>JALGPY010000007.1:44847947-47347947 GCA_023055425.1 Linanthus parryae | reverse complement strand
GTTTGGTTTGCGAAGATGAAACCAGGAGGGTTAGCTAAACACTACCAGAAAGGTGTACTCGAGGACACCGAAAGGCTTTGTGACGCACCTATGGATCATTGGGATGAGATGAAAACTCAGTTGAAGTATAAGTTTCTTTCAAGACAGCATATGAAGCGGTTACTTCATCAGTTCATGAGTTTGCAGCAGCTGTCTTCTAGTGTGACCGAGTACATGGGAAAGTTTAAAGATTTGCGTGTAAGGTGCAACATTCACGAAGAGCCTGACGTATCAGTCACCAGATTCATTAATAGCTTACGGTCCGACAATTAACGAGAAGTCAACCTATATAGGCCAAATACAGTTGAGGATGCTTATCAGAAAGCATTAGAGTTGGAGATTTATCAAAAGCCTCGGAATTAGAGGTGCTGGAGTTCTCAAGTTGGGGAGACTCAGAAAAAATGGATCATATAAAAGGTCCACAAGACCGCACTTCCCTCGACACATCGGTTGCTTGCATCCAAGTGTAGTGTCGACCTAGTTCTATGATTGCAGTTGCCAAGCTTGCCCTGCTATAGGATGAAACATAAGGAACGTGCAGGTTTGAACATGCAAGTTGAAGGACTTCTCCATAAAGGATTCGTTCATGAAAGCCATAGCCCTTGTGCAGTTCCAGCCTTGTTGGCACCAAAGAAAGACGGTTCTTGAAGAACGCGTGGATAGTCGTCTCATCAACAGAATCACTGTCAAGTACTGGTTTCCCATCTCAAGACTTGACGACATGCTAATGGCTTGTTCAACATGATTTTCTAAGCTGGACTTGAGGAGTACTTATCAACAAATCCGTATCAGACATGGAGATAAATGGAAGACTGCAATCAAAACTCAAGATTGGTTGTATGTATGAATGATCATGCCTTATGGCTTATCGAATGCTCCAAGCACATTCATGAGGGTTATGAACCAAGTCTTTCGTCCTTATTCGGCACAGTTTTTAGTAGTATATTTTGATGATATACTGATTTTCAGCAAGTCAAGAGAAGACCACGAGCACATTCGCTTAGTTCTCACAAAGCTTCGCGAAAAGAAATATTACCTAAACTTAAAGAAACATTCTTTCCTTCAAAATAATGTGTTTTTAGTTTTATTGTCTCTTACAAAGGAATATCAGCGGACCCTTACAAGGTTAAAGCTACAAGAGACTGGCCTGAGCCAAAAGTCTTGCCAAAGTTCGTAGTTTTCACAAACTAGCCACTTCCTATTGGAGATTCGTAAAGGGATATAGTTCAATTACAGCTCCAATCACGGATTGCATGAAATTTAGGAAGCTCTCAAATGTCTACATTGCTATTGAACAGAGAGAGATATCTCTCTGCACCTTTCTTCAAAAGTACAAAGAAGAGCTCTTCTTTGGCCCAACTCAGCTAAATATCACGAAGTCTTAATAAACATGATTGAGGCATATAGATATCTCATTGACGTGAGACTAAAGTGCGAACTGTCATTGCACACTATTTTTATTGATCCGGGATGCAGTTAGCATTATACTTTCACAAAGGTCGTGTCTCGTGATCCTCGCACCGAAGTTACTAGTTCAGATTGGTTTGAGTTTGCAAATTTTGTGGCTTTGATTAATAAAGCGTTTAATACAACCCCAATGACCCTTTCATGAATGCCTTCTTGAGTTATTGAGAGTTATTTGGGCTGACTTTGCGGGTTGTGGATTGTGGACCGACTTTTGGCTCTGATACCAAGATTGGTGTATACCAGCAAAGGAAACGCATGCAATCAAATAGCTTCAATCACTCTCGATGTTTGATGAAAATTTATCAGTCCAATAATCATAAGAGGTCTTATTCATTAGTTTCTTCATCTTTGTTACCCCATGCGACTGAAGAAGCCATTCATGAAGGGATCATTGGGGTTGTATTACACTTAACAAAGCCACAAAATTTGCAAACTCGCACCAATCTGAGTTAGTAACTTTGGTGTCAGGATCATGAGACGCAAACTTTGTGTTAGTAAAATGCAAACTGCATCCCAGATCAATAAAGACGGTATCCAATGATAGTTCGCACTTTATTCTCGCATCCATAAGATATCTATATGCCTCGATCATGTCTATTAAGACTTGGAAATATTTTAGCAGGGTTGGGCCAAAGAAGAGCTCTTCTTTGTACTTTTGAAGAAAGATGCAGAGTGATTTCACTCTCTGCTCAATAGCAATGTACACATTTGAGAGATTCCTAAAGTTCGGAAAGCTTTTACACTAAGCTCAGTCTCCACTAACAGTGTTTCTTCTGATGACTGACATTTGAGAACAGTTGATTTAACTCGAGAACAGTTGGCATCTAACTTAAAGTAGCAGTCTAAGAAAAGAAAAGCCGCATCAATCCAGTAGTCAATAGAGTGATACTGAACAAGTGAAATTAAGATTCACGGGTACAGATTGGTGTGTAAAATCAAAGGTATGGATGTGGGGATTCTTTGTCTGAAATAACTTATTAGTGCAAGTCTGATGGAGAATCTAAGATTGGGAAAGAACTACATTTCTTAGTCTACTAAGCCTGAGGATAAGCAATTTCAGTGACTATGTTGGGCTGGAGATGTTCAGAGTACACAATCAATCCATATTTCCAATCCCAACTTCATCAATATTTCAGTAAACACATTTCCTTATGATTGAAGATAGATTTAATTGCAGAATTCAATATTCAAATCAGTAAACACCCCCAAGAGGATGTTCCGCGTCTGAATCACTACCCAAATAGATTTGACTATTTGAGGGCAGGTTGCTATCTGGGTAATGTTTCCTTGTAATCATCTATCCAAGTTGGAAATGAAGTCAAAAGAGATTTAATCAACGCGTAAAGATATTCGTACCGCATCGTCTGGAAGCGAGCAACAGCTGAACCTTGCACTACCCAGCTCGAGGTGGAGGGGCTTGTAAACGCCGGGGGAAGACCTCAGCCGCAAGCTGCTGGTCCGAGCGAGAATTCCGAAACCGGTGGGTTGCCGCCGGAGAGTCGTCGCCGCCGCGGCTGCTTGCAGTGAGACTGCTGCCATTTGCCTTGCTTCTCTCTACGCTCACATGGATAAGAGGGTGGGACGGACAGAGTGGATCAAATGGCTGTAAACTTGCCACTCTGTGTTAATCGATTGGTTTCTGAGTTTTTCACAAATCTGCCCCTGTTAAGGGCGCTAAAACCGGATGAAATCCGGGCATGGTAAACAAATATCAATCTAGACTTGTTTATAAACCGACGTACTACGGTCGGTTATGGCTTAAAACCGACAGTAGTACAATCGGTTTCCAGTTTTTGTCTGCCAATTTAAAACCGACAATATTACACTCGGTTCTTAAGAACTGATTATCATAACATCGGTTTCTTTGAAGGAAAATCGATTTTGTTAAACTCGGTTCTCGACTTAGGCGAATTTCAGATTTATTTACAAGAGTCCCAACCTCCCTGTTCAAAACAAGTCCAAATCCTGCATTTCCAACACCGGTCCAAAATAGCATAACATAGATATTTAAATTTTCCCAAAAAACATGAATCTTTATATTACATTTGAAAACTTGAAACGCCTATAGTTTTTATCCAAAATATAAATGTCTAATTCAAAACACAACGTCCTAGACTTCAAAACTCCCACTACAAACCATAGTTGTCATGAACGTGGCAAATCGTTTCGTTTTGGGCTCAAAACGGAGCGAAACTGGGCCAGTTTCGTACCCGTCCAATTTCGTTCGGTTCCAGTCGGATCCGGGCCGGATCATTAATTGGTTTTATGTAAATTAATTTTTCCGCTGCCTGGAATCGAACACAGACTACTTGATGCCAAAGACAAGTACTTAACCGCTGGGCTAACGTCATGGTTTGTTACTACAATTCGATTTTGAAATCTTTATAAGATCTTAGTTGAATTTATACAATTAATAAAAATTTAAACACTGACATTTGATTGAGTCATTTATTCTTAGCACTTGAAATTTACTAAATATGAACATAACTAATGAATATAATTATATGCGCTTTTGTGTGTATAAAATTTAACATTACAAGTTTTTTATGTGAAACAACTTTCCGCACACTATTTTTATATAACCTATAAAGAATATGTTCTATATTACAAAAGAAAAATTCTCATAAATTCTTTGTTTGACCTCAAATTACTAATTTGGAATGTCAATCAACATTGAAGTATATTTGAAAATTTTGCATTTTGAGGTTGTTTTGGGATATCTTCAATATTTTGTGTGTCATGTTGTGCTCACTGAAATCACTCGGAGAGATCTAAGTGTGCACCTCAAGTAGAGAATAAGGACAGAGAGATATAGAGTGTGTGTAGGGAGAGGGTAAGCACTTGCAACTGAGAGAGAGAGACAGCTTAATGGCTAGTGTAGAACCATATATGAACTGATATGGAACTAGAGTCGCAACGGAGGGCTAACGATCCTATATATAGTGGGGAAGTGACCGTTGTGAGGAGGTTGATGCACCATAAATGGCGGCTTAATGGTAGCCCCCGTAACGGCACGTTCGGCCGTGTATATATGAACCGTTAGGCACCTGACAGTACATACCGGAGACCGTTATGAGGTCAAGCCGGGTTTATAGGACTTGGCCATTAAGTCTCTCAAAGCAATTACAAAGGGTCGCGCGCTTGTCGCACGCGCGCGACAGGTCTTACCCTAGCCTCCGAACCACTAAGTCCCTACAAGTCCCGTGTTGGTATGCGAGGGCCCTGTCTCGCAGCCCCCACGCGGATAAGCATAGGTAGTTATCCGGTGTGTGTGGAGCACAACTGGGTGTGCTGAATTGCTGCCACGTGGTTGTGATCTGTCTGTCTGGAAAGCACCATCTACATTTGCCCTCTTTTGCGCGAATGTCACGCGCGCATCCGTTGTGCAGTCGTGCAAAATCAGCCGTGCGTGGGCCCCACGCAGATGCTTTGAATTTTGAATAAAATTCAAATTCCTAGCCTCTGGTCATAGCCATGATTGCCTAGGTTTTAGAAGCGACGTTTGATTTCTGTCGAAGCGTGGTCACTGTGAAGCTAATCAGACGCCATCCATGATTTTTTGCCTATTTTCGAGGCAAGAACAACTCGGAAGGATTTGATTGGTCGCCAATCTCGTCGAATATCGAAGCGTTGCTGACTCAGCAGACGTAAGCAATCGTGATTCTTTGATCGGAAGGCTATTTAAACCCTTTGCTTCCTTCAATTAGGACTTTTCCATTGTTGTTGCTTCCAAGTTCGTATGCCTTGGAGAGAGAATCCTCAACAAGAAGCAGAAACTTTCAACCAAGTTCTTGACCAGATTCTTCGTACATTCTCCCGAGCAGTTCAAGCACTCAATCGTCAACAAGGTGAGTGTTTATCCCCTGCGTAAATTTGTGGTCGAGTTTTGCAGCTACTCGTCTCCCCCCTTTTCTTTCCTCTTGCATGCCTGTTAATTTGTAATATGCTGCTTTTATGCCCACAGTAATTGCCCCAAAGAAGTCAAACAAGGAGGCCGTTGAAGTGCCTGAGCTTCCCAAGGAACTTTGGTACAAGGCTCCTTATCTGGGTGGCGATGATTTTTACTTGGCCACGATCCAGGGAGACGCTCCCCAGGCGTCTCCTCCAGTTGCTGCGTTCGAGGTGAAACCCGAACCAAACAGGGAAGATTAGGATTTAACTGGTACCCATGATGTGCAGAGGCTTAGTATTGAGGCTGGACTAATCCCTTTCATTTATGTTCTTTTCCAAGCTTTCTTAGAAAAGCTTGATGGAATGAATGAATGGCCCACGTTCATCCTTAAAAAACACGAGGATGTATTAAAGCAAGCTGGTGTTTATAACACCATCCTTGCGACCAAAGGCTTCACACTTAGAGCCAACCAGTACATGCTAAGGGTCTTATTCTCGCGTTACTCTAGAAAGACCCATTCGTTCCATTTTTCTTCTTTCGAATCCGCGCCTACCCTTGAAGATGTGGAAAACCTATTGATGCTTCCAAGCATGGGAGCCTTTGATCCTTTGGACAAATTAGAGGGTGATGAGGCGCTGACCCTCTTTACACAGATGCAGGAGTGTATTGCGACTCTGAAGAAGGCCGCCACGCGATGGACACCTGACGAGATTGAACCTTGTTCTTCTTTTATGTCAGTTTCTTCTAGCGCGAAGAACATCTGGTCTAAATGGCTCATGTTCTTTTACAAAGACTACGCCAAGCCCACCATCATCCAGAAATTGCTCAGAGGCAACCCTAACGCGGTGATTTGTACTGATGGAGAAGGGCTCCCCTGGTCATTGTGTGGTTTCTTGTGTGTTTGGTTGTCACGCTTCCTTATAAACGGGAGTCCGCGTGACGGAGTTTTCATCCATGTGCTCCTACTTGCAGTAAAGCTCGCACTTGGTCAAAATATTGCTCTGGGCCCCTTGTTTTGGGTTCTTTATACTATCATCTTGAATTAGAGCAATCACGCGGAAGGGTCGACGTCATTTCTTTTGTTAATTTCGGATTCTTGATAATGTGGGTCTTCGAACGTTGGCCTGCATATGCTCCAACTCCTTCTGTTGTCGACTTGTGGAATGTGAGCTCGAAGGAGGTACATATGTGTCCTCGTTCGTGGCGTTGGTTTGGTACCAAGAGTACTCGCCGTAACTTTTCCTTGGTATGTGATGATGCTGACCTCTTCGTGGCCGGCCATATGTGGTGGAATTAGATAACATCGTTTATCTTGAGGACATGTATCCCGAGGTTGATACCCCTTTCCAGGAAAGAAACATCATTAGAGGATCTCGGCGTTATGGACGATATGTGAACTGGTGTAGAAGAGGTTATCTGCCTGCACTTGTCGAACACGCGCCTGGTGCAGAATCTTGCACCTATGAGCGCATAGCAGTTCCTTTTGATCCTCTTCGCATGGCTTTTCAACTAGGTTATGATGACGTCGCGCCACCCATGTGGTCAAAGTCTATTACCAAGGGTTGTTATAATGGAGTGCTCTATGGGAAAAGCAACGAACTGCTTCTCGAAAAACTTCCTTTGACTCAGCCTTCCAGAGGAAGGCATGGCATAATTTCTTCTAGTTGGGTGGCTTTCTGGAATACCCAGATTCGTCGTTTGACCAATCCCCAAACGCAGATTCCAGTCGGTACACCTCTCGCGCCGTTATCAAAATATTATCCTTTCAAGGCTACTCTGACCCGAAGCGCGGCCCATTATGGATATTACTCCTTGCTTACTGAAGACCACCATCTTTGCCCGGAATTCATCCTGGCGGAGAAGACTTCCGCTATTGGACAAAACTCCCTTGATGCTAGGACCCAGTATGCGCGTGACTTTCAAGCGGTATTATCTGAACCCTCTCATTCCCTTTTTCTTTTGCATCCTTTTGACTGAAAATATTATTCCCTTTTCCTTATTATTGCTTCTTGAGACGCTTTGCCTCTGGGGATCGCAGCGGGGATCTTATCGATCTTTGTCGCTCAAAGAAAAGTCAACCAACAACGTCATTCTTCCAGAGACGCCCATAGATGAAGAAATCCAGCAAGCGATTTTGAAGAAACTTGAGCTTTTCCTTGCCCCGCATGTCAAAGCGAGAAAGAAGAGAAGTGCAGGTCCCTCTTTGACAGATAACTTGGTGGCGCAGCCATCCAAACGCTCGCAGAATGAGCCAGCAGTGAAGAAAACTTCTAAAAGAACCATCTCGAAGAAGGGGGCCACCTCAGAATCAGGGGCAGGCTTCGTTTCCAGGGAGGAGGAAGAAGGTGAGATAAAGTGGCATATTAACTCTATCAAGTTAATGCGTCAATACTCATTTTTTCGTAATTTGTGCTGCAGATGATGATAGTCCCTTAAAAGGGCCAGTGGTTATGACCGAGGAAGAGGACACCGAAGAATCGAGACATATGGCCGAGGAGAGATCTTTGCAAGAATAGCTATCAGAGGAAGAACGAATCGAGGTGGCCAAACAGAAAAGTCTCGAGGAGATCGCCAAGGGGAACTCTAGAGAGCGAAGGTCACGCGCGCGATCAACCCGTTCGCGCACACCTCATCCTTCTCCCAGAACTTTGACTTAATTGCATTGAGCCCAACTAGCCCTTCATGAACTCGTCGATGATGAAGATGAAGAAGGTAAAATTTTTAAGTTTGCTTTATCCAATCATGAAATTGTGATTGGTGCATTGTACCATGGTGTGTCTGTACGTGATATCCGTAAGTGGAGAAGATATCAGTGTGGGGAATCCTCAGGTAACCCCTTTGGCAACACGCAACATACTCATCCCACTTCACTCTTCTTTGAGCCGGGCTTTAATGTCTTTATCATAAGCAGGTCACGCTAGGCTAAAAGGTGTTGATGAAAATCTACAACATGCTTATTGCGCGGACACCCCATATAAGTGGGGAAACGCCATTTCAAACACTGGTAGAGGTTCTTTAGTTCCCATTGTCTGTTGTTTCGAGAGTAACCCAATTGTTTTTGCAAAGCCCGACCCTTGCCCCTTGAGGCCTCGTCGCCCCCGCAGCGCCATAGTGGTTCATGAGCGTGAAACTTCTATTGCAGGAGTTTCGGAGCAAGGTCCGTTGGAAAAGGCTTCAATGGTTGAAGGTGACGCTGATGCAGAGCGCCTCGAGTTTATTTCCGAGCAGGAGGAAGAGGACGGACGAAGGCAAGAGGATGATGCTGCTCCCATCACTCAAGCAATGTTCCGTTCTTCGGATGACGAAGATGCTGGGCGAGGAATAAGTGTTGAGCGAGCCCCGACGGTTATGAATTCTGGACAGGATGCTTCCCCTAGGGGAAGTGCTGGAAGGGTCGAATGTGATGCTGAGTTGGGTGAACATGCCACCCCTGTTAAGGAAAGTACTGTAGGAGCTTCCTCAACTGTGAGATCCTGAATGTAAAAAATATATATATATATATATATATACAAAAACATAAATATTTAATGTAAAATGTTACTCTGTAATGGTTTGTTGGTGCACTATATATCTTTAGTTTTTGTTTTAACTAGTAATGTGAAGTTTTTTTTTCCCTTTTATTTGATATATGTTGTTATGAAAATATGTGCGGGGAAAAGTGTGATTTTATTAATCTAGTTAGTGTAAGGTCATTGGACCACAACTTTTAAAATACATGTTCACGAAGCATTCCATGTTCCACCAACATGCTAGTATAACTCTTTTTGCCATGGTGAATTGTTTCCACCTCCAGCTTATGTGCATGTGCGTGTCCACTTAATCGAATGGGTGACTAACCCATTTCTCTTGCAAGTGTAAGCCATCTGTTTCTTAATTAATGTGAATCATCTTTTGCTTATATTATTTATTAAGTTAGTTCACTTGTGAAGATTAGAGGGAGAGAAGGGAGGAAGAAACTGAACTGCTAAAAGCTCTTGGTCTTAACATTAATGAGAGAGAGATATGTTATGGAATATCATTTTGTTGCTTATGGAAATTTGGTGGATGGATGATTTCATGGTACTGTGGGTCGCTAAATTCGGTTATCATGGTCAGTGAAGCAAAGTGATTGTTCTTTTGGCTTAGTTAACGAATTTAGTTCGGCTAACAGTTGAATTCGATGATTGTCAACGCAACTAGCTCTTGTTTCAGTCTCTGTTTTCAACTCAGGTTGGGAAAATCTAATCCCCACGTCTACTGTATTTACGGTGTACTGTATATATTGTTGTTGTTTCACCGTCTTGTATTTGGTGATTGTTGGGTGATAAATCATGTTATTTGTGTGATTCGTGCTATATGATTGTGTTTATAGCCGGTGCAGTTTAATTGGCTTTTAGATTTTTACGCCAATGGTAAGGCGGTACCTGCTGGGCTATTTTGGCTCACCCCTCTGTTTTACAGGTTGACCTGGAGCGCGACTGGATCGCGGGGTAATTGCTAAAATTTGTATTTTTAGTTAAATATGTTGTTTTTAGCTGTTATTAGCTGTTTGTTGTAAATTACTATTTTGGGTCACATATTTATAAAATGTCATTTTTGACCACCTGGTGTAACTTTTTAGTATTTTCAGTCACGTACCAGTTTATCAGAAATTTGACTAAAAAAGTTGTCTGGTGGACTACGTGTCCTCCTGGTTGAGGTTTGGACGTCTGAAAGTGTCAGACGGGTTGAGATTAAACAGTGATTTTTATCGTAAATTGGTATTTTATTATTAAAAGAGTGACCGGGTCGTCACAGTGGTATCAGAGCTTAGACCCAACCTGAAGTACAAACAGTGCATCTGGGACATTCTAATGTTGTTGTGGTGTGGGTAGGCGGGTCTCTACATGTTGCGAGCTACCACACTATCTTAGGGTGCACTAACTGTACTGCTTGGGCACAATTGAAGTAAAACTGAGTAACATGCCATTTTTTTTTCATTAAAAAATATAAGAAAGGTGAATTCAATTCAAGTAAAAAAAAAGATGTTGCAAAAAAAAAAAAAATATTCAATCCGGTGGAAGGGTGTTTTTTTTTTAGTCTGTTCATATCTTATTTACTTGTATTGATTTAGATTTCCAATACAAGTATAAGCTAGCCATATGTTTGTGCATGTGTCCATTTGCGCATGCATGAGTTGAATATAGTAAACTTTATACATCATGTGTCCATTTGTCTGTTTATTAAGGACTAATTGGTAATTGGTTTGCTTGTTGCGTTTGAGATAAGTTGTTCAGCTATTTAAGCAGAATAAATAAGTTTTGGTGAAGTGCCGCATTTTTTTTTCGGACCATTATTATTTTTATTTTGTAAAGTGAGATAAATTAGTTATACTTTGTGATTATAAATTATTAAATATCCATTTTCTCAGTAAAATGCATGGAATTTCATGGTTGTTGTAAGTGAAATTTATTATAAATTTTATGGAGTCCTTGATTGAGGATAGATAAGGCTTAGCGTATCGTATTTATGAAATTATGATATGCATTTTGGTCATTGATATACAAATGTGGAGTTCCAGTTTTTCTGATCTAAAGCAATACTATGTGACTTAGTTTTTTTTTGTGTGTGATTATTTTTGCTGCATGGTAATTGATTTGAGGGAAATTATACCCGCATCAAGAACAAATTTCATATTACTCTTCTAAGCATGAAGATAATCTCTAGTGAAAACTAAACCCTCGGATATGAGTTACCCTTTGTCCAAAAAGAACTAACAAAAGGGTACAAAAGTAAGTAACAAAATGTTTAGTGTTGGAAGGTAAGTCATGGTTTGAGTTTATACGGGTGTTCAACTTATTTGATAGGAAACAGTCAAACATGTCGTGTGGTTAGTCACCAAGTACAGATGTATGTTAGTTTTTAATTGGTGAGTAGTTTAATTAGGAAGAGGGGGAGAGTCTCTCATGGAAAACAACGGGATGGGTCAAAAAGGTCTAATGAGAGAGGCTTGAGTAGAAAAATGTAAAGAAAGAAAAATAAGGGAAGATGATTGAAGTTGTGAGTGTGCTTGGCCAGTGGGAAAAGCACAGAGGAAAGTGGAGATGAATGAAGGATCTTAATATCGACAAATAAAGGAGTTTGGTGGTTAACTTACAAGAAATGATCAAGGTTATTGTAGATAGTCTTTGGAAGGTTGAGGTTTTTTTTTTAAGTATATACTAATTTATTTTCTAAAAACAAGAAAACAAGTAAAACACTTATGAGTGGTCCGGTTGTAAGATTGAATTAGCATGGGTGTCTCTTCTGAGATTACTCGGAGTGTTTAATTTGGTTTGGATGTTTCATGTGAGGCTAAGAAAGTTTAATACCAAGTGTGATATGTGAACGGTTTATATTGTGGACATGGTATATTTGGACCATATTTTATAATTTTATGACTCTTTAGTGACTACGTAGTGCAAATCTCTGCTGATGTGGGTTGTAGTCTATGTTGATGTGGTGGGTTGTGTTTTATGATTGCGTATATAACATGTGTAGTGTCATACACTAAAGAATGTATTTTCTCTTTAAGCAAGGTGTGTTATGCTTAAGTAAATGAATTGGCAGTGGATTAATGTGTGGCATTCGACTTAAAGCCGCGAAATATTACTATTAGTGAATAACGTGTTTGCTTTATTAAGGTGATTGTTAACTGTATAAGACGAGGTGATTTCCGTCTAATACTGGTGATTGTAAACTGTATTAGATGAGGTGATTTCCGTCTAATATTGGTGATTGTAAACTGTATTAGATGAGGTGATTTCCGTCTAATACTGGTGATTGCAAATGAGGTGATTTCCGTCTAATACTGGTGATTGTAAACTGTATTAGACGTGGTGATTTTCGTCTAATACTGGTGATTGTAAAATGTATTAGACGAGGTGATTTCCGTCTAATGCTGGTGATTATAAACTGTATTAGACGAGGTGATTTTCGTCTAGTGCTGGTGATTGTAAACTGTAGTAGACGATATTCCTGTCTGTGCTGGTGATTCTAAATTGTATTGGACTAGATGATTTCCATCTTGTGCTAGCGATTATAAACTCTACTATGATGATCATAAATTATATTAGACGGTGTAATTCTTGTCTAGCATTGTTTATTCTAAACCGTAATAACCAAGGTGGTTTCTGCGCAGTACTGGTGAAATTCAAACACTATGTCTGTAAGTAACGGACCGGTTGACAAATATTAAATATTGTTATACGTGACACTTTTTAAAGGTAGAAATTTAGTTTCGAGACAGTTTTTTTCTAAGAGGGGCATGTTTCGAGACCCAAAACTGAGAAATATTTATAAATATTCCTTTTGTAAAACAGTAATCTGGAGCTAGTTCTCGCATGATTATTTACTGCTTATATAATCAGTAAATTAGTGTTTGATGAAATATAGTATATGTGATGTTGGACTACTTGTTTGAAGTTTGACGTATCAGGGAGTTTTGAAAATGTTAAATTTTCATAAATTTTTAAGTTTTAGGATGATTTTTTTGGTAGATTGTGAGACCCATGCTTATGAAAAAATAGTAAATACGTAACTTTTTTCGTAAAACCTGATTTGGGTAATAGTTAAACTGGTGATATGTTAATAGAGAAAGGTTTGTGACTTTATATACGTCAATTATATAAGTAGGGTGGGTGAATTTGTAAGATTGTAGAAAACTGAAAGACTTGTTAAAAAAATAAAAATTAATACACTGTCATCATCTTCTTCACGTAGTAAGCTACGTCCAGCTTAGTATTTTGTGTTGATGACTAATTATTGGTTGATATTTGTAGCTTAGACTACACATGTGTTTACCTATATGCCGATCGTAGTAAGTTGGCGGAAAAAAATAAAATTAAATATATATATTTTGAGAAATTATTTTGTTGTCAATCGGGTTTGGACATGAGACCTTATGTAGGGCTACCAATGCTTTACCACTTGAGTTATCATTCTAACTGCAAAAAATTAAATATATATTGGTTTGTGCTTTTGAGTTTATAGTAGGTTGTGCAAATGAATGCAGAAAATCAGTTCACAAGACTTAGTAATTTGGGGCGAAATTATTTTAAGAGGGGTAGATTGTGAGATCCTGAATGTAAAAATATATATATATATATATATATACAAAAACATAAATATTTAATGTAAAATGTTACTCTGTAATGGTTTGTTGGTGCACTATATATCTTTAGTTTTTGTTTTAACTAGTAATGTGAAGTTTTTTTTCCCTTTTATTTGATATATGTTGTTATGAAAGTATGTGCGGGGAAAAGTGTGATTTTATTAATCTAGTTAGTGTAAGGTCATTGGACCACAACTTTTAAAATACATGTTCACGAAGCATTCCATGTTCCACCAACATGCTAGTATAACTCTTTTTGCCATGGTGAATTGTTTCCACCTCCAGCTTATGTGCATGTGCGTGTCCACTTAATCGAATGGGTGACTAACCCATTTCTCTTGCAAGTGTAAGCCATCTGTTTCTTAATTAATGTGAATCATCTTTTGCTTATATTATTTATTAAGTTAGTTCACTTGTGAAGATTAGAGGGAGAGAAGGGAGGAAGAAACTGAACTGCTAAAAGCTCTTGGTCTTAACATTAATGAGAGAGAGATATGTTATGGAATATCATTTTGTTGCTTATGGAAATTTGGTGGATGGATGATTTCATGGTACTGTGGGTCGCTAAATTCGGTTATCATGGTCAGTGAAGCAAAGTGATTGTTCTTTTGGCTTAGTTAAAGAATTTAGTTCGGCTAACAGTTGAATTCGATGATTGTCAACGCAACTAGCTCTTGTTTCAGTCTCTGTTTTCAACTCAGGTTGGGAAAATCTAATCCCCACGTCTACTGTATTTACGGTGTACTGTATATATTGTTGTTGTTTCACCGTCTTGTATTTGGTGATTGTTGGGTGATAAATCATGTTATTTGTGTGATTCGTGCTATATGATTGTGTTTATAGCCGGTGCAGTTTAATTGGCTTTTAAATTTTTACGCCAATGGTAAGGCGGTACCTGCTGGGCTATTTTGGCTCACCCCTCTGTTTTACAGGTTGACCTGGAGCGCGACTGGATCGCGGAGTAATTGCTAAAATTTGTATTTTTAGTTAAATATGTTGTTTTTAGCTGTTATTAGCTGTTTGTTGTAAATTACTATTTTGGGTCACATATTTATAAAATGTCATTTTTGACCAGCTGGTGTAAATTTTTAGTATTTTCAGTCACGTACCAGTTTATCAGAAATTTGACTAAAAATGTTGTCTGGTGGACTACGTGTCCTCCTGGTTGAGGTTTGGACGTCTGAAAGTGTCAGACGGGTTGAGATTAAACAGTGATTTTTATCGTAAATTGGTATTTTATTATTAAAAGTGTGACCGGGTCGTCACATCAACCGAACGTGACGCTCTGGTTGATAACGGGCTTGGGTCAACTGGGTTTGATGCTCCTATCGCACCAAGCGTTTCGGGAAGTGCTGCTGTCACAGGGGGCGTTGATTTTGATTTGGATGCTCTTTTCTCCGAGAACCCATGAAAGGTCTGAGGCTCACAGATTGAATACCATGTTGTCATGGCCCAAAGGAGTTTTGTAATCCCCGAGGCATACTTTGCGCGCGAAGCTCAGGCTGATCAGAGGATGGTCGAGGCAGCTGGTTCTAGCTCGCAGGCAGCGACTCCTATTGCCCCTCTTCAGCAAATTGTCGAAGACACTGGTAAGGCCACTGCTCCCTTACTCATGATACTTAGTCACTGAACTCATGTTTTTGCTGATTTTTCCACTCTTGTTTTCCTCATGTACAGACATCGACCATGCCTGTCTTGAGTGGATAATGAAGGTGCGCATATCGTATCCAAGTACATTTGCAGGAGTACTGGAGCTACTGCCTGGGGACAGAGAGGTTTGCTCAAAGAGATGACTGACCTTTTGGAGAAGGTGTATAGGGCTACCCCCCGCAAGAACCACGGTTAAAAGTGCCTTGAATCTCCTCGCAAGCGCGGACGAGCTTCAAGAAATCGCAGCAGGGAAATTGGATCTGGGCTTCCTCATAGAGAGGCTAACCAGGATACGCAATTCTGCTCAACTCCGGTCTGAGTGTTCTAGCTATAACGAAGAGAAGGCCGCCCTTCAAGAGCGCAAGGCAGAGCTGGAGAAAGCCCTCATAGAGTTCAAGGAAGCTGACAAGCATTATAGGGATAATAAGGCTCGCTTGGAGCAATTAGCTGCCAACTCTATTCACCTGTCGGCAGGAGATTCCCTTCTGAAAGACCTCTTCACGGATTGAAATCAAATCTTTCTTTTTAACTGCTTTTGATGTAATCTTTATATTCTTTTTGTGGTCGCGCTCCTTGGATTGCTTGAACATGTCCTGTTTTTGCGTGCGTTGGTTTTGCGCACTTTGAAATATTCTCTGCTTGGTTCCTGTTCATGAATGCACTAATTTATGTGTCTGCTCCTTGTAGGTAAATAGTGTCTTCTTTTAAACAGATAGGCTGTCATGGGCCAAGCTTTCATGCGCGTCTAGTTGCTGCCTAAAAAGACATACTTTCACTTAATTATTTTTGCCACTATCGAATATAGCTAGGCTTGCGCGCATGTATCATGTTTTGCTTTAGCTTAGAACCGAATGTCTCAGGACTTTTGGTGTGTCCACAATATTTTAGACCTTTGTAGGCTCAAGTCCCCAGGAGCCGCCATTATTATCTGAACTATCGTGCCACCACAACATTAAGTAAAGTGTACTTGTCACACAGTGGACCCAACCTTCATCATTGCCTAGGGCTACTGTATCGTCGTAGTCTTTAATAAGGCCATTGATTCTTGCTCATTTCGTTGCTGACTCAGCCGGGAAACTGAAAATTCTCCTCTGAGCCCTATATAAACCCCCTTTCTTGCTATTTTATTCTTTATATGGGCTCCTGTGATTGACAAAATGCCACCTCTCATGGGTCCTCGCCATTCTTTTCATTGTTCTTTACCCCTTTTCAATCCTTATCAGCTCTGGTCCATTGGCTTTGAATCCATGCGTTATGCTATATAAATGACTCCCAAGGAATTAGCTGAAGAAGCATCGAGTTCTCTTGGTCTTTTCGAAAACCAAATGTGTAAGATATCTTACTGGAATGAAGACATATTTTTGCTTAACATGTTTGTAGGGGTCATCTCCGGTGGTCCTCCGGCGAAGAGCAACTTTGTGCCGATTCCTATGCCAGCAAGTAATGAGTGGTGTGCATCTCCGTTGGCTCTCCATCGGAGAACTATTTGCCACCATTGTTTCAACTAGGGAGCAACAAGTGGGTGTGCTTCTTTCTTACGCACGATTGGCTTCCTACCCATGAACTGTTCTCCCACTTGTTCTTCACATCAACGGCCTTCATGGCTTGAGGTTCATCTGGCTCCTTACCATGTCAGTTCTTTGAACAAGATCTCTGTTCTGGTCGAGAACGTCGACGGAAGCATCAAGCTTCGTAGTTGTAGAGTCATGTAAGAGTGTTCCTTAAAAACACTTCGATTTTGGGTTGCAATTTTTTTCGTTTGTAAGCCTTGCTTTAGGCTGCTATCTAGACATATAAATTGTAAGCCGCATTTGACGATTATGAAAGTATTCTTTTTAATTCGCTATTTTGTCTACTACATTTGACTTTTAACTCGCGTATTGACTTGCTATTCAATCGAGCAGATAGGCTTTGGCCGCGTTTAGCTGCTATCTAGACAGATAGGCCTTTGGTTTTGCTGCTATCTAGACATATAGGCTTTGATCACGTTTGGATGCTATCTAAATAGAGGCTTTTTATTTTTTGTGCTATCTAGACAGATAGACTGTGATCGCGTTTGGCTGCTATCTAAACAGATAGGCTTTTTTGTTTTGCTGCTATCTAGACAGATAGGCTTTGATCGCGTTTGGCTACTATCGAAACATATAGGCCTTTTATTTTGCTGCTATCTAGACAGATAGGCTTTGATCGCATTTGGCTGCTATCTAAACAGATAGGCTTTTTATTTTGATACTATCTAGACATATAGGCTTTGTAATTTGCAGTTGGTTGCTTTCATATGAGAAAGGCTTACATTTACGCTTGGCTGCTATCTAAATAGATAGGCTTTTTAATCTGCTATTTAGCTGCTATCATATGAGATAGGCTTGCGTTCGCATTTTGCTGCTATCTAAACAGATAGGCTTTGGTTTTGCCAGCGGCTGCTATCTAGGCAGATAGGCTTATACCTCATGCATCACTGTAAGGTGGCAAGATGAGTCTGGTAGTTTAACCAGAAAAGGGCTTCCCCATGAGAGGGTTATTATTACTCATGAGACTTTCATATGGGAATATCCAGGTGTGTAAAGTTGTTAATCACAAAGCCCAGTAAAGAGAAGGCTAAAGATAATACCGTCGCGCGTTTGAGTGGCGTTGGAGTGATGGTAGTCCTGTGACAGCCCTCAGATGTGGTAGCACTTCCTGCCATTGGAGTAGAAACTACTTACCTGCCTGCCCTCGTTGTCATGCTTGATGACCCTTTTTAGGGTGTAGACACTCTTTTTATAAGAAACCTTGGGAATCTTCTTCCGTGTGGACTCCTTCTCCTTAGATTCTTCATGCATCACCATGACTCCAGCTGGTGACTGAACCTTGATGTCTTTCCACTTGGGCAAAGGAGTTGACCGAAACGGCGCTGGAGTAGACTCATCCGCCAATTCTGTAAACCATACAGCCTCTGACAAATGTGCTTCTTCTAGATTGAAGGGGTTCATTGAGGCAGGTATTGCGACCACTCTGTTTTTCCAAATGGCCTTCATACTTGGTGAGCCGTGGAGGGTACAGCGTCAAAGCGATGGATCCATGCTCGGCCGATAATCATGTGGTAAGTGGTGTTGGCCTCGATAACGTGAAATTTGGCAAAACACTTGATCTGGCTGATCTGAATCCCCAATCGAATCCAGCCAACTGTCATCCTGGAGTCGCTTCCGAAACCCATTAGTGGTGACGGCCTCCTAACAATCTTGTCTCGGGGAATTCCTGCTAACTCCAGGGTACTGAGAGGGATGACATTTACTGCAGCTCCTCCATCAACAAAGGCCCTCTTGAACTCGACATGGTTGATAGTGGCCGTTACATACAACGGCCTCTGATGATTTGCATCAGTCTCCTTGTCTGACTCGTCAAACGTCACGCTCAAACTGCCTAGCCGCGCGGCCGCCACAACCTTTCCGTTGGAGATGGCCAATTCTTACCCATGGTCCTCAGCCACCCTCAAGATCGCTTTTATCATCTCATGCCTGCAGTTGTTCGAAAAGTTCATCTCATCGAAGAATTTAACAAACTTGGTGTAGATACAGCTTTCTGGACAGACAGATCATAGCCACGTGGCAGCCATCCAGCACACCTAGTTGTGCTCCATACAAACCGAACAACTACCTATGCTTGTCCACGTGGGGGCTGCGAGACAGGGCCCTCGCGCACTAACACGGGACCTTTAGGGACTTAGTGGTTTGGAGGCTAGGGTAATGCTCGTCGCGCGTGTGCGACAATCAAGCTCGCGCGCGACCTCTGGTAACTGACTGAGAGGTTATAGGCTTACGTATCCCATAAATGCGGCTGATCTCATAACGGTCTCCGATACTTTCGGGCAGATACGTAACGCTTCCTATATACACGATCGAACGTGTCGTTGGGGGGTCTATCAATAAGCCATCATTTATGGTGCATTAACCCACTCAACGGTCACTTCCCCACTATATATAGGATCGTTAGCTTTCCATTACAACAGAGTGCACTGAGGACAGACCGACACATCTCAGCTCTTGGAATGCTAAGCAACCTACTCTCTATCAGCCTACTGTCTCTCTATCGAGCAGTTACCAGTGCTTACCCTCTCCCTACAGACACCCTACATCTCTATGTGTTCCTATGATCTACTTGAGGTGCACACTTGGATCTCTCCGAGGGATTCCTGTGAGCACAATTTGGTGAACCCGACGTGAACCATCCACCTTCAATCCTTTTTTAACCGTTCCATAATGTATTCTGATGCACACGTTCGGGACGGTGATCGGTACCCTTCCCATGAGGAGACCTCAGGAGAAGAGGGACTTCTCAATACCACTGCAAATCCCAGCGTCCGTACGCAAGTAGCTGCTGGAGGAGGGCCTTCTTTAGAGGCACTCCAAGCCACGATTCAGAGTCAAGCTCAGATGATGCAGGCCCATTCCGCCCATATTGCTCAAATCATGGCAATCTTGGGAAGGATTGCTCAGAACACCACCACAGGGGCTTCAGTCCCATCACTTAAAGCCTCGTTGCCTCTACCAGTGGCGGCAACCACATCCATAGTGCATACGTGTTGGCTTTTGACGTAGGTAACGCAGCGTAATAAAAAAAATTTAATCCTATCCAAAGCCCAAGAGGGATCACAGGAAGAGACATCATAACATGATAAGGGACATAGTAATTGTGTACCTTTTGGTTTGGGAGATCACACGGAGAATATTGTCCTCGTATCTACGGTTGATCCACGTCTAGAGGTGAGATCTAGATTCTTCCTTCTCAAGTGCTCGCTTAGAGGGAAGAAGGAATCAAACAACCAAAGGGAAGAAGAGAGGGTTTCGGCCCTCTCTTGTGCCGACGGGAAGGGGCGGACGGGCTAGGGGCGGCGCCTCTAGCTTGTCTTGCTCTCTTTCTTTTGCTCTCTCCCACTCTCTTGTGTTATGTCTAATAACATTAGTGGGAAGGAAGCTAGAGCCTCCTTTATATAGTCCAACAACTCCTTGTTAACTACATAAAGGTCCCTCCTAGTTCTACATGAACTTGGAATAGTCCCTTCCTTGCATACTAGTCCTACTAAGTTTGCGAGGTGTTGCACAATGGTCCTTCTTATTAATTAATCATATTAATTAATCCCAAATCTAGTTCTACTCTATTTGACGTGTGACCCCATAGGTTTCTACTTAGTTGGCAGTAACTTATTACTAACATGGAGCTGTGTCTAGCAACACATTCATGCCACCCAACTAATAGAAATAGTCAGTGATCCTGACAAACCTCTTGTGCCCAATATCTCATATTGCACTATCCCTTTGTCTCCATATCCGGATTGTACACGAGACATAAATAGTCACACTCGTATATCCAATCCATAGTTCCTCGATCCTGGGAATATGCTTAAGCAAGCAGATAACATCAATATCTCCATATTGATTTTTCTGAGTCTGGTCAGACATTCAATAAGCCTCATCCCTCGAGTGGCCGTGGATATTTTCTCCCATTATGTGGGAGCGATAAATCCTCTCTACATCACTACGATCTCTAAGCTTGCTTCCTATCATGCCCGATAGCTATCTTTATGATTATCCAGTTACGGTATAACGTTTGATAACATCAAAGCACAATATTTCACAACTAGAGTATCTAGTGACTTCAAGTCTAAGGATTGCAATTATATTAGCACTACGAGAAGCGATTGTGACTTTAACATAATCTAATGTATCCTTCTTGTTGTGGGTCAATCCAGTATGCCATTACTCCTAATGCATACCCATGTGTTAGACTTGATATCTCCATATCAATATACCCACATACTAGTTTATATTTGATGAACCCGACGTGACAATCTGGCGCATCTATTCCAACAGTCTCCCACTTGCACTAGAGACAATCTGGCGCATCTCGTATGCCTATAGATCTAGCGTGCCCTTCATGCTTTCGCTGCACAAGAGGTTCTGTGTGCGGATCTGAAATATTGTCATCCGTTGGAATCTTGCAGATCTTCACATCTCCTCGATCGATCATATCACGAATAAGATGGAATCTCCTAAGTACATGCTTTGATTTCTGGTGTGATCTCGGTTCCTTGCCTTGTGCGATTGCCCCGGAGTTGTCACCGTACAACTCTATGGGATCCACGATAATAGGGACCACACCGAGCTCGGTGATAGACTTCTTTATCCAAACTGCCTCTTTTGCTGCTTCCGCAGTAGCAATGTACTCAGCTTCTGTTGTAGAATCAGCAACTGTCCCTTTCTTGGAACTCTTCCAGCTCATAGCTCCTCCATTCAGGCAAAACACGTATCCAAACTGCGATCTGTAGTCATCTTTTTCGGTTTGGAAGCTCGCATCAGTGTAACCCATTACACTTAGCTCTTTGACAGCTTGAAAATGTATTAGTTTGGGACATCTTTTTACCATTGGTTTTAACCCTGTGAGAGTTGAGTTTGGCCATTTTCAGCTTATTCTCCACCTGATACGAGGCAGAAATTTATAGATCATGATTGCAAAATTTGAGTAATTTTATGCATACTTTTGTTTGTTGGATATGATCGCGGGTGCGTGTTATGATGTGCAGGTAACAGGTGCCGAAAAATGCATGAGATTAACTTGAATAGGAGGCAGCGTGTCAGGAAAGCTGAGCAGAAAAAGAGGAAAAAATGCTAAGTGGTGCGTTCAAACGCAGGAGCTGCGTTCAAACGCACAAGATGGCGGCAGCAGGAAAGTGGCAGGAAAAATGGCTAAGTCCTGCGTTCAAACGCAGGCAGCCTGCGTTCAAACGCAGGAGTCAGAGACCAAAGTGCAGAAAAGCTAAGTCCTGCGTTCAAACGCAGGCGGTGTGCGTTCAAACGCAGGACTCAACACTCAAGAGAAGAAACGGCCAAGGGGTGCGTTCAAACGCAGAGGAGCTGCGTTCAAACGCATGGGTTCAGGAGCCAGAAGAGAAAAATGGAAAAACGGCTAAGTCTTGCGTTCAAACGCAGAAGGTGTGCGTTCAGACGCACTGCGTTCAAACGCAGGAGAGTTGCGTTCAAACGCACAACATAGTGCAGCAACAGACAGGGAAAACTGGCCATAAAATGACTAAGTATGTGCGTTCAAACGCAGATCCTGCGTTCAGACGCAGGAAACTTCAAATTTCAGAAAGGTTAGAATCAGGCAGCAGTCAAGCAGAAGACTAAGTATGTGCGTTCAAACGCACATTGTGCGTTCAAACGCAGACCCAAAAAGTCAACGGAAGTCAAAGTCAAAAAGTCAACTCTCAAAATGTGCGTTCAAACGCAGCCTTTGTGCGTTCAAACGCAGGTCAAGATTTTCAGAATTTCTGAAGACGGTGGAAAAAAGTCAAACTTCGTCAGAAAAGTCAAAGTCAGCAGATGTGCGTTCAGACGCAGGACAGGATTTCCAGAAGCTTCCCAGGGCGGTTTAGACAGGGACAGAATAGGAATTTCAGCACAGGATTAGGGAAACTTCAGCAGTATATAAAGCAGCTCTGCCCATCAGTTTCAGCATATATACAGCATACACAACACAGAACACAGGACAGACAGACACAGAATCAGAGTTAGACACAGCAGAGACAGGGAGCATCGGAGCAGTCCAGGAAATCGCCAGATTTCCGTCACCTGTTTGATTCTCTTCTCTTATTTATGTTAGTTTTCAGTAGCTAAATAATTTACCTAGGTTCTCGGTGAACTTAGGGTTTATGATTTCAGTACTTCAGATTCTGACTTCAGATTCATGATTGTTTAAATCTTAATACAGTAGAGGTTTTGTTTATTATTCTGTCTTTGGTTTTTACTGTTTATGCATGAACGGAGTCATGAACCTGGATTGCTACAGACAGGATCTGGTGCGCGAGAGTGGCCAGTGAGAGTTAGGAAGAGAAGACAGGATTTAGTACTCTGCCTTGATGGACCGAGAGGTGAAGAGAATCAGGGGACTAGCCCAGAAGCATTAGACCAACTGCTAGACGTTTAGGGGGAGACCGAGAGGAGAACCTGTAACCCTAGCAGACTTAGAACAAACCTGCAGATCTAGGTGGACCGAGAGGACCCGAAATCTGTAGGAGAGTGACAGGTGCATGAGACCGAGAGGAGATTGCAACATTGGTATGCTGGCATAAACAAAACTGCTGTGTGTTTCTGAATCGGAAAAACTGAAAGGCTGAATAGTAACCCTAGGGGATCCTGGAAATCTAGGCACCCGAAACCCTAGTTTTTACAGTCAGACTTTATTACCAGAAATTACCAAAAATATCGTTTAATTCTGTTTTTACTCCTTTTACTTTTTTACGTTTGTACTCTTTAAGCCTAATTTCTGATTATACAGTAACACTGTCCTCGTGGGATCGATAACTCGGGGTTGAAATACCAGCCCTATATTACTTGAACCGTGCACTTGCGGTAACACGTAAGAAATCGTGTCAAGTTTTTGGCGCCGTTGCCGGGGACAGTGGTTTATTGTTAGTGCATGCTGGAGAAATTGGATGTCTTCTCATGGATGTCTAAATTGGAGTGCATGCTGGAGAAATTTTTTTCAGCACGCCTTGACCAGATTGCAGAGGAGATGAGAGAAATTAACAGTGACATATTGCGATTGGCAAACAAGTATCAGGAACTTTCTCAGTCATGGATCTCAGCAGATACGCCAGAACCAGAAACAGAGTTCATGCCACCAGAATTTGAAGAAGTGCAGACAGTGACATCATCAGGTCCAGTTGAGCCAGAAATTGATTCAGTACCCGCACCACAGGAAACAGACTCATATATTCCTCACTGGCTTCCAGCAGTGCTGGAGATGCAGAAGGGCTTCTTTGCAAAGATGGCGCAAGAACAACATAAAGTTGCATCACAGGTTGCTGTCATGGAAGAAGAGGTGCCCGAGCCAAGAGAAGTGTGCACTATTCAAGAGCCATCTCAGGTATTTCATTATTATGAGGACTCAGATTCTGAATCAGATTTGGAAGAAACAGTGCCTGCATGGATGGAACCACAACCAATTTCAAATTCTAGGCATGATTTGAAAGACACTGATATTGAGCAATGGGGGTGTACTGAGGAAGAAACTGTGTTCGAGAATGTGTCCACTGATATGGATGAGCTTGAGGTAGGAATACCAACTCAGCCTGCTGAAGAAATCACCATGTCGTATGTTTATCAAGTATGTGAGGAGTTGGAAAGACGATTGTGTGAGGACTCTGACACGGAAGCTGATCATGACCATTCCCCTGATCCTTGCTCTATGAACTGTTCTTGTGACATTACACAGGACATAGAAAAGGGATTGGAAATCACTCAGTGTGGGGGTACTGATAAGCTGCCTGCACGGGTTTTTCAGCATCATGAGTCAGTTGGATATGAGCTGAAGTTCCAGAGTCCACAGCAACCATCCAGGGGTGAAGTTCATCGGCAGGACTTTGTAAAAATATTCACAGACAAGCCAGTGAACAATGAGTGGAAGCTGATCAAGAAGAAAAAGTGCAAAATCAAAGAAATCATATTTCACAACTATCCACCTCGTGAAACGAATGAGTGTGCACGTGAGATGAGGATCATTGAGAAGAGATGGTGGAAGAAGAAGAAGTGGAGAGATAAAGAAGCCTTCAAATTTCTCAAATGTTGAGGTAACAGGGTCGGGCCGTCGACTGTAAATTACAAGCACTTGTTGGGAGGTAACCCAACGTAGGAGTTAGTTTCACTTATTAAATTATTTATTGTTTAATAAATTTTGAGAGGAGAGATGAGGGTGAGCTAATGTTTAGCTGCAGAAATTTTCAGAAAACAGGTTACAGGAAGCTGAAGTACAGAAACTGGCTCGCTGTCAGCATCCAGATGCAGACTGACGTTCAGTGGCAGCCTGCCAGAAAAAGGCAGATTGGAAAAATCCTGAAGAATCGACCCCGGTGCACAGGATGCACTCGACCTTCACAGGGACTCGTATGAGTTGGGGATTTTTCAGGAACAATTTTCAGCAGGAAAGGAGCAATCGACCCCGGTGTACGAAAATACACTCGACCATATGGGAGCACATTGTCACAGACGATGGTGCTTGGGGATTGCACACTTGAAGAGCGCAACAGAGCCCGGAAGGTTGACAACTTCCGTTGAGAAATTTTCCGGCGACCGGTCAACGGTCCTTCTCTGCCGGAATCTGCAGAAAATTCAGCACCTGTACGAACTGACTCCGGGTGAACAGGTTTAATTTCTGTCTCTTGCTTTATTTTTCTGAGTATACTACCAGCTGGTTGACTGACGGCCAGGCTCGAGCCAGCAAGCCAGTGGCTCTATCAGGCCATAAGTCAGTCGGTCAGTCTAGCATTAGGTCGTCCCAATCCCAGTAGATGAGTCACGCCAGCTCATCAATCCAGATTATATGCCTGATGATTAGTACCATGAGGGCATGGCACCATCCAGTGTGGGGGTGGTGGCGTTGTAATCTAGGAGAGAGCATGGAGACCCAGGGGAGAGAGCATGCAGACCCAGGTACCCAGTACCCACCTAGGAGAGAGCATGCAGACCCAGGGGCCAGCAGTGCCCATCCCGGTGCCAGCCACGCTGGTACCGCTGCCGCAGCACGCCATGCTGCGAGGAAACGCGCCAGAGGGCGAACCCCTTCACCATCTCCCGAGCCGACTGACCAGTCTACTCCGGAGAACACAGATTCGAGTTACCGACCAGATCAGTAGAGTCGCGAGGACGCGCCACCTCTAGTGTGGGGGTGGGGAATCGTGTCCTCCTGCATAGCCATGTCAGCATATTTTTGTCAATTTTATTTTTCATTTTATTTTCATTTTTTTGAGTCAGCACGTTTTTTATGTTGAGTCGACCCACCAACCTTTCTGACCTTGCATGATAAAAAAAAAAAAAAAATATAATAAAAAAAATATATATATAATAATAAATCGGGAAAATGAAAAAAAAAAATTCTGAGAAAGGGCAACTTAGGACCTAGAAACTGAAGAGAGTCCAATGAAAGAGCTTATGAGAGTAGGAAGCACCGTAGCAGGGATACTTCAAATTTTAGTATTTTGTGCACAATTTTCACGACAGGCTATCCCGGGTATTCAGGAATGTGGAAAGTAGATAACAGACATACTTTTGACTTCTCTAGTGTGCTAGGCAGATTTGGTCTTTAGATAGTTGAATATTCTGTTTCCCGTGGAAACTGGTGGACTCTTGGAATCTGGGGTGGACCTTCGTGTAGAGTCGGTTTTATGTGGTACAAATCTGTAGCCTAAGCGAAGTTGGAGAATGTACACCACCATCCCTTAAGGTGGTTCCAAGAGAAAATCCTAAAAAGCCCACACTCTTAACGCTCTACTGCACAGTTGTAAAAAACAGAGGGGATTATGAAAAAAAAATAAAAAAAAATAAAAAATAAATAAATAATATTTTGTGCTTAAAGGAGAAACAACATAATGTGCTTCCATTCACATGGAAAATTTGGATTCAATCCAATTTAGAGCTTAAGAGGGAAATTAAAGTCAAGCCGTATTACACAGGAGTTGTGTCTCCCAGCAATGGGACAATTTGCAAATCAAACGCAATAACGGCTAAGAGGGTCTGAAAACCTCAAATGACTTGGCGAAGAAAAATTATCTGTTGACTATAGATGCCTGGACCCTCAAAGTCAAAAGACGTGCTTTATCTTGGTTGGTTTGGTGGATGTTTGGGGATACCTTAGTGAGTTTGTGCATAGGATCAGTTTATATCATTTCTTGCTACGTGTTGTGGAATTTCGAAATGAGCTTGTGAGGATTTGATGATTTCGGTTTATGATAGAGAGGTTGCCCAATTTCAGAAAATATATATATATAAAAAAAATTTAGCAGTGTCTTGAGTCAGTTTGTGTATATTCTGTATCTGAGTCAGTCGTCTATTGAGTGTTTTGGTCTATGTCTTGAATCTGTGAAAGAGGGGAAGTATGCAATAAAAGTATGCAAAAAATGGGTCTGCAAGGCAGTATGCAAGGGTCTGCTCGGGACGAGCAGAGATAAGTGTGGGGGAATTTTGACAGCTTCAAAATGTATTAGTTTGGGACTTCTTTTTACCATTGGTTTTAACCCTGTGAGAGTTGAGTTTGGCCATTTTCAGCTTATTCTCCACCTGATACGAGGCAGAAATTTATAGATCATGATTGCAAAATTTGAGTAATTTTATGCATACTTTTGTTTGTTGGATATGATCGCGGGTGCGTGTTATGATGTGCAGGTAACAGGTGCCGAAAAATGCATGAGATTAACTTGAATAGGAGGCAGCGTGTCAGGAAAGCTGAGCAGAAAAAGAGGAAAAAATGCTAAGTGGTGCGTTCAAACGCAGGAGCTGCGTTCAAACGCACAAGATGGCGGCAGCAGGAAAGTGGCAGGAAAAATGGCTAAGTCCTGCGTTCAAACGCAGGCAGCCTGCGTTCAAACGCAGGAGTCAGAGACCAAAGTGCAGAAAAGCTAAGTCCTGCGTTCAAACGCAGGCGGTGTGCGTTCAAACGCAGGACTCAACACTCAAGAGAAGAAACGGCCAAGGGGTGCGTTCAAACGCAGAGGAGCTGCGTTCAAACGCATGGGTTCAGGAGCCAGAAGAGAAAAATGGAAAAACGGCTAAGTCTTGCGTTCAAACGCAGAAGGTGTGCGTTCAGACGCACTGCGTTCAAACGCAGGAGAGTTGCGTTCAAACGCACAACATAGTGCAACAACAGACAGGGAAAACTGGCCATAAAATGACTAAGTATGTGCGTTCAAACGCAGATCCTGCGTTCAGACGCAGGAAACTTCAAATTTCAGAAAGGTTAGAATCAGGCAGCAGTCAAGCAGAAGACTAAGTATGTGCGTT
Source organism: Linanthus parryae (assembly GCA_023055425.1). Taxonomy (NCBI): domain Eukaryota; kingdom Viridiplantae; phylum Streptophyta; class Magnoliopsida; order Ericales; family Polemoniaceae; genus Linanthus; species Linanthus parryae. The sequence continues at coordinate 47,319,980 of JALGPY010000007.1, read as the reverse complement.
CAAACGCACATTGTGCGTTCAAACGCACACCCAAAAAGTCAACGGAAGTCAAAGTCAAAAAGTCAACTCTCAAAATGTGCGTTCAAACGCAGCCTTTGTGCGTTCAAACGCAGGTCAAGATTTTCAGAATTTCTGAAGACGGTGGAAAAAAGTCAAACTTCGTCAGAAAAGTCAAAGTCAGCAGATGTGCGTTCAGACGCAGGACAGGATTTCCAGAAGCTTCCCAGGGCGGTTTAGACAGGGACAGAATAGGAATTTCAGCACAGGATTAGGGAAACTTCAGCAGTATATAAAGCAGCTCTGCCCATCAGTTTCAGCATATATACAGCATACACAACACAGAACACAGGACAGACAGACACAGAATCAGAGTTAGACACAGCAGAGACAGGGAGCATCGGAGCAGTCCAGGAAATCGCCAGATTTCCGTCACCTGTTTGATTCTCTTCTCTTATTTATGTTAGTTTTCAGTAGCTAAATAATTTACCTAGGTTCTCGGTGAACCTAGCGTTTATGATTTCAGTACTTCAGATTCTGACTTCAGATTCATGATTGTTTAAATCTTAATACAGTAGAGGTTTTGTTTATTATTCTGTCTTTGGTTTTTACTGTTTATGCATGAACGGAGTCATGAACCTGGATTGCTACAGACAGGATCTGGTGCGCGAGAGTGGCCAGTGAGAGTTAGGAAGAGAAGACAGGATTTAGTACTCTGCCTTGATGGACCGAGAGGTGAAGAGAATCAGGGGACTAGCCCAGAAGCATTAGACCAACTGCTAGACGTTTAGGGGGAGACCGAGAGGAGAACATGTAACCCTAGCAGACTTAGAACAAACCTGCAGATCTAGGTGGACCGAGAGGACCCGAAATCTGTAGGAGAGTGACAGGTGCATGAGACCGAGAGGAGATTGCAACATTGGTATGCTGGCATAAACAAAACTGCTGTGTGTTTCTGAATCGGAAAAACTGAAAGGCTGAATAGTAACCCTAGGGGATCCTGGAAATCTAGGCACCCGAAACCCTAGTTTTTACAGTCAGACTTTATTACCAGAAATTACCAAAAATATCGTTTAATTCTGTTTTTACTCCTTTTACTTTTTTACGTTTGTACTCTTTAAGCCTAATTTCTGATTATACAGTAACACTGTCCTCGTGGGATCGATAACTCGGGGTTGAAATACCAGCCCTATATTACTTGAACCGTGCACTTGCGGTAACACGTAAGAAATCGTGTCACTCTTCCTTACCTCCAAATATCAAGAGCGCATCCTTAGTTCTTCTTAAGTAATTTAGTATGTTCTTGACAGCAATCTTGTGACTCTCACCCGGATTGGAATGATATCTGCTCACCATACTCAACGCGTATGATACGTCTGGTCTAGTACACAACATGGCGTACATGATGGATCCTATGGGCGAAGCATAGGGTATCCTACTCATGCGGTCCTTCTCAATCTCATTGGAGGGACAGTCATTCCTGGAAAGAGTGACTCCATGCGACATGGGCAAGAATCCCTTCTTGGAATCTTGCATGTTGAACCTCTTCAACACCTTGTCTATATATGTACTCTGACTTAGTCCGAGAAGTCTTCTAGATCTATCCCTATAGATCTTTATACCAAGTATATAGGCTGCATCTCCTAAGTCTTCATTGCAAAACACTTTCCTAGCCAATCTTTAACAGATTGCAAAGTAGGAATGTCGTTTCCAATGATTAGTATGTCATCCACATACAAGACCAGAAATACTACAGAGCTCCCACTAACCTTTTTGTAAACACAAGGCTCATATTCGTTCTTGATGAAGCCAAACTCTTTGATCGCGTCATCAAAACGTCGATTCCAGCTCCTAGAAGCTTGCTTTAATCCATAAATGGATCTTTGCATCTTACAGACTTTATTTGCATTCTCTGGATCCTCAAGACCCTCTGATTGTATCATGTACACATCCTCAAGGAGGTTCCCATATAGGAACGCTGTTTTGACATCCATCTGCCAAATCTCATAGTCGTAGTATGCTGCAATAGCAAGTAGGATTCAAATGGATTTAGTCATGGCGACTGGTGAAAAGGTCTCATCATAGTCAATACCATGAATCTGTCTAAACCCTTTGGCTACCAATCGCCCATTATAGGAAACTACCTTGCCATCCATGTTGGTCTTCTTCTTGAATACCCACTTACACCCTATGGGTCGAGCCCCTTCGGGTGGTTCCACCAAAGTCCATACTTTGTTGGTATACATGGAATCCATTTCGGATTTCATGGCTTCTAACCACTTTTTAGAGTATGGACCTTTCATGGCTTCCCCGTAGGTTGCAGGCTCATCATCCATGAGTGGTACGTCATCGGACTCATGACGCACTCTTCCTGATCTACGGAGTTCCTGTGTCACCTGAACATGATCCTCCACAACAGCTTGCAGTTCCTGCTCATGTTCCATCATCGGTTCAGTGATTTGTGGTTCTTGAATTTCTTCAAGTTCTACAGCCCTCCCACTTGCTTCTTTAGAGACGAACTCTCTTTCTAGAAACACGCCGGTCCGAGCAACAAACACTTTGTTCTCGGTGGGATTGTAGAAATGATATCCTTTAGTTTCCTTAGGATATCCCACAAATTTATACTTATCCGCTTTGGCCCGAGCTTGTCTGTTTGTAAACGTTTTACATAGACATCGCAACCCCAAATCTTCATAACGAAACTACGGGACGCTTCCCAGTCCATATCTCATATGGTGTCTTCATGACTGATTTGGATGGAACACGGTTTATGGTAAAAGCTGCCGTCATTAGAGCATGTCCCCAGAAAGATATCGGAAGATCCGTTTGAGACATCATAGATCGCACCATATCTAGTAGTGTGCGATTCCTCCTCTCTGACACGCCATTCCATTGTGGCGTTCCTGGTGGAGTGAGGTGGGATACTATCCCACACTCTCTAAGATACTCATCAAACTCTTGGCTTAAGTATTATCCTCCACGATCCGATCGTAGAGCTTTAATACTTTTACCAAGTTGCTTCTCTACTTCATTCTTGAATTCCTTGAACAATTCAAAGGATTCGGATTTGGCCTTCATAAGGTATACAAATCCATATCTATTGAAATCATCATTAAACGTGATGAAGTAGGTATAACCACCTCTGGCAAGCGTGGGGAACGGCCCGCATACATCGGTATGTATGAGCGCCAATAACTCACTAGTCCTCTCACCTTTCTTATTGAAAGGGGAATTTGTCATTTTTCCTAATAAACAAGACTCACATGTCTCATATGATTCCAAATCAAATGAGTCTAGAAGTCGATCTTATGGAGTCTAGATATGCGTTTCTCATTTATATGGCCTAAACGACAGTGCCATAGATATGTAGGATTTAAATAAATAGTTTTAATCCTTTAAGTATTTATGTTATAGATTGGACTATTTAGATCAAGGATATACAATCCATTAGACAAATGCGCACTACAATAGTGCATACTATCAAAATAAATGTAACAACACTTGTCCTTTATTGAAATAGAAAAAACCCTTCTCGTCCAAACAAGAAACGGAAATAATGTTTCTGCTCATAGCAGGCAAATAAAAGCAATTTTCTAATTCTAAAATAAGTCCATAAGGAAAAGATAGTTCATAAACGCCTATTTCGGCAAATTTGAGAACCACATCCAGTATCCAATACCCAATATGAAGAAAAAGAAAGATTAAAGTCTATAACATAAATACCTGGTGGTGGTGGAATCACTATTCCAAGCTTCTTATCCTCCAGATATTTAGGGCAATTCCTCCTCCAGTGACCCAACTGGCTGCAGTAGTGACATTCACCTTTAGCCACGCCTCCAATAGGCTTTAGGGCTTTTTTGGATTTCGCAACTTTATTGAGCTTTCCTTTGGAAGTAGAGGCAAATCCTTTGCCCTTCTTCCTATGGACCATCATTATGGCCTTGCCCTCGCCTTTGTTGACGCTCTGTTCCGCTGTCTTTAGCATGTTCAACAAGTCTGGTTACTGATCTCGTTCATATTATAGTTCATGATGAACTGATTATAACTGTCAGGCAACGATTGCAAGACAAGATCAGTTTCCAAATCTTGGCCAAGTGGGAGTCCCAGTCTCTCAAGGTTCTCAATGTGTCCGATCATTCGGAGCACATGAGGCCCTACTGGATTCCCTCTGCAAGACTGCTCTTGAATAATGCTTTAGACACCTCATAGCGCTCATGCCTTGCCTGTTCCTGAAACAATTGTTCAAGTGTAAGATCATATCATAGGCTTCCATATTCTCGTGCTGCTTCTGAAGCTCAGGAGTCATGGTGCAAAGCATGAGGCAAGTCACGTCATTAGAATCATCAATATGTTTCTGACGTGCCCTCACATCCGCTAGAACAGACTCATCTTGTGGTGGGGCTGGAATTGGAGTGTCCAAGACGTACAACTTCTTTTCTTTCTTAAGGACAATCATTAAGTTTCTGTACTAGTCAAGGAAATTTGTTCTAGACAATTTATCCTTCTCAAGGACAGATCGTAGGGATGAAGTCGATGCGTTGTTGTTTGCCATTTGGAATTCTACAAAAAGAGAAATGTGCAATTTTAGTATTTTGAACAATTTAACTATATTAAACAATGGCTAGATCATCAAATATAGCTCCACTATTTTTCTCGGATTAATAGCCCTCACCATTAATGCGGAAAATATCATCATATTTTCTAGTAGGTCCAAGATCCCTTTTTCACTTCTTCTTGAGCTTGCTTTGGCAAGTCACCCAAGAATAGGTTATTTAGGTAGGAACCATTCCAATTGCATCCCATGAAACTCTTGGTCCAACTAGGTGAATAACTCTTTATTCTTTATCCCATGGATAACGCCTAATTGTCATGCCTCTAGGTTCATTAATCCAATTGAGTCATACCCAGTTGCGTCCAACCTCTTGCTTCAACATACACACATTACTAGCTTGTGTCGTCCTCAACACATCATGGTAAATTAAATCGCCTTGCTTTGGGAAGCCCGAATTTTAATAAACCTTGATCATGAAGGGTGTTTTGGCAAGAGAAGGCAAAACACACCCTACATCTCTATCAGCCTAGGAACGCTAAGCAACCTTTATCATGAAGGGTGTTTTGGCTTCTAGGAACGCTAAGCAATCTACTCTCTATCAGCCTACTGTCTCTCTCTCGAGCAGTTACCAGTGCTTACCCTCTCCCTACACACACCCTACATCTCTCTGTGTTCCTATTCTCTACTTGAGGTGCACACTTGGATCTCTCCGAGGGATTCCTGTGAGCAAAATTTGTTAAACCCGATGTTAACCATCAACCTTCAATCATTTTTTAACCCTTCCATAATGTCTTCTGATGCACACGTTCGGGACGGTGATAGGTCCCCTTCCCATGAGGAGACCTCAGGAGAAGAGGGACTTCTCAATACCTCTGCTAATCCCAGCATCCGTACGCAAGTAGCTGCTGGAGGAGGGCCTTCTTTAGAGGCACTCCAAGCCACGATTCAGATTCAAGCTCAGATGATGCATGCCCAGTCCGCCCAGATTGCTCAAGTCATGGCAATCTTGGAAAGGATTGCTCAGAACACCACCACAGGGGCTTCAGTCCCATCATTTACAGCCTCGTTGCCTCTACCAGTGGCGGCAAGCACATCTATAGTGCATAAGTGTTGGGTTTCGACGTAGGTAACGCAACGGAATAACAAAAATTTGATCCTAATAAAAGCCCACGAGGGATCACAGGAAGAGACATCATGGCATGATAAGGGACAAAGTAATTGTGTACCTTTTGGTTTGGGAGATCACACGAAGAATATTGTCCTCGTCTCTACGGTTGATCCACGTCTAGAGGCGAGATCTAGATTCTTCCTTCTCAAGTGCTAGCTTGGACCGGAGGAAGAGGGAAGAAGGAATCAAACAACCAAAGGGAAGAAGAGTGGGTTTCGGCCCTCTCTTGTGCTGACGGGAAGGGGCGAACGGGCTAGGTGCGGCGCCTCTAGCTTGTCTTCCTCTCTCTCTTTTTCTCTCTCCCACTCTCTTGTGTTACGTCTAATAACATTAGTGGGAAGGAAGCTAGATCCTCCTTTATATAGTCCAACAACTCCTTGTTAACTACACAAAGGTCCCTCCTAGTTCTACATGAACTTGGATTAGTCCCTTCCTTGCATATTAGTCCTACTAAGTTTGCGAGGTGTTGCACAATGGTCCTTCTTATTAATTAATCATATTAATTAATCCCAAATCTAGTTCTACTCTATTTGACGTGTGACCCCATAGGTTTCTACTTAGCTGGCAGTAACTTATTACTAACATGGAGCGGTGTCTAGCAACACATCCATGCCACCCAACTAATAGAAATAGTCTGTGATCCCGACAAACCTCTTGTGCCCAATATCTCATATTGCATTATCCCTTTGTCTCCATATCCGGATTGGACACGAGACATAAATAGTCACACTCGTATATCCAATCCATAGTTCCTCGATCCTGGGAATATGCTTAAGCAAGCAGATAATATCAATATCTCCATATTGATTTTTCTGAGTCTGGCAGACATTGAATAAGCCTCATCCCTCGAGTGGCCATGGATATTTGCTCCCATTATGTGGGAGGGACAAATCCTCTCTACATCATTACGATCTCTAAGCTTGCTTCCTATCATGCCCGATAGCTATCTTTATGATTATCGAGTTACGGTGTAACGTTTGATAACATCAAAGCACAATATTTCACAACTAGAGTATCTAGTGACTTCAAGTCTAAGGATTGCAATTAAATTAGCACTACGAGAAGCGATTAAGACTTTAACATAATCTAATGTATCCTTCTCGTTGAGGGTCAATCCAATGTGCCATTACTCCTAACGCATACCCATGTGTTAGACTTGATATCTCCATATCAATATGCCCACATACTAGTTTATATTTGATCGTCCTATTAATCAATATAGTGGAATAGGGATATTTAAGATAAACAACACATTGTATCTAAGGACTTCATTATATACAATATATAATAAATGAATATTCTAGCCAATTACAATGTTCATACTAAATACTAGATAGGGCATCTATTCCAACAATACGTCTGTTGCACAATCTTCTTTTTTCAGTGGCCTTGGGCCTCAGGCACCAGGCATCCCGACTAGCTCCTCCCTGATGACAATGGGGAACCCTACATCGTACTCGGCGGTGCCTTATCACGCAGGTGGGAACCTAGGCAGCCGTGCACTTCCACCGCCACCTCCCTATGATCCAACGATGCCCTACATTCCGGGCATCGCGGCCTTGGAACAGCGTATAGACAGCATCATCGCGCACCAGAGCTTCGCAGAGGCCGTCATCCCAAAGGTAGACAGTGCGCCACCCATTCCACGGGACATCTACCTGATGCCCAATCCTACTGGATACAAAGCACCCAAGTGGGAGAAGTTTGATGACGTCGGCTGGAATGCACACGAGCATGTGATGCGATTCGTTGACATGATGTGCCCACACGGGGTAGACACCAGGTTATTGATGCGCAAGTTTCCCAAGTCTCTGGGGCCTATCGCATACAAATGGTATAGGACCTTGGAGGCAGGATCCGTCAAGACGTGGGAAGATATGGTGAAGAATTTCTACACCAAATTCTTCCATGTCGAAGAAAAGGTCACCACTATCCACCTCTCACGCATGTACCAGAGGGGTGACGAGGAGGGGGTCACCTTCATCAAAATATTCAGGGCCAAGTCTTTGGAATGTGTGGATGATGTCCTGGAAAGTCGACTGGTGGAGATATGCCTTCAGGGCATGCGCGATGAATACAAAGGTATGCTCATTAACTTAAACATTCCTAACTTCTCCAGATTGGTGGAAAGCACCAAGAACGTGGAGCCCCTGGTGGAAAGGATGAGGAAGCGGTACGCTAACGAGCGTACACAGGCGAATCCCATCTTCAAGATGGGACAGCTCAGCTACAAGCAGATGCGAGATGACAATGTCCATGCAGTATCATCCCCCAATAAACAGCGGCGGTCCGCGCCCCGGGAAGTACCACCTCTGCCCTGTTCGGTTCAAGAGGCAATCATTCTTTGCAAGAGATGGCGAAAGGATGGAATTTCGCCGATGCTAGAACATAGGCCAACATGGGAGCAATTGCGAGACCCCAGGTGGTGCGAATACCACGGGCAGGTCATCCACCCTACCAAAGAATACAAAGGCTCAGATGGCTGATGAGTAGGCAAATCAAGGAGGGGAATCTAATCACCAAGGAACCACCCAAAGAGGTGCGTAGCGATCCCTTGCCATCTCATGCGTAGAGAAGGTTCAAAGGGAAGGAAATAGTCATGATTTCGATCTTAGACCTTGAAGAGGTCGCGGATGGTGAAATCCTGGACACTGCGGAAATCCATGAGGGTGAAGACCATGGTGTGGACGCGGAGGATTCGCGCACCAAATGGATAAAACTTTCTATCAGGTTCGCTGAGTTCTTTCACGGAATGAATCTCTCAGACAATTGCAGACACGAGATGACAAAAGCAATCCTCAAAGTTGCTAAGGACCATGGTGAAGAGTTAGTCGCCTCCGATTGGGGAGTTATGTCAGGATAACCGGTCATGAAATTCGATGACTCGGACAGATATATCGACGACGAACATCAGAGACCGATGTACGTGACATCCACCATCAACAATGTCAAATTCAAGCGGGCCTTTATCGATGGTGGTTCCGCGGAGAATTTAGTTTCACTCAAAACCTTGTAACTAGCAGGAGTCCCTCAAAACAGAATCGTAAAGAGGACATCATTGTTGGCAGGCTTTGGAGATGACTCCGGAATGATGGCCGGCTGGATTCGATTAAGAATCCAGATCGAGCAGATTAGCTGTTCCGCCAAGTTTCACGCCATCAATGCCGACACAACTTACCATATGATCCTTGGGCGAGTATGTATTCATCTCTTCGATGTCGTGCCTTCTACGGCGCACCAAGTAATGAAAGCTATCTGGAAGGGCAAGGTGGTCGTCATACCCGCCTCAGTGAGGCCCTTCGATCTGGAGGAAGCACACCTTCCCGAAGCAGCGTGGTTTGCAGGTAGAACCACCCCAACCTGGAATCAGATGACCCCATTACCCAAGGAGGGAAACATACGAGGCCAATCAACGGTCGGGATAATGACGTTAATAAAAATGTTTATACCCTGAAGAGAGCCGTATAACATGACGGTGAAAAGCAACACAATGAGAGGAGGCACTACCGCATCCAAAAGACACACGGGATCACCCTCGGCTTGCCCGTTGAAAGTGCCCCTGGACAAGTCTATGAACTGACGAAAGCTCCGGAAAAAGAAAAGAATTTATTAACTGGAGAAATCAAGGAAGCCCCTGAATGCATGGAAGACCACCCAAAGCCACAAAATCAAGAATTAAAGGAAGTATTCTTGAGTACCACCGAGGAAAAGAAGAGACCAGTCTTCTTGAGTGCAGATCTCAGCGAGAAGGAAGAACACGAGTGATCCAACTATTGGAGGAATACAGGGATGTGTACGCATGGGATTGTGACGAGATGCCTGGACTAGATCAAGGCATCACTATGAATAGGCTGGACATTGTTCCAGGGTCAAAGCCAATCAAGCAAAGTGCGAGAAACTTTCGGCCTGAGATAAATATCAAAATCAAGGAAGAGATTGGCAAGCTGTTGAATGCCAAATTCATCGAGCCTAATCACCATCTGACTTGGCTCGCAAATATAGTCCCTGTTGTGAAAAAGAATGGAAGCCTTCGTGTATGCGTCGATTTCAGGGACTTAAACAAGTTCTGCCCAAAAGACGATTTCCCTTTGCCGAACATAGACCTGTTGACCGACTCCACTGCCGGCCATGAGATGTTCAGCTTCATGGATGGATTTCGTGGCTACAACCAGATCAATATGGATCCGGAAGACGCGAAGAAAACGGCGTTCATCACGCCTGCAGGGGTCTTCAACTACAAAGTTATGCCATTTGGGCTAAAAAACACAGGGAAACGTATCAGCACGCGATGATGGCATTATTTCACGATACGATGCACGCTGAATCTGAATTTTATGTGGACGACCTGGTGGTCAAATCGAGGCGAAAGCAAGATCACCAAAGGGACTTGGGGAAGATCTTCTATAGATGCCGCTCTTTCCAGCTAAAAATGAATCCGATGAAATGTGCCTTCGGAGTAACATCTGGCAAATTCTTAGGCTGTTTAATCCACAAACATGGGATCGAGCCTGATCCAGCCAAGATCTCAGCAATCACAAGCTTGCCTACACCACGGTCTGAAACTGAATTAAAGCATTCTTAGGCAAGTTGTCATATCTTCGAAGGTTCATACTAGCCATTGCGGAGTTGTCCTTTTGGTTCGACAGCTTGCTCAAGAAGAACGTGACATTCCTATGGACAGAGGAGCATCAGGTCGCATTTGAGATTTTAAAAAATCTACTGACATCCTCGAGGGTCATGATCGCACCTCAGCTAGGGTCACCTTTATTGCTGTACCTGACTTCAACCAAGAAGTCCATTGGAGCGTTAATAGCCCAGGAGTTCGAAGGATAAGAAAGGCCAGTGTACTACATCTCGCGCATGATCCAATCTGCGGAGTCCCGGTACACAGACATAGAACGACACTGCTTGGCCTTGTTTTTCGCTATTGAGAAGCTAAAGCATTATTTTGCTTCTCATAAAGTGGTTGTTGTAACTAAGCACGATCCCATACAATATTTGTTGGGGCATTCACCTCCCTCCGGGAGACTTGCAAAATGGTACATGACTATCTCCCAGTATGACATAACCTGTATGCGACCAAAGGCAATTAAGTCCCAGGCATTGGTAGATCTACTAGCCCAGTTCCCAGACAAAAACTACGAGCCTGTTTCAGAGGAGTCCGAAGCACCTGAGATTTATGCAATCAGCGATCAGTATTGGAAGTTTCACTTTGATGGGTCTTCGACGAGACAGGAGGAGGAATTGGAATAGTGTTAATCAAGCCTAACAAGGAAGTTATTCAGATGTCAACAAAACTACACTTCGCGGTGACCAATAATGAGGCCGGATATGAGGCCTTGATTGCAGGGCTCCTCGCAGCCGAAGCCTTAGAGGTCCAGAATCTTATCGTCATGGGAGATTTTAAGCTAATCGTCAAGCAAGCCGCAGGAGAGTACGCTCTAAAGGAAATTAATTTGCTCAAATATCGATCAATAGTGCAGAAGTTGGTCCAGAAATTCGAGTCCGTCAAATACGAGCACACTCCCAGATCCGATAATCATCACGCCGACGCACTAGCTACCTTGGGGTAAAAAATTAGTCCCGACAAATGCCCAGCCCATATATCGATTCAAGTCAAAACAGCACATTCCTTGGTAGAGGAGTTATGTGAGGAGGAGCTTTCTGACGAGACAGATTGGAGAAAGCCCATTCTACATGCGATGGCTGACGGAACCAGTAAAGAAATTTGGGTTTATGTCAAAGGATTTTACATACATGAAGGCTTGCTATACCACAAAGGCCGGGGGGCATCCTCATGCGATGTGTAACAGAAAAAGAAGGAAGAGCAATATTGGAGAAAATCCACCAACATTCATGCGGAAACGATGAGATTTCTATCTATAAGAAATCTCAACGGTATGGAATCCACTGGCCGCAGATGTCATACTTTGTGGCCATCATACAGATCAGTTGTGAAAAATGTGCATTGATCAAAGACTCACTGGAAATCGCCACAATGGAAGATGGGGATTGGCGAACACCAATAATTGACTACCTACGGGATGGGACCCTGCCTACTGAAAAAAAGGAGGCTGATAAGCTAAAGAGAAAAGCAGCTCGATACATCTTGCAGGAGGGATTGTTATGGCGAAAAGGACATAAGGAGAACTTGCTCAGATGTTTAAGTGGGCAAGAAACACAGGAAGTGGAAATGTCTCATCAAGTAGAACATGAAGGAGGTGGAAAGTTATGCAGAAAACTCCTAACAATCGGGTACTTCTGGCCAACCATGGAAGCTGATTGCCGTGCAAAAGTCAAAAGATGCCAGCAATGCCAATTCCATGGAAATTCTGTCCATGCTCCCGCCGTCGACTTGCACGCGTTGGGCACTCCATGGTCGTTCCATACATTGTCATTGGATTTCGTCGGACCAATACGACCTCCTTCGGGCGGAAATGCATATATACTCACAGGAACAGAGAAATTTACTAAATGGTTTGAGGCAATCCCACTCAAAACGGCAAATGCAACGGTCATGATCAAGTTCATACAGGAAAACATCGTTCATCGCTTTGGCATCCCTAATACCATACTATCTAACAATGGGACCCCTTTCGTCAACCGCCATGTGTTCGAAAAATTAATAGAGTACAACATTAGACAAATATGCTCGAGGCCCTATTATCCAAATGGGAACGGGCAAGCAGACGCCACCAACAAGACGTTACTGCGGAGATTGAGCAAAATGATCTCGGATGATGACAAAAGATGGGCAGATTCCTTGGGAACGACACTTTGAGCATATCGCACATCGCCTAGGACTCCTACGGGGACTTCTTCGTTCTTATTACGCTATGGGGCTGAAGCAGTCGTCCCCTCTGAAATCAAAGTAAACTCAGCAAGACTGGCTTTTAAGTGCCCTCTATGACAACGAACGTGACCATGATCTCGTCCTACTAGAAGAACTACGCGAGGAGGCTAAGAAATCAAACACAAGATACAAGGAAAGGTTCTCGCGTGCCTATAACAAAAGGGTCCAGCATCGGGACTTTGCAGTAGGTGACCTAGTCCTACGAGCCTCCGACCATTGCATGCGCGAGGCATCCCATCCTAACTTCAGGGCTAACTGGGAAGGACCCTTTGAAGTCCAAGAAGTCTTCGACAGTGGTTACTACAACATCCTGCGATGCCACGGGACGACCACCACACCAACCCCGGTTAGCATGCGGTGGCTAAAAAAGTATTATCCCTTATTCTTTTTGTTTACTTTGGTCAAATATCTGCAAATCCTCCCGTATGAGGAATCGTATGAATAATAACTCTCCCATATGAGAGCTCTTTTATCAGCTACGAATCTTATCTTGTCCCTCGGAAAGCATAAGCCTATCTCGTATGATAGCAACATAAAAGCTTATCTGCCTAGATAGCAGCCAAAGCATAAACGTAAGCCTATCTCATATGGTAGCGGGATTGAAAACTTAAAAGCCTATCTGCCTAGATAGCAGCCAAACGTAAAGATAAGCCTATCTCATATGATACCAGGATTAAAAACTTACAAGACTATATACTTAGATAGCAGTCGAACATAAGCTCAAAGCCTACCTCATATGGAAGCAACAAACATAAATGAAAGCCTGCCTCATATGGTAGCAGTAATGTAATCTATTTTGATAAAGGCCAAATGCAACCAAAGCCTATCTTTTGACGAAAGTAGCAAAACTCATAAAAAATCAAGTGTGAGTCTGCCTGCCAAAGTGGCAACAAAGACGCGTGCATAAGCCTGTCTCGTATGGCAGCAACCGAACACAACCATAGGGCAACTATGCGCAGCCATGCGACGGGCCTTACAAAAGCCCGAGCCTGACGGCGATATCATTCAAAAAAGCAAACACGAGACTTCGTGGGCACGAAAGAGAAGCAAAAGAACCAATCAAAATCATGAAGGCATCATTTCAAAAACACGCGGAGCCAGTACGCGAAAAACATAAGCCGATGATCCAAGGATCACAACCGCAAGTTGCACAAAGGATGCATCAAAGTAAAATTCAAAAAAGGGGGCAATGAAATAGCAGTACTAATATTTTAATCTTCGAAGAAATCCTTCAGGAGGGAGTCTCTTGCTAACAACTTGAGGGAATTAGCAGCGAGCTTCTCAATGCGAGTCTTATTCTTCTCATGATGCTTCACAGCAGCCTCGTATTCCTTAGCCATTTGTTCCAGTGCTTCCTTATGCGCATTGAGGGCAGCTGTCTCCTCTCTATAGGCAGCAAGCTCAGATCGGAGATTGGCAGAGATCCTGATTCTGGCCAACCTCTGCACGAGAAAGTTCAAGTCCAATCGCCCAGCAGCGGTTTTTTAAAGCCTTTGCGTACTTGCAAGAAAGTCCTGAACGACAACTGTGGTGCTTGCGGGAGTGGCCTCATGAATCTTTACCAAGAGAACGACCATTTCCCTTAAAAGCTTCCCTCTTTCTATCGGTGACAGTTCCAGTATTCTAGTAAATACGGTCGGGAAGGATACACGCATTTTCATTAGCCATTCTAGGCAAGCTTGATCAACACCTATGCATGAAAACATGACGATTCTTAGCAAGATGCAGGTCTAAAAAGCAAAATATTAAAAAAGAGGGGGATATCCTTACCAGTTCCCTCGACAATTCGCTGCAAAGGAGCGATGAGTGGTACTAACTGCGAACTAGAGTCTGTTGATTCAGATAATCTCTGATCAGCTCGAGTCTCGCGCGAAAATTACGCTTTAGGAATCAAAAAATTCATCCCAGTTGTAACCGTGCTCGTAGTCTGTGAACCCCACACTTCAAAAAGGTTTTAAGAAAAATAGCATTTAAATCAGAATCAGAACCCCCCGAAGGGATGGCACTCTTTGGAACATCGGGTTCGGAAGAGAAATTGGGCTCAACAGATACAGTGTCTTTCACCAGTTGAGCAGAAGAGGGGAAGTTCTCAAAAACAACATTTGCAGTAGTCTCCTTGACGAGAACAACGCGCCCGTCCCGCACCACATCATGATTAGAAGAAATAACCTCCCCAAAATTTTTCCCAATGGGAAAATCACCAACAGGAGGCGCAGTTAGCCCATCATTTGTGTCTCGCCCAGTGTCTTCTTCATCTGAAGAAATGAGTATTGCCTTGACAATGGGAGTGGTGCCATCCTCCTGTATTTGTTGGTCTCCTTTATCCTGTTCTTTAATAAACTCAAGACGTTCACCAGATTTACACCCTGCAAATAGGAGCATGGTCTCAAATGATTTTTAAAAAAAGGGGGGAAAGAGGCAAGAAATAATGGCAAGAAGAAGAAGCAAGTACCTATCTTCTGATCAGACCTTAGCCTTGAGTCTGCCTGTTTAGAACCTCAGTTCGAGAATGTTTTGATTGTTGAGTGATCGCTTCATTGGTATCAAGATCATCATCAGATCTTTTCCTTGAGGAACTTCCACTATTCGAGGCCAGAAAGGCCTCTAATGCGTCGGAAATTAGCTGTTGGACCTTGGGAGTCAGGGGCATTGCAGGTTCAATATGGCTGTTAAGTGAGGAAGACTTCCTCAAGACTGCCTTCTCCTTGCGCATACGATTGATGAAGCTTACGCTACGATCTCCAGAAGAAAAGCGCCTCAGACAACACTAAAACCATAGGACAAATTAAAACAGGCATTACATACATAAGATGGGGGAGAATGCGCGGTAATAACTGAATGACGGAGTCTGCATACTCGGCCCTGGCTGCGAAAGATTGGCGTTTAACAGTATCGATCTTTTCACCAAGGATCAGTTGGGCGCACATATGCCGAGTCTTGGCCAATAGAGAATAGTAGCCACAGCGGAAGTCATCCCGACTGAGGGACAACTTGAAGGGGTATTCGCTATACGAGAGTACGAGCGTCTTGCTAGGATGACGAAGGGCATAAGTGGGATCATTTCCAAAATTGATAAGACGGTGGGTCTGGAAATTCCAGAAACTTACCCAACCGGGAGTATTCCGACCTTTCCTACCACGCGCGGGTTGGATCAAAGGAAGCTCAGCATGAGAAAGATGGTACTCCTGTTATATATAAGTCCATCATAACAATCCTTGAAAATGTAGTCAAGCCGCATCGGGCGTGCAACAGCATCTTATCCGAATTGAGGACTTACGCGAACGGGATCGAAAGGGACGGTAATACGTTTGTAATCATTAAAGATTTTGGAGAAAGGGACATACTCTAATAAAGCGGGTAGATATCCTCTTCGGAACCAGTTAACAAACCTGCTGAAAACCCAATCTTTCTTGATTATATCCTCGGGAGTAAGTTCGAAATCTTCCTCAGGATAAAAATCCTCCCAGAAATCTATGTTTTTGTCCTTCCAATTGAGAGACATAGGGTCTGGGATTGAAGCAACGGATGTCGTCGCATACCAAAGCAGAGGAACACTTGAGAGCCTTTGTGTTATACCAACGCCATGTTCGAGGATAGAGGAAGATTCTTGTGGCGTTAGGGGTATTCCGTAATTCCACATCGACAGGAATGGGAGCATATGCGGGCCATCTCTCAAAGGCCCACATGGAAAAAAACGCAGTATAACAAAGATGCTAACGTCAACTCTTCCATGTGATTGCTCAGCATGCGTCACGGCCAGTTCAAGGCGATGATACAAAGAACCTAAGACAAGGGGTCTTAAGGCTATTTTCTGTCCAAGCGACAACCTCACAGCAAGTGCGAGAACATGCGTAAAAACGCAGGCACGAGGGAACCCATCTATCAGATAGGGTGACAACCACACGCAAAGATAGCCACAAAAGGTAAAATGAAATCCTTTTCCCTTAACACCAATGACGGGCTTTTGGATTTTGGTCTTGACACTCGCGAGCTACGTGTGGTTCGACGTAATCTTTAAAGAAATACATTATCCAATTCGACCAGCTGGTCTCTGAGCTAGAGGATGCACGTACGAATGTTTCACAAGGTTTGGTCGCGCCTGGCTTCCATCTCGAAGCAGCTCTCCTCATATCGGCGATAAAGACCTTCATGTCCTCGAAAAGCTGGAGCTCGTACGGACCAGTCAGAGGGTCCAAAGGATCGATATTCCCCATGCCTGGAAGATGCAGCAAGACTTCTAAGTCCTCCAAAAAGGGTGTGACCTCGAAATCAGAAAAATGGAAAGTATGTGTCTTTTTCGAATACCGGGAGAAAAGTGCCTGTAGCATGGCACTATCGGTCCAAATATGGAGACCTTTGGTGGCGCAGACGGCATGGAAGATATTAGCTCGATTAAGCTCGTTCGCGTAGTTACTGAGGATATACTCTGTCCACTCCTCCATACAGTCAGGTTCCTCCATGAAGGCCTGAGGAAGAATATCAGTGAAACCAAACAAACCAGCTTCAAGACCAAGGCGATGCACATCTTCAATATTAGCCAGATCCCAGTCAGACCTCACTAGTTCAAGCACGAGCTGAAGAGCGTCATTTAATGGGGATGCTCGGAGCGTAGAGGCCTTGATAGTAGCCACGTAAAGCTCCTTGGGAAGATCCTGCACATCGACGGTTTCCTTGTTTGACGCCTTTGGGTCATGTATGTAAACGTAAAAATAGCAGATTACAGACCAACGGCATGCAAGAGGAAAGAAGAAAGTGGGAAAGGAGTATCTGCAAAATTGGACTTGGAAATTTCAAAAAGTAATAAAAACTCACCGTGTTGACGATCGAGAGCTTGGATCGCTTGAGAAAAGGCCTCAGAGAGTTGATCAAAGACTTGATCGAAGGTTTCTGCTTCTTGCTGTGGGTTGTTTCTCCGATGCATACGAACTCAGAAGTACAACAATGGAAAATTTATAATTGAAGAAGCAGTAGGGTTTTAATAAACCCTCGAAGAGTCACGACTGTTGATGCTTGATGAGTCAGCAATGCTTCAAATCCAGCAAAATTGACGACCTATCAACTATCCTCGCCTCGAAAATAGGCGAAATTGGGTGACGTTTGATTAACTCTACATGAGGCCACACTTCGCCATAGGCTAAACGGCGCCCCACACCATAGGCAATCATGGCTATGACTGGGGGCTATGGGGATCCTAGTTCAAAATACAAAGGATATGCTTGGGGCTCACGCACAGCTGATTTTGCGCGACTGCACAACGGACGCGCGCGTGACATTCGCGCAAAAGGGGGCTAATGTAGATACAGCTTTCTGGACAGACAGATCATAGCCATGTGGCAGCCATTCAGCACACCTAGCTGTGCTCCATACACACCGGACAACTACCTATGCTTGTCCACGTGGGAGCTGCGAGACAGGGCCCTCGCGCACTAACACGGGACCTGTAGGGACTTAGTGGTTTGGAGGCTAGGGTAAGGCCTGTCGCGCGTGTGCGACAACCAAGCTCGCGTGCGACCTCTGGTAACTGACTGAGAGGTTCTAAGCTTACGTATCCCATAAATGCGGCTGATCTCATAGCGGTCTCCGATACTTGCGGGCAGATACGTAACGGTTCCTATATACACGATCGAACGTGCCGTTGGGGGTCTATCATTAAGCCACCATTTATGGTGCATTAAACCCCTCAACGGTCACATCCCCACTATATATAGGATTGTTAGCTTTCCATTACAACAGAGTACACTGAGGACAGACCGACACATCTCAGCTCTTGGAACGCTAAGCAACCTACTCTCTATCAGCCTACTGTCTCTCTCTCGAGCAGTTACCAGTGCTTACCCTCTCCCTACACACACCCTATATCTCTCTGTGTTCCTATTCTCTACTTGAGGTGCACACTTGGATCTCTCCGAGGGATTCGTGTGAGCACACTTGGCAGAGTCCTTCATTCGCTCAGCACGCGAATCTTCTGTGTCGACACCATAATCTTCTTCCTCATAAGCTTCGGCGATCACCGAAGCCTCTGCATCCGCGACCTACTCAAGGTTTGTAATCGATATCACAGCTATCTCATTTCCTTTGGGCTCCTGTCTCGTGTGAGACGAAAGGGGGTTGTTGCGCACATCCTTGGTTGGCTTATCAACCACCAACTGGCCCTCCTTTATCTTCCTGTCTACCAACCACCTGAGCTTTTTACACTCTTTGGTTGGGTGCAGCACCTGCCCGTGGCACTCACACCACCTTGGATCCTGCAGCTGGTCTTTCGTGGGTTTGTGCTCCAGGGGTGGTAGGATCCCGTCTTTATGCCATCTCTTGCAAAGATCTATTGCATCCTCAATCGAACAGGGCAAAGGTTGTGCCTCCTGGGGTGCGGACCGTTGTTGTTTGTTGGGGGATAAATACTGCATGGACACTGACATCTCGCGTCCTCTTGTAGCTGAACTTTCCCACTTTGAAGCTGGGACTCGCCTGTGATCGCTCGTTAGCGTACCTCTTTTTCATCCTTTCCACCAGTGGCTCCACGTTCCTGGTGTTTTCCATCAATATGGAAAAGGTAGGCATCTTTAGGTTAATGAGCATACCTTTGTATTCATCGTGCATGCCCTTAAAGGCATATCTCTACCAGTCGACTTTCCAGGACATCATCGACACACTCCAACGACTTGGCCCTGAACCTTTTAATGAAGGCGAACCCCTCCTCGTCATGCCTCTGGTACATGCGTGAGAGGTGGATAGTGGTGACTTTTTCTTCAACCTGAAATAATTTGGTGTAGAATTTCTTCACCATATCTTCCATGTCCTGACATATCCGGCCTCAAGGGTTCCGTACCACTTATACGCGACGGCCCCCGGAGACTTAGGGAATTCGCGCATCAACAACCTGGTGTCTACCCCATGTGGGCCCATCATGTCAACAAATCGCATCACATGCTCGTGTGCGTTCCCGCCGACTTCATCGAACTTCTCGCACTTGGGTGCTTTGTATCCAACAGGGTTGGGCATCAAGTAGATGTCTCGCGGAATGGGAGGCGCGCTGTCAACCTTTGGGATGACAGTATCTGCGAAGCTCTGGTTCGAAATGATGCTGTCTATACGTTGTTCCAAGGCCGAAATGTTGGGTTTTGACGTAGGTAACGCAGCGGAATAACAAAAATTAATCCTACTCAAAGCCCACCAAGGATCACAGGAAGAGACATCATAACATGATTAAGGACATAGAAGATGTGTACCTTTTGATTTGTGAGATCACACGAAGAATGATGTCCTCGTCTCTATGGTTGATCCACGTCTAGAGGTGAGATCTAGATTCTTCCTTCAATCAAGTGCTAGCTTGAACCTTGGAGGAAGAGGGATGAAGATCAAAGGCACAAAGCAACAAGGCAACAAAGGAGGGGCGGCCTCCCTTTTTGCCGTCGGGTAAGGGGGGCGGACGGGGCTAGGGTTTCGGCCCTAGCTCTTGTCTTGCTCTCTCTTTTGCTCTCTCCCACTCTTTGTGTGTTATGACTAATAACTCATATGTGGGAAGGAAGCTAGAGCCTCCTTTATATACTCCAACAACTCCTTGTTGTTTCCATAAAAGAGTTTTTCTTGTTCTAGTAGGACTAGAACTATTCCCTTCCTTGCAAATCAGTCCTACTAAGTTTGCAAGGTGTTGCACAATGATCCTTCTATTAATTAATCCATATTAATTAATCCCAAATCTAGCTCTACTCTATTTGACGTGTGACCCCATAGGTTTCTATATAGTTGGTAGTAACTATTACTAACATGGAGCGGTGTCTAGCAACACATCCATGCAACCCAACCATTAGAAATAGTCAGTGATCCCGACAAACCTTTGTGCCCAATATGTCATATTGCATTATCCCTTTGTCTCCATATCCGGATTGGACACGAGACATAAATAGTCACACTCGTATATCCAATCCATAGTTCCTCGATCCTGGGAATACGCTTATGCTTGCAGATAACATTAATATCTCCATATTAATTTATCTGAGTCTGGCCAGACATTCAATAAGCCTCATCCCTCGAGTGGCCGTGGATATTTACTCCCATTATGTGGGAGGGACAAATCCTATCTACATCACTACGATCTCTAAGCTTGCTTCCTATCACGCCCGATAGCCACCTTTATGATTACCCAGTTACGGTGTAACGTTTGATAACATCAAAGCGCAATATTTCACAACTAGAGTATCTAGTGACTTCAAGTCTAAGGATTGCAATAATATTAGCACTACGAAAAGCGATTGTGACTTCACATAATCTAATGTATCCTTTTCGTCGTGGGTCAATCCAGTATGCCATTACTCCTAATGCATACCCATGTGTTAGACTTGATATCTCCATATCAATCTACCCACATACTAGTCTATATTTGATTGTCCTGTTAATCAATATAATTGACTAGGGATATTTAAGATAAATAACACAATTTATCTAAGGACTTCATTATATTAAATATCGCCATAAATAATAAATGAATATTCTAGCCAAAACATTGTTCATACTAAATCTATGATTGCCTCTAGGGCATCTATTCCAACAGTCTCCCACTTGCACTAGAGCCAATCTGGCGCATCTCGTATGCCTATAGATCTGGCGTGCCCTTCATGCTTTCGCTGCGCAAGAGGTTTCGTGAGCGGATCTGACACGTTGTCATCTGTCGGAATCTTGCATATCTTCACATCTCCTCGATCGATCATATCACGAATAAGATGGAATCTCCTAAGTACATGCTTTGACTTTTGGTGCGATCTTGGTTCCTTTGCCTGTGCGATTGCCCCCGAGTTGTCACAGTACAACTCTACGGGATCCACTATGCTAGGGACCACACCGAGCTCAGTGATAAACTTCTTTATCCATACTGCCTCTTTTGCCGCTTCCGCAGCAGCAATGTACTCAGCTTCTGTTGTAGAATCAGCAACTGTGCCTTGCTTGGAACTCTTCCAGCTCACAGCTCCTCCATTCAGGCAAAACACGTATCCAGACTGCGATCTGTAATCATCCTTGTCGGTTTGGAAGCTTGCGTCAGTGTAACCCTTTACACTTAGCTCTCCCATTCCTCCAAATATCAAGAACACATCCTTAGTTCTTCTTAAGTACTTTAGGATGTTCTTGACAGCAATCCAGTGACTCTCACCCGGATTGGACTGATATCTGCTCACCATACTCAACGCGTATGATACGTCTGGTCTAGTACATAGCATGGCGTACATGATGGATCCTATGGCCGAAGCATAGGGTATCCTGCTCATGCGGTCCTTCTCCATCTCGTTGGAGGGACAGTCATTCTTGGAAAGAGTGACTCCATGTGACATGGGCAAGAATCCCTTCTTGGAATCTTGCATGTTGAACCTCTTCAACACCTTGTCAATATATGTACTCTGACTTAGGCCAAGCAACCTTTTAGATCTATCTCTATAGATCTTTATACCCAGTATATAGGCCGCGTCTCCTAAGTCTTTCATTGCAAAGCACTTTCCTAGCCAATCTTTAACAGATTGCAGAGTAGGAATATCATTGCCAATGATTAGTATGTCATCCACATACAAGACCAGAAATACTATAGAGCTCCCACTAACCTTCTTGTAAACACAAGGCTCATCTTCGTTCTTGATGAAGCTAAACTCTTTGACCGCGTCATCAAAACGTCGATTCCAGCTCCTAGAAGCTTGCTTTAATCCATAAATGGATCTTTGCAGCTTACAGACTTTATTGGCATTCTCTGGATCCTCAAAACCCTCTGGTTGTGTCATGTACACATCCTCAAGGAGGTTCCCATAAAGGAACGCTGTTTTGACATCCATTTGCCAAATCTCATAGTCGTAGTATGCTGCAATAGCAAGTAAGATTCGAATGGATTTAGTCATGGCGACTGGTGAAAAGGTCTCATCATAGTCAATACCATGAATCTGTCTATAACCTTTGGCCACCAATCGCCCCTTATAGGCAACTACCTTGCCATCCATGTCGGTCTTCTTCTTGAAGACCCATTTGCACCCTATGGGTCGAGCCCCTTCGGGTGGTTCCACCAAAGTCCATACTTTGTTGGTGTACATGGAATCCATTTCGGATCTCATGGCTTCTAGCCACTTCTTAGAGTCTGGGCCATTCATGGCTTCTGCGTAGTTTGCAGGCTCATCATCCATGAGTGGTACGTCATCGGGCTCAGTCACGAGAAGTCCATACCTCTCTGGCTCATGACGCACTCTTCCTGATCTACGAAGTTCCTGTGTTACCTGAACAGGCTCTTCCACAACTTCTTGTGGTTCCTGTTCATGTTCCATTATTGGTTCAGTGGTTTGTGGTTCATGAATTTCTTCAAGTTCTACAACCCTCCCACTTGCTTCTTTAGAGACTAGTTCTCTTTCTAGAAACACGCCGGTCCGAGCAACAAACACTTTGTTTTCGGTAGGGTTATAGAAGTAATATCCTTTAGTTTCCTTAGGATATCCCACAAACTTACACTTATCCGCTTTAGGCCCGAGCTTGTCTGTTTGTAAACGCTTTACATAGACGTCGCAGCCCCAAATCTTCATAAACGACACTATGGGACGCCTCCCAGTCCATATCTCATATGGCGTCTTCATGACTGATTTGGATGGAACACGGTTAATGGTAAAAGCTGCCGTCATTAGAGCATGTCCCCAAAAGGATATCGGAAGATCTGTTTGAGACATCATAGATCGCACCATATCTAATAAAGTGCGATTCCTCCTCTCGGATACACCATTCCATTGTGGTGTTCCGGGTGGAGTGAGCTGGGATACTATCCCACACTCTCTAAGATATTCATCAAACTCTTGGCTTAAGTATTCTCCTCCACGATCCGATCGTAGGGCTTTAATACTCTTGCCAAGTTGCTTCTCTACTTCACTCTTGAATTCTTTGAACAATTCAAAGGATTCGGATTTGGCCTTCATAAGGTATACAAATCCATATCTACTGAAATCATCAGTAAAAGTGATGAAGTAGGTATAACCACCTCTGGCAGGCGTGGGGAATGGCCCGCATACATCAGTATGTATGAGTGCCAATAACTCACTAGTCCGCTCGCCTTTCTTATTGAAAGGGGACTTTGTCATTTTTCCTAATAAACAAGATTCACATGTCTCATATGATTCCAAATCAAATGAGTCTAGAAGTCCATCCTTATGGAGTCTAGATATGCGTTTCTCATTTATATGGCCTAAACGACAGTGCCATAGATATGTAGGATTTAAATCATTAGTTTTAATCCTTTTAGTATTTATGTTATAGATTGGATTATTTAGATCAAGGATATACAATCCATTAGACAAATGCGCACTACAATAGTGCATACTATCAAAATAAATGGAGCAACACTTGTCCTTTATTGAAATAGAAAAACCTTTCTCGTCCAAACAAGAAACGGAAATAATGTTTCTGCTCATGGCAGGCACATAAAAGCAATTGTCTAATTCTAAAATAAGTCCAGAAGGCAAAGATAGCTCATAAACGCCTACAGCTAATGCAGCAACCCTTGCTCCATTCCCGACGCGCAAGTCTATCTCCCCTTTTCGCAATTTTCTACTTCTTTTCAAATCCTGCACATTACGACAAATGTGAGAACCACATCCGGTATCTAATACCCAGGATGATGAAATAGAAAGATTGACGTCTATAACATAAATACCTGGTGGTGGTGGAATCACTATTCCAAGCTTCTTATCCTCCAGATATTTAGGGCAATTCCTCCTCCAGTGACCCGGCTGGCTGCAGTAGTGACACTCACCTTTAGCCACGCCTCCACTAGGCTTTAGGGCATCCTTGGATTTTGCAACTTTCTTGCGTTTTCCTTTTGAAGTAGATGCAACTGACTTGCCCTTCTTCTTGTGCACCATCATTATGGCTTTGCCCTTGCCTTTATTGACGCTTTGCTCAGCTGTCTTTAGCATGTTCAATAGATCTGGCAAAGACTTGTTGATCTCATTCATATTATAGTTCATAATGAACTGATTATAACTGTCAGGCAACGATTGCAAGACGAGATCAGTCGCCAAGTCCTGGCCGAGTGGGAACCCCAGTCTCTCAAGGTTCTCTATGTACCCGATCATTCGGAGTACATGAGGGCCTACTGGATTCCCCTCTGCAAGACTACTTTTGAACAATGCTTTGGACACCTCATAGCGCTCATGCCTTGCCTGTTCCTGAAACAATTGTTTCAAGTGTATGATCATATCATAGGCTTCCATGTTCTCGTGTTGCTTCTGAAGCTCACTAGTCATGGTACAAAGCATGAGGCAAGTCACGTCATTAGAATCATCAATATGTTTCTGACGTGCCCTTACTTCCGCTAATAGAGACTCATCTTGTGGTGGGTCTGGAATTGGAGTGTCCAAGACGTACAGCTTCTTTTCTTGCTTGAGGACAATCCTCAAGTTTCTGTACCAGTCAAGGAAATTTGTTCCAGACAATTTATCCTTCTCAAGGACAGATCGTAGGGATGAACTCGATGCGTTGTTGTTTGCCATTTGGAATTCTACAAAACGAGAAATATGCAATTTTAGTATTTTGAACAATTTAACTATATTTAACAATGGCTAGATCATCAAATATAGCTCCCACTATTTTTCTCGGTTTAATAGCCCTCACTATTAAAGCGGAAAATATATTTATATTTTCTAGTGGGTCCAAGATCCTTATTTCACTTCTTCTTGAGCTTGCTTTGGCAAGTCACCCAAGAATTGGTTATTTAGGTAGGAACCATTCCAATTGCATCCCATGCAACTCTTGGTCCAATTAGGTGAATAAATTTCTTTTATTCTTTATCCAATTGGATAACTCCTAATTGTCATTCCTCTAAGCTCATCAATCCAATTGATTCTTGCCTAGTTGCGTCCAACCTCTTGTTTTCAACATACACGCATTACTAGCTTGCGTCGTCCGCAACACATCATGAAAAATTAAAATCGCCTTGCTTTGGCAAGCCCGAATTTTAATAGTCCATGATCATGAAGGGTGTTTTGGCAAGAGAAGGCAAAACGCAATATTTAATTGAGGGATTTCTTTTAATTCGTTTGGTTGATCTTTATCAACATGGTCTACTTATTTGGATTGGGCTATCCACAATAAAAGACCAACCTTGTTTATTATTATCTTGTTATCGTTTTGCTTGTAGCGCCATACACACAAAATAAATAACAAGGCATGAATAATAAACATCCACAAAAATAAAAAAAACGTGGCATGGATATGGCCTCTAGACTAATGATATTATCAAGCCAATGATAATATCTAATTGCCCTAAAGTGCCGAGCTCATCTCCATGTGCTCCACCATAGCTGCGCGCCTAGGGATGTCTTTTGGCTCCTTTGGTTCTCCAGTCTTCTTCTCCATGCTCTTGGCTATCATCTAAATATTTCTAATTCTAGCCTAATATCTAGAATAAATAAATAATAAAAGCCTCACATGTTGAGGAGAAAAAGAACGACTCGCAGGCCGTAAAACTTAATTAATTATTACATTAATTTGATCAGCTCGCAGGCCGTAAACCAAACCACAAAAACAATAAACATCCACAATCCTAGGCCATATCCATCCACCATGCAATAAAGCACATAATACAGTTAAAACCAATTTTTAACGCGCTTGTTTAATTTTAATGAAATTGGGTAACTAGGGTTTCACAACGGTCCAAAGGGTTCAAGCCAACAAGTGGCCCGAACCCTAGGACCGCCGCACGCCCAAGGGGGCCGCGGCCTTGCTTGGCGCCCAAGGGAGGGGCGGGCGGCTAGGGTTTCGGCCCTAGTCCCCTTCCTCCTTCCTTGTTGCCCAAGCAAGGTTGTTTCCATATGGATTTAATTCCATAATTTTGTTTCCATAATTGAAAACCCCTTTTCAATCATGTGCCCATGAACCCTAATTTTTCAAGAACCCAATTATTCACATCCTATGTGATTAAACTCACCAATTCTAACATCCAATGTTAAATTGGGTCTTGTTTGATTGAATCAAATTCAATATTGCATCTACTATGCCAATTTTTCAGTTTTCGCGTAATAAACAATAATACGGTGTATGAACTGAAATCGTAAACACATAATATCATGTTATGCTCTACGACCTGTGGCTCTGATACCACTGTTGGGTTTTGACGTAGGTAACGCAGCGGAATAACAAAAATTAATCCTACTCAAAGCCCACCAAGGATCACAGGAAGAGACATCATAACATGATTAAGGACATAGAAGATGTGTACCTTTTGATTTGTGAGATCACACGAAGAATGATGTCCTCGTCTCTATGGTTGATCCACGTCTAGAGGTGAGATCTAGATTCTTCCTTCAATCAAGTGCTAGCTTGAACCTTGGAGGAAGAGGGATGAAGATCAAAGGCACAAAGCAACAAGGCAACAAAGGAGGGGCGGCCTCCCTTTTTGCCGTCGGGTAAGGGGGGCGGACGGGGCTAGGGTTTCGGCCCTAGCTCTTGTCTTGCTCTCTCTTTTGCTCTCTCCCACTCTTTGTGTGTTATGACTAATAACTCATATGTGGGAAGGAAGCTAGAGCCTCCTTTATATACTCCAACAACTCCTTGTTGTTTCCATAAAAGAGTTTTTCTTGTTCTAGTAGGACTAGAACTATTCCCTTCCTTGCAAATCAGTCCTACTAAGTTTGCAAGGTGTTGCACAATGATCCTTCTATTAATTAATCCATATTAATTAATCCCAAATCTAGCTCTACTCTATTTGACGTGTGACCCCATAGGTTTCTATATAGTTGGTAGTAACTATTACTAACATGGAGCGGTGTCTAGCAACACATCCATGCAACCCAACCATTAGAAATAGTCAGTGATCCCGACAAACCTTTGTGCCCAATATGTCATATTGCATTATCCCTTTGTCTCCATATCCGGATTGGACACGAGACATAAATAGTCACACTCGTATATCCAATCCATAGTTCCTCGATCCTGGGAATACGCTTATGCTTGCAGATAACATTAATATCTCCATATTAATTTATCTGAGTCTGGCCAGACATTCAATAAGCCTCATCCCTCGAGTGGCCGTGGATATTTACTCCCATTATGTGGGAGGGACAAATCCTATCTACATCACTACGATCTCTAAGCTTGCTTCCTATCACGCCCGATAGCCACCTTTATGATTACCCAGTTACGGTGTAACGTTTGATAACATCAAAGCGCAATATTTCACAACTAGAGTATCTAGTGACTTCAAGTCTAAGGATTGCAATAATATTAGCACTACGAAAAGCGATTGTGACTTCACATAATCTAATGTATCCTTTTCGTCGTGGGTCAATCCAGTATGCCATTACTCCTAATGCATACCCATGTGTTAGACTTGATATCTCCATATCAATCTACCCACATACTAGTCTATATTTGATTGTCCTGTTAATCAATATAATTGACTAGGGATATTTAAGATAAATAACACAATTTATCTAAGGACTTCATTATATTAAATATCGCCATAAATAATAAATGAATATTCTAGCCAAAACATTGTTCATACTAAATCTATGATTGCCTCTAGGGCATCTATTCCAACAGTCTCCCACTTGCACTAGAGCCAATCTGGCGCATCTCGTATGCCTATAGATCTGGCGTGCCCTTCATGCTTTCGCTGCGCAAGAGGTTTCGTGAGCGGATCTGACACGTTGTCATCTGTCGGAATCTTGCATATCTTCACATCTCCTCGATCGATCATATCACGAATAAGATGGAATCTCCTAAGTACATGCTTTGACTTTTGGTGCGATCTTGGTTCCTTTGCCTGTGCGATTGCCCCCGAGTTGTCACAGTACAACTCTACGGGATCCACTATGCTAGGGACCACACCGAGCTCAGTGATAAACTTCTTTATCCATACTGCCTCTTTTGCCGCTTCCGCAGCAGCAATGTACTCAGCTTCTGTTGTAGAATCAGCAACTGTGCCTTGCTTGGAACTCTTCCAGCTCACAGCTCCTCCATTCAGGCAAAACACGTATCCAGACTGCGATCTGTAATCATCCTTGTCGGTTTGGAAGCTTGCGTCAGTGTAACCCTTTACACTTAGCTCTCCCATTCCTCCAAATATCAAGAACACATCCTTAGTTCTTCTTAAGTACTTTAGGATGTTCTTGACAGCAATCCAGTGACTCTCACCCGGATTGGACTGATATCTGCTCACCATACTCAACGCGTATGATACGTCTGGTCTAGTACATAGCATGGCGTACATGATGGATCCTATGGCCGAAGCATAGGGTATCCTGCTCATGCGGTCCTTCTCCATCTCGTTGGAGGGACAGTCATTCTTGGAAAGAGTGACTCCATGTGACATGGGCAAGAATCCCTTCTTGGAATCTTGCATGTTGAACCTCTTCAACACCTTGTCAATATATGTACTCTGACTTAGGCCAAGCAACCTTTTAGATCTATCTCTATAGATCTTTATACCCAGTATATAGGCCGCGTCTCCTAAGTCTTTCATTGCAAAGCACTTTCCTAGCCAATCTTTAACAGATTGCAGAGTAGGAATATCATTGCCAATGATTAGTATGTCATCCACATACAAGACCAGAAATACTATAGAGCTCCCACTAACCTTCTTGTAAACACAAGGCTCATCTTCGTTCTTGATGAAGCTAAACTCTTTGACCGCGTCATCAAAACGTCGATTCCAGCTCCTAGAAGCTTGCTTTAATCCATAAATGGATCTTTGCAGCTTACAGACTTTATTGGCATTCTCTGGATCCTCAAAACCCTCTGGTTGTGTCATGTACACATCCTCAAGGAGGTTCCCATAAAGGAACGCTGTTTTGACATCCATTTGCCAAATCTCATAGTCGTAGTATGCTGCAATAGCAAGTAAGATTCGAATGGATTTAGTCATTGCGACTGGTGAAAAGGTCTCATCATAGTCAATACCATGAATCTGTCTATAACCTTTGGCCACCAATCGCCCCTTATAGGCAACTACCTTGCCATCCATGTCGGTCTTCTTCTTGAAGACCCATTTGCACCCTATGGGTCGAGCCCCTTCGGGTGGTTCCACCAAAGTCCATACTTTGTTGGCCACCAATCGCCCCTTATAGGGCAAAGGTTGTGCCTCCTGGGGTGCGGACCGTTGTTGTTTGTTGGGGGATAAATACTGCATGGACACTGACATCTCGCGTCCTCTTGTAGCTGAACTTTCCCACTTTGAAGCTGGGACTCGCCTGTGATCGCTCGTTAGCGTACCTCTTTTTCATCCTTTCCACCAGTGGCTCCACGTTCCTGGTGTTTTCCATCAATATGGAAAAGGTAGGCATCTTTAGGTTAATGAGCATACCTTTGTATTCATCGTGCATGCCCTTAAAGGCATATCTCTACCAGTCGACTTTCCAGGACATCATCGACACACTCCAACGACTTGGCCCTGAACCTTTTAATGAAGGCGAACCCCTCCTCGTCATGCCTCTGGTACATGCGTGAGAGGTGGATAGTGGTGACTTTTTCTTCAACCTGAAATAATTTGGTGTAGAATTTCTTCACCATATCTTCCATGTCCTGACATATCCGGCCTCAAGGGTTCCGTACCACTTATACGCGACGGCCCCCGGAGACTTAGGGAATTCGCGCATCAACAACCTGGTGTCTACCCCATGTGGGCCCATCATGTCAACAAATCGCATCACATGCTCGTGTGCGTTCCCGCCGACTTCATCGAACTTCTCGCACTTGGGTGCTTTGTATCCAACAGGGTTGGGCATCAAGTAGATGTCTCGCGGAATGGGAGGCGCGCTGTCAACCTTTGGGATGACAGTATCTGCGAAGCTCTGGTTCGAAATGATGCTGTCTATACGTTGTTCCAAGGCCGAAAATCCCGGAATGTAGGGCATGATTGGATCATAGGGAGGTGGTATGGCACCACCGAGTATGACGTAGGGTTTCCCGTCGTCATCTGGGAGGAGCTCGTCGGGACGCCCAGCGCCTGAGGCCCAAGGCCGCCGGAAAAAGAGGATTGGGCAACACACGTATGCACTATAGATGTGGTTGCCGCCATTGGTAGAGGCAACGGGGCTGTCGATGGTGGGACTGAAGCCCCTGTAGTGGTGTTTTGAGCAAACCTTCCCAAGATTGTCATGATTTGAGCAATCTGGGCAGACTGGCCTGCATCATCAGGTCTTGACTCTGAATCGTGGCTTGGAGTGCCGCTAAAGAGGTCCACTGTCGCTAGCTGTCTGGGCACGAACATTGGTGTCATTAATGGTGTTGAGTGGTCCTTCGTCCCTTGAGGTTTCCTCGTTGGAAGGGGACCGGTTACCATCGCGACCGTTGCCATCGGAGGACATTTTTCTTGTCGGTTTTCAAGGATTAAAGCTTTAAAGATGAGTGTTCACGTCGGGTTCACCAAATTGTGCTCACTGAAATCCCTAGGAGAGATCTATGTGTGCACCTCAAGTAGAGAATAAGGACACAGAGAGATGTAGAGTGTGTGTAGGGAGAGGGTAAGCACTTGCAGCTGAGAGAGAGAGACAGCTTAACAGCTAGTCTAGAACCAGATATGGACTATTACGGAACTAGAGTCGCAACAGAGGGCTAACGATCTTATATATAATGGGGAAGTGACCGTTGTGAGGGGGTTAATGCACCATAAATGGCGGCTTAATGGTATCCCCCGTAAAGGCACGTTCGACCGTGTATATAGGAACCGTTAGGCACCTGACCGTACATACCGGAGACCGTTATGAGGTCAAGTCGGGTTTATAGGACTTGGCCATTAAGTCTCTCAAAGCAGTTACAAAGGGTCGCGCACGAGCTCGGTTGTCGCACGCGCGCGACGAGCCTTACCCTAGCCTCCAAACCACTAAGTCCCTACAAGTCCCGTGTTTGTATCGAGGGCCCTGTCTCGCAACCCCCACGCAGATAAGCATAGGTAGTTATCCGATGTGTATGGAGCACAGCTGGGTGTGCTGGTTTGCTGCCACGTGGCTGTGATCTGTCTGTCTGGAAAGCACCATCTACACATGTATATTGTATGTAAATAATGTGCGGTAAATCCGGAACGGAACTTCATTCCGTCCGGATCCGGGACCGCCCCGTTCCCAAGAGCAAAACGGAACGGGGACTGGAACGGTATTTGCGCGGTTAGGGCAATCTTTTAC
The DNA here is from genome assembly GCA_023055425.1 of Linanthus parryae. Taxonomy (NCBI): domain Eukaryota; kingdom Viridiplantae; phylum Streptophyta; class Magnoliopsida; order Ericales; family Polemoniaceae; genus Linanthus; species Linanthus parryae. Next base: position 47,288,286 of record JALGPY010000007.1, on the reverse strand, counting down.
CTAGTGGCGGGGGGTGGGGGGGCGTCCTCCTCTCTTGGATTTCGTTTCTTCTTGTACACGTTCTTTACAGTATGAGATCCTCTTGGCAACGGTGGTAATGCCTCACCGATTGATTCTTGAGTTACTTGCATGACTTGGGACATATTCTCCTTCGTCTGCGAGAGATCTATACCGAGATCCAATGTTAGGGAGCCACTCGTCCATACATCACCACAATTAGTTAGAATACAGGATTTAATGTAAAACAAAATTAAAAACATATATCAAATGATTATAATGATGACCTACCATCAACATGCGTGATGATAGTGGTTGGTGAGGGTGGAGTGGATGGGATGGTAGGTTGTGGTGGTGGAGACGGTGGTGTCGGAGTGGATGTGATTGCGATGATAGGTGTAGGGGATGTGGTGATAGGGGGTGGTGGTGGTGGGGTAGTGGAGCGTATGACAGGTTGCGATGTTGTGGATGTGACAGCGATGTAGTACTCCGGCTCATCAACGAGGGACTCCACGACCGGACCTGTCTGAAATGTAGATGAGCCATGACCGCGCATCTTATGCCTGGGCTTCTGTAGCGTCACAATAGTAGCTGCAGTCGTGGGGCCACTGCTGGAAGGACCATCATGTTGGGTGCCTGCCACTGGTTCCGCTTGCATCACATCAATTCCTACCGTCTGCTCAGCCACGGACCTGTAAATCTCTCGTACCTCTCTCCAGCCTTCCTGGTGAAACAGGACCTCGTCTACTATCAAATGGCCCTCCGCTACGCGCCAAACCATATGTAGTGCTTGGACCTATAAATAGAAAGTAGTTGATAATCAAGCAATCTAATATATAATCAATTAAATAAATTTATGAAATAAATTATGTAAGAGTGACTATGTATACCAGAATAGTATGATGCGCTCCGGCAGTGGCAAAACCAACACGACTGGCTGGAGGGGTAGGTAGATGTATCAGTAGCTGTGTCACCCTCCAGTACCACTCCATGTAGGGATTGTTTCCTGCATAGGACCTACGACTGGGGGCCTTCGACAACACTGCTCTACCTGTCGTTCCACGGGAGAATATATGTCGCGTGGTTCAAAGCCTAGTCCTGCATGGCTCTCCCACGTCTATCCACCTTGTGCAGGTCAATGCTGGTATCAGATCTGAGGGGTGGTTGTTGTTTCATGCTGAATTGACGCAATACTCGGTCGAAGAAGTGGTGCTCTACGATTTTGAAGCATGTGAGTGGTGTCTTGGCACGCCATACAGGCTGTCCTGCTATACACCCCACCGGCAATGACTACATAACATCTGCGTACGGATCCCATACCATCTGCATAACAGCATTTAGTCAGACACAAGGAAGTATATACGTAATTTCAAACATACTTGTAAACTATAATAACCTGAGATTCTGTCAGTCTGTCAAGCTGATCTCTGTAGTGCTTGATGTTGTGGCCCACGACATAGACGGAGTGACACGCCCATCGTCTCCCACTTGGGTCCGTAGATAAGTCATACTGACCTCGCAGCTGTGCACAGTCAACAATGGGGAGGCGTAAGCAAGTGATATGCTCCCACGCCCATAACTGAAACATATGATATAGTGAGTCAAATAAAGTGTTTAAATTAACATCAATGCACTAATAAGATATTATGTATACCTGAACTAGAACCAAGCAACCACCAATCTGGATAACATCCGATGCAGTGGCACAACACACCTCTCGGTAGAGGTATGCTAGAATCCTGGCTCCCCACACAAGTCTCCCAGAATCTTCCACGTTCTCAAGATGCTGTAGAAGAAATACTGGAACATGGGTAGCCTTTTTTTCACCATGAGGGACGACCCTAGCATGGACATGATAACCGCCCGAGCCTGCCGAGTGACCTCCTCGTCAATGGCCTGTTCTAGCAGAACCTCAACCTGATCGAGAAACCACTTGTTTGAAATCATCAACCCACTCCATCCTGGTTTCCCAGCCGGTGGTGAACTACCCAACAGTCGAGTACACGAGGCAACACCCTTGTCCTTGCTCATATCTTTGCCAGTCATGGCACCACCATCAACGCACAACCCATTCATCACACCCATGTCCTGCAATGTGATAGTCGCATCGTCGGTCGGTAAATGGAACGAGTGTGTCTCTACCCTCCATCTCTCAACCATGGTTTTCACTAGGGGGTGATCAACCTCCATATAGCCAAGCCTGTATGCCCCATAGAACCCTGCCACTCGTAACTTATCAAGTACATGTAACTCTAACTCCGGTAACGGCATGTAATAACATCCTTTGCCTGCATAATGAATTAATAATATGAGAATTCTATTAGGCAGTCATATTAATGATTTAACGGAGAGAAAAAACTTTAACGTACCCCTTCCTCCCATATCTTTGCAGACCGATACTCACCCTGCAAATATAGGAGTGTGTAAATCCCCGACCCTGGATCGAGTGTAACATGAGTGCCAGTAGGCTCGTCCATAGTACTTCACGTCAACGAATATTCATTAAGAAATATTGTAATTCGATGTAAAATTCGGCAGCATAACGACGTAAAGTGGATTTATCTCGTAGTTTTGTAACTACGATATTATACAAAAAAGCCAATCAACATGCATACACAAACTGTTTAAGAAACATGATAGAAACAGGTGCGCCTATTACAGGCATAATACAGTTACTACAATAAAGTCCATTACAATATTACAGGCATAATAAAGTTGTTGTCTATTACAGGCATAACAAAGTTTTACGCATCACTTAGAGTCTCAAAATCACTAGAAATTAAGTTACTACAATATTGGTGCATGTCCCCTAGAGGTAGAACTGGATGGACAGGTGTGCCTATCGTGTTACTCACTGTCACATAATCAACACTTTTCTACACGCTTCTTCTTGTGATCCATGTGACTACGTATATGCCTATTCTGAGCTCTTCCCCTTGACCGCAACAGAGTGGAGTTTGGAATGAACCTACAATCCCAGGTGGGCGGGGGCCAATAAGCTCGAGCATGAATCGACATTATTGTGTGCGAGTAGATTTTAACCCATTGGGAAACATGGAACTATTCTGGCACAAACTGCATCCGGTCAATGCCTCGGTGTTTACACACAACTATGACATGGGAACATGGATGGCCATATTTGACCCACTTGCCACAAGAACATGTATGTTCTTCCACGTTAACAACCTGAATTTTGCCCCTGCCAATTCCATGGTATCCGGAAGTCACAGTAAATATACCCCGCTCATAGTTATGCCCTATGATACCATGAGTTCCGGCCTTGTTTTTTCATTTGTTGATGTGCTCGTGGACTTGTGGAGTCACCATTGATCCACTGTTAAACTAGTTTGTGCCCTACGAGAAGCATCAAATATGAATTAATATATATAAATCAAGATTTCGATTATTTTGGACGTATATATAAATCAAGATCTCTTACAAAATGGTGACGTTCAGTAAAGTATTTGTTGTCCTGAAGTATATGGACTTCCCCAAAGCGGATACCGGAAAAGCCCTTGCGCCCAACAACACATTATTTAAAGACTCCACCAGGTTGCTTGTAATAATACCGAAGCGTCGTCCATCGTCATGTGACAACGTCCATTGGTGAAGAGGAATATTTCAAAGCCATTTCTCTGCATTATGGTCCATGGCCGTGATTAGCTCCATTTTCACTTCAAATTTACTTTATTGGTGTTGGGTTGCCGCTGTCATCATTAAATCTGCAATGGTCGTCTTATTTTCAGATAATGTGTCAAGCAAATTGCCCTAAATGTGTCTTATGCAAAAGACATGTACAACACCGTATTCAGGTCCCCAACCGTTACGACTATCCTTAACAGCAGCTAAGATACCACCACCCCTGTCTGATATGAGACAAATGTATGCACGGGATTTTGCAACTTGTGGAGTCACCATTGATCCACTGTTACACTAGTTTGTGCCCTACGAGAAGCATCAAATATGAATTAATATATATAAATCAAGATTTCAATTATTTTGGATATATATATACATATATATATATATATAAATCAAGATCTCTTATTAAACGGTGACGTTCAGTAAAGTATTTGTTGTCCTGAAGTATATGGACGCCGCCAAAGCGGATACCGGTAAAGCCCTTGCGCCCAACAACACATTATTTAAAGACTCCACCAAGTTACTTGTAATAATAACGAATCTCGTCCACAGTCATGTGACAACGTCCATTGGTGAAGAGGAATCTTTCAAAGCCATTTCTCTGCATTATGGTCCATGGCCTTCATTAGCTCCATTTTCACTTCAAATTTACTTTGCTGATGTTGGGTTGTCGCTGTCATCATTAAATCTGCAATGGTCATCTTATTTTCAGATAATGTGTCAAGCAAATTGCCCTAAATGTGTCTTATGCAAAAGACGTGTACAACACCGTATTCAGGCCCCCAACCGTTACTGCTATCTTTAACAGCAGCTAAAATACCACCACCCTTGTCTGATATGAGAGAAATGTATGCACAAGATTTTACAACTTGCTTGCGCAGCTTTGTCAAAAAGTAACCCCAAGCTTGCTTTGACTCACCAGCGATTATTCCAAAAGTGAGGGGGACTATTTGTCTGTTAGCATCAACCCCGTTGGAAACCATGACAACACCCTTATACTTACTCTTCAGGAATGTGGCATCAATGGTGATCACTGGCTGACAATATTTGAATCCCTTGATGCAGCCACTGAGAGCCCAGAACATGCCTTCGAAGATCTGCGTTCCAGGCACGTCGGTGGAAGTAATTGCATACTTCACAACAGTGCCGGGGTTGTAATATTTCATCGCTGCCATGAAGTAGGGCAGTTGTTTGTATGAATCATCCCAAGTACCGAATGCCATCTGTATAGCTGTATTCTTTGCAATACAAGATTTACGATACGATATTTTCACTTCAAATAGATCTTTCATGTTCGGTATGATATCATTGACCTTGTACTCATGGTTATTCTTGATATGAATCAAGAAAAATTTGGCTACGAGTCTTGATGAGAGGTTAGGATGATATACTACAATGGAGGCATAAAGGCACGTGTGAGTTCCCTCGTAACAAGTAATCATCCTCAACCCTAGGTTAGACTTCAACATAACTCTTATATAACCCTTTTATTTAGCCACTTTACAAGTTTTCACCCACGAATCTATATTAGATTTTGAGACAATCAGGGAACGGTTCCGGTGAATAGAGTAAATTGAGACAGCATCTATCATATTTTCTTTAGCGGGAAAGACAAGTGAAGTTGTTGGCTCTTCCGATTACGGTGACCACAAGGAACCAGACCTGTATTTTGATGAATTCTTGGCGCATTCCCTCTCAACCTCCGCCGAATTGAACGCTAAAAAAGAAGCAGACATAGGCTCATGACAATTTTGAACATCCTCCCCACCCATATCCTCATCCTCCTTAGGATCAGTCGTATTCCCGTCGTCACCCACCATTGAATCAAAAATTATGTAAACATTGTCATCACCATCATCATCAGCATCATCATCCAGACTGTCCGTCCAAACAAGATTCACATCTCACCCGACGGTAAATAATCATCACATAGATTCGCTATTGTAACACCCCCAAATTAGCTAAGTCAGAAACCCAGGGGTGTCACTCCGTACCCTGGGTTAAACCCGAATACAAGGAGGTTTTACAACATAAATTCCAAACAAAATCCATAAAAATATTTAAATAAAGCTTAAAACTTGTCTTGCCACAAATATGGGCATTATTCTAAATCTAATAAAATTCAAACTACTAACAAATGTTCAAATAAAACTAAATTTAAATGATACTACTAGCGTGAGTCGCGTTTTCCCCTCGGACCAAGCTCCCATCTAACCTGTGGTGCAGAAAACAAAAGAAAAAACCACAGTTCCAAAAGTCAGCGGAAATACTGAGTAAGTAACACCCAAGCATGTAAACATATTATGAAGCAATTTATCAATCAGAGTATTTCGAAGTAGTTTTTTCCAAAACCAGGTGATAACAAAAGCTTTGACACTCATAAGAAAACGAGGAAGATTCCAATTCCATTATTTGAATTTAAGAGTTCCAAAATCTCATATTCAACCATCCTTTCCATTAATTCCAAAACTGCATTGTTGATTTGTTGTGACGGGGAAAAAGAACCAACCATCTTGCAAGCATCCAAGACCTTAAGTGTCGACACCCCCCAAAGACTCTTGCGGCCAGAGGAGTGAGTACAGAGAGCTATCCGGGGACTTGCAACCGGATTAAATAAAATAAATTGAACGGAAGACCGAAGTCAACACGCCCAATGCCAATAGTAACCAATAACAAAACCCGCACAACTCTTCCACTTTACGTTATCGTCGATTAATAAACTACAGTGACATTTTTCAGAAGACAAGTTAACAATTTGAAACGAGCATTCAAGGAGCACATATTTCATGTAAAACCATTTTGAGACAAACAGGAATGAAAAACTTTTGACACGAAAAGAGGAATGGGCGCTAGGCCTGGCATGTTTACTTACCTCAACAAATAGCAATCAGAGCAAATCAATCGTAGTATTCGACGTATCCTTCGCCGGAGAATTCGTTTCCTACAATTCGATAATATTCTAATCAATTATCGCTAACACACAAATAAAAACAAGTCCTATGTGCAATGCAAGTGTAATCCCCTTATTATTTCCCCGAACATTAAAAATAATATTCCTACTTTTTCAACACAATATTTAATGTATATTGATTACAAATATAAAACATAACTTACAATATTATCTAATTTTTACTACTATAAAGCATAGCCCAAGAGTATTATTTTTCAAAAGATTAACCTCTAAACTAAATAAATAATTCTCAAGTGTTTTAATAAAGCTTTCAAACTCCCAAAATTTGTCTTTCAAATTTTGAGTGTAGAGTAGTAAAAAAAATAGCTGTCAATGGTGAGATTCGAACCCAAGACCAATACTAACACTAACAGTCATCTTAACCACTGGGTCACTGCCCACTCTCATTTTTTTACCCAGATAATATTAATATGAGTTAACAACGTACTAAGGTTAATAATAAAAAAAATAAACAAACAAAAGAAGAACAAGAAAAACTAACAGACGGTTTGCTCTCTTCTTACCCGAACAGAGCAGAGGACGACGACGATGGTGAGACCAGAGGTGGCGATGAATGGAGGTGGTGGCAACGGAGGCTTCGGCCAACGGCAAGGACGGGGTGAACGGCGGCGGCAGAGGCTTCGGCGGTCGGGTTCGGTTCTCCGGACCCGGCTGGATTTTTTGTTTGGCGATTCGAACGGGAGAGAACACGAGCGAAAGAGAGAGATTGGTGGTGGGTTTTGTTGTGATCTCGTTTCTGGTTTCACAAGGGTATTTATAGGCTTTAATTTGAAGAATCCGGCGAAGAGGAGGATTCCTCCGGGTTGATTTTTGATTCCGAATTGGTTCACTTTTTTGGGCGAAATAGGTTTCTTGGTGCTAAATACTCGATCTTTGTCGAATAGGGAGTGAATTGGGACGGAATTTGGGAGATTTGGGGATCGAATTGGTGTTGGTGGTGATGTAGGCGGCGACAATGGCGGAACAGATCTCCTGCTCATTGCAGGAGATGGAGAAGATGATGATTTTTGGCGAAAAGACACTTTCAACCCCCTTAGTTAGTTAAAAGATAATTAATACCCCCCTGAAATAGATTAAAGGCTTTATTTAGGTTATGAAAAAGACACTAAAGCCCCCTAAAGCTTATTACAATAAAATGTAACTTTTAAAAAATTAAACTAATACCCATAGCTTATACTAACATTATTTTAACACCTAATATGGTTATAAAATACCCGTTTTAATAAACTAAAACTTAATATTTGTTAAAAATACTCGTTTCTAAATAACGGGGTATTTCATCCTTCCCCACTTAAAGAAAACTTCGTCCTCGAAGTTTAAACCAAATTCTAAACAACATTAAGGTATGAGTCTCCACTCTAGGGTATAACTACCAATGACTACTAAATGCAAAAATAATGTCATGTACGATATGGAATATGCTATAAGGGTAACTTAAAATAACGTATCTAAAAATCGAAGGATTACATTCTCTCCCCCTTAGAGGAGTGACGTCCTCGGAACTCAAAATACCTCATCAAAAAGGTGGGGATACTTCTTCTTCATGTCATCCTCCGCTTCCCATGTTGCCTCTTCTGTGAGGTGATTCGTCCACAAAACCTTTACTAGCTTGACACTCTTGTTGCGGGTTTCCCTTGTCTTGGTGTCTAGAATCTTGACATGATGTTCTTCATAACTCAACGAAGGATCCAATTCTACCGGTTCCGGATCTAATACATGAGACGGGTCAGGCACGTACTTCTTCAGTTGAGATACGTGGAATACATTTTGAACACGACCCAAATTTGACGGTAGATCCAATCGATAAGCAACTTCTCCAATCTTCTCTATGACTTCGTACGGTCCAATGAATTTCGGGCTCAACTTTCCTTTCTGATTGAACCTCATGACTCCCTTAGTTGGAGAAACTTTAAGAAAAGCCTTTTCTCCAATCTGAAACTTCAATGGTCTCCTTTTCTGGTCAGCGTAAGACTACTGTCTATCCTGAGCTGCTTTCATTCGCTGCTGGATAAGTCTAATCTGATCTGTCATCTCTTCGATTAACTGTGGACCAATCACTATTGTCTCGCTTATGTCGCTCCAACACAACGGTGTTCGACACTTTCTTCCATACAACGCTTCATGTGGTGCCATGCCAATGCTGGAGTGATAATTGTTGTTGTAGGAAAACTCTATCAGAGGTAGTCTGTCAACCCATGAACCTTGAAAGTCCATAACACATGATCTTAACATATCCTCCAATGTCTGAATGGTTCTCTCAGTCTGTCCATCTGTTGCAGGGTGGAATGCTGTACTGAATTTCAACTGGGTTCCCAATGCCTCCTGGAGTACTTTCCAGAAGTGAGAGAGAAAATTGGGATCCCTGTCGGAAACTATAGAGCCCGGGACTCCATGGTATCTCACGATGTTCTTCATATACGCATCAGCCATTTGCTCCATGTTCCATGTATCCTTCATTGGAATGAACCTTGTTGTCTTGGTCAATCTGTCAACCACAACCCATATCTGATTCAGTCCATTCTTTGATGTGGGTAAGGCGGTCACAAAATCCATTGAGATTGAATCCCATTTCCAAAGTGGAACATCCAATGGTTGAACTAAGTTTCCCATTCTCTTATGCTCAAACTTCACCTTCTGACATGTTAAACATCTTGCTACAAACTCTGCTACTTCCTTCTTCATGTTAGGCCACCAAAATGTTTTCTTCATATCTTTATAAAGTTTGTCTCCTCCTGGATGTACTGAATAGGGTGTGTTGTGCGCTTCACGCATCAACTTCTCCTTGGTTTCTGCACACTTATGTGGTACACACGATCTTCCTTTGTAACGTATACTTCCATCTTCATGGATCTTAAAATCCGTTGTTTGCCCTTCTTCAATCTTCTTCTTTATCCTTTCAAAATTCACATCTCCTGACTGGTTACTCCTTATTTCTTCTAAAACATCGGGCACAACTGTCACATTCCCAAGAATATTCTTTACATCCCCTTGTTCTACCACTTCAATTTCGAGCTTTCGAAACTCATTGCATAGCCAGTCTGGAAAAACTAGTATGGCTCGATTTTCGGCTTAACGCATCATCTACCACGTTTGCTTTCCCTTCGTGATACTGGATACGCAAGTCATAATCCTTTATGATATCCAACCAACGTCTTTGCCTATTGTTTAACTCCTTCTGCGTGAAGATGTACTTGAGACTACTATGGTCCGTATACAATCTACACACTGCACCATATAGATGGTGTCTCCATATCTTTAAAGAAAAAACTATTGCTGCAAGCTCTAAATCATGCGTAGCGTAGTTATCTTCATGAACTTTCAGTTGTCTTGAGGCATAGGCAATAACTCTTCTTTCTTGTATGAGCACACATCCTAGTCTCTTCTTCGATGCGTCACTGTACACATCAAAATCACCAGAATCGTTAGGTAAAGCTAACACAGGTGATGTAGTCAACTTTTCCTTCAATGTCTGGAATGATTCCTCATAATCTTCGCTCCACTGATACTTTACCGCTTTCTTGGTTAGCATAGTCAGCGGTCTAGCGATCTTTGAGAAGTCCTTCACAAAACGTCGGTAATAACTTGCTAATCCCAGAAAACTTCTTATTTCTGACACATTCTTCGGAGTAGGCCAATCATTAACTACTGAAATCTTTCATGGATCTACTGATATCCCTTCCTTCGAGATTAGTGACCCAGAAATGGAACATGATTTAGCCAAAAATCACACTTCGAGAGCTTAGCATACAGCTTCTCATGTCTTAAGGTCTCTAATACTTCCCTGAGGTGTTCTTGATGGTCTTCCTCGCTCTTTGAGTAAACGAGGATGTCATCAATAAAGACGACTACAAAACAATCTAGAAAAGTTCTCATGACACGATTCATTAGATCCATAAATACTGCAGGAGCGTTAGTTAAACCAAAAGGCATAACTGTAAACTCGTAATGACCATACCTTGTTCTAAAGGCTGTCTTCGGGATGTCCTTCTCGGTTACCCGAAGCTGGTGATAGCCTGATCCCAAGTCTATCTTTGAGAAAACACTTGCCCCTTGCAACTGATCAAACAAGTCGTCGATTCGGGGTAAAGGGTATTTGTTCTTGATCGTTGCGCTGTTCAACTCTCTATAGTCAATGCACAACCTCAAACTTCCATCCTTCTTCTTCACGAATAACACTGGTGCTCCCCAAGGCGATACACTTGGTCTTATGTATCCTTTCTTGAGGAGTTCTTGCAACTGATCCTTTAGTTCCTTCAATTCCGCCGGTGCCATACGGTACGGCGCCTTCGAAATTGGAGCTGTTCCAGGTGCTAAAGTGAACTCAACCTCCCTTCTAGGTGGCATTCCTGGAATCTCATATGGGAATACATCTGGAAATTCCTTAACTATCGGTATTTCTTCTAGCACATTCTCCTTCTTAGACACGTCTTGGACATAACACAAATAAGCCTTATTCCCCTTCTTCCCTTGGTTGACTATGGTCAAAGCTGACACTAGTCAGATATTTGGTTCCCTAGTGATTCCACGGTAAGAAACTTTTTCTCCCTTTAGACCCTTAAGTCTGATTTTCTGATCGTGACAGTCTATGACTGCTCGATATTTGCTCATCCAATCCATTCCCAAGATAACATCTATTCCCCCAAGGTTAAATTGTATGAGGTTGGCTGGCAAGGTCCTAGCCGAAATCTTAACTTCTACCTCTTCGAAAATGGTGTCACACACTGTTACGTGTCCGGTTGGGGTAGCTACAGGGATGGATATTCTAGACGGCTTATTGAGACTCAATTTATCCACAAATGATGATGCGATAAACAAATATGATGCTCCAGAATCAAATAGAGAAAATGCTGGTTGATCATGAACAAGAAATGTACCAGTGACTACTCCGCCTGCTGCTTCTGCCCCGGACCTGCTCATCACAGCAATCCGTGCAACATTCCCATTATGCGCTGTGGTTGACGCTGTACCAGCTCCATTGTTATTGTTGGCATTAGCTGGGGTATTGATGGCATTCCTGTTTTGACCTCCATTACCTCCATTTCCCTGATAGTTCCTCTGTTGTCCTCCATAGTTGTTGTTCCCATTATAATTAATACGATTCCCATAGTTCCCGTTGCCAAACTGTGGGTTTCCGTTCCTGTCTTTTCCATTGAACTGTCGGTTTCCTTGATAATTTCCTCCCTGATTTACTTGTTGGTTCCCATTTGGTCGCGCTCGACACTCAAAAGCACGGCGGCCCTTCTTGCCGCAATTGTGGCAAATGACAAGGTTCCCTTAGTAGTCAGCTCCCGGGTGGTTCTGCTGGCACTTTTTGCAGATATAACGATGAGGTGGCTCATCTCCATTGTTCTGTTTGTTTCCACAGTACTGGCCTTGGTTAGCTCCTCCATGGTTCGTCTTGAACTTCTTGTCCTGTCCACCATTGTTGTTTCGACCCTGGTTGCTACCATTACCTCCAGCATTCTCAATCTTGCGCTTTCCGCGATTCTCATCTTGAATCTATTGAATAAGCCAAACAGATGCAGCTCTATCATACACCTCTTGGAGAGTATCATATGTTCTGTACATTAAGTCTTTCTGCAGATGGAGTTGCAGTCCTGCCATGAACTTCCTAAGCTTAGTTGCCTCATCAGGCATTAGGTGTCCTGATAATCGGGATAACTCCATAAACTTTTTGAAGTAATCCGTCACGGAATCATTTCCCTGCTTTAGGTTCACAAACTCTATGTATTTCTGATCCTGGATATGAGATGGATTGAAGCGAGTGCGAAGAGCAGTCTGAAGTGCTTCCCAATTGAAGTTGGGTTGAGCCAAGAAAAATTGACGTGAGTTCCACTACCATATGTTTGTCTCGTTCTTCAGGTAGAACGCTGCGCAAACTACCTTGCGGTTGTCAGGGCATTCAACCAATTCAAGGATTTTGTCCATCTCATCGATCCAATCTTCAAGTTCCACTGGATCCTCATTGCCTGTGAAACTTCCAGGCTTCATGTCAGACACCTTCTTTGCCCATTTGGCTGCATTATGATCTCCATTGTTCATATTCTGAGCCATCTGAATGAATTTGGCAAAGAATTGCTCCATGTTGTTGTTGTTGTTGTTTTGGGCGACCATTTGCTCTTGACGGATTCTCCTGGTATAGTATCGTAGTGGTCTATCAGCCATAATCCTACAGTATAACCTATTGTATCATTCATACAATACTCTAAGGTACATGTAAAGATAAAATACATGACATGTAAATAGCATTTAGGCATGTAATGTCACACATTGATCATCAAATAAACAGTTACACATGTATTTGCACATAGGCTGATCACATCTTATTTATCGTGCTTCTTAGAAAATTATAAAAGTGATCTATAAGGAAAACAATTATAATTTTTGGTGTGAAGCATCCTTTCTGAGTATACTTTAATATCCAAGAAGATTCAACTCAAAATAATTCATATAATTCAAGTTACACGAAGAATGACATAGCTGCTGTCCCATATCACCAGAATAGAAATTTCAAATTCTCCAAGTCATATACCGACCTTAACTTTCTCAAAATGGGCTAGAGTTTCACCCATATTTAGTTATACCAATCACCATAAAAATTTGAGGTTTATCCGAGATATGGAAGATAGGTAAAAGTCAAAGATACCACAGATGGTCACTGTAAAATTCTGGTACTGAACCATGTACTTTTAAAATTCGTATCTAAGTATCCAGAACTCATTTGGGTCTGAAATTTTTATGGCATGTTCCTAAGCATGTCTATTTTCTGGGAAAAATTCAGGAGAAAATAATTCCAAGTTTAAACACGTCTGCTACAACAAATACTAACTGCTGCGCAGATTTAAACGTCACAACACAATGCAACAAAATTTGAGTTCATACTCCAATTAAATAAAATGCAATTTATTCAAATCCCAAAACGAATTATTGAAACACAAATATTATCCTAGAATCAAATCATCCTACCGAATCTAACTAACTTAAAGGAATAATGTCTTAAAATAAAACTAAACATAAATCCTAAACGTTCCTACTTGCGGCAAAGATATTCTAATGTTTTTGGTGATGATGGTGGGGTAGGAGTATGAGGAGTGTATTGTGGTGATCCAGGTGGTATCAGAGCCCGGCAATCAAAAAGTAATAATTTTTATAAAAAGAGATTTTTAAAATGGACATAGGAAAAAGAATTAAAATTTGAATAAGCCGGGGTTGTGGGATAGTTTAGCATTTAAAAGTTTGCTTGATTTTTGTGCTATATGCTTAGAACCCAATATCTAAGATTTACTGCTTAGTTATTAGAATGCTTTAAGATTTTAAGAATATATGCGTGGTATAGAACAATGCTGAGACTCTTTCTCTTTCTTACTTCTTTCAGATGGCTGCTCAATCTGAATATGTTTCGTCTAGTATTGGAATTGGAGCCTCACCATATCGCCTAAAGTTCCTGGAAGGACGGGAAAGCATCGATAGCTACTATGCACGCATCACAGATCGGTGCTCTGATACCACCTGTAACACCCCCAAATTGGCTAAGCCGGAAACTCAGGTGTGTCACTCCGTAGCCGGGGTTAAACCCGAATACAAGGAGGTTTTACAACAGAAATTCCAAACCAAGTCCATAAAAATATTTAATTAAAACTTAAAACTTATCTTGCCACAAATATGGGCATTATTCCAAATCTAATAAAATTCAAACTACTAACAAATGTTCAAATAAAACTAAATTTATATGATACTACTAGCGTGAGTCGCGTTTTCCCCTCGGACCAAGCTCCCATCTAACCTGTGGTGCAGAAAACAAAATAGAACACCACATTTCCAAAAGTCAGCGGAAATACTGAGTAAGTAACACCCAAGCATGTAAACAGATTATGAAGCAATTTATCAATCAGAGTATTTCGTAGTAGTTTTTTCAAAACCAGGTGATAACAAAAGCTTTGACACTCATAAGAAAACGAGGAAGATTCCAATTCCATTATTTGAATTTAAGAGTTCCAAAATCTCATATTCAACCATCCTTTCCATTAATTCCAAAACTGCATTGTTGATTTGTTGTGACGGGGAAAAAGAACCAACCATCTCGCAAGCATCCAATACCTTAAGTGTCGACACACCCCCCCCCCCCCCCCCCAAAGACTCTTGCGGCCAGAGGAGTGAGTACTGGGAGCTACCCGGGGACTTGCAACCGGATTAAAATAAAATAAATTGAACGGAAGACCGAAGTCAACACGCCCAATGCCAATAGTAACCAATAACAAACCCCGCACAACTCTTCCACTTTACGTTATCGTCGATTAATAAATTACAATGATATTTTTCAGAAGACAAGTTAACAATTTGAAACGAGCATTCAAGTAGCACATATTTCATGTAAAACCATTTTGAGACAAACAGGAATGAAAAACTTTTGACACGAAAAGAGGAATGGGCGCTAGGCCTGGCATGTCTAATTACCTCAACAAATAGCAATCAGAGCAAATCAATCGTAGTATTCGACGTATCGGTCGTCGGAGAATTCGTTTCCTACAATTCGATAATATTCTAATCAATTATCGCTAACACACAAATACTAACAAGTCTTATATTCAATGCAAGTGTAATCCCCTTATTATTTCCCCAAACTTTAATAATAATATTCCTACTATTTTAACACAATATTTAATGTATATTGATTACTATTATAAAACATAACTTACAATATTATCTAATTTTTACTACTATAAAGCACAACCCAAGAGTATTATTTTTCAAAAGATTAACCTTTAAACAAGAAAATAAACTTCCTAAATAAAAAATTCTCAAGTTCTTAATAAAGCTTTCAAACTTCCAAATTTTTCTTTCAAATTTTGAGTGTAGAGTAGTAAAAAAAAATAGTTGTCAATTGTGAGATTTGAACCCAAGACAACCACTAACACTCACAATCACCTTAACCACTAGGCCACTGCCCACTCTCATTGTTTTTATCCAGATAATATTAATATGAGTTAACAGCTTACTAAGGTTAATAATAAAAAAAGAAACAAACAAAAGAAGAACAAGAAAAACTAACACACGGTTTGCTCTCTTCCTACCCGAACAGAGCAGAGGACGACGACGATGGTGAGACCAGAGGTGGCGACGAATGGAGGTGGTGGCGGACGCAGGCTTCGGCCGACGGCAAGGACGGCGGAGACGGGGTGAACGGCGGCGGCGGAGGCTTCGGCGGTCGGGTTCGGTTCTCCGGACCCGGCTGGGTTTTTGTTTTACGATTCGAACGGGAGAGAGCACGAGCGGAAGAGAGATATTGGTGGTGGGTTTTGTTGTGATCTCGTTTCTGGTTTCACAAGGGTATTTATAGGCTTTAATTCGAAGAATCCGGGGAAGAGGAGGATTCCTCTGGGTTGATTTTTGATTCCGTATTGGTTCACTATTTTGGGCAAAATCGGTTTCTTGGTGTTAAATATTAGATCTTTGTCGAATAGGGAGTGAATTGGGACGAAATTTGGGAGATTTGGGGGTCGAATTGGTGTTGGTGGTGATGTAGGCGGCGACAATGGCGGAACAGATGGAGAAGATGATGATTTTTGGCGAAAAGACACTTTCACCCCCCCCCCCTTAGTTAGTTAAAAGACAATTAATACCCGCCTGAAATAGATTAAAGGCTTTATTAGGTTATGAAAAAGACACTAAAGCCCCCTAAAGCTTATTACAATAAAATGTAACTTTTAAAAAATTAAACTAATACCCATAGCTTATACTAACATTATTTTAACACCTAATATGGTTATAAAATACCCGTTTTAATAAACTAAAACTTAATATTTGTTAAAAATACCCGTTTCTAAATAACGGGGTATTTCAGCTATCGTCGTATCATGGTTAGGTTCTACCTAATAAATAAAAGAAGGAACCATGTTATCGGGGTATTGGGTTCGAACCGATGAAGTTGAACAGAATTGAACCGTGTTATCGGGGAAGTGGGTTAGGACCGATGAAGTAGAACTGCCGGGACGCTTTGGTCAAAGCCAATTACAGAAGACTGATGAAACTCTATATCCGATATGAGATGAATACAACTAAATTTATCCAAATCCATTATACCGATTATGACCCCCACACTATCATCGCATTCAATCTTCAAGGGCATATACGTCAACGGGTTAGGGGGCACACTAATCGGATATAGACAATTCATTAGCAGGAAAATAACATAGGATCAATGTCACACAATTCACACGTGATTCATAATTGATTCATCCATATTTTTTATTTTATTCTTGCATAGTGATTTTGGAAATGTGTACTTCCTCTGTTCTCTCTGAATCTTCACAATTTGATGATCCAAGAATTTGATGATCTCTGTATTATGCTGTAGAGTAAAGTACACTCTACGACATATCGGTTTGTATGATTACAGAAAATAACAAATTGCCCATTTATTGATTGTTGTCTATATAATGATATATGCAAAACCCAAAACAGGGTTCGAGACCTAACCCAAGTCAGGGGTCGTGTGTGACCTTAAGAGAGTCATGATAGAGTAAAAAAAATAATAATTTGAGGAAAGAGTAAAAACATTCTTACAACTTGGCGATGCAATTCTGGGGTCTGAGAACCGTCATTACGCAAAGTCAATATTCCATATCTTATTGTTATATGTTTTTTGAACATGAATCTCATAGAGATTTGAAGAATTTAAAGAGAGTCAGAGACTACCTGGGAAACCTTTCTCTCTATCTCTACAAAGAAAAGCTCTCTCCCAAAAAACCCTAATCCCGCCTCCCTCCGGCGGCGGCTGCTCCTCCATGGAGCTGCTGCCCGCCACCCTCCACCACTAGCACAGCTTGTCGCCCCCTCCACCAACGCCGCCACTACCTAATCAGTCATCTCCGCTCCAACCGGCTCCAATCGTGGCCTCTCCAGCCCGTGTCGGATAAGCATGGAACTCACGCAGCACCGGCTCCCCGCCGGTATCGAAGTCGGGAGCGCCCCTCTTCGACGTCTCAGTGGGACTCCAGGTATGTGCTTTCAACTACCCTAACCTCCCCGTTCGTTGCCGCCTCCGTCGCCTTGGCCAGATCGAAGATCCGACGACCCACCTCCATGGATGCCGTCGTCACCGCCTGCCTCTGTGTCGCCGACCTCGTCGCCGCCGTCTCCTCTCTGCCCCCCTCCTACACCGGCCCCTCCCCCTGGTCTTGACTTCACCATTTGGTATCTGCCTCCTGAACTCACCCATCCCTTCCCCATTTTCAGATATGGCCTCAAGTAGCCCCCCCCTCTCCCGGTTGTGGGGCTGCCCCTTCCCCCTTTCCTAGGCTGGTCCCCGGACTTGGAAAGACCCCCGGAGCACTCCCCTCACCGCACACCGACACTACTAAGAGCCGCATCGATTTAGGCCCCCGGGTGATGTTTCTAAATCCTCTTGGCTCACGTGGCACCAACCATTGTGCTGGCCTGTGGAAGCTGGTAGAGATGTTTTCCTGCTGTGACGGCTTCAAGGTCCGTTTGTCCCTACGTGTAGCAGTCGGCTCCGCAGCAGCCTCCTCTGTTTTGGCCGTGAAGGTGCTTTGTTTTGTTTGGATCTTGTTTTGGGCCGTCTTTGGGGCGCTTTGATGTGGAGATTGGAGGCTCTTGGACCTTCCTGGGCCGATTATGAACATGCTTTGTTTTGTGTTATGGGAGCCTTTGTGATTTTTTCCCATTCAGTTTTGACTGTGTTTCATAGATAGTGGTATGCTTTTGGTAGGAGGTTTGGTATTGTTTCTGCTTTTCCGTTTGAGGTATGCCCCATTCGTATTGTAATAGTTTCTCTAGTTATAAAATCTTTCGTTGCTGGTGAAAAAAAAAGTCAGAGAACATTGTGATGGAGAAAAAGGTAATGAGAGAATCATTTAAGAACATGGGTTTCCATTCTTCTTCTCCTCGACTAATGGTAGATATATGCACAGCATCACGAAAACCATAAATCCAAAATACCATACAGTCGGAATGTGTGAGTGAAGACGTGAAAGTCATCATTGTGAGTTACACATAGTTAGTTAGGGAAATTAGGCAACTCAATCACTTGCTTGGTGAATGCGCTGAAGATGAGAAGCAGCTATGATGGTCTCTCGACATAAGTGGCCAACCATCCTTTGAAGAGTAAATTGTTGCACCGGTTAATTCAGGAACTTCCACATTGTAAACGCATTACAGACGCGGTGGAAGAATCTGCACCGCTTCTTGTTATTCCCAATAGCCATGAACCACTAGGACGGGCTGCTGGGAAATCAACCGGAGATTGTATCGGGAATACTTCTAAAAAGATCAGCTAAGTCAACGCATTGTCTCAGTCCTGCAATATGATTGGGTATTGGAACATGCACAACACAATCAAAGATCATAAGAAGATGAAATGAAAAAACAAGTGAATACTCCATGAACTATGTATACGGCAGTGCTTAATGGAAGATGTAAAAGAGAAGTTCTATCGATCGTACATTTAAACAAGAAACATAAACTGAGTTACTTGTCTGACAGAAGCTTCATGTCTCTATTTGTTATGCAATTGCAACATTTAAGGTCCAGAGATTCTGAGTTTCCTCAACCCGGTAAAACAAAGAACCTACATAAGAATTGGATAGCTTGAGATATGAGACTATTATTGTTGTTCAGTTGTTCGATCCGTGGTTCAGTTGTTCGACACGCTCTGACTTTCACGTCAGAATGTATGGTTCAGTGTCGAACCGCTGAGCGTGTTGAAGATGTGTGGTACATCTTAAACAATGGCCCTACCCGTTATAACCTTTTTACGCAAGAGGATTGAACAACTGAACCACAATAATAGTCTCACATCTCATGGTGGCAGCGGGCTGGGCCGTGTTTAGAGCGTGTCGAGGCTAGGCGGGCTGGGGGCGGGCCGTGCACATGAGCAAGGCGGGCCGTGCATGGGTCGAAAATTCTAGAAACTCGGCACGTGCCGGGTTGTAGGGGCGCGGGCCATGCACGGGTCGTGTCGGAGGGCCTGTGTTTGCGCGGGTTGTGCACGGTTGTGTGTGTGGAGGGGGGGGGGGGGGGGGGGGGGGGGGGGGGGTTGCTAGGGGAGGATCATGACCCGTGCATGCCACGGGCTAGGCACGCCTTTGAGCGGGTCGTGCCGTGTCGGAGGGTGGAGCGGGCCGTGCCAAATTGGCACGCGGGTCGGCCCATCTTGCCACCATGACTCATATCTTAGCCATGTAACATAGGCCCCACAATGTCCTAAACATCATCTCTATAGCATATCCAGCTTATATTTCCTCATTTTAATATCATGAAGATGTTTCCACTTCTTTTTGAATAAAAAACATGATAAAAGAGGGTGTCATTCTGTCATCATGCTCGACTCATTTTACAAAGAGCCTTCACTTCATTTGCATACAAAATAAAGATAGCAAATGGACTCACTTCTCAGATGTTAATAGTGCCAAAACATATTTCTAGATTTATCGAAGAAAAAAGATTGAATTGCAAAGATGCATATTACAAACACACCAATACTCTTGGCAGATGTTATGTTACAAGAAAATGCTTCACATGAATTAATAGCCTTACAGAATGCAGACCCATCAGATTTGTATACTATTGCTCAAGAGAAAAGAAGGATGAACAGAATATGTGTGTGTGTGTGTGCGCGCGCGCGCGCGTGTGTATAATGCCAATCTTAACAATTATAGCAATATTTGTGACATTTTCTTCCAGAACAGAGTTTATCTAGGGAGAAGAAACTAAGACAAACCTGTTATATGAAGAAGACCACCATGAATCCCAGGGCACCTTTTGAAGTCCAGCTAGAGCAGGTTAACTAAGCCAGAAAAGGCACTCAAAGCTTGAGCAGTACGTGATTTTACTGCTTCTTTTGGAACTCACACTTGTCAAAGTTAAAAGACCCGAAAATTTTGCAATCGCATCATTCATGTAAGGCTTGAGAGCTCTTTCCAGAAAGTGTAACAAGTCTTGTGCCTAGAGTTCGATTGCATAGCAAAAAGATAGAGAACAGTTTGCAAGTGAATCTAATCTTATTCTGCCAACTGAACCACCCAAAAAAGTTACAAATGGCGATTATATGCAGAAAATCAGTCCAGCTGTGATGAGAGTTGGATTCAAAGAGCTGAAGCAAACAAAAGATGCAATCAAAACAAAGATAAGTTCGTGTTTAGATACCAGACATAGCAGAAAATCCTGAAAAGATCAGGGGCAGTTAAAGTTCATGCAACCTATATAGGAATTATCCTGGGCAGGTAAAACTGAAAAAACTCCTTCGAGTCATTAGGGAGCAAAAGAAGCTTTACCAATACTAAACACAATAAGAACATAACTATATGGCTTAAAAAGCAAATGGCTTGTTTTAAACCATATTGAACATAACAAAGACTTGTGGGCTAACACTTGTACAAAATTGCAGGCCAACTGGATAGAGGCCATTTGCAGCAGATTTGAAAGAAAAACAAAAAACAAAAAGACAACAGATCTAGAGGCATTTGCATGGTGGTATGATATGGACAAAAAGAATAAGGAGTGGAATGATTCATACATATCACATTTCCGCGGCATACCCTCCTGACCCAAAATCCCTCATGGATCTAGCCATAACTTGCTTCCTTTGACGCTCCAGCTTGAGGCAATCTTGGATACGGTGACCAAGACCACCACAGCAACCACAACCACCTGCAAACATCGCTGGCCCGGCATCTTCCATAGGGTCATCAAGCACAGCAAGAACAGGTGGGATTCTCTGCTTAGCTTCTTGCAACAGGTGCTTAAGGTCAAGCAATGTCGTGTTAGTCTGGTTCTGGTTAACAAAAGTTGTTGCTACTCCCGTCTTCCCGCACCTGCCTGTACGTCCAATCCTGTGAACGTAGTTCTCTATTTGCTCCGGCATATCAAAGTTGATTACATGTTTGATGTCAGGGAAGTCCAATCCCTTTGAGACAATGTCTGTTGCAACCAAGACATCTTTCTTGCCAGCTCTGAACGATGAGATTGCATACTCGCGCTCCTCCTGATCTTTGCCACCATGAATTGCAACAGCTTCAACTCCTTTTAGGAGGAGATATTCGTGGATGTTATCCACGTCACCTTTATTTTCAGAAAATATCAGAACAGGAGGTTCTGTCTTCTGCAAACATTCCAGAAGGTAGACAATCTTTTCTCCTTGCTTCACATACTCTACCTCCTGAATAACATCTAGATTTGCTGCACCAGCTCGTCCAACATTGACTGTAACAGGCTTAACCAGGGCACTTCTTGCAAAATTCTGAACCTTTGTTGGCATTGTGGCAGAAAACAGAAGGGTCTGCCTTTGAGCTTTGAAGTAATCAAGCACATCTCTAATGTCATCTTCAAATTCAAGATCCACTAGTCTATCTGCTTCATCAAGTGTTAGATACCTGCAATTATCCAGGTTCATCTTTTTCTTTGAGAGGAGGTCCTTGAGCCTTCCAGGTGTAGCAACAATTATGTGTACACCTTTCTTCAGAATGTCCAGCTGCGACCTCTGGTCAACACCGCCTATACAGAGCATCTGTCTTAACTCTGGAAAGCCAAACTCTCTGAGTGGAGCAAGAAACTCCTCCACAATCTCGGAAGTCTGCTTGGCGAGCTCCCTAGATGGGCATATGATCAATCCAAGTGGTCCTTCTCCAGAACCAATGGGCATCATCAACTCATCCTGCAGTGATGCCATGATTAATGGCAAGACG
This sequence comes from Linanthus parryae, assembly GCA_023055425.1. Lineage (NCBI taxonomy): Eukaryota > Viridiplantae > Streptophyta > Magnoliopsida > Ericales > Polemoniaceae > Linanthus > Linanthus parryae. The sequence goes on along the minus strand of JALGPY010000007.1, from coordinate 47,265,975 downwards.
AACGCTAAAGTCTTTCCCGTCCCAGTTGAGGCAATCCCTATCATGTCTCTTCCTGACAAGATAAGGGGTAGTCCCTGCGCCTGAATAGGCGTGGGTTTTACGACTCCCTTGGCTTTCAACTTGTTCAGAATTGGGGTGGGAAACCGCATACCCTTGAAATCAGTTATTGGTGGCGGGACCTCCTCGCCATCAACTGAAATGTGGCACATCTTGCGTCTGGCATCGGCCTCTTTCCTTGACATCCTCCTGATGTACAGGGGCGGCTTCCACCCAGTGATTAGTGGCTCTCTGTAACATATTCCTTTAGCGCGTTCGTAAACCGGCACAAGAGACTTTTGATACGAAAGCTGTTCCATCATCTCCTTACTGACTTCATCTTCGAAATCCGAAGTTTTCCTCTTACGCTGCTCCAATGTAGATGCCTGCATCAGATGTCAATGTATAGAAACTGTAGGTTGCAGCAGCTATTAAAAAAACCTACATTAAAATCCAACCATGGGAATCACTTCAAAAAACAAAACAAAAAAAATCTAACTATGGGACTTCGACCAGGGGCGGAAGAAGGTAGTGCCCTGGGTTCACTTGCCCTCACCCAATTACTTTATACCACTACTAATTTCCACAAAATGTGTAGTTGGTCAGTTAGGCGCGCACACACACACACACACACACACACACACACACACACACACACACACACACACACATATATATATATATTTCAATCGAGACCCTGCAACTGCAAAATTAATTCACACATGTCCTGTTTTGATGACCCCACTAGTTTTGGCTATTACATGAAATCTACTAGCATAAACTACATAATGTGAGGCAAACACATCAGATATCAAGTGGTGTACAGACTTATGAAGATTGATTTAATTTTGCAACATATTTGCAATGGCTACCGTGAGGAGATTACCTTTCATGAATACTTAAAAAATTGTCTTCAAAACCGAATGGCGACTGATATCTAAATTTCAGTGTTCTCAATTATATTAAAAAAAAAAGTTCTTTAATAGCATACAAATTATGATACTTCTAAGTATTTTCTGGACATGACAGATTGCGGTAGTTTACGAATTTTGCACTAATATTTATGGAATATTAGTTATTTTTACTAAATATTATTTATACAAACTTGACATATAATATGTAAAATGGTGTGTTCATTACGACTAGTTGTGCCCTCAAGGTACGAAATTCCTGTGTCCGTTCGACAATACTCGAGGAAAACAATTACAGACATTACCCAACTGATTCATCTTCAAAGCATATTAGTACTCTGTAAACAATAGAAAGGGGAGGCTCTGTGGTAAGCTAACTATATTGATCAAGTCCGAAACAAACCCCAAATCAGAGGCTGAGAATCAATGAAATCATCAAAAATCAAGAGCAAGTAGTTACAGAGAGGGAAAAGCCAGGTTGCAATTGACGAAGATGCTAGGGTTTATTCAGTTTGCACAGCCAACAATTCGGTATAAAGAACTCACAACGCTCGAGTCTAAGAGATTCAATTCACCAGAGTAAGAACGCCACAGAATCATCTCGTCCGTAACATGAATCGAGAGACAACATCGAGAAGAAATTACAGGATGAAACTAGAAAATTACGCTGAAGAGCCAGAAGTTGTAGGAATTCAAAGCAATAACAAGTAATTAGGGTTTAAACCAAATTAGAGGGACTGTAACTCACCATACTGCGACGGTGTATAATCGGAGGAGACAACGACAACCACTGGAGAACTGTAATCAGAGGCGCAGGCGGAGGCGGCGAGGGTTACACGACGGTGAATTGGGGGGCTAAAGGCGGTGGTTTGTGGGAGGAAGGCGGGTATGTTGGGGGTAATTGAACTGTGTAGAGCTCCCAGTTTACTTAAATAATACGAATGTCCGACTTATTTCCGTATTTGTTCAATCTTTGTCTTAATCGTCTTTCCAAAACCTCTATGCTCCTTATCTGGGTGTCCCTTTCATTCCTTCTTTAGGATTCAAAGCTGATTTTCAATTTCTCAAAAAAAAAAAAAAAAAAAAAAAACTGATTTTCAATTTCTCAAAAAAAAAAAAAAAACTGAGTTTCAATTTTGATTGAAAAAGTTCTTAAAAAATTAGACTCTTGGAAATCAAACTTTCTTAATCTAGTCCTCTAAAAAATACTTTCTTAATCTAGCGGGAAGAAAAATTTTGGTAGCCCATGGTCTTGTTAATGTCGCCCAATATACTATGCAAACTTCCGAGCTTCTCATTAGTGTCACTCATGAGCTTGACAAAATTCAACGGAATTTTCTTTGGAATAATTGCTTCCATGCGGCTGCTTGGAAAAAAGTGACTAATAGTACGAGTCGTGGGGGTCTTGGAACTAACTGTGCTCGTCATAATAACACGGCTCATCTAACTCATCTTTGTTGGCGACTTGGCTTGCTCTAATAAATTCTAAGTCCTGGTGGGTTTTCATTCTAAAACACCGATATTTTACGATCACAATTTTCTTAATTCTGTGGCTAAAACTAGTGATAGCCCTTTTTGGAAATATAGAATTAAACTTAAAAATAGTATTTTGCTTCTTAATTGTGTACAAGGGAATTCTTGAGAGATATCCAAGTGTACACCTCAAACCCTTTTTGGAAATATAGAATTAAACTTAAAAATAGTATTTTGCTTCTTAATTGTGTACAAGGGAATTCTTGAGAGATATCCAAGTGTACACCTCAAGTAGGGGATGAGAGTAAGAACACAGATAGAAGAAGGGCGTGAGTAGGGAGAGAGTAAGCAATGGTAACTGTTAGAGAGAGAGACAGCTCAATGACAGAACTTCGATGAATCCAGAAGATTGCAATGGAGGGCTAACGATCATATATATAGTAGGGTAGTGACCGTTGTGAGGGGTTAATGCGCCCATAAATGGCGGCTTAATGATAGCCCCGTAACAGCACGTTCGACTGTGTATATAGGGAACGTTACGCACCCGTTCGTATATGCCGGGGACCGTTATGAGATCGACCAGGTTTATAGAACATGTGGTCATTAAGTCTCTCAAATCAGTTACTAAGGGTCGCGCGCGTCCTCAGTTGAACATGACAACGGGGGTGCCTCCCTGGGTGTAGGTCGTTGCTGCTTTAGCGGAGATGCGACTGTACTTACTTCAGCCCCACATCCACGTTTATAGTTGAATCCCCCAATTCTGAAGCCGGAGCTTGCCGGCGTGCGATCGTTCGCATACCTCTTTTTCATCTTCTCCACCAGTGGCTCAATGTTCCTGGTGCGGTCAATCAACTTTGAAATGGTAGGCATATTCAAACTGATTAACATACCTTTGTACTCATTGCGCATGCCCTGAAGGCATAACTCCACCAGACGGCTCTCGGAGACTTCATCAATGCACTCCAGAGACCTGGTTCTGAACTTCTTGATGAACGCCACCCCTTCTTCATCGTGCTTCTGGTGCATGTGAGAGAGGTGTATGGTGGTGACCTTCTCCTCGACCTGGAAGAACTTAGTGTAGAATTTCTTCACCATGTCTTGACAGAACCCGCTTCAAGGGTCTTGTACCACTTGTACGCGACAGTTCCTATAGATTTAGGGAATTCGTGCATCAGCAGCCTGGTATCGATCCCATGGGGCCCATCGAAACAACAAATCTCATCACGTGCTCATGTGCATTCCCACTGAATTCATCGAACTTCTCCCATTTGGAAGGCTTGTACCCAACAGGGTTGGGAATCAAATAAATCTCTTTGGGAATTGGCGGAGCACTATCGACCTTGGAGATGACTGTGTCCGCGACACTGATTCGTCATAAAGTTGTCCAAACATTGTTCCAAAGCTGAGTATTTGCTGGCGCGCTTCCCCCTGGGGTTGATGATGGTGTTGCAGCAAGGCCCGGAATGTAAGGCGCGACTGGGTCATACGAAGGTGGAGGCATGTAATTGGCTTGAACCCAATCGCGTATGATGGCAACACGGGATATAGGGACAAATTCCCAGCAGATGTGTGTTTTAGCTGGTAAGTTGGCATCAGAGGAGGTTCTGAAGATCTTGGTTGTGGCAAATGTCCATTAGGCAGAGATGCCTGGGGGTTTGGTGGTACAGGCGTGAGCGTCGTGGGTACCACAGTGGACCCAGGCAAAGCCAATGTCCCTTGAGCATCAGGTGGTGCGGTACATACAGGTGGAGCTAAAGCTCCTTGGGTAGCACCTTGGGCAAGCCCTCCCAGAATAGCCATAATTTGGGCTATCTGGGCAGACTGAACCTGCATAGCCCTAGCCTGTCTTTGAATAGTGGTATTGAGAATCTCCAAAGTGGGATTTCTCCCAATAGCTGTCTGGGCGTTGGTATTGGTATTGAGGGTCTCCTCAGCCCTGAGTTTCTTCTCCTAAGGGAGACTGATCACCATCACAAAGATTAACTTTAAGAGACATGAATGTAAAGAGAGTTGAAAGCTAAGGTGGATGTTTTCACATGGGTTCACCAAATGTGTACAAGAAAATACTTGAGAGAGATCCAAGTGTACACCTCAATTAGGGGATGAGAGTAAGAACAGAAAGAGATGAAGGGTGTGAATAGGGAGAGAGTAAGCAATGTTAACTGTGAGTGAGAGAGACGGCTCAATGACTGAACTTCGGTGAATCCAAAATATTTCAATGGAGGGCTAATGATTCTTTATATAGTAGGGAAGTGACCGTTGTGAAGGGTTAATGCGCCCATAAATGGCGGCTTAGTGATAGCCCCGTAACGGCACGTTCGACCGTGTATATAGGGAACGTTACGCACACGTCTGTATATGTGGGGGACCGTTATGAGAGCGACCAGTTTTATAGGACATGTGGTCATTAAGTCTTTCAAGTCAGTTACAAAGGGTTGCACGCGAGCTTGGTTGTCATTCGCGCGCGACGGACCTTACTCTAGCCTCCAAACCACTAAGTCCCTACAAGTCCCGTGTAGTTTGTACGTGAGGGTGGCCTTGTCTCGCAGTCCCCACGTGGATAAGTATGAGCAGTGATTGGGTGTATATGGAGCACATTCAGATGTGTTGGATGGCTGCCACGTGGATATGATCTGTTTGTCTGGAATGCACCATCTACACCAATATTATAAAAACTTTTGGTAATGGCAGTTCTATTTTACTATGGAATAATTTTTGGTTACCTATTGGCCCCTTGAGTAAGCTTATCGAGGGACCTTTACCCCGTAAATTTGAGAAAATTATAGTTAATCAGATTCTTCAAACTAATGGCACGTACAATTTGATCAAATTCCTTACCGCTTCCACCTGATATTCAAGATCAATTCAAGAATATCATCCTTCCCATAACTACTCAAAAAGATGATGTTGTTTGGAATTCTCAATCTGGAACTTGTACAGTCAAAAATATTTACAAACTTCTTATTCCTAAACATCAACACCGATTTATATGGATTTGGAAAATTACCACCCCTAAAATTCAAGCCTTTGTTTGGATATTTGTGGCCGCCTTCCTGTCAATACTAATCTTGGACCTAATCACTAGCCTTACTGTCCTCTTTGTGACAATCATCACGAAACTACATTACACATTCTTCGAGATTGTCCCTTTGCTAAATCTGTTTGGCAGCACATTTTACTTACCAATAATGCCACATTTTGGAATCAGCATTCTATTTCCAGCTGAATTTTCTCTCAAATTACCACCCTCATAGCTTTAAGTACCATCAGCCCCCATGGCCTACTCTTTTCACTTAAACTTTCTGGGCTCTTTGGGTAACAAGGAATAAAGTTATTTTTGAGAACCTTAAGACTGATAGTCACGCGGTTGTTAATCTTGCTCATCATCGAGCTAGTGAGTTCACTCTTTTTTATGCCAAAAACTCAAGTTGTAAAGTATTATTAGACTTTGTCACTGGAAAGTACCTACTGAAGGTGAGTTTAAATTTAACACTGACGGTAACCGTGATGCCAAATCTTTGACCGCAGGTTGTGGGGTTCTTCTCCGCAATCATTTTGGGACTTTACTAAGAGGTTTCTTGAGAAAGCTTCAGTTTGTTAATATGATTATTGCGGAACTTTTGGCAATTCGTGTGCTCTTTTTATTGCCCAACAGATGAATCTCACAGTTCTCATTATTAAATATGATTCTACCATAGCAATTTATTATATTCAAGTAGACTTACATGTGTCTCATTGGCTTCATGTTCTTGTTTCTGGTTGTAGGCAGCTACTCTGACAACACTCCCAATGAAAACTTTGGCACACACTTCGGGAGGCCAATCAGCCGGCGGATCAGCTAGCTAAGCTTGGAAGATGTCAGACCGATGCATTTGTGTATCATATGCAGCCACCAGTTTCTTTGGAGCCCCTTCTTCTTTTGGACTCTATACATAGTCAGGAAGGGTATCAGGATGCAGTAGTACTTCCTTTTGGTTTATACTAGTTTGGGTTTTTTGGTTGTGCCTCAATATCTAGACCTAACTCATGTACAACATGGTTTTTTCGTACGTTCCCCTATAGTTTGTTCACTGCCTTCCTTTTGTTATCATCGGATCCTCTATTTTGGATTTCTTTGTACATACTGGTTCTCCTTCCCCATTAGTCTGTGTGAGAAGGTTTTTTGTACACCTCGGGATGATGTTTTAATGTAAATATAAGGTGGTGTATTTTGCCTAAAAAACAGTTGGGAAAATAGCAAAAGCAGGGAAAAATTTGCAAGTAGAAAAAAATACGTTTAAAAGAGATAAATTAAAAAATGTAATATTGCATGATGTTTCGGGTTCAAACCGGCTAGACGTAAAATTTGATAAAATTCTAAAAAAACAATATTGTATAAAATTATATAATTCGTAATTCTATTTTAGACCGGCTTCTGGGAAACTATTAATAACGCTTAAATTTCTAATGTCTTTAATTCCGGTGTTGGAATTCATGTTAGAAATGTTATTTCTAGAGTTCTTAATACTCGATTGCTTTGGAATATGAGAAGTACTTGGCTTTTCCAATTATTCATGGTAGATACAAGATTTTTTTTAAAATGATTTAAAAGATAGGAGTTGGAACAAATATAAGGATTGGAAGGGAAATCGTTATCCGCGGCTAGTAAGGAAGTTCTAATAAAGGCACTGGTCCAATCGCTTGCCACTTAGGCCAATTCCAACAGTCGGCTTGGGCGAGCTTGGGACGTGGATTAGCGAATCCAACAAGGGAGGCGCGGTGGTTGAGGAGCCCGCTAATCAGGCGACAGAGGCGCGGTCGCGGGTTCGGCACGCACGCCCTTACCCCGCCGTTGGAGGCGCTGTTGTGGGGCAGCTCCTCACTTTTCGATTTTGGTTGTTGCGGGAATTATATCTTTTTGATTGCATTATTGTTTGAATGGGATGAATTGGAGAAATTATAGGAGAAGATGGTGATGAGGTTGGAGAAAATATAGGAGGAAGTTGAGTGCGAACGATTTTTTTGTTGTATAATTTTATTATTTTTCTCTTTTATGTTCAATTGATAAGATTTCTTCCTTTAAAAAAACAAAATTGATTTGATAAGATTTCTTAAATTAGTAATAATCTGTTACTAATGCATCTTTCACTTGATAACATTCGTTTGTATTTGTTACATCTTTTTTTTTTGGTGTTGTTTGATAAGATTTGTAATTTTTTTTAGAAGCAAAAGATTTGTAGTTTTAGTAATTATTTTTTTATTCTCAAAAAAATTATTTTTTTAGTAATTTATCTAATCAATTATTATGTTTTCTTTTGTTCATGTATTTTAATTTTTTAATCAATTATTATATGTGCAAGAATTAAGTCAATTCTCTTAAAGTTATTAGTAATTGTTACAAAAAATTCATTTCTTAAATATTAATATGGTTTTTCTTAGAAACATATTAATGTGTTTTTTAATTATTGTATTAAAAATTAATTAATTATTACAAATTAATAATTATACACTTTTTTTAGGGGAATAATTATATACTTATAACTAAATATATATATCATTAATGAATTATAAAAAGTATAAAATAATATTATAATTGAAGTAGTTGAATAAAATAATAAATGATGGTGGGTGGAGGGGGTGGGGGAGTCCTCCACTGATGGAGGGTAAATGGCAGTTTTGTGAATATTAAGAAGTTAAACAATATGGTCTGGGGGTGGGAGAGACTATGTACTTCCTATTACCCTTTGTTCATAAATATTCTCTTATTAATACATTTTGGTGGAGACTCAAGAGGTATTTACTAGAAAAGTAGGGACAATCTATATTTTCCTAAATTTAAATGGGGTGAGACGTTAAAAAAAAGTGTTTTTTTTTTCCGAAAACTTAAGCTTTCCATTCATCACAAATAGAAGAAACAATGGTACAAAGGAACTAAACATTCCTCAAACAATTCTTGGCCAAATTGTGAGCCAGAGAATTGAAACAACGCGGCACAAAAGAAAAAACACAACAATCAAAGCCATCTCTAGCAGCTGAACAATCATCAAGCAATGGATATAACTTGGAAAACCATGAAGAAGGCCCAAGATTCAGCTGCTTAATCACTGCTTCACAATCAGAATATAAAGAGATGGAGAGCCAACCATTTCTGGAGCACCAAAGCAAGGAATCTCTAACAGCCCAGGCTTCTAAAATGGCAGGATCCAGAACACCAGCAATAACAGAGCTAAAAGTACCCAAAATCACACCATTTGAGTCAAGACACACTGCTGCTATTGCCCCTCTTCTTCCAGCAGAATCAACTGCAGCATCCATGAAGACATTAAATTCAGCAGAAAGAGATGGAGGAGTAAGAGCTTCAGCTTCCACAGTCTTAGAAGCCTTGACATTGTGAGTTGAGAACTCATATGAGAGGCTTAAAGCTTTTGATACAATTTGGACAGGCTTCCACTTGATGTCATTAAAAAACCAGTCGTTTCTAGCTTTCCAAATACTCCAGCACAAATTTAAAAATAAGCATAAATACCAATCTGAGTCTGGAGATGAAGATGCCAATTCACAAACTTGAGTCCACCACTCCATTTGAGTATCAGCTTGCAGACTAGGATCAGAAAGCCTTAAGGGAGAGAGCTTCCAAACTTGTTGGGTGACAGAACAACTTTTCAAAACATGAAGCTCATTTTCTTGCTCTTCACCACACACATTACAAATATCATCCACAACAATCCCTCTGAGCTTTAAAGCTGCTTTAACTGGTAAAGCCCCGCTTAGGAACTTCCAGAAAAAGAATTTAATCTTAGGCTGGACATTTAGTTTCCACAGATTCCTCCATTGAGACTTAGAACTTGAGGAAGCTAGCCCCTCTTCTACACCATTTTACAGGAGCTTGTAAGCTGAGCTAACCTTATAAGATCCATCCGATGTGTAGCTCCAAATCAGCTGATCTTTGCAGTGCTTTCTACCAACAGGCAAAGAAAGAATCTGTTTAGCTTCATCATCAGAAAATAAACCAAAAATTAGATCTTCATTCCACATTCTATCTTCATGAAGTATGAGGTCCCTGACACGATTTCTTACGTGTTACGCAAGTGCACGGTCAAGTAGTAAGTGGAGTATTTTACGACTCCGAGTATCGAACCCAAGGGAAATAGACGACTACTAGCTAATTAAGAATCAATTAGAAGATACCTAAGTAACCGGTAAAAAGTGGTTTGAGTTTGAATGTTCGTCGCCCACAAACAAGCGACTAAATAAAATGAATGTAGAGACAATATTTCTGTATTTTTCAATTAAGAGAATTTAATCTAAGTATGGAGAAAACTAGGCGATCTATGAATCACCTAGGGTCTTTAGACAGTTCCGGAATTTGTATTGAATCACGTTACGTACTAACTGATTATGCCGGGTAATAGCACTTACAATCTTCTGTCGATCTCATGTAATTTTACGTAACAGTTTACTTTGGGTCCTGTCGGTCCACCTCCATCTACCGTTACGTTCTAGCTGGCTAGTCAACTTCGTTCACCGGGTCCTGTCGGTCCACCGATTCACTCACCTAACTAGCTCAACCGAATCTACCCACACATGACTACTCCTATTCATCTCACCTATCGGTCTCAATGATTCGGGAATAAAAACATGATCTTATTCGTAACCGGGTTAAGTCTCTGTCGAGCACCCACCTAGTTCACTAACAACTCCGGTTCGCGACTCCCTTGTTGCTAAGAATTAAGCCTAGATCATGACTTCTAATCAATTAGTTTGTAACATTAAGCTATGAACTCAACTAGTTCATCATCTTCATCTAACATGGTCATTCCATTCATCACTAACACGTGTCAATAGCCTTAGCTTACGGATTCACAATACAAGATGAAGAATAATAAACACTAATTGGATCAAACGCATGAATCAATCAACAAAATCCGGAAAATAAGTCTAATTCATAACCCTAGGCTCTCCATAGAGCCTAACAAAGAAATTAGCTACTCATTGTTATGCCAAAATCACAAGTATTCTCCATAGAATGATAAAGAGAGGGTAAGAGAAGAATCAAACGATGAAATCGCCAAAGCTTTGGCGAATCCGTGCAATCCCCAAGCTCCTAGGTGCTCTCCAATGGCTCCCGTACGTGAATCTTCTTCTATTAGGTCTTCTCTGCCCGTTTTTTACCAGCTGGGCACGATTTTTTATGTTATTTGGTCGAAATTGCACTTCAGCCCCTCTACTTTGTAATTCCCGGACAGAATTATTTGCTGATTTTGCGCGGGCTGTATCTCCCTCATACGGACTCGTCTTCGGGCCTACCATATACCGTTGGAAAGCTACGGATGTCTACTTTCCAATGCCGCAAGCCTTGCTTCAAAATTCTTTGTAGATTTTCCTGGGCATCGAAAAGAGTGCAGGCTGGTCCTGTGTGACTTTTCCAACTTTTCTTCGTTTTTGCGTCTCCTTTTCTCCTCTTCATCTAGCTCCATTCCAAGCATATCCAAGCATCTCATAAGCTCCAATGCACCTCTTTTACCTGAGATACACAACACTAAATAACCCGTGCAATTATCATAGCAAATATGAGAGAAAACTTGCACAAATAAGCTAGAAACACAACTTTTCACTCTTAGGCTTAGAAATAGTCAAATTCACATATTTGTGCAAATATAACATATAAATCATGTGAAATAAGACTAATACAAGTACTAAGAAAGTATAATAATAACTCCTAAAAGAGAGTTATCAAATACCCCCACACTTACCTTTTGCTCGTCCCGAGTAAAACCACTATTTATTAGCCGACTCAAGACGCAAACGACACAAGACTCGACAATGCAACAATATGATGCAAATGCAAACTACGATTCGATCCTACACAAACACATATATACACCAAACACACTTTTTATCTTTTTAGTTGAGATCGGGCAATCTCCATTGGCTTAAATCGATTATCATGAGGTGATGAGAATCCTAGGAACAAAGCATGAGTTGAAACTAAACTCGACAACGAGACTCTCCCCTAGTTAGTATAGAAAGCCTAACTTTACTAAGTACAAGAGTACGCTACCTCTTCGCGTGTGCCACGAAATAAGAGACTACGCTAGGCAAAGCCACATCCAAGGTCCGAGCTCCGAATCCGCTAACGGTTTTCACATGATGAGGCTTAGGGACATGAAGATAATCTCGTCGAAATCAAGTCCTAAGCGTCACATTCTCACATCAAATCCCACATCTCACACACCCTCACCACGATGATAGAAACCGAAACCCGAAGCTCACCACCTCCGGCCCTCAATTCCCTCAAACCCCGGTACACTAGTGATCTCCGTGGCCATCGTCGTTTGTCATGCATGAAACGTGAACCATCGTCGTCAAAGTAGCTCCACCACTCGTTCCAATTCCATTCCAACTCAAACTTTATTTAATCTCTCCTTTTTCTTTTTCTCTCTCTTTTTTTTTTCTTTTTGTTTTTTTTATTTTCTGTTTTTTTTCTTTTTTTCTTTTTTTTCACAATTCTCTCAAAATACCATCACAATTCAACAATAATATCCGAGTGGTCTTCAAATAACAATCAAATATGCTAAGAGAAGGAAACACGTAAATCGATGAATGAATATCACATAAAAATATCATCTCCTCCTAACTCAATCAAAGTCCATGTCAAATCCAAGCCGCGAAATGAATGAAGTAAATGTGTGGGAGTGGAGTCGTCGCAAGCTCACACTCAATGTCCGGAGTCAAAAGTCGACACCCCCACACTCGAATGTCACCATATCCCCTCTTAAGTAGTCCCGAAGATGAATGTATCTCGTGCCTAATCCAACCGATACTCCTACACCAAAGTAATCGAAACCGGTACCTAGCACGATCCACCAATTAAGTTCACCCAACCCAATTCCGTGCGTATTAGATTCACGCACTCACGGCTCTCCACAAATGTGTCCATGATGTAGTGGCATGGAACACCGCCACACCGAAGTGCGCAAGCCTACTCACTCACCCTCGCATCCCCTCGTAGATAACCAATGAAGTGCAAGCGAGACGTAGAACTCAACGAAATGTATAATCACTCCCTCTTCGAACTCCCTCAACTACACAACTCCCTCGTGACGCACTAAAGTGGTGATTCTAATAAATTTTTGATGAAGGCCAAGAATCGTCACCCTAGGTCCGAAGGCTAGCAAAGAATCCAAGGTTCAAATTGGGGCGTCTAATGGTCCTACAAGGTGAGTTCTAAAAGCAGTGAGTGCTCTAATACACAACCTCGCACAGCTGTTTCGTGTGCCACTACGAGGCGGGTTGGCGACTACCTAAGACGTACACATGGATGTTCGGCTTGTTTAGCTCACACCTAACTCAGCTCTTGTAAGAAAATAGGCACACACTTTGAGTTTTTGAAAAGCACGTAAGTGTTAAAAATAGGTAGGCACTCCCGTAAAGAAAGTCTCTCTATACCTACTAGGGGGGACTCACGTCGTCACTCTCGGTCGCAAATCATGCCCTATGCCTAAAATCCTCACACTTCGCAATTTATCAAACTTTAGCCTCTTTCGATTGCCCTTTTCTCAAAATTTTATCTTTTTTAATTTTTTTAGATTTTTCAATTTTTTTTTTATATATAAATCCTAACTCTAAATGCAAGGCCAAACACGAAAGAAGACTCGAAACTGACTCGATTCAGGTAGGTGGACTCAATTAAGTAAACGTGCAACAAAAATTAAACAACTCACACATACAAGTATATACACTACACGACTAACATATCACAATACGATATACTATCATAATATCACGACACGGACCACATAAATAGACACAATACGACACGAACAACTATATGCAGACATGGCGATGCAAACACTGACTGGCTAGTCAAGACTAAAACTCCCCCCACACTTGAGCGCTTCGTTGTCCTCAACGAATTCAGAGATTAACCAAGAAGACTCAGCATTCAAATGCGAGGGGCGGTGATTCTACTCGGAGTCAAAGTCACGGCACAAGAAGGTAGCTACAACAAATTTAGAGATAATTCAAGCTACGTGCACGTGACAAGTTGTGTGTACCGAAATTAAGCAAGTACTCAAGTAATTCCCTAGAATTCTAAAAATAAAATCCTAGAGCAAGTACGATGTGCCTAAACGGTAAGTAAAGAGAGAGAAAAGAAAGTACTCACAAACCGACACAAGGTCGGGGACGCAATCCGATAGGTGCTGACTGAGATAGCAAGAACAATCCCCAAGCAAACATTGTCCGGAACAATGCTAACTCCCTTGCGGTCGAGTGTGCGAAACACACCGGGGTCGATTGATCAGTTGCTGCTGACGAAAAGAGAATGAAGAATCCCCGAACTCATGATGTGAGTTCCCTTGCGGTCGAGTGCGCAAGTAGCACACCGGGGTCGATGCTTTATCCAATTTCTCGTTATTTTTCGAGCTATGGCCACCTGTATCAACTGCTCCTTTGCTTTTTTAGAGTGTTGAACACGAGTAGCACCATGAATTTCCTTGCTCAAACTTTTTTCAGAAAATCTCAACATAACCTGAAAGCTGCCTTCGTATCACAATCACAACCAACGTATAACATACCAACATCCCACTTGACAAAATAACCCACTGCCTAGACCAACCTTGCCAACACCTGCTACCTAAAGCCATGAAACTCTATACCAATTGACCTCCATAAGCTTCATAACAGCCCCTACTCTACAACATGTCCACCTCATCACAACAAATCCACCATTTCTCCTTTTCACTACCTGTAACTTCCATGAAGCTCTAATCAATTCACCAACAAACCTACCAATTAACTACCATTTCACCACATGACCTTCACCATTTCTCACCACTGTAACAAACCAAAATCACCTACCCACTTAACTACCAGACTTCAACCCAGCTCACCAATTTCACCCAAACACCATGACAAGTTTCACCAATGCATACAACCTGCTAATTAACCAAATAACCTATCTCCTGTAACCCTCTACACTCACCATGGCCATAGCCATCCCTCAAATACCAACTACCCAACTCATGAACAATCAACCATCATCACTGTAACCTTCCCTATCTCCATTACACCACAACCACTGCACCAATTCACCCACCTGCTGCAAACAGCAGCAGCAGCCACCAATAACAAGTGTGGGGGGAGTTTTCCGATTGGATTGGGGTGTTGCTGCTAAGTTGTCCGCAGTTGACAGAGACGAAGCCTTGGTTTCGAATTGAGGGTTGCTGAGTTGTGATTGGTTTAATCGCAATCAATGGATGGCTCGAAGTGGGTCTGTGGAGTTCTTCGGTGATGGAGATGGGGAAGAGGGGCTCTGAAAATTTGGGACAGAGGGAAGACCAGACGGTGGGTCTGGTTCCGTCGGAAATACTGGTGGAGGCGGCGAATAAGGTTGGGTTTCGGCGGTCGGAATCAATGGAGGGTTCGTCTGTGGTGGAGGCGGTGATTGCTGCCCGTCGGAGTGAAGGAATCCGCCGGATTGAGAGACGGCGTGAAGTTGCGACGGCCAAACTCGATGGTGAAGAAGATGGGCTGCTTCTGCGGTCTTTGGTCGCAAGAGTGAGAGATTGAAGGAACCGCCGGAGTCGCGACAGAAAGAGAACAAAAGTCGCCGGAGATTCAAAGGTTTTTTTGCAGAGAGATTGGATGGTCTGTGTTCGCAAGAGGGAGAAGAACACTGGTATAGCCCGATGATGTGAAAATTTTTTACCCAATTTACCTCTTTTACCCTCGAAAACCAACGAATTTCCAACTTTACCCCTGTTCACAGGAACAAAATTGGTTGTTCTTAATATCCGACAGTTGGTTTTTTGGGGGCCTCCTGTTCGTGCGAACAAAGGGGGTGTTCGCGTGAACACCCCTGACTCCAGCTTCAGATTATTATTTTTTTTTTTTTTTTTTTTTTTTTTCAAATTTGCTATCCCGAACTCCGATGCGTGCGTGTAATATAGCGTTGGAAAGCTCGTCTCGCGCCCGTTTTGATTTTGCACAAGTGACTCCAAATTTTCTGGAGTAAACTCAGAATTTATGACCTCAAAGTCCGTGATCGTTACGTCGCTTTCTCGGTTTTTCTGCGTTTCCTCTTTGCACGCATCAAGAAGGGGAGTCCGGACCGCGTCTCCAACCTGTATGCCTGCACGACTCAATTCAAATATAAGATCCTCACTCTCTCACCCCTCATATAACAAAACGGTATTAAAAACGCACACGACAGTATTTAAAAACACACTCTCTACACCAAAGCATAAAAATACGTTGGGTTGCCTCCCAACAAGCGCTTGTAATTTACGGTCGACAGCCCGACCCAGTTACCTCTGCCACCTCACGAGGGTGGTCTGGCACATTGTGCCGCTTCCAGCTTAGCTTTTCTGTGTTGGATTTGAAGCACTACTTCGTGTGCGTGCACCGCTGATGGCTTATTTCTTTCCCAGTAGTCAGGTGGATCCCCTTGCGACAACTCTGGGATTTGGCGCTTCACTTGTACAGCAAATGGCACCCCTGGCTGATACTCCCATGAACACTGGGGTGACGGTTTGAAGACCCGAAAAGTCTCAATGTCATCGTGTACCCTCATAATCAGTTCTCCATTCTCTACGTCAATGAGAGTACGACTAGTTGCCAAGAATGGCCTACCCAGAATTAACGGAACATCACCTACTGGCATATCCAATATAACAAAATCAGCCGGAATGATCAGACTTCCGACCCTCACTAGCACATCTTTTATCATCCCACATGCTTTCTTGGATGACTTGTCTGCAAATTGGAGTGTTATCCAGGTTTTCGGGGGATCCCCCACACCTAACTTTTTGAATACCGACAACGGCATCAAATTCACGCTCGCTCCCAGATCACAGAGAGCTCTTCCAGTGTAGGAATCACCCAATGTAGCCTCAATGACAAAGCTACCTGGATCCTTCTTTTTCTTAGGTAACCCATGCAAAACACATGAACTAACCTGTTCATTTAAGTTTACTCTCTGAAATTCATCCACCCCTTTCTTTCCAAGAACTGCATCTTTAATAAATCGAGCATACTTAGGCATCTTTTGAAGTGCCTCAATCAATGGGATATTGATATGCAGTTTATAGAAGACATTCAAAAAGCGCTTGTATTCCTCAGAATCATCCTTCTTCTTCCTAGTACGTAATGGAAATGGTAATTCTGAAGAAGAAGGAGAAGATGGAAGTCGTACCTCGGTAGATTTCTCTGCATCCTGGTGAATCATGCCCTTTGATTGGGGGATCATGACAGGTGTCTTCTCAGAATCGAAGACTTCATGTTCCTTCGTCTTTGAGGCTTCCGCTCTGGCATGACTCGGATATGGAGGATCTGTAAGTGCAATACCACTTCGAGTGGTGATGGCTTGAGCCTGTCCCTCTGATGTGTCAACAATGCTACCCAGTGCCCTTTGTTCAAGTTGTTCCTTTAGATCTTTTATTTCTTCTTGAGCAACTTGAAGTGCAATTGCTACAGAGCTTACCTGTGTGGACATGTCTGTCATGTGCTGAGCCATCGTCTTTATTATCCCTGTCATATCGGCCAACTCTAATGGTGGTACTGGCTGCTGCTGATGCATCTCTGAAACATTTGCTTCATGCACTACCTCTACCGCATTCACCTGAACAGTGTTATAAGCCATCTTTTCATCTCTTACCAGTTCCATGTGCCTGTACTGGTAATCCATGCTCTCTTCTTGCTGAACCAAGCATCTCATCAATGCATATGCCCCTTCATGATCACAGTTAAATAAGAAGTTTCCCCCAGCTTCTATATCCATCTTGTCTCTATTGGGTTGTCCAAGTGAATCATAGAAGACCTGGATTAACTGTCGCTTGTCAATACCATGGTTGGGACATCTACGTAGCAAATGATTGAAGCGATGCCATGCTTTGACAAGTGATTCATCCTGCTTTTGCCTGAACGTCCAGATCTCATTCTGAAGCTGAATCACACGTGAGATAGGATAAAACTTACTCATGAACAGTGTGACACACTCTTCCCACGATTTGATTGAACAGGATGGCATAGAGTCCAGCCAATCCATAGCAGCTCCCTTGAGACAATGAGGAAAGAGCATCAGTTTGAGCGCTTCAGATGTGACCCCACTATATCGGATTAGCCCACAGTGGCTCTGAAATCTCCCAATGAATGCATGTGGGTCTTCCTCGTTTGTCCCAGCAAAAGTGCACTGATCCTGAGCAAATTGAATTGTGCGCAGCTTGAGACAGAAGGTTTCTGCCTGAATTGGTGGCACCACAATTGCTGGCTCCCTTCCTTTAAGATCCGCCTCAAATGCCTGGATTAATGCTTTCCCTGATCGATTATATGGCATTGAGGTCGGGCACGGTATAGATGTTGCTGCCAATGCTTTCTCTACAGCTTCAGCTACCAAAGCTTGTAGCTGCTCTGTGGTGAGGCTAATCTGCCCTTGACCTTCCACCATAGCTAACTGAAAAAGCAACACTAGCACACCCGTGAGGTAAACAGATAGTAACAAAAAAAAACTAAAAGAAGTATCCTAAATTAATTTTTAACTAAACTAATAAACCGTTTAATTCCCCGGCAACGGCGCCAAAAACTTGACACGATTTCTTACGTGTTACGCAAGTGCACGGTCAAGTAGTAAGTGGAGTATTTTACGACTCCGAGTATCGAACCCAAGGGAAATAGACGACTACTAGCTAATTAAGAATCAATTAGAAGATACCTAAGTAACCGGTAAAAAGTGGTTTGAGTTTGAATGTTCGTCGCCCACAAACAAGCGACTAAATAAAATGAATGTAGAGACAATATTTCTGTATTTTTCAATTAAGAGAATTTAATCTAAGTATGGAGAAAACTAGGCGATCTATGAATCACCTAGGGTCTTTAGACAGTTCCGGAATTTGTATTGAATCACGTTACGTACTAACTGATTATGCCGGGTAATAGCACTTACAATCTTCTGTCGATCTCATGTAATTTTACGTAACAGTTTACTTTGGGTCCTGTCGGTCCACCTCCATCTACCGTTACGTTCTAGCTGGCTAGTCAACTTCGTTCACCGGGTCCTGTCGGTCCACCGATTCACTCACCTAACTAGCTCAACCGAATCTACCCACACATGACTACTCCTATTCATCTCACCTATCGGTCTCAATGATTCGGGAATAAAAACATGATCTTATTCGTAACCGGGTTAAGTCTCTGTCGAGCACCCACCTAGTTCACTAACAACTCCGGTTCGCGACTCCCTTGTTGCTAAGAATTAAGCCTAGATCATGACTTCTAATCAATTAGTTTGTAACATTAAGCTATGAACTCAACTAGTTCATCATCTTCATCTAACATGGTCATTCCATTCATCACTAACACGTGTCAATAGCCTTAGCTTACGGATTCACAATACAAGATGAAGAATAATAAACACTAATTGGATCAAACGCATGAATCAATCAACAAAATCCGGAAAATAAGTCTAATTCATAACCCTAGGCTCTCCATAGAGCCTAACAATGAAATTAGCTACTCATTGTTATGCCAAAATCACAAGTATTCTCCATAGAATGATAAAGAGAGGGTAAGAGAAGAATCAAACGATGAAATCGCCAAAGCTTTGGCGAATCCGTGCAATCCCCAAGCTCCTAGGTGCTCTCCAATGGCTCCCGTACGTGAATCTTCTTCTATTAGGTCTTCTCTGCCCGTTTTTTACCAGCTGGGCACGATTTTTTATGTTATTTGGTCGAAATTGCACTTCAGCCCCTCTACTTTGTAATTCCCGGACAGAATTATTTGCTGATTTTGCGCGGGCTGTATCTCCCTCATACGGACTCGTCTTCGGGCCTACCATATACCGTTGGAAAGCTACGGATGTCTACTTTCCAATGCCGCAAGCCTTGCTTCAAAATTCTTTGTAGATTTTCCTGGGCATCGAAAAGAGTGCAGGCTGGTCCTGTGTGACTTTTCCAACTTTTCTTCGTTTTTGCGTCTCCTTTTCTCCTCTTCATCTAGCTCCATTCCAAGCATATCCAAGCATCTCATAAGCTCCAATGCACCTCTTTTACCTGAGATACACAACACTAAATAACCCGTGCAATTATCATAGCAAATATGAGAGAAAACTTGCACAAATAAGCTAGAAACACAACTTTTCACTCTTAGGCTTAGAAATAGTCAAATTCACATATTTGTGCAAATATAACATATAAATCATGTGAAATAAGACTAATACAAGTACTAAGAAAGTATAATAATAACTCCTAAAAGAGAGTTATCAGTCCCCAACTTTTGAGATATCACAGCTAGTTGGTTTTCCAGAATGAACCAGAAAATCATCACTCATTGGGAGCCAAGGATCATCTCAAATTCTAACAGAATCTCCACCTCCAATTCTCCATCTAGTGCCCTTCCTCAGAATCTCTCTTCCTTCACATAAACCTCTCCACACCCAAGAACAATTTTTTGGGATGGGGGAGTTCCAAAAAGAAGAGTCAGGGAAGTACTTTCCTTTGAAAACAGGGCTAAAAAGTGATGTTTCATTTGTGCAAAGCTTCCAGGATTGCTTAGCAATTAAAGCCAGATTAAAATTTTGCAAATTTTTAAAACAACTCTTGCATAACATATTGGATTAGATGTAAGATCCAAAGCAGAGCTATTATCACACAGTAACAAGGGTGTCTGAGCCATCAAAATGTCCAAATCTTTCAACAAATAGATCAACCATTTTACCTCTGAGGAAACTGCAGACAAAGCTCTATATTCAGCTTCAGTAGATGACTTTGCTACTATGGGTTTCTTCTTGAAACTCCGGGAAATCAAATTCTCCCCCAGAAACACACAGTAGCCAATAGTATATCTTCTATCGTTTTGCACCCTGCCCAGTCAGCATCACTAAAGGCAGTGATGTGAAATGGTTCTGCACACTTCATAAACTGTAAACCATCACTCAAAGTGCCCTTCACATATCTCAAGGATCATTTAAGAGCCTGAAAGTCCTGAATTGATGGAGAATGAATATTCTGACAAATCACACTGACTGCAAACTGAAGATCTGGCCAGGTGATAGTTAAATACTGCAATGCTCCAACTTTGCTTCTAAAAAGGGTAACATCTTTCGATGTAACTGATAGCGCCTTTTAGGAGCTATAATTATCTAGCATTTACCACGTGATAATATGTACTTGAAGAGTGTTTTGAGCCCAATTTTAGAGATTATAGGTCGTTTTATCACTTGTTGCTACCATGTGCTATATTGTTAGTCCGGGCGTTTTCCATGCATATTTATTGTTATTTGTAAATTATATTCGCTTGGTATGTTGTTCATGTTTTTCTTGGCATGGAAGGATGCTAATCGGCTGATAGGAGGCATGTAATGAACTTTGTACACAACGGGAGATCAAGTGGAGTCAAGAGAAGCCGAATTGGAGGAGCTTGGATGACCAGCTTTCACTATTTGGTCATAGTCGAAGTTCTACAACTCATTTTGGGGTGAGATCAGTGTCATATGAAAGTAGATTCAGATAGCTTTCCAATGATAGGTCACAGAGCTAAATCCAAGTTCGGACGAAGAAGATATGGCCTTTCGAAGTCAGGAGCAGATTTTAGGGGGCTTTTGTGCAATTACTGAAGACTTCTGTGGGTTATGATTCAAGAACGACCTAGGGACGAACTTATTCATCATTCACGCATCCAGAGGGCCACTTAGAAGGAGGAGAGAAATGAGACTTCATTGGGAACGACCTCAAGCAAGGAGAAGAGCCTGGATCGCGCCAATCTTCACGATTTCTAGCGTTTGATCTATTTTTCTCTCTACTTTCTTGTATGAACTATTCAAGAACCATGTTAACTTGTGTTATGAGTAGCTAAAATCATACCTAGGCATCTATGGAGAGCCTAGGTTTTATGTTTTGATGATGTTTTCCGGATTTTGGATGATTATGCTAGGATTATGGTTTAATGAAGATTGTTTTGGTTTTCATCATGTTGAGTTCTTTCATTGACAAGTTAGGGCTAAGATGTGTGATGTGGATTATCTATTTCTTCATTCAATCATGAACTAGGCTTAATGATGATATTGGTAGCCAAATTATCTTGTTTATTGTGCTTAATTCTTAGTAACGTAGGAGTCATGACCCGAAATTACTACTAAACTAGTGCGTGTGTGAAAACAGCTCTACCCTAGTTGGGATGAGTAAGCAAGATCATTCTTAATTGACTAGACTGAGAGGTTAGTTGGATAGGAATGGCTAGATGATGGTAAATTCAGGAGGATGTAATGAGTTGTCCGTGAATAGTGGTCTGATAGGACATTATCCCTTACAATATTGTTAACTTACTAGAACACATAGGTAGTATACTTGGCCTGAGAGGGACAAATCGTTACCTTTGTGTAGAACTGTAATACCCCTATATTTAGTAGGATATTTATTTGTGTATTACTCTTAAATTGGGGTAATTGTTAGTATTGGGGGTATGCATTTGTAGTTCTATTAAATTAGGTGAAGGGGGTTAAAGTGTCTTTTCCCAGACTTTGGGTGTAAAACCCGCTGCACAACTCTTTCTCTCTCTCCCTCTCCCTCTAATCGACGGGAAGAGACCCATCTCCCCCAAAATCTTTGGACCACCATCACCACCATCACCACCAAGCCACGATCTCTCTCAATTTCGCGCCTATCAACCTATATCAACTCACCACTTCTCCCTCGTCACTTCTCCTCATCCTCACCCTCTATTTTGCTGAAGAAAACAAACCCAGAGCCTCCCCTGTTTTTAGAACCATCTCCGAACACCAACACCACCACTACTCTGTTTCCGGCGAATTCCATCACCGTCACTGCTCAATTTGCGGCGAGATCCACCCCCGCCAACTCGCCTCCAGCCTCCATTCACCCCGGCGAACCACCAGGCGGTACAGAACCATCGTCGGCTCTGTTTTTTGCCGACCCAGTTCCGACCCGAGAGAAGGCCGACGCAAAATCAGCGAACACTCGTCCTCTCCGTCCGTTCGACGTCGTCTCTTCTCCCTCTCTCCACCGTCGTCCTCAGTTTTTCGGCGACCACCGCTAGCAGCAGCAGCCGCGACATCACACTCGTCGCCGCCCTTGATCGTCTTCCTCCTTCTCGAGTCGGTAACCCATAAAAGAACCCTTCTTTTGATTTCAATTCTATTCAAATGCTCCCAGTTACACACTTTGTTCATGAATCAGTAGTTGTTTTGGGTTGGCAAGAATGTGTTGTTCCAGTGGTTGATTTGGAGAAGAGAGTGAATTTGAAAGATGTATTAAAAAATTTGGGGTACTTTGGTGTGATTTGAAGTCTGATGGGGTTGTGGTTGTACATTCCAGAAACTTTGGGGTGGTCTTATTTATTAACTACAAGCTGTTTATAGGTTTTTATTCTTTTACTTATAATTAGTGTTTTATTTATTAAATATTAATTCTAATTAATTAGTTTCTTCATTATGAATTTAAATATAAGTTTTTATAGTATAATTTTTGTAAAAAGAGTTTTATTAATATAAAAAATATTTATTAATAAATAAAAGTGTATTTTCTTAAGATATTACATAACTTTACATTTGTGTTTATTTCAAGATTATATATTGTTTATAATTAGATATTTACTCTTTTAGTAGTTAAATAAACTTTCTTGAAAACTAGTATATTTCTAAATATTATACACTTTTCTAAATAACTAGATATAAATAGATTTTTAAGAATATAGTTAATTAGTTCAAAGTTTATTTCTATTATTTTAGTTTATTATTATTATTATTATTATTATTATTATTATTATTACTATTACTATCATAACTTTGTAAACTATTATTCTTTTCTAATATTAGAGTGACGTAAATTAAATTGGAAACTTGTCGGGGAAATATTCTTTTGTGGGGGAAAAAGAAGAATGCATAATTGTCTCCTCAAATAAATTCTCAAAGTCCAAGAAGATTGAGAAAGAAGCCTAAGGACGTCTAAGCATATACTCATACAAATGTGGGCAGTGTTTGGTAGAAGGTGACTCATGCGAACTACAAAACTTGTTAAATTAAGTCCAATTTGCGAGAAAGTATGCCTTCAAAAATAAGGATCACAAGAAACTAGACATTCTCATACTTATTCAAAAACACCCATGTAGGATGGACTTCCAAAGCTTTGAACAAAAATTTTTTAAGAAGGGGAGATGTGGTTGTGGGCTTGTATGATCCTTTTGTGGATTTTTGGTAGATGGTGCGATTTATCATGATTTTTTTTTTTTTTTTTTTTTGAGATTTATAGCATTAACATTTTATTTTTAACCTCAAATCCAAGGCTCTCCAAGACCCACAACAAAAAGAGGAATATACACGCGAGTGGGCTTTTTAAGCTAAACCAAGGGAGCTATCTAGGTGGTGACGTAACATTATCCCCGGACACCCCTCTATTTCTTAGACATCGCATGGGGTGTCATTGGTAACCACCACTCCAATGGGCTACAAGTTTCCACCGCAAAAACGAATAGAGAAAAATCTTTTTGTGAAATTCAAATAGCTTTAGAGAATACACCCTTTTTCAAAAGTAGTGAGACGTCAAAGTTTATGTGATCAACTTAGCTTGAAGGACTTAAACATGAAACGTAAATTTAGTGTGTCGCTTTGTGAGAACGCATGATATCGCGGAAGGTGGGATATTGGTGTAGATGTATTGAGTATAAGCAAAGAATTCCTTTCTAAAATGAAAATAAAAAGAACATGGACTAAGAAATTTTATTATTTGAAAACATCTAGCTTCCTAAAATTCCCCCTTTTCACTTTTCTCATTTTTTTTCTATTTTTTTAATTTTCACTTTTTTTTCATTTTTTTCAAAATAAGTGACTCAACTATAACTTCCTAAGACTCAATAAATCTATCAAATAAGAAAATAAAATCTAGACTCAAGATGAAAGGTGAAAATAAATCTACCAAAGAAGGAAGAATAAAAAAAAAATTCTATGGTTTGACACGGGGAAAAAGTGATGCTTCTCATGAATGGTTCACACATTTTTTTTTTTTAATTTTTCAATTTTTTTTCATTTTTTTTTTTTTTTGTTGTGATTTCCTTCAAATTTTTCATTTTTTTGTATTTTTCATGTAAATCACTAATGAAGAAAAAGCATGCTTGTAACCATTTAAGCAAGAAATAAAATCTACTCACCACCCCCCAACTAAAATATCACATTGTCCTCAATGTGTGAGAACAATGGAAGAGCATACAAGTTCATATAAGAGATAGGGGATAGATAGACCTCATTTTAGCTTTCTTGGCCACCAAGCATAAGTCCTTCTCCAAGAGCAACCTACAAAATGGTAAAAGAAAAGAAAAGAAAATGCACGAAATAGAGATAAACTAATTTATTTATTTACAACTAGGGAGGTGGAACAAAGAATTAATGCTATCCCACCCCCAATCTAGGAAACTTCATTCCATGCCATGCCCCTACTTCATTCTTAGAAAAGTACTTCTCCTTTAAAAAGTTGGATTCATCAATTAGAATAGATAGGAGAAGTAGGGGTAAGACACAAAAGATGAATAAGAGATGCAAGCAAAATCTAACAATTAAGCTAGAGGAAATTGTTATGTTATGCATCATCTTAAGAAAAGGGTTTGAAATTCTCAAATTACATGAATCATAGAATGTGTCTTCAAAAGTTGCCAATTTTTTACTTAAAATGACAATTTGAGAGATAGGGGCAACTTGTGAATCTTCAATCTCATCATTTACATATGAAGCACATGGATTTAGGGACGTGGATTCACAAGTAAGAGGTAAAAACATTTGAGAACATGAGATCACATCCAAACCCTTAGGCTCATAAGTGGGGTCATCGACTTGGTCATCTTGAGCCACTAGTCTCTCCTCTTTATCAAAATTTAATGCATCTTCCATGAGAAGAGATGAGTAGGAGACATCACCAAAACACAAAAATTTCAATTCCTCCCAAGTAAGATCATCTAAATCTTTGGAGCATGTAGTAAGTGGGTCTATATGAGTCGGAGTATCAATCTCAACCGGAGTACCTCCCAATAAACGTTCAATCGCATCATACTCGTGGTCAAAGGAACTCCGGTGAGTATTAGACTCTTCATGAGCACAAGACATGGAGCCCACAATTTTGACAATCCAAAACAACTAGAGTGAATACTAAGAAAACTACTAAGTAAAGCAAATCAAATCTAATACCTAGCCTCTCCCCGGCAACGGCGCCAAAAACTTGTTTGCGATAATTCCCAAGTATAGGATATCGTCTCAAGTAATAAAATCCGGTAAGTCCGGAGTCGAATCCACAAGGAGAGGAGGATTAGAGAATAACTTGCTAAACTAGGAAAGAGATTAGAAAACAACTAGCTAAGCGATAAAATAAATATCTCGATGGCTTTAGAGCTTGCCAAGCTATCAAATCCACCAAAACTAATTGATGGAGCGAGTTGAGATTTGAGAATTTAAAGAACAAAGTAAACAACTACTAAAACTACGATTCAAGAAAGTAGTGAAATAACAAGTAATGAGGGGCTAGGGATCATCGGTTTCTCTAGTGACCAATCCCCCTATTATATTCAAGCCCGGTTCTCATATCACATGTAGAATTCCACAAGACAAGTGCCTCAAGAATCGATTGCTCATTGCAATCCAACTTGCCACAAATGAAGTGCCTAACTCTAACACACGATAATTAAGCACTAAAGAAGCGATTTAAATGAGATTTTCCAAATATCAAGTGCCTCAAGCATCAAACATATGTAAACACACATAGGTGTTTCCACATGAAAGATCAAGCCACAAATGAGATTCCTAAATTCTCACTCAAATCACCTAACTAGTACTCAATTTCTCAAAGTTAGGATTAACGAGTCACTTCAACGCAAGAGAAATTCCGAATCAAACATGTCAAGAACATTCGCACATCTACCTATTCAATGCATCAAATACTCCAACATGAGAAATTCAAGTATTAAACTACGTATTGAAGCTACTCAATTCAACCCATTCATCCTTGAAGTCCAACTTGAATCAATAAGAGGATTAGGGCACTAGATAGTCCCAAATCACCCAAGCAAATTAACTAGCTAAACATGATAGATTCAAGAGTAATAAAGAGAAATAATATTTTCATAGCCAACACTTGAATCAACCAATTGTTTTCACCAATTCAACCCCAATACTTGATTCAACTACATAAAATTAAGCAAAATTGCTCCTAAACACAAAACAAGTAGCAAATAGCCACAAACACAAAGTTAAGCTACCAACTAAGAGCTAAACTAGCTTCAGCTGCTGCTGCTACAATCGAAGAGCAGTAGAATCACTAACAACAGCAGCAGTCGACACCCTATAACGCAGCTAGCAAACCCAGAACAGTAGCCAAAAACAGGGCATCAAAAATCGTCCAAAATCAGACTCAAATCCAACCTCCTCTCTCCCTCTCTTCCTCTTTCTCTGTTATAGCTCAAGAACAACCCAGGAACTCAGAGAAATCGGAGAGAGAGAGAGGAGACGATGAACCCAAAAACAGAGGCGTCACTCCCGTCGGGTCTAAGAGAAGAGGCTGTGATTTCTTCAAGCTTTGTTTATATAGCCTTGTCTTTGAGCTTCCTTGGCCTCCAAGAATGTATCTAAGCCGTCCAATTCATCCCAAGACCTCTGAATCGTTGATTTGTAGAGCTCATGAACCCTAGGTTTGATTTGGGGCTTTTCGTTTGGGTTGTTCTTGGGCCGAATTGAGCAGTGGGTTAGGAAGAGGATTGGACAAGGAGCAATTTGAGACCGGTTTCACGCGATTTGGTGGTGATTTGAGGGTGCAACGGGGCCTTGGTCGAAGCTTGACGAAGCTTCCATGGAGGAAGCTGCTAACGTCGCGTGTTTCAGTCGGGGAGAGAGAAAGTTACTCGTGAGAGATGAGCTGCTGTGTAGACAGTGCAAAAAGACCCCCCTCCGTTGATGAAATGTTTTAAAACACCCCCGTTCCTTCTTCAGAGCTTCCTGAAAATGGCGTTCTGACCCCCAATCCGTTAGAAATCCTTCAAATAAGCCATTAAAACGTGTCAAAACTTGCACTTAAGCCCCACTTCCGTTAGTTTCTTATCTATTTTGCCCTCCTCTTCAACCCTTGACTTTCATTTTGACCTCTTTTCTTCTCTTGTCTTCTCAAATAGGCCCTTAAGTCTTCAACTATTCTTCAAATTAGATCCTCCAAGTCTCTTCTTCACTTCTCTTGGCCCCTCCAAAGCCTCTCAATTCCTCATTTCAAGCTTTCCCAACTAGCCCCTTGCGTTCTAAATCACTTCTTTGCCTACAAAACAAGTTAAAAGCAACCAAAACTACGAAAACAAGCATAGGTCTAGAAAGAGAGATAAAATAAATAAATTACACATATTAGCAAGTTAAGAAGAGTTCGTTAACATACTAAAATATGCAATTTTAATTCGTCAACACACCCCCCAACTAGCCTTTTGCTCGTCCTCGAGCAAAGAGAGCGATATAAGTAGTATTAGTGAAGAACCAATCATGAGACACACACTCAACTAGACAAGACTTGACTCAATTCTAATCTAGACTCAAATATTTACAAAAACGCACACACACATTATCTATCCTAAGTGAGAACTCAAAGAAAATAAAATCCTAAAGATTACTAGCTAGTTTTAATTTTTTTGTGGGGGAAAAAGAAGAATGCATAATTGTCTCCTCAAATAAATTCTCAAAGTCCAAGAAGATTGAGAAAGAAGCCTAAGGACGTCTAAGCATATACTCATACAAATGTGGGCGGTGTTTGGTAGAAGGTGACTCATGCGAACTACAAAACTTGTTAAATTAAGTCCAATTTGCGAGAAAGTATGCCTTCAAAAATAAGGATCACAAGAAACTAGACATTCTCATAATTATTCAAAAACACCCATGTAGGACGGGCTTCCAAAGCTTTGAACAAAAATTTTTTAAGAAGGGAAGATGTGGTTGTGGGCTTGTATGATCCTTTTGTGGATTTTTGGTAGATGGTGCGATTTATCATGATTTTTTTTTTTTTTTTTTTTTTTGAGATTTATAGCATTAACATTTTATTTTTAACCTCAAATCCAAGGCTCTCCAAGACCCACAACAAAAAGAGGAATATACACGCGAGTGGGCTTTTTAAGCTAAACCAAGGGAGCTATCTAGGTGGTGACGTAACATTATCCCCGGACACCCCTCTATTTCTTAGACATCGCATGGGGTGTCATTGGTAACCACCACTCCAATGGGCTACAAGTTTCCACCGCAAAAACGAATAGAGAAAAATCTTTTTGTGAAATTCAAATAGCTTTAGAGAATACACCCTTTTTCAAAAGTAGTGAGACGTCAAAGTTTATGTGATCAACTTAGCTTGAAGGACTTAAACATGAAACGTAAATTTAGTGTGTCGCTTTGTGAGAACGCATGATATCGCGGAAGGTGGGATATTGGTGTAGATGTATTGAGTATAAGCAAAGAATTCCTTTCTAAAATGAAAATAAAAAGAACGTGGACTAAGAAATTTCATTATTTGAAAACATCTAGCTTCCTAAAATTCCCCCTTTTCACTTTTCTCATTTTTTTCCATTTTTTTAATTTTCACTTTTTTTTTCATTTTTTTCAAAATAAGTGACTCAACTATAACTTCCTAAGACTCAATAAATCTATCAAATAAGAAAATAAAATCTAGACTCAAGATGAAAGGTGAAAATAAATCTACCAAAGAAAGAAGAATAAAAAAAAATTATATGGTTTGACACGGGGAAAAAGTGATGCTTCTCATGAATGGTTCACACATTTTTTTTTAATTTTTCAATTTTTTTTCATTTTTTTTTTTTTTTTTTGTGATTTTCTTCAAATTTTTCATTTTTTTGTATTTTTCATGTAAATCACTAATGAAGAAAAAGCATGCTTGTAACCATTTAAGCAAGAAATAAAATCTACTCCCCACCCCCCAACTAAAATATCACATTGTCCTCAATGTGTGAGAACAATGGAAGAGCATACAAGTTCATATAAGAGATAGGGGATAGATAGACCTCATTTTAGCTTTCTTGGCCACCAAGCATAAGTCCTTCTCCAAGAGCAACCTACAAAATGGTAAAAGAAAAGAAAAGAAAATGCACGAAATAGAGATAAACTAATTTATTTATTTACAACTAGGGAGGTGGAACAAAGAATTAATGCTATCCCACCCCCAATCTAGGAAACTTCATTCCATGCCATGCCCCTACTTCATTCTTAGAAAAGTACTTCTCCTTTAAAAAGTTGGATTCATCAATTAGAATAGATAGGAGAAGTAGGGGTAAGACACAAAAGATGAATAAGAGATGCAAGCAAAATCTAACAATTAAGCTAGAGGAAATTGTTATGTTATGCATCATCTTAAGAAAAGGGTTTGAAATCCTCAAATTACATGAATCATAGAATGTGTCTTCAAAAGTTGCCAATTTTTTACTTAAAATGACAATTTGAGAGATAGGGGCAACTTGTGAATCTTCAATCTCATCATTTACATATGAAGCACATGGATTTAGGGACGTGGATTCACAAGTAAGAGGTAAAAACATTTGAGAACATGAGATCACATCCAAACCCTTAGGCTCATAAGTGGGGTCATCGACTTGGTCATCTTGAGCCACTAGTCTCTCCTCTTTATCAAAATTTAATGCATCTTCCATGAGAAGAGATGAGTAGGAGACATCACCAAAACACAAAAATTTCAATTCCTCCCAAGTAAGATCATCTAAATCTTTGGAGCATGTAGTAAGTGGGTCTATATGAGTCGGAGTATCAATCTCAACCGGAGTACCTCCCAATAAACGTTCAATCGCATCATACTCGTGGTCATAGGAACTCCGGTGAGTATTAGACTCTTCATGAGCACAAGACATGGAGCCCACAATTTTGAAAATCCAAAACAACTAGAGTGAATACTAAGAAAACTACTAAGTAAAGCAAATCAAATCTAATACCTAGCCTCTCCCCGGCAACGGCGCCAAAAACTTGTTTGCGATAATTCCCAAGTATAGGATATCGTCTCAAGTAATAAAATCCGGTAAGTCCGGAGTCGAATCCACAAGGAGAGGAGGATTAGAGAATAACTTGCTAAACTAGGAAAGAGATTAGAAAACAACTAGCTAAGCGATAAAATAAATATCTCGATGGCTTTAGAGCTTGCCAAGCTATCAAATCCACCAAAACTAATTGATGGAGCGAGTTGAGATTTGAGAATTTAAAGAATAAAGTAAACAACTACTAAAACTACGATTCAAGAAAGTAGTGAAATAACAAGTAATGAGGGGCTAGGGATAATCGGTTTCTCTAGTGACCAATCCCCCTATTATATTCAAGCCCGGTTCTCATATCACATGTAGAATTCCACAAGACAAGTGCCTCAAGAATCGATTGCTCATTGCAATCCAACTTGCCACAAATGAAGTGCCTAACTCTAACACACGATAATTAAGCACTAAAGAAGCGATTCAAATGAGATTTTCCAAATATCAAGTGCCTCAAGCATCAAACATATGTAAACACACATAGGTGTTTCCACATGAAAGATCAAGCCACAAATGAGATTCCTAAATTCTCACTCAAATCACCTAACTAGTACTCAATTTCTCAAAGTTAGGATTAACGAGTCACTTCAACGCAAGAGAAATTCCGAATCAAACATGTCAAGAACATTCGCACATCTACCTATTCAATGCATCAAATACTCCAACATGAGAAATTCAAGTATTAAACTACGTATTGAAGCTACTCAATTCAACCCATTCATCCTTGAAGTCCAACTTGAATCAATAAGAGGATTAGGGCACTAGATAGTCCCAAATCACCCAAGCAAATTAACTAGCTAAACATGATAGATTCAAGAGTAATAAAGAGAAATAATATTTTCATAGCCAACACTTGAATCAACCAATTGTTTTCACCAATTCAACCCCAATACTTGATTCAACTACACAAAATTAAGCAAAATTGCTCCTAAACACAAAACAAGTAGCAAATAGCCACAAACACAAAGTTAAGCTACCAACTAAGAGCTAAACTAGCTTCAGCTGCTGCTGCTACAATCGAAGAGCAGTAGAATCACTAACAACAGCAGAAGTCGACACCCTATAACGCAGCTAGCAAACCCAGAACAGTAGCCAAAAACAGAGCATCAAAAATCGTCCAAAATCAGACTCAAATCCGACCTCCTCTCTCCCTCTCTTCCTCTTTCTCTGTTATAGCTCAAGAACAACCCAGGAACTCAGAGAAATCGGAGAGAGAGAGAGGAGACGATGAACCCAAAAACAGAGGCGTCACTCCCGTCGGGTCTAAGAGAAGAGGCTGTGATTTCTTCAAGCTTTGTTTATATAGCCTTGTCTTTGAGCTTCCTTGGCCTCCAAGAATGTATCTAAGCCGTCCAATTCATCCCAAGACCTCTGAATCGTTGATTTGTAGAGCTCATGAACCCTAGGTTTGATTTGGGGCTTTTCGTTTGGGTTGTTCTTGGGCCGAATTGAGCAGTGGGTTAGGAAGAGGATTGGACAAGGAGCAATTTGAGACCGGTTTCACGCGATTTGGTGGTGATTTGAGGGTGCAACGGGGCCTTGGTCGAAGCTTGACGAAGCTTCCATGGAGGAAGCTGCTAACGTCGCGTGTTTCAGTCGGGGAGAGAGAAAGTTACTCGTGAGAGATGAGCTGCTGTGTAGACAGTGCAAAAAGACCCCCCTCCGTTGATGAAATGTTTTAAAACACCCCCGTTCCTTCTTCAAAGCTTCCTGAAAATGGCGTTCTGACCCCCAATCCGTTAGAAATCCTTCAAATAAGCCATTAAAACGTTTCAAAACTTGCACTTAAGCCCCACTTCCGTTAGTTTCTTATCTATTTTGCCCTCCTCTTCAACCCTTGACTTTCATTTTGACCTCTTTTCTTCTCTTGTCTTCTCAAATAAGCCCTTAAGTCTTCAACTATTCTTCAAATTAGATCCTCCAAGTCTCTTCTTCACTTCTCTTGGCCCCTCCAAAGCCTCTCAATTCCTCATTTCAAGCTTTCCCAACTAGCCCCTTGCGTTCTAAATCACTTCTTTGCCTACAAAACAAGTTAAAAGCAACCAAAACTACGAAAACAAGCATACGTCTAGAAAGAGAGATAAAATAAATAAATTACACATATTAGAAAGTTAAGAAGAGTTCGTTAACATACTAAAATATGCAATTTTAATTCGTCAACACACCCCCCAACTAGCCTTTTGCCCGTCCTCGAGCAAAGAGAGCGATATAAGTAGTATTAGTGAAGAACCAATCATGAGACACACACTCAACTAGACAAGGCTTGACTCAATTCTAATCTAGACTCAAATATTTACAAAAACGCACACACACATTATCTATCCTAAGTGAGAACTCAAAGAAAATAAAATCCTAAAGATTACTAGCTAGTTTTAATTTTTTTGTGGGGGAAAAAGAAGAATGCATAATTGTCTCCTCAAATAAATTCTCAAAGTCCAAGAAGATTGAGAAAGAAGCCTAAGGACGTCTAAGCATATACTCATACAAATGTGGGCGGTGTTTGGTAGAAGGTGACTCATGCGAACTACAAAACCTTTTAAATTAAGTCCAATTTACGTGAAAGTATGCCTTCAAAAATAAGGATCACAAGAAACTAGACATTCTCATACTTATTCAAAAACACCCATGTAGGATGGACTTCCAAAGCTTTGAACAAAAATTTTTTAAGAAGGGGAGATGTGGTTGTGGGCTTGTATGATCCTTTTGTGGATTTTTGGTAGATGGTGCGATTTATCATGATTTTTTTTTTTTTTTTTTTTTGAGATTTATAGCATTAACATTTTATTTTTAACCTCAAATCCAAGGCTCTCCAAGACCCACAACAAAAAGAGGAATATACACGCGAGTGGGCTTTTTAAGCTAAACCAAGGGAGCTATCTAGGTGGTGACGTAACATTATCCCCGGACACCCCTCTATTTCTTAGACATCGCATGGGGTGTCATTGGTAACCACCATTCCAATGGGCTACAAGTTTCCACCGCAAAAACGAATAGAGAAAAATCTTTTTGTGAAATTCAAATAGCTTTAGAGAATACACCCTTTTTCAAAAGTAGTGAGACGTCAAAGTTTATGTGATCAACTTAGCTTGAAGGACTTAAACATGAAACGTAAATTTAGTGTGTCGCTTTGTGAGAACGCATGATATCGCGGAAGGTGGGATATTGGTGTAGATGTATTGAGTATAAGCAAAGAATTCCTTTCTAAAATGAAAATAAAAAGAACATGGACTAAGAAATTTCATTATTTGAAAACATCTAGCTTCCTAAAATTCCCCCTTTTCACTTTTCTCATTTTTTTTCCATTTTTTTAATTTTCACTTTTTTTTTTCATTTTTTTCAAAATAAGTGACTCAACTATAACTTCCTAAGACTCAATAAATCTATCAAATAAGAAAATAAAATCTAGACTCAAGATGAAAGGTGAAAATAAATCTACCAAAGAAAGAAGAATAAAAAAAAAATCTATGGTTTGACACGGGGAAAAAGTGATGCTTCTCATGAATGGTTCACACATTTTTTTTTAATTTTTCAAATTTTTTTCAATTTTTTTTTTTTTTTTTTTTTTTTTTGTGTGATTTTCTTCACATTTTTCATTTTTTTTGTATTTTTCATGTAAATCACTAATGAAGAAAAAGCATGCTTGTAACCATTTAAGCAAGAAATAAAATCTACTCCCCACCCCCCAACTAAAATATCACATTGTCCTCAATGTGTGAGAACAATGGAAGAGCATACAAGTTCATATAAGAGATAGGGGATAGATAGACCTCATTTTAGCTTTCTTGGCCACCAAGCATAAGTCCTTCTCCAAGAGCAACCTACAAAATGGTAAAAGAAAAGAAAAGAAAATGCACGAAATAGAGATAAACTAATTTATTTATTTACAACTAGGGAGGTGGAACAAAGAATTAATGCTATCCCACCCCCAATCTAGGAAACTTCATTCCATGCCATGCCCCTACTTCATTCTTAGAAAAGTACTTCTCCTTTAAAAAGTTGGATTCATCAATTAGAATAGATAGGAGAAGTAGGGGTAAGACACAAAAGATGAATAAGAGATGCAAGCAAAATCTAACAATTAAGCTAGAGGAAATTGTTATGTTATGCATCATCTTAAGAAAAGGGTTTGAAATCCTCAAATTACATGAATCATAGAATGTGTCTTCAAAAGTTGCCAATTTTTTACTTAAAATGACAATTTGAGAGATAGGGGCAACTTGTGAATCTTCAATCTCATCATTTACATATGAAGCACATGGATTTAGGGACGTGGATTCACAAGTAAGAGGTAAAAACATTTGAGAACATGAGATCACATCCAAACCCTTAGGCTCATAAGTGGGGTCATCGACTTGGTCATCTTGAGCCACTAGTCTCTCCTCTTTATCAAAATTTAATGCATCTTCCATGAGAAGAGATGAGTAGGAGACATCACCAAAACACAAAAATTTCAATTCCTCCCAAGTAAGATCATCTAAATCTTTGGAGCATGTAGTAAGTGGGTCTATATGAGTCGGAGTATCAATCTCAACCGGAGTACCTCCCAATAAACGTTCAATCGCATCATACTCGTGGTCATAGGAACTCCGGTGAGTATTAGACTCTTCATGAGCACAAGACATGGAGCCCACAATTTTGAAAATCCAAAACAACTAGAGTGAATACTAAGAAAACTACTAAGTAAAGCAAATCAAATCTAATACCTAGCCTCTCCCCGGCAACGGCGCCAAAAACTTGTTTGCGATAATTCCCAAGTATAGGATATCGTCTCAAGTAATAAAATCCGGTAAGTCCGGAGTCGAATCCACAAGGAGAGGAGGATTAGAGAATAACTTGCTAAACTAGGAAAGAGATTAGAAAACAACTAGCTAAGCGATAAAATAAATATCTCGATGGCTTTAGAGCTTGCCAAGCTATCAAATCCACCAAAACTAATTGATGGAGCGAGTTGAGATTTGAGAATTTAAAGAATAAAGTAAACAACTACTAAAACTACGATTCAAGAAAGTAGTGAAATAACAAGTAATGAGGGGCTAGGGATAATCGGTTTCTCTAGTGACCAATCCCCCTATTATATTCAAGCCCGGTTCTCATATCACATGTAGAATTCCACAAGACAAGTGCCTCAAGAATCGATTGCTCATTGCAATCCAACTTGCCACAAATGAAGTGCCTAACTCTAACACACGATAATTAAGCACTAAAGAAGCGATTCAAATGAGATTTTCCAAATATCAAGTGCCTCAAGCATCAAACATATGTAAACACACATAGGTGTTTCCACATGAAAGATCAAGCCACAAATGAGATTCCTAAATTCTCACTCAAATCACCTAACTAGTACTCAATTTCTCAAAGTTAGGATTAACGAGTCACTTCAACGCAAGAGAAATTCCGAATCAAACATGTCAAGAACATTCGCACATCTACCTATTCAATGCATCAAATACTCCAACATGAGAAATTCAAGTATTAAACTACGTATTGAAGCTACTCAATTCAACCCATTCATCCTTGAAGTCCAACTTGAATCAATAAGAGGATTAGGGCACTAGATAGTCCCAAATCACCCAAGCAAATTAACTAGCTAAACATGATAGATTCAAGAGTAATAAAGAGAAATAATATTTTCATAGCCAACACTTGAATCAACCAATTGTTTTCACCAATTCAACCCCAATACTTGATTCAACTACACAAAATTAAGCAAAATTGCTCCTAAACACAAAACAAGTAGCAAATAGCCACAAACACAAAGTTAAGCTACCAACTAAGAGCTAAACTAGCTTCAGCTGCTGCTGCTACAATCGAAGAGCAGTAGAATCACTAACAACAGCAGAAGTCGACACCCTATAACGCAGCTAGCAAACCCAGAACAGTAGCCAAAAACAGAGCATCAAAAATCGTCCAAAATCAGACTCAAATCCGACCTCCTCTCTCCCTCTCTTCCTCTTTCTGTGTTATAGCTCAAGAACAACCCAGGAACTCAGAGAAATCGGAGAGAGAGAGAGGAGACGATGAACCCAAAAACAGAGGCGTCACTCCCGTCGGGTCTAAGAGAAGAGGCTGTGATTTCTTCAAGCTTTGTTTATATAGCCTTGTCTTTGAGCTTCCTTGGCCTCCAAGAATGTATCTAAGCCGTCCAATTCATCCCAAGACCTCTGAATCGTTGATTTGTAGAGCTCATGAACCCTAGGTTTGATTTGGGGCTTTTCGTTTGGGTTGTTCTTGGGCCGAATTGAGCAGTGGGTTAGGAAGAGGATTGGACAAGGAGCAATTTGAGACCGGTTTCACGCGATTTGGTGGTGATTTGAGGGTGCAACGGGGCCTTGGTCGAAGCTTGACGAAGCTTCCATGGAGGAAGCTGCTAACGTCGCGTGTTTCAGTCGGGGAGAGAGAAAGTTACTCGTGAGAGATGAGCTGCTGTGTAGACAGTGCAAAAAGACCCCCCTCCGTTGATGAAATGTTTTAAAACACCCCCGTTCCTTCTTCAAAGCTTCCTGAAAATGG
Source organism: Linanthus parryae (assembly GCA_023055425.1). NCBI lineage: Eukaryota > Viridiplantae > Streptophyta > Magnoliopsida > Ericales > Polemoniaceae > Linanthus > Linanthus parryae. The sequence continues at coordinate 47,229,019 of JALGPY010000007.1, read as the reverse complement.
CGTTCTGACCCCCAATCCGTTAGAAATCCTTCAAATAAGCCATTAAAACGTTTCGAAACTTGCACTTAAGCCCCACTTCCGTTAGTTTCTTATCTATTTTGCCCTCCTCTTCAACCCTTGACTTTCATTTTGACCTCTTTTCTTCTCTTGTCTTCTCAAATAGGCCCTTAAGTCTTCAACTATTCTTCAAATTAGATCCTCCAAGTCTCTTCTTCACTTCTCTTGGCCCCTCCAAAGCCTCTCAATTCCTCATTTCAAGCTTTCCCAACTAGCCCCTTGCGTTCTAAATCACTTCTTTGCCTACAAAACAAGTTAAAAGCAACCAAAACTACGAAAACAAGCATAAGTCTAGAAAGAGAGATAAAATAAATAAATTACACATATTAGCAAGTTAAGAAGAGTTCGTTAACATACTAAAATATGCAATTTTAATTCATCAACACACCCCCCAACTAGCCTTTTGCTCGTCCTCGAGCAAAGAGAGCGATATAAGTAGTATTAGTGAAGAACCAATCATGAGAGACACACACTCAACTAGACAAGGCTTGACTCAATTCTAATCTAGACTCAAATATTTACAAAAACGCACACACACATTATCTATCATAAGTGAGAACTCAAAGAAAATAAAATCCTAAAGATTACTAGCTAGTTTTAATTTTTTTGTGGGGGAAAAAGAAGAATGCATAATTGTCTCCTCAAATAAATTCTCAAAGTCCAAGAAGATTGAGAAAGAAGCCTAAGGACGTCTAAGCATATACTCATACAAATGTGGGCGGTGTTTGGTAGAAGGTGACTCATGCGAACTACAAAACTTGTTAAATTAAGTCCAATTTGCGAGAAAGTATGCCTTCAAAAATAAGGATCACAAGAAACTAGACATTCTCATACTTATTCAAAAACACCCATGTAGGATGGACTTCCAAAGCTTTGAACAAAAATTTTTTAAGAAGGGGAGATGTGGTTGTGGGCTTGTATGATCCTTTTGTGGATTTTTGGTAGATGGTGCGATTTATCAATATTTTTTTTTTTTTGAGATTTATAGCATTAACATTTTGTTTTTAACCTCAAATCCAAGGCTCTCCAAGACCCACAACAAAAAGAGGAATATATACGCGAGTGGGCTTTTTAAGCTAAACCAAGGGAGCTATCTAGGTGGTGACGTAACATTATCCCCGGACACCCCTCTATTTCTTAGACATCGCATGGGGTGTCAATGGTAACCACCACTCCAATGGGCTACAAGTTTCCACCGCAAAAACGAATAGAGAAAAATCTTTTTGTGAAATTCAAATAGCTTTAGAGAATACACCCTTTTTCAAAAGTAGTGAGACGTCAAAGTTTATGTGATCAACTTAGCTTGAAGGACTTAAACATGAAACGTAAATTTAGTGTGTCGCTTTGTGAGAACGCATGATATCGCGGATGGTGGGATATTGGTGTAGATGTATTGAGTATAAGCAAAGAATTCCTTTCTAAAATGAAAATAAAAAGAACGTGGACTTAGAAATTTCATTATTTGAAAACATCTAGCTTCCTAAAATTCCCCCTTTTCACTTTTCTCATTTTTTTCCATTTTTTTAATTTTCACTTTTTTTTTCATTTTTTTCAAAATAAGTGACTCAACTATAACTTCCTAAGACTCAATAAATCTATCAAATAAGAAAATAAAATCTAGACTCAAGATGAAAGGTGAAAATAAATCTACCAAAGAAAGAAGAATAAAAAAAAATTATATGGTTTGACACGGGGAAAAAGTGATGCTTCTCATGAATGGTTCACACATTTTTTTTTTTTTAATTTTTCAATTTTTTTTCAATTTTTTTTTTTTGTGATTTTCTTCAAATTTTTCATTTTTTTGTATTTTTCATGTAAATCACTAATGAAGAAAAAGCATGCTTGTAACCATTTAAGCAAGAAATAAAATCTACTCCCCACCCCCCAACTAAAATATCACATTGTCCTCAATGTGTGAGAACAATGGAAGAGCATACAAGTTCATATAAGAGATAGGGGATAGATAGACCTCATTTTAGCTTTCTTGGCCACCAAGCATAAGTCCTTCTCCAAGAGCAACCTACAAAATGGTAAAAGAAAAGAAAAGAAAATGCACGAAATAGAGATAAACTAATTTATTTATTTACAACTAGGGAGGTGGAACAAAGAATTAATGCTATCCCACCCCCAATCTAGGAAACTTCATTCCATGCCATGCCCCTACTTCATTCTTAGAAAAGTACTTCTCCTTTAAAAAGTTGGATTCATCAATTAGAATAGATAGGAGAAGTAGGGGTAAGACACAAAAGATGAATAAGAGATGCAAGCAAAATCTAACAATTAAGCTAGAGGAAATTGCTATGTTATGCATCATCTTAAGAAAATGGTTTGAAATCCTCAAATTACATGAATCATAGAATGTGTCTTCAAAAGTTGCCAATTTTTTACTTAAAATGACAATTTGAGAGATAGGGGCAACTTGTGAATCTTCAATCTCATCATTTACATATGAAGCACATGGATTTAGGGACGTGGATTCACAAGTAAGAGGTAAAAACATTTGAGAACATGAGATCACATCCAAACCCTTAGGCTCATAAGTGGGGTCATCGACTTGGTCATCTTGAGCCACTAGTCTCTCCTCTTTATCAAAATTTAATGCATCTTCCATGAGAAGAGATGAGTAGGAGACATCACCAAAACACAAAAATTTCAATTCCTCCCAAGTAAGATCATCTAAATCTTTGGAGCATGTAGTAAGTGGGTCTATATGAGTCGGAGTATCAATCTCAACCGGAGTACCTCCCAATAAACGTTCAACCGCATCATACTCGTGGTCATAGGAACTCCGGTGAGTATTAGACTCTTCATGAGCACAAGACATGGAGCCCACAATTTTGACAATCCAAAACAACTAGAGTGAATACTAAGAAAACTACTAAGTAAAGCAAATCAAATCTAATACCTAGCCTCTCCCCGGCAACGGCGCCAAAAACTTGTTTGCGATAATTCCCAAGTATAGGATATCGTCTCAAGTAATAAAATCCGGTAAGTCCGGAGTTTAATCCACAAGGAGAGGAGGATTAGAGAATAACTTGCTAAACTAGGAAAGAGATTAGAAAACAACTAGCTAAGCGATAAAATAAATCTCTCGATGGCTTTAGAGCTTGCCAAGCTATCAAATCCACCAAAACTAATTGATGGAGCGAGTTGAGATTTGAGAATTTAAAGAACAAAGTAAACAACTACTAAAACTACGATTCAAGAAAGTAGTGAAATAACAAGTAATGAGGGGCTAGGGATCATCGGTTTCTCTAGTGACCAATCCCCCTATTATATTCAAGCCCGGTTCTCATATCACATGTAGAATTCCACAAGACAAGTGCCTCAAGAATCGATTGCTCATTGCAATCCAACTTGCCACAAATGAAGTGCCTAACTCTAACACACGATAATTAAGCACTAAAGAAGCGATTCAAATGAGATTTTCCAAATATCAAGTGCCTCAAGCATCAAACATATGTAAACACACATAGGTGTTTCCACATGAAAGATCAAGCCACAAATGAGATTCCTAAATTCTCACTCAAATCACCTAACTAGTACTCAATTTCTCAAAGTTAGGATTAACGAGTCACTTCAACGCAAGAGAAATTCCGAATCAAACATGTCAAGAACATTCGCACATCTACCTATTCAATGCATCAAATACTCCAACATGAGAAATTCAAGTATTAAACTACGTATTGAAGCTACTCAATTCAACCCATTCATCCTTGAAGTCCAACTTGAATCAATAAGAGGATTAGGGCACTAGATAGTCCCAAATCACCCAAGCAAATTAACTAGCTAAACATGATAGATTCAAGAGTAATAAAGAGAAATAATATTTTCATAGCCAACACTTGAATCAACCAATTGTTTTCACCAATTCAACCCCAATACTTGATTCAACTACACAAAATTAAGCAAAATTGCTCCTAAACACAAAACAAGTAGCAAATAGCCACAAACACAAAGTTAAGCTACCAACTAAGAGCTAAACTAGCTTCAGCTGCTGCTGCTACAATCGAAGAGCAGTAGAATCACTAACAACAGCAGCAGCAGACACCCTATAACGCAGCTAGCAAACCCAGAACAGTAGCCAAAAACAGAGCATCAAAAATCGTCCAAAATCATACTCAAATCCAACCTCCTCTCTCCCTCTCTTCCTCTTTCTCTGTTATAGCTCAAGAACAACCCAGGAACTCAGAGTTGGTGTAACCATGGCTGGCAACCAACGTGGGATGAGGGTGAAGATGAGGGTCACTGTATCCTCAATGGACTTCCCAACGTGCAACCATGGCTGGCAATAAAGGACGACTTCGAAGAGTTGGTGCATGAGGGTGAAGATGGGAACTTGGTACCTAACGATGGATTTTGGAAGCTTAACGGCGTTTACATGTTTCGACTCCACGACCTATATGATAGGTTGTAGGAAGCGGCCGATCGACTCATACAGGAGGAGAACGAAGAACCGGAAGAGGAAGAGTCTGATGAGGAACCCGAGTCAGATCCGGAGGAACCGGTGGAACAGGAAGCGCAAGAAGAACAGATTCCCGAGGAGGAGGAAGTGCCCGATCAAGTTCTAGGGGAATATGGAGCAGGTAGACAGCCCATCCCTGCTTCTGATGACCTCACCGATGCACACCGAACAGAGCTTGTGATGTACCAGCCCGGTCAGGAAACCATTGCACAGTACTGTACCTATGTGATAGATATATGCGTTGCATGGGGCCACTTCGATGACCGACATAGCCATCCGTTAACCATATGCTACTACATACTTCGAGGATTGCCTGATGTACACCCTTGGAGGAGCCTGAGGCATCAATACCGTAACCTACTCGTTTGGAACACGTGGGGTGAGGCTGTACCTAACGAATCTAGGTACAAACATCGCGAGCAGGACGTCTACGAGATCGACCCACTTAAGATTCAAGGACGGCTAGAGGACTTAGATCAGAATGGGGTCCAAGAGAACATGGATGTGGGCCATGATAACATGGATGTGGGCCAGGATGACATGGATGAAGACCAGGAAGAAGATCATGTTCAGGAGGAAGAGCACGATGAGTTCATAGATGATGAAGAGGAAATAGGTGAAGACGAGATCGACCTTCCAGAGACTGGCTCTGAGTGCCTGACTGACGTTGAGGAGCCTTAACACACCCGACCATTCACCCCGTAGTTGCATTTTCTATTCTTCATTGCATTTTTTTTTTCAAGTGAGAACTATTAGGATTGGAATTTTGATTCAGTATGTTTTCTGGTTGATTAATTGGATTTCTTTGTGGATTATGTGGTATTTGAATCAATAAATGCATGGTTATCCTATATTTTCTCTCATGTGTATGGTTGGAATAGAATTTTATTAAGTAAGGTTATATTTAAGAAGGTACAATGCAATATTATACCAGGAGACGTGCAAGGGAAGTAGGAACTATGAGTCAGGGAACCCAAGGAAACCAACCGGCTCCATTTCCAGAACAATATGACCCAATTCGGTTCCTGAACCTGGAACAAGCGACCCTAGCCCTAACCCAACTCCTGCACAATCAACAGGCTGGGGGAGGTGACGTGATGAGTAAGCTTGCAGAACTCCGCCCTGATTTCTTTTATGGGACGGACGACCCGACCACCCTACAGAATTGGATTCGTGACTTCCACAAGGCATTGATTTCCGTGCGTTGCCCCGAGGACCGACGCATAGAAGTGGCGGTCTATTACTTTAAGAAAGAAGCTGATAACTGGTGGACTTCCGTCTCAGCCGACTTACTCGCCTTGGAAGGGTTTGGATGGGAGCAGCTAAAGGAGGCTATGCGTGAACGGTTTTACCCCGACCATGTGGAGTCGAAGAAGTTTGAGGAGTTTTTGCACCTGAAGCAAGATGGAGCTACCTTAACTGCTTACTATGAGAAATTTATGGAACTCATGAGGTTCGGACGGGAAATTGTGCCAACAGAAGTGCGACGGATCTGCAAATTTGTCGAAGGTCTGGACTTCGAAGTCCGAAGGGCAATGGGACCCACACGATTTAACTCACTCATGGAGGCTTATGGAGCAGCTCACGACATGCAGCGCATGCTGGATAGTAATGCCGAAACCAACAAGAAAAGGAAGACCGAGACACCAGCTGCAACCGGGTTCCAGAATCACGGTACGGGAAACAACGCCGAAGATAAGAGGGTTCGTCCCAAACCTGCCCCCACCAACCAGTTTGGGAGTCAAGCCCAAGGTGGACAAGGTCGGATCAGGTCATACTACTGCAAGAGGTGCGGCGGAAACCACCCTGGGGTGGACTGCCATGGTATGAAGGTGACTTGCATCAATTGCGGTAAGTTGGGCCATCGCAGATTTGAATGTCGCTCAAGGCCTCAAGATAACAATAGTGGCAGCAACTCCAACAATCAGGGCAACTTCTATGGAGGTGGAAACAATGGAAGTGGTATGAACCGCTCAGGGGGAAACAATGGACCTAATCGTGGAGGTAACTACTACAACGGTGGCAATCAATATGGCGAGAACCAGCAAAACGATCTACAGGGTGGAGGTTACCGTAGTGGCAACAATGGAGGATACAACCATGGCAGGAACAACAACAACAACAACAACAACAACAACAGTGGAGGTGGCTACAACAGGGGAAACAATTGGCAAGGTGAGAATGGTCAAAATAACCGACCCCAAGGAGGCAATGCCGCATCAGCAACAACAGTAGTTGCGCTTACAACACCATCAACCACAACCAATAGCGCCACGGGAACTATCAATGTCATGAACCCGACTCAAGCGGAACATGCCAATGCAGCAACGGGTACATCCCTAACCATCCCACCCTAGTATTATTTTACCTGATTCAGAAGCATTACTCCTCTTTATCTCGTCAATTTCTGTCAATGTCCTAGGATTACTTACTTCTATCTTCCATATCTATCTCGATCTCGACTTCTATCGACTTGTGAAACCCTGTAACCTGGACTAGCTAACCTAGCTAAAAGACCACCTTAATACCTGGTTTAGTGACTTAGGAAACCCATATCGAGTGAAACTTGAGTGACGGGGACGTCATTCTCTTTTAAGGGGAATGTGATGAAACACCCCAATTGTTGTTCGTTTGGTTGGTATGATCTTTGCGATTTCTTGTGCAATAGAAATTGCATCATTGCATCGTGCATGTAGGTATAATGTTCTCTTTGGGGATTTACTGTTTTACGCTTCGAGGACGAAGCGTTATTTTAAGGGGAAGGTGATGTAATACCCCAATATTTAGTAGGATATTTATTTGTGTATTACTCTTAAATTGGGGTAATTTTTAGTATTGGGGGTATGCATTTGTAGTTCTATTAAATTAGGTGAAGGGGGTTAAAGTGTCTTTTCCCAGAATTTGGGTGTAAAACCCCCTGCACAACTCTTTCTCTCTCTCCCTCTCTCTCTAATCGACGGGAAGAGACCCATCTCCCCCATAATCTTCGGACCACCATCACCACCATCACCACCAAGCCACGATCTCTCTCAATTCCGCGCCTATCAACCTATATCAACTCACCACTTCTCCCTCGTAACTTCTCCTCATCCTCACCCTCTGTTTTGTCGAAGAAAACAAACCCAGAGCCTCCCTTGTTTTCAGAACCATCTCTGAACACCAACACCACCACTACTCTGATTCCGGCGAATTCCATTACCGCCACTGCTCAATTTGCGGCGAGATCCACCCCCACCAACTCGCCTCCAGCCTCCATTCACCCCGGCGAACCACCAGGCGGTACAGAACCATCGTCGGCTCTATTTTTTGCCGACCCGGTTCCGACCCGAGAGAAGGCCGACGCAAAATTGGCGAACCCTCGTCCTCTCCGTTCGTTCGACGTCGTCTCTTCTCCCTCTCTCCACCGTCGTCCTCAGTGTTCCGGCGACCACCGCTAGCAGCAGCAGCCGCGACATCACACTCGTCGCCGCCCTTGTTCGTCTTCCTCCTTCTCGAGTCGGTAACCCATAAAAGAACCCTTCTTTTGATTTCAATTCTATTCAAATGCTCCCAGTTACACACTTAGTTCATGAATCAGTAGTTGTTTTGGGTTGGCAAGAATGTGTTGTTCCAGTGGTTGATTTGGAGAAAGAGTGAATTTGAAAGATGTATTTGGATTTGGGGTACTTTGGTGTGATTTGAAGTCTGATGGGGTTGTGGTTGTACATTCCAGAAACTTTGGGGTGGTCTTATTTATTAATTACAAGCTGTTTATAGGTTATTATTCTTTTACTTATAATTAGTGTTTTATTTATTAAATATTAATTCTAATTAATTAGTTTCTTCATTATGAATTTAAATATAAGTTTTTATAGTATAATTTTTGTAAAAAGAGTTTTATTAATATAAACAAATATTTATTAATAAATAAAAGTGTATTTTATTAAGATATTACATAACTTTACATTTGTGTTTATTTCAAGATTATATATTGTTTATAATTAGATATTTACTCTTTTAGTAGTTAAATTAACTTTCTTGAAAACTAGTATATTTCTAAATATTATACACTTTTCTAAATAACTAGTTATAAATAGATTTTTAAGAATATAGTTAATTAGTTCAAAGTTTATTTCTATTATTTTAGTTTATTATTATTATTATTATTACTATTACTATCATAACTTTGTAAACTATTATTCTTTTCTAATATTAGAGTGACGTAAATTAAATTGTGAACTTGTCGGGGAAATATTCTTTGCATTTGCATATAGGGCATAATTGCATTTGTTGTATGAGTTTGGTCACGTGTTAATATTAGGATTATGTGATAATTGTAGATTCCGAGTTCGTAGACGATCAGTTCTTTGACGGTCCGTGCTACGAGTACTAGTTCCGTGCTTGCTTGTGTGTGTGGAGCTTTCTTCAATCCAAGTAAGTCTATATGCACAATATCTTAACTGACAAAATGTTTTTGGCGTGTGTTGTTTTCCAAAGTCATAAACTGTTATCCCTCGTAAAATACTTGGTTATCGTGGAAATCGGAAACTGAATCTCTTGCATGTTAAATCGATGAAAGTACGATAATATAATTAGGACGATGTGCAGAGGATGTGCGTGAAGGCTAAGGCCGGGGACACATGTGAGTTGATTCCCCTTTAGGGTACTTACCCTCTTATTTATCGTGGAATCTATGAGTACTACCTATGCATGTTTAGGACATGACTGTATAGGGGTGTCGACACTTAAGGTCTCATTAGAATGGTTTGGGCGGGATAGCGGTGGGCTATCTACTAACGTCCGGGGAGAAATTGGTATATTCCAAGAATGCACCCCTTTATTATGATTTATTGCATCGTGACCTCTCTGTCCACATCGTACCTGTTGGGGCTCGTAGACTACGCCTCAACTAAACCGAATACTAAAATCTGGATCTTGGTTACTGTTCCATATGCTCAATTTTCCTTCATCCCTGGTTTACTATCACTGAGTTTATCAATTACTCTTGGCATCTTTCAAATGGAATTTTATCAAATCGTGTGTATCTTGAGCCAAAAACTCTTGTTGTCGTATTGTGGTATATACTTACTTAGTTTTTACTAATTAAAATTTTCCTGCGGTCGGCTTTGTCTATTGTAAAACCCGCAGGTTGGCATTGAGGCGGGGGAAACGCGCACACGTTGAAGCTTAGGAGTTTATCAGCAAGTAAAGTTTAGTTTCATTTCATCACGTAGACATTTCAGACGTTTAGTTTTATTTATTCCTTTGTTTCCAGACTTTGTTGGAGGGTTTCTCCTTTTTATATATAAATAATGTACTTGGGATTTCGGTTGAATTGTACTAGCTGTGAACCGTGGTCCTTCGGGCTGTTTCAGTTGGTATCAGAGCGGACGGTTCTAAGCTAGTACGATTCTCCAAATTCCTCTAATAAAGAAAAATTAAACATCTTAAGAATTTTCAAAGGAAATTTAAAATTCACATAGGACAACCAAAAATGGTAATAAAATTGAACAAGCCGGGGTTTGGGGTAGCTTAGCTATTTTCCCTTGTTGTTTTTTATGAACATTTAAGTTTCCCGTTGATTGGAACTTCATGTGTGTCCTACTTGTGTTATTTCATGCCTCAACATTTGGATATTACTGTGATTCTACTTAGCATATGTGAAAATATTGTGTGGTTTTTTAGATTGTCTATATTTAAATTTTCGTCGCGATATTGAGTGCATACGTGAATTAGAACCTTTCTGAGACTGTTTCTTTCTCTTTTCTCAGATGGCCGCCCAACCCGCACCTGCCCCACCAGCACTACAGCCTGAGGATTCCCCGCTGTTCATGACCTACTTAGGACCTCAGGAGGAAATGATCGATTACTTCATTCGTGTACACGAACGCTGCACGATTGGAGCTTCTCTGCGTTTGGAGATGACCGCTTTCGAAATCGATTGGTAGTGGGTCACTGTATCCTCAATGGACTTCCCAACGTGCAACCATGGCTGGCAATAAAGGACGACTTCGAAGAGTTGGTGCATGAGGGTGAAGATGGGAACTTGGTACCTAACGATGGATTTTGGAAGCTTAACGGCGTTTACATGTTTCGACTCCACGAACTATATGATAGGTTGCAGGAAGCGGCCGATCGACTCATACAGGAGGAGAATGAAGAACCGGAAGAGGAAGAGTCTGATGAGGAACCCGAGTCAGATCCAGAGGAACCGGTGGAACAGGAAGCGCAAGAAGAACAGATTCCCGAGGAGGAGGAAGTGCCCGATCAAGTTCTAGGGGAATATGGAGCAGGTAGACAGCCCATCCCTGCTTCTGATGACCTCACCGATGCACACCGAACAGAGCTTGTGATGTACCAGCCCGGTCAGGAAACCATTGCACAGTACTGTACCTATGTGATAGATATATGCGTTGCATGGGGCCACTTCGATGACCGACATAGCCATCCGTTAACCATATGCTACTACATACTCCGAGGATTGCCTAATGTACACCCTTGGAGGAGCCTAAGGCATCAATACCGTAACCTACTCGTTTGGAACACGTGGGGTGAGGCTGTACCTAACGAATCTAGGTACAAACATCGCGAGCAGGACGTCTACGAGATCGACCCACTTAAGATTCAAGGACGGCTAGAAGACTTAGATCAGAATGGGGACCAAGAGAACATGGATGTGGGCCATGATAACATGGATGTGGGCCAGGATGACATGGATGAAGACCAGGTCGAAGAGCATGTTCAGGAGGAAGAGCACGATGAGTTCATAGATGATGAAGAAGAAATAGGTGAAGACGAGATCGACCTTCCAGAGACTGGCTCTGAGTGTCTGACTGACGTTGAGGAGCCTTAACACACCCGACCATTCACCCCGTAGTTGCATTTTCTATTCTTCATTGCATTTTTTTTTCAAGTGAGAACTATTAGGATTGAAATTTTGATTAAGTATGTTTTATGTTGGATTAATTGGATTTCTTTGTGGATTATGTGGTATTTGAATCAATAAATGCATGGTTATCCTATATTTTCTCTCATGTGTATGGTTGGAATAGAATTTTATTAAGTAAGGTTATATTTAAGAAGGTACAATGCAATATTATACCAGGAGACGTGCAAGGGAAGTAGGAACTATGAGTCAGGGAACCCAAGGAAACCAACCGGCTCCATTTCCAGAACAATATGACCCAATTCGGTTCCTGAACCTGGAACAAGCGACCCTAGCCCTAACCCAACTCCTGCACAATCAACAGGCTGGGGGAGGTGACGTGATGAGTAAGCTTGCAGAACTCCGCCCTGATTTCTTTTATGGGACGGACGACCCGACCACCCTAGAGAATTGGATTCGTGACTTCCACAAGGCATTGATTTCCGTGCGTTGCCCCGAGGACCGACGCATAGAAGTGGCGGTCTATTACTTTAAGAAAGAAGCTGATAACTGGTGGACTTCCGTCAGCCGACTTACTCGCCCAGGAAGGGTTTGGATGGGAGCAGCTAAAGGAGGCTATGCGTGAACGGTTTTACCCCGACCATGTGGAGTCGAAGAAGTTTGAGGAGTTTTTGCACCTGAAGCAAGATGGAGCTACCTTAACTGCTTACTATGAGAAATTTATGGAACTCATGAGGTTCGGACGGGATATTGTACCCACAGAAGTGCGACGGATCCGCAAATTTGTCGAAGGTCTGGACTTCGAAGTCCGAAGGGCAATGGGACCCACACGATTTAACTCACTCATGGAGGCTTATGGATCAGCTCACGACATGCAGCGCATGCTGGATAGTAATGCCGAAACCAACAAGAAAAGGAAGACCGAGACACCAGCTGCAACCGGGTTCCAGAATCACGGTACGGGAAACAACGCCGAAGATAAGAGGGTTCGTCCCAACCCTGCCCTCACCAACCAGTTTGGGAGTCAAGCCCAAGGTGGAAAACGTCGGATCAGGTCATACTACTGCAAGAGGTGCGGCGGAAACCACCCTGGGGTGGACTGCCATGGTATGAAGGTGACTTGCATCAATTGCGGTAAGTTGGGCCATCGCAGATTTGAATGTCGCTCAAGGCCTCAAGATAACAATAGTGGCAGCAACTCCAATAATCAGGGCAACTTCTATGGAGGTGGAAACAATGGAAGTGGTATGAACCGCTCAGGGGGAAACAATGGACCTAACCGTGGAGGTAACTACTACAACGGTGGCAATCAATATGGCGAGAACCAGCAAAACGATCTATAGGGTGGAGGTTACCGTAGTTGCAACAATGGAGGATACAACCATGGCAGGAACAACAACAACAACAACAACAGTGGAGGTGGCTACAACAGGGGAAACAATTGGCAAGGTGAGAATGGTCAAAATAACTGACCCCAAGGAGGCAATGCCGCATCAGCAACAACAGTAGCTGCGCTTACAACACCATCAACCACAACCAATAGCGCCACGGGAACTATCAATGTCATGAACCCGACTCAAGCGGAACATGCCAATGCAGCAACGGGTACATCCCTAACCATCCCACCCTAGTATTATTTTACCTGATTCAGAAGCATTACTCCTCTTTATCTCGTCAATTTCTGTCAATGTCCTAGGATTACTTACTTCTATCTTCCATATCTATCTCGATCTCGACTTCTATCGACTTGTGAAACCCTGTAACCTGGACTAGCTAACCTAGCTAAAAGACCACCTTAATACCTGGTTTAGTGACTTAGGAAACCCATATCGAGTGTAACTTGAGTGACGGGGACGTCATTCTCTTTTAAGGGGAATGTGATGAAACACCCCAATTGTTGTTCGTTTGGTTGGTATGATCTTTGCGATTTCTTGTGCAATAGAAATTGCATCATTGCATCGTGCATGTAGGGATAATGTTCTCTTTGGGGAGTCACTGTTTTACGCTTCGAGGACGAAGCGTTATTTTAAGGGGAAGGTGATGTAATACCCCTATATTTAGTAGGATATTTATTTGTGTATTACTCTTAAATTGGGGTAATTTTTAGTATTGGGGGTATGCATTTGTAGTTCTATTAAATTAGGTGAAGGGGGTTAAAGTGTCTTTTCCCAGACTTTGGGTGTAAAACCCCCTGCACAACTCTTTCTCTCTCTCCCTCTCTCTCTAATCGACGGGAAGAGACCCATCTCCCCCAAAATCTTCGGACCACCATCACCACCATCACCACCAAGTCACGATCTCTCTCAATTCCGCGCTTATCAACCTATATCAACTCACCACTTCTCCCTCGTCAATTCTCCTCATCCTCACCCTCTGTTTTGCCGAAGAAAACAAACCCAGAGCCTCCCCTGTTTTCAGAACCATCTCTAAACACCAACACCACCACTACTCTGTTTCCGGCGAATTCCATCACCGCCACTGCTCAATTTGCGGCGAGATCCACCCCCACCAACTCGCCTCCATCCTCCATTCACCCCGGCGAACCACCAGGCGGTACAGAACCATCGTCGGCTCTGTTTTTTTCCGACCCAGTTCCGACCCGAGAGAAGGCCGACGCAAAATCGGCGAACCCTCGTCCTCTCCGTTCGTTCGACGTCGTCTCTTCTCCCTCTCTCCACCGTCGTCCTCAGTGTTCCGGCGACCACCGCTAGCAGCAGCAGCCGCGACATCACACTCGTCGCCGCCCTTGTTTGTCTTCCTCCTTCTCGAGTCGGTAACCCATAAAAGAACCCTTCTTTTGATTTCAATTCTATTCAAATGCTCCCAGTTACACACTTAGTTCATGAATCAGTAGTTGTTTTGGGTTGGCAAGAATGTGTTGTTCCAGTGGTTGATTTGGAGAAGAGAGTGAATTTGAAAGATGTATTTGGATTTGGGGTACTTTGGTGTGATTTGAAGTCTGTTGGGGTTGTGGTTGTACATTCCAGAAACTTTGGGGTGGTCTTATTTATTAACTACAAGTTGTTTATAGGTTATTATTCTTTTACTTATAATTAGTGTTTTATTTATTAAATATTAATTCTAATTAATTAGTTTCTTCATTATGAATTTAAATATAAGTTTTTATAGTATAATTTTTGTAAAAAGAGTTTTATTAATATAAACAAATATTTATTAATAAATAAAAGTGTATTTTCTTAAGATATTACATAACTTTACATTTGTGTTTATTTCAAGATTATATATTGTTTATAATTAGATATTTACTCTTTTAGTAGTTAAATTAACTTTCTTGAAAACTAGTATATTTCTAAATATTATACACTTTTCTAAATAACTAGTTATAAATAGATTTTTAAGAATATAGTTAATTAGTTCAAAGTTTATTTCTATTATTTTAGTTTATTATTATTATTATTATTATTACTATTACTATCATAACTTTGTAAACTATTATTCTTTTCTAATATTAGAGTGACGTAAATTAAATTGGGAACTTGTCGGGGAAATATTCTTTGCATTTGCATATAGGGTATAATTGCATTTGTTGTATGAGTTTGGTCACGTGTTAATATTAGGATTATGTGATAATTGTAGATTCCGAGTTCGTAGACGATCAGTTCTTTGACGGTCCGTGCTACGAGTACTAGTTCCGTGCTTGCTTGTGTGTGTGGAGCTTTCTTCAATCCAAGTAAGTCTATATGCACAATATCTTAACTGACAAAATGTTTTTGGCGTGTGTTGTTTTCCAAAGTCATAAACTGTTATCCCTCGTAAAATACTTGGTTATCGTGGAAATCGGAAACTGAATCTCTGGCATGTTAAATCGATGAAAGTACGATAATATAATTAGGACGATGTGCAGAGGATGTGCGTGAAGGCTAAGGCCGGGGACACATGTGAGTTGATTCCCCTTTAGGGTACTTACCCTCTTATTTATCGTGGAATCTATGAGTACTACCTATGCATGTTTAGGACATGACTGTATAGGGGTGTCGACACTTAAGGTCTCATTAGAATGGTTTGGGCGGGATAGCGGTGGGCTATCTACTAACGTCCGGGGAGAAATTGGTATATTCCAAGAATGCACCCCTTTATTATGATTTATTGCATCGTGACCTCTCTGTCCACATCGTACCTGTTGGGGCTCGTAGACTACGCCTCAACTAAACCGAATACTAAAATCTGGATCTTGGTTACTGTTCCATATGCTCAATTTTCCTTCATCCCTGGTTTACTATCACTGAGTTTATCAATTACTCTTGGCATCTTTCAAATGGAATTTTATCAAATCGTGTGTATCTTGAGCCAAAAACTCTTGTTGTCGTATTGTGGTATATACTTACTTAGTTTTTACTAATTAAAATTTTCCTGCGGTCGGCTTTGTCTATTGTAAAACCCGCAGGTTGGCATTGAGGCGGGGGAAACGCGCACACGTTGAAGCTTAGGAGTTTATCAGCAAGTAAAGTTTAGTTTCATTTCATCACGTAGACATTTCAGACGTTTAGTTTTATTTATTCCTTTGTTTCCAGAATTTGTTGGAGGGTTTCTCCTTTTTATATATAAATAATTTACTTGGGATTTCGGTTGAATTGTACTAGCTGTGAACCGTGGTCCTTCGGGCTGTTTCAAGAACGACATGAGACCGATAGGTAATTGTCAACGCCATTACCCAGCATAGGTTACTAAGAGTCATTGTGTTAGAACATGGAATCCGTAATTGTCAAAAATGCCCTAGGTGATCTATAGATTGCCTAGATTTCTCTCATCTGATTTACATCAAATCATTTTATTCGCGTTATTTCACTACCATTGCTAGTCACTTGTTCGAGGGTGACAACACTTCAAATTACAACCATTTTTACCGGTTACTTAGGTAAATTGAGTTTAAATGCTTATCTAGAGCATATAGTAAACACCTTCCCTCGGGTTCGATAACTCGGAGTCCAAAATACTCCACTTTATTACTTGATCGTATACTTGCATAGCAATCGCGCGTCAATTTTTTTGCGCCGTTGCCGGGGAAGGAATTGGTTACTATTCTAATTTAGCGATTAGTTTAATTTACCTCTTTCTTTTTGTTTATTATTTATGTGATTTCTAATTTGTTTTCTGAATTGTGTTTCAGGTTCTCAGTGTATGCACCGGATCTCTAGAGACCTTGTGCCCCCATTTGAAGACCCATAACAATTATTCAGAACTCCGAGAAGAGATCCAATACAGATCGCAATGGGTGAGAAATTGACTAACGCTCAACTGAACTAGAAGTTGACTCAACTTTAGGAGAAACTTGATGAGCAAAAGAACCAAATGCCCTACAACAAATCGGGGCAAGCATTGGTTGAAAAGTTCCAGTCAACTCAGAGAGGACACAAGCCAGCGATTGTAGTGCCAACCATTCAGGATGAGCACTTCGATTTGAAGCCTGCCACCATCACGACGGTGCAGAACCAGTTTCACTACTATGGGAACCGGGAAGAAGACCCAAATGACTTCATTGGAAAGTTTGATGCCTACATCAAGACAGTGAAGTACAGGAATGTGACCCCAAAGACATTGAAGCTGATTTTGTTTCCTTACTGTCTGAAGGGAGCGGCAGAGAAATGGCTAGAGTCCAGGGAGCCAGAATCGATCACCACATGGGAGCAATGTGTTGACGAGTTCATGAGAAAATTCTACCCCGCACAGCGCGTCATTGGCTTACAGGCAGAGATTCTTGGTTTTCAGCAGCATGCTGATGAGACAGTTGTAGAAGCATGAGACCGTTTCATGAGGACGATACGCAAGTGTCCGAATCATAACTTTGGCGACTACAATATCCTCCAAGTCTTCTATCACGACTTGGAGCGTCCCAACCAGGATCTATTGAACAGGGAAGCACGAGGTAACTTTCTTTACAGGGTTGACAAGGATGGAGCATATGCTTTGATGAAGCAAATAGAGAAACAAGATGTTGAATTCTATGACTCTAGGAGGTTGTCCGAGTTGCCCGAGCCAAAAAATGATGAGTGGAAAGATGGGATTACAAAGATGGTTTCAGATATGGAAAAGCATGTGTATCAGTATAAGAAGATTGTGTTTGCAGTGGAGGAGCCAGATTTTGATGCAGCTTTGACTCAAGCTGCTAATGAGGATGTTAGCTATGTAGGGGCACAGGGACAACGCAACTGGAATCAGGGAAACTACAGGCCAAAGACTAGAGATCATCCAGGATTCAGGTATGGAGATCAGACTGGAGCTTCATATGCACCCGGGTTTCAGCATAGGCCAGCTGTTCAGGCGCCACCACCACCACCAGCTGCAAGGCAAAATGCTGAGATGACAGATCTCAAGATTATGATGTATCAGATGGGCAAGAATGTGAATACTTTCACGTCTCAGGTGGATACACTGACTGCAGGTTTGCATATCACCAAGACCTCACTTCGTAACCTGGAAGTGCAGGTAGGACAGATTGCTACTCAGCTCTCCACTAGAGCCCCAGGGTCCTTGCCATCTGAAACGGAGAATGTGCGCCAGGTGAACGCCATCACCACTCGTAGCGGGATTGTTCTTGATGATCCCCCATATCTGAGCCACGCCAGCGCTGAAGCTTCGAAAGCTAGGGAGAATGAGGTATTTGATAAGACCCTTGTCATGATCCCCCAATCAAAGGGCGTGACTCAACATGTTGATGATGAGGTAACACCACCACCACCCTCTTTATCTAAGAATCTCCCATATCCGCTGAAGACAAGAAATAAGAAAGATGACTCTGAGGAGTACATGAGATTCTTATCCATTTTCTCAAAGTTTCATATCAATGTTCCATTGATTGAGTCAGTCAAGATGATGCCTAAATATGCCAAATATATGAAGGATGCAATTTCAGGAAAGCGGGCGGTGCCAAACTTTGAGATAGTGGACTTAATTGAGCAGGTGAGCTCATGTGTGATGCATGGTTTGCCTCAAAAACAGAAGGATCCGGGAAGCTTTGTGATAGAAGCTAACTTGGGAGGAGCTTACACGGGGAAGGCCCTATGTGATTTGGGGGCTAGTGTCAACTTAATGCCACTTTCCGTCTTTTAGAAGCTGGGAGTAGAAGCTCGTTCCACATGGATCAACCTTCATTTTTCTAACAAGTCTTGCAAGAGAGCCTATGGTGTGGTGGAAGACGTGTTGGTAAAGGTAGGGAATTCTATTATCCCTGCAGATTTTGTGATTCTTGAGATGTCTGTGGGAGATGTTCCGATCATCCTGGGTAGGCCCTATCTGGCTACCGGTCGGACTCTCATTGATGTTGAGAATGGAGAATTGATCATGAGGATCAATAATTCATGGGAGACCTTCCGGGTTTCTAATACGAGTCCACAATAGTCTCAAGAGAAGACACAGATGCCAGTAGTTGTGCAATCAGTGCACAAGAGTTCTGAGGTGGTTCATGATGAGCCACTAATTCCAAAAGACAAAGTTCATCAGGTTGTGTTGAGAATCCAGCAGAGGAAGCTGGAAGATATGGTACGGGGTGCCAAGCCACCGGTATAGGGGCTATGACGTAACTGGGTCGGGCCGTCGACCTTAAATTACAAGCGCTAATTGGGAGGCAACCCAATTTAGGTAGTCGTATTTGTTTTTTTATATTTTGTTTTTTTCTTATAGTCACACTTTATTTTTGAGGGGTGAGAGAGAGAGAGTGGTTTAATATTTTCTATAAGTGTGCAGGACACAGGTACCAAAGACCCTTCGGATTCCCGTTCTTGATGCATGTGCACAATTTGGTACGAAAAACGAGGAACCACGAGCTTATCAGAACCATTGACGAGCTTATCAGAACCATTGAACTCGATAAAGAAGCTACTCCAGGTCGAGGAGTAGCCAATTATTCATGAGGATTACGGTAGCAAGTTGAGATAACAAAGTTGCACGCATCGAAATCCGAGTGGAGAAAGTTGAAGAGCTTTAGGAAGAGAGATTTTTGAACAAGGAGAGCAAATTTGGTAAGAAACGGAAAATTCCAGGGATTTGGGAATTTTTCAGTCAAAAATGGATTCCTCGTCGAGTGTGGAGTCCAACGGTTCAAGAATCGCGCGAATCGGATACCGGATGAAGAAACTAGAGAAAAAACAAAGTGGGCAAGTATCAGTGATTTCGGCACCCATTTCGGGCTGAAATGGGGTCGAAATCAAGCCAATTCGGCCCGAAATAAAAAGGGGGAACTGCTTTGGATTTTCCCAGTGATTTCGGGCTCCTTTTCGGGCCGAAATCAACTAATTTCGGCACCCATTTCGGGCCGAAATGGGGGCCGAAATCGGGCGGGCTGCTTCTTTTTGGGGGGGTGTTTTTGGTATTTTGGGGGTTGTTTAAAGCCTATATCCGGCCATGAAGGGTCCTAACACCCCAATTTTGAATCAAAGCCTCTCTTTTCTTCGTCTTCTTCCTCCCAAACCTTCAAGAACACCCATACATCCATACACCCAATTTCCAAAACTCAACCAAATTGAGAAATTTTTGTGGGGTTTTGCTCCTTGCAAACCCAACAACAACATTAATTATTGGGTTTTTGAGAGATAGGAATTAGTTTGAGTGTGGGGAAAATAAAAAAGGAAGAGCTCCAAGAACAGAAAATCTTTCGATTGATCAACTTGGAGGGAGATTCGGCCTTAGCTCAAGAAGAGACTTTCGACGGGGACACTGAGGAGCACAAGGAGGTAGTCTCACTTCACTTTTCTCAAGTTTTCGAAAAATTGGTCGACCACTCGGTCCTTTCTTGACCAATTTTTGCGAAACTGGTCCCGTAAGAACGGTACTCCGGGACCGTAGGTACCTAAATCTTTCTCTCGCTTTGATTCCTTACTTACGCACTCTTAGAGCTTAATTTGCTTCGAAATTGTTACTTGCTCATATTTGGCTTGTGATACTTGCTTAGTTCACTCTAGACCTCACGTACACTCGTCTTTTATTTTCTCTATCATTATGTCTACATCGAATAGTGATAAGAGGAGACGGGCTATAGTTGTTGATGATCACCCTATCTTCAATCCTGAGGAAGATGTAGTTTTGAGTGAGGCGGAGAATGTGGACGAGGGAGACAGCTCTGGAAACCGTCGTCAGGTGCCTCCGTCTCCAATTCGTTATGAGTTGAACTTAGTATGCCTGCACTTGCAACGATTGGGACGATAGGTAGGGCTGCAAAGGATGTTGACCTCGACGCTATCTGCAACACCAAATTCTGCAGCTTCAGGTTTGTTAGTGTGAATGCCCATAAGGCATATTGCAGTGACGCATTCCTGAAGAGGTAGGGACTCTTGAAAAACCCTTCCCGCAAAGCGATACAATGCCAAAACAGCTTCAGGATCTCTTTAAGAATGAGAGGCTAGATAGGTGGTTTAAAATTTGCAAGAAATCTATCTCCGCTCTTGCGAAGGAGATTCTGGTAAATGCTCATTTTTATGACGAGGGAGAGAGTGAGGATAAGAGGCATGTTTATTGCCGGGGTACCTATATAGTCATCACGCCCAAGACTATAGTAGCCGCCTTGAAATTCAAACCTCTAAAGAATGAGATTTGCGCCTTCCATGAGACCATTAGGAGGTTGGATGTTGTTGAAGTAGTGAGTGCCTTTTGTTTTGAGGGGGTGCCTGGAGTGGGGTGGAATGAGAAACCCACTTTACCTGAGTGAAACGTTTCTAGGAGACTTGTGCTTCCACGTGCGAGGTGGTTGTGTGAGTTTCTTGAGAACTGGTTTTATGGAGTATCCCCTAATCCCACGTACTCCTTCCAGCTTTGCACCATGGCTTACTGTTTGTTGATGGGCAAGCGTATCAATGTCCCGTACTTCATTTATCGATTTCTTATGGAGAGGACTGAACGCTATAACCGTAGATATCCCGGGCACACTTCTTTGCTCCTAAAGCTAGCACAAGATGCTAAAGCTAATTTGAATGGTCTAGAGTATGACGATAGCTCTAGAGATAAGAAGAAGAAGGATGCAACACGTACTTGGGAAAGAATACCCGACCCCCTCAAGAACCAAATACCTGTTGACCCCACACAACCTAGCAGAGACCAAGCGACTAGCTCGAGCTCCAACATGGAGCGACAGCTCAACACGCTCATTCGTATGATGGAGTCTCAGAGACTCCAAGCTGATGAGGATATAGCTAGGGAGAGGAGACATTTTGAGCACATCCGTAGTAGTCAGGGCCAGTTGGGCCGAGTTATGGAGTCACTTAGCTATGACTGTGCCCAGCAGGGTGGGTGGATTCAGGACTTGGCTGTGGCGGCCAATGTCCAGTTGCAGCACCCACATACCTACGATGGATTGTTCCATTACCAGTCTGATGTATACCCAGAGTCGAGTCCCGACGTCCGAGATGAGGACGAAGGGAGGACTCACTCCGACTAGACCCACCGGCCCTACGCTTGAGCAACCGAGTCCTCTTGATTTTACTCTATTTTTCGTTGAGGACAACGAAGCGCTTAAGTGTGGGGGAGTTTTTAGCTATCCGCTAGTTGGCCATTGAATAGCCTTGTTACATGTATTTTAGTGAGTCTGTTATGCATATAGAGTTAGTCCATAGGTTTGCATGTGCACGTTTAAATATTTGCATTGTATATAATTGTTGTACTTTTATTTATTGAGTTCACCTACCCTATTTTGTCGGTTAATCGAGTTGGCCAGTTATATATAGTGTCTAAAAAATAAATAATAAAAAAATTAAAAAAAAAACAAGAAAAATACTAAAAATTGAAAATTTTAGAGAAAGGGCAATTGAAGATAGTGAGCGTGGAGAGGGCTCAATGATAAAAATTCCCTAGGTAGTATGACAATCTGAGGTGAGGTAGACACGCGAGAATCTGGAGTAGGAAGACTTAAAGGGCCAATGCACTCGAGAATTGTGAGTAGCAGTCTCTCAAACTAGTTATCGTACTAGCACTACACCACCGTCATTTAGGTAGTCGCCAACCCTCCTCGTAGTGGCAACAGAACAGCTGTGCGAGTGATTTTTATGGGGACCTCACATCCCGTCTCCATCGCCTAGGTCCACTATTTACCCCAATTCGATCCATTTACCCATTTTATTCACAACCTCTAGCCTAGGAAGATGTTCCTTGTGACTTCTATCAATAGTTAGAATGGTCCCTTCCTATGCGTCATGATAGAGGGAGTTGAGTTAGGGAGGTTCGATGAGGGTGAGCTGATATTATACATCTTGAGTGGATACTCTTACATGTCATATTTTGAGTGGATGTGAGGGTGAGTTAGAGACGATAGCACACTTCGGTGTGGCGGTGATTCGTGTCCTTACACCACAATCACAGGTGGAGTGCCATAGTGCGTGACATTCGCGCACGTTATGAGGTGGGGTATGTTGATCTTATAGGAGGACGTGCTTGAACTTCATTCATATTTTCTACATCTTAGGTGATGAGGAGGATCGGTTGGAATTAGCACGTTTACATATTGACTACCGGGTTTTGGATATGCTTTACATCGAGTGTGGGGGTGTCGAAACATATTTGACTACATTATTTGATTTGACACATTCCACCCCACGTTATATATATTGATTTGATCTCTTTGGATATTGTATCATCATTGGTGGCTCCATGTGCTTATTGTTGAGATTGAAAAGAAAAAAAAAACATAAATTGAAGATGAAATGGAATAGGGAGCCGGAATTAAACTTCAGGAAGAACAAGGATATTAGCTATGAGTTTTTGATCACTTCTTCACATTTGTGTCCGCGAGAACGGCGTTACACCAGGATTGAGGAAATGAGGGCCGGAGTAGTTAGTTCGGTGGGGGTTCCTTTGATTTTGGTGAGGGAGTGTGAGAATGGGTTTTTTTGAGTTGTATCATGACGTCTAGGACTGCGCTTCTAAATATCCTATCCTACCCATCCTAAAGTCGTCAACATTTTAACCCACGGATAAATAGCTCGGATGGTAGGTGCTAGGGATACGTTTGATGAGTGTGCATAAGCATCTTATTTTGTGTTCGTGCTCGTTCTGTCTGACTAAACTGGCCGCAAGTTCTACCGATCACCAAAGTTATATAATCTTCTAGGGGATGTGAGAGCCTTATGACATGCTGTTTTGTTCTTTGAGGTTGCCGAATCTCTACTAAAAAGAAAAATATATGTTCTTTAATTCCTTGCATTGTACATACTTGAGTTGCATTGTACATATCATGTAGTTTGCATAGTCGTGTCTTTGTGTATTGAGTCGTGATTCATGTTGGCTAGCGGGAAGTTAAGTATGCAAAGTGGTGGGATATGCATTGGTTTGGTTTTGGTATGTATGCAATGTCTCAAGTGTGGGAGGTTTGTGCTTCATTGTGCTCGGGACGAGAAAGAGAGTAAGTGTGGGTTAGTTTGATAGCGCCTTTTAGGAGCTATAATTCTCTAGCATTTACCACATGATAATATGTATTCGGAGAGTATTTTGAACCCAATGTTAGAGATTATATGTCGTTTTATCACTTGTTGCTACCATGTGCAATATTGTTAGTCCGGGCATTTTCCATTCATATATTGTTATTTGTCAAATATAATTGCTTGGTATGTTGTTCATGTTTTTTTTTGGCAGGGACGGATGCTAATCGGTTGATAGGAGGCATGGAACGAACTTTGGAAACAACGGGAGCTCAAGTGGAGTCAAGAGAAGCCGAATTGGAGGAGCTTAGATGACCAGCTTGAACAATTTTGATCATATCCGGAATTATACAACTCATGTTGGGGTGAGACTAGTGTCATATGAAACTAGACTCAGAGAGCTTTCCAACGATAGGTCACGGAGCTAAATCCGAGTTCGGACGAAGAAGATATGGCCTTTCAAAGTCAGGAGCAGATTTCAGGGGGCTTTTGTGCAATTACTGAAGACTTCTGCGGGTTATGATTCAAGAACGACCTAGGGACGAAATTATTCATCATTCACGCATCCAGAGGGCCACGAAGAAGGAGGAGAGCAAGGATACTTCATTGGGAACGACCTCAATCAAGGAGAAGAGCTCGGATCGCGCCAATCTTCACGATTTCTAGCGTTTGATCTATTTTTCTCTCTACTTTCTTGTATGAACTATTCAAGAACCATGTTAACTTGTGTTATGAGTAGCTAAAATCATACCTAGGCATATATGAAGAGCCCAGGGTTTATGTTTTGATGATGTTTTCCGGATTTTGGATGATCTTTCATGCTAGGATTATGGTTTAATGAAGATTGTTTTGGTTTTCATCATGTTGAGTTCTTTCATTGACAAGTTAGGGCAAAGATGTGTGATGTGGATTATCTATTTCTTCATTCAATCAGGAACTAGGCTTAATGATGATATTGGTAGCCTAATTATCTTGTTTATTGTGCTTAATTCTTAGTAACGTAGGAGTCATGACCCGAAATTACTACATAACTAGTGAGTGTGTGAAAACAACTCTACCCTAGTTGGGATGAGTAAGCAAGATCATTATTAATTGACTAGACTGAGAGGTTAGTTGGATAGGAATGGCTAGATGAGGGTAAATTCAGGAGGATGTAATGAGTTGTTCGTGAATAGTGGTCTGATAGGACAGTATCCCTTACAATATTGTTAACCTACTAGAACACATAGGTAGTATACTTGGCCTGAGAGGGACAAATCGTTAACTTTGTGTAGAACGACATGAGACCGATAGGTAATTGTCAACGCCATTACCCAGCATAGGTTACTAAGAGTCATTGTGTTAGAACATGGAATCCAGAATTGTCAAAACTGCCCTATGTGATCTATAGATTGCCTAGCTTTCTGTCCTCTGATTTACATCAAATCATTTTATTCGCGTTATTTCACTACCATTTCTAGTCACTTGTTTGAGGGTGACAACACTTCAAATTACAACCATTTTCACCGGTTACTTAGGTAAAATTAAGTTTAATTTCTAATCTAGAGCATATAGTAAACACCTTCCCTTGGGTTCAATAACTCGGAGTCCAAAATACTCCACTTTATTACTTGACCGTATACTTGTGTAGCAACGCGTAGTAATCGCGCGTCAGTATCCTGACCAGTGTCTTCTATAATCATTTCATGTTTAACAAAGGTAGGAGCAAGAACTGGAGTAGGCACTGCTTTGCTATCTTGTAACCCTGCTTTGTGCACTAACTCTTGAGCATACTTGGTTTGATGAAGCTTAACATGATGATCAGAATAAGAAACCTCAATCCCTAAGAAATAATGCAGAGTGCCAAGCTCCTTGAGAGCAAACACTAGATTCATAGAGCTCATTAGACTTTGAATAAATTGAGAATCACTCCCAGTGACTAATATGTCATCAATATATAACAAAACCAATGTAACAGCAGTAGATGTCTTTAGCACAAACAAGTAAGAATATGCAAAGCTCATAACAAACCCTTGAGCAGTGAGAAAGGTAGAAAGCTTGTGATACCAAGCTCTAGGAGCTTGTTTAAGCCCATAGAGTGATTTGAAGCTTACACACATAAGTGGGATAATCATGGTGCACAAATCCTTATGGCTGAACCATGTAGACATCTTTATGAAGATCACCACGAAGAAAAGCATTTGACACATCCAACTGCTTAATACACCAATTTCTTGTTAAAGCTAAAGTGAGAACCAAATTCTTGCAAATATCCTTTAGCCACTAACCTAGATTTGTATCTAGATATATGGCCATCTGTACCTCTCTTAATTTTGAAAACCCATCAATAAGAGTCTAGAAGAAGGTGGTGGCAATAGACACCAAGTCTGTTGTTGAAAAAGAGACTGATATTCTTCTACCATTGCTTATTTCCACTAAGAAGCAGTCATGGCTTGATCAAAGGTAGTGGGTTCTGTGGTGAGAAACTCAGTAGCTGCCAACCCAGCAAAGTACTTAGGATTTGGTTTGAGTACACAAGGTCTAGACCTTGTAGTCATAGGATGTGCAGGTACTTAAGGTGGTGATGCAGAAGGAACAAATGGAGATGAAGAAGTAGAAGAATATAGAGGTGAAGATGTAATTGAAGGAGAAATATCAAATGCAGATGATACATTTTAAGTAGTATGAGATAAAAAGGGATTGAGAGAGAATTGAGTGACAGAAGGAGGGTCATCATGAGTAACAGAAGGTGGTTTAGAAGAAGAATTGTAAGGAAAATGTCTTCATAGAAAATAACATGTCTTGAAGTATACACTTTGTGAGTATGTAAACCCAGACACCTATATCCTTTAGTGGTTGGACAATAACCTAGAAACACACACTTAGTGGATCTAGGCATTAATTTGTTGGACACATAGGGTCTGATCCTGGGAATGCACAGACACCCAAAATCTTTTAGTGATGTATAATCAGGAAGAGTATTATACAGAACTTGAAAATAAGATTGAAACTGTGGAGTGGATTTAGGTAGCCTATTTATAAGAAAGTTAGCAGTTAACACTGCTTCAAGCCAATAATAAAGAGAAAGTTTGGCTTGATGAAGAAGAGCAACAACTACTTCTACAATGTGCCTGTGTCTCCTTTCAACCCTGCCTGCCTGCTCAGGAGTGTGAGGACAGGTCAATTGATGAATGGTGCCTTGATTAAGGAGATACTGAGCAAAGTCGGTACTTAAGAACTCACCACCATTATCAGTTCTAAAGAGTTTAATGGTAGCATTGAATTGAGTGTCAACAAGCTTAGAAAAGTGAATATAAGAAGTATAAGCTTCTGACTTGAATTTCAGAGGATAAAGCCAACAAAACCTACTAATATCGTCCACAAAGATGAGATAGTAATTGTATCTATTGAAAGATGAAACAGGAGAAGGTCCCATACATATGCATGTATTAACTGAAAAGCATGAGTAGTCTTAGACACAGACAAAGGAAAATCAATTTATGACTTCTAGAAACAGAGCAATGCTCACACATATGATGTTTATATTATATAGGGAAATGTAACAACCTAGCTACATGATCATACACCTTTTGAGAGGGATGACCAAGCCGTGAGTGTCAAACTATAGGAGAGTGTGATAATTGTGAGACTGAATAGGCTTGACATGAGGTGCTGGATGGAGGTGAAGACAGAGGAACAGTGTAGAAGCCTTGTTCACAAGGGTCCTGAGACATAACAGTGTTGGTAATGTTGTCCTGAATTACATAACCAAGAGCATAAAAAATGACAGTACAATTATTGTCTTGAGTGAACTTGGAGATAGACAATAAATTTGAAGAAAAATCAGGATAATGTAACACATTATGGAGATGAAAGGAGTGAGTAGGAGTAGAGAGTATACCAGAACCAGTGTGAGATATCAGAACAGAAGCACCATTGCCAACAATAACTGCATCTGAACCAGTGTAGGGCTGAGCTGTGTTGAGTGAAGTCATGGTGTTGGTAACATGATGTTTAGCACCAGTATCCAGTAGCCATGAGGGATGAGGAGCTGGAGCTGAATGAGGAAGATCAGAGAAGCCATTGACTGCACACTATGACTTTGGAGTAGATAAAGAACCACCTAAGGGATAGGCACCAAGAAGAGACCCTTCTGAAGAATCTGCATAGTAGGTTTGTGGTCTGGGAGGATGTCTTGATTTGGTAGCAGCAAATTGTGTGACATTCAACATTTTCCAACAATTATGTGCAAAATGCCTCCATCTGCCACATATTTGACACTCAATAGAAGTCCCAAATGAGCATCAACCTCTGCCCTGTGGCTTATAACCTTGGTGAAATTGTGGTTGTGAAGACACATAAGAAGAATTACCATGTGAAGAGGAAGATCAATGATCAAAAGGACTTGAAACATTTCTTAACTGTTTGTGGTGATGATACTCTGAAGTCTTGGACGCAGAACAAGCATAGGCAGTAGGAGAATAAGACTCATATTGAGCTGCATTACACATTGGAGAAGGAGAATGAAGGCACCGGAAGCATCAAGAACATGAAGCGAAGGAGGAAGATCCTTACCAACAATAAATTGAAGCAAATCATTAGCCTGAAGAGCAGTGTCCATCTGAACACGCCAAATACAATAGTTGTTAGCATCTAATTTGATCTGGATTAGCGATTTGAGATTGGAAATGAGGAAACACAAGCCAGACTGAAGCGAGTGAGATCCAGAACCAAACACAACAGGCGACGAAGACGAAGAAGTCGTCGGCGCCATTGGAGAGACGAGATCAGAGACGTCGAAGAAACACTTCAGAAAATCACCGGCAATGAGCCTTGTGGCTCTGATAACATGAAGAAATTCTAGGGTTTAGAGAAAGATGGAAGAAGATGAAGGAGGGAAAAATCAGGAAAAGAATCATTAACTGAACTTATCACTAATACAATTACACTTACATATGTAACAAACTCAGTTATAACAGAATGATCAACCACTATTCTACCCTTGTACTTTACACCTGCTCACAATATAGTCCTTGTAACACTATCTTAACATTTCTTTGCTGAGCCCGCACTCAATCACGTACCAGCTCCATTGGTACATGGTCCGGAACATAATGGTGCAAATCGAGAACTTGTTCTCTCCCGTAAATCTCAATCCATTCGTCATTTGCGAGGACCATGTTGATCCTTTCTCTAATCGATTGGTCATCTTCTCTGTTGTTTTCCCACGTGCAGTCTTGTTCTTGAAAGCCCAAATCACTGAGCTCTCACCTGTACAAGGCTTGTTTGAACTCAAGAATCTGATTGTAATTGACGTTTCTTCCAACTTCTTTCTTACTCTGATTAAGAATTGCTTTAAATTCTCCTATGACATGCTACTACAGACCTCTCGGGGGTTCGAGTCTTTCAAGTAATTTCCACGACAAATGTCTTTTGCTTCTTACTGGTTCGGAATAGGGCCCCATAAATTACCAACTGATCGCACCTTTTCTTCTAAAGTGATGATTCCAAAATTTCCACAACTACAATAATGACCCTGTTTGGATAACAAGGTTGAGCTTGTTTGGTTACCCAAACCAGGTGGATGTTTGGATTTGAGGGTTTTGGTTTTGAGGTTTTGACTTTTATGTGAGTAGAAAAGTGAGCGAAATGTGGGTCCTACCAATTTTGGGTTGAGGTTTTGGTTAACTTTTCATGGAATTTAACCAAATCATAATATCCAAACAAGGCCAATGTCCTTACTTTTGCAAAATATATTCAACTGTGCCCCTAGCCACCTACTAAAAGTACATAAGTGACCACATGTGGCCCATAAAACCTGTGCCGCCCCTTGAAAAAAAGAAAACTTTACCCCATAACTTTTAAAATTACAAAAATTCACCCCTTAGATAATATGAAAGGTGTAATGTTGTTACTCATTTTATCAGTTGTCTCCGCTCTGAACTGAAGCCGCACTGGACCAGCGACGCGAACGGAGGAGGGTGGACGGTGAGCACCAGATTGAATCTGCTACGCAGGTCGGCGACCACTAGAATATCACCACTTGAAAGTCCGATTATTCATCCAGACTCCAGAGATTCCAGGTTCAAAGTTCGTAATTCGGAAAACCCTAACCCAATTTCTGAAATTCGTCTTGATACTTCTTTTAACAATTGCTACTCCAAATTTGCTGTTTTCAGTGTGTTAGTTTCAGACATGCGGTAGCTATATATGTTCTGAGTTGAATTTGCTAGATATGTTATACTTTCAGTAGTTAATTTTGGGGCTTTCTAATTGATTGATTATTAACACTGAATTTGCTAAAAAATGTGCCTCATAAATTATTAGTGCATTGTTTAGCTCATGCTTGTATTCAAATTGGTATCACAACCCATCAAGCATTCTTGGCTCCTTTGCACATGAGCACTAACTTCACATTCTTTAAGTTGTCATACTCCTTTGTTGGGGCTTGAACTTGTAGTCAAGCTATTTTAACATGAATGAGAGATTTACCTGCTTATAGTCAAGTTTTATGAACATGGATGAGGATACTCCAACATCTATTGAAGCTGTACCGAAATCCAATTATATACCCTTTGTAACCCTAGATTAAGTCCTAAATTGAGTACTGTCTGTCTGCTCCTAAAACCGTCTATATTACTGCTTGTTCTCCTATGTTTGCGTTTTTTGTTTCTGTAACTGTAACTGTTCTGGTTTGAAGTGTTGTATTTTATTTTTGCTACTGGTAAACATTGCTTGCTTGTGAATGACACCGAAGCTTCAAAATTATTAACCCTAGATTGATTTATTGCAGAAGATGGAAGGAGATGACGGTTCTCAGTCTCCAGAATACGTTCCGATTGCCAAGCGCCGGTTGATGGAGGCACAGAAGATTCTTCAACGTAAAGGGAAAGCTTCAACTTTTGTAGATGAAGAAATCGAGAAGACCGCGCCGGTGGAAGCAAAGCCCAGTTTGCTTATGCAGGCAACTCAGTTCAAGCGGGATCAGCCCGAGATTACTCCCACCGAGCAGGTGATACAACAAGAGAAGGAGATGATTGAGCATCTATCAGATAGGAAGACTCTCATGTCTGTCCGTGAATTGGCGAAAGGCATTATTTACACGGAACCCTTATTGACGGGATGGAAACCACCTCTAAGGATTAGGAAGATGTCGACTAAAGATTGTGATGCCCTACGGAAGCAGTGGCATATTATTGTTGATGGTGAAGAAATACCGCCACCTATCAAGAACTTTAAGGATATGCGGTTTCCTGAGCCTGTACTGAAGAAGTTGAAGGCTAAGGGGATTGTTCAGCCCACTCCGATTCAAGTGCAGGGACTTCCTGTTATCTTATCCGGAAGAGATATGATAGGGATAGCGTTTACAGGTTCAGGGAAGACGCTGGTTTTTGTTCTTCCTTTGATCATGGTGGCATTACAAGAGGAGTTGATGATGCCAATAGTTCCCGGTGAAGGGCCATTCGGGTTGATCATTTGTCCATCTAGGGAGCTTGCCAGGCAAACATATGATGTTGTGGAGGAATTTCTTAGCTCCATGAGAGAATACGGCTTTCCAGAGATGAGACCATTGCTGTGCATTGGTGGGATTGATATGCGCTCACAGTTGGATGTTGTGAAGAGGGGTGTCCATATAGTTGTTGCCACCCCTGGGAGGCTGAAGGATCTGCTTGCAAAGAAGAGGATGAACCTTGACAGTTGCAGGTAAGCATCGTCATAGTCAATTCTTCTATGGAGCTTGTTATGTTACATTACGCAATATATTTTGTTTAACTAGGACTAGTACTGGATCATTCACCTACGTGCTACAGATTGTTACTCATTCCAGATCTCATGTAGGCTGCCTCGCTTTTTTGTTTCAAGGATGACATTTTTTTATTGGTGGAAATTAACAATTTATTATTGTTTACTGTATAGTGATAGCATAGTTCATCGCTAGGTATTGATCTCGACTGAAATATCCATAGAAAGAATATAGGGGGAACTTTGTTAGTTTCTAATGGAAGATGACCTAAAGGTCCAGTCTTCCGACTAAGCTTCCTGTGAACTCCTTTACGACCAGTCTCTCACTTATACCCATCAAATTTTGCGAATGGTCTCTCTAGGTTCTTGCTATGAACAATGAGAAAGGTATACCACTGTTTACACCTCTTGCCCACAGCACACTGTTTTATCTGAAAACTGTTTGTTCCTTGTTACTCCAGTCAAATGCTTCCCGAACATTTTTTTTACCATATGAACGTATCTAGAGTAGCAACTTCTTTCCCACAGTATTCAAACGGCAAGAGATGTGATTTTGGGGTTCATCACCAAAAATGATTGCTTCTGTACCATAATCTCTGCCTTGATATATGCATAGAAGTATTCATGTTTAGGATGTCTCTATTTTGCTAGTGGACGTTTTCTCTCAATTTTTTTCTTTTTTCATCGAGCTGGAAACTATAGGCAGAGATGGTGCGAGGGACTCTAATGCAATGCAGTTGTTTGAGTATTCAGAAAATATATCATTGAATAACCTTGATAGCCACAACATTTTATGTAAAGACTGGGTAATGACCCGTGCACGAAGGTAATGACGAACACATGAAATAAGCTAGATTCCCTACTAATCGGTGTGAACGTAAGCTAAAAAACACTAAAACTATGGCACGTCAGAACATTGATTAAACATTCCAGGAATGAAACATTTTACCTAGATTCCCAAATCGTCAGTAAAACGTCCAATGGGTTGGTGTGGTGTTTCATTTCTGTTTAAAACAAGCATCAAACCCTATACTTCGTATTGGTGAATCTAAATACCGACCTTATAATTTGTTGGCTGTGATCTGTGTAAACACGGCACAAGTATGGTAGCAGCTATACCACTAACCGACAAACCACATGTGAGATAGGTAATAGATTCACTCATTAGATATCATGACTCAATTGCCTGGCTGATCCCCCTCTGATAAAAATCTGTAACATTGATAATTTCTGAAATTGTATCATGAGTTCTCTTTTCAAACTACATTTAAGTGACAGAAGGAAACAAATTATTTATTCTTTTAGTGTAAGAAAATCTGTGGTTGAGGAAATAGAAGTATAGAATAATCGCTAACTCGCACTCCATTAAGAAGTTGTGTTATGAGCTTTTGTCACAGCAGACTAAATTAGGCATCAACAGCACCAGGACATGAATGAAATGTAGGATGGCAATAGGGATGCGTATTTACTTCCATGGATCAGCAGCACTATTTTCATTAAGCAAGCTAAATAGATGAAATCCAGATCTGGACAAAGTAGAAAGGAACTCATAAGAACAGAGAATTAGAAGCTAACAGGCACTGAACATTTAAAGAAGATATTTAACTTTCCTACCCAAAAAAAAGGTAGTTAATCCTTCATTGTCTTGAAGAACCAACAATTACACACACACACATATATTATACGTAATCTGATAGGGAGCTGCTAAAGGAATGCCCTCGGTCTTTGTTCACCCTATAAGACATCTGTGTTTGAATAAGTGAGGGGAACTCGCGAGATCTTAACTCTCGATCTTTAAATGAAGGCACGGATAAGATCGACTTGGAAAATGGGAAGACTTTCTTTGTTGCTTTTCAATTGGTGCGCCTCTCTCACCTCATTGTTTGAGGAAGGGGAGTACAGTCGAGTCACCAGGCTCTTATCTGGTGGTTGTGAGTACTTCCCTGACGCGAATAAAGGTTTTCAGTCAATAATTACACGTGTGTACTTTTATTCACTCCTATTGGATCATAGAGAATAATGGTTACAGGTGACTCTGGGAGCTCATCTCATAGTCAAGGGTTTGGGAATTTGAGTTTGAGAGACAGGGATGAGAAACAAAGAGGATCGTCAACTTGTGGCACCTTCGGTAGTGTTCAGTGGTTCCAATATCGGCGGGATGTTGGAGATGATTAGAGGGCTCACTGGAGTTGGAAGAGTGAGCACACCGTAGAATTTCACAGGAGAATTAATTAATTTATTTATTTCTAAATTCTGAATCAACGGCCAGCGGGAGAAGTGATGTAGTTTTAACTAATTTGGACTTGTTTTAAATGTCTAATATCAACCAATCCCACAGTTAAGAAAATACAGTGAAGTACCAATAAGATTTCTTGTTCTCAATTGGAAAAAGGTGGCATAGGTTTTTATCCGTCAAGCTGCCTTGTATATTAGACTAAAAGATGTATCTCGTTACCGATCTGAAGAAGTGAACTATCAAAGTCGTTTTGTGCTATCTAAAGGATCTTCCAAATAGGTCACGTCACTCAAGCTGTACAAAAACCCGAGCTACCCGCTTAACCGGGCCGGTCCGAGCTGAACCGCCCCAGAAACTAAGTCTGATGGGTTTACATGATTGGTTATGGATTTTAGTGTTATGAACCCGAGCAACTTCGGGTGATCAGTGGGTTTAAGAAAATTTCACCTGCTAGGACCCGCTCTGCCCCAGAGGTAGCAGGCTGAATATATACCATTTTAGTAGTTATTCCTTGTAGCTCTACCTACCTTCTTATCCTCACAAACAACATCGTCTTATTCTTCTTCTTTTAAAAGCATATATTATGAAGATGGGAACTTGGTGATCACCCTTTTAATCTATTTTGACTAGAAATGACGCATTTAGTTCTAAACTAAATATTTCCTGATGTAACTTGGCCAGTGCCTCAAGTAGTGTACTTTTACACCCATTTTATTAAATTTGTCAGTGAAAAATATTACTCTAGTTAGTGAGCGTGAAGAAGATACAAAATTTTGATGCAAGGATGCTGTTGAACGGAATTCAACAGCATCATTGCATCAAAATTTTGTTCGTTGAAACTCAAAACCCGGTCCAACCAACCCGGCCCTTACCGAGTTGCCCATAAAGTCAGGGTAGGTTTGGGTTCTGGAATTCTTTGAGTAGGTTTGGGTTTTGGTTTCTTCAACCCGAGCTGATCGGGCAGGGGGGAAATGTGGGGCGATACCCGCCCAAACTGCCCCATGCACAGCTTACTCTCACTTCTGAAACTTACACTCTGGAGTCTGGACAAGATTGTCTTCCTGTGTAGACCAACGGACCATATCCATAGCCACTGTTGAATTCATTGCAAGATACGTGTTATTAAAAGGAGGGTATTCAAATTTACATGGTGTTGAAAACTGAAACTGGCACCTGTAGAGATTCGACTTTTTTTGTTGATTAGTTCATTCACTGGTGGGATTTCCTCTGACGTATCCACATGCAAAATTGAAACTGCCTTAAAACTAGTCAACAAAATTACATTACTCTAATTGATCCATGTCAAGCTCCACTATATATCAAACTCGAAACTGCCTCAAAAGTAGTCAACTAAATTACATTACTCTAATTGATCCATGACAAGCTCCACTATATATCAGACAAAATACGAATGTGACCACACTATTCCCTTCCTACCTGATAGACCGTAACAAACCCTCCACAGACGACTCTGTCTCACATAATAAAGGACCTTGTAAACCGCTGTGAAGAAAAGCATTCGAGTTGTTCTCCCTAACATGGATTATTCGAATGGCTTCGCTCTCCATCCATTGATACAAGGCAATTTCATCCTAGAGGGTAGGATCAGGGGTTGGTTGAATGCAAAGCCTCTACCCCTTTATTATGTGATACCATCTCCTGGTACAAGGCTACAAGCTCTCTCGAACTATCGAAACTACTCGAAGGTATAAAAACAAATCTCCCTTTGGTCCAAGTGTGAAGACTAAGTTTCTTCTAGTAAGGAAAAGCCTGTCGGAACCCTATTGACTGAGATAAGGAGACAACCTGTTTTTAAGTGTAGAACCTGTCCACCCACACTGCTGGGTCCTAAACCCGGCCCTCTCCAGTGATAATCAAATTGTCCTGATTAGCAGGGTCACTTTCGAAGGTCTCTCCTCAAAAATCCTAGAATAGACATCCTCATTCACTCATTAAATCGCATCAAGGATCTATTTGCTTGAACCCCAGTCATTTGAGGTAAACAGACAACTCTAGGCACATCTTCTTTTCAACCTGCTAGCTAAGAAAAAGTTGGCATTGTTAAATTGCCCCATCTTATGGATATTTATCATCATACTCAAAACCTCTTGTTGGATAACTTCAGAACTTAATCTATAGGCTACTTGGCATTTGTACCGTATATTCTGGTTGTTCCTTGACACTTCCTAAGATGTTAATTTGGTTGTTTCATGTGAATACCGCGCATTGTGATCAATAAATACATGAGCAGTGATCATAATCATACGACCTTGGCTCTAGGATTCATTTTTGGATGCCTGATGCTTTGATGATTGTTATTCCCATTTAAGTTGCTCGTTACTTTATATTCGTGCCAGCCAACCAAATATTACATTTAACGTTACTTGCTGCACTGTTGTAATTTCCTTCATGATTGTTCCTATCTTTTACTTGTGATTGTACGTAAAAGTTGATACCATAGTTTTTGTAGTGTAACTATGATGTGGTCTATAACTCTCCCTCTTGTACAGGTATCTCGTTCTGGATGAAGCAGACAGACTGGTGGATTTGGGTTTTGAAGATGATATAAGAGAAGTATTTGATCATTTCAAAGCTCAGAGACAAACTCTTCTATTCTCTGCCACCATGCCCGCAAAGATCCAGAATTTTGCCAGAAGTGCATTGGTAAAACCTATTACCGTCAACGTAGGAAGGGCTGGAGCGGCAAATCTGGATGTGATTCAGGAGGTGGAGTATGTGAAGCAAGAAGCAAAGATTGTTTACCTTCTTGAATGCTTGCAGAAGACCCCTCCCCCTGTTCTGATCTTTTGTGAAAACAAAGCTGATGTGGACGATATTCATGAATATCTCCTCTTAAAAGGAGTTGAGGCAGTCGCGATTCATGGAGGTAAGGACCAAGAAGAGCGAGAATACGCCATTTCGTCGTTTAAAGCAAGCAAGAAAGATGTCTTGGTTGCGACAGATGTTGCCTCAAAAGGTCTGGACTTCCCTGACATTCAACATGTCATCAACTATGATATGCCTGCTGAAATCGAGAACTACGTGCATAGAATTGGTCGAACAGGAAGATGTGGAAAGACAGGTATAGCAACTACTTTCATCAATAAAAACCAAAGCGAAACCACGCTGCTTGATCTGAAGCACCTCTTGCAAGAAGCGAAGCAGAGGATACCGCCAGTTCTGGCTGAGCTGGACGATCCAATGGAAGATGCAGAGGAGATTGCTATGGCAAGTGGTGTTAAAGGGTGTGGTTACTGTGGTGGGCTGGGTCACAGGATCCGTGATTGCCCCAAGTTGGAGCATCAGAAAACTCAGGCCATTGCTGGCTCCAGAAAGGATTATTTCGGATCTGGTGGTTATAGAGGAGAAATATGATGCGGATTGATACTCCTGTGCCTGGTACTCCCTTGCTATTACCAACTGGTAATGTTGCAGGCGGTTCCATGAAATTTTACCAGCTGCTGGAGGGATCACTGCAATGTAGTAGTTGTAGTTTTAGTTTGAAAGCACCGGTAGCTGTCAAGGCTGTTTCACATATGGCTCTTGTGTTTAATGTTTGTTCTGATACTCTTTACGATAGTCTTCCAAGTTTGAACTCCAGGCACCTATGGAAGTAGCTTTTCAAATTGTCAATGTCAGATAAGTTAAGATAAAGCCTGCCTGCCTGAGTTGTGTCTAGTTTTACGAATACGGTTCTGTTTGATACAAAATCTGAATGTGAGACTGGATTTATATTAAGATTATATTTGCTGTTAAGCAAGGAATTTATATTGAGATTATATCCGCTGTTAAGCGTGACACTCATAAATATGAAATGTGATATAAAATAGATCATGACACTCATAAATATGAAATGTGATATAAACTGACGAAATCCCAGAAAATAAATGACAGATTTTTTGTGATTTATTAGGGAGCAAAAGAGAAACTTAAAGCCTTTTTTTTAGACCTGGTCCACATTGGCTGGACTAGAAGCAGCCATGGAGGTCGGTGCCGGTTGTTATGGCGGATCAACAGCGGGATTGTCAGAGAGTAGTGGAGGCAGGAGTGGTGGTGGAGGCTGAAGCCATAAAGGCCGAATCATAAGAAGCCATGAAGATGAAGTCATAAGAAGCCATGAAGATGAAGACGATTTGCGGTTGCGCATAGAGTTTGAGAGAATAAGCTATTCAAACTCTGAAGGTGTGCGATTTAGACCATCCACGATCGTGGGCCCCCTCCCCCCCCCCCCCCCCACCACCTTAACTCCAGTTATTATTATTTTAACCAAATGGTGATAACTTCAATTGATACGATAACAGTTCAACGATAAAAGTACAACGATTCGAACGACAAACCATCTACTACGAAAAAACACAAAGATCCGAAAATAAAAACAAAAACAAAACAAGCGACAATCCACCTACAACCATTACTCCAACCTACAAAAGTACCAAGTCCTCAAAATCCCATCAAGAAAGACAAACAAAAGGGGGATAACATTGAAGATAAACATGGAACCCAAACGCTTCTTAAGCTGACTTAACTTTCTTGCCTCCAGATTTCTCACCTAGGTACTTGAAGAGAGTCACTGCATTTGGATCCACCTGCTTGCCACCAACCTGACCATCAAAAGAAATTCTCTTCTTATCTTCCTCAGCACCTCTTTCTGCAAGGAATCTATCGAGAGATGCTTCCATTGGATTGTATTTCTTTCGTCCAGTTCCCTTGATCTGATCATCAGAGGACATGGAGCATTTTCCTTTGTCTGCAGACGAGGCTCGTGGCTTACAAGCTTTTCTTTTCTGATTTCTTTGAAGACTTCTCCTTGTCTACTGAAGAAGCTCTAACTTTTGCCTTCTTCTTCTCTGAGTCTGTCTCTAGGACTGCATGTCATGAAGCTCTTTAGTAGAGGTAAAAGCATTATTTATATCAGTAGTGAGACCCATTATTTCGTGGTAACAAGAATCAATCGAGGGGGCAGTATTGTTGAAGATGATTGCATTCCTAATATTCCAAATGATCCAGCAAGTAGTGATCTAAATTCTTTCCATCTCAGTAAATCTTTTAGATAGTCTTATCCAGCTTTTGATCCACTCAGAGAAGTCGGTATAATTGTGCCTAATGTTCATATTAATCTTTGCCCAAATGCTTCTAGAAAATTGACACTTTATGAATGGATGCTCATTAGATTCAGAAGACGAATGGCAAAAGACACATGACAGATCACAGTTAATATTTCTACTTGACAAGAATTCTCTCGTGGGGATAGCTTGATGTGATAATTGCCAAATGAATTTTTTTAGCTTGAAAGATAATTTGAGTTTCCAAAGATGCTTCCAAGAAAAATTGAGAATCGAGAAGTTAAAGTATTGAATGGTTTGCTTAAGATTTGGATGAGGGAGAGAATTAGATAAATGTTATAGAGAGATTTAACAGTAAAAGTTTGATTTGAGGAGGACCAACGAGGTTCGTTGGAGGGGTTATTCAAAGGAGTAGAGAAAACTAGATGAGATAGGTGGGGAGGACACGTATTAAGGATCAATCTTTCATTCCATTCAACCCCTTCGCCCCCCCCCCCCCCCCCCCCACCCCCTCCCGGCCCAAAAAAAAAAAAAAAAAAAAAAAAAAAAAAAAAAAACCACACACACACACACTAGGCAATGTGAGATCCTTTACCCACTTCAAGCTCAAATTGCCTGTCACATGTTGTTTTAAGCAACTGCCAGGGGCATCCTCTAACCATAGATGCTTGATAATCGAAATGCGATCACCATCAGCAAGCTTCCAAGAGAGACTTTTGGCTAAAAGATTCTTACGATTCACTATTACTCTCCAAATCGGAGA
Organism: Linanthus parryae; assembly: GCA_023055425.1. Lineage (NCBI taxonomy): Eukaryota > Viridiplantae > Streptophyta > Magnoliopsida > Ericales > Polemoniaceae > Linanthus > Linanthus parryae. The sequence goes on along the minus strand of JALGPY010000007.1, from coordinate 47,189,492 downwards.
TGCAGAAGAAGGAGCATTAGGCAGCGAAAAGGGGTTCCTCTTACAATATTTAGACGTGAAGTACTTAGAAGCTAGAGAGTGTATACTCATAATATTTACAATTCTACCCTGTTACCTTTAGCAATCAAATAACTATTCCTCTTATCTTATTATTTTATTATAAATACACTACCATTATTTGTCTCTTAACTTTTCAACAAACAAAAGAACAGTCACTTCGTGGTCCAGCCAGACGAGCTCGCGGGCTCACCCTCCCCCTCCACCTCGCCCACTTCCTCTGATTAGCACTCCCCTCCATTCTCGCAGCTACTAGTTGAGGGAATGGTTGAGACTCCCACCAGGCTGTGGGTAGTCTTAGTGGGAGGGAGAGTACGTGTGGTTTTGAAAGTCGAAAATTTAGTTAGATGTTAATTTTGATTTAATTTTCAACCCACAAATGAAGTCAATCACTCTACTCAAAAAGTCAATCGAGGTTAGATTGGAAAGATGAATTGGTAACGTGGTCCACTCGCCAACTTTTTTTTTATTCTCTAACCTTGGGGCAATTGGAAATATACCAGTCTGTGAATTGGTCTTAGAAAAATGCATTCGGGTGAATTGGTCTTTGAAAAATACCCTCCTTTTTAAACACTAGTTGTTAGCAGCGTAGTGGGGCCATCTGTCTCTCTCGTCTCCATTCTCTCTCTCTCGTCTCCATCTGCCTCTCGTCTCCAACTGTCTCTCGTCTCCAACTCTCTCTCTCGTCTCCATCTCTCTCTCTCGTCTCCAACTGTCTCTCGTCTCCAACTCTCTCTCGTCTCCAATCTCGTCTCCAACTCTCTCTCTCGTCTCCATCTCTCTCTCTCGTCTCCAACTGTCTCTCGTCTCCAACTCTCTCTCTCGTCTCTAATCTCGTCTCCAACTCTCTCTCTCGTCTGCATCTCTCTCTCTCTCTCGTCTCCAAACACAATAGTTTTTTTTTTGATAGAAAAGGCCACCATTATATTAAAACAAAACTGGGTTGATCACTCCCACTACTAAGATCATTACAAAACTGCACCAAAGAGACATCAATCTCTCCTAACACCCTATTACATTTGACCCACTCAACTAGTTTATGTGCTCTGGCATTTAACTCTCTGGGTACATAATTAATTGAACTAGAGAAATTTTTTAACAAGGCTGAACAGGCAGAGGCTCTGGTCCTCCAATTCCAACGGCTAGCAACATTATTTTTGATTGCATTTACTATCACTTGAGCATCAGTTTCCACAGAAGCCTTAAACCAACCTTTCCAAACACAATAGTTAAATACTCTAAAAACAAACCCTAAAAACGCGTACTCTCTCTCTCCAACATTGAATTGTTTCTATCTACCTCAACCTACCAAGTACAGTTGAATTTACTCCAACTGTAAACTTTATGAATGTATACCTTAAACTCCTCAAGAATATGGCTCATTTTTCACTCTCATTGGCTCCAGTTCTCCCATAGAAGTATCCCATTTGTCTGTACAAGTCTCTCTCTTTCCTCACTTTTGTTCTTCAACTATGGTAAAAACTTAAACTCTCATCTCTGTATGTTTGTCCTTAGTATATGTTGATCACAGTACTCTGAAATGTATGGTATTCTCATTTATTTACTTTCATCCTTCCAATATGTTCATCACATTACTCTAAAATGTAGGTTACGTTTGTTATATTTCTGCTCTGTTCTTCATTATTATTGGTTTGATGTGTGTTGTTGTATGTGGAGAGACTGGGACGAGTATATTCATCGTCTCTGTCTTTCCATAAGACTGAGACTGAGACGTGAACTATGCTCGTACCAGTCTTCCCCATGCACAACTGGGAAGAGCAAGACCTGCCAAACTGGGACGAGAAATCTCTCGTCTGGCATTCAAATCACAGACGAGGACTCGTCCCGGTCTGGCATTTGATAGACTCGTGGGACGAGTAATCTCTCGTCCCAGTCTGGGGTGTGATAGACCCGTACGAGTACGATACCCAAAGATGACAAGACAAGGACGACAGAGACGAGCATACCCTAAACCCTAAACCCTGAAATCCTCTCTTATCATGAAAAAATGGTATTCAATATTAAAAATGTAAATTGTAAGTCCTAAACCATATAATCATGTAATCTAAACTATAAACTCAAAATCCTACAATCATCATATCTTAATCATGTAATGCCTAAACCTTATACATACCATTAAACCAACTAACATCATCCCAAAATCCTACATGTGTAGACACTAAACACTATAACCAACTAAGTATCATTCCTATAGACACTAAAAATGTTAATTGTAAGTCCTAAACCATATAATCATGTAATCTAAACTATAAACTCAACATCCTACAATCATCATATCTTAATCATGTAATGCCTAAACCTTATACATACCATTAAACCAACTAACATCCTCCCAAAATCCTACATTTGTAGACACTAAACACTATAACCAACTAAGTATCATTCCTATAGCCACTAAAGATGTTAATTGTAAGTCATAAACAATAATAATACTAAACATGAATCCCTAAATCACAGAACATCCAAGCATTTTAAGTAAACCCTAAGATTGTACACCTAAGACTAGGACGAGTATACTCTCGTCCCAGTTGTAAATACAGGGACGAACATTCTCTCGTCCCAGTTGTAAATACAGGGACGAGTATACTCTCGTCACAGTTGTAAAAACAAGGACGAACATTCTCTCGCCCCAGTTGTAAATACAGGGACGAGTATACTCTCGTCACAGTTGTAAAAACAGGGACGAACATTCTCTCGTCCCAGTTGTAAATACAGGGACGAGTATACTCTCGTCACAGTTGTAAAAACATGGACGAACATTCTCTCGTCCCAGTTGTAAATACAGGGACGAGTATACTCTCGTCACAGTTGTAAAAACAGGGACGAACATTCTCTCGTCCCAGTTGTAAATACAGGGACGAGTATACTCTCGTCACAGTTTAAAATAAATATGTTGTCTGAGCTGGTGGTGGTCCCTCTCCTTCCTGAAAAAAGTACAGAAATTCTGTTACCCATCAGAAAACTTTTTTCTTTGTTTGACCAAACCCTAATTTCATCCAAACCCTAAAATCGTCCTCTCTCTTTCTACTATCCGAACCCTAAACCCTAAAATCATTTTCTCTCTTTCTACTATCCGAACCCTAAACCCTAAAATCATTCTCTCTCTTGACATGTAGAAATGGTGAGAAAATTGATGTTCCGTGCTGTTTGGAATGGTGAATGGACGCTTGCCGAAGGTAGACACATATACATAGGTCATGCAGTGAAGAATGCAGTATTCAAGATAATTCAAGGCATTACCGTGGAATCTTTGGAGCACGAAGTTTCGGTCAGAATGGATACAGATTGTCCGCCTACCAAAAAGGTTGTCTTATCTTATCATTTCCAATTTCCAGATGCTAACCTGATCGAGCCTAATGTCCTCGCTAAAGATTTAGAAATCAAAGATATATTTGATACTACGGAAAAGGGATCATGACGAGTTGACGTTCGTTTCAGATCGGCACCGGGCTATCATCAATTCAGTCAAGGCCGTGTACCCCTTATCCAACCACGTCCACTACTATTACCATTTGAAAATGAACGCTGTGAAGCATTACAATACACAAAAGTGGGTGCCTCATTACCACAATGCGGCCTACACATTTGATAAGGATGCGTGTGAGTCACATCTGATAGACATGGGTATTGAGTGCGACAAAGTAAACAGCGTTAACGACAAGACCGTCGAACGTTACTTACGGGATGCCAGTCTAGAGAAATGGGCAAGGTCCCATTGTAAAACAGCACGGTTTGAGATTCTTACATTCAACTATGCTGAGTCCATTAACTCGTGCCTGCTGCCGACCAGGTCTGACAAAGCTCTTACAATGTTCTCCCAAATAAGCGATCATCAGAGCGAGTGGCACCTTAAAAAACGAAACCTCGGCTTTGACATGGGCAACACCTACCTGACTGCGAAAATGGAGAAAAGAATGTTGAGTCGTTCTATAAAGTGTATAGATTTTCGCGTGCGACCAATTTCAGAGTCTCTGTATGAAGTCCGCGGTAATCATCTGAAAACTCATATCGTGGAATTCAAACCTGGACATTGCCTCAGAACCTGCACGTGCGGCAAATACCAACAGATGTGGTTCCCGTGTGTACATGCGTGTGCTTGTGCAAAAGAACTCAGAAAACTTGGCCGTTACAATGCCGACCATGATATGAAGGTCATGTACGACCACACCAGCAGGTTCTATTCACTGGAAAACTACCATCTGGCTTATGCAGGTACAATTAAGACTCCTCCCAACCCAGCAACGTGGACCAGCGAAGTCACAAGCGAAGTACCTGCACACATAAGAAACATTCGCCCACTTCCACCGAAGAAAGTTGTAACAGTTGGGAGGGACAAGGAGAAAAGACACAAGCCAATGGTCGAAACTGTTCGTGAAAAAAAGCGAGGAACGGGAACGTACGGATGTAGCCATTGCCATGTAAAAGGACACACCAGAAAGATTTGCCCTCAATTGAAAAATTAATGTTGTGATAAAAGCCGTTGTTCTTCGTTCTTTGTAATGTAATTATTAGTTCGCAACCTCTTTTGATGATTGCGCAAACAATATATCTGTTGTTTCGATCAATTATTGTGTTTTTTAATTTGAATATGCATTTTATTACATAAATAAAAAATATATCTTTTTCTTGTGTTTTTTAATATGAATATGCATTTTAATACATAAATAAACAATATATCTTTTATTTCGATCAATTCTTGTGTTTTTTAATATGAATCTGCATTTTAATACATAGATAAACAATTTCTTTTTTAAATTTATTTAATATGAATATGCATTTCTTACAAAAAACTGTTACGTATTTCAACAATGTTATTATTACAAACCTTCTAAAAAACATACATGCATGTTTTCTAGAAAATGCAATTATACCCGGCACATGAACCAAAATCTCTCTCCGTCTCTTCATCTACCCAGGAAGCACTACAAAATCCACTCTTCTCTCCAAAACTCACCACATTCTGAAATGGCAAAGAAGAAGATACCAAAGGAGTGGGACGAGGACAAAGAGGAGGAGGATACTGAAAGGTCCGAGGACGAGGACAAGGAGGAGGAGGATACTGAAAGGTCCGAGGACGAGGACGAGGACGAGGAAGAGGATGAAGACACTGAGGAAGATAGTGACAGTGAAACTGACCGTGAACAATCCTATTTCCGGGCAAAAAGGGGCTCTGAAACTACTCAGTACAGTGACGATGAAGACGAAGAAGATGATGACGACTCCGTGGATTGGCCGCCATCTCCGCCATGGACGCCGAAGAAAAGAAACAGAGACGACGACAGCAGTGAAGAAGAAGATCCGGAGCTCTGGCCTCGCAATCCCAAGAAACCCAAAAAAATGTAATTTTCGTCATGTTTTTAAGTTTTTAATGTAATGAACTTCCCTGTTTCTCAACTGGTTCATGTTTTGATTATGTATTCGTACTTTTTTCTGAACTGGTTCATGTTTTGATTATGTATTCGTACTTTTTTCTGGAAAAAACACAGTTTCTGTGTAAGACGAGCAATTTCTCGTCCCAGTTTGTATTGCTCGTCTCAGTATCAGTGTGGCAATATACTTAGACGAGCAGAACTCTCGTCTCAGTATATTGCCACACTGAGACGAGCAATACAAACTGGGACGAGAAAAAACTGGGACGAGAAACAACTGGAACGAGCACACAAGTCTCACGTCCCAGTTGTTAAGAAGAGAGAAGAGAGAGTTTAGTTTTAAAAAGAAAGTTAATCAAGAGAAAATTGAATTAGTTACAATGATTAACCCTAAGTCAGGTCAACAAATAAACATAAGTGAGAGACGGGTATTTTTCAAAGACCAATTCACCAGACGGTAGGACGCCAATTCTTCCTCTAACCTTACCGTTTCCTGTGTATCCGGCAGAAATGCTCTGAAGTGCAGAGAACAAAGCTCACTCGTTTCTTCACTGATTAACAATGGCCGGCGAAGCTCCCAAGTCTGAGAACCCTCCCCAAAACGACGAGCACTCTTCCGTTGAGGCAACTATCGAATCAAGTGCTCACGGCGGCGCAGAGTCTTCTTGCAACAATATCAACGCCGGAACGTCTGGTGTTGTTACCTCTGACCACCATAAATCCCTAGAGTACGCTGATGAGCTAATTGAGAGAGGATCTAAAGCCTCCAAGGACGGCGATTACTCCGAAGCCACCGAATGCTACAGCCGCGCCTTAGAGATCAGGTCAGGGTTTTACCTTTTCCAATTATCAGTTCATTTTTTTTTTAAATTATCAGTTTATTGTTGTTCTATACTTGCTACATATTTGAAGAAAGACGAATTCTTACCTTCTAGCGTGATATTCCCCATTATCAGAATTTCCTACCTTAGGGTTTTAGCCCTAGTTCATATTGAAATGTAGGAGTGGGAGTTTTTGGACTAATTTAAGAGGTAAGTGGTGCGAAGCGCTCAACTTTAACATGCTAATAGTAGAAGAAAGGTGGACTGGTCTAATGTGATCTTGGAAGTTCCTTATCACTACTTTACTTGATGAAATCACCCACTCTATGTTGGTGGTCATGAAAATTATTGTTCTGATATCACAATAGTAAATGGAACTCCAAGGAGCAAGTAAAATGAATCTTAAACCATACCTCATCAAGTGTATCTACTTAATATGTTGTAAGAGATTGAGAATGATCAAGAATTCAAGATTCAGGATGCAATTCACTTGTTATACTGGTGAAGAGGTGGTGACACGAACACTAGGGTGGTACTTGTGGTGTAGGAATACAAATTCAGTGCTGGGGTGCTGCAGAACTTAGGATCAGACATCGAAATGATGTGCAGGGACGGAACACCTTGCTTGTGTAATTGTGTGTGTGATTTATGGTAGTCCAGGGTTCTAGGTATATGGCACGGGTTTTTGGTGTATGGAGTGGGTGATTTCAAATACAAAGACACGCCCACCTGTGCAAACGAGTGTGCAGATGTTCTGAAACGAGACAGTAGTTACTTGGCATCATTTCCACTGTCGTTGAGATTTCCTGGACTAGAAGTGGTTAAACACTACTGAGTTCTTTTTTCCTTACAAAAATGAGTAAAATTATTTCTGTCTTCTATTATTTATGCTCATCTGAAAGTTCCGTCTTCTCCCTGTAGGGCTGCTCATTACGGGGAGCTTGCTCCTGAATGTATAAGCTTATACTATAGATACGGGTGTGCGCTGCTCTACAAAGCTCAAGAAGAGGCTGATCCATTGGGTGCTGTGCCGAAGAAAGAGGCTGAAACCAAACAAGGCCCAGACAGAAATGGGACTATTGCGACCTCAGTAGTTGGTGAATCCTCTTCAGCTTCTGGTCCTGGTGCTGCTGAACCAGATGGGAGCTCAAATCCCATGGAAGAAGATCCTGATGATGGTTAGTACCCTCTTTAGTTTGCATATGATGCTTTTAGTTGTGAACTCCACTCGCCACAGAGTCACAGAGTGGTTAATGCTTGGAAAGAATGCTTACAGATGAGCGAGCTGTCATTCTCCTCGTGGTAGGTAACATAGTAGTGGAGTTCATTATGCTTTAGAAACACCTAATAGAATAAACACCTTTGTTTTCTGCTAGCTAAAAGGTTGTTTAGAGCTTGTTTTACTGTACATTTTATCTCTGCTAGTGGCATTTGGTTTTTTAAAGTTTTTTACTGGGGGCAAACCTGCTTCAGAGTAGATAAAAAAGCTCATCTGCACTCAACTATTATATTTTTAACACCCAAATCTATATTATAAAATAGCATGGTTTAACTAACTATGATTTTTCAACCGTTAGATTAAATCAACTCCATCCCCTCCATTAGATCTCACCTACTTATTACATCTAACTACCCACTCTCCTTGGACATCCCTAACTACCCACTCTCTTTGGACATCCCTAACTAATAGGATAGAGGTTTTTCTCAACTACTACCTCTGTTTCGCCTGTTTCAGCCTACTTCACTTTTTGTCACTATTCACTGGGTTACTTTTATCCGGTGATTTGATTAGCAAAACGATACAAGAATTTGGTAATCTTTGCATGGTGTTATAGAGGAAAGTTTATTCTAAAATACCATGAATAAATTGTTAAAAAATTACATCGTTTTGGTACCCAAATCACCAAGTTAAAGTGACTCAGTTACGGGTTAAAAAGTCAAACGCAGACGAAACGGAGGTAGTACATCACAAATTAATAGGAGATAGGTTGTGAGGGATTCCCACGTAATGGTCATCCCATATTTGGTAGTTGTTTTTTTTTCACCACATTTGTAAATATAATTTTTAGATAACACCTCTAATTTCATTTAAAAAAACACCTCTAAATTCAAAAACTATCCAATTTATGGATAGTGCCCTCGGGCACGGGCAATACTCTAGTAGTTGTAAAAATTTACTGTCTTTGCTTCCCTTTGTCACTGGAAGTATTTTTTTTTTTCTAAAATATCCATCATTGAATTATGTGGCATTTAGGCAACCAGGGTTTTAAGTACTAATATAAATAATATAATAGCATAAAACTTCTTCAAACAGAGAGGACTGATAGGCATGGTGGATCAAATAGGCATGGAACTATTTTCTTGTGGAACTACCTACACTAGGCTACTCATTCTCAGTATCCTTCAACTGCATTTTTTTTAAAATGAACAAAGAATTGATACGAAACTCCCAGATGCTATACTTAACATGTATAGCAATAACTAACAGAAACTCGGAACATGTACATATTGCTGTCACTGTTTCTGCAGTAAGGAGAGCCCCTATATATTGAAGCCAAGAGAACATTAGATTCCAGAAATATTGGAGAGTGGGGAGCGTATAAATCAGCTATTTGAAAAGCATGGATGGTCTTTATATTTGTTGTTGATTCTGACAAGGACTGGGTCAGCATCAATCAGATGAATTTGAACCGGGTTTCTCTGCAAATGAGATGGTCACTCCCACCAGTAGTCAGATAGAGATATCATCAGTTAGTGAATATTTGTCATCGAGTGGGTGCTAGACTGTTGTTGATGAGGTGCAGTTTGACCACATAAGTCTGAAGATAGCGTAATTGAAGTAAAGGGACACAGATTTTCTCATTCTCTTGCATTGAGTGCCCGAGAGAGATCAGTTTGAAAATGTACTATCTATGACAGGAGCCGCTGCACAAGCAGCTGGCTTCATCTGTAGCAATGATACCTGTGTTACCTTTACCAGGGTGTAGGTTTCCTGTTTGGTAAGGATCCAAGGTCCAATTTGTCGAGTTCTCTTAAGCTGATGAAGTGATGATATTTGGACTCAGCTTAAATATTATCCAAACAGTTTGTTACTGACATTATGAATATCCACTGTCCTAATGCAGTTGTCCAACATGCAACTTGGAATCTGGCAGATTCTTTAGAGAAATGTACTGACTTTGGTTCCAATGTGTTTGCCTTTACTTACATCTGCTGCTGGAATATGTCGGACCCTCATTTTTTGCTTTGCTGCCTTTCACAGATGCAAATGCATCGTTTCTCTGAAATTGACACCCTCTTTAAAGTCATGTTGTATTGTTTAAGCATAAAGGATCCTACATAGCTCCCAACTGTATAAACATGGGAGCACTCTTGTCTGCAATTGAACCAGGCACCAATAGTCATCTGATACTTGAACACCAACTAGTTACTTCATCAGCAATCAATTTTTCCATTCATGTGAAAGCATCCTGTGTAATTTCTTATATTCTATGATTTTCTTTTTCCTTGGAGATAGAATCCTTCGAAAAAGACAAGGAACAAGACAATGAGGAAAGTGACGATGACGAAGATGAACTCGCTGAAGCAGATGAGGATGAGACTGATCTTGATTTGGCATGGAAAATGCTGGATCTTGCAAGGGCTATTGCTGAAAGAGACTCGGGGGATACAATGGAGAAAGCTGATATATTGTCAGCCTTAGCGGAAGTTGCTTTGGAAAGAGGTTCACCTTTAACATTACTGAAACTTATTTTAGTACTCGGTGGATGAATGGCTGTTGGAAGGGTTACTTGTAGAGTCTGCACCATTACAAGATTTCCACTGCCTAAACTAACATGGTTTTTCTTCCCTCTTTTGACATCATGCAGAGGATATTGAAACCTCCGTTGGTGATTACCTGAAAGCACTAGCGATCTTGGAACGTTTGGTTGAACCAGACAGTCGACTTATAGCTGAACTGTATCCTTTTTTATTTTTAAGCTTACTAACTTATATCTTAGGTCACTAGCTGTTGCTGATAACTTATTTAAGAGTAACGGGCTACATGTCAACATCCAACATATTAAAGTACATTTTTCTTTCCCTTAATCTGTGAACATCCTCTTTCTGAGTTGTGGCCTTGACTATAGCACTTAGAAATTTCAGGATCTGTTTGTGTTTAGAGACTGGGTCAAAGGCTGAAGAAGCCATTCCATATTGCCAAAAGGCCATATCAATTTGCAAGTCCCGCATGCAGCGCCTCAAGAGTGAATTGAAAAATTTGTCAGAGTCGTCAGCTAAATCACCGACATCAGACTCGGAACAGACAGCCCAACATTCTTCTAATGGACCGCAGTCGAATGAGTCAACTGCAGATAAAGAGAGTGAGATTGAAACACTCACTGACCTAACTGGTGACCTTGAGAAGAAGGCAAGTGTAACAGAAATCCGTGTTAGATTTCACCATCCGTATATAACTTTACTGAGCTGATCGCATTCCCTTTTTGCAGCTTGAAGATCTTCAGCAGCTTGTGTCAAACCCAACATCAATTCTATCAGATATCCTTGGTTTAATGTCTGCCAAGGCAAGAGAGCAGAACGCACCAACTTCAAGCTCTTCCCAGATTGGTGTAGGTAGCAGCCGAGAAGATCTCCACTGTTCTGTTTCCACCACCCACACGAATGGCGCAGCTGGTGTGACACATCTTGGCGTGGTGGGAAGAGGAGTTAAGCGAGTGGTGATGCATTCAGTAGCAGCAGAATCAAGCCCTGCGAAGAAACCAGAAGTGGGTCCCACACCAGATAAAGGCGATGGTAATGCCTCTTGAAGGTATTCCTTCAAGTTGTCTGTACCCAAATTCAGCGGGGCTAATGTTTTCAAGTTATTTTTTCCCTCGGTTCTCTCTATAAACAATGGCGTTGAGTTAACTTAATTGCTGATGGATAATAGGCGATAGCGTGGTTATCTTGTGTGAGGTGATTGTAACATAATTGCTTGGGTATTAAGTGATAGGTTTGAACATAGACGTCAACATTCTAGCTTTCCTTGATCTATCAGACTATCATTCTCTATGAATGAGTATAAAATTTAAAATTACGATATGCTACTGTGATGCTGATTTGTAAATTTCCTTCTTTCTTTAGCTTCAGAATCTTCTGCTGTTGTGCTAACTTTCGAAGCTTTTTTCTATTGTTCAGGCTTAGGTCTCATTCTGGAAAATCTATTTACCACTTTGTAACTCACCATCTATACATTAGAATAGATAAAACGCGATGAAAGATTCATTTTACTTTACTATTAATCAATCTCTGTGTGCCATATGAGATGATAGCCGGGTCGAGTGAAATATTACGAAGGCTGTTATGCGGGAAAATCACTGTTTAGGATGTCAGATGGAGACTTATCGCTTGCTATTCTTTCTTGGGGAGTCATGTTTCTGTTGTCTCTAGATTGTTTTGGTGTGTTAATTCTGAAAGCAACTGGAGCATTGTTCTTGTTTATATCTCCATGTACAATGGTTTTCTTACTACAGACATGAGGTTGGATGACAAGAAGTCTTGTTTGTATTGCATCATGTTAGAAACTATTTTGACAATTTATGAAAAATCCAAGAGCTTTTCTATACATTTCTGCCTGCTTGCTTGTGCTAGGTGACCTTTTCTGGTGTCTCCACTCTGAGAACATATGCTTTTGTTAATGTTTTCTTTTTGAAATATATGCACTACTATGCAGAGCGATACCTTCAGAGGGAAATGTTTTTGCATTGTAGAAACTAGATTATATAGAACAATGATCGTTAGTATCAAAGTGGTTGTGTATGGATTATATATGTAACCGATAGATAGCAATATTTTCACTGAAGGGTAAAGAATAGAGAGTATCCTCAAAATGTGCTACAGGTTGCAGTGCAAGAAGTGAGGGAAGCTAACATGGGGTGGTTGTGGAGATCACCTTAAGAGCCTCTATGCAAGCATTGAAGAGGGAAAGCACTGCATGTGCCGCTCTTGGCCAGGGGTCGTTGTCCGTCCTACCAACGCTCAACCACCGCCTTCAGGAGGGTCATTTTCTCTGCAAACCGCAGGTACAACAAATTCCTTATTCTGTTTCTTCTTTCAGCCTATGATTCAGTTTGGTACTTCCTGAAGATAATGAATTTACAAATTCGTGTCTTTTTCTAGCATTTTGCACAAGTTCATGGGTCTGAATCACTCTCATATGTGGCACACTTGATTTTGTCTTGGAGTAGTTTATAAAGATTGTACATTACAATCTGTTTTTCTTTTGTGTCCTTTTATGAACTCAGAAACCAACTTGGTTTCATTAGTACAAGTTTTAGTGGTTTACTTGGTGCCTGCATAGTTCCGCATCCCATGTGTACTAGATATGTTGGTACCAGAATGTTTCTTTTTAGGTTAAACCATCCTTTTCTGATGTGTACTTGACCAGATTGGCACTTATTTCCTACTATTTCCTCTAAAATTAGAGGAAGAGCTTTGGTAGTTTGACCCATTTATTCTAAATTATACAGTAATAAATAAGACTAACTCGCGAATCATGAAACACTAGTAGTTCAATCTGCCATAGTGGTTTTTGTAATCGTGCTGAATGTAACTTGTGATGGTCTGTACTGATTGGGTAATCGGTCTCTCTTTTGGGCAGGTTGAAATGAGATCTTGAAGATGGTTTGAATGCCGGGTAGCTGAAGCTAACTATCTTGTGTTAGGTTCATGGCTGGTCTCTGAATAAATAGAATGTAATAAGACATGTTTTCTTTCTTTTCCAGTTTTTTTCTTTGAATAAGTAATGTTTTAGCAGGTGAATGAAACATAAGGTCAATGGCTATTGACCCTACCCTTGTTGGTCTTCTAGTGTTTGGAATAATTAGTTGGAAAACTACAACTCCTAAAAGTTCTTTTGGGTTTCGGCACTAAATGCATGGCTGTGGGTTTTGTGCTGAATGCTGATGTTTGTCTGAGCCCTAAGCTGCCTCGGCAAACATCTGCTCCACTGGCATATGTTGCTCATGACCAATTACACTGTCATACACCTTAAATGGAGAAACTACTTGTAAAAATTACAGTTACGTGTTCTCACTGATAACAATTCTCAATTTTAGATGGTGCGACCATTCTAAACAGCATGAGAGCGCCAACGTTGTTCAACTTGCAGGGGGTATGAAAGATATGCAATCTTCACTGTCTTTTTAGAAAATGATGGGGGACCCAAATGTATTAGTTTTAGAAGGATTTTGGATGGGTGAAAGACCCTTTCACCCTCTCCAGTTTGACAAAGTTGACAGAAAAGACTTCCACCACTGCTAATTTATAAGATGACACTAACGCCCTTCTTGGGGCCATATTTTAAGACATTTAAACCCTAACTTTGTCACCACTGCTAATTCATGCTCTTAGCAGACAAATTTGTACCCAAAACTACTGAGTGACAGGTTGCAGCGCCAAGCTAACAACATCACAGAAAAGTGTCTTTGGATCAAACCCAAGGGGGTGAAAGTGTCCTTTTACCCATTTTGGATCACTCTTTTCTTTGAATGGTCTTTTTTATTTGTCTCTTTTGCCATTCATATCCTCTATACTGTGCTTTCAAGCAAATCAGAAGATTCAGGTTGTGTTTGTTTGTCTCCCATTATAGTTGAACCTTTTGCAATTCAAAAGTTGGGTCTCACACGAATATATGATCATCATGTTGTGATTTCAAAATACCTAGGGCATGCGAGTTTCAAGACGTTTGTCACAGTTTATAATTATAAGGTAACGCTTCAAAAAACTGCTCTCTCACCAGAGCCTCTCCCACTGCTCTTTGAGCCACAACCCTCAACTCCACTCAACTCCATTCCAAATTCATAAAATCAAATCTCCAATTCAAACCAAAACCAACCTTTCGTCTTCTTCAATTCACTCTGCTCTTGTATGAACTGATTGGTAGCAGCTTCCAATCAAATCACTTGCTTTTCCTCTAACCCTCTTCCCCTATTTCTCCCATATGAAGAACCCCCATACCCTAAGACCTATACAGTAATCATTTCATGCATTGTAACTCACGGCTAGCCTAATTTTGCACCCTCCCGAGATTTGGCAATATTTTCTTGTGCATGCATTGGTTCCTTTTGAAGCTAGCTTGTTTATTTCTCTTATATTGCTAATAAAATCTTTTCATATCTTGGTTGCAGGTTCCTTCTCGTTGTTTATATTATGATACTTTGAATGTTTCCTTGATCCAGTTTCATTTCATAGTCTATAGCTTGTTCCAGTTCCTTTATCTCTTCTGATTTTCCTATGTCTAATCCCTTCCAATTTGATGTTAGTAGTCCCTCTTCCAATGACTCCATGGAGGAAAGACTGGATGAGAGGGGGTCAGTGATTTCATTGAATCCTAACAGAGCCTTCACCTTCCGGGAAATCATGAAACATACACTGGTAGCCAAATTTGTAGGTAAAAACTCTCTTTCTCCTCTTGTTATTCAGCAAGCAATCTGCAAAGCATGGAAAACTTTGGGGTCAGTTTGGATTGAGAAGAAGGTTGAAGTTTATCTTTTTCATTTTCAAAATCCTAAAGACAAAGAATTCTTTCTCAACGAATCTCTTATCTCCATTCATGGCTTATCCCTGATTTTCAAAGAGAGACAAAATAATCAAGCTCTTTCTGAAGTTGATTTTTCTAAGGCTGATTTATGGTTTCAAGTTCCAAACATTCCTCTGGAAGGTTTTGATCGAGATACGGCTGAAAAACTGGGTAATTTAGCAGGGGACTTGATAGTGGTTGATTGGTCATTTGATAGGGTTAGAGCATTACATGGCTTGCGTATAAAAGTTAGAGTCTCTTTGGATCAAGCCCTAACCCCAGGAGCTTATGTTAATGTCCCAGGAGAAGAAGAAAAGAAATGGGTTTTTTTCAGGTATGAAAGAATTTTTAAGGTCTGTTACAGGTGTGGATGCATTGGACACGACAACAAAAGATGCAGTACTAACCTGGTAGAAGTATTGGAGAAGTTGGAGACCAGATACCTGCAATCGCACCACCTATCCTCCTATCCTTTCTATGTGAACCCTCAGAGGAAAATGTTTACACACCTTCTCATACTACACTCTAAGCATGGCCATTTCCGAACGATGAAATTCGATACCAGTAGAACTCCCATCTATGAGTTTCAAGATGTCCCAACTCTCCAAGACCCTAACCAAGGACCCCCTATACCAGCTAATCAACAAATCTCTGAGCATTCTACCTCTTCCACTGATTCTGCGAACTACTTTACTCCACCCTCTGAACCCTACCACAATGAGAGCTCCAAAAAGCCAAGAATTGAGAGTGATCCTCCTTTTATAGGAAACACATCTACGGTGGAAGATCATCAGTCAAAGCCCCCCCCCAGATGAATCAGTTACACCCCAAAACGGTTCCACTGGCCTCACAAATGCATGCATGCTTCCCAAGAGGCACCATGAATGTATCTGCTTCCCAACAGGCGCAACCGGTCAACTTTCATGCCGATTGGTTCACTGAATTAGCATTAAACCAACGCATGCATTTGGGATTCCAAAGAGGCGACTCCTTATTGCAAGAGCTTTGTAACCTACCCCCTATCTGCACTATAAATGCCACACCTCTGTCACAGAATCAAGTTTCGCAGAATCCTACTATCTACTCTATCCCCTCTTCCATTCCCTCTCATTCTCTGTCACAACCCACAATGGTGAGACAACTCCCAACAACCTTCAAAAAACTTGACCGCACAAGCTTTGCTATAAGAGCCCCTGATTTCTCTCCCACAGTAACCATTGAACCAGACTCAGAAAAAGCTCAGAGGAGACAAGATCTAGCAGAGATTGATAGGATGTTGAAAGAGAGTGGTCCATCAGTGCCAAAGAAATCAAGAGGCAAGAGGAGTGTAGGGAAGAAGACACAAGGGGTAGAGAAGAAACTGATTGCCAAGAAGGTCACAGAGAAAGTCACAGAGAGAGCCAAAGGAAAGATGCCAGTCAAGACGAAACCGCTCCAAATTCAGGCTCTCAAGAACGGCAAAACCAAACGAGGCAGTAGGGCAACAGTCTGCTGATCCCAAGGGAAAGGGTAAGAGGCAGAGGACATCTTCCAAGCCAGAAACTATCAAAGCTGCTAACCAATGGGTGGAAGTTGAAGTTCAGAAAGGCAACTTCTCTTGGCAAGCTGGGCAAGTTCATATTGATCCACAGTTCACTCCAGTGGCGCCTCAAGCTTTAGTGGAAGTCTCTGATGCTTTTCCTCTTGCTGTGCTGCCTCCAGCGTTTGTGGCCCATGCAAAAGCTCCTGCTTTCAAGGAAGAAAGCTCAGTTCTTGTTTCTTCTTCTGTTCATGGCTCCTCTGGTGATCAAACTGCTTCTGCTGGAGATGTTGCTGGTGCAAAAGTCTTTCAAGAAGGTGCTGGTGTTGATCTTCCTCCTCTCCCAGATGATGAACTGTTGTCAGCTGTGATTCCTTTTATCGATGCTTAGAAGGTTGTCTGGAGTTATTTCTTATTTGGTGGTAGCTTCTGCTGGTCTTTTGGTCACTTTGATATCTCTTTGTATTCGCTTTGAACGATGGTCTCATTTTGGTTGGGTTGTATGTTTCTTGCTTTTGAGGGCTGGGCTCTTGCCTATTCCTCCCCTCTTTTGTTGGGTCTATGGTATAGTCTTAGTCTTGGCGTCTTGGGGTCGTGATGTATGATTTAGTCTTCTGTTTAGTCTTCTATTTAGTCTTCTATCTAGCGTACGTTGCTTTTGTAATTTCGTTTCTATATTAATGAAGTTCTTCTAGTTTCGCAAAAAAAAAAGACGTTTGTCACAAGGGCTTGAGTTCTAAATTTAAAAAAAAAAAGAAAAGTTTAGTGTGTTGCCTGTCGATCTTCTATTCTGAGCCTCTCACTTAGAGCCACTCATAATAACTTATTTTTATAATGTAGTTTGCAAATTATTAGACTAGAATGAGAGTTTAGTTAATATGTACCATAAATGCAATGAGTGCGAGTAGCTGCGTTATCAAATAAATAATACTACCTCCGTTTCTTCTCTATCACACCGGTTTGATTTTTTGACTCGTATCTGGGTCACTTTGACAGGATGATTTGGATAACACAACCGTTCGATTTTTTGATAACTTTTTCACCGTGTTATAGAGCAACTTTTACTCTACAACGCCGTGAAAAAATTATCAAAAAATTGCATTGTTTTGTTACATAAATCACCGAGTCAAAGTGACCCAGTGAATAGTGACAAAAGTCAAACTGGTGTGATAGAGAAGAAACGGAGGTAGTATCAACTAGTTCATTTCACAGAAGCGATACATAATCGCATCCGTTTTCTTCTCTTCTTTATAATTTACAAAGTATTTAAGATTGCACACATAAAATACGGTGGAGATGGAAATAAATTTGCTATTTTAGGAACCTAGGGTGACTACAAACTACAAAAGTTGTTACAATACATTCACAACTATTGTGCATCTACTTGGACAAACCCAACATAAGTCGTAATGATGATATCAAAACAAGTAGAACCAACAAAACTGTGACAATAGCTAATTCGTTACATAATGTAACTGTTCCTACTATAAAAGTAGGTACTTCACGCTATTTGTTCAACCATTAGTTGACTTGAAGTTTATGTAAATATAAAATGGGTTAATTGCATGTTACCCCCTGTGGTTTGAGATTTGTGCGAAAGACCCCCTCGTGGTCTAAAATGTTGCAAGATACCCCTCGTGGTTTAGTTTTTGTGCGGTTCTGTTAGAACTAACGGAATCCGTCAACTTTTCACATTTTGTACCCAGTATACCCTCAGTTCTCACACTCAAAAAAAATAAAGAAATAAAAAAGAAAAAGAAAAAGAAAAAGAACGAACAGATCTGAAAGCTCTCAGATATGATGGATGGGGATGAGGATGAGGATGAGGAGGACGACGACGAGAAGGGGGAGGAGGGAGGCAGAGGATGAGGAGGAGGGAGGAAGAGGACGGGAAAGATGAGGGAGTAGGCCGGTGTTGCTACCGCGACGAACACGGACGTTGCGGACGACGACCGGTGGAGGCGGCGGCGACGGGGCAGGTGAAAGAACTCCTCCTCTTTTGCCGCTGCTATCAGAGAAACAAAAGAAGAAGTAGAAGATTGAAAGATAGAAAAAGAGAGAGAACAAATTTTTAGAGAGAGAAAGGAAAGGAGTAAATGAAGGGTGTATGCTATATATTAAAGGGTAGTTAAGTCCTTTTACCCTCTCTAACAGAAAAACACCCCCTTACTGCACAAAAAAGAAACTACAAGGAGGTATATTGTAACATTTTAGACCTCAAGGAAGTCTTTTGCACAAACCCCTAACCACAGGGGGGTAAAATGCAATTAACCCATATAAATTTTATCAGAGAGAGAACCAGACATTAAACTTAAGTGAGACAAGAAACTCGATAGTGTACACGATCGTGTTAACTAAGATAGCCAATTGGTACTTGGAGTCGTCGTACACCGACGCGACATATTTGGAACACACTCTGACGTTAATAATCCACAAAAAGAGTTGACACCGTATTTTTGTGAACATTAGTAGCTATAATAAAGCAAAGATTCTCACTATTATGAAGCACGACACGTATAGGTTACTTCATAGTACTGTTTGTCCAAGACTGAGCCTTTAAATCGGTTAATAATAGCAGTAATAATCAAATCATCAAGTTTAACACCATAAATTCAAAATAAAGTTTTTAACATTTTAGTGACAGAATATCACATTGGATACGAAGAACACCAGTAAAATTTAGCTCCTCCGAGGTGTCACATATACAAGTTTGTGGGTGAAAAGAAAAGGAGAGCAATGAATTATTATTAATAAAAAAATAATAAAAAGTTAAAATAATATTCATGCCTACCACTCCGTCCCAGCTCTTACTATCCATTGTGGCTGGGCACGGGTTTTAAGAGCTGGGGCGGAAAGTCTATTTTACCCATACTCTAATTTGTGAATTACAACTATCACTATCACCTACCAGCCACCACCTACCAACTCTGTCACAACTCTGTCACCACCACCACCACCTACCAGCCACCATCAACACCACCATTATGCCACCAGAAACAAGAACACAACCAAACACATCAAATTTAACCAATTATGTACAAAAAATACAGATCTAGACTAAAAATTTACAGATCTCAGAAAAGTTACAAGAGGGTGTAGAAAAGAAGATGAAGAAGAAGAGAGAGAGAGAACAGATCTGGAACTGGGTCGCCGCCGTCGTCCTCACTGCCAAACACCGGCGTCCTTTCCGTCGTCCTCACCGCCAAACACCGTCGTCCTTGCCGTCATCTTCCACCAGCAACGAGCCCGTCGTCTCTTCTCCCTCTTCCACCATAACCATCGCCGCAATGACCCAGTAACAGATCTCGAGAGAGAGAGAGAACAGATCTGGTACTGGGTCGCCCTCCACTGCCGCCGCCGCCGTCGTCCGTCGCCTCACCACTACCACAGACCGGCGTCCTCACCTGCGTCGCCATTTCTACCAGTGTCCTCACCCTCTATTTCTCCGGCGTCCTCACCCTCTCTTTCTCCATCTCTACCAGTGTCTATCTCTCTCCCTCTCTTTCTCTATCTAACGTGTGGTGTTCCGAGTGTTTTTGTGAGGATGAGAGGATAAGATTTGATGTAAGTGGGTGGGGTTGGGAATAGGAAAAAGCATGTGGGGTGTTAATGAAAAGGGTAAAATTGACATTTCAAACAAATTAAGGTTACCAAAAAAGAAAATGGGTAGAAAGTGTTGGGACAAACAAAAAAGAAAATGAGTAGAAAGAGTTGGGACGGAGTGGTACAAAAGTAAAGAAAGGTAATAAATTTTCACCAAATTTTTGCTAGAGTGCACCCTCATTAATGTGGAATAATTAATGTCAAACTTACTACGCTTTCCCTCCAATACTTTCCTTTTATGCAATCCTTTTTTTGAAATTTTAGGAAACAAAATCAATGCAGGACCTCACTCTGGTATAGCAAATACCAGTTGGCCAGCAAAACTCGCGTGTTCTACATTACTCCTTCGCCTCTCTTAGGTTTATAATCAAATTCTCTGCTACACCATTCATTCTTCACACAAACAACACCAAACCCTTCGACAGAAGACGGCGAGAAAACGAAAACCACCAACTTCGCCGCCGTCTTCTCCTACTTTACTTTCGCCCCCATCTTTTCTGCTCTAAACCGAAAGCAGAATCACCCTCTGAACTGATCAATCATGTCTTCTTCTTCTTCTTTGAAGACGACGACCTCCAAAGGGCAAGCATGGTGAGAATTCAATCACCTCCTTACAAATTACTAGCTCTCATCAACAGCTTTCGTTCAATTTCGTTTAATCATGTCGAATTGCTCTGTCTCTTTGCAGGTTTTGTACCACTGGTCTGCCGAGCGATATCGTGATCGACGTCGACGACATGACCTTCCATCTCCACAAGGTTGATTATTCTTCCCCAAATCTCTTTAATTTCATGGGTTTCTCTTCAATATCGGTTTCTGAATTTGTGTGTTTGGTTTTGCTGTTGATTCAGTTTCCATTGATGTCGAGAAGCAAAAAGCTTCACCAGCTGATAACAGAACTAGACACGCATCCCAATCTAGAGGAAGACGATACAGAGGACGAAGACGAGATCGAGGAGGAGGTTCAGAGCCGAATCACGCTCCATGAATTCCCCGGCGGTTCGGAGACGTTCGAGACGGCGGCGAAATTCTGCTATGGGGCGAAGATACCTCTGACGTCATCAAACGTCGCCGCCCTCCGGTGTGCCGGGGAGTTTCTCGAGATGACGGAGGACTACCACCACAACAACCTCATTTCAAAAACCGAGCAATTCTTTTCTCAGATAGTCCTCAAAAGCATCGACGAGTCAGTGAAGACGCTCAAGTCATGCGAGAAATTAATCCCACTAGCCGAATCACTCAACATTGTTGAGAGATGCGTTGAATCGATCTCCGAAAAGGCCTCCGCCGCAGATCCATCTCTGTTCGGATGGCCGGTGAAAACCGGCCCTCGCCGGAAACCCACCTGGTTAAATGACCTCTCCAATCTGTGTTTCCCATTGTTCAAACAATTGATCTCCGCCATGGAAGCAACAGATATGAGCAGAGAAATCATCGAGAATTGCTTATTATACTACGCCAAGGGCTACATCACTCGCTCCGATTGGAAACCGCCGTCATCGCCGGACGAACAGAGGGAGCTACTGGAGACCATAATCGAATATCTTCCCTCAAAACCCACCTCGAATTCGGCGGCGACGATTAAGTGTTTGTTGAAACTGTTGAAGACGGCCAACATAGTGAACGTCTCCAGCGAGTGTAAGTCGGCGTTGGAGTGGCGGATTGGGATTGGGTTAGAGCTAGCGGGATTGGACGATCTTCTGATGCCGAGCTATTCGTACTTGAACGAAACGCTGTACGATGTGGATTGCGTGGAGAGGATGTTGGGACATTTCTTGAGTTGTGTGGAGGAGAAATCGACGGCGGCGATGACAGTGGTCGGGAGATTGATCGACGGCTATCTGGGTGAGATTGCTTCCGATTCGAATCTGAAGACGGAGAAGTTTTATAAGTTGGCCGTTGCTCTGCCGAGACAAGCCAGAGAATTTGATGATGGTTTGTACAGAGCAGTGGATATTTACCTCAAGGTATGAGTTGTTCTTCACCAAACATGTTACTAATTTCTTATTGGGTAAAAGACACCCTCTGGTTTTACTTGAAGACACTTTTACCCCTGTCAGTTTGGAAAAGGGACACTTTCACCTTATGCGTGTCAAAGTTCAAGACACTTACACCTTGGGATGCAAGTTCAAACGAGAACCGTAAAATGAATCGAACATAAATAATCTAATCTTGCAAAAAACCATACAGAACACAAGTCAAACTCGTTAAACCGCACTAAATCGTGTAAAATATATTGTATAGAATTCCCTCACTAAATCACCTGGAGCGGGAGTGCAAAACGAAAAATGTTAGAAGGATTGAGTTTGAGAACGGCACGAGAGTGTCTATATTTAATTTAATATAATTTGATACGCAGTGAATTGATGAAAGGGTTACCCAAAACAGGTTGGGTTGTGAAAAACGGGTCAGGTTTTTTAATAAAGGTATGATAACTGATTATTTCGGCATTTCTGGCAATTTAAATAAGGGTTTTATTTTTTGAGAAAAAAATGGGGTTCTAAGTAACGGTGGTTAGATTTTTTTTGGATGGGAAATATTGATGTACCACATGTATGCATTTTTGAAAATGGCAAACCATATGTATGCATTTTGAAGTTTGGTCATAAATTAATCAAAAAACACTTTCTCGAAAATTACTTCCTGGAAAAAGTTTCGATTCCTCCTCCAACTGGTTCTTTTTTTCACTCAAAAAGTGTTGTAAGTTGATTTTCTAGATTATTAGCCTGGAGTAAGAACATACTATATTCTAATTCCGAGTTTTCTGTAATCTAGACACATCCATCGATACCAGATTCAGAAAAGGAGAAGATATGCAGCATTATGGACTGCCGCAAGCTAACTCTAGAGGCGTGCTCTCACGCCTCCCAGAACGAGCGCCTTCCACTACGCGCCCTAGTTCAAGCACTCTTCTTTGAGCAGATCCAGCTCCGCCAAACCATTACCCAAAACCTCCAACATAGATTCTCAACTACACAAAAAGAGCAAGGAACCAGCAGCAGCAGCTCTAGCACTAGCACTAGAAATAGCGCGATAGTAAAGGAAAATCATGGGGTGGAGGCGCATATGGACGGCATGAGGTCGCGCGTTCATGATCTGGAGCGCGAGTGCTCGATGATGAGGAAGGCGATCAAGAAGATTGACAAAGTGGGGCCACCAGCGGTGAGGAATGCGATCGAAAAGATAGATAAAGTGGGCCCACCGACGGAGGGATGGAGGAGCTCGCTAATGAAGAAGTTTGGGTGCAAATACAAGATGCAGGTATGCGATTCGCATGAATCAATTGTCAAAGAAGCTATCAAGGAACGGGTTCATAGTCATCGCGGTGGTCATAAGTAGAGTTACGAGTGTGTAAGTTGGTATATGCCATATGGGGTTGTATTTTTTTTTTTTTTTTTTTTTATTTCATTTCTTCTGGATCGAAGTATGAGATGGGTGAATACAGCCAACAACACCATAGTATTAATGTTAGACATGCGATCCTCATGAAATTACCTAGTTAAGCTGTAGAAAGAATTAAGTTGACATTTTTGTTTTGCTGGAGACACGGGTGGTACCTGTGCTTGTTTCGATTTGGCCAACGAAGAAAGTTCGTATTCCTCTCTGTCTTCGGACATTCTGGGTCGCGGTTGATCATCTTTGTTTGTTTCCAGATCATTCTTTGTTGGCCTCAGCGACTGTCTTGAACATTTTCTTGGTTTCTGAGTGATCAAACGACAGTTCCCAGTTCATTTCATGGATGTTCGTTTTGCAGAGGGCTATACATCCCAACATAGATGTTTCAAGAACAATGCAATATCATTACCAGCTATATGTACGCTTTTGTAATGAGTTACTATTATTTGGTGATCCTCTTGGCTATTTTTCCTAATTATTCATCTTGTACAACCGATGTGTTTATTTGTGCTCAGGGAACTTCTTTTTGGAGAAAATAGCTAGAAAGAAAGGGAAAAGAAAAATACATTTTGCTTTACATCAAAAATTAGGATGAAAAAGTTGTTGGAAATCATTTATAGTGTGTGTTCATTCATAAATTATCATCTTTCACATATAAAAGTGTGAATTTACTTCTTAAGAATAAACATGCTAATTTAAACAGAATAAACATGCTAATTTACCTCAAATTATGTTAAATTAAAATTCTACAGCACAGGAGAAAACTGCTAATTTAATCTCAAGACAAAATTATATTACTAATTACCATCTAGGGTTCGCAAGCTTTCATTTCTTGCGCGAGATCTTTACTTTGGACAATGGTGTTACCTCTGCTTGCAAGCTTTCATTTCTTGCGCGAGATCTTTACTTTGGACAATGGTGTTACCTCTGCTTGTTTCGACTTCATCTTGATGGATTTAACCAATGAAGAAAGCTCGTGCTTCGCTCTATCTATAGACATCCTAGGTCCCAATTGATCATCTCTGCTTGTTTCCAGATCATATGTGGGTAACTCGTCCAATTTACATGCTCCGGTCCCCAAATCTTCTCCGAAACCTTTCCGCTGCAATTGCCGAACATAGGTTGCACTCCTGGATCGAGAGAACCAAATCCATAAGAAACTAATACGGGAGAGAAAACAAAGTTCTAACACCAAATACATGAAAACTTCTCTGATATTACCAATGTGGTGTCAAAGGGCCGGGCCGGGCCGGGCCAGTTTCGAGGGCTGGGAGGGGAGGGGCGGGTTGGTGGCCCGGTGGGGGAGGAGGGCATGCCGGGTTTCTGGGGAGAAAATGTAGCCCGGACCGGTCCCGAGCCCAAAACCCACAGGTTCAAGGGTCGAGGGGTCCGGTCCGTATAAATATCAATAATATATAAATATATTTTTTATTATATATATATATATTAATAATTGTTTGACTGGTTGACTAAATTACCCCCAAAATAGCATTGGAAAAAGTGGGGGTAAAAAATGGTCAATTACTTAGTTTTTTCAAAAAAAAATGGCCACAGAGGGAGGGGGGGCGGGAGCCCGGCTGAACCAAACAGGGCTTCGAGGATTAGGGGGCCGGGCTGGGCTAGCCAAGGAAAATAGTGCACTGGGTCGGGTTAGGGGCGGGCTAGGAAGGGAGGGGCTGGGCTGGATTAGGGGTGGGAGGGGGCGGGCTGGGGTGGGTTATGAGGAATTCGGGGCGGGCTGGGCGGTTTGCACCGTAGGCTGGCCCTATTAACACCACGATATTACGACTAGCTAACAGTGACAGGAAGACATAACAATCATAAAAGCCGGTACTCCACAGGGATTCACAATATACCCAACTGTAGATGTGTCTGAGATCATTTTTTAAGGAGTTTCTAAAACAATATCATCAATTATAGAGCTCACTGTTTTTTCATGTTAGCCACCTCTGACGATAAGAATATAAGATAGAATCTTGAGAGACACGTGAACGTATGACATACCTTTTGAACTGTGGATCTGTGGGATCCAAAGCATACAGATGCGACGTGAAGATCCGAGAAAATCTTTCATCTTCGAGTTCAGAACTCGGTAACTTCCTCTCTTCTAGATTTTCTTTACCCTTCTTCCCCTTCACCTTCTTTGGTTTCATATTGTACCCCTTCAAATTAGGATCTCCTCCATTGTCGTCTGCTAGTAACAGCTCAAGCTCCGCTCTACTTGCTTCTTTCTCCATTTCCTGGTCCTTCCTAACCTTGCTATCATTTTTCTTCCGAGCACCATATTTAGTCTCCAAAAAGAAGTCATCAATCTCTTTTTTGGGTTCTCCATCCAATTCACTACGCTCATCATCTGATGAATTCTTGGATCTATTTCTCCTAGCTTTCTTTTTCTCTTTCATCTTCCTAAGATGTGCCTCCCAGACTGTTTCTGATTGCTTATCCTTCTTTTCAAGCACTCGCTTGCTTAGATTTTCCAAATCGGTATTGAACGTGACCTCCATGTCCAGGCAACCCTCCTCGTCGTCTTCATTAGAACATTCCCCTGGCTGCAGTATCGCACGGTAAAGATCTTGTTTCTTGGGTTTCTTTATTGTGTCATTTTCCAAAGCATCTTCATCTTCGTCACTATCGCTCTTGTCAGAAGCCAGAACATCATTATGCTCCAAATCAGCTAACTACAAGGCATCAGATTAGGAACAGAATTAGAAAGGGAAGTTGAATAATGTCCATTTTGTTCAAATCCACAATATCATCGGCACTCAAATTTTTCATCAGTGACATTTGAGCAGGCATGAAAAATTTAGTGGCATGTCAATCGTAATCATCATTGTCTGCGACGTAGTTTCATATGGTCATTTACAGTATCCTCGGCACTCAAATTTTCAGCTCCAGAGACTGTTAAATGATACCTGGCTATATATCGAATCTGGAATCTAGGAGAAAAAGGGAAATATAAGTAATTTTCTGGTATCTTATTGAAAATCTTGATATATCTAAGATCGCTTTCCAATGGACAATAAATATAAAATAAAATAGTTATATTTAAAACTCACCATCACACTAGAAAAAGGTGCTTGATTCTTTAAATAAACATGACAAAAGTACTCCTGTAAATTTTTCATTTTCTTTTCCTCTTCTACGGCAAGATCAGGTTGCAATCAAATGTAGGCTAAGAGATGACACAAAAACAAAAAAGAAAACTTCATTTGAAAATTCAGAAAATAATGAAAATGGGGGAGTGACCAGCAGTTCAGTCTTATTCCTATCATCAATGATCCAATCAATATATGCATATGCAAATAGCAGATAGATATAACAAGGATTCACTTTCTTGTAGCAACACTTGAAACAATCATGTGATAAATTGTCAAACCTGGTCGGCATTAAATTTCCTCTTCAACATATTTGCACGTTGTGGTTCATCTTCGTCCCATGTAATCTGGATCTTACTGTGTTGCAGTGCACGGCTGTGGAAATCTACACCTTCGTAACTTGCCGGCACCTGAGTGAAGTCGGAAAATAACATATAAAGATGAGTAGGACTTCAAAAATGCTTTCCGAGTCAAATCCAAATCTCAAAAGCTCACATTAGTACAGTGACAAATGACTAAAGCATCCAAATTGGAGCTTATGCAACCTAGTAACTAAATAGCAGGATGATTGGATTACTTAATTCAACAGTGTACTACCCAAGCAGTCTGGTTTCAGCTCCATAAGAGTCATTAAGTCAAGAAAGTAATAAGATAGCAAAGACTGTCTAATTGTATACGTATGTGAAAGCACCTATTGAGTTTCTGTAACAATACAGAGGTGGAGAAAAAGACTGATCACACTATCAGGAAATCCGGATTTCAAATTCAAAACGTAAGGACCAACGGTGATATTCAGTTAGGCTTTGCTAGTTTGGTCAATACTAACTGCAACATGATAACTCTGAACTTTTTCCTACCATAAACATTTCAACCCTAGTAGTTTGTTGTGAATACTTATTACTTTCAGATCTGCAGAAGTTAATAATCAGACCTTCCGATCCAATTGAAAATCTCAAATGTCCGAAGAGCAGATTAACAACAATATGGTCAGTCATTAGCTAGTTATATACTGGCACTGGCGCGATAAGGTACCACATGTATACTTCACGAATAGTGTACCACAGAGTGCAGACATCAAGAAACAATTTCAAGTTTTTTAAATGGAAACCAAAAGGCAAAACATAAGGATAAAGATCATAGTACTAATGCAATAAAAATTTCTCATGCCAGAAACTTACAAAGGAAGGAGAGTTTACAATACCTCTTTTGCTATATCACGAGGAGGGTGTTTAAATTCCATGGAGTCTGGAATAAACCTAAGGTCCAGCTTATTGGATGATCTTTCAAATTCAACGCCGTCACAAGTTGTGTAAAGGTGATCTGATGTTGCAATTGAATCACATGTGACAACAGCATTGTAGTACCTAAAGGAGGAAATGTGCAGCAGTTAAAGAAATCAAAGATAAGTCAGATTATCATTTCATTGATAAGCCTTCTGAATCAGAAACAAAATAATGACACTCAACTCCACTGGAGAGTAGACTTCGAGGGCTGTTTTTAGGAGCTAAACGGGGAAATGGGGAAACGTCAATCTAAGAAAGAATATCCCATGTCAGGGATTACAATGATGACCTCTTTGAAACTGTTAACCTTTTTCATCAGTGAAATTTGATCAGCTTCCATCTTAAATTGTTTATTTCGAAACAGCAGTCGGTTTAGAAGAAACTATTTTACTAGTGTGTAGTATCACCGAAATCCCCTGGATAATGACACTGCAAATAATCAAAGATCAAAGCACTTCTAAACCAATAGAGAGAGTTACATGTTGACGAGAATGTGCAACTGCCTATCCTCAAAAGATGTTTTAAATGTTGACTTCCAGATAGAAAAAATCATTTCATTATCTAACATGCATGAGGGGGTAGACCAACATGTGCACCAGTAATAACATCAGTAAACCCTTACTTCATTCTCGACAATTCATATGCACGCAGTTTCTTATTGTCAATCTCTCCATCATCACCGTCACCGTCTTCACTTTCATCGCCATCATTTGATCCTTTGCCATCATCAAATAGACCAACTGGACCTTTTGCAGCTTCCTCTTCCATACGCTGAAGTCCAAATTCAGTTGGATAGACAGCAACAGATTCTATGTACCCTCCTTTAGGAAGAAAAGAGCTCAAAAGTACGTACAAGTCAACCGCCTAACAGAAACAAGAAACCACTTAAGGCCAGTAAGCAAAAAATAAGAGGAAAAAGGAGGTGCTAGGTTAACAAGTGGCAATGAAGAAGACTGGTACTATTGTATGTGGCACCGAGTGAGTTATATACAAACCAAAGCATACTGATGGCACAACTAAAAATTAGAGGCAGATGCATAGTCGCAACCATTTTCAGAAGGTATCAGACTATTTAGGGTAGTTTAAGCATGAGAATATGCAACAGCTTCACCTGCATAAGTAAGGCAATAAGAAACTCCAAATGAAAATAAGAATCCATGTCCATTCATCTAAAGGCAAAAGGACCTTTTTTGATAGGTAACTACAGAGTCAGAGAAAAGGATGCTTTGTGGAAAAACGAGATATAACCAGGCAAATACTATACAACGAGGTCTCTTTATCGCATTCTGGCCTGATAGAACCTAAAAAAAAGACCACACTCCTCGTTTATTCAGACATGTTGAACACCACCATACTAACATCTATCCGAACTTTAAAAACATACATTCAGAACCATAATTGAATCAGTGTTTACTATCGTGTTTACCATAGCATGATGTGCAAGATTTATATCTCACACATGTTCCTGGATCCTGAAACAAAATGTAAACCAATCACAATTGACTAGTGAAAACAAATTAACCAGTCATGGTCATATTCCTTTCTTAAATGCTGTAGGATAGTATAAGATTGTCATCCTACGCCTTTGTTTGGAGGAGCAAGGACGTGAATTCAAAATCATCTGGGCTCCACTCCCACATTGCCTAAGTAGATTCTGGTTGCGCAGCATGCGTTTGGAAGTTCTACTTTCAGATCAAGTCTATCCCACTACTTCTAAAGCTCATATGACTCGTGATTCAATTCAAATATCTGATCCCAATTTGAAGTCACTCTATTCCATTGTCATATGTGACTACAAGTGCATACCACCTCTGTTCCCTCCCTTCCTACCCATTGTGACTTTTTGACTCGTATCATATTGCTATCCAAATCACCAAGTCAAAGTGACCCGGTGAATAGTGACAAAAGTCATAATGGGTAGGAAGAGAGGGAACTGACTAAGTTAATAGCGCATACCTTGATGTTACTCCAATCCAAATTAACAACAGCTAGTCTGCGAGTTTCTTTGTCGATTGTTGGCACATCCTCCTCCTAATAACACATTCTCAATGATGTTAGTTGAAAAATCTGAAATATTTCAGAAAACCCAACAAATCAAGTTACTAGAGCTTTAAAATATACCTGCACAAAAGTGTCTTCCTCCTCAGAATAATAAAACTCATCTTCATCTTCATCTGTTGTGTCTGTCGAAGGCTCATCCTCTACTTCGTCACTGTCTTCTTCTTCTTCTGAGGAGTCTGATTCCTCTTTCAGCTCCAATTCAGAGGTTTCCACAGTCCGTTCTTCTTCTATATCTGCTTTTTCTTCTTCTTCATCCTCCTCCAGACGGTAGTGACGCTTGAGGTCGTTCTCGGCGGATCTCTTCTTACGCTTCTTCCCTCTCTTGTCAATCGGAGCAGTGGACACAGCGAACCTCTTGTCCGTGAAGGCGTGACGGAACCGACCGTCGATTGGGACCTTCTCCTTGTCCTTCCCTGGTCCCGCGAATTTCGGATCCGACTGCGCGTGAGAGAATCTGGAGTCGGTGATCACCGTTTTTCCGAACCGGTTGTTGCCGGTAGCCGCCGTGGCTTCGCCGGTGTCGTGATTCGAATCGCCGGTCTGATTCTTAGGTTTCTTATTCTTTGAGCGCATTGTGATGTAGGTTATTCTTCACCGGACGGAGGCGAAAAGGTACTGGAACGCCGGCGGGTGAAAGCTGAGGTTTCCGAGTTCGTCGGCGTTGGCGTTGGCGTTGGCGGCGGTGGCAATAAAATAAACCCTGCGGAAAGCACACGTACATGGGTTCAACCCGACCCGTTAAAAAATTAGTTCAAGAAGATAAATGGGTTCAACCCGTCCGGTTTAACACCACTTATTTAAATGGACGGTTTATGATGGGTTAATATTCAAGTGAGATGGAAACTAAGTTATCAAAACAGGAGATGGAGGAAAAGATTATCTAGAATGGGGTACTATAACGGATTCCGGTTGATTCAAAAGAAAGAAGCGGCGGGCTAGCTCTTTTGTGGCGACAAAGTATGCAAGTTAACGTTTTGAATCACTCAAGTCACTTTATTGGTGCTATAGTTAGAAAGATGATGATTGTACTAGTTGGATATTCACAGGTTTTTATGGAAATTCGAATCATGAGGAACGTTCTCTTTCTAGGAATCGTTTCGTAACCCCAACCAGACACGACATGGTGCGTCGCAGGTGATTTTAATGCTATCACTTCATAGGGCTGAAAGTTAAACCGTCCAAACCGCGAAACTGGACCGAATCGTGCAAGTCGATTCGGTTTGGTTCGGTTCGGAGAGACTGTCGGTTCGGTTTAGGTTTAGAAAATTCCAGACCAAATATAAACGGTTCGATTTAGGTTTCGAATTTTCACAAACCGGTTAAACCGAACCGAACCGTTTAAACCGTATATAATATAATATAATATAATTATTATTTTATTATACTTATTTATAATTTATATTAAGTAATAGTATCTGCATGTGATACTGTTGCTAAGTACTAACTTGCTAGGGCACTATTTTAACTCTTCGTAAGTAAGAAGACTCATAAGTCATAAGAGTTTGTACATCTCCCAACTCTCACCCTCCTTCAGGAGACCACGATCTCCATGGCACCACACATCTCCTCCACCACGCCATCACTCCACCACTGTGCCTCTCTCTCTCACGCAATTGAAATCCGATCTCCCAACGCCAAAGAGTATTGACGACTAGCAGCAGAGGAGCATCTTTGGTTCGAAGTACGAAGTCGAAGTCGCCGAATCCGAACTCCAAACCCAAAAGCCTCGTCGATCTAGGTACTCTCTTAGTCTCTGTCTCTCCCCCTTTCTTTGCATGTACTGTCATCACTTCCAATTTGTTGTTCTGATTTGATCATGAGTTCTGGATTTCTCTATTTTCTGGTGTTTGGTTGATGATTTTTTCCCTGTATATTTCTTATTCCAAAAATTCTTTCTCTTTTTCTTCATCAATCTTGAAAGAAACAGTTGTTTATACTTTAGATTGCCAATTTCTACCTTCGAATAATGAATACTATAATCATTACTGTTAATTGTTGAAGGTGTGCTAAATTATGTTCATGATTTTTTCTGGCGATTTTTGTGTCTGCAGATGATACAACTTTTGTTAAATATGTAATTGTGATTGATTGTATACTATTATATTATATATGTTTGACTTTATTTCTCTTATTGAATTTAATTCTCAATCAAGTTTCTTTTATTTGTTATTTTTTTCCTAGAGTATGGAGACTCTGCAGGGTGAAAGTGCTCCGGTTAATGAATCTTGCAATGAAACCCAACCTGCAAATGTGGGTGAACCTGCAACAAAACGTGGCAGAGGAACGAAATCTGATGTCTGGAAAGTCTTTGAAAGACCTGAGAATGAAGATGGGAGCAAAGCTAAGAAGGTAATTTGCGGTTATTGTAAATTTGAGTACGCACATGAGGGTGGAATTCATGGCACTAGCACTCTTAGGAGTCACCTCTCTCGGTGTAAGAAAAATCCCAATAGAACTGTTGCTAGTAGTCAAACTACACTGAATTTCGGTAAGGCAAGTGACAATGTGGTTTGGAAATTTGATGTTGAATTGGCTAGGAAAGCATTTGCCAAAATGATAATCATGGATCAGTTGCCGTTTAGATTTT
Organism: Linanthus parryae; assembly: GCA_023055425.1. NCBI lineage: Eukaryota > Viridiplantae > Streptophyta > Magnoliopsida > Ericales > Polemoniaceae > Linanthus > Linanthus parryae. The sequence goes on along the minus strand of JALGPY010000007.1, from coordinate 47,157,120 downwards.
TGGAGCGTGAAGGGTTTCGGTACTTCATGAGTGTTGTCCAACCTAGCTTCAAAATACTCTCACGCACAACTGTGGTAACAGATTGTCTTGAATTATATCAAGAAGAAAGGATGAAGTTGAAACATTTCTTAACAAGTACGAACCAACGAGTGTTCTTACCACCGATATATGGACATCGGTACAAAATATAAGCTATATGTGTGTTACTATTCACTTTATTGATAAGAATTGGAACTTGAACAAGAGAATCATTAGTTTTGCCCCGATACATAGCCATAAAGGTTCTGTTATTGGTGGATGCCTTGAGACATGTTTGAAGGATTGGGGGCTGGAAAACATTTGCACTCTCACAGTTGATATTGCTAGTTCAAATGACACGGCAGTTGGACATTTAAAAAAAAATGAAAAAGACTGCATTTGTTTTAGATGGACAGTTTTTCCATGTCAAGTGCAGTGCGCATATCCTAAATTTGATTGTAAAAGATGGCTTGAGTGACATGAAAGTGTCTGTTTCTTGAATTCGTATCGCCGTATGATACATTAGGAGTTCTCCTCAAAGAGCAAGTCAATTTAAGGAGTTTTGTAAAGAAGAGGGACTTCCTTCGAATTGTAACTTAGTTCTAGATGTACCTACTCGGTGGAACTCTACATATTCCATGCTTGACACTGCCCTAAGTTTCCAGCGAGCTTTTGTTCTCATGGAAACTAGGGAGCCGACTTTTGTGTCTGATTTGGGGATGGAGATTCCAACTGAGTTGGATTGGGAAAATGCATTGATGTTTAAAAAGTTTTTGAAAGCCTTTTACGTTGCTACAAAGAAATTTTCGGGGACTTTGTATGTTACTTCGAATCAGCACTTTCATGAACTTTACTCTATTGAATTGCTGTTAAATGAGTGGCGTTCAAGTTCTGATCCTTGTTTTAGGAGTGTGGCAATCAAGATGAAAGATAAGTTTGATAAGTATTGGGGAAGCATTGAGAAAAGAAACATCATGCTATTGATTGCGGTTATCTTAAATCCCCGATTTAAATTGAAATATGTGACACACATTTATAAGAACTTGTATCCTATGAACAAGGTGGATGAGGTGGTTGATAAGCTCAATGAAGTGTTAAAAAACTTGTATGAATCTTACGCAACCAAATTTGCACCAACTGTTGTGGTCCATGAAGAAGTTCGAGAGAAAGGAGTCGTGCAAGACGATCCTAGTCTTTCTAGTTTTGCTAGTAGTGCCCAAGATGAGTATTGGAAGCTATTGGAATAAAGGGAAAATGGTTCAAAGAATGAACTTGAAAAAAACTTGGAATAAGCGTGTGAGAAGGGAAAGACGCTAGAAGGATTTGAGATTTTGACTTGGTGGAAAAACAATGAGTTTAGGTTCCCTGTTATTGCTGAAATAGCCAGAGACGTCTTGGCAATCCCCGTATCAACGATTGCATCTGAATCTGCCTTTAGCACTGGAGGACGCGTGCTGGATGTTTTTCGTAGTTCTCTTACTCCGAAAATTGTGGAGTGTTTGATTTGTGCTCAAGATTGGATGCGAAGCCCGGGATTACCAGTCCAAGTCGAGGAGAAGCTAGAGGAGCTTGAAGAACTTGAAATCGGTTAGTTATTATTCATCCTTGTTTCGTCTTTCCTAAAAAATGAATTGTATGTAATATTGTTTAGTTTCTTCTTGCAGCTCTAGCTAAAGAATTGGAGAATGTTCATATTTCAGAGGAAGAGGTCCCAAATCATTGAGGTAAGAACAAATCATATTAAATTTAAAGCGTTCTCCTGTATCAACAATCTTACCGATTGTATCAACTATCAATATTAGAAAGGGGGATATTTTCAGTAGGTTGTTTAGATGATTTTTTGCATTTTCAGTTTAGTTATTTTTGCAATCTTAAACATTCTCCTCCATAAGAAAGCTATTTTTTACATATCCATGTTAACAGTATAGTCCTTGAAAATCAGTGCCCAGTGATTCGATTAAACATATATCTTAATACTCCATTGCTTTGCACATTTGACTTTTTAATGCCTGTTATGCTTTTCGGTGTGTAGATTCAGTGTTAAAGAAAAATGGATGCAAATACAAATATGTTCTTTATTGTTTCAGTCTACAACTTAGTATATTCTGTAAAAAAAAAATAATTGAGTTGTTGTTCTCTCAGGAGGTTGCTGCCGCTACTGGCTGGAGATTGCTGCTGCTGCTGCGTGGAGGTTGTTGTTGGTTGCTGCTGCTACGTGGAGGTTGCTATTGTCTTCTTGCCTAAGAGTGGTTATGGATGCTATTGTCTACTATTTCAGCACTCTGTTGGCTTTTCTTTTTTCTTTGATTGTTGGACTTCTTATCTTGTCGAATTCTTTGTCGAACTCTTTTATTTTCCTAATGTTGGATTGGGACATGGAGTCTTGCTTATTTTGCGTAATTTGTGAACTGTGTGAACTATGAAATTCTGAAAATTTAGAATTTCCGAAAGTTCTAAACTTCTGATTTGTTTTACTTTTTTAGAATCTTAAATATAGTGTTGCTCATTTAGATGGGTTGTGTTCATTTTTTAAAAAACTTTTTGGTGGATTTTAGAGTTTCAGAAATTTGTAGAAGTAAACTGTAATTATGTTAAAGGTTAAGCGGTTAATCGCGGTTCAAACCGCAACCGAACCGCTTAAAGGCGAACCGGAACCGGAACGAACCGTTTATAAACGGTTAGGTTTAGGTTTGATTTTTCTCAAACCGCCAATTACGGTTCGATTTGGATTTCGGTGCAAACCGAACCAAACCGGACCGTTTGCAACCCTATCACTTCATACACTGAAAATGATGGAGGTTTGGGAAGTAACTTCGCTCAATTAGATCAGTTTAGAGAAGCACTCAGTGATGCAGGATTAATGGACCTAGGTTTCCATGGAAACTCCCACACTTGGTCTAATAATCAAGAAGATGGAAGAAATATAAGGGAAAGATTAGATAGAGCGGTTGCTAACATTATGTGGTTGAATGAGTTTCAAGGTGCTAGGGTCATTCAATTATGGTAGCCAAATTCAGACCATGTTCCCATATTAGTCGAATGGAAATAGCAGACTACAGTGTGGAGGAGGAAGAGAAGATTCCAGTACAAGAAGATGTGGGAAAGGCATGAAGATTTTTGACGGACTAGTATCTGATGTTGGAACAGGGACGGTGTTTCCCTTACGGAGAAGCAAAAGGCGTTGGCTCGAAGTTGTCAAGCCTGGAATAAAAATAGCTTCGGACAGGTCTCAAAGATATGCAACCTGATTCGTGAGAGAGGGGAGATCCTTGATGGGCTTCCCCAAACGGCGGATGTCATAGCAGAGAAGAGAACCGTTACGAAGGACTACAATGAGCTTCAAATGCGAGAAGAGATCATGTGGAAGATATCCTGAATCGATTGGCTCAGGTATGGTGACGAAAACACACGTTTCTTTCATTTAAAAGCAACTATCCGTCGTGCTAGAAACAATTTTCAGGGGATAGATTATGAAGGAGGTGTTTGGGTTACTGAAGAACAACAGGTTCTGTCCAGTATTGAGGCGTACTTCGCCATTATTTTCAAATCAACGAAGCCGGAGATGGAGGAAATCAAGCCTACGCTCACTTATTCAGCTGAGATTATTAAGAAAGAAGACAGAAATATGCTTGATAGAGACCACACGGCTAGAGAATTCAGAGATGCTTTGTTCCAGATGGCGCAGGATAAAGCTCCTGGAATTGATGGATTCAATGCCGGGTTTTATCAAAAGCATTAGGGGATAGTGGGAAACAAAGTGACATCGACAGTTTTGGGGGTACTCAACCAAGATGTTTCGGTTAAAGAGCATTACCCCACGTTAATCACTCTCATTCCAAAAATCAAATAACCACGGAAGTCAAGTGAGTATCGACCTATCAGTTTGTGCACTGTCATTTATAAAATTGTTGCAAAGTGCATAGCGAATAGACTGAAAGGAGTTCTTCCTAGCTTAATCTCAAAGCACCAGAGCGCGTTTGTGCAGGGTATACTGATTTGAGACAACATTTTAACTGCCTTTGAAGTTATTCATTCGCTTAAAACAAGAAAGAAGGGGAGAAAAGGCTTCCTGATCATGAAAGTGGACATGAGTAAGGCCTACGACTGGATAGAGTGGAAGTTTCTCAGCGAGGTAATGTTTCATCTGGGATTTGGGCCCCGGTTTATACAAAAAGTAATGAACTGTGTCTCCACAATATCCTATTCAGTGCTCAGAAACAGCATTCCGCTAGGTCACATCGACCCAGAGAGAGGTCTCTGAAAAGGGTGCCTGCTCTCACCCTACCTGTTCCTTTTGTGCAGCAAGATGCTTTCGAGATCTGTCACTTCAGCAGTACATGAAGGAAGGTTGGCTAGAGTGACAGCTTCTCAGGGAGGACCAGTGGTCTCCCACCTATTTTTTTTGCTGACGATTCCATGTTTTTTACACAGTCTAACGCTGGAAATTTCAAAGTTATTCAAGAGATTCTTCAGAAGTATGAAAAAGCTTCAGGTTAACAGATCAACTTAGACAAGTCAGCCATTGTTTTCTCCCCTAACGTTTCAGAGCCTGTTGGATAAGGTATACTTCAATTTGCAGGAATTCCGGAAGCAGACCAACACGACCAATATCTTGGACTGCCCACTACTATGGGTAGGAACATGACTGTCACTTGGAACAAGCTTACATAGATGTTTGACAACAAGTTGAAGTGGAGGAAAGAAATAAATCTCTTTATTGCAGGAAAAGAGATTACGATAAAGACAGTGGCCCGGGCACTCCCAACTTACGTGATGTCGTGTTTCAAACTACCCGATAGGGTGTGCTATAAGATGGAGCGTCAATTCGTAGGTTTTGGTGGAGTAAAGCTAGCAAAGATCGAGGAATGAACAGGATAGCCTGGAATCGGTTGCGAAAACCAAGGACTCAAGGAGGACTACAATTCATGGACCTCAAAAAGTTTAATCTTGCACTCTTAGCTAAGCAAGGTTGGACTTCTTCATAAGGTTACACTCTATGTAGTCGTGTCTTGAAAACAAAGTACTTCTAAAATACTAGCTTTGTGGATGCATAACTGGGACACTCTCCCTCCTTTGCGTGGTAAGGGATCACAGCTGGTCAAAGAGTGCTTAAATATGGCTTACGTTGGAAAATAGGCAATGGGGAGAGTATCAAAATAGCTGACGCATGGGTTCCGGAAAATCCAGCTGCTAAATTAATCAACCGGATCCCACATGGTTCCAACCTTAGATTCAGTTGTTTGATCCGGGTAGAAGACAATACTTGGGATGCGGAAGCTATGGAGACGAGGTTATGGTCAGTGGACAGAGTTGCAGTGTTAAAAATCAAGCTCCCGACTATCAGAATTGAAGATAAGAGGACATGGATGCATGAGGACTCGGGGATTTACTCGGTGAGATCCGGTTATAAGGTGGCCTGCGCAATTGAGGATTTAGGCTCATTCTCTACTAGTTCCTCGTCCACAGAGGAGAATAGTTTTAAGACACTTTGATCGGTTAAAGTTCCCAATAAGATCAACCACTTTGTATGGAGAATCGTTCAAAACGCCATCCCTACTAGAGAAAACTTGAGGCCTAGAGGTGTCAATGTCGAATCAAAATTCAGTATGTGTGAATGCCCGAACAAGTCTGCCGCCCACGTGTTGTTTGAGTGCTGGACGGCCAGAGACGTTTGGAAGAAGCTCTTTGGAGAAGAACTCAGTTTCCCAACTGGGTTATCCTTTGGGGACTGGATCAAGTTGTTCATTCAAACAAGGACTCAAGGAGACCTTCAAATGATATTCCCAGCCTTGTATTTAATATGGCTACAGAGGAACAACTGGATTTTTTAAGCAAAAGAGAACCCACCCGTCGGAGATGGTGACTGCCATAATAGAGGGAATCGAAGAACACCAATGTGTCACCGTTGAAGAAGTTAGCAGAGGCAATACAGTGGGGATGAGAACTGGAAGAAACCAGAGCCACTATGGGTAAAAATTAACTACAATGGGTCCTGGTGCCCCAAAACGGAAAAAGCTCACGCTGGAGTGGCCATCAGGAATAGCGACGGGATCTTGCTTGCGGTAGGGGCCTTCTCCACAGGTTCAACAACTTCAGCAAAACTTGCTGAAGCTCGAGCCCTCAACTGTGGCGTTGACATGGCGACAAAAACGGGCTTTTCTCAGTGCCTTTTTGAAGGGGATTCCAAGAATCTCACCCAAGAAGTTGTTCAGAGGCAAAGAGGGAGAGAGGCGTTAGACTTCACTGAATTAGATGAAGAAATCAACAGAGTCGTAGCATTGATGGGTAAATTCACACAGCCGAAAGTGACTTTCGTAAGAAGACATTGCAACAAGTTGGCTCATAATTTGGCTCATGCAAGAAATAACGCAGTAGATGATGTAGAGTGGTTCTCAATCGGATTTCTTATTTAGTTGCAACTGATAACAATTTAACTCCTAAGTTTCCTCCTTAGGGGCTATTCAATATATTTCAACTCTCAAAGAAAATATTCAAGATGAGAGCAGGTCGTGTCGTGGTTGATGGAGAGCGAGCTGGGGGCGGATTGTACACCCGTGTGGAGCGGGCCGGGTACGGTCCATGTCGGAGGTTGGATATAATACATCAGTGTGTGCCATGGGCTGGTGTGATTCAGACGGGTCGTGCACAGTTTGAGGGTGGAGGGGGCCGTTTTTGAGCAGGTCGAACCAACCCAGGGGGCGGGCCGCGCTGTGCTCACTCATGGAGAAACTAGACTCGTGCGTACCACAGGCTGGGTGTGAGTTAGGCGGGCCGTGCACGGTTTGAGAGTGGATGGGCCGTGTGTGGGCCGGATTTACCCATGTTGGGCACGGGCCGGGCCATTTTGGCACACAGGTCGACCTGGGCTGCCACCTTGAGTTAATATAAACCCCCATCACCTTTCATGGTTCTTCTCTCACCACAAATACAATTCGCAAGTCAATACCCACCAAAGGGAAAATATATGAAAGCACTTACATGAGATAAAGGGAATGAAAGAGGTGGAGAAAAGTCTCGTAATGGTGGATTAGTGGCAACTGAAAAGGTAGTGCAGTGAGCCCGAACTTTTCGTTGACAGAGATAGGACAAACCAGAGCGAGAGCTTGGAATGAGAGCGAGCACGTCGATACTATTACAGCGAGTCATAGTCGTCCTCGATAACTGCAACATATGATGGCAGGGGATTTCGTTTGATGTCTTTTAGGGTTTTCCACCAATTCTCTCCTCGCGACCTTATCTTGGATGAGGACCCTCAGGCCTCGTTTGGGTAGCGGATAAGAAGGGAGGATATGATATGGTATCCTCTCCATATCATATCCCGTTTATGGGTAGCGGATATGGGGGAGCATATCATATCCACTCTTATGCCTTCTCTCATTTTTTGCCTTCAAAACACTAAAATCTTATACCACCACCCCTAGGTATACACCGGTTAAGATAAGATTATAACTTTTTTTTAAAAAAAATTCCCTCATCAATAGACCAAAATTATAATGTATAAATTGCCCACAAATTACTACTCATCTTTTTCTTTCTCCCTCTGTGAAGAAGAAATTCCACAAATATCTTTCAAGAGAAATAAAATGGCTAGCACAAAGAATCATGCAAGAACAACTTGTGGGCCCGTCTAAAATAGTCTTGCAAATTGAAGTGCTTAACTCATTAACATCCTATATACCATGCCGCCTCTTTCACTGGCTTAGAAGTGTGGGGTTCATGAAAGATAAGAGGAGAATGAAACATCAATTGAAAAAGAAACTGGCAAAAAGCAATCACAGAGAAAACATGAGCTAGCGATGAACAACATTATAGTGCAAACACTGGGTAATACGCAAGCGCACTTGTGGATCCTTTTTTTTCCATACCTCTCTTTCGGGCGCATGGAAATATTCTTTCACTTCATCATTCGTTCCATCTGGAAATATATACATTTTCTACAAGACCAACAAATCAATACTATCATTTCATATAATCAATTCACCGTCAATTGGGGGGTTAGCTTATTCAGATACATAAGCCAAACTGTTGAGATTGAGTTTGCAGCAGATGGGCTACAACATATTACAATACATGGGCCACAGTTATCCTCTGAATCTAAATCTTCATGAGATGAAGCATAACAAGTTTTCGTAGATTTTTCAGTTTCAAGAGCAATAAACAATGTGGAAAATATTACAGTAGCCAAATCATGTACTATGGAATAGCATGTTAGTAGCGGTAAGTAAGACCTTCTAAAATGAGTGATCAAAGAGTCGTTTAAACTTCTAACTTTGGAAAAAAATTCTTATGCACATCTTGTTGTGTTTGTTCACTAGCATTTTTTGTTGCTCATTACCATTCACGACAGTGCAGGACAATGTTGTCAATCTCACATAAACCCTCCATCATATCCTGCCTAATATCCTACAGAACCCAAAAACAGTAAGCCATCAAATCATATCCTGCCTTATACCACATCATACACATCCTACCTCTTATCTCAGCATAAGTCATATCCTACGTATCATATCCGCTACCCAAACGAGGTCTCAAGTTCTTCTATTTCACCATGGGTGGAGGATGGCGACATGACATTCCCACCACCGAGGATCCCTGTAGACTTATATTTTGGCAAGAATTTTTGGTGTGACTCCATTCTTCCTATGGTGTCCGATGAGCTTAATGATCTCCATCATGGTAAAGAGGAACGACACAGACTGCCGTCACTATTCTACAGAAAATTCCCTTTGTTCGCGACCATCGCGACTTTAGTGTCGCCAGTGGTGTTCATGTATCATGAGGAGCGCTCATGTGCTTCTTTCTCGCCACTAGGGGTTCAACGTTGTGCGTACACTTCATCAATAACGAAAACTTTGTCAAAAATGATTCACTAGCCGCTCTCAAAATTCGATCAACATTCCTTGAACATGGTGTCCACACAAATTTTCGCGTTTGATTTAGTAAATATTGGAACCTGGTAACATATAAAGTTTATAGAAAACTAAGAGTTTAGTGGTAATACAATATCTGGGTGTATGATTTCTTTGAAGGAAGAACGATCCTCTAATTCTTCCCTTGGATCGTTGGTCCGGCATGTCGTGATTTGGATTTTTTCAAAGATATATGGTATCTTTGATTCTAATCCTTCGTCGGTTCCTTCCCATCCAGCAGGAGATCAGACATATTGGGAGGCTTACAACAAGTGGTGATTTTTCTGTTAGAACATCCTATCTTGCACAAAATTTCAATAGTTATTGACCTTTCTCTAATTTAAAACTTTTAAACTTCAAATCTTTCTCTCACACAGTTAAGTGGGCTAACCTTTGGGTTTCATGTCTTCCTTATAATATTACGTTTATTCTCTGCCAAATTTTAACACGCTCTTTACCCTCATTAGATACCATTCATAAGAGAATTCCAGGATTTAATCCCCTATGTCCTATCTGTTTTTCATCTATTGCATATTGTGTTAAGGCTCAATGCTTATGAAGCATGGTTCCTAATGAGTACACACTACTTTCCACTAAAAATATCCAAACTTGGGTTAAAGAATGACCCAACAAAATAAGTACATTCAGGCTTCTCACTGAATGGTTCTGGATTGCTGCAGTAATATGGGTTCTTTGGACTCATTGGAATAAGGCCATTCATGAGCATCAGAAAAGCACTGCGGAGAATTTTTTCACCAAACTACTGATTTAGCTCACTCCATTAAGGCTGTTGTTTCTATTCCTTCTAACCCTTAATTCTATCTTCTTTGGGGTGTATTCAGGCGATTTTTCTTTTTTTCCTGTTTGTGAAGACAATAAACATATTGGATGAGTGCCTGCTGTGAGCCAGTTTGCAGCTCCATCATCGGATACAGTGGTGATTTCGGATGCACTTACTTTGGTGGAAGTTCCTCATTCTCTCCCTATGCCACATGCAGCATCGGAGGAAGATCTGTCAAATGCTCTGATTGTGGTGTATGATGCTTAGAAGCTATCGTCTTATGGTCTCTTTATGTAATATTTTGTTAGGTTTGTGTGGGATGAACCTGGTTTATTTTGGGTCCCTTCAGGGATGAAAATGTTTTGGTTTAGTAGCCTATGGATTCTTTTTGTCTAGTTGTGCACCGTAATGCGGACTATCGTTGTTCTATCCTTTATGTTTTCCTTGCGTAGGGCGATTCTTCTAGAGTTTGGGACTTGTTTTTTTAAAAGATCTTATGTATTTTGGCTATTTTAATGAAGTTGACCTTTTAAGACAAAAAATGGCATAGTACAACCATTATCGATTGCGTGCATAGTAAGGTTGACGTTAAAAAAAACCGAACCAGATAAGAAAATAACAAATTATTAAGATGCATTAGGTTCTGCCAGCCCGCTAAATGGGAAGTATTGATTGTTTTCATCAAGAAGTTCAACAATGCGACGAGAAGATATAATGCAACAAGACTAGTTGTCGAATTCCGACAACAGGAAGAGGATAACCCATGACAAGACAACTTGCCAGTAAGTAAAACGATTGTCGTATGTTGTCATGCTGAGAAAAGTTGTAATGTTTCCAATTTAATGACTTTCTTTTGGCTAGGTAGTGGTGTTAGGGTAGTTGCAATGGTAGCAAAGAGGCAGTTGATGGTTGAAAGTGGTGAAAAAACTGAAAATGAGAATTGGTGGGAGGGTGTAGTGATGAGACATTCCCATGATTGATGGTAGAGTATTTGTAGAGGTTGAATGCCTTAAGTGATGGAGAAATGAGGTAGTTTGTTTGGTACTTATAGATGGTGGTAGAGTATTTGTAATTGTTGAATGTCTGGAATAGTCAAATGCGACAAGGTTTAGGTATTATAAAACATTGTAAGGCGGTGAGTTTTGCGGGCTTGGGCCTCTTGGTTACCTCCTTAGGGGTTTTCCTAGAACTATACAAAGATTCTAGTAGCCACACTATTAGGTATGCAAAATCATTGTAATTGTTCCTTTTTGGTTACCGAGTAAAATCTCGTGTTCTTATTTTATTTTTATATCGTTGGTGAGGTTTTGAGTGTCCTAACAGTTGTCAAAAAAATTATGAGTGGCTGCAGAAGATGAGGGGAGAGTTAATTTTTTGGTGGGTGAGTGTTAACGATTATGTGTCGGGTGAAAAAACTTATGAGTCCCCATCGGTTTCCAATTTCGTTGACCGAAGTAGCCAACGAGAGAGAAAAAGGTGGCGAGGCAAGAAAACATAATCGGGTGAAGTTGAAATCCGGAATGCTGTTTGAAAAGGAGGATTCCAAGACACCTAAATCCACAATTCTGGTTTAGGCAAACGGAATTCTGAAGTTCAGAAGATGTTGGACCAACATTTTAGATTATTGACTTCCCTCTACGTCTCGTTTTTGTTAGAGAAGAAATAATCTTATTAAGGTCTAGTCACACCCATAAGATCAGCATAAATGAAATGATTAGCCTAATCGGGTGTTTCAGCATAATAGCTTGTATCTTCTTCAAGTAAATTCCTACTAGCAAAAATATGGGTTGAGTTATTTCCTTCGCAGCTAACATGCTTCACCTCGGCCACTTCAAAGCTTGATATGAGATCTCTTCCTCGTTGTAGCAAATCCTTTAGTTCAGATAGCGAATTGAAGCACTTGATGTGTCCGAAGCTTCCAGTCTCGAGCAGGGAAATTCCAGCTAAAGAATCAGATTCAAGAATTACCTTAGGTACATTTAGTTCCTTTGTAAATTCAAGACCCACCACCATAGCTTCTATCTCCGCAAGAAGAGGGGTGCGAGACAGAGGTATCCTTCTGTTTCTTCCACCGGCAAATCCTGCAGCGCTGTTGCAAAGCAAGGCGCGAATCCCTGCTGCTGGGCCGAAGCTTTTCCACCCGGCATCAGAGTTGATCTTCAAGAAACCTTCTCGGGAAGGCAACCACACTTGCTGATGTAGAGGAAGAGCCGAGCACTAAGATTCAAACTGTCAGCGCAAATGGCTTTCTTTGTAGCAACTGATAATATTTAAACCCACATTTGCGATCTCCTCGGCTGAGTGAATAGTTCTTCGAAGCAAAGTTTGTTACGGCTTCACCGAATAGACCAAAAACCGGCAACAGATCTTTCGCACCGGGGGACTGAGTTTTGCTCTATTACTTCGCGTATCCACTAGTTTAGGGGAGTACTCTTCTTCATAATGTTTTCATGACCCATTAAAACTTACCAGACGCTCTTTGCATTTTTACAACCCACAAAAATGTGTTCTTCATCTTCATGAAATTTGTTGCATACTTAACAGGTAGTTGTCACTTCTATACCTCGATGTCGCAACCTTGTGAGAACTGTGAGAGAATTATGCCAAACCCTCCACACAGTAAAGATCATTTTCTTGGGAATTCGTAGGCTCCAGAGTTTCTTCAACCAGCCTCGACTGGCAAAACCCACAAATGAGGAAGGTTATTGGGTAGAAATCTTTCTTTGAGCTTCATATCCACATGAGACTGAATAAATGCCATCATCTTAGTGTTTCCATAAGAACGTGTCAAAAGATTCATTTTGTTTGATCGGAATCAAGATGATTATAGCCTAGTCGATCGGTAGAAGAAGCTATCAAATCCTTTATGTGTTCCATACACCGGTGGTCTCACCAATCAGCCAGTTCACGCGCATATTCTCCCATCCTTTGAGACAAGGGCTGAATATCTTATGGGTTGTTGGGCGCAGGATCCAACAATCGTCAAAGACCTTCACATTGTTTTCATTTGCAATATTCCACATTAGACCTAATTTAACCAAGTCTCTTCTAGCCAACAAGCTCTGCAAAAGCGTAAGAAACTTGAAAAATAGTAGATAACTGATAATCTATAATATTAGACTGTTTGAAGTACTTTGCCTGAAACATACGACTTACAAGGCTGTTTGTGAATCGAAGAAACCTCCAAGTATGCTTTGCCAAAAGCGCAACATTAAAGTCGTGAAAATCGCGAAAGTCTAGTCCTCCATTAGTCTTGTGCTATTTCAGCTTGTCTCACGCCACCCAGTGCATAGTTTTCTTGTCGTTACTTCCTCCTCACCAAAATTGTCGTGTTAATATTTCCATGTCGTGACAGTTGGGGATAGCTTGGGCTACGACTTTGATGATAATTTCTTTTCCCGCAACATATAATAGCTCTCCTTTCAACCCTTTAAACTTATTTCCGAGACGCTCAGTAAGATGGCCGAAATTCACTGAATTTCTTTTGCCAAAAGCTGTTGGAAGTCCAAGATAACTATCATGCTAATTAACAAGATGAACCCCACATAAATGACTCAGAGTGACCCGACGTAATCATTAACGTTAACTGAATAGACAACGGATGATTTTTCCAGTTTCAGTTTCTGACCCGAGGCTTTCTCATAATCTTGCAGAATAGAACGCAAAACCATTATCTCATTTATAGTAGCTTTAGTGATGAGCAGACTATCGTATGCGAAGAAGAGATGAGAGACAACCGCCACATGGAAGTCGTTGCCTCCGAAAGTTCTACACGGTTTACAGCTACCGATAGACGACGGGATAGCATCTCGCTAACCAACAAAAACTGATAAGGAGACAGGGGGCACCCCATCCGTAGCCCCCTCTTTGGAGTGATATGACCATGCACTTTCCCGCTCACAATCAAGCTATACGAAGGAGACGAGATACAATTAATAACAACGTTGACCCAATGAGAGCTGAACCCCATACGAACCATCACTTCCTTTAGGAAGCTCCATTTAACACGATCATATCATATCCGCCTTAAGAGCCAGAAAGCTTTCTCCACCATTCTTTATGTTTTCCATGAACTGCAAATCTCAAAGTCAACCAAAATATTGCCAGTAATCATGCGCCCCGGAACAAAGGCACTTTAATTTTTCAAAATCAGTGAATCAAGAATACCTTCGAGACGATTTGCTAGAGTTTTAGTAATAATTTTGTAGATAGTAGAACATAGACTGATAGGACTCTACGACTCTGTTTGGTTCGCAATAAAATGTCTTATAATGGAAAATATTTTCGTGAAAAAGCTTTCTCTGTAATTATTTTCTCGTGTTTGGTTGACTCTTGCCGAAACATTGGACCGTGACAGAAATGGCAGTGATGGGTGGCAGTAAAGGTGGGTTGCGATGATGGGTCGTGGTGGAGGTAGGCAGTAGTGGTGGTGGAGGTGTTAGTACGAGTTATTGTGCTCCTTCACTCTCCGGAAAATGGCTTTCGGATTTGAAATGTGTAAATCATTTTACATCATTTGAAGGAAAACATTTTACCTCCAACCAAACAGCAACAAAAACACCAAAATAAGCGAAAATATTTTACAGGAAAATGTTTTACCACCAACCAAACGGAGCCTATGTCTCGTTTTCAGCTGATCCAAACATGACCATTATGAGAAGGAGAAATTTATGGATAGATGAGATAATATTTCCAATTTCCTCAAATATAAAGGGTTGTGAGAAACAAATACTCGGAGACAGAGAGGGTGCCAGTGTGAATAATAAAGACTTGAAGGCAGTAGTCGCAGTTTCGAAATAAACTCCGCGGAAGGCGCAAACGGCCGCCGAACCCTAATCCAAATAACCCTAAATCGGCTGTCACTGCTGCTGCCTATAAATACAATCACCACCGCCCAGTTTAGAGATCATCTCCAGAAGAGTCGTCTTCTTCATCTGGTAAAATCTTTTTGTATAGAGGTCGATTTTACTATCTTATCGTTTTTTGATTCACTTGTTGCTAGCAGAAGCACTGGATTTCTGGTTTGTGAAAATTTTTTGTGCTTGTTTTGTGTGTTGAATGAATTGTTTGATTGATTGATTGATGGTGGGGAAGTGGTTCTCTGTGATGAAGAAAACGATGACGAGTCCGACTCGATCCATTCGTTAATTTTAATTAACCTGTGACGACAAACGAGGCATTTGTCTGAGAGGTCTTCACTCCCCAGCTATTCATTCGATTCTTTCTTGTTTAAATTTTCAACATTTTTTTTTGTTTTTTTTGGATGTTTGTGTTGATGGATTACTGTGTGTGAAGATGGATGGGACATGGTGATGAAGAAAGTATTTTGATCTGAATTTATACTGGTTGAATCAAATACCTCCTACTCATTCTGAATGTCCTACCTATCTCTCTCAACATTGTTTAGTTAAAATGATTTTTTCCATCCTAGTGATTAAGATAGTAAATTTTGATTATTTTTTGCTAAACTTTGTTTTTGTGATTGGGTAATGACCAAGAAACTGAATATTTGTCAAACATAGAACTTTAAATGGATCCATGATTTTAATCTTAGGCTGATGGAGGAACTGTGCATTACACATTGTCCCTACTCCCTAGTCTGTTGTATCTCTCACATGATTCTGCTGAAAACAGTAATTTTCAAGGCAACTATATTTGCAAACATCTTATGTGTGTTGAATGAATCATTTCATTGATTGTTTTTGGGGGGAGTGTTCTCTGTGATGAACAAAACGATGACGAGTCTGACTCAATCCATTCGTTAATTATATAATTAACCCTTGATGACAATCGAGGCATTTGTCTGAGAGGTCTTCACTCCCCCATATACAAACTTCATTTGATCATACTCTTCTGGATATTGATTCTGCCGAAAACAGTAATTTTCAAGGCTGCTGGAGGAACCTCATAACATGCTGTTTGCTAATATCTGTTGTAATTTACTGTTATGTCGGGAGACTTAGATTCATGGTTGTTATTTAATATATGTTGAGGTAATCAAGGCTTCATGAACATATCTTAGGTATTAGATTTCAGCCACCATCTTAACAGATTCCTGAATTTCCTTTCACCAGTTGCGTACTACCCAATTCATAATCTGTATCCACAATATCCTCAACTAAACTTGCCAGAAATTGCAATTCCGTGGCCACCCATCATTAACAATTCCCACTGAACTAGAAGCTGGTCAAATTCGGTAATAGGAGGACAAGACAATAATCACACTGGCACACCAAATCTTCACCTCTCACAAGCATTAACCAACCTCAATACTTTGACATCTGCCAAAACAACTTGTCCGGTCAAGTTCAGGAGTTCAGAAGATGAGGACATGGACTAAGTGCTATGTGCACAAGATTATGTAAACAAAACTTAAAAATGCTTTATAAGAAGCAAAAACCTCTCACCACAATCTCTTGATATTAGCGGAATAGATTAATAAAACAAGTGTTTTATTCATTGTGAAATTTGATGGGTTTAAGCAGCATATATGGTCCCATGATGCCACTGGAAATAGTAGGCTTCTTTGGAACTTCTGCTACGGGTGTCTTGCCCCCTTACCTCTACCTTCATAAGGGATGTTCCCGTCTGTTTGACTTATTTGACATGAGGAGAAGGATGTGCTTGTTATTCTTATTTACTCAAACTTGCTTGTTGATGGGAGATGCATAATAGGTAGAAAGAGGTCTAGGCTGTGGGTAGTTTTACCCTCCATAATGTAAAATCTGAGGGAAGTATTTAGCCCCAGCTCAGATTGCAACCAATGATGAATTATGAAAGAGTGTGAGACATGTTCTGTCGGAGTAGTTTTAGATAAGATTATTACGATTTTGTCAAATCATTGAAAAGTACTTAATGGACATCAATATCCTTGTATTGGCAATTGAACATCTTAACATGACTTACTACATAGAATTGCTAGTTAATAGGTACAAATGGTGTTGACTAACCTGAAGTTTCTTACACCAGAAAGTCTGAAAAACTTATTATCCAACTTGTCTATTGTATTGCAACAGCACTCAAAAGGCTCAATTTTCTTCACTCAATCTGATCCAAGACTTCATGTTCTTGTTTATTTGACTACATTGAGCCCGTCCATTACATAATGACCGAGACGAAGTAAGAGGCCAGAAGAGGCCAGAAGATTTTGGACGACTGTCTTTGTAAGAGGCCAGAAGATCATTTATACTTGTCTCTGATTTCTGCCAAATGAGTTATTCTCTGGTACTCAAGATGCGTGCACCACCCACGCCGTCTCTAACTTGTTAACTGTAGAATTTGGTCATGCACACTCTATACCCAATATGCTCGTCTTCAGCTTATTACTACATGGAACCATAATAAACGCTGCCTAGAGTCAGTTTGCTGACTAGAAGGAATGGGCACCGAAAATGCACTGATGTCACCGAGATTACTTGCCAAGCTCTCACTCTTGCCCTTGTGTTCTAGGCATGATTCATTCTTTATTTCATTTGAAACTGAGTTTTTGATTTGCTCACTCATGATTCATGCAACATGCTCGGTCATCTCAGTAGTTTTCTTGAACGCATTTTGCTATCCCAGTAACTGGGCTGTTTAGCAAGTGAGGAATGCCATCGTGTGCAGTATGTGCCCTGCCAGTGCATGTTTCCTGGTTGTTATTATAAGAAGCGTCTGCATTTTATTCTGGTTCGAAAATGAGTATTGTCATATATTTAGTTAAAATCCATCTGAAGAACCGATGTCACATACGTATTGTGGCTGTTTCTCACTATTTGGTTGAACTGGTTCTCAGACATATTATAATGTGATCAGAACAAAATTTCTGCCACATTTAATATATTCGCATAGCTATTTACATCATGAAGGAATTATTGCTTTTGAGTTCTCGGTGCTTTTCAGCTCGAGGCATTGTTTGTGGGAGGCATTGTTGGCTCAGTAGCAGGCTTTTTTGGGTTCTAATGCGATGATTACAATGTTTGTTCTAGACAGATGGCCAAAAACGAAGAGGTATGAGTGGAAACCAGGAGTGGACTTTCACAAAATTTTACCAACATGGTTTCATTAGTATTACTTTCACAAAATTTACCATGTAACACTGCTTTTGTAGGCATAGACATCTAGCCTTGTTTGTTCATTCTCTAATCTTCCCCTACCTTAACTAATGTGCTTTCTCTTCACACTGTTTAATGAACTAGCCGTTTAACCCGCCTTGAGGTAGTTCATTGAGGGCTTGAGTTCGCTTTTTCCCTGAAGCAGCAATGTATGGTTTAGAGCATTCTTGGATTAGAAAATTGGAATAGATCGGGTTAGCTATTCCAGTTAATGTTAACACATATTAGCTCATGTTTTAGAGCTTTCTTGTATTGGAAAATTGGAATAGATCGGTTAGCTATTCCTGTTAATGCCAACACTTGGTCTGCTGCTATTCCAGAAGACAAACACGTTAGCTAATCCAGTGTTGAGGGTCTGCTGCTATTCCAGAAGACAAACACGTTAGCTAATCCACTGATGAGCAACAGTTTGCAGCTTCATCCTCAGTTTGCATTTTCCTTGATGGCTGTACCAGCAACTTCAAACTTGATTGATTGATTGATTGGGTTTGGTTGGAGCGGCACCAGTTTTCAACGGTTAGGATATGGCTGGATAAGCTGGACGAAGAGAAGGGCTGGAGGGGATCCAAATCCAAAGAGGAGCATCTGCGCATCTAGTAGCTCTTCCCTAGCTGTGATGAAATCATCTCGATGACAGAGTTGGCAGCAATTATCAAAGCAAAAACCATAATCATCAGACACGTTGAAGTAGAGTTACTTGCACACTAACTAAAACTCCAAATATATTAATCTCAATCTAGGTTGAATGTCCAAAGTCTGCAATAATATTTTGGTTTAGAAGTCGATAATTCTTGAAATTTTGAAGTACCATATGAATTCTTAAATTAAATATGATAGCATTCACGCGTCATCAAAATGAAATGAAATACTAGTGCAAGTTGAAAGTTCTGGCAAACATGAAGGTGCCCAAGTGCACATCGATGCCCTACTGCCACTGATTGTGACAAGCCGTGAGACATGGTTCATGGGCTGTGTGTGCCATAATGTCACGAGCCATATCCTGCATTAGGTTCTTACTAGGACTTGAAATGGACTTAAAAACTGCAATAGGACGGTCAAAACATATTTCACGACATGATCAAAATGGAAGAGAGACTGGCATATGCATTAGGTCATCAGACTGTCTACGTATTTGACCGTGACTTCCTTACCATAATCTACTTTTTAGATGGCTACATTGCAAACGACAAAGCACACACAATAAAAATAGTTTGAGCGTTCAAATAGTACTCTTGAACGTCTACCTCCTATAATACCGCATAATGTCCTTCACTCTGGATGGTTAGATACTCTACTTCCACCCAAGTCTAACTCTACTATCGTTCATGTTATGTTGTCTGCCCGCACTGTTACTCATTTTCATTGGTCGTAAAAACTCTGTACACCCGGATTTATTTGGATAAGTTGAATCTCATTGTTGTTAGTCTTTATGCTTGTCTACTTTTGGTACATTTTTAATCCATAGTGGGTGGCTTCGAATGCATACGATGCACCATATTGTTTCTTGAGTTTAAGCAAGAAGTGACTGTATAAAAAGCATGAATGTGTGTTCACAATTCTCCATTTCCCCCAACCGCACAAAACCGGACATCACTTGATTCTCACTCTGATATCATGACAGCATAGCCTCTAATAAAATTATTAGTGAAAAAGCAAAGAAGCATCACCAATTAATCAATTATAGTGCTATCAAGGCCACAACTTTTCTATTCTAATTACTTGTGCTTTACCTAAACTAAACCAACTAATAACAACATAACGTAATCTTTCTTCCAATCACTATAATACTCCTTGTCAACCCTGTCTACATGAAATATATGGCTCTCTTTTATAAAGATACATAAAAGAAGAACGGGGGGTTGAGAATTTGTTTTTTGTTTTTTTACTTTGTTATAATAGCCCAGGCCAACTTAAAGAGCAGAATTGCCGAGGTCAGTAGCTCGCAACTAATGAAACAATCTCTTGGGTGAAGCTAACGAAATACGAGAAGAAAATCTATACAAATGTCAAATCAGCAAATTCACTCATGCAATTACACAAAGTTTTAAAAACCGGACCAGCCATCGAACCGGTGAGGCACCGGTTCATGGTCGGACCGGTCGGACCGGTGGTCGGACCGGTTCAATAGCATGTTTATTTATTAATATATATTTTTTCTTTTATATAAAAAATAATAAACATAATGGAAATTTATTTTAATATTAAAATTTTATATAGATGCAAAAATAACAATTATACATAAACTTGAAGTTTATGTAAATTTAGATTTTTAAAATAATTCATCACTAATTTTTTTATTATGGAACATACCAAATATTATCCATTCCTCTCTATTATTTCGAAATTTGATGAGAAAAATCAGGAAGTCAAATCATTTAAAGCAGTATTATCTCATTATTTCAGTCAAAAACTCATATATTTACCTTAAAAAGAGGTAACCGAATCCTTCTTTATCTCTCCATTATCTCCAATTAATCGCCCTGTATCTCTTTTTCTGGTTTATCTCTTCACCTTCTCCATCTACTAAATCGCAGCAGTTAGCATTCAGATTACTCTCTCTCTCTCCAAAACAACACAAACTCTATTCTCTCTTCCCTTTTCTTCCCTGCAACATCCCGCCATCTACAATGTCGCTCTCCCTCTCCATCCCTCTCATATCTCTCCCTTGAATATATATCAGCAGGTTGTTTCTTCTCAGGACTTTGATTAGCTAGCACTTTTATTCCTTGGATCAACGCCGGTGTGGCCGCCTGAGAACGCAGTCGCCGGAAAAATTAATACTGCATAAAACCGTTCTAAACCGGTAAACCGTCCGGTTCACTGGTTTTGTTCAAAATCGGACGGTTTTTGACCGGTTTTGACCAGTTGTTGCAGATGCGGTCCGAATTACGAACCGAACCGGTCACCGGCCGGTTCACCGGTCCGACCGGTCGAACCGGCCGGTCCGGTCCGGTTTTTAAAACTATGCAATTACGTGCTATAAATGCTATAAAAAAAATTACTTAGCACGAGTTGAGAAGACGTCATATCTTTACATCGAGTCAATTTTATTCAACCCAGAAGATAGTAAGTGTAGATACTGCTTTCTGACATGACAGATCTTGGCCACGTGGCAGCCATCCAGCACACCATATTGTGCTCCACACACACTGGATCACCAGCCGAGCTGATCCATGTGGGGGCTGCGAGACAGAGCCCTCGCATACCACTGCACGGGACTTGTAGGGACTTTGTGGTTTGGAGGCTAGAGTAAGCCCTGTCGCGTGCGAGCCAAGCCCGCACGCGACCTTTAGTAACTGTTTTGAGAGATTTATGGCACGAGCTCCATAAACCCGGTCAATCCGGTCAAACCCGGTCAACCTCGTAACGGTTCCGGTATTCGCGCACCACGTGCTCAAACGGTTCCTATATACTCGGACGAACGTGCCGTTATGGTTAAGCTAATTAAGCCGCCATTAATGGGCGCATTAACCACACTACAACGGTCATGTTCTCCAGTAGATATAGATCGTCAACCTTTCCATACAAAGGAGGACACACTGCCATACGCGGAAGCTCTGCCAAACCTCTGTCTCTCTCTCAGACATTGCTACTGCCTTACTCTCTCCCTACACACAACCTCACTCTTCCTGTGCGATCCTTGATCCACTACACACGGTGCACACGGAGGTCTCCCCGCCGGAATCTCTTGTGCACATTTTGGTGAACCCGACGTGAACTTACCAACAAAAGCAACCATGTCTCAGGAGGATGATGTCAGCAACCGATCGCCTTCCACCGAAACTCCCTCGGGAGATGAGACCCGCCGTACTCCAACGACTCCCGGCGAGGCACCGACGTTAGAGTCTTTGGACACCACTGTCCAAAGTCAGGCGAAAGCTCTCAAGGCTCAATCTGCGCAATTAGAACAAATCTTGGCCGTTCTGGGTACCCTTGCGCCAAACCCTTCATCAGCCGCCGCTGTCTCTCAGGGAGGAGGAACCCCTACCGCTCCAGGATTGGGAGTGTCAACCGCACCTCCCAACCCTCATCTGCAGACTCCACCGTCGGCTACGCAGCTGCCTTCGGTTCAGGGATCGACGGCACAGATGCTGCCTCCTGCCGCTCACGCTCCTCAGCCCTCGGCTTTGGCGTCCAACCCAACTCTGCAGTACCCTTTACCTCCCCCAACGATGATCTGGGGAAATGCGGGTAGTCAGTATGCTCCCAATCCTCCGGCGGCGTATGTGTCGCCACCGCCTGCGGCAACCCCTCCGTCAGCTACCGAGGGGAGCATTCCAGAATGCATGACGTCTTTGCAGAAGCGCGTGGACACTATTCTGGCTCATCAGTCATTCGCGGATACCATTATCCCAAAGCTAGACAACGATCCACCCATTCCACGGGAAATCTATCTCATGCCTAACCCGGCGGGGTACAAGGCTCCTAAATGGGATAAGTTCGAAGATGTCAACGGAAACGCTCATGAGCATGTCATGCGTTTCATTGATGTCATGGGTCCGTACGGAGCTGATCCCAAACTGCTGATGCGAGAGTTCCCAAAATCTCTTGGAAACGTAGCATACAAATGGTACCGAACATTGGAGGCCGGATCCGTGAAGACTTGGGACGACATGGTCCAGAAGTTCTACACCAAGTTCTTCCAGATGGAAGAAAAGGTGACGATGATCCATCTCTCACGGATGTACCAGAAGCGCGAAGAGGACGGAATCACTTTCATCAAGAAATTCAGGGCGAAATCCTTGGAGTGCAAAGATCCAATGCCTGAAAGCCGGCTCGTAGAGATATGCCTTCAGTGCATGCGAGATGAATACAAAGGTATGCTAATCAATTTGCAAACACCTACATTTTCAAAGCTAATCGAATGCACGAAGAATATCGAGCCTATAGTCGAGAGACAGAAAAAGAAGAGCGCTCCAGAGCGACCTGTGAGCGGCACTACTTACAAGATCGGGAGGTTTAGCTACAAGCGGGGACGCGAAGCTGAGGTCAATACAGTTTCGCCCCATAAACAAGCGAAAGTTGCGAACTTCGATGTACCGCCTCTTCCATGCTCGGTAGAGGAAGCGAGTGACCTCTGCAGACAGTGGCGCAAGGACGGCGTCCTGCCACCGCTCGAGAAAACACCCTCCAAGGAGATGGTGAGGGACCCTAAGTGGTGCGAATACCACGGCAAGGTCATGCATCCCACCGCCGAGTGCAAGAAACTCAGGTTCGCGTTCGATCAAAAGATGAAGAACGGTGAGCTCATCGTCAGTGATCACCGGAAGGACGTGCGCAACAACCCGCTTCCCGCGCATGCGGAACCGGGCTCGAAGGGCAAAGAGGTCGCCATGATCTCGATCGTCGATTTGGAAGAAGTCGCAGAGGATGGCCTACCCATCGTCGCCGAGGTTCATGAAGACGAAGACTATAGCATGGACACAGAGGATGAACGTGCCGACCGCATGAAAGGGTCGCATGGCTTCAACAAATTCTTCGACGAGATGAATTTCTCCGAGAAGTGCCGGACTGATATGACGAAAGCGATTTTGAGGATAGCAGAGGACTACGAGGAGGACCTTGTAGTCTCCAACGGGAAAGTCATCAGGGCATCCCGCTCTACGGAAAAGATTATGACCTTTTCTGCCAGCGACAAGAAGACGGATGCGAGCCACCAGAGGCCTCTGTACGTGACCGCCATCATCAATGGCGTCGAGTTCAAACGAGCGTTCGTCGATGGAGGAGCAGCGGTCAACGTTGTTCCGCTCCACACACTGAGGCTAGCAGGGATCCCCGAACATAAGGTAGTCAGGCGTCCATCTCCGCTGGTGGGATTCGGAAGCGACTCTAGAATGACAATCGGATGGATCCGCCTGGGCGTTCAAATTGGCAAAATCAAGTGCTCAGCGAAGTTTTATGTCATAGACGCGAACACCACATACCACATGATCATAGGTCGAGCCTGGATTCATCGCTTTGACGCAGTCCCTTCGACGGCTCACCAGGTTATGAAAGCTATCTGGAACGACAGAATAGTCGAGATACCGGCTTCGACAAACCCGTTCAACTTGGACGAAGCACATCTCAGCGAGGCGGTGTGGTTCACTGAGATGGCAGATGAGCAAACACCCGGACCATTCAACCCTACTCCTTTGCCTCTTTGGGAGGACATCAAGGACCAGTCGCCTGCAGGGGTAATGGTGACGAGGGAAGATGCCAAGGAAAAGCCGCCTACACGCGAAGAGGCGCCGCGTATCGCATATCATCGAAAGAACGTGTACACTCTGAAGAGGATCGCAAAGCATGACCCCGAGGGCAAGGAGATAGAGAGCTTCTACGCCAATGGGAAGAAATGCTACCGCATATGAAGGTGCGCGGGGATGTCCTCACGCGGGCATGGGGATATCCCTGGGCAAATCAATCAAATCGAGCAAATTGCGCTGACGGAAGAGCCAACACAGGGCACTCCAGACGAGAAACTCAAAGAAGCGCCTGAATGCATGGAAGACAGGCCAAGACCGCAAAAGCAAGAGCTGAAAGAAGTGTTCCTCAGCCCGAACGAGGAAAAGAAAAGGCCAGTCTTCCTGAGCGCAGATCTCACAAGCGAAGAAGAACAAGGGCTGCTACAGCTCCTAACTGAATACAAGGATGTGTTCGCATGGGAGTACGATGAGATGCCAGGTCTGGATACAAGCATCACCATGCACCGTTTAGACATCATCCCTGGGTCTAAACCGGTCAAGCAGAGCACGAGAAGCTTCAGGGCGGAGCTTAACGTGAAAATCAAGCAGGAGATTGTCAAACTCCTAGATGCCAAGTTCATAGAGCCGAATCATCATCCCACATGGCTGGCCAACATCGTGCCAGTGGTGAAGAAGAACGGACAGCTCCGCATCTACGTGGACTTCCGAGACCTCAATCGCTTCTGCCCTAAGGACGATTTCCCACTGCCCAACATCGATTTGCTTATCGATTCAACAACGGGTCATCGCATGTTCAGTTTCATGGACGGCTTCAGCGGATACAACCAAATCAAGATGGATCCCGAAGATGCGCGGAAAACAGCGTTCATTACTCCTGTAGGGGTATTCAACTACACAGTGATGCCGTTCGGTCTTAAGAACGCGGGCGCGACCTATCAGCGGGCCATGATGGCTCTATTCCACGACATGATGCACAAAGAAGTGGAATTCTATGTGGATGACCTGGTGGTTAAATCCAAGCACGAAGCAGACCACCTCACAGATCTGCGAAAGGTGTTCAATAGATGCAGGCGCTTTCAACTGAAGATGAATCCCATGAAATGCGCGTTCGGGGTGACATCAGGGAAATTCTTGGGATGTGTGGTTCATCGCCAAGGGATCGAGCCCGACCCCGCGAAAGTATCAGCTATCACTGGCATGACGCCACCCCATGATCAGAGTGCATTAAAGACATTTTTAGGAAAGCTATCCTATCTGCGGAGATTCATCCCAGCAATTGCCGAAATCACATGCTGTTTCAACACTCTTCTTAAGAAGGACGCCGCGTACAATTGGGCTCCGGAGCACGAAGCTGCATTCGGAAAGCTGAAGGATTTACTCACGTCATCAAAGATAATGATCGCACCTCAACTGGGATCACCGCTTCTGCTATATCTGACATCTACGAGGAGATCTATAGGAGCGCTCTTGGCTCAGGAGTATGAAGGCCAGGAGAGGCCTATCTACTACATCTCTCGCATCGTGCAGCCTGCTGAATCAAGGTACACAGACATCGAACGTCATTGCCTTGCCTTATTCTTTGTGATAGAGAAGTTGAAACACTATTTTGCATCACACAAAGTAGTGGTCACCAAGAGCGACCCCATAAGATACTTGCTAACTCACACTACTCCGGGAGGGAGGCTGGCGAAATGGTACATGACCATTTCCCAATACGATATCACATGCGTGCGACCACGAGCGATCAAGTCGCAGGCCGTAGCGGATCTGTTGGCACAGTTCCCCGACGACAGCCACGAACCCGTGATCGAAGAAGAGCTCGAAGGCCCTGAAATCTACGCAATCGACGTGCCCTATTGGACTCTCCACTTCGACGGTTCTTCAACCCGGAAAGGCGGAGGCATTGGGATAGTCTTGACCAAGCCAGATGGGGAAGTCATACAGATGTCGGCAAAGCTCAACTTCGCAGTTACAAACAACGAAGCGGAATACGAGACTCTCATTGTGGGGCTCCGTGCGGCGAAAGCTTTGGAAGTAAGCAACTTAACGGTCATGAGAGATTCCAAGCTGATTGTTAAGCAAGCCTCGGGCGAATATGGTTTGAAGGAGATCAACCTCCTGTCTTATCGCACCCTAGTACAAAGGCTGATGCAGCAATTCTGCGATGTGAAGTACGAGCACAAGCCCCGAGCAGACAATAGGCACGCGGACGCCTTAGAAACCTTGGGGTCTAAGGTCAGCATAGACAAATACCCCGCAAGGATTTCCATTGAAGTGCGAACATCGTCGGCATTGACAGAAGATGCGTGCGACGACAAACACATGGATGACGCAGACTGGCGGAAAGCAATCCTACAAGCTATTACGAAAGGCACCAGCAGCGAAAGCTGGGCACTGAAAAAAGGATACTGCATCCACGATAACACCCTCTACTACAAGGGGCCTGGCGGAATACTCATGCGATGCGTCTCCGAGGAGGAGGGACAACAGCTGTTAGAAAAGATTCACCAACACGCTTGTGGAGAAAGCGAGGTGTCAATATACAGGAAGGCTCAGAGATATGGCATCCATTGGCCAGACATGTCAATAGCCGCAGCCCTGATACAAGGGAAGTGCGAAAGTTGCGCACTAATCAAAGATTCTCTACTCATCGCCCTGACCGATGACGACACGGACTGGAGGAAGCCACTATTTGATTTCCTCACCCAGGGCACCGTACCCGAGTCAAGAAAAGAAGCCGAAAAGTTGAAAAGGAAAGCGTCTCGATACGTGGTACAGGAAAACCTGCTTTGGCGAAGAGGTCACGAGGGCAACTTGCTGCGATGTCTAGACGGCAGAGAAGCACAAGAAGTCATGGACCTTTCTCATCAGGTGGAACACCAAGGAGGTGCGAAATTATGCAGACAACTCCTCTCAATCGGGTATTTCTGGCCCACGATGGAGGTCGATTGCCGCACCAAAGTACGACACTGCCAGGAATGCCAATTCAAAGGGAACCTAGTGCACGCTCCCGCTGTGGATCTACATGCACTAGGGACGCCATGGCCATTTCACACATGGGCTCTAGACTTTATCGGTCCCATCCGACCGACGTCGCACGGGAATCATTTCATTCTCACCGCAACTGAGCTGTTCACCAAATGGGTGGGAGCAATACCGCTAAAGACGGCAAATGCGCTGGCTGTGGTCAATTTCATCCAGGAAAGCATCATATGCAGGTTCGGAATCCCAAATACCATTCTTTCAGATAACGGTACTCCTTTTGTTAATCGCCAGGTAGCTGCGAAATTAGCGGAGTACAATATCAGGCAGATATGTTCTACCCCTTATTACCCAAAGGGAAACGGACAAGCTGAAGCGACTAACAAAACGCTGCTGAGAATTTTGAGCAAGATGGTCGCAGATGACCACAAGAAGTGGGCCGACTCTCTAAGCATAGCTCTGTGGGCTTACCGAACTTCTCCAAGGACACCCACAGGGGCCTCACCATTTCTGCTATGTTATGGAGCCGAAGCTGTAGTACCTGCGGAGGTTAGAGTCAACTCGGCAAGGCTGGCCTTCCATGCACTCTATGAAAATCAACGCGATCACGACTTAATCTTGCTGGAGGAAAAGCGAGAACAAGCCAAGAGAACCAATAAGCGATACCAGGAGAGAATCGCCCGCGCCTACAACAAGACAGTCCAGCGAAGAGATTTCGCAGTCGGAGACTTGGTCTTGCGCGCATCTGATCACTGCATGCGAGAAGCGACTCACCCGAAGTTCGCAGCCAACTGGGAAGGACCCTTTGAAGTCACAGAAGTCTTTGACAGTGGCTACTGCAGCATACGAAGGTTGCACGGCACAACCTCTACTCCGAGTTCAGTCAACATGCGCTGGATTAAGAAGTACTACCCCTGACTTCTCTCATTTCATGCGTTTTATTATAACGTTGCTTATATCCTGTATGGCTACGATTTACACAATCTCCTCCCCCATATGAGAGGATTGTAATCCCATCTCTCCCATATGAGAGCGTTATAATAAAAGAATTCTCCCAAATGAGAAGTTCACATTTCTAGCTGTTTATGTTGCTCTATTCAATTTGTTATTACTGTTAATCATGGTTTATTCGCCGCAATAGCAATCTGTCCAAGTGCGATCTTAAGTGATCAACTAAGCCTATCTCTTACGATAGCAGCCTATGCAAATGCGATCTTAAGTGATCAACTAAGCCTATCTCTCGCGATAGCAGCAAATACGATCTTAAGTGATCATCTAAGCCTATCTCTCGCGATAGCAGCCTGTGCGATCTTAAGTGATCATCTAAGCCTATCTTTTACGATAGCAGCCTATGCAAATGCGATCTTAAGTGATCATCTAAGCCTATCTCTCGCGATAGCAACCTATGCGATCTTAAGTGATCATCTAAGCCTATCTCTCGCGATAGCAGCCTATGCGATCTTAAGTGATCATCAAAGCCTATCTCTTACGATAGCAATCTATGCAAATGCGATCTTAATTGATCATTTAAGGCCTATCTCTTACGATAGCAATCTATGCAAATGCGATCTTAATTGATCATTTAAGGCCTATCTCTTACGATAGCAGCCTGTGCAAATACGATCTTAATTGATCATTTAAAGCCTATCTCTTACGATAGCAGCTTGTGCAAATGCGATCTTGATTGATCATATAAGCCTATCTCTTGCGATAGCAGCCTGCCTAAATGCGATCCTGACTAATCTTCTAAAGTCTATCAGCCACGATAACAACACATACAAATGCGATCTTAATTGATCTTTAAAGCCTATCTGTCACGATAGCAATTCACATGCACATGAGCTTATTTGATCCTCTATTGCGATAATAGCTCGTACGAATGCTAAAAGATGATCCCGATCGATCTTCTAGTAAAGCCTATCTGCAACGATAGCAACTCGCACAATTTAACGATCTCAATTGATCTACTAAAGACTATCTGCCACGATAGCAACTTGCAACATTGTGAAGATGATCTTAAACGATCCACAAAGGCCAACTACAGGCCCATCTGCCAGGATGACACAGCTGCGAAAATATGATCTCGAACGATCTAGCGAAGCATCAGCGAATTAATATATCGCAAATGCAAAACCATTACATAGCATTATGCAAGGCGAAATATGCCGAAACGCATGCGAAATTGTATTTTGTTGTAAAGAGACAGCAGATAATACAAAAGGCTATTTATCATTACAAGTCAAATGACTTACAATTTATCTGTCTAGATAGCAGCTTACAAGTGAAAAGCTCGAATCTAACTACGCAGCCAACATGGCTTACAATACATTCGAAAAGTGGCTGACAAGCCAGAAACACACTATGGGAATTCCGACTAGAAAAGGATGAACCCACCGGTTTCAACACCGGCTGCGCAACACGCAGATCTGCGGGTGAACATCTGTAGCAGGGGGGATCTTGCTCTAAAAGAGCCACATGAAGCCATACGCTCAAGATCCCAGTATTCGACAAGACCGTTGTCAGATCTGCACCCCATAACATTTGCCCAAGGAACCACCGGTTCCGGCGATCCACAGACAAGGAGAAGCTCCAAAGGGCAAGGGCTCCTTGTAGACGGGGATGAACGCGGCAGTTCGCCACCCCGAGCTCACAAACGTTAAGGCGATGGATTCTTCTCCAGGGATGCTGAAGAAGAATTCCGCCGTTCATTACGAGACGGTAGCACGGTCACTTCGGCGCTGCACCTCGCCACGAGGCGGCCGGAAACATGACCTGCACACATAACACACGAAGAAATTTCTTCGAACACACATGAGATATTATCTGCATCTTCTTTATGATGGTTATAAAGAGCAATAAGCCTCATAAAGTGGATCTTGGAAACTATTTCTACAGCACAAAGCGCAAACTCAGGATTCACAACTTGAAGTTGCCATGAATCAACGAAAAATAAGCGTTGAAGCCAGCAGTCGTAAGGACTCACGGCAAAGCACATTTTTGGGATAAAGAACCCAAATAGCAAGGACAGGGTTTATATAGACCCTGTACAGACTCTTCGGTTGCCAAAGATGAGTCAGCAGAATTCAAAAAGAGGGTAAGTTCAATCACTTACGCCTTGAAAAGCGGTAACAATCAATTACCCTACTAAAGGCTACGACGATTCAGTTGCGTATCCTAATAAATGACGGATAGTCATGATTCGGATGGACTTCCCAACGAAAGCGTGCTTATCTGCCGAGAAATTAGCGCGAAAATCAAGCAAAGTATCAATTGCTGATGTCATAATTGGATATGCACAGAAATATCCAATCAAATCCCGGAAAAGGGCAAAACGGAAAAAAAACCATGATTGTTGTTAAAAAAAAGGGGGAGAAACCCTAGCAACATTACATTAATGTTTCAAGACATTACATTAATGTTTCAGCTATTTTCCTTGCTATTTTTGCGAAATTCGAAAAGTCAAAGCAAATTCTTGATTAAGGAATCTTGGGGCTCGAACTGCTCGCTCAGCTTCTCCACTTGTTCCACTTCTTGCTTTAGTAGCTCGCACCTAGCATTCATCTCATGATACAGCTTCAGAGCTTCATCAACCTTTTGCTTCTGCTGCTCCACCTTCTGCTTCTCAGCTGCGAGATTCTGGTGGCCGAGCTTCAAAGTTACAGCTGCGCGAATCAGCGTGACTCTGTTCATAAGAAACTTGAAGCCCATTCTGCCTTGGACTTTGGTCACGAGATTTTGGCACATGCCACATAGTAATTCAGCACTCTGGACCGAAATGGTCGCAGGCGTAGCCGCAGATAGCTGCTCCAAAATCCAGATGGCTTCAGTGAGAAACAGCCTCCTGTCGAAGGGCCCTATCTCCAGAGATCTCACAAAAGACTGCGGGTAGGTCAGACGCATTCGAACCACCCAATCTACATCGGTTTGCTTCAAACCTGAGGAGGCGTCAAAAATAAGTTATGATGTCAAAACTCGCAAGCGAATAATGCGACGTGCGAACAGTAAAGCTCTACTTACCAGTTCCTTCCAGAATCTCATGAAGGGAAGGAATGCGGGCTGCCGGGTTGTTCGAAGATTGCCCTCGCTCCATAGCTCTTCCATCAGCTGCGAGCTCCAATCTCTCGTAGTCGGGAGGAAGAGTGTAGGCCGCACCAGTTGCGACTGCATTCCCAACCTGCGAGCCCCAAATGCTCCACGCAGGAATGGGTGCCTCTGATTCAGTCATCGCCTGAGGCGAAGGGACAGCCGAAGTCGCTTGGCGAAGAACGCTCTCAGATGCGAAAACATTAGCAGCACTTGTCCTTACTTCCTCAGCACCAGTATGGACATCTTCATCCATCAGCACAGCATCTGTCCCAGCATCGTCGGAAAGTTCGATGATGTCCTCGAGAGGCTCACCCGCGTGGTCAGCAGCTGCGACGGGCTTCTCGGTATGAGAGCTCGGAATTGGAACATAGGACGCAGAAGGCTGACTTCTCTGCTCCAGCTCAGGCTCCTCAGCATGACCTGCGACATTAAATGCGATGATATGAGGTAACTTGCGCTATAAGTTATTTTGCTATCTTTACTAAAGCTAAGAATAAGCACCTCCACTCGAAGGTGGGATTGAGGTATCTTCATCATACACTAAGGACGTGGAACCGTGCCCTATCAGTGTGTCCTCACTAAGCAAGTCTGTAAGAGGAGCGTGACCTGGGATGCGAATAAACCAGTCATGATTCTGCCTCAAGTTGCTAAAGCCTAGTACATGCGTATCACTCAAATAATTACCTGAGGGTTCTCCGCATTTGTCTACTAACCAACGGCGAATGTCAGCCTTTGACACACCATGCTTTAACGCACCCACAATAACATCTCTATAAGTTACTGCGAGATTGAAGATCTCACCTTTATTGTCGCCTGCGATCTCCTCAAAATCCGCTTGGACTTGCTCCAAGGCTGCTGCATCTTCTCCGGGAACCTCATCTTCCTCCTCCGCATGAGAAGCCACTTCTTCGGGAAGCTCGTCTTCCTCGCCAACTGGACGCACTAAGTCGTCAACATGCTGTTCTTCGAGGCTCCGCTGTTTCACACGCTCCAACTCCTCTTCTTCCCGCCGCCTTCTTCTCTCAGCAGCCTCCGCGGCTGTCTTCCGGGACTCAGCAAGAACGTCCTCGCTTATGGGATCGTCTGGAATGCCAGAATGGGCATCTCTCTTTTGTCTCTTGGCCACAAGGCCGCCAATGGTTTCATCATCATCATCTGCGAATACACGAATGGTTTAAAGAAAAGAAGTGCAAAGAAGTTACGATGACGGGAAAGGAAATGCGACGGAGGTACCTCCTGATTCTTCCTCATGCATCACAACTGTTGCTTCTTCTTCTTCATCACTTGCTTGGGGCTTCTGCCTCTCTTCCTCTTCCTCTTGATCGAATGGAACGAAAGTCTCAACTGCGAGCTCTTTCCGCACTTTGCTGGGCATGCGACATTTGCCTTTGTCCTTGATAGAAAGGGACCTCACTGGAGGAGAAGCTGGAGCACTTCTAGGGGAAGAAATCTTAATTCCCTTTTGCCTAGGTCTCTTCACTCTCGGCGCCGCAGTCGCTGGAGGGGACGGGTCATCTCCAGGAGGAGACGGAGCCGGAGGATTGTCTATCAGCGAGTCAGCAAAAGCATTCATGACTGCGCGAACCTTTGTTTCAACCTCAGCGTCCATCCTCCATGAAAGCCGGAACGGCTGCTTTTGTCTTCTGGTGGCAACAATGGTGTTAACCAGCGACTTGGAGCGATCACCAGCTGCGAATCTCCGCACATGACACTACAACAGTACAGAATAAAAGTGTCAGCATAAGGAAATCAAGAAACTTAACACATGCGAAGAAATTGCTTACCTCAGCAAAAGCCTTGCTATATCTGACGACTTGCGTGTCGCTCTTCTTGACTGCGGCGACTTGCTCCTTCAGAATGACGTCAGGACACAGATGGTTCTCACGATCCAACAGTGAGTAGCAACCATACTCAGACTCGCTCAGACTGCAAGTGGGACGAAACGGAAATGAGTTTCTTTTGATCAAGGGAGCTCTACCCGGCTGCGCGGCCGACTCTGTCTCGATCCTCGTTTGCTGGGCAACCCAGTATGCGAGCCAGTTCTGGGAACAACCACCCTCGCGGGTTCCCGCAGGCTGCTCAAAGGGAAGATTGTTCATGAAAACCGTCTCGCACTCCTTTGTTAGCAAACGCTTGTAGCATCCTCTAACAATAGACTGGGGCCAGATTGATGGGGCCACCGCATCAAAACCAAACTGAGGAGAAACTCGAGTGGGGTCAATGTCCACGGTAAGCTTCTCATACCTCGGCGCGAGCTCACGAATATGCTCTGCAAGGGCAGGAAGGGAACCTCGCAGACACCAGCAAAAGAACTCGCGGTAGCGCTCATGGAAATGAGGTCCCCTTTCAAAGAGAAGCTCTTCTGAAAAGACCATGCCTTTAGAGGGGTACAGCTTTGGAAACCATCGCACATTCTCAATGCGCGTGGCATACGGCCTGGCAGTAAACTCCTTCCGTTTGTCGCATATCAAACTCCAAACGCACTTGGTGTTGCCTGTTCCGAACCATCTCGCAGCTCTTCCGCTGTTGCGCGCTTCTGTCTCGCCTGGGGGACACCACTTGTCAAGTTGGAGAGCAGTTGGAGCATAAGACGGCCAGCGCTCGAAAACCCACATTGTCAAAAAGGAAATATTGACAAAAGTCAGTACATCGAGGCGGCCACGCGACTCCCTCATAGCAAGAACCAGCTGATCAAGCCTATAGTACAGCGTGCCCAAAACCAAGGGTCCGAGTGCGACTCTCTGGCCAAGAGCGAGCCTCACAGCAAGTGGCAACACATGGTAGAAGACTCCATCATGAGGGTGACCATCAATCAGATACCTTCACAGCCAGGCACAGAGAAAAGCACAAAGGGTCAAATGGTAGCCCTTGCCCTCTACGTAATTCTCGGCCTCCGGATCTTCACTCAGAAGTTTTTTAGTAATGCTGCTGTTCGCATAATCTCGAATGAAGTACTGCAACCATTTGTTCCAGGTATTCTTCGCGGATGTATCAACCAGCTGCCAGTTCGGAAGAGGCTTCGTAGTGGTCCACCGAGTGGAGATTTTCTTCACCTCTGCTAGGCATTCCTCCATCTGCGTGTATAAAGCAATCTCCGCAGATGTCCTCAATGGACTCAAAGGGTCCACTTCGCCCATGGGGGAGAGCTCATACAGCATTTGAACGTCCTCGAGTGTGGGGGCAGCCTCGAACTCGGCAAAATGGAACGTATGAGTCGCAGGCGAGTAACGGGACAGAAGGTCTAGAAGCATGGACTGATCCAGCTTCACGGCAGCACCCTTCATAGCACGGATAGCAAAGTATACGCCGGCTTCATTAAGAGTCACGGCGTGATGGTCCAACACGTGGTCAATCCACTCATCCATATAGTCCAATTTCTGGACGAACGCCTGAGTAGAAATCGCAGTATATGGGAAGTGCCCGTTCTCGATCCCCAATCGAACTACATCCTCGGAACCAACAAACTCGAGCAAGGATGAGTTAACTGGGCGAGTCAGCGTCAGCAATCGCTCAACTGGAACAGGATCAGGCATCTTCTTCGCCTTTACCCTCGCATGGTAGAAATCTTTGCCGCCTAAAAAGGGGGCTTTTCGCCACAGGGCCTGCGGAAGGTCGGGTATCTCTTCATCTTCCTTGACGGGTCTGGTTACTCTTGTCTTGGCCATTCCTGCGGAAGAGCAAGAAAAAAGGGGGGAGAAATACCACACTTCAGTTTGAATTTTGAAATTCAAGATCTACGCAAAGGAAGACGAACAGTTCTGGTATCAATTTCAGAAATTGGGGAGTTGCAAGATCTCATATTGTTGAAGGACTAAAGCAAAGCAGGTTCAAAGACCAAACCCTCTTCACAAATTTCATGGGTTTACAGATTCAACGCAGTTCAAGGCAAACACTGGTATCTTAAATCAAAAGTAAACAAGGCCAACCTTGTCTTCTTGAAGCCTGCTTGGATGAGCACAATTGAAGAACGCGGATTGCAGTTCTGAACTGGTGATTGATTATCTGGATCTGCTCTCGGAGATCTCCGGGTACCATTCACTTTAAGAGAAAGAAGTGATGCTTTGCAATAATGGGGGATACAAGGTATTTATCCAAAACAATGAAGGGTTGCGTCCTTTCGATAGTCGAATCGCAACCGTCACCGTCGAATCGCGCAATCACAGGACAAGCTGACGTCACGCCTAAAACCCTAAAGGTCAGACGGCACGACTCTAGGGGTTTTAGGTCATAATGGCACGCACGGGGGCTGAATTTACCCGTATTTGAATTGGTGCGTGGCGGCGACGCGTATGTTGGTTTCCGCGCATGGAAGTCTATACGGCTATGAGTCTTCACGCGCAGAAAGGGGGCTAATGTAGATACTGCTTTCTGACATGACAGATCTTGGCCACGTGGCAGCCATCCAACACACCATATTGTGCTCCACACACACTGGATCACCAGTCGAGCTGATCCATGTGGGGGCTGCGAGACAGAGCCCTCGCATACCACTGCACGGGACTTGTAGGGACTTTGTGGTTTGGAGGCTAGAGTAAGCCCTGTCGCGTGCGAGCCAAGCCCGCACGCGACCTTTAGTAACTGTTTTGAGAGATTTATGGCACGAGCTCCATAAACCCGGTCAATCCGGTCAAACCCGGTCAACCTCGTAACGGTTCCGGTATTCGCGCACCACGTGCTCTAACGGTTCCTATATACTCGGACGAACGTGCCGTTATGGTTAAGCTAATTAAGCCGCCATTAATGGGCGCATTAACCACACTACAACGGTCATGTTCTCCAGTAGATATAGATCGTCAACCTTTCCATACAAAGGAGGACACACTGCCATACGCGGAAGCTCTGCCAAACCTCTGTCTCTCTCTCAGACATTGCTACTGCCTTACTCTCTCCCTACACACAACCTCACTCTTCCTGTGCGATCCTTGATCCACTACACACGGTGCACACGGAGGTCTCCCCGCCGGAATCTCTTGTGCACAGTAAGTAACTTTATTATTTCAACATTCTTGTATTGCGAGATATCACTACACTGATATTACGCCGGTAATGACAAAGTGAGATCTCTAGTGGTGCATTTGGTTTTCCAGAATTAGCCGTCAGATCTCTAGTGACACGTTTGGTTTTCCCAAATTAGTAGTTTTTAACTTGAAACAAATTAATATAATCTAAATATTCGCCAATATTGCGTCTGGTTGTTCTAAATTAATTAAATATCAATGCTAGATAGTGATATTATTGCGCTTAATACTCTTAAATAGTCTCCTCAACGATTAGGTGTGCTGAAATATACGACTAATATAATTCAGTCCAGGCAAATCCAAAGTTCAACCATTTTAGTCTTGAGGTGGAGTAATTATTGTTTGCTCCAAGAGCAAATATGACGTGGTGCTCCAATCAATACATCACAGGATATGTCAGGAACATGTAGGAAATCTACTTTCTTTTGTCTGTCACTTATTCTCTTTCTTCCTGACGTGTTTTGTGCTGTATTGATTAGAGCACCACGTCATATTTGTTCTTAGAGCAACAAAAATTTCTCTTTGAGATGACATGGCGCCGGCTGATGAAATGATCTCGCGCGTGGAAGCCAACGAAATATGCAAAATTCCCACCCAACTGAGAGAAAGCGAAAGGCAAATGGAAAGAGCAAGTCTTCTTCCCCACCACACAAAACCACCCACCATTTCTTCTTCTTACGTTTTTCGCTTTCCTTCTCATTCCCGGAGCAACCAAATTCTCCATCCCCCGAATCCCCATCACTAATTTTCCTTTTTGCTCTCAGTTCAAAAACCCTTTGTGTTAATTCTGAGTCCAAGCTATTAATTATTCATTGAATTCTGATGAGCAAGCCAATTTTGACTAGCGAATGGCTATGACGTTGCTTCTCAGAGGTGGATTGACCAATCGAAGAAGAATCATCTCACGGCTAGAGAGAGAAGGTCGTCGTCGTCGATTGCGATATGGAAGTGTTGCCTGGGGCTTTGGGGACGAGCGCTAGCTTGGCTCTCCGGTTGGGCCAGTCCGTCTTCTCCGTCGCTTCGCTGCTCTTTATGTGTTTGGATGTTCAATTCTTCAGCTACACCGCTTTCTGGTACTTTCTCATCTCTTTCTCTTGCTCAATTCTGAATTGGGTTTCGTGGGTTGGTTCCTGATTTTCATGAATTCTACTGTTACACTGCTTTCTGATGATTCTGATTGTTGTTTCATGTTCTTTCCTGAATTGGGTTTTGTGGGTTGATTTCTGATTTCCCGAATTTTGAATTTTATGGTTGATCTCGTAATCATTGGATAGTGATGGTAGATATCTCTCTCTATGTCTATGCATGTGTGGTTGGCTGTCTATGATTTTCTGAGGGGAGGGAATTAAGAAAAACACACAGATAAGTTGGTGAGAGGATCAAACCTGTATGCCACCAGTTCTGGGTTTCTTGTGTTCTATTAAAAATCTTCAGGCTATGCACAACTGAACTGGAACTTATTTCTGGGGTTCTAACTGAAGAAGCACAATTGAAATCGGGTGGGGGTTGAAATTGTAGCAAAGATAGGTTAATCTCAAGTAGTCATGTGGTTGAGCGTAACTTCTGCGGAGTTGAAGGATCTAATTTCCAATTTTGGTGAGATTCTTTAGACTAATGTTTAGGAGTATTGATATTTATCTCTGAAGTTTTAATCTCGGGTGCTCAGAGGTATTGTTATGCTTCCTCTTTCTCCATCTGTAAATATGTTACTACATGTATTTAGTATTTCCAAATTTTCCAGGGGAAGGAACTGTATACTTATCACGACAGGATAAGTTGGTGAGATTTGGTTCTATATATTTTTAGTTGTGTTTTGTAGATCTTCTGTATTGAATCATTGTAACCTCTTAAGTATGGTAAGTTTAAGCAGGTGGACAGTTTATTGTAGGACTTACTGGGGGTGTATTTTTGAAAGACAATGGTTTGTTATACTTCTCTGGAAGACAGGGGTTCTTGTTGGCCATCTTAAGTATGACAGATATCTGTGTTCTTGAGTGTCCTCTATAACTTGTTTGTCGAATAAGGTTTTTGTTTAGATTAAAGTAACAGCTCTGTCTATAGCGAACATGTGGAGTTTGTCCCTTTTTGTTAGAGATGAGTCCTCGATATTTTCTCGTTTTCCCTAAATATGACATGTTGTTGCATGCTCCTGGTTGAAGTGTTTATGTCGTTTATCTATTGCTAATTTTGTCTGTGTCGGATACTTTCTGTTTGAAGTTATTGCATGATTTACTTTACATTATTCTTTGGGTAAGCTGAACAGTTAGATTAAACGTTAAATCTTGACAAAGGCAAAAGGGTACACCACATGTTTAAAACTACCTAACAATGCATGTAACTATTTATAGCAACAAAATCCGAAACCAATCTTTAATGAATGATCTGGTTCATTTTGTAAATTTGTATGCCCCATGATGTTGGCTAGTTCATTGGTTACTCTCAAAGTTGTTTGATGGCCACTTTGGTGCAAGCTTTAGTCATTCAGCCTGTCAAAAACTGATTTATTGAGAGTTGGGAGAGACAAGGCTTGTGCGAACTTGCTTTTCACCACTTTGGTACAAAAACTTAGAACCTAGCTAAAAGTTGCCACAACGAAAAACAAAGCTATTACCAAACTAAAAAGATCCTGTGAATTGAGCTGTTCCCTGGTAGTTGTGTGCCAACCATGCTAAATATGTGTTAATTCTGAGGCAATAATATAGCAGCAACAGAAAGTTGAAGGTGAGCTTTATGCCTGGTGAATATTCGTGGATATCAGACAGACCTCACTGAGTTTAGTGACTTTTCCACTTCAGTCGCTTGCTTAATTCAAAACTTTAGGAAACACCCAAATATCACTTGTTATATTTTTGGTTGGGTATTTTAGTTATTAAAAACTATATAAAGGCGCCTAGGTCGTGGTTACTTTACATTGCGTTCATCGATAATATTTCAGTTAAGTTTCTCTTACGTGGTATCAGAGCATGATTAGGGTTACTATCGCTTTCGTCAATAATATTCTAATTAGTTTCTTTAACATATCTCATAATCTCGTTAAGAGCTTATTGGCCCATTGTGCTTTTGTGATTACATGTGCATTTCCTGGTAGTATCTGCTGATACTAATATTACCTTCATTTGGAGTGTAGTGTACATAATCGGCAACTTAGACGCACATGAATTCGGTTCTAATTGTAGGTGTCAGGCGCGACCGCAGCTGAAGGACCAAATCCCTTTAGAATATGGCCATTACGGCACGTACCAGCTGATATTTAAAACCATGTTCTGGACGCCTATTCACTGCAGTATAACCAGAGACGAAGAATTAAAGGACTTTCTTGGTATGCATACCACAACTCCACAAATATATTATTAGACATCAACAAAGACCGGAAAATATTTTCAACGACAGAGTTAGAACATAGCTTGCAAGTGATCTGTCCATGTGTTTCACTTGTTTGCTTATTCGCAATTAAGGTGTAGGACCGAGTCAGATGAACTCCTGGATCTTTCCATGATAGTTAGTATAAGAAGACCCTTGGTTTAGTTAATTTATCGCGGACTATTGGATCCATCAATTAGGAGAAGTAATATGGTCCAAAAGTAGATGGTGGTAGATGAGAGAGAGTAGACCAAGATTCACCTGGGCATGGACAATAAGACAAGACTTAATAAAATTTGAATTAGTAGAGCTGTCAAAACAGTTGACCGTAACCGGACCGCTAAACCGTGAACCGCCGATTACGGGTTATGTTCAGTTACGGTTAATGGCTCGCGGTTACGGTTAACCGGCCTACTAATTCTTTCGGAACCCTTAACCGGTCCGGCCCGTTGAACCATAACTTCTGAACCATAACTTCTTAACCGGACTAGTAAAATCCTTTAAAAAAAAAACAGTTTTATTATATATGGTGGGGGTTGATTGTGCCAGCACACTGATAGCCGTTGCGGTTAACCGGTTCGGTTAACGGACCAGTCACGGGCCTATTAGGCGGTCCTGTATATCTGTAACCGGCCCGGACCACTACTAACTCGGTCCCGGGCGGGTTTGGTCCCGTATGGTTATGGTTTTTTCTAAGCTGGAGTGGGCTGGTTCAACTTGTGGTTTACCGGGCCCGTTGACAGCTTTACATTGGAGAGCCAAAATCGGAGGAATTTGATCCATGTAGCGGACCCAGTTAAGCTAGGGAAAGGCTTGTTGGATTGAGTATCAATATATGGGACAAATGTTAAAGATCTGATTTATGTTGACCTAAATAAGTTATTAGTACCTTCTAAAAGAACCTCTAGGGTTCGTATGAATTCACAGAGAGGAAATGGAAGACGAAAGAGAGAGAGGCGGAGAAAGCTATGTGTGTATATACAACCGTCTTAACCCTAAACCTAATACAAGCGAGGTATATATACTCTAACGGCAGAATAGATCCGTTAGAGGAGCCGTTAGAAGTAACGGTAATAAAACAGTGGGCTTAGAGAAGGCCCGTACAGATAAACAGTGGGCTTATAGTTAAGGCCCGTATGCAGTGGGTTTATAATGTGATCTATACAGTAGATATTTGAAGGCCCAATAGAACTTCATTCCTTTTACCCCCCTTAAATGAGTGACGGAGACGCCATGAGTTTAGACTTAAACGCTTCAAATTGTGGAGCTGGCAGTGGCTTCGTGAACAGGTCCGCTAACTGATCTGCACTGGAGACAAACGAAACAATAAGTTCTTTGTTGATAGCCTTTTCACGCACGTAATGATAGTCGATTTCGATATGTTTTGTACGTGCGTGAAATAGGGGATTAGCGGTCATAGCGATAGCAGATTTATTATCAGTAAACAAGAAGGGAGGAGAAGAAATTTTGAGATGTAAATCATAAAACAGAAGTTTAAACCAAGATATGTCTGCTGCAGCGGTGGCGAGAGCCCGGTATTCTGCCTCGGTAGAGGACCGGGCTACGGTGGGCTGTTTCTTGGAGGCCCAATGTACTGGGTTGGGCCCAATAAAAACTGCAAGCCCGGTAGTACTGCGCCGATCAGATGGGTTACCAGCCCAATCTGCATCGGAGTAAACGTGCAAAGGAATAGGAGAAGCATGATAGAACAGACCGTGAGATCTGGTACCTTGAAGGTACCGTAAAATCTGTTTAGCACCACTTAAATGAACATCAGTTGGTTTGTGCATAAATTGGCACAAGTGGTTTACGGCAAAAGCTATATCGGGTCGAGTAAACGTGAGGTATTGCAATCCGCCAAGAAGTTGGCGAAAAACAGTAGGCTCATTTAATGGGGAACCTTGATTAATATGAAATTTTACCCCAGCTGCCAAGGGTGTAGAACAAGGTTTGCAATGGCTCATATTAAACTTAGCAAGCAGATCACTAGTGTATTTCTCCTGGGTTATAGAAAGCCCAGATTGAGTTCTGAAATTTTGAAGCCCAAGAAAATATGTTAAGGGGCCCAGATCAGACATATGAAATTCATGGCCCAATTGTGTGATTAAAGTAGAAATGTACACATTGTCATTGCCGGTGATAATAATATCATCGACGTAAAGAAGAAGAATTGTCATGTTGTCATTGTCGTGGCGCAGCAGTGAAACCCAAAGATAATAAATAAGTACCAAAACGTTCAAACCAGGCCCGTGGAGCCTGTTTTAAACCGTAGATAGATTTATGTAAAAGACAGACATGTTTTGGAAATTTAGGATCAAGAAACCCAGTAGGTTGTTTCATATACACTGTTTCACGAAGATGGCCATGTAAAAAAGCGTATTTAACATCTAATTGACGCAAAGGCCAATTATAAGTAGTGGCAAGTGCTAAAATAGAGCGTATTGTGGCGTGTTTAAGTACCGGACTAAACGTTTCGTTGTAATTAACACCGTGGGTTTGGTGGTAACCCTTAGCCACAAGACGGGCTTTGTACCGTGAAATAGTACCATTTGGGTTGAATTTAGTTTTAAAAACCCATTTATTCCCAATGACATTTGTCTTGGGTGGTAAAGGGACTAATGTCCAAGTCTTTTGTTTTATGAGACTTTGGTATTCATCAAGCATGGCTGTACGCCATTGTGAATACTTATTTGCCTCTGTAAAAGAACTTGGTTCTGTGAGAGAGGTGTGTGCAGTAGAAACAGGAGAAAAACCATAACCAGAAGGAGTAGAAGAAGAGGAAAAAGCCAATTTTTTCTTACT
This sequence comes from Linanthus parryae, assembly GCA_023055425.1. Taxonomy (NCBI): domain Eukaryota; kingdom Viridiplantae; phylum Streptophyta; class Magnoliopsida; order Ericales; family Polemoniaceae; genus Linanthus; species Linanthus parryae. The sequence continues at coordinate 47,114,886 of JALGPY010000007.1, read as the reverse complement.
AATACCCGATTTACTTCGGGTCTGCATAGGGTGACCACCAAGGGGAGGTGGAGGGGGTGGGGGGATCATCACTGGGTTAGTGGTATCTGCCATCCCTTCACCAGAGATGGTAGATGGAACCCCAGAAATAGGTGTAGTATCACTGGTAGTATCTGTGTTTGGGGAACCAAAAACATCTCCAGGGGTATGCTGAAACCACCAGAGCCCTCAGATAAATGGTTATTCACACATGGAGAGTGTGAATTTGCAACAGATGGACTGTTGCTAGGGACATGGAATGGACCTGAAACAGAAGATTGAAAATGTGAGCAAGAACAATCAGGAGATATATCAGCAGCATAGGGAAATTTATATTCATCGAATATCACATCTCTGCTAACATAAAAACGTTTAGATGTACGATCATAGCACAAATAACCTTTGTACCCATCAGCATAACCAAGGAAAGTGCACAAATGTGATTTTGGATCAAGTTTAGAGGAGATATAAGGTCTAGTTAGGAAAGCATGCACATCCAAAAATCTTTAAATGTGAATAATCTGGTTTTTGATGAAATAACAATTCATAAGGTGATTTATTATTAGTATTTTTACTAGGTAATCGATTGATAAGATAAGTTGCAGTGGCAACAGCATGGAACCAAAACAGTTTTGGTAATGAAGCATTATGAAGCATATTTACAGCAATTTCTATTATGTGACGGTGTTTACGCTCAGAAATCCCATTCTGTTGGGGCGTATGAGGACATGATTTCTGATGTTGAATGCCATTTGTAGACAAAAATTGTTGAAAAATAAAGGAGGTATATTCACCTCCCCCATCTAAGTGTAAAATCTTAATAGAGTAGCCATGCAATTTTTCAATGAAAGTCTTAAATTTAACAAATGCAGCAGAAACTTCTGATTTCAGTTTTAAAGGAAAAAGCCAAGTAAAGCGAGACATATCATCAATGAAAAGCACATAATAACGAAAACCATGAAAAGAAGTAATAGATGCAGGACCCCAAACGTCACTGTGAAGTAAGTGAAGAGGTTCAGTTACAGTAGAAGTAGAATCAGAGTGGCAATCTACGCATTTTCCCACAAAGACAGGATTCACACATAAAATCAGTGTTTTTAACAGAAGAGGAACAATTTAAACAGGTAGACAACACTTCTTTAGACGGGTGACCCAGACGTTTATGCCAAAGACCAGATTGAACCCGTTGACCCAAAAAGGCTTGCGGACCAGGCGCAGAACAGATAGAGGAGATAGGATATAGACCGTTTTTACTGGGACCCTGAAAAAGGGTTTGACCAGTATCAATATCAATTATAGAAAAAGAACTTTTATCAAATAAAAATTTCACGTTGTTATCACAGCACATTTTGTTAACAGAGAGTAAATTAACAGATAAATTTGGTACGTGAAGAGTGTGTGGAAGTGTAAATGTAGTAGTTAGTTAAGTAAGCAGTACCAGAATGGTGGATTGACAAAGAATAGCCGTTACCGACTGTGACCTGGTCAGAACCAGAATAAGGTTCAGATAGAGAAAGATTCCGGAGCTCCGTTGTCATATGATTAGACGCACCAGTGTCTGTAAGCCAGACTTCAGAGGGTAGAGACTGCTGTGAATTGGAAGAAGCAACCATAGTAGCCAACTGTTCAGGAGGGTGACGTCCTTGAAAGGCATAATCCATACGATGCCAGCAGTCAAGAGCGGAATGGAAGTTATTTCCACATATCTGGCAAGTAATTGGAGCGGAGCACCCGGATCCAGATCTTCCTCGTTGAGAACCCGACCGACCAGATCCGCCACGTCCGGATCCAGATCCATACCCGGATCCGGACCCGATCCATACCCTGATCCATACCCGGATCCATACCCGCCTACTGATCCATACCTGGCTCCTGACCCGTACCCGGACCCATAAGGAGGGACCGAACCGCCAGACCGGCCTCCTCGGGTAGAGTCGAAACGACCCCGTGCTCCGAACCGGCCACCACCCCAGTTGGAATTAGGGTTTCGAAAGCCACCACGGCCGCCGCCACGGAAATTAGGGTTTCCGGCCGAGAAGAACGCCGCGGGGGATGGATCTGGGGAAAGAGACTGGTTGGATCGCATTTGTTCATCAGCTTTGAGAAGCACATGCAGCTCAGCAAAGGAAATAGGGTTCGAGTGTATATGGAGAGAGGATCGAAAGGGGTTAAATTCTGGGGGAAGGCCGTTGAGAGCATAAAGCAGCATATCTTCGTCATCGATGTGAACCGAAGAAACAACAAGTTGGTTTCTGATGGTGGTAAGCTTTTGCATGTACAGATCAATGGAGTCGGAGCCCTTTTTGATGGTTTAAAGAGAATATTTAAGGTGAATAATATTGGATCTGGTCAAGGATGCATACCGTTGTTCAAGAACCAACCAAGCGGATCGGGAAGTAGCAGATCCAATAACCTGTGTGAGAGCTTCAGTGGAGAGAGAAGCATTGAGAATAGTGAGAACCGCCTGATCTTGAAGGATCCAGGCCGTGTACGCCGGATTGACGACTGGTGGAGCACCGCCGGTGGCCGGAAGGAACTCAGGAGGACACGGATTTGAACCGTCGATGAATCCAAAAAGACTGTGTGTCCGGAAGATGGACGAGATCTGGTGACGCCAGAGCACAAAATTGGTGCCATCTAGTTTAAATGGCAAGAGATTGTGTATATTGGACAACAATAGAGCGGTGTAGTAGATGAATTTGTGGTGGTTGAGAGCATTTTGGCTCTGATACCATAAAAGAACCTCTAGGGTTCGTATGAATTCACAAAGAGGAAATGGAAGACGAAAGAGAGAGAGGCGGAGAAAGCTATGTGTGTATATACAACCGTCTTAACCCTAAACCTAATACAAGCGAGGTATATATACTCTAACGGCAGAATAGATCCGTTAGAGGAGCCGTTAGAAGTAACGGTAATAAAACAGTGGGCTTAGAGAAGGCCCGTACAGATAAACAGTGGGCTTATAGTTAAGGCCCGTACAAATAATGCAGTGGGTTTATAATGTGACCCATACAGTAGATATTAGAAGGCCCAATAGAACTTCATTCCTTTTACCTTCCTGCATGATAGTATGAGAAGATATCAATCTTTTAGAACTCAATACCAGGGGTAAGGTATGTGTAGGCTGTAGCATACATACTGTACAGTTTTCAAGGAAAAGAATTCAGATATCCTCTATTAACCTCACAACATATTTTGTTCGAGATTATACTCAATCCCACACTTCACAGTGGTGTTAATGCGTGTCTGGTGGCGAAGGACTAAAAACCAGGCAGAGAAGTTTTGTTTGTTTGTTTAAGTGGTGGCATAGCTGCATAGGGATTGTTATTCAGTACAGACAGCGTAGAGCTCAAATAATTTCCTGCTGGTATTTTTCGTACTGTTAAACACAGTTCACATTGGTGGTGTTGAGATTTAAATTTTGCATTGAGCATAAAAGCCCACATCCTATTTCTTAGTGTAAATTTCACATCTTTGCACCTTCTCTTCATTTTAAATAAGCAATCAGTAGATGTCTGACAATCCTGCTTTCCGGAGAAGTCGAGAGTCACATATACACTGTTGTTGAAGTTTGTCTGTTGTTGCTTCTTGCTCTTTTCCTACTCCATTTGCTTTGAATGGTCACACTATCAAGTGGTCTAGTTTGCAAATGAACCTTTGGTTTCTCTCTAAAGGTGTCGCTGTTACTTGAACTTGCAGCTTCTTGGTAACAATTATGGGTTTGGTGATCCCATGGAGCTTGACCTTAGCTTTGGTGGACGCATATTCCGTTTTTTACAAACGCCCATCGCGGCAACGAGGAGTAGTGTCCATCATCGTTATAGGCGACTGGGTATGTATTTCTCCCGCATTCACCACCACCAATTTTGCAGAATTATCATCTTCTGAAACTGAACATTGTTCTTTCATTTATAAAAAAAATTGACAGATTCTGGCATTTCTCACCCTAGCTGCAGCCTGCTCAACCGCGAGTGTGACCAATGTCCTGATGACTAGCAGCAACTTCTGCCTTGTCAAACTATGCGGCAGATACCAGCTCTCGGTTGCGATGACATTCTTGTGTTGGTTTTTGTCTGTAGCTTCTTCTCTCTTCAACTTGTGGCTTCTTGCTTCTCTATGAGACTGATCTCCTCTGTATATGTCTGGGCATTGCCATGTTTATAGGTATGAAAGGCTTCTCATGTTGAGAAAGAAAAAAAGTTTTGGTTGTTTTAGAATTCAATGTTCTGTTTTGGTGGTTGTGATCAATCACAACATCAGAGTGTAAATTTCAATCCTGGATATGAAATGGTATTGTAGAGTCAAAATTAATCTGTGATTGGGAAAATATCCGTCCTTTTAATTAATCATGCTTAGGTATTATCTCGCATAATTTATTCTCAAATTCTGCATATTTTCAGCTCATACTAAAAGCTCTGCAGTTATCTCTCATTCTGCATATTTTCAGCTCATAATCGTACTGATGAGGAACGGTCCAGGTTTATGCGATGATTTTGTCTACGCAGTAATTGTGCTGGCTTATTAATTAGTAGTACTATTATGCAACGAAGTTAGTGATGTATAAGAGTCTAATCTGGTTCAAGACTTCTTTTTTTATTCCTGAAAAGCAGTTGCTTCTCCACATAAACTTTTGAAAAGTATGGTAGCAGTTGCTTTTCAGGACATGTTTTTGGATAAATGTATTATTTGACATTCTTATCCGTTAATAAATGTCAATAATTATTTATTGTAACATTATTTATCATCTCATGTCTGATATTGTCATTTTGACAGTAACAACAACTCTAAAATACCAAATTACCAAATACAAAATGTCAAAAATACTTACTCGCAGCAACTTAAATACATAATTTACCAAGCACTTTTCGCGTAGATTTTCACATCAGCTTTCTCACAATACGTCCTACATGACATCTTTCTAAAACGTCACAACATTACCAAACTCGCCATTAATTAAGTATGATATCAATGTTTATATGGGGTACCAATAGACCTTAAACAAAAACTTGAAGCACAACTTTACCACTAGTAGCGCGGGGTCACACCTATAAAAGGTAAACTCTGTTTATTCGCTTCCGCTATTTGATTAACTATATGGGGTTTACCATTTTAGTAGATATAATCATTCATTTTGCAATTTATGGTTAATTGAATCTCTGTTGTGTTTGGGATTTAGAGATGATGAAGACGAATTTGTTGAGTTGGTGACGATTTTAGATAAGGATTTGGCTTATTGGATTGAGGAACATAGACATAAGGGTGGAGAATAGAAAGTATGATTTGTGATTAGGGGAAAACAGAGAGAATTGGTGGGGGTGATTTTTTTTCCCTCTTCCATCTGTCCTTCTCCTCTATCTCTCTTTTGCAGTGGCTATTTTTTGTATTTATTCTTCTTTCTGGGTTTGTTCGAGTCCCAACTTGTAACTATTGGGGGGCAAAATGTACTTAACATATTTGTCTTCTAACAGATTTTTGGACTGGGAAGTTATCCGAAACACGGAGATGAACACATATCACTTAAGTGTAACTTTTCAAACTACGAGTCAGTTAAGCTAATCGAGTTCAAATCATATGTCACTTATCTGTAATTTACTCTTAAATTAACTGTGTTCCAACGACCATATTATGTTCTACAAAATAAATTATGTTATGAAATATCACAATTTATGTATCTATGGTGGGGGGGTTCTATATTAATGATCATAACGATGAACCAATCTGGATCGAGTGCAAGTTCGAAAAGGTTCACAAGATCTACAGGGCTTGTGGGGAGATTGGACATCCTCTCAACAAATGTACCAAACCTCCTCACATAGACAGAAGAAGGATCGAAGATAAATTAAGTTTCTGGCAACAAAATTCTCGGCGGGCATTCTGGCTGAACCAAATTTCAGCATGTATGGATCAATGATTCGTCCTCCTCCACAAGTTATAAGAGCCAGAAACCCCCTATTATCATTTCACAAATCCCAGTCCTACAACCTCACAATTTTCATCAACCACCTCCAGCAAACTTGAGCTTCTTTCAACCTCAAAATTCCAATTCATCAGAAAGAACCCCAATGCTAACTTCTCCCCCAAACCCAGACTCATTCATTCTTCGCCATGAACGGGCCTGGGACTTACCTTATGAACCCTCATCGAATGTGGCCCAACCCAACTATGAGTTCTTCCCAGAGCTTCTTAACCCTTTCTACAGCCCAACCCAAGAAAAATGGGACCTTCAGATGATGGACTGGATGAATCTTCTAAACCATTTCGGAATTGGGTCGACCCAGATGGTTCATGGTGATCTAGCCCAATCCAATGTGGAGGAATTTAATTTGGACTTTTCCCAACCAATAAGTCAGCCGTCTTTAGTTGACAATGAAGCCCAAACCTCCTTCACGAATTTCACTTTCAGATCCAGTATTCAGCCCTTGTTGTCGACATATGAAACCCAACCCTCTTTAATGAACACCATCTCCCTTCCTCACCTCCAAATTAACCCAGTTCCTCAGCCACTAGGAACCATCGTTGGTGATTCCTCAACCACCGAATCAAACCCTTTTGAGCTTTCACCCTCATCCCAATTCCTTACACAACCAACCCTACGAATCCAAGAACCAGCCACAGAAAATCGTCAGCCGGAAACCACTCCTGTTCACTGGAAGGGAAAAGCCAAGGCAGTGGAAGATTCTGACTCAGACAGTAGTGATGATGATGAGCCAGCACGATTTCCTTTGACTGGAAACAACAGGTCGCGACCCCGTCCATGGAGATTCAGGACTGAAATAGGACCAAAAAAGTGCCGGTTGGGGGAATTAACCAGTGCCGTTCCAATTTCGGATGGTCAAGTTTCGGAGGCAGAAAAACGAAGTGCTGACTCTACCATCGACGATGAACACATGGCTCAACGACGAAGTATGGAAGAACGTTTTCCCTTGGATGGATAGGTTTACAGAAGAAGAAAAACTTAACAGAACACTGGAAGCTGTTACAATTTTGAAATGTTTCACTGGATGTTGGAAATTGAGGAATATGAGGCCCAAACTATAATCTATTACCTGGAAGCTGAAAACTCGAAGGACAAAGACAAGGTGGGGATTGCGGAGCAATCTCCGCCAGCTCAATGAGACTGCTATGTTGGAACTGCAGGGGCCTAGGGCATCCCTTGACAGTTCAAGCTTTGAGAGATTTGTGCTCCACCCATAAAAATGATCTCTCTCTTTTGCTAGAAACAAAAAAAAGATGTAGCTTCTCTTAGTGCACTTGGTTGTAGTTTGGGTTTTTCTGACTTTATTGGTTCTGACTTGGTTGGTACTAGTGGTGGTCTGTGGGCAGCTTGGAATTCAAATGTGATCATTCGCCCAATTTTGATTTTATCTCCTTTGTTCATCTTCAAGTTCAAGAATCAGATGGCACAGATTGGGCAATTTTTCTCTTTTATGGTCATCCAAAAGCGGCAAATCGTCTCAGTGTTCCTTTGCATCTCCAATCCCATCTGGAGAGATGTTCCCTCCAAAAAATAGTAATGGGTGATTTTAATCAAGTTTCTCATGAATCAGACAAGTTAATCCGAAACACCCGTACTCCAGTTGGCATGAATGACTTCAACAACTTTCTGCAAACCAACTCTCTCATAGAGTTAGAAAATCATGGTATGCATTTTACTTGGACAAACAATGGACAAGGGAGTCATTGCACTTTTGAACGGATTGATAAAGTTTATGCAGCGGCTACCTGGTTGTTGCACTTCCCAAATGCCATTCTTACAACTCTTCCAATTCAAAGGTCGAATCACAGTCCAATGATTTTGGACACAAATGGATCTTCCTCCAAATGTAACCGTCCCCGAAGAATGGAAGCTCACTGGTTACACTACCCTGCTATTACTTCCGTGACAAAGAAGGTGATGGACCTTGAAGTTTCAGGCTCTTCTTTGTTTCAGTTAATGCGCAAGCATGACTTCTTGATGAAGCATCTCCGGAATATCAGTTCTATGATGAATGCTTTCCCAAAATCTGAAATTGATCGTAAAAAAGGTTAGCTTTGCCAATCTCAGTCCTGTCTTATTGCAATCAATCAAACGCCTTCGATAAATGATCTCAGGCTTCTCCAAAAGGAACAAAATCTGCGTTTTGAATTGGATGACCTTCTTCAAAAGCAATAAATATTGGAAGAAAAGGTCAAAGCAAAACTGGCTCGATAAGTGAGATAGAAATACCCGTTTTTTCCATTTGGCGGCTACGATCTGAAAAAATAGACATACCATTTCAGGTCTTCACGATGGTAATGACACTTTTATTACGGATCAAGCTCAGATTGTATCTCATGTCAAAGATCATTTCAAATCTTTGCTGCAACCTTCGGCTAGATCTTCAGCTGGTGATAGCCCATTCCGGCAGATTTCAATACCTCATCTCATCTCAAAACATCTCTCTCAAAGCCAAAAGTTTCACCTTGAGGAGGCGTTCTCAGAAGATGAAATCAAATGTGCAGTTTTTGATTTTGGCAAATTCAAATCTCCGGGCCCATATGGAATTCTGATGGAGTTTTTCCAATCACAATGGGAAGGTATAGAAGCTCAGTTAGTTGCGGCCATCTCACATATGCTCTCCACGGGTCATATGCTTAAGGAATGCAACAAAACTTTGATCGCTCTCATCCCAAAAATCAAACATCCCCATTACGGCCTCGAATTTCCGTTCTATAAGTCTCTGCAATTCGATCTACAAAATAATTTCAAAGGTTCTGGCGAACAGAATCAAGAATGTGATACCAGAACTCATTTCAGAAAACCAAAATGCTTTTATCAAAGGACGTCTCATCTCAGACAACATTCTCTTGGCACATGAAATGCTCCATTTCATCCAGAACAAAAAGGCCGCGAAGACTTCTTTCTATGGTCTCAAATTGGATATGAATAAAGCTTCGATCGACTCTCGTGGTCTTTCATTCAGAAATGCCTCGAGGAAATGAATTTTGGTACATGGTTCATCCAAATAATTATGGCATGTGTTACAACGGTCTCCTCGGCTTTGATCATAAACGGCGAGGTGTCAGAGTTCTTTTATCCCACAGCAGGAATTCATCAAGGAGATCCTTTATCTCCCTTCTTATTTATCATTGTGCAGCAAGCTTTCTCAAGCCTTCCCTCTTTCCTCTCTGATGAAAAGTCCATGGAAGGAATTGCTATTTGTAAGTCTGCGCCGACTCTCAACCATCTTTTATTCGCGGATGATACTTATATTTTTCAAAAATTCTCGCTGGCTCATGCTTGGAATATAAAATGGGCTCTGGATGCTTTCTGCGATCAATCAGGTCAGCGTATTAATCTTCAAAAATCGGATATTTTTGTTAGCCCTAATATGTCTGAAATGGATGCTCTCAATCTCAGTGCTATTCTAGGTATAAGATTGGTTTCAAAACCAGGAAAATACCTAGGTAGTATCATGGACTTCTCTTTGCCAAAAGCTGAAATTTTCAAAGGTCTCCTCAAAAGATTCTATGATTGTTTAAAAGGATGGAAGCTCCATTGTTTTTCCTTTGCCGGAAAATGCACTCTAGTAAAATCAACGCTGCTGATTCCTACTTACTTGTTGTCGGTATTCAAAGCCCCAGAGTATTTCTTTAAAAAAATCAGATCAATCATCACAAATTTCCTATGGTCAAATGGCAGCAAAAAAGGTATTCGACGGAGAAAATGGAATATCTTATGCAAACCTATATCGGAAGGAGTTTTGGGTTTCAGAGATCTGCAGATTCAACATTAAGCTTTGTTGGCAAAGACGGCAGCAAGAATTCAAAATAATCCAGACGCTCTAGTCTCCAAAATTTTGTTGGGAAAGTACTCTTCTACAGATGGCTTCATGGAAACAAAAGCCAAAAATAATATTTCTTGGGGATGGCGAAGTGTTTTGTGGGGAAAGGAGCTGCTTCAACAAGAAATGCTTTGGACAGTTGGGAGTGGGAAGAACATCAATCCTTTTCGTGACAAATGGATTCCTTGTTAAAATGGACTTTTGCCGGATGTCTACCAAGGCTTTTACCCTGATCTAAGAGTAAAAAACTTTATTGATTGTAGCAACAAGTCTTGGAAAGAAAGTATTCTACTGCAATTCTATGGGCACGAAGTGACAAAGGAAATAAAAAAAATCTGTATTCCTCACACAAACCAAGATGACAAGCTTATTTGGCCCCAACTCCGGATAATACTCAGTCAGATCAGGATATCTGACAATTAAAAAAAGCGATTCCTCCTTACCTCCATATATGAATGACTCAGCGCTCTCCTTATGGAAGACCATAAGAAAGCTTAAACTGGGGCCAAAATTGACAGCTTTCTTTTGGAAATTTCTTTCAAATACCCTCCCGGTGCTTAAAGCTCTGAATGATCGTCGGTGCCCCTTGAATAGTACCCTTTGTCCGCGCTGCAACTTAGAAACAGAAACTCTCTTCCATTGTTTTTGAGCTGCCCAACATCCAAAGCAATTTAAATAGGATGTTCTCTTTCTCTAACTCCACCAACATGCCAGTCGCACTCCTTTGCTACTCATATCTTAACTGTTTTCTCAAATCTCACATCAGATGAAGATCGAATTTATTTCCTTCTCACAATGCAACATATATGGTTATTTCGAAATGAGGTAGTAATGAAAGGGAATTTCATTGCTATTGAAAGCTCATTAATAACTCTGGGTTAGATGGTGGAAAATTTCAAGAATGAACGTCAAAGTGCAGCTTCAAGCAAATGTTTAGACATCCACAACCTTCAAGGGAAAACACAAAATGGTGTTTGGGTCGACCACGAGGTTCAAAGATCGACTTCATGGTTGATGCAGCCTGACATTCAAACGGAAATGCTGCAGCAGCTTGGATGAAGGAAAAAGATATAATTGAGATTGACTATGTCACGTTCAAAGCCGCCTCCCCTCTACAAGCGGAAGCAATGAGTATCTCCAAAGCTCTCAGATGATTACTATCCCATGGTTTTAAGAATGATGAACTTAAGACGGACTCACTTCAAACGGTTCAGAATTTAAACGCATCAAGACTGGATTACAACATAGCGAGAATTGCTAAGGACATCAAGTCAGATGCGGAAAATTTTGATTTCATATCTGTGGCTTTTGTCAAACGTGAATGCATTAGTAGAATTCACGATCGCCTCAAATGGAGGAATCAATCTTGTAATGTGACTTAATTAATGAAATTTTCCTTCTAAAAAAAAAAAAAACTAATGTAGTTCTCACATTGTTTTCAATATGTACTCCTCCAAAATTTGTACTATTGGATGCGAAAATAACTGTTGATCAATGTACATATTGATAAAACAGCGCCCACTAATTTACAATCTAAAGTACGGCACTGGGTAAAACTAAAATCAAACTTGCTTTAATTCATTGCTAAGTCTAACTATATGATGGTAACGCTACAAAAGAGTTACTAACCCCAACTAAGCAGGGTGACATTCTCGAATTCACACTCACATATGATGATCATGCTTTGATACTAATATGATGCAGGAATGTTTCAACTCTCACGTTTAGATCAAGACGCACAACTTTCACTCATTTCCTATCATCACAACTTTCGGTTGGATTTATCTTTAATCGGTTAAGCTCGTTTTATTTAGAGTGTGATTGTTCTGATTATAACTTGATGGCCTACCACGTACTTACTCATGTGTGCATCCCACGGTGAGAATTGAATAAAGAATATATAAGTAGTAGATATTCATATCCAAATTTCAATTTTATTCATGAAATAGTGTGGAAACATCTGTAAATGATCTGCAAAATCCAAAACTAAGTCACCAAATAGGGCTAATACACTTAAAATAAGATGTGCTTTTTGTAAGCAATATCATGCATTTACTTCTTCCGAAGAGATCAACTCTAAATCATGAAAAGCAACCAAACATAATTTATTTTTTTGAGTGAAAAACAGAATTTCTATGTTTAAATTAAATGTGGTAAAGGCGACTAGCAAGTCGGGGCTCCATAACGGCAACGAGCGGAAACTTGCGAATCGTAGCAAGGGTCTGCAGTTCTTCCATGCCTAGGTCATCAATTCCCATATTATCAGGTAGTCGCCAATTAAAACCGTGCAATAAGTTAGCCACACATATACGGAACATTTTGAGTGCAAAGGTATGCCCTGGACACATCCTGCGACCCGATCCAAAGGGCAACAACTCAAAACTCTGTCCCTTGACATCAATTGTACTCCCAAGAAACCTCTCCGGACAGAAAACTTCGGGATCATCCCACAAGGTCGAGTCTCTACTGATGCTCCATGTGTTTATGAAAACTCTTGTCCCTTTCGGAATATCATAATCGGCAACTTTGCAGTCCTCAATAGCCAAATGGGGTGCAATCACGGCAGCTAGAGGATGTAATCTCATAGTCTCTTTCATGATGGCATCGATATAGTGAAGTTGCGGGATGTCACTTTCTTCAACCCATCTCTCTGTTCCCACAACTCTGTCGAGCTCCTGTGTCGCCTTTTTCATGATGTCAGGGTGTTTCATGAGCTCGGACATCGCCCATTCAATTGCGTATGTCGGTGTAAGGGTGCCACCACCCATAAGGTCCTGAAAATTCGCAAATCATATAAGTAACTGTCTTAAGTTAAGACTAATTAATTATGACACTGTGTCGAAAACCCGATATTAATTGGTTCTAATAAAGGAAAAGTTTAGGTGAATAGAAAATCGTACAAAAAGTTGAACATAAAATGACGTGGATGTGAATATGTCATAGATAAAATCTCATGGTGAAGGTTATGAAGAAAATAAAAAGAATAAATCTAAATGATTTTCGGGCATTTATTGATGTGACAGAACATCACTTTTTGTTCAAATTTCTATTTGATTTTTTGTCCCTCTAACATGGCTCTTTAATAAAAGGAAATGGTACACACCTGTAAGAACCCTTTCACGCCGTCAAGAGTAAGCTCAGATTCATGATTGAGCAAGACATCAACCATATCATTTGCAACAAAATCACTACTTTCTCCTTGTAATTCCTTTCTTGCCCTGTGCTCGCGGATGACATGGTTGAAAAATCTATCGAACCTCTTGTTGAGTGCCTTCATTCTTCTCACGTGTCCGTGCAGGTCCAAGAATTCGACCCATGGTATCCAATCCCCTAGGTTGAAGGCGCCATTGAGAAAGAACAATTCTCCCAACATCCATTGGAACTCCTCAACTCCCACTATGGGCTTCTTGCCAAGAGATTGGCTGCAGTAGTTCTTACCTAGAGCGATTCTGCTGATGACGCTAAGCAAGAAACGTGAAACTTGGTCTTTGACCACTGCAGGCTTCCCGGAGAGGGCCAAGTTCCGCAACATAAAAGCTTGCCTCTCCTCAATGCGAATGTACTCATACGAGTCCAAACTCTTGGGGTTGAACAGCTCTTGGAGATAAATTTTGCGACCTAGTAGCCAATGTGGTCCGCTGGGAGACCATATCATGTCGGAGGAGTTGTAAGCAGTGTGTTTTCCGGCTGCTGATGGAGGACGAGAGGCAAAATTTTGATCGTGGGTCTTTAGGAACAATTTGGCCGTTTCAGGAGATGAAGCGACCACAACAGGGTATGAACCGAATTTCAATTGCACCAGCTTCCCATATTTCAAGGATATTTGGTGGAGGTTTCGGTGTGGCAGAGGACCCAGCAGGTTCAAATTGCCTATGATCGGCCAAGGCTTAGGGCCTGGCGGGAGACTACGACGGCTACTGCGGCAAAGAAAACGGGAAAGCAGACATGAGAAAATTACTGAAACAATCAGCAGTTGAATTACTGGAACAGTGCAAGATGGAGTACTCTCCATGTTCATTTTATTTTTGTGGTTGTGAGTTGTGACCATTACAAGACCAAAGGGTGGTATTTTATAGAGCATTGAAGTAGTAGTGCTATCATATTTGGAGGAAGGGGCTGTTGGTAGATAGATTGTTTAGTTTAAATCAGGTGGCTAATTCTTTTGTAATCTACTACTCAGGCCATATTCTTCACGTTGCACACATTTGTTGTATTATATATTCTTCACATGTGACTTCTCTAGTATACCTTTCCAATAACAGGAGCTAGTTGACGCCAAACTGAATCAAGTGTTTTTGGGAGCAGTAAGAAGCAATGAATTTAAAAGGAACATCATGAACAAAAAATTCATATAATTCTTAAAAAACTCTATGTTTTCAAGAAAAAACTCAATAATCAAAATTTATTGAAATCAGTCCACAAACTATACTTAAATAACTGAAAATTATAATTATTTCAAATACCCAGCTAGAAGATTTACCCAAATCGGATTTAAATGAACATCCTAATTAAAGATTTTTTTTTTTCTTCTGAAAAACTGACAGATTACGACCCCTGAAGAGTCGAATTTGCCCAAATCAAGGCCCACGGGTTCTTTTTAAACAAAATATCTAGTCAAAATTATGTATGGTTCGATCCGAATCATCAAGCATTCAATTCTGCCTCTGATTCTGCGTTTTGACTGAAACAGTCTTTAAGCAACTGACGAGAATTTTCATGAAATTTATCCTGCATCGCTAGTGTATTGTTCCCATAACAGGAGCTAGCTGACTAATTAAAATAAGCACCCTAATAGGGGTCAACCGTATCGTACAGATCAGCCGTATTATTATTATTATCATTGTTAATGCTATTTATTTAGTATTACTTGTTCATTATTTATTTTATTTTTTAATTAGCCAAAATAATTGGATCGAGTTTTCTTTAACGATTATTTTCCGGACTCTTAGGTCGAACCTTTTAGATTAGGGTTAGTTTATTTTTATTTAGACAAGTGTAATCACATTATTAGTATCAATCAAGAAGAAAGTTAAATGTGTTTAATGTTTAATGTATGTTTCGTGTTCATGCCCATTCTGCCATTTGTAGCTAGTTGTGACCATTACAGCACCAAAGGGTGATATTTTATAGAGCACCGAAGTATTAGTTGCATCATGCATATTTGGAAGGGCCCTAGTTTAAATCAGGTGGCTAATTAATTTGGACGTACTCGGCCACAGTCTTCACCTTACGTACATTTGCATTATATATTCTTCACATTTGACTTACTTTTAGGATATCGTCGCATAACAGGAGCTAGCAGCTTAAAATAACCACATATTATGCCATTAGGAGCCATCTGTAGTTTTCTTAATACCAATAAAAACTCACAGGGACGGCAAATATAATAACCTGCAACACGTAATTTACGAAATTGCATATAAGATATTTTTATAGTCTTCATTTCGTCAAATAAAATAAAATAATTGATACTTATCTATCATACAGTTTGACAAAACTGACACTCCGCTATATGCGATACGTAACTACATGCACTATGTAAAAATACTGACACCATGCTCCAATTTTACAAATGGCGTAATTTTGGTCCGAATGTGTTCTTTAGTAAAAGGCGAAAGAATAGCTCGCTTTGTGCTCGGCACACGGCTGTGTGAGTCTAGTTGTATTCGATGAGCAGATTTTACAGTGTTACTGAAAGTTGTTTGTTCTAGTTTCCGGTGTGGGGCTCGTAAGTACTAAAGCACAAACCTAAACCATAACCATAGTACTACACATGTATCAACATTTTAGTATGAGAAAAGCATAGTGAAATGAAAGTAATTGATGATATTTTCTTATATCGCATGGTTAGTAAAACTTGGAAACTTCTCCATTAACTTTTATGTCCCAAGTGACATGCTAAAGCGAGCAGATCATTCTCAAATCTTTTGAGAATAACATTACTTCTCAGAGCATCTACAGCATTTTGAGCCTTGCTGTTCCATGACAAACCCATATGAAAAAGAAAATGCTTACTATTCCATGGAAAATGAGAGTTCAAATCAAGATTTTTCGAGGATTTGGAAGTTGAAAACAGCTGAGAAGCTTAAAAAAGCATCCTTTAGAAGCTTCCACTGATAATGATAAATGTAGATCAAGTAATAGCTTTACATTATCTCATATCCTTTCGGAGACTCGCAATCTCTTGGGGAGGATGCTCCACACGACGTGAGGAACGGGAATCAATTCTACCTCAAACAACAAGAAACTCTCCATCCGGGGTGGGGCACTTAGTGATCTAGAACGAGTTGTGAAACAATTTAGTGAATAGCGGATGAGTTGGTGCCAATTTGGGATGAAACACTTCAGTGAACTGCGGATTATTTGGTGCCAATTTGTGTTCTTTCTTCTGGAGTTTAAAGTTGGAGAAGGTCATAACACAAGAGATGCCCTTTCGATAGATCCAAGAAGGTGTTAGTCCGCCAAATTCTCGCTTATTTTCTCTATAAGTTTAGGCCAACATCTTGAAATAAAATTGTAGAGATTTATCTTGGGTTAGTGGGAGCCCTTCCAGAAATTCTCGACGGCCAAGGCCGAGGGGGGGGGGGGGGTGGTTGGGGGGTTTGGAAATAGTTTTCAACCAGCAATTGATACGCCTCAGTTATTACCTCACTAGCTATGTCATTGCCCCAATGTTGCTGTTGTATGGTCTCAAGCCCTCATGACCAACTATCCTTTCTCTGGTACAGTTTTATGACCGAAGATTACGATACACTGTACTGTTGCCTGCTCTAGCCAAGGATCTAGTCAATGGGCGATTAATAGGGAACTCGTCTGTCTCTAAGAGCTTTCATCCTTTACCCCGTTTCTTAGAACGACCTATTTTCTTGGTGGAATTTTCAGCTCATCAAAGGGAGATTGAAACATTGGACCTCGTTGGGAGAGAGAGCTCCAATCTCAAGGTTAATGACAAAATTCAGCTTCCTCTTTGTATTCAGCACCTCGTCCTTTAGATAGGACAAATTATTACGTGGAAACATATTATTCAGCATAAAGCTAAATTGCCTAATTTAGGGGATAAGCATCTAATCAAATCAAATATGCCTTAATAAGGAGATTATGATCCAATCAAATCTGCCTAATCCAGAGGATACTTAGCCAATCAATAAAAACAAGATAAAATCAACAGAATCAAAGAACAGAATTTGAAACTTAACTGGCGCGTCTCTGGTACACGCGCCCAACAAATGAGTCTGTAACATCACCCTCCTCTGGGAGAAAGATCTTGTCCTCAAGCTCAAAGTCCCGATAGGCCTTGCGGAAATGGTCCAAAGACTCCCAAGTGGAGTCAGCAATATCACTTCCAGTCCAGTGGACTAAAAGGTCCCAATTACCGCGATTCAGCCGAGCTCGCAAAACAGTGGCATAAGTTGGGATGACTTTCCCATTATCAATTGGAGGTAGTGAAGGCGGTGTAGTAGGTGGAGGACCCTTGTATGGTTTTAGAAGGGAGACATGAAAGAAGTTGTGAAGCTTGGAGTCTGCAGGTAACTGGAGTTTGTAAGCAACTGAACCAACGCGTTGCAAGACGATAAATGGTCCATAAAATTTGGGAAAAAGCTTGTGGCGCTTCTGTCCGGTAAGGGAATGCTGACAGTACGGCTGTAAGCGAAGCCAAACTAAGTATCCAATGTTATATTCAACATCACGGTGCCCTTTGTCATAGTGCTCCTTCATGCGGACCTGAGCTTGCAGCAGTTTGCTCTTGATTTGGTCAAGAATTGTGTCACGATTAGCCAAGACATTGTCCACCGCCTCTACGCGAGATGAACCACAAACATATGATAACAAGCGAGGAGGGTCGCGACCTTAAACAACTTGAATGGGGGGGGGGTATCTTGCAAAGCCGAATGGAAGGATGTATTATAGCAATACTCTGCCCATGGCAACCAATCTAACCAACTTTTGGGTTGCTCCCTTACAAAGCATCTCAAGTACATCTCTATAGTGCGATTAACAACTTCAGTTTGGCCATTAGATTGGGGATGATAAGAAGAAGGAAATGCTAGTTTAGTCCCGCTAAAATGAAAAAGTTCCTTCCAGAATGTGCTAGTGAAAACCACACCACGGTCTGAAGTAATAGATTCCTGTATGCCATGGAGACGAACTTGCTCCATAAA
The DNA here is from genome assembly GCA_023055425.1 of Linanthus parryae. Lineage (NCBI taxonomy): Eukaryota > Viridiplantae > Streptophyta > Magnoliopsida > Ericales > Polemoniaceae > Linanthus > Linanthus parryae. The sequence goes on along the minus strand of JALGPY010000007.1, from coordinate 47,096,906 downwards.
AATACGTGCAACCCGAGTAGCAGTATATGGGTGTGCCATTGGGATGAAATGCACATATTTAGACAAGCGATCTACTATAACAAATAAGACTGTCTTACCCCATGCCTTAGGCAGCCCATCAATGAAGCCCATTGAAATATCAGCCCATATTTTTGAGGAAAGAGCCAATGGCTAAAGTAGACCGGCTGGGCTTAAGTTTTCAACTTTGTGACGTTGGCAAGTAGGACATGACTTCACATATTCAATAATGGATGCTTTCATCCCCTCCCAATAGAATTATCTGCGGATCCGATGTAATGTTTTTTGTACCCCTTCATGTGTGTTGTCATGAAAATTCGATAAGATTGTCGAAATTAATGAGGAGGTAGGCAAAAAATAAATCTGATCTTTGTAGAGGGGAAGACCATCATGAGTGGACTCTTGTAATGATGCATCCTTAGTAAACAACTCTTGTAAACAACTCTTGTAATGATGCATCCTTAGTAATTTCTTCTCGTACAGCTTCGACAAGCACAAAACGGGGCTGACTTGTTGCATTTAAGAGTTGGTCCTCCTTAAAACATCTCGACAGTGCATCTGCAACCTTGTTTAATTGCCCGACACAATACTCCACCTGAAAATCAAAACCCATCAGCTTGCTTATCCAATGTTGTTGAGGCGATGTCGTAATGCGTTGTTCTAACAAAAACTTCAAGCTGTAGTGATCAGTACGAATAAGAAAGCGACGTGCCCATAAATATGGCCTCCAGTGTTGCACTGCCTTTGCTAGCCCAATCAATTCTCGTTCATATGCTGCCAGCTTGTGATGTCTTGTAGGCAACTGTCTGCTAAAAAATGCAATGGGATGGCTGTTTTGTTGAAAGACGACACCAATGCCCTCACTTGAGGCATCACATTCAACAATAAATTGTTAATCAAAATCTGGTAATTGCAAAACAGGAGCAGAATCAAGTTCATACTTCAAGTGAGAAAACGAAATCATGGCTGCCTCGTTCTATTGAAAAGAATTTCTCTTCAACATGCTCGTTAATGGGGTTGCCAACTGACCATAATCTTTAATGATTTTTCGATAGTAACCTGTTAGCCCCAAAAATCCTCGCAACGCTGTGATTGATTGTGGCTGTGGCCAATATGTAGCCAAGATTTTGCTCTTGTCATGCAACTTCAGCTTCAACAAAAGAGCACTTAAATTTCTTCAAATATAGTTGGTGGGCACGTAACAGGTCAAATGTTATGCGCAAATGCATCATGTGCTCTTCCAAAGTGCGTCTATAAATCAGGATATCATCAAAGAAAACCAAAATAAATTTGCTCAAATGGGCTGCAAATATCTCATTCACAAGGGCTTGGAAAGTGGAAGGAGCGTTTGACAAACCGAATGGCATAACAAGGAATTCGAAGTGTCCATGATGGGTGCGAAAGGTCGTCTTCTCCACATCAGGTGCGTTCATTCGTATTTGGTGATAACCAGACCGCAAGTCCAATTTGGTAAAGAACCTGGACCCGTGCAATTCATCAAGCAACTCATCTACCACTTGGATAGGAAATTTATCTTTCACCGTCTTCGCATTAAATTCTCTGTAATCTACGCAGAAACGCCATGATCCGTCTTTTTTCTTAACCAATAGGACTGGAGATGAGAAGTAGGTATCTAATTGGACGAATGATCCCTTAATGAAACATTTCAGTATATTGCTTCTCTATCTCATCTTTTTGGAGGTACGGGTAGTGGTATGGCCTCACTACTATAGGACTTGGTCCGGGTTGATGAAAGATTCTGTGATCACAGTGGCAAATCAGGCAAACCAGTTGGTACTTGAAATAAATCTGCAAACTCAGAAATTATTTTCTCAAGCTGTGTATGGCGGGAATCCACGTGCTGGAGCGAATGAAGGTGGTATTGGTCTGAACTTTGGAGACCCTGGAGGACAATTCTTCCTCTTTCGCCATCAAAGCTCATAGTAAGAGAGGAAAAATCCCAAAGTATAGGTCCCAATTCTTGGATCCATTGAACTCCAAGCACCAAATCAAATCTCGCTAATGGAAGAACAAACAAATCTGCAGAAAAGTTATTATTATCAATTGCAAATGGAACCTTTCGGCAGAGACCGTTTCTGCGTACATTCTTCCCATTTGCCACCGACACTGTACAACCCGTGTTTGGTTGGACTTAAATCCTAAGGTAGTTGGCTGTCGTTAAACTGATAAAATTATGAGTACTCCTAGAATCAACTAATCTGCGTAGTGGTAAGTCTCGTATAATAGCATTGACCTGCATTGTAGTAGCCCCCTTTTGTCCCGTGATGGCGTGAAGAGATATTTCTGGTTCCAGATCAGGCTCAAGTGTTTGTTCCTCTCCATTTTGATCAGCTACTCGAGCCAAAATAACTTCTTACACTAGTATTCCGCGGAATATGGCTCGTCACAGTTGTTACAAAGCCCTTTTTCCCTTCTTTATGCCATCTTAGACCTAGTCAACTTCTTGATGAAAGGTGAAGAGCTTACGGACTGCCCTCCAATATTGCTTCTTGTGGGTGGTGCTTGGGCGATGTTCGATGGAAGAACGCCTCTGTTTCCATGCAATATTCCTTTCCTCTGCACAGGTTCTCGCAACACCTTCTGTTTGGTCTCAAATGCTCGAGCCAGATTCATTGCACGAGCTAAATCAGTAGGTGCATGCAGTTCCACATCCAAGTGAATTGAATCTGACAGTCCTGCAGTGAATAAACTTACATGCTGGTCTGTTCTTACAAATCTGCTTGCGCGGGCCAACCGCTCATGAAAGTGTCTCTGATAATCCTCGATTGATCCCGTTTGTTTAAGATTGAATAATTCCTCTAAGGGATTGCTTCGTGCTGGGGGCCCAAACCGAAGGGAACAATACTCCTTGAACCCGTCCCAATTGATTTTTGGCTGTTCGGATTCCAACTGGTGATATCATAATTGCGCCTCCCCAAGGAAGTGAAATGCAACTAGCCCAACCTTGTCGACATCTGTAGTGCGCTGATTGGCAAAGAAAATTCTCACACCGGTGTAAACAAATTAAGGGATCCTCCGTACCATCGTAAGTTGTAAAGTGCAACTATGTATAACGGCACTACAACAAATTCTGCCTCCGTTGACAGCAAAAATTGTCGCTAGAAAGGCCAAATATGTCGGTAGAAATTCTATCGACAAATAATTTTTTGACGGAAAATGGTCACTACAAGTCGGTCGTTAGTATTAAAGCCGACAAACCTCAATTACGTCGGCAGAAAAAAAAAATACGACATCAATTTCTGTCGACAGTTTAAATCTAACAACAAACCTTTTATGTCGCTAGTACAACTACCGACAAGTAAATTTAGTAATTTATGTAGATAAGTGACAAAAACATTTGTCACCAGTATATATGTTTTTCACTATTACATCTTCCTGGCGACGCACATGTTTGTCGCCTGTATCACGACCAAATAAAAAAAATAATGGAGATTTTTACATATACTAGGTTCCACCCTGCGCGCGTTGCGCGCGGTGTGGCCTTGCCGTGATGTGCGTAATTGAAAGGCGGAGCAAGATAGTTGTGTAGACAGATTAACTAACAAAGACTCGATAAATGTACATGCAATGAATTGATGAGTAAAAATACAACCTCAATATCAAGAATATCTAGTATCTAGTAATGATAGCACAAATCAACAATATCTAGTATCTACAGAAGTTGAGAAAGAAAACGCAGCGCCTGGGGTTGGATTGGCTATGGTGGTGGCTGCGTTGAGCATTGGCGTTGAAGTTCAGTACACTGTGTAGACAAAGTCCCATGACTGTTCTGTAAGGAGTTCCACTCGTGCTGCAGCTTCAAAGTGCACACAAGTTGTTGGTATTCGGAATTCTTTTATGCTATTGTTTCAAGACGGACATGCAGTCGTTCTCTTGATAGCCTTAGTCGCAATACCTGACGACATCAATAAACCACATATAAGATTTCTACCAAGTATAAAGGAGCTAGTGGGAGAATGAACACGTCTTGCACATCAAGTCTCTTATCCAGCACAAGTATCAAATCATTCTATCACAAAGCTATACATTATGTACCTTATGAGAGTAATGTATCCCAAGGAAAACTGCTGGCTCCATGAAGTAACTCCTTCTCATTCCCAATCGAACCATCAGGCCCTCCAGTCTTCGTATTAACATCATAAATGCCTGAATCATGCCACCTAAACGTAATGAATTGGCCGTTAGCCTGTCAAACACTCAATACACCCACACAATATACCACTGAAAGAAGGGAGCAATGGTGGGAGTTCCGCTGCAAATGAAATGAAGAGAGTTAGAGTAACCTAAAATCTACATTACCTACATTGTGGAATGCTAAGCTATTGAACTCTCAATTTTGATAAAATCAGATAAGAATAACAATCACGAGAAATGGAAATACCTGCACAAACTATGAATATCAGTCTTCACATGTGTCTTTCTACTTCCCACTTTGACTCTCCGTTCCCTAATTCCCTAATACTGTGTGAATGAAGAGAAGAAAGCCCACATGTTTTGCTAGAACTGCATTGATGAACTAACAATAAGACAAATCACTCAACAGAAACGACCTATCGCAGCTCAAAACAAACCTCATGAAATTAATCAATTTTGTTGAAAAGAGAACCAAAAACAGTACTGATTGAGAGAAATATGCTAGGATATGATCATCCACATCCTAGGTTCTGTAGTCCATAGTTTATAGCATATATTACCTGAACATGTGAAGATCAACAGTAATGTAGCCAAGTTATTGATGGAATGGGGCGAACAGATGAATTAATCCAAAAATTCTACATCTAAATGCTAAAGTTACTCCTGATATCATACATGAAACAACTACTCTGCCAAGTAACCATATCTGAACTCAGATAAAACTTGAAGACAACACATTCACGCTGTAAAGATAGAGGGTGCGAAGAGCTACTGATGCGTGGAAATCTCAACTCTGTTTTTGGCAATATTTAACCCACACATAACAATCAAATCTCTAGATTAACCCTACTAATCATGAAATGACTTAAGTCTGGTGAGAAGCTCCCTTGAGAATTGAGGTCCTGTGTAATGCAATTAAGAAAACTGAAGCCGCAACTGGAAAATAAAGATTGCTAGAGGTGGAGCAGTGAAGGGAAGGGATACCTGACAAATCTAGCTGCAGCATTTGACTTCTTATACCCTGTATTGTAACAGAAAAATAACAAATCAAGTTTAATAAGTAAGCACTGAAAAGAGAGTTCCAGGGAAGAGAACTTGAAATGTAACCCTGGAGATATGCTTAGAAAACCATGTAAGTGATAATAAAATCATAGCAAGAAACATAATATCCACATAAAGGTTTAGGCTAAAACAACCCTATATTACAGGATTTCTAATATTACAGAGGGGCACAACTACGTCTTCCATCCTGTAATATATTTTTTTTGATAAATACATCATGTAATATCACCTACATATATTATTGGATTCATAAATCGTCAAAATATTACAGGATTCCTAAGATGCAACTCTATCCAATGCAAACCAAGCACATGAATAAAAGAGTAGTATGGCTAGCAGCAGTAGTCCCCAACAGCCAAATCACATAGATATGAACCTAAACCACATGATTCAAGAATATTTGATTAGGAAAGATATTTGTGAGAGTAGACAGTGGTTTTTGTGTGTGTGTGTGTGTGGGTGAGTAAGTGTGAGTGCGTGGGTGCATAAGTGTGTGTGGGTGGAGAGAGGGTGGTCGGGGAACTGGAATATTTATTACTATTCTCATTTTACCCATAGCAAAACAATGCAGGATGACGAAATGCAGAGGAAGGTTTTGGTACAATTAGAAACGCAGCTAAGAAAATTATAGAGAGTGGTTGGAACACCTGGTATGATGTATCTATTGGGTCTTGTGCAATTCAGAGTGAAATAAGAAGGGAGTTCGTATACTGGATGAGAAGACTGACAAATGAGTGGTGCATCTAGAGAGGCTAAAGCCATTAATTTGTTAGGAAGAACCTAGAGTGTCCTGATAGATGATAAAAGGATAATCAGTCTGGACATGTCCTTCATGGTCCCTTGGAGCATCAGTGCGAAAAAAATTCAATACACATTAAAGGTGGCAAAAGAACTAGGGGGGCGCCAAGGAGAACTTGGTTGGAGAGAACAAAATATGAGTTGGAGCAAATCAAAATTAAATGACTGCATTATTCTGGAAAGAAAACTACTGAAGGATAAAGATGAATGCACTTGACCTCAATAAAGTTGAGTCCAATATTAACACAGAACTGATTCTGACCTGTGAGAATGACCAGAGGCTTTGTGGTCAAGCAGTATCCTTGGTACTTAAGCACCCCCCCCCCCCTCCAAGCGCGCGCGCACACACGCACACACAAGAACTTGTGAAGTTTTGTGTTCATCATACCCCCTCCGCCTTCCCCAGGCGGTAGATTAGAGTAGATTAATCCATGGCTGGATAAAAGAAAACATAAAGACGAGTTCCTATTTATATTCAGGTTATTTTGTGTAAACAATTTTATTATTCCTCTAAAGTCTAAGTAAGCCACCTATTGCACCTTTGTCTTCAAGCTTATCCATTTTCGACAATATGTTAAAACTGGCATTCATGGAGATCTTATAGCATATTCCAACATATATAATGCTCCATGTCTAGCCTCTGCAACACATTAAATGTTGCACAGCAAATGTTTATTGGTGTTTACTTGCAACTAATTAGTTGTTTGACAAAATTCACAACTTATTTACTTGGGGCTTACAAGCACCAACTTTCAATACGTTGTAAGTCAGGTCTGAACTTGAACCAAAAAAAAGTCTGATCATATTTTATTTTTAAAACTTCTCATTCAATGATAACTAAAGGTAGAGAAAGCGAGCAGTTTTCAACTTTCTTCTTACAGTTGGTATATTTTCACATCATCCTAAAGTTGTCTAAAATACTTCCATCCTCAGCATTAAAATGACACATGGTAGCCTAAAGGTGAGAAAGTAATCCAATAAGCAAAGATAGAAGGAAATATAGACGAGAAACGACTAGATTGGTATATTTCTTCAGTAACCAAACACAATATTAATTGAAGCTAAAGTAGATCCCAGTGAACCAGGCCTCATAACAAGTAGTCTTAGAATTTATAGCATGTCTAGAAATAAAGAATGCCATATTTAGAGCACTTTTCTATTTTCCTTCGAGCTCGGTGCACATCAGCATGAGCAGCCCAAGCCAAATATGTTTTTTATAATGTAGAGAAGTGCTATGAGTATGAAAATGCTAATAACTGACTTAGTAAAAGTTTGGATGAAAAAAATCGTAAAATCCATACCATTTCACTACGACTTTGATTTCCTTTTCCTTGAGTGAATTCTGGTCCTTTCCTTTCTCCATATTCAAGCTTTACCTATGAAAAACACATCCATAGATAAATGCAAACAAATAAGTTTAGATGTAAGAAAATCAATAAAAGCAATACAGCTTTTAAAGAGATGATAAATTATCAGAGTGTCTAGATAATTGTCATTAACTGTTAGAGTTCGGAGGATTTTTATAAAACTGTATTAAGATGAGCTACAGAAAAAAATAGTGACTTCAAGGAGATCCTAAACTTACTACCACAAAACTATCACAATCTCACATTCAAAACTCTCATAGAGATGAAGATTTGGGGGGTTTTCTGCCAAAAGAACCCTCTCCCTTATGCAATTCAGGGTTTAAAAATCGATTTTTCTGTGAGAAGCAATCAAAAATTCAAAACCTAATTGGAAAAAAGAAAGCAATACATAGTTTGAAAGACTTACAGAGCCCCGGAGAAACATCTGAGGGAGATTAGGATAGCCTGATAGAGGGCGGAGAGCAAGGGTCTCAACGGAGAAGGAATCGACGATGATGCGGAGAACCCCGGAGATCGGTGAGGAGTTGGAGAGATTGAGGGTCCGTGACTGAGAAAGAGAGAGAGGCATCGTGTTCTGAATTTCAAACCCCTTCTGCGTTCTGAGACTCCTGATGGGATTCCTCCAAAATTAAATTGACGAGATGGGGAGAGTTAGTGGGTACAATTACCTGACGACCGGCGAATGGATCAAGAACATGATATGAACAATTACCTGACGACCGGCGAATTGAGTTTCGATTGCTATAGCTTGCGAGAACAGATCGATCGATTGGGGGCGTCGGACAAAACTCTGAGTAGATGAACAGATGGTTTGGGGCGTCGGATTGATGAGAAGATGAAGAAGACGAAGTTCGAGAAATAAGGAGACGCAGAGCGAACGGCGTGGAGAGGTTTACACCGTGGGAGGAAATCGCTAATTCGGAGGAGGATGAGGAGGATGTAACTGTGCGACCTAATCGTGGATCTGTCTATTTTAATCCGATGGTTAAAAAAGTTTAATGAAATTCTAATCAAACGGCTAAAAATGTCTCCTTAAAATGTCTTTTGAAATGTGTATCAATTTCGGAGTGCGGGAAACACCAATTATTTACTCTCCAATTTTTTTGGCAGGAGTTGACAATTTAATATGTCACTATATAACAAGTTGTCAAATTTAAATAAATAGTCACAATCAATGACTAAATTTTTGGGTAAAATTAAATAAAAACCAAAAGGTCGACAAAAAAAATCATATGCATCGACAAACACAAATATTGTCGATTAATCGCGCAACTAGCTACATAAAATTGTCTGTCAATAAAAAAAACTGTCAACAAAAGGTCATATTTGTTGTAGTGCGGGGTACCATCCCTCCACCAGTTGTTGCACCTGTACTGCTCACTGGATTGCTTGCGTTGACTGCACGTGTTGTCCTTTGTGATGGGATATTGCCTGCGGTTCTTCTGGTTGCACAAGCAGATTGTTCTGGATATTTTGCATCATTTCCTTGAATTGCAGCGAGAGTTATTGCATCTGATCCCCCAAACGACTCTCCACTTCAGCAACTTTAGCATCACTTTTGGCTTGTGCTTCTTGGATAAGTGCTCTAAATCTGTCATCGGTAATAGAGTCGCCCATAATGTTTGGCTCTGATACCAAGTTGTTGCCTGCTCTAGCCAAGGATCTGGTCAATGAGCGATTCACAGGGAAATTGTCTGTCTCTAAGAACTTTCATCCTTTACCCCTTTTCTTAGAACGACCTATTTTCTTGGTGGAATTTTCAGCTCATCAAAGGGAGACTGAAACCTTGGACCATGTTGGGAGAGAGAGCTCAAATCTCCAGGTTAATGACAAAATTCAACTTCCTCTTTTTATTCAGCACCTCGTCCTTTAAATTGGACGAATTATTACATGGAAACATATTATTCAGCATAAAGCCAAATTGCCTAATTTAGGGGATAAACATCTAATCAAATCAAATCTTACTTAATCAGGAGATTATGATCCAATCAAATCAAATTTTCCTAATCCAGAGGATACTTAGCCAATCAATAAAAACAAGATAAAATCAACATAATCTAAGAACATAATTTGAAACTTAATTGGCGCGTCTCTGGTACACGCGCCCAACAAATGAATCTGTAACTTGTACATAGAGAGGACAACTGAATTGCAAAACGAGCATATTCTTAATCACAACCCGGTTTTTTGATTGTTCACGAACGTTCTATTAAGCGCTCTATGCTTGGGATTGATGTGAGCTCCTTCCTTGAAAATTCAAACATTGTTGTTTCATGAAAGCAACTACAATCCCTCTATACGAAACCCGGTGTATATATGCTTGTCAGCCCGACCCAAAGCTTTAGGTCTAAAAATGTTTCATGAATTATCCTCTCACAGTTAGCATTTGAGCGAAATCTCTATATCTACTCTCTGTATAGTCACCATTTATTCCAAACTTGTCTGTAAAACTTCAGATTGCTCATAAAGGGTCCTCCTGGTAATTCTCTTACCTTGTTTGGTACACTCCTCTTTGTTTCAACCAACATCCTCTAAAGCATTCGTGTCGCGGGTTCTCAAAACCACAAGAACATGTGCCTGTGGAAAATCTAATCCATCCAGAAATTACCCCGACAACCATAAGCTAGCTGATACCCATATATATAGATTATCTACTAGTATTTCAGAGTAGTTCAACTTCGATATGATCCTCTTTCATCTCAATCTATCACAATGACTAACAAGGAAAGACAAGATGTTTTCAGTCTATGCCATTAACCAATTTCTTAGATGGTTTGACATGTTTTCTCAGAAGTTGGAGGTTAGCACTGCAAAGCTGTAAGACAAATGCTTTAGAAACACTTCTATTTCTGAGGAGCACTATAAATTGACAAATGAAGTCAAAATCATAAAAAACTTTTGGAACTGAGGTCTGTAAGGACAAACACTTAGAGGGAAAGTCCTTCCGAAAATAGTCGTATTCCACGATTTGCGGCGAGCACATTGGTATTCTTTAGTAAAAGGAGAAATAATAGTTCGCTTTTTGTGCTTACCGAGCGGCTGCTTGAGTTAAGGTGCGTCGGACGAGCAAATTTTATCCTGTTACTGAAAGGTGTTTCTTCTGGTTTCCAGTGTACAAGATTTAACTACTAAAGCACAAAACAAACCATAGTACTACACATGTTCCAACCTTCCAGTAAAAGAAACTAAAAAACGATGCATGAGCGGATGATCCAGATGAAGTTGAACCGTCAGAGGCGACTAATTTGACGCTTCTCTACCATGAGATGGAAGATAAGCACAAGGGACAGAAGAAATTGCATCTTTTGGTGTAGCTGCACTGTTTGGGCCATAACTCTGGCTATGGGCATCAGAATGACGTGACCCAATCTGGAAAGCTCTTGGAAATACGCACATAGTCGCCATTGGAGACCGTCTTCGACCCCGAATTCCGCTATTTGACCAGTCAAACGAGCGCTTTAGTTATTATTTTATTTTATTTTTTATTATATTCATTGTTGATTAGGACCCCAGTCCTAATCTGTTTTGGGTCACAATTTTGCTTAAGTGTTTCTTTCAACAAGGCCAAATTATTGGGCCAATTTCGGGATTTTGCCATATTTGACATATTTTAGGGTTTCAGCTATACATGCCCGGCTTGTGGGCATAATTCGTCAGGTTTTGGATTATTATACTTTCGAACCCTAAAGGCACTCTCTATTGGTTTATGTCTTTCTGTTAGTTGTTTCTGCTGAATTGATCCTACGCCTTGATTAAATTCGGCGTCAGGTTGGTATCAGAGCTCAGTTCGACGTGGGAAGAAGATCATCACCAGCGATGCCTCATGGACGTGCTCGTGGGCAGTCTCTGCCTGAAGAAACCTCTAACGACAATGCAATGTTGAAGACGTGATGATGATAGAAGATCTGCAGCAGCATACCACAGAATTGACACGGCGCGTGGCGGCGCAAGATCTGCAGGAAGACAAAGCCTCATACAACAACTTTGTGTCGTCGTGCGAGAACCCCTACCACCGCGGCCACGTGTTCGGGATTACCGCGGTCAGAAAGAGAATCACAGAGGTCTAGGGTTCAAGGTTGAGTTCTCCAAATTTTAAAGTACTGATAACTCCCCACTAGGAGTAATTTGTGAGCATAATTTGAGGGGTAATTGTGTCGATATTGAGTGTTTTAGCCAGATTTCAGCATTGTTTAGCCTTGGAATCTACGACTAAGTGTTTGAACCTCTTCATAAATTACTGTCTTATTTCACGCGTTTTTGGATATACTCACGGGGTTTGCTCGTGTTTTCTATGCAGGAACAAGACTTGTGAAACAGTGAAAAAGTGGGGAATAAATTAGGAAGGCATGAGGAGGAGCCGAGGAGGCTGAGGAAGCAGAAAAGGAGCACAAGGTTGTTGTCTGCGTAGCTACGCATCGGCTATGCATGCAGCAAGGAAAGAGGAGAAAATTTTGGCTAAGGCAGGATAGTTCAAGCTACTGCCTGCGTAGCTACGCAACAACTACACAGACAGTGAGGAAGAAGGAGAGAGAAGAAGAAAAAGATAAGGCCAGAAGACCATGTCTGTGTAGCTACGCAGCAACTACGTAGGCAGTGGAGAAAAACTGCATAAAAGAAAGGCCACAAGACCCTGTCTGCGTAGCTACATAGCAACTACGCAGGCAATGCAAAATTCAGAGGCAGTTTGGACAGTGGCAGTTTCGTAATATCTGGTAGCCTTTTTGGAAACTTCTGAGCACTATATAAAGGAATGTCTAGAGCTTTTTTGACACAAAACAACACCCAAGAAGAAGTCCAAGTACCCTCTGAAAGCACGGAAGCACATATCCAGAATTCAAGACACTCGTTTCATCTCATTCTCTCTTTATTTCAGAAGTTTTGTTATTTAATTATGTCAGCTAGTAGCTAAACTCTTTACCTAGGTTCTCAATGAACCTAGGGTTTTCTATCCAGTACTTAGTTCTGTTTTGACTATGGATCCATGATCTTAGGACCTTAATATGAGCAGCATTATTTTTTATTCCTTCCTTTGATTTTATTGTTTATGCATGAACGGAGTCGCGAACCAGAATTGCTATAGACTCAACCCGGTAAATGAAATTGACTAGTTAGGGTTAGGAATAGAAGATAAAATTTAGTATCTTACCCTGATGGACCAAACAGAGAAAGGGAGATAGGACTAGCCTGAGCGTTTGACCAACTACTGACCGTCTTGACCGAGGTCATAAGGATAAGTCATAAACCCTAGCAGCCTTAGAACAAGATTGCATATCTAGGTAATCCGACAGGACCCGAAATATCCGTAGAATCATGACGGTGTGTAGGAACTAAAAAGAGACTGCACCAACGGTAACGTGGCACAAATAAACCGACCGCTGCGTGTTTTCATATAAAAAAGAACAAACCCCAGGGGCTCCTGGATACTAGATCTACAAAATTAAGAATTATTCAGAAAACTCTCACAAAAAGATTTACTTTTCAGTCTTTACTTTCAGTACTTAGTTCATAATCATAAACTCAGCCAATCCCAGAAAACTTGCGAACTTTAATTATGCTTCTTCATATGTGCCCTGTCTCTCTCACTAATTAACTAAATCAGGTGATACTTGCTTATATTTAATCCCGAGTACATTGTGTACAACTTCTATGTACATTGTTTCTTCAAATTCGACCCCTAAGTGGTCTGAAAGTTAGCTCAAAGTCCCAGAACTTTTCATACATTTGATTTATGCTTTATTTGAAAAATTGAATCGCTTGGTGTAGTGTTTGTTGTCTTTAGCAGGAAACAGGGCTTAATGAGCATATTGGGTCAAGAATGTGAGCTTCGGAAGCTATGAAGAACAAGAAAAGAGACTCGGGAACCAAGAGTTGAAGATTCAAGGACAATTCTATAGAGCATTTCTCACGAAATGGGAGCATTTCGCGCGAAATCATTTCGCATGAAATCACGGGTATTTCGCATGAAATGCCCTGGAGCTGGCGCAGAATTTTGGGGCTATTTTGCAAGTATCAAGACTTCGTCTTCATTGATTTGACCTAGTCAACAAAGGAAGGCAAAACAGAGCCAAAAGCAAGTTGGGAAGCTAAGGAGAAGACTTGGAGAGCATCTAGGAGCAAGGAGACGAGCTAGGATCAACGCGATTACACCGTTTTTAGCGTTTGATATAACTTTTTCCTTCTTCTACTTGTATGAAATATTATAAATGTTTCGTTTTATGATGAGTAGCTAAACTCATATCTATGCATCTATGGAGAGCCTAGAGTTTATGGTATGATGGATTTTGCGGATTCAATTGAACTTTCAAGCACAATGGTATGTTTATGGATGAGAAACTAGTTTATTAATAGTGTTGAGCTTTACTTGTGACATGGTAGGGTAAAGATTTATGATCAATGTTTTAGTTCTATTTCATGAAATAAAGTATGCTAAATGATAATTTGTGTTGGCTAAACAAATGTATGTTGAGCTTAATTCTTAACAAGGTAGGATTCATAACCCGAACTTATTACGTAACTAGTGAGTGTGTGAAAGCAACTCTACCCTGGTTGGGATGAGTCTACAAATGCATTCCTAAATCAACAAGAGCGAGAGGAGAGTTGATTAGGAGTGGCTATACGAGGGTAAATTCAGTAGGACATAGTAATGTGTTTGTGGAGTGGTGGTCTCAAAGGACATCATTTTCTAGCACCATTGTTAGCCCGCTAGAACGTGTTGGTAACCAGAGTGGCCTGAGAGGGACATGATGGTACTAGTGTGTTTTGTAAATGCCATTACCCAACTTAGCTAAACACAAAATTGTCATGTTAGAACAATGAATCTGGAACCATCAGCTGCCCTAGGTGATCTATAGATTTATTAGTTTTCTCCATTTTGATACATCTCAGCTATTTCTTATATATTGTTACTAGTCACTTGATTGAGGGTGACAAAGTATTAAATCATCCATCCTTTTTACCGGTTACTTAATAGAGTAGATTCAATTCTTAAAGTTAGGATAGTAAACACCTTCCTCTGGGTTTGATAAATGGGAGTTCCAAATACTCCACTGTATTTTGTGTATTTTGGAGATAGTTGTAGGTTTCTAAAAGTGGATTTTGACATTTATATACAAAGTGATTTATTTGAATTATTCTGATTCTTTTTTTAATTTATACAAAATAGTTTTTGTGTGTTACCTAATAATTAGAAATCATAAATTTACCCCTCAATTTTTAGATACTACATAAAAGGTGTAGATAGGCTTAACAGATAGATAGGTTAGGATCATGAGAAATAGATAGATCTTGAAAGGTGTAGATAGGCTTAACACTGGTATCCAACTCGATGGTGCGGAAGGGGCCATGCTTGGAGTGGAATTTTAGCAGGTGTGTGAACATTTTTCTTTGGGGGTTGACATGAAAGGGATAAGCAGAAAGATGGTGGGAGTGCAGGTAACGAGCCTCAAGCTTCTCCAAAACATCCATAAGGTTAGTTTGGCCATGCCTGTTATCATGTCCTATACAACCACATCTATAGCAAACCTTGAAGACTCTCTCATAACTGAAAAACACCAATTTCAATTCATCTTCTCCGGGGACGTTGATGTAAGCCCCTGGAGTTAGAGCTTGATCTAGAGCCACCCTAGATTTGATCCGCAACCCTTGCATGCTACGGACTCTATCAAAGGACCAATCAACAACTATTAAATCCCCCGCCAAATTCCCCATTCTTTCTGCTGTTTCAAAATCAAAACCTTCAAACGACACATTAGGAACTTGAAACCGAATGTCAGCTTTTGAGAAATCAATTTCTGAAAGAGCCTGATTATTCTTCCTTTTTTTGAAAACCAGAGAGAGACCATGCATAGAAACCAGTGATTCATTGAGAAAAAACTCTTTATCTTTTGGGTTTTGAAAATGGAAGAGGTAAAAGTCATTATTTTTTTCAATCCATACCGAACCGTACGTTTTCCATGCTTTACTAATGGCTTTTTGCATAACTGCAGGTGACAAAGAGTTTTTACCCAAGAACTTAGCAATCAACGTGTTTTTCAAAATCTCCCTAAATGTGAAAGCCCTCGAGGGATTGAGAGAAAGCACGGATCCCCTTTCGTCAAGCATTTCCTCCATGGAATCGTTTGATGAAGGGCTGTTAGTGTCAAATTGGTAGGGTTTGGACATTGGGTTGATTGAGGGACAGAGAGGAGGAAGATGATGAGAATCAGAAAGAAGAGAGAAGGCAAATGGGAGCTGAAAGGTTAGAGGCTAGAATGCAAACTTGAGACACTAGAACCTGCAAAATATAGCAAAATTTAGATAATAAACAATTGCATCAAGAATCACTAAAAGATACTAAGCCAATGCATGTAAAGAGAAGGAGATGATGAATGAGATAGTTGTAGATAGGAGGAGTGCCACACTGGTGAAGACATCTTCAGCAGATCTTGGTTTCCTGCAAAAGCATGTTAGTAGGTGCTAGGGGATGATGATTAAGTGTTAGAGGTGGGGAGAAGATTATGAAATAAACGATTAAACTAAACAATACAAGTGCAGCGATTGCGTGATGATCAGCTGAGTGATATGGAGAAGTGCAACAGATAGGGGGGCGATTGGAAGAACAGAAGTGCAAGGTTCGAGGGAGGAACGGCTCGAGGAGCAATGGGAAGAGGCTCTAGAGAGAGCAGAACAAACAAAGTATTCCACGCATGAGAATTGAATACAGAATATATAAGTAGTAGATATTCAAATCTTCATTTCAATTTTATTAATGAAATAGTGTGGAAACATCTGTAAATGATCTGCAAAATCCAAAACTAAGTCACCAAATAGGGCTAATACACTTACAATAAGATGTGCTTTTTGTAAGCAATATCATGCATTTACTTCTTCCGAAGAGATAATCTCTAAATCATGAAAAGCAACAAAACATAATTTATTTTTTTGAGAGAAAAAACAGAATTTCGATGTTTAAATTAAATGTGGTAAAGGCGACTAGCAAGTCGGGGCTCCATAACGGCAACGAGCGGAAACTTCCGAATCGTAGCAAGGGTCTGCAGTTCTTCCATGCCTAGGTCATCAATTCCCATATTATCAGGTAGTCGCCAATTAAAACCGTGCAATAAGTTAGCCACACATATACGGAACATTTTGAGTGCAAAGGTATGCCCTGGACACATCCTGCGACCCGATCCAAAGGGCAACAACTCAAAACTCTGTCCCTTGACATCAATTGCACTCCCAAGAAACCTCTCGGGACAGAAAACTTCGGGATCATCCCACAAGGTCGAGTCTCTACTGATGCTCCATGTGTTTATGAAAACTCTTGTCCCTTTCGGAATATCATAATCGGCAACTTTGCAGTCCTCAATAGCCAAATGGGGTGCAATCACCGCAGCTAGAGGATGTAATCTCATGGTCTCTTTAATGATGGCATCGATGTAGTGAAGTTGCGGGATGTCACTTTCTTCAACCCATCTTTCTGTTCCCACAACTCTGTCGAGCTCCTGTGTCGCTTTTTTAATGATGTCAGGGTGTTTCAGGAGCTCGGACATCGCCCATTCAATTGCGTATGTCGGTGTAAGGGTGCCACCACCCATAAGGTCCTGAAAATTCACAAATCATATAAATGTCTTAATTTAAGACTAATTAATTAGGACACTGTGTCGGAAACCCGATATTAATTGGTTTTAATAAAGAAAAAGTTTAGGTGAATAAAAAATCGTACAGAAAGTTGAACATAAAATGACGTGGATATAAGTATGTCATAGATAAAATCTCATGTAAAGGTTATGAAGAAAATAAAAAGAATAAATCGGAATGATTTTTGAGCATTTATTGATGTGACAGAACATCACTTTTTGTTCAAATTTCTATTTGATTTTTTGTCCCTTTAGCATGGCTCTCTTTAATAAAAGGAAATGGTACACACCTGTAAGAACCCTTTCACGCCGTCAAGAGTAAGCTCAGATTCATGATTGAGCAAGACATCAACCATATCATTTGCAACAAAATCACTACTTTCTCCATGTAATTCCTTTCTTGCCCTGTGCTCGCGGATGACATGGTTGAAAAATCTATCGAACCTCTTGTTGAGTGCCTTCATTCTTCTCACGTGTCCGTGCAGGTCCAAGAATTCGACCCATGGTATCCAATCTCCTAGGTTGAAAGCGCCGTTGAGAAAGAACAATTCTCCCAACTATAAAGATGAAGAAATAAACGAAGAGTCTCATATTGATAATTGAAACGATGAAGCCATTAAAGGCTGATACATGAATCGGTGCCAGAGAATGAATCTGTCGATTGATTCATCTCATACAGAAGAGATGAATTTATACAGGAATAATATGACCTAACCTAACCATGGTGATAAGTGACCATGGTTTAACAGCTGGCAATGAACCGTTGTGCAACGGTGTTATAAAACTTTGGTTATTACAAACTGACCCATAGGTTTTCTGTAATAGAAAAGGGACCTCTGACTTTGTCTTGAATAGCAGTTTCATCCTTTCTCTTAATACACCCCTTCAAGTTGATGGTGGTTTGTCCAGCAGCAGCTTGCTTTTGAGAAATTGGAAGCGGTCCGTGGTCAGCCCCTTAGTGAAGATGTCAGCAAGTTGATTGTGGCTGGAAACATAAGAAATGCACAAATGTTGAGCAAGAACCTTTTCTCTTACAAAGTGATAATCCAATTCGATATGCTTTGTACGAGCATGAAGAATTGGATTAGCAGTCATAGCAATCGCAGAATAATTATCACACCAAATTAGAGGAGCATGAGGGAGAAAAAGATTAAGATCTCTAAACAAATATTGTAGCCAAGTAATTTCTGCAGCAGTAACTGCAAGTGATCTGTATTCAGCTTCAGTTGACGAACGGGCTATGGTGGGCTGTTTCTTAGCAGCCCAATGGACTGGATTGGGCCCAAGAAAAATTACAAAGCCCGTTGTGCTACGACGGTCTGTTGGGTTACCGGCCCAATCAGCGTCAGAAAAGGCCTGCAAAGGAAGATAGCCATTTTGATAAAAAAGACCAGTTGCTTTTGAACCTTGAAGATATCTTAGAATTCGTTTTGCACCAGTTAGATGCATATCAGAAGGTTTATGCATAAACTGGCAGAGATGGTTCACTGCAAAACATATATCTGGCCGTGTAAAAGTGAGATATTGCAAGGAGCCAACTAGTTGCCTAAAAATAGTAGGATCTGCCAAAGGAATGCCATCATCAATGTGATATTTAGTACCAGCAGGAAGAGGAGTTGGACAAGGTTTGCAATTGTGCATGTTAAACCTTGTCAACAAATCTTCAATGTACTTAGTTTGGCAAATGTAAAGGCCATTTTTGGATCTTTTAATTTGTAGACCCAAAAAATAAGTCAAGGGCCCAAGATTTGTCATGTCAAATTGTTTGTGAAGTAAAGAAACAAGTTTGGGAATGAACTCAATGTCATCTCCTGTGACAATAATGTCATCAACATATAAAAGCAAAATGGTAGTTTTCTGATTGTGACCTCTCAAGAACATAGAACTGTCAGCAGTAGAGGCAACAAAACCCAGATTTAACAGATAAGTGGTAAATTCCTCAAACCAGGTCCTGGGAGCCTGTTTGAGTCCATATATGGACTTATGGAGTTTACAAACATAGTTTGGAACAGATTTGTCAATAAAGCCAGTGGGTTGAGACATATAAACTGTCTCCTTCAATGTGCCATGTAAAAAGGCATTTTTCACATCAAGCTGCTGTAAAGGCCAATTAAAGTGAGCAGCAAGAGCTAAAATGATTCTAACAGTAGAGTGTTTGATAACTGGGCTAAAAGTTTCATCAAAATCAAGCCCTTGTGTTTGGTGAAAGCCTTTGGCAACTAAACGTGCCTTATATCTAGAAATTGTGCCATCTTGATTATATTTGGTACGAAAAACCCATTTTGTTCCAACTATGTTTGCATTTGGAGGTTTTGGCACTAAAGTCCATGTATTTTGCTTTTGGAGGCTAAGTATTTCATCAGTCATAGCATCACGCCACTGTGAAAATTTACTTGCCTCACTATAAGTAACAGGATCACAAGGAGGAGAAGCAGCAGCTTGGAAGCCACTCTTCCTCTTAAAGATACCTGATTTACTTCTAGTTTGCATTGGATGACTAGAAGTAGTAGAAGAATGAGGGACAGGGACAGGACCTGTGTCAGAAATTATATCATCATTCACAGGGGTTTCAGAAATCATACCAGTCTGAGGTGTTTGCATATGAGGTGATGCCCTAACCAACCTAGATGGATGATTCTGAGAAGGAGATCCAAGCTCAGGTGGCAGTGTCTCTGAAGAGTTTAAGCCATTAGCTAGAGCTGGTCTCACTATGCAGGACTCAGGTGGCAGTGTCTCAGATGAGTGTAAGCCATTAGCTAGAGTCTGCATTTGAACTGTGGGAGTAACAGTTTCTGTCATAGGGACAGTGCTGGGAACTGAGGGACCTGCAGAAGTGGAGAAAATTGGCAAAGTGTCAGTAGAAGAAGTAGCATTGGAAGGAGATGCAACAGCAGTAGCAGAATTAGATGCAAATGGAAATTCATTTTCATTAAATAACACATCCCTGCTAACATGAAACTTTTGTGTGGTTTTATCAAAACATAAGTAACCCTTGTATCCAGTAGCATATCCCAGAAAAACACATGGTTTTGTTTTAGGATCCAATTTTGAGGTATTGTAAGGTCTTAAGTATGGGTAACATGAACATCCAAAAACTTTTAAATGAGATAAATCAGGTTTGGATCCAAATAGCAGTTCATATGGTGATTTAAAAGCAGTAACTTTACTAGACATGCGATTAATCAAATAAACTGCAGTTTCAAAGGCATGGTACCAGAAGTATTTTGGCAAAGAGGCATGTTGCATAAGAGTGACAGCAGTCTCAACTAAATGCCTATGTTTTCTCTCAGCTAATCCATTCTGCTGAGGTGTGTGAGGGCAAGACTTCCTATGTGAGATACCATGTTCTTGCAGAAATTTTTGAAACACAAATGACACATATTCACCTCCTCCATCAGACTGCAGAATTTTAATATTATAACCAAGGAGTTTTTCAATATGAGTTTTAAATTTTGGAAAAACACCTGCAACTTCAGATTTGTGATAAAGGGGAAATATCCAAGTGTAGCGAGAGAAATTGTCAACAAACAACACATAAAACTTGTAACCATTATAGGATTTCACAGAAGCAGGACCCCAAATATCAGAGTGTAATATATGTAAAGGAACAGAAGTAACAGTAGTAGAATGCTGGTAAGGTAACCTTGACATTTTTCCTTTCAAACAAGGTTCACACATATGAGTTCCACTTTTAACAGAAGACAAAGATAAATTAGGTAAAGTTTTAAACAAAATTTCATCAGTTGGATGCCCTAAACGAGCATGCCACAAAGGATCACATATTTTACGACCAAGAAGAGCTTGAGGTTTTGTCAAAAAAGCTGATGGTAGAGTGTGAATGGGATAAAGCCCATTTTCACTCTTGCCTTGATATAGGATTAAATCCGAAGCCTTGTCCTGTATGTAAAAGGTAGATGCATCAAAAACAAATCTGCAATTGTGATCTAAACAAAGTTTATGCACAGATAAAAGATTAACAGCAAGATTTGGAACATGTAAAGTATTTGAAAGTTGAAAAGAATGAGTAGAGGTGGTCAAAAGAGAAATACCAGAGTGACTTATGGGCATAGATGACCCATTACCAATAGACACTTGATCACTTCCATTATAAGGTTCAGCCATAGAGAGATTGTTAAAATCTGAAGTTAAGTGATTTGTAGCACCAGTGTCTGAGAGCCAAGTAGAAGAAGACCCAGCATAACCATGGTTTTGACCAGCAGAGTACCCAGAAATAGACCCATAACCAGAAAAGGGGGTTTGTGATTGTGTTGAGGCAGTCAGAGCAGTTAACTGCTCAGAGGGTTTCCTTCCCTGGTACGCATGATCCATGCGGTGCCAACAATCAACAGCACTGTGGTAGTCATTTCCACAGATTTGACAAGTAATAGGAGGTCTGTAACCTCTATTGTTTGAAAATCTACCACCACCACGGGAATTAAAGTAAGAACGACCTCCACCCCTGTTTTGATTAAAATAATTTCGACCTTGATTACGATTTGAAAAATCAGTTTGACCAGACCGACCACGACCACGACCTCTTTGATTCACATAACCACGTTGAGAGTAGGAAGCAGAAACACCAGATCCAGAACCAGAACCAGCAGAGACAGCAACAAAGGCAGTAGACGAGTTTAATTCATTTTGAGACTCAAGCATGCGTTCTTCCCCTTTTAAAAGGACATGCAGTTCTTCTAAAGAAATAGCATTAGAATGGGTTCGAAGAGACGAACGAAATGGGTTGTATTCAACAGGAAGGCCATTTAGAGTGTAAAGAAGCATGTCTTCATCATCAGTTTTAACAAGAGCAGCAGATAATTTGTCCCTAATCGTTTTTAAGCGGTCCATGTACACATCAATAGAATCTGACCTTTTTTTGATGGATTGAAGTTCAGCTTTCAGATCCAGTATGTTAGAGCGAGTTAGAGAGGCATACCGTCGCTCGAGAATAGACCAAGCTTCTCGAGAAGTTGTTTGACCGATGACATGGGAGAGGGCTTCTGGCGTAAGAGTAGCATTGAGAACGGTGAGAAGAGTCTGATCTTGAGCACTCCAGGCAAGGAAGGCAGGATTGACCACCGATTGACCAGATTCGGCTGGATCTGGTAGAAACTCCGGCGGAATAGGGATGGAACCGTCGAGATGGCCGAAAAGGGATTGAGTGCGAAAGATCGCAGTGATTTGATGTCGCCAAAGAACATAGTTTTGATTATCAAGCTTAAATGGTAGAAGGTTGTGTATATTGGTGAGAAGAAACAAAGGAGAGGGTGTGGTGGCGGTGGTGAGAGCCATAACCAGAAAGGCAAAAGATCAGGCACAATGGCTCTGATACCTGACACGATCCAACTGCAAGTGCACAGCCGTCGTGTGTAGTAATAAACCGGAAATCCGGGTTGTCGAACCCAAGGGACTTTGTTTAAATTAATTACTATTCTAAACCTTATGTGGGCAAGGCGCGAGTTGTGTTTTTATCTAATCCTAAGAAATTAAACGCAATATTTTCAATTAACCAAGTGAAATAGTTCACGATTAATGAAGAATGAATTATTGGAGGTTTTGTCAAATAAGGGAAAAGTACCGGGAATTCTCTAGGTTCACTAGGTTGATCTAAATTTATGTTTTGATTTGTAAAACAACCACGTGTTATTCACTATCAATCAAGCAACGTTGAACTTACCGAGTTACCAAGCGAGTCCACTATACTTATGTTAAACTCGACCGAGTTACCAAGCCTAATTTATCTTTAAGCATGCATTAATAACATAATTCTACTTTAGCGATCCTAGTTAACGATGCCGAGTTACCAAACATTGATACGACTAGGTGGATTATTCAATTTACCGACTAATTATCACGGAGTTACCGCGTGAAAACTAATTGATTCTATCTCTACGTTAGCTACTCGCAAAGATAATAAGATTAAGAACGTAAATAATCCATAATAATGAATAAACACGTGAGATTAAGCTAAGCATGCATTACAATCATCAAAACATCAACTTTAGATCAAACCCTAGCTACACCAAACGAGAATTCCCAGCAACAAGTGTTTAGCTACTCATATTCATAATCAAAACAACGATTATAATGAGTTTAAACATAAAAATCAAGAAAAACGAGAGTTTAGAATCCAAACGAATGATCCAAAAGCTCCTAAGCTCTCTCCAAGGCTTCTTGATCTCCAAAGATGTCTCTAATCTCCAAAAACTACTGAAAAAGTCGACCTAAAAGCCTTAAATATGTTCCCATAATCATAATACAAAGTTTGGATAAAATACGAAAAAGCCCCAAAAAAACTGCTCTGTCCCACGATCTCTTCGCACGAAGACAGTTGTCTTCGCACGAAGAGTCTTCGTACGAAGACTTCTGCCTCTTCGTGCGAAGGTCTTATTATGTAGATACTGCAACTGTGTTTGAGAAGAGATTTTTGAAGAGCTGAATTTTGGCTAAGTCATTTGTCTTCGCACGAAGACAAATGTCTTCGCACGAAGACCTCTTGTTCCAGCCCTCTTTTTGCCTCCTTTGACTTTTCTCTTCCATTCTTTGACTTTCTTCTTCCATTCTTTCTTCCCTTGACCTTCCTTTGACTTTCCTTTGACTTTCTCCTTCCTTTTGACTTGCCTTTGAGTTCCTTGTTTCCGAAGTTCGCTTCCAAATCCCGCACGATCCTCCAAGCCCTGTTTTCCTGCGAATCACAACACGAAAACACAACCCGCGATCATATCACAATAAAAGCTCAAAAATCTAAAGAAACGCCCGGATTTAACAAGTATTGCATATGAACTCACATAATCACATTTACGCTCAATTTACTCAAAAGACGACAAATTCTCCATTATAAGCACGCAAAACGTAGAAATAAAAGGCATAAAATAACTCCGAAAACGGAGTTATCAACTACCCCCACACTACCTTTTGCTCGTCCCGAGCAAATCTCCCAAGTCAATTCCATCTCTCTCAAGTCAAAGCTTCTTTCGCTTTTCCGCAATCCATCCAACTTTGCATTCTCAACTAATTACTCATTGCATAACTTCCCTACGCCAATTGCATACTATCACCTCACATTGCATACAAAACCATGAACACTTGCATACTAATCCGAGTAGAACCGTTCACCAACCATCCTTCCTACTAGTCGACACGACTCGATTATACACAATGCACCTATATGCAAATGCAATATTCACAATGCAAGTATTGAAATACAAAATTTTCTTTTTCTTTTGTGAGATTGGGCAATCTCCATCAGCTTAAACCGATTCACACGAAGCGATGAGAAATCTAGACACAAGGAATGATTCGAAATCAAATTCGTCAACATGAATTCCCCCTAGCTAGTATAGAGAACCTAACTTTACTAAGTACAAGAATGCAATACCTCTTCATGTGTGCCACGAAATAAGAGGCTACGCTAGGCTAAGCCACGTTCAAAGTCCGAGCTCCTAATCCGCTAACGGGTTTAAAATGATGAGGCTTTAGGGACAAATAGGATAAGAATCAAATACAAGTCCTAAAGCGTCACATTCTCACAAATACCATAGCTCACACACCCTCACAACAATGATAGAAACCAAGCCCGAAACTCACCATCTCCGGCCCTCGATCCCCTCACACCCCGGTACAATTACGATCTCCGCGGCTATTGTCATGAATAATGTATAAGCCAAAATTTCCCGTTCGTGAACTAGTCGCTTCTCCACTCGTTCTTCCACAAAGCTTCTCATTCTACCTTTATTCATCTCTCCTTTTTTCTCTCTTTTCTTTTTTTTTTCTGATTTTTTTTTTTTTTTTTTTTTTTATATATATATCTCTCAAATTCCTGCATTCTTTCCTCAATATACGTTCCGAGTGGTCTTCCAAGTGCCAAGCTAACATATAATCGTAAGGAGAGACAATATCCAAATTAACACGTATAAATCACAAATCAATGTCTCTCCCTATCTCGATGAAATCCTCGGTGTAATCAACAAAGCCGCTAACATAATAGAGCATGTGTGGGGATGGAGTCGTCGCAAGTGCAATCTCGATGTCCGAAGTCAAATGTCGACACCCCCACACTCGAATGTAATCCTGTCCCCTCTCAAGTAGTCGATCAAATGTCTGTCTCGTGCCTAATCCAACCAAACCTCCTACACCATGATGAGTAAGATCCGGTACCTAGCACGATCCACCTATTAAATTCCCCCAACCCAAGTTTTGTGTGTATTAGATGGTACACACTCACTGCTCTCCTCACTTGTGTCCATGTTGTAATGCCATGGAACACCGCCACACCGAAGTGCGCAAGCCTACTCTCACTCACCCTCGCATTCCCCTCGAAGATCACAAATGAAGTGCATGCGATATGCAAGACTCACACAAATATAGCATGAAGTACTCCCTCATCGAACCCCCTCAACTACAACACCCTCGTGACGCACTAAAGCGGTGATTCTAACCAATCAATGCTGAAGGCCAAGAATCGTCACCCTAGGTCCAAAGGTTGTCAAAGAATCCATGGTTCAAATCCGGGTTTACTAGTGGTCCTACAAGGTAAGTTCTATAAGCAGTGAGTGCTCTAATACACACCTCGCACAGCTGTTCTGTGTGCCACTACGAGGCGGGTTGGCGACTACCTAAGACGTACACAAGAACGTTCGGCTTGTTTAGCTCACACCTAGCTCAACTCTTGTAAGAAAATTAGGCACACACTTTAGATTTGAAAGAATTAAGTTCGTGTGTAAAATAGGCACGCATTCCCGTAAAGAGAGTTTCTCTATACTTACTAAGGGACTCTCACATTGTCACTCTCGATCGCAATTCACGCCCTATGCCTAAAAGTCTCACGCCTCTCGATTTTACCGAATTTTCATCTTTTTTCAATTGCCCTTTCTCAAATTTTTAATTTTTTTGGTGTTTTCACATTTTTAGTTTTTTTTTTAGTTTTTTTTTTTTTTTTTTTTTTTTTTTTTTTTTTTTATACCTACACTATATGCACGGCCAACTCGACTAACGACTCAACAATGGTGGGTTGACTCAAAAATACCAAAACGTGCACGCTAAAAGATGAATAATAAAAAGAAAAATAAGGACATAACCAAAAATTTCTAACTACATGCTGACACTGGCGATGCAAAAACACGACCCTGACTAGTAAAAAGGATTCAACCACCCCCACACTAGAATGCATCGTTGTCCTCAACGATAACACGAGGACTCAAAAATTCTAGCACGAGGGCACACTCCACTACTCGTCATCTTCCTCATCCTCATCATCTTCCTCCTCATCATCTTCTTCTTCCTCTTCCTCACTCGGCGGAACCGGATACTCAAATTCATCCTCCTGGAACCACGGATCCGCCGTCGGGACCGGTGGAACAAACTCCCCCGCCGCCTGACCACTAGACTGTATAACCCACTGGCCCACCATCTGGATTAATCCCCCCAGCTTCGCCTGATTGTCCCGAGTGTGGGCAAACTGGCGTCTCCTCTCGAGTCTATCCCGGGCCATCTCCTCTCGCAGGTGGTCATAGGCAACCTGGTTGTCAAACCTAGAGGTGTTCATCCTCCTACCCTTGCCCTTCTTCCTCGCTGTCTCATCAAACCTATGCCACTTCCTAGCAGTAAACGCTTTCAAATCCATATCTCTCCCTATGACTACCTCGGCAGTTTTGGCTAGGTGAGTGAGCAAGCACGTATGACCGGGGCCCAATTTGTTCGTCCTCGACACCCTCTCAAGACAGTTCTCCCAAATCAGTTTGGGGATATTGATTCTAACCCCGGTGTAAAGACAAAGAGCCCAGACAGAGAGGCGGAAAGTGTAACTAGGGTTTCGTGTGATTCCCAAAACCCAGTTTTCTAACAATTCACAGCACCACCTAGCCTCCGGCCTATAAAACTTCTTTTCGGCCTTCCAATGAAGCACCTCCCCTTTCCTGTCCCATGGATCAACCCCCTTCGCAAAGCAAAAAGCATTTAAACGAGACCAAAGGTTCTCACTACGAAGAACCGTCTCTAACCCACAACCCTCTTTCAAAGCGGGGAAACCCATGGCGAGAGCGATAGTCTCTGGCGTGAAGACTATCCACTCGTTCCGACAGTAAACAAGACGAGGGTCTTGGCTCTCACCATCCTTTGCATAACGCAAATTGAACAAAAACTCTCGCGTAATATGTGAACTAGACTGCCCTACTAGCTTAAACCAATTGTCAAGCTTCTCGCGCTCAAAAATTTCCTTAATTGCTTGAGGCATGTCCTCGTGCAATGGAAATGCCTTTTCGGGCTGCCCGTTCTTAGTCAAATAAGTATCTCGTCGAGAGTCAAGATGGGCCTCGTGAGTGACGAAACGGAAACTATCATAGTATCCGGGCCCAATACTCCTCTCCTTCAAATTAGCCTTGGCCTTTCGTCGGCCGACAATGCCCGATTTATCCGGAAAAGGGGCATTCAAGATAGCATATTGGGGAGTAGGCGGAATCTCTAATTGAGGATCGCCCGACCCCGATGCTTCTTGCGAAGACCCCTCTCCCGTCTTCCGTTTCTTTCCACCCGCCATTTAAAATTCAATTTCAAGTAAAACGAACAATTCAACTATTGTGCACGTGACAAGAAGTGTATACTTGAATAAAACACGTAGGCACGTAAACAAATAGTTCCTAGGACTTTACGCAATAGCCCCCAAAGTACGCTTCTAAGCGCAACAACAAATAATCGGGCTTTTACTCAATGTGCCTAAGACTCGAATATGAAAATAGCAAGTTCAGATTGTACCTACGTGTCCGGAGTAAATCTTACGGACACAAAAATCGCAGAATTTGACAAACCGGGCTGATTTTGATGTCGCCGGAAAAATTTGTCGAAATCTTGAATTGTTGGATGCGCCGTACTCCTTGCGTAGTTCCCGTTAGCGTTGTCTTCTCGTCCGTAAGCTGAATCAAGCCCCAACTCGTCCAATTTCTCAATTCTTCTTCAAAACCCTAGCTTCTTCTTCCTCTTATTTCTCTCTTGTCTCTCACTCTCACTCAAAACCACCTCTGGAATCTTGCTCCCCTCTGATTCGCGAGCAAAACCCTAGGTTGAATGTTGAATTTGGTGAAGAATCAAGGGTGGTGTGAATTTGGCTCGTGCGTGGCTATGGAGGATGAAGCTACTGTGAAGGATGAAGAATGAGGGAAAGGATCGATGACCTGCTGAAGATGAACTTTCAACTCGTGCAAAAAGTCTAAAAAGCCCCCAAGAAGTAACCATGACTGTTATCCGTGTGTTGGCCAAATCTGACATTTTGCTCGATGTCTTCGTGCGAAGACAATTTTCTTCGTGCGAAGAGTCTTCGTACGAAGACAATTTGTCTTCGCACGAAGGTCTTCTCAAACAGATACTGCAAGCTGTTTTGAGAAGACAATTCAGAGCTTCAAAATTTTTTCTAAGTACAAAGTCTTCGTACGAAGACAATTGTCTTAGTACGAAGACAATGCTGTAGCTTGCCAAAAACATCCTTTTCGTCAAATTTTCGCGTCTTCGATCGTGCCTTTGCTTTCCGAAGGATCTCCTCGACCTCGAGACTCCCTTTTCACCTTAAAACACTCCCAACATCCGGGGAATATTTTATTTGTCAATTTCACGCGTTCCAAGGCACGTTTTGCATTTCCGGATGCTTTTGGCCTCGTTTTACTCGCTAAAACATCCTTTTTGGCGTAACTTCTTCATCCGGACTCCGATTTGCGCGATCCACCTGTCTACAGAAAGCTCTCGACCACCCCCACACGTTGGCATTGTTCAATTCTCATTTCAGTCTGTCCTTCAAAATTTCACCTCGTAATCCGTGCCGGCGTGCTAGCTTTCTCCGTTCACTAATTAAATTCTTGCACAAATCAAGACGGGGAGTCCGGGAACATGATCTTCCCCTGGTGCGTGTGTTGAATAGGTGCAGAAATGGCTTCTACCTTCAATTCCTTCATTTCGGATCCCGATACGCGTATTCAGCTGCAAATCTGGACTTTTTACTCTGTTTCGCACGCGCGCATCAAGAAGGGGGATCCGAAATAGGCCTTTCACCTCGTATTCCTGCATATACTCATTGGAAATATTAAATCCACTCTCTCGCACCTCTCAATAAAGTCAAACCGAATAAAAAATTACAAAACAGTATTAAAATCTATCCTAAAGCAATAAATAGGTTGGGTTGCCTCCCAACAAGCGCTTTGTAATTTAAGGTCGACGGCCCGACCCAGTTACCTCAGAGATTTCTCAAGTTGCGGGAGTTGCATGAAGCCATTCAATGACTCCAATGAAATTCCCGTCCACGTACGGTTTTGCTCTCTGGCCATTCACCTTAAACCTGTTCCCATTTGCATCCTCTACCTCAAGAGATCCCCATGGATAAACTGAAGTAATCGTGTAGGGACCACTCCACCTAGATTTCAGTTTCCCTGGAAACAGCTTTAGTCTTGCATTGAAGATCAATACTTTCTGTCCTACCTTGAAGTCTCTCGGGATGATGTGCCTGTCGTGCCACAGTTTTGTCCTCTCCTTATAGATTTTCGCACTTTCATACGCCATCAATCGAAATTCTTCAAGTTCAAGTAGCGCTTGCTTTCGTAGCTCACCTGAGAGCTTAGCGTCCAAATTGATCTTCTTCAAACCCAGAATGCCTTGTGCTCAAGTTCCACCGGAAGATGACACGACTTCCCAAACACTAACTGGTAGGGAGACATGCCCAAAGGAGTCTTGTAAGCAGTCCTATACGCCCATAAGCTATCGTCTAAATGCAGAGACCAATCCTTGCGTCCCGGGTTGACTGTCTTCTCCAGAATCCCTTTTATCTCTCGGTTAGAAACTTCTGCTTGCCCATTCGACTGTGGATGATAGGCCAGTGATATCTTATGCGTCTTTACCCCATATTTGCTCAAGACATTGGCAAAGACTTTATTCACGAAATGCGATCCTTCATCACTGATTATGGCTCTGGGAGTTCCAAACCGTGTAAAAATGCTCTTCCGCACGAATCTCTCTACAGTAGCTCCATCGTTTTTGGGGCAAGCCATTGCCTCCACCCACTTGGTCACATAATCCACAGCTAACAGTATATAAAGATTACCAAGTGAAGATGGGAATGGTCCCATGAAATCGATGCCCCAGACATCAAAGGGCTCTACTTCCAACACGAAATTTTGAGGCATCTCGTTCCGGTTGGAGATATTGCCGGTTCTCTGACACCGATCACATTGCTGTACAAATAGATGAGCATCTTTATGTAGAGAAGGCCAGTAAAATCCACTTTGCAATACCTTTGCCACAGTACGCGCTTTGCCAAAATGTCCTCCGCAATTCAATTCGTGGCAGTGTCTAAGAATGTCCAAAGTGTCTGGCTCAGCTACGCATCTTCTCAACACATTGTCAGCTCCCAACCTAAACAAATAAGGGTCATCCCAGAAATAGTGTCGTGCATCTGCGAAAAATTTCTTTTTCTGATGAAACGTCATGTCTTTCGGGACAATTTTGAGCGCCTTGAAATTTGCCAAATCCGCAAACCAAGGCACAGCTGCTACCACTACCATGAGTTGTTCATCTGGAAAATCTTCTCTAATCGGCACATCTTCTTGTTTTTCGTTATCCAGTCGTGACAAATGGTCTGCAACAACGTTCTCTACACCCTTTTTGTCCTTTATCACTATGTCAAACTCTTGCATTAGCAATACCCATCGGATCAATCTAGGCTTCGCATCCTTCTTAGCAAGAAGATATTTGAGGGCTGCATGGTCCGTGAAAATAGTCACCTGAGAACCCACAAGATATGGACGAAACTTGTCCAATGCGAAGATAATAGCCAACATCTCTTTCTCCGTGGTGGCATAATTAACCTGTGCAGTGTTAAGAGTACGACTAGCATAGTAAATAACATGAGCTACCTTGTCTTTCCGCTGTCCCAGCACTGCTCCCACCGCGTAATCGCTGGCATCACACATAAGTTCAAACGGTAGGGTCCAGTCTGGAGTGGCTATAATGGGAGAACTAATCAGCTTTTTCTTGAGCAAATCAAAAGCTGTCTTGCAGTCTTCACTGAAATCAAACACGGCATCTTTCTCAAGCAAACCAGATAAAGGCTTTGTGATTTTCGAAAAGTCTTTAATGAAGCGCCGATAGAAACCTGCATGTCCCAAGAAACTCCGTACCCCTTTGACAGACGTAGGGTAAGGAAGCTTCTCAATCACCTCAATCTTCGCCCGGTCTACCTCTAAACCTTTACTGGAGATCTTGTGCCCCAACACTATTCCCTCGGTCACCATGAAATGGCACTTCTCCCAGTTAAGTACTAGGTTGGTGTCAATACATCTGTCCAGTACCCGAGCTAGCTGCTGGAGACAGTCTTCGAACCCATCACCATAAAGCGAAAAATCATCCATGAAGACTTCAAAATTTTTCTCCATCATGTCTGAGAAGATAGACATCATACACCTCTGAAACGTAGCTGGGGCATTGCATAGCCCGAATGGCATGCGTCTGAATGCAAACGTCCCATATGGACAAGTAAATGTTGTCTTCTCCTGGTCAGCTGGCTCAATCGCTATCTGATTATACCCAGAATATCCATCCAAAAAGCAGTAGTGTGAATGGTGAGCTAGCCTATCAAGCATCTGGTCCACGAATGGGAGGGGAAAGTGATCCTTCAAAGTGGCATCATTGAGTTTGCGGTAGTCCATGCAAACTCTCCACCCAGTAACGGTACGTGTGGCAATTTGATCACCTTTTTCCCCTTCCACCACAGTTATACCTCCCTTCTTGGGAACACATTGTACCGGGCTAGTCCACGTGCTGTCGGAAATCGGATAGATGATACCTGCTTCCAACCATTTAAGCACCTCTTTCTTCACCACCTCCTGCATGTGAGGGTTGAGGCGGCGCTGAAATTGAACTACCGGCTTCTTGTCTTCCATGAGCCTGATCTTATGCTGGCAAACTGTGGGGCTGATCCCCTTAATATCTGCTATTGTCCAACCCATAGCTGCTTTCCTCTTCTGTAGTACCTCGAGAAGCTGCTCCTCCTGTTCCCTGTCCAAACATGCAGATACAATTACAGGTAAAGTATCATTAGATCCCAAGTATAAATATTTCAAATGGACAGGTAAAGGCTTTAATTCTAAAACAGGAGCAGTGATAAGAGAAGGAATAAGAATCTTCCTGCTTCCCTCATTAAAGAGGGGTAATGGTGGGCGCCAATGAACATCTAAGGCTTGCTCTTTCTCGCTGGAATCAAATCGAGCAAGCTCCTCATATAGTTGCTCCAACAAAATATCGTCCTCCTCGTCCAGCGTGTATGCCTCCACCCCAAAGCACTGCTCGCTCACCGCGTATGCGGGAAACTTCATAGCCTCAAATACATTGAAGGCCACCTTCTCATCGTTGATCTGCATAGTCAGCTCCCCATTGGCCACATCAATGATAGTTCTCCCAGTGGCCAGGAATGGACGGCCCAAAATAAGAGGAACATCATCGTCGGCCTCCATGTCTAGGATCACAAAATCTGCTGGGAAGATGAGTCCTTCAACTCTCACTAATACATCTTCTAAAACACCCCTGGGGCGTTTTATTGTGCGATCAGCCATCTGCAAGCACATCCTAGTAGGCTTAGGATCTCCCACACCAAGTTGCTCAAAAACCGATGTAGGCATCAAATTAATACTTGCACCAAGGTCACATAATGCCCTCCCATGAAATGCGTCTCCCAATGTAACAGGAATGATGAAACCGCCCGGATCTTTCATCTTCTTTGGTAGCGCCTTTTGCACAACTGCGCTACACTCCTCATTTAGAGTTACGGTTTCAAAGTCATCCATGCGCCTCCGATTAGAAAGGAGGTCCTTGAGAAATTTGGCATATTTAGGCATTTGTGAAATGGCCTCCGCAAAAGGTATATTGATGTGCAATTTCCTGAAGATATCCACAAACTTCTTGAAATGCTTGGCATCCTCTTGACTCTTCAATCTTTGCGGGTATGGCACTCGTACACTGTATTCCTCCCTAGGCTTCTGTTTCTCATCCGACTTCTTCACCGTGTCCTTTGATTGGGGACTCACGGTAGGCACAGGAATCTCTTCATCCAAAGCTTTCTCAGTGGCCTTAGTTGCCTCAGCTCGCGCGTGGCTAGGATATGGGGGGTCCTCAGTAGTGATGCCACTGCGAGTTGTGATGGCATTTAGCTGCTCATTAGGAGTGATGGTATTTGCTGGAAGCATACCTGGTGGAAGCTTGATATTTTGATTGGCAATCTGCCCAATCTGAGTCTCATGGCTTTTTATTGTTGCTTGTATTGAGACAATCGCGCTCTCCATCCTGTCGTGATTAGCTAGGAGCTTTCTCAATAGAGCATTTGTCTCTTGCTCTTCTTTTTGTGGAGCCTGCTGTTGTGGGGCTTGCCTCGCTTGATATGGAACATTGGGTCTCTGGCCGGGTGCATATAATCCACTGTTCGGATTGGCATAGCTGAAGTTGGGATGATTACGATTGTTGGGATGATAGGTGTTAGGCCATTGCTGCTGTCGCATATAATTCACATCTTCAACACTGTTATCATATCCCTGGCTTTCGTCTGCTAGTAATTCACCCATGGGCTTCTGTGTCGGAGGGTGCATACCGTGAAATGCTGAAGTCATGGATTCCAGCTTTTGTTCCATCGATTCAATCTTGTTGACTAAGGATGTATCCCCCGGTTTGGAGTACCTACGCGTTTCAGATCGTGTAGTCTCTCTCTTTGACGCGTTGTTCAGCAAATCTTGAGCTCGCTGTGCTCCAAGTCCCATAAAATTACCTCCAGCTAGCGTATCCAATTGGTCAGCTGTCTCCTTGTCTAATGCAGTGTAGAAATAATGGAAGAGCTTGTGCCATGGCTCTCCATGATTCGGACATCTACGGAGAATTTGGCTGAACTTCCTCCATGCATCTCCCAACGAGCTGTCTTCATCCTGGGTGAACTTTGCAATCTCTGCCATCTGCTGCGCGACTCTGGATGGTGGCAAATACTTCCTCAGAAACTCATGACAACAATCTGCCCATGTCACTATGCTACCAGCTGGCAGCTCCATAAGCCACTTCTTGGCTTTTCCAGATAAGGAGAATGGAAATAGTAATAGCTTAACTGTTTCATCTGGCACTCGCTGATCGTGCAGGGTTGATGTGATTTGCTCAAATACCAGCAGATGGTGATTGGGGTCATCTCCTGGAGCTCCGTTGAATGCACACTCATCACGAACCATATTGATCATATGTTGGCGCAACTCGAAGTGTTGGGCATTGATCTGTGGCCTGACAATGGTAGGCTGATAACATGCTGGAGTAGTCCTGAAATAATCCACCATAGGGCGTTCTTCATTCTCAGCATTGTTCTGCCTGTTGTTTTCCCCATTATTACCATTGTTGTTCCCACCGATGTTCGCCACTTGTGCCCCCACACCATGACGTGGTTGTGGATTTGGGGGAGCCATGCGATCCATCCTTGCCTGCATCTCAGCCATTTGAGCTCTCACCTCCTCAGCTTCTGCGGCTCTTTGTGCAGCCTCCTCTACAGCTGCAGCTCTAGCTGCTTCCGCATCCTGCATACCTTTGCGGATCCTCTCAAACTCAGCTCTCGTTTCTTCATCCATAACTACTGAGCTTGAATTCCTCTTGTCTCTACGCTGTGCTTTTAATAAGGATTCCGGGTCTTCAAACGTTGGATACAAAGGCTCGTCTCGAGAACGGGTCATGCACCGTGTAAATCAACCTGAAATCACGAAATACGCAAAACGTAGGTGAGTAACGGATATAAACAATAAATTAAAATCCCTAAGGCTAGGAATTATAACTAATTTAGCCGAAGTCCCCGGCAACGGCGCCAAAAACTTGACACGATCCAACTGCAAGTGCACAGCCGTCGTGTGTAGTAATAAACCGGAAATCCGGGTTGTCGAACCCAAGGGACTTTGTTTAAATTAATTACTATTCTAAACCTTATGTGGGCAAGGCGCGAGTTGTGTTTTTATCTAATCCTAAGAAATTAAACGCAATATTTTCAATTAACCAAGTGAAATAGTTCACGATTAATGAAGAATGAATTATTGGAGGTTTTGTCAAATAAGGGAAAAGTACCGGGAATTCTCTAGGTTCACTAGGTTGATCTAAATTTATGTTTTGATTTGTAAAACAACCACGTGTTATTCACTATCAATCAAGCAACGTTGAACTTACCGAGTTACCAAGCGAGTCCACTATACTTAAGTTAAACTAGACCGAGTTACCAAGCCTAATTTATCTTTAAGCATGCATTAATAACATAATTCTACTTTAACGATCCTAGTTAACGATGCCGAGTTACCAAACATTGATACGACTAGGTGGATTATTCAATTTACCGACTAATTATCACGGAGTTACCGCGTGAAAACTAATTGATTCTATCTCGACGTTAGCTACTCGCAAAGATAATAAGATTAAGAACGTAAATAATCCATAATAATGAATAAACACGTGAGATTAAGCTAAGCATGCATTACAATCATCAAAACATCAACTTTAGATCAAACCCTAGCTACACCAAACGAGAATTCCCAGCAACAAGTGTTTAGCTACTCATATTCATAATCAAAACAACGATTATAATGAGTTTAAACATAAAAATCAAGAAAAACGAGAGTTTAGAATCCAAACGAATGATCCAAAAGCTCCTAAGCTCTCTCCAAGGCTTCTTGATCTCCAAATATGTCTCTAATCTCCAAAAACTACTGAAAAAGTCGACCTAAAAGCCTTAAATATGTTCCCATAATCATAATACAAAGTTTGGATAAAATACGAAAAAGCCCCAAAAAAACTGCTCTGTCCCACGATCTCTTCGCACGAAGACAGTTGTCTTCGCACGAAGAGTCTTCGTACGAAGACTTCTGCCTCTTCGTGCGAAGGTCTTATTATGTAGATACTGCAACTGTGTTTGAGAAGAGATTTTTGAAGAGCTGAATTTTGGCTAAGTCATTTGTCTTCGCACGAAGACAAATGTCTTCGCACGAAGACCTCTTGTTCCAGCCCTCTTTTTGCCTCCTTTGACTTTTCTCTTCCATTCTTTGACTTTCTTCTTCCATTCTTTCTTCCCTTGACCTTCCTTTGACTTTCCTTTGACTTTCTCCTTCCTTTTGACTTGCCTTTGAGTTCCTTGTTTCCGAAGTTCGCTTCCAAATCCCGCACGATCCTCCAAGCCCTGTTTTCCTGCGAATCACAACACGAAAACACAACCCGCGATCATATCACAATAAAAGCTCAAAAATCTAAAGAAACGCCCGGATTTAACAAGTATTGCATATGAAATCACATATTCACATTTACGCTCAATTTACTCAAAAGACGACAAATTCTCCATTATAAGCACGCAAAACGTAGAAATAAAAGGCATAAAATAACTCCGAAAACGGAGTTATCAATACCATATAAAGATGAAGAAATAAACGAAGAGTCTCATATTGATAATTGAAACGATGAAGCCATTAAAGGCTGATACATGAATCGGTGCCAGAGAATGAATCTGTCGATTGATTCATCTCATACAGAAGAGATGAATTTATACAGGAATAATATGACCTAACCTAACCATGGTGATAAGTGACCATGGTTTAACAGCTGGCAATGAACCGTTGTGCAACGGTGTTATAAAACTTTGGTTATTACAAACTGACCCATAGGTTTTCTGTAATAGAAAAGGGACCTCTGACTTTGTCTTGAATAGCAGTTTCATCCTTTCTCTTAATACCAACATCCATTGGAACTCCTCAACTCCCACTATAGGCTTCATGCCCAGAGATTCGCTGCAGTAGTTCTTACCTAGAGCGATTCTGCTGATGACGCTAAGCAAGAAACGTGAAACTTGGTCTTTGACCACTACAGGCTTCCCGGAGAGGGCCAAGTTCCGCAACATAAAAGCTTGCCTCTCCTCAATGCGAATGTACTCGTACGAGTCCAAACTCTTGGGGTTGAAGAGCTCTTGGAGGTAAATTTTGCGACCTAGTAGCCAATGTGGTCCGCTGGGAGACCATATCATGTCGGAGGAGTTGTAAGCAGTGTGTTTTCCGGCTGCTGATGGAGGACGAGAGGCAAAATTTTGATCGTGGGTCTTTAGGAACAATTTGGCCGTTTCAGGAGATGAAGCGACCACAACAGGGTATGAACCGAATTTCAATTGCACCAGCTTCCCATATTTCAAGGATATTTGGTGGAGGTTTCGGTGTGGCAGAAGACCCAGCAGGTTCAAATTGCCTATGATCGGCCAAGGCTTAGGGCCTGGCGGGAGACTACGACGGCTACTGCGGCAAAGAAAACGGGAAAGCAGACATGAGAAAATTACTGAAACAATCAGCAGTTGAATTACTGGAACAGTGCAAGATGGAGTACTCTCCATGTTCATTTTATTTTTGTGGTTGTGAGTTGTGACCATTACAGGACCAAAGGGTGGTATTTTATAGAGCATGGAAGTAGTAGTGCCATCATATTTGGTGTAAGGGGCGGTTGGTGGATAGATTGTTTAGTTTAAATCAGGTGGCTAATTCTTTTGTACGTAATCTACTACTCAGGCCATTTTCTTCACGTTGCACACATTTGTAGTATTATATATTCTTCACATGTGACTTCTCTAGTATACCTTTCCAATAACAGGAGCTAGTTGACGCCAAATTGAATCAAGTGTTTTTGGGAGTAGTAAGAAGCAATGATTTAAAAAGGAACATCATGAACAAAAAATCTATATGGTTCTTAAAAAACTCAACAACTTAAGTCTATTGAAATCAGTCCACAAGCTCTACTTAAATAACTGAAAATTATAATTATTTTAAATATGATAAAAATCCTAAAATTAATGATATATAATAATTCTAACCTAATTAAATACCCAGCTAGAAGATTTACCCAAATTGGATTTAAATTAACATCCTAATTATAGATTTTTTTTTGAAAAAATGACAATTACAACCCCTGAACGGTCGATTTTGCCCAAATCAAGGCCCACGGGTTCTTTTTGGAACATCGTTTCTAGTCAAAATTATGTGTGGTTCGATCCGAATCATGAAGCATTCAATTCTGCATCTGATTCTGCATTTTGACTGAAACAGTCTTTCTGCAACTGACGAGAATTTTCATAAAATTTGTCATGCATAGCTAGTGTATTGTTTCCATAACAGGAGCTAGCTGACTAATTAAAATAAGCACCCTGATAGGGGTCAACCGTATCGTACAAATCAGTCGTATTATTATTATTATTATTATTATTATTATTATTATTATTATTATTATTATTATTATTATTATTATTATTATTATTATTATTATTATTATTATTATTATCAACATCATCATTGTTATTGTTATTTATTTAGTATTACTTGTTCATTATTTATTTTATCTGTTAATTAGCTAAATAATTGGATCGAGTTTTCTTTAAGGATTATTTTCCAGACTCTTAGGTCGAACCTTTTAGATTAGGGTTAGTTTATTTTTTATTTAAACAAGTGTAATCACATTATTAGTATCAATCAAGAAGAAAGTTAAATGTGTTTAATGTTTAATGTATGTTTCGTGTTCACGTGTGTTTTGGCTATCATACCCATTCTGCAATTTGTAGCTAGTTGTGACCATTACAGCACCAAAGGGTGATATTTTATAGAGCACCGAAGTATTAGTTGCATCATGCATATTTAAAAGGGCCCTAGTTTAAATCAGGTGGCTAATTATTTTAGACGTACTCGGCCACAGTCTTCACCTTACGTATATTTGCATTATATATTCTTCACATTTGACTTACTTCTAGGATATCGTCGCATAACAGGAGCTAGCAGCTTAAAATAAGCACATATTATGCCACTAGGAGCCATCTTTAGTTTTCTTAATACCAATAAAAATTCACAGGGACAGCAAATATAATAACCCACAACACGTTATTTACGAAATTGCATATAAGATATTTTTATAGTCTTCATTTCGTCAAATAAAATAAAATAATTGATAATTAAATATCATACAGTTTGAGAAAACTGACACTCCGCTATATGCCATATGTAACTACATGCACTATGTAAAATACTGACACCACGCTCCAATTTTACAAAGGCTTAATTACTTAATGCATATCCCAAGTTTGCTAAAACTATCACATTGCAACCCTCAATTCTAGAATTAGTTGATTGCATCCCTCATTTATAAAAATTACGTCAATGTGAAACTGGGACTGAAATTTCTTCGCAAATTAACGTGCTCGAAAGGCATTCTCAAACAATGCGATGCGATTGTATCATAGAAGATGTACACTTTATGAAAATACCTTCGTCGGGTTCGAATTTGATGATTGAATTTTGTTACCAGTTTGACATTGACGTATTTTTCGCAAATGATGGATGCAATCAGCTAGTTCTAGAAGTGGGGATTGCAATGTGATTATTTTGACAAATTAGATGTATCCATAATAAGTAATTTTCCAGGGAAAGGAACTGTATACTTATCACGACAGGATAAGTTGGTGAGATTTGGTTCTATATATTTTTAGTTGTGTTTTGTAGATCTTCTATATTGATTCATTGTAACCTCTGAAGTATGGCAAGTTTAAGCACGTGGACAGTTTATTGTACGACTTACTGGGGGTGTATTTTTGAAAGACAATGGTTTGTTATACTTCTCTGGAAGACAGGGGTTCTTGTTGGCCATCTTAAGTATGACAGATATCTGTGTTCTTGAGTGTCCTCTATAACTTGTTTGTCGAATAAGGTTTTGTTTAGATCAAAGTAACAGCTCTGTCTATAGCGAACATGTGGAGTTTGTCCCTTTTTGTTAGAGATGAGTCCTCGATATTTTCTCGTTTTCCCTAAATATGACATGTTGTTGCATGCTCCTGGTTGAAGTGTTTATGTCGTTTATCTATTGCTAATTTTGTCTGTGTCGGATACTTTCTGTTTGAAGTTATTGCATGATTTACTTTACATTATTCTTTGGGTAAGCTGAACAGTTAGATTAAACGTTAAATCTTGACAAAGGCAAAAGGGTACACCACATGTTTAAAACTACCTAACAATGCATGTAACTATTTATAGCAACAAAATCCGAAACCAATCTTTAATGAATGATCTGGTTCATTTTGTAAATTTGCATGCCCCATGATGTTGGCTAGTTCATTGGTTACTCTCAAAGTAGTTTGATGGCCACTTTGGTGCAAGCTTTAGTCATTCAGCCTGTCAAAAACTGATTTATTGAGAGTTGGGAGAGACGAGGCTTGTGCGAACTTGCTTTTCACCACTTTGGTACAAAAACTTAGAACCTAGCTAAAACTTGCCACAACGAAAAACAAAGCTATTACCAAACTAAAAAGATCCTGTGAATTGAGCTGTTCCCTGGTAGTTGTGTGCCAACCATGCTAAATATGTGTTAATTCTGAGGCAATAATATAGCAGCAACAGAAAGTTGAAGGTGAGCTTTATGCCAGGTGAATATTCGTGGATATCAGACAGACCTCACTGAGTTTAGTGACTTTTCCACTTCAGTCGCTTGCTTAATTCAAAACTTTAGGAAACACCCAAATATCACTTGTTATATTTTTGGTTGGGTATTTTAGTTATTAAAAACTATATAAAGGCGCCTAGGTCGTGGTTACTTTACATTGCGTTCATCGATAATATTTCAGTTAAGTTTCTCTTACGTGGTATCAGAGCATGATTAGGGTTACTATCGCTTTCGTCAATAATATTCTAATTAGTTTCTTTAACATTACTCATAATCTCGTTAAGAGCTTATTGACCCATTGTGCTTTTGTGATTACATGTGCATTTCCTGGTAGTATCTGCTGATACTAATATTACCTTCATTTGGAGTGTAGTGTACATAATCGGCAACTTAGACGCACATGAATTCGGTTCTAATTGTAGGTGTCAGGCGCGACCGCAGCTGAAGGACCAAATCCCTTTAGAATATGGCCATTACGGCACGTACCAGCTGATATTTAAAACCATGTTCTGGACGCCTATTCACTGCAGTATAACCAGAGACGAAGAATTAAAGGACTTTCTTGGTATGCATACCACAACTCCACAAATATATTATTAGACATCAAAAAAGACCGGAAAATATTTTCAACGACAGAGTTAGAACATAGCTTGCAAGTGATCTGTCCATGTGTTTCACTTGTTTGCTTATTCGCAATTAAGGTGTAGGACCGAGTCAGATGAACTCCTGGATCTTTCCATGATAGTTAGTATAAGAAGACCCTTGGTTTAGTTAATTTATCGCGGACTATTGGATCCATCAATTAGGAGAAGTAATATGGTCCAAAAGTAGATGGTGGTAGATGAGAGAGAGTAGACCAAGATTCACCTGGGCATGGACAATAAGACAAGACTTAATAAAATTTGAATTAGTAGAGCTGTCAAAACAGTTGACCGTAACCGGCCCGCTAAACCGTGAACCGCCGATTACGGGTTATGTTCAGTTACGGTTAATGGCTCGCGGTTACGGTTAACCGGCCTACTAATTCTTTCGGAACCCTTAACCGGTCCGGCCCGTTGAACCATAACTTCTGAACCATAAC
The DNA here is from genome assembly GCA_023055425.1 of Linanthus parryae. NCBI lineage: Eukaryota > Viridiplantae > Streptophyta > Magnoliopsida > Ericales > Polemoniaceae > Linanthus > Linanthus parryae. The sequence continues at coordinate 47,055,342 of JALGPY010000007.1, read as the reverse complement.
TTCTTAACCGGACTAGTGAAATCCTTTAAAAAAAAAAAACAGTTTTATTATATATGGTGGGGGTTGATTGTGCCAGCACACTGATAGCCGTTGCGATTAACCGGTTCGGTTAACGGACCAGTCACGGGCCTATTAGGCGGTCCTATATATCTGTAACCGGCCCGGACCACTACTAACTCGGTCCCGGGCGGGTTTGGTCCCGTATGGTTATGGTTTTTTCTAAGCTGGAGTGGGCTGGTTCAACTTGTGGTTTACCGGGCCCGTTGACAGCTTTACATTGGAGAGCCAAAATCGGAGGAATTTGATCCATGTAGCGGACCCAGTTAAGCTAGGGAAAGGCTTGTTGGATTGAGTATCAATATGGGACAGATGTTAAAGATCTGATTTATGTTGACCTAATTAAGTTATTAGTACCTTCTAAAAGAACCTCTAGGGTTCGTATGAATTCACAGAGAGGAAATGGAAGACGAAAGAGAGAGAGGCGGAGAAAGCTGTGTGTGTATATACAACCGTCTTAACCCTAAACCTAATACAAGCGAGGTATATATACTCTAACGGCAGAATAGATCCGTTAGAGGAGCCGTTAGAAGTAACGGTAATAAAACAGTGGGCTTAGAGAAGGCCCGTACAGATAAACAGTGGGCTTATAGTTAAGGCCCGTATGCAGTGGGTTTATAATGTGATCTATACAGTAGATATTTGAAGGCCCAATAGAACTTCATTCCTTTTACCCCCCTTAAACGAGTGACGGAGACGCCATGAGTTTAGACTTAAACGCTTCAAATTGTGGAGTTGGCAGTGGCTTCGTGAACAGGTCCGCTAACTGATCTGCACTGGAGACAAACGAAACAATAAGTTCTTTGTTGATAGCCTTTTCACGCACGTAATGATAGTCGATTTCGATATGTTTTGTACGTGCGTGAAATAGGGGATTAGTGGTCATAGCGATAGCAGATTTATTATCAGTAAACAAGAAGGGAGGAGAAGAAATTTTGAGATGTAAATCATAAAACAGAAGTTTAAACCAAGATATGTCTGCTGCAGCGGTGGCGAGAGCCCGGTATTCTGCCTCGGTAGAGGACCGGGCTACGGTGGGCTGTTTCTTGGAGGCCCAATGTACTCGGTTGGGTCCAATAAAAACTGCAAGCCCGGTAGTACTGCGCCGATCAGATGGGTTACCAGCCCAATCTGCATCGGAGTAAACGTGCAAAGGAATAGGAGAAGCATGATAGAACAGACCGTGAGATCTGGTACCTTGAAGGTACCGTAAAATCTGTTTAGCACCACTTAAATGAACATCAGTTGGTTTGGGCATAAATTTGGCACAAGTGGTTTACGACAAAAGCTATATCGGGTCGAGTAAACGTGAGGTATTGCAATCCGCCAAGAAGTTGGCGAAAAACAGTAGGCTCATTTAATGGGGAACCTTGATTAATATGAAATTTTACCCCAGCTGCCAAGGGTGTAGAACAAGGTTTGCAATGGCTCATATTAAACTTAGCAAGCAGATCACTAGTGTATTTCTCCTGGGTTATAGAAAGCCCAGATTGAGTTCTGAAAATTTGAAGCCCAAGAAAATATGTTAAGGGGCCCAGATCAGACATATGAAATTCATGGCCCAATTTTGTGATCAAATTAGAAATGTACACATTGTCATTGCCGGTGATAATAATATCATCGACGTAAAGAAGAAGAATTGTCATGTTGTCATTGTCGTGGCGTATAAACATGGAAGAGTCAGAATACGCAGCAGTGAAACCCAAAGATAATAAATAAGTACCAAAACGTTCAAGCGAGGCCCGTGGAGCCTGTTTTAAACCGTAGATAGATTTAGGTAAAAGACAGACATGTTTTGGAAATTTAGGATCAAGAAACCCAGTAGGTTGTTTCATATACACTTTTTCACGAAGATGGCCATGTAAAAAAGCGTATTTAACATCTAATTGACGCAAAGGCCAATTATAAGTAGTGGCAAGTGCTAAAATAGAGCGTATTGTGGCGTGTTTAACTACCGGACTAAACGTTTCGTCGTAATTAACACCGTGGGTTTGGTGGTAACCCTTAGCCACAAGACGGGCTTTGTACCGTGAAATAGTACCATTTGGGTTGAATTTAGTTTTAAAAATCCATTTATTCCCAATGACATTTGTCTTGGGTGGTAAAGGGACTAATGTCCAAGTCTTTTGTTTTATGAGACTTTGGTATTCATCAAGCATGGTTGTACGCCATTGTGAATACTTATTTGCCTCTGTAAAAGAACTTGGTTCTGTGAGAGAGGTGTGTGCAGTAGAAACAGGAGAAAAACCATAACCAGAAGGAGTAGAAGAAGAGGAAAAAGCCAATTTTTTCTTACTAATACCCGATTTACTTCGGGTCTGCATAGGGTGACCACCAAGGGGAGGTGGAGGGGGTGGGGGGATCATCACTGGGTTAGTGGTATCTGCCATCCCTTCACCAGAGATGGTAGATGGAACCCCAGAAATAGGTGTAGTATCACTGGTAGTATTTGTGTGTGGGGAACCAAAAACATCTCCAGGGGTATGCTGAAACCACCAGAGCCCTCAGATAAATGGTTATTCACACATGGAGAGTGTGAATTTGCAACAGACGGACTGTTGCTAGGGACAGGGACAGGGAGACCTGAAACAGAAGATTGAAAATGTGAGCAAGAAGAACAATCAGGAGATATCAGCAGCATAGGGAAATTTATATTCATCGAATATCACATCTCTGCTAACATAAAAACGTTTAGATGTACGATCATAGCACAAATAACCTTTGTACCCATCAGCATAACCAAGGAAAGTGCACAAATGTGATTTTGGATCAAGTTTAGAGGAGATATAAGGTCTAGTTAGGAAAGCATGCACATCCAAAAATCTTTAAATGTGAATAATCTGGTTTTTGATGAAATAACAATTCATAAGGTGATTTATTATTAGTATTTTTACTAGGTAATCGATTGATAAGATAAGTTGCAGTGGCAACAGCATGGAACCAAAACAGTTTTGGTAATGAAGCATTATGAAGCATATTTACAGCAATTTCTATTATGTGACGGTGTTTACGCTCAGAAATCCCATTCTGTTGGGGCGTATGAGGACATGATTTCTGATGTTGAATACCATTTGTAGACAAAAATTGTTGAAAAATAAAGGAGGTATATTCACCTCCCCCATCTAAGTATAAAATCTTAATAGAGTAGCCATGCAATTTTTCAATGAAAGTCTTAAATTTAACAAATGCAGCAGAAACTTCTGATTTCAGTTTTAAAGGAAAAAGCCAAGTAAAGCGAGACATATCATCAATGAAAAGCACATAATAACGAAAACCATGAAAAGAAGTAATAGATGCAGGACCCCAAACGTCACTGTGAAGTAAGTGAAGAGGTTCAGTTACAGTAGAAGTAGAATCAGAGTGGCAATCTATGCATTTTCCCACAAAGACAGGATTCACACATAAAATCAGTGTTTTTAACAGAAGAGGAACAATTTAAACAGGTAGACAACACTTCTTTAGACGGGTGACCCAGACGTTTATGCCAAAGACCAGATTGAACCCGTTGACCCAAAAAGGCTTGCGGACCAGGCGCAGAACAGATAGAGGAGATAGGATATAGACCGTTTTTACTGGGACCCTGAAAAAGAGTTTGACCAGTATCAATATCAATTATAGAAAAAGAACTTTTATCAAATAAAAATTTCACGTTGTTATCACAGCACATTTTGTTAACAGAGAGTAAATTAACAGATAAATTTGGTACGTGAAGAGTGTGTGGAATTGTAAATGTAGTAGAACCATTAGTTAAGTAAGCAGTACCAGAATGGTGGATTGACAAAGAATAGCCGTTACCGACTGTGACCTGGTCAGAACCAGAATAAGGTTCAGATAGAGAAAGATTCCGGAGCTCCGTTGTCATATGATTAGACGCACCAGTGTCTGTAAGCCAGACTTCAGAGGGTAGATACTGCTGTGAATTGGAAGAAGCAACCATAGCAGAGGGTGACGTCCTTGAAAGGCATAATCCATACGATGCCAGCAGTCAAGAGCGGAATGGAAGTCATTTCCACATATCTGGCAAGTAATTGGAGCGGAGCACCCGGATCCAGATCTTCCTCGTTGAGAACCCAACCGACCAGATCCGCCACGTCCGGATCCAGACCCATACTCGGATCCGGACCCGATCCATACCCTGATCCATACCCGGATCCATACCCGCCTACTGATCCATACCCGGCTCCTGACCCGTACCCGGACCCATAAGGAGGGACCGAACCGCCAGACCGGCCTCCTCGGGTAGAGTCGAAACGACCCCGTGAACCGAACCGGCCACCACCCCGGTTGGAATTAGGGTTTCGAAAGCCACCACGGCCGCCGCCACGGAAATTAGGGTTTCCGGCCGAGAAGAACGCCGCGGGGGATGGATCTGGGGAAAGAGACTGGTTGGATCGCATTTGTTCATCAGCTTTGAGAAGCACAGCTCAGCAAAGGAAATAGGGTTCGAGTGTATATGGAGAGAGGATCGAAAGGGGTTAAATTCTGGGGGAAGGCCGTTGAGAGCATAAAGCAGCATATCTTCGTCATCGATGTGAACCGAAGAAACAACAAGTTGGTTTCTGATGGTGGTAAGCTTTTGCATGTACAGATCAATGGAGTCAGAGCCCTTTTTGATGGTTTAAGAGAAGATTTAAGGTGAATAATATTGGATCTGGTCAAGGATGCATATCGTTGTTCAAGAACCAACCAAGCGGATCGGGAAGTAACAGATCCAATAACCTGTGTGAGAGCTTCAGTGGAGAGAGAAGCATTGAAAATAGTGAGAACCGCCTGATCTTGAAGGATCCAGGTCGTGTACGCCGGATTGACGACTGGTGGAGCACCGCCGGTGGCCGGAAGGAACTCAGGAGGACACGGATTTGAACCGTCGATGAATCCAAAAAGACTGTGTGTCCGGAAGATGGACGAGATCTGGTGAGGCCAGAGCACAAAATTGGTGCCATCTAGTTTAAATGGCAAGAGATTGTGTATATTGGACAACAAATAGAGCGGTGTAGTAGATGAATTTGTGGTGGTTGAGAGCATTTTGGCTCTGATACCATAAAAGAACCTCTAGGGTTCGTATGAATTTACAAAGAGGAAATGGAAGACGAAAGAGAAAGAGGCGGAGAAAGCTATGTGTGTATATACAACCGTCTTAACCCTAAACCTAATACAAGCGAGGTATATATACTCTAACGGCAGAATAGATCCGTTAGAGGAGCCGTTAGAAGTAACGGTAATAAAACAGTGGGCTTAGAGAAGGCCCGTACAGATAAACAGTGGGCTTATAGTTAAGGCCCGTACAAATAATGCAGTGGGTTTATAATGTGACCCATACAGTAGATATTAGAAGGCCCAATAGAACTTCATTCCTTTTACCTTCCTGCATGATAGTATGAGAAGATATCAATCTTTTAGAACTCAATACCAGGGGTAAGGTATGTGTAGGCTGTAGCATACATACTGTACAGTTTTCAAGGAAAAGAATTCAGATATCCTCTATTAACCTCACAACATATTTTGTTCGAGATTATACTCAATCCCACACTTCACAGTGGTGTTAATGCGTGTCTGGTGGCGAAGGACTAAAAACCAGGCAGAGAAGTTTTGTTTGTTTGTTTAAGTGGTGGCATAGCTGCATAGGGATTGTTATTCAGTACAGACAGCGTAGAGCTCAAATAATTTCCTGCTGGTATTTTTCGTACTGTTAAACACAGTTCACATTGGTGGTGTTGAGATTTAAATTTTGCATTGAGCATAAAAGCCCACATCCTATTTCTTAGTGTAAATTTCACATCTTTGCACCTTCTCTTCATTTTAAATAAGCAATCAGTAGATGTCTGACAATCCTGCTTTCCGGAGAAGTCGAGAGTCACATATACACTGTTGTTGAAGTTTGTCTGTTGTTGCTTCTTGCTCTTTTCCTACTCCATTTGCTTTGAATGGTCACACTATCAAGTGGTCTAGTTTGCAAATGAACCTTTGGTTTCTCTCTAAAGGTGTCGCTGTTACTTGAACTTGCAGCTTCTTGGTAACAATTATGGGTTTGGTGATCCCATGGAGCTTGACCTTAGCTTTGGTGGACGCATATTCCGTTTTTTACAAACGCCCATCGCGGCAACGAGGAGTAGTGTCCATCATCGTTATAGGCGACTGGGTATGTATTTCTCCCGCATTCACCACCACCAATTTTGCAGAATTATCATCTTCTGAAACTGAACATTGTTCTTTCATTTATAAAAAAAATTGACAGATTCTGGCATTTCTCACCCTAGCTGCAGCCTGCTCAACCGCGAGTGTGACCAATGTCCTGATGACTAGCAGCAACTTCTGCCTTGTCAAACTATGCGGCAGATACCAGCTCTCGGTTGCGATGACATTCTTGTGTTGGTTTTTGTCTGTAGCTTCTTCTCTCTTCAACTTGTGGCTTCTTGCTTCTCTATGAGACTGATCTCCTCTGTATATGTCTGGGCATTGCCATGTTTATAGGTATGAAAGGCTTCTCATCTCATGTTGAGAAAGAAAAAAAGTTTTGGTTGTGTTAGAATTCAATGTTCTGTTTTGGTGGTTGTGATCAATCACAACATCAGAGTGTAAATTTCAATCCTGAATATGAAATGGTATTGTAGAGTCAAAACTAATCTGTGATTGGGAAAATATCCGTCCTTTTAATTTAATCATGCTAAGGTATTATCTCGCATAATTTATTCTCAAATTCTGCATAATTTCAGCTCATAGTCGTACTGATGAGGAACGGTCCAGGTTTAAGCGATGATTTTGCCTACGCAGTAATTGTGCTGGCTTATTAGTAGTACTATTATGTAACGAAGTTAGTGATGTATAAGAGTCTAATCTAGTTGAAGACGTTGATCTCTTTGGTAATTTTCTTTTCTTTTTCTTTTTCTTTTTTTTACTGTAACAGCAACTTTAAAATACCAAATTACCAAACACAAAATGTCAAAAATGCTTACTCGCAGAAACTTAAATACAAAATTTACCAAGCAGTTTTATCGCGTACATTTCCTCATCAGCTTTCTCACAGTACTTCCTACATGACATCTTTCTAAAATGTCACAACATTACCAAACTAACACATGACATCTTTCTAAAATGTCACAGCATTACCAAACTAACCATTAATTAAGTATGATATTAATGTTTATATGGGGGTACCAATAGACCTTAAACAAAAACTTGAAGATATTGGTTTATATCTACCATTTTAGTAGATATAATAATTCATTTTGCAATTTATGGTTAATTGAATCTCTGTTGTGTTTTTTGATTTGGAGATGATGAAGAAGAATTTGTTGAGTTGGTGTACAATTTTAGATAAGGATTTGGCTTGTTGGATTGAGGAACATAGACACAGGGGTGGAGAACAGAAAGTCTCATTTGTGATTAGGGGAAAACAGACATAGACACAGGGGTGGAGAACAAAAAGTCTGATTTGTGATTAGGGGAAAACAGAGAGAATTTGTGGAGGTGACCCCCCTCCCCCCCCCCCCCCCCCCCCATTTGTGTTCTAACAGATTCTCGGACTGGGATGTTATCCGAAACACAGAGATGAACACGTATCACTTAAGTGTAACTTTTCAAACTACGAGTCAGTAAAGTTAACCGAGTTCAAATCACATGTCACTTATCTGTAATTTACTCTTAAATTAACTGTGTCCGAACAACCATATTATGTTCTACAAAATAAATTTATGTTGTGAAATATCACAATTTATGTATTCTTTAACAAATGAAATTGCTTTCAGAAAAAACTAATGTAGTTCTTACATTGTTTTCAATATGTACTCCTACAAAATTTGTACTATTGTATGCGAAAATAACTATTGATCAATGTACATATTGATAAACAGCGCCCACTCATTTACAATCTAAAGTACGACACTGGGTAAAACTAAAATCAAACTTGCTGTGATTCATTGCTACGTCTAACTATATATGATGGTAAAGCTACAAAGAGTTACTAACCCCAACTAAGCAGGGTGACATTTTCGAATTCATATTCACATATGATGATCGTGCTTTGATACTAATATGATGCACGCAGGGACGGACGCAGGAATTTAGTGTCATGGGGGCATATCTGCCACTAAAATTGGATTAAAATTTTCACCTCAGAACTACTATCATAGGGTACAGCCTAAGTATACTTCTGTCAATGTATAAAGGATTTTTGTGAATAAAATTGTACCCATAATTACTTTGTTACAGAAAAAATTACTAGAACAAGTGTAGAATGTTGCAGGATTTTTTTAAAATTATGAAGACACCTGTACAAATATTATGCATGAGAAAGTCATAACCAAAACTGCTAAGAATAACTGGTGACTTCTTGTCGGAACTAGCTTTATAAGTGAATCCTCTTATAATTTATCATTGTTTAGGTAATTACGACAAGTATGAAAGTTCTTCATCTTCAGAAGTCCTTTACATAATAATGATGGGGGAAAATGAAAAATACTTGAAAATTTTGGACATTAATAAGAGGATTGAAAATTTTTGTGGGTGCAAGTGACCCCACAGGGCACATTGTGTGTCCGCCCATGGATGCAAGAATGTTTCAACTCTCACGTTTAGATCAAGATGCACAACTTTCACTCATTTCCTATCATCACAACTTTCGGTTGGATTTATCTGTAATCGGTTAAACTCGTTTTATTTAGAGTGTGATTGTTCTGATTATAACTTGATGGCCTATCAAGTACTTACTCATGCCAGTTTTTTCCTGCTCTTGCTCTACACAATCTTGGCATTGGAGCATCTGATCATTCTCCATTAGTTTTAAAGCTTACTTCATTTAGTCATCGTTGCTTCCCTCCTAGACGTTTTAAAATCTGGTGGCTAAATGTACCATAAATTAAGGATCTCCTGAATTTTATTTGGCATCTCCCCATAAAGGAATCTCCATGTTTTAGAGTGGCAAAAAGCTGTTGGATATCACTCTGAAATCTTTTAGAGCTTGGGCTACTGCCAGGCCTTCTCTTTCAAATCAAATTAGAAATGTCAAACAGCAACTTGCGTATTACCAAGGCTTTCTGCCTGATCCCTCTGCTTTCTCCAACTTAATTACACTCCAAAAACGGTTACAAGACCTTCTCTCTCAAGAGGAAATTTTCTGGGCTCAGAGAGCCAGGTGTAAATGGTTAAAGGAGGGAAACAAAAACACCAAGTTCTTTCATGCTTATACAAAAGTTAGGAAAAGTTTGAATGCGGTTTGGAATCTCCAACTTTCTGATGGTAGTAATGTGACTGAATCAAATGTGATTATGCAAAATTTTCTTACACACTTTCAGCAAATTTACTCTGAACCTACGCCTAGCATTTTTGCTCTTTCAGAAGAAAATAATAACCTTTTTTCCTTTTCTCTCTTGTTCAACATTACTAAATTTCTGTCCGTTGAGCAACAGCAATTGCTCTCTAATCCCTTTTCAGCTCCTGAAGTTTCTAAGGCTGTTTTTGAAATGTCCGCCCTTAAGGCGCCAGGACCTGATGGATTTCAACCTGCTTTTTTCCAGAAAAATTGGCCCTCTCTTTCTACTTCTATTATTAATGCTGTTCTATCTTTACTAAACTCTGGAAACCTACTAAGAGAAATAAACAAGACACATATTATTCTAATTCCCAAAGTTAACAACCCTCAGAGAGTTGGAGACTTTAAGCCTATTTGTTTATGTAATGTCTTCTATAGAATTATTGCTAAAGTTTTAGCTAACAGACTTAAGCAAGTCTTACCCTCACTTATATCATTAAATCAAAATGGTTTCATCCCTCATAGAATTATCCAAGATAATATACTTATTGGGCAAGACCTAGTTCATACTATCTACAAAGCTAAATCCAATAATCAGCATAAACTGGGAGCCCTTAAACTTGACATTTATAAAGCTTTTGATCGTATCAGGTGGGAGTTTCTGGAACAGGTTCTGATTCAAATGCATTTTTCTGTTCACTTTACTAAACTTATTATGCAATGCATCACTACAGTCCCTTACTCCATCCTTATTAATGGTTCACAATCTAATTACTTCAAACCCAACAGAGGTTTAAGACAAGGAGATCCCCTATCTCCCTTCCTCTTTGCACCTTGTGCTGAAGTCCTCTCTAGCTCCCTAACAATGGCTAAAACTGATGGCTTAATCCAAGGAATCCCATTCTCTAGGGCCCAAACTATCACCCGCATTCAATTTGCGGATGACACTCTTCTCTTTTTTCAAGTGCAATCTCAGACGAGTGCTAACATTTAAAACATTTTAGATGATTATGCTAGACAATTAGGACAATCTATTAATTTAGACAAGTCTTCCCTTGTATTTAGTCCTAACTGCACCCCCTTAGATAAAGAGATCTTTGCTAGTAATCTGGGCATTTTCCCTCATGAATCCATAGGGAAGTATTTGGGGATCTCTCTAGACAAGAGAGGCACAAACCAAGATCTTGTTAGGAGAACAAAAGCAAAAAGTTGTCAACAAATGTGCCGGTTTGCAAGGTCTTTTACTTAACTCTTTGGGTAGAGCCACTTTAATTAAGTCTGTGCTTAGTAGTTACCTTGTTTATCCCATGTCCATTTGTCAATTTTCCAAAAAATATTGTGATGCCATTAAATATGCTCTTTCAAGTTTCTTCTGGGCTGGTAACTGTAAGAAGAGGAGTATTGAATGGCTCTCTTGGGAATTTCTGTGCAACAAACCCAAAAAATAGGGGGCTGGGATTGGAGAATTTGAACTTGTTTAACAATGCTCTCCTTTCTAAAAGAAGTTGGAGAATTCTCCATGCCCCCAACTCATTTTTCAGTAGCTATTTTACTTCAAAGTATTGTAAAATATAAAGCTTTCTTTGCCTCAAGCTTGCTACCACTTCCTATTGTGCTTGGAAGAATATTTGCAAAGGTAGGAGTACTCTCAATCTTGGCATTCAGTGGAAAGTAGGTATAGGCAATTCAATCTGGATTAGAACGGATGGTTGGATCAAAGATGTTCCTGGTGCCTCCATAAAGGAGTGTTTGGTGCAAACAGATCCATTTAATACACTAAAGAAGGTTGACCAGCTTATTAATCAGAGGGACAAGACTTGGGATCTCAATCTCTTAAATAGGTACTTCCAGAGGAATTGCCAATACAGGGACTTGGATAGCAAGGATACCCCTGTCTGGAAGGCCTCCTCCAATGGAAATTTCACCGTTCAATCAGCCTATTTTCTGCAAAATTATAATAACTCATCTCCTCTTTCATCTTCTACTCATATTCAATTTAACCAAAATTCATATATTTACAACTGGAAGAGATTATGGTCCTCAGGGCTACCTTCCAATATTATTCATATTTTCTGGAGAATTTGCTCCAACTCTTTGCCTTGCCTTCACAACATCCATTCTAGGATGAGTTCTGTTAGTCCTTTTCTGTCCAGTTTGTGCTCACCAAATTGAAACTTCTAACCATATATTCATCTTCTGTAATAAGGCTCAATAGCTTTGGGAGAGAGTGCCACTTCCCCCTTCTCAAAATCCTAGTCATAGTTGTCAAAATGTTCAAAGATGGATCATGAATTGGATCAGAAAGCAAACGCAACTAAATAAGCTCAGCAATTGGCATTGGATTCCAGCCATCTTGTGAATTCTGTGGATCACTAGAATTAAAAGATTATTTGAAAAGCACATAACTTCTGTTGCTCACATGTATCACCATGCAGATGCTCTTGCTTATAGCATCTCGATCTCCTATTAAATTTTGATAGTTATTAATGAAGGTTGGGTTGAAGTTGAAGTTAAAAAAGGAAGATCAGAGTGGATGCCAGGGCAGGTTCAGTTTTACCCTCAAGCTCTGGTGAAGGTTTCTCAGGCTCTTCCTCTGGCTGTCTTACCCCTAGTTTCCTGCTCTTGTGCTATGAAAGCCCCCATGGAGGTTGGGGTTGCAGTGAAGGCTCTCTTTTCTGGTGAGGGAAGTACATGCTTGTCTCCTTCTGTTGATGCTTCTTCAAATGTCCCTGCGATGCTTTCCCTTGAGGTCACTGGTGCTGGTGGTCCGGTTGGTGCTGCTGAGGGTGAGTTTCCACCCATTCCTGATGATGAGCTCATGTCAGCTGTTATCCCCTTCATTGACGCTTAGGAAGCTGCTTGCTATGGTTGTATCTGATTTTGTTTGGTCTTTTATTTGGTTATGTAATGGTCTTTTGTCTGGCTTCGTTTGGACTTTGTTGATCTGTCCTGATGGTAGTGCCTGTAGTTTGATTGTGTTTGCGTGGGATTAGGTTGTTGACTAAGTCCTGTTTCTAGATAGTTGTTTTGCGTTAGTAGTGCCCGCCATGGATTTGCTATGTACTCTACTATGTAAAATGTGAAGTTCTAATGTTCCCGCAAAAAAAAAGTACTTACTCATGTGTGCATCCCACGCGTGAGAATTGAATAAAGAATATATATAAGTAGTAGATATTCGAATCTAAATTTCAATTTTATTCATGAAATAGTGTGGAAACATCTGTAAATGATCTGCAAAATCCAAAACTAAGTCACCAAATAGGGCTAATACACTTAAAATAAGATGTGCTTTTTGTAAGCAATATCATGCATTTACTTCTTCCGAAGAGATCAGCTCTAAATCATGAAAAGCAACAAAACATAATTTATTTTTTTGAGAGAAAAACAGAATTTTGATGTTTAAATTAAATGTGGTAAAGGCGACTAGCAAGTCGGGGCTCCATAACGGCAACGAGCGGAAACTTGCGAATCGTAGCAAGGGTCTGCAGTTCTTCCATGCCTAGGTCATCAATTCCCATATTATCAGGTAGTCGCCAATTAAAACCGTGCAATAAATTAGCCACACATATACGGAACATTTTGAGTGCAAAGGTATGCCCTGGACACATCCTGCGACCCGATCCAAAGGGCAACAACTCGAAACTCTGTCCCTTGACATCAATTGCACTCCCAAGAAACCTCTCCGGACAGAAAACTTCGGGATCATCCCACAAGGTCGAGTCTCTACTGATGCTCCATGTGTTTATGAAAACTCTTGTCCCTTTCGGAATATCATAATTGGCAACTTTGCAGTCCTCAATAGCCAAATGGGGTGCAATCACAGCAGCTAGAGGATGTAATCTCATAGTCTCTTTCATGATGGCATCGATGTAGTGAAGTTGCGGGATGTCACTTTCTTCAACCCATCTCTCTGTTCCCACAACTCTGTCGAGCTCCTGTGTCGCCTTTTTAATGATGTCAGGGTGTTTCAGGAGCTCCGACATAGCCCATTCAATTGAGTATGTCGGTGTAAGGGTGCCACCACCCATAAGATCCTGAAAATTCTCAAATCATATAAGTAACTGTCTTAAGTTAAGACTAATAAATTAGGACACTGTGTCGAAAACCCGATATTAATTGGTTCTAATAAATGAAAAGTCTAGGTGAACAGAAAATGACGTGGATGTGAATATGTTATAGATAAAATGTCATGGCGAAGGTTATGAGAAAATAAAACGAATAAATCGGAATACTTTTTGGGCATTTATTGATGTGGCAGAACATCACTTTTTGTTTAAATTTCTATTTGATTTTTTGTCCCTCGCTCTTTAATAAAAGGAAATGGTACACACCTGTAAGAACCCTTTCACGCCGTCAAGAGTAAGCTCAGATTCATGATTGAGCAAGACATCAACCATATCATCTGCAACAAAATCACTACTTTCTCCTTGTAATTCCTTTCTTGCCCTGTGCTCGTCGATGACATGGTTGAAAAATCTATCGAACCTCTTGTTGAGTGCCTTCATTCTTCTCACGTGTCCGTGCAGGTCCAAGAATTCGACCCATGGTATCCAATCCCCTAGGTTGAAAGCGCCATTGAGAAAGAACAATTCTCCCAACATCCATTGGAACTCCTCAACTCCCACTATGGGCTTCTTGCCAAGAGATTCGCTGCAGTAGTTTTTACCTAGAGCGATTCTGCTTATGACACTAAGCAAGAAACGTGAAACTTGGTCTTTGACCACTACAGGCTTCCCGGAGAGGGCCAAGTTCCGCAACATAAAAGCTTGCCTCTCCTCAATGCGAATATACTCGTACGAGTCCAAACTCTTGGGGTTGAAGAGCTCTTGGAGGTAAATTTTGCGACCTAGTAGCCAATGTGGTCCGCTGGGAGACCAAATCATGTCGGAGGAGTTGTAAGCAGTGTGTTTTCCGGCTGCTGATGGAGGACGAGAGGCAAAATTTTGATCGTGGGTCTTTAGGAACAATTTGGCCGTTTCAGGAGATGAAGCGACTACAACAGGGTATGAACCAAATTTCAATTGCACCAGCTTCCCATATTTCAAGGATATTTGGTGGAGGTTTCGGTGTGGCAGAGGACCCAGCAGGTTCAAATTGCCTATGATCGGCCAAGGCTTAGGACCTGGCGGGAGACTACGACGGCTACTGCGGCGAAGAAAACGGGAAAGCAGCCATGGGAAAATTACTAAAACAATCAGCAGTTGAATTACTGGAACAGTGCAAGATGGAGTACTCTCCATGTTCATTTTATTTTTGTGGTTGTGAGTTGTGACCATTACAGGACCAAAGGGTGGTATTTTTATAGAGCATGGAAGTAGTAGTGCCATCATATTTGGAGTAAGGGGGCGGTTGGTGGATATATTGTTTAGTTTAAATCAGGTGGCTAATTATTTTGTACGTAATCTACTACTCAGGCCATATTCTTCACGTTGCACACATTTGTTGTATTATTATATATTCTTCACATGTGACTTCTCTAGTACCACTCCGTTTCTTCTCTTTAGCCCACTTTCTATTTTTGGACGTTTCCTCTCTTGATACCTCTTTCCTTTTTTGACATAGGTTTTGTTGCCAACTACCCAAAATACCCTCATCAGATACCCCACACTTTATTTTTATACAATATCCCAAATAACTTTACCCCCACCCATTTCTTCTCTAACAAAACCCTATCCCCTCCCACATTTCATCACCACCACCCATTCCCATTTTGAGAGGATAGAGAGAGAGGAGGCAGACGGTTTCAGAGAGAGCAAGAGAGAGAGAGAGGAAAGACGGGAGGAAGAAGAAGGGGAGGAGAGGAAGACAGCAATCTCCACTGCCATCGACGAAGGTGGCTCCGGCGCTGAGGAAGACAGCGATCTCGACTGCCATCGACGATGGTGGCTCCGGCGCCGTTGCACGCCACACGAGCCATCGAAGAAGCGGACCGGTGACGAGGAAGGAGGCCGGTGGACGAGGAAGATCGCGATTCGCCTTCTTTGACGGTCGGCGTTGGCGTCAGAGACGAGGACGACGGAGGCCGGCGACGAGGAAGGAGGCTGATCTTGACGTCTTCAGATCTGGAATTTTTGTTCACAGATCTTGGCTTTGGCAGTCGGAAGTGGCGTCGTGGTTGTCAGTCGGCGGCGAAATCGGGAAAGGACAGCTTCAGCTTCTTCTTCTTCTTCTGTGTTTTTTTTTTCCTTTTCATTAGTGATTTTTCTTCTGGGATCTGCAAATATACTATTGAATCTGTAATTTTTATTGTTGAATTTGTAATTTCATATGTTGGTGGTAGTGGTTGACTGGTCGGTGGAAGAGGTCTGGTGGTGGTGGTGATGGTGGTTGTTATAAACGAGAGAGAGGGAGAGGGGACAGAGACTGGAGAGAGAGAGAGGGAGGTCTGTGGTTGTTGACTGGTGGTGGTGGAGGTCTGTGGTGGTTCTGGTGGTGGTGGTGGTGGTGGTGTTGGTGTTGTTACCAACAAGAGAGAGAGAGAGAGAGGGGACCATAGATGAGGGGTAACAGAGTCTTTTAGCCTATTTTCTTAATTCCCGTGCAAACCCAAACAGGGCTAAAGAGAAGAAACGGAGTGGTATTAATAACAGGAGCTAGTTGACGCCAAACAGAATCAAGTGTTTTTGGGAGCAGTAAGAAACAATGATTTAAAAAGGAACATCATGAACAAAATATCCATATGATTCTTAAAAAACTCTATGTTTTCTGAAAACACTCCATTATCAAAATCTATTGAAATCAGTCCACAAGCTGGACTTAATTAATTGAAAGTTATAATTATTTCAAATATAATAAAAATCTTAAATTAATAATAAATAATAGTTCTAACCTAATTAAATACCCAGCTAGAAGATTTACCCAAATCGGATTTAAATTAACATCCTAATTAAAGAAAAAAAATTTATGAAAAACTGACAATTATGACCCCTGAACAAAAAATAAAGGCCCACGGGTTCTTTTTAGAACAATGTTTCTAGTCAAAATTATGTATGGTTCGATCCGAATCATCAAGCATTCAATTCTGCCTCTGATTCTGCGTTTTGACTGAAACAGTCTTTCTGCAACAGACGAGAATTTTCATGAAATTTGTCCTGCATCGCTAGTGTATTGTTCCCATAACATGAGCTAGCTGACTAATTAATAAAGCACCTTGATAGGGGTCAACCGTATCGTACAAATTAGCGGTATTATTATTATTATTATTATCATTGTGAATGTTATTTATTTAGTATTACTTGTTCATTATTTATTTTATTTGTTAATTAGCTAAATAATTGGATCGAGTTTTATTTAACGATTATTTTCCGGACTCTTTAGGTCGAACCTTTTAGATTACGGTTAGTTTATTTTTTATTTAAACAAGTGTAATCACATTATTAGTATCAATCAAGAAGAAAGTTAAATGTGTATAATGTTTGATGTATGTTTCGTGTTCATGTGTGTTTTTGGCTATCATACCCATTCTGCCATTTGTAGCTAGTTGTGACCATTAGTCCATTACAGCACCAAAGGGTGATATTTTATAGAGCACCGAAGTATTAGTTGCATCATGCATATTTGGAAGGGCCCTAGTTTAAATCAGGTGGCTAATTATTTTGGACGTACTCGGCCACAGTCTTCACCTTACGTACATTTGCATTATATATTCTTCACATTTGACTTACTTTTAGGATATCGTCGCATAACAGCAGCTAGCAGCTTAAAATAAGCACATAATATGCCACTAGGAGCCATCTGTAGTTTTCTTAATACCAATAAAAATTCACGGGGACAGCAAATATAATAACCCACAACACGTTATTTACGAAATTGCATATAAGATATTTTTATAGTCTTCATTTCGTCAAATAAAATAAAATAATTGATACTTAACTATCATACAGTTTGACAAAACTGACACTCCGCTATATGCGACATGTAACTACATGCACTATGTAAAATAATGACACCACGCTCCAATTTTACAAAGGCTTAATTACTTAATGCATACCCCCAGTTTCCTAAAACTATCACATTGCAATCCCCAATTCTAGAATTAGTTGATTGCATTCTCCATTTGTAAAAAATACGTCAATGTGAAACTGGGACTGAAATTTCTTCGCAAAATTAACGTACTCGAAAGGCATTATCTCAAATAATGTGATGCGATTGTATCATAGAGGATGTACACTTTATGAAAATACATTCGTCGGGTTCAAATTTGATGATTGAATTTTGTTACCAGTTTGACATTGACGTATTTTTCGCAAATGGGAGATGCAATCAGTGATGTAGGACAAAATTTACTGGAAATATCGTCAAATTCAGGAAAGCAGTTCCGGTCAGTACGGAAAATCAGAGGCAGAATTGAAGGAATTCGATATATGGTCGAAGCATACATATTTCTGAGTCCAAACGACGTTTTGAACATAACTCGTGACTAAAGTCACGAGCACCACCCCAGAATGGTCGGATTCGTTCGTTTAAGGCCTGAAATCAGCGTTTTTACTATATTTGGCAGTATTTCTTTAGCTAATAACTTTTAGTAGGAAACTCCAAATCAAATTCCGAAAATTGGAGATTTCTCGTAATCTCTCATATTTTCTGAATTTGATAGTTTTAGAATTATTTCTATTTTTGGCAAATTTCGTGATTTTATTATTTTTAGGCTATTTAAGCACTGTAACCTTCGGGCAAATTATCTTTTTCACTTATTATTAATAAAATTCTGAATTACTCATGTTGAGAATTCTTTATCTTTCCGGAGATTGACGAAGATCGTCTCTTTTGCGTTTTCCGACTGCGTCAATCAGGTAGTTCTAGAAGTGGGAGTTGCAATGTGATAATTTCGACAAATTAGAGGTATGCATTAAGTAATTAAGCCTTTTACAAATGGCGTAATTTTGGTCCGAATGTATTCTTTAGTATTTAGGCGAAAGAATAGTTCGCTTTGTGCTTGGCACACGGCTGCGTGAGTCTAGTTGTATTCGATGAGCAGATTTTACAGTGTTATTGAAAGTTGTTTGTTCTAGTTTCCGGTGTGGGGGGCTCGTAAGTACTAAAAAGCACAAACCAAAACCATAACCATAGTACTACACATGTATCAACATTTTAGTATGATAAATAGTGAAATCAAAGTAATTGATGATATTTTCTTATACCGCATGGTTAGTAAAACTTGGAAACTTCTCCATTAACTTCTATGTCCCAAGTTAAGTGACATGCTAAAGCGAGCAGATCATTCACAAATCTTTCTCCTGGTTTGATTACCCATGTAATAGTTGAGATAAATTGAGAATAACATTACTTCTCAGAGCATCTACAGCATTTTGAGCCTTGCTGTTCCACGACAAACCCATCTGAAAAAGAAAATTCTTACTATTCCATGGAAAGTGAGAGTTCAAATCAAGATTTCTCGAGGATTTGGAGGTTGAAAACAGGTGAGAAGCTTAAAAAAGCATCCTTATGATAAATGTAGATCAAGTAATAGCTTTACATTATCTCATATCCTTTCGGAGACTCGCAATCTCTTGGGGAGGATGCTCCACACGACGTGAGGAACGGGAATCAATTCCACCTCAAACAACAAGAAACTCTCCATCCGGGGTGGGGCACTCAGTGATCTAGAACGAGTTGTGAAACAATTTAGTGAATAGCGGATGAATTGGTACCAATTCGCGCTTGAAACATGTGAGTGAACTGCAGATGATTTGGTGCCAATTTGGGATGAAACACTTGTTGTGGAAAATCCACTAAAACAAACAATTTCAGAATTATGGTTAGTACAAAAATATGATTTGGAAAAACTCTTAATTTAAATAGAAAGAATAAGAAAAGATGAGATAGAAGAACTTATCGAATTGTAGAAGTTGAGGAGATTAATGGTGTAGGCTAAGGCGGTCCAGGACCTATCTTTAGGATAGTAATTTCCCCACTAAACGGTGCAAAATGGGTTACACGGAAATGCTACCTACCGATACAATGCCTACCACGGTGGAGAAGAAGCAAGATTGCACTTCCTGTCTTCTCCTAAATTAGAACCCAACCCGTACATGTGGAGAAGAGAGACACCAATCTGAAACTTGATTTTACACAATAGGCATACTTGTATTTATAGGAACTAAGGGGTGCTTGAAGCACCTTTTAGGAAAAGACACTATGAAAAAACACAATTGTTGTAAAAGTTACAACTATTTGAAACAGCACAACTTTTATAGAAAAGTCACAATTTAAATTTAGACACAAAAAATAGTATTTTGAAATTTTTACACAACAATCCCCCACTAAAAATTCTCAAAATAGTTGTCTCGAAAGAAAAACGACGCGAAACTAAGGTTGGGTATACTGCCACGTATCGCCAACGGTGGATTGGGCCTTGAACCGTGGTTTGAATAGAGACTTATATCCGCGAGGATAGTAAGAAACTATTCACGTAGGTACCGGTTTCTAATTCTTCAAGATGCAGCGCTTTGATATGGGAGAAAAAGTTTCAAAATAATCAATACCTTTTTTTTGTCGATGCTTCCATCAACCTTCAATTTCTTCTTTAGAATCCATTTGCACCCAATAGGCTTCGTGTTTGGTGGAAGATTCGTCAAATTCCATGTATTGTTGTCAAGTATAGGCTTCATCTCGTCGTCCATTACCTTTTTCCATAAACCTGCATCGGGTAAAGACATAGCTTCTCGAAAGGTTTTGGGATCCTCCTCAATTGAGTATGTGAACATATCGGGACCGAAATCCTTTTCGATTCTCATTCTTTTACTCCTTCTCAATTCCGTTGTAGGAGTAAGTGTCTCATTATGTTCTTGTTCCATATTTTTGGAACTCTCGCATTTTGAAATTTTTCCAAGTTCTTTGATATGTTCAATTGACCTCTCTTCATGGAGATTAGAAATAAGTTCTAACTCCATAGATAAATCCCGCTCCATCTCAAGCTTATCGACATCTCTTATTGTTAAGTGCTCAAAATAAATAGCATGAATTGACTCAATAAAACTATTAGTACGAAGATTAAGAAATCTATATACCTTACTATGCATGGAATAACCAATAAAAATGCACTTAGTTGCTTTGGAACCAAGCTTAGGCCTCTTTTTAGTAGCATCTAAAACATATGCAACACATCGCCAAACTTTAAAATAACCAAGATTTGGCTTCCTATTATAAAGAAACTCATATGAGGTTTTGTCTTGATTCTTATGCAAAATTCTATTAGAAATATAACATGCGGTATGTAAAGCTTCACCCAAAAAACTCATAGGCATATGAGAATGTAAAAGCATAGCACTTACCATTTCAAGTCACGACCTATTTTCGGCTACACTATTTTGTGGAGGAGAATTAGGGGCGGACAATTCTCTAACAATTCTATTTTGCTCACAAAAAGAAATAAATTCACCCAACATATATTCTCCACCTCTATCGGACCTTAATCTCTTAATTTTCTTACCCGTCAAATTTTCAATTTCCTCCTTAAAAATCTTAAATTTCTCAAAAGCCCATCTTTTGTTCTTAGCAAATAAACAAATGTAAATTTAGAAAAATCATCAATGAAAGTGATAAAATAACAATTTCCACCTCTAGTGATAAAATCCTTATTGTCACATAAGTCGGTGTGAATCAATTCTAACAACGATGTAGTTCTAGAAACGGACTTGAAAGGAACTTTTGTAATTTTTGCTTGTGCACAACATTGACAAGTGTGTGTAGTCAAAATAAAACTAGAACTAGTAACATACTCATGCGAGATCATGCGATGCATAGTATCACTACCAATATGACCTAATCTAAAATGCCAAATATGAGAAGTATCATCCACGATGTAAGTAGAAATAGCATCTTTATTCATACTAAGCAAATACATATTGTCTTTAGCATAGCCTTTCCCAACAAATGATCCCTTCTTAGAGATGATCACTTTTCGGAAATCAAATACAACTTTAAATCCATGATCATCAAGTTTCTTAACAGAAATATGACTCTTCCTAATCCCCGGAATGTGATATACATCCTTCAAAGTGAGAACTTTTCCCGAAGTAAGAGGGATTTGGATATTTCCTTTCCCTACAATAGCACTTGTGGAAGAATTTCCCATGAACACAAATTTCTCCTCTTTAATGGGATCATATGTCTTGAAAAGACTTTTGTATGGAGTGACATGGCATGTTGCACCCGAGTCAATCCACCATCCTTCTTCCACATCAACCATGTGAATTTCGGTCACGGTGGCAACCATCTCACTTTCTTCAACAAAGTTGGCATCGTCTTTCTTATGTCCTTTGCGATGACGACAAACTCTAGCCATATGGCCACTTTTGCCGCAAACATAGCAAGAACCCTTGAATTTCTTTTTGCCATCATTGTTGGAATCCTCTCGTTTTCACTTGTTGTTGGAAGAGTTCCCCTTCTTCGGAAACTTGTTGGACTTAGAGTTGTTCTTTGACGGCCCTTCGACATTGTGAATCTGTTTTTGATTAGCAAGTCCATCTCGCATTCTAGCCCCACTTTCAACTTGAATTTGCTGAAGCAAGTGATCCAAATACATGGGTTTTTTCTTATATTTCAAAATCTTGCGGTAATTATTCCATGAAGGCGGAAGTTTACCGACAATAGTAGCAACTTGAAAAGTTTCAGAAAAAATTTCACCCGCTTCGGCACATTGGATCGCAATTTCATTAAGTTTGTTAACTTGATCAATGAGAGGTTTAGAATCATCAAAGCGAAATTCGATGTACTTGTTAACCAAAAAAGATTTACTACCGGCATCTTCATTTACGTACCTCCGTTGTAATGCACACCAAAGTTCGTATGCGGTGTTGTTGACATGGAAGACATTGAATAATGCATCCGTCATGGAGTTGAGAATGATGAATCGGCATAGAAAATCGTCCTCCAACCATTTTTGTTGCTCCGTTGTGAGTGGTGCCTCCGGTGTCTCGCCTTGAGGATATGGGGTATGCAACACATAGGCCACCTTTGCAATTGTGTGTTGATAATTCAATTTTGTGCTCCATCGCTTGAAGTTCATCCCATTGAAAGTCTCCAATTTCTCCACGTTCAGAATTTGCGTCTTCACTATAGCGAACTCCATCGGAAGATAATCACTATCCTGAAATTGTTGTGGAAATTTTGGTGAAAACTATAAATTCAGAAATTTTTGGTGAAGGAGACGAAGATGATGTAGTTTGGTGTAGGCTAAGGCGGTCCAGGACCTATCTTCAAGGTAGTGATTTCCCCCACTAGTTGGTAAAAATGGGATGCCCGGAAATCCTACCTACCGATACAATGCCTTCCGCGGTGGAGAATAACAAGATTGCACTTCTCGTTATCCTCTCAAATTAGAACCCAAACCCGGAAAGATGAGAACACAAATAATAGAAAATAGCAAGGTAGAGATTTAGTTTGTATGCAAAATGTGTTTTTTTTCATGCCACTGTGAACTGTACACAGAGAATTTAAAGGGACGAATTGGTGCCTTTGCCACCTCTGTGATGCTTTCGGAGAGACACAACAATTAGGAGGGACACAACTTTCTGATGACAAACAAATTATTTAAAAAAGAAGGAAGATGTAACTGCCAGGTAGTTACATATGACCGTTGTTAACAAAAAGAATTATAAGGCCACTGATGCCTTAGTTGCAAACAACAAAATGAAAAAAGTAAACCAAACTCATGAAAAACCATAAAGTGTTACAGCCAATCAAATGAGATGATACAAAATTTATTATTAATGAATACTAATAGACAA
The DNA here is from genome assembly GCA_023055425.1 of Linanthus parryae. Classification (NCBI taxonomy): domain Eukaryota; kingdom Viridiplantae; phylum Streptophyta; class Magnoliopsida; order Ericales; family Polemoniaceae; genus Linanthus; species Linanthus parryae. The sequence goes on along the minus strand of JALGPY010000007.1, from coordinate 47,032,308 downwards.
CAACACTTCAGTGAACTGCGGATTATTTGGTGCCAATTTGTGTTCTTTCTTCTGGAGTTTGAAGATGGAGAAGGTTCAATGACACAAGATATGCCCTTTCGATAGAATCAAGAAGGTGTGAGTCCGCCAAATTCTCGCTTATTTTCTCTATAAGTTTAGCCAACATCTTGAAATAAAATTGTAGAGATTTACCTTGGGTTAGCGGGAGCCCTTCCAGAAATTCTCGACGGCCAAGGCCGAGGAGGGGGGGGGGGGTTGTGGTTGGGGGGTTTGGAAATAGTTTTCAACCAGCAATTGATACGCCTTGGTTATTACCTCACTAGCTATGTCATTTCCCCAATGTTGCTGTTGTATGGCCTCAAGCCCTCATGACCAACTATCCTTTCTCTGGTACAGTTTTATGACCGAAGATTATGATACACTGTACTGTTGCCTGCTCTAGACAAGGATCTGGTCAATGGACGATTAACAGGGAAATCGTCTGTCTCTAAGAGTGTTCCTCCTTTACCCCGTTTCTTAGAACGACCTATTTTCTTGGTAGAATTTTCAGCTCATCAAAGGGATATTGAAACCTTGGACCTTGTTGGGAGAGAGAGCTCCAATCTCAAGGTTAATGATAAAATTCAGCTTCCTCTTTTTATTCAGCACCTCGTCCTTTAAATAGGAAAAATTATTACATTGAAACATATTATTCAGCATAAAGCCAAATTGCCTAATTTAGAGGATAAGCATCTAATCAAATGTGCCTTAATTAGGAGATTATGATCCAATCAAATCTGCCTAATCCAGAGGATACTTAGCCAATCAATAAAATCAAGATAAAATCAACATAATCAAAGAAAAAAAATTTGAAACTTAATTGGTGCGTCTTTGGTACACGCGCCCAACAAATGAGTCTGCAACATCGAGAAAGAGCTTGTCCTCAAGCTCAAATTCCGGATAGGCCTTGCGGAAATGGTCCAAAGAATCCCAAGTAGAGTCAGCAATATCACTTCCAGTCCAGTGGACTAAAAGGTCCCAATTACCGCGATTCAGCCGAGCTCGCGAAACATTGGCAGGAGTTGGGATGACTTTCCCATTATCAATTGGAGGTATTGAAGGCGGTGTAGTAAGTGGAGGACCCTTGTATGGTTTTAGAAGGGAGACATGAAAGACGTTGTGAAGCTTGGAGTCTGCAGGTAACTGGAGTTTGTAAGAAACTGAACCAACGCGTTGCAAGACGAGAAATGGTCCATAAAATTTGTGGCAAAGCTTGCGGCGCTTCTGACCAGTAAGGGAATGCCAACGATACGACTATAAGAGAAGCCAAACTAAGTCTCCAATGTTATATTCAACAACGCGGTGCCCTTTTTCATAATGCTCCTTGATGCGGAACTGAGCTTGCAACAGTTTGCTCTTGATTTGGTCAAGAATTGTGTCACGATTAGCCAAGGCATTGTCCACCGCCTCTACGCGAGATGAACCGCGAACATATGATAACAAGCGAGGAGGCTCGCGGCCATAAACAACTCGAATGGGGGGTATCTTGAAAAGCCGAATGGAAGGATGTATTATAGCCTCTGCCCATGGCAACGAATCTACCCAACTTTTGGGTTGCTCTCTTACAAAGCATCTCAAGTACATCTCTACAGTGCGATTAGCAACTTCAGTTTGGCCATCAGATTGGGGATGATAAGAAGAAGAAAATGCTAATTTAGTCCCGCTTAAACGAAAAAGTTCCTTCCAGAATATGCTAGTGAAAACCACATCACGGTCTGAAGTAATAGATTCCGGTATGCCATGGAGACGAACAACTTGCTCCATAAAACTACGTGCAACCCGAGTAGCAGTATATGGGTGTGCCATTGGGATAAAATTCACATATTTAGAGAAGAAATCTACTATAAAAAATAATACTGTCTTACCCCATGCCTTAGGTAGCCCATCACTGAAGCCCATTGAAATATCAGCCCATATTTGTGAGGAAAGAGCCAATGGCTGAAGTAGACTGGGTGGGCTTAAGTTTTCAACTTTGTGACGTTGGCAAGTAGGACAGGACGCCACATATTCAATAATGGATGCTTTCATCCCCTCCCAATAGAATTCTCTGCGAATTCGATGTAAGGTTTTTTGTACCCCTTCATGAGTGCTGTCATGAAAATTCGATAAGATTGTCGAAATTAATGAGGAGGTAGGAAATAAATAAATCCGATCTTTGTAGAGGAGAAGAACATCATGAGTGGACTCTTGTAATGATGCATCCTTAGTAAACAACTATTGTAAACAACTCTTGTAATGATGCATCCTTAGTAATTTCTTCTCGTACAGCTTCGACAAGCACAAAAACGGGGCTGAGTTATTGCATTTAAGAGTTGGTCCTCCTTAAAACATCTCGACAGTGCATCTGCAAACTTGTTTAATTGCCCGGCACGATACTCCACCTAAAAATCAAAACCCATTAGCTTGCTTATCCAATGTTTTTGAGGCGATGTTGTAATGCGTTTTTCTAACAAAAACTTCAAGCTGTTGTGATCAGTACAAATAAGAAAGCGACGTCCCCATAAATATGGCCTCCAGTGTTGCACTGCCTTTGCTAGCCCAATCAATTCTCGTTCAGATGCTGCCAGCTTGTGATGTCTTGTAGGCAACAGTCTGCTAAAAAATGCAACGGGGTGGCTGTTTTGTTGAAAGACGCCACCAATGCCCTCACTTGAGGCATCACATTCAACAATAAATTTTTAATCAAAATCTGGTAATTGCAAAACAGGAGCAGAAGCAAGTGCATGCTTCAAGTGAGAAAATGAAATCGTGGCTGCCTCGTTCCATTGAAAATAATTTCTCTTCAACATGCTCGTTAATGGGGCTGCCAACTGACCATAATCTTTAATGATTTTCCGATAGTAACCTGTTAGCCCCAAAAATGCTCGCAACGCTGTGATTGATTGTGGCTGTGGCCAATATGTAATTGCCAAAATTTTGCTTTTGTCAACGTTCACACCTTTTGCTGATATGACATGGCCAAGGTATCCAACTTCAGCGTAGCAAAAGAGCACTTAGATTTCTTCAAATATAGTTGATGGGCACGTAACAGGTCAAATGTTATGCGCAAATGCATCATGTGCTCTTCCAAAGTGCGACTATAAATCAGGATATCATCAAATAAAACCAAAATAAATTTGCGCAAATGGGCTGCAAATACTCCATTCATAAGGGCTTAGAAAGTGGAAGGAGCGTTTGACAACCCGAATGGCATAACAAGGAATTCGAAGTGTCCATGATGGGTGCGAAAGGCCGTCTTCTCCACATCAGGTGCGTTCATTCGTACTTGGTGATAGCTGGACCGCAAGTCCAACTTGGTAAAGAACCAGGACCCGTGCAATTCATCAAGCAACTCATCTAGCACTGGGATAGGAAATTTATCTTTCACCGTCTTCGCATTAAGTTCTCTGTAATCTACGCAGAAACACCATGATCTGTCTTGTTTCTTAACCAATAGGACTGCAGATGAGAAGGGGGATCTACTTGGACGAATGATCTCTTGTTGCAACATTTCAGTACATTGCTTCTCTATATCATCTTTTTGGAGGTGCGGGTAGCGGTATGGCCTCACTACTATAGGACCTGATCCGGATTGAAGAAAGATTTTGTGATCACAACGGCGAATCGGGCAAACCACTTGGTACTTGAAATAAATCTGCAAACTCAGAAATCATTTGCTCAAGCTGTGTATGGCGGGAATCCACGTGCTGGAGCGAATGAAGGTGGTATTGGTATGAACTTTGGAGACCCTGGAGGAAAATTATTCCTCTTTCGCCATCAAAGCTCATAGTAAGAGAGGAAAAATCCCAAAGTATAGGTCCCAATTCTTGGAGCCATTGAATTCAAAGCACCAAATCAAATCCAAATAATGGAAGAACAAACAAATCTGAAGAAAAGTTATTATTATCAATTGAAAATGGAACCTTTCGGCAGAGACTGCTACTACGTACATTCTCCCCATTTGCCACCGACAGTGTACTGCCCGTGTTTTCTTAGACTTGAATCCCAAGGTAGTTGGCTGCCGTTAAACTGATAAAATTATGAGTACTCCCAGAATCAACTAATCCACGTAGTGGTAAGTCTCGTATAATAACCTTGACCTGCATTTTAGTAGCCCCCTTTTATCCAGTGATGGCGTGAAGAGATACTCCTGGTTCCTGATCAGGCTCAAGTGTTGGTTCCTCTCCATTTTGATCACCTAACTCGAGCCAAAATAACTTCTTACACTGGTGTCCCGCGGAATATGGCTCGTCAAAGTTGTAATAAAGCCCTTTTTCCCTTCTTTCTGCCATCTCATACCTAGTAAACTTCTTGATGAAAGGTGAAGAGCTTACGGACTGCCCTCCAGTATTGTTTCTTGTGGGTGGTTATTGGGCGATGTTCGATGGAAGAACGCCTCTGTTGCCTTGCCATATTCCTTTCCTCTGCATAGGTTCTCGCAACACCTTCTATTTGGTCTCAAATGCTCGAGCCAGATTCATTGCATGAGCTAAATAAGGTGGCGCATGTAGTTCCACATCCAAGCGAATTGAATCTGACAGTTCTGCAGTGAATATACTTACATGATGGTATGTTCTTACAAATCTGCTTGCGCGGGCCAACCGATCCTGAAAGTGTCTCTGATAATCCTCGATTGATCCCGTTTGTTTAAGATTGACTAATTCCCATAAGGGATTGCTTCGTGCCGGGGGCCCAAACCGAAGGGAAAAATAATCCTTGAACCCGTCCCAATTGATTGTGGGCTGTTCGAATTCCAACTGGTGATACCATAATTGCGCCTCCCCGAGGAGATGAAATGCAGCTAGCCCAACCTTGTCGACTTCTGTAGTGCGCTGATTGGCAAAGAAATTCTCACATCGGTGTAACTAGAATAAGGGATCCTCCGTACCATCGTAAGTTGTAAAGTCCAACTTTGTATAACAGGGTACCATCCCTCCACCGGTTGTTGCACCTACGCTGCTCGCTGAATTGCTCGCGTTGATTGCACGTGTTGTCCTTTGTGATGGGATATTACATGTGGTTCCTTCTAGTTACACAATCAGATTGTTCTGGATATTTTGCAGCATTTCCTTGAACTCCAGAGAGAGTTATTGCATCTGATTCCCCAAACGGCTCTCCACTTCAGCAACTTTAGCATCACTTTTGGCTTGTGCTTCTTGGAGAAGTGCTCTCAATCTTCCATCGGTAATAGAGTCGCCCATAATGTTTGGCTCTGATACCAAGTTGTTGCCTGCTCTAGCCAAGGATCTGTTCAATGGGCGATTCACAGGGAAATCGTCTGTCTCTAAGAGCTTTCCTCCTTTAGCCCGTTTCTTAGAACGACCTATTTTCTTGGTGGAATTTCAACTCATCAAAGGGAGACTGAAACCTTGGACCACGTTGGGAGAGAGAGCTCCAATCTCCAGGTTAATGAAAAAATTTAGCTTCCTCTTTTTATTCAGCACCTCGTCCTTTAAAAGGGACAAATTATTACATGGAAACATATTATTCAGCATAAAGCCAAATTGCCTAATTTAGGGGATAAACATATAATCAAATCAAATCTGCCTTAATTAGAGATTATGATCCAGTCAAATCAAATCTGCCTAATCCAGATGATACTTAGCCAATCAAGAAAAACAAGATAAAATCAACATAATCAAAGAACATAATTTGAAACTTAATTGGCGCGTCTCTGGTACACGCGCCCAACAAATGATTATGTAACATGTACATAGAGAGGAATGCAACTGAATTGCAACACGAGCATATTCTTAATCACAAACCGGTGTTTTGATTGTTCACGAACGTTCTATTAAGCACTCTATGCTTGGATTGATATGAGCTCCTTCCTTGAAAATTCAAACATTGTTGTTTCATGCAAGCAACTATAATCCCGCTACATGAAACCCGGTGTATATATGCTGGTCAGCCCGACCCAAAGCTTTAGGTCTAAGAATGTTTCATGATTTATTCTCTCACGGTTAGCATTTGAGCGAAATCTCTATATCTACTCTATGTATAGTCACCATTTCTTCCACACTTGTCTGTAAAACTTCAGATTGCTCGTAAAGGGGCCTCCTGTAATTCTCTTACCTTGTTTGGTACACTCCTATTTGTTTCAACCAACATCCTCTAAAGCATTCGTGTCGCGGGTTCTCAAAACCACAAGAACAGGTGCCTGTGGAAAATCTAATCCATCCTGAAATTACCCCGACAACCATAAGCTAGCTGATACCCACATATATAGATTATCTACTAGTATTTCAGAGTAGCTCAACTTCGATATGATCCTCTTTCATCTCAATCTATCACAATGACCAACAAGGAAAGACAAGATGTTTTCAGTCTATTTCATTAACCAATTTATTCGATTGTTTGACATTTTTCTCAGAAGTTGGAGGTTAGCACTGCAAAGGTGTAAGAGAAATGCTTCAGAAACACTAATATTTCTGACGAGCACTATAAATTGATAAATGAAGTCAAAATCAGAAAAAACTTTTGGAACTGAGGTCTGTGAGGACAAACACTTAGAAGGGAAGTCCTTCCAAAAATAGTCGTGTGCCACGATTTGCGGCGAGCACACTGGTATTCTTTAGTAAAAGGCGAAAGAATAGTTCGCTTTTTATGCTTACCGCGCGGCTGCTTGAGTTATGGAGCGTTGGACGAGAAAAATTTATCCTGTTACTGAAAGGTGTTTCTTCTGGTTTTCGGTGTACGAGATTTAACTACTAAAGAATAAAACAAACCATAGCACTACACATGTTCCAACATTTCAGTAAAAGAAACTCAAAAAAAAGAGATGCATGAGCTGATGATCCAGATGAAGTCGAACCGTCAGACGCGACTAATTTGACGCTTCTCTACCATGAGATGGAAGATAAGCACAAGAGACAGAAGAAATTGCATCTTTTGGTGTAGCTGCACTGTTTGGGCCATAACTCTGGCTATGGGCATCAGAATGACGTAGCCACCCCAATTTGGAAAGCTCTTGGAAATACGCACACAGTCCCCATTGGAGTCCGACTTCGACCCCAAATTCCGCTATTTGACCAGTCAAATGAGCGCTTTAGTTATTATTTTATTTTATTTTTTATTATTTTCATTGTTGATTAGGACCCCAGTTCTAATCCATTTTGGGTCAAAATTTTGCTTAAGTGTTTCTTTCAATAAGGCCAAATTATTGGGCCAATTTTGGGATTTTGCCATATTTGGCATATTTTAGGGTTTCAGCTATTTATGCCCGGCTTGTGGGCATAATTCGTCAGGTTTTGGATTATTATACTTTCGAACCCTAAAGACACTCTCTATTGGTTTATGTCTTTCTGTTAGTTGTTTCTGCTGAATTGATCCAACACCTTGATTAAATTCAGCGTCAGGTTGGTATCAGAGCTCAGTTCGACGTGGGAAGAAGATCATCACCAGCGATGCCACATGGACGTGCTCGTGGGCAGCCTCTGCCTGAAGAAACCTCCAACGAAAACGCAATGTTGAAGACGTGATGATGATAGAAGATCTGCAGTAGCATAACACATAATTGTCACGGCGCGTGGCGGTGCAAGATCTGCAGGAAGACAAAGCCTCAGTCAACAACTTTGTGTCGTCGTGCGAGAACCCCTACCACCGCGGCCACGTGTTCGGGATTACCGTGGTCAGAATGAGAATCACAGAGGTCTAGGGTTCAAGGTTGAGTTGCCCAACTTTTAAAGTACCGATAAGTCCCCACTAAGAGTAATTTGTGAGCCTAATTTGAGGGGTAATTGTGTCAATATTGAGTGTTTTAGCCAGATTTCAGCCTTGTTTAGCCTCGGAATCTATGACTAAGTGTTTTGAACCTCTTCATAAATTACTGCCTTATTTCATGTGTTTTTGGATATAATCACGGGGTTTGTTCGTGTTGTCTATGCAGGAACAGGACTTGTGAAACAGTGAAAAAGTGGGGAATAAAGCAGGAAGGCATGAGGAGGAGCCGAGGAGGCTGAGGAAGCAAAAATGGAGGACAAAAGGTTATTGTCTACGTAGCTACGCATCAACTATGCATGCAGCAAGGAAAGAGGAGAAAAAATTGGCTAAGGCATCATAGTTCAAGCTACTGTCTGCGTAGCTACGCAACAACTACAAAGACAGTGAGGAAGAAGGAGAGAGAAGCAGAAAAAGATAAGGCCAGAAGACCATGTCTGTGTAGCTACGCAGCAACTGCGTAGGCAGTGGAGAAAAACTGCAGAAAAGAAATGCCACAAGACCCTGTCTGCGTAGCTGTATAGCAACTACGCAGGCAGTGCAAAATTCAGAGGCGATTTGGACAGTGGCAGTTTCGTAATTTCAGGTAGTCTTTTTGGAAACTTCTGAGCACTATATAAAGGACTGTCTAGATCTTGTTTTTTATACAGAACAACACCCAAGAAGAAGTCCAAGTACCCTCTGAAAGCACAGCAGTACATATCTAGAATTCAAGACACTCGTTTCATCTCATCCTCTCTTCATTTCAGAAAATTTGTTATTTAATTATGTCATCTAGTAGCTAAACTCTTTTCCTAGGTTCTCAGTGAACCTAGGGTCTTCTATCCAGTACTTAGTTCTGTTTTGACTATGGATCCATGATCTTAGGACCTTAATATGAACAACTTTATTTTTTATTCCCGCCTTTGATTTTATTGTTTATGCATGAACGGAGTCGCGAACCAGAATTGCTATAGAGTCAGCTCGGTAAGTAAAAGTGACTAGTTAGGGTTAGGAAGAGAAGACAACATTTAGTACCTTACCCTGATGGACCAAACATAGAAAGGGAGATAGGACTAGCCTGAGCGTTTGACCAACTGCTGACCGTTTTGACCGAGATCGAAAGTATAAGTCATAAACCCTAGCAGCCTTAGAACAAGATTGCATATCTAGGTAATCCGATAGGACCCGAAAAATCTGTAGAATCATGACAGTGTGTAGGAACTAAAAAGAGACTGCAACAACGGTAACATGGCACAAATAAACCGACTGCTGTGTGTTTTCATATAAAAAAGAACAAACCCTAGGGGCTCCTGGATACTAGATCTACAAAATTAAGAGTTATTCAGAAAACTCTCACAAAAAGATTTACTTTTCAGTCTTTACTTTCAGTACTTAGTTCGTAATCATAAAATCAGCCAATTTTCTTTTTTACACACTGCTTTCTTAAAAGTGATTACTTGAGAAACCGAAAAAAATCCTCGTGGGATCGATAATCTGAGTTGTAATACTCTTTATATTACTTGATTTGTATACTTGCGGATAGCACGCTAATTTGCGCATAAAATACGTTGAAAGCCGATGGATTCATCTATTGGCTGAATGAGGTCGATCGAATCTTCGAGTATGAGGAGGTCTTGGATCGTGATAAGGTGAAACTAGAGGCCATCAAACTAAAGGGCAGAGCCTCTACATGGTGGGACCAGTTGTGTTCTTCCCGTGAGAGGCAGTGCAAGGCCAAGATCGTTGAGTGGGAAAAGATGAAGAAGAAGATGAAGGCCCACATTCTTACATTCCGCTACAACCAAACCCTATTCGAGCGACTCCATAAGCTGAGGCAGGGCACAAAGTCTTTGATGAGTACACATAGGATTTTTACCAATTGATTGCCTGTAACGGTCTAGCGGAGGCGGGGGAGCAGATGGTGGCTAGGTATCTCGGATGCTTGCACGAGTCCTTGCAGGATGTTCTTAGTCTCCACTCGTTGTGGACTGTCTTAGAAGCCTACCAATGAGCACTTGATTTGGAGAAGAAGCAAATCTGGAAACCAGAGGCGAGGAACGATCACGACAATCGATCGAACCGTAACACATGTAACACCCCACCCCTCAGAACTGGGAAATCTACCTGAAGACCCCATACTCACGTGAGTGTCCTCCGCTATGACACAACAATGCCCTAGCAAGGAGTCCAACCCTAACGGTTCTGTTACGAGACAGAATTAAAGAAACTAAAATTTAAATCAAAGTTACTATTATAATTTTTGGACTTCTAAGTGATTGTTTATATCCCTCAATTCCCACGTACTCACCTGAAAATATAGAAAAAGATCAAGATCAATCAGAAAATATGCCAAGTTGTATAGTATTAAGAAAATAATGTAGATCGTGTCTGAAATAATTTAACTTTAAAACTTACGGGCGCACAATCCAGCACCCTGTCACATTACTACATAATACAAATTGAGTAATTGTAACTTATAACTCAAGGAATCCTCAATAAACCATAACCATCACCGCCATACCAGCCTTATACGGAGGATTCTTAATCCCACAACCTAGAGGGTCATGAAGACCAGATTCACTTCCGACAAGGAATGCAAATACATCCACAGAGACAAACTAGACTTTAAGTGTGCACACCCCCTACTAGACATTACTCCAGAGAGTAGTACTAGTTGCCTACTATGTCCGAAGACGATTCCCAGTTGTCCAAAGACGACACAACGTCCGAAGACGATCATACCACCATATATCACAACTCGTACCCACACTATTCATATAAGTGCTACTACCTCCGTTTCTTCTCTTTCCCCTTCGATTGACTTTTTCACCCGTAGTTGGGTCACTTTGACTCGGGGATTTGGATATCAAAACGATATAATTTTTTGTCAATTTTTTCATAGTATTGTAGAGTAAAGTTTACTCTACAAGGTCATGCAAAGATTACCAAATTCGTGTATCTTTTTGCTAACCAAATCACCGGGTCAAAATGACACAATGAATAGTGTCAAAAAGTGAAGTAAGGTGACAGAGAAGAAAGAGAGGTAGTATAAGCTTAGAGGAACACATGCAGTAGAGCAAACATACATATGCATACCTGATATCCAGCCTAGTTCCTGAGCTGATTCCATAATCCAGCAATCACTATTCCATTCCAGCATGGGGATCATGCCTAGAGTTAAGATTTTACTGTCCAATTCAGGTTATTCCATAATTACCGATTTGCTCCTCCTATATTGCTCAGCCAAACTAGGGTTTTCAGAAAGTTAAACTTAGTCAAACTTGACCCCTAGACTTATAATGTTATTTTGAACAACTTTCCAGAATAACATTTTGGTCAATTAGCTCATCTGACAAGTCGAATCAGAAAGTCCAAGTTATAAAGAAATCTTCTTAAATGGTCAACTTTAGAGTCATTTTCTGGTCAACTGAGAAAGAATATTGAGAATCTGAAGATAAGGTATTGTAGATTGTACTCCCAGGTTTTCATAACATATTTGACCTTTCCGAGATTCAGAATATGCAAGGAGATATGTTCAGTCAAAGTTCGATGAAATCATTAACCAATACTTAGAAGTATATTTAGGTTCCCACATTTTGCATATTCACGTGGTTTCATTTTTCTTGCCAATTTCAGAGGTAGTGAGAGAGTGAAAAGATTAATTCAAAGAACTTATTTGAAAATCACAAAGGTAGTTATTCCCAAAAGAAATGAGCAGCCTAATTCTTCAACTCATGAGAGAGATGATACTACATATGTCTAGTTAATCACAATATCTCAAACATTTTGTATTTTTCCTTATTAGCAGGTTTCTTGTGCTTTCAAGAGGGTAGTTTCAAGAACAATTCCAGGACACTAACAGTTGATTTCGACGAAACATTCAACATGATACAAAAAGGATTTAATCTCTTCAAGAGATCAGCAAATATGGTCTCTGCAATTTGAGCAAATATTCAAGAATTGAACATGGCAGGGTATGTGCAGAATTTTGCAACCGTTCCATGATGGATTTCAGAGTGTTCGGATCTCGATTTTAAAGACAAGATCCATATGAAAGTTGTGTCCAAATGCGCCGGGAACACACAGACACAACAAGAGCTTCATTTGACGGAGGATTGGACAAGATACAAGGTCATGAAAGAGACTGTTCATTACCCACGTTTGGTACATTAGAAATATTTTCAGAGTTCATGTGTTCATGAACTCTCAACTGCATGTTTTCAAACCAATTTCAAGAGATTATGTGAAATGTTTATGCCATTCAGAGCATAAATCGACAGTGCACACTCCCAGGTAAATACAATAACAATTGAATTACAATCTCATCAAAGTATTAGCAGGTTAGGTGATTTACAAGGTGGCTACAAAGTACTACTCTCAAGTTCATAGTTCTAGTGTAGTGACTTTGGGCTTCGATTTTGAATACTTGGAGATAGAATTAAGGAATCATTTTAGCACATGAATTGTAGTATTTTGTCATGTTATGCAACAGCCACAATTACCAGGTGGAACCATTCCTTGGTTAGAGAGTTACGGGACCTGGAAATCAGCTCCCCACAGTAGAAAAAGAAGCATGAAACAGAGTTGTTCAATAACAAGTTTTCTGTGACTTTGAGCTAACTTTCAGACCACTTAGGGGTCGAATTTGAAGAAACAATGTACATAGAAGTTGTACACAATGCACTGGGGATTAAATATAAGCAAGTATCACCTGATTTAGTTAATTCATGAGGGAGATATCTCCCTGTTTACGAATCAAAACTATTTCTAAACGGTTTATGGGACTTGTTAAGGGCCTAAGCTTAACTCCTGACCCTCAATGATCACAAGGAAGCAAGAATGAAGTGTTTTGACGAAGTAAACTTAAATTTACCTCTCTCTCCAGCGGTAATGGTGAACCCCGGCGGAGTAGAGCCCAGTTACCAGCGAGATTCTTAAAATCCGAAGTGTTAAAGGTTCCTATTCGTTTCTTCAGGTTCGCCCAGTTGCCAGAATTCCGAATCCAATTCCCAAATCCATCAACTAACATCACACATCATGAATTTGACTCAAACAAGTTCTAGGGTTCTTGAGAGTTACTCGAATTCCTGACTTCGTTCTTGGCCAGATCACAAAATTGATAAGGGTCTTTTCTTCCTTTTATCAGCACGAGCCTCCATATACAGCAGGTTTTAAAATGGCGAAGATTCGGTGGAAGAACAATGGTTGTGTTGGTTCTTAGAGGGAAGGTGGTTTGAATGTAGATGTAGGTTTTCTTCCTCTCCAAAACTTGATTTATTTCTCAGCATTTAGCTGATATATATGGTTGGGGATGAATTAGGTGGTTGACAACTCATTAAGCTAGGTGGAATTTTTTTAAAGCATGTACCAGTCCGTCCCACATCTTTTGCACCATTTGGAATTTTTCAAGTATTCACTGGGTCACTTTGACCCGATTATTTTAAAGCTTGTACCAGTAAGCATATTTGTGTTCACATTAGGGTAATTTGTGTATTTACTAAAACTCTTAGGGTGACCTTCAATATTTCTTTAGTTATAGAAATTTGCAATAGAGCCCCTCTTTTTATTTGAGCTTCGAAATTCCACACTGCATAGATAACAATTGTAACTGTTTTGCTGAAAGAAATTTCATAATGCCCCCAAAAGTTTAGAATATTGGACTTTAAACCCCTATAAATTTCAAGGATGTTACAACACAGGGCGCTTCCAGCAGTGCTATTAGGGCGAGTTTGGGAATGCTTCTGCTGCCAGCACAGCTACTTTCCGACAGCAGAATCAGTTTTAGTGTGTTTGGTAAAAATAAAGTTTATGCCTTTCCGGACAGTTTCTGCTGTCCACGGCAGTTTTCAGGAAGCTAAGGGGGGAGATACTTTTCTAGAAATTGCTTTTGATTAATTTATCTACGACCAATTTCAACCTTACAATTTTTTAAAATATCAATAGTTATCTTTACGGAAATGAGACGTTTCATATATTTTTGTCATTTTACCCTCTCACAGCAACTTCACAATTGATTTTACAAAACACAAAATTACTATATCAATATTTCACAGCAGATTTTACGTATATTTACCAAATAGCATTTTATCAAGAATTCACAACAGCTTTTTCACAGTGTTTTCACACAGCAGCTTTCCAGCACCACCACAGGATTCCCGAACTAGCCCTAAGTGATGTCGATGTGGTGAACCAGGGCATAGGGAAATTGATAGCGCCTTTTAGGAGCTATATTTCTTTAGCATTTACCACATGAGTCAGAGGTTTTTGGGAGAGTTTCGAGCCTAGTGTTGATGAAAGAATACATGTTTATCACTTGTTTCTTCATATGCTTAATTCCAATCCGGGCACGTTTTATACATTTGATTTATAACTTATTTTACAAATTGAATCGCTTGGTGTAGTGTTTGTTGTCTTTCAGGAAACAGGGCTTAAGGAGCGTATTGGATCACGAACGTGAGCTTCGGAAGCTATGAAGAACAAAGAAAGAGACTCGGGAACCAAGAGTTGAAGATTTAAGGAAAATTCCGTAGAGAATTTCTCACGAAATGGGAGCATTTTGCGCGAAATCATTTAGCTTGAAATCACGGGTATTTCGCATGAAATGCCCTGGAGCTGGCGCAGAATTTTGGGCTATTTTGCAAATATCAAGACTTCGTCTTCATTGCTTCGACCTTGGCAACAAAGGATGGCAAAAGCCAAAAGCAAGTTGGGGAGCTAAGGAGAGGACTTGGAGAGCATCAAGGAGGAAGGAGACGAGATAGGATCAACGGGATTACACTATTTTTAGCGTTTGATATATTTTTTTCCGTCTTCTACTTGTATGAAATATTATACAATGTTTCGTTTTGTGATGAGTAGCTAAACTCATATTTAGGCATCTATGGAGAGCCTACAGTTTATGGTTTGATGGATTTCCGGATTCTATTGAACTTTCATGCACAATGGTATGTTTTATGGCTGAGAAACTAGTTTATTAATCGTGTTGAGCTTTACTTGTGACATGGTAGGGTAAAGATTTATGATTAATGTTTTAGTTCTAGTTCATGAAATAAAGTATGCTAAATGATAAATTGTGTTGGCTAAACAAATGTATGTTGAGCTTAATTCTTAACAAGGTAGATTCATAACCCGAACTTATTACGTAACTAGTGAGGGGGTGAAAGCAACTCTACCCTGGTTGGGATGAGTCTACAAATGCATTCCTGAATCAACAAGACCGAGAGGAGAGTTGATTAGGGGTGGCTATACGAGGGTAAATTCAGTAGGACATAGTAATGTGTTTGTGCAGTGGTGGTCTCAAAGGACATCATTTCCTAGCACCATTGTTAACCTGCTAGAACGTGTTGGTAACTAGAGTGGCCTGAGAGGGACATGATGGTACTAGTGCGTAGAACGACATGAGACCGATAAGTGATTGTAAATGCCATTACCCAGCTTAGCTAAACACATAATTGTCGTGTTAGAACAATGAATCTGGAACCATCAGCTGCCCTAGGTGATCTATAGATTTCTTAGTTTTCTCCATTTTGATACATTTCAGCTATTTCTTACATATTTTACCAGTCACTTGATTGAGGGTGACAAAGTATTAAATCATCCATCTTTTTTATCGGTTACTTAATAGAGTAGATCCAATTCTTAAAGTTAGGATAGTAAACACCTTCCCTTGGGTTCGATAACTGGGAGTCCCGAATACTCCACTGTATTACTTGACCGTATATGTAATAACCGGTATTTAAGTCAGGGGTTATTTGGTCATTTCGGAAAAATATATATGAAATTTTGAGAAATTATATTTAAAGTTTATTAATTACTTTTCTTAATTTTAAAGTAAAAGAGTATCATTTGACATCTATGATGATATATATATACACACATATATATATATATATATTAATTTGGGATTATTATGTTTTTGAAACTTGGATGATACTATATGAAACTTATTTTGTGTATTTGGGAGATAGTTGTAGTTTCCTAAAAGTGGATTTTGAAATTTTTTATACAAAGTGATTTATTTGAATTATTCGGATTTTTTTTTTTAATTTATATAAAAAAAAATTTATGTGTTCCCTAGTAGTTAGAAATCGTAAATTTACCCCTGAACTTGTAGTTACTACATAAAAGAACCTCTTACTTATCAATTTTCTATTTTTCTATCTCAACTAGCAATTCAAATCTTGTTATTTGCATGCCAAACCTCATTTTCTTGTTATTTCCGTTTCTACCCCAACTACGTTATTGGGAGACTTTTTAATTTCACTCTACTCCCTTAACAACTCCAACTATGTACCTTCTTGTATGTACATCTCTTGTGAGATTATTCACCACCAACTTCCACTATCAACCCTATTTCTTTAATTCTCACTTCCTTTCATTTTATCTCTTCAAGAACACCCATACATGCTCATTTCTCTCTCCCAAAACTCCATTCCGTTTTTGGAGCTTCACCTCCACAAAACTTTATCAAAACTCATATTTCTAGCCTCTAAATTATGGAAAACTTGAGTCCAACCTTCATATCATCATGGAGGGGTGTTCTTCCACCATCCTACTCAAGAATTGAAGGTCAAATTCATCTTCTTGCTCACCATCTTCTTGAATTTTAAGGTAAAATTCTTCATAGATTTAAATCCATGCTTGCATGTCTAACTTTACCTTTGAACTGTGACATTAGATCTTAGATTTAATTATTTCTATCATTGATTCTTCATTTTTATGGTTTGATCAAGAGTTTAACTCCAAAATTTTGACTATTTCAAGAAACCCACACTAGAACCCACATGCATGTTGTGATTTGTGAATGTCATCTTCTTTGCATTTGTTACTCAAGAGATTTTTGATAATTTGTGTCAAGAGCATGTAAAAATTTTATTTTCATGATTAAAATGGTGCTATTTGGGTGAAAACCAAGTCTTCTTAACTTGCATGTACTACTAGAACCATTCTTGTTGATTTTTGAAAAATTGCATGTTCATACAATCAGACCAGTTTGTGAAAAACATGGATTATATCCAAATTTGTCTATGTGAAATTTTTAACTCTTGCATATTTTGAAACTAGACTCAGAGGTGGTCATCTTGAGAAACAAATCAACTCCATAGCCATATTGGTTAGGGAAATATTCTCAGTTTAAGTTACGTGTTTTCTGAAACTTCTTTTCACGACCAATCTAACAATTTTTATTAAAACCCCTATTTCCATAAAATTATGGCACCCAATATTTCTTTTGAGGAAACTAGGAACATAAGGGATTCAGTCTAGAGAATATGAGCATTTTTCATATTCTCCAAGTAATAGTAATTTTTCTTCAAAGTTGAAATTTTCTGCCAAACTTGTCTCTGCACTTCATTGTTTGTTTATTTTGTAACTTGATTTTTATAATAGATATGCATAATTTTCTTGATGTTTCTGAAATTAGACACATGTAGGTTCGTCTTAAATTAATTTTATTATTTTAAGAGATGTTTTGATATCGTAAATATGCCTCTAAAGTCAGAGCTTTAATTCTGTCCAGAATTGTAGTTTTACAGTTTGTAGAAAACTTGAAATTTTGAAATTCCAAGTGTACTGTTTGATTTATTTTGATAATTTAACATCATTATATGTGCATTGTTGACATATATGACCATGTGGCATGTAGGTTTGCATTTGTATTATGCATGTGTAAATTGGTTGTAACGAGTACATTATACGTGTGATTGTAGACATCGACATCGTAGGAGAGAGTGTTGTCGTGGGAGTGCTAGGATTAATTTATTACTTTTGGTTGTGCTTCATCTCAGTGGTAAGTACATATGTGCGAATTTTAATTATAAAAATGTGAGTGTTTGTGTGATGTCTCAAATGAATATTTTTTTCGATTGAAAAAGTATGCAAAGCATGACTTATACGCGGAATTATTTGGATATAAATTGAGTCCTCTTTATAAGTTCAGGAATTTTACTTTTTGATAAGTTGATAAGTTGATTTTGTCTATGGTAAAGAGAAGAAATAAAATACATATGTGCGAACTTTAATTATCACATTGTGCCAATTTTGTGAAGTTCTAAATGAATATCGTCTTATTTGGAAGAGTATGAAAATCATGATTTATACTGAAAAATTCAGATTATTGATTTATAGTGAGAAATTTTGGAAATGACTTGTGAAGATTGTATACCAACTTTGGTTATGATAAATAAAGGTAATAAGATACCTCTAATAGATTTAGGAGGATGTACAGAATTCTGTTATTAATGGGAGGCGCCAAGCAATCCTCCATTTTCTTATGGGTAAGACCATTGAAGCAATGCTTCTTATTATTGTATATAACTTAATTGTTCACAAATTCGCCCCCGATGAGTCAAAATGTATCAAGGTATTGCGGCCAAGGTTTTGTTAGAGTTATAGAGTTCTACTTATACTTGTAAGGGTCACTATGGTATAGGGGTGCCGACACTTAAATCTTACGATTTGTGTCAACTCATGTTTCTGTGCCACTCGCTGCTTTACATGCCGTAGAGTGTATTTACTTACTTTTTACTGATCATTTTATTCAAACCTATGTCGGCTTTGCCATTTTAAAACTGCAGGTCATTAATCAAGGTAGGGGGAATGGGAACGTGGATCAAGACAAGATTGCCGAGTGTATACTTTAGCAGATCACAAACACGTTTTGTTTTCAAATTGTACGTATTATCGAAATTTTGCTATGTACATTAAACGAAATGTAATCTTAATAGTATTTTTCTACTTTTGGTTATCGATTGTCTCTTTAACCCTGAACCGAAATCGCGGGTTGTTTCAGTTGGTATCAGAGCATCGGTTCTCCGGTTAATGAGACTTTTCAATTTCCTTAAGTAGATAATTCAGAAACTTCGAACGTTTTCGAAAATTTTAAATTGATTAGGATAACTCAATTTCATAATAATGAATTACACAAGCCGTCGGGGAGTTTAGGTCCTCACGTATTGTTAAATTTATTTGTATCGTACTTGTTAACTAAATGTTAATGTCTAATTGAGATGTGATTCATGCAAAATTTAATTGCCTATTTTCATGCGCCGTACTTATGTGACATGCTTATTTATAACTAAAATGATATGTGTCTATGAGACTTTATGTTTCTATGTTAGTTTGTCGATGAGAGAGTAGCGGCGTTTTGTCTTAGAAGACCCTGAAACAAATCTTTTCTTACCTATGAGCGGGAATTTTAAGATAATACTTTGTTTTATTTCACTTTGAGTTAATTTGACATGGTTGTTTCTAAAATTAGAAAGTTTTGACAAAAATAAGTATTCCTTAAAAAATGGTTTTTAAAAAATGATTGGGTGTGGCCCTACCAAATGCCGAGTGATATGGACCACTTTGTTTACCAGTCCGCTTGCGTGACTCTTAGTACTACTGTACTATAAGTTGTACCCACTGTGTAGACTAAGTTGGAACATCATAAAAACACATGGGGGTTGTGATGGAGAGACAAGTTGTGTGACGACACATAGTGTTCTTTTCTACCTCGTATGCGTGGAACACTTGAGGTGATTGGTTATCTAATATAAAAGTAAGATAATATTTTTTTAATGCGAATGAGTCAAAAAAAACGACGTGTTAGTTTCGATCAAAGTACTTTTTTTTTTCTAAAATTTTAGATGTTTGTTTAAATGCTAGAATATATTCGAATTGCTTTCTAAAGGTGAGAACTTGCATTTGGGACTAACTTTTCAAAATCTGGTGTCGGCCTTCTACTTGAGCTAATTGTATTTGAACCCCTACTATTATACGAGTGAGTTGAGACGTAACCGACCAAGAGTGTGCTTCCCGTTAATTAAAGTGTTGCATATGCATTACCCTTGCATACAATTCGCATGTGCATTATAATTGTATACAAGTCTCATGTGCATTAGTTGCTTCTCGTGAAGTATGTTCGTAGTTTGACTCAAAAGTTTTTCTTAATCCTCGGGGAAGAAGCTTTATTTTAAGGGGGATATAATATAATACCCCGTATTTAAGCGAGGGGTTATTTGGTCATTTCTAAAAAAAATGAAAATTTTGAGAAATTATATTTCAAGCTTATTAACTACTTTTCTTAATTTTAAATTATAAGAGTATCATTTGACATTTGTGATGATATATATATATAATATATATCTATATATATTTTTAATTTGAGGTTATTTTGTTGTTTTTGAAACTTGGATGATACTATATGAAACTTATTTTGTGTATTTGGGAGATAGTTGTAGTTTTCTAAAAGTAGATTTTGACATTTACATACCAAGTGATTTATTTGAATTATTCAGATATTTTTAATTTATATAAAATAGTTTTTATGTGTTACCTAGTAATTAGAAATCTTAAATTTACCCCTCAACTTTTAGTTACTACATAAAAGAACCGCTCATTTATCAATTTTTCATTTTTCTATCTCAACTAGCAATTCAAATCTTGTTATTTGCATGTCAACTCTCATTTTCTTCTTATTCCCTTTTCTACCCCAACTACGTTGTTGGGAGACTTTTTAAGTTCACACTACTCCTTCCTCAACAACTCCAACTATGTACCTTCTTGTATGTACATCTCTTGTGAGATTATTCACCACCAACCTCCAATATCAACCCTATTTCTTTAATTCTCATTTCCTTTCATTTTATCTCTTCAAGAACACCCATGCATGCTCTTTTCTCTCTCCCAAAACTCAATTCCCGTTTTTGGAGCTTCACCTCCACAAAATTTTATCAAAACTCATATTTCTAGTCTCTAAATCATGGAATACTTTAGTCCAACCTTAATATCATCATGGAGGGTGTTCTTCCACCATCCTGCTCAAGAATTGAAGATCAAATTCATCTTCTTGCTCACCATCTTCTTAAATATTGGGGTTCTTCCTAGACTTAAATCCATGCATGCATGTCTAACTTTACCTTTGATGAGTGACATGAGATCTTAGATTTCTTCATTTCTATAATTGATTCTTAATTTTCATGGTTTGATCAAGAGTTTAACTCCAAAATTTTGACTATTTTAAGAAACCCACACTAAAACTCACATGCATGTTGTGAATGTCATCTTCTTTGCATTTGTTACTCAAGAGATTTTCAATAATTTGTGTCAAGAGCATGTAAAAATGTTATTTTCATGATTAAAATGGTGTTATTTGGGTGATAGTCAATTCTTCTTAACTTGCATGTACTACTAGAACGATTCTTGCTGTTTTTTGAAAAATTGCGTGTTCATACAATCAGACCAGTTTGTGAAAAACATGGATTATATCCAAATTTGTCTCTTTGAAATTTTTAACTCTTGCATATTTTGAAACTATACTCAAAGATGGTCATCTTGAGAAAAAAAAATCAACTCCATAGCCATTTTGGTTAGGGAGATATGCTCATATTAAAACCCCCATTTCCAGAAACTTATGGCACCCCATCTTTCTTGTGATGAAGCTAGAAACATAAGGTATTCATTTTAGAGAAGATGAGAATTTTTCCTATACCCCAAGTAGTAGTAATTGTTCTTCAAAGTTGAAACTTTCTGTCAAACTTGTCTATGCACTCTATTATTTGTTTATTTTGTAACTTGATTTATATAATAGATATGCATGATTTTCTTGATGTTTGTGAAGGTAGAAACATGTAGGTTCATTATAAATTAATTCATGATTTTAAGAGATGTTTTAATATGGTAAATATGCCTCTAAAGTGAGAGTTTTAATTCTGTCCAGAATTGTAGTTTTACAGTTTGTAGAAAACTTGAATTTTGAAATTCCAAGTGTATTGTTTGATTTATTTTGATAAATGAACATAATTATATGTGCATTGGTGACATATAGGACTATGTGGCATGTAGGTTTGAATTTTTATTATGCATGTGTAAATTGGTTGTAACGAGTACGTTATACGTGTGATTGTAGACATCGACCTCGTAGGAGAGAGTGGTTGTCGTGGGAGTTCTAGGATTAATTTATTACTTTTGGTTGTACTTCATCTCAGTGGTAAGTACATATGTGCGAATTTTAATTATCAAAATGTGAGTGTATGTGTGATGTCTCAAATGAATATTTTTTTTTGGTTGAAAAAGTATGCAAAGCATGATTTATACTCGAAATTGTATGGATATAAATTGAATCCTCTTTGTAAGTCCCAGAAGTTTACTTGTGATAAGTTGATAATTTGATTTTGTCTTTGGTAAAGAGAAGAAATAAAATACATATGTGCGAACTTTACTTATCACATTGTGCCCATGTGTGTGACGTTCTAAATGAATATCGTCTTATTTGGAAGAGTTTGAAAAGCATGATTTATACTGAAAATTTCAGATTATTGATTTATATTGAGAACTCTTGGAAATGACTTGTGAAGATTGTATATCAACTTTGGTTATGAGAATTAAAGGTAATAAGATACCTCTAATAGATTTAGGATGATGTACAGAGTTGTGCTATTAATAGGAGGCGCCAAGCGATCCTCCATTTTATTATGGCTAAGACCATTGAAGCAATGCTTCTTATTATTGGATAATTGTTCACAAATACGCCCCCGATGAGCCAAAATCTACCAAGGTATTGCAGCCAAGGGTTTAATAGAGCTATAGAGTGATACTTATACTTGTAAGGGTCACTACGGTATAGGGGTGTTGACACTTATGGCCTTTTAGCTATTGTTGTGAGCGGAAATTGACGTATGGGCTCCCTTACCGCTCGGGTGAAATAGGGTTTCATAGACCCCATAAGGAACCCTTTGTTATTATTTCGTGATCCCTATGTTTATATCGATCCTGCTTGTGGCGCTGGACATGCCTCAGCTAAACTTAACAGTTAAACTGGACTTGAAAGAAAGTTTGACTACTCTATTGATGTTGTTTGTGGCTCTGGATATGCCCTAATCGATTGAAATGATTTGAAAAGCTTTGGATACTCATGAACTAATATCGTTACCAACTTAAGTGGACTTGTTTACTCTGGATATATTACCTAATACTTGTTGTTTCTCAATGTTTTTAAATTGAAAGGTTTTTGTTATTCAGTTACTTCAGTTGTTCCAAATTCCCCAACCTGTTAGTTTTACTGTTTTAAATATTCTGATTTGTTCAACTCATGTTTCTGTGCCACTCGCTGCTTTACATGTCGTAGTGTGTATTTACTAAGTTTTTAATGATCATTTTCTTCAAAACTTCGTTGGATTTTGCCATTTTAAAACCGCATGTCATAAATCAAGGTGTGGGAAATGGGAAAGCGGATCAAGACGAGAATGCCGAGTGTAATTTACATACTTTAGCTGATCACAAACATGTTTTGTTTTCAAATTGTATGTATTATCGAAATTTTGCTATGTACATTAAGCGAAATGTAATCTTAATAGTATATTTCTACTTTTGGTTATCGATTGTCTCTTTAACCCTGAACCGAGATCCCGTGTTGTTTCAGTATACTTGCGCAACACACGTAATCTAGACGCGTCAAGTTTTTGGCACCGTTGACCGCAAAGATTGTGGTTACTATTCTTAGTTTAGTAATTAGTCTAGTTCACTCTTTTTATTTTTGTTTACTATTTCTGTGATTTCTGATTGTGTTTTACTTGTGTTTTAAGTATTCAGTGTATGCACATGAACTCTAGAGACCTTGTGCCCCCACTCGAGAATCCGGAGAAGATGTTTAGAACTCCAAGAGGGAATCACAGACGGTTTGCAATTGGTGAGCAATTGACAAATGCTCAACTGAATCAACAGCTGATTGAGCTGCGAGGGTGCTTAGATGCGCGCAACAACCAGATACCTTACAACAAGTCAGACCAGGAATTGTATGAGAACTTCCAGTCGTCCAAGAGTGGACACAAGCCGTCAATTTTGGTGCCAAATATTCAGGATGAGCACTTTGATTTGAAGCCTGCTACCATCACGACGATGCATAATCCCTTTCAGTACTATGGGAATCAGGATGAAGATCCAAACGAATTCATTGGGAAGCTTGATGCTTACATCAAAAAAGTGAAGTACAAGAACGTTACAGATGAGACACTAAATTTGATTATCTTTCCTTACTGTCTGAAGGGTTCTGCAGAGAAATGGCTAGCGTCGAGAGAGCCAGGGTCGATCACCATATGGGAGCAATGTACGGATGAGTTCATGATCTAGTTCTACCCTGCTCAACGTGTTATTGGTTTGTAGTCATAGATTCTTGGTTTTCAGCAACATGTTGATGAGACAGTTGTGGATGCATGGTATCGCTTTAATGAGGTTGATACGTAAGTGTCCTAATCATAACTTTGGTGACTACAAGATTTTACAGGTCTTCTATCACGGACTGGAGCGTCCTAACCAAGACTTGCTCAATAGGGAAGCGGTTGGAAATTTCTTGTATAGAGTTGATAAGTATGGAGTTATGCTTTGATGAAACAGATCGAAAAACAGGATGCTCATTTTTATGACTCTAGAAGATTGTCAAAGTTGCCTGAACCGAAGAATGCTGAGTGGAAAGATGGGATCACCAAGATGGTGAATGGCGTGGCAAAGCATGCGTATGAAGACAAGAAGATTGTGGCTGCTATCAGGGAGTAGGAATTTGATACCGCATTGACTCATGCTGCAAGTGGAGACATTAGCTACGTGGGGGCAGAAGGGCAGCGTCAGAATTGGAATCAGGGGAAATACAGGCAAGGGACCAGAGATCATCAAGGATTCAGATATGGGGATCAGGCTGCACAGCTTCTTATGCACCCGTATTTCAGCACATGCTATTTGCGCCAGTTACTCAGGCGGCACCACCAGCTGCAGGCCAGAATGCTGAGATGATAGATCTCAAGAACATGATGTTTCAGATGGGCAAGAACGTGAACACTTTCCCCTCTCAGGTGGAGACATTGACAGCTGACTTGCACACCAAAAAGACCTCAATTCATAACTTGGAAGTGCACGTGGGACAAATTGCCACTCAGCTATCCAGTAGAGCACTAGGGTCTTTGCCATCTTATACTGAGAACGCGCGCCAGGTGAATGCTATTACCACTCGTAGTGGATTGCACTAAGTGAACCCCCATATCCGAGCCATGCCAGAGCTGAAGCATCGAAGGCAAGGGAGCATGAGGTCTTTGACACTGATAAGACCCCTTTCATGATCCCCCATTCAAAGGGCATTTCTCAACATATTAATGTTGAGGTAACACCACCACCACCTTCTTTATCTAAGGATCTTCTATATCCTTTGAAAGCTATAAAGAAGACAGATGACTCTGAGGAGTATAGGCGTTTCTTATCAATTTTCTCCAAGCTACACATAAATGTGCCATTGATTTAGGCATTCAAGATGATGCCTAAATACACTAAGTATATGATAGATGCAGTTTTGTGAAAAAGGACAGTGAAAGACTTTCAGACTGTGGATTTGATAGAGCAGGTGATCTCGTGTGTTTTATATGTCTTACATAAAAAACAGAAGGATCCGGAAAGCTTTGTGATAGAGGCTAACGTGGTAGGAGCTTATACTGGGCAGATCCTATGTGATTTGGGGGCTACTGTTAATTTCATGCCTCTGTCAGTTTTTCGTAAGATGGGTGTAGAAGCTCGCTCTACCTGGATCAATCTGCAATTCGTAGACAAGTCTTACAAGATATCCTATGGAGTGGTGGAGGATGTGCTCGTGAAGGTAGGGAACTCCATTATCCCTGCTAATTTTGTTATTTTGGAGATGCATCTGGGAGATGTTCCGATCATTCTTGGTAGGCCCTTTCTGGCTACGGTCGGACACTCATTGATGTCGAGAACGGTGAATTCATCATGATGATCAATGATGCATGGGAGAATTTACGAGTTCCCAAGACAACACCAGAGCAATCTCGAGAAAAACAATCACATATTCTAGTGACCGAGCAGTTAGTGCACGAGAAGTTAGAGGTGGTTAGTGTTGATCCACCAGAGTCAAAATCCAGGGTTCATAGCTTTGTTTTGAGGATCAAGCAGAGGAAGCTGGATGAGAAGGCACGTGGGGCCTAACATCCTTCCTAGAGGTATGAGGTAACTGGGTCGGGCGGTCGACCATAAATTACAAGAGCTCATCGGGAGGCAACCCAATTTAGGAGTAGGAGTTAGTTGTTTTTCGTGTTTTGATATCCATACATGTATTTTAAGGGGTGCGAGAGAGTGGTTTTAATATTTTCAATGAGTGTGCACGAAACAGGTGCCGAAGACCGCTCCGAATTCCCTTTCTTGATGCACGTGCACATGATTGCACGCAAAACGGAACGACTGGCTATTCAGTTAAAAATAAATAAGAATAAGTTACTCGAGGTCGAGGGGTAACAAGCCATTTTGAAGATCATGTGCAGAAATTTGTCCCATGACGTTTGCACGCATCCAAATCCAGAGTGGAAGTTGCGGTTCACGAGCCAAAGTAGTGGGATTTGTGCGCACAAGAGTAAAAATGAGAAGAAATCGTAAATTCTCCGGAATTTAGGAATTTCCAACTAAAATGGACTCCCAGCAGTTATCGGAGTCCATCGGTTCAAGAATAAAGGTAAACGAAGGCCAAGCGAAGAATTGAGGCAAAGAAGAGCATAAATCCCGAGGGTATTTCGAACGAAATGGCCCTATTTCGTGCGAAATGAATTGTAGCACCCCTTATTCCCGAGAGAATTATTAGTGCAATATCAAGTCTACTGGGGAAAAATTTATAAATAGTTTGTCACGGCTTTAAAGTTCAAACTTTGGATTGCTTGTAATTTTTTTTGGGAGTCGTTGGAATGATTTTGAGGAACTAGAAATATCTAGGGTCAGATTAATAATTATCAGGGATTGGGAGAAAATTATGATTGTGGCCGTGAACTTCTCTTGATTGAATTTAGAGCCCCTCTATGTCTCACTCATGCAATGATGGAGACTGACAAGTGTCAATTTTGCCATATACACCTTGTATCTATCAATTTGGGCATGCAAGACCTGATCAAAAACTCCTCCTCCTCCTCCAACTTCTTCTTCCCTACTAGCACCACCGCCAACCACCACCATCTGCACCTCACCACCGCCACATCTGCCCCCAATTCAGAACTACTACAGCTGCAACACCTACTTGGTGACGGAAGAGAATCGCACAAGTTAATTTCGAGAAACATTGCGCATAGAGGGGGGAATTGGAGTTTGAAGGTGAAGAACCATAACTTCTTGTCTAGCAAAATTCTTGTTTTCAGTTGTGTTACTGTCTAATTGATTGTTGTATTCGTGTTCTTGGGGTGAAATCGAGTCTAGGGGTGCAGGGATTGTTCCAAATCGTCGAAAATGGATGAGCTCGCTGGAAATTGGGCACCTTGGCCGCCGGCAACCACCATGGACGGGGGAGGCTCGGTAATCTTCACTCACCATGCTCTCTTCAGTTTAAAGCCATCCCCTCAGGTCTCTAGATGATTTAGAGCTCACTATTAGGCCTAGGAATCACCTGAAGCCCGTGGAATAGAGCAGTACACCGCCGGAACCTCCCCACCTCGCCATCGAACTGCCATGGACGGTGAAGCATGGGTAAGATTCGTTTCTCCACCAAATTTCGCGTTCTTTACGTTGTATTGCTCCAAATAACACCGTGAGACCTGTGAGATGATCAAAACCTGCCAAGAAACACATTTTATTAGGATTTAAGCCGTTGTTCTTCGTTTTTCTGGCACCCTTATGATGCCCTGTTCATGGTCATGTATCTCCTTCGTTACTTGATTTTTTGGCTTGATTCTTGGACCTGTAGGCTCGTTATATGTTTTACTACAAATTCTGTGTTGATTTCTTGGTTTGATGTGGCCTCTAAACCACCTTAAATTGGATTTTAAATTGATGCATTTTGTGTTCTTGAAGCTGTCCAAGTGCAGGATTTTTCTAAGTATTGAAATCCTAGTTTTCACCCAAGGTTGGATCTCGGTATCTCCCCCGTTTTAAATCCGTTTTGAGTGATTCTTAGCTTTCTGGAAAGCCTAGACATAGCTCTACAACTTTCATTCAGATTTCTTTGTCTGATTTCGAGCCTAACCTACCTAAATTTGGCCTTGAAGTTGGATGGTTTAATGTGTTCTTGATCCATCAAGAGCTGAAATTTTCTAAGTATAGAATGCCATGGTTAAACACCCATTTTCTAATCCTCGTATCTTCTTCAAAACTTAATGAAATTTTGATATGTTTTCTCCTGTGTAAATCTGGTACCTAATACTTCATTTTATCATTTCCCGGTCATCTTCAATTTTGCAACGGATTTCTCACAAATCAAGCGTAAATTTGTTGCTATGAACTCGTGTAAAACTCTTGAATTTTCTTAAGCGTTGAATCGGAATTTTCGTCCAACTTTGACTAGCGATATATATTTGAATACTTGAAGTTTATATGAGTTAAAATATGTTCTGGAAATCTTGGAATACCCTCTTTAAGACCCCACCTTAATATTTCCTAAACTCTCTCTCATTTTACCACAAATGAGCTCCAAAGCTGACTAGTTGGGATGATTTCGCTCTACCTTTGAGTTTCAATTTTCTCATTCTAAATGACATTTCTAGACTTAAATTTCTTCATGAAACTTTTTCATATTCATATCTTGAGTCTAAATATCAAGTTTTACCATATTTAACTTTCCTTAAACCCTAGTTTGACTATACGGTATCAGAGGGGCAAAGTAGTAATTTCACGTAAACTGTGAATTCAGATCAAGTTAGTAACTTGGAGTTTGGCAGCATGTCTTGTATTATATTTGGATTACTCATATGCCATTCTCGGCTAGATTTTACCAAGTCAACAGTTGAGGCATTTTTGCAATTTTGCTAACTTTAGGGGCCTAAGTGTGATTTATTGGAAGTTATAGATTTCGATGTTAAGTTCATACGGGAGAGCTAGGAGACATTTTTTCATGTTGTTGGACCAATATGAGTATAATTTGGGGTCCGAGAACAGTCAGGGACTGTATTAGACAATTTTGGAGTATCCGGGGCATTTTGGTCAATTAGCGTGCATGACCTGCATTTCATGACATTCTTGCATACGAACTCATATAGAGGATACATGCTAATAGGCTGTATACTTGTATATATCCAGCCTTTGTTAAGAATAGTTCGAAGTAGACATATGTATTCGTGCTGCCGCATTGACTGTGAGACCCAGCTTCGTATGAGACCAGTGTCCACCCTGGAGTTCTAGCTTTTCTTTTTCGCTTTTCTTGGCTCAGTGTTACATACATACGTGAGACCTTTAATTATCAAAATGTGCGTATGCGTATGAAGTTTTGGAATGAACACTTTGTTATCTGAATTAGTATGAGAATGCATGTTTTCCACTAGAAAGTTGTTAAACTATTTTATTCATCTCCTTTGAGAACTCTCGGAAATTACTTGTGAAATGTTGATATTATGATCCTGCTTATGTGAAAGAGAAGAAATAAAATAACTCTAATAGGCTTAGGACGATGTACAGAGTTCTGTTTATTAATGGCTCCGGCCGGAGGCGCCAAGCGATCCTCCCGTTACTTATGGCTGCGACCATCGAAGCAATGCTTCCTTTTATTGGATAGAACTTAATTGTTCACAAATCTGCCCCTGATGAGCCAAAATGTACCAAGATATTGAGGCCAAGGGGTTTGTAGAGCTATAGAGTGCTACGTATACTTGTAAGGGTCACTACGGTATAGGGGTGTCGACGCTTAAGGCCTTTTAGCTAATGTTGTGAGCGGGGTTGACGAATGGGCTCCCTTAACACTCGGGTGAAATAGGGTTTGATAGACCCTAGAAGGAAGCATTTATGATTATTTTGTGATCCCTCTGTCTAAATCGATCCTGCTGGTGGCTCTGGACATGCCTCAGCTAAAATTAACGGTTAATTGAAATCTTAATATTTAATATTCTACTTTTGGTTATCGATTGCCTCTTTAACCCTGAAGATCATGCGTCGTTTCGTGAATGATTTAGAAAAAATTTGGAAAAGATTTTTTCCCGAACTCAAAAAGGGCGTTTCCGTCCATTCGCACGAAACCATTTCGCATGAAATGAACCCATTTCGCACGAAATGGGGGCATTTGGTACGAAATGCTCAGCAGCAGGGTCATTAACTGAGGTTTTTTTGGACATTGGGGTGGATGATATATAACAAAAACATCTTAGAAATATCCTCTAGCCTCTTATTTGGATAAAACACCCCTTCCATAATCTTCTTCCTCTCAAATCCTCTCAAGAACACAAACCCTCAATCCACCAAAACTCTTCCAAATCAGAAAATTTTAGCGGGGTTTTTCTCCTTGCTATTTCGCCTCCAACATTAAGTCTTGGAGTTTGTGAGAGAAGGCTTCGTTTTAGTGTGGGGGAGAATTGAATACGAAGAAGCTTGAAGCACAAATTCTCAGATTCGTGCATTTGAAGCAGGAGTTAGCCAAAGCCGAAAAAGAGAAGTTTGACGGGGACACTAAGGAGCACAAGCTAGTGTGCTAAAATCATCTTGCTCATCTTTTCTAAAAATTAGTCGACCAATTCGGTCCCTTCTTGACTGCTTTTTGCAAAATCGGTCCCGTAAGAACTGTACTCCGGGGCCGTAGGTACCTCACTCTCTCTCTATGTACATCTTGTTTAGGAACTTTCTAGGTTTTAAATTTTTGCACTTTATAACTTGTGATGTGTGTCTCGCGAAGTCCCCAAGCAAATTGTGGGGATTGGGCGCTAGCTGCTATCGAGTCGTTAGGGCACTTTCTTAGTTCAAGTTAGCTCTCACCGCTCACTTGCATTTTACGTTGAATATGTCTACTTCGGGTGGTGCTATGAGGAGACGGGGGTTGGTTGTAGATGATAACCCCATCTTTGATCCCGAGGAGGATGTAGTAATGAGTGATGATGATGTGGGAGACGGTTTCGCCACCCGTCGTTAGGTTCCTCCATCCCCAATTTATCATGAATTGAGGAGGGATTTATCACCCATGGCTGAGATTTGTAAGAGAGCTAAGTCGATGGTTCGGGTAGCCCTCGATGGTGTTTGTAGTACCGAATTCTGCAGCTTTAGGTTCACGAGTTCCAAGGCCCATAGTGACTTTTTCGTGGACTCGTTCCTGAAGAGGGAAGGAACACTTGAGAGGTCTTTCCCGAAAAGTTCCAACATGCCCACTGAGGTTCAGGATATTTTTGATAAAGAAAAGCTAGATAGATGGTTTAGAATTTGTAAGGGGAAGTCTAGCTATGATCTTGCGAGGGAAATTATCCTCAATGCTCGGTACTATGATGACGGGGAGAGCAACGATGAGTGGCAGGTCTTTTTCCGGGTGACCTATATAGTTCTCACGCCAGAGAAAATTGGGGCCTCAATGAAGTTTAAGCCTATAAAGGAGGCTTGTTCCTACCATGCTACCATTCGACTGCCTGACATTGTTGAGGTCTTGAGTACTTTTTTCTTCCACGGTGTAGTTGGGGCATTTTGGGCAGAGAGGTCGAGTTTGACTGAGTGGGTAGTGTTGGGTTTTGACGTAGGTAACGCAGCGGAATAACAAAATTTTAATTCCTACTCAAAGCCCACCAAGGATCACAGGAAGAGACATCATAACATGATAAGGGACATAGAAGATGTGTGCCTTTTGGTTTGGGAGATCACACGAAGAATATTGTCCTTGTCTCTACTGTTGATCCACGTCTAGAGGTGATCTAGATTCTTCCTTCTCAAGTGCTAGCTTGGACTAGAGGAAGAGGGAAGAAGGAATCAAGCAACCAAGGAGGCAAAGAGGGGTTCACCCCTCTCTGTGAGCCGACGGGACGGGGAGCGGACGCAGGGGCTTCAACCTTTGTGTTCTTGCTCTCTCTCTTTCTTTCTCTCCACTCACTTATGTTATGTGTATTAACATTAGTGGGAAGGAAGCTAAATCATCCTTTATATAGACCAACAGCAATTGTTAGTTTACATAAAGGCCCATCCTAGTTCTACATGAACTTGGATTAGTCCCTTACTTCCATCTTAGTTCTACTAAGTTTGCAAGGTGTTGCAAAGTGATCCTTCTCATTAATTAATCATATTAATTAATCCCAACCAGAGTTTCACTCTATTTGACGTGTGACCCCATAGGTTTCTACTTAGTTGGTAGTAACTTATTACTAACATGGAGCGGTGTCTAGCAACACATCCACGCACCCAACTAATAGAAATAAGTCAGTGATCCCGACAAACCTTTTGTTCCCAATATCAAATATTGAACTATCCCTTTGTCTCCATATCCGGATTGGACACGAGACATAAATAGTCACACTCGTATATCCAATCCATAGTTCCTCGATCCTGGGAATATGCTTGTGCAAGCACATAACATCAAATTCTCCATATTGAGTTATCTGAGTCTGGCCAGACATTCAATAAGCCTCATCCCTCGAGTGGCCTGTGTATATTTGCTCCCATTATGTGGGAGGGACAAATCCTCTCTACATCACTACGATCTCTAACCTTGCTTCCCATCATGCCCGATAAATACCTTTATGATTACCCAGTTACGGTGTAACGTTTGATAACATCAAAGCACAATATTTCACAACTAGAGTATCTAGTACTTCAAGTCTAAGGATTGAAATTATATTAGCACTACGAGAAGCGATTTTGACTTTAACATAATCTAATGTATCCTTCTCGTTGTGGGTCAATCCAGTATGCCATTACTCCTAATGCATACCCATGTGTTAGACTTGATATCTCCATATCAATCTACACACATACTAGTCTATATTTTATCGTCCTATTAATCAATATACATGACTAGGGATATTTAAGATAAACCACACATTGTATCTAAGGACTTCATTGTATTAAATGTCAGAATATATAATAAATGAATATTCTAGACAATAACATTGTTCATACTAAATATATTTGCACAATGATATTCATACTAGTCCATTATATTTGATCGTCCTATTATTCAATATAATGGACTAGTATGAACATTGTAAGAAGGATCATTGTGCAACACCTTGCAAACTTAGTAGGACTAATATGCAAGGAAGGGACTAATCCAAGTTCATGTAGAACTAGGAAGGACCTTTATGTAGTTAAGGAGTTTTTGGACAATATAAAGGATTCTCTAGCTTCCTTCCCACTAATGTTATTAGACATAACACAAGAGAGTGGGAGAGAGCAAAAGAGAGAGCAAGAACAAGCTAGAGGCGTCCGCCCTTAGCCCGTCCCTCCCACCTTCCCGTCGGCTCAAAGAGAGGGCCGAATCCCTCTCTTTGCTTCCTTTGGTTTCTTGATTCCTTATTCCCTCTTCCCCCAGTCCAAGCTAGCACTTGAGAAGGAAGAATCTAGATCTCACCTCTAGACTTGGATCAACCGTAGAGACGAGGACAACATTCTTCGTGTGATCTCCCAAACCAAATGGTGCACAACTACTATGTCCTTTATCATGTTATGATGTCTCTTCCTGTGATCCTTGGTGGGCTTTGAGTAGGATTATATTTTTTTATTCGGCTGCGTTACCTACGTCAAAACCCAACATGGTATCAGAGCCACAGGTCGTAATGCATAACATGATTTTATGTGTTACGATTTCAGTTCATACACAGTATTGTTTATTATTACGTGAAAACTGAAATTAATTGGCATAGTAGATGCAAATTGAATTTGATTCAATATAAAAAATATATAACTTAACATTGGATGTTAGAATTGGTGAGTTTAATCACATAGGATGTGAATTATTGGGTTCTTGAAAATTAGGGTTCATGGGCACATAGTTGAAAAGAAGTTTTCAATTATGCAAACAATTTTATGGAAACATCCATAAAGAAAACAACCAAGCTTGGGCAACAAGGAAGAAGGGAAGGAGACTAGGGCCGAAACCCTAGCCGTCCTCCCCCTTCCTTGCGCGCCAAGAAAGGCCGCTAGCCACTAGGGCGGCCGGCCTTGGGCTGGGCCGTGTGGCGGTCTTCCTAGGGGTTCGGCCCATGAATGGCTTGGACCCCTTGGACCGTTGTAACCCTAAGTACCCAATTCAATTAAAATTGAAAAAGCGCGTTAAAAATTGGTTTTAACTGTATTATGTGCTTTGTTTCATGGTGGATGGATATGGCCTAGGTTGTGGAAGTTTATTGCTTTGTGGTTTGGTTTACGGCCTGCGAGCTGATCAAATTAATGTAATAATTAATTAGGTTTTACGGCCTGCGAGTCATCTTTTCTCCTGGGCGTGTGAGGCTTTTATTATTTATTTATTCTAGATGTTAGGCTAGATTAGAAATATTTAGATGATAGCCAAGAGCATGGAGAAGAAGACTGGAGATCCAAAGAAGCCAAAAGACAAAGAAGGCGCGCCGCTATGGTGGAGCACATGGAGATGAGCTTGACACTTTAGGGCAATTGGATATGATTATTGGCTTGATAATATCGTAGTCTAGGGGCCATATTCCTACCACGTTATTTTTATTTTTGTGGATGTTTATTATTTATGTCTTGTTATTTCTTTTGTGTGTGTATGGCGATACTAGCAAAAACGTTAACAAGATAATAACGAACAAGGATGGTCTTTTATTGTGGATTGCCCAATCCAAATAAGTAGATCATGTTGATTGGATCAACCAAACAAAGTAAGGTTAAAATCCCTCAATTAAATATTGTGTTATGCCTTCTCTTGCCAAAACACCCTTCATGATCAGGGTTTATTAAAATTCGGGCTTGCCAAAGCAAGGCGATTTTAATTTACCATGGTGTGTTGCGGACAACGCAAGCTAGTAATGTGTGTATGTTGAAGGAAGAGGTTGGACGCAACTGGGAAGCTATATTTGATGATCTAGCCATTGTTCATATAGTTAAATTGTTCAAAATACTAAAATTGCACATTTCTCGTTTTGTAGAATTCCAAATAGCAAACAACAACGCATCGACTTCATCCCTATGATCTGTCCTTGAGAAGGATAAACTGTCTAGAAAAAATTTCCTTGACTGGTACAGAAACTTAAGGATTGTCCTTAAGCAAGAAAAGAAGTTGTACGTCTAGGACACTCCGATTCCAGAACCCCCACAAGATGGGTCTGTTCTAGCGGAAGTAAGGGTACGTCAGAAACATATTGATGATTCTAATGACGTGACTTGCCTCATGCTTTGCACCATGACTGCTGAGCTTCAGAAGCAGCACGAGAACATGGAGGCTTATGATATGATCATACACTTGAAACAATTGTTTCAGGAACAGGCAAGGCATGAGCGCTATGAGGTGTCTAAAGCATTGTTCAAGATTAGTCTTGCAGAAGGGAATCCAGTAGGGCCTCATGTACTCCGAATGATCAGGTACATTGAGAACCTTGAGAGACTGGGATTTCCACTTAGCCAAGATTTGGCAACTGATCTTGTCTTGCAATCGTTGCTTGAAAGTTATAATCAGTTCATCATGAACTATAATATGAACGAGATCAGTAAGACTCTGCCAGACTTGTTAAACATGCTAAAGACAGCTGAGCAGAGCATCAAAAAAGGCAAGGGCAAGGCCATAATGATGGTGCATAAGAGGAAGGGCAAATGAGTTGCCTCTACTTCAAAAGGAAATCGCAAGAAAGTTGCAAAATCCAAGGAAGCCCTAAAGCCTAGTGGAGGCGTGGCTAAAGGTGAATGTCACTACTGCAGCCAGCCGGATCACTGGAGGAGGAACTGCCCTAAATATCTGGAGGATAAGAAGCTTGGAATAGTGATTCCACCACCACAAGGTATTTATGTTGTAGACGTCAATCTTTCTATTTCTTCATCTTGGGTATTGGATACTGGATGTGGTTCTCACATTTGTCGAAATGTGCAGGATTTGAAAAGAAGTAGAAGATTGGCTAAAGGGGAGATAGATCTGCAGGTCGGGAATGGAGCAAGAGTTGCTGCATTAGATGTAGGCGTTTATGAGCTATCTTTGTCTTCTGGACTTATTTTAGAATTAGACAAATGTTTTTATGTGCCTGCTATGAGCAGAAACATTATTTCCATTTATTGTTTGGACGAGAAGGGTTTTTCTATTTCAATAAAGGACAAGTGTTGCTCCATTTATTTTGATAGTATGCACTATTGTAGTGCGCATTTGTCTATGGATTGTATATCCTTGATCTAAATAGTCCAATCTATAACGTAAATACTAAAAGGATTAAAACTAATGATTTAGATCCTACATATCTATGGCACTGTCGTTTAGGCCATATAAATGAGAAACGCATATCTAGACTCCATAAGGATGGACTTCTAAACTCATTTGATTTGGAATCATATGAGCCATGTGAATATTGTTTATTAGGAAAATGACAAATTCCCCTTTCAATAAGAAAGGTGAGAGGACTAGTGAGTTATTGGCACTCATACATACTGATGTATGCGGGCCGTTCCCCACGCCTGCCAGAGGTGTTACACCTACTTCATCACGTTTACTGATGATTTCAATAGATATGGATTTGTATATCTTATGAATGACAAATCCGAATCCTTTGAATGGTTAAAGGAATTCAATAATGAAGTAGAGAAGCAAATTGATAAAAGTATTAAGGCTCTACGATCGGATCGTGGAGGAGAATACTTAAGCCAAGAGTTTGATGAGTATCTTAGAAAGTGTGGGATAGTATCCCACCTCACTTCATCCTGAACGCTACAATGGAATGGCGTGTCCGAGAGGAGGAATCGCACACTATTAGATATGGTGCGATCTATGATGTCTCAAATAGATCTTCCGATATCATTTTGGGGACATGCTGTAATGACGGCAGCTTTTACCATTAACCGTGTTCCATCTAAATCAGTCATGAAGACGCCATATGAGATATGGACTGGGAAGCGTCCCATAGTGTCGTTTATGAGGATTTTGGGGCCGCGACGTCTATGTAAAGCGTTTACAAATAGACAAGCTCGGGCCCAAAGAGGATAAGTGTAAATTTGTGGGATATCCTAAGGAAACTAAAGGATATTATTTCTAGCATCCCACCGAGAACAAAGTGTTTGTTGCTCGGACCGGCGTGTTTCTAGAAAAAGAGTTTATCTCTAAAGAAGCAAGTGGGAGGGCTGTAGAACTTGAAGAAATTCAAGAACCACAAATCACTGAACCGATGATGGAACATGAACAGGAACCACAAGCTGTTGTGGAAGAATCTGTTTAGGTAACACAGGAGCTCCGTAGATCAGGTAGAGTGCGTCATGAGCCAGAGAGGTATGGACTTCTCGTGACTGAGCTAGATGACGTACCACTCATGGATGTTGATCCTGCAACCTACGGGGAAGCCATGAGAGGCCCAGACTCTAAGAAGTGGCTAGAAGCCATGATACCTGAAATGGATTCCATGTACACCAACAAAGTATGGACTTTGGTGGAACCACCCGAAGGGGCTCGACCCATAGGGTGCAAATGGGTCTTCAAGAAGAAGACCGACATGGATGGCAAGGTGGTTGCCTATAAGGGGCGATTGGTAGCCAAAGGGTATAGACATATTCATATTATTGACTATGATGAGACCTTTTAACCAGTCGCCATGACTAAATCCATTCGAATCCTACTTGCTATTGCAGCATACTACGACTATGAGATTTGGCAGATGGATGTCAAAACAGCATTCCTTTATGGGAACCTCCTCGACGATGTGTACATGACACAACCGGAGGGTTTTGAGGATCCAGAGAATGTCAATGAAGTTTGTAAACTGCAAAGATCCATTTATGGATTAAAGCAAGCTTCTAAGAGCTGGAATCAAAGTTTTGATGATGCGGTCAAAGAGTTTGGCTTCATCAAGAACGAAGATGTGCCTTGTTTTTACAAGAAGGTTAGTGGTAGCTCTGTAGTATTTTTGGTCTTGTATGTGGATGACATACTAATCATTGGAAACGATATTCCTACTCTGCAATCTGTTAAAGATTAGATAGGAAAGTGTTTTGCAATGAAGGACTTCGGAGATGCAGCCTATATACTTGGTATAAAGATCTATAGGTATAGATCTAGAAAGCTGCTCGGCCTAAGTCAAGGTACATATATAGACAAGGTGTTGAAGAGGTTCAACATGCAAGATTCCAAGAAGGGATTCTTGCCCATGTCGCATGGAGTCACTCTTTCTAAGAATGACTGTCCCTCCAATGAGACTGAGAATGACTGAATGAGTAGGATACCCTATGCTTCGGCCATAGGATCCATCATGTATGCCATGTTGTGTACTAGAACAGACGTATCATACGCGTTGCGTATGGTGAGAAGATATCAGTCCAATCCGGGTGAGAGTCACTGGATTGCTGTCAAGAACATCTGAAAGTACTTGAGAAGAACTAAGGATGCGTTTTTGATATTTGGAGGTAAGGAAGAGCTAAGTGTAATCGGTTACACTGATGCAAGCTTCCAAATCGACAAATTGACTACAAATCGCAGTCTTGATTCTACAACAGAAGCTGAGTACATTGCTGCTACGGAAGCAGCAAAAGAGGCAGTTTGGATAAAGAAGTTTATCACTGAGCTCGGTGTGGTCCCTAGCATCGTGGCTCCCATAGAGTTGTACTGTGACAACTCCGGGGCGATCGCACAAGCCAAGGAACCAAGATCACACCAGAAATCAAAGTATGTACTTAGGAGATTCCATCTTATTCGTGATATGATCGATCGAGGAGATGTGAAGATGTGCGGGATTCCAACGGATGACAATCTTTCAGATCCGCTCACAACACCTCTTGCACAGCGAAAGCATGAAGGGCACGCCAGATCTATAGGCATACGAGATGCGCTAGATTGGCTCTAGTGCAAGTGGGATACTGTTAGAATAGGTGCCCTAGAGGCATCTAATATTTAGTATGAACATTGTAATTGGCTAGAATATTCATTTATTAAATATTGTGATATTTAATATAATGAAGTCCTTAGATATAATTTGTTGTTTATCTTAAATATCCTTAGCCCATTATATTGATTAATAGGATGATCAAATATAGACTAGTATGTGTGTAGATTGATATGGAGATATCAAGTCTAACACATGGGTATGCATTAGGAGTAATGGCATACTGGATTGAACCACAACAAGAATGATACATTAGATTATTTTAAAGTCACAATCGCTTCTCGTAGTGCTAATAAAATTGCAATCCTTAGACTTGAAGTTACTAGATACTCTAGTTGTGAAATATCGTGCTTTGATGTTATCAAACGTTGCACCGTAACTAGGTAATCATAAATATAGCTATCGGGCATGATAGGAAGCAAGCTAAGAGATCGTAGTAATGTAGAGACGATTTGTCCCTCCCACATAATGGAAGAAAATATCCACGGCCACTCGAGAGATGAGGCTTATTGAATGTCTGGCCAGACTCAGATAAATCAGTATGGAGATATTGATGTTATCTGCTTGCATAAGCATATTCCCAGGATCGAGGAACTATGGCTTGGCTATATGAGTGTGACTATTTATGTCTCGTGTCCAGTCCGGATATGGAGACAAAAGGATAGTGCAATATGATATGTTGGGCACAAGAGGTTTGTCGGGATCACTGACTATTTCTATTAGTTGGGTGGCATGGATGTATTGCTAGACACCGCTCGATGTTAGTAATATGTTACTGCCAACTAAGTAGAAACCTATGGGGTCACACGTCAAATAGAGTGGAACTAGATTTGGAATTAATTAATATGATTAATTAATAAGAAGGATCATTGTGCAACACCTTGCAAACTTAGTAGGACTAATATGCAAGGAAGGGACTAATCCGATTTCATGTAGAACTCGGAAGGACCTTTATGTAGTTAACAAGGAGTTGTTGGAATATATAAAGGATGCTCTAGCTTCCTTCCCACTAATGTTATTAGACACAACAAAAGGGAGTAGGAGAGAGCAAAAGAGAAAGCAAGAACAAGCTATAGATGTCCGTCCCTAGCCCATCCAACCCCTTCCCGTCGGCTCAAAGAGAGGGCCGAATCCCTCTCTTTGCTTCCTTTGGTTGCTTAATTGCTTCTTCCCTCTTCCTCTGGTCCAAGCTATCACTTGAGAAGGTAGAATCTAGATCTCACCTCTAGACGTGGATCAACAGTAGACACGAGGATAATATTCTTCGTGTGATCTCCCAAACCAAAAGGTACACAACTACTATGTCCTTTATCATGTTATGATGTCTCTTCCTGTGATCCTTCGTGGGCTTTGAGTAGGATTAAATTTTTGTTATTCCGCTGCGTTACCTACGTCAAAACCCAAAAAATATTAGATTGCCACTAGGGCACGTATTCCAACAGGTTGTGTCGAGGAAGTTTTGCTTCCTCGCCTGAGGTGGAGTTGTGAGCTCCTCGAGGACTGGGCTCAAGGTGTTACACCTCAGCCCAAGTACTCGTTCCACTTGTGGACCATGGCCTACTGCTTTTGTAGTGGCAAGCGCATTGATATTCCTCTGTTCATTTACAAATGCATTATGGAGAGGAAGGATCATTAAAATAGGAGAGCGCCTTGCCACATCTACATTCTCCTCAAGCTAGCAATAGATATTGGCGTTAGAGTGGCTGAGGTAGAGCTAGACTTGAAGGAGAGTGCGGGATACAATTAAGAGAAGATTCATGACCCCCTGAAATCCCCAGAACCTGTGAGAGCCCCAAGACAAAAGAAGAAGAGAGAGGCTAGTAGCTCGGGCTCCAATGTGGAGTCCCAACTTGCTACGATCACTCATATGCTGGAGCAGCAGAGAGATCAGGAAGACCGGGACACAGCTAGGTCTCGGAAACAGTTTGACCATATCCGCAGTAGTGTGAGCCAGACCGGTCGTGGCTCAGAGCATTTGAGCTTTGAGAACAACGAGCAAGCTGGGTGGATCCAGGACTTAGCCAAGGCGGCTAATGTCACTTTTGAGAAATCGCACACTTATGACGGACTCTTAAGTTACTAGTTAGATGCATATCAGGATTCGAATCCTGATGAGGAGACTTAGTTACACTAGACCCACCAACCCTACGCTTAGGCAACTGAGTCCTCTTGATTTCACTCTATCTTTCGTTGAGGACAACGAAGCGCATAAGTGTTGGGGAGTTTTAGCGATCCGCTAGTTAGCCATTGCATAGCCTTGTTACATTTAGTTTAGTGAGTCAGCTTCGATTCAGTTTTGCATGTAGGGTCAGTCCGTTAGGTTTCCATTTGGACGTTTAAATATGATGCACTGTGTAAGATCACAGGTTGTGCAAGGATTGAAATAGCTTGACTATTTCAAGGCCTTGAATCAGCTTTCAAAGTCTTGAATCAGTTATCATAGGCTTGAAAAGCTATTTTCAAGGTCTTGAGACTGGATTCAAAGCCTTGAAACTGTTAACCTACATGAACATTCTCAAGGGGAGTTTTCTGTAAACTCTTCTAAGTTGATTTCATATCTCACATTTATATAATTGATTTAACTTTATTTGATGATGAATGAAAAATTATTCTAACATGTTTGAACATAAAATATCATCTGTTTGACTATGATTTTGCAGGGAAGTTTATTTCCTAGTTTGCAGGGAATATTTCCTAACCTGACTTGTGCAGGGATGGAAATAACTGAGAAGATGATTCTGTGTTTAATCTGACTGGTATGATAGCTTCTCAATCTATTAAAAAGAAAGATCACAAAATTACCTCTGGAGATTGTGATCACTTAACCGTTGGAGAAGATTGTTAAAGAGTCAAAGTTTGTTGCCTACAAAATAGGAGTTTTGTTGCTGAAAATCCGAGAAGATTTGCAGAGCTGTTTGAAGTTTAAATAGAGCTCATTTCTGAAGCAACAAAACACAACACTCAAAGGAAAAAAAGAAAGAGACAAGTCTGGATTGACAAGAATCAAAGAAGTTCATCAATATCACAATTCATTTCACAGAAGTTCACTGCATACTTCACTGCAGTTTCTACACTCTAGTGTTCTTCTGTATTGTGCTTTATTGGTAGATCATTTCTGTAATATTTCTATCTTTATTCTCGAGGATTTTTCAAAGTGAACAATAGAGAATTCTTAGTTAATCAGTTAGCTAGAGCAGGTACTAGATAGGTTAGGGAGAACCACAAGCTGTAACAGAGTAAGGCATATCTCTGTGCTTGAGATCTAGGGCTTAGCTTTTGATTAATAAGAATTGTGTTGAAAATCCTGCAGGGATTAGATCCCTGAGGTAGAGATTAGGTCCAAGTGGACTGAACTCTATAAATCATTTGTCTCTTGCATTTACAGTTTCTTTACTTACTCAGTTTTTACAGCATTCAAACTTGTCTATTTTTCAAGGGTTTGAAACTCTTTTCAAGGCCTTGAAAAGGACTTGACTGATCCATTTCAAACTGTATTTCATTCCCAAGGCTTGAACTTGTTTTCAAGGCCTTGAACTTCATTAGCATTCACAAGATCTTATTATCTTAGCAAGTTTTGCAAAAAGTTGGCATACTCTATTCAACCCCCCCCCACCCGGTCTGCACTTTTATTTATTGAGTCCTCCTACCCAAAAGTTTTGGTTAATTGAGTTGAACAAATCATACAAAGTAAGGAAAAAATAAAAAAATAAAATAAAAAATAAATAGACAAGTAGAAAAATCCAAAAAAAAAAAAAAAAAAAATTGAGAAAGGGAAACTTAGGATCTAGAAACCGAAGAGAATCCAGTGAATGAGCTCATGATAGTAGGAAGAACCGTAGTAGGGAGACTTAAATTATAGTATTTTGTGCACAAGTCTCACGAAGGGATGTCCCGGGTATCTAAGGAATAGTGAAAGTAGATTACTATCATACTTTTGATTCCTTTATTGTGCTAGGGGAATTGAGTCTCTAGGTGATTGAATATTCTGTTTCTCATGGAAACTTGTGGAATCTTAAAATTTTGTGTGGACCTTCGTGTAGAGTCGGTTCAATGTGGTACGAGTCTTCGGCCTAAGTGAAGTCATGAGCGTACACCACCATCCCTTAAGGTGGTTCTAAGATAAAATCCTAAAAAGCCCACACTCTTAATCTCTATTGCACGATTGTAAAAACATAGGAGAAAAGAAAAGAAAAATACAAAATCTAAAAATTGAGCTTCAAGGAGAAATAACCTAATGTGCTTCCGTTTGCGCAGAAAATTTGGATTCCATCCATCGTAGAGCTTAAGAGGGAAACTAAAGTCAAGTAGTATTACACATGAGTTGTGTCTTCCAGTAATGGGACAATTTTTCATTCAAAGAAATAACGACTAAGAGGGTCTGTAAACCTCAAATGACTTGGCGAAGAAAGATCACTTAGTAACTTGAGATGCCTAGACACCTTGAGTTGAAAGACGTGCCATATCTTGGTTTGATTTGGTGGATGTTTGGGGACGCCTTAGTGAGATTGTGCATAGGATCATCTTATATTATTTCTTTCTACCTGTTGTGAAATTTCAAAATGAGCTAGTGAGGATTTGATGATTTCGGTTCGTGATAGAGAGGTTGCCCAATCTCGCCTAAAAATAAAAGAAAAAAAAATATTCTTTAATTTGTTGCATTGTACATACTTGAGTTGCATTGTATATATCATGTAGTTTTCATAGTCGTATCTTTGTGTATTGAGCCTTGAGTCGTGTTAGCTAGTGTATGGAAAGTATGCAAAGCGGTGGGGGTATGCATTTGTTGTACGGGCATGTATGAAATGTCTCTTGTGTGGGGTTGAGCGTCATCGTTGCTCAGGACGAGTGAAGAGCAAGTGTGGAGGAATTTGGTAGCGTCTTTTAGGAGCTATATTTCTTTAACATTAACCACATGATTCAGAGGTTTTTGGGAGAGTTTAGAGCCTAAAATTGTTGAAAGAATGCATAACCCGAGATTGTTACATGATTCCGAAATGACCAAATAACCCCTGGCTTAAATACCGGTTATTACATATACGGTCAAGTAATACAGTGGAGTATTCGGGACTCCCAGTTATCGAACCCAAGGAAAGGTGTTTACTATGCTAACTTTAAGAATTGAATCTACTTTATTAAGTAACCGATAAAAGTATGATAACTGAGAGTCCCAATTCTATTAAGTAACCGATAAAATTACCCTCTTATAGCCACTCCTAATTCAATTCTTAAAGTTATGATAGTAAACACATTCATTTGGGTTTGATAATTGAGAGTCCCAAATACTCCACAGTATTACTTGATCGTATACTTGCGCAGCATCCGTAATATAGACGCGTCATAAACTCAGTGCAAGAAGCCTGCTATGCAAAGGCTAAAAGTTTGCTTATCGAGGAACGTGTGAATGAAGAGGTTAAATGGACTAAAGATTTGAGCGATCCCACCTATAACGATTACGCAAATGACGCTGTGCTTTACGGAGATGGTGACGAGAATCTGGTTGTTCGCAAGTGAGACGACCCGAGATCTCGGTTCAGGGCTAAAGAGACAATCGATAGGCAAAAGTAGTAATATAGTTACGAATATTAAATTTTATTTAATAAATACAACAATCTTGAGAAGATAGATTACAAATATAATGTGTGAGAAATAATCTATGTGATCTACTAAGTGATCAAACTTAAGCTAAACGTCTTCGTCTCGATCCACGTTCCCACCCCCACCTTGTTTGATGACATGCGGATTTAAAATGGCAACAGCCGACGCAGTTTTGAAGAAAAATCATCAGTAAAAACTGAGTAAATACAAACTACGACATGTAAAGCAACGAGTGGCACATAAGCATGAGTTGAAGCACATCAGAAGATTTAAAACAATAAAACAAACAGGTTGGGGAATTTGGAACAACTGAAGGTAACCGAGTAACAAAAACCTCTCAATTTAAGAACATTGAGAAACCACAAGTATTCAGTAATATATCCAGAGTAAGCAAGTTTCTTTGAACTGATAACAATATTAATTCACGAGTGGCCAATGTTCTTGTTAGCTCATTTATTTCGATTAGGGCATATCCAGAGCCACAAACAACGTCAATAGAGTAGTCAAATTTTCTTTCAAGTCCAATTTAACCGTTAAGTTTAGCTGAGGCATGTCCAGAGCCACCAGCAGG
The DNA here is from genome assembly GCA_023055425.1 of Linanthus parryae. Lineage (NCBI taxonomy): Eukaryota > Viridiplantae > Streptophyta > Magnoliopsida > Ericales > Polemoniaceae > Linanthus > Linanthus parryae. The sequence goes on along the minus strand of JALGPY010000007.1, from coordinate 46,987,725 downwards.
ATCGATGTAAACAGAGGGATCACGAAATAATCACAAAGGGTTCCTTCTGGGGTCCATCAAACTCTATTTCACCCGAGCGTTAAGGGAGCCCATACGTCAATACTCGCCCACAACAATAGCTAAAAGGCCTTAAGTGTCGACACCCTATACCGTAGTGACCCTTAAAAGTATAAGTTGCACTCTATAGCTCTAACAAACCCTTGGCCGTAATACCTTGGTACATTTTGGCTCATAGGGTGCGGATTTGTGAACAATTAAGTTCCATCCAATAATAGATAAAATCATATTATCACCATATCACATGTAAAGTTCCAGGACTTATAAAGAGGATTCAATTTATATCCAAACAATTTCGAGTATTAAATCATGCTTTTCATACTTTTTCAATCAACAAATATTCATTCGAGCCGTCACAAACACTCACATTTTGATAAGTAAACGTCGCACATATGTACTTACCACTGTGATGAAGCACAACTAAAAGTAAGAAATTAATCCTAGCACTCCAACGACAACCGCTCTCTCCTACGAGGTCGAGGTCTACAATCACACGTATAACGTATTCATTACAACTAATTTACACATGCATTATACAAATGCAAACCTACATGCCACATATTCCTATATGTCACCAATGCACATATAATTATGTTCACTTATTAAAATAAATCAAATAATACACTTAGAATTTCAAAAATTCAAGTTTTCTAAAAACGGTGGAACTACAATTCTGGACAAAATTGTAGCTCTGACTTTAGAGCCATATTTACCATATGAAAGCATCTCTTAAAATCATAAAATTAATTTACGATCAACCTACATGTGTCTAATTTAAGGAACACCAAGAAAATCATGCTTATCTATTATAAAACTCAAGTTAAAAAAATAACAAACGCTTCTATGTAGAGACAAGTTTGGCAGAAAGTTTAAACTCTGAAGAACAATTACTACTACTTGGAGAATAGGAAAAATTACCATATTCTCCAGAATAAATCTACTATGTGTCTAGTTTATGCACAAGAAAGATTGGGTGCCAAAAGATTCCGAAAAGGGGGGTTTTAATAAAAGTGTCAAGAATGATCCAGAAACTGAGTTTCAGAAAACATACAAATTAAAATTAGCATATCTCTCTAACGAAAATGGCTATGCAGTTGATTTTTTTCTCCAAATGACCCTCTCTGAGTCTAGTTTTAGAGTAGGCAAAAGTTCAAAATTTCAAAGAGATTTTTTTTTTGAGATAATACATGTTTTACACAAACTGGTCAGATTGTATCAACATGTAATATTTCAAAAATCAACAAGAATGGTTCTAGTAGTACATGCAACTTAAGAAGACTTGCCCAAATAACATCATTTTAAGAATTAAAATAAAATTTTACACGCTCGTGACACAAATTATCAAAAATCTCTTGAGTAACAAATGCAAAGAAGATGACATTCACAACATGCATGTGGGTTCTAGTGTGGGTTTCATAAAATATTTAAAATATTGGAGTTTAACTCTTGATCAAACCATGAAAATGAAGAATCAAACATGGAAAGGCAGAAATATAAGATGAAATATCATCGATCAAAGAAAAACATGAACATGCATGTATGAATTCAAGACTAGAAGGAAGATTTACCCCAAGATTCAAGAAGGGGTGAGTGAAAGAGTGAAATTGCCTCCAATCCTTGAGTATAATGGTGAAATAACTCCCTTCCGTAGTTTTAACAAGCTTGGAATCAAGTTTTTCATGCTTGGGAGACTAGAAATTGAAATTTTGATGAAGTTTTGTAGGATTCAAACTCCCAAAACGGGAATGAATTTGTGGGGAGAGAATAATGTCATTGATTGTTCTTCAATGGAGGAATTGAGTGGACAGAAGAAGATGATGTTGCATAGAGTGTGATGGTTAGTGTAGGTATACATACATAAGTGTAGTAGTGATGGTGAAGATAAATAATAGTTTACCAGAGTTGACTTAGTTAGTGGTGAGGTGTGGGAGTGAAAATATAGATTGGAAGAATTGATAAATTGTGGTAGAAATAGAAAACAAGTAAAGTTGAGGGGTTAAAATGCAACTTCTAGTTACTAGCTAACACATAACTACTTTTTGTTTTTATATTTTGGAAAACTACAAAATAATTCTAAATAAATTAATATTTATATAAATGTTAAAAATACACAATTAGAAACCAACAAATAAGTCCCAAAAATACAAAATAAATTTTAAATAGTATTACTCAAGTTTCCAAAACTACAAAATAATCTCAAAATAAACTTCTTGTATTATCATAGATCTCGAATGATATCCTTAAAATTTAAAACTAAGAATAAGTCCTTAATAAGTTTGAAATATTAATTTCTTAAAATTCTCATTTTTTTTTGGCATGACCACATAACCCCTAACTTAAATACGGGGTATTACATTATATCCCCCTTAAAATCAAGCTTCGTCCCCGAAGCTTAAGAAAACTTTTGCGTAAAACTACGATATGCTTCACGAGAATGCAGCTAATGCACATGAGAGTTGTATGCAATGCTAATGCACATGCATCACTTATATTAACGGGAACGAGCTCTTGGTCGTTTAGTCTCCTCACTCGTATGACATTAGGGATTCATATAAAATTAAACCAAGTAAAAGGTCGACATCAAATTTTGAATGGTCTACTCCAACATACAAGTTCCCAAATTTAGAAACGATTCAAAAAGAAAATTGTAGCATTTAAACAAATCTCGAAACTTTTTAAAATATAATTCGATTAAAACTAACATGTCATAATCCTGGACTCGTACACATTAAAATGTTGTCTTACCTTTATAGTATTAGATAAACCAATCACCTCAAGTGCTCCACGCATACGAGGGAGAAAGAACACTATGTGTCGTTACAAAACGTGTCTCTCCATCACAACTCACATGTGTTTCAAATGTTCCAACTTAGTCTACACAGCGGGCACAACTCATAGTGCCGTCGTACTAAGAGTCACGCCAGCGGACTGCTAAACAAAGTGGTCCATATCACTTGGCATTTGGTATCTCCGCACCCAATCACTTTTTAGAAACATTTTTTTTAAAGAATACTTTATTGTCAAAACTTTCTAACTTTGAAAATGACCATGCCAAATTAAATCAAAATTAGACCAAACAAAATATCATCTTAAAATTCGTCGCTCGTAGGTAAGAAAAGAATGGTCTCGGGGTCTTCTAAGTCAAAACTTCATTACTCTCTCGTCGGAAAATTAGCACAAAAATATAAAGAGTCATAGATACACATTACACAATTATAGCAAGCATTTCGAGATAAATAATCTATGTCATCTGCTAAGTGATCTAACTTAAGCTAAACGTCTTCCTCTCGATCCACGTTCCCACCCACACCTTGTTTGATGACCTGCTGTTTTAAAATGGCAACAACCGACGCATTTTTGAAGAAAAAGCATCAGTAAAAACTGATTAAATACAAACTAAAACATGTAAATCAACGAGTGGCATAGAAGCATGAGTTGAAGCACATCAGAAGATTTAAAACAATAAAACTAACAGGTTGGGTAATTTGGAATAACTGAAGGTAACCGAGTAACAAAAACCTCTCAATTTAAGAACATTGAGAACCAAGATTATTAAGTAATATATTGATGCGCAGAATACAGGTTGTTCGCAAGTATACGAAATTAAGTAATACCGGGTGTATTTCAACTCGGGTTGTTGATCCCACAGAGACTGTTTCGGGTTTTCTCAAGTAATCAGTTTCAGTTAACCGAATGTAACGACAAGGAGTTGGTTGTGATTGTAGTTTGCTAACCTAAAACAGAATTTAAAAGACAAGAACGTAAATATTTTTTTGAGACGTTTTTCAGGAATAAGCTGAATTGGTTGTTACTATAATTGATGGGAACTAGGCTCCAGGATCCCCTAGGGTTTCTACAGATTTCAATTTTTCGTTTGATATGAAAACACTCGACAGTTTTGTTATCTGTGTAACGTACCGGTTGTGCAGTGACCTTTCAGCTTCCACACGTTATCCCGATCCTGCAGACTTTCAGATTCCTGTTAAGCTTCCTAAGTCTGCAGTCTCGTTCTAATCCTGTTAGGGTTTCTAACCTGTCCGAATGGCCCGGGTCAAATTCTCTAAAAGTTGGTCTCACGTTTTTCGGTGCTAGCCCTATCTCCCTTTCTCTGGTCGGTCTATCAAGGTAAGGTACTAAATCCTGACTTTTCTTCCTAACCCTAACCTGAAGATTTCACCTACAGGCTCAGGTCTATAGAAATCCGGGGTGATCAATCCTATCATGCATATACGAGAATAATCAAAGCCAGAATAACAGATACAACTGCTGAATTAAGATATCAATCATGAATCCATAATCAAACTAGTCATAAAATCTGGATAAAAAACCCTAGGTTCACCGAGAACCTAGGTAAGAAGTTTAGCTACTAATAGTCATACTACTAAAACACAGTTTCTGAATGTAAAGAGAGAGAATGAAATCAAACTAAATCTTCGAATCTCGAATCGCTCTTCCGTGCTCTTCGGGGATGCTCTGACTTGTCCTTCGGTTGTACTGTGTGTTGTGTGTCTCCAAAACGAGTCTAGACGAGTCTTTAAATAGTGCTGTTTTTGCCCGAAACGCTTGTGCCAGAATTTAAAACTGCCATCGGTCCACCGAGTCGTAAAAAAGTCAACCTGGCTGCGTATATACGCAACCAGGGCCCACCAAACTCACTCCCCCACCCCTGCCTGCGTATATACGCAGCCTCTTGCGTATATACGCAGGCAGGGGCTTTTCCTTGCCTGGCTTTGTCCTCTGCTGGGCCTGGTTGGGTCTTCTGGGTCCCACACTTCTGCCTGAAGCCTCCGGTTTGCCTTCCTTGGTGTTTTCTTGCTTTTCCGTGTTCCCGTCTTGGCTCGATCTCGTGCACGTTTCCCGAGACAGACCTGGTTCGGTCCCGACATGCTTCCCGATGCACCTTCCCGAACCTGTTCCTGAAAAGGCAACATGAACAGAACCCGCGATCATATCCAATAAAAGCATAAAATAAGCAGGAATCCAGAAAGTGCAAATAAACGTCTCGTTCTAACATTCCGACGCATTCTAAGGCAAATCCCGGCAAAAGACGCTGTTTTCTGACACAAATGCTCGTGAAATCAGGCCATAATATAACCCCTAATTGGGCGTTATCATATATCCAGAGTAAACAAGTTATTTTGAACTGATAACAATATTAATTAACGAGTGGCTAATGTTTTTTTCAACTCATATATTTCGATTAGGACATATCCAGAGCCACAAACAACGTCAATAGAGTAGTCAAACTTTCTTTCAAGTCCAACTTAGCCGTTAAGTTTAGCTGAGGCATGTCCAGAGCCACCAACAGGATCGATGTAAACAGAAGGATCACGAAATAATCACAAAGGGTTCCTTCTGGGGTCCATCAAACTCTATTTCACCCGAGCGTTAAGGGAGCCCATACGTCAATCCTCACCCACAACAATAGCTAAAAGGTCTTAAGTGTCGACACCCCTATACCGTAGTGACCCTTACAAGTATAAGTTGCACTCTATAGCTCTAACAAACCCTTGGCCGCAATACCTTGATACATTTTGGCTCATAGGGTGCGGATTTGTGAACAATTAAGTTCTATCCAATAATGATAAGCATTGCTTCAATGACATTAGCCATAAGAAAATGTAGGATCGCTTCGCGCCTCCCATTAAAAACACAACTCTGTGCATCGTCCTAAATCTATTAGAGGTATCCTTTTAAATTTATTTATCATAACCAAAGTTAGTATACAATCTTCACAAGTCATTTTCAAGAGTTCTTATTATAAATCAATAATCATAAATTTTCAGTATAAATCATGCTTTTCGTACTTTTCCAAATACGACGATATTCATTTAAAACGTGAGACACATGGGCACAATGTGATAATTAAAGTTCAAACATATGTATTTCATTTCTTCTCTTTATCATAGTCAAAATCTAGTTATCAACTTATCACAAGTAAATTTCCAGGACTTATAAAGAGGATTCAATTTATAACCAAACAATTTCGAGCATTAATGCTTTTCATACTTTTTCAATCAACAAAAATATTCATTCGAGACATCACAAACACTCACATTTTGATAACTAAAAGTTGCACATATGTACTTACCACTGAGATGAAGCACAACCAAAAGTAAGAAATTAATCCTAGCACTCCAACGACAACCGCTCTCTCCTACGAGGCCGATGTCTACAATCACACGTATAACGTATTCATTACAACTAATTTACACATGCATTATAAAAATGCAAACCTACATGTCACATAGTCCTATATGTCACCACTGAACATATAATAATGTTCACTTATCAAAATAAATCACACAATACACTTAGAATTTCAAAAATTCAAGTTTTCTAAAAACGGTGAAACTATAATTCTAAACAGAATTGTAGCTCTGAATTTAGAGCCATATTTACCATATGAAACATCTCTTAAAATCATGAAATTAATTTAGGATCAACCTACATGTGTCTAATTTCATAATTACCAAGAAAATCATGCATAGATATTATAAAACTCAAGTTACAAATATAACTAACACTGCTATGCAGCGACAAGTTTGGCAGAAAGTTTCAACTTTGAAGACAAATTACTACTACTTGGAGAATATGAAAAATTCTCATCTTCTCTTGAATGAATCTACTATGTTTCTAGTTTCATAACAAGAAAGATTGGGTGACAAAAGTTTCTCAAAAGGGGGTTTTTAATCGAAATGCCAAGAATGGTCCAAAAACAGAGTTTCATAAAACATGCAACTTAAAATGAGCATATATCCCTAACCAGAATGGCTATGGAGTTGATTTTTTTCTCTAAATGGCCCTATATGAGTCTTGTTTCAGAATAAGAAAGATTTCAAAATTTCAAAGAGACAAAAGTTTGAGATAATACATGTTTTGCACAAACTGGTCAGATTGTATCAACATGTAAGTTTTCAAAAATCAACAACAATGGTTCTAGTAGTATATGCAGCTTAAGAAGACTTGAATGTCACCTAAATAACATCATTTTAAGAATGAAAATAACATTTTTACATGTTATTGACACAAATTAATAAAAATCTCTTGAGCAACAAATGCAAAGAAGATGACATTCACAACATGCATGTGGGTTCTAGTGTAGGTTTCATAAAATATTCAAAATTTTGGAGTTTAACTCTTGATCATACCATGAAAATGAAGAATCAAGCATGGAAAGGCAGAAATATAAGATAAAATATCATCAATCAAAGCAAAACATGAACATGCATGTATGAATTCAAGACTAGAAGGAATATTTACCCCAAGTTTCAAGAAGGGGTGAGTGAAAGAGTCAAATTGCCTCCAATCCTTGAGTATAATGGTGAAATAGCTCCCCTCCATAGTTATCCAAGCTTGGAATCAAGTTTTTCATGCTTGGGAGACTAGAAATTGAAGTTTTGTGGACGTCAAACTCCAAAAATGGGAATGGATTTGTGGGGAGAGAATAGCACCATTGAATGTTCTTCAATGGAGGAATTGAGTGGAGAGAAGAAAGTGATGTTGCATAGAGTGTGATGGTTAGTGTGGGTATACATAAGTGGAGTAGTGATGGTGAAGATAAATAATAGTTTACTAGAGTTGACTTAGTTAGTGGTGTGGGGTGGGAGTGAAAATATAGATTGGAAGAGTTGATAAATTGTGTTAGAAATTGAAAACAAGTAAAGTTGAGGGGTGAAAGTGCAATTTTTAGCTACTAGCTAACACATAAAAACTTTTTGTCTTTCTATTTTGGAAAACTACAAAATAATTCTAAATAGATTACTATGTTTATAAATGTTAAAAATACACAATTAGAAACCAACAAATAAGTCTCAAAAATACAAAATAAATTTTAAATAGTATTACTCAAGTTTCCGAAACTACAAAATAATCCCAAAACAAACTTCTTGTATAATCGTAGATCTCGAATGATATCCTTAAACTTTAAAATTAAGAATAAGTCCTTAATAAGTTTGGAATATAAATTTCTTAAAAATGTCTGGTCTGACCCGGTTTCCGAGGAACCGGAGATGCTACTCGTGGAGCTGCCGCTAGAGTCGGTCCGGTAGACGACCGCCCGACGTGCTCGTGGACGGGGACGGTAGTCGGAGGACTGGGACTCTGATCCAGTCCAACTACTTGGTGGCTGGGATCGTAACCTCGTCCTGTCACTCGAAGGCTGCTGGGTTCGTGACCCAGTCTGACGACCCGTGGGCTGCTGGGATCGTGTCCCAGACTGACGTCTCTTTGGCGGCTGAGGTGGCTGAGTCGGGGAAGGTGGCTGAGTCGGCGGTGGTGGGGCTGAGGTAAACTCGCTAGAGTCCGCCTCGTCTGACCAACTCGTAGTGTAGCTGCTGGAGTAGGTAGGAGGGAAATACAGCGGTAATGGCGGGTCTCGGCCTGCGTGCTGGGCCGCCTCACGCTGCTCCTCTCGAATACTGGTAAATGCAGCGTTATGGTCCTTGGCCATCTTCCGCTGAGTCCGTCGGGAGTGTTTGAATGCCCTCCAAAGCTTGCCTACTTTCTCGAGCAATTTCTCCCCGATGGACTTATGGCCCCCACGACATCCCTCAAATCCCTCGTCTACTCGGGACAGCCTACGTGGTGGAGCCGGTCTGGCTCTCGGAGTCGGGTCTGCCCATGGGGTCGGTCGGGCTCTCGGAGTCGGGTCGGCCCATGGGGTCGGCTTGGCTCCCTCTCTGGCTGGCTGACTCGGGACAGCTCTCTGACTACCCTCCCTACTCGACTCTCCATGCTCACGTTCTCGACTCGTACGGTATCGCCGAAGTCCGGCTGATGCCTACCGACTGACGGGTCTCTCTTGAGTCGATCTCCACCTAGGGGCAGGTGCAGTGTAAGGGTCCTCCTCCTTGGGGTCGTCATCCCCGTCTAAGTCAATGACCGACTCGTGATGACCAGGTGGACCCGGGTTCCGGGTCACTATCTTCCTATAGGTGCTCAAAATCGGAGGGGCTAAGTCGCCCTCCTGGAGAATCAAGGGGACGTCATATTCCCGAGCCATTTTGGCGATGAGGTTACTATACCCCAACCCCTTATAGCTAGCAGTCGCATTCCGTTCCTGCATATATACCCAAATGCGACGTGGGATGTCGACATCTCTCCGGAGAACTAAGCAATATACCAAAAGGACATACTCGTAATCCAAATGGGTAAAATGTTGGATCCCCACCACGCGGTTCACCACCCACTCGCCCCACCACCGTGGTGGTCCGGTAATATATCGAGAGTGAAGTTTCATGCCTCTCAGCCCCTCACCGCCTCTCTCAAAGTGGGCCCCCGCAACACCACCAGTCACAACCCGCAGAATTTCTGCATCGCTCGAAGGGTAGTCATCACACTCAGCATAGGCGCAAGGGACATTCGTCAATGATATCCCGTAGGCCTGGCGGATACTGTCCACCGTCACCAACATAAACCGCCGACGGCAAAACACCCAGCGGGTGTCACCGTTGGCCTCCCCTGCCCCCTTATGCATAAGTTGCTGTAAAACTCTCTAACCAAAGAGGAACTGGACACTTTCTCAAACCCGTTAAGGGACTGTCCGAAAAGGTCAAAACGACTGGCATACGCAGCCATCTCTGGAGGCATACTAACGTCATCTACCTCAAAACGGTACTCCCTAGGCAGTTTATGACCCATCTTTGTCCCCGTCATGTAATAGTAATGGGCGTAATGGTTAACAAAACGAAAACTGTCATACTTGCCCGAGTGAATTGACTCCTTCAGGAGGTCAGTAGGGTATTCGTCCCGGTTCGGGTCAATAATCGGCACTCCGTAATTCATGGCAGAAAAAATAAGAATCTCGAAAAACGTGCCGCCTCGGGAATTGTGCAGAAATAGCAAAACGTGCACGTGAAATGTGTGTCTCAGTAAATAATCCACCTAGGATCTACAAGAGGTCCATGTTGGAATAGATGCCCTAGAGGCAATCTAGTTTAGTATGAATTATTTGTGGCTAGAAATTCATTTATTATTTATTGGATATTTAATATAATGAAGTCCTTAGATTTACAATTGTGTTGTTTATCTTAAATATCCCTAGTCAAGTATAATGATTAATGAGACAATCATCTATAGACTAGTATGGGTTTGGATTGATATGGAGATATCACGATCCAACACATAGGTGTGCATTAGGGAATGTTGCACTGGATTGACCCATCTCCGAGAAGGCTACATACACGTTATGTTGAGTCACAAGCGCTTCTCGCGGTGCAATGGTATTGTCATCCTTAGACTTGAAGTCACTAGATATTCTAGTTGTGGGTTATTGTGATCTTGGTAGCGTTAAACGCTACACAGTAACTGGGTAGTTATAAAGGCGTGTACTGGATACAATAAGAAGCAAGCTTAGAGATCGTAGTGGACGTAGATAGAATTTGTCCCTCCCACATAACGGGAGCAAATATCCTAGGCCACTCGAGGGATAGTGCTTATAGAATGTCTAACCAGACTCAAATAAATCAATAAGGGATATTGATGTTATTTGCACGAATAAGGCTATTCCATGGATCGAGAAACTATGGATTGGATATACGAGTGTGACTTGTATGTCTCGTGTCCAATCCGGATATAGAGACAAAGGGATGAGACAATTACTTGTACAAAGGTTGTCAAGATGACTATTCTATTAGTTGGCTAGAATGGATGTTGTGCTAGAGACCGCTCCATATTAGCAAATAGTTGCTACCAACTACATAGAACCTATGGGGTCACACGCTATATAGAGTTGAACTAGATTTGGGAATTAATTAATTGGATTAATTAATTAGAAGGATCACTTTGCAAACCCTTGCAAACTTAGTAGGGACTAATTTGCAAGGAAGGGACTAAATTGAATTCTAGTAGGACTAGAATAAGTCCTTTAGGTAGTTGGCAAGGAGTTGTTGGACTATATAAAGGACCTTCCTTCCTTCCTTCCCACATAACTTATGCTAATTAGTGAACATAACAAGAGTGGGAGAGAACAAAAGGAGAGAGAGCAAGCAACAAGGAGGCCCGACCGCCCCCTTGCCGCCGCCCCTTCCCCGTCGGCCAAAGGAGTCCGAGACCCTCCTTTTGGGTCTCGTTTTGCGTGATTTCTTCTTCCTCTTCCTCTTCCGGGCTAGCACCAAGGACTTGGGAGATCTAGGATCAACTCTAGGCGTGGATCAACTATAGAGAACGTGACACAATTCGCGTTTGAAGTCATCAAGGAGAACCCAAAGGTGTGTTTATGATTTCTAACCCTTACCATCGTTATGTCTCTTGACTTGTGATCCTTGGAGGGTTTTGCATGGTTTTATGTTTGTTTATGCTTCCGTTGTGCAATCCATGAATCAAAACCCTACAGTGGTATCAGAGCCACAGGTCGTAGAGCATAAACGTGGTTTATGTGTTACGTTTTAGTTGTTTTACACCTTAATTTGATTGTTTATCGCGTAAAACAAGACAAATCAAGCATGGGATGCAATTTGTCAATAATTAATCATAACAAGATCCAATTTTTGCATTGGATGCATGAATTGGTGAGTTTGAGAAATTTTAGGATCTTAGATCTAGGTTTGGGCATCCTTGGGGAAGAAGGAGTTCTCCCAAAACAAGGAAACAACCAAACTTGGGCACCAAGCAAGGGAGTTGTTTTGGAAACAACTCCCTCAAGGAAGTTCGGCCCCCCTAGGAATCGCCCCCCTTGCTTGCCGCCCAAGCTTGGCCGCCCTAGGGGCCGGGCGGCCCTAACCCGCGGGCCTAGGCTTGTGGGTTTTGGGCCGGGCCGGCCCTAGGGCTTTGTGGTTCACATTGTTGGGCCCGGGCAATTTGATTGTTGGGCCCATGGACCGTTTTAACCCTAAAAATCCTAAAATCAATTAAAATTGACCAAGCGCTTTAAAATTGGATTTTAACTGTTTATGTGCAAATCGCATGGTGATTGGATATGGCCTTAGGATGTCGCTTGATGTGGATGTTTAATTTTGTGGTTTGGTTTTACGGCCTGCGAGCTGATCAATTAATTGTAATAATTAATTAAGGTTTTATGGCCTGCGTGCCATTTTTTTTTCTCAACTTGTGAGATTTATTTTATTTAGTATAGAAGTTAGCTAGTGCTAGATAAAGTAGATTGTTAGCCAAGATTGAAGAAAAGAAGCCCAAAGCCAAAGAAGCCACAAAAGATGGAGCATGGAGTATGGAACATTCCACAAGACTATGAAGTATGGACCAAAAGATCAAGACGCATGGAGATGTGTTTGCTTTAGGGTTCATAGATAATTCCATTGGCTTGGAATTATCTTAGTCTAGAAAAAGACCATATCCACATCACGTTTAATTTATGTATTGTGGTTGTTTATTTTATTGTCTTATTGTTGTGTGGTTGGTGTATGGATGATGCATGCAATTAGGATAATAAGATAATTAGACAACCCGGATCTATTATTTGGAGTTGTGCCCAAACTCAAATAGATAGATTAGTTGATATTGATCAACAAAACAATTAAAAATTGAATTTAAAATCCCTCAAAATTCAAATATTGTGTTCTTGCCTTCTCGTTATTTAAACACTCATTATCATCATTATTTACCAAGTTCGTACGTGCCAAAGCATGGCGACTTGGTTCATCATGATGGAATGCGATGGCACGTAACAATGTGCAATTGTTTAGATAAGAGGTTGAACACAACTAGGCTATTAATTTTATTAAGAAACCTAGAGGCAATCAATTGGGATTATCCATATAGATGGATAAATAAGAAGTTATTAGCCCAATTTAACCAAGAGTTGCATGTGAGATGCAATTGGAATTGTTCCTACCTAAAGTAGTTGAATTATGGGTGACTTGCCAAAGCAAGCTCATAAGGAGATGAAAGATGGATCTTGGCCCACTAGAAAATATAAGGATATTTTCCGCATTAATATCTTGAGGGTTATTAATCCGTAGAAAAATAGTGGGAGCTATATTTGATAAACTAGCCATTATTGAATATAGTCAAAAATTCACAAATACTAAAACTTGCGTATTTTCCTTTTTGTAGAATTCCAAATGGCAAACAACTCATCGAGTTCACAACATTCCCTACGATCTGTCCTTGAGAAGGACAAGCTCTCTGGAACCAACTTTCTTGATTGGTACAGAAACTTGAGAATTGTTCTCAAGCAAGAGAAGAAACTGTACGCAATAGAGGAGCATGTTCCAGAAGGTCCTGATAACCAAACACCTGCCGCCTTAAAGGCGTATCAAAAGCGTGTTGATGACGCTAATGATGCGGCCTGCCTAATGCTTTGCACCATGACTTCTGAGCTTCAGAAGCAACACGAAAACATGAATGCTGTCGATATGATCGAACATCTAAAGCAGCTCTTCCAAGAGCAGGCGAGGGTAGAGAGGTATGAGGTCTCAAAGGCACTGTTCAAATGTCATCTGGCAGAAGGGAACCCGGTGGGACCCCATGTACTCCGAATGATCGGGTACTTGGAGAATCTCGCCCGACTGGGGTTCCCGGTCGGCCAAGAGTTGGCAACCGATCTCGTGTTGCAATCGTTGCCCGAGAGTTATGGACAGTTCATTATGAACTATAACATGAACGAGATCGTGAAACCACTGCCAGATTTACTCAACATGTTGAGGACGGCTGAACAGAGCATCAACAAGGGTAAGGGCAAGGCCATAATGATGGTACAGAAAGGAAAGGGCAAAAGGTTTGCCTCTTCCTCCAAGGGCAAAGGCAAGTCAGTTGCCAAGGCCAAGGAACCTGCCCTTAAGCCTGTTGGTGGCATTGCCAAGGCCATGACTAAGGGTGAGTGTCACTACTGCAGTCAGCCTGGACACTGGAGGAGGAACTGCCCAAAATATCTGGAGGACAAGAGGCTTGGAATAGTGATTCCACCACCACCAGGTATTTTTGTTGTAGATGTCAATTTAACTTTCTCTACATCATGGGTATTAGATACTGGATGTGGATCTCACATTTGTCGAAATATGCAGGATCTAAAGAGAAGTAGGAGATTGGCTAAAGGGGAGGTAGAACTGCGCGTTGGAAATGGAGCAAAGGTTGCTGCGTTGGCCATAGGCGTGTGCGAGCTATCTCTGCCTTCAGGATTAGTTTTAGAATTAAATAATTGCTATTTTGTGCCTGCTATGAGCAGAAACATTATTTCTATTTCTTGTTTGGACAAGGATGGTTTTATTATTTCAATAAAGAACAATTGTTGTTCCTTTTATTTAAATAATATTCACTATTTTAGTGAGCAATTATTTAATGGACTTTATGTCCTTGATCTAAGCAATCCTGTCTACAACATTAATACCAAGCGGATTAAAATAAATGATTTAAATCCTGCTTATTTATGGCACTGTCGTTTAGGCCACATAAATGAGAAACGTGTATCTAGACTCCATAAGGATGGATTGCTAGACTCATTTGATTTTGAATCATATGAGACATGTAAGTCCCCTTTCAATAAGAAAGGTGAGAGGACTAGTGAGCAATTGACACTCATACATACCGATGTGTGTGGGCCATTTGCCACGCCTGCCAGGGGTGGTTATGTCTACTTCATTACTTTTACTGATGATTACAGTAGATATGGATTTGTGTACCTTATGAGGGCAAAATCCGAATCCTTTGAAGTGTTCAAAGAATTCAAGAATGAAGTAGAGAAGCAACTTGGCAAAAGTATCAAGGCTCTACGATCGGATCGTGGAGGAGAATACTTGAGCCAAGAGTTTGACGACTATCTTAGAGAGTGTGGGATCGTGTCCCAACTCACTCCACCCGAAACGCCACAATGGAATGGCGTGTCCGAGAGGAGGAATCGAACCCTATTGGATATGGTTCGATCTATGATGTGTCAAACCGATCTTCCATTATCATTTTGGGGCTACGCTCTATTAAGTGCAGCTTTCACCATTAACCGTGTTCCATCTAAATCAGTCATGAAGACACCATATGAGATGTGGAGTGGGTGGCGTCCCACACTGTCGTTTATGAGGATTTGGGGCTGCGATGTCTATGTAAAACGTTTACAATCAGACAAGCTAGGACCTAAATCGGATAAGTGCAAATTTGTGGGGTACCCTAAGGAAACTAAGGGTTACTACTTCTACAATTCAACCGAGAACAAAGTGTTTGTTGCTCGGACCGGTGTGTTTCTAGAAAGAGAGTTTGTCTCTTAAGAAGCAAGTGGGAGGAATGTAGAACTTGAAGAGGTTCAAGAACCACAAATCACTGAACCGATTATGGAACATGAACAGGAACCACAAGCAGTTGTGGAGCCACCTGTTCAGGTAACACAAGAGCTTTGTAGATCTAGTAGAGTGCGCCAGGAACCCGAGAGATATGGACTTCTCGTAACCGATTCCGGTGACACGATGCTCATAGATGATGAGCCTACTACCTATGAGGAGGCCATGAGTGGCCCAGACTCTCAGAAGTGGCTGGAAGCCATGAGATCCGAGATGGAATCCATGTATACCAACAAAGTATGGACTTTGGTGGAACCACCCGATTGGGCGCGGCCCATAGGGTGCAAGTGGGTCTTCAAGAAGAAGATCGACATGGATGGTAATGTGATTACCTATAAGGGCCGATTGGTGGCTAAAGGATTCAGACAGATTCATGGTATTGACTATGATGAAACCTTTTCACTAGTCGCTATGACCAAATCCATCTGAATCCTACTTGCAATTGCAGCATACCACGACTATGAGATTTGGCAGATGGATGTCAAAACAGCATTCCTTTATGGGAATCTCCTCGAGGACGTGTATATGATACAGCCGGAGGGTTTTGAGGATCCAAAGCAAGCCAACAAAAGTCTGTAAACTGCAACGATCCATTTATGGATTGAAGCAAGCTTCTAGGAGTTGGAATCGACGTTTTGATGAAGTGGTCAAAGAGTTTGGCTTCATCAGAAACGAAGATGAGTCTTGTGTCTACAAGAAGGTTAGTGGGAGCTCTGTAGCTTTTCTGGTCTTGTATGTGGATGACATACTACTCATTGGAAACGACGTTCCCATGCTGCAATCTGTGAAAGATTGGCTAGGAAAGTGTTTCTCAATGAAGGACTTAGGGGAAGCAGCCTATATACTCGGTATAAAGATCTATAGAGATAGATCTAAAAGGTTGCTAGGCCTAAGTCAAAGTACATATATTGACAAGGTGTTGAAACGGTTCAACATGCAAGATTCCAAGAAGGGATTCTTGCCCATGTCACATGGAATCACTCTTTCGAAGAGTGGTTGTCCTTCCAATGAGATTGAGAAGGAACGCATGAGTAGAATCCCCTATGCCTCGGCCATAGGATCTATCATGTACGCCATGTTATGTACTAGACCAGATGTGTCATATGCCTTGAGTATGACAAGCAGATACCAATCCGGGTGAGAGTCACTGGATTGCAGTCAAGAACATCCTAAAGTACTTGAGAAGAACTAAGGATGCTTTCTTGATATTTGGCGGTGTGGAAGAGTTGCGTGTAAGGGGTTACACTAATGCAAGCTTCCAAACCGACAGAGATGACTTTAGATCACAATCGGGATATGTGTTTTGCCTGAATGGAGCAGCGGTGAGCTGGAAGAGTTCCAAGCAAGAGACGGTAGCTGATTCTACAACAGAGGCTGAGTACATTGCTGCAAATGGCGCAGCAAAGGAGGCTGTTTGGATCAGAAAGTTTGTTTCTGAACTTGGTGTGGTCCCTAGCATTGCAGATCCAGTTGAGTTGTTCTGTGACAAGACAGGGCGATCGCACAATCGAAGGAACCCAGGTCGCACCAGAAGTCCAAGCACGTGCTCAGGAAGTTTCATCTGATTCGAGATATTATCGATAGAGGAGACGTTCGGATATGCAAGATTCCTACAGATGATAATCTGTCAGACCCGCTTACAAAGCCTCTCACGCAGTGGAAGCATGAAGGGCACACTAGGAGTATGGGCATACGAGATGCGCCAGATTGGCTCTAGTGCAAGTGGGAGACTGTTGGAATAGATGCCCTAGAGGCAATCTAGTTTAGTATGAATTATTTGTGGCTAGAAATTCATTTATTATTTATTGGATATTTAATATAATGAAGTCCTTAGATTTACAATTGTGTTGTTTATCTTAAATATCCCTAGTCAAGTATAATGATTAATGGGACAATCATCTATAGACTAGTATGGGGTTGGATTGATATGGAGATATCACGATCCAACACATAGGTGTGCATTAGGGAATGTTGCACTGGATTGACCCATCTCCGAGAAGGCTACATACACGTTATGTTGAGTCACAAGCGCTTCTCGCGGTGCAATGGTATTGTCATCCTTAGACTTGAAGTCACTAGATATTCTAGTTGTGGATTATTGTGATCTTGTAGCGTTACACGCTACACCGTAACTGGGTAGTTATAAAGGCGTGTACTGGATACAATAAGAAGCAAGCTTAGAGATCGTAGTGGACGTAGATAGAATTTGTCCCTCCCACATAACGGGATCAAATATCCTAGGCCACTCGAGGGATAGTGCTTATAGAATGTCTGGCCAGACTCAAATAAATCAATATGGGATATTGATATTATTTGCACGAATAAGGCTATTCCATGGATCGAGAAACTATGGATTGGATATACGAGTGTGACTTGTATGTCTCGTGTCCAATCCGGATATAGAGACAAAGGGATGAGACAATTACTTGTACAAAGGTTGTCAAGATGACTATTCTATTAGTTGGCTAGAATGGATGTTTTGCTAGAGACCGCTCCATATTAGCAAATAGTTGCTACCAACTACATAGAACCTATGGGGTCACACGCTATATAGAGTTGAACTAGATTTGGGAATTAATTAATTGGATTAATTAATTAGAAGGATCACTTTGCAAACCCTTGCAAACTTAGTAGGGACTAATTTGCAAGGAAGGGACTAAATTGAATTCTAGTAGGACTAGAATAAGTCCTTTAGGTAGTTGGCAAGGAGTTGTTGGACTATATAAAGGACCTTCCTTCCTTCCTTCCCACATAACTTATGCTCATTAGTGAACATAACAAGAGTGGGAGAGAACAAAAGGAGAGAGAGCAAGCAACAAGGCGGCCCGACCGCCCCCTTGCCGCCGCCCCTTCCCCGTCGGCCAAAGGAGGCCGAGACCCTCCTTTTGGGTCTCGTTTTGCGTGATTTCTTCTTCCTCTTCCTCTTCCGGGCTAGCACCAAGGACTTGGGAGATCTAGGATCAACTCTAGGCGTGGATCAACTATAGAGAACGTGACACAATTCGCGTTTGAAGTCATCAAGGAGAACCCAAAGGTGTGTTTATGATTTCTAACCCTTACCATCGTTATGTCTCTTGACTTGTGATCCTTGGAGGGTTTTGCATGGTTTTATGTTTGTTTATGCTTCCGTTGTGCAATCCATGAATCAAAACCCTACAGTCCACACGGCAAGTGCCGCTCCAAATCAAAAATCGCAAAAAATAACGGACCCGGCTACGGGTCGTGCCAAAACTCAAAATAAAGCGAGAGATGAAAGTTTTCGACCTTCCCTAAAAAGGGTGAAGAATGAAGAAACTGCCCCGGAAGTGACCGGAAAAGTTGCCGGCGGTCGCCGGAAAAGTCGCCGGCGGTCGCCGGAAAAGTCACCGGAAAATGAAACTGCCCGGAATCAAAATCTCAAACCACCAAGTCGAAGCTTTCGTTCTCCTCTTTCAACTTCCCTTCTATGATTTTTGCTAGTTCCTCCTCTAACTCCTTCGAATTGGCACTTTTGCTCAAGAACACCCCATTCCTAGATCTAAAATTCCCGCTCGATTCTTGCTTGTTTCTGGATTTTGATGGTTGCTTTAGACTCCTTGCGACGAGGGGATTCCAGAAATGTGATCGGAATTTGATTTTGAGGTCCGAGGCAAAATGTGTGTTCTTCAAGTGGAGAGAAAATGGAGGAAGAGAGAGAGAGTGGAGGTCCAACAATGGAGCCGTCGGCCTCCATGCCCCTTTTTATACCCTAAATTTTGAAAAATGACCAAAATACCCCTGGGATTTGAAAATTTCCAATTTTTTTTCTTCTGTCTGCATATATACGCAACACCTGCGTATGTACGCAATCAGAAAACATTTTGAAACGAAAAAAATAATAAAAAATGACTGCTGGTTGCGTATATACGCAGCAGCCTGCGTATATACGCAGGCAGCAGCTATTTTTTTATTTTTTTTATTTTTTTTTCATATTTCTCTCTTTCTTCCTCTGTATTCCCTTTTCTGCCTGTTTCTGTTTTGCTGCATCTGCACATACTTAATTCCAAGTCAAAACCCGCTCATCTCGCCTCTCTCAAAAATTCACAAATGAATAGAATAACTGAATAAAATAACTGAAATAAACTAATTAACGATTACCTTGGGTTGCCTCCCAATCAGCGCTTTGTGATTTACGGTCGAGGGCCCGACCGGGTTACCTCTCACGGGTCGTCAAAATAGACAGGGTCTACTTTGACGACTTCGGCTGTCTCGAGATACGGCTTGATTCGATTCCCATTCACCCTGAAACTGGAATTATCTTTTGGATTCTCCAGCTCAAATGCACCCCATGCAAAAATCTTCTTGATGATGAACGGGCCCGACCAACGAGACCTCAGTTTTCCCGGAAAGAACCGCATCCGGGTGTTGTAGAGAAGCACTTTATCTCCTTCATTAAACTGCTTTGAAGTGATGCGCTGATCATGCCATTTCTTTTTCTTCTCTTTGTACATTTTGGCGCTCTCAAAAGCCGTCCTGCGGAACTCCTCCAATTCCAGCAGCGCCATCTTTCTCTTATCTCCTGCCAGATTCTGATCCATGTTGAGCAGCTTGATGGCCCAGTACGCTTTATGCTCCAATTCTACCGGTAAGTGGCACGCTTTCCCAAACACGAGCTGGTAAGGCAACATTCCCAGCAGCGTTTTGAAAGCTGTCCTGTAGGCGATGGAACAATCCTTTCGGCCGAGATTCATCGTTTTCTCGAGTATGCTTTTGATCTCTTTGTTTGAAACCTCGGCTTGCCCGTTTGTCTGTGGATGGTAAGGTAACGACACCTTGTGAACTGACACGCCGTATTGTTTCAGAACTTTCGCAAAAACTCGATTGATGAAGTGTGATCCCTCGTCACTGATCATCGCCCTGGGAGTTCCGAAGCGAGTAAAAATGTTGCGTTTCAGAAAACGCTCAACGGTAGTTGCATCGTTTTTCTGACACACGATCGCCTCGATCCACTAAGTCACATAATCCACTGCAAGCAGAATGTAGAGGTTACCCATATAAGACGGGAATGGCCCCATAAAGTCAATACCCCACACATCGAAGGGTTCCACTTCCTGCCACACGGTCATCGGCCTCTCGTCCCTGTGTGACGTGTTCCCTGTTCTCTGGCATTTATCACATCCCTGCACATAGTTGTGACAATCCTTAAAGATGGTCGGCCAGAAAAAACCGGACTGCAGTATTTTATGTGCTGTACGTGTTCCCCCAAAATGACCCCCACACTGTGATGAGTGACAGTGTCTGATTACGTTCCAGGCTTCGTGGGTCGGAATGCACCTTCTCAGGATGTTATCGGCCCCCTGTTTAAATAGGTACGGGTCATCCCAGAAATACTGTCGGCTCTCGAAAACAAACCGTTTTCGCTGCGACGGGGTAAGATCCTCGGGAAGCGTGCCAGTTACCAAGTAAGTGGCTATGGCGTAGTACCACGGTCTCCCGATTTTCACTGCCATGATGTGCTCGTCCGGGAAGTTTTCCTTGATTGGTACCGGGTCCACCTTAGCATTCTCGAGCCTGGATAGGTGATCCGCTACTACGTTCTCAACTCCTTTCTTGTCCCGGATTTCCACGTCGAATTCCTGCATCAATAATACCCACCTCAACAGTCTCGATTTTGCGTCCTTCTTGTCCAGCAGATATTTCAGGGCACTATGGTCGGTAAAAACGATAACTTTTGACCCGACCAAATATGGCCTGAATTTGTCCAGGACATATACCACAGCAAGCAGTTCCTTTTCTGTAGTGCCATAGTTGAGCTGGGCATCATTGAGTACCCGGCTCACAAAATATATCACGTGGCAGACCTTATCCTTTCGTTGCCCCAAGACTGCACCTACTGCGTAGTCGCTGGCGTCACACATCAACTCAAACGGGAGTGATCAATCCGGTGTAGTAATAACCGGGGATGTGGTCAGCTTCTCCTTTAAATAGTCAAATGCCTGCTGACATGCTGTATCAAAGTCAATGGCCACGTCTTTTCCAAGTAAAGCGCAGAGTGGCTTTGTGATCTTGGAAAAGTCTTTGATGAACCTCCGGTAAAATCCTGCATGTCCCAAAAAACTCTTGATCGCCTTTACGTTTGTCGGGTACGGAAGCTGTTTTATCACCTCGATCTTGGCTATGTCCACCTCGAGTCTCTTGCTGGAAATTATGTGACCCAGCACGATCCCCTCGGTGACCATAAAGTGACACTTCTCCCAATTTAGTACCAAATTCGCCTTTTTGCATCGGACCAGAACCTGACCCAGATGATGCAGGCAGTCATCGAAACTGTCCCCGAACAGTGAAAAATCGTTCATAAAGACCTCCAGATTTTTCTCGATCATATCCGAGAATATCGCCATCATGCATCTCTGGAACGTGGCTGGAGCGTTACACAACCCGAATGGAATGCGCCGGAACGCAAACGTACATACGGGCAGGTAAACGTTGTCTTTTCCTAATCTTTCGGGGCTATGCGAATCTGGTTGTACCCGGAGTACCCGTCCAGAAAACAGTAATAAGCGTGATGAGCAAGCCTGTCCAACATCTGGTCCATGAATGGTAGCGGGAAGTGGTCTTTCAGTGTTGCGTCGTTTAGCCTCCGATAGTCAATACAGATCCGCCAGCCTGTAACGGTGCGCTGCGCAATCTGTTCCTGATCATTATTCTGCACCACCGTAATACCCCCCCTTTTGGGCACGCACTGGACCGAGGTGATCCATGTGCTGTCAGATATGGGGTATATGATTCCTGCTTCCAGCCACTTCATGACCTCTTTGCGCACAACATCTTTCATGTTCGGATTCAGTCTTTGCTGGGGCTGAATCACCGGTTTCTTGCCTTCCTCAATTATGATCTTGTGCATGCAATAGGAGGGGCTGATCCCCTTAATATCTGCAATCGTCCAGGCAGTTGCTTCCTTATGCTCTCGCAATACCTCCAGCAGTTTCTGTTCCTGTTCCTGAGATAAACGGGACGAAACAATTACGGGCAGAGTACTATTATCACCAATATACGCATAACTGAGATGGCTCGGGAGCGGTTTCAGCTCTAGTGCGGGCGGTTCCTTAAGTGACGGGACTAGAATCATCTTTTGCCCGCCATCTTCGTCCCGGTGCAAAGTGGTCCAGTCTTCGGCTCTCAAGGCATGTTCGCACCGAGTCTTCTCCTTTTCTTCCCCGTACATGCTGTCAATCTCTTCCCACAATTGGTCCATCTCCTCATTTTCCCAGCCTTCGTCAACCACGTCTATGGAAAAGATATCTTCGTGGTCGTAATAATTTGGCAGTTGCAGATTTTTGAAAACGTTAAATTTAACCTTGTCCTCATTTAATCTGCATGGTCAGTTCAACGCTTTTGCAGTTTATCATAGCTTCGCCAGTGGCCAAAAACGGCCTGCCAAGTATGAGCGGTACCTCCCCTGCCTCCATGTCCAGGATTACGAAATCTGCCAGAAAAATCAGCTCGCCTACTTTCACCAAAATATCCTCGATAACCCCATAAGCCTGTTTTACGGACCTGTCTGCCATCTGCAGCATGATTCTGGTGGGTCGGGGTTCACCGACTTTCAAACTTCTGAAAATCGTTAATGGCATCAGGTTGATGCTGGCCCCTAGGTCACACAGAACCTATTCTGTGTAAGCATTACCTAGGGTAACCGGTATAACAAAACTGCCAGGATCCTTTCTCTTCCTCGGTAGCCCATTCTTCACACAGTTGCTCACTTCTGCAGTCAGGTTTATGGTCTCGAAATCGCTCATCCGCCTCCTCCCATACAAAATGTCTTTGAGGAATTTGGCGTAAGTGGGCATCTTCGCCAAAGCCTCGGCAAAGGGTATGTTGATCTGAAGTTGTTTGAACATCTCGAGAAACCTGGCGTAGTCTTTGCTATCATCCCTCTTTCGTATCCACAAGGGATATGGCACCTCCTTGGAGACAGGTACCGTTTCAGCATCTGTCTCGTTCTGCACTGCATCCTGCTCAACCGAGCCCTTCGGCTGGGGGCGGTCGACTGAGCCGTTATCCTGGCCCGACAAGTTGCGTTCTACTTCTTTCGATTTTTCTGCGCGAGCGTGGCTAGGATAGGGTGGATCCTGCAGTGCTAATCCACTCCGAGTGGAGATAGCATTGATTTGAGCCCGTGGATTATTCAGTGTATTCGAGGGAAGGTTTCCTGGCTATCTCTCCGTTAGCTGTTGTGCTAACTGCCCCACTTGTACCTCCAAAGCGCGCAGTGACGTTTTGGTTGTCTGCATGTCGGCTGTTAGGGCATCCATATGCGCGAACCGGGGCTCCATGGTCTGGAACATGGACTCGATCTTTTTCATCTGGGCGTCGTACTGCTGTGCAGATGGGCCCGGCTGAACCTGCTGTGTCGGTGCAGCCTGCTGAGCTGGTGGCCTGTGCTGGAATCCCTGTGCATAAACTGTGGAATTTGGGTTTTCGTACCGGAACCCGGGATGATCTCTCGTACCCGGTCTGTACCGGCTCGGGTCCCACTGCTGTTGTATGTAATTGTTGTCTTCGGTTCTCAGTTCCTCAATGGTCGTGTCCAAATCAGGTTCTACCACTGCTGAAACGGTCTTCTTATCCGAGTAGACTTTCTTGACCAAGTCCTGAACGATTTTGGCCAGGTTATCTATCCGGTCGTCTTCCGCTAGTTCGGCTCTAGCCGTCATCCTGCGATCGTCAAACAGTCGGGTGTCCTGTTTGGCTAACTGCTTCATCATGTCATATGCACCATCTTTGTCCACATGATACAGGAAGTTTCCCCCGGCTTCTCTGTCAATTCTGTCAGCATTCTCTCTGTCTAGGGCGTGGTAGAATACCTGCAGGATCTTCGCATCTCCAAAACCGTGGTTCGAGAATCTTTTCACCAATCTCATGAGTCTGTCCCATCTGTCTACCACCGTCTCCCCCATCTTCTGCTTGAATGACAGAATCTCGCTCTGCAAATGAATGAATCGGGAAGCGGGATAAAACTTTGCCAGAAAATCTGTGACACACTCCTCCCAGGTAGTGATGGATTTGGGTGGTCGGGATTCGAGCCAGTATTTGGCTACTCCGAATAGGCAATATGGTAACAGGATTAGCATAAGTGCCTCTGCGTCTACCCCCTTGTATCGGACCTTGTTGCAGTAATCCTCGAATTTCCCGATAAAGTCGTACGGGTCTTCGTCGGCCTTGCCATGAAATGGGCAGAGAGTCTGTACCGTCTAGATGGTGGAGGGTTTGATGTCAAAGTGCTCAGCGGTGATCTCGGGCTCCACAATAGCTCGCTCATGCCCCCCGGTGGGGACTTCGAAATTCTCCACCAACGCTTTCCCAGATCGGTTATACGTTCTCTGGTTGCTTCAGGCAGCAAGGCCCGCTATGACAAGCTCTTCGATGTACCGAGCCATCTGGGCTGGGGTACGAGTCTCTCGTCCCTCCCCACCGGTTGCTGGGTTTTCGGGATCGTCTCTCTGGTTGGTTGCCATTCTGCTTTCTCGGTGTTTGCGATTCTGTTCGGTGTACAGCTTCTCTAGATTGTCGAGTGGTGGTACCAAATCGCGAGGCAATCTAGGCATCAACTGAACAGTCCTGAAAAACGCAGATTCAAAAATAAGTGAGATAAAATAAAAATAATGAAACTGAAAATAAAATAAAAAACTCTGAAAACTAATTCTGACAACTAAATAGACCCTAAAAAGTCCCCGAAAACGGCGCCAAAAACTTGATGCGCAGAATACAGGCTGTTCGCAAGTATACGAAATCAAGTAATACCGGGTGTATTTCAACTCGGGTTGTCGATCCCACAGAGACTGTTTCGGGTTTTCTCAAGTAATCAGTTTCAGTTAACCGAGTGTAACGACAAGGAGCAGTTGGTTGTGATTGTAGTTTGCTAACCTAAAACAGAATTTAAAATACAAGAACGTAAATATTTTTTTTGAGATGTTTTTCTGGAATAAGCTGAATTGGTTGTTACTATAATTGATTGGAACTAGGCTCCAGGATCCCCTAGGGTTTCTACAGATTTCAGTTTTTCGTTTGACATGAAAACACTCGGCAGTTTTGTTATATGTGCAACGTACCGGTTGTGCAGTGACCTTTCAGCTTCCACACGTAATCCCGATCTTGCAGACTTTCAGATTCTTGTTAAGCTGCCTAAGTCTGCAGTCTCGTTTTAATCCTGTTAGGGTTTCTAACCTATCCGAATGGCCCGGGTCAAATTCTCTAACAGTTGGTCTCACGTTTTCCGGTGCTAGCCCTATCTTCCTTTCTCTGGTCGGTCTATCAGGGTAAGGTACTAAATCCTTACTTTTCTTCCTAACCCTAACCAGACGTTTTCACCTACAGGCACGGGTCTATAGCAATCCGGGGTGATCAATCCTATCATGCATATACGAGAATAATCAAAGCCAGAATAACAGATACAACTGCTGAATTAAGATAACAATCATGAATCCATAATCAAACTAGTCATAAAATCTAAATACGAAACCCTAGGTTCACCGAGAACCTAGGTAAGAAGTTTAGCTACTAATAGTCATACTACTAAAACACAGTTTCTGAATGTAGAGAGAGAGAATGAAATCAAACTAAGTCTTCGAATCTCGAATCGCTCTTCCGTGCTCTTCGGGGATGCTCTGACTTGTCCTTCGGTTGTACTGTGTGTTGTGTGTCTCCAAAACGGGTCTAGACGAGTCTTTAAATAGTGATGTTTTTTCCCAAAACGCTTGTGCAAGAATTTCCGAAAACTCCCATCGGTCCACCGACTCGGAAAAAAGTCAACCTGGCTACGTATATACGCAACAGGCTGCGTATATACGCAACCAGGGCCCACCAAACTCACTCCCCCACCCCTGCCTGCGTATATACGCAAGAGGCTGCGTATATACGCAAGCCTCTGCGTATATACGCAGGCAGGGGCTTGTCCTGGCCTGGCTTGGTCCTCTGCTGGGCCCGGTTAGGTCTTCTGGGTCCCACACTTCTGCCTGAAGTCTCCAGTTTGGCTTCCTTGGTGTTTTCCTGCTTTTCCGTGTTCCCGTATTGGCTCGATCTCGTGCACGTTTCCCGAGACGGACCCGGTTCGGTCCCGGCACGCTTCCCGATGCACCTTCCCGAACATGTTCTTGAAAAGGCAACATGAACAGAACCCGCGATCATATCCAATAAAAGCATAAAATAAGCAGGAATCCAGAAAGTGCAAATAAACGTCTCGTTCTAACTTTCCGAGGCATTCTAAGGCAAATCCCGGCAAAAGACGCTGTTTTCTGACACAAATGCTCGTGAAATCAGGCTATAAGATAACCCATAATTGGGCGTTATCATATATCCAGAGTAAACAAGTTTCTTTGAACTGATAACAATATTAATTCACGAGTGGCCAATGTTTTTTTCAACTCATTTATTTCGATTAGGGCATATCCAGAGCCACAAACAACGTCAATAGAGTAGTCAAACTTTCTTTCAAGTCCAATTTAGCCGTTAAGTTTAGCCGAGGCATGTCCAGAGCCACCAGCAGGATCGATGTAAACAGAGGGATCACGAAATAATCACAAAGGGTTCCTTCTGGGGTCCATCAAACTCTACTTCACCCGAGCGTTAAGGGAGCCCATACGTCAATCCTCGCTCACAACAATAGCTAAAAGGTCTTAAGTGTCGACACCCCTATACCGTAGTGACCCTTACAAGTATAAGTTGCACTCTATAACTATAACAAACCCTTGGCCGCAATACCTTGGTACATTTTGGCTCATAGGGTGCGGATTTGTGAACAATTATGTTTTATCCAATAATAATAAGCATTGCTTCAATGACATTAGCCATAAGAAAATGTATGATCGCTTCGCGCCTCCCATTAAAAACACAACTCTGTACAACGTCCTAAATCTATTAGAGGTATCTTATTAACTTTATTTATTATAACCAAAGTTAGTATACAATCTTCACAAGTCATTTTCAAGAGTTCTCAGTATAAATCAATAATCATAATTTTTCAGTATAAATCATGCTTTTCGTACTTTTCCAAATACGACGATATTCATTTAAAACGTCAGACACATGGGCACAATGTGATAATTAAAGTTCGCACATATGTATTTTATTTCTTCTCTTTATCATAGTCAAAATATGATTATCAACTTATCACAAGTAAATTTCCAGGACTTATAAAGAGGATTCAATTTATATCCAAACAATTTCGAGTATTAATGCTTTTCATACTTTTTCAATCAACAAATATTCATTCGAGACATCACAAACACTCACATTTTGATAACTAAAAGTCACACATATGTACTCACCACTGAGATGAAGCACAACCAAAAGTAAGAAATTAATCCTAGCATTCCAACGACAACCGCTCTCTCCTACGAGGTCGATGTCTACAATCACACGTATAACGTATTCATTACAACTAATTTACACATGCATTATACAAATGCAAACCTACATGTCACATAGTCCTATATGTCACCAATGAACATATAATGATGTTCACTTATCAAAATAAATCAAACAATACACTTAGAATTTCAAAAATTCAAGTTTTCTAAAAACGGTGAAACTATAATTCTGTACAGAATTGTAGCTCTGACTTTAGAGCCATAATTACCATATGAAACATCTCTTAAAATCATGAAATTAATTTAGGATCAACCTACATGTGTCTAATTTCATAAGCACCAAGAAAATCATGAATAGCTATTATAAAACTCAAGTTACAAATATAACTAACACTGCTATGCAGAGACAAGTTTGGCAGAAAGTTTCAATTTGAAGAAAAATTACTACTACTTGGAGAATATGAAAAATTCCCATCTTCTACAGAATGTATCTTCTATGTGTTTTTAATCGAAATGCCAAGAATGGTCCAAAAACAGAGTTTCAGAAAACATGCAACTTAAAATGAGCATATATCCCTAACCAAAATGGCTATGGAGTTGTTTTTTCTCTCAAAATTGCCCTATCTGAGTCTAGTTTCAGAATAGGCAAGAGTTCAAAATTTCAAAGAGACAAATTTTTGAGATAATACATGTTTTGCACAAACTGATCAGATTGTATCAACATGTAAGGTTTAAAAAATCAACAACAATGGTTCTAGTAGTACATGCAGCTTAAGAAGACTTGAATTGCACCTAAATAACATCATTTTAAGAATGAAAATAACATTTTTACATGTTATTGACACAAAGTAATAAAAATATCTTGAGCAACAAATGAAAAAATGATGGCATTCACAACATGCATGTGGGTTCTAGTGTAGGTTTCATAAAATATTCAAAATTTTGGAGTATAACTCTTGATCATACCATGAAAATGAAGAATCAAGCATGGAAAGGCAGTAATATAAGATGAAATATCATCAGTCAAAACAAAACATGAACATGCATGTATGAATTCAAGACTAGAAGGAAGATTTACCCCAAGTTTCAAGAAGGGTGAGTGAAAGAGTCAAATTGTCTCCAATCCTTGAGTATAATGGTGAAATAACTCCCCTAAATAGTTAGACCAAGCTTGGAATCAAGTATTTCATGCTTGGGAGCCTAGAAATTTAAGTTTTGTGGAGGTCAAACTCCAAAAATGGGAATGAATTTGTGGGGAGAGAATAGAGCCATTGAATGTTCTTCAATGGAGGAATTGAGTGGATAGAAGAAGATGATGTTGCATAGAGTGTGATGGTTAGTGTGGGTATACATAAGTGTAGTAGTGATGGTGAAGATAAATAATAGTTTACTAGAGTTGACTTAGTTAGTGGTGTGGGGTGGGAGTGAAAATATAGATTGGAAGAGTTGATAAATTGTGTTAGAAATTGGAAACAAGTAAAGTTGAGGGGTGAAAATGCAACTTTTAGCTACTAGCTAACACATAACAACTTTTTGTTTTTCTATTTTGGAAAACTACAAAATAAATCTAAATAGGTTACTATGTATATAAATGTTAAAAATACACAATTAGAAACCAACAAATAAGTCTCAAAAATACAAAAATAAATTTTAAATAGTATTACTCAAGTTTCCAAAACTACAAAATAATCCCAAAATAAACTTCTTGTATAATCATAGACCTCGAATGATATCCTTAAACTTTAAAACTAAGAATAAGACCTTAATAAGTTTGGAATATAAATTTCTTAAAATTCTCAACTTTTTTTCGAAATGATCAAATAACCCTTAACTTAAATACGGGGTATTACAGCAAGAGTTTGCTGACTCTGAATGGCGATTCTGAAGATGATTGGTTGAGAACCAATATCTTTCACACAACCAGCACCCTCGAACATAAGCTCGGTAAAGTGATAGTGGACGGAGGTAGCTGTGAAAACATAGTTTCTGAACAAGCTTTTGAGAAGTTGCAGTTGAAGGCGGAGCGTCATCCTGCACCCTACAAGTTTTCATGGCTGATTAAGGGTTCTGAAGTAACAGTTGATAAGAGATGCCTTCGTTCTTTTTCAATTGGCAAAAAATATTATGATAGTCATTGGTGTAATGTGGTGAAGATGGATCCGTGTCATATTTTATTGGGTAGATCTTGGCAGTATGATCGTCGTGTTTTTCATGATGGTCACAAGAACCCTCATTATTTTGTTATGAAAGGGAAAAAAATTGTACTGGCACCAAGGCGAGAGGGGTCCACTCCAACCCCGAATGCTACCACTAGTCTTCTTTCTAGGTCCAGGTTCTTGGATGAGATTGAGTATGTGAAGCTTGTATATGCCCTAGGGCTTTATTTTAGCGCTAGTAGTGCAGGTGACGAGATAATGATTTATCTCAAGAGGTGCAATAGTTGGTAGCTAAGTTCTCTTACTTGGTCCCGAGAGTATTCCACCTGGTTTGCCGCTAATGAGAGACATTCAGCATCAGATTGACCTAGTTCGAGGCTCAAGTATGGCAAATAGGCCTGCATATCTCCTCGGCCCCAAAAAAACAAAAAAGTTACAGCGGCATGTTATTTTTATTCTTAGTCAATTTTAAGTATAATTATTAACAATAAAGAATACTTAACTCTTTACATATTATAATTAACACATTACGTGTATGTCTATTGATGAAATAATGAAGTACAAGTATTTTCGAATGGTACACTTTTAGAAATGGCATTTGATAGTTTGAACTATTTTATAGTGTTGACTTGTATTTTTCATGTAAAAATACTTTGTAATTTTGGGAGAATACATGACATTATTTTTATGTATATGTAAATAATTACATAAAAATGTAATATTTTGTTTCTAGAAAAAGTAATATTTTTTGAATATTTTAGATTTGCATGAAAAAAATTGTAATTTAGAAAACTTTAGACGCGGGAACGAAGGACACACTAGTCTTTTTACATATTTTTGGTGGACGAATAGTATCACATTAACAAACTGAAATGCTAGCCGAACACGAAAGGAAGAACGATTTTCCACCAAAAAAATATCGAAGTATACATTAGTTTTAAAAAAATCAATGCAATTAAATAGTCAATACAATTAACTATCGAAGTATACATTGATTTAAAAAAAAATCAATGCAATTAAATATTATTTTTCATAATTTAAATCTTATGTTATGAGGGGAAATTAAATGAATGGTTTCTTTTGAAATGAAAATAATTAATCTTCAAAAAGAAGAAGAAGGTTTATTTTTATTTTTTTTTTTTGAGAGGAAAGAAAAAGAAGGACTATTAGAAATTACAAAAATCCGACCAATCTTATTATTATAAATTCAGGACCTGGGGATAGAAACCGACATGTTTCCTATTGGTGTATGGGATATGATTTTTGATTGACCAAATCGATTTCATTAGCGAGAACAAGCAAACCTTCAAGGGTTTCACAAGATGCCGTCGACTTTGTCTGAACAACAACAAAGAAGATACAAAATCCTCAGTGTAAGTTCCCAATTGTCTATTCGCCTTTACAATTCTCAACCGTTTCTTCAAAATATTCCTTTCATGAAATATCAACGTTCCCTGGGCCTAAATTTCTATTGTTCTTGTAGGTGTATTGGACATTCTACTCTTCTGTACCTAACGAATCCACCATAGCAGCTTTGATGGATTTGTCTATCGCTAGCTACTCCAAATTATATACTACTAGATCAACTGCATATCAAGAAACGACAGCAGAAATTTCGCGAGAGACTGAGGAAAAGAAGCACACGAACTCAATGCCCGTAAGAAGACGCAGAAAAGGAATACCCTCTAGATCTCCTCAATATTGAATTTTTCTGTCTCCATAATGTTACTTAGTGTAATTGTTGTATATAAGAACAAGTAGGCATTGTAAGAAGAAAATAGGCTTAATTACTTAATGCATACCTCCAGTATACCTAAACTAACACATTGCAACCCCCACTTTCAGAATAGGCTTATTGCACCCCCCATTTGCAATAAATCCTACTTATTGAAACTGGTAAAATAAATCATTCAAACTCCATCCACCTAAAGAGGGTAAGATTGTCAACACATATAAAGTTAATTCATATTAAAGTTTAAATTATTAAAATAAAGAAACATGAAAAAAGAAAGGGCGAAGATGAAGACAGATGAACCTCTTTGCCTCCATCTTTTTTGTCTCTCCCTCTCTGTTCAGTGAGCTTCGACACAGGAACTGAAACAGGGAAGGACCTGCTGGTGTTTGCTACTTAATTCTCTATTTGTCTCTTCCTATCTATTTTCCTCTCTCTCCCTCGACCTTTTCCCCTTCTCTGGCTCGGATCTGGTGGTGTTTTTTGTTCAAATTTGGGGCTTTCGGGTTTAGATTCTTAGGAATCTTGGTTTGATTTGGGGTCTGACCAGGAAACCCAGAATTTGGGTTTAATTGTAAACCATGTTTTCGAATCTCTACCGCAACCGTCCATCTGTACATGGGTTTCCCAGACAACAAGGGAATAGTACTGTCGACAATTAGAGAAGGAACAACATTTGTTGCGAATGGTGAGTTTGTGAATTTCGTTTCTTTCTTCAATTTTGTCATTTTCGAATTTGGAAATGGTGGGTTTCTGGGATTTGGTCAGCACAATCTGCGATGGAGGATTTGGTTGAAACTAGTTTGGGTGTATGATAGAGGTTGGGTCCGAGTAGGAGAAGGCACTTAAACGGACGATGGAGTGGCGGGGATTGTGTATTTGTGGTCGTGGGTGGAGGCTGTTCTCGTCGGAACCGACGGAGGTGGCGGCTTTGTTCGCCGGGTTCTGGGCTGGTCGGGCAGAATTGAGGGAGGATGTGGAGGTGTTTTTATATTAACTGGGTGGACTATTTTACCCTCAAGGAAATGGATTAAGTTGTCAACTAACGGAGCGTTCCGTTAAGTATTGGACGGAATTATTTTACCAGTTTCAACAAGTAGGATTTATTGCAAATGGGGGATGCAATAAGCCTATTGTAGAAATGGGGGTTGCAATGTGTTAGTTTGGGTATATTGGGGGTATGCATTAAGTAATTAAGCCAAGAAAATATATACCCATTAGTGCTTGTTTGGGAATCCTGTTTTTAACTAGTTTTTTGTTATGAACAATTATTTTCATCAAATATACATTGGATATGTTGTTTTTCTGTCTTTTTCCTGTATTTAAACTGGTACCAAACCTGTATTGGTGTTTAGTTTGGATCATGAGCCTGATATGATTTGGCTGGTTGGTGATGGACCACTCCTTACTGGCAAAGAATGTATTTTTAGCCAAAATAAGAAGAACTACTATACATGAACTGGGAAGTCAATTAAGATGCATAAGAAAACAAAATTAATAACGAGATACTACTATATTTGGTATAGGAATTATAGAGGAAAATAATCAATCATCACACAGCTGTTTTCTTCCTTTTTCTTCTTTGTTTTCTAGTGTTGGAGGTTTCATGGTTATGAGAATGAAGCTTCACAGAAGGCTGAGGGGAGCAAGTTGGGCCATTTGTTCAATCATGATTTGATTCATCAAACATCTTTTCTAATATTAAAAGAAGACTAATGAAAACATAACTCAATTACATAATGTTATTTTATATAAAAGAGAAAAAGGGCTTTATCACCCTTTTCTTGAAAGACCCTACACTGATTTGGGGTAGGAAGTGATAGGGCCATTGTATAACAAAAATGTAAGATTAATTATTGGTTTTTGTCTTTTAAACTATTAAACTATATTTATTATGAAAATCACTTCAACGATGTAAATCCATAAAATTTTGTTCAACCGGACCACCGACATTTGTTCAAGTGTACTTTTTGAGCAAAGTTCAAGTGTAATAATTAATGTCGCTTCACCGATGCAGTTCGATAAAATGTTGTTCACTTCACGACGAATATATTTTGTCGACAGTTCTTTCTGATTATAATTACGTAAGAAATTCATTACATTTAAAAATAAAAAAAAAATCTGTCATGAGGTGAATACGAACACCCACAAGTATGTGGTGCTCGAACAACACCAAGATGCAACTGGCAGAGAAATAAGACTTCTTACCTGTCCAACATTAATTTAAATATTCAAGTAAACATCTTCTATTACAAATGATTATTATGATTTATGAAGAAGAAGCATTGCATGATTTATTTTTTCGGGGACATATATGCAACTGAACTGATTACTAATGTTTTTATTATTTTTTCTATAAATACAGTGTCGTTTTTTTTGTCTCTATGTTGACAGAATAATAAAATAGTAGCAGGAGGATAAGAATATGAATGTGGATACAACCTTGCAGTGAAATGTTGTTGCTACATCGAGAGGGATCAGAATCCAACAGTTACAGATCATTGTTAAGTGCGCTGTGCTCGAGCTGTCTCTTTGTTTTGTTCTTTACCATAATCATTGATTGTTCGAACTTCAAAACCCTCACTTGAAGAGCTACAAATGGGGTTTGCTTAGTGGTAAATGCTTTGTAAATGTAGGAGTAATACTATATGTCCCAAAATATTTATTCCAAATACATTCTAAATAGCTCATATCAACAACATGGTCTCACCACTATCAAAAGTTCACGAGTTGACATGAAATATTTGGGAGGGATGTATTTGAGACAAATGTTTTGGGACATATAGCATTACTCAGGTAGGAGATAGTAGTTCATAATACACTTCATTCCTCACATATTAGATGATCAAATATAAACGATGTTCTACGTACTCAGGAAAAAAATGAAGAGCAAATTAGATCTTTTTTTTGGAGAAAGAGCCAATTAAATCTAATTCAACATATGTAGGTTTTCTAATAATAATAATAATAATAATAATAATAATAATAATAATAATAATAATAATAATAATAATAATAATAATATCTTAACTTCGTGTCTGTTTGGCAACATTGATTATTTTAGTTTTTGGATTAAGAATAAAGTGAATTACTACAAATGTTTTCGTCTGTTGTGGTTTTAAAACATCAGTTTATCCTTGGAGAAGATGAATAAAATAAATTGTTTTAACTCTAATTTTTTTTCACATTTGTCCTTGGAGAAATAATCTTTAATACCCCGTCATATTTCTAGGGGTAACGCAGTAATTTAGGAAGTTAAATAAGAATTTAGTTGCAGAATATATAAATAAATAAATTGGGCAAATTATTAGCTAAGAAGTTTGCGGGTAAAATTTTAGAGACCTTTAGAAAAATAATCGAAAAACAATACGTGGACGTTTTTTTCTAAATTTTTAGTTAGTTAGTTTTAGTTAACTAGCGCGTGTCCGACCACCGCGAGAGTTGATAGGCTTGCCACACCCAATCACTCTATCATTTTGATACCTCCACCATACCCAATTATTGCTAAAAGCTATTAGTTTATTTGCATTTCAAATTTTCCAGAACCTTCATCTCCTTCTCCTTCTTTTCTTCACGGCAAAGCCTCCGACCTCATCACCGCCTCCTCCCTAACCGCCTCAGCTGGTGTCCTTGGTCCCCAAGTAACCTGGCCTATTTAAGAAGCCCATCAGCCACCTGCTCCTCATCATCACCAGCAACTCCTCCCTCATCACCGCCGTATTCACCACCACCACCACCCACGGCAAAGTAGAGAAGAAACCACCACCTCCTTCATTCTTGCACTCTACACCACCCCTCTCTCTCACTCTCTGTTTTTGAAGACAACAACAGAAGCAACCACAACCACCGCCACATCCACCAAAGTTATCGGCAGCAACCACCAATGGGAAACCCACTGCTCAATCTCTCTTTCTCTCTCTTGTTCCCATTTCTCTCTGCCTCTGTCTCATTCCCCTCGCTGCCCAAAAAAGAGGCTAGCACCAGCAGATTCACCGGAGAACAGAGCACCCACCGACGGTTGACCGGACCTCCATTGTTTCCGGCGACCATTTTGGCCAAGCTCCGCAGCAACACCCACCCTATCTCACTGCTCACAGTAAGCTCCTAGGACCCCGACCAGATCAGTAGAAGGATCCTAGCAGCCGCAGTCGATCACCACCACCGGCGGCCTTGTCGGCGAACCTCACCCGTTTCATCTCTTAACAGTTTCCGGCCATTTTTGGCCTAGGTATGTGCTAAATCCCTTCATTAATTGACTTAGATAGTCAAACTCTCATCTTGATAGCTTTAATCCAAGTTTAGATCGATTAGTTGAAGTTCTTGTTGTAAGGGGGTTAAAACGTCTTTTTCAGAAAGTTTATAACATAATAAAGGGGGTGTTCATATATTTTCTGAAACTAGTAGGCAGGTAGTACCACTCCGTTTCTTCTCTTTAGCCCCCTTTCTATTTTGGGACGTTTCCTCTCTTGCTCCCCCTTTCTTCATTTGGCAAGTTTTTTGTTGTCAAAAGACTGTTTTACCCTCCAAAGAATATTCCACTTGATTTGTTTATATCATTTTCAATCAACTTAAATCTACATCAGACCCAAATTCTCTAACCCAAACCCATCACAAACACAAAATCCAGCCCAATTTTTACCCTACTCATCAACAAAACAGATAAGTTTTGTTCAAAACTCCTCATTATCGACATTGCTTTCTCCCACTGCCTTCACTCATTCTCTGCCTTTCATTTTTTCATCTCTTCTTATCTTCTTTCTTCTTCTCCCTCTTTACTCACCAACAACACCATCACCATTCACCTCCTCCATCTTCATCACCACGACCACCGGCACAACCAGGCGGCGATTAGATCTGAGGCTCAAGATCTTGAGCTCCGGCGATTCAACAGGCGACGATTCAACAAGGCGGCGATTAGATCTGAGGCTCAAGATCTGGAGCTCTGAGAACCGTCCAATGTTGTTCGCCGGAATGGGGCCGTGGAAGCCGGACGGCGATGACTCACGACCCATCTCCGTCGCAGGTCACGCCGGTCCAGTAGCTACACACGGAGGCGTTCTCGGGTAACAGAGATGAGAGAAATTGGCCAATTCTCCGTCGAAGTGCTTGCTTATCTCCGTCGAAGTGCTTGCTTAACTTCTTCAAGAACTGCAAATTCTTGAGAAAAGAAGAGACCCAGGAAGAGGAATGAGGCGAAGATGCCGAAAGTTGGCATTTTTCGGAAGTAGCTCATGGATTCAGATCCACTTACTGGTTGGGTCCGAAGAATATTGCTGGGTTTGTTGTTCTTCACAAATTCAGTCAAGAGTGTGTAGAGAGAGGGATGATATGATAGGAATATAAAAAAACAGTAGGGACAAAATCGTAAATGACACAATTTTCTTAATTGTAGTGCCCACCCAAAGGGGGCTAAAGAGAAGAAACGGACTGGTATGCTTTAATCTATTCTACTTTGTTATTAGTTGGGGTACTAGCTGTCTTTAAGTGTAACTTTTGGGGGTCTACATGTCTTTTACATAAACTTCACACTTTTCGCTAAAAATAAAAAATTTAATTTCGGATTAGAAATAATTTCTAAAAATACAAGATTTCGTCCTCATTTCGGAAAAATAATTCGGGTGTCGAGATAATATCTCAATTGTTCGTTAAAAATTAAAAAATAAATGTTTGTATTGGAAATCTTTAATAAAATTTCCTAATCACTTAGTTTATAATTTGAATATCTAACACTTGTAAAATTGACATTTCACTAGCTTGTTTATACTATAATATTATAGACATTTTCTTGAATATATTAGTCGTTTAAAATAGACGAGTTGTTTTAGAAAATTATAATTAAATAATAAAATTTTAAGGAAATAACAAGTGGGTATTTGGGTTGATTTAAAAAGAGTCTTATTAGGGCTTATAATATTCTATTTTGGATTTGTAATAACTCGCGAGCTACAATTTGTGGGTGACAATTTTGTAGGCAGGAGCTACTTCTAGAACTTGCTGTCACTGTTGAATAAGGTAAGTGAACATGCCAAGCCTTGCGTGCCAAGCTCCTTTCGTGTCGCAATTTGATTTAATGGTTGTCTCGAAAAGTGTTTGTTATTTACATGTTTATTTAAGATTTTATTACATTTTAAAGAAGCTGTTTTGCTTGATATTGTCACACGAAAATAATAATAATGTGTAATTACGTAAAGTGGAAAGAGTTGTACCAGAGAAGCGTATTATTGTCGTGTTGACTTCGTTCACTCGGCATGTGATTAGATTGGTCGTGTTGACTTCATTCACTCGACCCGTATTATTTTTTTACCCGGTCGCAACCTTCCGAGTCGCTCCATGTACCCACCTCTCTGGCCGCAAGAAGTCTTAGGGAGATGCCGGCAGTTAAGGTCATGGTTGCTAGTGATAGTCTAGTAGATTCTTCCACGTATCAACAAAGTTAATAATACAGTTTCTCTGAGATTTGGATATTTACAAAAGAAAAGAAGAAAGAGATTGGGACTAATTCTCCCCGTTTGAAAGTTGAGAAAGGAAATTAAAAGAAAGGAGAAGTTTACATTTGAGTTCCTACTTTATTCTTCAAGTTCACTGTTTTATAGTTTATTACTCCTTGTTATTGTCATGAAAAGTAAGCATGCCTCATCTTGTGTTTTACGAGCTTGAGTGTCATTTACTCAGTATTTCCATGCTGAATGTGAAAATTGCGGTTCCTGTTACCTTCCCACCGCAGGTTTAGGAGTTGAAGACTAGTAGCCGGGTACGAGAATCACCTAGAAGGACATCGTCACAAATAGAATATAGTGTAGCTAGCTAAGAATAATGTAGTAGTTGTGAAAACACTTGTGCAATATCTATAGACTTTTGTAATGTTTAATATTGTGTAATAAATAAATAAGTTGGGATGTTATGCTTTTGATTTCCGCCGTTACTTTTAGCTTCGCCCTCCCAGTCTTGTCCGAGCCGTATAAGGGGGTTGTTGCATAATCAGCCATTGATGATTTATTATTGGGTAAAACACAAACACCTCCCCCCAAGTATGGGTTAAATACAAATAATCCCCTTGTCCATGGGGTTATACGACAATCCCCCGTCAGAGACAAAATACCCCCTGTTTGTAGATGGAGGTTAGATGGATACCACCATTATGTTACAATCAGTTATTATGGGGGTGCAATCTGACTTTTTTGTGACCATTTTGCCCCTATTTGTATTGTTTTGCTTATTTTGTTCATGTTCTTGATGTTCTTGACCACCACCCCCTCCACCACCACCGCATCCCACCACCACTACCCACCACCAACAACGCCACCACCTTCCCCACCACCAACACAAACAACAGCAATAATGAGGAAAAATTGCCTTCATTTTCTAATTGAAACCCAGAACTCATACCTCAAAAACCACCCCTGAAATTCACAAAACTGAGCATCCACATTGACCAACAAAAAATACACACCACCAACACCCACCGCAATTTCCATACCACTAACACTACCAACTTTGTTGTAAGATAAACTTTGATACAATATACTTATATGCAAGTCCGCTCTACTGCCTTGGTTATTGCCAAAAATCTAATAAACTCTAATAAGTGAGGAAGGAAAATAAAATAAAAATAAAGGGTATTAAACGACCTTAAGACTTGTACAGGGGAGAGGAAAAAAAGGGGGCGCAAGAGATGA
Source organism: Linanthus parryae (assembly GCA_023055425.1). Classification (NCBI taxonomy): domain Eukaryota; kingdom Viridiplantae; phylum Streptophyta; class Magnoliopsida; order Ericales; family Polemoniaceae; genus Linanthus; species Linanthus parryae. Next base: position 46,948,557 of record JALGPY010000007.1, on the reverse strand, counting down.
AAAGGAGGAGGAAAAGAAGGGGATACAGAGAATGGGAGCTTGTTAGATTTGAAATTGTGAGAGAGATCGGGAATCTCTAAACCCATAACCCATCTCCAATCACAAAACCCATAACCCATATGGAATTAAGAAACCCTACCCCCATCTTCATCCTCGTTCCTCTTCTCTGTAAACCCAAGCTAACGCCGAAACCACCAGCCACCGTTCAACCATCCTCCTCCCTCCACCAAAACATTTCCACCACCACGGATGCAAAAGAAAACTTCTTGTGGGCAACACCCATTGTAGGGATTTGATGCAGGTTACACAACAGAAATACAAAATTTTCTGCTCAAAACCCTCCATGAATCGCAGGTGAAGATCTCATAACGTGATAAAGGAAGTAAGATTACCTTGTAAGTTTGTGTGATCACAATGTAGAATAACGTCCACATCTATACCGGCATCGACACCTTAGGATTGAGAATAGGAATCTTCTCAACGAATTGTGCTAGCAGCGTCGGGAAGGAATTGACACGTATTCTTACGTTTTACCGCAAGTGCACGGTTCAAGTAATATAGTGGGTGGTATTTTAACCCCGAGTTATCAATCCCACGAGGACAGTCTTGAGATTATTTAATTAGTTATTAGATTAGAGTACAGTAATAGGAGGAAGAAATTGATTTATAAGTAGCCGTCACCCTCAAACAAGTGACTGAAATGAAATAACAACTAAACTAATATTTTTGTATTTTTCTGATAAATATGGAGAACAACTAGGTGAACTATGGATCCCCTAGGGTTTTAGACAGTTCCGTATATAGTACTGAAATACGCTATCATCTAATCAGTTGTGTCGGGCAATAGCACTGACAATATCCTCTCAGTCTCATGTCGTTCTACCTATCAGTCGACTACGGGTCATGTCGGTCCACCATCATCCACCGATATGGTTCTAATCGCCTAACGTTAAGTCGGTCACTGGGTCCTATCGGTCCACCAATGCCCAACACTACACAATCAAATCTACCCTCACACGACTAGTCCTATCATCTCACCTCTCAGCCTCAATGATTCGGGACTAATTCTATGTTCTCATTCTTATCCGGTAAAGTCTCTCTCGAGCACCCACCTAGAAAGCTAGCCTAACCGGTTTGCGACTCCTTTTAGACTAAGTATGAAGTTCAGAACAATCAATCCAACTAATACAACGATAGTCTTTAAGCTACGATTCAACTAACATACTATTCATCTCCCTAAAATTGTTCTTGTCACCTAAGACATGTCAATAGCCATAGTGATCAAGATGTACGATAAACAAAGAAGAATAATACGATTAAAATAAACGAAACATGAATCAATAACATAAATCCGAAAATTGTCTAGTGCATAAATCCTAGGTTCTTCTCCATAGAACCTAGCAAAAGAAATCTAGCTACACATGATGTACATAAATAACAAGAGTTTCTCCATAAAAGTAATGAAAAGAGAAGAGGAAGAGATCAAACACGAAATCCGAGCTTCCTCTTCTTCGTTCGTCTTCCTCGTCGTCGTCTCCTCTTTTTTCTTCATGTGGAATAATGATTATGGAGAGGAATAGAGAGTATCTTCAAATCATCCCCTAGGTCTAATTAAAATCAAACCCGTACATCACTTGATGTAAAAACTCTGTTTTTGCACAATTTCCCCTCCAAAAGTGTGGGAACTTCATTGGCAATGATTAGCCTTATCCTCAACCCTAGGTCCTGTTAAGAAGATAACCCATTCCTTTCTTCTCAAGTTCTATTTATTGCGCTTTTGCCCCCACTTCTCAGCCCAAAATCACCGCCTGACAAGCATAGAGCAGAAGGGTAGTTTCAATTCGTACGCACGAAATCCCTGGAACAGCTCCGACCCCTTTCTCCTCTGGTTCTTCTTTTTTCATCTGTTCTACGATGTTGCTTCTGGGTCTCTCTGTTCAGCTTCTTGGTTGCGGCCATGGGTGAGTTTCAGTCGGGTTTTCTTCTTCATTCTTGCCCTATTTTGGCAGATTGTTGAGGGTGCCATATTGGGTCTGGTTGCAGGTCTATGGCTTGGGTGTTATGGTGGTTGAGTCAGATTGATAACAGGTTGTGATTTATGGTAATGGGTGCAGGTGGATTATGAACTAGTGAATGGATGGTGTAGGATGTGAGGTTTGTATTGGGAGTGAAATGGTGAAGTAGGCAGGTTGAATTGGCAGGGAAGGTGAGGGATGGTCATGGCTGTGTTGTTGGTCGTGGAGGAGGTCAATGGTGTTTGGTGATGAGGTGGCAGAGAGTTTGGTTATGGTGTAGGAGTGTACTGTGTTGTGGTGTTCAAGGTTGGTCTAGGCAATGGGTTATTTTGGTTGTTACTGTGAGGTAGGAGAATTGTGGAGATGGTTGGGTCTTGTAGGAGATTATTGTTGGTGTAGGTACTGATGGTATTTGCTAGGTGGTTAATTAGCTTATAATGGTTGTAGGTTTAGGTAGTTAGTTGGATGTAACAGGTTGTTAAGGTGATGGTTTTAGATGGTGTATGGATGGTGTTTATGGGTGAGTTTCATAGCAGGTTGTGGAATGGGTTTTATGGTTGATTAGTTGGAGGTTGTTGCTTGTTCTTTCACCCTGTTTTCTACGTCAATTTTCTCGAGCTTTAGCCGCTTCCGAAGTTCTTTTTCATCCTCGTTCCACGTTTCTGAGCCTCCGGTACCTGACGATCAAGCAACTACAAATACCGGTGTAAAATATGATATAAATAGCTCAAATCAACTAGAAAACACCCGTACTTTGCTATTAGACATATTAAGCTCTAAATAACAAATTCCTCAACATCATAGCTTATTTCTCACATAAATTACCCGGAAATCACGCAAAACGGTAAGTTTTATAGTGTAAATATAAAACCGTAAACGGGGTTATCAGGAATCACCAAGAAGCTTGATCCTATCAAGCAACGAAGAAACAACAATGGAGGAGGGATGAGGGAGAAGGGAGCCATGCGCCTCCTTGGTGCTGTTGGCCTAGGGTTCGGCGACTCTCTCTCTTCTCTTCCCTACTCTGATTATTTCATCTAATGAACTAATAATGCTTAGACAAGCCTTTTATAACTAATAAATCCTTATTAATTACAAACTTGCTCCAATAATAATCATGTACGTACACGAATTAGTACTCTAATTGCTATTTAGTCCAACTAAATATGCACATTGTTGCCCTTTGATCCTTGATCCTTTTAATTGTTAATTATTCCCACTAATTAACATATACATCCAGTTTAATCCTTTTGGTGTGACCATGAAGGTTCCCATTATGTTGGCAGTAACAATTAGAAACATTGAGTGGTGTCTAGCAACGCATCAATGCTACCCAACTAATAGAAATAGTCAGTAATCTGACAAACCTATGTGACCAATGTTAACGTGTCGTGTTTTCCCTTTGTCACAATATCCGGATTGGACTTGAGACATAGATTTCTCACTTGTATATACAGTTCGTAGTTCCTCAATCCTGGGAATAAACTTATCTAAACAGATAACAACAATATCACATGTTGATTTATCTGAGTCTGGCCAGACATTTAATAAGTAGTACTCATCCAGTGGTCCTAGATATATGCTCCCGTTATGTGGGAGGGACAAATCCTCTATACATCACTACCATCTCCCAGCTTGCTTCATATCATGTCCGATTACCCCCTTTATACTTCCTAGTTACAGTGTAACATTTGACGAGATCATAACATGATAATTCACAACTAGAGTATCTAGTGACTTTAAGTCAAAAGACAACAACACCATTGTCACTACGAGAAGCACTTGTGACATTCACATACCTCCCATGTAGACTTCTCGTGGTGGGTCAATCCAGTATACCAGTAATCCTAATGCATAACCATGTGTTAGAATTGATATCTCCATATCAATCTACCCACATATTAGTCTCCATGCATAGTGATCGTCCTACTAACCAACATACTTGACTAGGGATGATTTAAGATAAATAACAATTGTAATCTAAGGACTTCATTATATATTAAATATCTCCGTAAATAATAAAAATGAATATTCTAGCAAGAAAAAATATCCATACTAAAATAGACTACCTCTAGGACATCTACACCAACAGTCTCCCACTTGCACTAGAGCCAATATGGTGCATCTTGTATGCCTATAGATCTAGGGTGGCCCTCATGCTTTCGCTGAACAAGAGGTTTAGTGAGAGGATCTGAAAGATTATCATCTGTTGGTATCTTGCATATGTTCACACCTCCTCTATCGACGATCTCTCGAATAATATGGAATCTTCTAAGTATGTGTTTGAATTTCTGGTTTGACCTGGGTTTCTTGGCTTGTGCGATCCCTCCGGTGTTATCCCAATACAACACAATAGGATCCACAATGCTAGGAACCACACCTTGTTTAGTGATGAACTTCTTAATCCAAACAACTTCCTTTTATGCACTCGATGTAGCAATGTACTCAGCTTCAGCTATAGAATCATCAACTGTCTCTTGCTTAGAACTCTTCCAGCTCACAGCTCCCCCATTTAGGAAAAACACATAACCCGACTGCAATCTATAATCATCCTTTCAGTTTGGAAGCTCACGGTAGTGTAACCCTTTACACTGAGTTCTTCGTCCCCTCCATATATCAAGAATGCATCCTTTGTCTTCTTAAGTACTTGAGGATATTCTTGACAGCAATCCAGTGACTCTCACACGGATTGGATTGGTATCTACTTGTCATACTTAAAGTATATAACACATCTGTTCTAGTACATAACATGGCGTACATGATAGATCCAATAGCCGACGCATATAGGATCTTACTCATGCGGTCCTTCTCAATCTGATTGGAAGGACAGTCAGCCTTTGTAAGGGTAACTCCATGTGACATGGACAAGAATCCATTCTTCGATTCTTGCATGTTGAACAGTTTCAACACATTGTCAATATATGTACTTTGAATTAGGCCAAGTAACTTCCTTGATCTACCCCTATAGATCTTGATACCAAGTATATAAGCTGCATCTTTCATTGATAAGCAGTTTCGTAGCCAAATTTTTAATAGATTGCAAGTAGGGACATTGTTTCCAATGAGTAGTATAACATCGACATACAAGACCAGAAACACTACAGAGCTCCCGCTAACTTTCTTGTAGACAAAAGGCTCATCTTCGTTCTTGATAAAGCCAAACTCTTTGACTGCATCATTAAAAAATAGATTCCAACTCGTAGAAGATTGCTTCAACCCATAAGTGGACCGCTGCAACTCACACGCTTTGTTGGCATGCTCTGGATCCTCAAACCCTCTGACTGTGTCATGTACACATCCTCAAGGAGGTTTCCATAAAGAAACGATGTTTAGACATCCATCTGCCAAATCTCATAATTGTGATGAGTTGCAATAGCAAGCAAGATGCGAATGGATTTGGTCATCGCAATTGAGAAAAAGGTTTCATCATAGTTAATACCATGAATCTGTCGGAATCCCTTTGCCACCAATCGGCCCTCATAGGCAATCACATTGCCATCCATGTCGGTTTTCTTCTTGAAAACTCATTTGCACCCTATAGGTCGAGCCTCATCGGTGGTTCCATTAAATTTCATACTTTATTGGCATACATGAATTCCAATTCAGATCTCATGGCTTCAAGCCACTTCTGAGAGTCCGGCCCCTTTATGGCCTCTCCAGAGGTTGTAGGCTCATCTTCATCCATGAGCAGTACGTCACCAGGCTCAGTCTTGAGAAGTCCGTACCTCTCTGGCCCCTGACATATCCTACCAGACCTACGAATTTCTTGTGTTACTTGAGCAGGTTTCTCCACTACATCTTGTGATTCCTGCTCATGTTCTATTGTGGGATCAGTGTTTTGTGGTTCTTGAACCTCTTCAAGTTCTACAGTCATCCCACTGGCTTCGTTAGAGACAAACTCTCTTTCTAGAAACACACTGGTCCGGGCCACGAACTTACACTTAGGATGTTCCACAAACTTACACTTGTTCGACTTGGGCCTGCTTTTAATCTGACAGTAAACGTTGAACATAAAACTCGCAACCCCAATCCTCATGAATGACACACTGGGACGCCTCCCAGTCCATATCTCATATGACGTCTTCATTACTGATTTTCATGGAACACGATTAAGGGTAAAAGCATCTGTTAATAGAGCATGAGCCCAAAATACACAAATAGGGTCCGATTAGTCCTCTCAGACACACAATTCCATTGTGGTGTTCCAGGTGGAGTGAGTTGGGATAATATCTCACACTCTCAAAGATAGTCATCAAACTCTTGGCTTAAGTATTCTCCTCCACGATCCGATCGTAGAGCCTTAATACTCTTGCCAAGCTGGTTCTCCACTTCATTCTTGAATTCTTTGAAATTTTCAAAAGGATTCAGATTTGTTCATCATAAGATACACATATCTATATCTACTGAAGTCATCTGTAAATGTAATGAAGTAAGGATAACATCCTCTAGTGAGTGTGGCGAATGGTCCACACACATCAGTATGTATGAGTGTCAATTGCTCACTAGTCCTCTCACCTTTCTTCGTTAAAGGGGAATTTGTCATTTTCCCAATAAACAAGATTAACGTGTCACATATGATTCATAATCGAATGACTATAGGAATCTATCCTTATGGAGTCTAGAATCACGTTTCTCATTTATATGGCCTAAACGGCAATGCTATAGGTATGTGGAATTTAAATCGTTAGATTTAATCCTCTTAGTATTTATGTTATAGTAGGAATTATCTAGATCAAGAATATATAATCTATTAGACAAAAGAGCATTACAATAATGCATACTATCAAAATAAATGGAGCAACACTTGTCTTTTATAATGACAGAAATACATTTCTTGTACAAACAAGAAATAGAAATGATGTTCCTACTCCTAGCAGGTACATAAAAACAATTGTCTAATTCTGAAATAAGTCCCGAAGGTAAAGATAAGTCATAAATGGCTTATGCAGCAACTCTTGCTCCATTCCCTACGCGCAAGTCTATCTCCCCTTTAGCTAGTCGTCTGCTTCTCTTTAGATCCTGCACATTTCGAAAAATGTGAGATCCACATCCAGTATCCAATACCCAGGATGAAGATATAGACAAACTGACATCTATAACAAAAATACCTGGTGGTCCTAGAATCACTGTTCCAAGCTTCTTGTCTTATAGATATTTTGAGCAATTCATCTTCCCGTGGCCAGCCTAACTACAATAGTGACATGAGCCCTTCGCAACCCCACCAGTAGACTTTAAGGCAACTTCCTTGGGCTTTGAAATTAATTTTCTCTTCCCTTTAGAGTTCCGAGCAACTCTCTTGCTCTTCCCTTTATTGACCATCATTATGGTCTTGCCTTTACCTTTATTAATGCTCTGTTCAGCGATCCTCAACATGTTGAGTAAGTCTGGAAGAGTTTTATTGATCTCATTCATATTGTAGTTCATGATGAACTGACTATAACTGTGTGGCAACGATTAAAAAATGAGATCAATACCCAAATCTTGGCGAAATAGAAACCCCAACATGTTGAGATTCTCAAGATACCCGATCATACGGAGTACGTAAGGTCCCACTGGGTTTCCCTCTCGCAGACTACACTTGAACACTGCTTTTAACTTCATACCGCTCATGCCTTGCTTTCTCTTGGAAGAGTTTTCTCAAATGTATGATCATATCATATGCCTCCATGTTCTCATGTTGCTTCTAAAGCTCAGTGGTCATGGTACAATGCATTAGGCAAGTCACATCTGTAGAGTCATCAACAATCTTCTGATGTGGCTTCCTAACGGCGGCAATAGCTTCAGCAGGTGGTGCTTCTTGAATTGGTTGCTCTAGAACGTACATCTTCTTTTCTTCATTGAGAAAAATTATCAAGTTTCTATACCAATCTAGAAAATTAATTCCATATAGTTTGTCCTTCTCAAGGACAGAGCGCAATGCTAGTGTCGATGTTTGTTAATTGTTTGCCATTAGAACTCTACAAAATGAGACATATGAAATTTTAGTATTGTGAATAACTTAGACTATACTCAACAATGGCTAGATTATTAAATATAGATCCCACTATTTTTCTCGAATTAATATCCCTCACCATTAATGCAAAAAATATCATATGGGGGAATAAATCCAATGCAACACTTAGTTCAATTAGGCGAATAAATTCTTATTCTTTATCTATCTCATAGATAACTCCTAGTTGGCTTGCCTATAAGCTTTCAATCCTATTGAAATAGCTTCGTTGAGTTTAACCTCTTACTTCAACAATCACACATTACTTGCTTGTGCCAACGCCCTACATCATGATGAATCAAGTCGCCTTGCTTTTTCATGCCTGAACTCAATAAATCTTGATCACGACGAGTTTTAAGCAAGAGAAGGAAAAAATAAATATTATCGTTTGAGGGTTTTTCTTGTCAATTTTATTTGTTGATCTTATCAACTGATCTACTTATTTGGAATGGGCAATCCCAAATAAAAGTTCCAAACTGTTTCTAATTATCTTGTTATCGTTTTGCATGCATCAACCATACATCAAAATAAAACGAGATAAATAAACAATAAATAAATGTGGTATGGATGTGGCCCCTAATACTAAGATATTTCCAAGCCAATGAGAATATCTATAGGTCCTAAAACAGCAAGCTCATCTCCATGTGCCTCCGTCTTTAGTCAATGTGTCCTAGCTTGTGGTTATTCATTGTCTTGTGATCTCCTTGGTCTTTGATCTTCTTCTCCATGCCTTGACTATATTCTATCTATCTAATTCTAGCTACCATATATAAGATAAATAGAGGAACCTAACATGCGAGGGAGAAGACGACACGCACAACGTAAAATAATTACATTAATTACATCAAAACCAAAACAAAACCACAAAATTAAACAACCACACAACTATTGCCACATTCAACCACCATGAGATAAAACACATAAAACAGTTAAAATCCAATTTTATCGCACTGGGATTTTTAATTAAATTGGGATGATATGGTGAAAACAGTCAAAACAGTCGCGACAGTTAATCAAGCCGAATCGTACTGACCTGCTGAAACGGTCCAACCCGGTTGGACCAGCCAACCCGGTCGAATCTGTCAGCTGGCCGAACCGGTTGGATCCGTCGGCCAGGTCCGGCGCACAGAGAGGGGGGCGGACAGACCGCTTGGCCGAAACCCTATGGGTGTTTGACCACCTTGGCCGAACCCCTTGTGGTAGAAAAATCAAATTTTTTTCCTTCCTCCTTGTCTATAGTTTTACATCACCAATTAATTAATATATACGAAATTCACTAATTTTTACATCATATGTAAAACTAGCTTATTTCCTATTGAATCATATTCAAATCGTATCACAATACGCATATCAGCTTTGCGCGAAAATTAACAGTACGGTGTAAATTGATAAAGCAGATAACCACATAAAATCACATTATGCGCTATCGAACCGTGGCTCTGATACCATTGTAGATATTTGATGCAGGTTACGCAACAGATATAGAAAATATTCTGCTCAAAACCCTCCATGAATCGCGGGTGCAACTCTCATTACATGATAAAGGAAGTAAGGTTACCTTGTAAATTTGTGTAATCACAACGTACAATAGCGTCCACGTCTCTACTGGTATCCACAACTTAGGATTGAGAACTGGAACCTTCTCCACGATTTGTACTAGTAGCGTATGGAAGGAATCACCAAGGAGCTTGATGCAATCAAGCAACGAAGTAAAAAAAATGGAGGAGGGGTAAGGGAGCCGTGCGCCTACTTGGTTCCGTCGGCCTAGGATTCGGCCACTCTCTCTCTTTTCTCTTTGCTGCTCTGATTATTTCATCTAATGAATAATTAGGTTTGGACGAGCACTTTATAATTAATAACTCCTTATTAATTACATACTTGCCCAAATACTTATCATGTCTATACACAGATTTACCTAATTGCTATTTAGTCCAACTAAATATGCACATTGCTGCACTTTGATCCGTGATCCTCTTAATTATTAATTAGTCCAACTAATTAACATATACATTTAGTCTAATCCTTTTGGCGCGTTACCCTGCATTTCCTATTACGTTGGCAGTAACAATTACAAAAATTGAGAGGTGTCTAGCAACACATCAATGCTACACAATTAATAGAAATAGTCACTGATCTGAAAAACCTATGTGACCAATGTTAGCGTGCTGTGTTGTCCCTTTGTCACAATATTTGGATTGGACACGAGACATAGATGTCACACTCGTATATCCAATCCATAGTTTCTCGATCCTGGGAAATGACTTATCTGAACAGATAACAACAATCGCATATTGATTTATCTGAGTATGGCCATACATTTAATAAGTACTACTCATAGAGTGGTCGTGGATACATGCTCCCGTCATGTGGGATGGACAAATCCTCTCTACATCTCTACCCTCTCTCAGCTTGCTTTATATCATGTCCGATTAAAGAGTTTATAGTTACCCAGTTACGGTGTAACGTTTGACTAGATCATAACATGAAAATTAACAACTAGAGTATCTAGTGACTTCAAGTCAAAGGACTACAACACCATTGTGACTACAAGAAGCACTTGTGACATTCACATAACTCCCATGTAGACTTCTCGTGGTGGGTCAATCTAGTATCCCATTACTCCTAATTCATACTCATGTGTTAGACTTTGTATCTCCATATCAATCTATCCACATACTAGTCTCCATGAATAGTGATAGACCTACTGAACAATATCCTTGACTAGGGATAATTTAAGATAAACAACAATGGCACTTCATTATATATTAAATATCTCTATAAATAATAAAATGAATATTCTAGCAAAACACAATATTCATACTAAAGTAGATTGCCTCTAGGGCATCTACACCAACACCCACTACCGCATAATCAATTGAAACCCACGACCAACACCCACCACCGCATCTTCCACCGGGGGAAGAAGAAGAAGTCACGAGTAGCCATCGCCGGTTGTGGCGTTGCCGGGAAAAAGTGTCGGTGCATGGAACGAACTGACAAATAGCTTCATAGGGAATTGCAGCTCTCCAATCGGTGGCTCCTCACAAGCTCTTCGACGGCTGAAGGGGCATATTCGCCCAACCGCACCACCGACGGTCGTCTGGGTTTATTGAAGGTAGTCGGAGAAAGAGAAAAACAGAGGGTCGTGGTCGGTGAACGAGAGGAGCAGAGAGAGGGATAGAGATTTCCGATGGTTGGTGGAGTGGGTTGCGTTAGGTGAGAAGAGAAGAGGAAAAGAGAGAGAGGAAGAGATAAGGTTAGGTTTAGGAAATGAGGAGGAAAAAGGAAGGAAATGGCTTTACAGTGGGGTAATTTCTTTAAATTTCAGGAGTATTTTTGACTCCCCCCTCCGTAAGTGCACCGTTATCTTTTAACTCTGAAAGGGGTTTTTTGTATATCTCCATAGACGAGATGATTTTTTTTTGTATTTAACCCATACTGGGGGATGTTTTTGTCTTTAACCCTTTACTATTGGGTAAAAGTCAAAAACCACCCTTGGAATTTGGGTAAATGACAAAAACATCCCTAGTCTTCGGGGAATTACAAAAACCACCCCTATCGAGACAAAAACAACCCCTGACAGTAGATGGACGTTAGATAAAAAGCACCCTTTTGTTAATGTCAGTTGAGAAGGGGCGCAATCTGTCTTTTTATGACAATTTTGCCCTTATTTGTGTTTTTGTGTTTATTTTGTTCTTATTTTTAGTGTTCTAGGTGTTCTTGGCCACCACCTCAACCACCACCACATCTCCGCCGCCAGCATCACATCTCCCCCGCCACCCAACATACAACCTACAAACCAAGGACTCCAAACTCCAACTCCACTGTATATATATTCACAAACTCCAACACAACAACCTTTTCACCGTCTACAGCCCACTACCTCCAACCCAAACCCTTCATCCCCTCAGAATCTCCAACCCAAACGCAAACCCCTCCTCCCTCAGAATCAAATTCAGCACCAGAACAAAATAACAAACAGAACCCTTCCTCCCTCAGAATCAAATTCACCACAACACAGAGGTATATAGGGAGAGAATAACCTCCAACCCAAACCCTTCCTCCCTCATAATCAAATTCAGCACCAGTACCCCTCCCAATCAGGTGATTTACAACTCTGGGTTCTCATTTAGGCTGCCTGAAATCTAGATTCCATTGTGTTGTTGGGTTAGTTTTCAATTTGAGGTAAGGAGATACATTGGCGTATGGAGGTGTTGGCTTAGCACTGTGTTAATTCCCAATTTTGTAAAGCTAAAAAAATATATGTTTTTCACAGAAGAAATAGGCAAATCCAAGAGTTTATAATCTGCTATAACAGAAAAAGAATCGCATATTAATCTCAGTATCTACGAAAAGAACACTTAGTTACAGAGAGAATTGAACAACCACCAGATCTCAATATCATCGTAAATCTTCTCCATAAATGATGAAAAAAACATAGAAATTGAAAAAGATCGAACCTTCAGTGCCCTAAGGCATCATCACCAGGTCTGGGGGGGGGAAGATTGCAGAACTCTGAGAGGAAGGAGAAGGTATAAGAAGAAGAAGCGATGAAGTTGCAAGAGAAAATTCAGATTGAAAACTATATATATAAGGACCATCACTTCGTTCCTCAGTGTTTGCGTTTATCCACACGTTCTATGCCATTGCAGCAGCTTCTTCTTCTTCCCTCCCTTCTCCAAAACCCTAGTCTCTGATTTCCACCGTTCAGTTTCCCCCAATTTCAAACGACGCCAAAACCCTCACATATATAGGGAGGTTCTTCTTCCCTATATACCTATGTGATGTGCTCCAGTTCGTTGTTCGTCGCGCTCCGGCTGGATCTGGTGGTCCGACCGGGAGAAAGAGACGCTGGTGGTGGGTTGGTTGGAAGACGAAGACGATGGCTTCTAGAACGAGGTGTTGCTTCTGGAAAAGGAGAAAGAGGCGCTGGTGGTGGTGGCTTCTAGAACCATCAACGACCAGAGGACTGTGCGTGAGAGAGAGAGGCAAGAGGGTGGCTAGGGTTAGGTAATGAGGAGGAAGAGAAGGGGAGGGAATTCTTATAGTGGGTAATTTCTTAAAATGTTAGGGGTATTGTTGTCTTTTCGTCCAACCGTTAGTTGCCGTTAGTCACCGTTAACTTACAGGGGTGGTTTTTGTAATTCCCCAAAGACTAGGGATATTTTTGTCATTTACCCAAACTCCAGGGGTGGTTTTTGTCTTTTACCCTTTTTTATTTGGATACCATGTGTTGAAAAGACTCAAATACCCTCCACATTATCAAAACTTCCAGCTCATAAATTACAGTTTCATCTTGCACACACTATTGGTTGTGGTTGGATACGATTAAAACGAGAGGTAGAGTATAGTAAACAATATATGTTTCCTATCAAAGTAGGACTGCAACTCGGGCGGGTTGGATGGGTTGGCACCCTTGTCCAAGCCCGAGCCCGAGTTCTGTCGAGGCTTTCCAAGCCCAGCCCAGCTCGAGTTAAAAGAATTTCCAGCCCGTCCGAGCCCAATTCGTTTAAGTCAATTCGGGTTCGGGCTGAATTCGGGCTAGGACAATAAACTAAATGCATTTTTTAAACCACAAGAAAATTATATTTTTTTAATGAAAAAACCAAATAAACTAGTTCAAGAACAAAATAATGATTAAAAAAATCCGTAATAATCAATGAAAAGTAGCATATTCATGTAGATATGCTACATAATTATATCAAAATATAATATTTAGAGGTATTGATCATACAAATCGAAAAATTCGAGTTAGCCCGTCGTTTAATATTTGTGCCTAATTGCAATTCGGGCTAATAATTTATGTCCAAGCCCGTCCAAATTACTAAAGCTATGTGTTCGTGCCCTATTTTAATTCGAGTTGGGCTCAGGCTGGTCGGGTTCAACCCGCCCAAGTTGCGCCCCTATGTCAAACATCTCAAAAATACCCTCAAAAATCCAGAATTTCTAATTTTTTGTAGGAATTTCTAACTTTTAGGGTTTGATTCTGTTTTTTTTTTTTTTTTTGAATTCAGAATATATGGTGGGATTTTGGAATTATTTTGGAGGATTCCGAATTATTGGGGGGGGGGGAGTGTTCTGGATTGAGATCAAAATTACAGATTTAACAAGAGAATTGTTAATCATCTATCATACCCAAACAATTAAAGTTAAATGAGCTTTTTAGCAAAATCGCTCACTTAATCTAGTTCATCCGAACATCCTCATCATTGGATGTTCAAAACACATTTCATGTTTTTTCATGATAGCCTATTCTCTCTTTTTTGTTATACTCAACTACTTCCTCCGTTCCACCTATCTCTTTCTACTTTCATTTTCGGTCGTTCTGCCTCTTTCTTATCTCTTTTCTAATTTGGTAAGTTTTTTAATCGGAAAGACAATTTTTCCCTACAACTAACCCTACCCTTAACCCCACCCACTACCCCCTGTAACACAACCCCCACCACACACCCCCATTATGTTTGTTCTGAAATGGTATAGTGAGAGATGATATAGAGAGAAGAAAGAGAGAGAGAGAGAGCAGAAAGAACGAGAGAAAAGAGGCGGAAATTGCAGCAGCAGTGGCTGAGCACCACCACCTCGGTCACGACGAGGATGGAAGGAAGAGCAGGAAGAAGAAGGGAGAGAAGGAGGACTTAGCCACCACTACTGTTGTCATCGTCTCCTTCACCTTCTAGTAATCTCGGGTTGGAGAAGTTTCAATCAGAATTTTTAATTCTAATAAATTACATAAGTGCCCCAATTTTCTCAATAATTGCATAATTTCCCAAATTTGAATTGGGAATCCATACATTCCCTTTTGAACAGATGTCACCACACACTCCTGAACAAGAAATTTACACAACTAACTCAATATTTTAATTTATTACAAATTGACCCATATAAAATTATAAAATTTCAGGGTGTGATACATCGAACTAGGGAGCCTTTCTCCATAACTCCTTTGGAAGGGTAACAAAGTCTTCTGCTAATACTCTTCAACATTTTTCAGTTCATGTAAGATCTGTTTTGGAGGGGGAGAATAAAGTCAAAACCCTAGTATACACAAAATTAATTATTTTCCCTAAATTAATTTTCTTTTCGATTTGTTTCATGATATGTCCTTATTAGTTTTCAAATTCGAAACAATTTCTAACACAGTCTTAAATCACAACTTTACTTTTAGACTAGAATACCCAATTTGGAAATATTCAAAGTTTCTGTTTTGATTTAGGTTTTGAGAGGAGGATTCAAGTTTTGCTGAAGACCTTGCTTCGCTGAAATCTTTTGCTTTCCCACAACTTCTTTCTCTCTATGAACATTGGATGAAGGTAAGAGTAAAAATGTCCGAGTCCTTTGCTTTTATACTAAAAATATCCAACCAGAATCCCTATCAATTTTTGAAAATCCTCTTGGATTGAACCTGCCAAAATAGCAGTTATGGACTTTAATCACGTCGGGAATCAGATCAATCGAAAATCCATGCTAGTCGTTGGATCAATTAGTGAAGAGTCGCGTGCACATATGGCACTTCACCGCGCCGCCTGTCATAAAGGCTAGGCTATTACAGACTGCAGTCTAATAGTCGAAAGATGACTCACATGTTGACTCATAAGGGCTAGGAGGCTGCGAAGGTGCGAGCGTGGAAATGATATATACTTTCACCACTTTAGCGTCCCAAATTTCAGAAATTATATACTCTTGAATTTTGCTATCTAGGGTGAGAGTATGTCATAATAGGAGTTTGTGGGTGAAATTTGCCATCTTAAATTATGGAAGGACACAATCAAGGGTGCAAACATCCAAGAGTTTAAATTGTCCTTTCCAAAATTTAAAGGGAACACAGTATCTTATTGTCAAATTAAGAGTCAAACAATAAAATTGTCCTTGGCCTAAATTTGTTCCTGCCCTAAATTATGCACCATCACTTTTTGAGTTTTTGCCCCAGCAGATGTCCTAAATATAGGCCACCATCATTATTTAATTATTTCATAGTTATTAGTATTAAACATTCATGTTACTATATGTATTTGGTAACGAATTAATTCTTCTCAAAAAAATTAATGAGTAAATTAAAATGTTTTGAGTAAAAAAGTTATTATTTTTTTTATTATTTTTCTCGTGTTTTTCACAAGGATTGTTGGTAGGTAGTAATATATTTTTCTAACTTACCGTTGCACACTAAATATGAATTGTGGAGGAGCAGGAGAGTTGTAGGAGGGGGAGAATGATTAAATCTGCTTTTTTTTATTTGTTTTCCACCAACCACAGTAGTCATGGGTTTTCTCTAATTTTGCTCAAATTTTTAGTCTGGTGTAAATTTACACCAGGCTGGTGTAAATTTACACCATGTTTTACACCAACTGTTGAACCTGAATTTTGGCCAAATCTGGCCTATATTTATGCCAAAGACTATTTTACACCATCTCTTGGAGATGCTCTAAGGGGGTAAATGTCTTTTTACTTAATGAGAATTGGTGAAATTTTGAAGTTTTAAGTACCATTACAATATTGAAATAAAGCAATTGAAGAAGGAAGATAAGGGATAGAGGATAAGTGGATCAGTGCAAGTTAATTGCTCAGAAAGAGAGACATACAACTATATGGCACTCGTAACCAGGGTTACTACTCTGTTGAGTCCGCCTATGAGGCAAATGGAGTGACTCATAGGCGTAGGTCGCGTGGTAGTGGATCCCAGCCACCGATTACAGGAGGCTGTCTCCTTCACTCTTCTCTAGGGAGTGACAAACAAAACAATCCCCTCATGCACGTGATGTGGTCTCAAATCCTCCTACAGCCAGCACGAACCTTCCTCTTATAAGGTGCATGCGAGCCTTTGTCTCTAAGAAACTAGACTTCCCCAATTCAGGTATCTGTGACAAGCCTTATTCCAGCCTTCAAGCCACTAGTTCCCTCTGGTTCCCGCGCAAACTAGCGACTTACGGACGGACCCTGTCTCGTGGTCCCTACATGCTGACATGGCATGATCTGGTACATGTGGAGCAAAAATACTTGGTCGGATGCGCGCTGCTGATAGGTCTGCGTGACTGCTGACTAGGACCATATTTTAGACTATTGACATTTAGCCCCCTTGCGTATAAGTTGAGCTTACGAGGAAAGACGCGAGGAGAGATGAAAGTGTCGTTGCATTAAACTTGAGGGGGTGAAAGTCTTTTACCCATTAGCAAGAATCTATACCATTTATTGATGATTAGGTAACCGTTTGCATAATGAAAACACCGTTGGATGGAATGCAGATAGGGAATGACAACATGCAAATTTCTATAAGTTGGGGGATGTTATTTCTTGTTGCATGCAAAACACAGTAAATGTCTGGACACTTTCTTTGCCCTACCCCATATCGCTCCAACAACTTCAATATACGCAGTGGCAGATGCAAGTAGAGGAATGTGGGGGCTATAGCCCCCACTCAATTCTTTGAAATTATATTTTGTACTTATTTTTTGTTCATTAAATTCATTTTAACCCCCACTCAAATTATGTAACAGCCCCTACTACTTAGGATTATTTATCAAAATATTCTTGTTTTAAAATTTAGCCCCCACTGAGGCAAAATTCTGGATCCGCCCCTGAATATACGTATCTTGTAACGTATCTCACTTAACTTATGACATATCACTCTCTTCCTTCTCTTTCTCCATAATTTTGAATTTTGACTCGTATCTAGATCATTTTGAACGAGTGATCTGGATCACAAAATAATACAATTTTTAATAATTTATCTCATATTCTAGATCAACTTTGATCCTATAATACTATAAAAATATTTTCAAAAATTTTCATTATACTACTATCCAAATCACTGGGGAAGTGACAGTAAATAGGGGTAATAGTTGATTTTGAAAGAAACAGGGTACTCACTGATATAAAACTGAACGTCGTCGTCGCGTTACCATCCCGAACGCAAAACGTGCTCACTCTCCAACGGACACTATAATCGATGCTCATCAAGCTGTCATCCACGAGCATACAGCTCGGCAACACCCCCCACTGCCCTCCACCACCGTGATCAATGCAAAACCGTAATTTCAAAATTCCCCCAATCCGACGTGGCAATGCTGTTACATTTCCTTACACAACCACTCTATATATACTTCCCCAATTTCGCTCTCTCTCCTCAAATCCCAACTCCTCTCTCTGCCTCTCCCATCGCCGGAGGTCCCCACTTCTCTCATCTCCGGCCACCATGGGGATCTGCAGCTCCTGCGAATCAACCTCCGTCGCCACCGCCAAAGTCATCCTCCAAGACGGCCGGTTACAGGAATTCTCCTACCCGGTCAGAGCCTCCTACGTGCTCCAGAAGGACCCCACTTGTTTTGTTTGCAACTCCGACGAATTGGACTTCGACGACGTCGTTTCCGCCGTCAGCGGCGACGAAATGCTGCAGCCTGGACAGCTCTATTTCGCTCTGCCGCTGAGCCGGTTGCGGCACCGGCTCCAGGCCGAGGACATGGCGGCGCTGGCCGTGAAGGCCAGCGCCGCATTGGTGAACAGCGGCGGCGAGAAATGCGGGTGCCGGAGGAAGCCCTTCTCGCCGATTGTTTCGGGTGAGGCGAAAGCGAAGCCGTCGCGGAGGGTTGCCGACGGCGGAGGTAGTGGTGGGCGGCGGCGGAGGAGGCATAATATAACGGCGAGGTTGAGTGCGATTCCGGAGTAGCTAGGAGGGGTAGTTTTGTAATTAAGTTAACGGGTTATGGGTGTTTGTTGTTGATCCACGCATAGCTAGGTACTCGATTTTTGGCATTTCCGATTTTACCTCCCAGAGGGCATGACGAGCATCAGCTGTACATAATTTGTCAAGAAGTAGAAATGCGATTTGTTTAATCTTTCACTGTCACAGTGATTTTTGTTGGGAATCTTTTTTCACATTATTGCTTCGTGAGAAGGACAATGATTGGTTATTGGTATAAGTCTAATCTCAATTATTAGTCCTAATCCATCAAATACTTCTGATTAAGACATGGTTTACACACTTTACAGCTCACGCTAACTTCTGATTAAGACAGCGACCGGAATAAAACGCTCTACATGATTATCATGAAAAAAAGTTATCCTTAGTCAGTGTTGCGATTATGATGCACAAATATCGAATTAGATTCAAGAGAATAATTATTCTTGATCATGATTTGATTTTATCATATCATTCTATTTGACTTTTTCTTATTCACAGTGTCATTTTGATTGTAAATTGATGTAATTTTTTTAATAATTTTTCATAGTGTCGTGATATAAAAGACGCTTTATAACACAAGAAAAAAAAAATCAAACTGTTTTGTTATCCAAATTATTCGATCAAAGTGAGTCAAATACAACTGAAAAAAGTCAAATGAAATAAAAGAGAAGAAACAAAGTGGTAGTAATAGCTCCTATAACCTTAACTAAGCCTATCAAGTTAAAATGAATTGGTGTACTCACACTAACACGCACATATGCTGTAACCCATGAATAATTGAGGTGAAATGCAAACGAATTAAAGTGAGACTAATTAATGAGCCATATAATGGACCACATTTTGGAATTATTTGAGAAGTTGCAGCTAGCAAATACTACTAGTATTACCTACTATCCAAAGAATAAGTCATTGTGGAGTGTCCAGCTAGCTAGCGATTATTCGTTTGTTGGCCGAATTGTCGTTGTTACGCAGAAATGGGAAGTAGATGACGAAGTGTGAATTGAGATGACAAAAGATTGCAGATTTGGACTACTACTTGTCCACTAGCTACTTTGCATGCATGCCCTTATCTTCTGAGGTCAGTGACAACGGATTGTGTTTGGGTACGGGATGAGGAGGTGACACATTCGATCTACCGTCTTTATGGGCTCAAAAATTATGTTTCAAACACGGTAACACAATTTCAAATCCCACCGAATCATATACTATCAGTTAAACCGCATCTCTCTTTCCAGCAAATCTCATATCATGCACTTTTTATAACCTAGGTTTATGAATAGATCATTCCAAACTCAGCTGCATGGAAATGTCTAGTAAACACGTCCCATGAGCTTAGAAAGAACTCCGTGAATGTAATGTGACATCCCAAAAATGTGTCCGAGCTACATTGCCTTTGCATGAAGGATAGGTAAATTCACAACATCTTTCCTCGAAAAAAATCACAACATCTTATCGCGACTATTCCGTCTAAGTTCGAGGTAAATTCACAACTTCGTCGGGTTTGAATTTGATGATTGAATCTTGTCCGCAGCAAGACATTGACGTATTTTTTGCAAATAGAGGATGCAATTAGCTAGCTCTAGAACTGGGGGTTGTAATGTGATAATTTCGACAAGCTAGAGGTATACTTTAAGTAATTAAGCATATTTTCTAATCCATGAAATGCTATCTGAACTAAAAAAAAGTCGCCAAGATCCAGATCGGCTTCGGATCGCTACATTGTTCAGAAATGCGAATGGTGCTATGATCTGATCCAAATTCAATACTTGTCCGTCTTTATAGTCGTGAGTCAAACATGAACATAATATAACTATATAAAGGTGAAAGTTGGATGCAAATAATCTTGGTATGGTCTGGTATTCCAACATTTCAATAATCTTTATTTTAATATCTTTTAAAATATGTCACTGTCTGTAACGTGGATGGGTTGGTCTGAATGTGATAATGTATGCGAAAGACAGGTGATGAAACAAAGAGTTCTGCTCTTGTCCCTCTACACAAGAAAAAAAAGAGGGATTATTCCTATTGCAAGTGGTCATGAGAGCCTGTCGGACTCTGTCTCACTTAACAGGTAAATGTTCATTACCATGTGATTAGGGGAATTGATTAATATTATAAACTTGTTTATTAGTTTTCTCTTCTTAATTTTTCCTTCTATTGTTTTATTTATAAAATTGAACGTCGCCGAAGTAAGAAAATGTTTGCCAACCCGGTACCAGATCAAGTCGGTTTCATATGCATTACTGTATGTTAGTATACATTTGTCCGTTGAGGTTCAGTAGGAGAATGCTTGTTTTATGTTATTTACAAACTAAGTTTAACGTATATCTGTCTGATAACTTCATCTGCAATTAATATATTATTACGAGAATTGGAACAAGAACTTTAAAAGCTTGGTAGTTTGAGCTGCTATTTGGTGCCTATCGCTTTTTGTGGCCAACCAGATTGGTAGTTGCCGAAAAGTTTAAAGGAAAAGCTTGCACGATGTATTTGTCAGGCACATTGTCATCGGTTTAAGAATCAGAGGGATAGTTTTGTGAATTTCAGCCTTAAATAATAACACATTTTGTTTATATACTATTCATCGGGTCACTTTGACTCGACGATTTGGTTAGCAAAATGATGCAATAATTTGATAACCTTTTCGTGGTGTTTGTGATGAAATTTTACTCAGCAAAATCATTAAATTATTACCAAGTCTCTCTACGACACTAATGAAAATATTACTAAATTCTTGCGTCATTTTACTAACAAAATCACCTCGTCAAAGTGATTATCAAAAAATTAAATATGGATATTCAGGGGTAGTACAGTTTAAGTGTTTAACATATCAATGCTACTCAAAAAGGTAAATGAATTTTGATTCATTCAACGTGTCAAATTTCAAGACATGTGCACTCCTAAATTATGAGATACATTTATAAGACAGAGAAGACAATAGAGAAGAAGCTGCAGTATTATTTCATTATACATATAGATATATATATATATATATATATACACATTTGAGGGATAAGAATTGTTACAGATAGGATAAGCACACATGAATCCTTAACTATCTTGAAGAGTTGTGGATAACTAGTACTACAGTTCAGGATAGTCACCAGGAGGTCTACCAACGTATCTATCTCCAACATGCCCCCTCAAGATTGAGGTCGAGTAGCGAGGCCAATCTTGTCTTTAAGATGAAGAAACCGGGGTCTTGGAAGAGGCTTAGTTAAGGCATCAGCCAATTGATCAGCTCCAGAGATATGTGTAACGCGCAAACTGCCATTTTGGACTAGCTCGCGAATAAAATGATAATCAATGGCAACGTGCTTCATCCGAGAATGAAAAACGGGATTAGAGCAGAGGTTGGTAGCCCCAACATTGTCACATTAAATCACAGGTGATTGAGGAAGAATTATGCATAAATCAGTCAGCAAGGAACATACCCAGCTAATTTCTGCTGCTGTAGCGGCAACTGACCGATATTCAGCCTCGGTTGAAGATCGAGCTACGGTTCGTTGCTTCTTCGAACTCCAGGATATGGGATTACGACCAAGGTAAACAATGTAGGCACTAGTGAACGTGAAGTCGTCTTTATTTCCAGCCCAATCGGCATCAGAGAAGGCATGCAGACGGAGTGGAGAATCGCGATAAAATTGGATGCCATCATTAGAAGAAGCACATAAGAAGCGCAAAAGACGTTTTACAAGGCCCCAGTGTTCTGTAGTTGGCTGATGCATAAATTGAGAAAGTCGGTTCACAGCGAAGGCTATATCAGGACGGGTGATGAGGAGGTATTGCAAGCCGCCAACTATGGTTCTGTACTCTGTCGGATCTGTGAGAGGAGTGCCAGAATGCAATGAAAGTGGAGGACTAGTTGGTAGTGGAGTCTGTACCGGTTTAGCCTCTATCATTTTTGCACGGGTAAGAAGATCAACAATGTAGCGCCGTTGGGAGAGCAGGAAGCCATGATCATTAGGTATAACTTCAACACCCAAAAAATAAGATAAATGACCGAGATCCTTCAAAGAGAATTTGGTAGATAGCTTATGAATTATCCTATTAACCATGATCTCGTCACTACCGGCGATAATAATGTTGTCTACATACACTAAGAGATATAAAAGCATATCAGCATGGCGTAGAACGAAGAGAGATGCATCTGAGTGGGAATTGGTAAATCCTGAAGCAATAAGAAATGTTCGGAGCTCATGGTACCAGGCCCGCGGAGCTTGCTTAAGGCCATAGATTGCTTTACGGAGCTTACACGCATGAGTGGGGTTGTCGAGATCCATAAAACCTGGTGGTTGAGACATATATACAGCCTCAGAGAGATGGCCTTGCAAGAAGGCATTATTAACATCCAATTGGCGTAAAGGCCACCCACGACTAACAGCAAGACTAAGAACCAAACGAACTGTAGTTGGCTTGATCACAGGGCTGAACGTATCATGATAGTCGAGACCCGGACGTTGATTAAATCCCTTTGCAACTAATCGTGCTTTGTACTTGTCAATAGTACCATCTGAGTTCCGTTTAATCCGAAATACCCACTTACAGCCGACAATGTTCTGACTCAAGGATGAAGGAACAAGTTCCCATGTCCCATTTTGGACGAGAGCATCATATTCTTCGCACATGGCCTGGCGCCATCTAGGATCTTTGAGAGCTTGGTTGATAGTAGTTGGTTCAGCATCTGAATGGTGAGAGAGCTGAGCTGATAGGTTCAGTTTTTGGATGGGTTAATGGATGTTGTTTTTAGCCCGAGTCTTCATGGGGTGGAGAAATGGTGATGGAGATGCAGGGTTATGTGTTTCAAGGGGAGGGTTTAGGTTGACTTCTGGACAAGGGGAAGATGTAGTCTGGTATAGTGGCGAGGTTTTAGTGCAAGGGTTTGAGGGTGTGTCAGAGTCATGTGTAGGGAGGGATGTGGTGTTAGAAAGTGGAGACACATCACAAGCAGGTGATTGTGACCATGGTTGCATGATAGATTGTGTGGTGAATAGACTTGGGGAAGATTGGGTTTCTGAAGTAGAGGTGGTGACTGGGGGGATTGAGGGTGTTGCAGAATTATGTGTTTGAGGATCATACATCCAAGAGGAAAGGGTGTCTGGTGACGGAGGAGTGGACAACGACGGGGAAGTGGCGAAAGGGAAAACTGACTCAACAAATTGGACATGACGAGATGTATAAAGCCAAGATGTAGGCGCGTGGTAGCAGAGGTATGCACTTCGAGTAAGAGAGTAGCCAAGAAAAATGCACGGCTTGGATCGTGGCTCCAATTTGTGGGATGAGTACGGACGCAGCCATGGGTAGCACAAGCAACCAAAAACTCGTAATTTTGAGTAATTTGGAGATGATCCAAATATGCGTCTATACAGAGACGACATTTTTAGTGTACGCGTTGGCATGCGATTGATTAAATAAACAGTTGTGGCGAACGCATGGGTCCAATAGGTTAATGGGAGTGAGGCATGATGTAGTAGAGTTAAACCTGTCTCTACAATATGGCGATGACGCCGTTCAGAGTACCCGTTGTGCTCTGGAGTGTGCGGTGGGGAAGTCAGGAAAGTGATGCCATTAGTTGCAAGAAATGACCGAAGGGCTAAGTATTCACCACCATAGTAAGGGTATGAATTTTACTCCCAAAATGAGTCTCCGTGATGGTTTTAAATCGGTGAAAAACATGTTGGACTTCAGACTTGTGCTTTAAAGGATAAAACCAAATATATTTTGTGAAGTGATCTACGAATATGACATCATATTTAAATCCATCATGGGAAAGTAAAGGGGACGTCCAAACGTCTGAAAAAATAATTTCAAGAGGACGAGTGGAGGTGAGAGTAGATGTAGAGAAGGGAAGTTTATGAGCTTTATTGCATTGACACGCATTACATAGGAAATTAGATGAAAAAGAAGAAGACAGTTCTAACTTATGATGTGAAATAATATGCTGCAGAATGGGAAATGCAAGATGACCTAATCGATGATGCCACTGAGATGACAAAGTCTTCATGGTAGAAAAGGCGACAAGAGGAGGAGAATTGGAGAAGGGGACTGGCCATTCATAAACACCATCCTTTGTGTTACCCGACAAAATTATTTCCCCTGTGCGAATGTCCTTCACAAAAAAACATGATGGTGAGAATTCAACAGATACATTGTTAGAAGTACAAAATTGAGAAATGGAGATGAGATTTTTTTGCATGCTAGGAACGCATAAGACATTGTTGAGAGTGAAGGGTTTACTAGGTGTTGCAAGAGTGGTAGAACCGGTATGGGTGATGGGGAGGCTTGAACCATCGCCAATCATAATGTAATCGGAGCCACTATAAGGTGCATGAAGGGAGAGATTGCTCAGATCAGATGTGACGTGATGAGAAGCACCACTATCGAGGAGCCACAGTGAGGTCGTCGAGGAGGTATTGGATGTGAAATGAGCCTGAGGCTGCCATGGAGGAGATGTGTTGTGTGTTGCTGGAGTATGAGGTGTATGGGGGTTGTTTGGAATTAGACGAAAGGAAGGACATTTCTTGGCCGTATGACCCTGGATTCCACATATCTGACAATAGCCAAGATAGGGTCGGGATGGGGAACGTTGGTTCCTGGATGAATTTAGGGGGGTGCTATGAATCAGGGGTGGTCGGGTGTTGGAGTAGGGTGGGGGGCGCCATCCAGTATTGGTATTTCTAGGGTATGTTGATGGGCGTCCATTATTGGTAGCAGAAGGACGCCAATTAGCAGGGTTGCGATGTGCAGGATTTGCTGAGGCCGGATAGTGTGTGGGTTCAGATTTCACATTAACGACTGATGCTTCAAAGTTCAGAAGCTTTTCATGAAACTCATCAAACGAAATGGCAGTATCACGGGCTTGGACTGCGCGTACAAGTTCCTTGTAGTCCTCGCCAAGACCATCAAGGGTCTTGTCTGTAAGGTCATCTTCATCCATAGGTGCTCCGAGAATTGCAAGCTCGTCGGCACGAGCCTTCACAGATCGAAGAAATTCTGTCACAGTTTGAGACCCCTTAGTCAAACTTTTGATCTGGTTCTTTATTTGCTAGACTCGCCCTCGAGATGGCTTTGCATATGTGTTGGCCAAAATTTCCAGAGCTTCCTGTGATGTTTTGGCTGCGGCAATGAATGGAATAATCGTAAGAGAAAGAGATCCTACTAAAGCGTTAAGGATAAGTTGATCATGTCTAATCCAGGAAGTATGAACAGGATTTGACACAGTAAGGTTGTTTTCTGTGAGGTTAGGCGGTGGGCATGGTTTTGATCCATCTACATATGAGAGGAGATCATAGCCAACAAAAAGTGTGTGGAATTGAAGCTTCCAGGACATGTAATTATTGGTGGTGAGCTTGAGTGGAACTTGAGCTGCAATGTTTATGGCTATGAGAGGAGTATCTGGGTCACATGCATTTTGAACTACAGGTGGGGAAGTGATTGACATGGTTAGGAAGAGATGTTTGGAAGATTAAGGTGCTCTGATACCATATAAGACAGAGAGAAGACAATAGAGAAGAAGCTGCAGTATTATTTCATTATACATATAGATATATATATATATATATATATACACACATTTCAGGGATAAGAATTGTTACAGATAAGATAAGCACACATGAATCCTTAACTATCTTGAAGAGTTGTGGATAACTAGCACTACAGTTCAGGATAGTCACCAGGAGGTCTACCAACGTATCTATCTCCAACAACATTTGTCTACCTAAAGTATATTTGTCATCCTAAAGTTTATAATGACGCAATTATGAGAGTAAGTGTCCTGAAATATGGCTCACCAAAATGGGTGAAAGTGTCTTTTCCCAAACTAAACGGGGTGAAAGTGTTTATGTGTCAAACTTCATGGGGTGAAAATTTCTTTTACCCTACCCCAAAATTTTGAACCTTGATAAAAATATGTAGGCCATATCCAAATCAACTGGTTATTCCCGGAAAAAAAAATCGACCGGTTATTATGAGTTAAGCCTTAAGCGTTAAAAGAAATGCAGCATCTGTTCTCACTTCAACTATTGATTCCAATAATCTCACTTTCTCTCAACTCTTATAAGCTAATCCAAACACACCCAATATAAAATAAAAATCAAATAGAAAGACCGAAGGAAATTATTGAGAGACTTTTATAGGAAAAGAAACCATGAAACTCGCTATAAGAAAGAAAGTGAACGAACAACACAAAAATTAAAATACCATGTCATCAACGGATCAACCCGTTAACCATGCATGTTTACAAAGCGGCCCATTAAGGGCATCTCCAACCCTATGGGGGGGGGGAGGGGGATGGTGAAAACCGTATAAAAATACAGTTCATGTCCAACCCTGTGGGGAGAAGAGAGGGGGAGGGGGTGCTATGGGGAAATTTTTTGCCTTGGGTGAGAGCATGTCCATGGGAAATCCCCATGGACATGCCCTCACCCAAGACAAAATTTCTCCCCATAGCACCCCTCCCCATCCCCCTCCCCTCACATGGTTGGAGACGAGTAGTAGTTTGGGGGAAGGGGAGGGGGAGGGAGAAAATGCTGGGCCCGTGAGGGAAGGGGGAAAAAGGCATGGGTTGGAGATGCCCTAAGGGTGCAACGCCATCAAATCCGGCGCATTCGGGTTCCGGCATTTGATTTGATCACATCTTCAGGTGATTGATTCTCAATAGGATTTATTCTTAATTAGTTGACTCAACAAAAACATTTGCTCGAATATCTTAGTTTGGAGACCAAAGCAATGAACCTAGACAAGATCAGTTAAAAGATTCAAGCAAGAAGGTAAATCAATAAGATTTCGTTAAAGATTATACTTCCTTATTATTGGTGGATTTGTTTCTTAGAGATATATTCAAGATATCTCTTTATTAAAATGATGAGGACCCTTTACTATAAATAGGTGTCTGCTACTACAGATTTTTTGATGCAAGAAGTACCAGAGTTGAGTGTTCAAAACATTTTAGAGAGAGAAAAAGAGAGTTTTGAGAGAGAATCCGTGCTCCACCCTGTGGCCAAATTCAAGAGTAGTTTCGACTGCAAAGATGACGACCATCCATTGTAATTTACCTCTTCTTACAATGTGAATACAAGAAACTTCTCGTTGCACAGTGGGTGTAGGCTTATTGCGGAACCACGTTAAACTGTGTGTCTTTTCTATTATCTATCCAAGTTCTTTACATGTTGAATAGAAATGACGCTTCCGCCGCACACAACAAGCGGTATCAGAGCTTCGGTTATACACGAGGAGAAGATTGTGCAAGGAGATCAGAACTTGCAGGCCACGAAGCATAAAACAAGGATCCAAAAGGTACGCATTAATTTTATGATTTGTTGGTACTCATTCTTTCAATTTCTCTTCTTCTTTTGCTTCTTGAGTGCCCAAACAACGTGGAAGATCTATTCCCACATACTGCTGATTTGAAGGAAGTCCGAATCTTGTGTGTCTGATCTATTATCTTTCCTAGTCATTTACTTGTTGAATCTATTATCTTTCCGAGTTCACACATCCAGCTGACTTGAAGGTCCGGATCTTGACTTGGAGCTGCCCAAACACTATTTTTGCGTAAATCGTAGAATCGGCAACCAAAATGTGTTTGGGTCATATCTCGGCATCCAGGAGTCTGGTTTGGACAACTCTTGATCCTTAAATGTGCTTCTCGGATGTTCTAAATCCACCCGTACGGTTGGGTCTTTGAGACTCTACAGGGATTTTCACAAATAATCGAACATCCCCAGAGAAGATATAAATCGAGCCTCGTAAGAATTTGTAAGAGGTAGGTAATGCGCATGCTAGTCGAGGAAATATTATAAGAACGCTTAATACTAGCGAAAAGTTTGAGATCGAGTGATGGGAGCAACAACTTCAGCATATGGAAGTGCGAGGTTCAAGACATAATATTCAAACAAGGAAAATTTATGACGTTGTGTCCAAAGCCTGCAACTCTGGAACATGACTAATGGGATGCTTTGAATCTGATGACCTGGAGATCTATCAGACTTTACTTATGTTAAGACATCAAGTATGATGGGATGAGAGAGACTGTAGCAAAGACACTATGGAGCAAACTAGAATACAAATACATGATGAAGAGAATCCAGAACCGGCTGCACATGTATAGACAATGTACCTCTATGATTGAATATTTTAACTCATTCAATAAGTTAGTTGTCGACTTTCTTTACTTAGAAGAGGATATTAAGGATGAGGAAAAGGCGCAATTGTTGTTGGGTTCTCTACCTGATGATTATGAACATTTCATCGATACATTGATGAATGTGAAGGATATATTGACGTACAAGATCGTTGCTGATGCTTTTATGAATCATGATGATCGAAAGAAGGACAAGACTACCAGTGAAGACGAATCTGAGGCCATGATGATGGTAAAAGAAAGAAAAACAAACAAGCAGTAGTACATGAGACACAAGTCTTCGAAGATGGGAGTTTCAATAAACATACGAGCATTCCAAGCTGAGAAGGATCAGTGTGCTCATTGCAAGCAGCTAGGACGCTGGAAGAAGGATTTCCTAAGCTTCAGAGGAAACAAGATGCAAACGTGGCACTGATTTTGAGCAACAGACCGTGGATAAGTTTTAAATTATTGGAACATGCATTCGTCAAAGAATAATAAGTTCAGGTTGTTCACAGCACATGTGTCTAGATAAGTCTAGATTCAGAAGCTAGAGATCAAGAATTGACATAGGACAAGAATTATGGAATATATCACCAAATTCGGGAAAACTGTTCCCCTCAGTACGCAAAGTCAATGGAGGAATCGAAGGAATCTGATATATGGTCGAACCATATATATATTTAGCCGAGACGACATTTTGAGAGTAACTCTTTTAGGTATCCAAATATGCGTTTTTGCTATTTTAGGGAATATTTGTTTATTTCATAACGTTTTGGTAGCCAAATAAAATTATGCAAATTATAGATTTCTAGCAATCTCTCATAGTTTTTGAATATGATATTTTTGGATTGGCAAAATTCATACTTTTATTATTTTAGTCTATTTAAGCATTGTAAGTCTTCAGACAATTCATCTTTTCACTTATTATCAATAAAATTCATAATTTCTCATGTTGAGAATTCTTTATCTTTTCAAAGATTGACAAAGATTGTCTTTTTTACGTTTTCCGACAGCGTCAAGTGTTATCATAGTCAGGTTTTTGCCTTGTTCAATGGCCAACGGTAGAAATAGTTGCAATAGGGGTGCACAAGAATCCGTCAATCCGCACCGATCCGCAAATCCGTCCGATCCGTGAAGGATTGGGTCCGAACCGAACGGTGATGGATCGGACTAGGATCGAAAAATATAAATCCGATCCGATCCGTCAATCCGTTTATACTTATTATTATGTTAATTTTTACTAATTTCATAAATGTGATTTTTTCTAATGCTAACTTTAAATTAGTAATGTCATTACTTATCAATGTTGTGTTGAATAATTTTGATTTTTGATGATAAAAAGAGTAAGATATTTCGTAAGTTAACTAAAAGCTATACAAAATTATAATTGTATATTAGTGTTTATGTTGTTAGTTGAATATATTTGAAAATATTTTGAAATATTTGCGATCCGCGGATTAATCCCGTCCGATCCGCGAAACCGTGGATCCGATCCGTTTTGATCCGTAAACCGGCGGATCGGATTACCTCAACCTCAATACGGACCGATCCGATCCGTGTGCACCCCTAAGTGGCAACATCGGTGACAGTGGTCACATGTTGGGTGCTATGGATGCAGGGTTGCAAGAATCGCGCGGAACGGTTGAGGAGACCAGGAAGTCCTTGGTGCAGCTTCTTAACTCTATACCTGCAACGACATTCGTCAGCAGGAACAACGTTCAAAGGTTACCCCACGAACGTCATGTTAAACACATGTGATACGGGCACTTCGCATGCGACAATCCTTACTCTAACCTCCAAGCCACTCGCACCCCCAAAGTCACGTTAGCATAAGGCGCATTTGCAAAGGAACCTGCCCTCGCAGTCCTCCGCATACGCGTAGGCAAAGGGCACGCTATGGTGCTATATGGAATACGTTGCATGCACACGTGTCTTTTAACCGAGGCACCACGTTGATCATCAGTAGTGTCGCAGTTTAGGGTATCTACAAGGATCATGATGGAAGATGGAGTTCTCAAAGTGGCAGAGGTTCTCTCATCATTATGAAGGGAACTCGGATAGGAGAAAATATGTATCTATTAAATGGTTCAACAGGTGTTGGTGGAGTAGCAACATAAATAACTAATGATGAAGATGTTACCAGGTTATGGCACATGAGACTTGGTTATGCCGGTGATAAAGCAATGCATGGCCTAGTGCTCAAAGGAATTCTCAAGGGTACTAAATTTGGAGGAATCGATTTCCGCGAGCATTGTGTGATCGGGAAGCAAACAAGAGTGAATTTTGGTACAACCACACATCAAACACGAGGGATTCTAGACTATATCAATTATACTGTATGGGTCCAATAAAGAACACCTTCTATTGGAGGTAAGCATTTGGTTTGTTTCCTTCGTTGATGACTATTCCAGACGTGTTTCGTGTTTGGGTATACACCACGAAGCACAAGGATGAGGTGATCAATATCTTTCTATCATGGAAGAAAATTATGGAGACTTAGATGGGTTGAATAATCAAGTTCCTTCGTTAGAAAAATGGACGTGAATACCGATATGATCCTTTAGTGAAGCTTTGCCAACAAGAACGATTCAAACGACATTTTCTAGTGAGGAAGTCTCTGAAGCAACATGGGGTAGCCAAACGGATGAGAAAACACTTCTATGGAAGGTTCATTGCATGATCTACATCGAAGTTGGGCAAGGAGTTCTAGGGAGAACCCTTCATATACGCATGACGTTTGATCAACAGACTACTATCAAGTGGAATTGGAGGTAAAACTTCATTACAGGTATGGACGTCTAAACCTACTACTGATTATGATATGTTAAATATATTTGGATGTACTGCATATTATCATGTGATGGAAGATAAGCTTGACTCAAGAGCTAAGGAAGATTTGTTTATTGGATTTGGTGGAGCTGTGAAAGGGTTCAAGTTATGGTGCCCATAAAATAATAAGGTGGGGGGTTTTACATTTTACGTGAAGCTGCGAAAGGATAAGAACAACCAAAATTCAAATCACAAAAACATGTTTGAGGTGGAGCTTGTTGGAATAGATGCCCTAGAGGCAATCTTATTTAGTATGAACATTATTTTGGCTAAAATAATCATTGTATTATTTATGGAGATATTTAATATAATGAAATCCTTAGATTACAATTGTTGTTTATCTTAAATATTCCTAGTCGTTTATATTGATTAATAGGACGATCAACTATAGACTAGTATGTGAGTAGTTTGATATGGGGATATCAAGTCTAGCACATTGATATGCATTAAGGATAATGGCATACTGCAATGACCCACCACGAGAAGGCTACAAGAAAG
This sequence comes from Linanthus parryae, assembly GCA_023055425.1. NCBI lineage: Eukaryota > Viridiplantae > Streptophyta > Magnoliopsida > Ericales > Polemoniaceae > Linanthus > Linanthus parryae. The sequence continues at coordinate 46,916,434 of JALGPY010000007.1, read as the reverse complement.
TTATGTGAAAGTCACAAGCGCTTCTCGTAGTGACAGTGGTATTGTGGTCCTTAGACTTGAAGTCACTAGATACTCTAGTTGTGAAATATCATGCTTTGATATTATCAAACGTTGCGCCTTAATCAGGTAACTATAAAGATATTTATCGGGCATGATAGGAAGCAAGCTTAGAGATGGTAGTGATGTAGAGAGGATTTGTCCCTCCCACATAACATGAGAAAATATCCACGGCCACTCGAGGGGTAGTGCTTATAGAATGTCTGGCTTGACTAAGATAAATAAATATGGGATATTGATGTTATCTGCATGGACAAGACTACTCCCATGATCGAGAAACTATGGATTGGTGATACGAGTGTGACTTGTATGTCTCGTGTCCAATCCGGATATAGAGACAAAGGGATGATACAATACGGTAACATTGGTCACAAGGTTTGTCGGATCACTAACTATTTCTATTAGTTAAGTGACATAGATGTGTTGCTAGACACCGCTCTATGTTAGTGATTATTACTACCAACTAAGTAGAAACATATTGGGTCACACTCCCTGTGGATTAAACTAGACATGAGAATTAATTAGTAGGAAAAATTAAATAGAATGATCAATACGCAAACACAAGCAAACTTAGTAGGACTAATTTGCAATGTGGACTAATCCGTGTATGGACATGATTAGTATCGGGGTAAATATGTAGTTAATAAGGAGTTATTAACTATATAAGGGAACTCCTAGCTTATTTTCTTATAAGTGATCTATCATTGAGTGAGATAACAAAGCAAGGAGAGAGCAAGATTAGAGGGCCGAAACCCCCCGTCCGCCCCTCCCTGCGCCATCGACCTTAGTGAGGCGCGTGGCCTTGGGTGTCCCGGCACATTGACGTTGGAAGGACTCTAGTGCAATCCTAGGCGTGGATAATCATAGAGACGTGGATAGCATTATACATGGAGTGTTCTTTCAGACAAATAAGGTACACAACGTTTCTACTCTTACTACGTTATGATCGCTTGTCCTGTTATTAATGGAGGGCTCTGAACGACATCTTTATTTTGTATTTCCGCTGCATAATCCGTATCAAAACCCTGCATCGGTATGATAGGCAGCTTCGTAGCGCATCATGTGGCTTTATGTGTTACTTTACAGTCAATTTTACACCATAACTCTATTTTTTCGCGTAAAACTGAAATTGGCATAATGATGCAAACTGAATATGATTCAGTGGAGAATGACCTAATGACATATTGTTTAAAAATTAGCAAAAAATGTGCGCGTGGACGTCGACCCCTGCCTATGCGCGCGTGGACCGGGCCGTGGGCCTATCCGGTTCGGCAAGCCGCCGACTTGGCCGTGCGGATTGGTCCGAACGGCTCATGCACGGCTTGGGCGGTCCATAGGGTTCGACCAATTAGATTGGTTCGGCCCCTTCGAGCGTTTTGACCCTAGAAAAAAATCCCAAAATCAGTCAAAATTGACCATGCGCTGTATTATTGTAGGGATTTGATCATGGATACGAAACAGAATAAACAATAATTTATCCGATCAATACCTTCTAAGGATCACAGGAAGAGAATTCATAACGATAGTAAAGGATTCATAACAAGTACCTTGTGGGTCCTGTGATGACTTCAAACACAAATATTGTTGTGTCTCTACGGTTGTTCCACGCATAGGATTGATATCTAGATCCTCCAACTCCTTGTTCTAGCTATGAATGATGGAAGAGGAAGAAGAAATCACGCAACGGAGACAAAAAGATAGGCTCGGACTCTTCTTTGTGGCCGACGGGTTGGGGGCGGACAAGGGGGTCGGTCGGCCTCCTTTGTCTTGCTCTCTCTCTTTCCTTATCTTTTACTCAAGTAATGTTATGAGAATTAGTATGTAGGAAGGAAGCTAGGAGCATGCTTTATATAGTCCAACAACTCCTTGTTTACTACATAAAGGCCCTCTCTTACTCCTACTCAAGTTCGGATTAGTCCCACTTGCATATTAGTCCTACTAAGCTAGCAAGTTGCTGCGCGTTGTTCCTTCTAATTAATTAATTAATCATATTAATTAATTCCCATGTCTAGTTCAATCCATATGGCGTGTGACCCCATAGGTTTCTACTTAGTTGGTAATAACTATTTACTAATATGCAGCGGTGTCTAGCAACACATCCATACCACCCAACTAATAGAAATAGTTATCCGACATACCTTGTGAAAGTATTGTATAATCCCTTTGTCTCTATATCCATATTGGACACCAGACATACAAATCACACTCGTATATCCAATCCATATTTACTCGATCCAGGGAATAGCCTTATTCGTGAAAATAGCATCAATATCCCGTATTGATTATTTGAGTCTGGCCAGACATTTTATAGGCACTATCCCTCGAGTGGCCGCGGATATTTGCTCCCGTTATGTGGGAGGGAAAAATTCTATCTACATCACTACGATATCTAAGCTTTCTTCATATTGTGTCCGATACGCGCCTTTATGGCTACCCAGTCACGGTGTAGCGTTTGACGCTACCAGAACACAATATTCCACAACTAGATGATCTAGTGACTTCAAGTCTAAGGAGGACAATACCATTGTCACCGCGAGAAGCACTTGTGACTTTTAGATAACCACTATGTAGCCTTCTCGGAGATGGGTCAATCGAGTATGCCATTATCCCTAATGCATACCCATGTGTTGGATCGTGATATCTCCATATCAATCCAAACCCATACTAGTCTATAGATGATTGTCATGTTAATCAGTATAATGGACTAGGGATATTTAAGATAAACAACACAATTGTAAATCTAAGGACTTCATTATTTTAAATATCTCCATAAATAATACAATGAATATTCTAACCAATTATTGTTCATACTAAACTAGATTTCCTCTAGGAATCTATTCCAACAGTCTCCCACTTGCTCTAGAGCCAATCTGGTGCATCTCGTATGCCAATGCTCCTAGTGTGCCCTTCATGCTTGCGTTGGAAAAGCGTCTTTGTAAGTGGATCTGACAGAGTTTCATCTGTAGGAATCTTGCATATCCAAACATCTCCTCTATCGATAATATCTCGAATAAGATGGAACTTCCTGAGTACGTGCTTGGATATCTGGTGTGACCTGGGTTCCTTTGATTGTGTGATCGCTCCTGTGTTGTCACAATACAAATCTACTAGATCCGCAATGCTAGGAACCACACTCAGCTCAGCGATGAACTTCCCAAACCAAACAACCTCCTTTGCTGTGCCATTTGCAGCAATGTACTCAGCCTCAGTTGTAGAATCAGCCACCGTCTCTTGCTTGGAACTCTTCCAGCTCACTGCTGCTGCATTCAGGCCAAACATAAATCACGACTGTGATCTGAAATCATCTATGTCGGTTTGGAAGCTTTCATCTGTGTAAACCCTTACACGCAACTCTTCCTCACCTCCAAATATCAAGAACGCATCCTTAGTTATTCTCAAGTATGTGACTGCAATCTAGTGACTCTCACCTGGATCGGACTGATATCTGCTTGTGATACTCAACGCGTATGACACATCTGGTCTAGAACATAACATGGCGTACATGATGTATCCTATGACCTAGGCATAGGGAACCCTACTCATGCGTTCTTTCTCCATCTCATTGGAAGGACAACCACTCTTCAAAAGAGTGATTCCATGCTACATGGGCAAGAATCCCTTCTTGGAATCTTGCATGTTGAACCCCTTCAACACCTTTTCCATATATGTACTTTGACTTAGGTCGAGAACCTTCCTACATCTATATCTATAGATCTTGATACCGAGTATATAAGCTGCTTCACCTAAGTCCTTAAATGAGAAACACTTTCTTAGCCAATCTTTAGCAGATTACAACATAGGAATGTCGTTTCCAATGAGTAGTATGTCATCCACATACAAGACCAGAAAAGTAACAGATCTCCCACTAACCTTCTTGTAGACACAAGATTCATCTTCGTCTCTGATGAAGCCAAAATCTTTGACTACTTCATCAAAATGTCGATTCCAACTCCTAGAAGCTTGCTTTCACCCATAAATGGAACGTTGCAGTTTACAGACTTTGTTGGCTTGCTGGATCGACAAAACCCTCAGGTCGTGTCATGTACACGTACTCGAGGAGATTCCCATACATGAATTCTATTTTGACATCCATATGCCAAATCTAATAGCCGTAGTAAGCTGCAATAGCAAGTAGGATTCGGATGGATTTGGTCATTGCGACTGGTGAAAAGGTTTCATCATAGTCTATACCATGAATCTTTCTGAATCCTTTAGCCACCAATTGATAGCGAATTTTAGGAGCTATCTATTACCTCCATTTACCACATTATCACGAGTGATTTGAGCTTAATTTTAGAGAATATGAATCGTTTTGTCACTTGTTGCTCACCATGTGCTATATTGTTAGCCCAGACGTTTTCTATGCATATATCATTGTTATTTGTCAAATATAATCACTTTGTATGTTTTTTCATGTTGTCTTGGTTGGAACGGATGCTAATAAGTTGATTGGAGGCATGGAACGAACTTCGGAAACAACGGGAGCTCAAGTGGAGTCAAGAGAAGCCGAATCGGAGGAGCTTGGATGACCAGTTTGCAATACTTTTAACATATATGTAGTTCAAAAAATAATTTGGGAGTGATACCAATGCCAAATTAAATTATACTCAGATAGCTTTCCAATGATAGGTCACAGAGCTAAATCCGAGTTCGGACAATGAAGATATGGCCCGGCGAAGTCAGGAGCATATTTCAGGGGGCTATTGTGCAATTACTGAAGACTTGTGACGGGTTATGACTAAAATACGACCTAGGGGCAAAAAATCACACCATTCACGCATAGAGGGAGTCAAGAAGAAGGAGGAGAGCAACGGGACACCATTGGGGAGCATCTTGGAGCTTGGGGATTGCACGTATTCGTCCACGCTTTGGCGATTTCACCGTTTGATCACTTCTTCTCTTCTCTTTCATTATCTATGGAGAAACTATGGTATTGTTCATCTAATATGAGTAGCTAGATACTTTTACAGGCTCTATGGAGAGACTAGGGTTATGATTAGACATCTTTTCCGGATTATTGTGATTGAATCATGTATTAGATTCATGATTATGACGTTTCTTCACGTTTTTGGTGTATTATTGAACTAGGGTTATTGACACACCCTTGGGATGAGATGAATGGCCATTAGTGAGTGATTTTGATGTATGATTGTGTTATCTTGCTTAATGTTTTAGTTTAGTTTATTTATTGTTCATGTTTGATGCTTAATCCTTAGCAACAATGGAGTAGCTACCCGAAATAGCTAGTACTTAGGTGGAGTGATTGATGGAGACTTGTCCTAGGGTGATAGAGAACGTGAACACAATCCCGAATGAAAGAGACTGAGAGGTGATTTGAATAGGGTTGGCCATTTTGGTAGAATCGGTGGGTGTAAAGGCTACTCGTGCAACGGTGGGCCGACGGGACCCGTTGTCGTGCACGTCGTTAGCCTACTAGAATGGATCGGTAGACGGAGGTGGACCGAGAGGACCCGAAGTAGACTGAGACATAGAACAGCATGAGATTGACAGAAGAATGCAGTAACTAGTTACCTGGCATAACTGAATTAGGATTAGCGTGTTTCAATACAGTATCCGGAACCGTCTAACACCCCTAGGTGATCCATAGATTGCCTAGTTTATCCAAAATTTATTAAGAACTTCTGCTTAACTCACTTTTCTACTATTTTAGTCGTTACATACAGCCAGTTGTTTGGGGGTGGCAACCTCACAATTCTCAACACTTTTTACCGGTTACTTAGTAAACTCAATTAATTAGTTAGTTAAAGCTTGTTACGAGTTTTTCCTCGCGGGATTCGACAACCCGATTATTAAAAATATTCACACTTTATTACTCGACCGTGCACTTGCGTACACACGTAAGAATACGTGTCAAGTTTTTGGCGCCGTTTCCGGGGACAACGGTTAAAAAGTTTTAGTTAGCAATTAGTTTAGTTTACTTATTATTTTTGTTTTGTTTACTCTTTGTTGCCTCTCGGGTTTGCTAGTGTTGTTTTCTCAGGAATCGATGGCAGAAGGACAAGAGTGGAGCTGCCCTACCCGAGAACAGCTGGAAGCTAGGTTAGCTTCGATGGAAGAGCATACGGGTAGCAACATCCTCAATGCCCTACAACCGCTCTGGGAAGGCAATAATCAAGGGATTTGAGGTGAACCTGAAAGGAAATGAGCCGACCATTGTAGTGCCACCAATTCAGGCAGAGAATTTTGCCTAAAGCTGAAGGAAATTCAATTTGTGAGGGACGAGTTCCCATTCGCAGGCATAGAGGATGAAGACCCTCTTGAATTTATTGGGGGATTTGAGCATTACTGTAATTATGCCCGCCCTAAGGGGGTCATTGCCGAAGCATTTAACCTGATGATGTTACCTTATTGCCTCACGGGAGCAGCTGAGGATTGGTTGGACTCTTTTCCATCCAAATCCATCAAAACTTGCGAAGAGTGTGTCTCGCAGTTTATGGTTAGATTTTTTCCATTCTCCCGGATGATTCAGCTACAGAACAAGATCTGGAATTTCAGACAACAGGAGAATGAATCAATTGTCCAAGCATGGGAGCGCATTAACCTCTTGCTACGCAAATGCCCAAACCACATAATTGATGAGGGGCACATCATTCGTGTATTCTATGATGCACTTGACAAGTCTGATAAAGACAAGCTCGATATTGAAGCCAGTGGTAATTTCTTGTTCAACTGTGATTTGGAGGGCACATATAAGCTGGTCAGATGTGTGGTTAAGCAAGAGGAGAGCATGGGTTATTCTTACCAGCAACAAGTTCCGGTGAAGCATAGCTCAGTGGCATGCAACACAGTTTAGGTGAATGTGGTGGAGGTAAAGCCTGAAGCAGATATTTCACAATTGTATCAAGAGCAACAAGTAAAAGCTTCAGAGCTGGCAAAAATGAAAAAAATGATGAAGATGATGGGTGAGCACATGATGACCATGCAAACTCTGTTCACTACTGTTGCAGCTTCACTCCAGATGGCCAAAGCTGAAATTGTGTCTTTGAAGAGACAACTCGACCAAAAAGCACTGGAGCTCAGTGTTGATACATCTCAGGAACAGGCTCAAGCCATCACTACTCGCAGCGGGATTGCACTAACCTACCCTCCATACCCGAGCCATGCCAGAGCAGAAGCGTCAAAGGCAAAGGAGCATGCAGTCTTCGATTCTGAGAAGACTCCTGTCATGGTACCCCAATAAAAGGGCATGAATAAACTAATGAGGTAACTCCACCTCATTATTCTTCCAAGGATCCCCCCTTTCGATTACGTAGTAGGAAGAAGAAAGACGACTTTGAGGAGTATAGGCAATTCGTATCTATCTTCTCCAAACTGCACATTAACATACCACTGATTGAGGCAGTCAAGATGATGCCTAAGTATGCTAAATTCATGAAAGATGCAGTGTTGGGGAAGAGAGTTGTTGATGACTTTCAGACTGTGGACTTGACTGAGAATGTTCGCTCATGTGCCTTGCATGGGTTACCTTATAAACAGAAGGATCCAGGCAGCTTCGTGATTGAAGCTACTCTAGGTGGAGCCTACACTGGACAGGCCTTGTGTGACTTGGGGGCTAGTGTCAATCTGATGCCACTCTCGGTATTTCAGAAGTTAGGTGTGGGGGCGCGATCCACCTGGATCAATCTGCAATTTGCAGATAAGTCATCAAAGAAAGCCTATGGGGTGGTTGAAGATGTTTTGGTGAAGGTGGGGAGTCTCATCATCCCAGCTGATTTTGTCATTTTAGATATGCCGCCAGGAGACGTTCCGATTATTCTAGGTAGGGCCTTCTTGGCTACCGGTCGGACATTGATAGATGTTGAGAATGGAGAGTTGATCATGAGGATTAACGATGTACGTGAGACTTTCAGGGTTTTCAATCCCACTCCCCAACAGTCTCAGGGGCAGTCAGCAGTTCCACTTGCCATGCATGTAGTGCATCAAATACGAGATGTGAAAAAGGAAGATCCACCTGATCCTAAAGTGAAGCACAAGGTCGTCTGGAAGATCTTGCAGAGAGCACAAGAGTATTGGGCACGTCATGCCAATCCACCTTTCTAGGTGCAAGAGGTAACTGGGTCGGGCCGTCGACCTTAAATTACACGCGCTTCTTGGGAGGCAACCCAATGTAGAGTAGAGTTTGATATTTTGTTTCGTTTTTGTTTTTGAGTTCTCCATATTTGATTGTGAGGGGCGATATAGAGATTTTTTTTTAATATTTTCTATGAGTGTACATAACACAGGTACCGAAGAACTCTCCGGATTCCCATTCTTGATGCATGTGCACGATTTCGCACGCAAAACGAGGAACAACTGGCTAACCGGGAGCATTGAGATTGATAAATAAGCTACTCGAGGTCGAGGAGTATCCAATTAGTCATGAGGAGCTTGGTAGCGAGTTGGAGTATCGGGGTTGCATGCATCGGAATCCAGAGTGAAAATAGAGTTCAAGAGCTTTGGAGGCGAGATTCTTTGCACAAGAGAGATAATTTGAGAATAAATGGAAAATTTCTTGGATTTGAGATTCACTAGTCAAAAATGGATTCCTCGTCGAGTGTGGATTCCAACGGTTCAAGAATCGCGCGAATCGGATTCCGGACGAAGAAACTAGAGCAAAAACAAGGTGGCCTACTTCAGTGATTTCGGCACCCATTTCGGGCCGAAATGGGGGCCGAAATCAAGCCATTTCGGCCCGAATTTAAATGGCCATTCTGCTTCATTTTTTCCCAGTAATTTTGGGCCCCATTTCGGGCAAAATGGGGGCCGAAATCAATTGATTTCGGCATCCATTTTGGGCCGAAATTGGGGGCCGAAATCAGCCGGACAACTCACTTTTTGGGGGTATTTTTGATACTTCTGGGGGGTTATTTTGACATTTTGGAGGATTTTTAAAAGCCAAGATACAACCAACAAGTCCCCTAACACCCCAATTTGGATCAAACATCTCCCAACTTCATCTTCTTCCTCTCCAAACCCTCCATAACACAAACACACCCCAATCCCAAAACGCATCCAAATCGCGAAGTTTTTGAGATAGTGAGCGGATTAACTCTTGAGATTTTGAGATAGTGAGCGGATTGAGTGTGGGGGAATTCAAAGAGGAAGATCTCCAAGAGCTTAAATCTTCCTATTCATCGCTTTGGAGGGGGATTCGGCCAAAGCTCGAAGAGGAACTTAAGACGGGAACACCGAGGAGCACATCAAGGGTATGCTTGCTTCAACTTGCTCGAGTTTTCGGAAAATTTGGTCGACCGATTCGGTCCTTTCTTGACCAATTTTCGCGAAACCAATCCCGTAAGAATGGTACTCCGGGATCATAGGTACCATATTCTCTCTCGCTTTAAATAATCGCTCTAGATGATATGATTCATTTTACGCAAAGTGCCATGCAACACTTGTAATTTTAAATCCTTACACTTTGAGATCATGTCTTTGGGGGGACACTCTAAATTCATTGAGGACAATGATTATCTCAAGTTTGGGGGGGGGGGGGGCGGTGGTTACACATATCTTTACTTGCCTTAACTTTCATTGCCTCGTTACATATAGAATAGTGAGTCAGTTTGCACGTAGGTGTCAGAGTTAGGATTGCATGTGCACGTTTCTATATGGCATTGTATATATTGTTTGCAATTTTCCTTATTGAGTCCTCCTACCCATATATGTTGTTAATAGAGTTGGCCTAAGCATAAAGTGTTAGAAAAACTCAACTAAAAAAAACTAGAAAAATCCTAAAAATTGAAATTTTTGAGAAAGGGCAATCGAAGAGAGTGAATGTGGAGAGGGCTTAATGATAGAATTCCTTATGAGTATGAAAATATGAGGTGAGGTAGACGCGAGAGTCTGGAGTAGAAAGGCTATAGGGCCAATGCACTCGAGAATTGTAAGTAGCTGTCTCTCAAACTAGTTATCCTACTAGAGATACACCACCGTTACTTAGGTAGTCGTCAATCCTCCTTGTAGTGACAACGGAACAGCTGTGCGAGTGATTTTTATGGGGACCTCATGTCCCGTCTTCATCGCCTAGGTACACTAGTTACCCTAATTTGATCCATTTATCCATTTTATTCACAACCTCTAGCCTAGGAAGCCGTTCCTTGTGACTTTCATCACTAGTTAGAATGGTCCCTTCCTATGCGACATGATAGAGGGACTTGAGTTAGAGAGGTTCTTTGTGGCTGAGCTGATATTATACATCTTACGTGGATCTTCTTACATGTCATCTTTTGAGGGGATGTGAGGGTGAGTTAGAGACGGTAGCACACTTCGGTGTGGCGGTGAGTCGTGTCCATACACCATGACCATAGGTGGAGTGCCGTAGTGCGTGATAATTTTTCCGCACGTTATGGGGTGGGGGTTGATTGATATTATAGGAGGATGTGCTTCGATTTGTATGATTATTCTCTGTATCTTAGGTGAAGAGGAGGATAGGTTGGAAAAAGCACATATATACATTGACTACCGGGTTTTTGTGATATGGTTTACATCGAGTGTGTGGGTGTCAATATCTATATTGATTACATCATTGATTATATACGTTCCACCCCTACGTTATTTGCTTTGACGGATTGATCATCTCATATATTTACTAATATTATCAGCTCCATGTGATTTATTGTGTTGTGATGAAAAAAACAAAACATAAATTAGAAAAAAAATAGAAATTGAAAGTGAAAGGAATAATGGAGCAAGCTTGAAATTGAAGATCGGGGATATTAGCTATTGTTCGAGATCGCTTCTTCACATTTGTGGCCGCGAGAACGGTGTTGCACCACGGTTGAGGGAATTAGGTCCGAAGTAGTAGATTTGGTGGGGTTCCTTGGATTTTGGTGAGGGAGTGTGAGAATTGGGTTATGTGAGTTATATCATGACGTCTAGGACTGCGCTTCTAAATATCATATCCTACCTTGTCCTAAGCCGTCAATAACTGAAACCCGTGGATAAATAGCTCGTATGGTAGGTGCTAGGGATACTTTTGATGAGTGTGCAAGAGAAACTTATTTAGTGTTCGTGCCCGTTCTGTCTGACGAAACTGGCCGCAAGTTCTACCGATCACCAAAGTTATATAATCATTTAGGGGATGTGAGAGCCTTAAGAAATGCCGATTTTCTTTTCGAGATTGCCCAATCTCTAACTAAAAAGAAAAAAAAAATATGTTCTTTACTTTATTGCATTGTACATAATCGTGTTGCATTGTTTATAGTCATATAGATTGCATAGTCCGGTGTTTGAGTCATTGTGTCTAAGGCAAGATATATGTGAATCTCGAAAGCATGTTTTGCTCGGGACGAGCAAGAAGGTAGTGTGGGGGAATTTGATAGCGCCTTTTAGGAGCTATCTATTACCTCCATATTACCACATTATCACGAGTGATCTGAGCTTAATTGTAGAGAATATGAGTCGTTTTGTCACTTGTTGCTCACCATGTGCTATATTGTTAGCACGGACGTTTTCTATGCATATATCATTGTTATTTGTCAAATATAATCGCTTGGTATGTTTTTTCATGTTGTCTTGGTAGGGACGCATGCTAATCGGTTGAAAGGAGGCATGGAACGAACTTCGGAAACAACAGGAGCTCAAGTGGAGTCAAGAGAATCCGAATTGGAGGAGCTTGGATGACCATTTTGAACTATTTTGAACATATATGTAGTTATATAAATAATTTGGGAGAGATACCAATTCCAAATGAAATTAGACTCAGAGATCTTTCCAACGATAGGTCACCGAGCTAAATCCGAGTTCGGACGAAGAAGATATGGCCCGGCGAAGTCAGGAGCATATTTTAGGGGGCTATTGTGCAATTACTGAAGACTTGTGACGGGTTATGACTAAAAAACGACCTAGGGGCGAAAAAAACACACCATTCACGCATAGAGGGAGTCAAGAAGAAGGAGGAGAGCAACGGGACACCATTGGGGAGCATCTTGGAGCTTGGGGATTGCAAAGATTCATCCACGCTTTGGCGATTTCACTGTTTGATCACTTCTTCTCTTCTCTTTCATTATCTATGGAGAAACTATTGTATTGTTCATCTACTATGAGTAGCTAGATACTTTTCTAGGCTCTATTGAGAGACTAGGGTTATGATTAGACATCTTTTCCGGATTATTGTGATTGATTCATGTATTAGATTCATGATCATGACGTTTCTTCACGTTTCTGGTGTATTATTGAAATAGGGTTATTGACACACCCTTGGGATGAGATGAATGGCCATTAGCGAGTGATTTTGATGTATTATTGTGTAATCTTGCTTAATTTTTAATTTTAGTTTAGTTATTGTTCATGTTTGATGCTTAATCCTTTGCAACAATGGAGTAGCTACCTGGAATTGCTAGTACTTAGGTGGAATGCTTGATTGAGACTTGGCCTAGGGTGATAGAGAACGTGAACACAATCCCGAATCAAAGAGACTGAGAGGTGATTTGAAGAGGGTTGGCCATTTGGGTAGAATCGGTGGGTGTAAATACTATTCGTGCAACGGTGGGCCGACGGGACCCGTTGTCGTGCATGTCGTTAGCCTACTAGAATGGACCGGTAGACGGAGGTGGACCGAGAGGACCCGAAGTAGACCGAGACATAGAACTGCATGAGATCAACAGAAGAATGCAGTAACTAGTTACCTGGCATAACTGAATTATGATTAGTGTGTTTCAATACAGTATCCGGAACTGTCTAACACCCCTAGGTGATCCATAGATTGCCTAGTTTCTCCAAAATGTATTATGAACTTCTGCTTAATTCACTTTTCTACTATTTCAGTCGTTACATACAGCCACTTGTTTGGGGGGTGGCAACCTCACAATTCTCAACACTTTTTACCGGTTACGTAGTAAACTCAATTAATTAGTTAGTTAAAGCTTGTTACGAGCTTTTCCTCGTGGGATTCGACAACCCGAGCATTAAAATACTCACACTTTATTACTCTGCCGTGCACTTGCGTACACACATAAGAATACGTGTCACCAATCGACCCTTATTGGTAATCACATTACCATCCATGTCGATCTTCTACTTGAAAACCCACTTGCACCCTATGGGCCGAGCCCCTTTGGGTGGTTCCACCAAAGTCAATACTTTGTTGGTATACATGGATTCCATCTCGGATTTCATGGATTCAAGCCACTTATGTGAGTCCGGCCCTTTTATGGCCTCTCCACAGGTAGTAGTTTCATCATCTATGAGCAACGCGTCGCCAGACTCAGTCACAAGAAGTCCTTACATCTTTGGCTCCTGGCGCACTTTAATAGATCTAAGAAGTTCCTGTGTTACTTGAAAAAGCTGCTCCACAACCTCTTGTGGTTCCTGTTCATGTTCCGTAGTAGGATCAATGCTTGTGGTTCTTGAACTTCTTCAAGTTCTACAGTCCTCCCACTTGCTTCTTTAGAGACAAACTCTCTTTCTAGAAACACGCCAGACCGAGCAACAAACACTTTGTTCTCAATTGGATTGTAGAAATAATATCCCTTAGTTTCCTTAGGGTATCCCAAAAACTTGCATTTATCCGACTTATGCCCTAGCTTCTGATTGTAAACGTTTTACATAGACATCGCAGCCCCAAATCTTCCTGAACGACACTGTGGGACGACTCCCACTCCACATCTCATGTGGTGTCTTCATGACTGACTTGGATGGAACACGTTTAATGGTCAAAGCTGCACTCAATAGAGCGTAGCCCCAAAATGATAATGGAAGATCAGTTTGACACATCATAGATCGAACCATATCCAATAAATTTCGATTCATCTTTTCGGACACGCCATTCCACTGTGGCGTTCCAAGTGGAGTGAGTTGGGATATTATCCCACACTCTCTAAGATAGTCGTCAAACTATTTGCTCAAGTATTCTCCTCCACGATCCGATCATAGAGCCTTAATACTTTTGCCAAGTTGCTTCTCTACTTCATTCTTGAATTCTTTGAACTTTTCAAAGAATTCAGATTTAGCTTTCATAAGGTATACAAATCCATATTTACTTAAATCATCAGTAAATGTGATGAAGTAGACGTAACCACCCCTGGCAGGCGTGGCAAATGGCCCACACACATCAGTATGCACAAGTGCCAATTTCTCACAAGTCCTCTCACCTTTCTTACTGAAATAAGACTTTTTCATTTTCCAATAAACAAGTCTCACATGTCTCATATGATACAAAATCAAATGAGTCTAGGAATCCATCCTTATGGAGTCTAGATACACGTCTCTCATTTATATAGACTAAACGACAGTGCCATAGATAAGCAGGATTTAAATTATTCATTTTAATCCTCTTGGTATTGATGTTATAGACATGATTGCTAAGATCAAGGATATATAATCCATTAAATAATTTCCACAATAGTGAATACTATCAAAATAAATGGAACAACAATTGTTCTTTATTGAAACAGTAATTCCATCCTTGTCCAAACAAGAAATAGAAATAATGGTTCAGCTCATATCAGACAAAAAATAGCAATTATTTAATTCTATAACTAATCCTGAAGGCAGAGACAGCTCGTACATGCCTACGGCCATGTAGCAACTCTTGCTCCATGTCTAACGCGCAGGTCTATCTCCCCTTTATCCAATCTTCTACTTCTCTTTAGATCCTGCACATTTCGACAAATGTGAGATCCGCATCCAGTATCCAATACCCATGATGAAGAGACAGTTAAATTGACATCTATAACAAAAATACCTCGTGGTGGTGGAATCACTATTCCAAGACTCTTATCCTCCAGATATTTTGGGCAGTTCCTCCTCCAGTGTCCAGGCTGACTGCAGTAGTGACATTCACCTTTAGTCACGCCTTTGGCAATGCCACAAATAGGATTAAGGGCAGATTCCTTGGGTTTGGAAACTGCTTTGCCTTTTCCCTTGGAGGTAGAGGCAAACCTTTTGCCCTTTCCTTTCTGCACCATAATTATGGATTTGCCGTTTCCTTGTTGATGCTTTGTTCAGCTTTCCTCAACATGTTGAGTAAGTCTGGCAGAGGCTTCACGATCTCATTCATGTTATAGTTCATAATGAACTGTACATAACTTTCAGGCAACGATTGCAAGATGAGATTGGTGGCCAACTCTTGACACACCGGAAACCCTAGGCGGTCGAGGCTCTCAAGATAGCCGATCATACGCAACACGTGCGGCACCACCGGGTATCTTTCTGACAGATGACATTTGAAACAATGCCTTGGAAATTTCATACCTCTCAACCCTAGCCTGCTCTCGGAAGAGCTGCTTCAAGTGTGCGATCATATCGTCTCCATTCTCATGTTGCTTCTGAAGCTCAGAGGACATGGTGCAAATAATTAGGCAAGCCGCGTCATTAGCGTCATCAACACGCTTCTGATACGCCTTTAGGTCTGCAAGAGTATTGTTTTCCGGACCTTCAGGAACTTGCTCCTCTAGAGCGTACGATTTCTTTTCCTTCTTGAGAACGATTCTCGAGTTTCTTTCCAGTCTAGAAAATTGGTTCCAGAGAGCTTGTCCTTCTCAAGGATAGAGCATAGGGAGTATGGTGAACTCGATGAGTTGTTTGCCATTGGAATTCTAAAAAAAGGAAATACGCGAGGTTTAATATTTGTCAACGATTAACTATATTTACTAATGGCTAGATTATTAAATACAGCTCCCACTATATTTCTACGGATTAGTAACCCTCAAGATATTAATGTGGAAAATATCATTATATTTTCTAGTGGGCCAATATCCATATTTCACTTCCTTTTGAGCTTGGTTTGGCAAGTCACCCAAAAGTTAGTTATTTAGGTAGGAACATTCCAATTGCATCCCATGCAACTCTTGGTTCAATTGGACAAATAACTCCTTATTTATCTATCCTATAGATAATACCAATCGGTGCCTTTAGTTTTTAATCCTTATTAAAATACCTAGTTACGTCCAACCTCTTACTCCAACAATTTCACATTTCATGTGCCATCGCACCACATAATGATGAATAAAATCGCCTTGCTTTGGCACGCACGGACTTGATTAATCCATTTGTGATGAGTGTTTAAGCAACGAGAAGACAAACCGTAATATTTTAATTTTAAGGGATTTTTTTTCAATTTAATTATTTTGTGGATCCATATCAACTGATCTTCTTATTTGAGTTGGGGGAAAACTCCAAATAAAAGATCCACGTTGTTTAATTATCTTATTATCAAATTGCATGCATCATCCATACCCCAACAACAATAATAAGACAATAAAGTAAACATCCACAAAATAAAAATTAATGTGATATGGATATGGCCTTCTAGACTAAGATATTCCCAAGCCAATGAGAATATCTACGAACCCTAAAATAGCAAGCGCATCTCCATGTGCCTCCATATTTTGGTCCATCCTCCATAGCCTTGTGGAATGCTTCATGCTCCATGTTGTGGCTCCTTTAATTCTTTGGGCTTCTTTTCTTCAATCTTGGATATCTATTCTATTTAGTACTAGCTAGAATCTAAACTAAATAAATAAATCTCACAAGTTGAGAGAAAAATATACCGGCTCGCAGACCGTAAACCCAAATTAATCATTACATCAAATTGATCAGCTCGCAGACCGTAAACAAACCACAAAAAATAATCATTCACAACAAACCACATCTAAGGCCATATCCAATCACCATACAAATTGCACATAAATAGTTAAAATCAAATTTTAATGCGTTTTGTCAATTTTAATTTATTTAGGATTACTAGGATCAAAACGGTCCAAGAGGCCCAACCAAATGGTGGCCGAACCCCTTGGAGCCGCCTGGGCCGAGCCTAGGCCGGTCGGCCCACCTGTGGGGTCGGTCGAACCGCCTTCGGACTAGGTGGTTTGGGCGGAAAGGAAGGAGGGGCGGTCCCCCTAAGGGGCCGAACCTCATAGAAGTTGTTTTCAAAACAACTTCTTCCTTGTTCCCTAAGTCCAAAACGTTTCCAAATTGAAACTCTTTCCAATTTGTGCCCAAACCCTAAATTCAAGATCATAAAATTTCTCAACTCACTAATTCATACATCCCATGTAAAATTAGTTCTTGTTTGGTTGAATCACATTCAACATGCATCTAATAATATGTCGTTTTAACGCAATAATCATCAATTATAGGTGAAAAACAACAAAATCGTAACACATAAACCACGTTATGCTCTACGACCTCTGGCTCTGATACCACTGTAGGGTTTTGATCATGGATACGCAGCTAATAAACAATAATTTATCCGATCAAGACCCTCCAAGGATCACAGGAAGAGAATTCATAACGATAGTTAATGATTCATAAAAAGTTTCTTGTGGGTCTCCTGTGATGACTTCAAACACAAATATTGTTATGTCTTTACGGTTGATCCATGCCTAGGATTGAGATCTAGATCCTCCAACTCCTTGTGCTAGCTAGGAATGATGGAAGAGGAAGAAGAAATCATGCAACGAAGACCAAAAGAGAGGCTCGACCTCTTCTTTGTGGCCGACGGGTAGGGGCGGACAAGGGGGTCGGTTGGCCTCCTTTTTCTTGCTTTTTATCCTTGCTTCTCTCCTACTCAAGTAATGTTATGTGCATAAGTATGTAGGAAGGAAGCTAGAAGCATCCTGTATATAGTCCAAAAACTCCTTGTTTACTACATGAAGGCCCTCTCCTAATCCTACTCAAGTTTGGATTAGTCCCACTTGCATTTTAGTCCTACTATGTTAGCAAGTTGTTGCACTTTGATCCTTCTAATTCATTAATCATATTCATAAATTCTCAAGTCCCGTTCAATCCATATGGTGTGCGACCCCATAGGTTTCTACTTAGTTTGTAGTAACTATTTACTAATATGGAGCGGTGTCTAGAAACACATCCATACCACCCAACTAATAGAAATAGTCATCCGACATACCTTGCGAAAGTTTGTCTCATCCCTTTGTCTCTATATCCGGATTGGACACGAGACATACAAGTCACACTCGTATATCCAGTCTATAGTTTCTCGATCCTGGGAATAGCCTTATTTGTGCAAATAACATCAATATCCCATATTGATTTATTTGAGTCTAGCCAGACATTTTATAAGAACTATCCCACGAGTGGCCGCAGATATTTGCTCTCGTTATATGGGAGGGACATATTCTATCTACATCACTACGATAGCTAAGCTTGCTTCATATTGTGTCTGATACGCGCCTTTATGGCTACCCAGTCACAGTGTAGCGTTTGACGCTACCAAAACACAATATTCCACAACTAGATGATCTAGTGACTTCAAGTCTAAGGATGACAATACCGTTGTCACCGCGAGAAGCACTTGTGACTTTTACATAACCAGTATGTAGCCTTCTCCGAGATGGGTCAATCCAGTATGCCATTACTCCTAATGCATACCCATGTGTTGGATCGTGATATCTCCATATCAATCCAACCCTATACTAGTCTATAGATGATTGTCCTATTAAACAGTATAATGGACTAGGGATATTTAAGATAAACAACACAATTGTAAACTAAGGACTTCAACACACTAAATATCTCCATAAATAATACAATGAATATTCTGGCCAATTATTATTCATACTAAACTAGATTGCCTCTAGGACATCTATTCCAACAATTATGTGCTTTTTCATGGTGATTGGATGTGGATGTTGTGGATGTTATTTTGTGGTTTTTTTTATTGTAATTAATGTAATTAATTAAGTTTTACGACCTGCGTGTCGTCTTCTCCTCAACTTGTGAGGTCTATATATTTAGTATAGATGCTAGCTAATGTTAGATAGTTAGGTGATGGCCAAGACATGGAGAAGAAGCTTATAGATTAAAGAAACCTCATGAAGGCGATATTCCACAAGCTAATGCGCATGGACTAAAGATGGAAGCACATGAAGATGAGCTTGCTGTTTTTAGGGCTCATAGATATTCTCATTGGCTTGGGAATATCTTAGTTTTAGGAGGCCACATCCACATCACATTTAATTATTGTTTGTGGTTGTTATTTACTGTCTTGTTACTTATTTTTTGTTATGGTTGATGCATGAAAATTATAACAAGATAATAATTAAAATCTGGATCTTTTATTTTGGATTTACCCAATCCAAATAAGTAGATCAATTAATATGGATAAAAAAAAAACAATGCAAATTAAAAGGTAAAGTTCCTCAATTTAAATATTGCGCTTTTACCTTCTCGTTACCTAACACTCGTCAAAATTATAATGTATTAAATTTAAGCTTTCCAAAGCAAGGCGATTTGATTATTCTTAGGATGGAGCGATGTCACAAACAAGTAATGTGCAATTGTTGAAGTAAGAGGTTGGACGCAACTAGGATATTTCAATAGGATTGAAAGGCTAGAGGCAAGGCAATCGTGATTACCTATGGGATAGATAAATAAGGAGTTATTTGCCCAATTAAACCAAGAGTTGCATTGGATGCAATTGGAAACTGTTCATACCTAAATAACTAATTCTTGGGTGACTTGCCAAAGCAACATCAAAGAAAAGGTGAAATATGGATCTTGACACACTAGGAAATATACATGATAATTTCCGCATTAATAGTGAGGATTATTAATCCGAGAAAAATAGTGGGAGGTATGTTTAAAAATCTAGCAATAATTAAATGCAGTCATTTGTTCAAAAAATAATACAACTTGTATGTTTCTCATTTTGTAGAATTCCAATGGCAAACAATCCATCGACTTCATCACAATCTCTACGATCAGTCCTTGAGAGGACAAGTTTTCTGGACTGGTACTGAAGCTTGAGTATTTTTCACAAGCAAGAAAAGAATGTACATTCTAGAGGATCTAGTTCCTGAAGGACCTAGAAATAATACTGGTGCTGCCATCAAGGCACATCAGAAGATTGTTGAGGATTCTAATGATGTGACTTGCCTGATGCTTTGCACCATGAACTTTGAGCTTCAGAAGCAACATGAGAACATGGAGGCATACTTTATGATCATGCATTTGAGGCAGCTCTTCTAAGAGCAGGAAATGCATGATCCGTATGAAGTATCTAAAGCATTATTCAAGTGTCATCGGTTAGAGGGAAACACCATGGGGCCTCATGTACTATGCATGATCTGGTACCTGTAGATTCTCACACATCTAGGGTTTCCGGTCGATCAAGAGTTGGCCACTGATCACATCTTACAATCGTTGCATGGTAGTTATAGCCAGTTCATTATGAACTATAACATGAATGAGAACAGTAAGCCTCTACAAGATTTGCTCAATATCTTGAGGACAACCGAACAACGCATCAACAAATGGAAATGAAAGACCATAATGATGTTCAAAGAAGGAAAGAGAAAGCGAGTTGCATCTACCTCCAAAAGAAAGAGAAAAAAGGTTGAAAAATCCAAAGAAACTGCCTTCAATCCCTCTGGGGGCGTGACTAAGGGTGAGTGTCACTGTTGTAATCAACCCGGTCACTGATAAAGGAACTGCCCAAAATATCTGGAAGATAAAAGGCTTGGAATAGTGATTCCACCACCACCATGTATTTTTATTATATATTTCAATCTGTTTGTCTCTTTATCTTGGGTATTGGATACTAGATGTGGATCTCACATTTGTCGAAATGTGCAGGATCTAAAGAGAAGCAGACAACTGGCTAAAGGGGAGATAGATATGCGCGTGGGGAATGGAGCAAGAGTTGTTGCATTAGTCGTAGGCGTTTATGAGTTATCTTTACCTTCATAACTTATCTTAGAATTATACAATTGTTATTTTGTGCCTGCTATGAGCAGAATTATTATTTCAGTTTCTTGTTTGGACAAGAAAAGTTTTTCTATTAAAATAAATGATAAATGTTGCTCCATTTATTTTGATGGTTTGAATTATTGTAATTTTTTATTGTCTAATGGATTATATATCCTTGACCTAGATAACTCCGTCTATAACATTAATACGAATAGGATTAAAACGAATGATTTAAATCCTACTTATTTATGTCATTTTCGTTTAGGCCACATAAACGAAAAACGCATCTCTAGACTCCAAAAGGATGGGTTCGTAGACTCTTTTGATTATGAATCATATGAGACATGTGAGGCTTGTTTATTGGGAAAGATGACCAAACCCCCTTTTAAGAAGAAAGGAAAAAGGACTACTGAGCAATTGGCTCTCGTACATACTGATGTATGTGGGCCATTTGCCACGCCTGCCAGATGTGGTTATCTTTATTTCATTACATTTACTGATGACTTCAGTAGATATGAATTTGTGTACCTTATGAAGGCCAAATCCGAAACCTCTAAAAAGTTCAAAGAATTCAAGAATGAAGTTGAGAAGTAGGCTTTCAAGAGTATTAAGGCTCTACGATCGGATCGTGGAGGATAGAGAGTGTGGGATCTTGTCCCAACTAACTCCATCCAGAACGCCACAGTGGAATGACGTGTCCGAGAGGAGGAATCGAACACTGTTGGACATAGTTTGATCTATGATGTGTCAAACAGATCTTCCATTATCATTTTGGGAAAACACTATATTATGTCCATCTTTCACCCTTAACCGTGTTCTATCAAAATCTTTCATGAAGAATCTATATGAGATGTGGAGTGGGAGGCGTCCTACAGTGTCTTTTATGAAGATTTGGGGTTGCAACGTCTATGTAAAGTGTTTACAAAATGACAAGTTCGTATCAAAGTCCAGTTTAATCCATGAGGTGTGTGACCGCATAGGTTTCTACTTAGTTGGTAGTAACAATTACTACATAGAGCGGTGTCTAGCAACACATCTATGTCACCCAACTAACATAAATAGTCAGTGATCCGACAAACGCTGTGACCAATGTTACCGTATTGTATAATCCCTTTGTCTCTATGTCTAGATTGGACACGAGACATATAAGTCACACTCCTATATACAATCCATAGTTTCTCGATCCTGGGAGTAGTCTTATTCATGTAGATAACACCAATATCCCATATTGATTTATCTGAGTCTGGCCTGACATTCTATAAGCACTACCCCTCGAGTGGCCGTGGATATTTGCGCCCTTATGTGGGAGGGAAAATCCTCTCTACATCACTACCACCTCTAAGCCTGTTTCCTATTATGCCTGATAAACGTCTTTATTGCTACTCAGTCACGGTGTAGTATTTGACGATATCAAAGAATTGTTGGGTTTTGACGTAGGTAACGCAGCGGAATAACAAAATTAATCCTACTCAAAGCCCACCAAGGATCACAGGAAGAGATATCATAACATGATTAAGGTCATAGAAGATGTGTACCTTTTGATTTGTGAGATCACACGAAGAATGATGTCCTCGTCTCTACGGTTGATCCACGTCTAGAGGTGAGATCTAGATTCTTCCTACAAACAAGTGCTAGCTTGAACCCGGAGGAAGAGGGAAGAAGATCAAAGCAACAAAGGCACAAGGGAGGGGCGGCCTCCTCTTTGCCGTCGGGTAGAGGGGCGGACGGGGGCTAGGGTTTCGGCCCTAGCTCTTTGTCTTGCTCTCTCTTTTGCTCTCTCCCACTCTTTGTGTTATGTCTAATAATAACTCATGTGGGAAGGAAGCTAGAGCCTCTTATATATATACTCCAACAACTCCTTGTTGTTTCCATATTAGAGTTTTCTTGTTCTAGTAGGACTAGAACTATTCCCTTCCTTGCAAATTAGTCATACTAAGTTTGAAAGGTGTTGCACAATGATCCTTCTATTAATTAATCCATATTAATTAATCCCAAATCTAGCTCTACTCTATTTGACGTGTGACCCCATAGGTTTCTATATAGTTGGTAGTAACTATTACTAACATGGAGCGGTGTCTAGCAACACATCCATGCCACCCAACCAATAGAAATAGTCAGTGATCACGACAAACCTTTGTGCCCAATATATCATATTGCATTATCCCTTTGTCTCCATATCCGGATTGGACACGAGACATAAATAGTCACCCTCGTATATCCAATCCATAGTTCCTAGATCCTGGGAATATGCTTATACTTGCAGCTAACATTAATATCTCTATATTAATTTATCTGAGTCTGGCCAGACATTCAATAAGCCTCATCCCTCGAGTGGCCGTGGATATTTACCCCCATTATGTGGGAGGGACAAATCCTATCTACATCACTACAATCTCTAAGCTTGCTTCCAATCACGCCCGATAGCCACCTTTATGATTACCCAGTTACGGTGTAACGTTTGATAACATCAAAGCGCAATATTTCACAACTAGAGTATCTAGTGACTTCAAGTCCAAGGATTGCAATAATATTAGCACTACGAAAAGCGATTGTGACTTCACATAATCTAATGTATCCTTTTCGTCGTGGGTCAATCCAGTATGCCATTACTCCTAATGCATACCCATGTGTTTAGACTTGATATCTCCATATCAATCTATCCACATACTAGTCTATACTTGATTGTCCTATTAATCAATATAATGGACTAGGGATATTTAAGATAAATAACACAATTTTTCTAAGGACTTCATTATATTAAATATCGCCATAAATAATAAATGAATATTCTAGCCAAAACATTGTTCATACTAAATCTACGATTGCCTCTAGGGCATCTATTCCAACAGTATCCCACTTGCACTAGAGCCAATCTGGCGCATCTCGTATGCCTATAGATCTGGCGTGCCCTTCATGCTTTCGCTGCGCAAGAGGTTTCTCGAGCGGATCTGACACGTTGTCATCCGTCGGAATCTTGCACATCTTCACATCTCCTCGATCGATCATATCACGAATAAGATGGAATCTCCTAAGTACATGCTTTGACTTTTGGTGCGATCTTGGTTCCTTTGCCTGTGCGATTGCCCCAGAGTTGTCACAGTACAACTCTATGGGATCCACTATGCTAGGGACCACACCGAGCTCAGCGATAAACTTCTTTATCCATACTGCCTCTTTTGCCGCTTCCGCAGCAGCAATGTACTCAGCTTCTGTTGTAGAATCAGCAACTGTGCCTTGCTTGGAACTCTTCCAGCTTACAGCTCCTCCATTCAGGCAAAACACGTATCCAGACTGCGATCTGTAATCATCCTTGTCGGTTTGGAAGCTCGCGTCAGTGTAACCCTTTACACTCAGCTCTTCCATTCCTCCAAATATCAAGAATACATCCTTGGTTCTTCTCAAGTACTTTAGGATGTTCTTGACAGCAATCCAGTGACTCTCACCCGGATTGGACTGATATCTGCTCACCATACTCAACGCGTATGATACGTCTGGTCTAGTACATAGCATGGCGTACATGATGGATCCTATGGCCGAAGCATAGGGTATCCTGCTCATGCGGTCCTTCTCCATCTCGTTGGAGGGACAGTCATTCTTGGAAAGAGTGACTCCATGTGACACGGGCAAGAATCCCTTCTTGGAATCTTGCATGTTGAACCTCTTCAACACCTTGTCAATATATGTACTCTGACTTAGGCCAAGCAACCTTTTAGATCTATCTCTATAGATCTTTATACCAAGTATATAGGCTGCGTCTCCTAAGTCTTTCATCGCAAAGCACTTTCCTAGCCAATCTTTAACAGATTGCAGAGTAGGAATATCATTGCCAATGATTAGTATGTCATCCACATACAAGACCAGAAATACTATAGAGCTCCCACTAACCTTCTTGTAAACACAAGGCTCATCTTCGTTCTTGATGAAGCCAAACTCTTTGACTGCGTCATCAAAACATCGATTCCAGCTCCTAGAAGCTTGCTTTAATCCATAAATGGACCTTTGCAGCTTACAGACTTTATTGGCATTCTCTGGATCCTCAAAACCCTCTGGTTGTGTCATGTACACATCCTCAAGGAGGTTCCCATAAAGGAACGCTGTTTTGACATCCATTTGCCAAATCTCATAGTCGTAGTATGCTGCAATAGCAAGTAAGATTCGAATGGATTTAGTCATGGCGACTGGTGAAAAGGTCTCATCATAGTCAATACCATGAATTTGTCTATAACCTTTGGCCACCAATCGGCCCTTATAGGCAACTACCTTTCCATCCATGTCGGTCTTCTTCTTGAAGACCCACTTGCACCCTATGGGTCGAGCCCCTTCGGGTGGTTCCACCAAAGTCCATACTTTGTTGGTGTACATGGAATCCATTTCGGATCTCATGGCTTCTAGCCACCTTTTTTAGTCTAGGCCATTCATGGCTTCTCCATAGTTTGCAGGCTCATCATCCATGAGTGGTACGTCATCGGGCTCAGTCACGAGAAGTCCATACCTCTCTGGCTCATGACGCACTCTTCCTGATCTACGGAGTTCCTCTGCTACCTGAACAGGTTCTTCCACAACTTCTTGTGGTTCCTGTTCATGTTCCATTATTGGTTCAGTGGTTTGTGGTTCATGAATTTCTTCAAGTTCTACAACCCTCCCACTTGCTTCTTTAGAGACTAGTTCTCTTTCTAGAAACACGCCGGTCCGAGCAACAAACACTTTGTTCTCGGTAGGGTTATAGAAATAATATCCTTTAGTCTCTTTAGGATATCCCACAAACTTACACTTATCCGCCTTAGGCCCGAGCTTGTCTGTCTGTAAACGCTTTACATAGACGTCGCAGCCCCAAATCTTCATAAACGACACTATGGGACGCCTCCCAGTCCATATCTCATATGGCGTCTTCATGACTGATTTGGATGGAACACGGTTAATGGTAAAAGCTGCCGTCATTAGAGCATGTCCCCAAAAGGATATCGGAAGATCTGTTTGAGACATCATAGATCGCACCATATCAGATACACCATTCCATTGTGGTGTTCCGGGTGGAGTGAGCTGGGATACTATCCCACACTCTCTAAGATACTCATCAAACTCTTGGCTTAAGTATTCTCCTCCACGATCCGATCGTAGAGCTTTAATACTCTTGCCAAGTTGCTTCTCTACTTCATTCTTGAATTCCTTGAACAATTCAAAGGATTCAGATTTGGCCTTCATAAGGAATACAAATCCATATCTACTGAAATCATCAGTAAATGTGATGAAGTAGGTATAACAACCTCTGGCAGGCGTGGGGAATGGTCCGCATACATCAGTATGTATGAGTGCCAATAACTCACTAGTCCGCTCGCCTTTCTTAATAAAAGGGGACTTTGTCATTTTTCCTAATAAACAAGATTCACATGTCTCATATGATTCCAAATCAAATGAGTCTAGAAGTCCATCCTTATGGAGTCTAGATACGCGTTTCTCATTTATATGGCCTAAACGACAGTGCCATAGATATGTAGGATTTAAATCATTAGTTTTAATCCTTTTAGTATTTATGTTATAGATTGGATTATTTAGATCAAGGATATACAATCCATTAGACAAATGCGCACTACAATAGTGCATACTATCAAAATAAATGGAGCAACACTTGTCCTTTATTGAAATAGAAAAACCTTTCTCATCCAAACAAGAAACGGAAATAATGTTTCTGCTCATAGCAGGCACATAAAAGCAATTGTCTAATTCTAAAATAAGTCCAGAAGGCAAAGATAGCTCATAAACGCCTACAGCTAATGCAGCAACCTTTGCTCCATTCCCGACGCGCAAGTCTATCTCCCCTTTTCGCAATCTTCTACTTCTTTTCAAATCCTGCACATTACGACAAATGTGAGAACCACATCCGGTATCTAATACCCAGGATGATGAAATAGAGAGATTGACGTCTATAACATAAATACCTGGTGGTGGTGGAATCACTATTCCAAGCTTCTTATCCTCCAGATATTTAGGGCAATTCCTCCTCCAGTGACCCGGTTGGCTGCAGTAGTGACATTCACCTTTAGCCACGCCTCCACTAGGCTTTAGGGCATCCTTGGATTTCACAAATTTCTTGCGTTTTCCTTTTGAAGTAGATGCAACTGACTTGCCCTTCTTCTTGTGTACCATCATTATGGCCTTGCCCTTGCCTTTATTGATGCTTTGCTCAGCTGTCTTTAGCATGTTCAATAGGTCTGGCAAAGACTTGTTGATCTCATTCATATTATAGTTCATAATGAACTGATTATAACTGTCAGGCAACGATTGCAAGACGAGATCAGTCGCCAAGTCCTGGCCGAGTGGGAACCCCAGTCTCTCAAGGTTCTCTATGTACCCGATCATTCGGAGTACATGAGGGCCTACTGGATTCCCTTCTGCGAGACTGCTTTTGAACAACGCTTTAGACACCTCATAGCGCTCATGCCTTGCCTGTTCCTGAAACAATTGTTTCAAGTGTCTGATCATATCATAGGCTTCCATGTTCTCGTGTTGCTTCTGAAGCTCACCAGTCATGGTGCAAAGCATGAGGCAAGTCACGTCATTAGAATCATCAATATGTTTCTGACGTGCCCTTACTTCCGCTAGTAGAGACTCATCTTGTGGTGGGTCTGGAATTGGAGTGTCCAAGACGTACAGCTTCTTTTCTTGCTTGAGGAAAATCCTCAAGTTTCTGTACCAGTCAAGGAAATTTGTTCCAGACAATTTATCCTTCTCAAGGACAGATGGTAGGGATGAACTCGATGCGTTGTTGTTTGCCATTTGGAATTCTACAAAACGAGAAATATGCAATTTAGTATTTTTGAACAATTTAACTATATTTAACAATGGCTAGATCATTAAATATAGCTCCCACTATTTTTCTCGGATTAATAGCCCTCACTATTAAAGCGGAAAATATCTTTATACTTTCTAGTGGGTCCAAGATCCCTTTTTTACTTCTTCTTGAGCTTGCTTTGGCAAGTCACCCAAGAATTGGTTATTTAGGTCGGAACCATTCCAATTGCATCCCATGCAACTCTTGGTCCAGTTAGGTGAATAAATTCCTTTTATTCTTTATCCATTTGGATAACTCCTAATTGTCATGCCTCTAAGCTCATCAATCCAATTGACTCTTGCCTAGTTGCGTCCAACCTCTTGCTTTCAACATACACGCATTACTAGCTTGCGTCGTCCGCAACACATCATGAAAAATTAAAATCGCCTTGCTTTGGCAAGCCCGAATTTTAATAGGCCATGATCATGAAGGGTGTTTTGGCAAGAGAAGGCAAAACGCAATATTTAATTGAGGGATTTCTTTTAAGTTGTTTGGTTGATCTTTATCAACATGGTCTACTTATTTGGATTGGGCCATCCACAATAAAAGACCAACCTTGTTTATTATTATCTTGTTATCGTTTTGCTTGTAGCGCCATACACACAAAATAAATAACAAGGCATGAACAATAAACATCCACAAAATAAAAAAAACGTGGCATGGATATGGCCCCTAGACTAATGATATTATCAAGCCAATGATAATATCTAATTGCCCTAAAGTGCCGAGCTCATCTCCATGTGCTCCACCATAGCTGCGCGTCTAAGGATGTCTTTTGGCTCCTTTGGTTCTCCGGTCTTCTTCTCCATGTTCTTGGCTATCATCTAAATACTTCTAATTCTAGCCTAACATCTAGAATAAATAAATAACAAAAGCCTCACATGTCGAGGAGAAAAAGACGACTCGCAGGCCGTAAAACTTAATTAATTATTACATTAATTTGATCAGCTCGTAGGCCGTAAACCAAACCGCAAAACAATAAACATCCACAATCCTAGGCCATATCCATCCACCATGCAATAGAGCACATAATACAGTTAAAAACCAATTTTAACGCGCTTGTTTAATTTTAATGAAATTGGGTAACTAGGGTTTTACAACGGTCCAAAGGGCCCAAGCCAACAAGTGGCCCGAACCCTAGGACCGCCGCACGCCTAGAGGCCCGCGGCCTTGCTTGGCGCGCAAGGGAGGGGCGGGCGGCTAGGGTTTCGGCCCTAGTCCCCTTCCTCCTTCCTTGTTTCCCAAGCAAGGTTGTTTCCTTATGGAATTATTTCCATAACCTTGTTCCATAATTGAAAACCCCTTTTCAATCATGTGCCCATGAACCCTAATTTTTCAAGAACCCAATTATTCACATCCTATGTGATTAAACTCACCAATTCTAACATCCAATGTCAAATTGGGTCTTGTTTGATTGAATCAAATTCAATATTGCATCTACTATGCCAATTTTTTCAGTTTTCACGTAATAAACAATAATACGGTGTATGAACTGAAATCGTAAACACATAATATCATGTTATGCTCTACGACCTGTGGCTCTGATACCACTGTTGGGTTTTGACGTAGGTAACGCAGCGGAATAACAAAATTAATCCTACTCAAATCCCACCAAGGATCACAGGAAGAGATATCATAACATGATTAAGGTCATAGAAGATGTGTACCTTTTGATTTGTGAGATCACACGAAGAATGATGTCCTCGTCTCTACGGTTGATCCACGTCTAGAGGTGAGATCTAGATTCTTCCTTCAAACAAGTTCTAGCTTGAACTCGGAGGAAGAGGGAAGAAGATCAAAGCAACAAAGGCACAAGGGAGGGGCGGCCTCCTCTTTGCCGTCGGGTAGAGGGGCGGACGGGGGCTAGGGTTTCGGCCCTAGCTCTTTATCTTGCTCTCTCTTTTGCTCTCTCCCACTCTTTGTGTTATGTCTAATAATAACTCATGTGGGAAGGAAGCTAGAGCCTCTTATATATATACTCCAACAACTCCTTGTTGTTTCCATATTAGAGTTTTCTTGTTCTAGTAGGACTAGAACTATTCCCTTCCTTGCAAATTAGTCCTACTAAGTTTGCAAGGTGTTGCACAATGATCCTTCTATTAATTAATCCATATTAATTAATCCCAAATCTAGCTCTACTCTATTTGACGTGTGACCCCATAGGTTTCTATATAGTTGGTAGTAACTATTACTAACATGGAGCGGTGTCTAGCAACACATCCATGCCACCCAACCAATAGAAATAGTCAGTGATCCCGACAAACCTTTGTGCCCAATATATCATATTGCATTATTCCTTTGTCTCCATATCCGGATTGGACACGAGACATAAATAGTCACACTCGTATATCCAATCCATAGTTCCTCGATCCTGGGAATATGCTTATACTTGCAGATAACATTAATATCTCTATATTAATTTATCTGAGTCTGGCCAGACATTCAATAAGCCTCATCCCTCGAGTGGCCGTGGATATTTACCCCCATTATGTGGGAGGGACAAATCCTATCTACATCACTACGATCTCTAAGCTTGCTTCCTATCACGCCCGATAGCCACCTTTATGATTAACCAGTTACGGTGTAACGTTTGATAACATCAAAGCGCAATATTTCACAACTAGAGTATCTAGTGACTTCAAGTCCAAGGATTGCAATAATATTAGCACTACGAAAAGCGATTGTGACTTCACATAATCAAGTGTATCCTTTTCGTCGTGGGTTAATCCAGTATGCCATTACTCCTAATGCATACCCATGTGTTTAGACTTGATATCTCCATATCAATCTATCCACATACTAGTCTATACTTGATTGTCCTATTAATCAATATAATGGACTAGGGATATTTAAGATAAATAACACAATTTATCTATGGAATTCATTATATTAAATATCGCCATAAATAATAAATGAATATTCTAGCCAAAACATTGTTCATACTAAATCTACGATTGCCTCTAGGGCATCTATTCCAACAAGAATAATATTTCGCAACTAGAGAATCTAGTGACTTCAAGTCTAAGGACCACAATACCATTGTCACAACGAGAAGCACTTGTGACTTTATCATAATTAATGTAGCCTTCTCGTGGTGGGTCAATCTAGTATGCCATTACCCCAAATGCATACTTATGTACTAGACTTGATATCCCCATATCAATCTATCCAAATACTAGTCTATAGTTGATAGTCCTGTTAATCAATATAAACAAATAGGGATATTTAAGATTAAACAACAATTTTAATCTAAGGACTTCATTATATTAAATATCTCCATAAATAATAAAATGATTACTATAGACAAACATAATGTTCGTACTAAATAAGATTGCCTCTAGGGCATCTATTCCAACAATCTTTACTACATGGGGATTTGGAGGTGGAGACCTACATGAATTAGTCAGACGAATACAAGATCAAGGGTAAGGAGAATTGCGTTTGCAAGCTCAATAACTCTCTGTATCGATTGAAGCAAGCACCACAACAGT
Organism: Linanthus parryae; assembly: GCA_023055425.1. Lineage (NCBI taxonomy): Eukaryota > Viridiplantae > Streptophyta > Magnoliopsida > Ericales > Polemoniaceae > Linanthus > Linanthus parryae. The sequence continues at coordinate 46,885,408 of JALGPY010000007.1, read as the reverse complement.
GGTATAAGAGGTGTGATACAGTTATGATAGACCAGAAGTGTTCTTGAAGTCAACAAAACCAGTATGTTTACTTCGGGAAGTCGAGTGATAAGACTTACGTATAATTTCTCTCGTATATGGAGGGTATGCTGATAGCTTTAGTGGGTGAAACAAAGATTAGTAAGTTGAAGACGCAGCTGAAGACATAGTTTGAGATGAAGGATCGTGGTGAGGCCATGAAGATTCTCGGCATGGAAATTACTCGAGATCGAGAAAGGGGACAATTAGCTTATCTGAGAAGCAATATTTGAGAAATGACTTCACATGTTTGGTATCGATAGCCACACCAAGTTTGTGAATGTTCCTCTCGCAGGCAACTTCAAGCTAAGCGTCTGATTATCACCACAAACTAATAAAGATAAGAACTACATGCTTCAGGCACCGTATACCAACTTGGTTGGAAGTCTGATGTATATGATGGTGTGCACTAGACCGGGTATTGCCGAAACTATTGGAGTTCTTAGAAGATATATGCATGATTCAAGTAATAAGCATTGTGAAGCTGGAAAATGGGTTTCGGGGAATCCCCACGGTATCGAGGAATTGGGCTTGCGATTTGAGAAGAAACCAGGAGCTGAGAACTAGTTACTTATGGGTTATGTCGATGTGGATTACGATGGTGATCTAGACAAGCGTCATTCTACAACACGCTACTTGTTCATTATGGAAAGGAAACCCATTAGTTGGAGATCTACAATGCAGTCAACTTGTGCTTTGTCTACAACAGAGGCCCAATACATGGCGACCGCATATGCTATGAAAGAAGCAATTTGGATCTAAGGTGTCAGGGCCGAACCTATAGGTAGGCAGCTGAGGCGGCCGTCTTTGGCCCTCGGCCCGCCAGGGCCTTGTATTTTGTAATTATAGTTTTTTTAAATGGTACCATTAGGTTAATTATATATTTGGATATATTATTATTATAAATTGTATGTTAGTTTAATTAGTAACTTATATTTTCCCACATAGTTGACCCAAGTGTGAATCTTGTTGATGATATAAGTAAATATTTCAGTATTTACTATAAAAAAATTGTAAGGTTATTGAACATCGTTTAAAGTTAACCTCATATGTTCTTCAAAAATGAACTTAATACATTACACACAAGTGTTAAAATTCATAAATGTTTTTTTAATGATCAACACTTTTATGTTTACATTTTTTCTTCAATTGGGGGGTCTCAAATTTACTACTTGCTTTAGGCCCCCAAGTATCTCAGGTCGTCCCCGAAAGGTGTGATAACAATTTGTGGGATTGCTCGGAATCAGGTAGAGGTATGTTGCGACAACTAGGGTGCCATTCATCTAGCGAAGAATCAAGTTTATCATGCTTGAATAAAGCACATTGATGCAATATTTCGCTTTATCTGAGATTTGTGGAAGTGGGTGAAAATCTACTGCTCAAGATCGACACTTCTAAGAATACAACTGATATCTTGACCAAAGTGGTCACCTGCACCAATGTTGCGCTGTGCAAGGACTTGATTCGGACTGAGGTCGTTTAGACAACATCCGAAAGTCAACGAGTACCAGAATCAAGAGACAAACATGAAGCATTAGGATCATGGAGACAGTTCGGAGAGGTAGAAAATGTTAGCAATTCTTTCAACAAAGTGAAGGTTGTTGACTAGGCGACCCACTAAAGGTGCGACACCATCATGGATGGCCCATTAGGGTTTCCGCATGTGATTAATTTATGATAAGGATTTTATTCCTAATTAGTTGGCTCAAGATTTGCTAGAATATCTTACATTGGAGATCAAGCAATGAATCTGGACAAGATCAACTAGAAGATTCAAGCAAAAAGATAAATCAAGAAAATTACTTCAGCTATTAGACTTTCTCCTGATTGCTTGATTTGTTCCTTAGAGTAATATTCAACAGATCTCTCCCTTAGTAGGACGATGAGTCTACATTTTACATAGGTGTATGCTCCTAAGAGTTATTTATGCCAGAAGTGCTAGAAGTGCTAGAGTTGACTGTTAACACATCTTTAGAGAGAGAGAAAAGAGAGTTTTCAGAGAGAATTTGTGTTCGACCCTGGGGCCAAATACATGAGTAGCTTCGGTTGCAAAGAGGAATACCGTCCATTGTACTCTACTTCTTCTTCTCATAGAGTGCATACAAGATAGTGCTTGTTGCCTAGTGGAAGTAGGCTTTTGCCGAACTATGTTAAATTGTGTGTCTGTTTTATTATCTTTGGGAGTTCTTTATTTGTTGAATCGACAAGACGCTTCAACCGCGCACAATAAACAATACATATCATTTGCACATAAATGCAATAAGTTGTACTAGCTAGTAACTAATCGATAGAAACACTCAAGCAAAGTAGGGCGACTTCCATCCCATATAAACGCAATCGTATGGTCTCAATTACTATTTGGACTCAATTTTTTTGGAAAAAGTTGTAGCAAATCACTTACTTTGTCGATCATTTTGGGTTGGTAGCGATTCTCTCCTTTTGGTCACGTCATAAAAAGGAAAAGACTTGCAAGCATTTCTTAACAACCCCACCCCATCATCCTATGTACAGAGTGGAGAATCCTCCCCCATTGGTTCAATGGATTTGATTATCTAACTACTAGGATATCATACCCAATTCTAATAATTATAGCAACAACTTGCTGCTTATAAGGGCCTGTTTGGCACACACTGAAGATGAAATAATTAGTTGAAAATATATGAGAAAAATAAGCTGACTGAAAATTTGAGTAGTTGAACATTCTAACAATGTTTGGTATGAGCTTAAAATATGCAGAATGTGAAGCATCTGCAAAATTAAAGATTAAATAATCTGCAAATGACTGATCCAAAACAAAATTTAATCGAAATAGGAAAACAAGTTAACATACGGAATTAAATTAAAATGATCGATTTTAATCAAACCATATTAAGATGATTTAAGTTCCCAACCTGAGAAAGATAGAACAACAATTAACCTAGTCCACATTTTTAATTAATCAATGTAATAGATTTTTTTGTAAGGCTTCCATTTAAAACTGATAGAGTGCACACCTTGTAAATTTTGGTGCACAATCACTTGAAGGCACATACTTCCTATGTTTCTTCTATTTCTCCCTGTTTCGACTTTTTTTACTATTCATCGAGTCGATGTGGTTTGATGATTTGATTTGCAATAGAATGCTATTTGTGATAATTTTTCATGGTGTTGTAGAGAAAACCTTGCTCTACAACAACATGAATATTATCAAAAAATTGCATCGTTTTGTTTTCTAAATCGCCGAGTCAAAGGGACATGATTACCCATAAAAATGTCAAAACTAAAAGAAACATAAGAAACAAGCGAAGTATAAGACTTAAGTTAACCGAACAAGGTTACGTATTGGAGTTGACACGTTATTGAGGGTTTTTTTTTTTTAAGAAAAAGATTGAATTACTAAAAGACAAAAGGCTCTAAATCTTTCGCAATTACATGGATTGCTCAAGGGGGCTTCTGGATAAAGAGACACATTGAGTTCGACTGTAGTGCCATTTGAGCAAATAGATGCGCTGTTGGGGAATTATCCGTCGATTCGAATTCCCACCGCAACGGAAGAAAAAACAACGCCGGACGATCACACACTCAACACACGCCATATAGGAGAAGAAAAATTTAACGTGGTTCGGCAAAACCGCCTACATCCACGGGAGGAGGAGAATTTTACTATATCAATGAGGGAATACATCGTAGGAGAGAGACAGCTCAATCCGCGGACCACGTCGACGCGGTACTCTCATCGTCATAGACTACATCTATGAAAACCAACCTCTCACAAAAACCAACAAAACCTAACCAGCTCAATCCGCGGACCACGTCACCGATTCGTCTTGCGAAATTCGAGACAAAAACCAACAAACTCCACCTTGGATTGAATTCTGCAAGCGCCTAGCAAATTCCTTAGCCATCTCGGAGCTCTCCATTGTTAATGTCGATTCCGCCGCGTCCGCCATGCTCCACCTGCATGGACCACCATTGCATCTCCACAAAGATGCTTTGCTCCCCCTCCTAGGGCGCCGCATCGCACCTCCAACATAGGTGCGTCCCAAAGTATGCTACTTTGGGGAATAGTGTGGCTCCATCTCTCCACCAGCTAGCTCATCACTGGAGAGATCACCACCAAACAAGTCAAGCGCAAACGAGACTCCCTTCCTCTTCACTACTGCACTAGTTTTCTTCATCACCGTTCCCGTCACTTGAGCTTCTTCCCGAACAATCTGCAACTTCTGCACAACCTGCACTATCACCATGCTTCAGCGTCCTCACACGTCAACCACGTGTTTCTCTACGCCAGTCCTGAGTGCTTCTCTTTGCGTTGTTGCTTCACCTGTTCGATCAGACGCCTTAACCGAGACGTCTTGCAAAGCCACCACTTTGCGAACCCGCCGCGACTTACCTCTCTTCTTGCCTCGATTTGCTCAAGATTTATCGTCACGAACCCACAAAGAGATATCAGGATGCCACCTCTTGCCATGGCCTCATCAACTGCGTCCACCGTCTCGATCTCTGCCCCTGGAACTTCTTGTGAATTTCCTTGCAATAGTTGCCCACGTCTCTGACCAGACTCCTATGCAACTGTTGTGTCACGTGCTCACAATCACACAACGCCTATGCTTCTTGCCTATGTTGAACAGCAGCTCCACCTGTCAACACACTCCCAAGCCTGCATAGGTTGCCAATCGAACGTTCAATTAGTAAAAACGCCTCTAATTGACTCCACCTAATTGGACTTGAGCTTGATTGACCCTGATCGCAACCCGTCATCTTCGATCTCCCTATCGATATGGATTGATGCCGATCTAATCAATCTAACCAGAATCTCAAAATTCTGACCGTATCGATGAATCCGTAACGTCCAAAAACATAGGGTTAGACTCCTGACTCATCCCAATCCGATCTACAGGCACGTCGTAACAACCCGAAAAAGTTCGGACCGTCGATTCCATCGTCACCACTGCCACGTCAGCATTCTGCAAAATCCAGCCACCGTTTCAAAAATATGACCCCACCATCGCGTCGGGAACGTCCAAAAACCTAGGATTCACCTCCTGTTCGAGCCCTATCGGACTTATAGGCAGCTCAGAACACCCAAAACAATTTGGACCATCCGATCACGTCTTGGAGCACTTGGAGTACCGCGGGCCTGCCACACCGGATCAATCCTCCTGCTGCGTCCTTCACATGCTGCACATGACAGCAGCACCCATGGACAAAGAGAAAGAAACAACTTCCACGATTATTTTTTCCTTTACTTGTCCTTTTTTTTTTTTTTTTTTCAATTCTTTCCTTGTTTCTTCTTCATCCCTTCACATGCGTGCTCACCCGGATCGTGAACCTGGCTCTGATACCACTTGGTAGGGAATTATTCGTCGATTCGACTCCCACCACACCGGAAGCAAAAACAACGCCGGACGATCACACACTCAACACACGCCATATAGGAGAAGAAAAACAATACGCAAGAATTTAACGTGGTTCGGCAAAACCGCCTACATTCACGGGAGGAAGAGAATTTTACTATATCAATGAGGGAATACATCGTAGGGGAGAGACAGCTCAATCCGCCGACCACGTCGATGCGGTACTCTCATCGTCATAGACTACATCTATGAAAACCTAACCTCTCACATCCGCTCAAAGATACCTCTCACCAATATCTCTCAACTCGACTCAATTAGAAACAATAGCTAGCACCTCTATTTATACTAATATAGAGGAGATGGAAAAGCCCACCAAGCCCTAGCATTCACCTCCTCGGAGATCACCTCCTCAGAGATTACCTCCTCAAAGGAAAAACTAGACGCATCGGGTACACTGATTCGTCTTGCGGAATTTGAGACAAAACCCAACATGCGCGACCTCGTTTCCAGATCTAAGCACATGTTGCCCAAAGAACTCTTCAATCTTGGTTATCCAACAAAAGATATCATCCACCAGCTCCTTTATTTGGTCGCAAAATGTAATGAATCCGCATATCAAGCAAGAACGACAAGCGAAAAATAAAGATGGAGACAAAAAAATGTAACGTGATTTGCTGTTTTAAATACTATCTACTCCACAACTCGAAACTCGATTTATTGAGGGAAAGAACCCGAACCGATTCCAACCACGAACACACACACGATAAATATCTTAACCCACTGCTTTGAAACAAAACTCACCGTGTATGTTAATGTGTTGCTACTGACTCATAGAAACCAAAATGACTAGTTTCTTTATATAGTGCTGCTAAAGACTTGTCCACCACCTCAAGTTAGGCAGCCAAGTGAAAAGTAATCACCGCTCCAACACAAAGAAGTTGTGGTCTGACTAACTTTCCTAATCCACCTTTGATTGACTTGGACCAAAATTTATTACCAAACTAATTCAAGTCACATATTTTAACAAATCTCCACCTTGACTTGAATCAACTCAGCAACCCGAACTAGAACTGATGCTTCTCTCGAACCTGAAATAGATGTGTCTCCCTGAATCTGAAACGAGCACGCCTCAACCTAGAACCAGACTCGAATACGTTCACTGAGAAAGCAGGACCGATTGTATTCCTGATGCGCTCCAAACAGCGCCAGAACTAGTGCACCATGATAAGTGTCAAATGGAGATTGTACTGCAAGCAAAAAATACAGATCAAATACTCTAGAAGGGGGGGGGTTGAATAGAGTATGGGAACTTTTTCCAAAGGAGTGGATCTTAAACAAAATGAGAAGAAAAATAAGTATTTAAAAGTTGTGAATTCAGATTCAAGGCTTTGAAATGCAAATAGACAGTTTAAAACTTGCTGATAGGTTTCAAGGCTTTGAAGAGCATTTCAAAGCTTTGAAATGAAAGCCTGTTTTGAAGCAGTTAAGAAAATAAGTGCAGAAATGAAGAGTAAATGATTAAACAGAGTTATTTGTTATGAAGTTTGGTCCAAAGTGACCTAATCTTCGACTGAGGGATCTGATACCTATCGGATTTCAACAAACTTCTTATTTATCAAAAGTTAAGCCCTAGATATTAAGCCCAGAGAATTGCCTTACTCTGTTTCAGCTTGTGGTTCTTCCTAACCTATCTAGTACCTGCTTTATCTAACTGATACAATAAGAAATCTATGTTGTTCCTCTTGAACAACTCGCGAGAAATATTATTAAGTAATATAGCAAATGATATACAAATAAAATTTCTGGGAGAAGAACATTGTGAATAGAGTGAAGTAGTAAGCTTGAAGTGTTCTTCCAGAAACTATAATGGATTGAGAGTTTGTTTGGTCTCCTTCAATGAAGCTTCTCAATCCTTAAGAGTGTTTGAATGTCTGCCAAATGTTGTGTACTTCTGAATCTCTCACAATCTCTTACTGGTTATGTCAATTTGAATTGCAGAATATAAAGGATGTTTGTAACTAAAATCCCTAAAAATCCTCTGGACATCTTTGACTTTCAACAACTTGCTCCAACGGGTCGCTACATGTTTCCTCATTAATTTTGAAAACATCTTCCATCTGCATATTTAGGCAAGTTCATAAAAGTTTCCATACTTGTAGGATCAATTGCAGACTTGGATTTCCTTCTCTGCAAAGCTATAAATAAGGAAACTTTATGCTAGAGATAGTCAGCAAAATGATCTGCAAACACTTAGGCAAAAAACAAGATTAAGGCATAATAAAACATAGAATTAGTTTTTCTTTCGTCATCTAATATATCATAATCAAATGCAAAAGGTTAGGGATTGATTATGAGGAAGAACTCCACCTGAGTTCATGGAGTATATAAAACCATAACAAATAATTGAACAGTTATAAGCAAATCAAAATCAAACTAAGTGAACCACCACAATATCCAAAACATCCAAGACCATATAATCATGCAGTTTATGAAATATACCCCCATAAACTTCTCCTAAATTTCTTCCCCTTTTTGACTTTCATCAAAATAAGTGAGAAAATATTTGATGAAACCTCATTAAATAAAAAGATTTAAAAGAAATAGAAGTTTTGGAAAGAAAAGAGATAGATCAAGGCTTTGAAAAAGAAGAAAGATGAGGCTGGATTCAAGGCTTTGTGTTTGCATCTATCATGCCTCCTGCATCAGCCTCTTGATAATCTTCTTCCTCATCCTCATCATCTTGCTGGTATTCTTCCTGTGCACCTTCATCCTTGTCAACTTCTTCACCAAGTTCATCAGATGCCTCATCATCCTCAAACATATCAGCTGAAGTAACAATTGTAGGAGTCTTTACTTTTTGTTTCTTCAGCTTCAAGTCTTTGAGAAGCGATCAAGAGTCAGCATTATCTTCCTCACCAACTTCCTGATCCTTAGCATTCTTTGCCTCAACTTTATTATCCCCAACAACCTTTTCCCCAGAACTGTGCTCATCATATAAGTCTGTAGTAGATCTTGACTTCCTTGAGCCTTCTGGAACTGGTGTATCCTTTTCTTCCACATGAACCAAGTTGATACTTTTAAAGACAATCTCAATCATATACTTTATATGTCTGAACTCAGCACCCAGCTGATATTGACCCTGCTTGAGCTCATTTAGCTCATTCTCTATGAATTCCAGCCTCTGAAGAACTTGAAATTGGTCTTGAGTTGTAGAAGGTAGGGTTAATAGAGATTTAAGGATTTAGGCTTCAAAAACTTTTAGGCTTTCAACTCATCAGCAAACAATTCATAGTAGAAATTCCATTCTCCCTCACTGGTTTCCACAATTCCAATCATTTGAAATGACTTTTCATCTATAATCCCGAAAACAGCAATAATTGTCTCTTCCCTGTCAACAGGTATCTCCATGTGCTGAAAGAAAAGTGTGAGGGGGTTGGCGTAGGGTAGTGGATGCTTCCTATTCTTGGTAAATCTATCCAGAATGTGTTCCATCACAATGTTTGGCATATCAATTTCATAACCTTTAATCACCTGGTACATTAGATACAATACCCTATCAGAAAGCAACTCCTTTGAATTCTCTTTAGTTAATACACACCTCATCAGAATGGTAGACAAGATTTTTGTTTCAATGATTAAAACATAATGAGTTAAATACTTAGAGGTAGCAGCTATGCTAGATTTATACCATCAATCTTGTTAGGTTAATTTTTTATATTGTACCTTTTTGGACACCCCAATACATTAGCAAACTCAGCATGATCAAATTCCACCACAACACCAACTACCTTTGATGATATGGTCAAACTAAGAGTATTCACTTGTTTCATATTCAGATAGGATAGTCTGGTAAGCCTAGGGTAGGCCATTTCAGAGGGGTTAAGGATTTTTCGAAGATAACTTTGTTTTAGGCTCGTAATGCACTCCACATCCGTATAATCTATCATGCTAGTACAGATAAACCATTTAGAAGAGAGATACCTCTAGTAGCATGACAAATAAACCATTTAGTAGAGAGAGCTTTCTTACCAGAAGTCGTTTTCATCTTTTGAGGAAATCTTTATCTCCTTACCCTTGTACTTTTCTGAGATCTGAATCTCCTTTCCCTTGACCTTTCTGAAGTCTATGTCACCTTCAATTTTTGCCCGAATTCTGATGAGTCTTCACCTTCTTTGGACTACCAATCTGGATTCCCTTTTGATTTTCATATGTAGCCACTGGAACTGTCTCCTTCTTTCTAATAGGAGTCTAATCCTCCTTGTCTTTCTTGTTTCTTCTGAGGAGGAGGAGGAGATGGTTGCAGAGAGGCACTAGCAGTTCTAGAACTGGAGCTAGCATTGATCGTTTGAACCTCTTCTTCTCCAGCTTTTCTTTTCTTCGAAATTTTCTTCTTTGAGCTTCCACGAGCCATCTTGATTCTTTGAGAGCTTGTATGAGAATCCACAGGGTTAGGGTTTAAGAAGAGAGAGAGAGGCATGAAAGATAGGAGAGAGAAATAAAGAATGGAGAAGATAAATACTAAATAGTTTGAGTTAAAAAAGGAAACTGAATATTCCCAAATCTTTGAAGAATGAAAGTTTGATTGACATTCAAATTTGTGTGTGACGTTGGAAAGGAAATTATTTTATACGGATTTGAAAAGGATTTATTCAATAAGTCAAAATAATGTTAGGCACTTATCTAGAGAGATATCTCCCAGCATTAGAGATCCAATCATTGAATATATAGTAAATAAATTTATTTTCCACGCATTGAAAACAGTTTCAAGACCTAGAAATACTATTATACTGCACATAAAAATTGCAAGGCTTTGAAAAGATTTTCAAGGCTTTGAAAAAACTTTTCAAAACATTGAAACACATATAACTTACCTAATGCTCCCCCTAAACCAATGCTTCGTTATTCAGCATCCCGAGTACTAATCTCAGGGCTGTGAATTTATCTTCTGACAGTGATTTAGTGAAGATATCTGCAAGCTGTATATTGGTTGGCAAAAATGACAGAGATACATGACCTTTCTCCACATGATCTTTTATTAAATGATGTCTAACATCAATATGTTTATTCCTTGAATGTTGTACTAGATTATTTGTAATTGAGATAGCACTAGTGTTGTCAAATTTGATGGAAATATCTCTGAAATCATAACCTATATCTCTCATTTGTTGAGATATCTACAACACTTGTGAGCAGCAAGGTCCAACTGCTATGTATTCAGCTTCTGCTGCTGATAAAGCTACTGAATTTTGCTTCTTAGAATGCCAACTTATGAGGAATGATCCAAGGAATTCACATCACCATGATGTGCTTTTTCTGTCTACTTTATATCCTGCAAAATCAGCATTTGAATAGCCACACATAGAGAAGTTAGACCTTTTATGATACCAAATCTCCAAGTCTTTGGTACCATTGAGATATCTAAAAATTCTTTTGACATAAATTAAGTGAGACTCTTTAGGATCAACTTGAAATCTAGCGCACATACAAACACTAAACATAATGTCTGGCCGGCTTGCAGTAAGATAGAGCAATGAACCAATCCTACCTCTAAAATCTTTATGGTTCACACTCTTACCATTTTGATCCTAGTCAAAGGATAGTGTAGAACTCACGGGAGTTTTGACTACCTTGGATTGAGACATAGTATACTTTTTCAGCAAATACTTGGTGTACTTATTCTTATGTACAAAAATTCATTTCTTCATTTGATGTACACGGAGTCCAGGAAAGAAATTTAACTCTTCCATCAAGCTCATCTCAAATTCTGTTTTTCATAAGACTAGAGAAATCCTTGGAAATTACATCATTAGTAGCACCAAACAGAATATCATCAATATATATATATGTACTACTAAAATTTCTTTCTCATGTGTCTTATGAAAAGAATTTTATCAACTAAGCCACTTTTGGAAATATTTCAAGTAATAATTTTGACAATCTTTCATACCAAGCTATTGGAGCTTGTTTGAGGCCGTAGAGAGCTTTGTTAAGCTTATAAACATGATTTGAGAACTCATCACTTTCAAAACCAGACGGTTGAGAAATATAAAATTCTTATTGCAGATAACCATTGAGAAAACACATTTAACATTCATTTGAAATTTTTTGATGTTCTTATCTGATGCAAATGCAAGTAAGATTCTAATTGCTTCCAACCTGGCCAGGGGACCAAAGGTCTCCTCATAGTCTATACCTTCGTCCTAGTTGTAGCCTTGAGCTACCAATATTTCCTTGTTTATGATATTATCATAATTTTCATCCAACTTGTTTATGAACACCTACCTTGTTCCAATAACAGACAGATCTTTGAAGGAGGAACTAGATTCCAGACCTTGTTCATCTTAAATTCATTCAGCTCACTTTGCATTGCTATGATCCAGTCTGCTTCTTGTAATGCTTCCTTCACATTTTTAGGTTCTATAAGATATACAAAAGCATTAAAAGCACACAAGTTTTTTAACCAATTTCTAGTGTGTGTACCAGTGGGTGGATCAAAAATAATGTTCTCCCTTGGATGAGATGATAGAAATTTGAACTTCTTTCTTGGTGTCAAGGGTTCTTGTTCTCCATGAATCTCTTCAAAGCCTTGAGAACTTGATGCAGTGGCTCGACCACTGTTTGTTCCTTGAGGTTCTGTTTGACGGCTTTGAGAGCCAGTTTCAAGGCCTTGAAAATTTCTTTTGAAGCTTTTACAAATTTTGAAAAATTCAGAGAGAGCCTCAGACTTTTCTTTTAAAAAAATTACCAAGTAAATCTAGATAAATCATCTACAACAACTAGCATATACTTCTTACCCTTTGGATTTGGAACTCTCATAGGACCACAAAGATCCATGGGAAGTAGTTGAATACGTCAGATTGTACTTACAATGTTCTTTGGCTTGAATGAGCTTCTTGCCTGTTTTCCTTGAGCATAGGCTTTGCATACCTCTTCATTTTTGAACTTGATGGATGTAAAACCTCTGATCAAGTATTTGAAAACTAATTTGTTCAGTGTATGCAAGCTGATGTGTCGAAGCTTTCTATGCCAAAGCTTTGAATTATCTTTCAAAGCATTTGAGACATTTTGGACTTTCTCCTGCAAATTTGTTAGTTTTCAAATAGAGCTATGAGGATGCAATTGCCAGATTTTTCATCTTGCACCACACATTTCTCCTTGTCAAAATTGACCTTATTACCTTTATAGCACAACTGAGATACACTAACTAGATTAAATTTCAAACTATCTACAAGATAAACATCTGATATAGAATTTTCAACACCATTACCAAGTGTGTTTGTTCCCCCTAATTGTTCTTTCAGTTCAATAAATAATGAACATTCTCCACTCATGTGTTTGGAGCAACCACTATCCGTGATCAATCTTTGTTCTTTCCTCTTGGTGACAAACTGCAAACACCATTCACTGCCTTACCCAACTGTAAGACTTAGGTTGATATTTGGATTCATATTCAGGATCAACCATGTTAGGTAGTCTGACACCTTTAGGAACTCAAATCTGTCTCACATGTCCCTTAAGATGAAATGGAAAGGTATTCCTCAAGATGTGAGTTTCTCTTCTTCTAAAGGGACAAGTCATCTTAACATGACCAACTTTTCCACAATAATGACATTTTGGAGAATGTCTGCTACTTACTTTCAAAAATCTGGTTGTGCTATTTCTTGGAAAGTTTGGATTATATCCAATACCAGTTTTGTGAACAGAATGCAAACTTCCTCCAATAATCAAGTTGAGATTATGTTCAGAGCCAGTAAGTTTTGTTAAAGCATTCTTGTAGTCTTGAATTTTCTAGGTCAGAAGAGTTTTTTGTTCCTGTAATTCATCATGCTGATGACTTAGAGCAACAAGGTTGTTACTCAAAAGAGAGTTATCAGTTACAAATTATTTCACTTGAGTTTTAAAGGATTTGAATTTGGTTTTCAAAGCTTTAAAATCTCTGTCAGTCTTTGCCTGAGAAATTTCAAGATTCTTGTTTTGGCAAACTAGTTGCAAATTTTCTTTTGCTTTCTCATGAACTTTCTCATATAAAGGCTTCATTTCTCTTAAGTAATCTTCTTCATCAGAAGCATAGTCTTCAAAATCACAGTAAGTACATTTGAAGGTTTTGAAATCATACTGTTCACCATTACATCAATGTTCTTTTCTGAGATTTCAACATGCTTGGCCATGAGACAAAAGGCTGGCTTGATCTTCTTCATATTCAGATTCAGTTGAGGAATCAGAATCACTCCATGAATATACCATAGCCTTCTTCTTTCTTGCCATTGCCTTTCTTTTCAAAATGCTTGCACGTCTTTTGAGGACAGTCTCTAATCAAGTGTCCCGCATCACCATACTCAAAGAAGTTCATTAATTTTGATTTACGGGAAGAAGATTTACCCTTATGGTCCTTGCCACTTGAAGATCTGAATTTATATCTCCCGAGGTCTTTGTTTCCAAAGTTCTTATTCATCTTGAGAATCGTTGTAAAGGCTTTAGAAATGATATAAAAAGGATCTTCTTCATTATCATCTTCTTTATCAAGGCTTTGAGGTTGTTCATTCTCGTTTATCTTGAGCGCCAGATTCTTGACACTTTTTAGTATTTCTCCATAAACTTCCCTCATGGAGATCTCATGTGGGAGTAGCTTTCACTATAAATCATTTAGTTGGAGAGAGGACATATCTTGAGCTTCTTGAATGGTTGTTTTCTTTGGTTCCCATTTGGCTTTTGGAAGACTTCTCAAGATTTTTATGAATTTCTGTTCATTGGAGAATGATTTCCCCAAGGACTCCGGATTGTTTACAATGTCACTAAACCTCTTGAACTTATCTTTAATGGATCCATATCCATTCATCTTGAACAGCTCACACTGTCTAAGGAAGATATTAATCTTGGTTTGCTTCACTTGGCTGGTCCCTTCAAAGGTTACCACCATCTTATCCTGTATCTCCTTAGCAGTCTTGTAGGTAGATATCCTTTTGAACCCATCTGCATTCAAAGAACAATATAATAGATTCATAGTTCTAAAACTTTTTGAAAGTTGTTCTAATTAATAACTAGAAAGAGAGTTTTCAAGTTTAGGAGTTATAATACCATCATTTTCTATGTAGAATACGTGAGGTCCATTTCGGATGAAAGACCAAATCTCAATATCGTGATCAATGATGAACATTTTCATCAAGGCTTTCTAGTGTACAAAATTATCTCTACAGAATGGAGCAGGTTTGTTAGCCGCTCTTCCCTAAGAGAAACCACATTCACGCACATTACTCATGATCACCAGATTTTTAGATCTATGTAGTGATACAAGATCTGACACCATTTGAAAATTGAAATGCAGGTCAGAGAATCAGGATCAAATATTCTAGAAGGGGGGTTGAATAGAGTATGGCAATTTTTGCAAAAGGAGTGGATCTAAAACAACATGACAAGAACAAGAAGTATTTCAAAGCTTTGAATTCATATTCAAGGCTTTGAAATGCAAACAAACAGTTTAAAACTTGCTGATACTTTTCCAGGCTTTGATAAGTGTTTCAAAGCTCGAACTAAAAAGTAAAAGCTTGAACACAGTGATTTGTTACAAAGTTTGGTCCCAAGTGATCTACTCTCCACCTGAGGGACCTGATCCCTCTAGGATTTTAACAAACTTATAATTTATCAAAAGCTAATCCCTAGATATTAAGCCCAGAGAATTGACTTACTCTGTTTCAGCTTGTGGTTCTTCCTAACCTATCTAGTACCTGCTGTAGCTAACTGATACAATAAGAATTATCTGTTGTTCCTCTTGAACAACTCACGAGAAATATGAATAATTAATATAGAAAATGATATACAAATAAAATTTCAGAGAGAAGAACACTGTGAACACAGTGAAGCAGTAAGCTTGAAGTGTTCTAAAGGCAACTGGAATGGATTGAGAGTTTGTTTGATCTCTTTCAATGAAGCTTGTCAATCCGTGAGAGTGCTTGAATGCCTCCGAAATGCTCGGTACTTCTGAATCTCTCAAAATCACTTCCTTGTTCTGTCAATTTCAATTGCGGAGTATAAAGGATCTCTGTAACTGAAATCCCTAAAAATCGTTTGAAAATCTTTGACTCTGAACAACTTGCTCCAATTTCCAGCTACTTGTTTTCCTCTTAATTTTGATCTGATCTTCCATCTGTAGGCTTAAGGCAAGTTCAGACATGTTTCCATACTTGTAGGATCGATTGCAGACTTAGATTTCCTTCTCTGCAATCCTCTAAATAAGGAAAATTTCTTCTATACCATAATAATACATAGAATTAGTTTGTCTTTCGTAATCTAATATAGCATAATCAAATACAAGAGGTTAGGGATTGATTATGAGGAAGAACTACCCCGGAGTTCATGCAATATATTGTTGTGTAGTTTCAAGGTGTTGGAAACTATTTCAAAACTTTGAAAATGTTTTGAACTTGTAATCCCTTAAACTGTGAACTCACACAAGATGTCATTCAGACGAGATGCACCAATGACGAGTGCCACATATTGGCATGCCAGATGCGGCCCTCCAACTCAATTGCGCCCGAAACCCTAGGCGCAGTAGAAAGTTTTCGTGCCTAGAACCATAACTCGATTCGCATGCCAGAAATTTCAAGCGCTAGATGCTCCATGCCACGAGCCCATAGCTGCCCCCAAAGAGCTCAGAGAAGTAGGTCGTCCTCCGAAGAGGTCCCTCCACCTGCATCGAAAACTTTATGATCGTGACTTTTCTTGGGACACTCCCTTTTCCAGTGACCTTTCTCCTTACAGTAGGAACAAACGTAAGGTGGTAAGATGGATCCTGAAAACCAATTTTATCCCTTACGTTTCTTACTGTGACCATAAACCAGACGCACAATGGTCACATGAACCCTGAATTTCAGCCTTCTACCTCTGATTCCAGATCTAACCTCTTCGAGGTTTATCATTTCTTTCCAATTAATGAAAGATTGCACGAAATCCTCATACGATGGAGGCAGCGACACCAACAGAATTAAGGTTTCATCCTCATCACTTATTTTCTCCTTACTATTATGCAATTCAAGCAGAATAGTGTTCAGAACATCTAAGTGATCACCAATTTACGTACCTTCATACAATTGGAACCCGAATAGCCGTTCCTTGAGAATCAACTTATTTTCGACAGATTTCTTCATGTAGAGATCCTCCAACTTGACCCACAAAGCAGCTCCCTTCTCTTGATCTGCGACACCGGTAATCACGTCATCCGTCAGACACATGGTCGTCGCGTTTGGCTTCTCCTCCATCTTCAGATATGTTGAAGTGGTTGTGTTCATGGTGCCGGGTTTGGACTCCATAGACACCCAAAGCTCGTCGCGTTTAAGTAACACCCGCATACTGATCTCCCACAGACTGAAAATGTTTCTCCCACTGAACTTCTCGATCTTCATTGAACCTGACATCGTTCATTCTTGAAACCTTAAGCTAAAACGAGCTCTTATACGAGTTTGTAATGAAATCGGGTATCAAGCAAGAACGACAAGCGAAAAATAAAGAACGAGACACAACAATTTAACGTGGTTCGCTTGTTTTAAATACTAACTACTCCACAACCCGAATCCCAATTTATTGAGAGAAACAGCCCGAACCGATTACAACCACGAACACACACATGATAAATCTCTCAACCCAATGCTTTGAAACTCACCCACGTGTTTTCATGTGTTGCTACTGACTCCAACAAACCAAAAGTAACAGTGCCTTTAAATAGTGCTAAAGACTTGTCCACCGCCTCAAGTTAGGTAGCCAAAGTAATCACCGCTCCAACACATAGGAGTTGTTGTCTGACTTTGATTAACTTTCCTAACCCACCTTTGATTGACTTGGACCCAAGTTATTGCCAAACTAATTCAATTCACATATTTTAACACTAACATCATCAAACTGCTTCCTCGTTTTCCTTCCTCGCAAAATGTTAGTGGCCATCAATTTATTTGACTCGATGATCAATCGAGCATAGCCATCTCCAATAGACAAGTCCATACCATCTTTAATCGCTCAAAGCTCCAGATTAAAGACTGTTGGAGTGTTCCCTAAGGCATCAATTTATCGTGACATTTATGTGGACTTGCTATTCGTTGTGTTATTGAGATGGGGGATATGTTAACATAAATGAATTCCTTAGAATATAAATTTTATAATCTTACATATCCCTAGTTAAGAGCTACAATTAATTAGGACGACTGTATTGCATCGAGACTAGTATGTGGGTAGATAGATATGTGGATATCAAGTCTTAACACATGGGAACATATTAGGAGTAATTGCGTACTTGATGACCCACCGTGAGAAGGCTACTTGGGAGTTATGGGAATGTCACAAGCGCTTCTCATAGTGACAATGGTGTTGTGATCATTCGACTTGAAGTCACTAGATACACTAGTTGTGAATTATCATGTTTTGATATCGTCAAACGTTGCACCCTAACTGTGCAACTATAAAGACGATAATCGGACATGATATGAAGCAAGCTGAGATATTTTAGTGATGTAGATATGATTTGTCCCTCCTACATAATGGGAATAAATAAGGAATTATCAAAATTTAGGCATAAACTTGATTAGTATTTATTAATAAGGAAGTAAAAGAAAATTAATTATTTTGAAAGGAAATTTTGGAAAGTATTTATTAGTAAGGCAAAAGTATTGAATTAAAGTAACTAAATTATGTGTTTGTACCTGAAATAAGCATGAGCGAAATCCTTATATCCCTTCCACGCCTCTACCAACTCCATGACTACACGGCATGTGCACTTCAATGATGCCAACCCTAATTTCTTCAAAAAGTTGGTCTCCTTCTTTTCCTCTGGTACTCATATTTTTATAGTGTTTAGAGGCACCCAAATTGAGATTAGAGTACGATGTCCAGTGGTCCCTTAATCCTTATTTCTTCATGTGTAATTAACAAAAGTAAAGTTCGTAAATTTCATTGTCACAGGAAGTTAACTAATGTCATCAGGAAGTTAGCTAATCAAAGCTTTTCAGCAACATACTGGAATTAGAAGAAGAAAACAAATTCTAATAAATAATGAAAAAGTTGTTTCATTCTCATACGCTTTCACTTATGTATGTCTCCAAACATCCTCACTAATCGTTTCCTACGAAAAAGCTACAAAACAGCAAAGTTAAATGTCCAAACGAAAATCACATTGCAAAACATTTAATTTCCGCAACCGCAAGGTATATAACTTCTAAGTGATGCAAAAATCTATTTATGCATTTTCTGGTGGTGAGAGCTAGAGTTCGTTGTTATTGAATTGACACAGGAGTTAGTGAGAAAATCACGGAATTTCAAACTAGGGTTCATCCTCATGAATCAATTGTCTATGGTCGTTAGTTTTCGAGTGTGGCAGAGGGAAGTAAAAAAATATAATTTTGTTAATACATATGTGAGGGGTAACAAGGTATTTTAGTAGTGTCAATTCAGTTCTTATGCCTTACTAATAAATTCTTTCTGATAATTTCCTTTCAGAATAATTATTTTTCTTTTACTTCCTTATTAATAAAAATTAATCAAGTTTCTGCCTTAATTGGAATAATCTCAATTTATATTAACGGCCACTCGATGAGTGAGACTTAAGGAAATTCATGGTCATGCTCAAATAAATCAATATGAGATATTGATGTTATTTGTTTCTCTAAGTCTACTCACAGATCGAGAAACTAAAGATTGAATATACAAGTGTGACACTCTATGTCTTGTGTCCAATCTGGATAGATGAGACATAGAGATTATACAACATAGAAACATTGTCCACAAATATTATTCAGATCACTGACATTCCTATTAGTTGGGAGCATTGAATTATTGCTACATTTTTCTCATTGTTTTTAATAATTGTTATTACTGCCAACGTAATTAGGAACCTACAGGGTCACAACAAGAATAGATCAAACTGGACTTAGTTGCTAATTAGTTGGACTAAATAGCAATAATGAATTGATTTGACTAAATATATATTGTACCCATTAGTCGGACTAAAGATCAATTGTGGACTAGAATTCAAACTAGTCCAAACTGTTTGATTTAAGGGAAACGATGAATTTCTAAAGGTATAAATAGGATTTATAGCTATGAAAATTCATTCTAAGTTCACTCCTACTCTACACAGTACACAAGAGAGCGAGAGAAAAAGAGAAAAGGAGTTTTTCTCCCACTAGGGTTCGGTCAAGCATGGTGTCGCCCCTTCATGGTGGCCACAACATGGTGATGTTGTCCCTCTCCGGTTCTCACGGGTTGTATGTGATCAAATCGCCGTGCATGTACAAGTTCATCATCTTGTATGACAATATCCTTCTTCTTCTCTTGATTGCTAGAACTAGTGGAGAAGAAGTCCAGTTGACGTCGATTCGTGTGGATACCGTAGAGACGCCGTTCTTTTGATCTGCGTATGTGATCGTCACCAGTAAGTACTGAGGTAACTTTTCTCCTCATCATGTTATGATGCTTCACATGCAATTCATGGAGGAATTGTGAGCAGAAAATTTTGTATATCCGCTGTGAACCGGCATAAAAAACCTACAAGGACTAAGCTATGAGGTGTTGTTCGTAGATGAATTCGCCGGAGGCTTCTTAGAGAACAAATGCTAATCATGCTGCTTTCAAAGTCGCTGTTAAGTTTCATTACTGTTCAACTTCACCCAGCCGCCAACGTTTTGGCCTTGGCTCCACCGCAGGCTGTGCTAGCCGATTGGGTAACGTCATTTGCTTGAAAAACTGGAGATGTTCTTCTACCTTGTCCCTCATACCTTGAATTGAGATATCTTCCCCCACAAAACCGGATTGATTTTCTTGTGTACCAAGTTACCCAAACCCCGATCGAGTTTCTTTCGTACGAAGTTACCAAAATACCGATTGCCCATCATTCTCTTTGGTCTGTGGACGTAGAAGTGAAGACCGATTCCATCTAGATTTTGGCTTTTTGTCCGTTTTCCCGAGTTTACCTTCCCTTAACAGTAGATTTTAGAATTGATCGAGTACCAAGAAGTCTGAAAGAAGCTGATCCTCGGTCTCAAAAGCCGACTCACAGAAACAACAATCCCCAGAGACTGACATCCCCATTTTCCGTAACTTCATCGCCACTGCAAGTGATGTATTCCGCATCATCATCTTCTCATGAGCCAACTCATTTAAATCCCAAAATCTAATCCCTTATTTATAAGTTTTTATTTCTCTTGGAGTAATCTCATAATTTTTTTTCACCGGAAACAAAATATTTGATTAGACAAAAATCTTACATTGAAAAGGGCAATCCCTTAATTAAAAAGGAAGTAATTCAAAGACTGATATACCTACATATAGATCATCATACTTTTAACATGTTGTTTTAAAATAGGTCGTCTTCTCTTCTTCATATTTAGAGACTAATCTTGATAGCGCCTTTTAGGAGCTATATATTATTGTCATTTTCCACATTATGATGAGAGATTTGAGCATAATGTTAGAGAATATGATTCGTTGTGTCACTTGTTGCTTCTTATGCGCTATATTGTTAGTATGGGCGTTTCTATGCATGTTTAGCTGTTATTTGTCAAATATGATCGCATGGTATGTTTATTCATGTTGTCATGACAGGAACAGACGATAATCGGTTGATAGGAGGCACATAAAAAACTTCAAAAACAACGGGAGCTCAAATTGAGTGAAGAGAAGCAACGTTGGAGAAGCTAGAATGACCAGTCTGCACTCATTTGATGATATCTGGAGTTGTACAATGAATCTGGGAGTGATACCGGTACCATATGAAAGTAGACTCAAATAGATTTCCAACAATAGGTCACGGATCTTAATAAGAGATCGGAAAATGATTCATGACTTGGAGAAGTCAGATTTCAAAATCAGAAACAATTTCTTAAGGCATTTCACACGGAATGAGAGCATTTTGTACGAAATGCCCAGGCACAAAAGTCCTTTTGGGGTAAAAATGAAATTTTTGAAGACTTATGAGGGGATTTTGCTCAAGGACGACCAAGAGGGCTTGAAAACAAAGAAGGATGACAGAGGAAGAAAGAGGACGATGCTAGGAAGCTAGAGGAAGAGACCTACGCACATCTTCTTGGAGATTTCATCGTTTCAATCTTCTTCTTCATCTCTTGCACTGTTTTTCACGGAGATTATGATGTTATGAAGCTATTCTATGTCTAGGTAAACTTGTAGCTAGGTGATTATGGAGAACTAGGGTTTACTTGGTTGATTTGTGAATTCATGGAGTTACATCATGTTTAGTGCTTAATTTCACTCCTACTTCCAATCATTCTTCTACTCAAGTTCTTAATTCTCAGCATGTGAGACTTGATCACCCATATCATGTTAGTTACTTATGAGAGTGTATGAAAATTAACTCAACCCTAGGTTTGTGAAGAGTAGGAAGACATTCTTAATGTTCTTGAGACTGAAAGATAACAGAATAGAAGTGATCAATTAAAGGTTTGTTTCAGTTTTTGGTACTAGGGTGATAACTTTGCAAGGTTGAGAGGTCTTGTAGCTTCCCGTAGCCTAACGAATAGAGTATTGTGACTAGCAACAGTAGGCTGAAAGGATTTGTTGTTAATTACATTGCAGTGTGATGCACGATTGAAAGATATGTGTTACAAGTATAAACTGATATGTTGGAAGAACGAGTGAAGGGTTTTGAACAGAATTCGGAAATCAGTTGAGTACCCTAGGAGCCCTAAATCATCTAGTTTCTCCATATTCCTAGTTTATTCTACTTATTGAAATTTATAGTTTTCTAGAGTCACTTGGTTGAGGGTAGCAACCTTATAATTACTCAAGCCCTTTTTACCGGTTACTTTGTGTCAAAAGTTGATTAACGATTGGTTAATAGTGGTTCACCTCCCTATGGGTTCGACAACTCGGAGTCCAAAATAATAATTGACTGTATGCTTGCACACCCATAATTTAGGCGCGTCAAGTTTTTGGCTCCGTTGCAGGGTAGTTAATGGTACTATTAGTGAAATCGATAATTAACTTAGGATACAGTTTATTTTTAGATCATTTCATTATTTTTGTTAGTTGTTGTGATCTTTTCCCATTGTTGTCGATCTTGGTGAGCAGGTATTCAGGATGAGTGGAAGCATGGAATTATGTAAATGAAACAGACATGGCTAGAAAAACATATACACAACCCCCCCCCCCCACACCTGACACGATTTCTTACGTGTTACCGCAAGTGCACGGTTCAAGTAATATAGGGTAATATTTCAACCCAACTTATCGATCCCACAAAGAAAAGCTTGATATTATTTAACTAGTTATTAGATTAGAGTATGGTACAAGGAGGATGAATTGTGATTAAAAATGTTGTCGCCCCCAAACAAGCGACTGGATTCAAAAAATATGGAGAAACTAGGAAATCTCTAGATAACCTATGGCTGTAGATGATTTCTTGATCAATAATGTAACACGTTAACTATATTCTAAGCCTGTTAATAGCACTGACGTTCTCAAGTCGGTCTCAATTCGTTTTACGTCATGGTTTACTTTGTGTCGAGTCGGTCCACCTACATCTACCGGTCCGTTCTAGTAAGCTAACGACCTGCACGACAATGTAGCCTTTCGGTCCACCATGCACAAAATATTGTCGAATCTCACCTACTAAATCTACCAGGTAAGGCCAATCCTACTCATTTCACTTTTCAGTCTTAGTGATTCAGGATTATTGTACATATCTCATCACAACTAGGTCTAGGCCGCTTTCATGCACTCGCTAGCTAATTAACAAGTCTGGTTCATTACTCCGCCATTGCCAAGGATTAAGCATATTATATAAACAATTAGCTAAAATGTCATTAATTTAAGCAAATAATTGATTCACGAATAAACCCTGACTTCAATGACTATCAAATCCTACACTAGCTATGTCAATAGACTAGATTCATCAATAAGATCATGAAACTAACAAGCATTAACTGAATCAAAATCAACCACATGAAACAAGTCTAGAATCCGAAAAACAATCGTCTACATAGAAACCTAGGCTCTCTAGAGAATCCTAGCAAAACGTCTAGCTACTAATAACAATCTTAGAAAAAAACTTAAGTTTCTCCATATCAAAGATTAAAAGAGAGAGAAGAAATCAAACTAGGAATCAAGCTTCCTTGTCTTCGTTGTTCTCTTTGTTGTCTTCTCCCTTTCTTCGTGTGTTATCTCCTCTTTTTCTTCGTCCCTTCTCCGTGAGTCTTCTTGGTGTAGAATGATGTAGAATACGTAGAATGATAGATTTCTCTGCCCCTTAGTCAATAATACCAAACCCGTTCCTTCATTTGATGTAAAACTCCATCTAATTCAAATTTTAGCCCCTCCAAAGCTGTGGCAAATAATTGGCAATGATGGCCAATTATTAACCAATCATTGGTCTACCTCTTTTTTTTTTTTTTTTTTTTTTTTTTTTTTTAAAAAAAAAAGAAGAATAAATGCACTAGGCATCAAAGCCCAAAAAATCGTCCGTTATTACACTCTCATCCCAAACGGGCTCATTGTAAAACCACACACCTTATTGGGACTCTATGCATCCTCGTTTGGCAAAAACGTGTGCGCTTTGATTGCTCGCTCTGGGGGCCCACGTTATCACATGAGTTGAATCACTTTCCAATATGAGGTGCATTCATCCACCACATTAGCTGCTTCCGAGATGTCTTTTGTTTCACTTTACTTTTCCCTTCCTCTTCGAGTTCTTCTTTCCATCCACAGCTTCACAAGGTTTGTTAGAATCCGTCTCTAGTTCTAATGGTTTGGAAAGTAGAGTCTTGGCGAGCCGCACCCCCTCTCGGAGCGCCATCGCCTCAGCAATTTTCGGCGAATTTACAAAGGGGATTTGCGATGACTTCCCGGCTATGAAGATGCCAAATTCATCTCTTATCACAACTCCGCCTGTCGATCGTTTGCTCTAGGCGTCCCAAGTGGCGTCAGTGTTGACTTTCAGCCATCCAGTTGGCCGTTTCGACCACTTCGATGTCGGAACTGAACAGATCTAAGCCCGATTCGACTCTCCCCCTTGTCGGCACAACTTTTCCGACACCAACTCTCGCATGCACTGAAGTCAGTCCCTGGTTCTAAACTTTTCGTTCTTGAAGATTAGTTTGTTGCATCGTCTCCAGATTGCCCAAAGTCCTTCAATAACCAATTTTCAGTCCTCTTTCTGTAGATTATCAAAGGTGTCTTGAAACCAAGGCTACCTCTTTAACAAACCCTAGAGTTGTTAGATAACAAACCCCTGCTCTTTTCTTTTCTTCTTCTAATTCTCCATTATTGCAATATGCCCCTGCCACAAAGATAGCCGCATGGAAGCTCATTCGTACAAATAGCAGAGAGGTGTTTTTCATTGGTACATAAATCCTCAGGGATTTCGCACAAAATCCCCTGGCCCTGAAGATCGCACTTCCTCCTCTGTTTTTTGCACTCTGTTTCTTCTCAATTTTGGGTTTGCTGCGTCGTTCTTGTTGCTGGGTTTTGGCTGCGGTTCCAGGTGGGTTTTTTCGGGTCTGAATTGGTTATGGTTTCAGGTTGATTTCTGGGATTTGGGTCGGTTATTGGTGGTGATTGAGAGGTGGAGTACTGATGGTATTAGGTGGGGTTTTCTTCTTGACTTCTGCTGGGATTTGGTCGATTGTTGAGGCTCTGTTTTGCCTCGGTTTCTTACAGTGATATGGCCATGGATTCTTGTGGTGTTGGACGGTTGTGAATTGCAGGTGGTCGCATGTTTTGTGGATTAATTGGTGATGTTGAGGTGGGGTTGGTCACTGTGATTGAATTGGCAGGGGTTGTTGGTGTAACTGTCGCTAAGAGGTAAGTAGGTCTTAAATGGAATTGAATTGGAGATGATCTAAGTTGTAGGCATTGGTACTATCGTGTACTGCGAGGTGTTGGCTTGGTAATTGAAGTTGGTTAGAGCATCTTCCACAGTTGATATCAAATTTTACGCCAAATCCTATATTTGGTGGATAAAATTTTTTTGGCCTCCCACAGTTAACCCTCAAAAACACCATTTCATCATTTTATGTGGAAAAATAGCAGTTTTGCTCTCTCACAATTTTCACCGATTTTTTCATCAGATAGTTATTTCACCATTTCATCAAATTTAGAGAATGTTATTTTTGGCCTCCCACAACAAATCATCAAATTTATCACCAAATCATGAATTCCCTAACTATTAAACAAATGATAATTTATTACCAAAAAAGTATTACACGAAATGGTAAAATGATTAAATAACACTTCAAAAAATCTAATTGACAAGTCTAATCTATTTGACCATGATTATCTCATACGCGTGCAACAAGTCTTCTTCTTATTAGTTCGTTATGAGATCCTTGGTTTATCAAGTCTCGATGTCGACCTAGAAATTTGATAAATATTAAATTCGTGATATCCCTTGTAACCTCGGCATGCGGTACAGATTGTCGCACAGACATGACGCATTCCATTCTTATGTTACTTTGTTCTTCATTCTGCTTTCTTCATTTTCTTAGTTCGCATATGTAATAATGTGATCTATTTTCATTTTTCTGAGTTTATTATTAATGCATTGTTCTTGTCGTCGTTTTTATTTGTATTTTATTTACTATCACTAATATTAATTTCTTTTAGGGGAGTCAGTAAGATTAATTATAGTAGTCGTCAATTTTTTTTTAACATTAATTATTTATAAAATATGAGTTATGTCTCCAAAAGTAATGTAAAAACATGCCCCAAACACTAATTAAACATTTGGTGTAGATTACACCAAATCCTATTTTCGCCATCAAATTTGATGTTAAAAATAGGAATAGGTGATTTAGGATAGGACTTGGGGTATTGTGGGAGATGCACTTCACCATTTCACAAAAGCTACTCCAAATATAGGATTTGGTGATTTGGTGTTGTTTTGGTCATTTTCTATGGGATACCTACAAAAAAATCATAACTTTTTTGATGATTTGGTGATTTGTTGTGGGAGGCCGAAAACACCAAATTTAAACATCAAAAATAGGATTTTGTGCACTGTGGAAGATGCTCTTATGGTGGTGGTGAATTCATGGAAGTTTGGTTTGTGGGTAATTGGTGGTCGTGGAGGAAGGTAGTGTATTGGTGTGTTGGGTGGTTTTGATGACAGGTTTTGTGGAGGCTATAGGTGTATGAATTGTTATGGAGGTTGGTTAATATGGCACAGTGGTGTAGGATGGTATTTGTTAGCTACTTCATTTGCTAGCAAACTCCTCTTTTCATCCTCATTCTCTTTGCCAATTCTTGAGCTTCATCCTCATTTCCGAAGTTCGTTTTCTTCTTCGTTCCACGCTCTTGAGCTTCCCGTACCTGACATCACACAACTACAAGATACCGGGCATAAAATATGATAATTAATAGTTCAAATAAACTAAACGCGTTCGGACTTGTTAATTAAGTATCATGAGCGAACTTGTTTGATGTTTAGGTGAGGTTCTCTCTAGAAACTCTCTCTAGAAAGAAGTCGGAGGTCTTCGAAGGTTGATCAATGGATTGGGATGACGAAAGCTGGGTGGATCAAATCACTCTTTCTGACGATGAAAAGAAAGCAGTGATTATTGGGGAGGAGGTTTGCAATAAGGTCCGGGAGGACTGGAAACTCTGCTCGGTTGGGAAGTTCATAGGTGATGCCAAGATTGACACTCAATGTTTGAAAGAACTCTTTAGGAGACTTTGGTGTCCAGATGAAGATATGAAGATAATGGAAGATGGGAGTAACAAGTTTATCTTCAGGTTTGGTAACAAGGCATCCATGGACAAGGCCCTATTCGGAGGACCATGGAGTTTCGATGACCAACTCCTACTCCTTAAGGAATGGGACTTCTTGGAGGCAAAGACTCTTTGCAGTTCAACGATCTATGGGTCTGGATTCAAATACAGGGACTGCCTCTTCATTTGATACATGAAGAGGTAGGATCCTTGATTGCAGCCTCGATTGGGGATGTTGGAAGGGTCTCTATCCACATTGAGGGAGACGAAAAGGACGATGTATCAGAGCCCGAACTAGAATCAAAACTTACAAAGCTCTTCGCCGAAGAGCTCTTGTAGAAGTGGCTGGGGGAGAACAAGTTTGGGTTAATCTGTCATATGAACGGATCCCTCATGTGTGCGAATGGTGTGGCCGACTGGATCATCGAGCAAATCGTTGTGAAAAACGAGAAGCTATGATCCAATCGAATAAAAATCCAGAGTTCGGAGTATGGCTGCTGGGGAAACCATCGAAGAGGCGGAAACCTTCGAACTATGATGCAAAGGGTAATTTCGGAACTCGAGCTTCAAAGGAAGGGCAATATGGTAAATCTGGAAAAGTCAAAGATGCTGGGAAGCAGCAAGATAAGGGAAAATCAAAGATTACGGATTTACCTCAAACTTCGAAAGGCCATTCGAAATCTCAATCCAATCCCGTTGTTGATGGAATTGATTTTTCGAAAAACAAATGGCCAATCAAATCTTTCCCCAATATTGAGTTTATCCCGCCGGTGGGGGCAAAACCCAATTTTGATATGGGACAGTTAGAGAAATCAGCTCTTCCAAAAAGCGTCTCCTTCAGTGCAAAGGTGATCCAGAAAAGGAAGAGACTAAACTTAAAAGATAAGGACAGAAATAAGGAGAGAGTTCCAAATGAAGAGGGAGTTTCGGCCAAAAGAAAACCTTTAGGCCAATTAAATCTCTCGTCTCTGGATGAGGGTCTGCTGCTTGGAGGAGGGAAACGCTCGTGCAGCCTAGACCCGGGAAATAAAGCTGTAATTGTGTTGGATGAGAATGTGATGAAGAGGGGTGATGATGGGAACAAGACTACTGAAGAAACCATGGAGTGTGAAGTTTCCTCTCTCCTAAATAAACCAGAGGCAGAGCTTGCTAAGCAGCTCTGCCTAGAACAATGAGTGCCCTAAGCTGGAACGTGCGGGGGCTTGGAAACCCCTGCAACGTTCTATCCCTTTGCGAAACCGTAAAGGAAAGACGTCCTAATGTAGTTTTTCTCATGGAAACTAGGTTACAAGGTCATGAGATGGATTCTATCCGATTAAAAGTTCAGTATGCAAAAGGGATCTACGTGGATAGTAATGGAAGAAGTGGTGGTCTTGCCTTGCTTTGGGATGATACCATGGAAGTCCTACCTATTTCTAGATCTTCGGGGCACATTCATGCTTTGGTAAAGGCTAAACGTGATATTGATTCTTGGTTATTCACTGGATTTTATGGTCATCCAGAGAGAGAAGAGCGTCATCACTCGTGGACTCTCTTGAACCGTTTGAAACCACATGTAGATGCTCCATGGTGTGTTATGGGAGACTTTAACGAAGTGGTTTGTCAAGATGAAAAGGAGGGGGGTCGGGGTGTCACGGATGCCCAGTCCGCTCATTTCAAACAAGTTCTTAGAGATTGCGATCTTAAGGACTTAGGTTTCCATGGGAACCTGTTCACGTGGAATAATAACCGAGAAGATGAAGCCAATATCAAAGAAAGATTAGATCGCGCAGTGGCTAATCTTAATTGGCGGATGATCTTTGGCAATGCTAGGGTGAACCACCTGGTTGCTTCCACTTCGGATCATTGTCCGATAGAGCTTCATTTTGGGTCTCCGATTGCCTCTAACGGACAGGTGGGTTCAAGATGTTTTCACTTTGAAGCGGCTTGGACTCAAAATGGGGAGTGTGATAATACTATTCAGGCATCTTGGCTATCTTCACATCATGTGAAAGATAATCTCGACAGGTGTGCAGAATCTCTTAAAACCTGGTCTAGATCTTGTTTTGGAAGTGTTAAGAAACACATTCGGGTTTTAAAGAGGAAGATTGCAAGGCTGGAAAGACTCCAACAATCGGCCAATATTGCTTTTCAACGTAGGAAAGCAAGACGGGAGTTAATGGATCTACTGTTGAAGGAAGAAAAGCTATGGCAACAAAGGTCCAGAGTCTAGTGGCTTCAAAGTGGTGACAAGAATACGGCCTACTTTCACAAGAAGGCCTCTGCTCGTAAAGCAAAAAATTCGATAAAAGGTCTGGAGACTAAAGAGGGGGTCTGGAAAACGGAAGATGAAGATATTATCCGTATCCTGACGGAGTATTTTGAAGAGATCTTCAAATCCTCTAATCCCTTTATGGGGGATGTTGAAGATATGTTGACGGTAATAGAGCATGGTATCAGCCTGCAAGACCGTGAGTTTCTGGAACGAACATACTCCTTAGCCGAAGTTACCGAGAGCCTGAAGCAGATGGGGCCGTTAAAGGCCCCTGGAGTAGATGGCTTCCCAGCAATGTTTTTCCAAAAATACTGGGATATACTTCAGGACGATGTGGGTAACTGCGTAGTCCGGATTTTAAATGGGGATGAAAGTGTAGCAGTTTTCAACCACACACTTCTGGCCCTCATCCCAAAAATCAAACAGGTGCGTAAACCCGCTAATTTTAGACCGAAAGTTTATATACTGTTATTTATAAACTTGTGTCTAAAACAATGGCAAATAGATTGAAGATGGTTCTTCCTTCTATTATTTCCGAAAGTCAATCTGCGTTTGTTCCTGGCCGTTTGATTACGGACAACACCATTACAACCTTTGAACTTCTCCATACCATGAGGCATAGAGTCAAAGGCAAAGAGGGTTTCCTTTCTTTAAAAATGGACATAAGCAAAGCTTATGACCGTGTGGAGTGGCCTTTTCTTTTACAGATTTTAAAGAAAATGGGTTTTGGCCCTAGATGGATTAATCTTATGGAAGATTGTATTACTACACCTACATTTTCCTTTGTTCTTAAAGGGCATGTAGTTGGTCACGTTGTGCCCACACAGGGGCTTCGTCAGGGTTGCCCAATCTCGCCATATTTGTTCTTATTTTGTGGTGAGTTTCTCTCACGGGCTCTCTCGAAGGCTATGGCTATGGGAACTATTACAGGGGTGGCTGCGTCGCGAGGTGGTCCTAGAGTTTCACACCTCTTTTTTGCCGACGACGGCCTTATCTTTACAAAGGCTACAACAGAAGAAGTGGAAACCCTAACTACCTTATTACAAAATTATGAGAAAACTACTGGGCAAAAAATAAACTTGGAGAAGTCGTCTGCTGTGTTCTCTGCGAATGTTCCGGATGATGTTAGCTCACAACTCAGTGCTCTTTGTGGAGTCAGAAAAGACAAACTCCATGAACGCTATCTTGGGCTTCCTACTGAGATAGGGAGGAAAAAGATGGTTAGTTTCCAAAATATTCCAGAAAGGATCAACAATAAACTCACAAATTGGAATGAAAAGTACCTGTCTCAAGCGGGGAAGGAAGTGCTGCTGAAGTCCGTAGTCGAAGCAATCCCCACTTACTCGATGAACTGTTTTAGGTTGCCTCCCTCCCTTTGTGATAAGATTGAGTCGTCCATGTCTCAGTTTTGGTGGGGATCTGACGAATCAGTTGGATCTCATGGAAGAAGTTGAAGAAATCAAAGGAAGATGGAGGACTTAACTTTCGTCACTTGCAGCTGTTCAATCTTGCTATATTAGGGAAACAATTCTGGAGGCTCCTGATGAAACCGTCCAGTTTGTTAGAAAGAGTGTCAAGGCACAAATATTACAATGATACTGGATTGATAAATGCCACGGTGAGACAGGACAGCTCATACCAATGGAAGAGTATTATGGCTAGTAAACAGCTTGTTCTCAGTGGTTGCAGATGGCGTCTGGGTAACGGGGAGAGGCTGAATGCATTCACAGATCCCTGGTTGTTTCGGCCTGATTCTTTTAGACCCCATACTCCAAACATACATTCTGACCCGCCGGTCATGGTGTCGGACCTGATAACAGAAGAAAGAAAGTGGGATGTCAATAAGCTGAACCAATTTTTTTGGGAAGAAGATGTTAAAGAAATTTTGCGTCTGTCCATCCCTAAAGAACCGGTAGCAGACAGATTAATCTGTCATTACTCAACTTCAGGTAATTATACAGTGAGTTCAGGTTATCACTTATTGAAAAGTCAAGAAGAAAGAAGTCAATTTGTTCAAACGGGATGCAGTTTGAACCCATCCCCAAGCTGGTGGACGACATTTTGGAAGATCAAACTCCCCAAACGTGTCCTCTACACAACTTGGAGAGCTTTTCACAAAAGCTTACCGGTTCGTGAGAATCTTAGAAAGAGAGGGATCCAGATTGAAAATAATTTTGAGATTTGCAGAAAGGAAAAGGAAGATGAAACTCATCTGTTATTGTTTTGTCCTCTCGCGAAAGAATGTTGGGAGATGCTTTTTGGCCCCAGTTTTGCCCCAAAATCCAACACCAGTTTCCAGATCTGGTGGGTCTCGACCTTCATCTCTAAAAAAGAAGAAGAGAGGAGGGTTATGTGTGTGCTCATCTGGTTACTTTGGAAGAACAGAAACTCTTTAATCTTCAAAGGAATCAACCAGAAATCAAAAGATCTAGTCATGCATGTGAAACATTACTTATCAGAAGTAACGGGAGCTCATCAATTTTCAGTGATTGATTCGGCTCAGACAAATCCCCCCTCAATAGTTCCACCGTCGAAGCCACCGGAGGGATGGGTGATCGTCAATACGGATGTAGCTTGGAACCTCTCTCAACAGAAAGCAAGCGTGGGAGTGGTTCTCAGATCTCACCATGGTGTCTTCATTGCCGGAAAGGCGAAACCCATTCCCTTTTCCATTTCTGCTAAGGCGGCCGAAGCAGAAGCACTGGCGGAAGGAATAGAGTTCGCCGTAGATCGAGGTTTTGATAAGCTCTGGGTTGAGACCGACTCTCTCTCTCTCTAGTGAGAGAGTTGAACTTGTTGAAGATGAGAAAGGAACCGGCAGATGTCACAGAAGCCAGGACTTTTCTCGAAGCTGCTTTAGCTTCTCTCGAGAAGACAGCTGGTCACGAGGTGAGGCACGTCTCACGAGTATGGAACGCGTGTGCACACGGGTTCTCCCAGAAAGCCATTCGTATTCCTACGGTGCATTACCACAATATTGTGCCCCCAGATTGGGCTAGCTCTGCTTTTCATTCAGATGTAATGGGCCGTTTCTTGGGCCAGTCCGCTTAATAAAATGTTAGATTCTCAAAAAAAAAAAAAAAAAAAAGTATCATGAGCTAGAACCCACAAATATCTCAATTTCATAGTGCAATTTTCATCTATTTTACCTGAAATCACGCAAAACGATAAGATTTCAAATGAAAATATGACACCATAAACGCAGGGCCGTCTCACGGACTTTAGGGACCTTAGGCGAGATTTCTAGTTGGGGCCTACTGATAAATTAGATATGTAGCATTGCTTACTTCAAATTTATTTTCTCGCATTTTTAAATGAACACATATTAACTAAACTGACAAAATCGTAACTTATAAGTATTTTTGGTAGAAATATAAGTATTTCATTCTCAATTGATAATGTATCTTCCCCTAAAAAATGATAATGTATCTGAATCCAATATAAAAAGAATATCCAAGTCCCTCCATCGTTTTCCTGTTCGATTGTATGTTTATTAAATTTACTTTTGAAACAACATAATCTAAATTTATGTAAAAAAATAGTTTGATCTATTTCAAAATATTCATGGTTGTATCTTCCAGAAAAAGATATTCATGGTAGTTAAATAAATGCTTCAAATTATGATTTACTTGAATCAATAATCTGAAATCATATTCTTTGATGATTAGGTGAACAAAAATCTCAAACAATAGGTAGATAATATAAAACAATTCTAAAAAATAATAATTAGAAAATATGTACTTCATGGTAAAAGTCAATACTTTGTTTTTCTAAAAAAAAAGTTAATTCTCTTTTGTTTCTCAAAAATAGTTAATTTTTTTCAGGAAAGTAAAAGTTACCCTTGATAGCACTCAACACAAAAAAAAAAAAAAAAAAAAAAAAATGGGTGCTCGGCTATATATTACGTAATTCTCAAAATAAAAGTGAAAATGTTTCTCAAAAAACAAAATGAAAGGAAAATAAAAAGTCTTTTTTTTAGAAGTAAGGAAAAGAAAAAGTTAAGCTTGAAGAAACATGAAACTTTTTTTTTTTTGAGAAACCTGAAATATGAATCATCCGTTGATCAAAAAAATACTTAGATTCTCAAAAAAAAAAAAAAAAAAAAAAAAAAAAAAAAAAAAATCCTAGGAAAAAGAAATCCCTAAATAAACGAAATCCTCCGGAGTTTTTTAGTAAATATCAACAGTTGATTAAATACTAGGGAAAATAGATTGATTCTTCCCCCAAAATTGTAACATTAATTCCGATCAATATTTAGGCTCCTAAACGCTCACATTCTCTCTCTTAACCCAATATCATCATTATCTATTCCTAAAATAACTTCATTCCTAATTTTTCTCCCCCATTGACCCTCAATAAATCTTAACTTCCTCCTGAAAACCTCCGTCCTCTCTCTCTCTTCATCATTCGTGGCCTTCTATTTCCAGCATTTTCTTTTCTTAGTAGGTTTTTTTCTAGGGTCAAATTTACCTCAGAAATTATCTAATTTTATATGTAGGTTAATACACATTAAATCTAGATAACCGGGGGCCTTCCACAGCTTGAGGCCTTAGGCCGCTGCCTAACCTGCCTAAGGGGAAGGTCGGCCCTGCGTAAACGGGGTTATCAAATACCCCCCACACTACCTTTTTGAGCGTCCCGAGCAAAATTACGATTAAACTCCACACTATGATTTTCAATCCACCGAACCGCGTACATTTTACTAGCCATGTGACACAAACAACACACACACGAATATACAAATCTACATGTTATACACAATGCAACTCGATATTTAAACAATGCAAATATTGAAACAACACAATTTTTTTTCTTAGATATTGGGCAATCTCACTATCACTAACCAAAATCGTCAAGCTCTCACAAGTGTCTTTCGAAAGTTCACAACCAATAGAAAGAAATTGAAGTAGAATGATCCTACACAAAAGCGCACTAAGAGGTCCCCAAACATCCACCATAAACAATCCAAGATTCGGCACGTCCTTTAGCTCAGAAGGTCTAGGCATCTTAAATCACGTGGTAGTCTTAAGTTGGCAAGTCATTTGAGGTTTTTAGATCCTGTTATCCGTGATTGCATTTTATTTTAAATTTTCCTAGTGACGGGAGACACAACTCCGTGTAATACGGGTTGACTTTGATTTTCCTTAGACGCTCTAATCAGATTGAATCCAAATTTCCCGCGTGAACGGAGGCACATTGGACTGTTCACCGTATCCAGTCTAAGAGAAGATTTTGATTATTTTGTTTTTCATTCTCTTCTTATTTTTTCAACCGTGCATTTAAAGCAACTAAGTGTGGGCTTTTTCGGTTAGCTCTTGAAACCGCCTTAAGGGATGGTGGTTTACACTCCCTAACTTCACTTAGGCTAGAGAAATGTACCCCATGGAACCAACTCAACACAAAGGTCCACCCCAGATTTACAAGAGGCCACGAGTTTCCAATGAAAACAAACTATTCAACTACCTCAGGACTGAATCCTCCTAGCACAATAAAGGAACTAAAGGTATGCCCTCGTCTATTTTCCACTTTTCCTGAATGCCTAGGACATCCTTTCGTGAACTGGTGCGCCAAATACTAAGAATTAAAAACATCCCTACTACGGTGCTTCCTATTCTCAGAGACTCTTTCACGGAACTCTCTTCGGTTTCTAGCTTCATCAATTGCCCTTAACTCAAATAAATTCATCTTTTATGGATTTTTCTATTTTCTATTTTTTTTTCAAAATTTTCATTGTTTTCCTAACTCTATATGCATTTGGTTAACTCGATTACTAACAAGTTTGGGTAGGGGACTCAATAAAGTGAAAGTGCAAACAATTCAAAATCAAATAATCTAATCACAGTACGAAATTATAATAAACACGAAAATGACTCACAATACTAACACAAGCTACATGTAACAAGGCTATGCAAATAGACATGGCTAGAAAAACATATACACAACCCCTCCACCATACACACACTTAAGCACTTTGTTGTGCTCAAGTGCTTCCACAATTAATCATATGAAGGAAACAAGTGATAAACATGTCCAAATGGCACCTTTGCATTTCGTCGCATGCCGTTTAGATTGTGTAATGCACCAGCTACGTTTGAGTTGTGTATGATGGCCATCTTCGCACGTATGATTGATATGAATCTTGAGGTATTCATGGAATATTTCTCTTTGTTTGGTGACGGTTTTGAGGAGTGCCTACATCACTTGGGATGTGTGCTTAGCCGTTTCATAGACACCAACCTCGTGATGAATTGGGAGAAATGTCATTTCATGGTCACTGAGGGGACTGGTCTAGGGCACAAGATCTCGAGAAAAGGGTTGGAATTTGATCAAGCAAAGATTGAAACTATCAAACAACTCCCATACCCTACATCAGTGGAAGGTGTAAGAAGCTTTGTGGGTGATGCAGGGTTCTATCGCAGGTTCATCAAGGATTTCTCGAAGATCAGCAAGCCGGTGTGTGAACTGCTTGGGAAAGATGTCCAATTTTTTTTATGATGCGTGCATATCGGCTTTTGATACACTGAAGGAGAAGCTCACCTCCGCACCAGTGATCATGACTCCTGATTAGGATCTTCCATTCGAGCTTATGTGTGATGCTAGCGACTTTTCCATTGGCGCATTGTTAGGGAAGTAGAAATACAAGAGGAGACATGTAATTTATTACGCGAGTAGGGTTCTTAATGAGGCCCAGCTCAATTATAGCACCACTGAGAATGAATTACTTGCCGTTATCTTTGCACTAGATAAATTGTGGCCCCACCTTGTTGGGTTGAAAGTTGTTATCTTCACAGATCACTCAGAGCTCAAGTATTTTCTTGATAAGAAAGATGCTAAACCGATGTTTTTGCGGGGGGTCCTTCTTATGCAAGATTTTGATGTCGAGATTCGTGATAATAAAGGTGTAGATAATGTGGTAGCGGACCACCTATCTAGACTAAAAAACAGAGTGGAAGACAAGTTGCCAATCAGGGAAGATTTTCTATATGAAAACATTATGGCGGTGTCACAACATCAAGATTGGTACTGGGCTATTTCCGACTATCTCAACAATAGGAAGCTTCCCGATGAGTTCAAAACATTACAGCAAAATAAGTTCTTGTCAGAGGTAAAGCATTACTTTTGGGATGAACCTTACTGATTCAAGATGAGAGCTGACAATATTATCAGAAAGTGTGTGCCTACTCACAAAATAGGAGAGGTGATTGAGCATTTCCATTTAGCACCATCAGGAGGTCATTTCAGTGGACCTCGTACAGCTAGTAAGGTACTATAATCTGGTTTCTTTTGGCCTACTATCTTTAAAGATTGCATTGATTGGGTAGAAAGCTGTGATAGATGCCAGCGAACAGGAAATATATCCAAGAGGGATGAGATGCCTATGAACACATGGCTAGAAGTGGAACCTTTTGACAGTTACGTGCAAAAGAGGCTTCCACATTATTGTCAATCTCCACATTGTAGGAATGGATTAGACAAAAATATTACATTGAAAAGGGTAATCCCTTAATTAAAAAGGAAGTAATTCAAAGACCGATCTACCTACATATGGAGATCATCATACTTTTAACTTGTTGTTTTAAAAGAGGTTGTCTTCTCTTCTTGATAGTTAGAGACTAATCTCCCAATTTAATCCCTTAATTTTATCGACATAACGGAACTACCATTTGTGCCAACCTTGTTTGTCGAAATTGTATATAGTGTTTTGAGCAAATAATTGAAGCAAAGTTACGACATTTTAATCTATAGAAAATGTAAATTCATTTGAAAGAAGCACGTGAGACATATAGAATAGTCAAGAAATAAAAAAGCGATATAGCATGCACTTTTTATGATGGGCGATGATTTCAAAAACAGAAAGTTAGAAGCCATCAACCTATAAATGATTTGCTAGGGGAGCCAGGTCGAAGTTTGAAAGCTGAAATTAGACCATAACACGGAAAGCTCTAATGTCCGAGTCTTGAAATCAATTCTATTGAAGAAATCGTATAACTATAAAACTGAAATTGCGTACCGTTCTCCACGAAATCGATATGAGAAATGCAATTAGACAAAGCTGAAACTGTTGATCCTTCCCTGAACCGAAGTAACTCCTCTAGATTGGAATTTTAATCAAGAGGCTCTCCTTCTTCTCTCTCTATCCTTCAGTAATCCATGATTAATTTATATACGTGATGGAAACGATGCTGTTCTTAGACCAACTTTGAGGAGGAACCATAGTTCTTTTATATAGGAGAAAAGAGGGGCCCATTAAATTGTGTAACGGCTGTAAGTTAATGCCAACCATCATGTAATTTAAAACTGATAGTGGGATTTACACAATTAAAACAATAAAACTTAATGGGATATAATTATCAGTCGTTACATAATTTAGTGAAATACAATTTGAAACTCTAGGTTAGTGGGCCACTAAAACGTAGGCTCACATTCTCCCACTTGGTCCACTAAACTGATTGAGTAAAATAAGAAAGAAAAATATTTGAAAATAGACTCGGTTAGATTCAGAAATAAAAGAACTTGACAGGTGATCACGATTTTAGAAAATAAGCTGATATTCCCAAATATGTAAAACACTATAACAGGATAAGCTTTAGTCATCAATGTGAATCAAAGCGGTTATATGATCATCTTGTCATATTTCCTTCCATGTATCACGCCACTAATGACCTCCACCAACCTAGTCCATAATGCCAGAAAATCCCCTTTAATTTTGTCTTGTTAGAACAATTCCTGTTAAAACAGAGTCCAAAACAAATATGTGCAAACATTATTGGAAATAGGAAACAGAAGCAATTTAAACATCAAATATAGTGTCGATCACAAGTCATACATTGCCCAAAAGACCCATCCTAGCAACATGTTTCTTGTAAGTCTTTGGCGGCAATGCTTTCGTTAATAGATCGACAATCATGAGAGCAGTGCTTAATTCATCAATCGACACGTGTTGCTTATGGACTCGCTCTTTAACAACCAAGTAGTTAAGGTCCATATGCTTGGCCCCATTGGAATACTTTCCATTCTTCGAAAAGTAGACAACTGCGGGGTTATCACCATATAACTTCGGTGGCTTTGAAATCGAGTCAATAGTCCCAATCCTGAAGACAAATTTCTGCAGCCAGACTGCTTGACTTGACGCCTCATGGCATGCAACAAACTCAGCCTCCATCGTCGAAGAAGTAACGAATGTTTTCTTTACACTCTTCTACGAGATTGTTCCACCAGTAAGTAGGAACACAAAGCCCGAGGTAGACTTCCAACTATCTAACCAACCAGCAAAATTTGAGTCTTAATAGCCAATAACCTCTAATGAGTGATCCTGTAATCCTTCGTTCCTTGAAGATATATCAAAACTTTCTTTTCTGCTTTCCAATGTTCCGTACCCGGTTTACTTTGATATCTTCCAAGCAACCCCACAGCCTAACTGATATCTAGTCTAGTACAGGTCTCCGCATACATCAGACTACCAACAACCGATGCATAGGGTATGTCTTCCATTTTTTCTCTTTCCAAATCAGTCCTTGGGCATTTACTTTCACTTAATTTTTCACCTTTTGTGATAGGTGCATCTGTGGCTGAACAAGACTGCATATTGTATCTTTCCAAGACTCAATTGATATAGCCTTTCTAAGACAATCTTAACGTACCACGAGATCGATCTCTAATGATCTCTATCCCAATGACGTAGGATGCCTCTCCCACGTCAACCATCATAAAGTTCTTGGTAAGATACTGATTAGTCTCATGAAGTAAACCAAGATCACTACTAGATAAAAAAATATCGTCAACATACAGAACTAGAAATATAAACTTGCTCCCACTGATCTCGAGATATACACAGTGATCAACAATATTTTCCTTAAATTCGAAGGAGGTAATTGTATCATTGAACTTAACATACCATTGCCTTGAATCTTGTTTAAGTTCATATATGGATTTGTTTAATTTTCAAGCTAAGTGTTATTTCCCTTCTTTTGTAAATCCCTTTGGTTGTTCCATATATATATTCTCATGTAAATCCCCATTCAGAAAAGCGGTCTTTACATCCATTTGATGCAAATCCAAATTGTAATGACCTACAAGAGCCATAATGATTCTGAATGAGTCTTTCTTTGAAACTGGAGAGAAAGAACATAATCAATTCCTTCTTTATGAGTAAAACCTTTGGCCACTAGTCTAGCCTTATATCTTTCGACATTGCCATTAGCGTCGCGTTTGGTCTTGAAGACCCACTAACAACCGACTTTCTTACTATTCTTACGCAATTCGACAAGATCCCAGACATAATTATGGTCCATTGATTTCCACTCTTCTTTCATTGCATCAATCCATTTATTAGAATCACTACTTTCTATGGATTGATAATATGAAACATGATCCTTTAGAATAACAATATCAAACTCATGTTCTTGTAGATATACCAAGGCATAATCATCAGGAATAGCTGACCTTCTTTCCATTTATGATCTCCTTAATGCATGTTGTTCAGCATTATTTTCAATAGTTATATCCTCATGGGGTGGTGAATCATTACCATCATGTTGTTCATTCACCTCAAGACAACCATTCGCTTGAGAAGGATTGGATGGTATAACATCCACTCTAATTTCATCAAGCTCAACTTTCTTTGATTCACTACTCCCACTAACCTCGCCATTCTCCAAGAACTTGGCATTTCTAGTTTCAACAATTATCAAACTATGATTATGATAGTAAAATCTATACCCGTTTAAAATTAATGGATAACCAATAAAATGTCCAAAAATCATTCTTGAATCTAACTTTCTTTCATGTAGATTGTAGATTCGAGCCTCGTCTAGACAACTCCAAACATGCATATGCCTTAAACTAGGTTTCCTTCCAGTCCACGTCTCATAAGGAGTAGTTGGAACTGCTTTTCTAGGAACTCGATTCAAGATATACATAGAGGTTTTCAAAGCTTCACTCCACATTGAAATGGGTACAGATGAATTACTTAACATGCTCCAACCAGTATCGATAAGAGTTCGGTTATGCCTTTCAGCAATACCATTTTGCTGAGGCTTACCTGGCATTGTGTATTTAGCACAAATGCCCTGCTTCTCTATAAATTTAGCAAATGGGCCGGGATGTTGTCCCTATTCATCATATCTACCATAATATTTACCGCCTTTATCTGATCTAATAACTTTAACTTTCCTATTCGATTGTATCTCCAGTTTCGTAATGTACACCTCAAGGATGTCAGCAGCTTGAGATTTTCATGGATTAGATAAATATAACCATAAAGTGATAGATCATCGATAAAGGTAATGAAATAACTTTCACCAGTAAAACAGGGAATAGGGAATTCACAAATATTTGTATGAATGATCTCAAGAAGTTCTTTACTTCTTGTGGAACCTTTATTGCTGTGATTGGTTTGCTTTCCCTTAATGCAATCCACACACATGTCAAGGTCAGTGAAGTCTAGATTCTCCAGAATTCTAGATTTCACTAGCCTTTGAATTCTTTCCTTGGAAATATGTCCCAAACGTCTATTCCATAAAATAGAAGAACTTTCTTTTGAAAAACTATGTTTCACACCACGATTCGAATCCATAGTCAATAATGATTGTTCAAACTCATGATTCAAGGAAACTCTATACAAACCATCACATAAAATTTCCTGAAACAATCACATTATATTTAAACATTAAAATAAATTTTTGACAATCAAATAAAGCAGAATATCCAAACAAATCTAGTTTAGAAAAAGATGCTAGATAAATCGAAGGTATATAAGTATTGTTATAAAGATCTAACTTATGACCCTATCTCTAAAATCAGACGATAAGTGCCAATGAGAACAACATTAGCCTTGAGACGGTTCCCCATGTAAATGATCTTTTCACATTCCTCCAGTTTCCAGGTTGTAAGGAATTCCTCCATGAAATTCGTGATGTGAGTTGTGGCACCACAATCTAACCACCAAGAATTTGAACGAACTTAAGAAACATTTGAGTCGTAACATAAAAAAGAAAGTTGCGTACCTTTATTTTCGAACCAAGCCTTACGCTTGTCACAATCCCTCTTCACATGTCCCTTCTTGTAACAAAAGTAGAACTTGACATTGTGATCATTTCCATTATCCTGGCTACTTCCTCCAGGTCCTTTTCCTTTCTTTTGTGCTGGTCCCTTTCCTTTCTTCATACTATTTTGTTTCCTCTTCTTACTCTCATGAGTGACAGCCAAGGCAACATGATGTCTTTCCTGCCTTAATCTCAACTCCTCTTGAATGCATATACTAGTAAGCTCATTTAAATTAAACTTATCATTCTGTGCATTATAATTGATTTTGACTGGGCCATATTTTAAAGAGAGTGAGCTAAGCAAAAAAGTCACGAGGAAGGGGTCAACAATTTTCATGCCCGGTGCAGCCAATTTTGCAGCCTTATCAGCCATGTTAAGGATGTGATCTTGAATCCCTTTATCGCTACACTACTGGAAACGGACCGAAAATTGTATATCGCTGTGTATGTAGGGTTTTGATATGGATTACGACAGAATAAACAAAATTTATTCCTTTCAAGACCCTCCAAGGATCACAGGACTAGACATCATAAGGATGGTAAGGGATAATGATCATGTACCTCGTTTTTCTCCTTCGATGACTTCACGTGAAAATAGTGTCCATGTCTCTATGGTAGTCCACGCCTAGGATCAAGTCTAGAGTCATTCCACACCTTTGTGCTAGCAATTCATGGAGGGATGAAGAAGAAGATCACGTAAAATAGAGCAAAGGGGCGGCGCGCCTCCTTGAGGCCGACAGCGCACGGGGAGGAGGCGGAGGGGTGAGGCTTGGGCCTTGCCTTGTCTTCCTCTCTCTCCTTGCTTGTTATTTCACTCAATGATGGTACCTCAATTAAATAACAAGCTAGATTCTGCGCTTATAGTCTAACAACTCCTTGTTAACTACGTATTT
Organism: Linanthus parryae; assembly: GCA_023055425.1. Taxonomy (NCBI): domain Eukaryota; kingdom Viridiplantae; phylum Streptophyta; class Magnoliopsida; order Ericales; family Polemoniaceae; genus Linanthus; species Linanthus parryae. The sequence goes on along the minus strand of JALGPY010000007.1, from coordinate 46,843,128 downwards.
TCCCCAATACTAATCATGTCTCTACATGGATTAGTCCACCTTGCAAATTAGTCCTACTAAGTTTTCTTATGGTTGCGTATTGATCCTTCTATTTAATTAGTCCCACAAATTAATTCCCAAGTATAGTTTAATCCATAGGGCGTGTGACCCCATAGGTTTTTACTTAGTTGGTAGTAACAATTACTAACATAGAGCGGTGTCTAGGAACACATCAATGCCACCCAACTAACTGGAATAGTCAGTAATCCGACAATTCTTGTGACCAATGTTACCGTATTGCCTACATATCCGGATTTGAAATGAGACATACAATTCACACTCGTATATCCAATCTATGGTTTCTCGATCTCGGTCATAGTCTTATCTGTTCAAATAACATCAATATCCTATATTGATTTATCTAAGTCTGGCCAAACATTCTAAAGAACTGCCCCTCGTGTGGCCGCAAATATTTGCTCATGTTATGTGGGAGGGACAAATCCTATCTACATCACTACCATCTCTAAGCTTTCTTCCTATCATGTCAGATAACTACCTTTATAGTTACCCCGTTAATACGCAATCTTTGATAATATCAAATCATGATATTTCACAACTAGAGTATCTAGTGACTTCATGTTTAAGGACCACAATACCATTGTCACTACGAGAAGCACTTGTGACTTTACATAACTTTTATGTAGCCTTCTCGTTGTGGGTCAATCCAGTATACCATTACCCTAATGCATACCCATGTGCTAGACTTGATATCTCCATATTAATCTACCCACATACTAGTCTATAGTCGATCGTCATGTTTAATCAATATAATCGATCGGTGATATTTAAGATAAACAACACATTTGTAATCAATGGACTTCATTATATTAAATATCTCCATAAATAATACAATGATTATTCGAGCCAAAATAATGTTCATCCTAGACAATATTGCCTCTAGGGCATCTATTCCACAGTCTCCCACTTGCACTAGAACAAATCTGGTGCATCTCTTATGCCTATAGATCAAGTGTGCCCTTCATGCTTAGGCTGAACAAGCGGCTTTGTAAGTGGATCTGACATATTTTTATTTGTAGGAATCTTGTATATCTTCACATCTCCTAGATCGACGATCTCTCGAATAAGATGGAACTTTCTAAGTATGTTCTTGGATTTCTGGTGTGACATGGGTTCCTTGGATTGTGCGATCGCCCCAGTGTTGTCACAATACAAATCTATTGGATCCAAAATACTAGGAACCACACCAAGCTCAGTAATGAACTTCCTAATCCAAACAACCTCCTTTGTTGCACCCGATGCATCAGTGTACTTAGCATCAGTTGTAGAATCAGCAACAGTCTCTTGCTTGGAACTTTTCCAGCTCACATCTCCTCCATTAATGCATAACATGAATCCCGAATGCGATCTGAAATCATCTTTGTTGGTTTGGAAGCTTGAATCTATGTAAATCCTTACACACAACTCTTCCTCCCTCCATAAATCAAAAATGCATCCTTAGTTCTTTTCAAGTACTTAAGGATGTTCTTGACCGCTATCAAGTGAATCTAACCCAGATTGGAATGATATATGTTCGTCATACTATAAGCATATGACACATCTGGTCTATTACATAACATGGCGTACATGACGGATCCTATGGTCGAAACATACGAAACCTTACTCATGTGTTCCTTCAAAATCTCATTGGAAGGACAATCAGCCTTCGAATTCCATGCGACATGGGCAAGAATCCCTTCTCGGAATCTTGCATGTTGAACTGTTTCAACACATTGTCTATACACGTACTTTAACTTAGGCCTAGCATTTTCCTCAATCAATCCCTATAGATATTGATACCAAGTATATAAGATGCATCTCCTAAGTCCTTCATTGAGAAACACTTTCCTAGCCAATCTTGAATAGATTGCAAGGTAGGAATGTCGTTTCCAATGAGTATTATGTTAACCACATACAAGACCAGAAAACAATAGAGCTCCCACTAACGTTCTTGTAAACACAAGGTTCATCTTCGTTCTTGATGAAGCCAAACTCTTTGACTGCGTCATCAAAACGTAGATTCCAACTCCTAGAAACTTGCTTCAACTCATAAATGGATCGCTGCAACTTACACACTTTATGGGCATGCTTTGGATCCTCAAAATCCTCTAGATGTGTCAAGTACACATCCTCAATGAGTTTTCCATATAGAAACACAGTTTTAACATCCATCTGCCAAATCTCATAATATTGATAAGCTGGAATACAAGTAAGATACGAATGGATTTTTTGGTGATCGCGACTTGGAAGAGGTTTCATCATAGTAAATACCATGAATATGTATGAATCCTTTTGCCACCAATCGGCCCTTATAGGCAATCACATTGCCATCCATGTCGTTCTTCTTCTTGAAGACCCACTTTCACCCTATGGGCCGAGCACATTTGGGTGGTTCCACCAAAGTCCATACTTTGTTGTTATACATGGATTCCATTTCGGATCTCATGGCCTCATGCTACTTTTGAAAGTCCGGAACTTTCATTGCCTCTCCATAGGTAGTAGGCTCATCATCTATGAGCAACACGTCTCCAGGCTCATACGAGAAGTCCGTACCTCTCTGGTTCCCGGCACACTCTACTCGACCTACGAAGTTCTTGTGTTACCTGAACATGTTCCTCCACAACTTCTTGCAGTTCCTGTTCATGTTCCATAGTAATATCAGTGGTTTGTGGTTCTTAAATTCCTTCAAGTTCTACTGTCCTCCCACTTGCTCCGATAGAGACACATTATCTTTCTAGGAACAAGTCGGTCTGAGAAACAAATACTTTTTCTCGGTAGGATTGTAGAAATAACACCCCTTCGTTTTCATAGGGTATCCCACAAAATTACACTTATCCGACTTGGGCCCGAGCTTTTATGTATGTAAAATCTTTACATACACATCGCAGCCCCAAATCCTCTTGAACGACAATGTGGGATACCTCCCACTCCACATCTCATATGGAGTAATCATGATCAATTTAAAAGGAAAACAGATAAGGGTTATAGCTTCACATAATATAGCGTTCCCCCAAAAGGATAATAGAAGATCAGTTTGACACATCATAGATTGAACCATGTCCAACAGAGTTTGATTCCTCCTCTCGGACACGCCATTCTATTTTGGCGTTCCGGGTGGAGTGAGTTGGGACAAGATCTCACACTCTCTAAGATATTCGTCAAACTCTTGGCTTAAGTATTCTCCTCCACGATCCGATCGTAGAGCCGTAATACTCTTTCCAAGTTGCTTCTCTACTTCATTCTTGAATTATTTGAACTTTTCAAGGGACTCGGATTTGGCCTTCATGAGGTACACAAATCCATATCTACTCAAATCATTAGTAAACTTAATGAAATAAAGATAACCACATCTGGCAGACGTGGCAAATGGACCACATACACCAGTATGCACGAGAGCCAATTGCTCACAAGTCCACTCTCCTTTTTTATTGAAAGGTTTCTTTGTCATTTTTCCTAATAAACTAGAAATGTGCTTTTCGTTTATATGGCCTAAACGACAATGCCATAAGTAAGTAGGATTTAAATCACACTACTAGAAATTTTAGCAAATACCACTTTTTTTTAGCATTTGAACAAACGCGGTAATTGATGCCCTTAAGCAGCGTTATTTGTTAATTTTCCAATCTAATTATGTAATATTGCAACATTAGTTCATTAATCCTGCAATTTTTGACAAAAGAACATATACATTGCAGCATTTATCACATTAATGCTGGTTTTTACAAAAAAAAATCGCTGAGTATTGCAGCATTACACTTTAATGCTGCTATCACAAAACATTTTGGGCGGACATTCAACGTTTGACTAAACATTTGGGGGGAAATTGAAAATTAACGAAAAAGTGGAGCCACCAAAACAAAACCCTAAACAACTAACCCTAACTACACCCACACAAAGCAATCTCCACCACCTTCTCCTTCCATCTCTCCCTCTGCGTTCCAAAGCAGAACTAGGCTTCGGTGGTGGTTCCAAAGCAGATCCGACGCCGGGTGGCTCCATGGTGGTTAAGGTGAGTCTCTTTCTCTCGCTCTCTCTCTCTCTCTCTCCATCTTCTACTCTCTCAGATATTGCCTTCTATTGCAGGAGGAATGTTCGAAGCAGAGAGTACGGCTCGAAGAGGCCGCTGTAGAAGGTCGAGACGTTATGGAGACACCGATTTCGGTTGTTTGGCGCAAATTTGGGGTTGGCACAGGAGGTGTCGTCCTTTGGCATCACTGTCGTCCTCATCTTGCTCTTCTTCTTCTTCTTATTCTTCTTCTTTCTTCTACCTCCTCCTGTAGATCTATTCAGTCTATTTTTTCTGCTCTAAATCTGCACATGAATTTGTTTTTTTGCTTTAAATCTGTTAGATTATTTTTTTAGTGACCTTTTTTCCATGTTCTTGTGATGTAGAACTGGGCATTCATGGTAATTTTGTAAGTGGATATAAATTGGTACGGATGAAGGATGATAAAAACAGTAGCTATTGTGTTCTTTAAAATCGTTATATTGAATTTTTGTGTGTTTATGATATGTTCTTGTTGTGTTCTTGTTGTTAGATTTAATTGTTTTCATGTTTTGTTGATGTTTTATGTTTATGCTAAACTAAATAGTTGAGGAGGAAGAAAGAGTTGAAGAAGATGAAATTAATGAAATGAGTGCGGGACAAAATAGTCTATTCACACGGTTTTAAATAAAGCTGATTTTTAAAAGGGTAAAGAAAGTGCAGGATGGAGGGAGTAAATGGAAGAATAAAGATAAACAGAGGAACTTTGAAAAAAAATAAACAGAGGAAGAAAAATGCAGCATTAATATACAATAATTTTTCAAAATAATGTGTAAAAATGTAGCATTAAGCTCTAATAATGCTGCAACATGATTCAAAAATGCAGCATTAATGTGTCAAATGCTGCAAGTTGTCGTATAGTGTTGCAGCATTAGTTAATGTTGCTTTGTCTTTGCAGCATTACCTTAATGCGACAAGGGAAAAAATAGCACAGGATAATGCAACATTAGCTATAATGTTGCATTTAATACTATTTTTGCTAAATACAGAATTAAATTTAGCAAAAATTGCATTATTGTAATGACGCTTTTGCTAAGATTTCTAGTAGTGTCATTAGTTTTAATTATCTTAGTATATATGTTATAGACAGGATTACTTAGATCAAGGATATGCAATCCATTAGATAATTGCGCACTACAATAGTGTATACTATCAAAATAAATGGAGCTACATTTGTCCTTTATTTAAATAGTAAAACCTCTCTCGTCTAAACAAGAACTAGAATAATGTTTCTGCTAATAGCATGCATAAAATCGAAATTATCTAATTCCAAGACTTATTCTGAAGGAAAATATAGCTCGTACACGCCCACGGCCAATGCATCAACTTTTGCTCCATTCCCAACGCGCATGTCTGTCTCCACTTTAGCCAATCTTCTACTTCTCTTTAGATCCTGCACATTTCGACAAATGTGAGATCCACATCCAGTATCCAATACCAAAGATGAAGAGGTAGTTAAATTGACATCCATAACAAAAATATCTGGTGGTGGTGGAATCACTATTCCAAGCCTTTTATCCTCCAGATACTTTAGGCAGATCATCTTCCAGTGTTCAGGCTGACTGAATTAGTGAGACTCACCCTTTGTCACGCCCTTAGCAACGCCACCAGAAGATTTAACGGCAACTTCCTTGGGTTTTGCAACTGCCTTGCATTTCCCTTTGGTGGTAGAAGCAACTCATTTGCTCTTTCCTTTGTTCACCATCATTATAGCCTTGCCTTTCCCTTCTTGATGCTTTGTTCAGCTGTCCTCAACATATTGAGTAAATCTAGAAGAGGCTTGTTGATCTCATTCATTTTATAGTTCATGATGAATTGTTCATACTATCATGCAACGTTTGCAAGATGAGATCAGTGGCCAAATCTTGAGCCACGGAAAACCGTATGCGTGTGAGATTCTCCAAGTACCCGATCATACGCAGTACATGAGGTCTCACTGGGTTTCTCTCTGACAGATGTCATTTGAACAATGTCGTGAAAACTTCATACCGCTCAACCCTTGCCTGCTTTTGAAAGAGCTGCTTCAAATGTATGATCATATCAAACACAACTATTTTCTCACGTTGATTCTGAATCTCAGAGCTCATGGTGCAAAGCATAAGGCAGGCCACATCATTAGCGTTGTCGACAATCTTCTGATATGCTTTTAAGGCCGCAGGAGTATTATTTTTTGGACCCTGAGGAACTTGCTGTTCTAGAATGTACCAGTCCAGAAAGTTTGTTTTATAGCTTGTCGACATATCGTAGGGATTGTTATGGATTTGATGAATTGTTTGCCATTGGAATTCTACAAAATGAGAAATATACAAGTGTTAGTATTTTGTGAAAAATAACTATATTTAATAATGGCTAGATTAGTAAACATAGCTCCCACTATTTTTCTTGGATTAATAACCCTCCATATTAATGCGGAAAATATCATTATATTTTCTAGTGGGCCAAGATCCATATTTCACTTCCTTTTGAGCTTGCTTTGGCAAGTCACCCATAAATTAGTTATTTAGGTAGGAACAATTCCAATTGCATTCTATGCAACTATTGGTTCAATTGGGAAAATAACTCATTATTTATTTATCGCATAGATAATCCCAATTGTTTTCCTCTAGGCTTTTTGTCCAATTGAAGTAGCCCATTTGCATCCAACCTCTTACTTCAAAAATCGCACATTACCAGCTTGTGCTGTCGTGCCACATCATGATTAATCAAGTCGCCTTGCTTTTGCAAGCCTGGACTTGACAAATCATGATCATGACGAGTGTTTACGAGAAGGAAAACACGCAAATCTTAAGTTTGATGGATTTTCCCTTTAATTTTAATTTTTTTAATCCATATCAACTGATATACTTTTTTTGGTTGGGCAATCCCAAAATAAAAGATCTGGGTTGTATTGTATTGTTACCAATTTGCATGCATCATCCATAGACCAACAATAAATAAACAACCACAAGCAATAAATAAACATGAAGTGGATATGGCCTCCTAAAACTAAGATATTCCCAAGCCGATGAGAATATCTATAAGCCCCTAAAAAATTAGCAAGCTCATCTCCATGTGACTCCATCTTTTATTCCATGCGCCTTAGCTTGTGGCATACCGCCATCTTGTGGTTTCTTTAATTATTTAGGATTCTTCTCCAAGTCTAGACTATCATCTACTCTATCTAATACTAGCTAGCACCTATACTAAATAGAGAGACCTCACAAGTTGGGGAGAAGACCGGCTCGCATGCCGTAAACCTAACTAATTAATTAATTAATTATTACAATAAAACCAAACCATAAAAATAAACATTCACAACATCCACGTCGGAGGCCATATCCAATCACCATGCAAAAGCACATAATACAGTTAAAATCCAACTTCACTACTAAAAATATTAGCAAAAGTGTCATTAGATTAATGCGGTTTTTGCTAAATGTAATGTTGTATTTAGCAAAAACAACATATTGCAGCATTAGTGCTAATGCTGCATTAGCCAATGCTGTTTTTTGCATTGTAGCATTAGCTCCAGCATTAAGCTAATGCTGCAAAGAAAAGCAGCATTAACTTGCAGCATTAACTAATGATGCACAAGTCTAGTCACATCTTGCAGCATTTACATACTAATGCTGCATTTTGGAATGAAATTGCAACATTATTGTACTTTAATGCTGTATTTTTGTACACATAATTTTGCAAAATTATAAAAGATTAATGCTGCATTTTCCTCTGTTTCTCTTCTATCTTATATTACTGTTTGCACGTTGCAAAGTCTATTTTACCCTTCTTCTTTCACTCTAATTCTCTCTATGTCCCAACCTCTCTCTCTCTCTCTGCCACAATTGCCTCTAACCACAACAACAATAACAAGAACAACAAGAATAGCAAGAACAGTAGGAAGATGAACTACAAATAAAAAATTAAACGAATAACTTACAAATTTAATGAAACAAATATCTGATTTGTCACAACACAACCACCACCAACAACACAGATCTAAACACAATAAAAAACGAAGCTATCTCTTTGAAATTAACAGATTTATGGGGAAAATTACAAGGGGAAGAAGAAAAAGAAGAACATGAAGAAGATGAACAACAGGAAGTAGATCTGTAAATGAACAACACCGCCATCAAACGACACCGCCGTTCACCGTCCCTCGATCTTCAACCGGACAATGTTAGCCCAGAGCCATCACCGCCCCTCGATCTTCAATCGCCACCGCCGAAATCACAGGCCTATCTTCGGTAAAGAAGTAGATCTGTAGATGAACAAGAAGAAGAAGAAGAATAAGATGAGACGCGAACTGAGAGAGAGAGAAATAGAGAAAGAGAGAGAGAAACGAAATCACAGGCCTATCGTCGGCGTCGTCTTATTCATCTCCACCATCGACAGCCACCACCATCAACAGTAGTCGCCTCACCACCATAATCAAATAGTTGGGTCCCGTCTTCTCCCTTTCTCTCTCTCCCTCTCCCGATTTGGAATTGAGAGGGATAGAGAGGGCAGCCGCCGTCTCCTCCCGTCGTCTGCGTTAGAGACGGTCTAGATCGAGGTGGTTTGGGTGTGAGAGAGGCTGAGTGGGTGGTGGAGTTTGACCGGTGTTGAGGATGGGTGTGGTGACGGTGGTAGTGGTTGGGGTGAAGAAGAGAGGATCAGATGTTAAGTGAGATAAAGAGATTGTAGGGTCGGGTTAAAGATAAGGTGTGTTGATTGTTGAGGAGGGTTTTGTTTTGGTGGCTCCATTTTTTGTAAATTTTCAATTTCCCCCCAAATGTTTTGTTAAAATTTGAATGCCCGCCCAAAATGATTTGTGATAGCATCATTACACTTTGTAATGCTGCAATACTAAGCATTTTTTTTGTAAAAAAACAGCATTAATGTGATTAATGCTGCAAATGTATATTTTTTTTAAAACTTTCTTTTATTGCAGCGTTAGTTTGTTAATGCTGCAAAGTAAAACATTAGATTTGTGAATAAGTAGCATTAATGTGATTAGTTCTTCAATTTGTATAAGATTTGCTGCATTATTGGATTAATGCTGCAATTTATATGTTGTTAAGCCAAATATTGCAGCATTATTGGATTAATGCTGCAAACTTACAGCATTTAGTTTGCAACATTAATAATAATGTTGCTTTAGGGTATCAATTATCGCATTTGTTCAAATGCTACAAATAAAATGTGATATTTGCTAAGATTTCTAGTAGTGTTTTAACGCGCTTGGTCAATTTTAGTTTTTTTGGATGTCCTAGAGTCAAAACAGTCCAAGAGGGCCCACCAACTAGCACGGCCAAACCCCTAATGGACTGCCACAAGGCCTTGGGCCGGTCGACCCTAGCCCACGCGGTCAAGCTGCGCGCTAGGCCGAGTCGGGCCCTTGGCCGTTGTTTCCTTGGCGCGCAAGGAGTGGGCGGACGACCCTAGGGTTTCAGAACTAGGGTTGTTTCCTTCCTTTCCTTCCTTGTTTCCCAAGTTTGCTTGTTTTCAAATTAAGAAAAAACCCCTTTTTCTAATTTTTGCCTAAACCCTTGTTTTCTAGATCCAAAGTTTTCACTAATCTTTACATCATAGGTAAAACTAGCTCATTCTTGAATCATATTAAAATTGCATCTTTATACCATTTTTAGTTTTATGCGAAAGAAGCAGAACGGTATAAAAACTAACAATAAAGTAACACATAAACCACGTTATGCACTACAACCAGGCTCTGATACCACTGTAGGGTTTTGATACAGATTACGCAGCGAAATAAAAATAGATTTCTTTCAATACCCTCCAGGGATCACAAGACTAGACATCATCACGATGGTAAGGGATATAATCATCATGTACCTTGTTTGTCTCCTTTGATGACTTCACGTGAAATAGTGTCCACGTATCTATGGTAGTCCGAGCCTCGGATCATGTATAGAATCCTTCCACACCTTTGTGCCAGCAATTGATGGAGGGAGGGAGAAGAAGATCACGCAAATTGGAGCAAAGGGGTGGCGCGCCTCCTTGAGGCTGACGGCGCACGAGGAGGGGGCAAAAAGGTGAGGCTTCGGCCTTGCGTTGTCTTGCTCTCTCTCCGTGCTTGTTATTTCACTCAATAATGATACATTATGAAATAACAATCTAGAGTTTTGTTTTACAGTCTAACAACTCCTTCGTAACTACGTATTTACCCCAATACTAATCATGTCCTTACATGGATTATTCCATCTTGCAAATTAGTCCTACTAAATTTTCTTGTGGTTGCGTACTGATCCTTCTATTTTACTAGTCCCACTAATTAGCTCCCAAGTCTAGTTAAATCCATATCGCGGGTGACCCCATAGGTTTCTACTTAGTTGGTAGTAACAATTATTAATGTAGAGCGGTGTCTAGCAACACATCAATGCCACCCAACTAATAGAAATAGTCAGTAATCCGACAAACTTTGCGACCAATTCTACCATCTTGTATTATCCCTTTGTCTCCATATCCAGATTGGACAGGAGACATTTAAGTCACACTCGTATATCCAATCCATAGTTTCTTGTTCATGGGAATAGTCATATCTGTGCACATAACATCAATATTCTATATTAATTTATCTTAGTCTAGTCAGACATTCTATAGGCACTACCCCTGGAGTGGCCGCAGATATTTTTTCCCGTTATGTGGGAGGGAAAAATCATATCTGAATTACTACCATATCTAAGCTTGCTTCCTATCATGCCCAATAACTACCTTTATAGTTACCCGGTTAAGGCGTAACGTTTGATAATATCAAAGCATGATATTTCACAACTAGAGTATCTAGTGACTTCGAGTCTAAGGACCACAATACCATTGTCACTACGAGAAGAACTTGTGACTTTACCTAACTTGTATTGTTGGATTTTGACGTAGGTAACGCAACGGAATAACAAAAAAAATTACTTCCTACTCAAAGCCCACCAAGGATCACAGGAAGAGATATCATAACATGATAAAGGACATAGAAGATGTGTACCTTTTGGTTTCGGAGATCACACGAAGAATATTGTCCTCGTCTCTACGATTGATCCACGTCTAGAGGTGAGATCTAGATTCTTCCTTCTCAAGTGCTAGCTTGGACCGAAGGAAGAGGGAAGAAGGAATCAAGCAACCAAGGAGGCAAAGGAGGGTTCGACCCTCTCTTTGAGCCGACGGGACAGGGGGCGGACGCAGGGGCTTCGGCCCTTGTGTTCTTGCTCTCTCTCGGGAAGGAAGCTAGAGCATCCTTTATATAGTCCAACAACTCCTTGTCAACTACATAAAGGCCCTTCCTAGTTCTACATGAACTTGGATTATTCTCTTTCTTGCATATTAGGCCTACTAAGTTTGCAAGGTGTTGAAAAGTGATCCTTCTAATTAATTAGTCATATTAATTAATCCCAAATCTATTTATACTCTATTTGACGTGTGACCCCATAGGTTTCTACTTACTTGGTAGTAACTTATTACTAACATGGAGTGGTGTCTAGAAACACATCCATGCATCCAACTAATAGAAATAAGTTAGTGATCCCGACAAAACTTTGTGCCCAATATCTTATATTGCACTATCCCTTTGTCTCCATATCCGGATTGGACACTAGACATAAATAGTCACACTCGTATATCCAATCCATAGTTCCTCGATCCTGGGAATACGCTTATGCAAGCAGATAACATCAACATATCCATATTGATTTATCTAAGTCTGGCCAGACATTCAATAAGACTCATCCCTCGAGTGGCGGTGCATATTTGCTCCATTATGTGGGAGGGACAAATCCTCTCTACATAACGATCTCTAAGCTTGCTTCCTATCATGTGCGATAACTACCTTTATAGTCACCCAGTTTCGGTGTAACGTTTGATAACATCAAAGCACGATATTTCACAACTAAGTATCTAGTGACTTCAAGTCTAAGGATTGCAATTATATTAGAACTACGAGAAGCGATTGTGACTTTAACATAATCTAATGTATCCTTCTCGTTGTGAGTCAATCCAGTATGCCATTACTCCTAATGCATACCCATGTGTTAGACTTGATATCTCCATGTCAATCTACACACATACTAGTCTATATTTGATCGTCCTATTAATCAATATAATGGACTAGAAATATTTAAAGATAAACAACACATTGTATCTAAGGACTTCATTATATTAAATATCACAATAAATAATAAATCAATATTCTAGCCAATAACATTTCTCATACTAAATAATAGAGTGCCTCTAGGGCACCTATTCCAACAATCTCCCACTTGCACTAGAGCCAATTTGGTGCATTTCATATGCTTATAGATATGGCGTGCCCTTCATGCTTTAGCTGCGCAAGAGGTTTTGTGAGCGGATCTGAAAGATTGTCATCCGTTGGAATCTTGCACATCTTCACATCTCCTCGATCGATCATACACGAATAAGATGGAATCTCCTAAGTACATGCTTTGATTTCTGGTGTGATCTTGGTTCCTTGGCTTGTGCGATCGCCCCGGAGTTGTCACAGTACAACTCTATGGGATCCACGATGCTAGGGACAACTCAGTGATAAACTTCTTTATCCAAACTGCCTCTTTTGCTGCTTCCGCAACAGCAATGTACTTAGCTTATGCTATAGAATCAGGAACTGCCCCTTGCTTGGAACTCTTCCAGCTCACAGCTCCTCCATTCAGGCAAAACACGTATCCAGACTGCGATATGTAGTCATCTTTGTCGGTTTAGGATGTTCTTGACAGTAATCCACTGACTCTCACCCGGATCGGACTTATATATGCTCACCATACTCAACGCGTATGATACATCTGGTCTAGTACACAACATGGCGTACATGATGGATCCTATGGTCGAAGCATAGGGTATCCTACTCATGCGGTCCTTCTCAATCTCATTGGAGGGACAGTCATTCTTAGAAAGAATGACTCCATGTGACATGGGCAAGAGTCCCTTCTTGGAATCTTGCATGTTGAACCTCTTCAACACCTTGTCTATATATGTACTTTGACTTAGGACGAGCAGCTTTCTACATCTATCCCTATAGATCTTTATACCAAGTATATATACGGCAAAAATACCAAATATCGCAGTATTTGAAGAGCCATATGTGGAAATAAATGTTCCGTTAAAGTAATTAGGATTGCTGTTTTTGGTTTCATCAAATACGGCTAGAAAAATATTCACTGTTTATGGGCCTATGTATTACGTCAAAAGTAAAGCAACATTAACATGTCTTCTGGCTGTATTTGAATGTAATTTTTTACGGCAACATATTAAACTTTTGTCGTTTTTGTTGATAACTAAAAAGCATGAATGTATTCTCGCCGTATCTGAGCTAGACCTTGCAACCAGTCGAGTTCATAGTTGGAGAATTCCAACCTCTGGCTTATTTTCAGGCACAAACCAACACATACAACTGCAGCCTTATGTTTTTAGGCACAACCAACACAACACACATTACCAATGAACTGAACTTGAAAAAACACAACACATTTCAACACAACTTGAAAGAGTGACTCCATGCGATATGGACAAGAATCCCTTCTTGGAATCTTGCATGTTGAACCTCTTCAACACATTGTCTATATATGTACTTTGACTTAGGCCGAGCAGCTTTCTAGATCTATCCTTATAGATCTTTATACCAAGTATATGTACGGCAAAAATACCAAATATCGCAGTATTTGAAGAGCCATATGCGGAAATAAATGTTCCGTTAAAGTAATTAGGTTTGTTGTTTTTGGTTTACATCAAGTACGGCGAGAAAAAAATTGCTGTTTATGGGCCTATGTATTACGTCAAAAGTAAAGCAACATTAACCTGTCTTTTGGCTGTATTTGAATGTAATTTTTTACGGCAACATATTAAACTTTTGTCGTTTTTGTTGATAACTAAAAAGCAAGAATGTATTCTCGCTGTATCTGAGCTAGACCTTGCAACCAGTCGAGTTCCTAGTTGGAGAATTCCAACCTCTGGCTTATTTTCAGGCACAAATCAACACATACACATGCAGCCTCATGTTTTTAGGTACAACCAACACAACACACATTACCAATGAATTAAACTTGAAAAAACACAACACATTTCAAAAATATCAATATACATACATATTTATATATATGTCCACCAAAATTTACCCCAAATTTTACATTGCCAAAATTTTACTCCAATTCCAGTAGACCAAAGCCTATGATATGCGTAGTATACCAAAATCTATATTATGCGGCTTTTGATCAAGCTATCTATCTTCAAGTTGCAAAATAAGACATCTCATCTTTCTGTATCCCTGAGAGCGACAAAATGTCTTTGAATACGCGGGCTCGACTTCACATTCGCGCGCTGCGACAAAATGGTCACGATAACGTGCACTTGCCAAATCCTGGATAAACCTAAACAAGATAACAGTACATATCAATACTAAAAAAGATAGAATTTGAAGTTTACGGACAATAAAAAAGATGGCATATCCACATGTACACAGTTAAGCTATTTTACGGTTTCAATTCTACGGTATATTTGGAAAGCACGAAATGCAATAATTTACAGACATGAAATTGCAAGTTTTGATCAGTTGTTTCATCAGGAAAAGGAGATGGCCATTACCTCATGGCACTTCTATAACATAAAGAACAATCAAAATTCAAAATTCAGCTTCTTTCATTATTAAGGCAACTTTTGAGTCAAGACAATGGTTTAAGGCAGTGTATGAACTTTGTGTATTTAATATTCTATTTGTGGTTAGGCTTGTTCAGTTTCTATGATAGTAAGTGGGGAAGTAAGTATGGTAGGTAGTGTGGTAGTACTATTGTTTCTTTTGTTGTAAATGTCAGGTTTTGTAGAAGTTTAAGAGCAGACTAGGGAGTAGATCACGGTAGATCAAAATCTTCGAAGATCAAAATGTCTACCTCTATTTTACGAAGTTGTCTATCCCTGTATTCGGTTAATTTATTGAAGTTATACCTTAAGGGAAAAAAATTACGACAACAATTTCCAAAACAAATCAAAGAAACCAAGTTGATTTCGAAGAATACAAACAAACAAGACTTTAATAGCGATAATATTGATTCTGAGGTGGTTGTTAGTTTGCTAAAATGAGGGCAAACGAACCCAATACTTGAGGGAAAACTAATTTGAAATTCAATGTGCAGGGTTCGTTAAAGATAACGACTAACACAACGAACCCAACACTTGATAATACGAGTTCAACACCCTTGAAGTCGCGTTTCAACAAGAGAACATGGAATTGGAAACAACATCAGAGAGCGTGGGCAATCGCTGAACTGTAACGGCTCCTGCTGATGTCACTTGTCCGTTATTTATGACTTGATGTCGATTTCCGAAGTATCCTCAAACTTTATGAACCGGCTCGTCTTGTGGCTGGCCGATGCGCGTAGAAAACAGGGGAAACTGCGAACCAACACCATAGAATGGACAATTCCATGGGTATTTTTTTGTATTTGCCCCTATTTGCTACGCGCCTTGATCAACCACCCAGATGAGCCAGTTTATGAAGTTTGAGGATCGTTTGGAGACGTCGCCAAGACATGGTGGTTGGGGAACAGAGCAGTAACATTAGCCGGAGTTGTAATGGTGCCGCAGCTGCCCAAGCTCAGTCAAGCTAATTATGCAGTTCCATCTTCTCGCCGCTGATAGGCGACTTAATGGGTGTTGGAACGGTATTTTTGCAACTGTTGGGTTGAACAATCTAGCAACATATTTGGAACCCTGGAAAAATAAGTACGAAAACAAACTAAAAATTTGATCGTGTGAAACAAAGCTGAATTTACCAGAAAAAAATATGAGCTACTGTATATATCAAATTAAAACCTTGTACAGATAGCATCTGAAGTTTACGAACAGTACAACGAACCCGCACAGCCACATGTACACAGTTCAACTATTTTACGACAGGGCAAGTCACATTCAAGGAATTATATAACCAACATGTGTGTTGCAGAGAAGGGATGATGCTTGAAAAGGAAATAAGACGTACCACAACATAATACAGGTATTACAATGCTCCCAACTCCTAATAGATCTACACTGTACGTCCATGGAGATGCCTGTTGGAATAGATGCCCTCGAGGCAATCTAGTTTAGTATGAATTTGTATATGGCTAGAGAATTCATTTATTATTTATTGGATATTTAATATAATGAAGTCCTTAGATTTACAATTTTGTTGTTTATCTTAAATATCCCTAGTCAAGTATAATGATTAAATGGGACAATCATCTATAGACTAGTATGGGGTTGGATTGATATGGAGATATCACGATCCAACACATAGGTGTGCATTACGGAATGTTGCACTGGATTGACCCATCACCGAGAAGGCTACATACATGTTATGTTGAGTCACAAGTGCTTCTCGCGGTGCAATGGTATTGTCATCCTTAGACTTGAAGTCACTAGATATTCTAGTTGTGGATCATTGTGATCTTGGTAGCGTTGAACGCTACACCGTAACTGGGTAGTTATAAAGGCGTGTACTGGATACAATGAGAAGCAAGCTTAAAGATCGTAGTGGACGTAGAGAGGATTTGCCCCTCCCACATAACGGGAGCAAATATCCTAGGCCACTCGAAGGATTGTGCTTATAGAATGTCTGGCCAGACTCAAATAAATCAATATAGGATATTGATGTTATTTGCACGAATAAGGCTATTCCATGGATCGAGAAACTAGGGATTGGATATACGAGTGTGACTTGTATGTCTCGTGTCCAATCCGGATATGGAGGCAAAGGGATGAGACAATTACTTGTACAAGGTTGTCTAGATGACTATTCTATTAGTTGGCTAGAATGGATGTTTTGCTAGAAACCGCTCCATATTAGCAAATAGTTGCTACCAACTAGATAGAACCTATGGGGCCACACGCTATATAGAGTTGTACTAGATTTGGAATTAATTAATTGGATTAATTAATTAGAAGGATCACTTTGCAAATTCTTGCAAACTTAGTAGGGACTAATTTGCAAGGAAGGGACTAAATTGAATTCTAGTAGGACTAGAATAAGTCCTTTAGGTAGTTAACAAGGAGTTGTTGGACTATATAAAGGACCCTCCTTCCTTCCTTCTTTATAACTTATGCACATTAGTGATCATAACAAGAGTGGGAGAGAACAAAGGAGAGAGAGAGCAAGCAACAAGGGCCGAACCCGTCCCTTGCCGCCGCCCCCTCACCCCGTCGGCCAAAAGAGGGCCGAGCCCCTCTTTTTGTCTCGTTTTGCGTGATTCCTTCACCCTCCTCTCATTCCGGGCTAGCACCAAGGAGTTTGGGAGATCTAGGAGCAACTCTAGGCGTGGATCAACTATAGAGAACGTGACACTATTCGCGTTTGAAGTCATCAAGGAGAACCCAAAGGTGTGTTTGTGATTTCTTACCTTTACTATCGTTATGCATCTAGACTTGTGATCCTTGGAGGGTTTTGCATGGCTATTTGTTTGATTATGCTTCCGTTGCGCGATCCATGAATCAAAACCCTACAATGCCAGCGTCAACAAAGGAGAGGGGGGTATAGCTTTAAAGCTTGACATCGATGTCCAAAGTATCTTCAAATTTAGCGACCTGTATCTCATGGGTGGCGCATAGCGAACCGGTGTAATTACAAACCAACACCATAGAATTGAAAATTCCATGGTTATTGTTTTGGGGTTGCACCAATTTGTCGGGCAGCCACCCAGATGGAACAGTTCATAGAATTTGAGGATCGGTTGGGACAGTAAAGAAAATAATCCATATCAGACTACAAACATTACAAACCAATTAGAATAATATAATATTTTTAAAAGAGTAAATATTAATTTAGGACTTCAGCATGAACATAAACTCCCACCGCAACATCAAGTGATTCACGAATCAATTAGGTTACAAGATATCCAATTATCAACAATAGTATTGAAAAAGAACTGAAAATACAACAATACATATACACAAATCATGGCTTGGAAAATAATCACTTACAGTATTAACAAACAAGGTTATGACCCGTGCCCGTAAGGCACTACAAAACTTTTATGTCAAAATGTGGAATGAAGACATTATAAAATCATTTGAAATGAATATTCCGACACATTAAACATAAACCATTAGAATATTTTGTTCCATAGCATATAGTTCTATCACAAAATCACCATAAAAAAACATACATGACTATTTAAAATTTTATGATTTTGGAATAATAGTTATAGTTAGTCTAACCACCATTGGACCTCATCATATCTCTATGAAAAATGTCATTATCCGCCGATATGTATAGATACGGTTGGGGCATGAATGCACAATAACTTATATATATACCAAACAGAGAAATTCAATGTTACGAATAAATTAGAATGTCATACCTATAAATAATTGATGTATTATTGTAGATATTTGTGTTACCATATTTTCTATTTATTTTTTTCAAATGAACCAATTTGATAGAAATCATCAGCCTACTCCACTTCAAGTTCCAACTTAAAATATGCATGTAAGAAAAAAAAAATGATGTATATTTGCTATTATAATGTAATAATATATCAAGTGTTTAGGAAAGTATATTTAAAAAAAAGTGTTTTGGAAAAGTAAGAAAATAGAGTAAAAAAATAAGATAAAATAATACCCTGTCAATTTTTAGACATACATATAATAAAATAGACATAAATCAACCTCTATACAGTAAAATTAGGAAAAAAAATACCCGGTCAATTTTTAGACATACCCGATCAAATTTTGAGACTCTTCATGTGCAGAGGCCGAGTAGGAACAACCGTATGTCACTCATAATCGTGATTGGTATATTGTGGAGCTAGAGAGAGACGAAGGTTTCATGTAAAAAAAAGCATCCAAATCAACATTTGGCCTCATATGTAAATTAACATGAACACATAAAATTAAGAAAAAAGAACACCCAGTCAAAATTATAGACTCTTGAATGTGCAGAGGCCGAGTAGGAGAAGTTGTATGCCACTCACCGTTATTGGGAGGCTGTGAAGCGAGAGAGAAGAAGGCTTAAAGCAGAAAAACGCATCGAAATCAACAATCTCCAACACGAAAAATAAAATTATAAAAAATAATATCCACTCAAATTTTTAGACTTTTAAATGTGGAGAACAACGAGTAGGAGCAGTCGTGTGTAGCATGAGAGACGAAGGCTTAGTGGAAAATAAAGAGATTAATTGCAAACAATTAGGATTTTAAATGTGCCTAGTTCTTCTAAAAATATGTACCTAGTCAATCAAGAGATTAATAGAAATCAATTAGGAGGTGTTAAGGGATAAACGAAATTGATAAGAATCAGTTATGGAAAATCAATTAATTTTTGTTTGGTAAATCAATTAATTTTTTCCCCTATTTTTCACGCAATGTTTTTACCAACTTGCGGAGAGAAATTATGGAGGAATCAAGGTGAAAAATAAAGTGATGGAAATGTCCTTGAAGACATTCCATTTTAACATAAATGTTAGTATCGTAATTAAGTTTAAATAGATTGTTACTTATAAAATGGGTGCTGATAATTACAGGACAAGAATTTATAATTACACCACAAATTTATGTTGCCTGACTTTTTTACCCTGCCTAATACTTTACTAATTTTTATCCTTAAATTCATTGTAAACGTGTCTTTTGTTTTAGTTCTAAAACTTCCGTCTCTTCTTTTGTTACCAGTCGCTTGACATCTCCAGAATTCCTCACGATCTTGCGTATCCAGAAATTCTATATGTGGTATTGCGTTCTTAGTTGATTCTTTGTGTTGTATATGTCTTCTAGATTAGGTCTTTTGATGCAAGTTTATCCAGAACTCTATTCGGTTCCTTGTGATTACATCCCCTTCATCAATCTCTCTTCGTTAATGATTTGGAACTTTATGAACTTTAAAATATGTTGCATTTACAACCTAATGCCTGACTCAACGATCCATGCCACAGTGCTTTAATCCTCCTTCAAATCAGAGAAGCCCTAGGAAAGGATTATATAGAGAAGACCTAGCATGTTGTCGATGTTTCTTTTGCTTTTGGTAAATCAAATTCATGGAAAAGGACGGTAGCCTTTGTGCTCCGGATTTTTCATGGGGGTTCAGTTTTGTTCCCAATCATGCTTGCGTCATGAACCCAGACCCAAAACCTCTAATGTTTTTTTCATCTCATACCATTCATCTCTCTCCTCAAACCAAATCCAGAAACAAAGAAGACAAACAAACACCCAAAAGTTTGGCGAGACCTTTAAAATAGACCCAATAATTCTTAATTCTTTAAATCGAACTCCAACTTGGGTAAGTTGCTACAAATCGAAATGGAGAGGTAGACTGCATATCCAGAGCGAGATCGGGAGATGTGTAAAGATCGAGGGAGAGGGGGAGAGAGACTACCACTGAAAGAGAGGGATGGAGCTGAGAGAGAGAAGATATGTAGGCTGCTTCTACTTCTTGAAAATCGAGAGATTCGCAGAGAGGGGCGGAGAGAGGGATGGCGGAGCGATAGAGGTTGTGTGTTTAAAGGACTCCAACAGAGAAGATGAAAGAAACCCTAGATTAGCATGTCATTTGTTAGTTTTTAGTATAGTAAATAAGTAGTGAGGGATAGAAAAGTCATTTCTTAAAAGATTATGCTGTAATTATAGATTCTTGTGTTGTAATTATCAGCACCCTATAAAATATATCAAGAGACAAAGAGCGGTTGAGATTGAAAGTTGAGAAAATCAACGATAAAAATTGTCCGGTTAAAATCGTTTTGATGGGAAACACCGTTCTATTTTATTATATAGATTTGTCAATTAATAGAGCATAACCAGCAATTTAGCCAATTACCAATCTAGGGTTTACAATATTCATCTAGCAGTCTCTATAAACATATTCAGTTTCACATCTTTAACAACCTAACTTGAATAATACTTGTATATTATAAATGGGTTTAAACGGGTTGCTCCAAATAATACTTGTTTATTAAATAGACATGACCCAACGCATATACAAAGTGGTTAAAATTGGTTTAAATGGGTTTAAATGGGTTTCTCCAAATAATACTTGTTTATTAAATATACATGACTCAACCCATATATAATGTGGTAAAAAACCAATGGGCCAGACCAGGTTGCATTCATCTATAACTGATTCCTTCATGTAACATCATGCATTTGTAACTACAGTCCCTTTGGCTTCACATATGCATGCAAATTCGAATTCATCATGTGTTCAGAGTCCTCTCACCTGTGCCATTAATGATCCTTTGATCCACCAATTGGACTGTTACGGAGGATCAACACTACAAAAGCCCCTACCTCTGTTCTCTTTTGCCATAGATCCAAACCCAATCACCTTATATTTTACTTATCCCCCCCCCAACTTCTGATATGAGGAAACTTATAACGACTTTCAAGAAACTGTGGAAGCCAAGTTTTATTATGAAAGCCCCTGATAAGAAAGTGAAAAAAAAAGACAAGAAAAGACAAAAGAGCACGAAGAAGATTCAATATGGTGGAATGAGTAAAGGGAAGGTTCAGAAAAGGGTTGCACGAGTGGAAACGGCCATGGGTCCAGTTTATGATGTCATGCCCTTAGTAATGCTCCCTCTTGTGGATCACACTCATGTATCCTATATTGTTATTTTGGCACTGCCTGCTCCTGTTGGTTCTGGCTCTTCTGCTGTTTAGAACATGTTTTTCGTTTAGTTATTTAGGTTAGTTGTTTTGCTTTTCTTGGGTTTGTTTATGTAAAAGGGTTTGTTTATTTAACTTTAACAAACGTTTATTTTTTATGTCAGTTGTGTTTTATATATTAACGGGCTCAAAATTCGGGAATAATCAAAACAAAAATACAAAACAAATCACTCATCAACCAATTTCAAGCCTTACAGTAGGCAAACAACAACTAAAATCAACTAAAATTGAACAATTGGTTACCAATTTCAAGCAATTTCAATATAACAAACAAAAATCGCTAAACCTAGACCTCGTGTCATGAAGCTCCAAAAAAGAGAGTTACATGAAGCCCTAATTCTGGAACAACTGTTGTAATAACCGACATTTCTAAGTCATGTTAGCACGTTAATAATATGTGATTATACGTTTATATGTCATTTAAATTTTGACTTTTAACTCATGCAAAATAATGAGTAGCATGTTATGTGTAAATAAACTAGAGTTGAATGCATTGTTTTATTATTCAAATTTCATCTTGTAAAATATGTGATAAATAATTATGTGTCTAGTTAGATTAAATGACTAGTTTCGGTGAAAGTTAATTGTTGGATGTTAAGTTGCTAATTACTAGTGCCTTTAGTGTAAATTGTAAACCAAAAAATAAATTTGAATAGTGCATGAGAAGAATTGAAAATTGAATGCAATGTTTTATGTATACAAGTACTACATGGTAGGTTTCCTATATGTATCACATACGTAGCCATAATCATGTATGCGTCGAATTTATAGTCGCATCAAACACAAGAGTGGTGGAATTGTTGCACCAAATAACTCCCAAATACCCAACTTGCATGCTAGACACTTGGCCACACTCACTTACCACTTCTCATCCCTCCATACAAGTGTCAATTTGCCCTCCTTACACATGTCACTCTCCCTAGTTTCTTATGGGAATATAAAAGCCACCTAGTACATCTTTTACATCATTTTTTCTCCATATTTTCTCTCTCTAAAATTGTTTCAAGCTCTCATTTCTCTCCTCATCACCACAATCCCGATTTTATACTAGACCCTCCAAAAACATGGTCCAAACATGAGATTTTTGAGGTTTTAAGTGAAGAAAATCCATCTTGGGTGTTAGTTTATCAAGTGGGTAGCAAGTTTTGAGCATTTTCATCAAGTGTGAAGCCCCTAGGAAGCCATTATACACCACTTCTTCATAAGCCTTCTCAAGAACTTTATGAAATTGAGGAGTAAGTTATATTCTTTGCATCTACATCATAATCTTAGTTCTTCACACCTCATTCTTGTAATTTCATGGCAAATCTCTACTTGCATGTTAAGAATTCATCATCCTCAAGACAAGAATTGAGCATGTATCATGTCATTTGTATGATAGCATAGTATATTTATAGGTGCATGTTCTTGATTCATCACAATCTTCATGATTTACATACATGCATGTCAAAAGCTAAGTTTTGATAGTAGCTACTTCTTAATTTGATGAAATAAATCTCAATTCTTCTTCTCTTAGACATGGTTTTATTCCTTGAAAGATCATTATGTGTTTCTATGGTGAATTTATAGTTGCATGTTTTTTATTCATCACCATTTTCATGATCTAAACACATGCATGGAAGAAATTAGAAAGCAAGATCACCTAGTAGTGCAAATCATGTTTTACAACTTATATTCATGTTATGTGTTGAATTATCTTGCATATATGTCTTAGGGGTTTTAATTGGGGCTAGAGGCATGATTTTATTTGAAAGAGTTTGAAGAAAATGATAGAAGAAACATGAATTTTCGGACAGAAAAATCTGCTCTCGGGTAAAAGTTTTGACCCAACTTTAGAGGGTCATAACTCACTCATATGAACTCGGTTTTGGGTGTTTTTGGTACCGTTTCAAAGCTATATGTGTCTACTATCATTTCCAGTTAGTTTTATGCCAAAAGAATCTCTAGATTTTCTGTAATATTGAAAATACTAAAGTGTGTCAAATCTGAATTTTGCTAGTTGCTTGACATATTCTATGCCATGTTTGGTAATTAATTTCTTGTACCTCCAATCCATAAAATGGTATGAAATAAGCATGCATGTGATTTAATATGTCTATTTTATGGTATTATAATTTATAAGTTCATAAGTTAGAAGATCACATGAAAATAAGCAATTCTTTCAAGCTACTTTATGTAAGTTTCATGTTTTAGCTCATAATATGTGATCTTGCATTTATGTGTTGCACTAAAAATATAATTTGCATCAAATAAAGAGTATAAGGTCCATGAGTATGTGAATATAAGAAAAGTTAGTCCATGTGCATCTTAGAGATGTAGGCATGTGCTATGCTTTGATTGAATTAATGGTAAGTGATTATATGTGTGATTTGTAGCATTCTTTGCTAGTTATGTGACGGCGGAGTAGATGATCACGTGCATTAAGTTGATTGAAATTGGACTAAGGAATGTTAAGTAAATGGCTTAAGCTCGCAAGGTGAGTTACCCTACCTCCCGAAGTTTGTACCGAGCCTCAAGTTTCTTAACAGCTTATGTATGTTCATGTTGTCCCTATTATTATGTATGTATGCATGTTTTTTCTACTCAAATGAAATGTTTGTGCCCCATGGATGCTAATAAATAAAATAAATGAACGTTTCATAAGATAAAACACGCTTTTGGAAAGGCCACGGTTACCGTAGTGAAACCCCCTGTCGGGTATAGGCAGGCTACGGCCCTTTTGCCGGGGCAATATAAAACGGCACGCGTCGCCTCACGAGCCGTCGCGATGGACATGTCCCTACGTTATGTTAAGTCACGAAGGTTACACGGGCCATAAGATAAGAAAATAAGAAAGTGTGTTCAAGTACGTTATGGTCTCCACGTGAGACGAATTAAGCAAGGTTCCTACTTGGAACAATATGATTTCACAAGTCTCAAGTTATGCTTTACGTTAAGATTTCTTTACGATACACGTTATGCTTTATGAATGCCATGCTCTTTCAAGTTTCACAAGTATATGTATGTATGACTATGCCTTATGTTCATGTCGCTCCATGGGAAATTCAGCCCTTTTTGGTTTTCCAAACCTACGGAGGGGCGTAGATGTAACTCACTGAGCTAGTTGAGCTCACCCTTTCACGTTACATTTTTTCAGGTTTTAAGAACACCTAAGAAGCAAGAAGTAGCAAGGATTTAAGTTCATATGTGGATGCATTCTTGTTGATGCTTATGTGCCTAGATGTTCTATGCAAGTCGGCTTGGAGCTAGATGTATATTGTAAAATACATGTCCATTATTTGTTTAAGTATGTAAGAGTTGAATAATTATGTATTTAAGACTTTATTTGAGCCCTTGTATGATACCTAGAACCTTTCCCGAGTTATGCTCTGCTTACGATACGAGTCGAGATGGCTAAATAATATTAATTTTTATGTTCCAACTTTCTTTTCTTTACAAGTCGAATTGTTTATCATGACGACCCCAAGTAATTTTTATTTACGCTTCCGCAAAGATTTTCGATTTTAGAAACTTTTATCACGACTTTTATAAATTACTCGTTTAGCCTCTCGACGAGTCAAGGCTGCATCGGCATGTCGCGCCCTCCTCCCGTTAACGCAAAGTTTTATTAATCGCTAATCAGGGTCGGCGGGAGGGGGATGTGACAACTGTTGTTCCAGAATCAGGGCTTCATGTAACCCTCTTTTGGAGCTTCAATAATCAACAGAAATCAATAATGAAAATCAACGAGCCCCAGACTAGGTAAACAACTAGGTAAACAACGTACCTCATACTAGAAATCAAAATGAAAATCAACTGAAACATGAGAGATAGATAAGGGTATACGATTCATTTTACATGATTTTGAGAGATAGAGAACGGTCGACGATGGTGTGCGTTTGATGGAGAAGGGTCGACGATGGCGACTCAGCTTTCGTGTGGCTTTTGAGTGGACCGCTCCACCATTTTCTCTCCATTCTCTCTTCTCTTATCTCTATTTTCTTTCTTGTCTTTAGGCTTGTTCAGTAACGATGTGAAGGGTTTCATTCCCCAGACCTAGGGTTTCTTTCTCTTCAATAACGAGGGCTATGGAAATTTTGGCCCCAAAATTTGACGGACAAATCAAACAATTTGGGCATAGTGTGACACGTGTAAAAAAGAACATATACGGCGAGATATCTCGTCGTATAAGATGGTAACTAACGGCGTTAACCAACTCTCGCCGTTTCTGTTATGTATTATTCACCGGGATAATGAAATGACACCGTTAATAATATTTCTCGCCGTTTATAATAAAAGTAGTAATGTCGATACATATTCTCGCGTCTTTGTTAAAATTCTTGCCGTTTATGCTAAACTAGATACGGGGACACACTTTTGTCGCCGTATAAGACAATCTTATGCGAGTTAAATCTCATCGTTTTTTATATAATTAACGGCAAAATATACTCTCGTCGCGCGAATTTTATTATGCTTTTGCCATTTTAGTGTTCATTTTTAGTAGTGCCAACATATTACATGCTGGTGAATTCACTCATGAGTGTGCTTGCTAGAGACTTATCAGCCGCTTTAAAACAATCCTTAATAGCCTCCAACAATTCCTTCGCACTCTCAACCTGAGAAAGAGAAGTCTTTGCTGTTATTCGCCACAGTCATGCGAATAAACATCATACTCAACCTATTTGACCTTTTCCAGGTTTTCATAAGGCTAGCCTCATCATCAGTGCTAGCATCTGTAATTTCAGCAGGCTTTTCCATTAGAAGTGCCATGTCAAGATCCATGACACCCAAAGTAAATTTAACTTGTTCATACCATTCAAAGAAATTTGACCCATGAAATTGCTGGATACCAATATCTTGTGAGTAAAGTGAAACCGGAACATTTATTGTAATGAAATACAACAATTCTAATAAGATTATCATAATATGCAATGCTCATAATAAGACCAAGAGTCATAATAAGATGAACCAACGACATCACTATAAATTCGCCTTTGGGAAAAAATAAAGCATATCTAGTGTTCAGTCGTACATAGGTGTAGCCGTTATACCTATGTAGGTCTAATATAAATAATATAACTTAAAAAAATAGACAAGTCAACTTTGGGCACCCATATCTAATCACTTAAGTGATAAAAATTATATTATCCTACCAAGTTCATGATTATTTGACTGTGACTATCTTTTGGGCTAGTCTCAATCTCCTAATCGTGACTACCATCGAGAATACTATTTTCTGTTATGGCATTCAAACGACGAATTTTATGTAACTTCGTATTCATAAAACCAACTAGCCTAAGTCATTTTGGCGACTAAAAAACTAGTTAACCCCATGAATACAAAACTAAGGAACATTATTCTCTAACTCATAGTTTTGAGTTTTGCCTTTTATATGCAAAAGCATTCTGCCAATTAATTTAGTTACTAACTTTATGAAACTAAAATGACACTGAATTTGCAAAAATCAAAAATGTTATTCTTCACTGTATTAGTTTTCAATTTATATTAATAAAGCTACGACATTGGACTTTTACAGCATAAAAACGTGTTGGGATATGTCATTATAAACCCATTTTTACATGTACACTGAAGTACATTTTACATAACGCCAGAGTACCAAAAATAGTTACAGTACATGACGTGTGAAAAATCATAGCCATGTTTTGTGAAATATAACAAAAAATTATCATGCCAACACAATTACGGTCATACCCATCCCATAATAACTTTAAGAGAAAACACATACATGCTGATCTATATTTAATAACATGACAAAAACTGTCAGGCATATTCATCATATATGGATCATGAAGGCATTTGAAAACTATTGTGTGATTAATTGATGAAAAAAATTACACTATAGTTTGCTCACCACGACACGTCCACGGACGAATCGAATAAAAAAAGGGAACAAAAGCATCTAGTCATAGAGACCAAAAATTCATACATGGTTTCCTAAACTACCGTAGGTTCGACCGAACAACAAGCAACGGACGAAACAAGAGAGTAATTTTCAAGCAAGTTGTAGTCATTCTAAGACGAAAAAACTCATAAACCAGGATGCTCTGATACCATATGAAGCTGAAATTTGACTTTTACGCGGAAAGCTCTTATGCCGAATCTTGAAATCAATTCGCCTCAAGAAAACGTAAAACTACAAAAATGAAATTTCCTACTGTTCGCCTTGGAATCGATCGGAGAAACGCGAGATGACATAGCTGAAACTGTTGATCCTTCCCTGAAACCACAATACCATGAATCTGTTTGTACCATTTGGCTACCAATCGCCCTTTATAGGAAACTACCTTGCCATCCATGTCGGTCTTCTTCTTGAAGACCCATTTGCACCCTATGGGCCGAGCCCCTTTCGGTGGTTCCACCAAAATCCATACTTTGTTGGTTTAGATAGAATCCATTTCCGATCTCATGGCTTCTAGCCACTTCTTGGAGTCTGGGCCTTTCATGGCCTCCTCGTAGGTTGCAGGCTCATCATCCATGAGTGGTACGTCATCGGGCTCAGTCACGATAAGTCTGTACCTCTCTGGCTCATGACTCACTCTACCTGACCTACGGAGTCCCTGTGTTACCTAAACAGGATCTTCCACAACAACTTGCGGTTCCTGCTCATGTTTCATCATTGGTTAAGTTATTTGTGGTTCTTGAATTTCTTCAAGTTCTATAGTCCTCCCACTTGCTTCTTTAGAGACAAACTCTCTTTCTAGAAACACGCCGGTCCGAGCTACAAACACTTTGTTCTCGGTGGTATTGTAGAAATAATATCCTTTCGTTTCCTTAGGATACCCCACAAATTTACACTTATCCTCTTTGGGCCCGAGCTTGTCTGTTTGTAAACGCTTTACATAGACCTTGCAGCCCCAAATCTTCATAAAGGACACTATGAGACGCTTCCCAGTCCATATCTCATATGGTGTCTTCATGACCGATTCGGATGGAACACGGTTAATGGTAAAATTAGAGCATGTCCCCAAAATGATACCGGAAGATCCGTTTGAGACATCATAGATCGCGCCATATCCAATAGTGTGCGATTCCTCCTCTTGGACACGCCATTTCATTGTGGCGTTCCGGGTGGAGTGAGATGGGATACTATCCCACACTCTCTAAGATACTCATAAAACTATTGGTTTAAGTATTATCCTCTACGATCCGATCATAGAGCCTTAATACTTTTACCAAGTTGCTTATCTACTTCACTCTTGAATTCTTTGAACAATTCAAAGGATTCGGATTTTGCCTTAATAAGGTATACAAATCCATATCTACTTAAACCATCAGTAAACGTAATGAAGTAGGTGTAACCACCTCTGGCAGGCGTGGGGAACAGCCGACATACATCGGTATGTATGAGTTCCAGTAACTAACTAGTCATCTCACCTTTCTTATTGAAAGGGGACTTTGTCATTTTTCCTAATAAACAAGACTCGCACGTCTCATATGATTCCAGATCAAACGAGTCTAGAAGTCCATCCTTATGGAGTCTAGATATGCGTTTCTCATTTATATGGCCTAAACGACAGTGTCATAGATATGTAGGATTTAAATCGTTAGTTTTAATACTTTTAGCATTTATGTTATAGATTGGATTATTTAGATCAAGGATATACAATCCATTAGACAAATGCGCACTACAATAGTGCATACTATCAAAATAAATGGAGCAACACTTGTCCTTTATTGAAATAGAAAAACCCTTCTCGTCCAAACAAAAAATGGAAATAATTTTTCTGCTCTTACCAGGCACATAAAAAGAAATTGTCTAATTCTAAAATAAGTTCAGAAGGCAAAGATAGCTCATAAACGCCTACAGCTATTGCAGCAACTCTTGTTCCATTCCCGACGTGCAGATCTATCTCCCCTTTAGCCAATCTTCTACTTCTTTTCGAATCCTGCACATTTCGACAAATGTGAGAACCACATCCAGTATCCAATACCCAAGATGAAGAAATAGAAAGATTGGCGTCTATAACATAAATACCTGGTGGTGGTGGAATCACTATTCCAAGCTTCTTATCCTCCAGATATTTAGGGCAATTTCTCCTCCAGTGACCCGGTTGGCTACAGTAGTGACATTCACTTTAGCCATGCCCCCACTATGCTTTAGGGTTTCCTTGGATTTTGCAACTTTCTTGCACTTTCCTTTGGAATTAGAGGCAACTCCTTTGCCCTTCCTTTTATGCACCATCATTATGGCTTTTCCCTTACCTTTGTTGATGCTCTGTTCAGCTGTCTTCAGCATGTTCAACAAGTCTGGCAGAGTCTTACTCATCTCGTTCATGTTATAGTTCATGATGAACTGGTTATAATTGTCAGGCAACGATTGCAAGCCAAGATCAATAGACAAATCTTGGCTAAGTGGGAACTCCAGTATCTCGAGGTTCTCGATTTACCCCATCATTTGGAGTACATGAGGCCCAAATGGATTCCCTTCTGCAAGATTACTCTTGAACAATGCTTTGTACACCTCATATCGCTCATGCCTTGCCTGTTCCTAAAACAATTGTTTCAAGTGTATGATCATATCATAGGCCTCCATGTTCTCGTGCTGCTTCAGAAGCTCAGCAGTCATGGTTCAGGGCATGAGGCAACTCACGTCATTAGAATCATCAATATGTTTCTGACGTGCCCTTACATATGCTAGAACAAACTCATCCTAGGGTGGGGATGGAATTTGGAGTCTCCAAGACGTACAACTTCTTTTCTTGCTTAAGGACAATCCTTAAGTTTCTGTACCAGTCAAGGAAATTTGTTCCAGACAGTTTGTCCTTCTCAAGGACAGATCACAGGGATGATGTCGATGCGTTATTGTTTGCCATTTGGAATTCTACAAAAACATGAAATGTGCAATTTTAGTATTTTGAATAATTTAACTATATTCAATAATGGCTAGATCATTAAATATAGCTCCCACTATTTATTTTCCGATTAATATCCCTCACCATTAATGCGTAAAATATCATGTATATTTTCTAGTAGGTCCAAGATCCATATTTCACTTCTTCTTGAGCTTGCTTTAGCAAGTCACCCAAGAATTGGTTATTTAGGTAGGAACCATTCCAATTGCATCCCATGCAACTCTTGGTCCAATTAGGTGAATAACTCTTTATTCTTTATCCTTTGGATAACTCCTAATTGTCATGCCTCTAGGTTTATCAATCAATTGATTCTTACCTAGTTGCGTCCGACCTCTTGCTTCAACATACACACATTACTAGCTTGTGTCGTCCGCAACACATCATGGTGAATTAAAATCGCCTTGCTTTGCCAAGCCTGAATTTTAATAGACCATGATCATGAAGGGTGTTTAGGCAAGAGAAGGCAAAACGCAATATCTTATTTGAGGGATTTAATCATTCTTTAGTCGTTTGGTTGATCCAATCAACATGATCTACTTATTTGGATTGGGAAATCCACAATAAAAGACCATTTTTGTTTATTATTATCTTGTTAACGTTTTTGCTAGTATCGCCATACACACAAAATAAACAACAAGACATAAATAATAAACATCCACAAAAAGAAAAAAAACGTGGCATTGATATGTCCCCTAGACTAAGATATTATCAAGCCAATGATAATATCTATTTTCCCTAAAGTAACAAGCTCATCTCCATGTGCCTCTCCACAGCCGCGCGCCCAGGGTAGGGAGTCTTCATCGTCTTTTGGCTTCTTGGTTCTCCGGTCTTCTTCTCCATGCTCTTGGCTATAATCTAAAAATAAATAAATAAATAAATAAATAAATAAATAAATAAATAAATAAATAAATAAATAAATAAATAAATAAATAAATAAATAAATAAATAAATAAATAAATAAATAAATAAATAAATAAATAAATAAAGCCTCACATGTTGAGGAGAAAAACGACTCGCATGTCGTAAAACCTAATTAATTATTACATTAATTTGATCAGCTCGCATGCCGTAAACCAGACCACAACAAGCAAAAAACATTCACAACCTTTGACATATCCATCCACCATGCAACAAAGCACATAATACAGTTAAAACCAATTTTTGATGCGCTTGTTTAGTTTTAGTTGAATTGGGTAATTAGGGTTACAAGTTCAAAGGGGTCCAACCTAAGCCTAGGCCGAACCCCAAGGGACCGCCGCTTGTCACCTTGGGCCGGCCATAGGCCGGCTGCCCCTTGTGACCCGCGGCCTTGCTTGGCGCGCAAGGAAGATGAGGCGCGGATGGCTAGGGTTTCGGCCCTAGTCTCCTTCCCCTTCCTTCCTTGTTGCCCAAGCTTGGTTGTTTCCATATAATTGTTTCCAAATTTGAAAGACCCCTTTTCCAATTATGTGCCTATGAACCCTAATTTTTAAGAACTCAATTATTCACATCATATGTGACCAAACTCACCAATTTACACATCCAATGTTAAATTAGATCTTGTTTATATTGAATCAAAATCAATTTGCATCTACTATTCTTATAAATTTCAGTTTCTTGTAATATGAATATAACGACATGTGGCTATGATACCACTGTTGGGTTTTGATGTAGGTAACGCAGCGGAATAACAAAATTTAATTCCTACTCAAAGCCCACAAAGGATCACAGGAAGAGACATTCATAACATGATGAAGGACATAGAAGATGTGTACCTTTTCGGTTTGGGAGATCACACGAAGAATTGTGTTCTCATCTCTACATTTGATCCACTTCTAGAGGTGATATCTAGATCCTTCTCCTATTGTTAGCTTGTACAGGAAGAGGGAAGAACAAATCAAGCAACGAGGAACAAAGAGAGGATCGGCCTCTCTTTGTGGCCGACGGGTAGGGGCGGATGGCTAGGGGCTTCGGCCTCTAGCTTGTCTTGCTCTCTTTTGCTTTCTCTCCCACTCACTTGTGTTATGAGCATTCGTAGTGGGAAGGAAGCTAGAGCATCCTTTATATAGTCCAACAACTCCTTGTTAACTACATAAAGGCCCTTCCTAGTTCTACAAGAACTTGGATTAGTCCCTTCCTTGCATATTAGTCCTACTAAGTTTGCAAGGTGTTGAAAAGTGATCCTTATAATTAATTAATCATATTAATTAATCCCAAATCTAGTTCAACTCTATTAGACGTGTGACCCCATAGGTTTCTACTTAGTTGGTAGTAACTAATTACTAACATGCAGCGGTTTCTAGCAACTCATACATGCACCCAACTAATATAAATAAGTTAGTGATCCCGACAAATTTTTTTGCCCAATATCACATATTGCACTATCCATTTGTCTCCATATCAGGATTGGACACGAGACATAAATAGTCACACTCGTATATCCAATCCATAGTTCATCGATCTTGGGAATATGCTTATGCAAGCAGATAACATCAATACCTCCATATTGATTTATCTGAGTCTGACCAAACATTCAATAAGCACCATCCCTCGGGTGGCCATGGATATTTTCTCCCATTATGTGGGAGGGACAAATCCTCTCTACATCATTACGATCTATAAGCTTGCTTCCTATCATGTCCGATAACTATCTTTATAGTTGCCCGATTGAGGCGCAACGTTGGATATCTAGTGACTTTAAGTCTAAGAATCGCAATTATATTAGCACTACGAGAAGCGATTGTGACTTTAACATAATCTAATGTATCCTTCTCGTTGTGGGTCAATCCAATATGCCATTACTCCTAATGCATACCCATGTGTTAGACTTGATATATCCATATCAATCTACACACATACTAGTCTATATTTGATTGTCCTGTTAACCAATATAATGGACTAGGGATATATTTAAGATAAACAACACAATGTATCTAAGGACTTCATTATATTAAATATCACATTAATTAATAAATGAATATTCTAGCCAAAACATTGTTCATACTAAATATAGACTGCCTCCAGGGCACCTAATCCAACATATGGTTCTTCAAGGCTTTGAGATCTTGATATAGTAGTTGGAGCATCATATTCTGTCAATCTCCGTCTCAAGGCTTTGAGATTTTGGCTCAGCAGGAGGTTCAAGGCCTTGAGATTCTTCTGACTGTTCCAGCAACTAAGTTTTGCTTCTTTTCTCTTTTTCATAATTATCATATGCCTCATACTTATTCATGTTAAGATCTGCAAAAATTCAGTCAAATAATCATCAGAACTTTCATCAAAAATCACATGAATGCTCTCCTCTACCATCTTATTTCTCTTATTGAAAACTCTATACGCTTTGCTAGTTTGTGACTAACCAAGAAAAACACCTCCATCACTTCTAGCATTAAATTTACCAAGATTATCCTTTCCATTATTATGCACAAAACAAGTACAGCCAAAAGGCTTAAAATAAGAAACACATGGCTTTCTACCTTTGAAACGTTCATAAGTAGTTTTCTTCAAAATAGGCCTGATCAAACATCTATTGAGTACATAATTGGCAGTTTTAACAGCTTCTTCCCACAAATACTTTGGCAAATTGCTTTCAATTAGCATGGTTCTAGACATGTATTCAAGTGTCCTATTTTTCCTCTC
The DNA here is from genome assembly GCA_023055425.1 of Linanthus parryae. Taxonomy (NCBI): domain Eukaryota; kingdom Viridiplantae; phylum Streptophyta; class Magnoliopsida; order Ericales; family Polemoniaceae; genus Linanthus; species Linanthus parryae. The sequence continues at coordinate 46,808,982 of JALGPY010000007.1, read as the reverse complement.
AACTACTCCATTCTGCTGAGGAGTTCTAGGTGCGGAAAAGTTGTGTGAGATACCATGTTTTGCACAAAATAAATCAAAATCAATTTGATCAAATTCTCTACCACGATCACTTCTAATTGATTCAACATGTAAATTCTTTAAAGTTTGAAGCTTACAATGCTTTGAGAATTCAGATAATGTTTCAGACTTGTCTCTAATGAACATAATCCATGTAAATCTAGAGTAATCATCTGCCACAACAAGCATATATCTCTTACATTTGGGTGTCTGAACCCTCATACGACCACACAAGTCCATATGCATCAATTCAAAGGGTCTGGATGTACTTACAAAGATCTTTGGCTTGAATTAACTCTTGGTATGTTTACCTTGGGTACATGCTTTGCAAATCTCATCATCTTTGAATTTCAGGTTTGGTAATCCTCTTACCATGTCTTTTGAGATGAGCTTGTTCATTGTATGCATGCTGATATGCCCAAGTTTTATTTGCCAAAGCTTTGAGACACTTAAGACTTTCACCTGCAACTTTGTTAGTACTAAAAGCATCAAAATTATGTGACCTAGGAGCAGTGAGTGTTTAATTGCCAGATTTCTCATCTTGCACCACGCATTACTCCTTGTCAAAAACTACTTTATTACCTCTATCATATAACTGAGATATACTAAGCAGATTATACTTTAGACCTTCAACCAAATAGACATCAGAAATTGAACTTGCAGAATCATTACCAATACTTCCTATACAATTAATGTTGCACCTAGCTTTGTCACCAAGTGTGATTGTTCCTCCTGATTTCTATTTAATCTTAGTGAATAAAGATTTCTTTCCACTCATGTGTTTGGAGCAGCCACTATCCAAAATCAACTTTTAATCCTTCAAAGCTTTGGTGACATCCTGCAAAATTCAATCAATGCATTAACAACCTATTAGACCAAGTGTTGAATTTGGAATCATACTCAAAATCAACCATATTAGGTGGTCTGATTACTTTCGGAACCCAAATATGTCTCACTTGTCCCTTAAGCTGATAAGGATATGTATTCCTCAAAATGTAAGGTTATGTCCTTCTAAAGGGGTAAGTTAACTTCACATGTCCAATTTTACCACAATAATGACACTTTGGAGAATGTCTACTTCCTGATTTTCTAAATGTGCTTTATTTTCTTTTTAGAAAGTTTGGATTATAACCAATTCCACTTTTGTAAACAGAATGCATACTTCCTCCAAGCATGAGATTTAGTTTATGTTCTGAGCCAGCAAAGGTTGATTAGATTTTCTTGGATTCTAGAAGTTTCTCAGTCAATGAAGTTTTCTGTTGTTCTAAATCATCTGAATGATTCTTTAGATCAGCAAACTTATCAGTTAAAAGAGAGTTTGATCAACAGCTTCTTTGATTTGTGATTTCAAAGCTTTGAGTCTACTGTCCAAGGATTTGAAGTCACTATCAATTTTTAACTTAGTTGCTTCAAGACATTTGTTTTGAAAAATTAAATCTAAATTCTCATTTTCTTGCTCATAAACCTTCACTTTCAAAGAATCAATCTCATTTCTTTAACTTTCCTCATTCAAATGCATACTTTTGAGAATTTCAGGCAAAACGTATGAAGGACTAGATAAGAGATTTTTTACCGTATCCTCAATATGTTTTTCTGAGCCATTTTCTTCATTATGCTCAGCCATTAAGCATAGATTTTCCTGTTCTTCATCAGATTTTGAGTCTGTTGACGAATCTGAATCACTCCAGGAAGCTACCATTGCTTTCTTCCTCATGTTGTCATTTTCTTTTTCGGAAAAATGCCTGCTTTTCTTCTTTCGGGCAATCTCTCACCAAGTGATCTTTCTGATCCTTACAACTTGAGGATCTGAATTTCTCTTTGTTGAAGTCCTTGTTTCCACAAATATTTTTCTTCTTCGGGATTCTGGCCAAGGCTTTGGAGATCAAGGCTAAAACTTCTTCATCATCCTCATGTTCAAGGCTTTGATATTTATCACTATCTTTTGCTTTGAGTGCCACATCCTTGATGTTGTAACTCATGTCACCATCCACTTCCTTCATTGAAATCTCATGAGTGAGTAGTTTTCCTTGCAGATCATCTAGCTATAGGATACTCAAGTCTTGAGCTTCCATAATTGCAGTTGTCTTAGGCTCCCATTTGGCTTTTGGTAACCCGCTAAGTATCTTCCTGACTTTATCTTCATTTGAGAAAGCTTTTACCAAATATTCCAAGTTGTTCACAATGTCAGTAAACCTCTTGAACATGTCCTTTATGGATTCATTAGATTTCATCTTAAACAGTTCATACGGTCTCAGAAGGATATTGATCTTAGTCTGCTTGGCTTGGCTAGTTCCTTCATAAGTGACAATCAGCTTATCCCAGATCTCTTTTGCACTCTTGCAGTTGGATATTCTGTTGAACTCATCTTCACTAAGAGCACAATATAGTAAGTCCAAAGCTTTGTAATTCTTTGATACCTTTTCCATTAAAGTAACTGAGAGATCTTCTTCAGGTTTGACAGCCCTGATTGCAACAGAGGTAGGATAGAACAAGTTGGGACCATTAAAACCAATAGACCATCGTTCCATGTCCTGGTCTATGATGAACATTTTCATCGATGCCTTCCAATGCACAAAGTTATCACCACAGAATAGTTGAGGTCTATTAATTGTTCTTCCCGGTGAGAATCTTCCATCACCTACATTACTCATTGTCACGAGATTGTTAGATCTTTAAATAGTTACCCAAGCTCTGATACCAATTGAAAGTTTGTAATGCAAATAGAATAACACGATCTAATACTCTAGAGGGGGGTGTTGAATAGAGTATGGAAACTTTTTCTCAAAAACCAGCCTTTTAAAAATTTAAGTAGTTGTCAAATTGATATCACAAAGCTTTGAAAAAAATTTGAGAAGATGGAGATATAACTGCCACTCACAAAAGCTTCAAAGCTTTGAGATTGGAAATCCTCCAAAGCTTCGGAGCTGCCTGTTCTTAATAGGAATGAAAAAGAAACAAAATAAATAACAAGAAAACAGGGATTTTTACAGAGTTGAGTCATAATCGAACCTAGTCTCTGCCTGAGGGATCTAATCCCTCCTGGATTTCAACACAACTTCTTAATAATCACTCAAATTTAGCCCCAGATCTCAAGCCAAAGTGAGATACCTTAAACTTATACAGCTTGTGGTTCCCAACCTATCTAGTTACCAGCTACAACATGTTGAAACAATAAGAACCTCTTTTTGTTCACTTAAACAACTAAACTACTAAGTTTTATGAGGTTTTAGAGAGATAAAAGAATAATATAATTTAGTACAAGTAGAAGAACTCGGAAAAAGATAAGCTGATGAAGCTTGGAAGAGTTCTTCTGAATTGATGAATGATTTTCTCCTCTTGCAGTGTTGATTGGCCTGATTATTTGAAGATTCCAGTAACTTGATCTCTCATATTTTTAACTCACTTCAAAATCCTCCGTTGACCAGCCTTTCTCTATTTCTATATGTTATGAAATTCAAACTCTGATATTTTATCAACATTCTGCAACAACTCTGAGAGATTTTAGGAACTGAATTCCTATAAATCCTCTCCCCTGATATGCTTCTTTCAATATGCTTGTATTGCTAACTTAGTTGTTTATCATCGTTGGAATGGCCACCAAACCTGAATACACTCAGCAACAAAGATCAAACAACATCTAGACAAAATAGCAACAAGATCAGATCTGTAACAGACAGACAGCTCATGAAAAATCGGGCTATTTTGCCTTAGGATATATTCAGTTTCTTATATCCCGTTAAGTAGATATAAATGTAAATAATATAAAACTAGTAATGAAGAGTTAGAATAACTCAATATCAAGTTTTGATTCCAACTAATCCATCATGCATACACATATAAGTTAAGGTAATTTGGCAGTATATAGTCATCAAAAAATCTCAAAACTTTGGAGCTTTGACTGCTGGTTCACAAGTGTGAACTCAAGCCTGCTATTTGTGTTATACAATCTGAAACAAGACTCAGTAATATTTGCAGAGTATATTAGTGAATAATAAACTCACTCTTCAATCCAATTCAATAAGCCTGCAAACACAAAACAGATAAGCACAATATCATATCAACACTACAGTATCTCAAAGCTTTGAAGGTTTGAAACTTAGTGTTGTTTCTCTACTTCTGATTCTAGCTTTCATCATCAAGGAACAAAATATCCCCCTAAGTTTATGAACTCATTCAATACTCAAGAGCTTATGATATATCACACCCCTTGAGCATCTGTTATGTACAAATACAACAGTCGTGTTTGGGTGTATACCAATACCCCTCTGTGTCTATTAGGTTAGGCACAAGATTATTTCGTTTCGTGGTCATTTGTAATTTCGTAAAGTTTTTAGTAATACTTTTTGTTTTATTTTCCTTAGAATGGGTTAGTTTCTAAAGTATAGGAATGTCATGTGACATATATGATCATCTAGTATTTTGTTTTGGCTTACTTATAATTTGAAAAATTGAAGACTCTTGAGTAATTACGAATTTACTTTTTTTAGAAGTGAAAAGAAGATATTTGTGCTAACTTGTTAGTTAGTATTGAATTCCTAAACTTCCTCCTTAGGAATTTGCAGAAAATAATTTGAAAAATATATATAAATTAGAATAATGATTGGCAATTTTTGGGGCTAATGAACGATTTATTGAATCTACTTCTCATCTGCAATTGAACATGTCAATAGCTGTTATTTCTAAAATAAAAAATAGACAGTCTATATTTTTTTTCCTAATGAACTATATACCCCTCTTTATATCCAACTTTTTGTATTTAAAGAGTTTCATTTTAGCTAAGGAAAGTCTAGGTGAACAAAAATTCGTACAAAAAGTTGAACAAAAAGTGTTGTGCATGGCAACATGTCATTTATAAAAAATCGGGCTGAAGATTATGAAGGAAATCAAAAGAATAACTGTGGGTTATATTAGCTATCTACTGATGTGGCATATGCCATGTCACTTTTTGTTCAAATTTCTGTTTGAGTTTTTCAATTTTTTTTGTATAATTAAAAATAATAATGATATTATTTAAATTTACATAATTTATGTCTAGTAGCATTGGAGAAGCTCTGGGCTATTATGTGTAAGCATTGCTTTTATCGCTTGCAATAAAAGCTACAACAAATTTTATGCAGTTAGAAATATACTAGAATCTCAATTTGGTAAACATGCAACCATCTACACCTCTTCACTTAATATCACCTACATTTTTGCAAATAGGTGTTTGGTCAGTTGTAGAGCGTTAGAAACTCGTGCATGCGGTTTCAAGTTCGAACTCAGCTATATGATGTAAGTCTAAAAAATATTACCTACAGTTTCATGGAAGGATTTAACATGCAGGCTCTAGTTAAAACTCACAATTACTTGCAATTTCTATCAATTTCTGGAATCTTAGAAAACCACCACACTGATCAACTACACAGACTTCGGAGTCTAGATGGGAGAGAAAACTTAATGTAATCAAAGCAGACACTTCATATTATTTAAATGACATTATTACGAATTACTTTTGATGAAATAAATTTCAACATTACATAATTTTCATATCCACCCTTTCGAAAACTCCCATCCGTTTTTGGTGAACAGGTAGAACCCATCAGGTCGCATGTCCCAATGGCAAACATTATCATCTGGGCAATGGTAGGCTCGCAATTTTCTGTTCCAAACATCAAAACTATTCGTCTTGGAGCCCCAGGAAAAATCACACCAGAATAGCTTTCTTATGAAAAAGTCGATCCCAAAATCGAATCTATAAGATTCTCCATTGTGCAGCTTCTGTAGTCCTAGATCATTGCCTTTTTCTTTACAATGGACTTGCACCTCATCGGGTAATGTACTGCTAATAATAACCGCGGCGTGGTCATCGACACAGAGGGTTGGATTGATCAAGTAAAACCCTAGAATGAGTGAAGGAAGTAGCAATGATAGTCTCCTCATTGTTCCAGATGATATCTCTAGTTGTTGCTACTGTTGGAATATATATGAATCCAGGGGGGTGAATGTGCATATCAAATACATGCTTAAGTAGATTTTCCATTCAATACATTGATTACATTCTAATTACAATTGATTTCTACATCAATATATACATAAGTGCGTTTTAAATATTACTTATTAATCATGATTGATGCAGGTCCCCAGGCAAGCAAAATCCCTTTGGGAGAAGAATGTATAAACTAGATAACTTACGTATTTAATGTGAAGAAGTTTGTTACATTTTGTGCTTAAATACTATTAATGTGAAAACAATAATGATAAGTAGCCCACTCTGTAGCCCACTCTGGTAGCCAGAATATGAGGTGGCTGCCACATCACTTAATGAGAATGAAAAGTTATTAGAAGAAAGAAAATAAAAGAAATATTAGAGATAATTACAAAAAAGGTAGTAGAATATATTAGAGATAATTGTGAATATTACAAGTTAGATACGTCGAGAGAAAAACCTACTGCGTTCTGCGTTGTTCTTGACCGTCGGAGTTCGCGCCGTAAGTATGTTTCTTGCTCTGAATATTTTTCTTGCTCTGAATCACTCGTAACACTTGTTCTTCGGCAAGATCACAGGTAATACACGTCTTCCAAACTATTTTCTTCCCAGCAAACACAACAGGGCTTCTCGACCTGAAGCTTCGTTCTTGAACCCGCAGGTAATCAGGAGGCAAAAATAAAAAATCAGACAATCGCGCTATAGCACTTTTCTTGCTCTGAATCACTCGTAACTCTTGTTCTTCGACAAAATCACAGGTAATATTCCAAACGATTTTGAATAAGTTCTCATTCTTTGCTTGTCCTTTTGTGTGTCATTGAACTCCTTCAGTGCAATGACTTTTTATGCATCAATTAGCTGGCATAATATAGAAGACGTAAAGTTATTACAAAGCTGTATCATGAACATAGCTTCTTCAAAAAGTTATATCCAAGCATCTTGTTGGAATCCAAACATATAAGCTATGAACATGACATTAGGAGGCCTCGTTCAAGATCACTATGTCGTGGCTCATTGTGAAAACATCAACTTTATTAGTCTTGTTCGTCTGATGTAAGCATTACAAAAGGTAAAAAACTTGAAGGTGCGTTTGAATGTAGATGAGATAAGGTAGAAGTTTGTAAATTGTAGTAAGTCCTTAGTAGCAGCTAGTGGGGGATAGGGTGGAGTAAAATGGATTTCAAAGTACTCAGGTCACTAAGAGTTATTCTTTTTTTTTGGGAGGGGGGGGGTGGTAAATGGATCTGAAGTACTCTGGTGATTGAGAACTATCCTTTTGGGGGTTAATTCAATTTTAGCTCAGTTCACTGAGAGCTATTTAAAAAAATCTATGAAAATTGAGAGATAGAATGAGAAAGAATGTAAGACAAAAATTAGCATAACAGCCTGTATTACAGACTTGAATACAGAGATAAAATAATTCCTCATTACTAATGTTTACCCTTGACATACAAGCTCCAAACAGGGTCCATTTGAAATGATAGCAGAGTGATTTGTAAGACTAAGACTGAATATAGATCAGATTACATAAACAAACAATTTATCAGATGAGACTTAGTCGTCATTGTATTTTACCGCCTTGTACTTAGACGTTTGTGCGAAAGACCCCCTTGAAGTCTAAAATGTTGCAATATACCTCCCTATGGTCTCGTTTTTTTGCGGTAATCTGTCAAGTTTTACATTTTATCACCGTTATACCCGTACTCACGCAAAAAAAAAAAAAGAAACAAAAACGAAAATAAAACAACTCAGTAGTCAATACTCGCACACAAAAAAAGAACAAACCAAAAGAAAAGAAAAAGAAAAAACCAGATCAGGGAAAGTATGGGAAAGGCGATGGAGGAGGATGAAGAGGAGAGAACGAAGAGGAAGAAGAGGAGAGAACGGGGAGGTGGAGAAGGAGGAGGAGGAAGTATCAAAGAAAATGAGGAGGCGGAGGAGGATGAGGATGAGGAGGAAGAGGAAGGCGAAGGAGGAGGAGAAGGTAGCTAGGGCTGCTGCGACGAACCAGGTCGGCAATGGCGACGGCGATAGCAGCACAGGCGTCAGCGGCGCCAAGGTGGAGGAGCGGCCTCTGCCGCTTGTCTTTTCCAGAAATCATCGGAGCACAGGCCTTTGAATCTTCACCATGAATCCTTTGTCTTAGATGAATTAAACCCAAACTCCAGATCAGGAAAAGAATGAGGGAGGAGAAGAAAAGTGTAGAGAGAGAGAGAGTTTAGAGAGAGAAAGGGAAATGAGAACAATGAAGAGTTTTGAAGGGCTTATGCTATTTATACAAGGGTAGTGAAGACTTTTTACCCTAATTAACGGAAAAATACCCCCTTATTCATTTGTATCTTATTCAGTCAGAAGTTTTCTCTATTTATAGACTAACTTCAAGCTTATTAAAACTAACCCCCTTGGGATTTGTGACTTATTACGAAGCACCTAACTGAGTTCTACATGTAATTTACTAACATTGACAGAAGGCAAGCTTGACCTAACAAATTCGATCTTAGACCTACCAGGTCGTGCTTCGACTCTTCTTGGCAGAATTCGAGTTTTGACCTATCGAGTCAAGCCTCGACTTTGCTTGGTCAAAACTCGACCTTTGCAAAGTGGAGCCTCTGCAAGTTTTATGGGAGCTCTCGGGTTCTTCACTTCAAAAACACGATTTACCGATATTTTGAGGATAAATCATGATTATACATGACAATAAACTGTATAAATCACATACATTAACGATACGATCGAATGTTACAAACTGAATGCTCTCAAACGAAGTTTCAAACAAACCCATGAATGGGGCAAAGTGAGAGACAAATAAAGAATTTGAGGCTGTTGTGGTTGTTGTGGCTTCTTCTCCTCAAATGAGTGTGTTTTAAGGTGAAGGGAAGGGTTTGGTGTAGGGGATGGGATTACTTAAATTGAAAATACTTTGACCCCGAATTTAATCAAAGCGTGTGATCAAGAAATAAAGCAACGATAAGAAAGACACATACCATGTAAAGAACGTCTTTAGGGTTCGAAATAATTTCAATAAACTGCTGAATTACATCCACAAGCCTGAGAGTTATAGCCAAAAATCTAATTTTACGAAATTATGATACATCACAAAATTGTCCCAAAAAATTAGCCTTATTTAAAAAAACTCGCATACGAAATTTGGACAAAAACGGATTAAAACTAAAGTACTAATCAACAATTAACATATTACCAGAAATGGTAAAAGATAACTTAAAAAGCTCGTTCGACTGGTCAAACACTGGATTTTGGGGTCGAAGACAAACCCCGATGGGTCTCCCACCATTTGGGCCATGTGCGTCTTTTCGAGAGCTTTTTGAATTGGGTTCGCTCGCGTAATTCTGAGGCTTGTAGCCAAAGTTATGGCTCAGCCCGTGCTTGCTGGGAGCCCGGAAAGGGTCAACCCGGCCCGGCCCAGGCCGGTTAACCACACCAAGAAATGCTGATTTTTCAACTTCAACGGCTACATGGTGTAAAAAGATATTGTTGCCATTATTTTTTTCCGAAAAAATTGCTACTTTGAGGGGTATTTGTGACAATCTGATTAAGTCTTCAAAAATGACTATTTTTTATTATTTTTGTAGACAGTCATAGTTTTGAAAAAATATGCATATTATAGATAGTTGGAATGTACTCAAACTACAGTGATGCATTTTCTCTAACATTTTTAATCTTCATTTAAAAAATTATTACAATTTAAAAATATATATTAATGTTGGATTAGACGCCCTAGAGGCAACCTTTATTTAGTATGAACATTGTTTCGGCTAGAATATTCATTTATTATTTATGGAGATATTTAATATAATGAAGTCCTTAGGTTACAATTGTTTTTTTTATCTTAAATGTCCCTAGTCCATTATATTGATTAATAGGATGATCACTATAGACTAGTATGTGGGTAGATTGATATGGAGATGTCAATTCTAACTCATGGGTATGCATTAGGAGTAATGGCATACTAGATTGACCCAACACGAGAAGGTTATGTATAAGTTATGTTAATGTAACAAGTGCTTCTCGTAGTGACATAGGTACTGTAACCCTTAAACTTGAAGTCACTAGATACTCTAGTTGTGAAATATCATATTTTGATATTATCAAACGTTACACCGTAACTCGGTAACTATAAAGATAGTAATAGGACATGATAGGAAGCAAGCTGAGAGGAAGTAGTGATGTAGAGAGGATTTATCCCTCCTACATAGTGTGAGTAAATATCCACGACCACTCGAGGGGTAGTGCTTATGGAATATTTGGCCAGACTCTGATAAATGAATATATAGGATATTGATGTCATCTGTATAGATAAGCCTATTCCCAGGATCGAGAAACAATGAGTTGGATATACGAGTGTGACACTTATGTCTCGTGTCCAAACCGGATATAGAGACAAAGGGATATACACAACACGGTAACATTGGGCACATGGTTTGTCGGATCACTGCCTATTTCTGTTAGTTGGGTGGCATAGATGTGTTGCTAGACACCGCTCTATGTTTCTAATTGTGACTGCCAACTAAGTAGAAACCTACGGGGTCACACACCTTATTGATTAAACTGGATTTGGATATTAGTTAGTTGGACTAATTAATTAAAAGGATCTAAACGCAACCACATGCAAAGTTAGTTGGACTAAGTTGCAAAGTGGACTAATCCGTGTATGGACATGATTAGTGTTGGGGAAAGTTGGTAGTTCGTAAGGAGTTATTAACTATATAAGGGGAGTCATATATCTATTATTTCACAAGAATTGTCATTAAGTGAAATACCAGAGCAAGGAGAAAGACCAAGGAGTTGGCCGAACCCCTATCCGACGACACCAAGGCAGGACCGAACCCCTCGGCCCTGGTTGCTCTGTTTTTGCTTGATCCTTTCACCTCCTTCTTCGACGTAGCTAGCACTAGATGTCAAGAAAAAACCATGTTGCAATCCTAGGTGTGAATACCAGTAGAGACATGAATATCATTCTACGTTGTGATCACACAAAGAATCAATATACACTATCGTTTTTTATCACGTTATGAATGTTTGCCTGCGATCCGTCGACGAATTTGATCAGGAATTTTATTGTTATTCCGCTATGTTACCTGCATCAAAACCCTGCAGTGGTATCAGAGCCACAGGTCGTAGCGCATAACGTGATTCATGTGTTACCGTTTTATCATTTTTTACACCGAATCGTTATTTTTTGCGAAAAATGATATAAGCATAATGATACAAATTGAATATGATTCAATAGGAATGAGATAATTTTACATATCATTTAAAAATTAGCAAATTCCATTCACATATGATGTGTTCTGGTGATTTGAAAAGCTTGGGTTTTTGCATAATTGAGGAAAAATGAGTTTTTCTCTACAATCGGGAATCTGCATGCAAGGAGAAAGGAAAGTTTTTGGAAACGGCCCTGTGAGGTTCGGCCAAGGTTACCACCCCCTTCTCCTTGGCGCATGGACTCGAGCCTACTGCCCACCAGCTCGACCAAGGGCCAGTTCGACCGGACTACTTGGTCCGACCGGTGTGGACTTGGTCCGGCGGGTCCTTGTGGTTCGGCCAATATGGATTGGCGCGACCACTTTGACCTTTTTGACCCTAATAAATCCCAAAATTAAATTAAAATTCACCAAGAGCGTTAAAATTGTATTTTTACTATATTATGTGATTTATCGCATGGTGGTAGGATATGTCCAAGGTTGTGGGTGTTTACTTTTGTGGTTTGTTTTGGTTTTGGTTTTGAATGTAATAAATGTAATTAATTTACGACAAGCGTGTCGTCTTCTCCCTCGCCTGTGAGATCTCTCTACTTAGCATAGATTCTAGCTAGAATTATATAGAAATATTATATCCAAGGCATGGAGAAGAAGATCAAAGACTAAAGAAACTACAATACGATGAAGACCCATAATTTAAGATGCATGGAATAAAGATGGAGGCACATGGAGACGACCTTTTCACTTTAGGACTTATAAATATTCTCATTGGCTTGGGAATATCTTAGTCTTAGGGGCCATATCCATACCACGCTTTACTTTTTTTTTATTTATTTATTGTCTTGTTATTTATTTTTGGTATATGGTTGATGCATGCAAAACGTAACAAGATAATAATAAACAAGTTGGATCTTTATTTGGGATTTCCCAATCCAAATAAGTAGATCAGATGATGGGATCAACGAAATAATTTAAAATAGACAAGGAAATCCCTCAAATGGTACATATTGTGTTTGCCTTCTTTTACTTAACACCCGTCATGATCAGGGTCTATTAAGTTGGGGCTTGCCAAAGTAATACGACTTGATTCGTCATGGTGTGACGCGACGGCACAAGCTAGTAATGTGTGACTGTTGAAGTTAGAGGTTGAACGCAACTAGGTTATTTCAATAGGATTGAAAACTTAGAGGCAAGGAAATTAACGGTTATCTATGAGTTAGTAAAAGAATAAGGGGTTATTCGCCTAATTAAACCAAGAGTTGCATAGGATGAAATTGGAAGATGTTCCTACCTAAAAACTGATTTTTTGGTGACATGCCAAATCAAGCTCAAAAAAAAAGTGAAATATGGATCTTGGCCCACTAGAAAGTATATGATATTTTTCTAATTAATGGTGAGGGCTATTAATCTGAGAAAAATTGTTCTAGCTATATTCAATAATATAGCCATTATTAAATGTAGATTATTGTTCACAAATAATAAAATTGCATATTTCTCATTAGTTGTAAAATTCAAATGGAAAACAATCAAACATATACTATTCCTTGACTGGTACAGAAACTTGAGTATTGTTCTCAGCTTGGAAGGATGAATATAGTAGAGTAGAAAGATTTCTTCTCCACCAACTGCCAATGTCACTAAAGTCTAGTGGAAGGAACATCAAAGAATGGTTCTTTCGAAGTGAGTTGACTCATGTTAGCTGCCATGAACTCTGAGCTTTGGAAGCAAGAAGAGAACATGGAGGTGTATGATATGATCATACATTTATAGAAGCTCTTTCAAGGAGCGAACTAGACATGAAAGATTTGAAGTACCAAGAGGTTTTTTTAAAAGCAACTTCCTCAATATGATAGAGAACCGCTGAACAAATCACTAATATGGGAAAAGGTAAAGCCATATTGGATGGTGAAACAACATGGGAGAGGAAAAAAGGTTTGTCCGGATCCCCAAGGATAATGGCAAGTTTATCGCTAAAGCCAAGGAAGTTTCCTTAAAGTCCAAAGGTGGTAAAGTGGAAGAGGACCTGTCAAAAATATTTAGAAGACAATAAGTTTGTTATAGTGATTCCAGCACCATCATGTATTTTTGTTATAGATGTCAATGAGTCTATATCATCATTATGGGTATTAGATATTGGAATAAGATCTCACATGTATAGAAATGTGCAGGATCTCAAGAGATGTAGGCCATTGGATAAGGAAAAGATACACCTACACGTAAGGCAAGAGTTGCTCAATTAGCCCAAGGAACTTATCATTACCTTCTGGACTTATTTTAGAATCAAACAATTGATTTATGTACCAGCTATAAGTAGGAACATTATGTCCGTTTCTAGTTTGGATGAGAAGATTTTTTCTATCACAATATAGGACATGTGTCACTCCATTTATTTTGATAGTATGCACTACTGTAGTGCAGTTTTGTCTAACGGGTTATATATCATTGATCTAAATAATTCCATCTATAATTTCAACTGAGTTTCAAAGGCTTGAAATACCTAGTCTATTTCAATGCCTTGAAACAGCTTTCAAAGCCTTGAAACTGACTATGCTTTATAAAATGAACTTAGCGGGAGTTTCTGATCTTGATTCAACTCCTAAACCCCTGTTGACGCAATTTCTTAACGCGTGTGTGCAAGTGCACGGTCAAGTAATATAGGGGTGGTATTTCAACCCCGAGTTATCGATCCCACAAGGACAGACTTTAGATTATCTAATTAGTTACTTAATTTAGAGTACGTTACACGAGGAAATATTTGATTGATTTAACAAGTGAAATAACATCTAGTCTAATATTTTTTTATTATTTTTTTTTAATAAATACATATGGATAAACTAGGCGATCTCTAGATCACCTAGGGCTGTAGACGATTTTCGGATTATCTGAGTAACACGTTAATTCTATCATAATCAAGCCGGGTAATAGGCTATGACAATATCCTGTCGGTCTCATGTCATTTTACATCTCGGTTGACTACAATCTCCTCTCAGTCTCATATGGTCTACCGGTCTGTTCTAGCAGGTCATCTACTGGTACGATAACGGGTCCTGTCGGCCCACCATTTCACGAAACAGCTAAATAATCCTACCGAATCCACCCACACTAGGCCAATCCTAACACTTCTCCTTTGTGATCTAGGTGATTCGGGATTGTGTTCAAGTTCTCTTCACAATTAGGATGAGTCACTATCGGGCACTCATCTAATTAGCTAGTACGTCCGGGTAGCTACTCCATTCATACTAAAGATTAAGCATTGAACAAGAACGATTGAATTAGAACTATATTAACTTTAAGAATGAATCAACTTGATGAACCAAACCCTAGTTTATGAACATTAGACCTTCTCCTAAATGTGTCAATAGTAGGATTACTAACAATAATCAAAAACTAACATTGATTCTACAAGATGAAATCAAATACGCATGAAACTAGATTCAATCCGGAAAAGTATCATCTACATAAACCCTATGCTCTCATAGAGACGCCTAGCAAAACTTCTTGCTAATAAAAATCAACCAAACAAAGTGAAATAGTTTCTCCATACAAGATTTCAAAGAAGAAGAAGAAGATGAAACCTATAGCTTCAATGGAGGAGGAGTCTTCTTCTTTGCATGCGTCCGTCCTCCTTTGTTCTACTTGCGTTGATGTCTTGTAGAATGAATGAATCTCTCCTTAATTGTGTTTTATGTATTAATTATCTCCAATTAGGTTTAGGAGATAACTAAGACAAAACTACGCAGTTTTGAACCAACAAAGCCAGCCTTTTTTCTTCTATTTGCGTCAGTGTGTTTCTTCTTCTTAAGCAGATCACACGACCTCAGTAAAGCTTATCGTGCGATCTGCTTCCCTCTTACTTCAGATCACACGAAATATTTCTAAGGACCAAGTCTGATCTCACGATCTGCAATATCAAGTCGTGCGACCTGATTAGCTGATCGCACGATCATCCACTAAGATCATGAAAACAGTAAGTTCTTCAATTTTTATTCTCCGGATTTTTTCTAAGTCTTGCTCCAGATCGTACGACCTCAGTTTTGCTGATCATGCGATCTGCTGAACTTGTTTTTATTCTCTCCAATCCCGAGCTTTGTCTCAATTTCTGAAGTTCGTTTCTCATCTTCGTTCAGTCTCCGAGCCTCCGGTACCTGAGAATCACAACACTAATACACTGGGTGTAAAATATGACATTTATAACTCAAATAAACTAGAAAACACCCGGATTTGACAATTAACGCTACAAAGCTCAACTTCACAATTCCTCCATATTCACAGTGTAAAACTAATATATTTTACCAGGAATCACACAAAACGATAGTTAAAATGTGCAAGAATATAACTCTAATACAGAGTTATCACCTGTGCTTGATCAATTGTTACTTGATGATAAAACACAAAGTATTTTGACACATTTAACAGGATCTAATCCATTTGTTTGACTTAGTTTTTGCAGGGAGATTTTATTTCCTATTTTAAAGGCTCTGTTTCCTAACCTGAGTTTTGCAGGAAAGGGAACTATGTGTTCATTTGATTCTTTAATTAATATGCTGTTTTTGGAAGCTCCCCAACATGTGTTTACACAATATTAAATCAGTATCCTTGAAGATACTGCGCAATTATCCGTTGGAGAAGATGTTTGAGAAGTCAAAGCTGAAGCTACAAAATATGGAAGTTTGTTAAGAGGAGATCCTGAAGATCTGCAATTCAAACTGCTCTATAAAAGAGGTAAATGTGAAGAAATACAACGGGAAAATTAACAGAGGCACTCAAACACATTCGGGGATTGACAAGCAAAAAAGAAACAAATTAATTTCTCTCAATTCAAGCATTTTACTCACTGCAGTTTCAGTTCTGGTGTTCTTCTTTTCTGAACTTCATTTGTATATCATTCTGAAAATACTTCTAGTTCTTATTCTCAAGGATTTTTCAAGGTGAAAAATAGAGAATTCTTAGTTAATCATATAGCTAGAGAAGATACTAGATAGGTTAGTGAGAACCACAAGCTGTAATAGAGTAAGGCATCTCTCTGTGCTTGAGATCTAGGGCTTAGCTGTTGATTAATAAGAATTGAGTTGAAAATAGTGCAGGGAGAAGATCCATGAGGTAGAGACGTTGGTCCAAGTGGATTGAACTCTATATATCTTGTGTCTCTTACATTTTCAGTTCTATACTTAGTTCTTTTTCAGCTATCAAAACTGTTTCATTTCAAGGGTTTGAAACTCGTTTCAAGGCCTTGAAATAGACTTATCCTTTTATAATTCAATTATTTTCATTCCAAGGGCTTGAAAATCATTTCAAGGCCTTGAATCACTCTTCAATCATTATAATTATTTTTGAAACCACTCTTCTTGCAAGTTTAGAAAAAGTTGGCATACTCTATTTAACCCCCCCCCCCCTCTAGAGTTTTGATCCTATATTTCTACCTACTATACCCCCCTTCAATTGGTATCAGAGTTTGTATCACTTCCAAGTTTTAACCATCTTGTGATCATGAGTACTGTAGGTGATGGTGGTTTCTCTCAGGGAAGAGCTGCTAATAGACCTCCTCTCTTCCGTGGAAGAATTTTGTTCACTTGAAAGCTTTGATGAAAATGTTCATCATTGATCAAGATATATAGCTTTGGATTATCATTCAGAATGGTCCTCACACTTTTTACACAGAGAAAGATGGGATTAAATCTCCCAAATTTGAAGACTCACTCTCTTCTTCTGAGTTAGAAAAAATTTCCAAAAATTATAAAGCTATGAATGTCTTATATTGTACTTTGAGTACAAATGGGATAAGCTTTTGGTGACCTTTCAAGGAACGATCCAAGTAAAGCAAACCAAGATCAACATATATCTCAGGCAATATGAGCTATTCAAGATGAATGGAGATGAGTCAATCAGAGGCATGTTCAAAAGATTCAGTGACATTGTCAACAATCTTGATTCATTGGGAAAACATATCTTTAATGAAGGAAAGGTTAGAAAGATTCTCCGAAGTCTTCCAAAGGCAAAATGGGAACCAAATACTACTGCTATTGAGGAAGCTCAAGATCTTTTATCACTTCAACTTGATGACCTGCAAGGGAACCTCCTTACACATGAAATATCCATGAATAAAGTTGATGGAGAATTTCCATAAGGTGTCAAGGACTTAGCTCTCAAGGAGAAGGAGAATGATCCATCTCAAAGCCTTGAAACTGAAGATGATGATGAAGATCCTATTACTTTGATTTCCAAAGCCTTTGGCCACAATTCTCAAAATGAAGAAGAATTTTGGAAACAAGGACTTCAGCAGAGATAGACACAGATCCTCCAGTAGGAAAGACTAGAAAGGTAAATCTTCTTCACGTGGTAATAAGCCTAAAATCATGAATTAATTTGAGTGTGGTGATGGAGGAAATTTGATCAGAGATTGTCCACACAAAAAGAGCAAAAACTTTCAGAAGAAAGATCATGATAGAATAAAGAAAGCTATGATAGCTTCTTGGAGTGATTCAGAAACCTCAAGTGACTCTGAATCTGAATTAGAACATGCCAACCTATGCTTTATGGCCAAGCATGATCAAAGTTCTGAAAAGAACATTGAGGTAATGGTAGACTGCTTGATTTCAAAACCAACAGAAGCCCTCTCCGATTATCTTAAAACAATGCTTTTTAAATGAAGAGGACTATCAGAAAGAGATTAGAGTTTTCAAATAAAAAGTTCATAAGCAAGCAAAAGAAAAATTGCATCTTGTTTGTCTGAATCAGAAACCTTGAAATCTCTCAGAAGAAAACTGACAGTGATTTCAAGGCCTTGAAAACCAGTTTCAAAGCCTTGAAAACACAATTCAAGGAAGTAGTCACTGAGAACTCTTCTGAGTGACAGTATTGTTAATCTAAGATATCAAGTTGATGAATTGGATAAACAAAAGACTACTCTATCTTAGAAACTTCAAGAATCTGAATCAGCTATGAAAAAACTTGCAGGCTCAGAACACAACTTGAACTTGATTCTTGGTGGTAGGTTAAAGTTTGTTCACAAAACCTGTATTGGATATAATCCATATTTTCGCAAGAAAAACATTACAATATTTGTGAAAGCTGGAAGCAGAACATATCCTAAGTGCCATTACTTCAATAAGATTGGTCATGTTAAAATGATTTGTCCTTTAAGAAGAGGAGACCCTCACATAATGGGGAATACTTTTCCATTTCAACTCAAAGGACAAGTTAGACAGATTTGGGTTCCTAAAGGGGTTAGACCACCCAATATGGTTGAACCTGAATATGAATCTAAATTTCACACTTGGTCTAACAGCTGGGTGAGGAAGTGAATGGTGTTTGCAGGTTGTCACCAAGACCAAAGAACATAAATGGTTTATGGACAATGGTTGCTCAAGACACATGAGTGAAAATAGATCTCTATTCTCAGAATTGAAAGAGTAACCAGAAGGTTCAATCACCCTTGGTGACAAAGACAAATGCAGCATTCTAGGTATTGGTAAAGTTGATACAGATTATGAAAATTCTATTTCTGACGTATATCTAGTTGATGGTTTGAAATTTAACTTGCTTAGTGTAACTCAGCTTTGTGATAATGGTAACAATATTATCTTTGACAAAGAGAAATGTGTGGTGCAAGATGAGAAATCTGGAAATTTCATCCTCACTGCCTCTAGGTCAAACAGTGTCTATACTTTTCAAACTAACAAAGTTTCAGGAGAAAACTTGAAGTGTCTCAAGGCCTTGAAAGAAGATTCAAAGCTTTGGCACAGAAAGTTGGGACACATTAGCTTGCATACCTTGAAAAATCTAATTTCCAAGAACTTAGTAAGAGGTCTACCCTCTATCAAGTTCAAAGATGAAGAATTATGGAAGGCATGTGCACAAGGCAAGCAAACTAGAAGCTCATTCAAACCAAAGACCTTTGTAAGTACTACTAGACCCATTGAATTACTGCATATGGATCTATGTGGTCCTATGATAACTCCAACACCAAAGGGTAAGAAGTACATGCTTGTTATTGTAGATGATTTTTCTAGATATACTTGGGTTATATTTCTTAGAGAAAAATCTGAAGCTCTCATTGAATTTTTAAAGCTTTGTAGATAACTTCAAACCTTGAAAAACCTACCTATTGCTTCAATCAGAAGTGATCATGGTAGAGAGTTTGATCAAATTGAATTTGATATATTCTGTTCTAAGCATGTTATCTCTCACAACTTTTCTGCCCCTAGAACTCCTCAACAGAATGGAGTTGTTGAAAGAAAGAACGGGACTCTTGAAGACATGTCAAGAAAAATGTTTCTGAAAAACAAATTGCCAAAGTACTATTGGGCAGAAGCTGTGAATACAGCAAATTACATTATCAACAGGTGCTTGATTAGACATATTCTGAAGAAGACCCCTTATGAGTTGTTCAAAGGAAGAAAGCCAAACATTTCTTACTTCAAACCTTTTGGTTGTATCTACTTTGTTCACAATAATGGTAAGGACAATCTTGGTAAGTTTGATGCAAAAAAGTGATGAAGGTATTTTTCTTGATTATTCACAGACAAGCAAAGCCTATAGAGTTTATAATAAGAGAACCAAGCTTGTTGAAGAAAGCATTTATGTCATATTTGATAAAAGCTATGATGGTTCTTTGAGTGATGATTTTGCAAATATTAATCTGAACAAGCATGATTCAGATACTGAAGAATAAACCTCTTCCTTGGTGTCCAAGGTTCTGAACTAAGGTTGAAAGCCTTCAAACAAAATCCCCATATAAGACAACAGATCAAGATACTACTTCAAGTTCTCAAAGACTTGAAAAATAAATTGGAGAGTCAGAACCTTGGACACCTAGGAAGAGGTTTAAATATCTCTCATCTCATCCTGCGGATAACATTATTTCTGATCCAACCACTGGTACACAAACCAAATCACAATTGAAAAATCTTTGTGCTTTTAATGCTTTTATATCTTTTATAGAACCTAAAAATGTGAAGGAAGCATTACAAGAAGTACACTGAATTATAGCTATACAAAGTGAACTCAATGAGCTCCAAAGGAACAAGGTTTGGGATCTAGTCCCTCCACCAAGAGATCTGTATGTTATTGGCACCATATGGGCATTCAGAAATAACTTAGATGAGAATGGAAAGGTAATCCGGAACAAAGCTAGATTGGCAGCTCAAGGCTAAAATCAATATGAAGGTATTGACTATAAAGAAACTTTTGCTCTTGTTTCCAGGTTAGAAGTAATTAGAATTGTACTTGCATTTGCATCTCACAAAACTATGAAACTCTTTCAAATGGATGTGAAGTGTGCATTTTTAATTGGATATTTGCAAGAAGAAGTTTAAGTTGCTCAACCTCCAGGTTTTGAAAATGACAAGTTTCCAGATTATGTTTACAAACTTGACAAGGCTCTTTATGTTTTGAAACAAGCTCCAAGGGATTGTTATGAAAGATTATAAAAATTTCTACTGAAAATGATTTCAAAAGAGGATTAGTAGATAAGAACCTTTTCATAAAGAGTCATGAGAAAGACATGCTTGTAGTTCAAATTCATGTTGACGATATTCTGTTTGGAGCTACTAATGATCTTATTTGCAAGGAATTCTCAAGTCTTATGAGCAGGGAATTTGAAATGAGCTTGATGGGAGAATTGAACTTCTTTCTTGGAATTCAAATTCGTCAGATGAAGAAAGGCATATTCCTACATCAAAGCAAGTATACAAGAGACTTGATAAACTAATATAATATGTCTCAATACAAAGAGATCAAGACCCCCATGAGTTCTACATTGTCTTTAGACAAAGATGAATCTGGTAAGAGTGTGAATGTAAAAGAGTATAGAGGTATGATTGGATCATTACTCTACCTCACAACTAGCAGACCAAATATCATGTTCAGCGTTTGCACGCGTGCTAGATTTCAAGATGATCCTAAGGAATCACACTTGACTGCAGTTAAGATAATATTTAGATATCTCAATGGTACCAAAGACTTAGGGCTTTGGTATCCTAAACAGTCTAACTTATCCTTGTGTGGCTATTCAGATGCTCAATTTGCAGGATATAAAGTTGATATAAAGAGTACATCAGGATGTTATCAATTTCTTGGATCATCTTTAATCAGCTGCACTCAAAGAAGCAAAACTCAATTGCACTATCAACAGCAGAAGCTGAATACATGGCAGCTGGAGCTTGCTGTTCGTTCACAAGTGTTATGGATAGCACAAAAAATGAGAGACCTTGGATTTGACTTCAGAGATATACCTATCAAGTGTGATAATACAAGTGCAATATCAATTACAAAGAATCCAGTTCAGCATTCAAGAACAAAGCATATTGATGTTCGACATCACTTCATCAGAGTGCATGCTGAAAAAGGTGATATTGTTCTTGAATTTGTTTCTACTAACATGCAATTTGCAGATATATTCACTAAACCATTTCCTGATGAAAGATTCTCATCCTTAAGATTGGAATTGGGCATGCTAAATAAAGAAGCATTGGTTTAGGGGACGAATCATGTAATTACAAGGTAAGTATTATGTGTTTCAAATGTTTGACTTGATTTTCAAAGCTTTGAGTGTATGTGCTTTAACCATATAGCTTTTCAAGGCCTTGAAATCTATTTCAAAGCCTTGAAATAAGACTGTATGCTAATTAGTCAATAATTTGGATCTTTCAGTGTTGGGTGTTATCTTTATATATAATTACTCAATATTGCCAATTTTCAAATACCCCTTTTTAGCCAAAATAGTATTATATTATTTACTTCCAACGACACACACAATTTTGAATCCTTTTGATTCAGAAAATCATCAAAGATTAGGAAGAACATTTAGTTTCCTTTTCAAACTGAAACACTTTACTATTTATCTCCTTCTTTCTTTATCTCCTTCGTATCTATCCTACCCCTCCCTTCTTCTCCCCAAACCCTAATGAGCACTAGAAGAACCTCTGACAGAACAAAAGATGGCCGGTAATTCAAAGGTTGGTACAGAGAAGAAAAGAAAGGCCACTATGGAAGAGGTTCAGACCATCAGCGGAGATTCAAGTTCAAAGACTCCTATTGCAGAAGGCATGGCACCTCCTTCTCCCAAGAAGAAGAAAAAGAAAGATCAAACACCTGTGTCCAGCAAAAAAAAGACAGTGGAGTCTGCTCAAGAAAAACAGGAAGGGATTCCCGTTGGTAGCCCTAAGAAGGTGAAGAAGAAGAAGGATGACAAAGCAGACAAAGGAAAAGAAAGGATCTACATTCAAGACTCAGATTCAGATACATCTTCAAGTTCACATGAAACTTCTCCTATATAAGGGAAAGACAGAAAGGAGAAAGCAATTCAAGAAGATGAGTCAAAATCTAGCATGGAACAGGAAAAATTCCTCAGAGACTAAGAAAATGACTTTTGTAAAGAAGAAACTGAAACAGGGAAGGAAGGCATTATAAGGGTTAACCTTCCTGTTTAAAAGTGTGATCAAAACCATAAGTTCAATCATTGATGAAGTAGATGTGGCTCAACAGGAAGAAGAACAGATTGATGATGATGAAGGAAACAGTCGGGAAGATGATGCAGAGCAGCAAGAAGCTGAAGACCCAACTCCTTAACTCTTGCCTACTATTTCTTTTCTTTTTCAAGGCCTTGAAATCCTGTTCGAATCTTGAAAGTTCTATCTTTTCAAACAGTTTTTCTTAAAATCTTTCCAAAAGTCAGATCCAACATTTTTCTCATTCTTTTTTTATGAAAGTCAAAAAGGGGGAGAAGTTTAGGTTATTTATTTATTTACTACGAGACCTGGTTTTTGGTTAATAGGATTATCTGAACTTTGATGTTATTTGCAGTTTTTCAGTAAGTTAATAAGTTGGATTTCTTTTGGTATCATGTTCTATGATTTACTATATTATGTCCTAATGAGTATTTTTTGCAAAGACTTAGTACCAAACAGATTGTGGTTTTGTCTTTCATCAGGGGGAGATTTTAAGTTCAACTCAGTTTCAAAGTCTTGAAAATAGCTAGTCTATTTTTAGGCAAAGAAACAGCTTTCAAAGCCGTGAAACTGACTATGCTTTATATGCATGAACTTAGGGGGAGTTTCTGATCTTGATTCAACTCCTAAACCCCTGTGCTTGATCAATTGTTACTTGATGATAAAAACAAAATAATTTGACACATTTAACAGTATCTAATCCATCTGTTTGACTTAGCTTTTCCAAATATTTTATTTCCTATTTTATAGGATCTGTTTCATAACCTGAATTTTGCAGGAAAGGAAACTGTGTGTTGATTTGATTTTGTGATCAATTTTTTGTGTTTGGAAGCTTCCCAACATGTGTTTACACAATATCAAATCAGTATCCTTGAAGATACTTAGAAACTATCCGTTGGAGAAGCTGTTAGAGAAGTCAAATCTGAAGCTACAAAATAGGGAAGTTTGTTAAGAGGAGATCCAGAAGATCTGCAATTCAAACTGCTCGATAAAAGAGGGAAAGCTGAAGAAATACAACGGGAAAATTAACAGAGACACTCAAACACATTCAGGGATTGACAAGCAACAAAGAAGCAGAATCAGAGCATCTGAAGAACACTGCATACTCACTGCAGATTCAGTTCTAGTGTTCTTTTCTGAACTTCATTTGTATATCATTCTGATAATACTTCTAGTTATTATTCTCAAGGATTTTTCAAGGTGAACAACGGGTAATTCTTAGTTAATTAGATAGCTAGAGCAGATATTAGATAGGTTAGTGAGAACTGTTGGAATAGATGCCCTAGAGGCAAGCGTAGATTTAGTATGAACAATGTTTTGGCTAGAATATTCATTTATTATTTATGGCGATATTTAATATAATGAAGTCCTTAGATAAAATGTGTTATTTATCTTAAATATCCCTAGTACATTATATTGATTAATAGGACAATCAAATATAGACTAGTATGTGGATAGATTGATATGGAGATATCAAGTCTAAACACATGGGTATGCATTAGGAGTAATGGCATACTGGATTGACCCACGACGAAAAGGATACATTAGATTATGTGAAGTCACAATCGCTTTTCGTAGTGCTAATATTATTGCAATCCTTGGACTTGAAGTCACTAGATACTCTAGTTGTGAAATATTGCGCTTTGATGTTATCAAACGTTACACCGTAACTGAGTAATCATAAAGGTGGCTATCGGGCGTGATAGGAAGCAAGCTTAGAGATCATAGTGATGTAGATAGGATTTGTCCCTCCCACATAATGGGGGTAAATATCCACGGCCACTCGAGGGATGAGGCTTATTGAATGTCTGGCCAGACTCAGATAAATTAATATAGAGATATTAATGTTATCTGCAAGTATAAGCATATTCCCAGGATCGAGGAACTATGGATTGGATATACGAGTGTGACTATTTATGTCTCGTGTCCAATC
Source organism: Linanthus parryae (assembly GCA_023055425.1). Taxonomy (NCBI): domain Eukaryota; kingdom Viridiplantae; phylum Streptophyta; class Magnoliopsida; order Ericales; family Polemoniaceae; genus Linanthus; species Linanthus parryae. The sequence continues at coordinate 46,784,361 of JALGPY010000007.1, read as the reverse complement.
CGGATATGGAGACAAAGGGATAATGCAATATGACATATTGGGCACAAAGGTTTGTGGGGATCACTGACTATTTCTATGGGTTGGGTGGCATGGATGTGTTGCTAGACACCGCTCCATGTTAGTAATAGTTACTACCAACTATATAGAAACCTATGGGGTCACACGTCAAATAGAGTAGAGCTAGATTTGGGATTAATTAATATAGATTAATTAATAGAAGGATCATTTTGCAACACCTTGAAAACTTAGTAGTACTAATTTGCAAGGAAGGGAATAGTTCTAGTCCTACTAGAATAAGAAAACTCTAATATGGAAACAAAAAGGAGTTGTTGGAGTATATATATAAGAGGCTCTAGCTTCCTTCCCACAAGATGGTTATAAGACATAACATAAGGAGTGGGAGAGAGCAAAAGAGAGAGCAAGACAAGAGCTAGGCCGAGACCTAGCCCCCGTCCGCCCCTCTACCCGACGGCACAAGGAGGGCCGAACCTCCTTGGTTCCTTTTGTTGCTTTGATCTTCTTCCCTCTTCCTCCGCGTTCAAGCTAGCACTTGTTTGAAGGAAGAATCTAGATCTCACCTCTAGACGTGGATCAACCATAGAGACGAGGACATCATTCTTCGTGTGATCTCACAAATTAAAAGGTACACATCTTCTATGACCCTAATCATGTTATGATATCTCTTCCTGTGATCCTTGGTGGGCTTTGAGTAGGATTAAATTTTTGTTATTCCGCTGCGTTACCTACGTCAAAACCCAACAGTGGTATCAGAGCCACATGTCGTAGAACATAACATGATCTTATGTGTTTACGATTTCAGTTCATACACCGTATTATTGTTTATTACGCGAAAACTGAAAAGTTGGCATAGTAGATGCAATATTGAATTTGATTCAATCAAACAAGACCCAATTTTAACATTGGATGTTAGAATTGTGAGTTTAATCACATAAGATGTGAATAATTGGGTTCTTGAAAAATTAGGGTTCATGGGCACATGATTGAAAAAGGGTTTTCAATTATGGAACAAAGATATGGAAATAAATCTATAAGGAAACAACCTTGCTTGGGCAACAAGGAAGAGGGAAGGAGACTAGGGCCGAAACCCTAGCCGCCCGCCCCTCCCTTGCGCGCCAAGCAAGGCCGCGGGCCTCTAGGCGTGCGGCGGTCCTAGGGTTCGGGCCACTTGTTGGCTTGGGCCCTTTGGACCGTATTAAAACCCTAGTTACCAAATTTCATTAAAATTAAACAAGCGCGTTAAAATTGGTTTTTAACTGTATTATGTGCTCTATTGCATGGTGGATGGATATGGCCTAGGATTGTGGATGTTTATTGTTTTGTGGTTTGGTTTACGGCCTGCGAGCTGATCAAATTAATGTAATAATTAATTATGTTTTACGGCCTGCGAGTCGTCCTTTTTCTCCTCGACATGTGAGGCTTTTGTTATTTATTTATTCTAGATGTTAGGCTAGAATTAGAAATATTTAGATGATAGCCAAGAACGTGGAGAAGAAGACCGGAGAACCAAAGGAGCCAAAAGACATCCCTAGGCGCGCAGCTATGGTGGAGCACATGGAGATGAGCTCGGCACTTTAGGGCAATTAGATGTTATCATTGGCTTGATAATATCATTAGTCTAGGGGCCATATCCATGCCACGTTTTTTTTGTTTTGTGGATGTTTATTATTCATGCCTTGTTATTTATTTTGTGTGTATGACGCTACTAGCAAAACGATAACAAGATAATAATAAACAAGGTTGGTCTTTTATTGTGGATGGCCCAATCCAAATAATAATAAGATCAACCAAACAACTTAAAAGAAATCCCTCAAAAAAAATATTGTGTTTTGCCTTCTCTTGCCAAAACACCCTTCATGATCATGGCCTATTAAAATTCGGGCTTGCCAAAGCAAGGCGATTTTAATTTTTCATGATGTGTTGCGGACGACGCAAGCTAGTAATGCGTGTATGTTGAAAACAAGAGGTTGGACGCAACTAGGCAAGAGTCAATTGGATTGATGAGCTTAGAGGCATGACAATTAGGAGTTATCCATAGGATAAAGAATAAAAGGAATTTATTCACCTAATTGGACCAAGAGTTGCATGGGATGCAATTGGAATAGTTCCTACCTAAATAACCAATTCTTGGGTGACTTGCCAAAGCAAGCTCAAGAAGAAGTGAAAATGGATCTTGGACCCACTAGAAAGTATAAAGATATTTTCCGCTTTAATAGTGAGGGCTATTAATCCGAAAAAAATAGTGGGAGCTATATTTAATGATCTAGCCATTGTTAAATATAGTCAAATTTTTCAAAATACTAAATTACATATTTCTCGTTTTGTAGAATTCCAAATGGCAAACAACAACGCATCGAGTTCATCCCTACGATCTGTCCTTGAGAAGGATAAATTGTCTGGAACAAATTTCCTTGACTGGTACAGAAACTTGAGGATTGTCCTCAAGCAAGAAAAGAAGTTGTACGTCTTGGACACTCAGATTCCAGACCCACCACAAGATGAGTCTCTACTAGCGGAAGTAAGGGCACGTCAGAAACATATTGATGATTCTAATGACGTGACTTGCCTCATGCTTTGCACCATGACTGGTGAGCTTCAGAAGCAACACGAGAACATGGAAGCCTATGATATGATCAGACACTTGAAACAATTTTTTCAGGAACAAGCAAGGCATGAGCGTTATGAGGTGTCTAAAGCATTGTTCAAAAGCAGTCTTGCAGAGGGGAATCCAGTAGGCCCTCATGTACTCCGAATGATCGGGTACATATAGAATCTTGAGAGACTGGGGTTCCCACTCGGGCAGGACTTGACGACTGATCTCGTCTTGTAATCGTTGCCTGACAGTTATAATCAGTTCATTATGAACTATAATATGAATGAGATCAACAAGTCTTTGCCAGACCTATTGAACATGCTAAAGACAGCTGAGCAGAGCATCAATAAAGGCAAGGGGCAAAGCCATCATGATGGTACAGAAGAAGAAGGGCAAGTCAGTTGCATCTACTTCAAAAGGAAAACGCAAGAAAGTTGCGAAATCCAAGGAAGCCCTAAAGCCTAGTGGAGGCGTGGCTAAAGGTGAGTGTCACTACTGCAGCCAGCCGGGTCACTGGGGGAGGAACTGCCCTAAATATCTGGAGGATAAGAAGCTTGGAATAGTGATTCCACCACCACCAGGTATTTATGTTATAGACATCAATCTCTCTATTTCATCATCCTGGGTATTGGATACCGGATGTGGTTCTCACATTTGTCGTAATGTGCAGGATTTGAAAAGAAGTAGAAGATTGCGAAAAGGGGAGATAGACTTGCGCGTCGGGAATGGAGCAAAGGTTGCTGCATTAGCTGTAGGCGTTTATGAGCTATCTTTGCCTTCTGGACTTATTTTAGAATTAGAAAATTGCTATTATGTGCCTGCTATGAGCAGAAACATTATTTCCGTTTCTTGTTTGGACGAGAAAGGTTTTTCTATTTCAATAAAGGACAAGTGTTGCTCCATTTATTTTGATAGCATGCACTATTGTAGTGCGCATTTGTCTAATGGATTGTATATCCTTGATCTAAATAATCCAATATATAACATAAATACTAAAAGGATTAAAACTAATGATTTAAATCCTACATATCTATGGCACTGTCGTTTGGGCCATATAAATGAGAAACGCATATCTAGACTCCATAAGGATGGACTTCTAGACTCATTTGATTTGGAATCATATGAGACATGTGAATCTTGTTTATTAGGAAAAATGACAAAGTCCCCTTTCAATAAGAAAGGCGAGCGGACTAGTGAGTTATTGGCACTCATACATACTGATGTATGCGGACCATTCCCCACGCCTGCCAGAGGTGGTTATACCTACTTCATCACATTTACTGATGATTTCAGTAGATATGGATTTGTATACCTTATGAAGGCCAAATCTGAATCCTTTGAATTGTTCAAGGAATTCAAGAATGAAGTAGAGAAGCAACTTGGCAAGAATATTAAAGCTCTACGATCGGATCGTGGAGGAGAATACTTAAGCCAAGAGTTTGATGAGTATCTTAGAGAGTGTGGGATAGTATCCCAGCTCACTCCACCCAGAACACCACAATGGAATGGTGTATCTGAGAGGAGGAATCGCACTCTATTAGATATGGTGCGATCTATGATGTCTCAAACAGATCTTCCGATATCCTTTTGGGGACATGCTCTAATGACGGCAGCTTTTACCATTAACCGTGTTCCATCCAAATTAGTCATGAAGACGCCATATGAGATATGGACTGGGAAGCGTCCCATAGTGTCGTTTATGAAGATTTGGGGCTACGACGTCTATGTAAAGCGTTTACAAACAGACAAGATCGGGCCTAAAGCGGATAAGTGTAAGTTTGTGGGATATCCTAAAGAGACTAAATGATATTACTTCTATAACCCTACCGAGAACAAAGTGTTCGTTTCTCGGACCGGCGTGTTTCTAGAAAGAGAATTAGTCTTTAAAGAAGCAAGTGGGAGGGTTGTAGAACTTGAAGAAATTCATGGACCACAAACCACTGAACCAATAATGGAACATGAACAGGAACCACAGGAAGTTGTGGAAGAACCTGTTCAGGTAACACAGGAACTCCGTAGATCAGGAAGAGTGCGTCATGAGCCAGAGAGGTATGGACTTCTCGTGACTGAGCTCGATGACGTACTACTCATGGAAGATGAGCCTGCAACCTATGGAGAAGCCATGAGTGGCCCAGACTCTAAGAAGTGGCTAGAAGCCATGAGATCCGAAATGGATTCCATGTACACCAACAAAGTATGGACTTTGGTAGAACCACCCGAAGGGGCTCGACCCATAGGGTGCAAGTGGGTCTTCAAGAAGAAGACCGACATGGGTGGCAAAGTAGTTGCCTATAAGGGCCGATTGGTGGCCAAAAGTTATAGACAAATTCATGGTATTGACTATGATGAGACCTTTTCACCGGTCGCCATGACTAAATCCATTCGAATCTTACTTGCTATTGCAGCATACTACGACTATGAAATTTGGCAAATGGATGTCAAAACAGCGTTCCTTTATGGGAACCTCCTTGAGGATGTGTACATGACACAACCAGAGGGTTTTGAGGATCCAGAGAATGCCAATAAAGTCTGTAAGCTGCAAAGGTCCATTTATGGATTAAAGCAGGCTTCTAGGAGCTGGAATCGACGTTTTGATGACGCGGTCAAAGAGTTTGGCTTCATCAAGAACGAAGATGAGCCTTGTGTTTACAAGAAGGTTAGTGGGAGATCTATTGTATTTCTGGTCTTGTATGTGGATGACATACTAATCATTGGCAATGATATTCCTACTCTGCAATCTGTTAAAGATTGGCTAGGAAAGTGCTTAGCGATGAAAGACTTAGGAGATGCAGCCTATATACTTGGTATAAAGATATATAGAGATAGATCTAAAAGGTTGCTTGGCCTAAGTCAGAGTACATATATTGACAAGGTGTTGAAGAGGTTCAACATGCAAGATTCCAAGAAGGGATTCTTGCCCATGTCACATGGAGTCACTCTTTCCAAGAATGACTGTCCCTCCAATGAGATGGAGAAGGACCGCATGAGCAGGATACCCTATGCTTCGGCCATAGGATCCATCATGTACGCCATGCTATGTACCAGACTAGACGTATCATACGCGTTGAGTATGGTGAGCAGATACCAGTCCAATCCAAGTGAGAGTCACTGGATTGCTGTCAAGAACATCCTAAAGTACTTGAGAAGAACTAAGGATGTATTCTTGATATTTGGAGGTATGGATGAGCTAAGTGTAAAGGGTAACACTGACGCAAGCTTCGAAACCGACAAGGATGATTACAGATCGCAGTCTGGATACGTGTTTTGCCTGAATGGAGGAGCTGTAAGCTGGAAGAGTTCCAAGCAAGGAACAGTTGCTGATTCTACAACAGAAGCTGAGTACATTGCTGCTGCGGAAGCGGCAAAAGAGGCAGTATGGATAAAGAAGTTTATCGCTGAGCTCGGTGTGGTCCCTAGCATAGTGGATCCCATAGAGTTGTACTGTGACAACTCTGGGGCAATCGCACAGGCGAAGGAACCAAGATCGCACCAAAATTCAAAGCATGTACTTAGGAGATTCCATCTTATTCGTGATATGATCGATCGAGGAGATGTGAAGATGTGAAAGATTCCGACGGATGACAACGTGTCAGATCCGCTCACGAAACCTCTTGCGCAGCAAAAGCATGAAGGGCACGCCAGATCTATAGGCATACGAGATGCGCCAGATTGGCTCTAGTGCAAGTGGGAGACTGTTGGAATAGATGCCCTAGAGGAAATCGTAGATTTAGTATGAACAATGTTTTGGCTAGAATATTCATTTATTATTTATGGCGATATTTAATATAATGAAGTCCTTAGAAACTCGCCCAAACCGGCCGCCCCAAACCGGTCCGCATCAAACCGGTCCGAATTTAACACCCGTTTAAGCTACTTGATTGGGTATGGGTATAAAATTGCAAACCCGGGCTAACTTTGATTGATCATGGGTTTGAAGTTGGAAAAACCGATTAAACCCGGTCCGGTCCGATTAATATTTTATATGAAAAATTTACATATTTTTAGTTAGATAATACCGTCCAAGTAAATTTTTTATAAGAACGGACAATAGTTTTAGTTGATTTTCCTCAACTTATGCGTTAATATGATTTTCTCCATCAATTAGAATGTCATATTCGGCTTTGTTATGTATTAGTAAGATTGAAAAATGTATATTTTTTCCGATTTGCACTAAATATGTCTTGTTCATAGACATATGTTTGCTAACGGTTCAACATTTTGAACCCGTCTAAATCCGGCCGAACCGGTCCGAGTCGAAAATCTTGATCGGGTTTGGGTTTGTCGACTACTTGATTGGGTTTGGGTATCGATATGACCAACCCGGGATCATTGGGTTGGGTAGGAAACAAAGCCCTCACCCGCCCAACCCGGTCCGTGCTCTGCCCTACTAGATACTCTAGTTGTGAAATATTGCGCTTTGATGTTATCAAACGTTACACCGTAACTGGGTAATCATAAAGGTGGCTATCGGGCGTGATAGGAAGCAAGCTTAGAGATCGTAGTGATGTAGATAGGATTTTTCCCTCCCACATAATGGGGGTAAATATCCACGGCCACTCGAGGGATGAGGCTTATTGAATGTCTGGCCAGACTCAGATAAATTAATATAGAGATATTAATGTTATCTGCAAGTATAAGCATATTCCCAGGATCGAGGAACTATGGATTGGATATACGAGTGTGACTATTTATGTCTCGTGTCCAATCCGGATATGGAGACAAAGGGATAATGCAATATGACATATTGGGAACAAAGGTTTGTCGGGATCACTGACTATTTCTATGGGTTGGGTGGCATGGATGTGTTGCTAGACACCGCTCCATGTTAGTAATAGTTACTACCAACTATATAGAAACCTATGGGGTCACACCTCAAATAGAGTAGAGCTATATTTGGGATTAATTAATATAGATTAATTAATAGAAGGATCATTTTGCAACACCTTGCAAACTTAGTAGGACTAATTTGCAAGGAAGGGAATAGTTCTAGTCCTACTAGAATAAGAAAACTCTAATATGGAAACAACAAGGATTTGTTGGAGTATATATATAAGAGGCTCTAGCTTCCTTCCCACAAGATGGTTATTAGACATAACATAAGGAGTGGGAGAGAGCAAAAGAGAGAGCAAGACAACAGCTAAGCCGAGACCTAGCCCCCGTCCGCCCCTCTACCCGAGGGCACAAGGAGGGCCGAACCTCCTTGGTTCCTTTTTGTTGCTTTGATCTTCTTCCCTCTTCCTCCGGGTTCAAGCTAGAACTTGTTTGAAGGAAGAATCTAGATCTCACCTCTAGACGTGGATCAACCATAGAGACGAGGACATCATTCTTCGTGTGATCTCACAAATCAAAAGGTACACATCTTCTATGACCCTAATCATGTTATGATATCTCTTCCTGTGATCCTTGGTGGGCTTTGAGTAGGATTAAATTTTTGTTATTCCGCTGCGTTACCTACGTCAAAACTCAACAAGAACCACAAGTTGTAAAAGAATAAGGCATCTCTATGTGCTTGAGATCTAGGGCTTAGCTGTTGATTAATAAGAATTGAGTTGAAAATCCTGCAGGGAGAAGCCTGAAGTAGAGACGTAGGTCCAAGTGGACTGAACTCTATATATCTTGTGTCTCTTGCATTTACTTTTCAGTTCTATACTTATTTCTTTTGCAGCAATTAAAATAGTTTCATTTCAAGGGTTTGAAACTCATTTCAAGGCCTTGAAATAGACTTATATTTTTATACTTCAACTGTTTTCATTCCAAGGGCTTGACACTCATTTCAAGGTCTTGAATCACTCTTAAATCATTATAATTCTTTTTGAAACCACTCTTATGCAAATTTAGCAAAAGTTGGCACACTCTATTCAACCCCCCCCCCCCTTTTCTAGAGTTTTGATCCTGTATTTCTACCTACTGTACACCCCCTTCACCATCTATAACTTAGATACCAAGAGGATTAAACTAACGATTTAAAACATACTTATCTATGGCACTGTCGTTTTGGTCATATAAACCAGAAACACATTTCTGGACTCCATAAGGATAGATTTTAAGACTCATTTTGAAACACCCCGGATCTCGGTTCAGGGCTAAAGGGACAATCTATAACCAAAAGTATAAATATATTAATGAATATTATAATTTAGCTAATAAATAAAAAAAATCTTTGAGAAGACAAGTTTACAAGATAAATGTGTTTAAAAAAAATATGTGATCTAACTTATGTTAAACGTCTTCGTCTCAATCCGCGTTCCCATCCCCCCACATTGATTGATGACCTTCTGTTTTAAAATGGAAAAAGACGACTCAGTTTTGAAGAAAATGTTCAGTAAAAAATGAGTAAATACACACTACGACATGTAAATCGTTGAGGCGCACACAAGCATAAGCTGTAATAAATCAAGAGATTTGAAATAATTATTAGTAATAGAGTTGGGTACAATTTTAAAAAATTATAATTAATCGCGTAGCGGGAATTCTAAACTTTAAAACATTTATAAACCACGAAAAATGTTTTTCAACATTAAACAAGTTATTTTGAACTGATAACATTATAAAGTCACGAGTAGCCAATGTTGTTCAACTCATTTCATTCAATTAGGCTATATCCAGAGCCACAAACAACATCAATAGAGTATTCAACTTTCTTTCAAGTTCAGTTAACCATTAAGTTTAGCTGAGGCATGTCCAGTGTCACCAGCAGGATCGATGTAGACAGAGGGATCACGAAATGAATGTGCTAGTTTCTGAAATATCAATAATCTTATCAATATCTATTAAAGAAATAAAGATAGAAAATTGAAAGTGTGAGTGTGAAGATGTTAATGCGGCTAAGATACTCTAGAAGGGGGGGGTTGAATAAAGTATGCCAACTTCTTGCAAAACTTGCTAGGAAGATAAAATCTTGTGAAAACCAGTGAAGTTCAAGGCCTTGAAATCAAGTTCAAGCCCTTGGAAGAAATGCAGTTTGTATAAAGCAAGTAAGCCTTTTTCAAAGTCTTGAAAACAAGTTCAAACCCTTGAAAAACAGAAAGTTTTGTGTGCTGCAGATACTATGAAAAAGAATGAACTGTAAATGCAAGAGACAAGTGATTGATAGAGTTCAGTCCACTTGGACCTACGTCTCTACCTCAGGGATTAGATCCCTGCAGGATTTTCAACACAATTCTTATTAATCAAAATCTAAGCCCTAGAACTCAAGCCCAGAGAATTCCCTTACTCTGTTACAGCTTGTGGTTATCCCTAACTTGTCTAGTACCTGCTCTAGCTAATGATTAACTGAGAATTCTCTATTGTTCACTTTTAACAATCCTTGAGAATGGATATAGGAAAAATACAGAAATGATCTACAAATTAAGCTCAATACAGAAGTATACTTAGAATAGAAAACTGCAGTGAAGAATGCAGTGGACTTCTGCGGAATGGATTGTGAGATTGATGTTCTTCTTTGATGTTTTGTCAATCCAGAATCTGTCTCTCACTTTTTCCCGTTGAGCGTTGTATCTTGTTGCTTCAAAGTGAGCTCCTTTTATACTTCAAACAGCTTTGCAAATCTTCCCAGATTTTCAGCAACAAACTTCCTATTTTGTAGAAAATAGATTTTGACTTCTTTGACATCTTCTCCAACGGTTGGATAATCACAATCTTCAGATATTGTGTTGTGACTTTTAGTTTAAACATATTGAGAAGTTGTCATCCAAGTCTGATTGATCACAGGATCAAAGTGTCCAACTGTTTCCAAATCTGCATAAGTTCAGTTTAGGAAACAATCCTGCAAAACTTGGAAATAAAATTTCCTGCAATATCAAAGTCAAATAGATGATATTAAATGTTCAAACGTGTTAGAATAATTTGTCTTTCATCATCTAATAACAGTAAATCAAACAAGTAAAATATAGAGAGAGAATCAACTCAGAGAGTTTGCAGAAAACTCCCCCTGAGAATGTTCACACAGGTTAAGCAGTTTCAAGGCTTTGAATTTAGTTTCAACTATTTTCAAGCCTCTGAGACTGATTCAAGGCTTTGAAAGCTGGTTCAAGGCCTTGAAGTAGTCAAACTATTCCAAGTTTTGCACAACCTGATCTTACAATCTCCCCCTTGTTGAAAGACAAAACCAAATTATGTTTGATCCTTAGTCTCTGCAAAAAATATTGATTAGTTCACCATGCATAATAACATAGTAATTCCAAAACGATCCAACTTATTCAGTCAAATAGAAAGTTCAGCTGATAATTCCTACAAACTTAAAAAACTAGAAAACCTAGAATTTTCTCCCCCTTTTTGACTTTCATCAAAAAAATATAGAGAATATGTTGGATCAAGTGTCTGGAAAATTTTTAAAACTTAAAGAAAAACCGAGAATTGTGGAAGAAAGTGTAGGCAAGATTAAGTTTCTGGGGCTTGATCTTCAGCTTGATCTTTTTATTCTTCACCAATGTCTTCAGCATCAGTCTTGTCTTGTACTTTCAGTTCCTCTTCATTCTCACCAGCAGCAGTCACTTCTTCAGTCTTATCCTTTGTAGCAGTCTTTGCAGATTTCTTCTTTTTCTTCAAAGTAATTAGCAGATCATTTGAGTCAGGACTATTGACTTCATCTCCTTCCTCTGAGGCTTGTTCTGCTACATGTTTTCCCTTATATGAGGCTGGAGCAACCTCTTCCTGGTCTGAATATTCACTAGGAAAATCCTTGTCAGAGTCTTCTTTCTTTGTACCTTCATCATCCTCAGGAACATCAAGAAAAGTCATGCTTCTAAAGATGCTTTCCACCATGTACTTGACTTGCCCAATTTCACTTTCAAGTCCAAAAACAGTTGCTTTGATGTCCTCCATATCCAACTCCAAACCATCAAGTCTCTGATTGTCTGTAGGCTGAGAGGTCTTACTTGAAGTGGGAGTCAAGGTCTTGGGCTTAGGAACTTTTTTGCACCTAGTTCTTCTTCTGTCAAATCTGAGTAAAGTTTCCAAGATTTTTCCTTAGTCTTTAACACTCCAATTTTCTCAAAAGCTTTCTCATTAAGTACTCCAACTCCAGAAGTGACTGATTTCTCTCCACTAGTTGAAATCTCAAAGTGTTCAAAGAACATAATGAGAAGGTTTGCATAGGGCAGAGGGTGTTTTCTTTAATTGGTAAGGCTAAAGAGCATATGTTCAATCACTAGCTTTGGAAGATCAATCGTATAGCCATGCATAACCAGATACATGATGTGCAGCATTTTCTCAGTCACCAATTCTCTAGAGTGCTCTCTGGGAAAAATACACCTAACCAAAATGGTGTGAAAGACCGTGGATTCAAAATTTAACACAGAATGTGTAACTGTTTGGCTGTGGTTGATAAGTTTGGAAGAAAGAACTCATCTTTAGCTAGCTTCAGGGTTTCTATATTTGGTGGATGATTGGTAGTGTCATACCTCTTTGGACAGCCTAGCACATTGGCAAACTCAAAGTGGTCCAATTCAATCTCTATTCCAGCAATTGTAGATTGAATTACCAAGTGTGAAGATCTCTTGACTTGTCTTAAGTTCAGGTAGAAGAGTCTGGTGATTCTAGGGTAGGCTAATTCTTTAGGATTCAACATAGACCACAGAGAGCTCTTCTTCAACATAGAGATGCACTTAAGTTTCATGTGTTCTACCATATGCATATTGATCATACTACAGAAACCATTAGATCTTGAAGAAAAACCCATCTAACCACTGATCTTTGGAGATGTTTGAGACAAACCAAGTCTCATCTGTTGTTGAGTTCTTTGTTGAGGCCTTTGAATGGATTTGCAGGGCCTTCTCCAAGTGATCTACTGCTGTGCTTCTGTCACCTTTCCTTTCCCTTTTTCTGCTTCAGTTTCCTTCTTCTTCAGCTTCTTGGAACTAATGATCTCTGTTTCAGGTTGCTTTTCTGTAACAGCCTTCTCTTTTTGTTTCTTCTTTTCTGAGGATGGGGTTGCAACCTTCTTGAGTTTCTTTTTGGGTGGAGGAAGATCTGGAACTGCCTCTGCACTAGGAGTTTAGAGCTAGAATCTCCACTGACTTCTTAAACTTCATCTACTGCTGCCTTCCTTTTCTTCTCTGAACAAGGCTTTGATCCTCTAGCCACCTTGATTTTATATGAGGCTCTCCTTGTGCTCATTAGGGTTTGGGAGAAGAATAGAGCGAAGTGGAATGATATGGAGTGAAGGAGAAGAGAAGAAGATAAATACTGAAAGAGTTTGATTTTCAAAAGGAAACTAGTATCTCTCTGATCTTGAAAAGATTTGAAATAATCAGAGAGAACTCAACTCTTTTAGTCCGTTGGAAAATAAATATTAAACTACTATATTTGGCTAAAAAGAATTTTTGAAAAAGGTAGGGGTTATATTAGGCAAATATCTACAGAGATATCACCCAACACAGAATGATCCAAGATTATTGACTATCAGTGTAGCAGACTTATTTTCAAGCCTTTGAAAAGGTTTTCAAGGTTTTGAAAAACTGTAACACTGCAACAGATAAAGATCAAGGCTTTGAAATGATTTTCAAGGATTTGAAAATCAGTTCGAAACTTTAAAAACACATACAACTTACATTGCTTACCTGATGCTCCCCCTAAACCAATGCATCTTTATTTAGCATTCCCAATTCAATCTTAGAGCTGAGAATCTCTCATTTGCTAAAGGTTTAGTGAAGATATCTGCAATTTTCATGTTAGTTGCAACAAATTCACGAACAATATCACCTTTCTCAGCATGATCTCTGATGAAATGGTGTTTGACATCAATGTGCTTGGTTCTTGAAGGTTGCACTGAATTCTTTGTAATTGAAATTGCACTAGTGTTATCACACTTGATAGGTATGCTCCTGAAGTCAAATCCAATATCTCTTAGCTGTTGAGCAATCCATAGTACTTGTGAACAACATGCTCCTGCAGCTATATATTCAGCTTCAGCTATTGATAGAGCAACTGAATTCTGTTTCTTAGAATGCCAACTAATCAATGATGATCCAATATATTGGAAAGTTCCTGAAGTGCTCTTCCTATCAACTTTGTAACCTGCAAAGTCAGCATCTGAAAATCCATGCAAAGATAAATTAAAATTTTTTGTATACCAAAGCCCTGGGTCTTTGGTACCATTGAGACATCTGAATATTCTCTTCACAACAGTTAAGCGTGATTCCTTTGGATCAGCTTGAAATCTAGCACACATACATACACTAAACATAATATCTGGTCTGCTTGCTGTGAGATAGAGTAATGATCCAATCATACCTCTATACTCTTTCACATTGACACTCTTACCAGGTTCATCCTTGTCCAAGGACAGTGTAGAACTCATAGGAGTCTTGGCTTCCTTACATTGAGCCATGCTGTATTTGCTTAACAAGTCTCTTGTGTATTTGCTTTGATGCAGAAAGATGCCCTTCTTCATTTGATGTATTTGAAGTCCTAGGAAGAAGTTCAACTCTACCATCATGCTCATTTCAAATTCCCTTCTCATAAGACTTGAGAATTCTCTGCATAATTGATCATTAGTAGCTCCAAACAAGATATCATCAACATATATCTGAACTACGAGTAAGTCTTTTTCATGAGACTTTATGAAAAGAGTCTTGTCTACTAAACCTCTTTTGAAATTATTTTCAAGCAAAAACTTTGACAGTCTTTCATACCAAGATCTTGGAGCTTGTTTCAAACCATAGAGAGCTTTGTCAAGTTTGTAAACATGCTCTGGAAACATGTCAATTTCAAAACCAGGAGGCTGTGCTTCATACACTTCTTCTTGTAAATAGCCATTCAAGAAAGCACACTTCACATCCATTTGAAATAATTTTATGTTCTTGTGAGATGCAAAAGAAAGTAAAATTCTAATTACTTCTAACCTGGAAACTGGAGCAAATGTTACCTCATAATCAATACCTTCTTCTTGGTTGTAACCTTGAGCAACTAACCTTGCTTTGTTTCTGATCACATTGCCACCTTCATCCAACTTATTTCTGAAAACCCATCTGGTACCAATGACAGACTGGTTTGTAGGTGGAGGAACCAGGTTCCACACCTTATTCGTTTCAAACTCATTGAGTTTACTTTGCATAGCAATGATCCAGTCTGCTTCTTGTAATGCTTCTTTCACAGTTTTTGGTTCTACAAGAGAGATAAAAGTATTAAAAGCACATAAGTTCTTCAAATGTGATCTAGTTTGTGTACCAGTGGTTGAATCTGAGATGATATTGTCAACTGGATGAGATGAGAGATATTTGAATCTCTTTCTTGGAGACCATGGTTCAGGCTCTCCATAGATCTTCTCTGGTCTTGAAGTAGTGGCTTTGTAACTTGTATCCTTCTGATCATCTTTTTCAAGGCTTTGATGCTTATTTTCAAGGCCTTGAGCACCATTTTCAAGGTCTTGAAAATGTCTTCTATTTTCTTTTGAGCCTTTCTTGAATCCCAGTGGATTCTCAGCCTCTTCCTCTGATTCATGCTTGTTCAAATTCAAGTCTGCAAAACTTTCACTCAAAGAAACATCATAGCTTTCATAAAAAATATCATGAATGCTCTCTTCAACCAGTTTGGTTCTTTTATGTAAACTCTATAAGCTTTGTTATTCAGAGAGTAACCAAGATATATACCTTCATCACTTCATGCATCAAACTTACCAAGATTCTCTTTTCCATTGTTGTGGATTAAACATGTACAACCAAAGGGTCTGAAGTATGAAATGTTTGGCTTCTTCCCTTTGAAAAGTTCATAGGGGGTCTTCTTCAGAATATGTATGATCAAGCACCTGTTCAGTATATAGTTTTTTGTATTCACAGCTTCTGCCCAATAATATTTTGGCAGCTTGTTCTCAAGAAGCATTGTCCTTGACATATCTTCAAGAGTCATGTTCTTTCTTTCAACAACACCATTCTGTTGAGGAGTTCTTGGAGCAGAAAAATTGTGAATAATACCATGCTTTTCACAGAACTAATCAAATTCTAATTGATCAAATTCTCTACCATGATCACTTCTATTTGAAGCTATAGGTAGGTTTTTCATAGTTTGAAGTTCTCTGCAAAGTTTTGAAAATTCGGAGAGGGCTTCATATTTTTCTTTGAGAAACATAACCCAAGTAAAGATAGAAAAACCATCTACAACAACTAGCATATACCTTTTACCTTTTGGAGTAGGAGTTCTCATAGGACCACATAGATCCATATGAAGGAGTTCAATGGGTCTATTTGTACTTACAAACTTCTTTGGCTTGAAAGGAACTTTTGGTCTGCTTGCCTTGAGCACAAGCTTTGCACATGCCATCTTCTTTGAACTTGATGGATGACAATCCTCTTACCAAGTCTTTGGAAATAAACTTGTTCAAAGTATGCAAACTGATATGCCCAAGCTTCCTGTGCCAAAGCTTTAATCCTCTTTCAAGGCCTTGAGACACTTCAAACTTTTACCTGCAACTTTGTCAATCTGAAAAGTATAAACATTGTTTGATCTAGAGGCTATGAGAATGCAATCTCCTGATTTCTCATTTTTCACATCACATTTCTCTTTATCAAAGATAACTTTGTTACCATAGTCACAAAGCTGAGATACACTCTGCAAGTTAAATTTCAAACCTTCAACTAGATACACATTAGAAATAGAGTTTTCAGAATTTGTACCAACTTTACCAATACCAAGAATATTGCATTTGCCTTTGTCACAAAGTGTAATTGAACTTTCTGATTGCTCTTTTAATTCTGAGAATAGAGATCTCTTTCTACTCATATGTCTTGAGCAACCACTGTCCATAAACCACTTCTGTTCTTTGATGTTGGTGACAGCCTGCAAACACCAATCACTGCCTTAACCAGCTGTTAGACCAAGTGTGGAATTTGGATTCATATTCAGGATCAATCATGTTAGGTGGTCTAACCCCTTTAGGAACCCAAATCTGCATAACTTGTCCTTTGAGTTGAAATGGAAAAGTGTTCCTCATTATGTGAGGGTCTCTTTTTCTGAAAGGACAAGTCATCTTAACATGACCAGTTTTGCAACAGTAATGGCATTTAGGAGAATTTTTGTTTCCCTCTTTCACAAATCTGGTATTCATACCTTGGAAAGTTTGGATTGAATCCAATACCAGCTTTGTGAGCTGACTGTGAACTTCCTCCAAGAATCAAGTTCAACTTGTGTTCAGATCCAGCAAGCTTGACTTTGACCAATTCAGATTCTTGAAGTTTCTCAGTAAGAGTAGTCTTTTGTTTATCTAATTCATCAATCTGATGTCTTAGATTGACAAGGTTGTTACTCATTAAAGAGTTTTCAGTGACTACTTCCTTGACTTGTGTTTTCAAGGCTTTGAAACTGTTTTTCAAGGCCTTGAAATCACTGTCAGTTTTCTTCTTAGATATTTCAAGATTCTGATTTAGGAAAATTAGTTGTAAGTTCTCTTTTGCATTATCATGAACTTTTTCCTTCAAAATTATGATCTCTTTCACAATCTTCCTCATTTAAAAGCATTGTTTTTAGATATTCTGAAAGAGCTTCTTTTGGTTTTAAAATCAGACAGTTTACCATTACATCAATGTTCTTTTCTGAACTTTCATCATGCTTGGCCATGAAGCATAGATTGGCATGTTCTTCTTCTGATTCAGATTCACTAGAGCTATCTGAATCACTCCATGAAGCTATCATAGCATTCTTTCTTCTGTCATGGTCTTTCGTTTGAAAGATCTTGCTTTTCTTGTGTGGAAAATCTCTTATCAAATGTCCTGCATCACCACATTCAAAGATGTTCATAACTTTTGATTTATTTCGTGAAGAAGACTTACCTTTGTAGTCCTTGCTACTGGATGGTCTATCCCTTTCTCTGTTGAAATCTCTATTTCCAAAAATTTTCTTCATTTGGAGAATTCTTGTCAAGGCTTTGGAAATTAAAGAAATTGAATCCTTATCATCACCATCCTCAGTTTCAAGGCTTTGTGTTCTCTTAATCTCTTTTGCTTTCAGAGCTAAGTTCTTGAAACTATCTGGGAGCTCTCTCTCCATCAGCTTCATTCATAGATATTTCATGGTTCAGAAGCTTCCCTTGTAGGTCATCAAGCTGTAGAGTTGAGATATTCTGAGCTTCTTCAATAGCTTTGGTCTTTGGTTCCCACTTTGCATTTGGAAGATTTCTTAATATCTTCCTCACCTTTTCTTCATTGGAAAAATGATTTCCCAGTGAATCAAGGTTTTTTACAATGCCTGTGAACATCTTGAACAAGTCTCTGATAGACTCATCTGGATTCATCTTAAATAGCTCATATTGCCTAAGATAGATGTTGATCTTAGTTTGCTTGACTTAAATGGTTCCCTCAAAGGTAACCTCAAGCTTATCCCAGATTTCTTTGGTAGTTGTGCATCCAGAGATCCTGTTGAATTCATCTGTACTCAAAGCACTATACAAAATGTTAATAGCTTTGTAGTTCTTAGAGAATTGCTCTAATTCAGAAGAGGAGAGTGAGTCTTCAGTTTTGGGAGTTTTAATCCCAGCTTTCTCTGTGTAGAAAGTGTGAGGTCCATTTTGGATAATGGTCCAAAGCTCTAGATCTTGATCAATGATGAACATTTTCATCAGAGCTTTCCAGGGAGCAAAATTATCTCCACAAAATAGAGGAGGTCTGTTAGCAGCTCTTCCCTGTGAGAAACCACCATCACCTGCATGACTCATGATCACCAGATGGTTATATCTATACAGTGATACAATCTCTTATACTAATTGAAAGTGTGAGTGTGCAGATGTTAATGTAGCTAAGATACTCTAGAAGGGGGGGGGGTTGAATAGAGTATGCCAACGTTTTGCAAAACTTGCTAGAAAGATGAAATATTGTGAAAACCAGTGAAGTTCAAGGCCTTGAAATCAAGTTCAAGACCTTGGAATAAATGCAATTTGTATAAAGCAAGTAAGCCTTTTTCAAGGCCTTGAAAACAAGTTCAAACCCTTGAAAAACAGACAGTTTTGTGTGCTACAAATACTATGAAAAAGAATGAACTGTAAATGCAAGAGACAAATGATTTATAGATTTCAGCCCACTTAGACCTACGTCTCTACCCCAGGGATTAGATCCCTGTAGGATTTTCAACACAATTCTTATTAATCAAAATCTAAGCCCTAGAACTCAAGCACAGAGAATTCCCTTACTCTGTTACAGCTTGTGGTTTTCCCTAACATGTCTAGTACTTGCTCTAGCTAACTGATTAACTAAGAATTCTCTATTGTTCACTTTGAAAAATCCTTGAGAATGGATATAGGAATAATACAGAAATAATCTACAATTAAGCTCAACACATAAGTACACTTAGAATAGAAAACTGCAGTGAAGAATGCAGTGGACTTCTGTGGAATGGATTGTGAGATTGATGTTATTCTTTGATGTTTTGTCAATCCACAATCTGTCTCTCACTTTTTCCCGTTGAGTGTTATATCTTGTTTCTTCAAAGTGAGCTCCGTTTATACTTCAAACAGCTCTGCAAATCTTCCCAGATTTTCAGCAACAAACTTCCTATTTTGTAGGAATTAGATTTTGACTTCTTTGAAATCTTCTCCGACGGTTGGATGATCACAATCTTCAGAGATTTTGTTGTGAAGTTTCGTTTAAAAATCTTGATACGCTTTCATACAAGTCGAATTGATCACAGGATCAAAGTGTCCAACTGTTTCTAAATCTGCATAAGTTCAGTTTAGGAAACAATGCTGCAAAACTTGGAAATAAAATTTCCTGCAATATCAAAGTCAAACAGATTATATTATATGTTCAAACGTGTTAGAATAATTTATCTTTCATCATCAAATAACAGTAAATCAAACAAGTGAAAGATAGAGAGGGAATCAACTCAGAGAGTTTGCAGAAAACTCCCCCTGAGAATGTTCACACAGGTTAAGCAGTTTCAAGGCTTTGAATCAAGTTTCAAGGCCTTTCACTATTTTCAAGCCTCTGAGACTGATTCAAGGCTTTGAAATCTGGTTCAAGGCCTTGAAATAGTCAACTATTTCTAGTCTTGCACAACATGATCTTACAAAAATAAACAAATATTGTTGTACAGAGACAAGTCTGAAAGGAAATCTCAACTTCAAAAGGTGATTCTTACCACTTGGAGAATAGCAATGATTCTCTTCTTCTCCATAATTAAACGTCAATATGTCTAGTTACAACACAAGAAAGAGGGGGTGCCAAAAGATACTGGAAATGGATAGTGAAAATGGCAATGATGGTCCAGTAATAGACTTTCAGAAAACATGCAAGCTCAAATGACCATTACTCATTAACCAAAAATGCCATGGAAATGATTTTTTCTCAAAATGACCCCCTCTGAGTCTAGTTTCATAAATTGTAAGATTTGAAAATTTTACAGAGAAAAAATCTGAAGATATACTACATTTTCTACAAACTAGTCAGATTGTACAGACATGAAATTTTCACCTAGAACACTCAAAACATGATCAATCCATTTCCATGATACATGCAACTTGAGAACATGTTTTTATACTCAAATACAACCAATTAGACATAGAAAAAAAGATCACACAAAAAAATTGGGAATCATGTGAAGAATTTGAAAGAAAACAAGTTAAAAGTCTCCCATTCATGTTCTAGACACACATGCATCATCGATCTAAGAAATCACCAACATGACATGATGTAAACCAAACATGCACAAGCTATAAAAGAGATATATAGTAAAAGTACTTACAATACCAGCCCATGAAGGATTAGAAGTGTTTGGAGGCCTTGGAGAGCTTGGGCCTTGAAGAGCGTAAGAGGCTTCCGTGGAGGATATGAAGAAAAAGAGGAAAATGAATGAAGGAGATGAAGAAGATGATGATGGTGTTGAATTACTAGGATTGCCTCAAACCCAGAGAGAGAGAGAGAGAGAGAGAGAGAGAGAGAGAGAGAGAGAGATGTATTAGAGGGTGATGGAGAGAATGGGATGAGTGTATATGAGAGTTTGCATATGTACAAGTGTATGAAGACTACAGATGTCATAATTTTTTTATATGATCAGTGATGAAGAGACAATATATTATGTTGTTGACTTTCGTAGTGGACTAAGGGTATGGAGTGCAAATACTAAAAATTGAGGGTAACTACAAAATTTTATATATAAGAGGGGTATTTTTGAAACAAAATATATTATTTTCACTTATGAAAATTGAACTAATAAATACACAAATATCTCAAACTTTTAAAAATCACACAATGACCCTAAAACTGGATACTAGACAATCATAAACGCCACATAATACCCATATACTTTAGGAACTAAAAATAAGTCAAGAATAAGTTTGAAATATCAATTTCTTGAAATTCTCAAATACTTTTCCAAAATTACAAAATAACTGCCAACTAAAATACAGGGTATTACACATTTTTATTATGAATCATATGAGAAATGTGAATCTTGTTTATTTAGGAAAAATGACTAAGTCTCCTTCCAATAAGAAAGGTGAGAGGACTAGTGAGCTATTGGGACTCATACGTACTGATGAATGTGGACCATTTGACACGCCAGTCAGAGGTGGTTATCTTTATTTCATTACATTTAGTGATGAATCCATTAGATAAGGATTTGTATACTTTATGAAGGTCAAATCTGAATCCTTTGAAATGTTCAAAGAATTCAAGAATGAAGTAGAGAAGCAACTTGGCAAAAGTATTAAGGCTCAACGATGGGATCGTAGATGAGAATACTTAAGCCAAGAGTTTGACGACTATCTTAGAGAGTGTGGGATCTTGTCCCAACTCACTCTACCCGGAACGCCAAAATGGAATGGCATGTCCGAGAGGAGAAATCACACACTATTGCACATGGTGCGGTCTAAGATCTGTCAAACAGATCTTCTAATATCGTTTTAGGGACATGCTTTATAACTGCAGCTTTTACTATTAATCGTGTTCAACCCAAATCAGTCATGAAGTCACCATATGAGATATGGGCTGGAAGGCGTCCCATAGTGTCGTTTATGAAGATTTGGGGTTGCAACGTCTATGTAATGCATTTACAAATTGAGAAGCTCGGACCCACGTCGGATAACTGTAAGTTTGTGGGATATCCAAAGGAAACGAAAGGATATTATTTCAACAATCCAATCGAAAACAAAGTGTTTGTTGCTCCGACCGGTGTGTTTCTAGAAAGAGAGTTCTTCTCTAAAGAAGCCAGTGGGAGAAGAAGTTCAAGAACTACAAAATATTGATCCTACAATAGAACATGAGCAGGAACCATAAGATAGTGTGGAGCAACCTGCTCAAGTAACACAAGAACTTCGTAGGTTGAGTAGGGTACGTCAAGAGCCAGAGAGGTATGGACTTCTCGTGACTGAGCCCGATGACGTACTACTCATGGATGATGAGCCTACCACCTATGGAAAAGGACCGGACTCTAAGAAATGACTTGAGGCCATGAGATCCAAAATGAAATCCATGTATACCAACAAAGTATGGACTTTGGTGGAACCACCCGAAGGATCTCGGCCCATAGGGTGCAAGTGGGCCTTCAAGAAGAAGACCGATATGGATGGAAATGTAGTTGCCTACAAGGTCCGATTGGTGGCAAAATGATTCAGACAAATTCATCGTATTGACTATGTTGAAACCTTTTCCCCAGTTGCGATGAACAAATCCATTCGTATCTTGCTGTTGTAGCTTATAACGACTATGAGGTTTGGCAGATGGATGTCAAAATAGCATTTATGTATGGAAACCTCCTTGAGGATGTGTACATAACACATAAAGAGAGTTTTGAGGATCCAGAGCATGCAAAAAAATTCTTTAAGTTGCAGCGATCCATTTATGGAGTAAAGCAAGCTTCTAGGAGTTAGAATCGACTATTTGATGATGCAGTCAAAGAGTTTGGCATCATTAAGAATGAAGATGAACCTTGTGTCTACAAGAAGGTTAGTGAGAGTTCTGTTGTGTTTCTGGTCTTGTATGTGGATGACACACTACTCATTGGAAACGCCATTCCTACCTTGCAATCTGTTAAAGATTGGCTAGGGATGTGTTTCGCAATGAAGGACTTAAGGGATCCAGCTTATATACTTGGTATCAATATCTATAGGTCTAGATCTAGGAAGCTTCTCGGCCTAAATCAGGAGTACATATATAGACAAGGTGTTGAAACGGTTCAACATGAAAGAATCGAAGAAAGGATTCTTGCCCATGTCACATGGAGTTACCCTTACGAAGGTTGACTGTCCTTCTAATCAGGGTGAGAAGGACTGCATGAGTAAGATCCCATACGCGTCGGATATTGGATCCATCATGTACGCCATGTTATGTACTAGACCAGATGTCTCATACGCGTTGAGTATGGAAAACATATACTAGTCCAATCCGCTGAGATTCACTAGATTGTTGTTAAGAATATCCTTGAGTACTTAAGAAGAACTAATGATTCATTCTTAATATGTGGGGTGGAGTAAGAACTCAGTGTAATAGTTTACACTGGCGCGAGATTCCAAACCGACAAGGATGGTTACAGATAGCAGTCGGGTTATGTTTTGCCTGAATAGAGGAGTTGTGAGCTGGAAGAGTTCCAAGCAAGAGACAGTTGCTGATTCTACAACTGAAGTTGAGTACATTATTGCGTCAGGCGCAGCAAAGGAGGCTGTTTGGATTAGGAAGTTCATCATGAGCTGGGTGTTGTTCCTAGCATATTGGATCCCATTGCGTTGTATTGTGACAACACTAGGGCGATCGCACAAGCCAAGGAACCCATGTCACACCAGAAATCCAAGCACGTACTTAGAAGATTCCATCTCATTCGAAAAATTATTTAAAGACGAGATGTGAAGATATTCAAGATTCCAACAGACAATAAACTTTCAGATCCACTTACAAATCCGTTTTTTCAGTGAAAGTATGAAGGGCACTAGATCTATAGGCATACGATATGCTTCACATTAACTCTAGTGAAAGTGGGAGACTGTTGGAGAAGATACCCTAGAGGAAATATTTATTTAGTATGAACATTGTTTTGTCTAGAATATTCATTTATTATTTATGAAGATATTTAATATAATGAAGTCATTAGATTACAATTGTTGTTTATCTTAAATATCCCTAGTCAACTATATTGATTAATAGGACGATCACTATAGACTAGTGTGTGTGTAGATTGATATGAAGATATAAAGTCTAACACATGGGTAAGCATTAGGAGTAAGGGCATACTGGATTGACCCACCACAAGGAGGCTACGTATAAATTATGTTAATGTCACAAGTGCTTCTCGTAGTTACAATGGTGTTGTAATCCTTAAGACTTGAAGTCACTAGATACAATTGTTGTGCAATATCAAGTTTTGAAATCATCAAATGTTACACCATAACTAGGTAACTATAAAGATACTAATCAGACATGATAGGAAGCAAACTGAGAGATGGTAGTGATGTAGAGAGGATTTGTACCTCCTACATAATGGGAGTTACACGGCCACTCGAGGGGTAGTGCTTATGGAATGTCTGGTCAGACTCAGATAAATTAATATATAGGATATTGATTTTATCTTTATAGATAATCATATTCCCAGAATCGAGAAACTATGGATTGGGTATACGAGTGTGACACTTATGTCTCGTGTCCAATCTGGATATAGAGACAAACGGATATATACAACACGGTAATATTGGGCACATGGTTTGTCGGATCACTGACTATTTCTGTTAGTTCGGTGGATAGATGTGTTGCTAGACACCTATCTATGTTTGTAATTGTTACTGCCAACTAAGTAGCAACCTACGGGGGCACACCTTATGGATTAAACTGGATTTGAATATTAATTAGTTGGACTAATTAAATAAAATGATCAAACGCAACCACATTAAAATTTAGTTGGACTAAGTTGCAAAGTGGACTAATCCGTGTATGGACATGATTACTGTTGGGTCAAGTCCGTAGTTAATAAAGATTTATTAACTATATAAGGGGAGTCCTAGCTCTATTATTTCACAATAGTTGTCATTAAGTGAAATACAAGAGCAAGGAGAGAGATCAAGGAGTTGGCCGAACCCCTACCCGACGGCACCAAGGCACGGCCGAACCCCCCAGCTCCGGTTGGTCTGTTTTGCGTGATCATTTCGCCTCCTTCTTCGATGTAGCTAGTACTAGACGTGAAGAGGATTCCAGCTTGAAATCCTAGGTGTGGATACCGATAGATACGTGGACATCATTCTACGTTGTGATCACAGAACCAATCAAGGTACACTATCGCTTTCTTTTATCACGTGATGAATGCTTGCTCGCGATCCGTGGAGGGATTTGATCAGAAATTTTATTGTTATTCCGTTGCGTTACCGGCATCAAAACCCTACAGTTAATAGTTTTGTTCATACTATTAATATTTTCGTTACTTGTTGTTTACATACACATTATTTTAAATATAAATATACTATAAAATATACATATACTAGCAAATGACCCGTGCCCATGGGACACTTATAACATATCACTTGACTCACCCGTGGCCGTAGGGCAATTATAAAATATGAATTGTATTTAATTTTTAAGATAATTTTTTATAATAAATTTATATAAAACTATTTTGTTTATGTTAATGGATGATTAATTATTAATTAAATAAAAAACATGTTCTTTTAGATCTAAGATACATTTCAAAAACGTTATCCAAGATAAAATAGAATGTTAAAATAGTTAGTTAGATGAAAGAGAGATTTTAAGATTTAACAATATCTTATCATTTATACGTTTTAACTATTTTGTCTTTTGAATAATTTCTCTAATAAAAAAGAATTCGAGATCAACGGAGCAAAATGTCTTGAGACATTTTTAAAGATTGAATGGCTAGGGTGTTCCCTTTGACTTTTTTTTTAGGGAAACACCTAGAAGATTTATTATATATATCTGTATAATAAATCATATAAGTGTTTTCTCCAAAAAATCTAAACGGGAAGATCATGGTCATCTAATCCCTAAAAATGTCTTGAGACAATGTGTTGCATTAATTTGAATAATCATTTATTTTTCTTACACAAGTCCTTAAAATTAATCTAGTTAAGCAAATCGGAGACATGATATTATCTACAAGTATGTTTAAAAATCTGTATCTTATCTCATCAAGTATTTGGTGTACTCTTCGTTAATTATCTATCGACACACAAAAAAAAAAAAAAAAAAAAAAAAATCTTAGTCATTTATAATCTCAACTTATTTTTGAATAAATTAATCATAAGTCGAATAATATCTTGAGTGCTCTATGGGCACGTGTTATTTTCTAATACACACACACACATATATATATCGCTGAACACCCCAACACCCGGTTTTTGGCCGGGGCCCGGTGGGGTTCAGTTTTGTTCATTTCTGGCCTGGCCCGGGTCACTAACCCAGCCCGGCCCTTGCCTTTCGGCCCCAGCTAAAGCCTGGCCCAGTCCGGGCCCCTCTCACCTTGATTCGCAATAACTTTTTTTTTTAACTGTAACTTTAGCATTCATTCAAACCAAGAGAATAGCCATCACGGCCAACAATACACAAGCACCAATAGGTTAAAACAAACCTGAAACTGAGTCCAAAGCCAAAGAATTCCTAGCCAGACGATGAGCTTGAGAATTCCAGGCCCTAGGAAGAAAATGAAAAATACAATGATCAAAAAAAGAAGCTAACTCCAGACAATCGTCAATAACTGAGCCTATTTTCCTCCGAGATGCTGCACTATGCTTCTTTAGACAGTTAATAACCAGCTCACAATCATAGTAAATCTCCCCCTTTCTTTTATCCAATATCAAGCACCATAACATAGCTTCTCTAATTGCTAAACTCTCCAAAATAGTTGCATCTGTTATACCTTGAAATGGGCATTGTAGGTAGCTCAGAATTTCTCCCTTACCATTGAACCTTGCTGATGCAATTCCACCTTTATTTTTGTGCAGATCAACAGACGCATCTGTAGTGATGACCACCTCTGCATTAAAAATTGGCTTCTCTGCTACAGAAGAAAAAGGGGAGATTACATTCCTTTTAAGTGATTGGTTGATGCCTGTGAATTCATGAAAAGTTGTTAGAACCTTTTGATAAATCTGAGTAGGTTGCCATTTTACGTTGTGAAATACCCAGTTGTTTGTGGCCTTCCAAAGGTGCCAGCAAACAGATAAGCACACTCCCATATATTCATTACTTTCCCCTGAGGCTTCCGCGATTTCATTAACTTTACCCCACTACTCCATCATGTTACTTGTTCCATGGATTTGCAGTCTGAGTGGAGATAAATACCAAGTTAGTTTGGCAAAGCTGCATGTAGTAAAAAGATGAACAACACTCTCAGCCTCTTCACCACACATATTACATATGTTATCCGTTACAATATTTCTGACTAGCATCCTAGAGCACCTTCCAACAAAAGAATTTGACCTTTGGTTGTATGTTAATTCTCCATAATTTCCTCCAAAGAACAACATTGCTGCTAGAGGCACCATTAGAGCAACATCTGATATCTTCAGCTAGCTTATATGCAGACTTTGTGTTGAAATCGCCACTGCTAGTATAGTGCCATACTTTCTTGTCTATGCAGCTTAAACCTCCAACGGGCATGGACAAAATAAGCCTTGCTTTATCAATGTCAAACAATTTCTACAAGATCTTTCCTCCATACCCTCAAGTCATGATCAATCAGCTCCCCTACCAACCTCAAGTTACAATGTGGAGGTTTAGCAGATAAAACTTTGAAATTACCGTCTCTAGGCAGCCAAGGATCTTCCCAAATCTTGATAGACTTACCACTGCCTACTTTCCATCTGAATCCATGCTTTAGAAGATCCCTACTTGCACATAAACTTCTCCACACCCAGGAACAACCATTAGAAATTTTAGCTTGCCAAAATGAGGAGTTATGAAAATATTTCCCCTTAAAAAAGGGATTTGAGTAAAGAGGGCACTCCATTAGCTAGCCTGAGAGCTTGTTTTGCCAGTAATGCAAGATTGAAGCTTTGAAGATTTCTAAATCCAAGCCCACCTTCTTTCTTGTCTCTACAGAGAAGATCCCAAATTTTTCAGTGTATCTTCCTTTTCTCTGAAATGTTATCACCCCACCAAAAAATTGCCATGCATTTTGTGATTTCATCACAAGTTTGCTTTAGGAGAAGAAGATTAGACATTGCATAAGATTGCTAGGCTGCAAGAGTTGATTTAATTAAAATCTCCTTTCCAGCTGGGCTCAAATATTTAACTTTCCAAGAGGACATCCTGTTCTTCACAACCTCTTTGAGATACTTCACGACTTGAATTTTAGATCTCCCCACTAGGGCTGGAAGCCCCAAATATTTACTCTCCTTTATATCCCTGCTAATCCCCAAATAGTGCTGGATAAAAATCTTTAGGAGAGAGCTTGTGTTTGGGCTGAACTAAAGTTGAGATTTCTCTTGATTCACTCTTTGTCCAGATGCACCCCCATACAGATTTAAAATTGCATTGACTACACAGCAATCAGTCATGTTTGCATTGCAGAACAAAATAGAATCATCTGCGAAAAGAAGGTGACTAACTGAGGGGCAATGCCTTCCAATTTACACACCACTAAGCCACTTCGATCTTTCGAAGTGATGTATTAAAGATGAGAGTCCTTCAGCACATAGCACAAACAACATAGGAGAGAGGGGGTCTCCTTGCCTGATGCCCCTAGACGGAATTAACAAGTCGCTTGTTTTGCCATTCACCACCAATCTGAGAGATACAGATTTTATGCATGCCATAATCCAATTTATCCATTTCCCACAAAAACCTAATCTCCTCATAATCCCTTCCAAGTAATCCCTTCTAACCATGTCGAATGCTTTGAGCATGTCAAGTTTAACAGCCACCACACCTCTTCTTTCGGCTCTCTTATTCTTGATGAAGTGCATGATTTCTTGTGCTATCATAACATTATCATTGATCAACCTGCCTTTAACAAATGCAGATTGATTGAAAGAAATGATTTGGTCGAGAACCTTTCCCAGATTGATTTGGTCGAGAAATGATTCGCAATAACTTTTTATATGATTGTTTTTTTCCAACAACTAATGGCACCATTGGCAAGTGTTCCCTTTCTTTGAGGCACTACTTTTTCTGATGAAACAAAACTGTAATAGATTTCATTCCTATGATTATGCTATATCATATTTCGTCAACAGATTCAAGGGTTAATTACGTTTCACTTCCCGGTGGTTAAAGTGTAGGCAAAAGACCTCCCTAGGTTTTCAAATGAGGTAAAAGACCTCCCTCTTGAGTTTTTTGTGCAGGAAAGGACCATTTTCTGTTAGCAACTCCGATTAAAAAAAAAAAAAAAAAAAGATAATCTAATTCATCTATACAAAAGATACTACTAACAATCAACCACCACTTTGGTACTGTTCTTCTTACAATTATTTCACCAGTTCCTTTGAAATGAGATAGCGGAAGGTGAAATTACATGGAACCCATTCAAATATTTTCCGCGACTTCCCAGAAGAAGCCTGACACTTCCTGATAGTCCTCCTTACAGGTTGAGGCAAACACTGTTGGATCATCTCCACTACACCGGCTGGACACAGCGCTGCTTCCTTTGCAAAAGACTCCACAATCTTTGGTAAGAGAATTTTGTGATCCTTCCTTACGCCATAAGTTGCGCGTATGTACTCTTCTTTCGCAACTTCCAGGTCTTGAAATAGCCTCTTGGGCGTGTAAACACGGACCTGAAAATGAAACCAATTGTAACTTTTGATATTTTGGAGCATTCTCAAAACTAATTGAGGTTACCGAGCAACGAAGCGGTGTCAAATTACTGCAGTAAAGAAATTACCGCGGGATCAGAATGGTTTCCTGAACATAGAGCAAAGCGTAGTAGTGGTTCAGGCTGTTCAATTGCAAATGCCTGTCTTTCGTCTCCCGTCTTAAACTTGGATCTTGACACCAGTAAAAATCGAAGCCACTGCAAGCACAATTGTTAGAGATTTCATCACTTCTGTTCCCAGTTTTGAAAAGATAAATTTGAAGTTCAAACAGGTAAAATAAAAAAGTTGCTTTTTAATTTACCTGTCCAGGCAAAGACATAGGACACCCGAGAATGCAATTCTGTATTGTGTTCACGCTAACTACGCGACCTCCAACATTATAGGCAGCCTGAATTAACACACTCGCGTAAGAAGAAAAATACCAAAGCGAAAACTGTAAAAAAGAAGACGGATGAGAGCGCGTCCTACTTTCAAAACTAGATAGGTTCTCTTCATATTGTTTTGTGGAATTCCATTAGCCAAAAATGTCTGTAAATGGAAAAGCATATCACCGATCAGTAAAAACCGATTCACAAGTATGGAATGGTCAGTAACTTTTACGACCTATTTTAAGAAACTGAGCGTACATGCATCACAAGCGCGTTGTGTATGTTAATCCAGAACGCTAGCTTCTCCTCGTGTTTCAGCTTCCGGGGATCAACTTCTTCTAATTTACTTATAAGTGATCTACGCACATTAACAAGGTCAATCAGCATTTAGATAAAAGTTGGATAAAAACCAATTTCAAGCCAAATTTACGGGAGACTGACCTGAATTTTAGCAATAAGGGCTCAATATCAGCTAAGCTCTGGCTATCATTATATATACAGGGGACTTCAATCATCGTGCTGTAAGGTCCACTGAATTCCTTTAGTCCTTCAACGTGGAACGGGTTATCCAACTGTACATCAAAAGATGAGTCTCTCCTGAACCCTGGACTCCACATTTCACATTGATCTTTCGGAGAAAATGCACTCGCTGATGATAAAGAGCTTGGGGATGAGAGGACATGATTTGTCGAAGGCGGATCTCCAAGCTTGTAATAGATCGAGGAGATGCATTTTATCATGTCCTCTGAGAGTTTATTAGGTGTCTCGGGAACGTGATCGGAGATACGAGCGCCAAGAAGCTCGGCCAGGCTAACCACGTTCGGTGCAGCATTTTGAGCATACTGCAGCGAAAAAACATATATAGGTCACATTTCATCTGTCAATGACATAACCAAATACTATACTCCCTCCGTCTGAAATTAGAGCATCTCCGATAGCTTATGCAAATCCCAATGCTATGCAAAATTTAAAGAAGATGGTAAAAATTTGAACTCCAATAGACGATCCATGTACCCATGCATTTTGAAGAACATGCATCTTCCTCTCGTTAATAACTAGCAAGAAAGTAGGCATGCGAATTCTATGTGTCTGTCTCTCTCCTCTTTTTACATTCTAATTAATTTAATAAATTACTCTATAACTGAAATCGTAAAGTACATTACATTATTGTCATCATTACTCATAATTTAAAACGTGCAAAATTTTACACAGTCATACATTTTACTATTGGAGATGCCCCCATTTGACTTTTCAGCAGCACTTTGACTAGTTAATTTGATTGGTAAAATGACAATTGACTTTTCAGCGTCACTTTGACTAGATAATTTGATTAGTAAAACGATTCAATGATTGTTGATCTTTCTATATGATGTAGACATGATGAAAAGATTAACAAGTTTTCGCAACCTTTTACTCTTCGAGTCAAAGTGGTATTCAAAAGTCAAATGGGAGTGGCCCAACAATTAGGGCATCATCATTATGATCATGTATGGTGACCGTCCAAGATTGCGCACACAGCATATTCCGAATTCACAATATTCTGATGTGGGACAAGATATTACAGTCATTACAATTAACACGGTAAAAAGAAGGTTACCTCCATCATGGACGGAGGTTGAGAACGGCAAGCGCGGACTGCATTTCCTAGCGTCTCGTCCCGAGAAGTGTTATTCGACGGGACCGGACGCTGCGGAAGTGACGAGTGACAACGTTGTACCCCGGTATCAACAACCTCTCTTTCTCCTCCACGAGCGGAATCTTTCAATTGGCGGGGCATCGAATGACTACCTCTTTGAAAAGTGTAACTTTCCCTCTTTGGTTTGACGTCGGATTGGCAAGCTCGTAAACACCTTCCTCTTGGCGTAGTTGATTGCGAGTTTGATTTTTCGTCTCTTTTAGACGGAGACAAGGACGACGAGCTTTGTTGATCGAATGCTTTGCGGTACAATGAGAGAAGATGGTGCTCTAATTGGACTACTTCCACCTCAAGCACCGCAATTTCTCTGATTAATTTCGTTGCTGGCTGCGAAAAATTCACAAAAGTTTGATTTAGTTCTTGAACTGAGAGAATTACTTTAAAAAAAAAATGCAATACGGATCATGACAAGAAGCGACAACCTTAGAGATTATCATCTCATTATGCACATCGTGAGAGGACGAGGATGAGTTATATCCCTGTGCTTTCTCAAGAGCACCGCGAATGGCAACTTGGTCTTGTAACCTTTTCTCAAGCTGCAATATCTGCACAAAATTTGTAACAGATTTTAGGTCAATGTCACCTAATTATTGAGCTTTCTTTGTTGATTTTTCCGACATTACGAGGACGGATAAATACGAATCCATACCTCTTGCCTTAAGGAGTTATGGACTCGAGAGCGAGGAGAGCGATTCTTCTCGGACACGGTCTCAAGGGATTCCTTCATGTTCCTCTTCACCTAATGACAAATTGACTCACCAAATTAGTAGATTCAACAAAATCAATTTACATTACCATAATGCTAAGCATTTCGTTGAACTATGCTATTAATTTGACCAAGTTTAAAATAAATGAGATAAGAGAGAGGCTTTCTTACTATCTTTAGGTGCTGTGAATCTTCCAAGAAATGGTCCAGCTTGTTATCTTCTTCAACTCCTCCTTTATCAGGAAAGCTATCATTGCAAAAACAAAGAACCCCCATTAGTACAATTGATTAGTAGTAGAAAGTAATAAATCTACATGCCCAAAGGGTGAACTTTAAAGAATCAAAACCAAGAAAAGTTTTCAACTTTCCAAGAACACCTCAACCTTTTCATTTAACTAAAAAGTTGTTTCACTTTCTGATGCAGATCAATAAACAATGTGGTGGATTTATAAAAGTTTATGCTTTCAAAGCAAATCTTGCATCTACATCAAACACTAGTACTACAGGAAATGGTTACCTCTTAGAACGCTTATGCCCAGAAGCCTCAAACCCCATCGTTGAAAGCCAAAGGAAACAGAGTCTTTTGCAGGAACAAAATGTGACCCAGGTGAGATACTTAGGAGATGAAAAGAACCCACAAATCCAAGTGACCCAATAGGCCCTCAGAAGGCTATGTTCTCTCACTCAAGACCCAATTTTGTTGTGTTCCATCGCATTGAATGCACACAGTACAAGGGTGGTAATCGATAACAGAAGGTCTGAAAACAGAGAAAAACAGAGCAATGATGCCCTTTGCCAAATGCGGCTAAGAGAAGGAGAAGAAGACTCTTTTGTCTTTTGACTCGGTGAAGAGGAGGTTCAGTAATCAATTAGAGAGGGGTTAATTCACAGTTGGAAGATGTTAATGGACAAATCAGAATGGGGAAAGAACAGGGAGATGAGAGAAATAATTTAATGGTAGGGGGTTTAATAATAAGATTGGATTCAGAAAGAAACAAACAAATGACAACCTAGAAAACCATATTCTCTACTCTTGTTGGGAAGCAAGTGGTAGCCGGTGAGTGTTCCCTCCAGTGTTTTGTCATGATATATATGGGCTTGTTTGTTTACAGGATAACTAGGGTGGACAGAGATTTGATGGTCTAAGTATAGGTTTATCTGATGTTTATTTGGAAATAAATTAATGGGGTCTCTTGTGACATGACAGTTTCCCAGCCGAGCTAACTGAGTTTCGGCAACCTAGTATCTGGATGAAATCTTAAGTCATGCATACAGTTGCATGTGTCTTCCCTTTACATTTTTTTTTAAATATTCTGAATATATGATATATTGATGCTGTGTAATACGTTCGGAAATTGTAAACACTTGGTGTCGAATAAACATGTGCATATGTTAAGGGTGCACACGGGAGATTCATTCATTTGACCTTCAAAATATCGGTAGTTGATATGTTAAAGGTGCACACGGGATTAAATCTCACGTGTGCAATAGCCAGCGAACCACTACATTTTTTTAGAATTCATAGATTTATAGTTGTAACTAAAAGACTGATGGCCATTGAACTTGAAATCTCTCTAGAGCAAGTGCTCCTGATACGTTCACCTGGACCCGACATTCTCATTAGTTTATTTGTTTTTCAACTTCTTATATGAGAATTACATTAGTAAAAACTGACATATATTATAACTTAGCATATGAGTTCTAGAGTGAATTATTAAAAATCTTTACCACTTAACGAGTTCACTTGATATCGAACTTCATTCATAACATAGCCACAAAATTGCTCAAATTTCTAGCCATGTTTTTTTTAACTCAAAACTCAATTTATGTGTTTTCTCCAACAAGCATTGTCACAACTACTTTCACATATACATCAGAAAATAACACAAGCTTTTTAGTGGGCACAAGTAAAAGCAATTAAGCTTTATGGGTACTGTCTTTCTCGTCTATGACTCTGTGTTTTGTCTTCGAGCACCCAGGAAACTAACGTTTGTCAACGGAATCCACAAGAACTAAAGCGGTGTTTGGATTGTGTAACTTCTCAAAGTGATGTTTTTGGGGGGTTGCATCAATAAACTTGGTTGGAAAGAGAGATGATAGAAGAAGAATCGTCAGGTCGTCAGGCCTTTCCTTTTGTCCTCACTTGAATCTACTGAGAGAAGAAAAAAGAAACAACTTCTTGCTGAGACAACTTCTTTAATCAAGAACCTTTTTTAAGAAACCTTTTCTGTCTTTTTGTTGGTAATTGAGAGAGAGGCTAACTTTTTCAATCATAGAGGGATTGGAAAAAGCAAAGTGTTCATGGTGAGTAGAAAGCTCCATTGCACACAAGCTGGAAAGAGTATGGTTGACAATCTTAGGTTCTAACCAAGGCTTCAATTCTTACACACTTTCAATATCGATTGTAGTTGTTAGGAATGATCCAAATACCGAACTAGCAAACAATTGTCGAAATAATAATTGACGGAACAACGGAGGAAGGCATGACAAGGAATGAGCAAGGTTGTCTGGATCGCGGATCGCTGGGGAATGGGAACGCGAAACGGGATCGCGAAACGCGATACCATATGGAATTCGGTTCGTTAGGGGTACGTTTCTTCGGATCGCTCGTGCGGAACGAAATTCGCTAAGCCGGATCGCGGAACGCGATCTCGGATCGATTTATTTTGTTAACATGTGGTGCTACAATGTCTTAAGACTCTAGAGTTAAAAATATACTACATCCGTTGCGGCTTTAGGTATATTAAAATATCAAATAAAATTCTTTCTCAAAAAAATATCAAATAAAATAATATATATATATATCAAATAATATATATATATATTAGAAGTAGAAAATAATATAATATGTAATAGCTGTACTCCAAACAAAAAAATTAAATAATCAAGCAAGATACTACAGACCGACTCCTCAGGAAAGTCAAAAAAAAATGCGGGTGCTACAGTACGTCCTGGCCCCACCACTAATAAATCGGTTTTAGCCGGTAATTACAGTTTTACCAGCAAAAAGACAAAAAAATTGGCCGAGGGCGCAGTCATCAGGAAATCGGATAGAAATGTAAAAAAAAATGGATAAAACTGTAAAGTTCAAGATAAAGTTAAAGATAAAAATAATTAAAAATAGATAAAACTGAAGTGAAATGGACGAAACTGAAATGGATCAGATAAAAACGTAAACAGTGCTCAACAACTAAGCTATTACAATAGATTTGGAAGCACCGAAGCTTAAAAAAAAGATATATAATTTGTGATACATAAGCAATGGACACAAGCACACCTTGCGATGGTCGTTTTACCTGAAAAAATAACAAGTATTGTAAAAAGTAACGCAAATGCAAGAATGGTGATGCATTTGTGTGCTATCCTTTAACTCTTTAGCATTTCTTCATTTTCAGATTTCATGTTGCCTCGTATTTGCAATAATCGTGGACCATCGTTGCATTGTTTCCTCGAAAAAAGCATGGTGGTTCTTCATCGGCCCGTACAAAGTAGCCGTATTGAGACCCCTGAGGTAGTGGGCACCGGAAGAAATCTCTACATGGGTTCCTTGTGTGATGACATGTTGTTCTCATCACTCGTATCCTTTTATAGTTACAATATCTTGGTCGAGAATCGGTGTTACGACGAAATTGGTGGGAGGAGAACTTGAAGGAGGTATGTGAAATGGTGGTAATGAGAAGTTGGGGATATTAGGAGGAGGATAAGATGATGGAGAGGATGTGTAAATGGAATATCTCATTGTGCAAGAGGGGGTTGGTGTATAAGTAGAAGAAGTGAATTGGTGGTTTATTGTTGGAAATAAATGGGGAGTAAATTTTCCATAATGACAGGTTTGACTACTCTGTAATCAAAGAGCAAGTCTGAGCTGAGTAACACAGGGAAGGAAGCCATGAATGTGGTCAGGAGTGATAACTAATGTTACAAAATAACAGATAAAAGAGCAAAGCAGACAAACAGAATTGATAAACCATCAGAAAACCTTGTCAACTCTCTGAACAAAAATCATACGAGTTAATTTTTTGAAACCACATTCACCATTACAACCACAATATCCGGCACCACCCAAATGATTCAACAACAACCAGTCAATTCTTTTCAAAACAAACACAAAACCACAAACGAGATGAAAATGATGGACTGCCTCACTCAAATGTAACTACCGAAATAAGCTGCAAGGAGCGTAGGTATCTTCATGTACTTCTTGGCGAATTCCTTCTCATTTTTTTCTTGAGATTTGAAGTTGTTTAGATCCGCAAGAAGGGTTTCCCTAAGGTCGTTGTACACAGAACGATCAATGAAATTGGAAACCTCGATCATAAGATAATTTTCACTTGGGACATGAAGTCAATCATCTGCAGACAATTTAGAGAACCAATAGGATAAAAGTGTAAAACAAATAGAAATCTATGTTAACATTTTAGTGAAGCAACATAACATTGATTGTGTACTAAGAACCAAGGAGCCTCAAGCTTTCATGAAAAATTCTTGGATATAGTAGCCACTCTATTGGATATATGGACAAGATATGCAGTGTTGCTTCATCGATAAAATCTAAAAACAATAAGATTGATAGTTTGATTAGTCAGAAACATTCTAACGTAGAAATGATGCATACTATTTAAAAGGTACCCTCAGGTCTGACTTTGTTGACATGCCCTGAATAGTCTCACGGCTCGTATAGAAATACAATAAGCATTCATCGACTTCCAGTATTCTTGCCAACATAAAGTTAAACTAGCCCTGCATCCTTACTTTTGGGAGGTTCTTTTTGGCCCCTTGAAAGTCTCTCTCTCCCTCTTCCTACTCCTACTCTGTTCATTGGACTGACATTGTTTTTTTAGGGTAGAAGATGACACCTTGGGTGATCCATGAGCATGACTGATGGGTGGGGAAGCTTCCACCTTTGGGTGATGTATGATCAGGCTTGTCTGAAGTTGAAGATACTTGAACTGGAGACTCGGGTGGAGGCTTGTTGGGTGTGTCCTACACTCACATAAACAAACGGATAGAATAGATAAGCAGATTTTACAAGACATAAACATAATACACAGAACAATGTGTAATACAGGTTGCAAACCATTGAAAATGTTGTAAGCCCTAGCTGGGTGCTATAAGCTTTTATCCAGAAAGGGTTTAGGTGCTTTAAGTTTTTATCCAAACAGGGTTAGGGTTTATATGCTCTAGGATTTGGTCCAATTATGATTTACAGATCATATGCTTACGTTTCACTTCTTAGTTTCAAACAGACCATGTTACAAGCTAGGCTTATGGTTTAAGATTGAGTTTCGTTGGGATTGAATGATTTGACTTTTTTATGACAACCATATTGTATTAAATATGTAGTTAACATGAATTTATATTGTTGAAGTTGTACAATTTACATCAAAACACATTTTAGAAAAAATGATTTTCTCCAACATGGGAACAAGTATCATATTTCATGTTGAATTATAAGTTTTAGAAATTCTCAATAATGTTTACACAGTTATCTGTTTTCTCTTGCAGGTTAACCAGTGGCTCAAGACTAATATCTGCCTTTAACCTATGTGAACATGGTTGTTTCTCCTTTACATTTGACTCATAGTTTAACTTTTGAGGTATTTGGGATATAATACATGATACATATTTATAAATATTTAATGTCTAAATATTTTGTAAAAATATTAAAATAAAATACAAAGTACAAAACTTGGATACGTAGTTTAATACGTTAAAGGTGAAGATGTGACGAAACACATTAGTTTCACAATCATCCAAATTGAAACTTATTCTTCTGGGAGATAGGTAACACAATATTTCCGTTTACCTTCACTCTTATCGTGGACAATCATACTTATGTGGTTCACAGGGCTACAGCTGATGACAGCTTCATATACAATATCATTGAATATAAGTTACCACACTTAGAATTGGTAGTATCCACTTGTATCATCCCATTGACATTGACTATATATTGTAGTATTGCTATAGTAGATACGTGGTTATGACATCCACTTTCCAATGGTACTATCACACTTGTATATTATGGCAAGGATCCATTGACCAAATTCCATCACACTTAAATATTATTGTATCCACTTCCATGCTTGAATTACAATGCATTGTATAGTATATGTATGTAAGTTTCATCCTTGTATTATAATGGACAATCATTCCTGGCGGTGATAGGATTTTAGGTGAGCACATCCTCATACGGATGGTCATTAACCCATTGCTATCATAAGTACATTACAGATGGTATTCACTTGTCATATATATGGAAGTTTCATACTTGCATTACAATGATTTGTATTGCATGAATGGAAGATTCATGTTTGCATTACAATGTATATAAGTCTTACATTTTTGTGGGGTTGTTAATGAGAACTTATTCTTAAAGATGTTTATTGACCAAAATATATCACACATACAAATCTACATGTTATTTTGAACGAGAAGGACAACATGATATAAAATTATGTCAAATTTACTCTCTGGACTGTTTAATATTTTATCTGAAAGTTCTTGAATACGATCCAAAGTGTCTACACATTTATCTGCCGTCAATCAATGTTAACTATGTTTCTCTTGTTAATTTTTGGTGGTATAACATTAGCTTTCGCGTGTTTATGCTCATTATTAAGCCCTGAGCCATAACAAATAAAGTCAATAATTTTCGTATGCAGCCATGTTTTACACTAGGATCGTGTATTCAAAGTTCAAGGAGTAAGCAATGAAGGTAAACCACTACAAATTTGTTGACATTCAATAGCTACCTGGATATGAAATGGATGCAATCTGTGTCACAAGGGATAAGGAAATGGCATCTCTAGTAAGTTCATACAATACACTATATGTTATTGTCGCTTTAAAATATTATCTTCTTGTTATATGTTTCTTTCCGGTACTACAAGAAATATCTGATGTTCTTTGTTTACTGAGCAATTTTTCCCAGTACTAGTTTATCTTTCTCAGTATTTAATGTTCCTATCTATGTTAACTATGTTTCTCCTGTTAAATTTTTGTGGTATAACATTAAATTTCGCGTGTTTATGCTCATCAGTAAGCCCAGAGCCATAACAAATAAAGTCAATAATTTTCGTATGCAGCCATGTTTAACACTAAGATCGTGTATGCAAAGTTCAAGGAGCAAGAAATGAAGGTAAAACACTACAAATTTGTTGACATTCAACAGCTACTTGGATATGAAATGGATGCAATCTATGTCACAAGGGAGAAGGAAATGACATCTATAGTAAGTTCATACAATACACTATATGTTATTGTCGCTTTAAAATATTATCTTCTTGTTATATGTTTCTTTCCGGAACTGCAATTGAAATATCTAATGTTCTTTGTTTACTGAGCAATTCTTTCCAGTACTACTTTATTTTTCTCAGTATTTAATGTTTCTATCTGAAATTTCAAGTGAAATATCAGAATGGCTTGAATTTTGCTCTGTCATCACACCATTCTCTACCAACGAGATAATATCATGCTCTACTGTTTCTGCATGAGGTTTGAGTAATCACAGATGGTTTGTGGCTACATTAGTTTTGTGCTCTTCCATAAAGGAGTTCAATTTATTCCGAAAATGTCATTATCGAAATGATGGAAAAAGACGGATAGTGACTTCTACATGAATGATCCAGCCATGAAGAACCCGAAAAACAAGACGGTGTGACGATCCAAAAACCCATGCATTTAGTTGGGATTGCATGAAGGTAAGAATGGAGTTGATTAGTGACTTGAGTCAAACATCACAAGAGACTTACAACTATTGGTGAGAACATGTTGACTCGATGATAGGGAGTCTCAAGAACATTATTTTGAAGCAAGAAAATGAAGAGTTTGTGGTTAATGTCAACTCGCAAGAGTATGCTCACGTAAGACCTCCATCTAAAGGGGATACAAAACTCAAAGGGAGCTTCAAAAATGTTCGAAATAAGTGCGGGAGATGTCAAGAATATGGACACAATCGAACTACATGCCAAAAATACTCAAGTTGGTGTTTCCGGTTAAGATGTCGGCCAATCGAAAGCCCTATCTCAATTAACAAAACAAACGATGATTTCCAACGCCAATTACAACTGGTATGGGGAATGAGTGACCAATACTCTTTCGGGGGTGTTTGGGATGACTGGGTTTAATTTATTCAAGGACTAAATTAAATATGTGCATGTTTTGTTGAGTACCTTGACATTTTTATCCGTTATTTGGTCTGTTTTGTCCGATGTTCTAGTGTGTTATCTGATTCTAAGCGTGTTTATCCACTGTTGTAAAATTTTGATAATTATGAATCCGTTTCTTTACATTTTTATCCGATTCAGCGATTTTTTATCCACTGGGGGTGGTGACCTGCTACAACAGGTCACTTTCCCATGAATTTCCGCGTTTTTTTGTCTTGTAGTGGGGGGGACCACAAATTTTTTAATTGCAGCCACCCACCTTGGACGTAAACTAGACAGTCCCCAAAAAAAACCTTTCACATGATGGGGCCCACCATTAAAATAAATCACTAAATTAATGCAGTTTTTGACCAAGGCAAAAATTCTCGTATCCCACAACGAAACTTCTTCGACTTTCTCTCTCCCCAACGACGAAAGCAGAGTCCAAAGTCGGCGACGAAGATCGGAATCGATGGCGCAGGGACGAGCTGGTGCAACTGCGAAATCCGACGCCGGTGAGGAAAACGGAATAGGCAGCGCTTGGTATAGTTTCTTCTCTGCATTTAGGTCGAACTTCTTCTTCTATGTTTCTACTAGGGCGCCGGAACGCAACAAACTCCGATCCGGATTGCCGGCGATCCGCGATTGGGATCGGACGATCCAGATTGGAGTTCGCCGGTGGGGTAGCGAATTATGGTAACTCTGGGAATGAGATGCAGATCTGTTTGGTTGTGCTCTCACGAGCTCTAGGCCAGCTCGCACGAGCTCTAGGACAGCTCGCACGAGCTGGTTGACCTCGCAAAACTCTGGTCCAAGCTCACATGAGCTGCTTTGGCTGGGCAGAATTCGGGGTTGTTTCCTTCTTCTATTTTGGTAACGGTTGGTTACTTGGGACTCAAGCATTGTACCCTAGGTCCATAAATTGATTCTAGGTCATGGCTTTAGCTAGAGTGGTGTATCGTGATTGTAATTGGCACTCATCAATCAATCGGTTTCTTTTGGTTGTAGATGTAGCTAGCAACTTTGCTAGTGAACCACGTTAATTTTATGCGTGCTTGTTCATCGTTTTTCATCGTTCTTGCTCAAATAGTTTGGTTATAAAAAGTGGTATTAGAGGGTGGTCGGGTTAGGGTTTCGAGAGGAACGATGTCGGGTTTAATGCTCAAGATCGTCATTTTGATGGGAAGAATAGGGTCAGTTTGTGGCAGATAAATATGTGTGCTTTGTTTAAGCAT
Source organism: Linanthus parryae (assembly GCA_023055425.1). Classification (NCBI taxonomy): domain Eukaryota; kingdom Viridiplantae; phylum Streptophyta; class Magnoliopsida; order Ericales; family Polemoniaceae; genus Linanthus; species Linanthus parryae. Next base: position 46,742,927 of record JALGPY010000007.1, on the reverse strand, counting down.
CAAGATCTTTAGATGCCATTGGCAAACAAGACATGCGTAGATACAACCACCCCGGTATTTGTGAACGAGGAGAAGGCGATGTTGGAATAGATGCCCTAGAGGCAATCTTATTTAGTATGAACTAGACCTGGCAAAATGGGTGGGTCAGTCGGATTTGGGTTGGGTTTATATGAGTTGGTTTTAATTGGAGCATTACCTAATTAAGCCCATACTTCTGTTGGGATTTTTTGGGCTAAAACTTATGGGCTTGGTTATTAGTGGGTAGTCCCATCTAAGCCTAATCTGGACAAATTTGTTTTTAACAAAAGCCCAATGACAACCTTAATGAGAAAGCCCATCATCTAACCTAGTCATAGTCAAATTACCAAAATCGCCCTGAACATGTTATATCCTCATCCATCTCCTGTAAACACAATTTCTTACTAGCAGTGCACGGCGCCGTCATCATCGCCGACCACGCACCCGTCGAGCTTCCGCCGCCGCCGTCGTGCTTCACCCGCCGCCGCCGTCGTGATTCATCCGCCGCCGCCATGCTTCTGCCGCCTCCGTCATCGTCGTCGCCGTACTCCTGGTGTTCGTCGCCACACCGATTGACACAATGTAGTTCCTCGTCGACTCGTCGGGACCCGTGAGCTGCCACACCGTCGATACAACCACCACCACCACCACCACCACCACGGATTCCATGGATTCCGGCGGCCAATTTCTGTATTTCTTCCCGAAATTAGCAGAGGAGTTGGAACGGCGGCGTTCCTAGGCGGCGGAGTGCTAAAGCCGCCGTTGTTTCTTGGCGGCTGAGTGCCTTCGTCCGCCATCGCCGCCGCGTCCATGGCGTTCGTCACCATCACCATCGTCGTCCTCATCCCCTTCCTGTTCACCTCTCCGTCGTTTCTTTCTCAATCACCAGTTTTGTTTCCTTATTATTATTATTATTATTATTATTATTATTATTATTATTATTATTATTATTATTATTATTATTATTATTATTATTATTATTATTATTATTGTTGTTGTTTTGAAAAAAAAAGTATAAATAAATGTTTTCCATTATATGTTTTCTGTACGGTACTTTCTAGTTTGAAATCTACTCTCTTTAAACTTTGAATCAGCCCAGTTTTGTTTATGAAGTGTTTCAGTTTTGATAATACAATGTTTAGATGGGTTTTATTGGGTCCTTGGACAAAACCCAAAAAGTCCATCTATATAATGGGCTTAAATGGGAGGGTCCATTAATACCTATTTAATAAATAGTCAGGACCCAACCTATTTATAAGTTGGGTATGTGGGCTGGCCCAATGGGTAAAAGTCCATTTTGCCAAGTCTAGTATGAACATTACTTTTGGCTAGAATAATCATTGTACTATTTACGGAGATATTTAATATAATGAAGTCCTTAGATTACAAATGTGTTGTTTATCTTATATATCTCTAGTCAATTATACTGATAAATAGGACGATCAAATATAGACTAGTATGGGGTAGGATTGATATAGAGATACCACGATCAACCAGTTGGGTATGCACTAAGGGTAATAATCATATTGGATTGACCCACAACAAGGAGGCTACATACAATTAATGTAAAGTCACAAGTGCTTCTCGTTGTGAAAATGGTATTGTCATCCTTAGACTTGAAGTCACTAGATCCTCTAGTTGTGGAATATTGTGTTTTAATATCTTCAAACGCTACATAGTGACTGGGTAGCAATAAAAGCGCTTATCAGACACAATAGGAAGCAAGCTTAAAGATGGTAGTGATGTAGATAGAATTTGTCCCTCCTGCATAACGGGAGCAAATATCCACGGCACTCGAGGGATGGTGCTTATAGAATGTCTGGCCAGACTCAGATAAATCAATATGGGATATTGATGTTATCTGCATGGATAAGACTATTCCCAGGATCGAGAAACCATGGATTGGATATAAGAGTGAGACTTGTATGTCTCGTGTCCATTCCGGATATAGAGACAAATGGATGAGACAATACTTGCACAAAGTTTGTCGGATTACTGACTATTTCTTTTAGTTGGGTGGCCTTGATGTGTTACTAGACACCGCTCCATGTTAGTAATCATTACTACCAACTATGTAGAAACCTATGGGGTCACACGCCATATGGATTAAACTAGACTTGGGAATTAATTAATATGATTAATTAAAAGGAAGGATCAATACCCAACTACTTACAAACTTAGTAGGACTAATTTGCAAGTTGGACTAATCCGTGTATTGACAAGATTAGGAGAGGGGCCTTTATGTAGTTAACAAGGAGTTGTTGGAATATATAAAGGACACTCCCAGCTTCTTAATAATGCTCATAACATACATTGAGTAAGAGAGAACAAAGCAAGGAGAGAGATAAAGACAAAAGGGCCGAACCCCCTTGTCCGCCCCTACCCCTTCGGCCACCAAGAGAGGTGAAACCTTCTCTTGGTTTGTTTGTTTCCACCGGTTGTTAGCACAAGACGTGTAGGAATCTATATCTTGATCCTAGGCGTGGACTAGTTGTAGAGACGTAAACAATATTTTGTGTTTGAAGTCATCCATGAGACAAACAAGGTAATCGTTACTATAACATAATATTGTTATGATGTCTCTTCCTCTGATCCTTTGAGGGTCTTGTGCGGATATTAATTATTGATTTTCCTCTGCGTACTCCGTTACAAAACCCTACAGTGGTATTAGAGGCACAAGTCGTAGAGCATAACCATGTGTTATGATTATGTCTATTTTACACTTTAATTATTATTTTTCTCATAAAACGGACAAATCAAGCATAATTGATGTAATTTGAATATTAGTCAACCCAACAAGACCTAATTTTACATAAGATGTAGAAAGTAGTGAATTTGGATCACATAGGATGTGAATTTTTGGATCTAGAAAACTGGGGTTTGGGCACAAGGTTGAAAAAAGAGGTTTTTCCGATTTGGAAACAACAAAACTTGGGCAACAAGGAAGAAGGGGTTATTTTGGAAACAACTCCAGGAGGTTTCGTCCCCCTAGGGGACCGTCCCTCCTCTTCCTTGCCTCCCAAGGTAGCCACGACCAAGGGGCAGGGCCTCCCTAGCGCACGACCTAGCCGCGTGGGCTAGGGGCCGGCTGGCCCAAGACTTGTGGTGGTCCTTTAGGGGTCGGTCCATAGTGATGGTGGGCCCTCTTGGACCAGTTTGACCCTAGAATGTCCAAAATCAACTAAAATTGACAAAGCGCATTAAAATTGGATTTTAACTGTTTATGTGCTATTCCCATGCTGATTAGATATGGCCTTAGATGTGGATGTTGTGAATGTTTAATTTTGTGGTTTTTTTTATGGCCTGCGAGCCGATAAAATTAATGTAATAGTTAATTAGGTTTTACGGCCTGCGAGCCGGTCTTCTTCTAAACTTGTGAGATCTTTCTATTTAGTATAGATGCTAGCTAGTATTAGATAGAATAGATGATAGTCAATACATGGAAAAGAAGAAGCCTAAAGAATTAAAGGACCACAAGATGGAGCATTCCACAAGGTTAAGAAGCATTCCACAAGCTATGGAGCATGGACCAAAAGATTGAGGCACATGGAGATGAGCTTGCTATTTTAGAGTTAATATCTCATTGGCTTGGGAATATCTTAGTCTATGAGGCCATATCAATATCACTTTGTTGTTGTTGTTGTTGTTGTTGTTGTTGTTGTTGTTGTTGTTGTTGTTGTTGTTGTTTATTTATTGTTTTATTATTTATTGTTGGTGTATGGACGATGCATGCAAAATTGATAATAAGATAATTAACAACCCGGATCTTTTATTTTGGGATTTTCCAACCCAAATAAGTAGATCAGTTGATATGGATCAACAAAACAATTAAAATTGAAAGAAAAAATCTCTCAAATTTAATTATTGCGTTTTACCTTCTCGTTACTTAAACACTCATCATGATCATGCTTTACCAAGCTTGTATGTGCCAAATCAGGGCGACTTGGTTCATCATGGTGTGATGCGATGGCACAAGCAAGTAATGTGCAAATTGTTGAGTAAGAGGTTGGACGCAACTGGGTGATTTTAATAAGGTTAAAAGTCCATAGGCAACTTATTAGGATTATCTATGTGATAGATAAATAAGGAGTTATTTGCCCAATTGAATCGACAATTGCATAAGGATTCAATTGAAATTGTTCCTACCTAAATAACTAATTTTTGGGTGACTTGCCAAAGCAAGCTCAAAAATAAGTGAAATATGGATCTTGGCCCCACTAGAAAATATAATGATATTTCCCCCATGAATATTGAGGGTTATTAATTCGAAAAAATAGTGGGAGATAGGTTTAATAATCTAGACATTATTAAATATATTTATTTGTTCAAACAATACTAAAACTTGTATATTTCTCATTTTGTAGAATTTAAATGACAAACAATTCATCGAATTCATCACATTCCCTACGATCCGTCCTTGAGAAGAACAAGCTCTCTAGAACAAACTTTCTAGATTGGTACAGGAACTTGAGAATGGTTCTCAAGAAAGAAAGAAAATGTACACTCTAGAGGAAGAAGTTCCTGCAGGTCTTGAAAATATTACCCCTGTAGCCCTAAAGGCTCATCAGAAGTTTGTTGACGATGCTAATGATGCGGCTTGCCTTATGCTTTGCACCATGAACTATGAGCTTCAGAAGCAACATGAGATGTGGCTGCGTTTGATATGATCATTCACTTGAAGCAGCTCTTCGAAGAGCAGGCAAGGGTTCAGCGATATGAAGTTTCCAATACATTATTCAAATGTCATCTGTTAGAGGGAAACCCTGTGGGGCCTCACGTGCTCCGTATGATCGGGTACTTGGAGAGCCTCACAATACTAGGATTTCCCGTAGGCTAAGAGTTGGTGAATGATTTCATCTTGCAATCGTTGCATGATAGTTATAAGCAGCTCATCATAAACTATAACATGAATGAAATCTTCAAGCCTCTGCCAGATCTACTAAATATGTTGAGGACATATGAACAATGAATCAACTAGGGAAAGGGCAAGACCATAAGGATGATTAGAAAAGGAAATAGCATAAGGTTTGCTTCTACCTCCAAAGGGAAAGGCAAGTCAATTGTCAAACCTAAGGAAGCTGCCCTTAAGGTGGCGTTGCCAAGGGCGTGACTAAGGGTGATTCTCACTACTGCAGTCATGCTGGACATTGGAATAGGATCTCCCCAAAATATATGGAGGATAAGAGGATTGGAATAGTGATTCCACCACCACCAGGTATTTTTTTATAGATGTCAATTTAACTATCTCTTCATCTTGGGTATTGGATACTGGATGTGGATCTCACATTTGTCAAAATGTGTAGGATCTAAAGAGAATTAGAAGATTGGCTAAAAGGGAGATATACATGTGCGTTGGGAATGGAGCAAAGGTTACTGCACTGGCGTGGGGTGTACGAAGTGTCTTTGCCATCAGGATTAGTATTAGAATTAAATAATTGCTATTTTGTGCATGCTATGAGCAGAAGTATTATTTCTATTTCTTGTTTGGACATGTAAGGTTTTACTATTTCAATAAAGGACAATTGTTGCTCCATTTGTTTTGATAGTATTCACTATTGTAGTGCGCAATCATTTAATAGGTTATATATCCTTGATCTAAGCAATCTTGTCTATAACATAAATACCAAGAGGATTAAAATGAATGATTTAAAAATCATGCTTATCTATGGCATTGTCGTCTAGGCCATATAAACGAGAAACGTGTATGTAGACTCGATAAGGATGGATTTCTACACTCATTTGATTTTGAATCATATGAGACATGTGAAGCTTGTTTATTAGGAAAGATGACAAAGTCCCCTTTCAATAAGAAAAGGTGAGAGGACTAGTGAGCAATTGACGCTCGTGCATACTGATATATGTGGGCCATTTACTACGTCTTCCGGGGGTGGTTACATCTATTTCATTACGTTTACTGATGATTTCAGTGGATATGGATTTGTGTATACCTTATGAAGGCCAAATCCAAATCCTTTGAAAAGTTAAAAGAATTCAAGAATGAAGTAGAGAAGCAACTTGGCAAAAGTATTATGGCTCTACGATCGGATCGTGGAGGAGAATACTTGATCCAAGAGTTTGAAGACTATCTTAGAGAGTGTGGGATCTTGTCCCAGCTCACTCCACCCGGAACGCCACAATGGAATGGCATGTCTGATAGGAGGAATCGATCACTGTTAGGCATGGTTCTATCTATGATGTGTCAAACTGATCTTCCATTATCATTTTGGGGCTACGTTCTATCGTGTGCAGCTTTCACCATTAACCGTGTTCAATCTAAATCGGTCATGAAGACTCCATATGAGATCTGGAGTGGGAGGCGTCCCACAGTGTTCTTCATGAGGATTTGGTGATGCGATGTCTATGTAAAACGTTTACAATCAAACAAGCTCGGGCCCATGTCGGATAAGTGTAAGTTTGTGGGATACCCTAAGGAAACTAAGGCATATTACTTCTACAATCAAACCGAGAACAAAGTGTTTGTTGCCCGGTCCCGCGTGTTTCTAGAAAGAGAGTTTGTCTCTAAAGAATCAAGTGGGAGGAATGTATAACTTGAAGAAGTTTAAGAACCACAAACCACTGATCCTACTATGGAACATGAACAGAAATCACAAGATGTTGTGGATGAACCTGTTCAAGTAACACAAGAGCTTCGTAGGTCAAGTAGAGTGCTCCAGGAGCCAGAGAGGTATGGACTTCTCGTGACTGAGCCTCGTGACGCGTTTCTCATAGATGATGAGCCTAATACCTATGGAGAGGCCATGAAAGGGTTGGACTCTCAGAAGTGGCTTAAATCCATGGAATCCGAGATGGAATCCATGTATACCAACAAAGTATTGACTTTTAGGGAACCACTCCAAGAGGCACTGCCCATACAGTGCAAATGGGTCTTCAAGAAGAAGACCGAAATGGATGGTAATGTGATTACCTATAAGGGCCGATTGGTGTAAAAATGATTCAGACTGATTCCTGTTATAGACTGTGATGAAACCTTTTCACCAGTCGCAACGACCAAATCCATTCGAATCCTACTTGCTACTACAGCTTACTACGTCTATGAGATTTGGTAGATGGATGTCAAAACATTTTTTCTGTATGGAACCCTCCGCGAGGATGTGTAAATGACACTGATAGCAAAAGCTATCGATAGAGAAGCAGTTCGAGAAGCTTCGGTCTCCAATTCAACAATTCTAGAAGCTGAGATCTCCAAAACTAGGGTTTCTACTAAATAAACTTAATTCTCATTCATTGATAATCAAAAGCTGAAGCAACACAACCTATAAATACTACTAGACAATCCTGGACTTAGAAACGTTTCCTTATCCGACTCATACTAGGATTCCAACTATCCTGAAATTACCTAAAAACCCCAAAATAATAAATAAACTTCCTAAATACTTAATAATTAAAATAATGACGAAAATTAACTAATTACGTAGCATAATCCTTGAGATAACTTGGTTGACAATGAATCCGGTCAGAACGTCGCACCGTAGTCGTGTCCTGGCCCGTATCAGACACAACCTGAGGGTTTTGTGGATCCAGAGCATGCAGATAAAGTCTGTAAGTTGCAACGATCCATTTATGGATTGAAGCAAGCTTCGAGGAGTTGGAATCGACGTTTTGATGAAGCAGTCAGAGAGCTTGACTTCATCAAGAATGAAGATGAATATTTTGTCTACAAGAAGGTTAGTAGGAGCTTTGTTGTATTTCAGGTCTTGTATGTGGATGACATACTACTCATTGGCAACGACATTTCCATGCTGCAATCTGTGAAAGATTGGCTAGGAAAGTGTTTCTCAATGAAGGAATTAGGGGATGTAGCTTATATACTTGGTATCAAGATCTATAGAGATAGATCGAGGAAGCTGCTAGGCCTAAGTCAAAGTACATATATACACAAGGTGTTGAATATGTTCAACATGAAAGATTCCAAGAAGGGATTCTCGCCCATGTCGCATGGAATCACTCTTTCGCTGAATGATTTTCCTTCCAATGAGATTGAGAAGGACCGCATGATTCGGGTTCCTTATGCTTAGGCTATAGGGTCCATCATGTACACCATGTTATGTACTAGGCCAGATGTGTCATACGCCTTGAGTATGACAAGAAGATATCAGTCTAATCCAGATGAGAGTCACTGGATTGCAGTTAATAACATCCTCAAGTACTTGAGAAGAACTAAGGATGCATTCTTGATCTATGGAGGGGATAAAGAGTTGCGTGTAATGGGTTACACGGATGCAAGCTTACAAACCGACAAAGATAATTTCATATCACAGTCGGGATTTCTGTATTGCCTGAATGGAGGAGTTGTGAGCTAGAAGAGTTCCAAGAAAGAGACGGTTGCTGATTCTACAACTGAGGCTCAGTACATTGATGCGAGTGGCGCAGCAAAGGAAGTTGTTTGGATTAAGAAGTTAATTACTAAGCTTGGTGTGGTTCCTAGCATTGTGGATCCAATAGAGTTGTATTGTGACAACATTGGAGCAATCGCACAATCAAAGGAACCCATGTCACACCAGAAATCCAAACACGTTCTCAGGAAGTTCCATTTTATTCGAGATATCATCGATAGAGGAGATGTGAATATATGCAAGATTACTGCAGATGAGAATCGGTCAGATCCTCTCACAAAGTCTCTTGTTCAGCACAAGCATGAAGGACAAGTAGGGTTTTGAATCATGGATGCGCAACGGAAACAATAATTAACCATGCAAAACCCTCCAAGGATCACAAGTCAAGAGACATAACGATGGTAAGGGAAGAAATCAATAATACACCTTAGGGTTCTCCGTTGATGACTTCAAACGCGAATTGTGTCACGTCTCTACGGTTGATCCACGTCTAGAGGTGAGATCTAGATCTTCCAATCCTTGGTGCTAGCCCGTAAAGAGGAAGAGGAATAAGAATCACGCAAAGCTAGACAAACCAAGGAGGACTCGGCCTCCTTTAGGGCCGACGGGTAGGGGCGGCAATCCCAAGGGGGTTCGGCCCCTTGTGGGATTTCTCTCTCTCTCCTTTTCTCTCCCACTCACTTATGTTATGAGCATTAGTGTGGGAAGGAAGGAATGAGCATCCTTTATATAGTCCAACAACTCCTTGTTAACTACCTAAAGGCCCTATTCTAGTCCTACTAGAATTCGGATTAGTCCCCTTTTGCAAACTAGTCCTAATCATGTCCATACATGGATTAGTTCTATTTGCCCATTAATCCTAATCATATATCTACATGAATTAGGCCACATTGGCAAATCCTAATCATGTCTCTACATGAATTAGGCCAACTTGCATATTAGTCCTACTAAGTTAGCAAGTTGTTGCGATTTGATCCTTCTAATTAATTAATCATATTAATTAATTATTTCCCAAGTCTAGTTCACCCATATATGGCGTGTGACCCCATAGGCTCTATTTAGTTGGTAGTAACTATTTACTAATATGGAGCGACCTCTAGCAAGACATCCATTCTAGCCAACAAATAGAATAGTCATCATGACAAACCTTGTGCAAGTAATTGTCTCATCCCTTTGTCTCAATATCCAGATTGGACACGAGACATACAAGTCACACTCGTATATCCAATCCATAGTTTCTCGATCCTGGGAATAGCCTTATTCGTGCAAATAACATCAATATCCCATATTGATTTATTTGAGTCTGGCCAGACATTCTATAAGCACTATCCCTCGAGTGGCCTAGGATATTTTTATCCCGTTATGTGGGAGGGAAAAATTCTATCTACGTCCACTACGATCTCTAAGCTTGCTTCTTATTGTATCCAGTACACGCCTTTATAGCTACCCAGTTACGGTGTAGCGTTTGACGCTACCAAGATCACAATAATCCACAACTAGAATATCTAGCGACTTCAATTCTAAGGATGACAATACCATTGCACCGCGAGAAGCGCTTGTGACTTAACATAACATGTATGTAGCCTTCTCGGAGATGGGTCAATCCAGTATACCATTACTCCTAATGCATACCCATGTGTTGGATCATGATATCTCCATACCAATCGAACCCCATACTAGTCTATAGATGATTGTCCCATTAATCATTATAATTTACTAGGGATATTTAAGAATATAACAATTATATTCTAAGGACTTCATTCATGTTATCATATCTCTATATCAATAACATAATGAATCGTAAATCCATAAATGTTACAATTAATTGATTGCCTCTAGGGCACAATTCCAACAGTCTCCCACTTGCACTAGAGTCAACCTCCTGCATCATATGCCTATTGATCTTAGCGCGGCCCTCCACGCTTACACTGCGTAGGGGCGAGACAGATGCTGGCACCTTTCAAATATTCACATCTCCTCCATCAACAATTTGATTGAGACTGAATATTCTGAATAAATGCATCTTATGCATTAATTTACTCAGTCCTCTATGTTAGAATCAGTGACTGAATCTTGCCTGGAATCTTTCCAGCTCACAGTCGCTCCCACTAAGGAAAAACTCAAAACTCGACTTGTAATCTGAATCTTCTTTGTCAGATTTGAAGTTCGCATCACTGTAACCCCTTACATCAAACTCTTCATATCCTCTATTTATCAAAAATTCATCCTTAGTGCTTCTCAAATACTAAAGGATAATCTTGATAATTTATCGAGTGACCCTCACCCGAATTTGACTGGTATCTTTGTGTCATGCCTTATGACACATCTAGCCTAGTACATTCCATGGCGTATCTCGTGAATCTAATTCATACGGTCCATTCCCAATCTAATTGGAAAGACAATTAGCCTTCCAAAGACTAATTCCATGTGACCTAAGCTATAACACCTTTGTCAATTTATGTACTATGAACTAAGCTATACACCCATCTTGATCTACCTCAATAGATCTTCACAAGTTGTTTTGCTTAAGTCTACCATTAGAAAGTCAACTCCCTAGTCAATCTGCGTAAGACTGCCAAGTAGGGGAAACATTCCCAATGATTTAGTACGTCACCACATACATGGCCAGAAACATAACTGTGCTCCCACTAACCTTCTTGTAGAAACAAGTCTCATATTCAATTTTTATGGAACCAAACTCCTTTGATTACATCATCAATTTGAAGAGTCCAACTCCTCAAAGCTTGATCCAATCTATAAATATAAATTGCTACAAGCAAGATGCGAATGGATTTAAGCATCATAATTGGGGAAAAGATTTTGTCATAGTCTATACTATGAGCTCACATGAAATCCCTTTCCTCCCAATTTTCCCTTAAAGGTAGTCATATTACCACCCATGTTGGTTTCCTCATAACCCACTTGCACCCTATGGGTCCTACCCTTCAGGTGGTTCCATCAAAGTCTATACTTTGTTGGTATACATGGATTCCATTTTGTATCCCATGGCTCCTAGCCATTTCTGAGAGTATGGCCCACATGTGGCCATCTCATAGGTTGTAGGCTCATCTCGATGAGCAATATATCACTGGTTATGAGAAATCCTTATTTCTCTAGTTCCTCGATATATCCTACCTGACCTACGAGGTTCTTGTGTTTTATGAGTAGGTTGCTCCACAACACCTTGTGATCCTGCTCATGTTCCATCAAAAAGATCAATGTTTTGTTGTGGTTCTTGAACTTCTTCAAGTTCTACTGTCCTCCCACTGTTTCTTTTAGAGACAATCTCTACCTTAGAAACATTGTGGTTCGAGAAACAAACAGTTTGTTCTCGATTGGGTTGTAGAAATAATATCCTTTTCAGGATATCCCATATAACATTTATCCGACTTGGGTCCAAGTTTATTTGTAAATTCCTTTACATAAACTTCATAACCCCAAACCTTTATGAATGACATTCTAGGACACTTCTTAGTCCATATCTCATATCGTGTTTTTCATAATCTGTTTTGATGGAACAAGGTTAAGGGCGAAATTTGATGTAATTAGAACATAGCCCCAAAAGTAAACTGGAAGTTCTGTTTGACTCATCATGGACCGAACCGTGTCCTACAAGGTTCGAACTCTCCTTTTAGACACGCCAAACCCATGTGGCGTGCTAGGTGGAGCGAGTTTTGGATCATATCCAACACTCCCTTAAGTTCTTGTCAAACTCTTGGCTCAAGTACTCTCTTCTACGATCCAATCGTAGAGCCCTAATACTTTTGCCAAGCTGGTTCTCTACTTCATTCCTGAATACTTTGAACAATTCAAAGGATTCTGATTTGTTTCTTCATAAGATACACAAATCCATATTTCCCTGATCCCATCAGTAAATATGATGAAGTACTGAAAACCATCTTTAACATTTGTGCTTAGCGGCCTTCATACATCAATATGTATGATTCCAAAAAGATCATATCTTTGCCTAATAAGTCTTACATTTCTCATATGATTCAATAATCAAATGAGTTCTGAAATCCATCCTCATATAGTTCTAGACATGTATCTCTTATTTATGAGGCCTAAACTATAATGCTAAAGATAAATGAAGTTCATATCATAATATGCAAACCTCTTGGTATTAATGTTATAGATGGAATTATCATGAACAAGGATATACAATCCTCTTAGACAAAATTACATTACAATAATGCATATCAGAATAAATGGAACAACATTTGTCATTTATTATGATAGAGAGCTTTCTTGTCCAAACAAGAAACTATGATAATGATCCTACTCATAGCAGGGACATAATCACTTTTGTCTAATTCATGAAAAAAATTCTTAAAGGTAGAAATAATTCCCTACAGCTTATTCAGCAACCCTTTGCTTCATGGCTCCACGTGTAGGATTATTTCTTCATTATCCAATTGTCTCCATCTCTTGAGATCCTACACATTTCTATAAATGTGAGATCCTCATCTAGTATCATGTACTCTTGATTATGAGATAGACACATTGAATTTTGTAACAAGAATACCTAAATTGGAATTCAGAATTCCATTATTACTTACTTCCATGTACTTTGGGTAGTCTCTCTTCCTTTACACTACCTATGGGACTTTAAGGCAACTTGGCTTCAGCAACAGGCTTGCTATATACCCATGGGGTCGGCGCAAACCATTTACCCTTACCCATGTTGTTAACCTTTAACAACTTTTCCCATGCCCATTATCAGTGTTTTGTTTAGTGATTTTTCAATCATGTTGAGTAAATCAACTTTAAAACAAAATTATAATTGCATCCAATGCAATTATTGGTCCACTTGGGTGAATAACCGTTTATTCTTTATCTATCTCATAGATAATGCCCATTAACTAATGTTTCAATCACAGTGAATTAGCTTATTTGAATAACGCAAAGTGGAGCAACACTTTAAACCTTTCATGTCTAGCTCGCTCTTTTGAAAGAGCTTCTTTCAATGTATGATCATATCATACTTCTCCATGTTTCTCTTCTTGCTTCCAAAGCTCAGAGTTCATGGCGGCTAATCATGAGGCGAGTCATAACCAAAGAACCATTCTTTGGGGTTCCTTTAATAAGTTTTAGTGTATTTTGGTAGTCTGTGGAAGAGATCTTTATGTTCTACGAAGTAGAACAAATTCTCTTTTATTTGAGAACAATTCTCAATTTTATACCATTCTAGATAAAGTCGTGTTTTTTGTTTCTTTAATGCCATGGGTATTCAACATAATAGGATTATGCAAAGTTTGTGACGTTTAACTATATTTAACAAGGATTTAAATTGTTAAACATAGCTCCCACTATTTTTCAATGGATTAATAACCCTCAAGATATTAATGTAGAAAATAATTTTCTAGTGGGCCAAGATCCATGTTTCATCTCCTTATGAGCTTGCTTTGGCAAGTCACCCATAATTCGATTACTTTAGGTAGGAACAATTCCAATTGCATCCCTTATGCAACTCTTGGTTCAATTGGGCAAATAACTCCTTATTTATCCATCCTTATGGATAATCCTAATTGATTGCATATAGGTTTCTTAATCACATTAATAGCCTAGTTGTGTTCAACCTCTTATTTAAAATGTTGCACATTACTAGCTTGTGCCATCGCATTCCATCATTATGAACCAAGTCACCATGCTTTGGCACGCACGAACTTGATAAATAATGATGATAATGAGTGTTTAAATAACGAGAAGGCAAGAACACAATATTTGAATTTTGAGGGATTTTTAAATTCAATTTTAATTGTTTTGTTGATCAATATCAACTAATCTATCTATTTGAGCTTGGGCACAACTCCAAATAATAGATCCGAGTTGTCTAATTATCTTATTATCCTAATTGCATGCATCATCCATACACCAACCACAAAATAATAAGACAATAACGTAAACAACCACAAAGCATAAATAAACGTGATGTGGATATGGCCTTTTCTAGACTAAGATAATTCCAAGCCAATGGAATTATCTATGAACCCTAAAGCAAACACAATTTCATGCGTCTTGATCTTTTGGTCCATCCTCCATAGTCATGTGGAATGCTCCATGCTCCATCTTTTGTGGCTCCTTTTGGCTTTGGGCTTCTTTTCTTCAATCTTGGCTAACAATCTACTTTATCTAGCACTAGCTAACAACTATACTAAATAAAATAAATCTCACAAGTTGAGAAAAAAAATGGCTCGCAGGCCATAAATTCCTAATTAATTATTACAATTAATTGATCAGCTCGCAGGCCGTAAACCAAACCACAAAAATAAAACATCCACATCAAACCACATCCTAAGGCCATATCTAATCACCATGCGATTTGCATATAAACAGTTAAAATCCAATTTTAACGCGCTTGGTCAATTTTAATTGATTTTAGGATTTTCTAGGGTTAAAACGGTCCATGGGGCCCAACAATCAAATTGCCCGGGCCCAAAAAGAGAACCGCAAAGGCCTTGGGTCGGGCGGCCCCTTGCCCACGCGGCTAGGCCGCAGGCTAGGGCTACCCCGGCCACTAGGCCGACCCTTGCTTGGGCGGCAAGCAAGGAGGGGCGGTCCCCTAGGGGGGGCGAACCTCCTTTGGGAGTTGTTTCCAAAACAACTCCCTTGCTTGGTGCCCAAGTTTGGTTGTTTCCTTGTTTTGGAAGAACTCCTTCTTCCCCAAGGATGCCCAAACCCTAGATCTAAGATCCTAAAATTTCTCAAACTCACCAATTCATGCATCCAATGCAAAAATTATATCTTCTAATGATAGATTATTGAAAAATTGCATCCCATGCTTGATTTGTCTTGTTTTACGCGATAAACAATCAATTTAAGGTGTAAAACAACTAAAGCGTAACACATAAACTACGTTTATGCTCTACGACCTGTGGCTCTGATACCACTGTCGGGTTTTGATTCATGGATGCGCAACGGAAACAATAATTAACCATGCAAAACCCTCCAAGGGTCACTAGTCAAGAGACATAACGATGATAAGGGAAGAAATCAATAACACACCTTAGGGTTCTCCTTTGATGACTTCAAACGCGAATTGTGTCACGTCTCTACGGTTGATCCACGCCTAGAGGTGAGATCTAGATCTTCCAATCCTTGGTGCTAGCCCAGAAAGAGGAAGAGGAAGAAGAATCACGCAAAGCTAGACAAACCAAGGAGGACTCGTCCTCCTTTAGGGCCGACGGGTAGGGGCGGCAATCCCAAGGGGGTTCGGCCCCTTGTGGGATTTCTCTCTCTCTCCTTTTCTCTCCCACTCACTTATGTTATGAGCATTAGTGTGGGAAGGAAGGAAGGAGCATCCTTTATATAGTCCAACAACTCCTTGTTAACTACCTAAAGGCCCTATTCTAGTCCTACTAGAATTCGGATTAGTCCCCTTTTGCAAACTAGTTCTAATCATGTCCATACATGGATTAGTTCTATTTTCCCATTAATCCTAATCATGTCTCTACATGAATTAGGCCACCTTGGCAAATCTTAATCATGTCTCTACATGAATTAGGCCAACTGGCATATTAGTCCTACTAAGTTAGCAAGTTGTTGCGATTTGATCCTTCTAATTAATTAATCATATTAATTAATTATTTCCCAAGTCTAGTTCACCCCTATATGGCGTGTGAACCCATAGAGGCTCTATTTAGTTGGTAGTAACTATTTACTAATATGGAGCGGCCTCTAGCAAGACATCCATTCTAGCCAACAGATAGAATAGTCATCATGAAACCTTGTGCAAGTAATTGTCTCATCCCTTTGTCTCAATATCCGGATTGGACACGAGACATACAAGTCACACTCGTATATCCAATCCATAGTTTCTCGATCCTGGGAATAGCCTTATTCGTGCAAATAACATCAATATCCCATATTGATTTATTTGAGTCTGGCCAGACATTTTATAAGCACTATCCCTCGAGTGGCCTAGGATATTTTTATCCCGTTATGTGGGAGGGACAAATTCTATCTACGTCCACTACGATCTCTAAGCTTGCTTCTTATTGTATCCAGTACACGCCTTTATAGCTACCCAGTTACGGTGTAGCGTTTGACGCTACCAAGATCACAATAATCCACAACTAGAATATCTAGCGACTTCAATTCTAAGGATGACAATACCATTGCACCGCGAGAAGCGCTTGTGACTTAACATAACATGTATGTAGCCTTCTCGGAGATGGGTCAATCCAGTATACCATTACTCCTAATGCATACCCATGTGTTGGATCATGATATCTCCATACCAATCGAACCCCATACTAGTCTATAGATGATTGTCCCATTAATCATTATAATTTACTAGGGATATTTAAGAATATAACAATTATATTCTAAGGACTTCATTCATGTTATCATATCTCTATATCAATAACATAATGAATCGTAAATCCATAAATGTCACAATTAATTGATTGCCTCTAGGGCACAATTCCAACAGTCTCCCACTTGATCTATTGGCATACAAGATGCATCATATTGGCTCTAGTGCAAGTGGGAGACTATTGGAATAGATTCCCTATAGGCAATCTTATTTAGTATGAACAATACTTTTGGCTAGAAAATTCATTGTATTATTTATGGAGATATTTAATATAATGGAGTCCTTAGATTAAAAATGTGTTGTTTATCTTAAATATCCCTAGTCAATTATACTGATTAATAGGACGATCAACTATAGACTAGTATGGGAATGGATTGATATGGAGATATCACGATCCAACACAAGGGTATGCATTAAGGTTAATAGCATACTGGATTGACCCACAACGAGGAGGCTACATACATGTTATGTAAAGTCACAAGTGCTTCTCGTAGTGACAACGGTATTGTCATCATTAGACTTGAAGTCACTATATCCTCTAGTTGTGGAATATTGTGTTTTGATATCGTCAAAGGCTACTCCGTGACTGGGTAGCAATAAAGGCGCTTATCGGACACAATAGGAAGCAAGCTTAAAGATGGTAGTGATGTAGATAGAATTTGTCCCTCCTGCATAGCGGGAGTAAAGATCCACGACCACTCGAGGGATGGTGCTTATAGAATGTCTGGCCAGACTCAGATAAATCAATATGGGATATTGATGTTATCTGCATGGATAAGACTATTCCCAGGATCGAGAAACTATGGATTGGATATACGAGTGTGACTTGTATGTCTCGTGTCCATTCCGGATATAGAGACAAATGGATGAGACAATACTTGCACAAAGTTTGTCGGATTACTAACTATTTCCTTTAGTTAGGTGGCATGGATGTGTTGCTAGACATCGGTCCATGTTAGTAATCGTTACTACCAACTAAGTAGAAACCTATGGGTCACACGCCATATGGATTAAACTAGACTGGTAATTAACTAATATGATTAATTAAAAGGAAGGATCAATACGCAACTACTTGGAAACTTAGTAGGACTAATTTACAAGTTACACTAATTCGTGTATGGACAGTATTAGAAGAGAGGCCTTTATGTAGTTAACAAGGAGTTGTTGGAAAAGGACACTCCTAGCTTATTTTTTTACTAATTCTTATAACATACATTGAGTAAGAGGGAACAAAGCAATGAGAGAGAGAAAGACAAGAGGGCCGAACCCCCTTGTCCGCCCCTACCCCGTCGGCAACCAAGAGAGGCGCGACCTTCTCTTCGTTTGTTTTTTTGTTTGTTTGCGTGATTCTTCTTCCTTCTTCCACATGTTGCTAGCACAAGATGTGGAGGAATCTAGATCTTGATCCTAGGCGTGGGCTAGCCGTAGAGACGCAAACAATATTTTGCGTTTGAAGTCATCCCAGGAGACAAACAAGGTAATTGTTACTAGAAACTTTACTATCGTTATGATGTCTCTTCATGTGATCCTTGGAGGGTCTTATGTGGATCTGAATTATTGTTTTTCCGCTGCGTAATTCGTTACAAAATCCTACCAGCGCATGCAATGATCATGATGTGCTTCGCGGGCGATGTGATCACCGGTATTACAGATCAGGAGACAACAGATGGCTTAAGGTCAAATTTGGAGCAACTCTACATGAAAAAATTGGTCGCCAACAAATTGATGTTGACAAATTGATGATGAAGCATGGGTTATTCTGTCTGCGAATGTTGGAAGGTACGCGAATCAAGGATCAGTTAGACAATCTTAATATTTTGCTTGAATTGCATAGTAGTGATGAGATTGTAATTGGTGAAGACGCAACCTTAATCTTGTTGGTGTCTCTTCCTCCATCATACGATGGTTTCGTACAGTCTTTCATCATTGGTAAAGATGCCATAACCATAGAGGAAATTTAGTTGACGTTGCACGAGGGAGTTAAGGCACAAGGTGGTCGGTAAAGGCGATCATGTTTCTGGCACTTTCATGGTCAAGGGAGGAAAAGTTAAGGGTGGACATCGTAATTATGGTATATCCGACTTACCACCAGACGTTTGTGCCTTATGTCGTGGGAAAGGTCATTGGAAGCGGAACTATCCCAAGAGCAAAGGATCTACAGGTTATATGAAGTTCAAGGTGGAAGGGTGACCTCGTTCTCCAGGCCCTGTCTGAGAAACTTGGGCTCCACGGCATGGAGCATTGGCGCGTATCTTGTGGCACACGATTGGCTGTGGCACGATATTAGGCGCGCACTGATTGTTGGCATGATATTGGGCACACACTAGTTTTGGGCGCATTGGTGCAGTTTGTTTGTAGCGCAATCGTCACAACATTGATTGATGGGAACTTTATCACTAAGTGTCATTGGAGTGATGTTGGGGTATGAATTATGTCATGGTCCATTGTGGGAGTTTTTATTGGGATGCATTGTCTTTGCGTTTCTTATGTCGCATAGACGCGCTTGTTGGGGCGCATCGGGAATGTATTCAATACTGCAATAGAGAATATGTTCTAGTATCATTTTGGGTGACTTTCTAAATTGGGAGATGCATTCAGGGTTGGATTGGTGATAGGAGCATCATTTTGGGTTTGCTAGGGTATTTAGATTAAGTTGGAAACCTGTTTGGAATTATCAAGATACCTAGATAGCAAACAATTGGTAAAGGAACGAGCTGCAAGTTCCGGTGTTGGTTGTGCTTGCACGAGCTCTGGGCCAGCTTTCACGAGCTGGTTGAGCTAGCACGAGCTCTGGGCTAGCTCGCGCCAACTATTCCATCCGGGGCAAAATTCTGGGTTTTTTCCTTCTTCAATTTTGGTAACGTTTGGTTACTTGGGGCTCATGCATTGTTCCCTAGGTCTACAAATAGATGTTAGGTGGTGGCTTTAGCTAGATTGGTGTATCGTAATTGTAATTGGCACTCTCTTAGAAATAAATCAATTTGTTTTGGTCGTGGACGTAGTTAACAATTTTGCTAGTGAACCACGTTTATTTTATGTGTTACATTTCTTCGTTTTTCGTCGTTCACACTCGAATCACTCCATTATAACAGTAATGAATTTTAGCGCACTATTTTACATCCAGATCCACCACAACATGGTCATGGAAGGTTACTTATAGAATAATGTCATTGATGAACTTATAGTGTTCACGTACTAACATCAATCCGTCATCTCAAGTAGAGTGTATTTGTGGTATTTGAATTTTTTTAAGTTTTTTTAAAGGACCCGAATTTTCCAAGCTTAATACTACTTGGATTAACTTTCTAGCTTATTTATTAGTCTCTCTGTTTGGGCATATGATTTTTCTCAAAACAACTATTTAAAAAAAATCCCCATTTCTTTATGCTTCTCTAGGTTGTTCTTTCTTTTTTAGTTGGTACAAACAGGGTTATGTAACTTGTTTTATTGTCGTCTTATAGGTAGAGTCTGTATAGTTCCAGCTTTAAATCTAAATAATCTTATAAAATTAATCTGGGGTGAATAAGCTGGCAGAAATTATAATATGAAAACTATTTGGCATAAGCTCAAAATCTAGATTAAAATTTGAGTGCATTTTGTAACACTTGTAGCTTTTTATTACTAAATTTACGATTCTTTATTTGAACCTACGATACGTTTAAGATGTTAGGTGTTAGCATAAATTGATAATTTATACATAAAACGAGATTATAGAATATGGTATTCAGAACTTATATCTAAAAAATCTTCAAAATCGGTCATTATTTGATCCTAAGATTATTAGGTAACTTAAATTAAATTTTGACTAAAAAATATACGAAACAAACATGATTAAACCATTTGATAGATTGGCTATCCCGCCGAACATGCACGTAGTGTCGTTTATTTCGTATAGTTGGTCATATTACTACTGAATGATGTTGAAAGACAATATGTAGGTAAGTAATATATGATAAATACTCTAAAAAGGGGAGGGGGGTAAATTGTTGGAATAGATGCCCTAGAGGCAATCTTATTTAATATGATCATTACTTTTGCCTAGAATATTCATTATATTATTTATGGAGATATTTAATATAATGAATTCCTTAGATTGCAAATATGTTATTTATCTTAAATATCCCTAGTCAATTATATTGATTAACAGGACGACAAACTATAGACTAATATGGGGTTGGATTAATATGGAGATATCATGATCCAACACATGGGTATGCATTAGGGATAATGGCATACTGGATTGACCCATAACAAGAAGGCTACATACAAGTTATGTAAAGTCGCAAGTACTTCCCGTAGTGACAATGGTATTATCATCCTTCGACTTGATGTCACTAGATCCTCTAGTATTGGATTATTGTGTTTTGACATCGTCAAACACTACACCGTAACTAGATAGCAATAAAGGCGTTCGTCGAATACAATAAATAAGCAAGCTTAGATATGGTAGTGGCGTAGATATGATTTGTCCCTCCCACATAATGGGAGTAGATATCCACGGCCACTCGAGGGATGGTGCTCATAGAATGTCTGGTCAGACTCATACAAATAAATATAGGATATTGATGTTATCTGCATGGATGAGACTATTCCCAGGATCGAAAAACTATGGATTTGATATACGAGTGTGAGTTGTATGTCTCGTGTCCAGTCCGGATATAGAGATAAAGGGATGAGACAATACTTGCACAAGGTATGTCGATGACTATTTCTATTAGTTGGGTAGCTTGGATGTCTTGCTAGAGGCCGCTCCATGTTAGTAAATATTTACTACAAACTATGTAGAAACCAATGGGGTCACACTCCATATGGATTATATCGGACTAGGGAAGTAACTAATATGATTAATTAATTATAAGGATCAATACACAATAGCTTGCAAACTTAGTAAGACTAATTTGCAAGTGGAACTAATCTGTACATGAGTAGGATTAGGATAGGGGATTTTATGCATTCAATAAAGAGTTATTGGACTATATAAAGGCACTCCTAGCTTCCTTCCTATATAACTTATGCTCATAACACATTGAGTGGGAGAGAGAAGCAAGGAGAGAGAGAATTCCAAAGAGGGCCGAGCCCCCCCCTTGGGACCGCCCCTACCCGTAAGGCCACAAGAAGAAGGCCGCCCACTTCCTTTGCTCCGTTTAGCGTGATTTTTGATCTTCTTCCTCTTCCTCCTTAAATCCTAGCTGGCACCACATATTTTAAGGATCCAGATTCAAATCCTAGGAGTGGACTAGCCATAGAGACGTGAACACAATTTCACGGGATAAGTCATCAAATGAGATCTTAAAGGTATTTGATACTAATCCCTTACTATCGTTATGTAGTCTCTTCCTGTGATCCTTGGAGGGTCTTGATCGGATAATTTATTGTTTATTCTGCTGCATATCCATGATCAAAACCCTACACTGGTATCAGAGCCACATGTCGTAGAGCAGAACGTAGTTTATGTGTTACGATTTATGTAGTTTTACACTTTGAATTATTGTTAATCGCGTAAGACGGATAAATCAAGCATGTTGATGCAATTTTTCAATAATATAACCAAATACGATCTAATATTACATGGGATGTAAGGATTATTGAATTTGAATCACATAGGATATGAATTTTTTGATCTTGGTGGGTAGGGTTTGAGCACATGCTTGGAATAGGGGTTTTTCAAACATGGAAACAACTAATCTTGGGCAACAAGGCAATGAGTTGTTTTGGAAACAAATCCATAAGGAGGTTCGGCCACCTAAGGGACCTCCCCCCTTGCCTTGCCGCCCAAGCTAGGGCACAGCCAAGGGCTCGGTCCGGCCTAGCGTGCGGCTTGGCTGCACGTGGGCTTGGCCGACCGGCCCAAGGCCGCACCTTGGTCCTTTAGGGTTTCTTCCAAAGCCGAGGAAGACCCTATTGGACTATTTTAACCCTAGCACATCCAAAAATAATTAAAGCGTGTTAAATTGAATTTTAACTTTGTATGCGCTTTTGGCATGGTGAATGGATATGACCTTAGGTTGTGGTTTGTGGTGGATGTTTCATTCCATAGTTTGATTACGTCCTGCGAGCTGATCAATTTGATGTAATAATTAATTGGGGTTTACGGCCTGTGAGCTGGTATTTTTTTCTCAACTTGTGAGATTTATTTATTTTAGATGCTAGCTAGGATTGAAAAAAAGAAGCCCGAAGAATCAAAGGAGCCACAACATGGAGCATGGTGTATTCAAAAAAGCTATGAAGGATGGACCAAAAGATGGAGGCACATGGAGATGAGCTTGCTATTTTTAGGGATCATGGATATTCTCATTGGCTTGAGAATATCTTAGAATATAGGCCATATCCATATCACATTATTTTTCTTTTGTGGTTGTTTATCTTATTGTCTTATTATTTTTGTTGGTGTATGGATGATGCATGCAAAATTGATAATAAGATAATTAAACAACCCGAATCTTTTATTTGTGAGTTTGTCCATCTCAAAATAGTTAGATCAGTTGATATGGATCAACAAAACTATTTAAAATTGAAAAGAAAAGCCCTCAATTAAAATATTACATTTTCCGCCTTCTCATTATTCAAACACTCATCATTGTCATAATGTCTCAAATTTGTGCATGCCAAAGCATGGCGATTTGATTCATCATGACATGGTGCGATGGCACAAGCTAGTAATGTGAAATTGTTTGAGTAAGAGGTTAAACGCAACTAGGTGATTTTAATAAGATTAAAAGCCTAGAGGCAATCAATTGAGATTATACATGGGTTGAATAAATAAGGAGTTATTTGCCCAATTGAACCGAGAGTTGCATAGGGATGCAATTGGAATTGTTCCTAGCTAAATAGCGGATTTTGGGTGACTTGCCAAAGCAAGATCAAAAGAAGTGAAATAAGGATCTTGGCCCACTACAAAATATGATGATATTTTCCGCATTAATATTGAGGGTTTTTAATCCGAGTAAAATAGTGGGAGCTATGTTTAATAATCTAGCCATGATTAAATATGGTCATTTGTTCACAAAATACTATAACTTGTATATTTCTCATTTTGTAGATTCCAATGGAAAACAGCTCATCAAGTTCATCACATTCCCTACGAGTTGTCCTTGAGAAGGACAAGCTTTCTGGAACCAATTTTCTAGATTGGTACAGAAACTTGAGAATCTTTCTCAAGCAAGAGAAGAAACTGTACGCTCTAGAGGAGGAAGTTCCTGAGGGTCCGGAAAACAATACTCCTGCAACCCTAAAGGCGCATTAAAAACGTGTAGACAATGCTAGTGATGTTGCCTGCCTTATGCTTTGCACAATGACCTCTAAGCTTCAGAAGCAACATGAGAACATCAGTGCCGTCGATATGATCAAACACTTGAATCAGCTCTTCCAAGAGCAGGCGAGGGTTGAGGGTGTATGAAGTTTCCAAGGCATTGTTCGAATGTCATCTGTCAGAGAGACCTCATGTACTCCGCATGATCGAATACTTGGAAAATCTCGCTCGTCTGGGGTTTCCGGTTGGCGATGAGGTAGCCACTGATC
Source organism: Linanthus parryae (assembly GCA_023055425.1). Lineage (NCBI taxonomy): Eukaryota > Viridiplantae > Streptophyta > Magnoliopsida > Ericales > Polemoniaceae > Linanthus > Linanthus parryae. The sequence continues at coordinate 46,718,720 of JALGPY010000007.1, read as the reverse complement.
TCATTCTGCAATTGTTGCAGAGAGTTATGGACAGTTCATTATGAACTATAACATGAATGAGATCGTGCAACCTCTGCCAGATTTACTTAATATGTTGAGGACAGCTGAATAAAGTGTAAGCAAGGGAAAGGGAAAGGCCATAATTATGGTGCAAAAGGGGAAAGGAAAAAGGTTTGACTCTTCTTCCAAAAGGAAAGGCAAGGTAGTTGCCAAATCCAAAGAACATGCCCTTAAACCCGTTGGTGGCGAGGCAAAGGGAGTGACTAAGGGTGATTGTCACTACTGAAGTCAGTTCGAACACTGGAAGAGGAATTGCCCAAGGTATCTGGAGGATAAAAGGCTTGGAATAGTGATTCCACCACCACAAGGTATTTTTTTTATAGATGTCAATTTAACTATCTCTTCATCTTGGGTATTAGATACTGGATGTGGATCTCACATTTGTCGAAATGTGCAGGATCTAAAGAGAAGTAGAAGATTGAGTAAAGGGAAGATAGACATGCGCATTGGGAATGGAGCAAATGTTGTTGTATTGACCGTAGGCGAGGTCGAGATATCTCTGCCTTCAGGATTAGTTTTCGAATTAAATAATTGCTATTTTTTGCCTACTATGAGCAGAAACATTATTTCTATTTCTTGTTTGGACAAAGAAGGTTTTACTATTTCAATAAAGGATAATTGTTGCTCCATTTATTTTGACAGTATTCACTATTGTAGTGCGCAATTATTTAATTGATTATATATCCTTGATCTAAGTAATCCTGTCTATAACATAAATAAGAATAGGATTAAAATGAATGATTTAAATCCTGCTTATCTATGGCACTGTTGTTTAGGCCATATAAACGAGAAACGTGTATCTAGAATCCATAAGGACAGGTTTCTAGACTCATTTGATTTGAATCTGATGAGACATGTGAGGCTTGTTTATTGGAAAAAATGACAAAGTCCACTTTCAATAAGATAGGTGAAAGGACTAGTGAGCAATTCATGCTCATACATACTGATTTGTGTGGACCATTTGCCATACCTGTCAGGGGTGGTTATGTCTGCTTCTTTACATTTACTGATGATTTCAGTAGATATGGATTTGTATACCTTATGAAGGCCAAATCTGAATCTTTTGAAAGGTTCAAAGAATTCAAGAATGAAGTAGAGAAGAAACTCGGCAAGTGTATTAAAGCTCTACGATCAGATCGTGGAGGAGAATACTTGAGCCAAGAGTTTGAAGACTATCTTAGAGAGTGTGGGATAGTATCCCAATCTACTCCACCCGGAACGCCACAGTGGAATGGCGTGTCCGAGAGGAGGAATCAAACTTTGTTGGACATGGTTCGATCTATGATGTGTCAAACTGATCTTCCATTATCTTCTTGGGGCTACATTCTATTGTGTACATCTTTCACCATTAACCGTTTTCCATCTAAATCGGTCATGAACACACCACATGAGATGTGGAGTGGAGGCGTCCCACAGTGTCGTTTATGAAGATTTGGGGCTGCGATGTCTATGTAAATCGTTTACAATCAGACAAGCTGGGGCCTAAATCGGATAAGTGTAAATTTGTGGGGTACCCTGAGGAAACTAAGGGATATTATTTCTACAATCCAACTGAGAACAAAGTGTTTGTTGCTCGGTTCGGCGTGTTTCTTAAAAGAGAATTTGTCTCTAAAGAATCAAGTGCGAGGACTGTAGAACTTGAAGAATTTGAAGTACCACAAATTATAGATCCTACTATGGAACATGAAAAGGAACCACAAAGTGTTGTGGAGGATCTTGTGCAAGTAACATAAGAGCTTCGTAGGTCGAGTAGAGTGCGCCAGGATCCTGAGAGGTATGGACTTCTCGTGACTAATTCTAGTGACATGATGCTCATAGATGACGAGCCTACTACCTATGAAGAGGCCATAAAAGGGCCGGACTCTCAGAAGTGGCGCAAAGACATGGAACCGGATATGGAATCCATGTATAACAACAAAGTATGGACTTTGGCGAAACCACCCCAAGGGGCGCGCGCTTATAGAGTACAAGTGAGTTTTCAAAAAGAAGACCGACATGGATGGTAATGTGATTACCTATAATGGCCGATTGGTGGCAAAAGGAATCAGACAGATTCATGGTATTGACTACGATGAAACCTTAATTTTCACCAGTCGCAATGACCAAATCCATCTGAATCCTACTTGCTGTTGCAGCTTACTATGACTACGATATTTGGCAGATGGATGTCAAAACAGCGTTTCTATTTGGAAACCTCCCCGAGGATGTGTATATGACACAACCTGAGGGTTTTGTGGATCCAGAGCATGCAAATAAATTCTCTAAGCTAGAACGATCCATTTATGGATTAAATAAAGCTTCTAGGAGTTGGAATCAACGTTTTAATGAAGCAGTCAAAGAGTTTGACTTCGTCAAGAACGAAGATGACTCTTGTATCTACAAGAAGGTTAGTGGGAGCTCTGTTGCTTTTCTGGTCTTATATGTGGATGACATACTACTCATTGGAAATAATATTCTCATCCTGCAATCTCTGAAAGATTGGCTATGATAATGTTTCTCAATGAAGGACTTAGGGGAAGCAAATTATATACCTGCTATCAAGATCTATTGGGTTAGATCGAAGAAGTTGCTAGGCCTAAGTCAAAGTACATATATACACACAAAGTTTTGAATCGGTTCAACATGCAAGATTCCAAGTAGGGATTCTTGCCCATGTCACATGGAATCACTCTTTCAAAAAGTGATTGTCCTTCCAATGAGATTGAGTAGGAACGTATGAGTAGGATACCCTATGCCTAGGCCATAGGGTCCATCATGTACGACATGTTATGTACTTGACCGATGTGTCATACGCTCTGAGTATGACAAGCATATACCAATCTGATCCGGTTGAAAGTCACTTGATAGAGGTTAAGAACATACTTAAGTACTTAAGAAGAACTAAGGATGCGTTCTTGATCTATGGAGGGGAGGAAGAGTTGCGTGTAACGGGTTAAACGGATGCAAGCTTCCAAACCGACATAGATGTTTTCCGATTGCAATCGTGGTTCGTGTATTTCCTGAATGAAGGAGCTGTGATCTGGAAGAGTTCCAAGCAAGATACGGTTGCTGACTCTGCAACTGAGGCTGAGTACACTGCTGCAAGTGGTGCAGCAAAGGAAGCTGTTCGGAACAGGAAGTTCATCACTGAACTTGGTGTGGTTCCTAGCATTGTGGATCCAATAGAGTTGTAATGTGACAACACTGGGGCGATCGCACAATAAAAGGAACCCATGTCACACCAGAAATCCAAACACGTACTCAGAAAGTTCCGTCTTATACAAGAAATCATCGATAGAGGAGATGTGAAGATATGCAAGATTCCTACAGATGAGATTCTTTTAGATCCACTTACAAATCCGCTTGTTCAGCGCAAGAATGAAGGGAACACTCGGAGCATTGGCATACGAGATGCACCATATTGGCTCTAGTGCAAGTGGGAGACTATTGGAATATATGCCCAAGAGGCAATCTTATTTAGTATGAACATTACTTTTGGCTAGTATATTTACTGTATTATTTTATGGAGATATTTAATATAATGAAGTCCTTAGATTGAAATATGTTGTTTATCTTAAATATCCCTAGTCAATTATATTGATTACCAGGATGAACAACTATAGACTAATGGATATATAATGATCAACACATGGGTATGCATTAGGGGTAATGGCATACTAGATTGACCCATAACGAGAAGGCTACATACAAGTTATGTAAAGTCACAAGTGCTTCTCGTAGTGACAACGGTATTGTCATCCTTAGACTTTAAGTCACTAGATCCTCTAATTGTGGATTATTGTTTTTGACATCGTCAAAAGCTACACCGTAACTAGGTAGCAATAAAGACGATCACCGAATACAATGAAGAAGAAAGCTTAGATATGGTAGTGGCGTAGATAGCATTTGTCCCTCCCACATAATGGGAGTAGATATCCACGACCACTCGAGGGATGGTGCTCATAGAATATCTGGTCAGACTCAGATAAATCATTATAGGATATTGATGTTATTTGCATGGATGAGACAATTCCCCGGATCGAGAAACTATGGATTGGATATACGAGTGTGACTTGTATGTCTCGTGTCCAATCCGGATATAGAGACAAAGGGATGAGACAATACTTGCACAAGGTATGTCGGATGACTATTTCTATTAGTTGGGTAGCTTGGATGTCTTGCTAGAGCCCGGTCCATGTTAGTAAATAGTTACTACCAACTAAGTAGAAACCTATGGGGTCACACTCCATATGGATTAGACCCGACTAGGGAAGTAATTAATATGATTAATTAATTAGAAGGATCATACGCAATAGCTTTCAAACTTAGTAGGACTAATTTGCAAGTTGGACAAATCCGTACATGAGTAGGATTAGGATAAGGGATTTTATGCATTCAATAAAGAGTTATTGGACTATATAAAGGCACTCCTAGCTTCCTTCCCACATAACTTTTGCTCATAACACATTGAGTGGGAGAGAGAAGCAAGGATAGAGAGAATTCCAAAGAGGGCCGAACCCCCCTTGGGAACGCCCCTACCCGTCGGCCACAAGAGGAAGGCCACCCCTTCCTTTGCTCTGTTTTGCGAGATTTTTGATCTTATTCATCTTCCTCCTTCAATCCTAGCTCGCACCAAAGGTTTGAAGGATCCAAATTCAAATTCTAGGAGTGGACTAGCCATAGAGACATGAACACAATTTCACGTGAGCAGTCATCAAAGGAGATATTAAAGGTATTTGATACTAATCCCTTACTATCGTAATGTAGTCTCTTCCTGTGATCCATAGAGGGTATTGATCAGATAATTTATTATTTATTCCGCTGCGTATCCATGATCAAAATCCTACAATAATAGAATATGACAACTTTTGCCAAAAGGGTAGTTTTAAAATTAAGTGTGAAGAACAAAGAGTATTTCAATGCCTTGAACTCAAATTCGAGCTTTTTAAAGTAAAACAGATAGTGAGTAAAGTTCTTGATCTTTTTCAAGGCCTTCAAATTCCTTTCAAGGTCTTGACTGAAAACCTGGTTGATGCAGTGAACAAGATATGCATAGAAATGAAAAGTAAATACAAGAAACACAATTATTTTACGGAGTTCAGTCCTCAATGACCCACATCTTTGCCTGGGGGATCTAAATCCCTGCACGATTTCAATAGACATCTTATTAATCAAAATCTAAGCTCTAGATCTCAAGCACAGAGAATTCCCTTACTGTGTTACAGCTTGTGGTTCTCTCTAACCTATCTAGTACCTGCACTAGCTAACCGATTCAATAATAATCTCTTGTTGTTATTCATGAAAAACACCAAGAGATTTACATGATCGAGTAATTATACAAATGATATAAAAATGAAACCACAGAGGGGTGAACATTGTAAATGCAGTAAAGTTGTGAAGCTTGAATTGTTCTTCTGTAGATTTAGATGGATTGAATGATTGATCTCCTTCAGTGTTGCTTGTCAATCCAGTGAGACTGTTCTTGTCTCTGTAATGCTCTGAATTCGTATGTCTCTGAAACTGTCTCTTTTTCTGGAAATTTGAACTGCAGCATTTATAGGATCTTCCAACAGAATTTCCTAAAAATCCTCCAGAGATCTTTGACTCTTAACAACTCAATTCCAACGGCTAGATGCTTGATCTCCTCACTTATTTTGATTTGATCTTCCATCTGAAGACTTAAGGAAGGCCCAGACATCATTCCATAATAGTAGGATCAATCTGCAGCCTTTAATTGACAAGTACACAATCCAGTAAATAAGGAAACTTGCTAAACCTTCATACACAAGGTTAGCTAGCAATTCCTGCAATATAACTCAAGTTTATAATGCAATAAATAATCAGATTATGTTTGTCTTTCATCATATAATGTATCAAGATCAAGTGCAGAATATTAACGAGGGTTTGGAGTAGAAACTCCGCCTTAGTTCATGCTCAGATATTTTAAAGGCTTTGAGATGAGTTTCAAGGCCTTGAAACTCATTGTGTGCAACTTGCGAACTATAGAAATACAAAATCAATAACCCTATGTAAACTGTATTTCTGCAAAAGATAATCATTAGTAGTCCAGCAGTAACAGATATATAAGACCAAAATAAAAAAATATCACAATTAACAGTTGTAAAACCTAAGCCATAGCTGAATGAAAAAACATGCTAAGTTACCAATAAAGAAACACAAAGTACTAAGCAGTTCACAAACCAACTCCTACACATCCAAACCATAAAAACTTAAACCCCTAAATGTCACCCCCTTTCTGACTTTCATCAAGAAGGATGAGAAAATGTTGGATCAATTTGATTTTTGAAAAATTGAAATACTTAAAGAAATTTTGGAAGAGGAAGGATGACTTCAAGACTTTGAAAAGAGGTTCAAGGATTTGAAAGGAAGAAATAAATGCTAGAATCAAGGTTTGGGTCTTCATCTGCCTTAGGCTTTGAAAAGAGGTTGAATTAGTATTTATATGTATTCCCTCTGCATCACATATTACAAAACTTCATCTTGCTGCACATTTTCTTTTATATGCACCAATTTATCCACGATAATAATTTCCACACTATCTTAATGCTTTTTTTTTTATTCTTTTTTTGACAAATTGGTTTTGTCGTCAACCGGGTTTGAACTTGGGACCTCATGCAGGGGCTTCCAACTCTCTACCACTTGAGCTACCACCCTAGTTGCATCTTCATTATGCTTTTCTATCAAACACAAATGTTATTATTATATTCTGGTTCAAGGATATGCAGTAAGGGTCTTTATAAAACACATCCAATTTCCCCATTGAGTCATTATCTGCTTTTCACACGACCACCAAAGACGCTAATATTTATGTGTGGCACACAAGACTGGGGAATCTTCATCTGATGTCACAACTATAATATGTACTCTATGAATATTACTTTCTAAAGACATACCATACTTTCAATCTCGTGTGGTGTCATAAATTCCCTTTTTTTCTTTTTCTAGTAGCACTTATATTACTTATCTTTCTATTGCACATGCTGATGCATGGGGCGACCCTACTTATGATTCTATAATTCACTCCAAATATTATCGCTTATTTGTTAATGATTTCAATAAAGTCAGTTCTTCTCAAATTTAAGCCTGATGCTTATGCAATTTTTTTGCATTTCAGTCATATGATATAGCATAACAGATCAGTGTGGTGATTCATGTACTCAGAATAGATAACCGGTGTGAAAATGTAAAGCATGTGGTTCGTGAATATTTGAATCAAGATTGTATTCTTCACAAAATTGCATGCCCTCATACCTATGAGACAATTGGCAGAGGTGAGAGAAGGAAAATGCACATTGTTGAAACTGAACCAATCATTTAGTTAATGCATTTAATTCCATTTAATACTATCTTGATACGCTTAAGCATTTACTTCATAATCAAGCTTGTGATTTTTGTCTTTTCTACACAATCTTGGTTATGTAGTTTACAAATTGTTTAAACCTCTTTGCTATCAAAACATTAGAACAATATTAAAAAAAACATTAGACCTTACAATCAGAATAAACTATAAGTGAGGTCGCTTCCTTGTGTATATGTGTTATCATGCTGCTTCAAAAGGCTGCAAATATCTTGATCATAACGCTAACAATGTTTTTTTATCAAATCATATTACCTTGTGTAAAACAAAATCAACTATTCCATTTGCTATATCTACACCATTCACTTCCGTGTTCACCATTCCTAAATTATTTTCTCGTATCTTCGTGTCACATTCATCAATCTCTTTTTATCCTACTTCAATTTCTATATCTCTTGTCATTTCAGTTCCATCATCTACCCCTCGTCCTCCATCCCCTATCTCTACATTATCTTCACAAATAGTGTATGTGTCATCAATATCTTGTTCACCACCTAGCTCCATCCTTCTAATTCAACATTCTCATCACCTAATCACAAGGCCAAAATCTTGAGCTTTGAAACCAAGTACACAATGCATTGCTAAACAAGTCATTGTTGAAGCAAGTTTTGAAAACTACTTCTTTTGATCAGACAGTCAAGTCATGAAATTTATATCAATTCATATTAATTGAATTTTAAGCCGAAACTAGTAGCGAACATGTTCTCGTGTTCCTCTTTCCTCAGACAAGTTAGAAATTGGTTGTAGATGTAGGGTTTTGATAACGAATACGCAGCGGAATAAACATAAATTAATCCGTTCAAGACCCTCCAGGGATCACAGGAAGAGACAACATAACGATAGTAAGGGATTAGTATCAAAATACCTTTTGGATCTCCTTTGATGACTTCTCACGTGAAATTGTGTTCACGTCTTTATGGCTAGTCCACTCCTAGGTTAGAACCCGGATCTACCAACACCTTGTGCTAGCTAGGAACGATGGAAGAAGAAGATCACGCAAGGAATCCCCAAGAGGGTCTCGACCCTCTTTATGGCTGATGGCTAGGGGAGGACAAAGGGGGGGGTCGGTCTCCTTGGTTTTGCTCTCTCTCCTTCCTTTTCTCTCCCACTCAATATATTATGAGAATTAGTGTAGGAAGGAAGCTAGGAGTGCCTTTATATAGTCCAACAACTCCTTGTTGACTGCATAAAAGCCCCTATCCTAATCATGTCCATACACAGATTAGTCCAACTTGCAAATTAGTCCTACTAAGTTTGCAAGTAGTTGCGTATTGATCCTTCTAATTAATTAATCATATTAATTACTTCCCTAGTCCGGTCTAATCCATAGGGAGTGTGACTCCATAGGTTTCTACTTAGTTGGTAGTAACAATTTACTAACGTGGAGGGGCATCTAGCAAGACATCCATGCTACCCAACTAATAGAAATTGTCATACGACATACCTTGTGCAAGTATTGTCTCATCCCTTTGCCTCTATATCCGGATTGGAAACGAGACATAAAATTCATGCTCGTATATCCAATTCATAATTTCTCGATCCTGGGAATAGTCTCATCCATGCAGAAAACATCAATATTCTATATTGATTTATCTGAGTCTGGCCACACATTCTATGAGCACCATCCCTCGAGTGGTCGTGGATATCTACTCCCGTTATGTAGGAGGTAAAAATTATATCTACGCTACTACCATCTCTAAGCTTGCTTCTTATTGTATCCGTCTAACGCCATTATTACTACCCATTTACGATGTAGCGTTTGACAATGTCAAAACACAATATTCCACAACTAGAGGATCTAGTGACTTCAAGTCTAAGGATGACAATACCGTTGTCACTACGAGAAGCACTTGTGATTTTACATAACCTGTATGTAGCCTTGTCATCATGGTTCAATCCAGTATGAAATTACTCCTAATGAATAACCATGTGTTGAATCGTGATATCTCCATATCAATCCTACAACATACTAGTCTATAGTTGATTGTCCTATTAATCAATATAATCGACTAGGGGTATTTAAGAATATGAAATTTATATTCTAAGGACTTCATTTATATTAACATTTTGATAACATAATGAATCGTAAATCCGTAAATGTCACAAGAAATAGATTGTCTCTAGGGCATATTTCCGACAGTAGATGTGTATACAACATAAAGAGAAACTTAGGTGGTACTATCTCTATATACAAAAAAAAAGTTTTTGTCTAAATGGTATCATCAAGAAAATGTAATTAATATATGAGGATACATTTTGGTCAATTGTCATACACCTGATAGTAAGACTTATAATTAGTTTCGCTCTTTACTTTACCTATAAGATTTGGCCGCTTGATGGCACTAAAGCATATCTCCATGGAATTGTATTAGAATAAATGTACATGAATCAAAATCAATGTTTTGTTGCTGCTACATGTCAAAACTATGTGCGAAAACTGCACAAGTCACTATTTCACGTAAGCTCCCAGAGAATGGCTATAATATGCTTTTTAGTTTTCTCATTCGCCATCACTTCATTACTAGCCAAACAGATCCCTCTTTTTCATATATCACACTTAAACTAGTATTGTCATGTTGCTGGTCTATGTGGGTGAAATTCTCATTACTGGTAGTGACACTGCTTTTATAGCACAACTCCGTAAAGACATGGCTACTACTCTTCCTATCAAATATCTATGAGCACTGTCATATTTCTAGGGGTCAGAATTTTATGTACATCAATTGGTATGTTGTTCGATCAGACTATGTATCTTGGATATCTTCTCATCAAGACATGCATGAATGAAAACTTCTGTATACACCTACTTACACCAAAGATTATGCAGATAATGCGCTTTGTTCACCATTTGCAAATCCCACATTATTCAAAAGTTCAGTTGGTGCTCTTCGATAACTAAAAATAATAAAGCTAGAAATTCGGTTTCCTATGAAATGCCACCATATGCATCAAATATCTGACATTTTTCACTAGAAAGATCTTAGGTATTTTCGTGCCTTTCTGCATTTGTTTTTACAATTTACCAACATCATATTTCAACTAAATGCATTTGTTGGTGCTGATTGGGCTGATTGTGTGAATGATAGAAAATATACATTCTAGTTTCTGCACCATTCTTGGAGACAACCTCGTGTCTCTGTGCTTATAGAATCAATGATACGGGTCCAGATATTCCTACCCTTCAGGAGGATACATCAGACGATGATTCGCCAGTGCAGCCTAGTGCTCGGGTCAAACACACAGTGGTGTCGCCGTCTTATTTGAAAGACTACGTTCAGCCTAAGCTGAAGCATTAGACTCTAGTTTAGTTTTATTACCTTTTTTATGTTTTATTATTATTATTATTATTGTTGCGATTAGGAACGTTAAGCGTAGTGGTGATGTTTTTATTTCAATTCGGGTTTTCTTTACTCAAACAACCCAGGACCTCGTTCAGGGTTAAAGAGACAATCGATAACCAAACGTAGAAATATACTATTAAGGTTACATTTCGTTTAATATATACAACAAATCTTGTCTAAATAAGTTTACAAAAATAAATAAATAAAAAGTGTGTGATATTCTAAGTGATCTTACTTAAGCACGCAGCTTCGTCTCGTTTCGTGTTCCCATTCCTTAACCTTGATTGATGACCTGCGGTTTTAAAATGACAAAAGCCGACGCAGCTTTAAAGACATTGATCATTAAAAACTAAGTAAGTACACACTACGACATGTAAAGAAACGAGTGGCATGGAAGCATGAGTTGAAATAGGTCAAGAGATTTGAAACGTTAATAAGTTAAGAGGTGGGAACTTCTGAACAAGTATAAGGACTCGCACATCAAGTACTTCTCATCTTTAAAATATCAGTAAACCATGATAATTTCACATATTCTTAAACAAGTATGATATTAACAGTAAACAAGTTCATTTGAATTGATAATAATATTACACGAGTACCCAATGCGTTTAAACTCATTTAATTTGATTAAGGCATATCAAAAGCCACAAACAACATCAATAGAGTAGTCAATTTTCTTTCATTTCAATTAACCGTTAAGTTTAGCTGAGGCATGTCCAGAGCCACCAGCGGATCGATGTAAACATAGGGATCACGAAGTAATAAAAAAGGATTCCTTCTAGGGTCTATAAAACCCTATTTCACCCGAGTGTTAAGGGAGCCCATTCGTCAACCCCGCTCACAACATTAGCTAAAAGGCCTTAAGTTGTCAACACCCCGTAGTGACCGTTACAAGTATAAGTAGCACTCTATTACTCTAAAAAACCCCTTGGCCTCAATACTTTGGTATATTTTGGCTCATTGGGGGCGGATTTGTGAACAATTAAGTTCTATCCAATAGTAAGAAGCATTGCTTCAATGGTCTTAGCCATAAGAAAATGGAGGATTGCTTGGCGCCTCCCATTAATAACACAACTTTATACATCGTCCTAAATCTATTAGAGGTATTTTATTACCTTTATTTATCATAACCAAATTTGGTATACAATCTTCACAAGTCATTTCCAAGAGTTCTCAGTATAAATCAATAATCAGAATTTTTCAGTATAAATCATGCTTTTCATACTCTTCCAAATAAGACGATATTCATTTAAAACGTCACACACATGGGTACAATGTGATAATTAAAGTTCTCATATATGTATTTTATTTCTCTCTTTACCATATAGAAAATCAGATTATCAACTTATCACAAGTAAAGTTTCAAGACTTAAAAATATGATTGAATTTATATCCAAACAATTTCGAGTATAAATCATGCTTTGCATACTTTTTCAATCAAAAAATATTCATTCGAGACATCACACAAACACACAGATTTTGATAAGTAAAATTCGCACATATGTACTTACCATTGAGATGAAGCACAACCAAAAGCAAGAAACTAATCCTAGCACTCCAACGACAACCGCTCTCTCCTACGAGGTCGACGTCTACAATCACACGTTTAACGTATTCGTCACAACCAATTTATACATCGCTAATCCAAATGAAACCCTATATGAACCATGGTCCTATATGTCACAAATTCACACATAATGATGTTCACATGTCCAAATAAATCAAACAATACACTTAGAATTTTAAAAATTTAAGTTTTCTAAAAACGGTGAAACTACAATTCTGGACAGAATTGTAGCTCTGACTTTAGAGCCATATTTACCATATCAAAACATCTCTTAAAATAATGAAATTAATATATGATGAACGTACATGTGCCTACTTTCAGAAAAACCAAAAAAAATCATGTATAGCTATTATAAAACTCAATCTACAGAAATAACAAACAATGCTATGCAGAGACAAGTTTGGAAGAAAGTTTGAACTTTGAAGAACAATTACTACTACTTTGAGAATAGAAAATATGCCCATATTCTACAGAATGAATCCCTTATGTGTCTAGTTTCATAAGAACAAGTATTGGGTGCCATAAAATTTTGTAAATAATATGTTTAACAAAAATGGCAAAACTTGTCTAAAAACAGAGTTTCAGAAAACATGCAACTTAGAATGAGCATATCTCCCTAACCAAAAAAGGCTATGGAGTTGATTTTTCTTTCAAAATGACCCTCTCTAAGTCTAGTTTCAGAATATGAAAGATTTAAAAATTCCAAAGAGACAAAATTTAGAGATAATATACGTTTTTCACAAAGCGTTCAGATTGTATGAACATGCAATTTTTCAAAAATCAACATAAATGGTTCTTGTAGTACATGCAAGTTAAGAAGACTTGATTTTCACCCAAATAGCACCATTTTAATCATGAAAAGAACATTTTTACATTCTCTTGACACAAATTATCAAAAATCTATTGAGTAACAAATGCAAAGAAGATGACATTCACAACATGCATGTGGGTTCTAGTGTGGGTTTCATGAAATAGTCAAAATTTTGGAGTTTAATTCATGATCAAACCACGAAAATGAAGAATCAAGCATGGATAGGAAGAAATATAAGATGAAAAACACGCATGTATGAATTCAAGACTAGAAGAAAAATTTACCCCAAGATTCAAGAAATTGTGATGAAAATAGTGAAATTGGGCTTCAATCCATGACTAGAATTGTGAAATGACTCCCCTCCATAGTTATACCAAGCTTGGAATCAAATTTTCATGCATGGGAGACTAGAAATTGAACTTTTGATGGTATTTTGTGGAGGTCAACACCCAAAAACGGAAATAGAGTTTTGAGAGAGAGAAGAGTGGTAGTATTAGTGTTCTTGAAGAGAAAAAAATGAAAGGAATTGAGTGTGGAAGAAATGAAGTTGATGGTGGAGGTTGGTGGTGAAAAAAAAATCCCACATGGTGTTGTTCATACATGAGGGTAGGTAGTATGAGAGTTGATGGATTTGATTGAGATGAGAGTAGTGTGCTTGATGTATTAGTAGAGGAAATCGGGAGATACTTGTAAAAAGAACATCTCCATACTATAGTAGAGTTGACCGAAGTTTTTAAAACCGTATCGGCCATCGAACCGATGAGGCACCGGTTCACGGTCGGACCGGTTCAATCGAACGTTTATTTAATAATATATTTTACATGTTTTTATAAAAATAATAATAAACATAATATATAATTTTTGAGAAATAACATGATATATACTACCTCTGTTTCTTCTCTTTCAGCTTACTTCATTTTTTGACACTAGTCACTGAGTTATTTTGACCCGGTGATTTGGTTAGCAAAAATGTACAAAAATTTGGTAATTTTTGCATAATCTTGTAGAGTGAAGTTTGCTCTACAATACTATGAAAAAATTGTCAAAAAATTACATCGTTCGCTATCCAAATTAACGAGTCAAAGTGACCCAATTACGGGTAAAAAAGTCAGCCTAAGTTGAAAGAGAAGAAACAGATGTAGTATTTATCATTTTCATTCTATATTTTTATTTTAATAACCAAAACACCATTTTTCTAACCCCACCTATCTACCTACCCAACTACCCAATTTTTCATTCTCAGCCGTTGATTTTCTCTACTATCCTCTCTCTCTCTCTATCTTATCATTATCTCTACCTCTCTCACGGGTGAAGTTAGCCTCTACCAAAAAGTCTCTCTCTGTCATGAACATAACTCATGACCCAGTCAGGTGAAACTAAGGAGGTTACTCCGTCGCCCACTTCGTTGCTTCGTCGCCTCATCGCCATCATCATCTTCTCAGGCGTCCTCTCTGGTCTGCCATTGCCGTCGTTATCCTCTCTCTCTCTCTCTCTCTCTCTCTCTCTCTCTCTCTTCGGTGGTCGATGATGCTCCCTTTCGCCCAGATCTGAGAGGCAGCAGTGGAGGCGGATGAGGACGGCTGCTTCCCAGCTGCGGCACAATATAATTTTCGAAGTTGTTGAAAACCGAATGGTTTTCAACCCGACCGGTTCACTGATTCGGTCAAAAACCGGCCGGTTTTGACCGGTTTGACCGGTTCATATGCATATGCAGTCGAAATACCGAACCGGACCGGTCATGCACCGGTGCGCCATTCCGACAGGTCGAACCGGCCGGTCCGGTCCGGTTTTTAAAACTATGGAGTTGAGCAAAGATGGTGGAGGGACACTAGTGTATAAATAGTCAAAATATGAATTGCTAGTTGGGGTTAAAATGTGAAGGGTAAAAGTTAAGGGGTGAAAATATAATTTTTAATTAAAATCTAACACATAAAAGTTAATTTTCCTAAATTTAAAATAACCAGTTTGTATATAGATGTCAAAATCCACCCTTAGAAAACTACAATCTCCCAAATATACAAAATAAGTTTCATACGTTACTACACAAGTTTCAAAAACTACAAAATAACCCCAAAATAAAAAATATATATGTCATCATAGATGTCAAATGACACACTTATACTTTCAAATTAAGAAAATTCATTAATAAGTTTGAAATTTAATTTATGGAAATTCTTTTTTATGAAATGACCAAATAACCCCTAACTTAAATACGGGTATTACATTTACGGTTCTTTACTCGGATTAGGACTAGGTCGAACCGTCAGGGTTAGAGGTATAATAAGGGTGTAAAAGTTTCTAAAAAAAACTAATAAGAAAATTTTTGCCCTAA
Organism: Linanthus parryae; assembly: GCA_023055425.1. NCBI lineage: Eukaryota > Viridiplantae > Streptophyta > Magnoliopsida > Ericales > Polemoniaceae > Linanthus > Linanthus parryae. The sequence goes on along the minus strand of JALGPY010000007.1, from coordinate 46,703,252 downwards.
AATATGGTTTTTCTTCTGTTTTGAAATACTATATACACCATTCAGTATGTATGGTCTAATTTTCTTGTTTCAATATTTATTTTTATTAATTATAGTCACATCTAAAAGAGCTTTTTATGTAAATTGTTCTAGAGTAATTGTACCAACTATAAATAATAAAGGGGTAAATATTATGTTTAAACAATTTGAAAGCAATAGATGTATAATGTTGGCAGATAATCTCTACTATTTAAAAGAGCGAAGGGCTTAGTAGTGTTTAATCACTTTATTTTTTTTTACTTGAAGTGTTTCATACTTTTCACTCATGGCAAAAAATACCCTGACTTTACTATTATACTATCGGTTTAATTCCCCCTCGCATTAATTCATTTTCAGTTTTTAGCCAATGTACAACCAGAAAGTACCTATCATTTTCTAAATATGCTCAATTTATTTTCATATGCAGTTACTTATGGGAATAAAAAAATTAAATTTGATTTTATCTTTTATAAAATACCCCTTAAAGAGCTCCAAAGTGTTTAGCACTTTGGGGTGTTTTTTCCATTTCCTACATTTTGAATGTTCTCAAAATACCCCTTGATAAAATAAAAATATTACAGTTAATCCAATCTAATGAAATAATTGTAGAAGTTATTATTTACCATTACAACTGTTTCAATGGAATACATATCCCAATTGATTCATTGAAATGAAGTAACTGATGGAATTCAATGTAGTTATTATTTTACCGTTTTAACTGGTGATGTTTTTTTATTTCATTGTTTCAGCCGTTTTATAATTTGTACTCTGAAAGGTCGTTGTTTTGAAAGTATATGAGGATATCCTCTTCACTATTTTCATTCTTCTTCTCTTTTTTTTTTTTTTTTTTTTGAGAAATTATTTTGTCGTCTACCAGGTTTGAACCCAGGACCTCATGCAGGGGCTTCCAACGCTCTACCACTTGAGCTACCACCTTAGTTGCCTTCTTCTCTTTTAAGTATTTTTCATGTTATAATGTTATTGAATGATCTTAGAATATCAATTGAGATGGTCAACTAAAATTCATATTTTGTTGTTTTTTGTTGGATTTTGCAGGAACGTAAAATGTGAGGATGTCGGTGTGCGGGTTTGATGGGTATTGTTGTTTTTCCTTACTTTTTTACCCAACATGAAAATGTTATCTATATCTACTTGCGATAGTCTATATTGGACTTTTAGGTACCCAAGCTATATTTGCGACGGTTCTCGGTAAATAAGAAAATACCTTGTACATCTTGACAATTCTTTCGTTTTACTGTTGAACGTGTGTAAAATTACTGAGTTTTTGGTAGGTTTTGTTGAAACTTAGAATGCACAGAGGTAAACTAGACTCTTATAAAACATGACATTTACTTACTATTAAAATTTTGTAAACATGTCAACTTTTTGTTTGAATTTTGTAAAAACATAATAACATCATTCATATGTTTCAAGTACCTCCAAAATTTAACAAAAATTGAAGCAAGTTATGACAGCTACTGGTGAAGGGTGCTTGTGGCAACAGGTTGTGACGGAGGGTGGTGGCCGATGGGGTTTGTAGCAGCAAGTGGAAGTGGCGGGTGGTAGTGGTGGCATGCGCAGCAGGTTGTAGAGGGCATGGTGGATGTTGGGTTATGGTGGTGGAAGAAGGTTGTGTAGGGGACTACTGGTGGTGGAGGTTTGTACCAAAATCATTTTATACCTTCTCTTTTTCTAATATAGAAAACTATAGTTTTTAGAAGGAAAAAGCTATAGTTTCTAGATCGAAATAAGTTATTTTAATTTGTTATTTTGCTGACAAGGTATGAATGAATAACTGGTGTAATTGCCCGTTGGATCACTCAAAATTGAAAGATATGTCAATCTCATTATTTCACATGTGCTCGAGTCCGGATGATTCGAACAACATAGTTAATCTTGTCATTTGCTTTAAGAAGATGCATAATGCAGTGTATATTGTGACATTTTAGTAGTATTCATTTAGTTTGTAGTATTTTTTATCCACTTTTTGATGTATGCATATGTTTCTCATGGAAATCGACTCGTTTGGATTAGTGACAAATAATAAAAAAATTAATCATCAATAAAAATCATATTGTAATATTAAAAGCTAACAAGACTTTGTACATTAATATGGAAATACTAAATGTACTGATTTAGGGATCTGAATTTATACATATACTCTTTTTTTAGCGAAAATTATACATATATTGGAAATTTATAGTAATGCCCTGATTCGTTGCATATTTATACATATATTCGCTCACAGGTGGTTTTTTCCAACATGATACTAGCGATAATAGATACTACATTTGGCTGAGATGTTATACACATTTTTGTTTTAGAAAGAATGGGCACAAAAAATCCAATTTCATTGTTCGGTTAATAAAAAACTTCATTGATTGGTCTTCTTGTCCAACTTTACCTATCAATATTCATTCTTCCTTTACTAAGGGCGATTAAAAATTCGAGTCGGCATTTCAATCCCGATGCAGTTTTAGTGTGTAAACATATAGAAAAACTGATACTGAGTGATGTAATATTCAACTTGTCACAAATTTGTAACACGGATGTCCAAATTGTAACTTCTACAACATAAATGTCTAAAATGATACACACTTAAAGATAGAAGAGTTAATCATCCTTTTAGAATAGTAACCAAGTAAATTTGTAGTACACATATAGTACTTTCTTGTAGAAAAATTGTTAATTATTGTGAAATTATATCCTTTTTCTTAGAAAAGGCTTGGGCCGTAGATAGAATATCACGTACCTTGTCACGTGCAACGCACGTGCACCAAAACTAGTGAAATGAAAAATGTGTATACAAAACAAAAACCAGTATACGCTTTTAAACTTCAGCATAAGTAAATGGAGAAGTACTTCATTTTTTTTGTTATGACAATGGATATACGCTTTTAAACTTCAGCATAAGTAAATGGAGAAGTACTTCATTTTTTTTGTTATGACAATGGATAATATGTGGCAATTGATAATTAATTGCAAGTACTAAAGTATCAACAAATAAACAACTTACTATAATTTAGTGTAAATTCAGGTGCAACGCACATGCATTCAAACTAGTATTAGTAAAGGGTTGTAGAGAGATCTTTCGTTGATGATGTAGTATGGTAACTACTGTACTGTTTAAGAAGCTAAATGAGGTCAGAAACAAGGAGTATAACAAATCTCATAAGAGTTCTCTTGTTGCGAATGGCCTTAAACGATAATAGTTAACAAACAAGCATTTTCAAATGTCTACTAGAAAATCAATCACGCATTTTTTTACACAGTCTGGGATTCACTACCATCGAAATGATACATCATCCCTCCCAAAACATTTGACATCTTAATTATTTTCATCTATTACAGGTGGCGATTCTAATTGTAGGGATTTTTTTTTTCCTTTTTTGAGAATTACATCATATAACCGGATTCGAACCCGGAACTTTATGCAGGGGCTTCAAACACTCTACTACTGAACAAACACTCATTTGCTTCTATTTTTAAAACAATACAAATATTGCACATATTTTTAGAAGAACCTAGTATTTTCATTATATCGTCATTTAACGTACTGCAATTTGATTAAAAAAATATTAAGCTCTTAAATATTTGGCAAAAAAAAAAAGACAAAATGAAAAACAATTTCAGAATGAATTATTAATATCTTTGGTTCTCATGACTGGCAGGGCCGGAGTTATGTAGAGGCACGAGAGGCAAGTGGAGCTCTCAAGATTTTGATTAATTACTACTATACCCTTAAAATCATGTAAATTTTTTTAATTGTGTCCTTCAATAAATAGCGTTTGTGCACCCCTAAAATGTTTTCTCTGAGCAAAATTGCATCCGTGGTATCCATAGTTTCTCTTTCGTGTGAATTTAGTATCTAAACTTTCAATTGCAGCATGTGTAGTGCTCACACTTTCAAATTGTTGTAATCAAGTACCCAATACGAATGGAATAACAAACATACCCTCTCATCTCATCCATTACATTTGTATAATTATAAATTTTCCCTCAATCTTAAAATAATGATAAAATTATCACTTTTTGTCCGACTAAATAGAAATAAAAACTCAAGTTGTTCAAACCCAAACACAACCCTATACTAAAAATTCAAATTATTCTAACTTGAAACTTCGATGGGTTCCTCCAACCAAACCCAGCTTCACTGTTGAAGCAACCAAACCCAACCAAACTCAACTCCATTAGTGAAGAACACGACATATTTCAGCTCATTCCCTCTGGATCTTTCTTGTCAAAATCCCCAAAACAAACCATTAATCACAACTCATGAACATACACATACCCGCTTCACAAGTCCATCAAATTTCTCCAATCAAAACCTAATTTCGGAAAACCCAGAAACCAATATGGATTTAGATGTAAAGCTCCATAAATCGAACTAAAAAAATAACATCTTTCAGCGAAATCCCCGAGAAAAAAAACCCCAGAAATGAGATTCCGCGAATTTAATCGTCCTTCCTTCGTCCTTGTTCATTAGCTGTTCAGATCTAAGAACTGGGAAAAAGAACCATCTCTTCTCTCGGCTGCATCTTTATTCCTGATGTGAACCAGTGGCGCTCGTTCTCTTGGCGGGTTGCCTCTTCTCTCTACGTCGTGCGGCACCAGGTCTATGGCTGCAGCCTCCTCCTCCTCCTCTGTTGCGATTTCAGCCCCGTACCTTTTTTCTTCTCCTGCTTTCTTTTTTCATTTTATGTTTTGGAACCCTATGGGTCTTCTTCACAGATCCCCTAACCCATGACGGAATTTGATTAATCCTGTTATGATTATTTCAACATTGAGAGAAAAATTATAATTATACAAATTTTTTTGGATGAGATGAGAGGGTATATTTGTCATTCTATTCAGTTTGGGTACTTGATTGCAACAATCTGAAAGTGTGGGTATTATACATGCTGTAATTGAATATATGAGTACTTAATCCACACAAAAGAGAAACTATGGGTAACACGGTGCAATTTTGCCTTTTCTCTGCGACCCTACCAGTTTTTGTGACAGTGTGCCACCCCTCCAGCCGAATTCTGACTCCGCCACTGAAGACTGGTGTGAGTATTTTCACTAAAAACCTTTATGCTCTGGGGCTACAAAAGTAGATTTGAACTTTTACTGGATTCTATATTCCTAGTTCCATTGGATCCACACGATTGCATTGTAAAAGTTAAAATGGGTCAACATAAATTAAATTAATGAAACTTCTAATTTATCTTATTACTTAGGAGTATATTATATGCGACAAAGTCAGTTTGGTAGTTTTCAATGTGAGATTTGAGAAAAACTAATATCCAAATGAATCTGACAGACATACTTCATAGAGATTAGAGTTGTACTAATGATATTCATAATCTGTGGATTACAAAAAATAACATTCTTTTTCTTCTCTAATAAAAATAAGATGTACATATCAAGATTCTTCTTGAAACTAGCTAGATTCCAAACACAAGAGAAAATCAGCTAGATGCCCGTTTATTTCTCCAATAATGGAAATCTACTCCACTAGCAAATGAAATATTTAATTTTCATTTCTCAAAATATTTTATCTTTTACTTTCCAGAACATTTTGAAGAACGAAATTGTTCGTGTAAAATTTGTGCTTCCTATTTTCTCAAAAAAGGTTGTGCTTCCTAGCTTGTTTTCAACCACTGCCCTGATAATTTATTTTTATTTGTCTTTGTAATAATGGTGTTGGCTAAAAATCACAACACAACGAGAGTTTATTAATGTTTACAGACAACCTGTAATACAAATTATGAATTGAAAAGAAACATAGTTGTACATTTAACAAATTAGATAATTTCACTTTTAAACAGACAGACAAAAGGCATACAACTTAAAATCGAGTACGACTAATTTTAATCTCGGTACAAATTGCAAACCACTGGTGGAATTGCTTAGAAGATGGAAAGACGGTGGAGAACTCGATAGTACTACTATATCGGAAACAACTTGTATAAATGAAGATAGTTGCATCCTCTCTAGAAGATTTGAGCATGTTTTGATCTCCTACACTGGGTGCATATGGAACATTGCTTTCTATACCAAACACTTTTATGTGGCCTACTTTAGTTTGCGAAATTTAAGCTTTCTATATCAAGTTCTCGCATCACTTTTATCTTGGGCCAGCTCTTTTCTACTACCTCTGTTTTTTCTCTATGTCCTCGCACGACTTTTGAAGGTCACTTTGACCCGGGTTAGCAAAATTATGCGAGAATTTGATAAATTTTTTATGGTGTTGTGCATTATAGTTTGTTCTACAACGTCATGAAAAAAATAACAAATGTTTGCATCGTTTTATTAATCAAATCTCCGAATCAAAGTGATCCTCAAAAGTCGTGCGGGATAGAGGAGATACGGATGTAGTACATGTTAATGTAATGTGTATTCAACCCACTTTATGATCAATATAAGAAATATGGTTTACTCAAAGAAAAGTCCGAAGATGACTAATTTCAATCTCGTACAGGAAAGCGACTCTAGAATCGAGCATGTTCCGAATACTATTGACTAGAAGGAAAACGGTGCATTAGTATACATACAAAAAGTTGTAAGAAAAATGAGTACATGAGTAGTCCTCGAATTCTTTGGAGAAGTAACAACAGAGCAAGAGAAACTTAACTAAAATAAATTGCAGAATCACAATTGAAATGAGTACATGAGTACTCGAATTCTTCTTTTCTTCATCTTGTATTTTTGATTAGGGTAAGATATGTAAATATAACTTCAGATATGTATAAATTTAGCTGTTTTGTGTTCTTGATGGGTGGTACTGATGGTGGTAACGTAAGAGATGATGGTGGTCGTGTACTGTAAAGGGATATGGGCTGTAATTTTCAGAGGTGGTTAGGGGTATTTTAGGCAAAAATGCATTTTTCTTATCGATTCAGTGGGGAGGAAGTGGTTTGACAGAGTGGTAGTATATCATTTGTCACTTTTTAGTCTGAGTCAATGAATTCTGAGTTGCGGCACGTATGTAAACTGGATTCATGGATATACACCTGCTGACACCCCACCCAAGTTCAGGTAAGACAGGGTGCTCGAAGAGAAATCAATAAATTTGGTTCCTTTACATATCTTTCTATTTTCTGCTAACCCTCAGAATATTGGAAATCCAAGGCAAAGAATGAACCATCATTCCCTGACGTATCTCTAAAAGGCAACCTTTCCGAGGGCTTAGAAAAATGGTTGATGTATCTCTAAAAGGCAACCCTTCCGAGGGCATGTGAACAAGGGAGATTATGCCAATGATATACCACTTATTAGTCAGAAGGCATCTCACCTTCCCCATGCGGGTTCTGTTTCCTCTTGATCTCTCCCGCCATACACACGATACACTAACTGAAATGGCTTCGATTATTTGATGTCCTGTCGCCTGTGGCAATCTACATAGGGGTGGTTTGGACGAATGATTATTATGTTTAGACTGATTTTTCAGAAATTAATAATTAAGGCGAGGAAGAGTTGAATCGCCCACTACGGATGATACGCCTACGGATACACCTATTGCTCGAGTTATTGCTACAGACAGGCCCCAACGGGTTACTCGACGTCCTTCTCGTTTAAATGATTTCATTTGATAGTCATATTAGTTTTATTGCTTAATTTCACGTTTTAGTCGTTATTTGGATTTATCTCTTTTAGTGGGTATTTTGGTAGTTTTCAATTATAGTTTTTCGAGGTACTATAAAAACACTGTTATTTTTATTTTGAGGAATATACCAGAAAATTGTCCCAATTCTCTCTCTCTTTTTCCTCTCTACCTCTCCCGAACCCTACCTCTCTTCCCCTTCTCCCGTCAATTTCCTCTGGTAGTTTGCTCTCGGTACCAATTGTGTACCAAACTGGTGCTTTCATCGTGATTTTGCGGAGCTCAGCAAGCTTGCTGCGCCGCACTCTCTCGAACTCACACCGCTTCACACCGCAGCCCCACAAACCCTAGCGGCAACGGAGCCCTAGCCATAAGGTGTGGAATTCTGCAGTGGTTGAATAAGCACTCTGTGTGCTTGCTTAGTTCTTTGGTGAGGAAAAGCTGCCGACCCAAAGTATTGAGTGGGTTTTGTTTGTTTCGCCGACCAAGCTCTTGGGGTATTGTGCTTTGTTAACCACAACGAAGTGGAATAGCACTTTGTGTGCTTGTTCGAACACTCTACTACAACATGGTTGACGAATCGCAGTCTTCTCATGTCGAGAATCCATTCTCCATTGCCGAAGTTATGGCCCTGGTTCAGACCCTCCAGCGCGACCTGGGCATGGTCGAAGCCCGTGTGAACACCGCGCCTCCGCCGCCCCCACCGCCGCCACAGCAGCGGGGTGTCTTGGGCACGCCACCAGCGCCCGATCGACGACCTCCACCAGCCTCTGCCGCATGCCCTACGGGCTGGCACCCTCCTCCGTCCAGAATTACACCGGGTAATACAGACCACGCACCGCGAATGCGTGTTGACGCACCCCGTTTTTCGGGGGAAGACGCCGTCGGTTGGATTGTCAAAATTCAGAAATATTTTGACTATTTTCAGACGAGCGAAGCTGATCGGTTACAGCTAGTATCGATCCTCATTGATCATCCGGCATCGGAGTGGTTTCGCTACTTTATTTCTCACAATGAGTCTGCCACGTGGATGGATTTTCTCTATGCAGTCAAGCAACGATTTGATTCGGAACACTACGTTGATTATTTTGGGCTCTTGGTGAAGCTACAACAACAAACCACGGTTGCGCAGTATCAGTCAGAATTTGAGAAGGTTGCCAGCACGGACGAGGGCACATTGATTTCACTGTTTCGCTCCGGTTTGAAACAGCCGCTTCAGCGCGAACTTGGGGTGCGCAATCCCACCACCTTGGCTGAAGCTTTTGCCCTCGCACGGGAGTTATCCGCCTCCTATACCGAGCTTGTCCAGACGTATGTGCCGACTCCTAAACGGTCCTGGACCGCCTCTCGTCCACAACCGTCGACTCAGCAGCCCGCAATCGCTACTGATCGGCCCACCGATCCATCACGTTTCCTTACCCGTGAGCAGCGCACGGAAAGGGCTAGCAAGGGCCTTTGTTCCGATGCGATGAAAAATGGGATCGCAACCACAAATGCACTCCGAAGTTTTTGATGTTTTCGGCGGACGACGACAGCAATGGACCGTCCTCTGATGATCAGGACGACGCTGGCATTATCACAGATACGATTCCCACCCTGCATTCTCTATCAAGTAACCTGATTCCCCGTTCTTTCAAGTTTCTTGGTTCTATCACGGGGACTAATGTGCAGGTGCTGATTGATAGTGGGAGTACCCACAAATTTATTCATCCAGTTATAGCGGAGCGGCTCCGTTTGGTTTTGCAGCCGGTCACACCCTTTCGAGTTTACGTGGGCAATGTCGCTTCTTTGCGTTGCTCCTATTATTGCCCCAAGACGGCGCTGACTTTGCAGGATCACACGTTTGAGATTGACTTACATGTTTTGGTTGTGCATGGACCGGATATTGTGCTGGGTATGGATTGGTTATAGACGTTGGGCACTGTCTCCAACGATCATGCGCGTATGACGATGACATTCACTTGATATGATCAACTTGTTACTCTTCAGGGCGATACTACGGTTCCCAAACAGATCTCGTTTCATCGTTTGGCGGCTTTACGGACACAGGAACCCCACGCTGAGTGGTATGAGCTCATCACTGTGCCATTGTCGTCTTCATTCGAGTCCCCGGAGCAGCCAGATTTTCCCCCTGACATTCCGGCCACAATTTTGGCCGTCCTACATGATCATGCTGGGGTCTTTGCCGTACCCTCTGGCCTGCCTGCGTCTCGCTCTTCCGATCACCACATCCATCTACTTCCTGGCACCAGCCCAGTCAATGTCCGAACGTATCGTTATCCGTACTTTCAAAAGACGGAAATCGAGAAACAAGTTCGTGAGATGCTTCAGCAGGGGATTATTCAGCCTAGCCACAGCGCCTTCTCGTCCCCTATTTTGCTTGTGCGCAAGAAGGATGGCACCTTTCATTTCTGCGTGGATTATCGGGCTCTTAATGCGGTCACCGTGGCTGATCAGTTTCCGATCCCGACAGCACATGAGCTTTTTGATGAATTGGGAGCAGCACGGTTCTTCACCAAGTTGGATTTGCGATCCGGCTACCATCAGATTCGCATGCATCCTTCTGACATCCACAAGACTGTGTTCCGCACGCACGAGGGGCACTATGAGTTCTTGGTCATGCCTTTCGGCCTCACCAACGCCCCTTCCACGTTTCAGGCTGCTATGAATCAGTTGTTTCAGCCCTTCCTTCGCACTTTCGTCATTGTATTCTTTGATGACATTCTGGTTTACAACACTACTTTGGAGCAGCACGCCTCACATCTACATCAGGTTTTGATCCTACTGTCTACTCATTCTCTCTATGTTAAGCTGTCCAAATGTTCTTTTAGCAGGACGACGGTTGATTATTTGGGTCACATTGTCACCGCCGGTGAGCTCAGGCCCGATCCTCAGAAATTAGAGGCCATGACGGCTTGGCCTAGCCCTACTTCTGTGTGCCAGTTACGTGGCTTCTTGGGTCTAACAGGGTATTATCGCCGCTTTATCCAGGGTTACGCCGTGCTGGCCGCCCCCCCCCCCTTACCGACTTACTCCGGCGTGACAGTTTCAGTTGGTCGCCTCAGGCCGAGCAGAGTTTTTTGGCCCTTAAACAGGCCGTTACTTCACCACCGGTTCTCAAACTTCCCGACTTTTCTCATGATTTCTTCGTCGAGACCGATGCGTCTGACAGAGGAGTAGGGGCGGTGTTACTTCAGCGTGGCCATCCAATGGCTTTCTTCAGTAAGAAGTTGGGTCCGCAGCGTCAGTCTTCTTCGGCCTATCATAAGGAGTTGTATGCTATTGTTGAGGCCGTTCAAAAATGGCGTCAGTATTTGTTGGGTCGCACATTCGTTATTCGCAGTGATCAGCGCAGCTTGAAGGAACTTCTCTCTCAGGTTATTCAGACACCGGCCCAACAATTTTACATTCGCAAGCTGATGGGGTTTCAATTTCGCATTGGGTATAAGACTGGGGCTTCTAACCGTGTTGCGGATGCTCTTTCTCGACGCGAGCCTGATTCTTCGGCTGCCATGACAACTCTGGTTCGACCCTTGCCTGATCTTCTTGACCGTATTCGTCACGAAACAACATCCCTTCTCGATTTACGTGCGATTCGCGCCGCCTTGGCATCCTCTTATCCTCCAGCTCATTTTTCGTTTGTTGATGGAATTCTCTACTCCCGGACACGTATTTGTCTCAATGGGGAGTCGGGCCTTCGTGATGTTCTCTTGGCCGAGTTTCACTCTTCTCCGACTGCGGGTCATCCGGGCATTGACCGGACACTTCGCCGTCTTGGGGCCACTTTCTACTGGCCTAGGATGCGCACCGATGTTGACCGTTTTGTGCATGCTTGTCACACTTTTCAGGCGACAAAGTACTCTACTCAGAAGCCAGGGGGTTACTACAGCCATTACCGGTTCCGGAACGCGCATGGGACGATGCTTTGATGGATTTTATTACAGGTTTGCCTACTTCCTTGGGTTTCGGTGCTATTATGGTTATTGTGGATAGTCTTAAGAAGTATGCTCACTTTGCCGGTCTGCCAGCGGCTTTTGATGCTTCTCTTGTTGCACGGACTTTCATTGATACTGTTGTTAAACATCATGGTTTTCCTGCTTCTCTTGTTTCGGATCGCGATCCTATTTTCACCAGTACATTTTGGAAGGAGGTTCTTCGTCTCAGTGGTACCAATCTCAAGTTCAGCACGGCTCATCACCTAGAGACCGATGGTCAGACAGAGGTCCTGAACCGGGGGTTGGAACAGTATCTGCGTTCTTTTGTTCATGCGCGGCCTACACGGTGGGCGCACTACTTACCAAGGGCTGGGCTGGCTTTGAATTGTAGCCATAACCAGAGTATTGGGATGTCACCTTTTCGTGCGCTCTATGGACGGGACCCCCCGTCTTTGTTTCCTTCCATTCCCTCTCATGCTCGTGCACCGGCTGTCTCTGATCTTCTACGTGAGCGCCATGTTTTGATTCGGGAGCTCAAGCAGCAGTTACACGTTATGCGACAGCGCATGCAGGCCCAAGCCAATCAGCATCGTCGTGAGGTGACCTTTGAGGTGGGTGCTCTGGTTTTGCTTCATCTTCAGCCGTATCGTCAGCATTCAGTGGCGCGACGTTCTTCGGCCAAGTTGGCACCGCGGTATTGTGGGCCATTTGAGGTTCTTGAGCGGATTGGTTATGTTGCTTACCGTCTTCGATTGCCGGATTCTAGTCGCATTCACGATGTCTTCCATGTTTTGCTTCTTCGTGCATATGTTTCTGGGTCTGCGGCACCACACATGGGATCCTTGCCGGACGAGTTCGTTCATGGGGGTCCGGTTTCCGTTCCAGCTCGGGCTACAGCGCAGCGCACGGTTTTCGTTCAGGGTGTTCCAAAGGATCAGTGGCGGATTGAGTGGTCTGACGGTTCTACGAACACATGGGAGCCTATTAATGTTATTGCCGTTTTCCGCACATTCACCTTGAGGACAAGGTGGTTTCTGACGATGGGGGAGTTGATATGCCTACGGATACACCTATTGCCCGAGTTATTGCTACAGACAGGCCCCAATGGGTTACTCGGCGTCCTTCTCGTTTAAATGATTTCATTTGATAGTCATATTAGTTTTATTGCTTAATTTAACGTTTTAGTCGTTATTTGAATTTAATCTCTTTTAGTGGGTATTTTGGTAGTTTTCAATTATAGTTTTTCGAGGTACTATAAAAACACTGTTATTTTTATTTTGAGGAATATACCAGAAAATTGTCCCAATTCTCTCTCTCTTTTTCCTCTCTTCCTCTCCCGAACCCTGCCTCTCTTCCCCTTCTCCCGTCAATTTCCTCTGGTAGTTTCCTCTCGGTACCAATTGTGTACCAACGGAATAGTTAAAAGAAAAAAAAATGACAACTCACGTCTAATCACATCATATCGCTTTAGATTATTCTTGTTAGGTTAATTTAACAGAGTGACCGAGAGATCATAAGACATAAGCATTGTAGATGAAGTTGATGTAGGACTCATTTTATGAAGAACATCGTCGAAAACAGGAAAATTGTTTCAGTCAATTCGAAAAATTAGAGTCATAACATAAGGGATCCGATATATGGTCGAGCCATACATATTTCTTAGTCCAGTCAAAATTTTGAGCACCACCTCAGTTTGCATAGCCTCAGTTCGTCTGATTCAATCATCTGGACCTTCAAATCAGTATTCTTACAATTTATGACCGTAATTGATTCGAATCTCTCTTAGCAGGAAAGTCCAATTGAAATTTTCATCAATGGGATTAGTTTTAGAATATCATGTTCTATTAGAGTAGCTAATTAGAGCCTAACCAATCTTATGGTTTCGTTTTAGCTCTTAGTTCGTTCTTTTTTTGGTTCCTAATTGATCGTTCGTTTTCTTTTCGTCCGAGAACTTATTCACGGACTGTTGTTGATTTGGTTGAATTTCGATCATTAGCCATTCTTACCTCCCCTCCAATCGATTCGGAATCAAATTTCGAGTTTGGTCTAGGAATTTTGCCACGAAAGGACCAAGGACACGCCCTCACGCGCCACAAGAAGCCATTGCTTCGCCGCCCGTCGTGATCCACTTGCCACGCATCGTTAGGCGGCTCCGCACTTCCTCTCGGCTCAGCAGGCGTACGATCGACTTAAATTTTTGACAGCTTCCGTTCGGCTTCATTTAGCCATTGTCTCTCCTCACGGCTTCTATGCGGCTCTTCTTTTAGTTTTCATCTCGTTCTTTATCCGTTGTCTCTGCTTTTAGCAACTGCTCTGTTCCAGTGCTGCTGCGTTCCAGCCCTTGTCCTGTACCGGTCTGCGAGTTTGACCAACTGTTTTGAATTAATATTCTCCCGAATTCAAATCGGATTACACCGGTTCCCAAGTTTTTTCTACTCTCTGAATTCATATCGGACTTCGTTTTCCATATTCGGACTTTGTGCTCCTGTTTCTTGGTATATTTTTATCGGTCACATCCTTGAATAACCCGTTTTATTTGCTTCCGCCCGAGTTTTGGACGTTCTCTCACTGGTTCTTAATTTGGATCTCCTAAATTCGATTTGGAAGTCAATTTTATCAGATTCGGCTTGGTAACTATTGCTTCTTGGCGTATTGAGGTTATTTGCCTGCGTTCTAGGCTATTTGAGGCGTTATTTTCTGTGTTACCATGTTCATTATTATACATTACCACTTGTTTCACTTACTACCATAAGCAAGTGTTGGAATTGTGCCCTAGAGGCAATCAATTTATCGTGACAAATATATGGAATTATTATTCATTATGTTATCGATATGGAGATATGTTAACATGAATGAAGTCCTTAGAATATAAATGTTATATTCTTAAATATCCCTATTCAAGTACTACAGTTAATAGGACGTCTGTATTGCATTAAGACTAGTATGTGGGTACATTGATATGGAGATATCAAGTCTAGCACGTGGGTATGCATTAGGAGTAATGTCATATTGGATATACCAACACCGAGAAGGCTACATACAAGTTCTTTAAAATCACAAGTGCTTCTCGTAGTGACAACGGTATTGTCATCCTTAGACTTGAAGTCACTAGATCCTCTAGTCTTGGACTATTGTGTTTTGATATCGTCAAACGCTACACCATAACTCGGTAGTAATAAAGGCGCATATCGGACACAATAGGAAGCAAGCTTAGAGATGGTAGTGATGTAGATAGAATTTTTCCCTCCCACATAACTTGAGCAAATATCCGCGTCCACTCGAGGGGTAGTGCTTATAGAATGTGGCCAGACTCAGATAAATCAATATGGGATATTGATGTTATTTGCATGGATAAGAATATTGCCAGGATCGAGAAACTATAAATTGGATATACGAGCATGACTTGTATGTCTCGTGTCCAATCTGAATATGGAGACAAATGGATGAGACAATATAGTCACAAGGTTTGTCGGATTACTGAGTATTTCTTTTAGTTGGGTGGCATGGATGTGTTGCTAGACACCGCTCCATGTTAGGAGTAGTTACTACCAACTGAGTAGGAATCTATGGGGTCACACGCCATATGGATTAAACTAGACTTGAGAATTAATTAATATGATTAATTAACTAGAAGGATCAATGCGTAACCACATGCAAACTTAGTAGTCTAATTTTCAATGTGGACTAATCCATGTAAGGACATGATTAGTAGAGTGGCTAATATGTAGTTAACAAGGATTTGCTAGACTATATATATGAACACTCCTAGCTTATTCTCATTAAGAGTGTGTCATAATTGTTATAACACAAGGAGGGAACAAATCAAGGAGAGAGAGAAAGACAAGAGGGCCGAACCCCCTTGTTTGCCCCTTACCCCGTCGGCCACCAAAGAGGCGCGGCCACTTTGGTCTTCGTTTGCGTGATTCTTCTTCTTCCTCCTTCAATCAATTTCTAGAACAAGACGATCAGAAGGACTCTAGCTCTGATCCTAGGCGTGGACTATCCATAGAGACGTGAACACTATTTCACGTGTGAATTCATCTAAGGAGACAAACAAGGTATTTGATACTAAATCCTTTACTATCGTTATGATGTCTAGTCCTTGATCATTGAAGGGTCTTGTGCGGATCTTTATTTTGTTTTATTCCGCTGCGTAATCCGTTACAAAACCCTACAGTGGTATCACAGACACATGTCGTAGAGCATAATGTAGTTTATGTGTTATTGTTATGTCAATTTTACAACTTAATTGTTAATTGTCGCGTAAAACAAAAATTGGCATAAAGATGCAATTTGAATATGATTCAAACAAGAATTTGCTAATTTTACATATGATGTAAAGATTAGTGAATTTGGATCATATATGATGTGAAATTCTGGATCTAGAAAACTAGGGTTTGAGCACAATTTTAATGGAAAATGAGTTTTTCTTAAAATTGGAAACAAGACAAACTTGGGAAGGAAGGAAGGAAGGAGGGAAGGAAACCACTAGGGCCGAAACCCTAGCCATCCGTCCCCCCTCCTTGGTTTCCAAGCAAGCCACGGCCAAGGGTCGGGCCTCCCTAGCACGCGTCTTGGCCGTGTGGGCTAGGGGCCGGCCGGCCCAAGGCCCTTGTGGCGGTCCATTAGGGGTTCGTCCCAGGTGTTGGTGGGCCCTCTTGGACCGTTTTGACCATAGTACATCCAAAATCAATTAAAATTGACCAAGCACGTAAATTAGACTTTAAATGTATTATGTGTTTTTGCATGGTGATTGGATATGGCCTTAGATGTGGAAGTTGTGAATGTTTATTTTTGTGGTTTGGTTTTATTGTAATAATCAATTAATTAATTAGGTTTTACAGCCTGCGAGTCGGTCTTCTCCTCAACTTGTGAGGTCTCTCTATTTAGTATAGATGCTAGCCAGTATTAGATAGAGTAAATAATAGTCAAAACTTGAAGAAGAAGCCTACAAAATTGAAGGAACCACAAGATGGCGGCATTCCACAAGCTAAAGGAGAATGGACTAAAAGATGGAGGAAAATGGAGATGAGCTTGCAATTTTTAGGGCTTATAGATATTCTCATTAGCTTGGGAATATCTTAGTTTATGAGGCCATATCCACATCACGTTTATTATTGTTTGTGGTTGTTTAAATTTTTGTCTTGTTATTAATTGTTGGTGTATGAACGATGCATGCACACTGGTAACAAGATAATACAACCTGGATATTTTATTGTTAGTTTGTCCAACTCAAACAAGTAGATCAGTTGATATGGATCAACAAAATAATTAAAATTGAGAGAAAAATCCCTCAAATTTAAATACTGCGTTTTGCCTTCTCGTTACTTAAAAACTCATTATGATCATGATTTACCAAGCTCGTGCGTGCCAAAGCAAGGCGACTTTATTCATCATGATGTGATGCGATGACACAAGCAAATAATGTGAAATTGTTGGAGTAAGAGGTTGGACGCAACTAGGTGATATTAATAGGATTAAAAGCTAGAGGGAAATAATTGGGATTATCTATGGGATAGATAAATAAGGAGTTATTTTCCCAATTGAACCAAGAGTTGTATGGGATGCAATCGGAATTGTTCCTACATAAATAATTAATTTTTGGGTGACTTGCCAAAGCAAGGTAAAAAATAAGTGAAATATTGATCTTGGTCCACTAGAAAATATAATTATATTTTCCGCATTAATATGGAGGGTTATTAATCCGAGAAAAATAGTGGGAGCTATGATTAATAATTTAAGTCCTTATTAAATATAGTACAAACGTTATGCATGATCCTTTTGTGTTGAATACCTATGGTGTTAAACAAACAAACTCGACTTTATCAATATGTCCTTGAGAAGGAATATTTTTTGGAATCAATTTTCTAAAGACTGGTATAAAACTGAGAATCGTTCTCAAATAAAAGGAAAAATGTTGTATATCATAGAGCATAAAATTTCCTTCCACCAACTACCTAAAAAACACTAAAGACTAATGGGAGGTACATCAAATAATGTTTCTTTGGATGTGACTTGACTCATGTTAGCTACCATGAACTCTGAGCTTTGGAAGCAAGATGAGGCGTATGATATGATCTTACATTTAAGGGAAGCTCTTTTTAAGAGTATGCTAGACATGAAAGGTTTGAAGTGACTACTCCATTTTTTCAATTTGACTACTCTTGCTTAGCACTCGTCATGATCAAGATGTAATGAAGTTCGGGCTTGCCAAAGCAAGGCGACTTGATTCATCAAGATATGGCGCGACGACACAAGCTAGTAATGTGTGACTGCTGAAGTCACAGGTCAAACGCAACTGAGCCGTTTCAATTGGATTGAAAGATTAGAATGGGATTTATCTATGAGATAGATAAAGAATAAAGAGTTATTCACCCAATTGGACCATGAATTGCATTGGATGCAATTGAAAAATTTGTTCAAAAGCAATTTACTCAATATGATTGAGAATTGCTGAACAAAGCACTAATAAGGACAAAGGAAAACCTATGTTAAAGGTTAACAATAAGGGTAAGAGAAATAGGTTTGCTCCGACGCCAAGGGTATTAAGCAAACTCGTTGCTAAAGCCAAGGAATTTTCCTTTAAGCCCAAAAGGTAGTAGAGTGGAAAAGGAAATTACCCAAAGTGCCTGGAAGGAAGTAATAATGGAATTATAATTTCCACTTTAGGTATTTTTTTCATAGAATTCATTATGTCTATCTCACCATCATGGGTATATGATACTAGATGAGGACCTCATATTTATGGAAATGTGAAGGATCTCAAGAGATGTAGACAATTGGATAAGGAAGAGATACACCTACACGTGGGGAAATTAAGCAAAGGTTGTTGAATTAGTCGTAGGAAATTATCTCTACATTTTGGAATTATTCATGAATTAGACAAATACGATTATGTCCTTGCTATGAGTAGGAACATTATCGCAGTTTCTTATTTGGAAAAGAAAATGATTTTTCTATCAAAATAATGGACAAATGTTGTTCCGTTTATTTTGATAATATGCATTATTATAATGCACTCTTGTCAAATGGATTGTATATCCTTAAATCATGAGAATTCCATCTATGACATCAATATCATGAGGTTTGTATGTAATGATATGAACCTCACTTAACTTAAGCATTGTTGTTTAGGCCGCATGACTGAGAGACGCATTTCCATATTCCATATGGATGGACTTCCTGGACTCATTTGATTTTGAATCATATGAGAGATGTGAGGCTTATTTATTGGGCAAGGAAATGATCTTTTGGGACTCATACATATTGATGTATGTGGACCACTGAGCACAAGTTCTAAAGATGGTTCTCATCACTTCATCATATTTACTGATGGCATAAGAGAAATATGAATTTGTGTATCTTATGAAGAAACAAATCAAAATCATTTGAAAAGTTCAAAGACTTCAAGAATGAAGTAGAGAACTTTTTTGGCAAAAGTATCATAGCTCTATGATACGATCATGGAGGCGAGAGTACTTAAGCCAATAGTTTGAACATCTAATGGAGTTTGGGATGTGATCCCAGCCCACTCTACCTAGAACAACATTATGGAATGGCGTGTCTGAGAGGAGTGATCAGTTCTTGTTGGACACGGTTCGGTCCATGATGTGTCAAACAGAATTTCCAGTTTACTTTTGGGTCCGTCCTCTAATTACAGTAGTTTTCGCCCTTAACTTTGTTCCATAAAAAAACAATTATGATCAAACACCATATAAGATATGGACTAGGATGTGCCTAGTATGTCTTTCACAAGGATTTGAGATTGTCAAGTTTATGTAAAATGTTTACAGATAAACTTGGACCCAAGTCGAATTAATGTATTTTGTAGGATATTCTCAGGAATATTATTTCCACAAATCCAATCGAGAAAAAAATGTTTGTTTCTCGAATCGCAGTGTATCAAGAAAGAAATTGTTTCTAAAAGAGACCGTGGGAGGATAGTAGAGCTTTAAGGAGTTCAAGAGCCACAAAAGAACATAACTCCTTTGATGGAACATGAGCAGGATCACAAGATGTTGTGGAGCAACCTGCTGAAGTAACACAAGAACCTCTTAGGTAAGATAGGATATGTCAAAGGGCTAGAGAAATATAGATCATTTTCAACTCAGTTTTAAGGACTTGAAATAGCTAGTCTATTTCAAGGCCTTGAAACAGCTTTCAAAGCCTTGAAACTGACTGTGCTTTATATGCGAGAACTTTGACTGTGCTTTATATGCATGAACTTTGGGGGGGGGGGGTAGTTTCTAATTTTGATTCAATTCCTAAACCCCTGTGCATGATTAGTTGATACTTTATGATGAAAGATAAAGTATTTTGACATAGTTCACATTATCTAATATCATCTGTTTGGCTCAGTTTTGCAGGGAATTTTGTTTCCTATTTTTCATGATTTGTTTCCTAACCAAAGTTTTTCAGGAAAGGAAATTATATGATGATTTGATTCTGTGATCAATCCTGATGTGTTTGGAAGTTTCCTAACAGTAGTTAATACAATATCAAATCAGTATCCTTGAAGATATTGTTTAAAATATTTGTTGGAGAAGCTGATAGAGAAGTCAAATCCGGTCTTAGCTGTTTGGAGTGCTAGTCTTTTTACAGCTCTTGAGAAGAACCTCGTTTTGTTTTTTTATGTAATATAGTTGGGATGGGAAACGTTAGTAGCTCTGACTACTCTGTAATATATTTCATTTTGTGAAATAAAAGTTTGAGTTATCCAGTTCAAATATTGTTTGTTTAGTTCCTTTAATTTATTTCAGAAAAAAAAATCACCCAGTATCCTTGAAGATATTTATCAAACTATCCATTGGAGAAGCTGTTAGAGAAGTCAAAGTTGAAGCTACAAAATAGGGAAGTTTGTTAAAGAGAAGATCCTGAAGATCTTCAGTTCAAAGTGATCTATAAAAAGAGGGAAAGTTGAAGCATTGCTACGGGACAATTAGAAAAGACACTCAAAAACATTCAAGGATTTGGAGGTAACAAAGAAACATATTTATTTCTCTCAATCCAATCATCAGAAGAAAACTGCATACTCACTACAAATTCAGTTATAGTGGTCTTGTCTTCCGAACTTCATTTGTATATCATTTTGACAATACTTATAGTTCTTATTCTCAAGGATTGTTCAAGGTGAACAATAAATAATTCTTACTAATTCAGATAGATAGAGCATGTACTAGATAGGTTAGTGAGAACCAAAAACTGTAACAGAGGAAGGCATCTCTCTGTGCTTGAGATCTAGGGCTTAGCTGTGGATTAATAATAATTGTGTTGAAAATCTTGCAGGGAGAATATCCCTGAGGTAGAGACGTAGGTCCAAGTGGACTAAACTATATATTTCTTGTGTCTCTTGCATTTTCTTATTAAATCCATACTTAGTATTTTTGCAGCATTCTAAACAGTTTTTTTTCAAGGGTTTGAAACTCATTTCAAGGACTTGAATCACTTTACAAATCTTTTGAAAAAACTATTCTTGCAAGTTTAGCAAAATTCTGCATACTCTATTAAACCCCCTACCCCCTTCTAGAGTATTGATCCTATATTTCTACCTACTGTAAACCCCTTCAGTTTCATGTGACTTCATCGTATAAACTATGACGAAACTTTTCCCCCAGTTGCAATGCAGGTACTAGAGCCGGTACAGCTTGTGGTTAACATCCAAATTATCCAATAGAGAATTCTTAGTTAATCAGACAGCTAGAGCAGGTACTAGATAGGTTGGTGAGAACCACAAGCTGTAATTGAGTAAGGCATCTCTCTGTGCTTGATATCTAGCTTAGCTGTGGATTAACAATAATTATGTTGAAAATACTGCAGGGAGCAGATCCCTGAGGTAGAGACGTAGGTCCAAGTGGACTGAACTCTATATGTCTTGTGTCTCTTGCATTTTCTTTTCAGTTCCATACTTAATATTTTTGAATCATTCAAAATAGTTTCATTTCAAGGGTTTGAAACTCATTTCAAGGCCTTGAAATAGAATTATCTTTTTATACTCTAACTGTTTTCATTCCAAGGGCTTGAAACTCATTTCAAGGCCTTGAATCACTTTACAAATCTTTTGAATCCACTATTCGTGCAAATTTTGGAAAAAGTTCGCATACTCTATTCAACCCCCCCCCCCCCCCCCCCCCCCCGTTATAGAGTATTGATCTTGTATTTCTACCTACTGTACACCCCTTCAATTGGTATCTGATCTTGTATCACTGCATAGGTTTAACCATCTTGAGATTATGAGTACTGTAGGTGATGGGGTTTCTCTCAGGGAAGAGCTGATAACATACCTCATCTCTTCTGTGGAGACTGTTGGAATAGATGCCCTAGAGGCAATCTAGTTTAGTATGAATTTATTTTGGCTAGAACATTCATCGTATTATTTATTGGATATTTAATATAATGAAGTCCTTATATTTACAATTGTGTTGTTTATCTTAAATATCCATAGTCCAGTATAATGATAAATAGGACAATCATCTATAGACTAGTATGGGGTTGGATTGATATGGAAATATCATGATCCAACACATGGGTGTGCATTAAGGGTAATGGCGCACTTGATTGACCCATCTTCGAGAAGGCTACATACACATTATGTTAAGTCACAAGTGCTTCTCGTGGTGCAATGGTATTGTCATCCTTATAGTTGAAGTCGCTAGATATTCTAGTTATGCATTATTGTGATTTTGGTAGCGTTAAACGCTACACCGTAACAGGGTAGTCATAAAGGCGTGTACCGGATACAATAAGAAGTAAGCTTACAGATCGTAGGGGACGTAGATAGAATTTTTCCCTCCCATATAACGGGAGCAAATATCCTAGGCCACTCGAGGGATAGTGCTTATAGAATGTCTGGCCAGACTCAAATAAATCAATATGGGATATTGATGTTATTTGCACGAATAAGGCTATTCCCAGGATCGAGAAACTATGGATTGGATATACGAGTGTGACTTGTATGTCTCGTGTCCAATCCGGATATAGAGACAAAGGGATGAGACAATTACTTGTACAAGGTTTGTCGGATGACTATTCTATTAGTTGGCCAGAATGGATGTTTTGCTAGAAATCGCTCCATATTAGCAAATTGTTGCTACCAACTAGATAGAACTTGTGGGGTCACACGCTATATAGAGTTGAACTAGATTTGGGAATTAATTAATATGATTAATTAATTAGAAGGATCACTTTTCAACACCTTACAAACTTAGTAGGACTAATTTTCAAGGAAGGGACTAAACCGAATTCTAATAGGACTAGAATAGGTCCTTTAGGTAGTTGGCAAGGAATTGTTGGACTATATAAAGGATGCTCCTTCCTTCCTTCCCACACTTATGAGTCTTTTGATCATAACTTGAGTGGGAGAGAACAAAAGGAGAGAGAGAAAGCAAGCGAAGGAGGCGGACCGCCCCCTTGCCGCCGCCCCCTATTCCTTCGGCCAACAAAGGAGGCCGCCCCTCCTTTTTGCCTCGTGTTGCGTGATTTCTTCTTCCTCTTCCTCCGTTCCTAGCTAGCACAAAGGAGAAGGAAGATCTAGATCTCAACTGTAGGCGTGGATCAACTATAGAGGCGTGACACAATTCACGTTACAAGTCATCACAGGAGAAACCCTAAGGTGTGTAACTTGATTTCTTCCCTTACCATCGTTATGTCTCTTTTCCTGTGATCCTTGGAGGGTATTGAATGGATGAATTATGTTTTTTGGCTGCGTATCCATGATCAAAACCCTACAGTGGTATCAGAGCCACATGTCGTAGAGCATAAACGTGGTTTATCTGTTACGTTTTGATAGTTTTACACTTTACATTATTGTTTATCGCGTAAAACAAAGACAAATCAAGCATGTGATACAATTCGTCAATAATCAATCAAAGCAAGACCTAGTTTTTGCATTGGATGCATGAATCAGTGAGTTTGAGAAATTTTAGGATCATAGATCTAGGGTTTGGGCATCCTAATGAAAGAAGGAGTTCTTTTCAAACAAGGAAACAACCAAACTTGGGCACCAAGCAAGGGAGTTGTTTTGGAAACAACTCCCAAAGGAGGTTCGGCCCCCTAAGGGGACTGCCCCTCCTTGCTTGACGCCCAAGTAAGGGACGACCTAGGGGTCGGGGAAGCCCTATCCCACGGCCTAGCCGTGTGGGCTAGGGGCCGGCTGGCCCAAGGCCTTGGCGGTCCTCTTTTGGGTTTCGGGCAATTGGATTGTTGGGCCCCTTGGACCGTTTTAACCCTAGAAAATTTCTAAAATCAATTAAAATTGACCAAGCGCTATAAAATTGGATTTTAACTGTTTATGTGCAAATCGCATGGTGATTGCATATGGCCTTAAGATGTGGTTTGCTGTGATTGTTTAATTTTGTGGTTTGGTTTACGGCCTGCGAGCTGATCAATTTGTTGAAATAATTAATTAGGGTTTTATGTCCTGGGAGCCATTTTTTTCTCAACTTGTGAGATTTATTTTATTTAGTATAGTTGTTAGCTAGTACTAGATAGAATATATTGTTAGCCAATATTGGAGAAAAGAAGCACAAAGCCAAAGGAAGCCACAAAAGATGGAGCATGGAGCATTCCACGTGACTATGAAGGATGGACCAAAAGATGAAGACGCATGGAGATGTGTTTGCTTTTAGGGTTCATACATAATTCCATTGGCTTGGAATTATCTTAGTCTAGAAAAGGTCATATCCACATCACGTTTTTTTTTTGTTTTGTGGTTGTTTATTTTACTGTCTTATTATTTTGTTGTTGGTGTATGGATAATGCATGCAATTAGGATAATAAGATAATTAGACAACCCGGATCTATTATTTGGAGTTGTGCCTAAACTCAAATAGATAGATTAGTTGATATGGATCAACAAAAATAATTAAAATTGAATTTGAAAAGTCCCTCAAAAATTCAAATATTGGGTTTTGTCTTCTCGTTATTTAAACACTCATCATCATCATGTTTTCCCAAGATCGTGCGTGCCAAAGCATGGCGACTTGGTTAGTAATGATGTGGTGCGATGGCACACCTCGTGTGCAAATTGTTTAAGTAAGAGGTTGGGCGCAACTAGGTGTTTAATATGATTAAAACCTAGAGACAATCAATTGAGATTATCCATGCGGATGGATAAATAAGGAGTTATTTGCCCAATTGAACCAAGAGTTGCATAAGGGATGCAATTGGAATTGTTCCTACCTAAAGTAGTCAAATTATGGGTGACTTGCCAAAGCATGCTCATAAGGAGATGAAACATGGATCTTGGCCCACTAGAAAATATAAGGATATTTTCCGCATTAATATCTTGAGGGTTATTAATCCTTAGAAAAATAGTGGGAGCTATATTTGATAAACTAGCCATTATTGAATATAGTCAAAAAAATTCACAAATACTAAAACTTGCGTATTTTCCTTTTTGTAGAATTCCAAATGGCAAACAACTCATCGAGTTCACAACATTCCCTACGATCTGTCCTTGAGAAGGACAAGCTCTCTGGAACCAACTTCCTTGATTGGTACAGAAACTTGAGAATTGTTCTCAAGCAAGAGAAGAAACTGTAAGCAATAGAGGAGCAAGTTCCAGCAGGTCCAGAGAACAATACCTCTGTAGCCCTAAAGGCGTACAAAAGCGTGTTGATGACGCTAATGATGCGGCCTGCCTTATGCTATGCACCATGACTTCTGAGCTTCAGAAGCAACACGAAAACATGAATGCTGTCGATATGATCGAGCATCTGAAGCAGCTCTTCCAAGAGCAGGTAAGGGTTGAGAGGTATGAGGTGTCTAAGGCATTGTTCAAGTGTCATCTGGCAGAAGGGAACCCGGTGGGACCCCATGTACTCCGTATGATCGGATACTTGGAGAATCTCGCCCGACTGGGGTTCCTGGTCGGCCAAGAGTTGGCAACCGATGTCGTGTTGCAATCGTTGCCTGAGAGTTATGGACAGTTCATCATGAACTATAACATGAACGAGATCGTGAAACCACTGCCAGATTTACTCAATATGTTGAGGACAGCTGAACAAAGCATCAACAAGGGTAAGGGCAAGGCCATTATGATGGTACAGAAAGGAAAGGGCAAAATGTTTGCCTCATCCTCCAAGGGAAAAGGCAAGTCAGTTGCCAAACCCAAGGAACCTGCCCTTAAGCCTGTTGGTGGCATTTCCAAAGGTGTGACTAAAGGTGAATGTCACTATTGCAGTCAGCCTGGACACTGGAGGAGGAACTGCCCAAAATATCTGGAGGAAAAGAGGCTTGGAATAGTGATTCCACCACCACCAGGTATTTTTGTTGTATATGTCAATTTAACTGTCTCTACATCATGGGTATTGGATACTGGATGTGGATCTCACATTTGTCGAAATGTGCAGGATCTAAAGAGAAGTAGAAGATTGGCTAAAGGGGAGATAGACCTGCGCGTTGGGAATGGAGCAAAGGTTGCTGCATTGGCCGTAGGCGTGTACAAGTTGTCTCTACCTTCATGATTAGTTTTAGAATTAATAATTGCTATTTTGTGCCTGCTATGAGCAGAAACATTATTTCTATTTCTTGTTTGGACAAGGAAGGTTTAATTATTTCAATAAAGAACAATTGTTGTTCCTTTTATTTTAATAATATTCACTATTTTAGTGCGCAATTATTTAATGGACTGTATGTCCTTTATCTAAGCAATCATGTCTACAACATTAATACCAAGAGGATTAAAATACATGATTTAAATCCTGCTTACTTATGGCACTGTCGTTCAGGCCATATAAACGAGAAACGTGTATCAAGATTCCCTAAGGATGGATTACTAGACTCATTTGATTTTGAATCATATGAGACATGTGAGGCTTGTTTATTGGGAAAAATGACAAAGTCCCCATTCAATAAGAAAGGTGAGAGGACTAGTGAGCAATTGGAGCTCATACATACTAATGTGTCTGGTCATTTGCCACGCCTGCCATGGGTGGTTACGTCTACTTCATTACATATACTGATGATTACAGTAGATATGGATTTGTGTACCTTATGAGGGCCAAATCCGAATCCTTTAAAAGGTTCAAAGAATTCAATAGTGAAGTAGAGAAGCAACTTGGCAAAATTATCAAGGCTCTACGATCAGATCGTGGAGGAGAATACTTAAGCCAAGAGTTTGACGACTATCTTAGAGAGTGTGGGATCGTGTCCCAACTCACTCCACCCGAAACGCCACAATGGAATGGCGTGTCCGAGAGGAGGAATCAAACCCTATTGGATATGGTTCGATCTATGATGTGTCAAACCGATCTTCCATTATTATTTTGGGGCTATGCTTTATTAAGTGCAGCTTTCACCATTAACCGTGTTCCATCTAAATCAGTCATGAAGACACCACATGAGATGTGGAGTGGGTGGCATCCCACACTAACGTTCATGAAGATTTGGGCCTGCGATGTCTATGTAAAACGTTTACAATCAGACAAGCTAGGGCCAAATTCGGATAAGTGTAAATTTGTGGGGTACCTAAGGAAACTAAGGGCTACTACTTCTACAATCCAACTGAGAACAAAGTGTTTGTTGCTCGGTCCGGCGTGTTTCTCGAAAGAGAGATTGTCTCTAAAGAAGAAAGTGGGAGGACTGTGGAACTTGAAGAGATTAAAGAACTACAAATCACTGAACTGATTATGGAACATGAACAGGAACCACAAGCAGTTGTGGAACAGCCTGTTTAGGTAACACAAGAGCTTCGTAGATCTAGTAGAGTGCGCCAGAAACCCGAGAGGTATGGACTTCTCGTGACTAGTTCCGGTGACAAAATGCTCATAGATGATGAGCCTACTACCTATTAAGAGGCCATAAAAGAGCCAGACTCTCAGAAGTGGCTAGAAGCCATGAGATCCGAGATGGAATCCATGTATACCAACAAAGTATGGACTTTGGTGGAACCACCCGAAGGGGCGCGGCCCATAGGGTGAAAGTGGGTCTTCAAGAAGAAGATCGACATTGATGGTAATGTGATTACCAATAAGGGCCGATTGGTAGCTCAAGGATTCAGACAGATTCATGGTATTGACCATGATGAAACCTTTTCACCAGTCGCTATGACCAAATCCATCCAGATCCTACTTGCAGCATACTACGACTATGAGATTTGGCAGATGGATGTCAAAACAACATTCCTTTATGGGAATCTCATTGAGGATGTGTATATGATACAGCCAGAGGGTTTTGAAGATCCAAAGCAAGCCAACAAAGTCTGTAAGCTACAACGATCAATTTATGGATTGAAGCAAGCTTCTAGGAGTTGGAATCGACATTTTGATGAAGTAGTCAAAGAGTTTGGCTTCATCAGAAACGAAGATGAGTCTTGTGTCTACAAGAAGGTTAGTGGGAGCTCTGTAGCTTTTCTGGTCTTGTATGTGGATGACATACTACTCATTGGAAACGACTTTCCAATGCTGCAATCTGTTAAGGATTAGCTAGGAAAGTGTTTCTCAAGGAAAGATTTAGGGGAAGCAGCCTATATACTAGGTATAAAGATCTATAGAGATAGATCTAAGAGACATCTAGGCCTAAGTCAAAGTACATATATTGACAAGGTGTTGAAGCGGTTCAACATGCAAGATTCCAAGAAGGGATTCTTGCCCATGTCATATGGAATTACTCTTTCGAATAGTGGTTGTCCTTCCAATGAGATTGAGAAGGAACACATGAGTAGAATTCCCTATTCCTCGGCCATAGGATCTATCATGTACGCCATGTTATGTACTAGACCAGATGTGTCATATGCCTTGAGTATGACAAGCAGATACCAATCCAATCTAGGTGAGAGTCACTAGATTGAAGTCAATAACATCCTAAAGTACTTGAGAAGAACTAATGATTCTTTCTTGAAATTTGACGGTGAGGAAGAGTTGCGTGTAAAGGGTTACACGGATGCAAGCTTCCAAACTGACAGAGATGAATTTAGATCACAATCGGGATATGTGTTTTGCCTGAATGGAGCAGCGGTGAGCTAGAAGAGTTGCAAGCAAGAGACGGTGGATGATTCTACAACAGAGGTTGAGTACATTGCTGCAAATGGCGCAGCAAAGGAAGTTGTTTGGATCAGAAAGTTTGTTTCTGAACTTAGTGTGGTTCCTAGCATTGCGGATCCAGTAGAGTTGTACTGTGACAATACTGGGGCGATCGTGCAATCAAAGGAACCCAGGTCACACCAGAAATCCAAGCACGTGCTCAGGAAGTTCCATCTGATTCGAGATATTATCGATAGAGGAGACGTTCGGATATGAAAGATTCCTATAGATGAGAATATTTCTGATCCACTTACAAAGCCGCTTGTGCAGTGGAAGCATGAAGGGCACACTAGGAGCATGGGCATATGAGATGCGTCAGATTGGCTCTAGTGCAAGTTGGAGACTGTTGGAATAGATGCCCTAGAGGCAATCTAGTTTAGTATGAATTTATTTTGGCTAAAACATTCATTGTATTATTTATTGGATATTTAATATAATGAAGTCCTTAGATTTACAATTGTGTTGTTTAGCTTAAATATCCCTAGTCCAGTATAATGATTAATAGGACTATCATCTATAGCCTTCTATGGGGTTGGATTGATATGAAGATATCATGATCCAACACATGGGTGTGCATTAAGGGTAATGGCGCACTGGATTGACCCATCTTCGAGAAGGCTACATACACGTTATGTTAAGTCACAAGTGCTTCTCGTGGTGCAATGGTATTGTCATCCTTAGACTTGAAGTCGCTAGATATTCTAGTTATGGATTATTGTGATTTTGGTAGCGTTAAACGCTACACCGTAACTGGGTAGTTATAAAGGCGTGTACCGGATACAATAAGAAGTAAGCTTAGAGATCGTATTGGACGTAGGTAGAATTTGTCCCTCCCACATAACGGGAGCAAATATTCTAGGCCACTGGAGGGATAGTGCTTACAGAATGTCTGGCCAGACTCAAATAAATCAATATGTGATATTGATGTTATTTGCACAAATAAGGCTATTCCCAGGATCGAGAAACTATGGATTGGATATACGAGCGTGACTTGTATGTCTCGTTTCCAATCCAGATATAGAGACAAAGGGATGAGACAATTACTTGTACAAGTTTGTCGGATGACTGTTCTATTAGTTGGCTAGAATGGATGTTTTGCTAGAAACCGCTCCATATTAGCAAATTGTTGCTACCAACTAGATAGAACCTATGGGGTCACACGATATATAGAGTTGAACTAGATTTTGGAATTAATTAATATGATTAATTAATTAGAAGTATCACTTTGCAACACCTTGCAAACTTAGTAGGACTAATTTTCAAGGAAGGGACTAAACCGAATTCTAGTAGGACTAGAATAGGTCATTTAGGTAGTTGGCAAGGAATTGTTGGACTATATAAAGGATGATCCTTCCTTCCTACCCACACTTATGAGCCTTTTGATCATTACTTGAGTGGGAGAGAACAAAAGGAGAGAGATAAAGCAAGCAAAGGAGGCCGACCGCCCCCCTTGCCGCCGCCCCCTATCCCGTCGGCCAACAAAGGAGGCCGCCCCTCCTTGTTGCCTCGTGTTGCGTGATTTCTTCTTCCTCTTACTCCGTTGCTAGCTAGCACAAAGGAGAAGGAAGATCTAGATCTAAACTCTAGGCGTGGATCAACTATAGAGGCGTGACACAGTTCACGTTACAAGTCATCACTAGAGAAACCCTAAGGTGTGTAACTTGATTTCTGCCCTTAACATCGTTATGTCTATTGTCCTGTGATCCTTGGAGGGTATTGAATGGATTAATTATGTTTTTCCGCTGCGTATCCATGATCAAAACCCTACAGAGACAATTTTGTCCACTGGAGAGCTTTGATGAAAATGTCCATCATTGATCAAGATATGGAACTCTGGACTATCATTCAGAATAGTCCTCACACTTTCTACACAGAGAAAGATGGGATTAGAAATCCGAAATCTGAAGACACTCTCTCCTCTTCTGAGTTTGAAGAATTTTCCAAAAATTATAAAGTTATGAATCTCTTATATTGTGCTTTGAGTGAGATGAGTTTAACAGGATCTCATGTTGCAAGACTGCCAATGGGATCTGGGATAAGCTTGTGGTGACCTTTAAAGGAACCAGCCAAGTCAAGCAAACCAAGATCCACATATATTTTAGGTAATATGAGCTATTCAAGATGAATGGAGATGAGTCAATCATAGACATGTTTAAAAGATTCACTGACATTGTAAACAATCTTGATTCACTGGGAAAACACTTCCAATGAATAAAATGTAAGAAATATTCTGAGAAGTCTTCCAAACGAAAAATGGGAACCAAATACTACTGCTATTGAGGAAACTTAAGATCTGTCATTATTTCAACTTGATGACCTACAAGGAAAACTCCTTACGCATGAAATATCCATGAAAGAAGTTGATGGAGAACTACCAGAAGGTGTCAAGAACCTAGCTCTCAAGGAAAAAAAAGAATGAGCCATTTCAAAGCCTTGAAACTGAAGTTGATGATGAAGATCCATTTTCTTTGATCTCCAAAGCCTTGACCAGAATTCTTAAAATGAAGAAGAACTTTGGTAATAAGGACTTCAGAAGAGACAGGCACATATCCTCCAGTAGAAAAGATTACAAAGGTAAATTTTCTTCACATGGTAATAAGCCTAAAGTAATGAATTTCTTTGTGTGGTGATGCTGGACACTTGATCAGAGACTGTCCACACACAAAGAGCAAGGACTTTCAGAAGAAAGACCATGATAGAAGAAAGAAAGCTATGATAGCTTCCTGGAGTGTTTCAAAAACCTCAATTGACTCTGAATCTGAAGAAGAACATTCCAACCTATGCTTCATGGCCAAGCATGATGACAGTTCTCAAAAGAACATTGAGGTAATGGTAAATTGCTTGATTTTAAAACCAACAGAAGCCCTCTTTGACTATCATATAACAATGCCTATAAATGAAGAGGACTATCTGAAAGAGATTAGAGTTTTGAAAGAAAAATTTTATGAGCAAGAAAAAGAAAACTTGCATCTTGTTTGCCTGAATCAGAATATTGAAATCTCTCAGAAGAAAACTGACAGTGATTTCAAGATCTTGAAATCTAGTTTCAAAGCCTTGGAAACACAAGTTAAGGAAGTAGTCACTGAAAACTCTCTATTGAGTGACAGCATTGTTAATCTAAAACATCAAGTTGATGAATTGGGTAAACAAAAGACTACTCCAACTGAGAAACTTTAAGAATCTGAATCAGTCAAACCAAGACTTGCAGGCTCAGAACCCAACTTGAACTTGATTCTTGGAGGTAGCTTGAAGTCTGTTCAAAAAACTGGTATTAAATATAATCCAAATTTTCCCAAAAAGAACAATACCAGATTTGTGAAAGCTGGAATCAGAACATCTCCTAATTTCCATTATTGCAATAAGATTGGTCATGTTAAAATGACTTGTCTTTTCAGAAGAAGAGACCCTCAAATAATGAGGAATAATGTTCCATTCCAACTCAAAGGACAAGTCATACAAATTTGGGTTCGTAAAGGGGTTAGACCATCTAACATGGTTGACCCTGAATATGAATCTAAATTCAGCACTTGGTCTAACAGCTCGATAAGGAAGTGAATGGTGTTTTGAGGTTGTCACCAAGATCAAAGAACAGAAATGGTTTGTGGACAGTGGTTGCTCAAGACACATGAGTGGAGAGAGTCTCTATTCTCAGAATGGAAAGGGCAATCTAAAGGATCAAGGACACTTGGTGACAAAGGCAAAACATTCTTGGTATTGGTAAAGTTGGTACATATTCTGAAAATTCCATTTCTGATGTATATCTAGTTGATGGTTTGAAATTTAACTTTCTTAGTATATCTCACATTTGTGATAATGGTAATAAGATTATCTTTGACAAAGAGAAATTTGTGGTGCAAAATGAGAAATCAAGCAATTTCATCCTCACTGCCTCTAGATCAAACAATGTCTATCTTTTCAAACTAACAGAGTTGCAGGAAAAAACTTGAAGTGTCTCAAGGCCTTGAAAGAAGATTCAAAGCTTTGGCACAAAAAGTTAGGACATATTAGTTTGCATACCTTGAACAAGCTGGTTTCAAGGGCTTAGTAAGAGGTCTACCCTGTTTCAAGTTCAAAGATGAAAGAAGTATGCAAGGCATGTGCACAAGGCAAGCAAACTAGAAGCTCATTCAAACAAAAGAACTTTGTAAGTACTACTAGACCCATTGAATTATTGCATATGGATCTCTGTGGTCTTATGAGAAATCCAACTCCAAAGGGTAAGAAGTACATGCTTGTTATTGTTGATGATTTTTTTTTAGATATACTTGGGTTATGTTTCTTAGAGAAAAATCTGAAGCTCTCGCTGAATTTTCAAGCTTTGTAGAGAACTTCAAACCATGAAAAACCTACATATTGCTTCAATAAGAAATGATCATGGTAGAGAGTTTGATCAACTAGAGTTTGATGTTTTCTGTTCTAAGCTTGATATCTCTCACAACTTTTTCTGCTCCTAGAACTCCCCAACATAATGAAGTTGTTTAAAGAAAGAACAGGACTCTTGAAGACATGTCAAGAACAATGCTTTTGGAAAACAGATTGCCAAAGAATTATTGGGCAGAAGCTGTGAATACAGCAAACTATATTGTTAACAGATGCTTGATCATACCTATTCTGAAGAAGATCCCTTATGAGCTGTTCAAAGGAAGAAATCCAAGCCTTTCTTGCTTCAAACCTTATTTTTTTACTTGTTTTGTCCACAATAATGGTAACGACAATCTTGGTAAGTTTGATGCAAGAAGTGATGAAGGTATTTCAGCCTATAGAGTTTACAAAAAGAGAACCAAGCTTGTTGAATAAAGCATTCTTGTTATATTTGATGAAAGCTATGATGGTTCTTTGAGTGATGGTTTTGCAGATCTCAGTCTGAACAAGCATGATTCAGATACTAAAGAAGAATCCTCAAAAGGATCCAAGGAAATGTCACAGGAACAAAGCAGTCATTTTCAAGACCTTGAATCTAAGGTTCAAAGCCTTGAAACAGAATCTCCAGAGAAGACAGCAGAACAGGCTACCACTTCAAGTTCTCAAATAATTGAAAAACAAATTGGAGAGCATGAAACTTGGACACCAAGGAAGAGATTTAAATATCTCTCATCTCATCCTGCTGATAACATTATTTCTGATCCAACCATTGGTCCACAAACCAGATCATAGTTGAAGAATCTTTGTGCTTTTAATACTTTTATCTCTCTTGTAGAACCTAAAACTGTGAAGGAAGCATTACAAGAAGCAGAGTAGATTATAGCTATGCAAAGTGAACTCAATGAGTTTGAAAGGAACAAGGTTTGGAATCTAGTTCCTCCTCCTCCAAGAAATCAGTCCGTCATTAGCACCAGGTGGGTATTCAATAAAAAGTTAGATGAGAATGAAAAGGTAATCATGAACAAAGCTAGATTGGTAGCTCAAGGCTACAGTCAAGAAGAAGGTATTGACTATGAAGAAACATTTGATCATGTTTCCAGCCTTATGATCAGGGAATTTGAAATGAGCGTGATGGGATAATCGAACTTCTTTCTTGGACTTCAAATTCATCAGATGAAGAAAGGCATATTCCTAAATCAAAGCAAGTATACAAGAGACTTGCTAAGAAAGTATAATATGTCTCAGTCCAAATATATTAAGACCCCCATGAATTATACACTGTCTCTAGACAAAGATGAATCTGGCAAGAGTGTGAATGTGAAAGAGTATAGAGGTATGATTGGATCATTACTCTACCTCATAGCTAGTAGACCAGATATCATGTTTAGTGTGTGCATCTGTGCTAGATTTCAAGCTGATCCTAAAGAATCACACTTGACTGGAGTTAAGAGAATATTTACACATCTAAATGGTACCAAAGACTTAGGGCTTTGGTATCCTAAACAATCTAACTTCTCTTTGTGTGGCTATTCAGATGCTGACTTTGCAGGATATAAAGTTGATATAAAGAGTACATCAGGATGCTGTCAATTTCTTATATCATCTTTAATCAGCTGGCATTGAAAGTAGCAAAACTCAGTTGCACTATCAACAGTAGAAGCAGAATACATAGCAGCTGGAGCTTGCTGTTTACAAGTGTTATGGATAGAACAACAAATGAGAGACCTTGGATTTGATTTCAGAGATATACCTATCAATTGTGACAACACAAGTGCAATATAAATTACAAAGAATCCAGTTCAGCATTCAAGAGCAAAGTATATTGATGTCAGACATCACTTCATCAGAGATCATGCTGAAAAAGGTGATATTGTTCTTGCATTTCTTTCTACTAACTTGAAATTTGCAGATATCTTCACTAAACCATTGCCAGACGAAAGATTCTCATCCTTAAGACTTGAATTGGGCATGCTAAATAAAGAAGCATTGGTTTTGGGGGAGAATCAGGTAAGTATTATGTTTCAGAGGTTTGAGTTTATTTTCAAAGCCTTGATAATCTTTTCAAAGATTTGGGTATATGTGCTTTCAACCATACAGCTTTTCAAGGCCTTGAAACCCATTCCAAAGTCTTGAAAATAAGACTGCATGCTAGTTAGTCAATAATTTGGATCTTTGAATGTTTGGTGTTATCTTTTTAGATAACTGCTCAATGTTTCCCCTCAATTTTCAAATAACCCTCTTCAGCCAAAATAGTATTAATTATTTTATTTCCAACGGCACACACAAAATTTGAATCTTTTTGATTCAGCAGATCTTCAAATATTAGGAAGAATATTTAGTTTCCTTATCAAACTGAAACTCTCTTCTATTCATCTTCTTCTTTTTTTTTCTCTCCTTCATATCTATCCTACCTCTCTCTTCTTCTCCCTAAACCCTAATGAGCACTAGAAGAGCCTCTGACAGAATCAAGATGGCTGGTGGTTCAAAGGCTGGCACAGAGAAGAAAAGAAAGGCCATTGTGGAAGAGGTTCGGACCATCAGTGGGGATTCCAGTTCAAAGACTCCAACAGCAGAAGACATGGCACCTCCTCCTCCTAAGAAGAAGACAAAGAAAGATCAGAAACCAGTGTCAAACAAGAAGAAAAAGGCAGTGGAGTTCGCTCAAGAAAAACAGAAGGGGATTTAGATTGATAGCCCTAAGAAGGTGAAGAAGAAGGCTGATATAACATACAGGGGAAAAGGAAAAGAGAAGATCTACATTCAAGACTCGGATTCAGATACAACTTCAAGTTCATAAGAAATCTATTCAATTTCAAGGAAGGACAAAAAGAAGAAAGAACTTCAAGAATCTGAGTCAGAATCTAGCATGGAGTCTGAAAGAAAGAATCATAAGAAAAATTCTTCATTGACTAATAAAATGTCTTTTATAACGAAGAAACTTGAACATGGAAGGAAGGCATTATCAGGTTTAACCTTCTCGGTTTAAAAGTGTGATCAAGACCATAAGATCAATCATTGAGGAAGTTAATGAAGCTCAACAGGAAGAAGAACAAGCTGATGATGATGAGGGAAATAGTCCGGAAGAAGATGCAGAGCAGCAAGAAGATGAGGACCCAAACCCTTAACTCTTGCCTACTCTTTCTTCTCCTTTTGAAGGCCTTGAAATCCTTGTCAAAGTCTTAAAATTTTCAAATTTTCAAACACTATTTTAAATTTCTTTCCAAAATTTTTGATCCAACATCTTCTCATTCTTTTTTGATGAAAGTCAAAAAGGGGGAGAAATAAAGGTTTTTATTTGTTTTCTTACTAGGAGATCTGACCTGGTTTGGTTTTTGGTCAGTCGAATTATCTGAAATTTGATGTTATGTGCTATTTTCTGAAAGTTAATAAGTTGGATTTATTTTGGATATCTTATGTTATATTTTACTGTACTATATTCTAATGAGTATTTTTTGCAGAATTACAGTATCAAACAAATTGTGGTTTTGTCTTTCATCAAGTGGGAGATTGTAAGTTCAACTCAGTTTCAACTCATTTTCAAAGACTTGTAATAGCTAGTCTATTTCAAGGCCTTGAAACAGCTTTCAAAGCCTTGAAACTGACTGTGCTTTATATGCATGAACTTTGATTGTGCTTTATATGCATGAACTAAGGGGGAGTTTATGGTCTTGATTCAACTCCTAAACCCCTGTGCATGATTAGTTGATACCTGATGATGAAAGAAAAAGTATTTTGACATAGTTAACAGTATCTAATATCATCTGTTTGTCTCAATTTTGCAAGGAATTTTGTTTCCTATTTTTCAGGATTTGTTTCCTAACCTGAGTTTTGCAGGAAAGGAAATTATAAGATGATTTGATTCTGTGATCAATCCTGAAGTGTTTAGAAGTTTCCTAAGAGTTTTTCATACAATATCTAATCTGTATCCTTTAAGATATTGATCAAACTATCCTTTGGAGAAGCTATTAGAGAATTCAAAGCTGAAGCTACAAAATAGGGAAGTTTGTTAAAGAGTAGATCGTGAAGATCTTCAGTTCAAACTGATCTATAAAAAGAGGGAAAGCTGAAGCATTGCAACGGGAAAATTAGCAGAGACACTCAAAAACATTCAAGGATTGACAAGCAGAAAAGAAGCAGATTCATTTCTCTCAATCCAATCATCAGAAGAACACTGCATACTCACTACAGATTCAGTTCTAGTATTCTTCTCTTCTGAACATCATTTGTATATAATTTTGATAGCACTTTTAGTTCTTATTCTCAAGGATTGTTCAAGGTTAACAATAGAGAATTCTTAGTTAATCAGATAGCTAGAGCAGGTACTAGATAGGTTAGTGAGAACCACAAGCTGTAACAGAGTAAGGCATCTCTTTGTGCTTGAAATCTAGCTTAGATGTGGATTAATAGTAATTGTGTTGAAAATCCTGCAGGGAGAAGATCCCTAAGGTAGAGACGTAGGTCCAAGTGGACTGAACTCTATATATCTTGTGTCTCTTGCATTTTCTTATAAGTTCCATACTTAGTATTTTTGATGCATTCGAAACAGTTTCATTTCAAGGGTTTGAAACTCATTTCAAGGTCTTGAATCACTTTACAAATCTTTTGAAACAACTATTATTGCAAGTTTAGCAAAAGTCTGCATACTCTATTCAACCCCTCTCCCCTTCTAGAGTATTGATCCTATATTTGTACCTACTGTACACCCCTTCAGTTTCATGTGAATTCATCGTATAGACTATGACGAAAATTTTCCCCCGGTTGCGATGCTTAAATCCATTCGCATCTTGCTTGAAATTGTATCTTGCACAATTTGGACGATGGATATAGAAACCTCCTTAAATATGTGTATGACACACCTAAAGGATTTTCAATCTAGATCATGCGCAAATGTGTGTATGTTGCAACGATCTATCTAAAGATCGAAGCAAGCTTTTGGACATGGAATCTTTGATTCAATGGTGTAATCAAAGAGTTTGGTTTCATCAAGAATGAAGATGAAGCTTGTGTTTACAAGAAAGTTAGTGGGAGCGCATAGTCTAGTATGTGGAGACATACTAATCATTGGGAATCATATCCGTGCTCTGCAATCTTGTAAAGATTGACTAGGGAATTGCTTTTAAATAAAGGACTTAGGCAAAACAACCTATAAAGATCTATGGATATAGATCAAGAAAGTCGTTTAGCTTAAGTCAAAGTACATACATTGACAAAGGTGTTGAAACGGTTCAACATGTAAAGAATATGGATTCTACCTATGTCATATGGAATTAGTCTTTCGAAGGCTAATTGTCCTTCCAATTAGATTGAGAAGGACCGTATAAATAAGATTCATGAGATACGCCATATTATGTGCTAGGCCAGACATGTCATATGGTATGACACAAAAGATACCTGTAAAATCCGGTGAGAATCACTGGATAATTGTCAAGAATATCCTAAAGTATAAGAATAACTAAGGATGAATTCTTGATAAATGGAGGATAGGAAGAGTTTACGGTAAGGGGTTACAGTGATTAGAACTTCCAATCAGATAAAGATGATTTCGGATTATAGTCAAGTTTTATGTTTTGCCTTAGTGGAGGGACTGTGAGTTGGAAAAGTTCCAGGCAAGATTCAGTTGCCGATTGTATCACATAGGACTGAGTATATTGCTGCATAAGATGCATATACTCAGAAAATTCCTATCTCATTCGATTGTCGAAAGGGGAGATGTGAATTTATGCAAAGTACCAGCAGATGTCTCTATTACCTTGTGCATTGTAAGCGTGTGGGCCACGCTAGATCAATATGCATATGATGCACCAAATTGACTCTAGTGCAAGTGGGATATTGTTGGAATTGTGTCCTAGATACAATCAATTTATCAAGATAAATATATTGACTTACTATTCATTATGTTATCGATATGGAGATATGTTAACATGAATGAAGTTCTTAGAATATAAATGTTATATTCTTAAATATCCCTACTCAAGTACTACAGTTAATAGGACGACTGTATTTCATTAAGACTAGTATGTGGGTAGATTGATATGGAGATATCAAGTCTGGCACATGGGTATGCATTAGGAGTAATGGCATACTGGATGACCCACAACGAGAAGGCTACATACAAGTTATGTAAAGTCACAAGTGCTTCTTGATAGCGCCTTTTAGGAGCTATAATTATTTAGAATTTACCACATGTTAATAGGTATTTGAGAGTGATTTGAGCCCAAATTTAGAGAATAAATGTCGTTTTATCACTTGTTGCTCACCATGTGCTATATTGTCAGTTTGAGCGTTTTCTATGCATATATCGTTGTTATTTGTCAAATATAATCGCTTGGTATGTTTGTTCATGTTTTCTTGGCAGGAACGGATGCTAATCGGTTTATAGGAAGCATGGAACAAACTTCGGAAACAACGAGAGCTCAAGTGGAGTCAAGAGAAGCCGAATTGGAGGAGCTTGGATGACCAGTCTGCACTAATTTCATACTAGCTGGTGTTTTAAAAATAATTTGGGAGTGAGACCGGTTCCAAATGAAATTAGACTCAGAGTGATTTTCAATGATAGGTCACGGAGCTAAATCCGAGTTCGGACGAAGAAATTATGGCCCGGGGAAGTCAGGAGCAGATTTCAGGGGGCTATTGTGCAATTACTAAAGACTTGTGACGGGTTATGACTAAAGAACGACCTAGGGACGGAAAAAGACATTATTCACGCATAGAGGGAGTCAAGAAGAAGGAGGAGAGAAACGAGACACCATTGGAGAGCATCTTGGAGCTTGGGGATTGCACGGATTCGTCTACTCTTCGGAGATTTCACCGTTTGATCACTTCTTCTCTTCTCATTCATTATCTATGGAGAAACTTGTGTATCTTTTCATTGCCATGAGCAGCTAGATTCTTTTTTAGGCTCTATGGAGAGCCTAGGGTTATGTTAGACTTTGTTTTTCCGGATTATTGAGATTGATACATGTTTTGGATCATTGATTATGATGAATCTTCAACTCTTTTGGTGTATTGTTGAAGTAGGGTTATTGACACACTCTATTTATGAGATGAATGGCCATTAGAGAATGATTTTGTTCATGATTATGTTATCGTACTTAATGTTTAATTTAGTTTAGTTATTGTTCATGTTCTATGCTTAATCCTTAGCAACAATGGAGTAGCTACCCGGAATTGCTAGTACTTAGGTGGAGTGCTTGAAAGAGAATTGGCCTAGAGTGATAGAGAACATGAACACAATCCTTAATCAATGAGACTGAGAGGTGATTTGAATAGGATTGGCCATTTGGTAGACGAAAGTGGACCGACAGGATCTGTAGTAGACCGTGACGTAGGACAGCGTGAGATCGAGAGAAGATCGTAGTGACTAGTTACTTGGCATAACTGAGTTTGGATTAGCGTGTTTCAATAAAATATCCGGAATTGTCTAACAACCCTAGGTGATCCATAGATCTCATAGTCTTTCTCCATATTTGATTAAACTGTGTTTAATTATAAAATCCAAAAACATTGTCTTTTCATTATTTCATTATAGCCACTTGTTTGGTGGTCGCAAACTCTTAAACCATCAAACATTCTTCCTGGTTACTTTAACTCTGAATTGAGCTTTTAACTAAATAATCTCGTGATTGTCCTCGTGGGATCGATAACTCGGGGTTGAAATATTACCCTATATTACTTGAACCGTTCACTTGCGGTAACACGTAAGAAAGTGTGTCACTTCTCGTTGTGACAACAGTATTGTCATCCTTAGATTTGTAGTCACTGGATCCTCTAGTTGTGGAATATTATGTTTTGATATCTTCAAACGCTATACCGTAACTGGGTAGTAATAAAGGCGCATATCGGACACAACAGGAAGCAAGTTTAGATATGATACTGATGTAGATATAATTTGTCCCTCCCACATAACGGGAGCAAATATCCGCGGCCACTCGAGTGGTAGTACTTATAAATATCTGCCATACTCAGATAAATCAATATGAGATATTGATATTATATGCATGGATAAGACTATTCCCAGGATCGAGAAACTATGGATTGGATATACGAGTGTGACTTGCATGTCTCCTGTCTAATCCGGATATGGAGACAAAGGGATGAGACAATATAGTCACAAGGTTTTTCGGATTATTGACTATTTCTATTAGTTTGGTGGCATGGATGTGTTGCTAGACATCACTGCATGTTAGTAATCGTTGCTACCAACAAAGTAAGAACCTATGTGGTCACACGCCATATGGATTAAACTAGACTTGGAAATTAATTGATATGATTAATTAAATAGAAGGATTAATGCGCAACCACATGCAAACTTAGTAGGACTAATTTTCAATGTGGACTAATCAATGTAAGGACATGATTAGTAGAGGGGCTAATAGGTAGTTAACAAGGAGTTTTTAGACTATATATATGAACACTCCTATATTATTCTCATTAAGAGTGTATCATAATTGTTATAACTGTTGGAGTAGATGCCCTAGAGGCAATCATATATTTAGTATGAACATTGTTTTCTCTAGAATATTCATTTATTTTATATTGTGATATTTAATATAATAAAGTCCTTATATACAATGTGTTGTTTATCTAAAATATCCCTAGTCCACTATATTGATTAATAGGACGATCAAATATAGACTAGTATGTGGGTAGATTGATATGGAGATATCAAGTCTAACACATGGGTATGCATTAGGAGTAATGGCATACGGTATTGACCCACAATGAGAAGGATACATTAGATTATGTCAAGTCACAATTGCTTATCGTAGTGCTAATATAATTGCAATCCTTAGACTTGAAGTCACTAGATACTCTAGTTGTGGAATATTGTGCTTTGATGTTATCAAACGTGTCACCGTAACTGGGTAATTATAAAGATAGCTATCAGGCATGATAGGAAGCAAGCTTAGAGTTCGTAGTGATGTAGACATGATTTTCCCCTCCCACATAGTGGGAGTAAATATCCACGGCCACTCTAGGGATGAGGCTTATTGAATGTCTCGCCATACTCAGATAAATCAATATCGAGATATTGATGTTATCTCCTAGCATAAGCGTATTCCCAGGATCGAGGAACTATGGATTGGATATACGAGTGTGACTATTTATGTCTCGTGTCCAATCCGAATATAGAGAAAAAGGGAAAGTGCAATATGTGATATTGGGCACAAGAGGTTTGTCGGGATCACTGACTATTTCTATTAGTTGGGTGGCATGGATGTGTTGCTAGACACCGCTCCATGTTAGTAAAAGTTACTACCAACTAAGTAGAAACCTATGGGGTCACACGTCAAATAGAGTAGAAATAGATTTGGGATTAATTAAATATGATAAATTAATAAGAGGGATCATTGTGCAACACCCCGCAAACTTAGTAGGACTAATTTGCAAGGAAGGGACTAATCCAAGTTCATGGAGAACTAGGAAGGACCTTTATGGAAACAACAAGGAGTTGTTGGAGTATATAAAGGAGGCTCTAGCTTCCTTCCAACTAATTGTTATTTTTTATTAGACACAACACAAAGAAAGTGGGAGAGAAGAAAAGAGAGAGAGAGAATACAACACCTAGAGGCCGAACGCCCCAAGGCCTGTCCGCCCCCTTCCCGTCGGCGCAAAAGGAGGGCCGATCCCCTCCTTGTCCTTGTTGCTTTGATTCCTCTTCCCTCTTCCTCCGGTTCAAGCTGGCACTTGTTGAAGGAAGAATCTAGACCTCACCTCTAGACGTGAATCAACCGTAGAGACGAGGACATCATTCTTCGTGTGATCTCTCAAACCAAAAGGTACACAATACTATGTCATTTATCATGTTATGATGTCTCCTCCTGACGATCCGTGGTGGGCTTTGAGTAGGATTAATTTTTTTTATTCCGCTGCGTTACCTACGTCAAAACCCAACAGTGGTATCAGAGCCACAGGTCGTAGAGCATAACATGTTTTTTGTGTTATGATTTGAGTTTATATACCGTATTATTGTTATTACGCGAAAACTGAAAAATAATTGGCATAGTAGATGCAAATTGAATTTGATTCAATATAAACAAGATCCAATTTAACGTTGGATGTTAGAATTGGTACGTTTAATCATATAGGATGTGAATAATTGAGTTCTTGAAAAATTAGGGTTCATGGGCACATAGTTGAAAAGGGGTTTTCAATTATGGAAACAAATTTATGGAAACAAATCCATAAGGAAACAACCTTGCTTGGGCAACAAGGAAGAGGGAAGGAGGCTAGGGCCGAAAACCTAGCCGTCCGCCCCCTCCTTGCGCGCCAAGCAAAGGCCGCATGCCACATGGGTCGACCGGCCTTGTGCCGGACCTAGTGGCGGGCGGCGGTCCTCCTAGGGGTTCGGGCCCTTGTTGGCTTGAACTCCTTGGACCGTTGTAACCCTAATTACACAATTCAATTAAAATTGAACAAGCGCGTTAAAAACTTGGTTTTAACTGTATTATGTGCTTTGTTGCATGGTGGATGGATATGGCCTAGGATTGTGGATGTTTATTGCTTTTTGTGGTTTGGTTTATGGCCTACGAGCTGATCAAATTAATGTAATAATTAATTAGTTTTTACGGACTGCGAGTTACTACTCGACATGTGAGGTTTTTATTATTTATTTATTCTATATGTTAGGCTAGAATTAGAAATATTTAGATGATAGCCAAGAGCATGGAGAAGAAGACCGAAGAACCAAAGGAGTCAAAAGACAAAGAAGACACACCCTAGGCGTGCGACTATGGTGGAGCACATGAAGATGAGCTTGTCACTTTAGGGCAATTGGATATTATCATTGGCTTGATAATATCATTAGTCTGGGGGCCATATCCATGGCACGTTTTTTTATTTTTGTGGATGTTTATATGTCTTGTTATTTATTTTTGTGTGTATGGCGATACTAGCAAAACGTTAACAAGATAATAATAAACAAGGTTGGTCTTTTATTGTGGATTGCCCAATCCAAATAAGTAGACCATGTTGATTAGATCAACCAAAAAAATTAAGAAAATTAAATCCCTCAATTAAATATTCCGTTTTGCCTTCTCTTGCCAAAACACCATTCATGATCAGGGTTCATTAAAATTCGGGCTTGCAAAGCAAGGCAATTTTAATTTACCATGGTGTGTTGCGGACGACTCAATCTAGTAATGTGTATATGTTGAATCAAGAGGTTGGACGCAACTGGGAAAGATTCAATTGGATTGATGAGCCTAGAGTCATGACAATTAGGTGTTATCCATGAGATAAAGAATAAAGAATTATTCTCCTAATTGTACCAAGAGTTGCATGGGATGCAATTGGAATGGTTCCTACCTAAATAACCTATTCTTGGGTGACTTGCCAAAGCAAGCTCAAGAAGAAGTGAAAAAGGGATATCGGACCTACTAGAAAATATAATGATATTTTCCGTATTAACGGTGAGAGCTATTAATTCGAGAAAAATAGAGGGAGCTATATTTGATGATCTAGCCATTGTTGAATATAGTTAAATTGTTCAAAATACTAAAATTACACATTCATCGTTTTGTATAATTCCAAATGGCAAACAACAACGCATCGACTTCATCCCTACGATCTGTCCTTGAGAAGGATAAACTGTATGGAACGAATTTCCTTGACTGGTACAGAAACTTAAGGATTGTCCTTAAGCAAGAAAAGAAACTGTACATCTTGGACACTCCAATTCCAGAACCACCACAAGAAGATTAT
Source organism: Linanthus parryae (assembly GCA_023055425.1). Lineage (NCBI taxonomy): Eukaryota > Viridiplantae > Streptophyta > Magnoliopsida > Ericales > Polemoniaceae > Linanthus > Linanthus parryae. Next base: position 46,658,628 of record JALGPY010000007.1, on the reverse strand, counting down.
GTTCTAGCGAAAGTAAGGGCACGTCAGAAACATATTGATGATTCTAATGACGTGACTTGCCTCATGCTTTGTACCATGACTCCTGAGCTTCAGAAGCATCATTAGAATATGGAAGCCTATGATATGATCATACACTTGAAACAATTGTTTCAGGAACATGAAAGGCATGAGCGCTATGAGGTGTCTAAAGCATTATTCAAGAGTAGTCTTACAGAGGGGAATCCAGTAGGACCTCACGTACTCCGAATGATCGGGTACATTGAGAACCTTGAGAGAATAGGATTCCCACTGGGCCAATATTTGGCTACTGATCTTGTCTTGAAATCGTTGCCTGACAGTTATAATCAGTTCATCATGAACTATAATATGAACGAGATCAGTAAAACTCTGCCTGACTTATTGAACATGCTAAAGACGGCGGAACAGAGCATTAACAAAGCCAAGGGCAAGGCCATAATGATGGTGCATAAGAAGAATGGCAAACCAGTTGCCTCTACTTCCAAAGGAAAGCGCAAGAAAGTTGCGAGATCCAAGGAATCCCTAAAGCGTAGTGGAGGCGTGGCTAAAGGTGAGTGTCACTACTGTAGCAAGTCGGGTCACTAGAGGAGGAATTACCCTAAATATCTGGAGGATAAGAAGCTTGGAATAGTGATTCCACCACCACCAGGTATTTATGTTATAGACGTCAATCTTTCTATTTCTTCACTTGGGTATTGGATACCGGATGTGGTTCTCACATTTGATTTAATGTGCAAGATTTGAAAAGAAGTAAAAGATTGATTAAAGGGGAGATAGATCTGCGCGTCGGGAATGGAGCACGAGTTGCTGCATTAGCTGTAGGCTTTTATGAGCTATCTTTGCCTTATGGACTTATTTTAGAATTAGACAATTGCTTTTATGTGCATGCTATGAGCGGAAACATTATTTCCATTTCTTGTTTGGACGAGAAGGGTTTTTTTATTTCAATAAAGGACAAGTGTTGCTCCATTTATTTTGATAGTATGCACTATTGTAGTGAGCATTGGTATATCCTTGATCTAAATAGTCCAATCTATAACATAAATACTAAAAGGATTAAAACTAACGATTTAAATCCTACATATCTATGACACTGTCGTTTAGGCCATATAAATGAGAAACGCATATCTAGACTCCATAAGGATGCACTTCTAGACTCATTTGATTTGGAATCATATGAGGCATGTTAATCTTGTTTATTAGGAAAAATGACAAAGTCCCTTTCAATAAGAAAGGTGAGAGGACTAGTGATTTTTTGGCACTCATACATACCGATGTATGCGGGCCATTCCCCATGCCTGCCAGAGGTGGTTACACCTACTTCATCACATTCACTGATGATTTCAGTAGATATGGATTTGTATACCTTATGAAGGCCAATCCTAATCCTTTGAATTGTTCAAAGAATTCAAGAATGAAGTAGATAAGCAACTTGGTAAAAGTATTAAAGCTCTACGATCGAATCATGGAGGAGAAAACTTAAGCCAAGAGTTTGATGAGTATCTTAGAGAGTGTGGGATAGTATCCCATCTCACTCCACCCGGAACGCCACAATGGAATAGCGTGTCCGAGAGGAGGAATCACACACTATTAGATATGGTGCGATCTATGATTTCTCAAACAGATCTTCCGATATCATTTTGGGGACATGCTCTAATGACGGCAACTTTTACCATTAACCGCGTTCCACCCACATCAGTCATGAATACACCATATGAGATATGGACTGGGAAGCGGCCCATAGTGTCGTTTATGAGGATTTGGGGCTGCGATGTCTATGTAAAACGTTTACAAACAGACAAGCTCGGGCCCAAAGCGGATAAGTGTAAATTTGTGGGATATCCTAAGGAAACTAAAGGATATTATTTCTACAATCCCACATAGAACAAAGTGTTTGTTGCTCGGACCGGCGTGTTTCTAGAGAGAGAGTTTGTCTCTAAAGAAGCAAGTGGGAGAGCTGTAGAACTTGAAGAAATTCAAGAACCACAAATCACTGAACCGATGATGGAACATGAACAGGAACCGCAAACTGTTGTGGAAGAACCTGTTCGGGTAACACAGGAACTTCGTAGATCAGGAAGAGTGCGTCATGAGCCAGAGAGGTATGGACTTCTCATGACTGAGCCTGATGACGTACCACTCATGGATGATGAGTCTGCAAACTACGTAGAAGCCATGAAAGGCCCACAATCTAAGAAGTGGCTAGAAGCCATGAGATCCGAAATGGATTCCATGTACATCAACAAAGTATGGACTGTGGTGGAACCACCCGAAGGGGCTCGGCCCATAGGGTGCAAGTGGGTCTTCAAGAAGAAGACCGACATGGATGGCAAGGTAGTTTCCTATAAGGGGCGATTGGTAGCCAAAGGGTATAGACAGATCCATGGTATTTACTATGATGATACCTTTTTGCCAGTCGCCATGACTAAATCCATTCGAATCCTACTTGTTGTTGCAGCATACTACGACTATGAGATTTGACAAATGGATGTCAAAACGACGTTCCTTTATGGGAACCTCCTCGAGGATGTGTACATGACACAACCGGAGGGTTTTGAGGATCCAGAGAATGCCAACAAAGTCTGTTAGCTGCAAAGATCCATTTATGGATTAAAGCAAGCTTCTAGGAGTTGGAATCGACATTTTGATGACGCTGTCAAAGAGTTTGGCTTCATCAAGAATGATGATGAGCCTTGTGTTTACAAGAAGGTTAGTGGGAGCTCTATAGTGTTTCTTTTCTTGTATGTGGATGACATATTAATCATTGGCAACGACATTCCTACTTTGCAATGTGTTAAAGATTGGCTAGGAAAGTGCTTTGCAATGAACGACTTAGGAGACGCAGCTTATATACTTGGTATAAAGAGATCTATAGAGATAGATCTAGAAGTTGCTCGGCCTAAGTCAAAGTACATATGTATACAAGGTGTTGAAGAGGTTCAACATGCAAGATTCCAAGAAGGGATTCTTGCCCATGTCTCATGGAGTCACTCTTTCTAAGAATGACTGTCCCTCCAATGAGATTTAGAAGGACCGCATGAGTAGGATACCCTATGCTTCGGCCATAGGATCCATCATGTACGCCATGTTGTGTACTAGAACAGACGTATCATACGCGTTGAGTATGGTGAGCAGATACCAGTCCAATCCGGATGACAATCACTGAATTGCTGTCAAGAACATCCTAGAGTACTTGAGAATAACTAAGGATGTGTTCTTGATATTTGGAGGTAAGGAAGAGCTGAGTGTAAAGGGTTACACTGATGCAAGCTTCCAAACCGACAAAGATGACTACATATCGCAGTCAGGATACGTGTTTTGCCTGAATGGAGGAGCTGTGAGCTGGAAGAGTTCCAAGCAAGGGACAGTTGCTAATTCTACAATAGAAGCTGAGTACATTGCTGCTGCGGAAGCAGCAAAAGAGGCATTTTGGATAAAGAAGTTTATCACTGAGCTCGGTGTGGTCCCTAGCATCGTGGATCCCATAGAGTTATAATGTGACAACTCTGGGGCGATCGCACAAGCCAAGGAACCAAGATCACACCAGAAATCAAAGCATGTACTTAGGAGATTTCATCTTATTCGTGATATGATTGATCGTAGGAGATGTGAAGATGTGCAAGATTCCAACGGATTACAATCTTTCAGATCCTTTCACAAAACCACTTGCGCAGCGAAAGCATGAAGGGCATGCCAGATCTATAGGCATACAAGATGCGCCAGATTGGCTCTAGCGCAAGTGGGAGACTGTTGGAATAGATGCCCTAAAGACAATCGTATATTTAGTATGAACATTATTTTAGCTAGAATATTCATTTATTATATATTGTGATATTTAATATAATGAATTCCTTAGATACAATGTGTTGTTTATCTAAAATATCCCTAGTCCACTATATTGATTAATAGAACGATCAAATATAGACTAGTATGTCGGTAGATTGATATGGAGATATCAAGTCTAACACATGGGTATGTATTAGGAGTAATGGCATACTGGATTGACCCACAACGAGATGGATACATTAGATTATGTCAAGTCACAATCGCTTCTCGTAGTGCTAATATAATTGCATTTCTTAGACTTGAAGTCACTAGATAGTCTAGTTGTGGAATATTGTGCTTTGATGTTATCAAACGTTGCACCGTAACTGGGTAATTATAAAGATAGCTATCGGGCATGATATGAAGCAAGCTTAGAGATCGTAGTGATGTATACAAGATTTGTCCCTCCCACATAATGGGAGTAAATATCCACGGCCACTCGAGGGATGAGGCTTATTGAATGTCTGGCCAGACTCTGATAAATCAATATCGAGATATTGATGTTATCTGCTAGCATAAGCGTATTCCAAGGATCGAGAAACTATGGGTTGGGTATACGAGTGTGACTATTTATTTCTCGTTTCCAATCCGAATATAGAGAAAAAGGGAAAGTGCAATATAAGATATTGGGCACAAGAGGTTTGTCCGGATCACTGACTATTTTTATTAGTTGGGTGGCATGGAGGTGTTGCTAGACACCGCTCCAAGTTAGTAAAAGTTACTACCAATTAAGTAGAAACCTATGGGGTCACACGTCAAATAGAGTAGAAATAGATTTGGGATTAATTAATATGATTAATTTATAATAGGGATCATTGTGCAACACCCTGCAAACTTAGTAGGACTAATTTGCAAGGAAGGGACTAATCCAAGTTCATGGAGAACTAGGAAAGACCTTTATGGAAACAACAAGGAGTTGTTGGAGTATATAAAGGAGGCTCTAGCTTCCTTCTCACTAATTGTGATTTGTTATTAGACACAACACAAAGAAAGTGGGAGAGAACAAAAGAGAGAGAGAAGACAAGACCTATAGGCCGAACGCCCCTAGGTCCGTCCGCCCCCTTCCCGTCGGCGCCAAAGGAGGGCCGATCCCCTTCTTTTCCTTGTTGCTTTGATTCCTCTTCCCTCTTCCTCCGGTTCAAGCTAGCACTTGTTGAAGGAAGAATCTAGATCTCACCTCTAGACGTGGATCAACCGTAGAGACGAGGAAATCATTCTTCGTGTGATCTCTCAAACCAAAAGGTACACAATACTATGTCCTTTATCATGTTATGATGTCTTCTCCTGACGATCCGTGGTGGGCTTTGATTAGGATTAATTTTTGTTATTCCGCTGCGTTACCTACGTCAAAACCCAAAAATAACACAATTAGAGAACAAAGCAAGGAGAGAAAGCAAGGCAAGAGGGCGGAACCCCCTTGTCCGCCCCTACCCCATCGGCCACCAAGGAGGCTTTGCATGATTCTTATTCTTCCTCCTTCAATCAATTTCTGGCACAAGATGATTGGAAGGACTCTAGCTCTGATCCTGGGCGTGGACTATCCATAGAGACGTGAACACTATTTCACGTGTGAAGTCATCCAAGGAGACATACAAGGTATTTGATACTAAATCATTTACTATCGTTATGATGTGTAGTCATGTGATCCTTGGAGGGTCTTGTGCGGATCTTTATTTTGTTTTATTCTCCTGCCTACCGTTACAAAACCCTACAGCAAAGTCATGAGATTCCTAATTGTCATATTCCTTGTTGTCTATATTGTGGGATCAAAAATTCAGGTCACTATTTATCTTATTGTCATGAGCATCCCAAGTTGCATGAAAAATCTAGTCCCGCTATTGTTGATCCACTTGATGATTCGCCTAATCACTCCAGCGAGACTTCACAGTCTAAATATACAACGTCTTATGGATATGATACTCAATCACGAACCTCATACTTCTCTCTTTTCCACCTCGAATGTGAAGTCTTGGTGATTTGACTCCGGGTGTTGTAACCATATGATCTCTATTTCTGTAGTGTTTAGTTCGCAAACAGATGCTCCATGGATTTCAACTATTCATATAGCTGGTGGTACACGTATGTGGGCTACTCACAAGGGATATGTTTCTCATGATAACTTGTCACTCCCGAATACTCTCTTGGTTCCTGTTCTCACTTGAATCTTGTATATGTTGGTCAAATATTTGAACTTGAACTTGATGTGACATTTTCTTCTAGTGGTTTTTGTGTGCAAGATCATGAAACGGGAAAGATTCTCAGAATTGGTCAGAAAAATGGACGGTTATACGAGCTCTCTGTGAAGTTTCCGCTTTCCTCTGTTAAATAGTCTCCTGCTTCTGTAAGATCAAAGGTATCACCTTCTCTTAGTGTTTAGCATTCTAGGTTTGGTCATGCTTCATTTTTTGTCTTACGCAAACTTGTTTCTACTGGAAACCTTGGTTCATTTGAAAGCGAACATTTTGATTTTCTTCCATGCCAGATAGCAAAACAATCAACATTTCCCTTCGCTAAGATTCGGCCAGTCTGTTTAGCTCCTTTAGATTTAGTTCATTATGATGTTTGGGGTCCTTCCTACAACTATGGCGATTCTAGATACTTTGTTATCTTCATTGATGATTTCACCATGTATACTTGGACATACCTTATCAAGAACCGTTATGAGCTACCCCAGATTTATCATGAATTTGCTTCCATGGTAAAAACCCAATTTTAGCATTCCATTAAAGTCTTTCAGGCTGACAATGCAGGAGAATACACAAACACTCAGTTTCTTGCGAGTATTCGTAGTCAAGCGACCCTTCTAAACGTGCGTGCCCTCGTACTTCTAAAAAATGGTCGTGCCAAACGAAAGCATCGCCACATACTTAACTATGTACGTGTCGTTATCATACCTTCCTCTTGTCCCAAACTTTTCTGGGGGAAGCTACTCGCATTGCTATTTACACTATGAAAAGTGCTCCAACTCCCACTATACATGATATGACATCCAATGAGAAGCTTTATGGTGTGCCTCCTGATTACACAGCACTTCGTGTGTTTGGATGTGTGTGTCTTGTTCTCCTATAACCTGTTGAATATCTTAGAGAGTGTGGGATAGTATCCTAACTCACTCCACCTGGAACGCCACAGTGGAATGGCGTGTCCGAGAGGAGGAATCGCACACTATTGGATATGGTGCGATCTATGATGTGTCAAACGGATCTTCCGGTATCAGTTTGGGGACATGCTCTATTAACAGCAGCTTTCAATATTAACCGTGTTCCCTCTAAATCAGTCATGACGACACCATATGAGATATGGACTGGGAAGCGTCCCATAGTGTCATTTATGAAGATTTGGGGTTGCGATGTTTATGTAAAGCATTTACAAACATACAAGATTTGACCAAAACCGGATAAGTGTAAATTTGTGGGATATCCTAAGGAAACAAAATGATATTATTTCTACAATCCAACCGAGAACAAAGTGTTTGTAGCTCGGAACGACGTGTTTCTAGAAATGGAGTTTGTCTCTAAAGAAGAAGGTGGGAAGACTGTAGAACTTGAAGAAATTCAAGAACCACAAACCATCGATCGATGATGGAGCATGTACAGGAACCACAAATTGTTGTGGAAGAACTTGTTCATGTAACACAGGAACTCCATAGGTCAGGTAGGGTACGTCATGAGCAAGAGAGATACAGACTTCTCGTAACTGAGCCCGATGACATACCACTCATGGATGATGAGCCTGCTACCTACGGGGAGGCCATGAAAGGGCCAGACTTTAAGAAGTGGCTAGAGGCCATGAGATTCAAAATGGAATCCATGTATACCAATGAAGTATGGACTTTGGTGGAACCATTTGAAGGGGCTCGGCCCATAGGGTGCAAGTGGGTCTTCCAGAAGAAGACTGAAATGGATGGCAAGGTGGTTGCCTATAAGGGACTATTGGTGGCAAAAGGGTATAGACAAATTCATGGTATCGACTATGATGAAACCTTTTCTCCAGTCACCATGACTAAATCCATTCGAATTCTACTTGCTATTGCAGCTTACTATGACTACGAGATTTGGCAGATGGATGTCAAAACAACGTTCCTCTATGGGAACCTCCTTGAGGATGTGTACATGACACAACCAGAGGGTTTTGAGGATCCATAGAACGCCAATAAAGTCTGTAAGATACAACGATCCATTAATGGATTAAAGAAAGTTTCTAGGAGTTGAAATCGACTTTTTGATAACGCGGTCAAAGAGTTTGGATTCATCAAGAACGAAGATGAGCCTTGTGTTTACAAGAAGGTTAGTGGGAGCTCTGTTGTGTTTCTGGTCTTGTATGTGGATGATATACTGCTCATTGGAAATGACAGTCCTACTTTGCAATCTTGTAAAGATTGACTAGGAAAGTGATTCGCAATGAAGGACTTAGGGGATGCAGCTTATATACTTGGTATCAAGATCTATAGGGATAGATCTAGGAAACTGCTCGGCCTAAGCCTAAGTACATATACAGACAATGTGTTTAAGCGGTTCAACATGCAACATTCCAAGAAGGGATTCTTTCTCATGTCGCATGGAGTCACTCTTTCTAAGACTGACTGTCCTTCCAATGAGATTGAGAGGGACCACATGAGTAGGATACCCTATGCTTAGGCCATAGGATCCATCATGTACGCCATGTTGTGTACTAGACCAGACGTATCATACGCGTCAAATTTGGTAAGCAGAGACCAGTATAATCCAGGTGAGAGTCATTAGATTGCTGTCAAGAACATCCTAAAGTACTTGAGAAGAACTAAGGATGCGTTCTTGATATTTGGAGGTGAGGAAGAGCTCAATGTAATTGGTTACACTGATTCGAGCTTTCTAACCAACAAGGATGACTACAGATCACAGTCGGGGTATGTGTTCTGCCTGAATGGAGGTGCTGTGAGCTGGAAGAGTTCCAAGCAAGAGACAGTTGCTGATTCTATAACTGATGCTGAGTACATTGCTGCTGCAGGCGCAGCAAAAGAGGCTGTTTGGATAAAGAAGTTTATCACTGAGCTCGGTGTGGTCCCTAGCATCGTGGATCTCATGACGTTGTACTGTGACAACTCTGGAGCGATAGAACAACCCAAGGAACCTAGATCACACCAGAAATCGAAGCATATACTTAGGATATTCCATCTTATTCGTGATATGATCGATAGAGGAGATGTGAAGATGTGCAAGATTTCTACGGATGACAATATTTCAGATCCGCTCACAAAGCCGCTCGTTCAGCGAAAGCATGAAGGGTACACTAAATCCATAGGAATACGAGATGCATCAGATTGGCTCTAGCGCAAGTGAGAGACTGTTGGAATAGGTTAGGCAATCTTTATTTAGTATGAACAATGTTTCGATAGAAAATTCATTTATTATTTATTGTGATATTTAATATAATGAAGACCTTTGATACAATGTGCTGTTTATCTTAAATATCACTAGTCCATTATATTCATTAACGGGACGATCAACTATAGACTAGTATGTGGATAGATTGACATGGAGATATCAAAGTCTAACACATGGGTATGCATTAGGAGTAATGGCATACTGGATTGACCCACGACGAGAAGGATACATTAGATTATATCAAAGTAACAATCGCTTCTCGTAGTACTAATGGTATTGTAATCCTTAGACTTGAAGTCACTAAATACTCTATTTGTGAAATATCATGCTTTGATATTATCAAACGTTGCGCCTTAACCGGGTAACTATAAAGGTAGTTATCAAGCATGATAGGAAGCAAGCTTAAGGATCATAGTGATGTAGACAGGATTTGTCCCTCCCACATAATGGGAGCAAATATCCATGGGCCATTCGATTGACGGTGCTTATGGAATGTCTGGCCAGACTCAGATGAATCAATATGGAGATATTGATGTTATCTCCATATATAAGCATATTCCCAGGATCGAGAAACTATGGATTGGATATACAAGTGTGAAAAATATGTCTCGTGTCCAATATGGAGACAAAGGGATAACACAATACATGAATATTGGGCACAAGGTTTTTCAGGATCACTGGCTATTTCTATGAGTTGGGTGACATGGATGTGTTGCTAGACACCGCTCCATGTTAGTAAATAGTTACTACCAACCAAGTAGAAACCTATGGGGTCACACACCGGATGGATCAAATTGGATATAGGTATTAATTAGTTGGACTAATTAATAAAAGGATCATAACGCAACCACAAGCAAACTTAGTATGACTAATTTGCAAGTGGACTAATCCATGTAAGGACATGATTAGTATTGGGGCTTTTATGTAGTTAACAAAGAGATATTACTATCTAAAGGAACTCTAGCTTGTTATTTTCTAAACACAAGTCATTATTCAAAGAACATAACAAAGAGAGAGAGAGAGAGAGAGAGAGAGAGAGAGAGAGAGAGATAGATAGAGAAGTTTGGAGCCGTTCCTCCTTCTCGTCTCGTTTTGCGTGATCAATTCCTCCTTCTTTCGTTGCTAGCACTACACGGTGGGAAAGAATCCAATCAAGAATCCAAGGTGTGGATATTCATAGAGACGAACACACTATTCTTCGTGTGATCTCCCAAAACTAAGGTACACATCTTTTATGCCCTTATCATGTTACGACAGCTTGTCTGTGATCCTTGGAGGGATTTGAGAAGAATTAATTTCGTTATTCCGCTGCATAACCTACATCAAAACCCTACACAACCTCCACCTAGTCTCATAGCTTCTGGCTCATAGGTAAGTTCATTGCAGGATCAAGACTGTCTATTTCAAGGCCTTGAAGCAGCTTTCAAAGCCTTGAAACTGATTGAGCTTTATATGCATGAATTTAGGGGGAGTTTCTGATCTTAATCCAACTCCTAAACCCCTTTGCTTGATTAGAAAATACTTGATGATGAAAGACAAAGTATTTTGACACAGTTTATACTACCTAATATAATATGTTTGATTAAGTTTTGCAGGGATATTATGTTTCCTATTTTATAGGAATCTGTTTCCTAACTTATATTTTGCAGATATGGTAACTGCTTCATGATTTGATTCTGTGATAAATCTACTGCATTTAAAAGCATCCCAACACACTTCCAACAAGATCAAATCAGTATCCCTGAAGATACTGAGCTGCTATCCGTTGGAAGAATCTGTTAAAAGAGTCAAGATTTGAAGCAAATTTTCAAGAAAGTTTGTTGAGAAGATTCTGAAGATCTTCAATTCAAACTGGGTGTTTAAAAGGAGGATTGCCGAAGAAATTCGAAAAAACAACACAGAGCAATTCACAGAGACACTCAAAGACATTCAAGTATTGTGAAGCAACAAAGAAGCAGATTCATTTCTCTCAATCCAAGCTTTAGAAGAACACTGCACACTCACTGCAGAATCAGTTTTTGTGTTCTTCTTCTCTGAACTTCATTTGTATATCATTTTGATAATACTTCTAGTTCTCATTATCAAGGATTGTTCAAGGTGAACAATCGGAATTCTTAGTTAATCAGATAGCTAGAGCATGTACTAGATAGGTTAGTGAGAACCACAAGCTGTAACAGAGTAAGGCATCTCTCTGTACCTGAAATCTAGGGCTTAGGTGAGGATTAATAAGAATTGTGTTGAAAATCCTACATGGAGAAGATCCCTGAGGTAGAGACGTAGGTCCAAGTGGACTGAACTCTATATATCTTGTGTCTCCTATATTTACTTTTCAGTTGCATACTTAGAACTTCTGCAGCATTCAAAACAGTTTCATTTCAAGGGTTTGAAACTCATTTCAAGGCCTTGAAATAGACTTATTCTTTCCTTACTCTAGCTGTTTTCATTCCAAGGCCTTGAAACTCATTTCAAGGCCTTGAATCTCTTTACAAATCTTTTGAAACCACTATTCATGCAAAGTTTAGCAAAAGTCTGCATACTCTATTCAACCCCCCTTCTAGAGTATTGATCCTGTATTTATACCTAGCGTACACCCCTTCAGTATGTCGCATGCGTCGCACTTTATATGGTCTAAAACAAGCCCATCGGTCTTGGTTTGATAAGTTTCTCTCTACAGTGATCAAGCTTGGTTTCTCTTCTATTGCGTATGATTCAGCTCTCTTCATTCTTCTTACGAAACATGGTATTATCCTTCTGCTGATCTATGTATATGATATGATAATTACTGGAGATGATCAGGTCGGTGTTTCTAAGCTCAAGAGTACTTGAATCAGCACTTTGAGATGAACTGATGCTAATGGATACTCTCTCTAACAGGCCAACTATGCTTATGATAATATTGCTCGTCCAGAACTGACCGATCAAAAGGTCGTCTCTACTCTACTGGAGCCATACCTGAAGCTTACTCCCTGGGATGGTGAACCACTATCTAATCCTACTCGAAATCGACAAATTGTTGGTAGTCTGGTTTATCTCACAGTCACTCTTCCGGGCATAACTATTGCATTTCATCAGGTTAGTCAGTTCCTGACTACTCCACTATCTATGCATTGTGCTGATGTTCTTCGGATTCTCCAGCATGTGAAAGGTACTATGTTTCGTGGTCTCCATTCTTCTGCGCAGTCAACACCCGTGTAACATGGGTTTTCGGATGCAGATTGGGCTGGTGATCCGAATGATCGATGTTCTACCACTAGACACAATTTCTTCTTGGGCGACTAACTTATCTCTTAGTGCAGCAAGAAGCAAACTGTTTTTGCTCGATCCACCACAGAAGTTGAATATCGTGCATGGGAAGATGCTACACATGAGCTTGTTTGGCTTAGATGATTACTAGCTGATATGGGAATGACTCAGTCTTCTGCAACTACGATATGTTGTGACATCCGCTGTGCCATTCAGATTGCTCGTGTTCCATGCTCGAGGACGAAGCACATTGAGATAGACTGTCACTTCACTCCCCATTATCTTCATGCTGGCATAGTTCATCTGAAGAATGTAACTTCGGCAGATCAAACATCAGCCATTCATACGGAGTCTCATCTGCCTGTACATTTTCGTGACTTGGTCTCCAAACTTCTGCTTATCACGACAACTTCAAATTGAGGGGGGCTGTTGTGATATGCATACTAAATAGTTATTTATACTATTATGTAATAGTTCATGGAGGTAGGTTATCATTTTCGTATTGTTGTTTAGTGTATACATATGACCCTTGTACAGTAAAACATCTATAAATTAATACTCGATAAATTAATAACTTCGATAAAATTAATAATTTGTGCAGTCCCAGTTTGGAACCAGTACAAAACTGGACCCCAATCAATAAAATAATAAGATAATATTTTTTTTTTGAAATCCCAATGTACATATATTGGTCCCAACGAAACTATAAATTAATAATTACTAAAATATTCAAAATTCTAAGATTTTATAGTAAAAAATAAATCAATAGTTACTTGGTTTTTTTGTTGAACTTCAAATCTATATTGACTTCATCTTTAAATCTAATTGCAGTTAAGAGTTGAGGCATTGAGGGGCATTGTGTTCTCGCATTGCAACGAAAAGTTGTGCCTTGAAATATGGTTTAGTAATTTATTTTTCATCTCTAATTAATACACATTGTAACTAGTACATTGGACTTTAGAAATTTAAAGATCATGAGTAAAATCTCTTTAAATTAATAAATTATTAATTTATCGATATAATAATATATCGCTAAATTAATAAAATATCCCGGTCCCAACATTATTAGTTTATAGAGGTTTTACTGTACAACCTTTTTCTATGATGAATACATTTATTCTTCCTCACAAATCGTATTACCCTTTCGAACAAGTAGAATTTTAGAAATTAAATACCACGGATTACAAACTAAAGATGCGAGTACGTATGTGCCAAGCAAAAAGTAGTGCAGGACAAATTTTCGTCATAGAAGTCTGAAACCACACCGAAACTTTAGCATCTTAGACGATAAAATAAAAGAATATATCCAACTATATGTCCATTCCTAATTCAAATATAGTTTCTCTCAAGTCATATACATTATGCATATCTTTTGTCTTGGCCTCTCTTTGACGATATACCACATTGAAGTATTACAACCTATAGCCATGATCATCTTGATCTGTCATGTATTTGACTGCTTTTAGAATGTTCCTACAGTAAGATGACAAGAAATAGAGAAAAACAGTCGAGAATGTTACAGTAATTGAGCCCTCCTATGTTAAGAAGTAAAGTAATTTCTATCAATCGATCTTCGGACAATGAATAATCCCTTCAAAGGATAATGTTTCGTTAGTACTTTGGAAGATAACACTCTCTTGGGAGATTATTCTGAAACCTCTGGTTGTCATGGCAATAGTCATATATGAGATGGTACCTCCTCACCCATTTGAAAAGCCTTCTCTGTGTCCATGTTAGAGAACTGGAACCATTCTGGTTCCACCAATTACTAGAGCTATCCCCACTACTGCAAAAGCCTTCATTTCCTTGTTCCCAGACACAAGCATCAATCTTGTAGTTCCTGAATGAAGCTATGAAAGGACCCTTTGACCAGTCAACTTTATCCTTCCCCCCTCTCGTTGCCCACGTGTCGCCGTTCCATAGGCTGATCTTGAGCCCCATTGGCTTCAACCTAGGATATGCCACACCCTTGTCCTCATGGTTTCTGTATGTCCTGATAGGAACCCAATCTACCATGAAACTGTCAAAAAATGTAAGGAAATTTTCATCAGAAGATAATATTACGCCTCAATTGAATGTTGTATAATCAAATGAATTGATCAACTTACACAATTTGGTGGATGTTCCAGAGGATGGAATAGGTGTGGAAGTCCTCTGTTGGATCGAACCAAAGGTAGATCCTCTCTTCTCTGTTGTCCAAACCATTGGCGTAAACATTTGTTTGGAGGATATAAGGTTGTCCAGTGACATTTCCCATGAATTCAAAGTCTATTTCGTCTCGGCTATTGGGTTGATCAGACGATAGCTGCATTGCATAACAGATAATTCGTAAATACTTTCTTAGGAAGTAAATTAGGTTGATATCAATTATATGAAATTCTTACATAATATGCGACCACCGTGCCTGCAGAATAGCCCGGCACAAGCTTAATTTGCATGTCAATCTGGCCAAAGAGGAACTTCTCATTTGAGGCAAAGCCAGACCCTACAAATTCAAAATGCCACATTAATAAACAGGATGAAAAAAATGCTAAATTAAAATTTCCATTGAAGTTCTAGTGCTTGGTTTTCGCGTTTTTTTCGTCTTGTGACATCATCTCGAATGAAAATAAATAAATAAAATCCATAAACTTTGGATTTGTTTCTTGTTCCTACTTTACCTGAATCTCTGTCGAGCGACAAGCTTCTCGATGTTCCATCAGAAGAAGTGTTTACATGACTCGGGGACCATGTCACGAAGAAATCTTTATTGAAATCTCCGGTTGAAACGACGGATGCGACAGAAAAATGTAAAACATTTGCAACAATAAATCCAATGAAGGGAAAAAGTCTAAGACATCTGATCATGGTTTTGTGTTGGAGGTTCTCCTTGGATGATGAGAAGAATAAAAATGCTCGAGGTATATGTAAGGTATTTGCATTGTAAGTCCAAAATGTGAAGACAACTACAGTAAAATGTTCGGGTCAAGTAAGAATATCTTTAGGGGGAAGCAAAAGGAATGAATGCCAGTTGGGTTGTAATCCTATGATGGTTTTGATGAGTATAGGAACTACTGCTTTTGTACACCCAGAACATATAAGCTACTGAGAATATTGTATATAATTTGTAACATCAGAATGCGCTTATATTATCCAAAATGATTTTGTGCAGGCGATGTAATAACATCAAATCATTGAATATAGGGCTAGGACGATCAGTTTAATGGTATAACTTTTGAAATGTAGAAGATAAGTTTATTTCTTTTTTTTTTTTAAGGGAAAGATTTAATTCTTTTTAAGTGTTCTGGGCTGAAGACCTAATACACCATATTGCAAAAATTGCACTACCCAAATGGACTCTATCTTCTAACACAATGTCGACTTGATGATCAGCCCACAAGGCTTTCATAACAAATTTATTAGCAACACAATTGGCGGTGCTCCTGCAGTAGAGGAGTTGTGAATATTGTGTGCTATGGTCATATTAAACAAATTTATTGCTTCCTCATTCCATCTCTTTCTTCCTCAACTCACTTTTGCTACTATTAACCGGGTCAATTTGATCCAGAGGTTGGAAAACAAGATGCCGCCATTTTCTTTTGGTAATTTTTGCAAATATTATAAAAAAAATACATCTTCTTCTTTTTTTTTTTTCCAAATCATTGGGTCAAAGGACACGTTATAGATAAAAAAGTCAAAACAAGAAGAAAGAGAGAGAAGCTAGTATGCTTGTATTAGGAGATTATTATGTTTCTTGTTGTATTCACCTGGCAATATGTAAACGGTTCGGTTTGGTGCGGTTTGTGCGAAAACCATAAACCAAACTGAATTAATCAGTTTACTAATTTTGTAATAAATCAAAATCATTTAAAAGGATGAACCGAATCAAACCAAACCGAAAAAAATCAGTTTGGTTTGATTCGGTTCGGTGGGTTTGCGTAAACATTATTGAATGGAAATTATAATAATGCATCGTCAACGAATTTCAAATTTAAGTGAGAAAGAGATTAAATAGCGCAAATTTACAACGATCCTTTTTTGAGAAAAATACAATGGAACGTGCGAGAAATGGAAAAGATTTATTTATTTTATTAAGACCAACATGCTCATTTTAATTAAATATCTTCTTTTTTTTAAGAAAATCATTTTAGTTGAATCTATATAGTTGTGTTCTCGTTTTAGATTATTTAATATACGTTACGCAGTATATATTTTAATAAAGTACGTTAAACACATATCGGTTCCGTTCGGCTTGATGCGGTGTGATATTTCTAAAAACCGAAAACCGAACCAATTAGACCAGTTGTGAAAAATTAAACCGTTCATAAATCGAACATCCAAAAAACCGTCTCAAACCAAAGATTTTGGTATGGTTTGGTCGGTTTGAGCGGTTTGTTCGGTTTTCCTACAACCCAATGTAGTATGTTTTGAAAATCGTTATGCAATCAATTTGAGCCCATTCAAGGCCATATGGGCCCATCTTACACCTTAAAAGCTACCCAAAATATATTAAAAATAAGATGTCAGCCCACCTTGAACTTGCCAAAATCTATTAAGGTCCAACATTTTTCAGCTGCTTCCAAGCTCACCCCCATATCCCAAGAAAATTCATTTTTACACTCGTGTACCCAAAAGTTCAATTTATTCTTTTTACCCCAATACCATGGCAAAACTACAGTGAGTCCTCCATTGAGCGCTCGCTCTACAGAGCGATGGAGAAGACGAACCAAAACCCACATTGATGGCTTGACTTGGAGGCTGGAGCTCGCACCCTTCATTCATCTCAGCTTGGGTTTCTCAGGATACCACCTGAAGCTCAAATCTCGAATCTCTGAACTGAAGCTCAACAAATCTCTGGTCAGTCGATCTGGTAAGTTCTCTCTTCGTCTCTATGAAATGTCTGTTTTTTTTTTTTTACCTCACTGAGTTCGATGTTAACTTACTAGCCTGTGATGTTCGAAATTCAACGTCAATGCTATATTTGACAGAGTAAGGTTTGTAGGTCAGGGTTTTGAAATTGGGGGTTCTTGGTATGATGTGTATGTTGAGTTAAAAATTGTGGAATTTCTATATCAAAGGGTTTTCTATTATAGTATTGCAGAGTAAGGACTGCAATACTACTGTGACTTGAGAATTGGAAATTGAAAGATTTTGGGATGTTGATTGAGAGAGTGAAAATTGGGTACTGATCTTTTGGCAATTTCGCAGTCCACATCACAACAGCTGATAGTGTAACTGCCTTAAGGCACCCTGAACCTGGGTTTGCTTATTTCTCTCTTTTTAATGCTCATTTGAATTTCACTCCTCCTTCGTTGTCCTGCGTAACTACATTATGTATTTGTTGAGTAGAGTGGGGCTGTTTTGAAAATATAGAGTGGCATCTGTATGAAAAATATAAAATCTTGGGATCCTCCAGACTAGGAGGTTATCGAATGACTTTGTTCACATCTTTTTTGTTTCTTGTCAAAACAAGAATCCCTTCCCTGTCCGGGAGCTCTTGAAATTCATTTTAGTTCTTATCAAATCTTATTGGATCAAGGGTGCCTTGAATGTACTTGGGCTTGGCAAGGAGTTGGTGACGAAGAGGGGCAAAGAAACGGACCAAACGGAGGAACAAGACGAAGACAAGAAACCGGGGTTGGGCTGTATGTTCGTGCGAACACATTGGGTGTTCGTACGAACACTTCATGGAGGCGGCCAGAATTGTTTCCTTGTTGGTTTTTAGCTCAGTTTTGGTATTTCTTTGGGAACAAGCTGTATAGTAGGCCTATATAAATGCTATAGGCCGTGCTTTACATTGGGGCTGTTTGGATGAGAGTATTTGAGAGGAGAGGTTATGAGGTTGTTGGAATGAGTGGTTCACGTGAGGAGAGAGACAGCCTCTCTCGTCACCTCAGCCACTCATTCCAATAATCTCATAAACTCTCCTCTCATTTAAGCTCATCCAAACACACCCATTGTGTGGGTTGTTTCGTGGTGTTTCTCTCAATATCGGTGTGATCTTGTTCGTCGTTTATCATCGTTCTCAAGCTCGTTCCATATCATAACAAACCTATTGCACTTGATCTTTGATGTATAAGTCTGTACAAATTTGGTGTAGGAACGGTTTATCTATTTGCTTCTTTGCATAAGCATATAGTGTTACATAATGGAGCTGCAAAAGTTATATTATGTTAGCGATTCCCTGACTGATAGTAAATGGGTTGGGTTCTGAACTATATGATGCATGTTTGACCTCAAAAGAGGTCACCTTGCCACATACTACCTCAAGTTCGATCACTGATAATTTGCCTACTATAATAGGAATTATACTTCTGAAAGAACAAAGCTGAAAGAATCTCTAGAACTGTGGGTAGTTTATAGTGACTTTTTGTTGGTTGTAGTTTTTGGAGTTGGCTTGCTTTTTTATTTAATATGCGTGTCATTTTTGAGTTCAGCTTCATTCGTATTTAAAATTCAAGTAATTTATAATTAAACTAAAAGCTTATAATGTTTTAATATGCAGTGATGACTTTTATTATATGAATTAGTGCCCTGCCACATTTCAAATCCTGTCTCCGCCCCTGATGTAATGTGCTTTTAACATGTCAGATCAAGCAGTGTTGTGCCTCTGATATTTGCAGTATGTATGTTTCCTTTCTCAATCGGGTTCTTCCACACCATAAATATTTGGCGTAGTGATTGTAGCTTGTCTTGATCATTAGTTTGGGGTATCGTATGTCATAATTGATGGAAATTTTCTTGGTTATATTTGGCCTTCAACTCTCACATGTTACATGATGTTGCATACCCTTCCTATGGGGCATTCGCCGGCTCCTACATAGTCCAAGATAACGGCGTGTATCAAGAGGACAGAGCAGGCTTTTTATTCTCGCTTTTGTGCAAATGGTGATGAACAACCAAGACGATCACTAATCTAGTTTTCCTACTTTTTTGCACGCAGCGATGCCCTCAATAAATGTCCGCAATCTGCTTCTTTTCTCGGCAGTTCTTCGCGTCCTCCTTATTATATACGGTGAATGGCAGGACAAGCACATGGAGGTCAGGTACACAGATGTCGACTACCTGGTCTTTTCTGATGCGGCTTCCTTGATGGCATCTGGGAAGTCTCCTTACGAAAGAACTACGTATCGGTACTCTCCTCTGATTGCATTTATTCTCATACCAAATTCTTTCATACATCGCTCCTGGGGGAAGTTTCTCTTCTCAGCCTCAGGTATCCTTTCATACATAAATATACTTAATATTCCTCTATATGTAAAGAAAATAAAAGAAAATGATGATATGGTTAAAAGCATTGCACTTAGCTATCACATAAAATTTTCCGATAGATAACAGCTATGCGTTGAAACTCCCTTTGAGATCTAAAAATATTTGTTTATGTGCTGCTGCTTTATGTGCCTGCTCATCAATGAACACATGCTATTTGCTCCTCATATGGAGGTACTGATTGTTGCAGAACACTTGTTTCTGTGAATAGTTCTACAATTCTCTTTGTAAGATCCAGATATTTGAATCTCATAAAGGATTTCATGTTTATATGTTGATTTCTTTCCTTTGGTTTCTTTGTGATCTGGACTCTGGAGATCTTCTAACATCCATCTTCTTCAACCTTGCAGACTTACTTGCAGGATTATTTATCCGCAACATTCTGAGACTACGGGGGGTTCCTGAAAATATATGCATTCATTCTATGCTGGTGTGGTTATTCAATCCATTTACATTCACCATTGGAACCCGCGGGAACTGTGAACCTATTGTTTGTGCCATGGTCTTGTGGATCATTTTCAGCATTATGAGGGGTATAGATTCTCGTGTATACTGGCATCTCAAATTTAATAAAAATGGCGTGGTTTTTGTTCCAGTTTCTAGTAAATCATGGGTTATTATTTTGGAACTGGATTTGTGGCAATATCTTCATTTTGAGTAAACTGTTTCAAACAGGTACAAGTCTAAGAAATAAAAATGAATTTGAGGAAACTGTCTTATCTACTTTGACATGTTCCGAAAGAGTTATCTTGAAGAATCCCAGATTGCAAGTGTTATGCCTACCCTTACTTCTAGATGTGTTATACTTTGTTTTCTTTTCTCAGTTATTTCATTGCTCCCAAAGTATCCCTGAGTTGGTGGATGTTCTAGTGACTAGTATATTGTTGGTAGTTGATCATCTCATCTGTTTGAAATATAAAATACAACTTTATTTTGGAAAGCAGCTGTTACTGTTATACTTTGTTTACTTTTCTCAGTTATTTCACTGCTCCCAAAGTATCCCTGAGTTGGTGGATGTTCTAGTGACTAGTATATTGTTGGTAGTTGATCATCTCGTCTGTTTGAAATATTAAATACAACTTTATTTTTGAAATCAGTTGCTACTCTTTAGACTAAGAGATCAGACTTTAAGCTTTTATGGCCTCATAAATAGGAGTGTATACCTTTTTTTTGGGTAAAACAGGAGGCAAAAGCCTAGGAGTGTATACCTTCAACTTGTAAAATAAAACTTCATTTTAACCCATATAGCGATCTTACTTATAAATATAAAACTTTTGACAGAAACACCCCCCTGCAATATCATCTCGCTGACTCTTAGCTACCAACAGTATTGATTTTGTCAGAAAATCGCCCAGCAGTTTCACTTTTACCGACATCGCGCCATTTTCAAACACAAAACACCCCTGCAGTTTCACTTTTACCGACACTTAGCCATCAGTATTTGTAAAATGGTGCTCGATGTCGGTTAAAGTGAAACTGCAGGAGGGTTTTCTGACAAAATCAATAGTGCTGCTAGTCAAGTGTCAGCGAGACAATACTGCAGGGGGGTTTTCTGTCAAAAGTTCTAAAATATAAGTAGGAGAGGACAGCATGTGTAAATATGGTTGAAGTACTAGTGATGCTTCCTTGGCGACTTCTGCTTTGCAAGCCTGGCTTGTTGAATGCGTGTTATGTGCTGAAGTTTGTATGTTCTATTTGCATCTAGTCACGGGATACTGGCTTTAAGTATTTTAAGTCATTATGAATATACTAGATATAACGTTCTTAATATCATGGTATCCAACATGCAGGTAATCTAAAACAAGCGGCATTATGGTATGGCCTTGTTGTCCATTTAAGAATCTATCCTATAATATATTCTCTTCCTATCATTCTGGTTCTGAATCCTCTACAGTTTCGGAGCCAGAAGAAGCCTTCTCTTACTCAATGGAACTCTAATAATGAAAGGCCGACCACATTTAACCCCCAAAAGACAGCCGGTCCCTCCAGCTCATGGGTTGCTTTGACTAGCCTGTTTGCTCTAGAGAAGCTCTTATTTGGACTGATCTCTGGTGCTGTATTCTTCAGTTTTACTGGATTCTTCTTCCATTTGTATGGATGGGAGTTCCTGAATGAGGCACATCTATACCATCTTACTCGCACTGACCCAAGACACAATTTTTCGATTTACTTCTACCATATCTATCTACATTATGAACATCACTTTTCAGTTCTAGAAAAGCTCATCTCTTTTTTACCACAGTTTATAGTACAGATGGCTCTTGTTCTGCGATTTGCTCTGGATTTGCCACTCTGTTTCTTTCTTCAGACTGTAGCATTTGTGGCTTTTAACAAGGTAAGTAACATTTCATGACTTTGACCATGTTCTAGATTAGGTTTTGGTAAGTTTACTTATGTTTTGCCGTCATTTAAATATTAATGGCATAGTAGTCCGTCTTGGGCTAGGGAAGTGGCTGCTTCGCACCTTAGTAGTTACGCTACAGTAGTCAGTAGGTATAAAGGACGGCACAGAGTGAAATCTTAAGTTTCTTCTGATAGACTTGTACTTGGTATGGTAAAAGAATGTTGGATTGTCATTGGTAAAACGACAACTTTCACCCCTTCTGTGCCAGATTTCAGGGCACCAAGATTCTTGAACTATGATGTCTGGGTCAGTCACTGATAGTAGTTTTCAAGACAAATTTGCCCTATGGAATGACACAATCAGGAGAAGTTATTCAGTACCACCGTGATACGGTGATGTGGTACCACATATGTAGTATTTTACGAATATATATATATGGTTGTATGATTAACACTACATGATTAACAATAGTCAATCACGGTTTAATTATATCTCCATGTGGCGATATCAGAGTTTCAAAAAACGGCAAAAGCGGCGTGGAGCGGCCGTGTTGTAACAGAAGCGGCAGAGAGCGCGACCGTTTTACCCGTTACGCGTCGTGTGAATTTTATTCACATAAAAAACGGCCGCTTCGCGTCGGAAAAAACGGGAAAAACGGCGCTTCGCGTCGGAAAAAAGGGGAAAGACGGAGAAAACGTACGTGAATGTTTTCTAAAATTTACACATTCGATGCCCGTTCTCCGTTACAGTTCCTCCGATATAGTCCGATCCCGTTACACGCGACCTCGACCGATACTTTGGCCGCTTCCGTTTTTTAGAACCTTGGGCGATATGATAAATATGGTGTGATCACGATAATCATTCACCAATCATGTGTTACATGCAGAAATATTCTTACAATAACACAACTGTGGTACCACGTCATTGAATCACGGTGGTACTGAATATCTACTCCACAATAAGTGTCCTGGAGTTTGGCACACTGAAAGGGTGAAAGTGTCATTCCCCAAACTTAGAAGGGGGGTGAAAGTGTCTATGTATTAGACCTGAAGGGGGTGAAAGTGTCTTTTACCCATTTTCATTTCGTTTGACCTTACTCTGACGGTCTGACCATGTTATGTGGTGGAGAAAAAATGCCGTAGAATAATATAGAGTGTAATTCATATTGGAAATCGACTAAAACATGTTACTGATTAAATGTCCTTCTAAGTCATCCACTGGATGGTTTATGATGATAGAACTTTGCAGCGACACCTTTAACGGCAGTTTGAGTTGCACGGAAAAAATACTCCTTTAGACTTTTGACATTGTCAATGTTTCTGCTCCTTTTGGCAGGTAATTACCGCACAATACTTTGTGTGGTTCTTCTGTCTGTTGCCGCTGATACTGCCGTGGAGCAATATGAAGCTGAAATGGGAAGGTCTCTGTTGTATGCTGTTATGGATAGGAGCTCAAAGCCATTGGTTATTGTGGGGTTACCTTCTCGAATTCAAAGGCAAGAATGTCTTCCTGCAGCTATGGGCAGCAAGTTTACTTTTCTTGGCTGCCAATACTTTCATCCTCATCAGAATCATCGTCCACCATAGATTCACTCCTTTGTTTAAGCAACCCGGGCAGGATAGTCCAAATAGATCAATGAAACACGAGTGACCTGGTAATTCAGAATGGCAATGCCGCTCTCTCATCATATTCTGTGAGTGGGTTATATTTTTCGCCTTTTCCCCTTCGTGGTGTTTCTGAGGGAATGTTGGGCGGATCACTTTCTCCTGCCGGATTGGTGCTGCAACAAGCTTTTTAAGAAAGTTGTCGCGTTGAAGAACTCTTTACTGTTTACTGTTACAGCTGCTTGTTTTGGTGCTCTTTTTCCGGAGATGATGTTTATGAAGTAGGTTGTGAAGAGCGAGAGGGAAACAAAAAGAAGCTGGGTTTGT
Source organism: Linanthus parryae (assembly GCA_023055425.1). Lineage (NCBI taxonomy): Eukaryota > Viridiplantae > Streptophyta > Magnoliopsida > Ericales > Polemoniaceae > Linanthus > Linanthus parryae. The sequence continues at coordinate 46,634,656 of JALGPY010000007.1, read as the reverse complement.
GTTGCTAGGTTGTTGATGTCAAGAACGCGAGTTTGAGCATACTTGCAAGATTTTCAGAGTTGCAGTTTCGCAATGTAGTCTTCTCCATAGAATCAATTTGGGGAAAGTTTGTATTTAACTTTTCATTTTATTCTGTGTGTGGGTTTTTGGTGGGTCAAGATGTAAGAACTTGATTAATAATTAGAACAGTACATGAAAGCACCATTTCTTTTCTTTGATAACTTATTAAGTAGATTTGATCTAAATTCCTCCTTTATTCATCTTTCCTTTGAAGCTTTGATAACTTATTTATGGATTGTGGTTGGGTTTGTTGCAAATGCTTGTCTGGCTCCTGAATGGAAAATTAGATTTGACCACCTGGAAGGTATTGAGATTTCCACTACTGCAGGTTAATTCATGAAGGTGAATTACTATGAATGGTGTTAGATACTACTCTAGTTTCTGGTTCTGTGTTGTTCGGTCTGGGTATTTTCTCTCATGTGGTTAGGTTGAATTATGTTGCCGAGTTGGTTTGTGTTTGAAATGGTATATAGAGCATGGCACTTTCTCTGTTTGTGTTCTTGTTGCTTATCTAAGAGCAGCTAAAGTAATGCTCTCAGGAGCCACATAAGTTTGCGTGGACACGGACCTAACTCATTCAGGTACCAAGTCGCCAACTCTTAGTAGTCTCTCTAATATCTAATTGAGACATTTATCTAGTCCGCAACTGTATACTGAAAGCTCAAATCAGGTTATGGGGATCATGTTTAAAAAGGATTGAATTCGCCTAACTAGCCAATTTGAGCGAGATTGATCATTCTATTGCGCCAGTGACACTGAGACACAAATTTATGGCTATGTGTGGATGAGCTGAATTAAGTGATTTTGAGATTATTATCTTCTTTCATCATCTCGGTTGTTTGAATACTAAAAATTATTGCTTTAGGTCATGAAGAAATGAAATTCTATCCATTCTTAAAAATAAAGTTCCTATTTATTTTGTATATTGAAAAAAGCCAAAACCAATACTCTGTTTTGGACACTAGTGTTCCTGTTTCGGAAATTAGTGTTCCGATTCAATTGTTCTGCAGTGGAAATCGAGTTGTTTCATTACTTTTATTTTAAAAAGCAATGATTTGGGGGTTAAAAATCCCATGTTCTTAATGCATGGGTAAATGAATTGGGTTTTTCTCTTAGGTTGCTCGTTTAAAGACATGATTTACTGTGAAAGAAAAAGTCAATTGCTTAATTGTGAATTATGAATGCCTTAAAATCTTACCTCCAACATAAAACTAACTAAATCCTAAGTTACAATTTTTTGCTACTGCACAATCAACTACTCTTGATCGCGATAAAAGACCCATTATATTCCCATTCATGTATCAATCTGTGGAGGATCTTCCTCCTGAGATCCACTTTTCTCTAGTCCACGATAGGCGAAATACTGTATATTTCAGTACAAGAATTAACATCTATTTCATTTGCCGAAGAGTAGATCGATACATTGCGAGATTTTTTTTTCACAAAAAGTTGACAGCACATGTAAATGTTGTCATTTTTACTAGAAAAAGAAAATTCGCTAAATGTACAAGTTATTCTTTCATATGAACCACCAATAGAAACCATGGATGATCATTCGAAGACCTTGATGATAGCAAGCTACAACAACTAAAATAAGAAACTTTCAGCGGATATTCATTCATCATACTCACATGTAGAAATCATTAAACAAAACCCAAAGAGATTGATAAATTAATTGGAGAAAAAGAAGAAAACAAAAGGCTAATAAGGTACTAGCTCCATTCTATAATTTATCCTCAAACAAAATAATAATAGGTGGTCTGAAAAACTTTGATCAAAAGATCCCATAACCATACCCAAAGTTGGGCATAATTGGATCAACACTTACAGAAGCATTGATCACATTAGGTTTGTTCTCGAATTGATCACATATCCCGATATTATTTAGGAACAAAAATGGCGAGGAATTTGTTGTACTTTCGGCCAGTAGTTTATTTATTTGATAGCCGACATTTTTCTTAAGCTCTTCCGTAGAAACCTTTAGTTGTGTGAGCTCATCCAATCCAAGCTCAACAGTAGGAGCTTCCCACCATTGTTTTTGGATATATTTTCTCTTTCGGTCTTGGAATTCTCCTCTTATTTTCTCGACTTCAAATTCATTGAGGAGTTGGGTGAGTTGTAGGTTGAGTTCGCACAAATTGGCATTTCTATGAGCCTCAATGAGATTGTGGGTGGTGGAATTTGATGGAGGGTTTCGGCTGAGGAATTTGTCAACAATGGCTTCCACATTTGGGTGACCAAAGGAGAATACCTTACCAGCAGGAGAAAAGACAATGATGGCAACTTCAACACCACACAGAGTGCAAAGCTCGCTCGCCTTCTTGAAAAGTCCAGATCGCCTTTTTGAGAATGTAACCTGCAAATGATTTTTAATCTCGATTTTTGCAATTTTAATCTTTTGCCTACCCAGACTTGGCTTCTTTGCCATGGCTGAAAGCTTTGGAAATAATCTTGGAAATAATAGGCTTCTATGCTTTCTAAGGTTAACTCTGATTGGAATGGAACTTGGACAATTTATAGGAGTTTAGGATTTACTCCAGAAGTTGTCAAATCTTATAGCTTCAGTTTCAGGTAGTAAATAATTGTTAATTATTTGTATCTTAATACAATGTTGATTTGGGGGTTAGAAAATCTCATGCTCTTAATGCATGAGTTAATTACTTGTATTAGCTCTCAAGTTGGATTCATAAATAGTTGGTTGACTTTGTATACTAAAGTAAATTGCTTAATTGTGAAATTCTGAATATCTCACTGTCAGTTATCATATCCTAATTTTTATTGTTTGGATTAGTCATCTATTTATTCTTTTGAAGAGACAACTCCGATTTTATCTGTTTAAGAGATTCTCAAACTTATGTATTTTCCTATTCTGTTGTCGTTTTGGGCATTCTCAAGCCTTGTAAATCCCAAAAGCTAGTGAAACGGTCGAGGTTTTTGTCACACATTTATCATTACCACAAACCCACAATATATAGCAAAAAAATTGAACAATCTCCTCTCACATAACTGGCTCTCAGTAACATAATCATGGACATATCTCATGTTATGACAAACCACCTCACGAACGAAGAACGAATAAAAGAAAAATACGAGTATTTTACGTGGTTCGCTAGCAAAATATTTGCTAACTACCTCCACGGCGGAAAAACACTCTTTATTCACTTAAGCAGTGCTTATATACTACTAAGAAACCCTTCTCCCCCCCCCCCCCCCCCCCCCCCCCCCAAAAGAAAACCACACACATGTGCCGCCTCCAAAAAGTTTCCATGTTTGATATGGAAACAAACTAGTGGTTGCCTTCTAATTACTTGCCGCCTTTGACTTCTTAACCCATTCAAGGCACCTCCTCAACAAATCTCCACATTGACTTGAATTGTCTCGTCAACGGCAGCTGCTCCTCTTCTTGTAAATAAAGCTACGTCTTCTCCGCACCCGATTGTCTCTCGTCATAGAGACTCACTGGACCCCCACCGGGTCCGACATGGCCCCTAAGGGCCTCACTGGCTCAAGATGTTGAGCAATTCCAGACAATGCTGGAACTTGCTCTCCAGAACCGGCTTGGTGAACATATCCACGGGGTTGTCAGCAGTCCCCACCTTCATCACCTTGATCCTGCTCTTGTTTCTCAGAAAATGATACCTGACGTCGATATGCTTGGTCCTTTCATGATGAGCCTGGTCCTTAGTCAAGAAAATCGCACTCAAGCTATCACAGTAGACTATCGCCTGATCTTGATGTATCCCTAGATCATTGACCATTCCCTTTAGCCAAATTGCCTCCTTTGCTGCTTCCGTTAGAGCCATGTACTCCGCCTCCGTGGTGGACGAAGTCACCGTCGGCTGTAGTGTCGCCTTCCAACTCAAAACAGATGCTCCCAGATCAAATACATAGCCTGTCATTGATTTTCTACTATCAATATCCCCTGCATAGTCCGCATCCGGGAAACCAGCTACCAAGATGTCTTCACTAGCCCCATAACATAGGCCAATGTCTGGCGTACCCTTAAGGTACCTGAATATCCGCTTCACCGCCTGGTCCCTACCCGGATGAGCCATAAAACGACTAACCACACTAACAGCTAATGCTATGTCCGGTTGAGTAAAGACCATAGCATACATGAGACTTCCAACTGTGCTAGCATATGGAACCTTGGACATGTACTCCTCCTCTTTCTGAACGGTGTACATTCCTAGCTTGTTGTTAGTTGCCATAGGAGTATCTATAGCTTTAACTGATAACATCCCGAATCTTTCCAAGATCTTCTTGATGTATCCCTGATGTGATAAGAAAAGCTTCTTCTACTTCTTCGTATTTCTACTACCAAAATCTTCCGAGCAGCTCCCAGATCCTTCATCTCGAATTTTGCGCTAAGGGACCTCTTCAGTTCTCTAATGTCCTTGATATTTCGAGTTGCAATCAAATTATCATCCACATATAGAACTAGGTAAATACGTGATCCACCATGCAACTCTTTGTGATACACGCAACAATCATACTCGCACTTGTGGTAACCAATCTTCAGCATGAAGCTGTCAAACCTCTTGTACCATTGCCTCGGTGACTGCTTAAGTCCGTAGGGAGATCTCTTCAGCTTGCACACGTGGTTCTCTCTTCCGGGAACTTGGAACCCTTCCGGTTGGCTCATGTATATCTCCTCTTCCAACTCTCCATGTAGAAAAGCTGTTTTAACATCCAATTGCTCAAGCTCTAGGTCGTGGTGTGCCACCATTTCTAGTAGCACCCGGATAGAAGTATGTCTAACCACCGGTGAGAAGATTTCGTTGTAGTCAACTCCCTCTTTCTGACTGAACCCACTTGCAACTAGCCTTGCCTTATACTTGATGCCCTCTCCAGATGCAGTTCCTTCCTTTCTTCTGAAAACCCACTTGCAACTGACTATCTTCCTTCCCGCTAGCAATTTAGCAAGCTCCCAAGTCGAGTTCTTGCTAAGAGACTCCATCTCTTCTCCCATCGCAGAAATCCATTGTGCTGACTCAGAACTAGATATAGCGGCCTTGTAGGAGGATGGCTCGTCCTCTACCTCTTCCACTACTTGTAATGCATATCCCACCATATCATCATCTTTGTATCTCGTCGGAGGCATTATGACTCTCCTTGGTCTTCCTTCAGCAATACTTTGATGAACTGGTTCCTCTGGTGTAGACGCATCCTCACTATCAGATTCTTCTGCTTCTTCCTCTTCTGCTTCTGGCGGTGGTGTAGGGATTTCGGAATCCTTAGGATCAGTAGGATCCGACTCTCCCTCCACCTTCTTCTTTGCACCTCCAAGCTCAACCTCCACGGATTTCTTCAACATATGAGTCTCATCAAAGACTACACTTCTGCTAAGTATAATCTTGTTGTCTGCCCATATCTTGTATCCCTTCACACCTGTTCTGAAACCCATGAATACTCCCTTCTTAGCTCTTGGTTCTAGTTTTCCATCATCAACGTGATAATAGGCAACACAACCAAAAACTCTCAAATCCGAGTAATCCACTGCATTACCGGACCAGACTTCCATAGGAATCTTGCATCCTATACCTGTGTGCGGGCTCCGATTTATGAGATAGCATGCCATGGAAACTGCCTCTCCCTAGAAACCTCTAGAAAGACTTGCATTTGAAAGCATGCTCATTGATTTTGCTAAAAGTGTCTGATTCATTCTCTCGGCTACACCGTTCTGCCGGGGTGTGTGACGAACGGTGCGATGGCGTGCTATTCCCTGATCCTTGCAGGATCCATCAAACTCTGATGAACAGAACTCTAAGCCATTTTCCGTGCGCAGCCTCTTCACCTTCTTTCCCACCTGATTCTCTACTAGTGTCTTCCACTCCTTGAATCTTGCGAAGACTTCACTCTTGTGCTTCATCACGAATATCCAAGTCATCCTGGAGTGGTCGTCTATGATGCTTAGAAAATACCTGTACCCGCCAATTGCCTCAACTCGAGATGGACCCCAGCAATCCGAATGGATATAATCAAGAGTACCTTTCGTTCTACGAACCGCCTTAGGGAACTTGCTACGCTGTAGCTTCCCATACACGCAGTGATCACAAAACCCTAGGCTCTTGGGCGCATGCCCGGTGAGATAGCCTTTCTTGTGAAGTTCCTGCATTCCACGTTCACTCATATGACCGAGCCTCATATGCCACATCTTAGTTAGATCAGCTTCCTTAATCTCGGTTGAGACAACTCCAGCAGAACCCGTGATCGTCGAACCTTGCAACATGTACAAAGTCCCACTCTTGAATCCCCTGAGAATCACCTTAGAACCTTTGCAGACTTGTAGATCTCCACCTTCACCTTTTAAACTGTATCCCTTGCTGTCGAGTAGACTCAAGGAGATCAGATTCTTCTTAATTAGTGGTACATGTCTGACCTGATCCAAGGTACATAACTTCTCTTCATTCATCTTCAATCTAACTGAGTCGCTCCCAATCACCTTACAGATGGCTCCGTTTTCCATGTAGACAGACCCTCGATCCGTTTGGTTGTACGTCGAGAATAGCTCCCTGTTAGAGAAAATATGATAGGAAGCTCCAAGGTATAAAAGACCCACGCATCTTGAGAGTGCGTGAAAACATCCGCCATTAGAAAGTAATCATCATCGGACGAGTTACCTTGTTCTGCTACGGCCGCGGATCAATTCTGCCCCTGTTGACCTCGTTTCAGGCAATCTCTCTCTTCCAGTGCCCCTTTTCCTTGCAAAAGACACAAACATCCTTGGGTTACTTAGTACCTGAGAACTGTTTCTTCTTGTTCTTCTTACCCTTCTTGCTTCCTCCCGTTGCCATCAGTCCAGAAGCATGGTCCTCTGTACCTATGCCTGCACCCTTATGGCGCAGTTCCGCCGATCTGACCTCCTCTAGGGATAAGTCGTCCTTGTTCACTATCAACGACTGAACGAAGTTCTCGTATGATGGAGGTAACGAGATCAATAACAAGAGTGCAGCATCCTCATCGCCCACCTTCTCGCCAATATTACGCAAGTCTAAAAGAATTGTATTTAATTGATCAAGATGGTCCTTGAGAATCGTTCCTTCGAGCATCCGCAAAGTAAAGAGCCTTTCCTTTAGCATCAACTTGCTAGTGAGACTCTTCGTCATGTACAGGCTCTCCAACTTGAGCCAAAGACCTGCTGCTTGCTTCTGATCTGCGATCTCGATGATCACGTCATCCGATAAGAACAACATAATCGTTGCGTGTGCCTTCTCCTCCAATACCTTGAACTCCGATGATGCAACATTCATGCCTCCCTTGTTCGCGGTCAAAGGTGCCCACAAGCCTTGCTATTTGAGCAAAGCCTCCATCTTTATCTTCCACAGACTGAAGCTGTTACCTCTTGTGAACCTGTCGATCTTCAACATCGATCCGGACATCGTTCTTGGTGGATCTTGAACCCTAGTCGCGTGCTCCACCGAGATCGCAAAACCCTAGCTTTGATTTCACCAAGTTGTGAAACCCTAGCTTTGCTCCGCCTTGATCTTGATCTTGAAACACCGCCAAACCCGAGCTCTGATACCAGTTTGTTATGACAAACCACCTCACGAACGAAGAACGAATAAAAGAAGAACACGAGTATTTTACGTGGTTCGCTAGCAAAATATTTGCTAACTACCTCCACGGCGGAAAAGACTCTTTATTCACTTAAGAGGAACAATTACAATGTTTTTGCATATGAAACTAGGAGCCTAAGCAGTTTCCATGTTTGATATGGAAACAAACTAGTGGCTGCCTTCTAATTACTTGCCGCCTTTGACTTCTTAACCCATTCAAGGCACCTCCGCAACATCTCAACTCATGTTAACCGCATATGTGTTTGTAACCCGGACTTAGGTTAATACTGTTAGCTCGAAGAGACAATTTTTTTCTTGAATATTTTTCATAAAAATAAGAATGTCACAGTCTTCCATTTATTAGCTAATGTGTTGGTGAAAGAGACAAACTCGAATTCCAAAGTTGCACCAAAATTACTGGAGAAGTAGATTATTTGATTGTTCCAGTAAAAAAAACACCAAAAAGTAATGAAAAAATGATAAAATTTCGAAGGAGCTCTAGCACTAGGTGCTTACAGTACAGTAAATAATCAAATATATGGATTGATTTGAAAATCTCTTAAGTGAAATATAAAAGCTTGATTTATCAGTGAAATATAAAAGCTTGATTTATCAGCCCTGAATTAAGTATAATATAACGTTTGACATCGAAGGAGATGAGAGTAACACTTGTAATTATTTCATGATTAATCTATATACTAAGCAAGCTAACTCTTATATTGTTTCCCTCAAAAAATAAAATAAAATAAACTCTTATATTGTTCACCTTTGTCTTGTTGACCACCTAATTGGTCATTGGATTAGACGTAGATAAGATGTTTAGAACTTGTTAGGTCTCTTTCTGGTAGGGCCTCTAAGTTCAAATTTTGACGTTTAATAGAGTGGCATAAGCCCGGATGAAGTCCACTAGTTTATAGTTTGCATAGACATAATTGTGAACCAAATATAATGGATTTGGAGAACTCTAGTTTTACGGTTCCTCTTTATATTATACGATATCATTTGTTGCTTCTAAAATAACTGCCATCGCGGTCTTATTCCAGATCAAGTGTAACTGCAAACAAAATGTACGAGGAATAAAATTTAAGAGTAATCTTTTTAACTATACCAGAGATAGAAAATTCATATTTTATCTGTTCGAAGAGATGCTTAAACTTTTGAAATTTCCTATTATGTGTTTTGGGCATTCTCAAGCCTTCTAAATCCCAAAAGCTAGTTAAGGGGCGTGGTTTTTGTCACACATTTAACTTTACCACTAGCCCACAATAGCAAATTATTTATACAATTTCTTCTCACATACCGGGCTCCCAGTAAACTAATCATGGACATGTCTCAAGTCATATTAAGCGGAAATGTCGCTATAACCTGTGCGTATTCGAACAAGAACGATGAGAGAAAAATAAGAACGAGACATATATTTAACGTGGTTCACCAACGAATTCGCAACGAACCTGCTAGCTACCTCCACAGCCAGACCTCGATACTTTATTGAGAAGAGAACCCGATTACAATGCACGTCGTGGCCACAACGGCCACGTCGGCCGCCCACCCAAACACCCACACACACACACAAGAAAGGATCTCGCACTATTTCTCACTACTCTGTGTGTTGTGTATCTTAATAACCATGTGCCTTCATATAGGCTACAACCTTTGTGACGGTGGATTACCCAAAACAAGGAAACGACTAATACCATCCACAGTCCCAAAGTTGTTTCCAACTTTGATTTCAAGTTAACAACCCAACAAATCTCCACCTTGACTTGAATCATCTTATCAAACCGAGCCCAAACTGATGTTTCACTTCTCAAACTTGAAACGAATGCGTCTCCCAAAATCATAATCGAGCACGCATCGCCAAACAGATGTTTCGCAACTGTATGCGAAACCCGAATAGCCAATCGTTGCTTCAACTACCGAGCACTCCTGAAACGAATGCGCTAGATGTGGATGCACTTCCTGAAACAGAAACAAGTGCTCCACCCAGAACCAGACTCGAATACATTTATTGAGAAAGCACGTCTGAATGTATTCCCGATGCGCCTGATTGCGCCAGACATATGCACCATGACAAGTGCCCTGATGTCATTCAGACCAGATTCCCGACAGTACCGAATGCGTGCTGGATTTTCCAGATCCCTTGCACGCCTAATCAGATGCGCCCCATATTGCTCCGACAAGAGCCCGGACAGCCCCCTCGACGGGGCTTCAGATGGTGGGTGTACTTGCTTATTTCTCACAAACATATCAATCTTGATCACCAAACCATACATCGTTCTTGGCGGAATCTCAAAACCCTACTCTGGATAGCCTGCTCCACCTGAATTGCGAAAACCTAGCTTTGAGTTCCACCAAAACGTGAACCCCTAGCTCTTGGCTCCACCTAGATCTTGAAACCCCGGATCTGATACCAGTTTGTTAAAATAGGTGATCCCCTTAGCCTGACTCACATAACAAAGAGTCGAAAATAAGAACGAGACATATATTTAGCGTGGTTCACTAATGAATTCGAAACGAACCCGCTAGCTACCTTCACGACCAGAACCCGATATTTTATTGAGAAGATAAACCAATTACAATGCACTCTATGGCCACAACGGCCACGGCGGCCGCCCACCCAAACACCCACACGCACACAAGAAAGGATTTGCACTTTTGGTCACTACTCTATGTGTTGTGTATGTTACTAACCAAGTGCCTCTATGTAGGATACAAACTTTGTGGCAGTGGATTACCAAAAATAAGGAAACAACTAATACCATCCACCTCCCCATTTCCACCTTTGATTGCAAGTCTACAATCCAACATATGTGTTGGCAAGCTAGACTTTGGTTAAGCTAGAAAAACAGTTGCTGCAAGATGAAGGATGCTTACAAATCATTAATGTGTCATTGAGGAGACAAGGGCAAGACTCAAGAATTTTTAAGTTAGATCAAAAGCTGAGTCACTGTATAAATGAGTTGATAAGGTAGAAAAATGTGGTTTTATTATAATGGTAGCAGAGATATTCAGAGGGCACAATATAGACTCAAGCAGATACATATGCAAGACTTAGACAGAGGTAGATAAGAAAAAAGAAGAAGATTTCAAAGCTAGGTGGGTGAGTTATGGACTAAAGAGGAAAGCTACTGGAAATAGAGATTTAGAGTTCAATACTTAAGAGAGGAGGATCAGGACACTAGATTCTTCCACTCTACTACAGTTTTAATTAGAAGGAGTGGACCGTATAGGAAAAAACCAGGATCCAAATGGGGAGTCCTGTAATTGTGACAATGAAGTTAAAGAAAAGTTCACTGAGTATTTTATGAAGCTGTTTACTAGAAAAGACGATGGGATTATGATATGATAGTGTCCTGGAGCAAATTCGTAAGGTTATTACTCAAGAGATGAACAAGATTTTTATTGAAGTACCAACCATGAAGGAGATTGAGGAAGGTTTCTTTGGTTTAGTCTCTTGGAAGGCCCCGGTGCTTTAAGGTTTTTTAAAGCAAGCATCTCTTCAAGAGTTTCAACACTACTACAATTTCACTTACCCCGAAGATTCCACACCCTGAAAAGCCAAACCAGTATAGCCTATGTAACTTCAAGTAAAAGATAATTTCAAAACTCTTTGCAAATAGATTGAAAAGCGTTCTTAATTTTATATTATCAGGAAGCCAATCTTCTTTTGTGGCTTAAAGGCCAATACAAGATAATTTATTAATAGCTCAAGATTTAATTCATCAAATTGGCTTATGAGACAAGACTAATACTGAGGCATATTTGAGATGTGTTATAGGCATATATATAGGACAAGATAAGATTTTGTAAAGATAAATGGGTCTTATGTGAAACAACTGGAACCAAATGGACAAGATAATTAAGTCTCTTAGGATAGACCTAGCCCACGTGTATCTATCTGAGAATCTTAGAGAGCTCTTTGAATCAAAGGGAATAGTGAGGCAGTTGACAGTTCCTTTCACACCGCATCAAAATGGTGTAGTGGAGAGAAGGCACATGCCTGTTAGATATGGTTTGTAGTATGATGGCATGTACGAATCTGCCAGTCTCCTATTGGGGAGACGCATTGCTTACCGCCACCTACATACTTGCCTACATACTCAATCGTGTGCCCATCCAGTCTGTAGCCACTACCTCCTACGTGATGTGGACTAGAAGGTAACCTGAGTTGGGTCAACTTAGGCCATGGGGATCGGCAACTTATGTATGAACAACCTCCCACATGTATGGGAAGTTGGGCCCTATAGGGAAGAAGTGTATCTCATCCGCTACTCAGATAATTCTAAGGATGTTAGTATAATAGAAATGGATTCAAGTGACGTCAATTTTCTCTAGAGAGATTTTTCTAGTCAGGGAGAAGCTCATTGAGACGTAGATGTCTACGAAATAGAGGAACCACTGGATCTGTCCATAGTTGATCACGAGAGAGTAGTTCCTCCAGATCCTTTGGATAGTGTGAGTAACTTACCAAGTAAAGAGCCCATCCAGGTAGAAGAGAGTGCTCATGTTCCCTCCTTGCAAAGGAGTACTTTTTGGAGCATACCCGATCGACGATTCGAGGTCGAAGGGGAGGCCATGGAGGTAAGCCCTCATGATGATGACGAACCTAGGACATTGTTTAGGCTCTATCATCACTTGCCAGAAAGTAATGGGGAGTTTCTTAACAAGAAGATTTGGAGTCTATGAGGGCCAACAACATACGGGACATTGTTGACTTACCGCCTAGACGCAAGGCTGTTGGAGAAAAGTGTGTTTTCAAGGTCAAGCAGAAAAATGACGCAAGCATAGAACGACACAAGGCTCGCTTAGTGGCGAAAGACTAGACCCAACAGCAGGGTGTGGACTATGACAAGACATTCTCACCAGTTGTGAGGATTCCGTCTATTAGCCTTATATTGGCAATAGTAGCGAACATGAACTTAGAGATACATCATATGGATGTAAAGAAAACATTTCTCAATGGAGAAATCAAAGAGGAGATCTATGTGACTCAACTAGTGGGCTTTTAGACACAAGGTCAGGAGCACAAAGGGCGCAAACTAATTAAGTCCATATACGGTCTTATACAGTCCTCGAGGAAATGGTATTTGAGATTTCATCAGGACATCGTTACCTATTGGCTTAAGATATAGATGAAGATCACAGTGTGTATATTAAACTCTCTGGAATGAATTTCATGATCATGTCACTTTATGTATATGATATACTATTGGCGAGTAACGAAACAGGATTATGCGAGACCACTAAGGGGTGGTTGTCCTCTTGTTTTACGATGAAGGATATTGGTAAGGCCAGTTACATTCTCGGGATTAGAATCTTGAGGAACGTTCTAAGAGACTTATTGGATTGGCGTTGGAGAATTACATCCAGAGAATACTTGAATGCTTCCATATGTTGGACTCTAAACCACTTGATACTCCTGATCATCAGGGCGAGAAGCTAACTTGGATATGTACCTTATGACACAACAAGAAAATGACTAGATGTCCAAAGTACCCTACACAAGTGCTGTTGGAGTCAAATTTTTGCTATGATGTGTACTATACACTATATATGCTAAGTCGTCAGTTTAGTTAGTAGATATCAGACGAATATTAGTGTCGGACATTAGAAGGCAATCAAGAGGATACTCAGATATCTCAAATGAACAAAGAATTATGAGTTGTGCTATCGAATCTTGGAACTTTGACTTGTTGGCTAAATTGATGCTAAACCGGTTGGGGACCTAGACGCACGAAAATACACCTCAGGCTATGTCTTGATGCTTGGCGGAGAGGCCATAACATGGAGTATCAGCAAGTAGACTTGCACCACTCTATCGAACATGGAAGTGGAGTACGTCGCCTGTTCTCCCGCAACACAAGACTGTGTTTAGATGAAAAGGTTTTTAGTCACTCGAGGAGTAGTAGTACAAAAATCTGGTTACCCTGTGTTGTGATAGTATGGTGGCCATAACATGTGCTAAGGACCCAAAATACCTGGCTAAATGTTGGGTTTTGACGTAAGTAACGCAGCAGAATAACAAAAATTAATCCTAATTCAAAGCCCACTACAGATCGTCGGGAGGAGACATCATAACATGATAAAGGACATAATATTGTGTACCTTTTGATTTGTGAGATCACACGAAGAATGATGTCCGTCTCTACAGTTGATCCACGTCTAGAGGTGAGATCTAGATTCTTTCTTCTTGCAAGTGCTAGCTTGAACCGGAGGAAGAGGGAAGAAGAATCAAAGCAACAAGGACAAGAGGAGGGTTCGGCCTCCTCTTTGTGCCGACGGGAAGGGGCGGACGGGGCCTAAGGGCGTTCGTCCTCTAGGTCTTGTCTTTCTCTCTCTTTTGCTCTCTCCCACTCTCTTTGTTATGTCTAATAACATTATTAGGGAAGGAAGCTAGAGCCTCCTTTATATACTCCAACAACTCCTTGTTGTTTCCATAAAGGTGTTTCCTATTTCTACATGAACTAGAATTAGTCCCTTCCTTGTTGGAGGGACAAATCGTATCTACATCACTACGATCTCTAAGCTTTCTTCCTATCATGCCAGATAGCTATCTTTATGATTACCCAGTTACGGTGTAACATTTGATAACATCAAAGCACAATATTCCACAACTAGAGTATCTGGTGACTTCAAGTCTAAGGATTGCAATTATATTAGCACTACGATAAGCGATTGTTACTTGACATAATCTAATGTATCCTTCTCGTTGTGGGTCAATCCAGTATGCCATTACCCCTAATGCATACCCATGTGTTAGACTTGATATCTCCATATCAATCTTCCCACATACTAGTCTATATTTGATTGTCATATTAATCAATATAGTGGACTAGGGATATTTAAGATAAACAACACATTGTATCTAAGGACTTCATTATATTAAATATCACAATATATAATAAATGAATACTCTAGCCAAAACAATGTTCATACTAAATATACGATTGCGTCTAGGGCATCTATTCCAACAGTCTCCCACTTGCACTAGAGCCAATCTGGCGCATCTTGTATGCCTATAGATCTGGCGTGCCCTTCATGCTTTCGCTGCGCAAGAGGTTTTGTGAGAGGATCTGAAACATTGTCATCCGTTGGAATCTTGCACATCTTCAAATCTCCTCGTTCGATCATATCACGAATAAGATGGAATCTCCTAACTATATTCTTTGATTTCTGGTGTGATCTTGGTTCCTTGGCTTGTGCGATCGCCCTAGAGTTGTCACAGTACAACTCTATGGGATCCACGATGCTAGGGACCACACCAAGCTCAGTGATAAACTTATTTATCTAAACTGCCTCTTTTGCTGCTTCCGCAGCAGCAATGTACTCAGCTTCTGTTGTAGAATCAGCAACTATCCCTTGCTTGGTACTCTTCCAGCTCACAGCTTCTCCATTCAGGCAAAACACGTATCCAGACTGCGATCTGTAGTCATCTTTGTCGGTTTGAAAGCTTGCATCAGTGTAACCCTTTACACTTAGCTCTTCCTTACCTCCAAATATCAAGAACACATCCTTAGTTCTTCTCAAGTACTTTAGGATGTTCTTGACAGCAATTCAGTGACTCTCACCCGGATTGGACTGATATCTGCTCACCATACTCAACGCGTATGATACATATGGTCTAGTACACAACATCGCGTACATGATGAATCATATGGCCGAAGCATATGGTATCTTATTCATGCGGTCCTTCTCAATCTCATTGGAGGGACATTCATTCTTAGAAAGAGTGACTCCATGCGACATGGGCAAGAATCCCTTCTTGGAATCTTGCATGTTGAACCTCTTCAACACCTTGTCTACATATGTCCTTTGACTTAGGCCGAGCAGCCTTCTAGATCTATCTCTATAGATCTTTATACCAAGTATATAGGCTGCGTCTCCTAAGTCCTTCATTACAAAGCACTTTCCTAGTCAATCTTTAACAGATTGCAAAGTAGGAATGTCGTTGCCAATGATTAGTATGTCATCCACATACAAGACCAGAAATACTACAGAGCTCCCACTAACCTTCTTGTAAACACAAGGCTCATCTTCGTTCTTGATGAATCCAAACTCTTTGACTGCGTCATCAAAACGTCGATTCCAACTCCTAGAAGCTTGCTTTAATCCATAAATGGATCTTTGCAGCTTACAGAATTTATCGGCATTCTCTGGATCCTCAAAACCCTCCGGTTGTGTCATGTACAATTCCTCGAGGAGGTTCCCATAAAGGACGCTGTTTTGACATCCATCTGCCAAATCTCATAGTCGTAGTATGCTGCAATAGCAAGTAGGATTCGAATGGATTTAGTCATGGAGACTGGCGAAAATGTCTCATCATAATACCATGAATCTGTCTATACCCTTTGGCTACCAATCACCCCTTATAGGAAACTACCTTTCCATCCATGTCGGTCTTCTTCTTTAAGACCCATTTTCACCCTATGGGTCGAGCCCCTTCGGGTGGTTCCACCAAAGTCCATACTTTGTTGGTGTACATGGAATCCATTTCGGATCTCATGGCTTCTAGCCACTTCTTAGAGTCTGGGCCTTTCATGGCTTCCCCGTAGTTTGCAGGCTCATCATATATGAGTGGTACGTCATTTGGCTTAGTCACAAGAAGTCCATACCTCTCTGGCTCATGACGTACTCTTCCTAATCTACGGAGTTCCTCTGTTACCTGAACAGGTTCTTCCACAACAGTTTGCGGTTCCTGTTCATGTTCAATCATCGGTTCGGTGATTTGTGGTTCTTGAATTTCTTCAAGTTCTACAGCCCTCCCACTTGCTTCTTTAGAGACAAAGTCTCTTTCTAGAAACACTCCGGTCCGAGCAACAAACACTTTGTTCTCGGAGGGATTGTAGAAATAATATCCTTTAGTTTCCTTAGGATATCCCACAAATTTACACTTATACGCTTTGGGCCCGATCTTTTCTGTTTGTAAACTTTTTACATAGACATCACAGCCCCAAATCCTCATAAACGACACTATGGGACGCTTCCCAGTGCATATCTCATATGGTGTCTTCATGACTGATTTGGATGGAACACGGTTAATGGTAAAAGCTGCCGTCATTAGAGCATGTCCCCAAAAGGATATCGGAAGATCTGTTTGAGACATCATGGATCGCACCATATCTAGTAGCGTTCGATTCCTCCTCTCGGACACGCCATTCCACTGTGGCGTTCCGGGTGGAGTGAGATGGGATACTATCCCACACTCTCTAAGATATTCATCAAACTCATGGATTAAGTATTCTCCTCCACGATCCGATCGTAGAGCCTTAATACTTATACCAAGCTGCTTCTCTACTTCATTCTTGAATTCCTTGAACAATTCAAAGGATTCAGATTTGGCCTTCATAAGGTATACAAATCCATATCTACTGAAATCATCAGTGAATGTGATGAAGTAGGTATAACCACCTCTGGCAGGCGTGGGGAATGGTCCACATACATCAGCATGTATGAGCGCCAATAACTCACTAGTCCTTTCACCTTTCTTGTTGAAAGGGGACTTTTTCATTTTTCCTAATAAACAAGATTCACATGTCTCATATGATTCCAAATCAAATGAGTCTAGAAGTCCATCCTTATGGAGTCTAGATATGTGTTTCTCATTTATATGGCCTAAACGACAGTGCCATAGATATGTAGGATTTAAATCATTAGTTTTAATCATTTTAGTATTTATGTTATAGATTGGATTATTTAGATTAAGGATATACAATCCATTAGACAAATGCGCACTACAATAGCCCATACTATCAAAATAAATGGAGAAACATTTGTCCTTTATTGAAATAGAAAAACCCTTCTCGTCCAAACAAGAAAGGGAAATAATGTTTCTGCTCATTGCAGGCACATAAAAGCAATTGCCTAATTCTAAAATAAGTCTAGAAGACAAAGATAGCTCATAAACGCCTACAACTAATGCAGCAACTCTTGCTCCATTCCCGACGCGCAGATCTATCTCCCCTTTACTCAATCTTCTACTTCTTTTCAAATCCTGCACATTACGACAAATGTGAGAACCACATCCGGTATCCAATACCCAAGATGAAGAAATAGAAAGATTGACGTCTATAACATAAATACCTGGTGGTGGTGGAATCACTATTCCAAGCTTCTTATCCTCCAGATATTTGAGAAATTCCTCCTCCAGTGACCCGGCTGGCTGCAGTAGTGACACTCACCCTTAGCCACGCATCCACTAGGCTTTAGGGCTTCCTTGGATTTCGCAACTTTCTTGTGCTTTCCTTTGGAAGTAGAAGCAACTGATTTTTCCTTCTTCCTATTCACCATCATTATGGCCTTGCCCTTGCCATTGTTAATGCTTTGTTCCGCTGTCTTTAGCATATTCAATAAGTCAGGCAGAGTCTTACTGATCTCGTTCATATTGTAGTTCATGATGAACTGATTATAGCTGTCAGGCAACGATTGCAAGACAGAATCAGCAGCCAAATCTTGGCCAAGTGGGAATCCCAGTCTCTTAAGGTTCTCAATGTACCCGATCATTTGGAGTACGTGAGGTCCTACTGGATTCCCCTCTGCAAGACTACTCTTGAATAATGCTTTAGACACCTCATAGCGCTCATGCCTAGCCTGTTCCTGAAACAATTGTTTCAAGTGTATGATCATATCATAGGCTTCCATATTCTCATGATGCTTCTGAAGCTCAGGAGTCATGGTACAAAGCATGAGGCAAGTCACGTCATTAGAATCATCAATATGTTTCTGACGTGCCCTCACTTCCGCTAGAAGAGACTCATCTTGTGGTGTTTCTGGAATTGGAGTCTCCAAGACGTACAACTTCTTTTCTTTCTTAAGGACAATCCTTAAGTTTCTGTACCATTCAAGGAAATTCGTTCCAGACAGTTTATCATTCTCAAGGACAGATTGTAGGGATGAAGTCGATGCGTTGTTGTTTGCCATTTGGAGTTTTACAAAACGAGAAATGTGAAATTTTAGTATTTTGAACAATTCAACTATATTCAACAATGGCTAGATCATCAAATATAGCTCCCACTATTTTTCTCGGATTAATAGCCCTCACCATTAATGCGGAAAATATCATTATATTTTCTGGTAGCTCCAAGAACCCTTTTTCACTTCTTCTTGATCTTGCTTTGGAAAGTCACCCAAGAATAGGATATTTAGGTAGGAACCATTTCAATTGCATCCCATGCAACTCTTGGTCCAATTAGGTGAATAACTCTTTATTCTTTATCCCATGGATAACACCTAATTGCCATGCCTCTAGGCTCATCAATCTAATTGATTCTTTCCTAGTTGCGTCCAACCTCTTGCTTCAACATACACACATTACTAGCTTATGTCGTCCGCAACACACCATGATAAATTAAATTGCCTTGCTTTGGCAAGCCCTAATTTTAATGAACCCTGATCATGAAGGGTGTTTTGGCAAGAGAAGACAAAACGCAATATTTAATTGAGGGATTTTTCTTTCTTAATTGTTTGGTTGATCTAATCAACATGATCTACTTATTCGGATTGGGCAATCCACAATAAAAGACCAACCTTGTTTATTATTATCTTGTTAATCGTTTTTGCTAGCATCGCCATACACACAAAAATTAAAATAACAAGACATTAATAATAAACATCCACAAAATAAAAAAAAAAAACGTGGCATGGATATGGCCCCTAGACTAATGATATTATCAAGCCAATGATAATATCCAATTGCCTTAAAGTGACAAGCTCATCTCCATGTGCTCCACCATAGCCGCACGCCTAGAGGATGTCTTCTTTGTCTTTTGGCTCCTTTTGTTCTCCGGTCTTCTTCTCCATGCTATTGGCTATCATCTAAATATTTCTAATTCTAGCCTAACATCTAGAATAAATAAATAATAAAAGCCTCACATGTCGAGGGGAAAAGACGACTCGCAGGCCGTAAAACCAAACCACAAAGCAATAAACATCCACAATCCTAGCCATATCCATCAACCATGCAACAAAGCACATAATACAGTTAAAACCAATTTTTAACGCGCTAGTTCAATTTTAATTGAATTGGGTAATTAGGGTTACAAAGGTCCAAGGAGTTCAAGCCAATAAGGGCCCGAACCCCTAGGACCTCCGCCCGTCACTAGGCCCGGCCTAAGGCCGCCCGCCCCATGTGGCCCGCAGCCTTTGCTTGGCGCGCAAGGGAGGGGGCGGACGGCTAGGGTTTCGGCCCTAGCCTCCTTCCCTCTTCCTTGTTGCCCAAGCAAGGTTGTTTCCGTATGGATATAATTCCATAAATTTGTTTCCATAATTGAAAACCCCTTTTCAATTATGTGCCCATGAACCCAAATTTTCCAAGAACCCAATTATTCACATCCTATGTGATTAAACTCACCAATTCTAACATCCAATGTTAAATTGGATCTTGTTTATATTGAATCAAATTCAATTTGCATCTACTATGCCAATTATATTCAGTTTTCGCGTAACAAACAATAATACGGTGTATAAACTGAAATCGTAACACAAAAATCATGTTATGCTCTACGACCCGTGGCTCTGATACCACTCTTGGGTTTCGACGTAAGTAACGCCGAGGAATAACAAAAAATAATCCTACTTCAAAGCCCACCACGGATCGTCAGGAGGAGACATCATAACATGATAAAGGACATAGTATTGTGTACCTTTTGATTTGTGAGATCACACGAAGAATGATGTCCTCGTCTCTACGGTTGATCCTCGTCTAGAGGTGAGATCTAGATTCTTCCTACTTTCAAGTACTAGCTTGAACCGGAGGAAGAGAGAAGAATAATCAAAGCTAAAAAGACAAGAGGAGGGTTCGGCCTCCTCTTTGTGCCGACGGGAAGGGGCGGACGGGGACTAGGGGCGTTCGACCTCTAGGTCTTGTCTTGCTCTCCCTTTTTCTCTATCCCACTCTCTTTGTTATGTCTAATAACATTTTAAGGGAAGGAAGCTAGAGCCTCCTTTATATAATCCAATAACTCCTTGTTGTTTCCATAAAGATGTTTCCTAATTCTACATGAACTAGAATTAGTCCCTTCCTTGTGGGAGGGACAAATCCTATCTACATCACTACGATCTCTAAGCTTTCTTCCTATCATTCCTGATAGCTATATTTATGATTACCCAGTTACGGTTTAACATTTGAAAACATCAAAGCACAATATTCCACAACTAGAGTATCTGGTGAATTCAAGTCTAAGGATTGCAATTATATTAGCACTACGATAAGCGATTGTTACTTGACATAATCTAATGTATCCTTCTCGTTGTGGGTCAATCCAGTATGCCATTACCCCTAATGCATACCCATGTGTTAGACTTGATATCTCCATATCAATCTTCCCACATACTAGTCTATATTTGATTGTCATATTCATGAATATAGTGGAATAGGGATATTTAAGATAAACAACACATTGTATCTAAGGACATGATTTTATTAAATATCACAATATATAATAAATGAATATTCTAGCCTAAACAATGTTCATACTAAATATACGATTGCCTCTAGGGCATCTATTCCATCACTAAAGCCAAACACATAGGTATAAAGAATCATTTCATCAGAGAGTTGTAGTCGACAGAGATTTTCTTAGAGTACATTCCTACGTGTAAGTTCACAGTTGGTTTCAAAGCTTTGAAACTGGTTTCAAAGCCACAAAATTGTACTGCACTAGAGAACATGAACTAAGGGGGAGTTCTTACTCCTATTCATTCTCTAATCTCTTACACTTGATCATGCTATATTAAGTGATGGTAAACAAACTAATTTTGTGTTATAACATGCTTTTATTTTATCATTTTCGTATGCTATTTTGCAACAATTATTAGCTAACTCTCTATGGCAGGAAGTTTCCTTTTTTACTCGTTTGCAGAGTAGGAAATTCAAGCCTGCAGATTGATCCTACTGTTATGGAAATTTGTCTGGACTTATCTAACGTTTGCAGATTGAAGATCATATCAAAATCAATGAGGAAATCAAGCAGCTAGCCGTTGGAATCAAGCTGTTGAGAGTCAAAGATCTATAGAGGACTTTTCAGATTTCTGTTGCAAGTTTCTTATATATTCTGCAATTCAAATTTGCAGAATAGACACAAATTCAGTGAGATAGGGAAGTACAGAGCATTACATAGAGATTCATACTCTCTCATGGATTGACAAGCATCATTGAAGGAGATCATTCATCCATTCAATCCATTCCAGATTCCTGAAGACACTTCAAGCTTTACTGCTTAACATTCTTCACATTGTTCTTCATCCCGAGCTTTATTTGTATGTCCTTTTGTTATATTACTTAATCATCTGTTCGTGAGTTGTTCAAGAGGAAAAATAGAGATTTCTTATTATATCGGTTAGCTAGAGCAGGTACTAGATAGGTTTGGAAGAACCACATGCTGAAAAAGAGTAAGGCAATTCTCTTGGCCTGAGATCTAGGGCTTAGATTGTTATAAATAAGAAGTTGTTGAAATCCTATAGGGATTAGATCCCTCGGGCGGATAGTAGGTCACTTGGGACCGAACTTCATAACAAATCAATGTGCTCCTTGTCATGCATTTCAGTTCTGTACTTGAGTTCAAAACTGCGTCAAAACAGGTTTCAGTAAAAAGGTTTGAAAAGATTATCAAAGCTTTGAAACTTATTAGTAACTTTAAACTATCTATTTTGGTTTCAAAGCTTTAAAAATGAGTTCAAAGCTTTGAAATACTTAAAGTTCTTCTCATCTTGTTTTAAAACCACATCTTTGGAAAACGTTTCCATACTCTATTCAACCTACCCCCTAGAGTACTTGATCCTGTATTGACATACCTGCATTACAATCTTCAATTAGTATCAGAGCTTGTATCACTCTATGAACTAACAATCTTGTGATAATGAGTAATGTAAGTGAAGGTGATTTCTCACAGGGAAGAGCTTCTAACAGACCTCCTTTGTCTTGTGGAGACAATTTTGTACAATGGAAGGCCTTGATGAAATTTTTTATCATTGATCAGGACATTGAACTATGGTCTATTATCCAGAATGGACCTCAGCTGTTCTACACAGAAAATGATAGGATTAGAACTCTAAAGACTGAAAAATCTCTCTACTTCTGAATTAGAACAACTTTTACAGAATTATAAAGCCATGAATATTTTGTATTGTTCTTTGAATGCAAATGGATTCAGTAGGATATCTACCTGCAAGACTGCTAAGGAGATTCGGGATAAAGTAGTTGTCACTTTTGAATGAACCAGCCAAGTGAAGTAAACCAAGATCAACATATTCCTTAGACACTATGAACTGTTCAAAATGAGATGGAGATGAATCAATCAAAGACATGTTCAAGAGATTTATTGACATTGTCAACAATCTGGAGTTCAATGAGAAATCATTCTCCAATGAATAGAAAGTTAGAAAGATTTTGAGAAGTCTTCCAAAATCCAAATGTGAACCAAAGACTACAACCATTGTAGAAGCTCAAGATCCGTCCTCTCTTAATCAAGATGATTTACAAGGAAAGCTACTCACACATGAGATCTCCATGAGTGAAGCTGATGGAGAACTACCAGAAAGTATCAAGAATCTGGCACTCAAGGCCAAAGAGAGTGAACAACCTCAAAGCCTTGGAAAAGAAGATGATGAAGAAGATCCTTTTTCTCTCATTTCCAAAGCCTCGTCAAGGATCCTCAAGATGAATATGAAATTTGGAAACAGAGAATTCAGCAGAGACAGTTCAGATCTTCAAGTAGCAAGGACTACAATGGTAAGTCTTCTTCCCACAAATATAAATTAATGAATTGCTATAAGTATGGTGATGCTGGACACTTGATTAGAGATTTTCCTCACAAGAAGAGAAAGCACTTTCAAAATAAGGACAAATGACGGAAAGAAGAAGGCCATGGTAGCTTCATCGAGTGATTATGATTCATTGAGGTAATAGTGAATAGCTCAATGTCTAAACCTACAAATGTGCTTTCTGAGATTTTGAAAACAATGCTTTTTAATGAATAAGACTACCTAAATGAATCAAGTCTTTAAAGGAGAAAGTTCATGAGCAAGGAAAAGAGAATTTTAAATTAGTTTGCCAGAACAAGAATCTTGAAGTTTCTCAGGGAAAGACTGACTGAGATTTCAAAGATTTGGAAACCAATTTCAAAGCCTTTGAAAACTCAAGTCAAAGAAGTTGTAACAGAGAACTCTCTTTTGAGTGACAACCTTGTTACTCTAAAACATCAGCATAATGAATTAGAGGAACATAATACTCTTTTGGCTGAGAAACTTCACGACTCTAAGAATGCTTTGATAAAACTTGTTGGATCTGAACATAATGCCAACTTGATTCTTGGAGAAAGTTTGCATTCTATTCACAAAACTGGTATTGGATATAATCCAAGTTTTCCAAGAAAGAACAAAACCAGCTTTGTGAAAGAAGGTAGCAGGCATTCTCCAAAACGCCATTATTGTGGCAAGATTGGTCATGTTAAGATGACTTGTCCCTTTAGACGAACATTACCTCACATTATAAGGAATACCTTTCCATTCCATCTTAAGGGACATGTGAGACAGATTTGGGTAATTAAATGGTTCAGACCACCTAACACGGTTGATCCTGAATATGAATCCAAATATTACACTTGGTCTAACAGCTGGGTAAGGCAGTAAATGGTGTTTGGGGGTTGTCATCAAGGGCAAACATAAGTGGAATATGGATAGTGGTAACTCCAGACACATGAGTGGAAAGAGTTCTTTATTCACTAAACTAAAAGAACAATAAGGAGGAACAATCACACTTTGTGAGGCAAATGAAATATCATAGGAATTGGTAAAGTTGGCAATGGTGTTGAAAATTCTATTTAAGATGTTTATCTTGTAGATGGTCTAAAGTTTAATATGCTTAGTGTATCTCAACTGTGTGATAACGGTAATAAGGTTATTTTGATATGGATAAATGTGTGGTGCAAGATGAAAAATCTGGCAATTGCATCCTCACAGCGCCAAGTCAAACAATGTTTACTCTTTGAATACTATCAAAGTTGTAGGAGAAATTCTGAAATGTCTCAAGGATTTGAAAGAGAATTCAAATCATTGTCACAGAAAGATTGGACATATCAACTTGCATACACTGGAGAAACTTGTCCGAAAGACCTAGTCAAAGGACTGCCATCCATCAAGTTTAAAGATAAAGATGTATGCAAAGTTTGTGCTCAAGGAAAACTGACAAGGAGCTCATTCAAGCCTAAGAACTTTCTAAGTACAACTAAACCTATTGAATTGATTCATATGGATATGTGTGGTCCTATGAGAGTTCCAAATGAAAAGGGTAAGAAGTATACACTGGTTATTGCAGATGATTTATCAAGATTTACTTGGGTGATGTTTTTAAGAGAAAAGTCTAAGGCTCTCTGTCTCAAATTTCAAAACTTTGTATAGAGCTTCAAACTTTGAAAAACCTGCCTATTGCTTCAATAAGGAGTGATCATGACATAGAATATAATCAACTAGAGTTTGATTTATTCTATGCCAAGTTTGGTATTTCTCACAAATTTTCTGCTCCTAGAACTCGTCAACAAAATGGAGTACTTGAAAGGAAAAACAAACTCTTGAGGACAGGTCTAGAACAATGCTTTAAAAAAATTAATTTCCAATATTTTTGGGCAGAGGCTGTCAACATTGCAAATTATATTCTGAACATGTGTCTGATTAGGCGTATTTTGAAAAAGGCTTCTTATGAGCATTTCAAAGGAAGCCAGCCAAATATTTATCATTTCAAACCTTTTGGTTGTACTTGTTTTGTTCACAACATGGTAAGGGTAATCTTGACAAGTTCGATGCCAGAAGTGATGAAGGTATTTTCCTTGTTTATTCTTTACAATCAAAGCCTACAGAGTTTACAATAAGAGAACCGAACTAGTTGAGGAAAGTGTACATGTTATATTTGATGAAAGCAATGATGGTTTTTTGAGTGAAGGTTTTGAGACTTAAATTTAAAAAAGCATGACATTGAAGATAAAGCAGATCCAGAGAATGGTTCTAAGACTAATATGCAGGAAAATAGAAAAGATTTTCAAACCCTTGAAACTAGCTCTCAAATCCTTGACACAGAATCTCAAGCATCACAGAGTGGTCAAGCAACTACATCAAGCTCTAAAGGCCTTGAAAAACATCCTGGTGAACCACAACTCTGGACACCAAGAAATAAGTTCAAATATATGTCATCTCATCCAGCTGAAAACATCATTTCTGATCCATCCACTGGTACACATACAATATCTAAGTTAAAGAACTTGTGTGCTTTTAATACTCTTGTGTCTCTTGTAGAACCTAAGAGTGTGAAAGAAGCACTACAAGAAGCATAATTCATCATTGTAATGAAAAGTGAGCTGAATGAATTTGAGAGGAAGAATGTCTGGAATCTAGTTCCTCCTCCCAAAGATCAGTCTGTAATTGGAACAAGGTGGGTGTTCAGAAATAAGCTAGATGAAAATTGTAAGGTTATCAGAAATAAGGCAAGATTAGTAGCTCAAGGCTAAAACCAAGAAGAATGTATAGATTATGAGGAGACTTTTGCTCCTGTAGCCAGGTTGAAAGCAATAAGAATGTTACTTGAATTTGCATCACATAAGAACATCAAAGTTTTTCAAATGGATGTTAAATTGTATTTCTTAATTTTCATCTTCAAGAAGAAGTATATGTTGCTCAACCTTCTGGTTTTGAAAGTGATGAGTTTCCAAATCATGTTTATAAGCTTGACAAATCTCTTTATGGTCTCAAGCAAGATCCAAAAGCTTGGTATGAAAAAATTGTCAAATATCTTACTTGAAAATGATTTCAAAAGAGGCTCGGTTGACAAAAAAAATTTCCATTAAGACTCATGAGAAAGACATTTTAGTAGTACAATTATATGTTGATGATATTTTATTTGGTGCTATTAATGATTCTCTTCCCAAAGAGTCCTATAGTTTATTAGCAAGGAATTTGAGATTGGCTTGATGGGAGAGTTAAATTTCTTTTTTGGACATCATGTACATCAAATGAATAAATGATTTTTTCTATATCAGAGTAAGTACACCATAGATTTGCTGAACAAGTATAATGTTTCAATCCAAGGTAGCCAAAACTCCCATGAGCTCCACACTATCCTTAGACAAGGATCAAAATGGTAAGAGTGTGAACTAGAAATATTTTAGAGGTATGATTGGTTCACTTCTCTATCTTACTTCAAGTAGGCCACACATTATGTTTAGTGTTTGTATGTGTGCTAGATTTCAAGCTGATGCTAAAGAGTCTCACTTAGTTGTTGTCAAAAGAATTTTCAGATATCTCAATGGTACCAAGGGCTTGGGGCTTTGGTATCCCAAACAGTATAACTTATCTTTTTGTGGCTATTTAGATGCTGATTTCGCAGGATAAAAAGTTGACAAAAAAGCACTTCACGATGTTGCCAACTTCTTGGATCATCTCTGATAAGCTGACATTCTAAAAGTTAAAATTCAGTAGATTTATCAACAGCAGAAGCTGAATACATAGCAACTGGAGCCTGCTGCTCACAAGTTTTGTGGATAGCTCAACAGATGAGAGATGTGGGCTATAAATTCAGAGATATTCTCATCAAATGTGACAACACTAGTACTATCTCAATTACAACGAATCCAGTACAACATTCAAGGACTAGACACATTGATGTTAGATATCACTTAATGAGAGTTCGTATGTTGAAAGGTGATGTATCACTATCATCTGTGCCAACTAACATGCAGTTTGCAGATACCTTTACTAAACCATTGCCATAGGATAGACTCACAGCCCCCGATATTAGAACTTGGGACATATAAATAAGGAAGCACTGGTTTAAGGGGAGCATCATGTAAATTACTTGTGTTTCAATGTTTTGAAAAATTTTTCAAAGCCTTGAAAATTGTATGTGCAACACAACAGCGTTTTAAAGTCTTGAAACTCTTTTCAAGGTCTTTAAAATAAATCTGTGTACTATATAGTTCAATAAGCGGATCACTAATGGTGGATGTTATCTCTGTAGATAATTTCCTAACATTAACTTTACCTTTTTAAACCAATCTTTGCAAATCAGAATGATACGATTTCCATCCCAAACGTATGTAATTTCAAACAAATTTTCTTTACTTAAAAAGATTTGGAAATATTTAGTTTCCTTCTTTATCTCAAACTCTCCAGTATTTATCTTATCTCTTTCTCGCTTTTTTCTATCCTCTCCTGCCTCTCTTTTCTTAAAACCCCAAACCCCAATGGATCCGCAGAGATCCTTTTAAAGAATCAAGATGGCTTGAGGCTCAAAGAAGAACACAGGGAAGAAAAGAAAAGCTGGAGAAGAAGAAGAAGTTCAAGCTATCAGTGACAGCTCAAGTTCCATCACTGTTAGTGTACCAAAGAACCCCTCTCCTCCTCCTAAGAAGAAAGGAAAGAAGGACAAGGTGGGTCAGACTGCTACTTCCAACAAGAAGAAGTCAGATCCTGCAAATACTTCATGGAAACAAAAGGGTGTTCAGATTTATAGCCCAAAGAAGGTGAAGAAGGTAAAGGATTCTCAAAAACAGACAAAGGGAAGGAGATACAGAGATAAGAAACAGACGAAGGGAATGAGATATAGAGATTAGAAACAGAAAAAGGGAAGGAGATTCAGAGTTACACTGAGAAGAAAACATCTTCTTGTAAGAGATATATTTCTAAAACTTGGTTCATCAATTATGCTGCTCATGGAATCTGGTTAGATGGTTTTGCATATGCTCATATTGCTTATTGTAGTAAAATAATACTAGCATGCTCGATAGTATGGATTTGGAGTGTATTAGGAGATTGAAACATTGTTCAATTTGGAAAATCCTAAACCCCTCTGAGATTGCATACCCTAGGCTTACCAGAATCTTCTACTGAATCTGAAGGTAGAGATTTATTTTGGTTTAACTGTATCATCTATGGTAGCTGTTATTGAGGGAGTTAGATCATGATGAATTTGCTGGAGTTTTGGGTTGTACGAAGAGGTACAATACCGAAAACTACCCTATCAAGATTGATGATATAAAGATGGCTTAGGAAGAATTATTTTTTCCTAATATAGCCACTACCTCTAAGCAGTTAACTCATTCTGTGTTAACTGTTGAAGCTAAAATTGTTTACTATCATGATGAGGTGTGTAGTACCAAATGAGCCTGCTGAAGAAGTTGCATAGGATGAAGATGCACAGGAAGAAGATCAGAAAGAGGACGAGGAAGAGGAAGAAGAAGATCGAGATGATGCTGCAAGGCCTAAGAAAAAAGAAGATCCAAAGCCTTGAATCCAACATTTCTTGTTTTTCAAAGCCTTTCCCCCTCTATTTTCTTTCAAAACTTCAATTTATTTTAAAACATTTAAGTTTTCAATAAGGTTTGATCCAACATTTTCTCACTTTTTTACGAAAGTCAAATCTGGGGAGAAAATTAGGGGTATTCTTTAGTTGCAGGATGATCTTGTTTTTGGATATGTGGCAGTTGTACTAATAAAACTTCTTAGTTTGATTCTCTCACTATAACTGCTTGTTATTTGTTTTTGATCTTATAATTGTTTCTTCTATGCTACTAATGTATATGTTTTTCAGAAATACAGTTCAATTGGAATAGTTGGTTTTGTCTTTCATCAAGGGAGAGATTGTAAGTTCACATTCAAAGCCTTGAAACTGCATTGCACAACATGAACTGAGGGGGAGTTTTTACTCACATTCATTCTCTAATCTCCTGCACTTGATCATGATATATCATGTAATGAAGGATAACCTAATTATGTGTTATAACATGATTTGATCTTATCATTTTCCAAAGCTATTTTGCAGGAATTATTAGCTAACTCTGTATTGCAGGAAGTTTCATTTTTTACTGGTTTGTAGAGTAGGAAATACAAGCCTGATGATTGATCCTACTGTTATGGAAAGTTTTCTGGACTTACCTAAGGTTTGCATATTGAAGATCATATAAAAATCAATGAGGAAATCAAGCAGCTAGCCGTTGGAAGCAAGCTGCTGAGATTCAAAGATCTTCAGAAGAATTTTAGGGGTTTTGTTGTTGCAAGTTTCTTATATATTATGCAATTCAAATTTGCAGAATATACACTAATTCAAAGCGATAGCGAAGTACAAAGCATTACACAGAGATTCATACACTCTCACGATTTTACAAACATCATTGAAGGAGATCATTCATCCATTTAGTCCATTCCAGATTACTGAAGAACACTTCAAGCTTTACTGCTTAAGAGTCTTCACAGTGTTCTTCATCCTGAGCTTTATATGTATCATTTTGTTATATTACTTAATCATTTGTTCCCGTGAGTTGTTAAAGAGTAGAAACAGAGATTCTTATTTTATCAGTTAGGTAGAGCAGGTACTAGATATGTTAGGAAGAACCAAAGGATGTAAAAGAGTAAGGCAATTCTCTTGGCCTGAGATCTAGGGCTTAGCTTTTAATAAATAAGAAGTTGTTGAAATCCTTGAGGGATTAGATAGCTCAGGCGAAGTAGGTCACTTGGGACCAACTTTTTTAGCAAATCATTGTGTTCCTTGTCTTGCATTTCAGTTCTATACTTGTCTTCAAAACTGCTTCAAAATAGGTTTCAATTCAAAGCTTTAAAAATCTTTTCAAAGCTTTGAAAATTATTAGTAACTTTAAAATTTATTTTTGGTTTCAAAGCTTTGAAATTGAGTTCTAATATTTGAAATTGAGTTCAAATATTTGACATACTTCAAGTTCTTCTCATCTTATTTTAAAACCACGTATTTGGAAAAAGTTTACATACTCTATTCAACTCCCCCTTCTAGAGTGTATTTGATCCTGTATTTACATACCTTCATTACAATCTTCACTACGAATAAGACGTTAATTGATATTATGACCAAACCTCTTTTGAAGGTTATCTTTGTTGGTCATAATAGGAGTATATGACTCAACATATGGTGATTTGTTTCTAGATTATAGATTGATAAATATTTGAGACACCGATACTTGGATTTAATTAGAATTTCTAGAATTATTATGCTTTTTTATTTAGATACGTGCATGATATGTTGTATTTCATGATAGCATTAAGCATGCCTCGCAGACACTAAGATTAACTCGCTCACATGAACAATCACCTTTGGCACCAAAGATGGTGAGCAAAGATGACACAGATTACCAGTTTCGTTAGATGACCAAGAGGATTCACTTGTCTCCTTGTATAGATTCCAAGTGCTCGAGCTAGGCGCGAAGATGGTGGCTAATCTAGAATCTGCATAGTGGTCCTTATGAGATCAGACATGCGCTCAAGTGGGAGCCAAACAATATGCCATGTGTTTCCACGAACACGTGCTAAAGAGATACATGAGGTGGAGAGTTGAGTTGTCCCATGACTCCTGACCGTGTGAGCCTCTTCGATCATTTGAGAATGAATGTCACTATATATCCTTACTACTCTCGTATGTGTCATAAAGTAATGGATTTGTGGTGCTAATTTGGCATGCAACCTTACGGTCATGAATGATTTGGCCTTGCGAACATCGCTAGGAAAGTTGTCAATCCGGATCTAAGCGACACATGGATGAGGGAAAGATTCTTGGGGCATCACGCTATGATTTTTTCCTTGACGCCACTTGTGAGACCCATGCGGGGTCATGCAAGATGTGGATATAAGATTAGTATGGAAGACGCATTTGAGCGTTGTCTATGGGACTAGACATGCTCGTGGTCTATGAGATGGAGCATGATCGAATCTGGGGCATACAAAAGCTAGATAATGAATTATCCTTTTTGGAGGCTGAGCATTCCTACTACTGGCTCGTGATGAGTTTGGTGTATGGAACTCCTGAAATGCAGATACTCTCAGTAGACCCACGACACAATCGCACAATACTTTGGAGATGATTTGGTTGTATATTGATGAAACTAATAATTAGAGTTATGTGCAATCCCGCAGGTCGAGTGGGAGATGTTAGAAACTTACATGGGGCTGCTATGTAGTTAACAAACCCCAGGGGGTACGCTGAAATTTAATTGTAGTATGTCTATAAATATAGACACCTTCACATAAATCGGGGGGACAGATCCCACATAGATAGGAACCATAGTTTTCTCTCTCACATTCATCCAAAAGGGAGGCGCTGTGAAACATTTTTTTCGCCTAAGAGGTTCGAACGGATTGCTGGGAAACGAGTAACTTGAAAACAAGCGCAAGAAAGATCAAGGAATTCGTCTGCGGATGATCACACTACAAAAGGTAAACACTTAACTTCTGCTAAGATTACCGTACTAAGATTTACCTCCTGTCCAGTTTTTACTTGACAAATACTTAAAAAAATATACCTTTCTAATGATATCTTAGGTCTAAATTGTGGCGCACAATTTTATTTTGTGGTGTCCAACAGTTGTTTCTTGGTTGAGATGGGTTTCGTTTAATTGTTCATAGAGGTAAATTCCTCAATATTTTTTCTTGCAAAACACTGTTTAAGCTGACTTGATTCTTCTGTAACATTGAGAAGCAAATGTATACCACATTTCACCAAATCTGCAATCTCTGTGTTCATTCAAGCTTTGATGATCTTTGTGTTCATTGCTCATTGCGATGTTTGTATTAGCTACTACTGCCAGTATAATCAAGAAAGAGTAGTATTAGTGAAGGTGGTAAATGCTCTAATATTTTTTGCACTTAACATAAGTGGTGGGTAACAGAAGATAAAGAATAAAGTTGAGGACCATTATGATGAAGTGCCAAAGTTGAAGGACCAAAGCTGTCAAAGAAGAAGTCGTAGGATGTTATTGAAGTCAAAGATAAATTTATGTTGCTCTTATGAAAGATCTTGACTAGAATGAAATTGTTTTCAAAGTTATGAGGCATCAGCGGAAGTTTTACCTTACCCTAAATCCAACGGTCATGCCTTATAGCATTGGATAACTTAGTATTTTGCCCCTAGTGTACTCTGAACCATTTATGGAAGAATCAAACATTTCTCCATCTTCTTCATTTTCTGTATTTGTTCTCTACGTTTGATTTATATACAAAACCCTAGATTTTCTAAGTTCATTGAACTTTATCATGGTATCAGAGCCATTATTGGTTCATTGTTTCTATCTGTTCCGCTTCATCTTTCATGTAACTAACCACTATAAATATGGCTTATCAGCCTTTAAATCCTCTTTTGTTTCTTTCGAATATCAACTGTATAGTTTCTTATAACTTTGGGAGAAACAAATCTCAGTTGTTCTTCGTAACCGATCTCTATTTGGGTATGTTGATGGATCTATTCCCCCCCACCAACCCCTCAGATCACGGCGGCTGATGGCTTTGACACTCAAATTTCGGCACGTGCAACCTGGGTTCTGTAATATCAGGTGGTCCAAACCCTAATCGACGCCACTCTTTCCCAAGACACCCTCGTTCATGGAATATGTCAGACTTCTTCCTGCTCAATTTGGTTGGTTCTGGAACGAAGGTATGCGTCCCTGAATCGTGTGACTATTCTCCAATTGAAATATGAGTTTCAAAAAAATAAAAAATAAATCATATTCTACTGACATCTACATGCAAAAGTTGAAATCAGTTCGCGATAAATTAGTTGTTTCTTCTGTGCTTGTTGATGATGAAGACATGCTGTTGTTTACTGTTTCTGTTCTTCGTACTAAATACAACCCTTTCAAATCTTCTATTTCCACTTATTCTGCACCTATTTCTCTTGAAGAATTACATGTGATTTAAAAGCTGAAGAATAGATTGATGCTTCTTCTATCTTCGATATGAATGTTGATTTGGCCTCTTTACACACTGGTTCTACCTCTTTCTCTAATTTTTCTAGAAATCGTGGTTTTCTTGGTCGTGGAGGTCGTCCCTCCACTAGCAACCCAAGAGGTGGTGGTCGTTTTGCCGGTTCCTCTTGTGGTCAATTTGACTCCAACATAGGTCGATTTGGATGTAACCGTGGTGGAGGTGGCTGATTGAAAACTCTAGGGGCGGCCATAATGGTCAAGGGTCTTTAAATCATATACCTGGTAACTATAAACCTTCTACTCCTGTTAATTGTCAAATTTGTGATGTGGAATGTTGGCATCATATGGACTATGCCTATCAAGGGTGTAAACCCTCTTCTCAACTTACTGCTTATACTGCTAGTAGCTCATATGTGCAATCTCAGCCTCAATTTTGGCTGTCAGAAAAGGATCTACCAATCACATGACCACTCATGCTTGCTACCTCACTGGTATTGACTCATTCTCTAGGTCTTGCCAAGTCTTTGTTGGTAATGGGAAAAATCGCTGTATTACCAACTCTGGTAATGCCTCAATCACTACACCCAAACATGCTTTCAAATGATCTAATACACTACTTGTTCCTAGTCTTGCTGCAAACCTTCTTTATGTGCACAAACTGTGTGTTGAACATACCTAAAAATTCATTTTTATGCTATTTCCTTTTATATCCATGACAAGGATACTGGTCAAATACTTTATCAGGGGCTGAGTGATAATGGTCTCTATCCCATTCACTTTAATCACTTCAAAGAATCAAAAACTAAAGTTACAGCTCATTTGGGTCAAAGAATATCTTCTCCTTTGTGGCATGCCAGGATTTGCCATCCCACTGATATCATTTTAAGTCAAATTTGACCTAACTTTTCTTGTGATAATTGTCCTGCTACAATTTGTTAGCTTTTTTTGCAAGAAAAAATGTCAAGATTTCCTTTTAAATTATGCATTTTTGTCACTTCTAAACCATTGTAGTTACTTCATTATGATGTTTGGGGCCCTGCCTCAACCAACTATTTAAATGGACTTAGATTTTATGTTATATTCAATGATGATTACTCGAAGTATAGTTGGTTATTTGGTATGTCACACAAATATAATGTTGCTATCTTATTTCCTAAGTTCAAATTACTTTTTCAAAAATCTCTTGGACATTATATAAGTTTCATTTTGATCAAATGGTGTTGGAGACTATGTATCTTATCAGTTTCAACAAGTTTTATCTGATAATGGCATATCTCATAAAAAGTCTAGCCCTCTCACCCCTCAGAAAAATGGAGTTGCTGAGTTAGAGCATAGACTCATTATAGAAACTGCAATTAATTTGTTACACCAACCCTCTTTGACTTAGTTTATGTGGTTCCATTTTGTAGATACTACTATTTATTTGATTAACAGAATGCCAAGCAAGAATACATGCAACAAATCTCCATATGAATTACTTCTTAAACTGAAATCTGATTACTCTTCTCTAAGTGTCTTTGGGTGTGCATGTTATCCCTGTCTAAGACCTTACAAAAATTCAAATTTAGATGCTAGGACCAAACGGTGCACATTTCTTGGTTATGCTACTGTCTATAGAGAGTAACTGTGTCATGATAGAACTGAAAAAAGAACTTACAGTAATAGAGATGCGATTTTTTATGAAGAAATATTTCCTTACTCTATTACTGTTCATTTTTCTATTGGTTGTGATACTAATTATGAAGTTTCCTCCGTCTTTCCCAATACATTTCCTGGTACTTCTGCATCTAAGGATCTAGTAACTGTTTCAGGCAACCAAGTTTTTGGAGATGCACAACCTTCAATAAGACCTATGACAACACCAATGATGAGAAGCTTACCTCAACCAACTATGCATATACCTGGACCATCCAGCCCTGTGAAGGAACCCACACAAAGGATGCGCACACATGGAGGATCCAGTATTGTGACGGAATCCACACTAGAAAATAAAAGAACAATTGAGGTGTCTAACTTACAACCACAAAATAGGCCAGAAGAGTTAATATCTATTGCAACTCAGGTACGTGTAGCTGCTGGACACCCTATGCAAACTAGAAGCAAGTTAGGTATATCAAAAAAAAGGTAAAAGACAAAAACCTCCCTCCATTTATGGGGAAAATACATTTTGCCCCCTGGTTTATGGGGAAAACACCTTTTGCACCCCTGTCAGTGGATGGAGCTAACAGAATAGGCTAAATGAAATATTTACCCTCACTTTGAAGAAAAATAACATTGCTATATAAACATTTTTTCCTCATCTTCTCATTTGTAACCTAGCCTCTCCCTACCAACTTTATCCTTCCCCTTTCTCTCTCTCTCTTTCTCTCCCCATCTGCTCTCACCGCCCCTTTCCTCGTGTCGAAGCCTCTCCAAAACCTAGATCCCCATCGCCATGGATCGAAGCTCTTCGCTTACAGACCCGGTCGAATCAATTCCGAGAAGACATTTCTACATGATCTCGGAGTTCACACCGACGGCATCTTCACCTCCCCCGACGGTCCACTGCTTCCAGAGCCGACCCATATGAGGGAGGAAGGTGCGGCTTTTCGCGAGTGGCGCCGGTGAGTTGAATCGATTTTAGCTTTTTGGTTTGTAGATCTGAGAGAGGGTTGTGATGGGGCTGGAGAAGGATATAGGCGGAAGAGAGAGAGGAGGGAATAGATAAGGCTTCACGTTGCCGTCGGAAGAATGAAATGGTGACAACGAGAAATTAGGGTCTCCAACTCCTCGCCGACTGCGAATTCGCCGCTGCGGTAGACTGGCGGGGGTGCGTCGAGGGTGACGGATGGGACCGTCGATTCTCCTTCGGGGAGGTCAAAATCATGGCCCTAGGACGGCACGCCGGTGTGATAGCCGCCGTCGTCGCCGAAATTGTTGCGGGGTTGCCTAAATTTTGCCCAAATTTAAGTTTTGTTGTACCAACTTGCTGAGACTATGAAAATGGTTAGAATTTATTGCTTATGCTAGTTTGTACCGTTCAAGTGAATTCATTTCTATGTGATATTGAAAAAGATATGTTCTTCTTATTCGGGATTTTCTGGATTTGTTGCACTGTAGAGTATACAGTGGTTGATGCTGCTGTTAAACCTAAATGAAGTAAAAAACCACTGTTTGTCATCTGCACTGCATTTTATGATCCTTGATGAAAAAATGAGTGCAATTTGGGTTAAAGATGAGAGGTGACTTGGTGTAGCTAATCGCCATAAGTTACGGCAATTAATTTTTTATGGGTTGAGGCAGAGAGAGAAGGTGTTCGATTGTTTTGGATTCCGAGGGGTTAGGGTTCAGTCTTAAGGGTTGGGTTCCTATTGAAATCGACTATGCGTTAAATCTCATGGTTATGTGATGCAGCGAGAGGTGTGGGTGATGATCGAGTGAATGTTTTTGGTCCGAATCCATGCCAGTGGCTAAGTTGTTGTTGCTGTTGTTGTTGTTGGCGGTGGTGGTGGCGGCGGTGGTAGTGGCGGTGGTGGTGGAGATTTGGTGACAGTGGCGCTGGTGCTCAAGAATACCAAGAACATCATGAACATGATGAACACTATATAATAAACAAACAAAGGGTGGTATTTGTCCACAATCAATAAGGGTAAAATGGTCACAAAAAGTCAGTTTGCACCCCTCCACTAACGGATTGTAACCGAAGGGTGGTATCTGTCCACCCTCCATCCACTGAAAAAGGTGAAAAGGGTACTTTCCCATAAATTAGGGGGAAAAATGTATTTTCCTCATAAATGGATGGTAGTTTTTGTCTTTTAACAAAAAAACTCGGTTTTTTAGTTATCTAATCTAGCAAAGATCCAACCTCCTTTTTCGAGGCTTTTAAACACCCTCAGTGGCAACAAGCCATGACCGAGGAGTACAATATCCTCATAAGTCCAAATACGTGATTTTGGTTTTACCTGAAAAAAATGCAAACATAGTTGGAAAAAAGTGGGATTCTAGAACTAAATACAATCCCGATGGGTCTATCTCTAGATTCAAAGTAAGAATTGTGGGAGTTTTCATCGAACACCTGGTATTTATTTTGTTGAGGCTTTCATCCCTGTTATAAAACACGCCATTGTTAGAATTCTTCTCTGTTTAGCTCCGGAGCAGACTCCTCTTTTTTCTCAGACACTCTGGTAACAAAGTTACTGTTTACTTCTATATGTTGATGGCATTATCATAACTGGCGGTGACACTTTCTATATCAATTTGCTGATAAGAAAGCTACATTTGGAGTTTAAGATATCTGATGTTGGCAAATTGTCATATTTTCTGGGACATGAAATCAAAAGAACTAGTGATAGAATTTTATTCATCAATCAAAATACATAACTGATCATCTATCTTGATTTAATTAGGCTCACTTAGCCTAAAAAGTGGTCATGAACTCCCTTCCTGCGTGGCCACGCAGACAGTCACGCAGACAGCAACCAAAACTGTCCAAAATCATTTCCTGACACTTGGCTTGCGTGGCTACATGCGTGGCTACTGCCAGCCTTGCAGACAGTGACGCAGACAACCACCAAAACTGTTCAAAAATCAACCAAAATCTGCTCCTCGGTC
This sequence comes from Linanthus parryae, assembly GCA_023055425.1. Lineage (NCBI taxonomy): Eukaryota > Viridiplantae > Streptophyta > Magnoliopsida > Ericales > Polemoniaceae > Linanthus > Linanthus parryae. The sequence goes on along the minus strand of JALGPY010000007.1, from coordinate 46,596,750 downwards.
TCGGCCTGCGTGGCTACTGCGTGGCTACTGTCAGCCACACAGACAGTGGCCAAAATATGACATATCTGCTCTCTGTCTGCGTGGCTATTGTGTGGCTACTGCCAACCAAGCAGACATTAAATGCTTCAACTTCGCAGTGCCATATCTTTTTCAATTGGACTCTGTTTTGGCTCCGTGACATGTCGTTGGAAAGATCTAGAAGTCTACTTTCATTTTCCATCGATCTCACTCAAAATTCCTTTTAGAACTCAAGATATATTCAAAAGAGTGAAGGCTGCTCATTCTAGCTTCTCCAACATTGCTTCTCTTCACTCCGCTTGATCGTTTCTTTGTTTCCGAAGTTCGTTTCATGCCTCAAATCAACTGCTGAGCATCCGTTCCTGTCAATAAAATATGAACAACCATACCAAGCGATTATATTTGCCAAATAACATCGAATTATGCATAAAAACACCCAGATTTTGCAATTAAGCTCAAATTCCTCTTTTGTAGAATAGGCAGGTTTTTTCGTTTAAAATGATCTCAAACTTACGATAACTCATCCTAAAACAGTCCAATATCAGCTCACCGATAACTCCTAAATAGGTATTATCACACACGCTCACTTGGTTGTTACTAAAATAATTTTGAGGTATCTTAAGAGCACTAGAAATTGTGGTCTTCTGCATCAAAAAGGCCATCGTCCTATTGAGGCCTTTAGTGATGCAGATTGGGCTAGAAATCCCACAGATAGAAGAAGTATACTGGTTTAGTTGTCTACCTTGGTCAAATTCATGTCATTAGATTGCAAGAAAATAATCAACAGTGGATAGGTCCTCCACTGAATCTGAATACAAGGCCTTAGCCGCTGCTGCTGCAGAAATCTCTTGGCTACTAATTCTATTTCAAGACCTTGGCCTATGTCTACCTCAACCTCTTATTTTTTGCTGTGATAATGCATCTGCCATAGCCATGACATCAAATGCCATTCTTCAAGCTAGAACAAAACACATGGAGCTTGATTATCATTATGTTAGGGAAAAAGCCTTAAGAAAACATGTATTTGTTTGTTTCGTGTCAAGTGCAGAACATGTTGTTGACGTCTTCACAAATCCAATTCCAAATGCACACTTTTGGACATTAAAACACAAACTCATTGTGCACCACCAACCACCATGAGCTTGAGGGAGGCTAACAGAAGATAAAGAATAAAGTTGGAGGACCATTATGATGATGTGCCATCGTTAATAGACCTTTATTTCACTTTACTAAGTTGTTTATTGTTTGCTTTAATTCAATTTGAGCTTGATACAAGGAAATAGTATCGAATGCTCAGTTCTCATATGAGCTTTTGGGTAAAACCAGAATGAACCAATGAAGTTTTCGGGGAGAAAACAGAAGCCGGACTATAGAAAGCAAGAAGTAACTAATGACAGTTCATTCTTCGTTAGTCCCTTGATCCTACAAGTTCCCTTCTCCAATTAGCTTCTTCATTTGACTTCATGTCTATTGTAGTTTGTAAAGCATCCAATCTTATTTTTACTGTTGGTGTCACTGATCTGGTAAATCTCTGTTAGATCTATATCACTTTGCAGACTTTTCAATAGGCCAGTCTTTTTCACTTTGCAGACTAAATATGTGTAGCGTGGTTCTCTCCCAAAAAATGTGCTGTTTCTTATTCGTTTAGCCCTCTGCTTTCAGTGACGTTTAAAATCCGGGCAAGTAGCTGGTCATCTCCCGCCATAAGTACACCTCTCTGACCTCTACTACTGATTCTCAGGACTGGTATAAGGTTGACTTTCAAATTCTAATCAGGAGGAACCACTTTTTTTTTTTGTATACGCCTAAAAGAACAGAAACTGGCTGGTTGTGGTTCACAAATTGTATATAGTTAGTTAAATAAACATGTTTCTTGGAGAATGTTTGTTAGTTGTTAGTCGCTAGAAATATGAATTGTTTGCCTCCATGGCTCATGTCACCTTGGAAATTAGTTTTATCGACTTGATCTTTATATCTAATCATGCTCTTTGGTAATAGACCCGTTCTATTCTGGCACTATACATTTTAGTTTAGTTCTGTCTTATTCATAATCAAAGCTAATATTTTTTTCTTCATTTATCAGGTCCTTAGATATTTGACCGGCGGAGGCCAAGTGCAATCAGCTCTTACACCTCTTGGTTTTATCCAGTCCGGCCTCTTACTGAATGAAATAAAAACCCCATGGAAACGGAGGTAGTATCCGCCTTCTGGTATGTACACATAAATGTAACTGTATTTAATTCAGCAAGAGTAGCTAGCTAGTAGCAGAAGTAGGTACTGGTAGTGGTGAATTAAAGTTTTGGAAAAAGACACTGATGTTGCATGTGATAATGGTCCTGCCATGTACATGTAGGACAACTGCTTGATTTTTGCAGATACACTTCCACCTCCTCTCCATGGCACCACAATTACTACTGCTTCTGCTTATACTTCTTCTGCTGCATTTAGATCTATTGCTAAGTGACGAGATCTACATTTTCTTCACTCTCACTACCCTATCAAAAACAACTTGTCTCTCTACACCAATCATGCATTTGCATGGCTCATAAAATTTGACTGATGTGATGACAGTTTCAAAATGGTCCAATATGCTCTTATAAATGTTACTATCAACCCCGTAAAATTGATGTGACGAAAGTTTCAAAATGGTCCAATATGCTCGTATATATGTTACTATCACCCCCATAAAATGGTCCAATGTGCTTTTTCCTTCCAATTTCTCATGTTTTCAAAATCACGAAGTCAGGAATTGAAGGTTGTAAATGGAGGACCAAGTTCCCATGCTAAGTTTAACAGAAAATGTAACAGCTAAATGAATTCAGAAAGCGAGTTTGTCGGCAGATTTGCCAAATTGGAGTATAGTCAGAAGTCGATTCCATCTATCTGTGAAGAGTTTGTCGAATTGTTGTCTTGCCCGGTGAAGTTGTTGTGTGGTTAAAGTTTGAGGAGGAGCTGAACAACTTGTAATGAAGCCAAAACTGTAAAGCAGTATATCTTGATTTCAACTTATAATGATCACGGGTAATTTTTAGGTTCTCTAAGAGCAAATCATATACCATTAGACGGTGCTCTACTACTAATGTTCAAATAAAATTTTAATTTCTATATGAGTTTTCGATTGATTTCAGCTGAGAGGATGGACTCCTTAATTTTAAAATTTCGGTGAGAAGAATCAGAGCTCACAAATTCCACGCGAGCACTGTTCTTGAACTAACTACACACTAACAAACTCTGTCTAGCAAATATTTGACAACTAATTACTAACACGACTCTGTAATGTTGAGACAAGTTTCTGTCATTTCTTGATACAGTCTATGTAGTTTGTGTGTGAGTTCAATTCAATTGAGAGCATGTATGTTTTTTTAACACCCCCCTCAGCTAAGAGTGGGAACAATCTTGAGCTTGCTTAGAAGATAATGAAACTGAGATTGCCGGAGAGATTTGGTGTAGATATAAGTTGTTTGATCATAAGATTGGGACATGTGCCATTATGATTTGTTTCACGGCTACTTGCCCTCTAATGAAGTGATAATCCACTTCAATATATTAGTGCGAGCATGGAACATAGCGTTGTGAGTAAGTTCAGGAAGAATTTGGGAGATTGGAAAGCAAGCCAGCTATCTATTGTAGGAGATCTACCCTAGTAAAGAGCTCCCTTTCTACCTTTTCTATTTACACTATGCAAACCTTCAATCTGCCTGCCTCTACCATGAAGAAAATTGACAGTATTTGCATAAACTTTCTGTGACAGGGCTCTAAGGAGGGCAATAAGGCTCATAACATTGGCTGGGGTACAAGGACTAAGCCTAAGGAACTGAGAGGAATTGGCCCTAGAAAAGTTGAAGTTTTGAATTGGGCTCTCTTAGTAAGTAAATAAAGGAGACTAGTCAATAATAAGGACAAGCTCTAGGGTCAGTGACGCGATTTCTAACTTACATTAGTGCACCATCAATTACGATAATGAAGTGTATTTTAGCCCCGAGTATTGAATCCTGCGAGGACACAAAATAGGTTTATTATTTTTTTGAGGAAATAATAGGTTTATTATTAACTAGAAACTAAAGAGTAAAGTAACTTTCTAAGTAAGGGTTATATCTGGCTTTGTAAATAGTGGGTTGACTTCAACAAAAAAGTGAATAGAGACCCTAGATCCTCCTCTCTCGAGGGAGATACCCCTGAAATGTTAATATTTCTGATAACATTTGTAAGCCCTCGGGACAACGTTTCGCTAACCAAGATGAATAGATATGAGGATAAATGACACCCCTTTCTAAGTCCTTGCACATGTAAGATTCCCTTCAAAACATTACCATTTATAATCAAGCTATATGATACCATATATAATAACACACTTCATGATAAATTTCAGTCAACTTAAACATGAACCCCATCCTTTCCATTACTTCTAGTAAGAAATCCCGCTCAACACAATTGTAGGCTTTTCTCATATCTATTTTTAGGGCCATAGATCCCAGCGTGCCGCTCATCTACGTCTTCATTGTATGGGTGAGTTAGAATACCATTAAAACATTATCACTAATTTGTTTCCCTGGCACAAAAGACGATTAATTTTCCGAGTTCAAACTGGGTAGTACTTTCTTCAAGCGATTAGCTAGTATTTATGAAACTAACCTATAGATGGTATTAAACAAGTTAATAGGCCTCAAATCAAGAGGTTTACTTACCAGTTTAGTTTTTATAATGAGCGCTATTAGTGTGTGGTTCAGGACCTACAACTCCGCACCCCCGATACAGAACTTGTAAGCGCTTGGTTTCCACATCTTTCTCAACTAAAGGCCAGAATCTCTGGTAAATAGCGCCAGTTACCCATCCGAATGAGGCGCCTTTAATGGGGCCGCATCTTTTAAGGCTTGTGTGACCTCTTCACTGGAGAAATCTGTATCCATCATATTGCGATGTTCACTTGAGGGTAAATCTTCGACCCCAATAACCTGATTTGGACCCTACTCAGATACGTAGTAGTAACGAGATCTTAGAATACCCTATCAGTACTTCATTCATCTCTTCCTCGCTTATTTTTCAAATTCCTTGGTTATCCTCAATTTTAGAAAGGCAGTTGTGATGACGACGAACCAGTGCTTTTCTTTGTAAGAAATTTGTATTCCTATCCCTGTGCTTTATCTAAGAAATTATGGGCTGCTACTTCCACATAAGTTCCTCATGGAATCTTGATGACATCTTTTTTTATCTCATTCTTAGATTACTTGCTATTTTCCTTTGGCCTTCCAGCTGTGACAACAACCTTCTGTGTCACTTAAGGAAATGGCAAATTCAGCCTTTTGTGTCATGGATTTAAGCATCAACACTGGGGATTTTTTTTTTGTCATAGTCTATATTATGAACTCGCTGAAACCTTTAGCCACCAATCGACCCTTAAAAGTAATCACAATTCTATTCATGTTGGTTTTCTCAAAAACCACTTGCACCCTATGGGTCTTACCCATTCAGGTGGTTCCAACAAAGCTCATACTTCGTTGGTATACATGGGTTCCATTTCGTATCTCATGGCTCCAAGTCATTGGTGAGAGTATGCCCACTTGTGGCCACCTCATAGGTTGTAGGCTCATCTCCATGAGTAATACATCACCAGGTTATGAGAAATCCATATTTCTCTATCCTTTAGACATATCCTACCTGACCTATGAGGTTCTTGTGTTACCTAAGCGGTTGCTCCATAACATATTGTGATCCTGCTCATGTTCCATCAAATGATCAATGTTATTTTGTGGTTCTTAAAATCCTTCAAGCTCTTCTGTCCTCCCACTGTTTCTTTTAGAGGCAATCTCTATCTAGAAACATGGCAGTTCGAGCAACAAACAAATTGTTCTCGATTAGAATGTAGAAACAATATCCTTTCGTTTCCTTTAGGATATTCCACAAAACACATTTATACGACTTGTGTCCAAGTTTATCTTACCGTAAACACTTTACATAAGCTTCATAATCCCGAATCATTATGAAATACTAGGACACCTCCTATTCCATATCTCATATGGTGTTATTTATAATCATTTTTGATGGAACACGGTTAAGGGCAAAATTGCTGTAAATAGAGCACGTCCCCAAAAGTAAACAGGAAGTTTTGCTTGACGCATCATGAATCGAAATGTGTCCAAAAAGGTCCGATATCAGTGAATATGGATTTGTGTATCTTATGAAGTAACAAATCAAAATCCTTAAAGAGTTCAAGGAAGAATCAAGTAGAGAATCATCTTGGCAAAACTATTAGGGCTCTACGATTGGATCGTGTAGATAATATTTAAGCCAAGAGTTTGACAAGCATCTAAAGGAGAGTTGGATATGATCCAAAATCACTCCACCTAGAGGAACATTATAGAGTGGTCCACACACATTAATATGTATGAGTCCCAAAATATCATATCCTTTCCCAATAAACAAGCCTCACATCTCTCATATGATTCAAAATCAAATGAGTCCAGAAGTCCATCCACATTGAATCTAGAAATGCATCTCTCATTCACGTGGCCTAAACAACAATGTTAAATTTAAGTGAGGTTCATATCATTATATGCAAACCTCTTGGTATTAATGTTATAGATGGAATTATTATGTTCAAGGATATACAATCCTTTAGACAAAGTGCATTAAAACAATAAATTTTATCAAAATAAATGGAACAACATTTGTCCTTTATTCTGATAAATAGACTTTTCTTGTCCATACAAGAAACTGCGATAAGTTTCCTACTCATAGCAGGGGCATAATCGTATTTTTCTAATTCACGAATAATCCCAAAATGGTAGACATAAGTTCCTACGACTAATTCAACAACCCTTGCTTCATTTCCCCCACGTCAAGGTGCATCTCTTCCTTATCCTATTGTCTTCTTCTCTTGAGATCCTGCACATTTCTATAAATGTGAGATCCTCATCTAGTATCAAATACTTATGATGACGAGAAGGCACATTGGCTTCTATAACAAAGTATACCTTAAGTGGAATTCACAATTCCTTCCTTACTTCCTTCCAGGTACTTTGGGTAGTTTCCTTTCCACTATACCACCGTTATGGGATTTAAAGCAACTTGGTTTTAGCAACAAACTTTCTTATACCGTTGGGGTTCTTGGAAAACAATTTTCCTGTTCCCCTTTAGCCACCAATATGGTTTTGCGTTTTCCCTTATTAGCACTTTGTTCAGCAGCTCTCAATCATATTGAGTAATTTGCCATTGAAGAAAGCTTTAATATCCTAATTTCATCCAATGCAATTCCTTGTCCAATTGGGCGAATAAGTCGTTATTCTTTATCTATCCCATAGATAACTCCCAACCTCTAAGCTTTCAATCAAATTGAAATTCTTAGTTGCGTTTGACATCTTGCTTCAACAGTCACACATTACTAGCTTGTGTCGGCGCGTCACATCCTGATGAATCAAGTCGCCTTGCTTTGGCAAGCGCGAACCTCATTACATCTTGATCATGACGAGTGCTAAGAAAGAGAAGGTAACACGCAAAATGACGCAACACTTCAAACCTTTCATGTTTAGCCAGCTCTTGGAAGAGCTTATTTAAATGTATGATCATATCATACGCCTTCATGTTCTCATCTTGCTTTCAACGCTCAGAGTTCATGGTAGCTAACATGAGGCAAGTCACATCCAAAGAACCATTCTTTGATGTTCCTCCTACTAGGCTTTAGTGTGTTTTGGTGGTTGGTGGAAGGAAACTTTATGCACTAGGATATACATCATTTTTCGTTTTATTAGAGAACAATTCTTAATTTTATACCAGTCTAGCAAACTAATTCCAGACAATTTGTCCTTCTTAAAGACATAGCAATAAAGTCGAGTTCGTTTGTTTAATGCCGTAGGTATTCAACACAAAAGGGTCACGCAAAATATTGTGACATTGTACTATATTTAACAAGGACTAAAATTATTAAACATAGCATCCACTATTTTTCTCGGATTAATAACCCTCTCTATTAATGCGGAAAATATCATATATTTTCTAGTGGCCCAAAATCCATATTTCACCTCCTCTTGAGCTTGCTTTGCAAGTCACCCAAAAGTTAGTTATTTAGGTAGGAACAACTTCCAATTGCATCCTATGCAATTCTTGGTACAATTGGGCAAATAACTCCTTATTGATCTATCTCATAGATAATCCCAATTGCCTTGCCTCTAAGCTTTCAATCCTATTGAAAGGTTTTAGTTATGTTTGACCTCTTGTTTCAACAGTCGCACATTACTTGCTTGTGCCGTAGCGTCACATCACATTAAATCAAGTCGCCCTACTTTGGCACGCACGAACTTAATTCGTTGTGATTATGACGAGTACCAAACAAGAGAAGGCTAAAACACAATTTTTTCTTTGAGAGATTTTCTTTTGTCTTTATTCGTTGATCATATCAACTAATCTACTTAGTTGGATGTGGCCCAAATATGTTTACTAATTATCTTGTTATCGTTTTGCATGCATCATCCATACATCAAAATAAAACAAGACAATAAATAATAAACAATAAATAAACGTGGTATGGATGTGGCCCCTAAGACTAAGATATTCCCAAGCCAATGAGAATATCTATAGGCCCTAAAACTGCAAGCTCATCTCCATGTGCCTCCATCTGTAGTCCATGTGTCCTAGCTTGTGGGTCTCCATTGTCTTGTGGTCTTTTGTTCTTTGATCTTCTTCCCCATGCCTTTACTATATCCTATCTATCTAATTCTAGCTAGAATACATGAACTAAATAGAGGAATCTCACAGGCGAGCGAGAAGACGACACGCATGACGTAAAATTAATTACATTAATTACATCAAAATAAAACCAAACCACAAAATATAAACAACCACGCAATCTAAGGCCACATCCAACCACCATGCGATAAATCACATAATATAGTTAAAATATAATTTTAAAGCGATGGGTAAATTTTTAATTAAATTGGGACACTAGGGAAACCGAACTGACCTGCCGAACCAAGAAACCGGTCGGACCAGCCCGCCCTGTCAGACCGGTCGGCTGGCCGACCCGGCGTGGCTGGTTGGCTGGGTCGGCGCACCAAGAAGGGGAACGGTTCTACATGGCCGAACCCCTCTCGGGTTTAAAATCAAATATTTTCCTCCTTCCTTGTTGCAAAACCCCAATGTGGGACAACAACACCTTTTCTTCCCAACATTGTGCCCAAACCCTAGCATTTCATCACCAAATTTCATACATCATATGTATACGAAAATTAATAATTTTCACATAATATGTAAAATTAGCTTATTCTCTATTGAACCATATTCAAATCGTATCATTATACGAATATAAGTTTTACGCAATAATTGACAGAACGGTGTAAACTGATAAAAGCATATAACCACATAAAATCATGTTATGCGCTATCGACCTGTGGCTCTGATACCACCGTAGGATTTTAATGCAGGTTACGCAGTGAAAATACAGTAAAATTATTCTGCTCAAAACCCTCCATGAATCGCAGTTAAAGCATCATAACATGATGAAGGTTAACTCAGTCATACTAGACTGGGACGATCATTTTGTGTAGAACATATGTCCATACCTTTGCAGAAGTCCACACCGTAGGATATCCAACTGGAACTTTCTCTACTGTTTGTGCTATCATTGTAGAAGGAGGAGGAATCGTCAAAGCAACTTGATCCAATCAAGCTTGAAGCTAACACTGGAGGAGGAGGAGGAGGGCCATCGGCCTCTATGAGGCGACCTCCTTCTCTCTTTTTCCTTGTTCTCTAAATTTCATCCATATGAAATTAGGGTTGGAGTTATTCTTTTACAATTAATAACTCTTTATTAATTATAAAACTGCCCCACTACTAATTAAATCCAACATTTTGGATTAACTTTCGTTTTAGTCTAGTTTGCGAATTTAGTCCAACTAAATATGCATGTTGTTGCACATTGATCCTTGATTTCTTTAACCGTTCATTACTCCAACTAATTAACATCTTCTTCCATCTAATCCTTTTGTGTGTGACCCTACAGGTTCCTATTACGTTGGCAGAAACAATTACAAACATTGGAGCGGTGTCTAGCAACACATCAATGCTACCCGACTAATAGGAATAGTCAATGATCTGACAAACCTTTGTGACCAATGTTATCGTATTGTATAATACTTTTGTCACATCTATCCGGAGTTGACACGAGACATGGAGTGTCACACTTTTATATCCAATCCATGATCTTTTAGTAGACTTAGATAAAAAATAACATCAATATCTCATATTGATCTATTTGAGCATTTCTATATACATAACTACAATTTCTAAGCTTGATTCATATCATGTACGATTAAAGCCTTTATAGTTACTTAGTCACGGTGTAACGTTGACGATATCAAAACATGACAATTCACAACTAGAGTATCTAGTGACTTCAAGTCGAAGGATCACAACACCATTGTCACTATGAGAAGAGCTTGTGACACTCACATAACTCCCATGTAGAATTCTCATGGAGGGTCAATCCAGTACGCCATTACTCCTAATGCGTACCCATGTGTTAGACTTGATATCCCCATATCAATATACCCATATACTAGTCTCGGTGGAATAGAGTCGTCTTAATTAACTGTAGTAATCGGCTAGGGAAATTTAAGAATATAACATTTATATTTGAAGCACTTCATTCGTGTTAACATATCTTCATATCGATAACAAAATGAATAGTAAGTCCAAATAAATTTCATGATAAATTGGTTGTCTCTAGGGCACAATTTCAACAACCACATCCAGCTTAGTGATAAACTTCTTAATCCGAACAGTCTCCTTTGTTGCGCCAGACACATCAATGTAATCGGTCTAAGTTGTAGAATCATCAACCGTCTCCTGCTTGGAACTTTTCTAGATCACAACTCCTTCATTTAGGCAAAAAACAAATCCCGGCTGCGATCTGAAATCATCTCTGTCGATTTGGAAGCTTGCCTTACTGTAACCCTTTACACTTAGCTCTTCTTCCCTCCATATATAAAGAATACATCCTTAGTTCTTCTTAAGTACTTAAGGATATTCTTGACATCAATCCAGTGACTCTCACCCGGATTGGACTGGTATCTTCTTGCCATACTCAACCCGTATGACACATATGGTCTAGTACATAACATGGCGTACATGATGGATTTTATTGCCGACGCGTATGGGATCCTAATCATGCGGTCCTTCTCAATCTAATTGGAACGACAATCAGCCATCGAAAGGGTGACTCCATGCGACATGGGCAAGAATCCTTTCTTCAATTCTAGCATGTTGAACTATTTCCACACCTTGTCAATATATGTACTTTGACTTAGGTCGAGCAGCTTCCTAGATCTATCCCTATAGATCTTGATACCAAGTACATAAGCTGCATCCTGTAAGTCATTCATTGAGAAACACTTCCCTAGCAAAAATTTAACAGAATGCAAGGTAGGAATGTCATTTCCAATGAGTAGTATGTCATCCACATTCAAGACCAGAAACACAACAGAGCTCCCACTAACCTTCTTGTAAACAGAAGGCTCATCTTCGTTCTTGATGAAGCCAAACTCTTTGACTGCATCATCAAAATTTAGATTCCAACTCCTAGAAGCTTGCTTCAATCCATAAATGGATCGTTGCAACTTACAGAATTTGTTGGAATGTTTTGGATCCTCAAAACCCTCAGGCTGTGTCATATACACATCCTCATGGAGGTTTTCCTACAGAAACGCTGTTTTGACATCCATGTGCAAAATCTCATAATCGTGATAAGTTGCAATAGAAAGTAAGATCTGAATGAATTCGGTCATCGCGACTGGGGAAAATGTTTCGTCATATTCAATACCATGAATCTGTCTGAATCATTTTGCTACGGATCGGCCCTTACAGGCAATCAAATTGCCATCCCTTTCGGTCTTCTTATTGAAGACCCACTTGCATCCTATGGGCTGAGCCCCTTGGGGTGGTTCCACGAAAGTCCATACTTTGTTGGTGAACATGGATTCCATATGGGATCTCATGACATGAAGCCACTTCTGAGAGTCTGGCCCTTTCATTTCCTCTCTATAGGTAGTAGGCTCATCATCTATAAGTAGTACGTCACCGGGCACAGTAACGAGAAGTCCATACCTCTCTGGCTCGTAACGTACCCTTCTCAACCTACGAAGTTCTTGTGTTACTTGAAGAGGTTGCTTCACAACAACTTGCGATTCATGTTCATGTTCCATTGTAGGATCAGTGGTTTGTTGTTCTTCAGTTTCTTCAAGTTCTACAGTCCTCCCACTGGAGTCTTTAGAGAAAAATCTCTTTCTAGAAACACACCGTTCCGAGCAACAAAAAATACGTTCTCGACTGGATTGTAGGAGTAATACCCTTTCTTTTCCTTAGGATATCCCACAAATTTACACTTATCCGACTTTGGCCCAAGATTGTCTGTTTGCAAATGTTTTACATAGACATCACAACCCCAAATGTTCATAAAAGTCACTATGGGATGCCTCTCAATCCATATCTCATTTGGTGTCTTCATGACTGATTTGGATGGAACACGGTTAAGGGTGAAAGCAGCCCTTAATAGAGTGTGTCCCCAAATGATATTGGAATATCAGTTTGACACATCACAGATCGAACCATCTCCAACAGTGTATGATTCCTCCTATCGGACACGCCATTCCATTTTGGAGCTCTGGATGGAGTGAGTTGGGACAAGATTCCACAATCTTTAAGATAGTTGACAAACTCTCGGCTTAAGTATTCTCCTCCACGATCCGATCTTAGAGTCTTAATACTCTTGCCAAGTTTCTTCTCTACTTCATTCTTGAATTCTTTGAACATTTCAAAGGAATTGGATTTGGCCTTGATAAGGTATAAAAATATGTATAGTGAAGTCATTAGTAAATGTAATGAAATAAAGATAACCACTTTTGGCAGGCATGGGAAACGGTCCACACACATCAGAATGTATGAGTGCCAATAACTCACTAGTCCTCTCACCTTTCTTCTTGAAAGGGGACTTTGTCATTTTTCCTAATAAACAAGATTCACATGTCTCATATGATTCATAATCAAATGAGTCTAGAAATTCATCCTTATGGAGTCTAGAAATGTGTTTCTCGTTTATATGGGCTAAACGACAATGCCATATATAAGTAGGGTTTAAATCATTAGTTTTAATCCTCTTGGTATTTATTTTAGAGAAGAAATTATTTAGATCAAGGATATATAATCCATTAGACAATAAAGCATTACAATAATGCATACCATCAAAATAAATGGAACAACACTTGTCCTTTATATTAATAAAAAAACATTTCTTGTCCAAACAAGAAACTGAAACAAAGTTTCTGCTCATAGACAAAATTATCTAGATATAGGATATATAATCCATTAGACAATAAAGCATTACAATAATGCAAACAATCAAAATAAATGGAGCAACACTTGTCCTTTATATTAATAAAAAAAAAATATTTCTTGTCCAAACAAGAAACTGAAATAATGTTTATGATATCCCGTAAGTAGTGATGTTCATGGAAGAAATTTATGTCATATGTTACACCAAGCCAAGGACAAGAGTTGGCAACGCAGAGTTGGAAGCTTGAATACCGGTAGAAGCCTCCCCTATAACGTAGGCTTTCTGCACTTTTTTTTAGTGCAGGAGCGACCTTTGGCACAAGGTAGATCATCAGGGATTTCAACCGGCTCTGCCATTCCATTTCCGCCTATATTGTTTGATTGTCAAACCACCCTGGACGGTCCCCTTACTACATTCCAATTGGAATATTAACAATTTTCTAATTCTAGCATAAGTCATGAAGGTAAAGATAACTCATAAACTCCTATGGCTAATTCCACAACTCTTGCTCCATTCCTTAGGCGCAAGCTTATCTCCCCGTTAGCCAGTCGTCTGATTATCTTTAGATCCTGCACATTCGAAAAATGTGAGATCCATATCCAGTATCAAATACCCAAGATGAAGAGATAAACAGATTGACATGTATAACAAAAATACCTTGTGGCCACTATTCCAAGCCTTTATCTTCCAGATATTTGGGACAGTTCCTCTTCCAGTGGCCAGTCTGACTACAATAGTGACATGCGCTCTTAACCACCCCGCCAGCAGGTTTCAAGGCAACTTCCTTGGGTTTTGCAACTTTCTTGGCCATCATTATGGCCTTGCCTTTTCCCTTGTTAATACTTTGTTCAGCTGTCCTCAACATATTGAGCAAGTCCAACAGAGTTTTGTTGATCTCATTCATGTATAATTCATGATGAACTGGATATAACTATCCGGCCACGATTGCAGGATGAGATCAGTGGCTAACTCTTGACCCACTGGAACCCCAGACTTGTGAGATTCTCCAAGTACCCGATCATGCGCTGTACATGAGGTCCCAATGTTTTTCCTCTTACAGAAGACATTTGAACAAGGCCTTAGATACTTCATTCCGCTCATGCCTGGCCTGCTCTAGGAAGAACATGCCTGGCCAGATTTGTGAAAGCTAGCAGTAGAAATGCTCCAAAATGTCACTACTGTAACAAGATTGGTCATGTTAAGATGACATGTCCCTTTAGAAGAAGAGAATCTCACATCTTGAGGAACACTTTTCCATTTCAACTTAAGGGACAGGTGAGATAGATTTGGGTTCCTAAAGGGGTCAGACCACCTAACATGGTTTATCCTGAATATGAATTCAAATATCAAACGTCTAACAGATGGGCAAGGTAGTGAATGGTGTTTGCAGGTTGTCATCAAGAGTGATAACTCTCTATTAGATTCATATTTATTGCACGTTTTATATCTTTTTGGGTGCTATCTGGGTTGATAATCTTAGTTTTACACTATGAATGTAGAGAAAATGTAGAAGTTTAGCTTTGAGCTTTAATTCGTTAATCCTAGCGTCTCTCATGTGAATTTATGTATTTTTGTCATGTTTGATCGCACGGGTTTTTTTTCATGTTGTTTTAGGAGACGGAGCTTGGAGATGAAGCGGAGAGGAATACCATACTTGGGAGATTAATCAGGAGCTAAAAAAATGAAGAATTGGTGAAAAGGCATCGAGATGGGGTTAAAGTGTTATTTAATGAAGTTTTTGTAAAGACACTTTAACCCCCCTCTAGAAGAGAGCCCCATTCTTAGTGAAAATTTGGTGGCCACGCGCGAGTAACTTACTGGAAGTATAGGATCACAAATTGTGATCAAAAGATCAGCCACATGACCAGAAACAAGATCATATGACTTAAGAAATAAAGAATGGACTCTCTACTATTTTTTGGATGGACACGAAGGAGTAAAAAAGAGGACACTCACGCAAGGATAAGAAAGGAGGCTACGGGTTCAAGAGTAGGGTTCCCCCCCCCATTGAAGATCTAGGTTTTTCTTCTTCTTCTTCTTTCTCTCTCAACCCTTTTATGGAGAAACTTGTACGATTTGTTTGGTTGATTAACATTAGATAAGATATTTTCTGGGCACATCTGTGAGAGCCTAGGTAATTAGATGAGTGCGCGACAGTTACATAGCCTAATTGTGATGAGAACTTGAACACAATCCCGAACCACCGAGACCAAACGGAGAAGTGTTAGGATTGGCCTTAGTGGGTTGATTTTGTAGGTGAGATTTGACTGTTTCGTGAAACGGTGGACCGATAGGAACTGTTGCATATCGTTAGCCTACGAGAACGGACCACTAGACACATGAGAACGACATGAAATTGTAGCCAACCGAGAAGTAGAATGACATGAGATTGACAGGAGATTGTAAGTGCAATTACCCGACTGAACTATTATAGGATTGACGTGTTACACAGTTGAATTGGAGTTCGTGTACAACCCTAGGTGATCTAGAGATTTCCTAGTTTCTCTGTCTTGTTTCTTAAACAGAAAAATATAAAACTATTAGAATGGTTTGTTATTTCACTTTCAGTCACTTGTTTGTGGGTGATAAATTTGTTAAAAAACTATTATTCCTCATGTATAGTATTCTAAGTTAATAAATTTATTCAATAATCTGAAGTTTTTCCTCATGGGATCGATAACTCGGGGTTGAAATACCACCACTATATTACTTAACCGTGCACTTGCGCATACGTTGCCGGCGACATCCGTAGATTATTTAGTTATAATTAGTTTAGAGTAATTCTCTTTAAGTTTAGTTTTACTTATTCTCTATTTATGTGCTTCACGAGTATTTTGTGATTTGGGTTTTAAAGGAACGCGGGAGGCAAGAGACATAATGAGCATTTCGAGCGAGGATGATTATGAGGGGATGTTTAAGTACCCTATTCTTGTGCTAAATGAAAAATTTGGCTCATAAATAATTTCTCAGTGATTTGGTGCTATAAATGCAAGAAAGATCACAAGTATGAAGACGCGTGCATATTTCATCCACCCCAGCTTCATCAGCACCAAGAAGACTCATCTGCAAGTATGGCAGAACGAAACAATATTATGGAGGACATCCAAGTGTGTGCCAAGTTTTTGTCCATGGTCACACAAGTGCCACAAGCGGATTCAGATATAGGTATGGAATACCTATATCTGAAGTGAGGAGAGCCGTAGTGCGTAAATTTTCCGCACGACATGGGGAACTTGGGTTGACAGGGTTATTGGAGGACGCGCTGTGCGATTTAGACATCCTTGGAGTGAGGAGGATCGGTTGGAAAAGCGCGATTATTTTGCAGATTGACTACATGGTTTGAAATTAGTGTGGGGGTGGTCGTTTCAGATTTTATTTCAGTATTTTTTCTGCCACCCCACGTCTTTGGTTTATCATAGAATTGGCCTGGCTTATATTATTGTTGTTTATTGTGTTGCCCCGCAAAAAAAAAAAAAAAAAAAAAAAAAAGAAAAAAAAAAACGACTGAAATAAACAGAGAAAAAAAACACAAAGAAAAAAAAAGAGTATCAAAGGTAGAAAATTTAGGGTGCTTGATTGATTTTATTTCAAAACGCCAGGCCGGCAATTTTTATCACAGTTTCACATTCGTTCACAGTTGTGGCCGCGAGAACGGCAGTTACACCGAGACTGGAGAAATTGAGTGTCTAGAATCTTAGGTGATTTGGGTCAGTTTCCGTCATCTTGGTGAGAGAGTGTGAGATTGGGGTATGTGTGAGTGTGCTGTGACGTTTAGGACATCGCTTCTAAATGACTTATCCTACCGTCCCAAAGCCGGCAGATTTACATTACACCCGTAGTAAAAGCACGGAAGGTGTGCGTTAGGGATACGTTCGGTTTGCGTGCAAAAGCGGAAGTAAGTGGTGTTCGTGCTTGTTCCTAACCTAGGCTGGCCGCGAGTTCTTCCGATCACCGCAGTTTCTGAAATCTAGGGGAATATGAGAACTTAATGATGTCCAGTTTGAGTTGAAGAGACTGCCCAGTCTTACCAAAAAGATAAACTGTTTTTATCATAGTAATACTGTTTTTAAATAAGTGCAGTTACACCGCTCTGGATTGATTCGGGATAGTATGCATTGGTAGTATATAGCTGGAGTTTGCTCGGGACGAGCAAAGTTTAGTGTGGGGGTATTTGATAACGCCCAAATAGGGGTTATCTTATAGCCTGAAAAGACGTGCATTTGTGCTGGAAAACCGTGTTTTAGCAAGAATTCACCCGCAGAAAGCCTCGGAAATTAGAACGAGATGTTTATTGCTCTTCGTAAATTTCTGCTTATTTTACGCATTTCGAGATATGATCACGGGTTTGTTCATGTTGTCTCGGAAAGTGCATTGGGATGCGTACCGAGACAGAACCAGGTTCGCCTCGGGAAACGTGCAGAAAAATGCTCGAAGCAGGATTTGACCGAGACTGGTACAAGGGAGAGCGGAACAGAAAACGGAAAGACTGGAGGAAAAACGAGCAGTGAAAACCGACCGAGGAAGCTGAAAACGCCAAAACCGAGAATCACCGGGATGCGCTCGGTTGACAATATCTTGAGCTAGAATTGGAATTTTGAAGTGAAACCAGGGGCAAAAGAACGGAGACGTCAAGGGCTTTTCGAAAACAGGTTATAATGCTGAAACAGAGTCCGGCCGAAAAACCGACTCCCGTCAAAGCGTGGGTCCCAGACAGGCCACGCCCGAGTAAAGAGTCTCGGTTTCCGGTGTCTGGAGTCGTAAGCAACTATTTCATGTTCGGGACGATTTCCGGGACAGTTTTGGCCTAGGGGTATTTTGGTCATTTTGGCACCGGGCCCGGGTTTCCGGAGTCAAGTTCAGATTTTGTCTCCCAAATTCAGTCAGCAGTTTTCCTATGGCCAGAGTCAGGATTGGGCATAATTTGGAGCAGTTTAGACCCAGGGGTATTTTGGTAATTTTGACAAGTTTCGGGTCGGCCGATGCAGAAAAGAGCAGTTTTTCTTGCTGTCTGCGTATTATACGCAGGATTCTGCGTATTATACGCAGACAGCAAGCCAGAGGAAGGATTTTTGGCCAGTTTCTGACCCTGTCTGCGTATTTTACGCAGGATCCTGCGTATTATACGCAGCCAGGGGAAGAAAATGCGCAGGAAAATGGAAAAATACGCAGCCCTGCGTATTATACGCAGCCAGGATGGAAAATACGCAGCCAGGGAGGTGAAATACGCAGCCAGGGAGGAAAATACGCAGAAGTCAACATATGTCAGGCTGCTGTCTGCGTATTATACGCAGAGCCCTGCGTATTTTACGCAAACAGCGCAAATTTTGAGGCGGTTTCGGGCAGTGGCAGTTTCGTAAATAAAGGCAGTTTCCAGAAACGTCTCCAGCACTATATAAAGACTCGTCCAGACTTGCTTTGAAGGGATCAATAAGACAACAATACAACAATAACACACAATAACACATCCACGGAGAAGTCGGAGCATCCCCGGAGAGCACGGAAACGTGATTCCAGATTCGAAGACCTAGTTTGATCTTATTCTCTCTCTCATTCAAAAACTGTGTTATTTACGTTATGAATATTAGTAGCTAAACTTTTTACCTAGGTTCTCGGTGAACCTAGGGTTTCGTTTTCAGACATTGTTCTGAGTTTTGACTATGAATTCATGATTGCAATATCTTAATGTCAGCAGTTTTTATTCGTTATTCTGTCTTTGATTTTACTGTTCATGCATGCTCGGCTTGATCACCCAGAATTGCTACAGACCCGAGCCGGTAGGTGAAAACGTCCGGTTAGGGTTAGGAAGAGAAGACAGAATTTAGCACCTTACCCCGATGGGCCGACTAGCGAAGGGGAGTTAGGACTAGCCTGAAAACGTGAGACCAACTGTTAGAGAATCTGAACCGGGCCATCAGGACAGGTTAGAAACCCTAGCAGCCTTAGAACGAGACTGCAGATTTAGGCAGCTTAACAGGAATCCGACAGTCTGCAGGATTGTGATAACGTGCAGGAAAAGAAAATATACTGCACAATTGGTACGTGGCACGGATAACGAGACTGCTGTGTGTTTTCATGTCAAACGAAGAACGAAAACCTGAAGAACCCTAGGGGATCCCGGGACCTAGTATCTCAAACCCTAGTTTTACAACCTTAAGATTATTCAGAAAATTCTCACAAAAAGATTTACGTTTCAGTTATTTACTTTCTGTACTCAAGCAAACTCTCAAAATATTCCTCCTTTTTCCACTTTGTTCGTTAAAACTGGTTACTAGAAAAACCTGCAAAGTCCCTGTGGGATCGATAAACCGAGTCTAAAATACTCTCTATATTACTTGATTCGTATACTTGCGAATAGTACGCTAAATTGCGCATCACAATAAACAACAATAATATAAGCCAGGCCAATTCTATGATAAACCAAAGACGTGGGGTGGCAGAAAAAATACTGAAATAAAATCTGAAACGACCACCCCCACACTAATTTCAAACCATGTAGTCAATCTGCAAAATAATCGCGCTTTTCCAACCGATCCTCCTCACTCCAAGGATGTCTAAATCGCACAGCGCGTCCTCCAATAACCCTGTCAACCCAAGTTCCCCATGTCGTGCGGAAAATTTACGCACTACGGCTCTCCTCCTGTGCTCACGGTGTAATGTCGTGAGTCACCGCCACACCGAAGTGTGCTGCCGTCACTATCTCACCCTTACACACCCTCAAATATAAAAATATGACTCTCATCCACTATCAAATATGACAATTCTGCTCTACCCCAGAAAATCCCCCTCAACTCAACTCCCTCGTGCCATGACGCGTAGGAAGGGTAAAAATACTAACAATGATGCGAGTATCAAAAAACGGCTTCCTAGGTCAAGCGGTTACCAAGAAAAGGGTTAATGGATCAACGGGGCTCACTAATGGACCTAAGGCGCGAGACAGGACGTGAGGTCCCCTATGGCCTATCACTCCACCAAATGATGTGGTGACCGTGATGGCGGGTTGACGACTACCTGGTGACGGTGGTCTGGCAACTAGTCGGATACATTGCTCGGGAGACAGCTACTTGCGTTTTCTGAAGTGCATTGGCTCTATTAACTCCCCTAGACAGATTCTCGCAGCTCTTCCTCACCTAAGTTCGTCCACTTCGGGAAATTTTCTATCATTAAGCTCTCTCCAGTTTTAAGCTGAATCCTTCACCCAGTCTCAAAATTTTCATTTTCACCAATTTTTTTTTTTTTTATTTTTTTTTAAATTTTTTCACAAATAAATTTTTAAGTAAATAAAAATAATGCAGTTACAACGCCACCACCCCCACACTGGATGGTGCCATGCCCTCATGGTACTAATTTTCAGGCATATAATCTGGATTGGATGAGCTGGCTTGCCTCATCGAATAGGAACAACTGGTAGCATATGCGGAACAATAAAGCGAGAGACAGAATTTGAACCTGTGCACCCGGAGTCAGTTCATACAGGCGCGGAGTTTCCCGCAGATTCCGGTGGAGCAGGACCGTAAACCGGTCGCCAGAAAATTCCTCGACGGAAGTTGACAATCTTCTGGGCTCTATATGCGCTCTTCAAATGTGCAATCCCCGAGCAGCCATTGTGTGTGACAATGTGCTCCCATATGGTCGAGTATACTTCGTACACCAGGGTCGATTGCTTTGTTCTGCAGAAAAACCGTTCCTGAAAAATTCCCAACTCGTACGAGTCCCTGTGACGGTCGAGTGTGCCAGAACACACCGGGGTAGATTCTTCAAGTTTTCAGAAATCTGCCTTTTCTTCCACGAAATTTTCAGAATTCGCTTCAAACTCCACGGATCTGTGTATGGAGGTAGAGAGAGAAAAGAGGCCAAAATAGCTCCAACCTGTCGGCCTTAAAAACCCTACGTTTGCCAAAATTACAAAAATGCCCTACATGTAGAATTTGAAAAAAACTGAAGTTTTGTGCGTATAATACGCATACTGTGCGTATTTTATGCACACAGGGCCACCTGGAGTGATAAAAAAAGAAAAAAAATTGCAATTTTACCTGCTGACTGCGTATAATACCCAGGACCTGCGTAAAATACGCAGACAGCAGGTACAATTGAAATTTTTTTTTCAGAAAAATCCAGTTTACACTGCTGGCTGCGTATAATACGCAGAAAGCTGCGTAAAATACGCAGACAGCAGCTAAAATAATTTTTCAAAAATAATTTTTTTTCAAAAATCAAGGTTTTCTTGCTGGCTGCGTATAATACGCAGAAAGCTGCGTAAAATACGCAGACAGCAGCAAAAAAATAAATTTTCATTTTTTTTTTACTGCTGGCTGCGTATAATACACAGAACCTGCGTAAAATACGCAGACAGCAGCAAAAATAAAATTTTCAATTTTCTTTTTTTTTTCAATAGTTTGGCAAACTGGGCTGCGGTGTGCGTAAAATACGCACAGTGTGCGTAAAATACGCACACAGCAGCCTAGACATATATTTTTTTTCTCTCTACCGTACTCATGCTCCGTTTTCTTCTCGTTTTCTGCTCTGCTGTATCTGCACATACTCAATTCAAAGTTAATACCCACTCATCTTACCTCTCTCAAAATTCAAAACTGAAAATAAAACTAAAATAATTTAAACTAACTTACTACGTTGGGTTGCCTCCCAACCAGCGCTTGTAATTTACGGTCGACGGCCCGACCCAGTTACCTCATGTTTGCTCAAGGGACGTCAAAACAGTCTACCTTGACGTCTGCTTCCGGGCCCAAATATGGCTTGACCCGGTTTCTGCTCACCCTGCAAGTTGTACTATCACGCGGATTCTCCAATTCGACCGCATCCCATGAAAGTACCTCTTTGATGATAAACGGTCCAGACCACCGAGATCTCAATTTTCCCGGGAAAAACTGCTTCCGAGAATCGCTGATAAGTGCTTTCTGCTCTTCTTGAAACTGCTTTGGTTGTGCTGTACTTTGATGGCTCGGGAGCGGTTTAACCTCTCGGGTCGGTGGCTCTTTGAGTGGCGGGACCAGGGCCAATTTCTGTCCACCTTTTTCCTCCAGCTGTAAAGTGGTCCGGTTTTCAGCTTGCATGGCCTGCTCCTCCTGGAATCTCTCCTCGTTCTCTCTGTCCACTCTGTCAATCTCTGCCCAAAGCTCATCCATTTCCTCGTTTTCCCAGCCTTCTTTGACTACCTCTACTGCGAAGATGTCTTCATGCTCGTAATAATTCGGTAGTTGCAGATTTTTGAAAACGTTGAACGTCACCTTGTCTTCATTAATCTGCATTGTTAGTTCTCCGCTCCTGCAGTTTATCATGGCTTCTCCGTTGGCCAGAAACGGTCTGCCCAGAATGAGTGGTACGTCTCCTGCCTCCATGTCCAGAATTACGAAATCTGCCGGAAAAATCAATTCTCCGACTTTCACCAGAATATCTTCAATAACTCCGTAAGCCTGCTTCACGGATCTGTCCGCCATTTGCAGCTTGATTCTGGTGGGCCTGAGTTCACCGATTTTCAAAGTTTTGAAAATTGATAACGGCATCAGATTGATACTGGCCCCTAGGTCACACAGAGCCTTTCCCGTGTAAGCATCTCCTAGGGTCACCGGGATGACAAAACTGCCAGGGTCCTTCCTCTTCCTCGGTAGCCCGTTCTTCACACAGTTGCTCACTTCTGCCGTCAGATTTATTGTCTCGAAATCGCTCATACGTTTCCGTCCATACAACATATCTTTGAGGAACTTGGCATAAGTGGGCATCTTTGCCAACGCCTCCGCAAAGGGTATGTTGATCTTCAGCTGTTTGAAAATCTCGAGAAATCTGGCGTAGTCCTTGCTATCATCCCTCTTTCGTGTCTTCAAAGGATACGGCACCTCCTTGGAGATAGGCACCGTTTCTGCTTCCTTCTCGTTATGCACTGCATCCTGCTCAACCGAGCCCTTCGGCTGGGGGCGGTCGGCTGAGCTGTTTGCCCGGCCAAATACTTCGTGTTCGATTTCCTTCGACTTTTCTGCACGTGCATGGCTAGGATACGGCGGTTCCTGTAGTGCTAATCCACTCCGAGTGGTGATGGCATTGACCTGAGCACGTGGATTGTTTAATGTATTTGAGGGTAAGTTTCCTGGCTGCCTTTCAGTTAGCTGCTGTGCTAACTGCCCTACTTGTACTTCCAAAGCGCGCAGTGACGTTTTGGTCATCTGCACGTCGGCTGTCAGGGCGTCCATGTGCTTGAACCGGGACTCCATGGTCTGGAACATGGACTTGATCTCCTTCATCTGAGCGTCGTACTGCTGTGCAGATGGGCCCGACTGAGCCTGCTGCGTCGGTGCAGCCTGCTGGGCTGGTGGCCTGTGCTGGAACCCCGGTGCATAAACTGCTGCGTTCGGGTTTCCGTACCGAAACCCAGGATGATCTCTCGTACCCGGTCGGTACCGGCTCGGGTCCCACTGCTGCTGTACGTAACGGGCATCTTCGTTTCCGAGCCCCTCGATGGCTGTGTCCAAATATGGCCCGTCCACCACTACATCAGTTGGGTAAACTTTCATGACCAGATCTTGAACGATCTTGGCCAGATTGTCTATCCGGTCGTCTTCCACTGGCTCGGCTCGGGCCGTGATCCTGCGATCGTCAAACAGGCGAGTGTCCTGTTTGGCTAATTGCTTCATTAGCTCATAGGCACCGTCCTTGTCCACATGGTACAGAAAATTTCCTCCGGCTTCTCGGTCAATCCTGTCAGCACTCTCCCTGTCTAGGGCATGGTAGAATACCTGCAGGATCTTCGGGTCTCCGAAACCGTGGTTCGGGCATCTTTTCACAAGTCTCATCAATCTGTCCCATGTGTCTACCACCGTCTCTCCCGTCTTCTGTTTGAACGACAAAATCTCGCTTTGTAATTGAATGACCCGGGAGGCGGGGTAAAATTTGGCCAGAAAATCGGTGACACACCCCTCCCATGTTGTGATGGACCTGGGTGGTCGGGATTCGAGCCAGTCATTGGCCACTCCGTACAAGCAGTATGGAAAGAGTATTAGCATCAGCGCCTCGGCTCCAACTCCCTTATACCGGACTTTGTTGCAGTAGTCCTCGAACTTCCCGATGAAGTCGTTTGGATCTTCGTCAGCTTTGCCATAGAACGGGCAGAGGGTCTGAACAGTCTGGATGGTGGAGGGTTTGATGTCAAAGTGTTCTGCGGTGATCTCGGGCACCACAATAGCTCGCTCATGCCCCCCTGTGGGGACTTCGAAATTCTCCACCAATGCCTTCCCAGACCGGTTGTATGTCCTCTGGTTGCTCCGGGCAGCAAGGCCTGCTGTGACGAGCTCTTCGATGTACCGAGCCATCTCGGCTGGAGTACGTGTCTCGGGCAGTTCTGGCGTTCTCTCGGTATTGTCGCCCATCCTGAAAAATTAGAGATCTCAAGAGCAGTGAGATAACAGAAAAATAAAAATAAAAAATAAAATAAAATAAAAATAAAAACTCTGAAAATTAATTCGGATTACTAAATAAACCCTAAAAAGTCCCCGGCAACGGCGCCAAAAAACTTGATGCGCAATTTAGCGTACTATTCGCAAGTATACGAATCAAGTAATATAGAGAGTATTTTAGACTCGGTTTATCGATCCCACAGGGACTTTGCAGGTTTTTCTAGTAACCAGTTTTAACGAACAAAGTGGAAAAAGGAGGAATATTTTGAGAGTTTGCTTGAGTACAGAAAGTAAATAACTGAAACGTAAATCTTTTTGTGAGAATTTTCTGAATAATCTTAAGGTTGTAAAACTAGGGTTTGAGATACTAGGTCCCGGGATCCCCTAGGGTTCTTCAGGTTTTCGTTCTTCGTTTGACATGAAAACACACAGCAGTCTCGTTATCCGTGCCACGTACCAATTGTGCAGTATATTTTCTTTTCCTGCACGTTATCACAATCCTGCAGACTGTCGGATTCCTGTTAAGCTGCCTAAATCTGCAGTCTCGTTCTAAGGCTGCTAGGGTTTCTAACCTGTCCTGATGGCCCGGTTCAGATTCTCTAACAGTTGGTCTCACGTTTTCAGGCTAGTCCTAACTCCCCTTCGCTAGTCGGCCCATCGGGGTAAGGTGCTAAATTCTGTCTTCTCTTCCTAACCCTAACCGGACGTTTTCACCTACCGGCTCGGGTCTGTAGCAATTCTGGGTGATCAAGCCGAGCATGCATGAACAGTAAAATCAAAGACAGAATAACGAATAAAAACTGCTGACATTAAGATATTGCAATCATGAATTCATAGTCAAAACTCAGAACAATGTCTGAAAACGAAACCCTAGGTTCACCGAGAACCTAGGTAAAAAGTTTAGCTACTAATATTCATAACGTAAATAACACAGTTTTTGAATGAGAGAGAGAATAAGATCAAACTAGGTCTTCGAATCTGGAATCACGTTTCCGTGCTCTCCGGGGATGCTCCGACTTCTCCGTGGATGTGTTATTGTGTGTTATTGTTGTATTGTTGTCTTATTGATCCCTTCAAAGCAAGTCTGGACGAGTCTTTATATAGTGCTGGAGACGTTTCTGGAAACTGCCTTTATTTACGAAACTGCCACTGCCCGAAACCGCCTCAAAATTTGCGCTGTTTGCGTAAAATACGCAGGGCTCTGCGTATAATACGCAGACAGCAGCCTGACATATGTTGACTTCTGCGTATTTTCCTCCCTGGCTGCGTATTTCACCTCCCTGGCTGCGTATTTTCCATCCTGGCTGCGTATAATACGCAGGGCTGCGTATTTTTCCATTTTCCTGCGCATTTTCTTCCCCTGGCTGCGTATAATACGCAGGATCCTGCGTAAAATACGCAGACAGGGTCAGAAACTGGCCAAAAATCCTTCCTCTGGCTTGCTGTCTGCGTATAATACGCAGAATCCTGCGTATAATACGCAGACAGCAAGAAAAACCGCTCTTTTCTGCATCGGCCGACCCGAAACTTGTCAAAATTACCAAAATACCCCTGGGTCTAAACTGCTCCAAATTATGCCCAATCCTGACTCTGGCCATAGGAAAACTGCTGACTGAATTTGGGAGACAAAATCTGAACTTGACTCCGGAAACCCGGGCCCGGTGCCAAAATGACCAAAATACCCCTAGGCCAAAACTGTCCCGGAAATCGTCCCGAACATGAAATAGTTGCTTACGACTCCAGACACCGGAAACCGAGACTCTTTACTCGGGCGTGGCCTGTCTGGGACCCACGCTTTGACGGGAGTCGGTTTTTCGGCCGGACTCTGTTTCAGCATTATAACCTGTTTTCGAAAAGCCCTTGACGTCTCCGTTCTTTTGCCCCTGGTTTCACTTCAAAATTCCAATTCTAGCTCAAGATATTGTCAACCGAGCGCATCCCGGTGATTCTCGGTTTTGGCGTTTTCAGCTTCCTCGGTCGGTTTTCACTGCTCGTTTTTCCTCCAGTCTTTCCGTTTTCTGTTCCGCTCTCCCTTGTACCAGTCTCGGTCAAATCCTGCTTCGAGCATTTTTCTGCACGTTTCCCGAGGCGAACCCGGTTCTGTCTCGGTACGCATCCCAATGCACTTTCCGAGACAACATGAACAAACCCGTGATCATATCTCGAAATGCGTAAAATAAGCAGAAATTTACGAAGAGCAAATAAACATCTCGTTCTAATTTCCGAGGCTTTCTGCGGGTGAATTCTTGCTAAAACACGGTTTTCCAGCACAAATGCACGTCTTTTCAGGCTATAAGATAACCCCTATTTGGGCGTTATCATCCATGGTCACACAAGTGCCACAAGCGGATTCAGATATAGGTATGGAATACGTGATGGAGATGATGGAGAGCATAAAGAGACGAGTAGAAATTGTCAGCTACAGGGGAATCAAGTATTCAAGAGCCACAAGAGGAGTCCTTGCCACATAAAAGTGAGCCTCAAATTGAAACTTCATCATCACCGCCATAAGAACACGATTTGGATGAACCTCATTGGCTACAACAGTGCGAGAGATGCAGAAGAAATTCAGGGCTAAAAGGAGCAAGAACAAGAAAAAGCATCGCAAGCTACGGTAGTGGAAGAAGAGATACCTGAGTCGAGCAAAGAATATAGTGTCCATGAACCAGTGGTGGACTCTACCATTCATGAGGACTCGGACTCTGATTTAAACTGGGGGTGTACCTGCGTGTACAAGATGGGAGGATCTACCGCATTGCAAGCTTAAACCTCAGGCACCCTTACAACTTTGGCATGAATGGGAAGACACCAACATTTGCTGCATGTGGTGTGCTGATGATGAAGCTGGTGAAACACTTGCGCTCAGTCCCATTGAGGTGAAAGCTCCAAATTTGATTAATAATGAATTCTCCATATCCTATGTCACGCAAGTCTCCGACGAGTTGGAACGATTACTATATGGTAAGTCTTCTGGGGAAGAGCCTCCTGGGAAGCTTTTGATTTCTTGTTACTGGCAATTATATTGATGTTCCATATGTCGTAGTCATGGATTTGGAAATCTGCAAGTGTGGGGGTATGGATGACTTACATGCGTTAACTCAAGAGCATCAAGCATCAAAGAGGTACTACTGGGATGAATTTATGGATAAGGATGCAGGTGCACTTTGTGGAAGTTGATTATGAAAATAAATTCCAAGATGATAATAGTCAGCTTCTACGACTCTCCGCCATCTACACAACACAGGGGTGCACGTGAAGTTCTGGAAAAGAAATGGTGGAAGAAGGAGAACTGGAGGGATAAATAATTTCAACTATCCTTTTCAGTTGAGGTATCCGGGTCGAGCCGTTGACCTTAAATTACAAGTGACGCTTGGGAGGAAACCCAATTTTGAGTAGGATGTTATTTGTTTTATTTAGGTTTTTAGTTCTCCACACCTAATTTTGAGAGGTGAGAGAGAGAGAGTGATGAGTTATTTAGTGTTTGCAAGTTTGTTTAGCAAAAAGCCTATCCTAGTGTGCCATGACACATTTCACCCACATGGGGACTCGTGAGGGAGTTGGGGATTTTTCGTGTGCATTACTCGCAGCATGGAGCAATCTACCCCGATGTGAGAGGCACACAGGACCTCGGGGGAGATACATTATAGCATGTAGCTTAAGTATTTCTCGGGTGATCTTCATCAGCGGGAAACTGTCAACGGTCCATAAGACCCCTTCTTATTGCAGTTTCGCGGACACA
Source organism: Linanthus parryae (assembly GCA_023055425.1). Classification (NCBI taxonomy): domain Eukaryota; kingdom Viridiplantae; phylum Streptophyta; class Magnoliopsida; order Ericales; family Polemoniaceae; genus Linanthus; species Linanthus parryae. The sequence goes on along the minus strand of JALGPY010000007.1, from coordinate 46,568,276 downwards.
GTGCCCATGTAGTTCCGGGCACCTCAGGTATCTCTTACTCTCTCGGCTTTTACGTTTTCAGGAGTAATTGTGGAGATCCACCGCCAACGTATTTAAGTGACGAGTCCTCTTATTATATCTCAAAATTTGTTGGGGACAACGAATCGCTTAAGTGTGGGGGGTTTGTGTTTACTTTCACTAGCCATGTTTTGTCTTGCATTAACCTTGTTACATGTTGTATTGTGTTAATATGGTTAGTGTGGATTGTGTGTTAGTGTCTTATTTTGATAGTTTAAATTTATGCATTGTTCAACATGTTTACTTTATTGAGTCCCCTACCCAATCTTTGTGATTATAGAGTTTTCCAAAAGCATGTAGAGTGTAGGAAAATATGAGAATAGAAAGAAAAAGTTAGAAAACTAAAAAATCCATCAAAATAAAAAAATGATTCGGGATGAAACTTGAAATAAGAGAGAGCTAAGTGAAAGAGTCTCAATGAATAGGAAGCACCGTAGTACGGAAAACTTCAATTTTTAGTATCATGCGCACCGGTTTCACGAAAGGATGTGTCGGGTATTCAGGAAAATTGGAATGTAAATTTTTGGGCATACCTTTAGTTCATATATTGTGCTAGGAGGATTTGGTTATAAGGAGTTGAATAGTCTGTTTTCTGTGAAAACTTGTGGCCTCTTGAAATTTGGGGTGGACCTTCGTGTAGAGTAGTTTTCATGTGATGCACTGCCTTAGCCTAAGTGAAGTTAGGGAGTTTACACCACCATCCCTTACAGCAATTTCAAGAGTTATTGGAAAAAGCCCACACTTAGTTGCTCTAACTTCATGGCTGAAATAAAAAAAGAAGAGAATGAAAAAAATAAAAAAAGAAATCAAAATCTTCTCTTGGAGTAGATGTGGTGAACAGGGAATTTAGATTCAAACCAATGAGAGCGTCTAAGGAAAATTAAATTCAAGTCGTGTTAAACAGATTTGTGCCTCCCATCACTGGGAAGATTTGAATTCAATGCAATAACAGCTAAGAGGGTCTGAAAACCTCATATGACTTGGCGACGAAAGACTACCATAGCACTATGTATGGCTAGACCCTCTGAGCTAAAGGATGTGCCCGGATCTTGAATTGAGTTTGGTGGATGTTTGGGGACCCCTTAGTGAGCTTGTGCGTAGGGTCATTATATTTTTAATTTCTTGTTGCGGTTGTATGAATGGTGAAAGAGACTTGTGAGAATTTGATGACTCTGGTTAGTGATAGCGAGAATGCCCGATCTTTAAAGAAAAAACAAAAATTGCATTGTTCAATTCTTGCATGTTCTATAATCGAGTTGCATTGTATAGTCATGTATATTGCATCGTGTGTGTGTGCGCGCGTTATTTTTTTGTCACGTCAACGGGTTTTATTTTGTGTTGTTATGACAGGAGTCTGAGCTTGGAGATGAAGCGGACAGGAAAAACATACTTGGGAGATTAATCGGGAGCTAAAACGATGAAGAATTGGTGAAAAGGCTTGGAGACGGGGATAAAGTGTCATTTATTGAAGTTTGTGTAAAGGCACTTTAACCCCCTTCTAGAAGAGAGCCCCATACTTAATGAAAATTCGGTGACCATGCGTGAGTAACTTACTGGACGTAGAGGATCACAAATTGTGATCACAAGATCAGCCACATGACCATAAACAAGATCACATGACTTTAAAAAAAGTAAAAGAACATACTATCTCTTATTGTTTTGGACAGAAGCAAAGGAGAATAAAAAAAGAGGACACTCACGCAAGGAGAAGAAAGGAGATTACGTGTTCAAGAGGAGGTTTCCTCAATTGGAGATCTTGGTTTTTCTTCTTTTTCTTCTTCTTCTTCTTCATCTTCATCTCTCAATCCTTGTATACAGAAATTTGTAAGCTTTGTTTGGTTGATTAACATTAGCTAAATTATTTTCTAGGAACCTCTATGAGAGCCTAGGGTTTCATGTAGACGAATGATTTTCCGGGTTTAAGAATTTTTTTCATGCGTATGATTTTGATCTCTTGAATGAATACTTATTTTCTTGAACTTGTTAGTGAATCTCGTCTATTCACACGACGGGATTATGATTTAATATTCAAGAAAACTAGGGTTTGTTCATAGTGCATCGTCTTGCTTAATGTTAATATTTATTCTTCTTACTTGTTTGTATTCTATGTGTGATACTTAGTAAGAATAGAGTATCTACCTGGGCGTACTAGCTAATTAGATGAGTGCGCGGCAGTTACCTAGCCTAATTGTGATGAGAACTTGAACACAATCCCGAACCACCGAGACCAAACGGACAAGTGTTAGAATTGGCCTTAGTGGGTAGATTCGGTTGGTGAGATTGGACTGTTTCGTGCAACGGTGGACCGATAGGACCTGCTTTCGTTCATGTTGTTAGCCTACTAGAACGGACCAGTAGACATATGAGACCGAGATGAAATTGTAGCCAACCGATAAGTAGAATGACATGAGATTGACTGGATATTGTCAGTGCAATTACCCGGCCGAACTATAATAGGTTTGACGTCTTACATATTTGAATTGGAATTCATGTAACGCCCTAGGTGATCTAGAGATTGCCTAGTTTCTTAAATACAAAAATACTAAAATATTAGATTAGTTTGTTATTTTACTTTTAGTCACTTTTTTGTGGGTGACGAATTTGTTAAACCACTCTTGTTCCTCCTATACGATATTTTAAGTTAATTGACTAATTAAATAATCTCAAGATTGTCCTCGTAGGGTCGATAACTCGGGGTTGAAATACAACCCCCTATATTACTTGACCATGCACTTGCGCATACGCATTAAGAAATCACGTCAAAGAGCAAATAGAAGAAGTGGATCATGGATAGTGGTTGCTCAAGAAACATGAGTGGCGAAGGTTCTTTATTTACTGAACTGAAAGAACAATTAAGAGGGATAATCACACTTGGTGAAAAAGGCAAATGCAACATCATAGGAATTGGTAAAGATGGTGAAAGGGGAGTATGCAGATAAATAAGCAGCACAGATACTCTAGAAGGGGGGGGGGGGTTAATAGAGTATGCCAACTTTTTGCAAAACTAGAGGAGGAAAAGAGTTTTAGTTTTAATACAAAGGAGTTCAAGGCCTTGAACACAAATTCAGGCCTTTGGAATGAAATACAGTTTGCAATAAAACAGACAAGTCTTTTTCAAGGCCTTGAAAAGAGTTTCAAACCCTTGAAAACAGACAAGTTTAAGTGCTGCAAAAACTATGAATGTGAATGAACTGTAAATGCAAGAGACAAAAGATTTATAGAGTTCAGTCCACTTGGACCTACGTCTCTACCTCATGATCTCAAGCACAGAGAATTGCCTTACTCTGTTACAGCTTGTGGTTCTCCCTAACCTATCTAGTACCTGCTCTAGCTACTAATTAACTAAGAATTATCTATTGTTCACTTTGAACAATCCTTGAGAATGATATATAGAAGTATTATAGAAATGATCTACCAATAAAGTAAAATACAGAAGAACACTAGAGTAGAAAACTGCAGTGAAGAATGCAATGAACTTATGTGTGTTGGATTGTGAGAGTGATGAACTTCTTTGATGCTTGTCAATCCATAATTGTTTCTCTCTTTTTGCCCGTTGAGTGTTGTATTTTGATGCTTCAAAATGGGCTCTATTTATACAGTTTGAAACTCTGCAAATCTTCCAAGATTTTTAGCAACAACTTCCGGTATTTTAGGCAACAACTTTGACCTTCTTCAACAGCCTTCTCCAAAGGATATTTGATCACAATGTTCAAAGATTTTTCTGTGATCTTGTCTTTAAACAAATTGAGAAGCTGTTAAGAATATCTGATTGATCACAGGATCCTCTTCACTAAGTAGTGTCCTTCCTGCAAAAGTCAGATAAGGAAACAAATCCTGCAAATATAGGAAGTAAAATATCCCTGCCATACTGAGTCAAAACAATGGATTAAAACATGTTAGATATATCAAAACATATTTTATTTCATCATCAAATAATAACAAATTAAGTACAGGGGTGAGAGAGATGGTATTAAATCAAAAGAGTTTAGAAAAAATCCCCCTCAGAGCATGTATGCAGGTCAGACAGTTTCAAGGCCTTGAAATAGCACCGTGGAACCTGATTCAAGGCTTTGAAAACTTGTTCAAGGCCTTGAAATAAGTATTTCAATTCCATGCAACCTGTGACCTTACAATCTCCCCCTTGATGAAAGACAAAACCTCAACAGTTTTGATTCTAAGTATCTGCAAAAGTCTTGATTAGTACACAATTCACATAATAATAACACATAAATTCCAAAAGATCCAACTTATTAACAAAAAATGCAAGTAGCAGAAAATCTTGCTGACCAAAAGATAGGTCATCTAAACAGCAAAAAAAATCAAAACAAAACAACCTAAGATTTTTCTCCCCCTTTTTGACTTTCATCAAAAGGAATGAGAATATGTTGGATCAGTGTCTGGAAATTTTTGAAAATAAAACTTAAAGACTTAAAAGAAAGAATGGGGAAGAAAGAGTAGGCGGGATTAAGGGGTTGGGTCTTCATCTCCATCTTGATCTCCCTCTCCTTCTTCACTTTCATTATCATTGGTTTGAACTTATTGTGAAACCACATCAAGTTCTTGAATGAAACAAATGATGTTCTCGATAACACTGTTGAACAAAAAGGTGAGTCCTTCCAAAGTTTTTTTCCATGCTTTATTTTCTTCTTCACAACCATCCTTTTTTGTTGTGCAAAGGATATTTTGTGATCCTTCTTTCCTGTTTTTGATGCAGCTACAGACTTGGACGGATCCTTCTTATGTCTCCCCTTGTTGGACACAGAGTACACTCCATATAATCCTGAAGTAGTGTCTGAGTATGAGTCTTGAATGAGGATTTTTTCCTTTTCCTTTGACCCTGTGTCTGTCTTTTTCTTGTCTCTCCTAGGGATTCCAATATGGATTCCCTTCTGCTTTTCTTGTGAAGATATTGAAGTCTGTTTCTTCTTCTCAGTTGCTAGAATCTGGTCCTTTTTCACCATCTTCTGGGGTGGTGAGGACTCTTTTGTTGGAATAGATGCCCTAGAGGCAATCTAGTTTAGTATGAATTATTTGTGGCTAGAAATTCATTTATTATTTATTGGATATTAATATAATGAAGTCCTTAGACTTACAATTGTGTTGTTTATCTTAAATATCCCTAGTCAAGTATAATGATTAATGGGACAATCATCTATAGACTAGTATGGGGTTGGATTGATATGGAGATATCACGATCCAACACATAGGTGTGCATTAGGGAATGTTGCACTGGATTGACCCATCTCCGAGAAGGCTACATACACGTTATGTTGAGTCACAAGCGCTTCTCGCGGTACAATGGTATTGTCATCCTTAGACTTGAAGTCACTAGATATTCTAGTTGTGCATTATTGTGATCTTGGTAGCGTTAAACGCTACATCGTAACTGGGTAGTTATAAAAGCGTGTACTGGATACAATAAGAAGCAAGCTTAGAGATCGTAGTGGACGTAGATAGGATTTGTCCCTCCCACATAACGGGAGAAAATATCCTAGGCCACTCGAGGGATAGTGCTTATAGAATGTCTGGCCAGACTCAAATAAATCAATATGGGATATTGATGTTATTTGCATGAATAAGGCTATTCCCATGGATCGAGAAACTATGGATTGGATATACGAGTAAGACTTGTATGTCTCGTGTTCAATCCGGATATAGAGACAAAGGGATGAGACAATTACTCGTACAAAGGTTGTCAAGATGACTATTATATTAGTTGGCTAGAATGGATGTTTTGCTAGAGACCGCTCCATATTAGCAAATAGTTGCTACCAACTAGATAGAACCTATGGGGTCACACGCTATATAGAGTTGAACTAGATTTGGGAATTAATTAATTGGATTAATTAATTAGAAGGATCACTTTGCAAACCCTTGCAAACTTAGTAGGGACTAATTTGCAAGGAAGGGACTAAATTGAATTCTAGTAGGACTAGAATAAGTCCTTTAGGTAGTTAACAAGGAGTTGTTGGACTATATAAAGGACCTTCCTTCCTTCCTTCCTTACCACATAACTTATGCTCATAATTGAACATAAAAAGGAGTGGGAGAGAACAAAAGGAGAGAGAGCAAGCAACAAGGAGGCCCGCCCGCCCCCTTGCCGCCGCCCCGTCCCCGTCGGCCAAAGGAGGCCGAGACCCTCCTTTTGGGTCTCATTTTGCGTGATTCCTTCTTCCTCTTCCTCTTCCGGGCTAGCACCAAGGACTTGGGAGATCTAGGATCAACTCTAGGCGTGGATCAACTATAGAGAACGTGACACAATTCGCATTTGAAGTCATCAAGGAGAACCCAAAGGTGTGTTTATGATTTCTAACCCTTACCATCGTTATGTCTCTTGAATTGTGATCCTTGGAGGGTTTTGCATGGTTTTATGTTTGTTTATGCTTCCGTTGTGCAATCCATGAATCAAAACCCTATAGTGGTATCAGAGCCACATGTCGTAGAGCATAAACGTGGTTTATGTGTTACGTTTTAGTTTTTTTACACCTTAATTTGCTTTGTTTATCGCGTAAAACAAGACAAATCAAGCATGGGATGCAATTTGTCAACAATTAATCATAACAAGATCCAATTTTTTGCATTGGATGCATGAATTTGTTAGTTTGAGAAATTTTAGGATCTTAGATCTAGGGTTTGGGCATCCTTGGGGAAGAAGGAGTTCTCCCAAAACAAGGAAACAACCAAACTTGGGCACAAAGCAAGGGAGTTGTTTTGGAAACAACTCCCTCAAGGAGGTTCGGCCCCCCCTAGGGACCGCCCCCCTTGCTTGCCGCCCAAGCTTGGCCGCCCTAGGGGCCAGGCGGCCCTAACCCGCGGGCCTAGGCTTGTGGGTTTTGGGCCGGGCCGGCCCTAGGGCCTTGTGGTTCACCTTATTGGGCCCGGGCAATTTGATTGTTGGGCCCATGGACCGTTTTAACCCTAGAAATCCTAAAATCAATTAAAATTGACCAAGCGCGTTAAAATTGGATTTTAACTGTTTATGTGCAAATCGCATGGTGATTGGATATGGCCTTAGGATGTGGTTTGATGTGGATGTTTAATTTTGTGGTTTGGTTTTACGGCCTGCGAGCTGATCAATTAATTGTAATAATTAATTAGGGTTTTATGGTCTGCGTGCCATTTTTTTTCTCAACTTGTGAGATTTATGTTATTTAGTATAGAAGTTAGCTAGTGCTAGATAAAGTAGATTGTTAGCCAAGATTGAAGAAAAGCCCAAAGCCAAAGAAGCCACAAAAGATGGAGCATGGAGCATGGAGCATTCAACGAGACTATGAAGGATGGACCAAAAGATAAAGACGCATGGAGATGTGTTTGCTTTAGGGTTCATAGATAATTCCATTGGCTTGGAATTATCTTAGTCTAGAAAAGGCCATATCCACATCACGTTTAATTTCTGTTTTGTGGTTGTTTATTTTATTGTCTTATTATTGTGTGGTTGGTGTATGGCTGATGCATGCAATTAGGATAATAAGATAATTAGACAACCTGGATCTATTATTTGGAGTTGTGCCCAAACTCAAATAGATAGATTAGTTGATATTGATCAACAAAACAATTAAAAATTGAATTTAAAAATCCCTCAAAATTCAAATATTGTGTTCTTGCCTTCTCGTTATTTAAACACTCATTATCATCATTATTTATCAAGTTCGTGCGTGCCAAAGCATGGCGACTTGGTTCATAATGATGGAATGCGATGGCACGTAACAATGTGCAATTGTTTAGATAAGAGATTGAACACAACTAGGCTGTTAATTTGATTAAGAAACCTAGAGGCAATCAATTGGGATTATCCATATGGATGGATAAATAAAGAGTTATTTGCCCAATTGAACCAAGAGTTGCATATGGGATGCAATTGGAATTGTTCCTACCTAAAGTAGTCAAATTATGGGTGACTTGCCAAAGCAAGCTCATAAGGAGATGAAAGATGGATCTTGGCCCACTAGAAAATATAACGATATTTTCCGCATTAATATCTTGAGGGTTATTAATCCGTAGAAAAATAGTGGGAGCTATATTTGATAATCTAGCCATTATTTAATATAGTCAAAAATTCACAAATACTAAAACTTGCGTATTTTCCTTTTTGTAGAATTCCAAATGGCAAACAACTCATCGAGTTCACAACATTCCCTACGATCTGTCCTTGAGAAGGACAAGCTATCTGGAACCAACTTTCTTGATTGGTACAGAAACTTGAGAATTGTTCTCAAGCTAGAGAAGAAACTGTACGCAATAGAGGAGCATGTTCCAGAAGGTCCAGAGAACCAAACACCTGCTGCCTTAAAGGCGTATCAAAAGCGTGTTGATGACGCTAATGATGCGGCCTGCCTGATGCTTTGAACCATGACTTCTGAGCTTCAGAAGCAACACGAAAACATGAATGCTGTCGATATGATCGAACATCTAAAGCAGCTCTTCCAAGAGCAGGCGAGGGTAGAGAGGTATGAGGTCTCAAAGGCACTGTTCAAATGTCATCTGGCAGAAGGGAACCCGGTGGGACCCCATGTACACCGAATGATCGGGTACTTGGAGAATCTCGCCCGACTGGGATTCCCGGTCGGCCAAGAGTTGGCAACCGATCTCGTGTTGCAATCGTTGCCCGAGAGTTATGGACAGTTCATTATGAACTATAACATGAACGAGATCGTTAAACCACTGCCAGATTTACTCAACATGTTGAGGACCGCTGAACAGAGCATCAACAAGGGTAAGGGCAAGGCCATAATGATGGTACAGAAAGGAAAGGGCAAAAGGTTTTCCTCTTCCTCCAAGGGCAAAGGAAAGTCAGTTTCCAAGTCCAAGGAACCTGCCCTTAAGCCTATTGGTGGCATTGCCAAGGCCGTGACTAAAGGTGAGTGTCACTACTGCAGTCAGCCTGGACACTGGAGGAGGAACTGCCCAAAATATCTGGAGGACAAGAGGCTTGGAATAGTGATTCAACCACCAGGTATTTTTTGTTGTAGATGACAATTTAACTTTCTCTACATCATGGGTATTAGATACTGGATGTGGATCTCATATTTGTCGAAATATGCAGGATCTAAAGAGAAGTAGGAAATTGGCTAAAGGGGAGGTAGATCTGCGCGTTGGGAATGGAGCAAAGGTTGCTGCGTTGGCCATAGGCGTGTGCGAGCTATCTCTGCCTTCAGGATTAGTTTTAGAATTAAATAATTGCTATTTTGTGCCTGCTATGAGCAGAAACATTATTTCTATTTCTTGTTTGGACAAGGATGGTTTTATTATTTCAATAAAGAACAATTGTTGTTCCTTTTATTTTAATAATATTCACTATTTTAGTGCGCAATTATTTAATGGACTTTATGTCCTTGATCTAAGCAATCCTGTCTACAACATTAATACCAAGCGGATTAAAATAAATGATTTAAATCCTGCTTATTTATGGCACTGTCGTTTAGGCCACATAAATGAGAAATGTGTATCTAGACTCCATAAGGATGGATTACTAGACTCATTTGATTTTGAATCATATGAGACATGTGAGGCTTGTTTATTGGGAAAAATGACAAAGTCCCCTTTCAATAAGAAAGGTGAGAGGACTAGTGAGCAATTGGCACTCATACATACCGATGTGTGCGGGCCATTTGCCACGCCTGCCAGGGGTGGTTATGTCTACTTCATTACATTTACTGATGATTACAGTAGATATGGATTTGTGTACCTTATGAGGGCAAAATCCGAATCCTTTGAAGTGTTCAAAGAATTCAAGAATGAAGTAGAGAAGCAGCTTGGCAAAAGTATAAAGGCTCTACGATCGGATCGTGGAGGAGAATACTTGAGCCAAGAGTTTGACGACTATCTTAGAGAGTGTGGGATCGTGTCCCAACTCACTCCACACGGAACGCCACAGTGGAATGGCGTGTCCGAGAGGAGGAATCGAACCCTATTGGATATGGTTCGATCTATGATGTGTCAAACCAATCTTCCATTATCATTTTGGGGCTACGCTCTATTAAGTGCAACTTTCACCATTAACCGTGTTCCATCTAAATCAGTCATGAAGACACCATATGATATGTGGAATGGGAGGCGTCCCACACTATCGTTCATGAGGATTTGGGGCTGCGATGTCTATGTAAAACGTTTACAATCAGACAAGCTAGGGCCGAAATCGGATAAATGCAAATTTGTGGGGTACCCTAAGGAAACTAAGGGATACTACTTCTACAATCCAACCGAGAACAAAGTGTTTGTTGCTCGGACCGGCGTGTTTCTAGAAAGAGAGTTTGTCTCTAAAGAAGCAAGTGGGAGGAATGTAGAACTTGAAGAGGTTCAAGAACCACAAATCAATGCACCGATTATGGAACATGAACATGAACCACAAGCAGTTGTGGAGCAACCTGTTCAGGTAACACAAGAGCTTCGTAGATCTAGTAGAGTGTGCCAGGAACCCGAGAGGTATGGACTTCTCGTAACCGATTCCAGTGACACGATGCTCATAGATGATGAGTCTACTACCTATGAGGAGGTCGTGAGTGGCCTAGACTCTCAGAAGTGGCTGGAAGCCATGAGATCCGAGATGGAATCCATGTATACCAACAAAGTATGGACTTTGGTGGAACCACCCGATGGGGCGCGGCCCATAGGGTGCAAGTGGGTCTTCAAGAAGAAGATCGACATGGATGGTAATGTGATTACCTATAAGGGCCGATTGGTGGCTAAAGGATTCAGACAGATTCATGGTATTGACTATGATGAAACCTTTTCACCAGTCGCTATGACCAAATCCATCCGAATCCTACTTGCGATTGCAGCATACCACGACTATGAGATTTGGCAGATGGATGTCAAAACAGCATTCCTTTATGGGAATCTCCTCGAGGACGTGTATATGATACAGCCGGAGGGTTTTGAAGATCCAAAGCAAGCCAACAAAGCCTGTAAGCTGCAACGATCCATTTATGGATTGAAGCAAGCTTCTAGGAGTTGGAATCGACGTTTTGATGAAGTGGTCAAAGAGTTTGGCTTTATCAGAAACGAAAATGAGTCTTGTGTCTACAAGAAGGTTAGTGGGAGCTCTGTAGCTTTTCTGGTCTTGTATGTGGATGACATACTACTCATTGGAAACGACGTTCCCATGCTGCAATCTGTTAAAGATTGGCTAGGAAAGTGTTTCTCAATGAAGGACTTAGGGGAAGCAGCCTATATACTCGGTACAAAGATCTATAGGGATAGATCTAAGAGGTTGCTAGGCCTAAGTCAAAGTACATATATTGACAAGGTGTTGAAACGGTTCAACATGCAAGATTCCAAGAAGGGATTCTTGCCCATGTCACATGGAATCACTCTTTCGAAGAGTGGTTGTCCTTCCAATGAGATTGAGAAGGAACACATGAGTAGGATACCCTATGCCTCGGCCATAGGATCTATCATGTACGCCATGTTGTGTACTGGACCAGATGTGTCATATGCCTTGAGTATGACAAGCAGATACCAATCCAATCCGGGTGAGAGTCACTGGATTGCAGTCAAGAACATCCTAAAGTACTTGAGAAGGACTAAGGATGCTTTCTTGATATTTGGCGGTGAGGAAGAGTTGCGTGTAAGGGGTTACACTGATGCAAGCTTCCAAACCGACAGAGATGACTTTAGATCACAATCGGGATATGTGTTTTGCCCGAATGGAGCAGCGGTGAGCTGGAAGAGTTCCAAGCAAGAGACGGTAGCTGATTCTACAACAGAGGCTGAGTACATTGCTGCAAATGGCGCAGCAAAGGAGGCTGTTTGGATCAGAAAGTTTGTTTCTGAACTTGGTGTGGTCCCTAGCATTGCGGATCCAGTTGAGTTGTTCTGTGACAACACTGGGGCGATCGCGCAATCAAAGGAACCCAGATCGCACCAGAAGTCCAAGCACGTACTCAGGAAGTTTCATCTGATTCGAGATATTATCGATAGAGGAGACGTTCGGATATGCAAGATTCCTACAGATGATAATCTGTCAGACCCGCTTACAAAGCCTCTCACGCAGTGGAAGCATGAAGGGCACACTAGGAGTATGGGCATACGAGATGCGCCAGATTGGCTCTAGTGCAAGTGGGAAGCTGTTGGAATAGATGCCCTAGAGGCAATCTAGTTTAGTATGAATTATTTGTGGCTAGAAATTCATTTATTATTTATTGGATATTCTATATAATGAAGTCCTTAGAGTTACAATTGTGTTGTTTATCTTAAATATCCCTAGTCAAGTATAATGATTAATGGGACAATCATCTATAGACTAGTATGGGGTTGGATTGATATGGAGATATCACGATCCAACACATAGGTGTGCATTAGGGAATGTTGCACTGGATTGACCCATCTCCGAGAAGGCTACATACACGTTATGTTGAGTCACAAGCGCTTCTCGCGGTACAATGGTATTGTCATCCTTAGACTTGAAGTCACTAGATATTCTAGTTGTGGATTATTGTGATCTTGGTAGCGTTAAACGCTACACCGTAACTGGGTAGTTATAAAGGCGTGTACTGGATACAATAAGAAGCAAGCTTAGAGATCGTAGTGGACGTAGATAGGATTTGTCCCTCCCACATAACGGGAGCAAATATCCTAGGCCACTCAAGGGATAGTGCTTATAGAATGTCTGGCCAGACTCAAATAAATCAATATGGGATATTCATGTTATTTGCATGAATAAGGCTATTCCCATGGATCGAGAAACTATGGATTGGATATACGAGTGTGACTTGTATGTCTCGTGTTCAATCCGGATATAGAGACAAAGGGATGAGACAATTACTTGTACAAAGGTTGTCAAGATGACTATTCTATTAGTTGGCTAGAATGGATGTTTTGCTAGAGACCGCTCCATATTAGCAAATAGTTGCTACCAACTAGATAGAACCTATGGGGTCACACGCTATATAGAGTTGAACTAGATTTGGGAATTAATTAATTGGATTAATTAATTAGAAGGATCACTTTGCAAACCCTTGCAAACTTAGTAGGGACTAATTTGCAAGGAAGGGACTAAATTGAATTCTAGTAGGACTAGAATAAGTCCTTTAGGTAGTTAACAAGGAGTTGTTGGACTATATAAAGGACCTTCCTTCCTTCCTTCCCACATAAATTATGCTCATAATTGAACATAAAAAAGAGTGGGAGAGAACAAAAGGAGAGAGAGCAAGCAACAAGGAGGCCTGACCGCCCCCTTGCCGCCGCCCCGTCCCCGTCGGCCAAAGGAGGCCGATACCCTCCTTTTGGGTCTCGTTTTGCGTGATTCCTTCTTCCTCTTCCTCTTCCGGGCTAGCACCAAGGACTTGGGAGATCTAGGATCAACTCTAGGCGTGGATCAACTATAGAGAACGTGACACAATTCGCGTTTGAATTCATGAAGGAGAACCCAAAGGTGTGTTTATGATTTCTAACCCTTACCATCGTTATGTCTCTTGACTTGTGATCCTTGGAGGGTTTTGCATGGTTTTATGTTTGTTTATGCTTCCATTGTGCAATCCATGAATCAAAACCCTACATCTTGTTCTTCATCAGTAAAGCTCCTTGACTCTGAGTCTTCACTGATAGTTAGAACCTTTTTTTCAGCTCTCTTTTTCTTCTTCTCAGAGCTAGGTTGTGAACCTCCAGCCATCTTAATTCTGTCTGAGGTTCTTCTAGTGGTCATTAGGGTTTGAGAGAAGAATAGAGAGAGGTGGATTTGATACGAAGTGAAGGAGAAGAGAAGGAGATAAATACTCATAAAATTTGTATTTGAAAAGGAAACTGCAATATTTTTTCAGATCTTAAAAGATCTGTAATGATCAACATGGATTCAAATCTTCGAAGCCGTTGGAAATAAATAATTTAATACTATATTTGGCTGAAAATCAATTTTGAAAAAGGTAGGGGCAATATTGAGCAAATATCTACAGAGATAGCACCCAATACTGAAAGATCCAAAACTTATTCACTAATCAGTTATCAGACTTATTTTCAAGCCTTAGAAAATTGTTTTAAGGTCTTGAAATGCTGTTAAGCTGAAGCACATAAGACCAAATCTTTTAATAGATTTTCAAGGCTTTGAAAATCAGTTCAAACATTTTAAACACATAAAAACATACCTTCCTTAGCTGATGCTCCCCCTAAACCAATGCATCCTTATTTTGCATGCCTAATTCCAGTCTTAAAACTGATAATCTTTCATCTGGAAATGGTTTAGTGAAGATATCTGCAAGTTGCATGTAAGTAGAAACAAATTCAAGAACAATATCACCTTTCTCAGCATGATCTCTGATGAAATGATGTCTAACATCAATATGCTTAATTCTTGAATGTTGTACTAGATTCTATGGGATAGATATTGCATTAGTGTTGTCGCATTTGATGGGAATACTTCTGAAATAAAATCCAAGATCCCTCAACTATTGAGCAATCCAACACACTTGTGAACAACATGCTCCAGCAGATATATATTCAGCTTCAGCTGTTCATAGAGAAACTGAGTTTTGTTTCTTGGAGGGCCAACTGATAAGAGATGATCCAATAAATTGGCAAGTTCCAGAAGTGCTTTTTCTATCAACTTTGTAACCTGCAAAATCAGCATCTGAAAATCCATGCAAAGAGAAGTTAGAATGTATTGGATACCAAAGCCCTAAGTCTTTGGTACCATTGAGATATCTCAATATTCTCTTCACAGCAGTTAAGTATGATTATTTTGGATCAGCTTGAAATCTTGCACACATACATACACTGAACATGATATCTGGTCTACTAGCAATAAGGTATAGTAATGAACCAATCATACCTCTATACTGTTTCACATTGACACTCTTACCAGATTCATCTTTATCTAAAGACAGTGTAGAACTCATTGGAGTCTTTATCTCTTTGGATTGAGACATGTTGTACTTGTTCAGCAAGTCCTTAGTATACTTGCTTTGATGCAGAAAGATGCCCTTATTCAATTGATGTATTGAAGTCCAAGGAAGAAGTTCAACTCTCCCATAATGCTCATTTCAAATTCTCTTCTCATAAGATTTGAGAATTCTTTGCATAGAAGATCATTAGTAGCTCCAAACAGGATATCATCAACATATATTTTAACTACAAGTAAATCTTTCTCATGAGTGCTTATGAAAAGATTCTTGTCTTCCAATCCTCTTTTGAAATCATTTTCAAGCAGAAACTTTGACAATCTTTCATACCAAGCCCTTAGAGCTTGTTTCAAACCATAAAGAGCTTTTTCAAGTTTACAAACATGATCTGGAAACTTATCACTTTCAAAATCAGGAGGTTGTGCAACATAATCTTCTTCTTGCAAGTTTCCATTCAGAAATGCACATTTCACATCCATTTGAAATAGTTTCATGTTTTTGAAAGATGCAAATGCAAGCAGAATTCTAGTTGCTTCTAACCTGGCAACTGGGGAAAAAGTTTCCTCATAATCAATACCTTCTTCTTGATTGTAACCTTGAGCAACTAACCTTGCTTTGTTTCTGATCACCTTGCCATTCTCATCCAATTTGTTTCTGAACACCCATCTGGTACCAATGACAGACTAATTTGTAGGTGGAGGAACTAAGTTCCATACCTTATTTATTTCAAAATCATTGAGTTCACTTTGTATAGCTATAATCCAGTCTGCTTCTTTTAAAGCTTCCTTCACACTCTTGGGTTCTACAAGAGAAATGAAGGCATTGAAAGCACAAAGATTCTTCAACTGTGACCTTGTTTGTGTACCCATGGTTGGGTCATAGATGATATTGTCAGCTGGATGAGATGAAATATATTTGAATCTCATTCTTGGAGACCATGTTTAGGTTCCCCATAGACCTTTTCTGGTCTTGAAGTAGTGGCCTGATCATTCATCTCTTTCTGATCATCTTTGTTAAGGATTTTATCTCTATTTTGAAGGCATTGAGACCTATTTTCGAGGTCTTGAAAATGGATTTTGTTTCCTTCTGAACCTTTCTTGAACGTAAGAGAGTTCTCAGTTTCTTCTTTTGATTCATGCTTGTTCAGATTCAAGTCTGCAAAACTACCACTCAAAGAACCATCATAGCTTTCATCAAAAATAACATGAATACTTTCTTCAAACAACTTGGTTCTTTTATTATAAAATCTATAAGCTTTGATAGTAAGAGAGTTACCAGGAAATATACCTTCATCACTTCTTGCATCAAACTTACCCAAGTTGTCCTTACCCTTGTTGTGAACATAGCATGTGCAACCAAAGGGTCTAAAGTATGAGATGTTTGGCTTTCTCCCTTTGAAGAGTTCATAGGGGGTTTTCTTCAAGATAGGCCTGATCAAGCAATTGTTCAGAATATAAATTGTTGTATTCACAGCTTCTGCCCAATAATGTTTTGGCAACTTGTTTTCTAGAAGCATTGCCCTAGACATGTCTTCAAGAGTCCTGTTCTTTCTTTCAACAACTCCATTATGTTGAGGAGTTCTAGGAGCAGAGAAATTGTGAGAGATACCATGCTTAGCACAGAACAAGTCAAATTCTATTGATCAAATTCTCTAACATGATCACTTCTTATTGAATCTATGGGTAGGTTTTTCAAGTTTTGAAGTTCTCTGCAAAGCTTTGAAAATTCAGAGAGGGCTTCAGATTTTTCTTTCAGAAACATAACCCAAGTATATCTAGAATAATCATCTAAAATGAATAGCATATACCTCTTACCTTTTGGAGTTGGTTTCCTCATAGGACCACACAAATCCATATGAAGCAGTTCAATAGGTCTAGAGGTACTTACAAACTTCTTTGGTTTGAATGAGCTTCTGGTCTGCTTACCCTGAGCACAAGCTTTGCATACATCATCTTCTTTGAACTTGATAGATGGTAATCCTCTTACCAGGTCCTTGGAGATCAATTTTTTCAAGGTATGCAAGCTAATATGACCAAGCTTCCTGTGCCAAACCCTTGAATCCTCTTTCAAGGCCTTGAGGCACTTCAAGCTTTTATCTGCAACTTTGTTAGTCTGAAAAGTATAAACATTGTTTGATCTAGAGGCTGTGAGAATGCAATTTCCTGATTTCTCATTTTGCACCACACACTTATCTTTATCAAAGATAAGCTTGTTGCCATTATCACAAAGCTGAGATACACTAAGAAAGTTAAATTTCAAACCATCAACTAGATACACATCATAAATAGAATTTTAAGAATTTGTACCAACTTTACCAATACCATGAATGTTGCATTTGCCTTTGTCACCAAGAGTAATTGAACCTTCAGATTGCTCTTTCAATTCTGAGAATAGGGATCTCTTTCCACTCATGTGTCTTGAGCAACCACTGTCCATAAACCACTTCTGTTCTTTGATGTTGGTGACAACCTGCAAGCACCAATCACTGCCTTACCCAGCTGTTAGACCAAGTGTTGAATTTGGACTCATACTCAGGATCTACCATGCTAGGTGGTCTGACCCCATTAGGAACCCAAATCTGTCTGACTTGTCCTCTAAGTTGAAATGGAATGTGTTCCTCATTAAATGAGGGTGTCTTCTTCTGAAAGGACAATTCATCATCATATGTCCAATCTTGTTGCAAAAGTGAAACTTAGAAAAAAATTTGCTATCATCTTTCATAAATCTGGTATTGTTGTTTCTTGAAAAATTTGGATTGTATCCAATACCAGTTTTATGAACAGACTTTGAACTTCCTCCAAGAATCAAGTTTAACTTATGTTCTGAGCCTGCAAGCTTGACTTTGACTAATTCAGATTCTTGAAGTTTCTCAGCAAGAGTCTTTTGTTTATCTAATTCATCAACCTGATGTTTCAGATTAACAAGGTTATTACTCAGCAAAGAGTTCTCAGTGACTACTTCCTTGACTTGTGTTTTCAAGGCTTTGAAACTGGTTTTCAAGGCCTTGAAATCAATGTCAGTTCTCTTTTGCTTGCTCATGAACTTTTTCTTTCAAAAGTCTGATCTCTTTCAAATAATCTTCTTCATTTAAAAGCATTGTTATGAGATAATCTAAAAGAGCATCTTTTGGTTTTGAAATCAGACAGCTTACCATTACCTCAATGTTCTTCTCAGAACTTTCATCATGCTTGGCCATGAAGCATAGGTTGGCATGTTCTTCTTCAGATTCATATTTACTTGAGCTATCTGAAGCACTCCATGAAGCTATCATAGCTTTCTGTCTCTTGTCATGGTCTTTCTTTTGGAAGTAATTGCTTCTCTTGTGTGGACAGTCTCTTATCAAACATCCTGCATCACCACACTCAAAGCAGTTCATGACTTTGGATTTATTTTGTGAAGAAGCCTTACTTTTGTAGTCCTAGCCACTGGATGATCTGTTTCTTTCTCTGTTGAAGTCTTTGTTTCCAAAGTTTTTCTTCATTCCTGAGAATTCTGGTTAAGGCTTTGGAGATCAATGCAAAAGGATTTTCATCATCATCATCTTCAGTTTCAAGGCTTTGAATTTTCTCATTCTCTTTGGCCTTGAGTGTTAATTTCTTGAAACCTTCAGGTATCTCTCCATCAGCTTCATTCATGGATATTTCATGTGTCATGAGCTTCCCTTGTAGGTCATCAAGTTGTAGTGATGAGAGATCTTGAGCTTCTTCAATGGTTGTTGTCTTTGGTTCCCATTTGGATTTTGGAAGACTTCGCAGTATCTTCCTCACCTTTTCTTCATTTGAAATATGTTTTCCCAAGGAATCAAGGTTGTTGACAATGTCTGTGAACCTCTTGAACATCTCTCTGATTGACTCATCTGCATTCATCTTGAACAACTCATATTGCCTGAGATAGATGTTGATCTTGGTTTGCTTGACTTGACTAGTTCCTTCAAATGTCACCACAAGCTTGTCCCCAATTTCTTTGGCAGTCTTGCAGGCTGAAATCATGTTGAATTCATCTGTACTCAAAGCACAATACAAGATTTTAATAGCTTTGTAATTCTTAGAATATTATTCTAACTCAGAGGAGGAGAGTGAGTCTTCAAATTTGGGAGTTTTGATCGCATCTTTTTCTGTAAAGAAAGTGTGAAGTCTATGTTGAATAATGGTCCAAAGTTCTATATCCTGATCAATGATGAACATCTTCATCAGGGCTTTCGAGTGAGAAAAGTAGTCTCCACAAAATAGAAGAGGTCTGTTGGAAGCTCTTCCCTGTGAGAAACCACCATCACCTGTAGTACTCATGATCACCATATGGTTAAATCTTATACAGTGATACTAGCTCTGATACCAATTGAAAGGGGAGTATGCAGATGAATAAGCAGCACGAATACTCTAGAAGAGGGGGGGTTGAATAGAGTATGCCAACTTTTTGCAAAACTAGAGGAGGAAAATAGTTTTAGTTTTAATGCAAAGGAGTCAAGGCCTTGAACACAAATTCAAGCCTTTGGAATGAAATACAGTTTTCAATAAAACAGACAAGTCTTTTTCAAGGCCTTGAAAAGAGTTTCAAACCCTTGAAAAAGAGACAAGTTTAAGTGTTGCAAAAACTATGAATGTGAATGAACTGTAAATGCAAGAGACAAAGGATTTATAGAGTTCAGTCCACTTGGAACTACGTCTCTACCTCAGGGATCTTCTCCCTGCAAGATTTTCAACTCAATTCTTATTAATCAAAAGCTAAGCCCTAGATGTCAAGCACAGGGTATTGCCTTACTCTGTTACAGCTTGTGGTTTTCCCTAACCTATCTAGTAGCTGCTCTAGCTAACTGATTAAATAAGAATTTTCTATTGTTCACTTTGAACAATCCTTGAGAATGATGTATAGAAGTATTACAGAAATGATTTACCAAACAATACATAAGAGCACTAGAGTAGAAAACTGCAGTGAAGAATGCAGTGAACTTCTGTGTGTTGGATTGTGAGAGTGATGAACTTCTTTAATGCTTGTCAATCTAGAATTTTGTCTCTCTTTTTGCCCGCTGAGTGTTATATTTTGATGCTTCAATATGGGCTCTATTTATACAGTTTGAAACTCTGCAAATCTTCCCAGAATTTCAAAAACAACTTCCTGTATTTTAGGCAACAGCATTGACTCTCTTCAACAGCCTTCTCCAACGTTTAGTTGATCACAATCTTCAGAGATTTTGCTGTGATATTGTATTTACAAATTTGAGAAGTTGTCAAGAAGATCTGATTGATCACAGGATCCTCTTCACTAACTAGTTTCCTTCCTGCAAAAGTCAGATAAGGAAACAAATCCTGCAAATATAGGAAGTAAAATATCTCTGCAATACTGAGTCAAAACAATGGATTAAAACATGTTAGATATATCAAAACATTTTTTCTTTCATCATCAAATAATAACACATTAAGTACAGGGGTGAGAGAGATGGTATTAAATCAAAAGAGTTGAGAAAAACTCCCCCTCAGACCATGTATGCAGGTTATACAGTTTCACGGCTTTGAATCCTGGTTCAAGGCCTTGAAATACCTAAATATTTCAAGTCCATGAAACCTGTGACCTTACAGCTGGTAATGGTGTTGAAAATTCTATATTAGATGTTTATCTTGTAGATATTATAAGTTCAATCTGCTTAGTGTATCTCAACTTTGTGATAAAGATAATAAGGTTATTTTTGACAAGGAGAAATTTGTGGCGCAAGATGAAACATCTGGTAATTGCATTCCCAAGGTCAAAAAATGTCTACGGTTGGAATATTTACAAAGTTGCAGGAGAAAGTCTGAAATATCTCAAGGCTTTGAAAGAGGATTCAAAGCTTTGGAACACAAAGCTTGAATATATCATCTTACATACACTGAATAAACTAGTCTCTAACGACCTAGTCATAGTTTGTCCATCTATCAAGTTCAAATATGAAGAGGTGTGCAAAGCTTGTGCTCAAGGAAAACAGACAAGGAGCTCATTCAAACCTAAGAACTTTGTAAGTACAACTAGACCTATTGAAACTTCTTCATATGGATCGGTGTGGTCCTATGAGAGTTCCAACTCCAAAAGGTAAGAAGTATATGCTGGTTATTGTAGATGATTTCTCTTGATTTACTTGGGTAATGTATTTAAGAGAAAAGTCTGAAGCTCTATCTGAATTTTTCAAAACATTGTAAAGAGCTTCAAACTTTGAAAACCCTGCATATTTCTTCAATAAGGAGTGATCATGGCAGAGAATTTGATCAACTAGAATTTCATTTATTCTTCACAAAGTTTGGTATTTCTCACAACTTTTCTGCTCCCAGAACTCCTCAACAAAATGGTGTAGTTGAAAGGAAAGGCTCGAGCAATTGTTACCTCAGCTAACTTGTTTGAGGATGATGAAATAGCTGATGGGTCTAGTAAAGAAGTTGACAAAGATGAAAATTCACAGGAAGAAGATTAGCAATAGAATGAGGAAGAGGAAGAAGATGATCAGGATGATGCTACAGGGCTTAAGACAGCTGAAGATCCAAAGTCTTCAATCTAGCCTTCTCCTTCTTCTTTTTTCAAAACCTTGAACCCTCTCTTTTCATGACTTCTATTTTCTTTAAAACTTTTAAGTGTTCAGTAGGGTTGATAACTCCGTTTTCGGAGTTATTTTATGCCTTTTATTTCTACGTTTTGCGTGCTTATAATGGAGAATTTGTCGTCTTTTGAGTAAATTGAGCGTAAATGTGAAAATATGAGTTCATGTGCAATACTTGTTGAATCCGGGCGTTTCTTTAGATTTTTGAGCTTTTT
Source organism: Linanthus parryae (assembly GCA_023055425.1). Classification (NCBI taxonomy): domain Eukaryota; kingdom Viridiplantae; phylum Streptophyta; class Magnoliopsida; order Ericales; family Polemoniaceae; genus Linanthus; species Linanthus parryae. The sequence goes on along the minus strand of JALGPY010000007.1, from coordinate 46,546,614 downwards.
ATTGTGATATGATCGCGGGTTGTGTTTTCGTGTTGTGATTCGCAGGAAAACAGGGCTTGGATGATCGTGCGGGATTTGGAAGCGAACTTCGGAAGCGAGGAACTCAAAGACAAGTCAAGAGGAGAGTCAAAAGTCAAAGGAAGTCAAAAGAAAGTCAAAGGAAAGACAAGTCAAGAGAAAGGTCAAAGAAAGTCAAAGGAAGATCAAGGAAAGAAAGAATGGAAGAAGGGAGTCAAAGAAGAGAAGAGAAAAGTCAAAGGAGGTCAAAAGAGGGCTGGAACACAGTGTCTTCGTGCGAAGACATTTGTCTTCGTGCGAAGACAATTACTTAGCCAAAATTTCAAGTCTGCAGCATTCTCTTCTTAAAAACACTTGCAGTATCTCAATGAGAAGACCTTCGCACGAAGAGGCAGAAGTCTTCGTACGAAGACTCTTCGTGCGAAGACAACTGTCTTCGTGCGAAGAGGTCGTGGTTCAGCAGCATATTTTTGGGGCTTTTCCGTATTATTTCCAAACTTTGTAATATTATTATGGGAACGTATTTAAGACTTTTAGGTCGTCTTTTTCAGTAGTTTTGGAGGATTAGAGACATCTTTGGAGATCAAGAAGCCTAGGAGAGAGCTTAGGAGCTTTTGGATCATTCGTTTGAATTCTAAACTCTCGTTTTTCTTGATTTTCATGTTTAAACTCATTATAATCGTTGTTTTGATTATGAATATGAGTAGCTAAACACCTTTTGCTGGGAATTCTCGTTTGGTGTAGCTAGGGTTTGATCTAAAGTTGATGTTTTGATGATTGTAATGCATGCTTTAGCTTAATCTCTCGTGTTTATTCATTATTATGGATTATTTACGTTCTTAATCATATTATCTTTGCGAGTAGCTAACGTAGAGATAGAATTAATTAGTTTCACGCGGTAACTCCGTGATAACTAGTCGGTAAATTGAATAATCCACCTAGTCGTATCAATGTTTGGTAACTCGGCATTGTTAACTAGGATCGTTAAAGTAGAATCATAATCTTAATGCATACTTAAACCTAAATTAGGCTTGGTAACTCGGTTTAGTTTAGTTTAAGTATAGTGGATTTACTTGGTAACTCGGTAAGTTCAACGTTGCTTGATTAATAGTGAATAACACGTGGTTGTTTTACGAATCAAAACATAAATTTAGATCGACCTAGTGAACCTAGAGAATTCCCGGTGCTTTTCCCGTATTGATAAAAATCCTCCAAACATTCATTCTTTATTAATCGTGAATTATTTCACTTGGTTAATTGAGAATTTTGCGTTTAATTTCTTAGAATTAGATAAAAACACAACTTGCGACTTGCCCACATAAGGTTTAGAATAATAACTAAATTAAACAAAGTCCCTTGGGTTCGACAACCCGGATTTCCGGTTTATTACTACACACGACGGCTGTGCACTTGCAGTTGGAACGTGTCAAGTTTTTGGCGCCGTTGCCGGGGACTTCGGCTAAATTAGTTATAATTCCTAGCCTTAGGGATTTTAATTTATTGTTTATATCCGTTACTCACCTACGTTTTGCGTGTTTCGTGATTTCAGGTTGATTTACTCGGTGCATGACCCGTTCTCGAGACGAGCCTTTGTATCCAACGTTTGAAGACCCGGAATCCTTATTAAAAACACAGCGTAGAGACAAGAGGAATTCAAGCTCAGTAGTTATGGACGGAGAAACGAGAGCTGAGTATGAGAGGATCCGCAAAGGTTTGCAGGATGCGGAAGCAGCTAGAGTTGCAGCTGTAGAGGAGGCTGCACGAAGAGCCGCAGAAACTGAAGAGGTGAGAGCTCAAATGGCTGAGATGCAGGCAAGGATGGATCGCATGGCCCCCCCAAATCCACAACCACGTCATGGTGTGGGGGCACAAGTGGCGAACATCGGTGGGAACAACAATGGTAATAATGGGGAAAACAACAGGCAGAACAATGCTGAGAATGAAGAACGCCCGATGGTGGATTATTTCAGGACTACGCCAGCATGTTATCAGCCTACCATTGTTAGGCCGCAGATCAATGCCCAACACTTCGAGTTGCGCCAACATATGATCAACATGGTTCGTGATGAGTGCGCATTCAACGGAGCTCCAGGAGATGACCCCAATCACCATCTGCTGGTATTTGAGCAAATTACATCAACCCTGCACGATCAGCGAGTTCCAGATGAGACAGTTAAGCTTTTACTATTTCCATTCTCCTTATCTGGAAAAGCCAAGAAGTGGCTTATGGAGCTGCCAGCTGGAAGCATAGTGACATGGGCAGATTGTTGCCATGAGTTTCTGAGGAAGTATTTGCCACCATCCAGAGTCGCGCAGCAGATGGCAGAGATTGCAAAGTTCACTCAGGATGAAGACAGCTCTTTGGGAGATGCATGGAGAAAGTTCAGCCAAATCCTCCGTAGATGTCCGAATCATGGAGAGCCATGGCACAAGCTCTTCCATTATTTCTACACTGCATTAGACAAGGAGACAGCTGACCAGTTGGATATGCTAGCTGGAGGTAATTTTATGGGACTTGGAGCACAGCGAGCTCAAGATTTGCTGAACAATGCGTCAAAGAGAGAGACTACACGATCTGAAACGCGTAGGTATTCCAAACCGGGGGATACATCCTTAGTCAACAAGATTGAATCGATGGAACAAAAGTTGGAATCCATGACTTCAGCATTTCACGGTATGCACCCTCCAACTCAGAAGCCCATGGGAGAATTACTAGCAGATGAAAGCCAGGGATATGATAACAGTGTTGAAGATGTGAATTTTATGCGACAGCAGCAATGGCCTAACACCTATCATCCCAACAATCGTAATCACCCCAACTTTAGCTATGCCAATCCAAACAGTGGATTATATGCACCCGGACAGAGACCCAATGTTCCATATCAAGCGAGGCAAGCTCCACAACAGCAGGCTCCACAAAAAGAAGAGCAAGAGACAAATGCTCTATTGAGAAAGCTCCTAGCCAATCACGACAGGATGGAGAGCGCGATTGTCTCAATACAAGCAACAATAAAAAGCCATGAGACTCAGATTGGGCAGATCGCCAATCAAAACGTCAAGCTTCCACCAGGCATGCTTCCAGCAAATACCATCACTCCTAACGAGCAGCTAAATGCCATCACCACTCGCAGTGGCATCACTACTGAGGATCCCCCATATCCTAGCCACGCGCGAGCTGAGGCGACTAAGGCCACTGAGAAAGCTTTGGATGAAGAGATTCCCGTGCCTACCGTGAGTCCCCAATCAAAGGACACGGTGAGGAAGTCGGATGAGAAACAGAAGCCTAGGGAGGAATACAGTGTGCGAGTGCCATACCCGCAGAGATTGAAGAGCCAAGAGGATGCCAAGCATTTCAAGAAGTTTGTGGATATCTTCAGGAAACTGCACATCAATATACCTTTCGCGGAGGCAATCTCACAAATGCCTAAATACGCCAAATTTCTCAAGGACCTCCTTTCTAATAGGAGGCGCATGGATGACTTCGAAACCGTGACTCTAAATGAGGAGTGTAGCGCCGTTGTGCAAAAAGCGTTACCAAAGAAGATGAAAGATCCAGGCGGTTTCATCATTCCTGTTACATTGGGAGACGCATTTCATGGGAGAGCATTATGTGACCTTGGTGCGAGTATTAATTTGATGCCTACATCGGTTTTTGAGCAACTTGGTGTGGGAGATCCTAAGCCTACCAGGATGTGCTTGCAGATGGCTGATCGCACAATAAAACGTCCCAGGGGTGTTTTAGAGGATGTACTAGTGAGAGTTGAAGGACTCATCTTCCCAGCGGATTTTGTGATCTTAGACATGGAGGCCGACGAGGATGTTCCTCTTATTTTGGGCCGTCCATTCTTGGCCACTGGGAGAACTATCATTGATGTGGCCAATGGAGAGCTGACTATGCAGATCAACGATGAGAAGGTGGCCTTCAATGTGTTTGAGGCTATGAAGTTTCCCGCATACGCGGTGAGCGAGCAGTGCTTTGGTGTGGAGGCATACACGCTGGACGAGGAGGACGATATTTTGTTGGAGCAACTATATGAGGAGCTTGCTCTATTTGATTCCAGCGAGAAAGAGCAAGCTTTAGATGTTCATTGGCGCCCACCATTACCCCTCTTTAATGAGGGAAGCAGGAAGATTCTTACTCCTTCTCTTATTACTGCTCCTGTTTTAGAATTAAAACCTTTACCTGTTCATTTGAAATATTTATATTTGGGATCTAATGATACTTTACCTGTGATTGTATCTGCATGTTTGGACAGGGAACAGGAGGAGCAGCTTCTCGAGGTACTACAGAAGAGGAAAGCAGCTATGGGATGGACAATAGCAGATATTAAGGGGATCAGCCCCACAGTTTGCCAGCATAAGATCAGGCTCATGGAAGACAAGAAGCCGGTAGTTCAATTTCAGCGCCGCCTCAACCCTCACATGCAGGAGGTGGTGAAGAAAGAGGTGCTTAAATGGTTGGAAGCAGGTATCATCTATCCGATTTCCGACAGCACGTGGACTAGCCCGGTACAATGTGTTCCCAAGAAAGGAGGTATAACTGTGGTGGAAGGGGAAAAAGGTGATCAAATTGCCACACGTACCGTTACTGGGTGGAGAGTTTGCATGGATTACCGCAAACTCAATGATGCCACTTTGAAGGATCATTTTCCCCTCCCATTCGTGGATCAGATGCTTGATAGGCTAGCTCACCATTCACACTACTGCTTTCTGGATGGATATTCTGGGTATAATCAGATAGCGATTGAGCCGGCTGACCAGGAGAAGACAACATTTACTTGTCCATACGGGACGTTTGCATTCAGACGCATGCCATTCGGGCTATGCAATGCTCCAGCTACATTTCAGAGGTGCATGATGTCTATCTTCTCAGATATGATGGAGCAAAATTTTGAAGTCTTCATGGATGATTTTTCGCTTTACGGTGATGGATTCGAAGACTGTCTCCAGCAGCTAGCTCGGGTACTGGACAGATGTATTGACACCAACCTAGTGCTTAACTGGGAGAAGTGCCATTTCATGGTGACCGAGGGAATAGTGTTGGGGCACAAGATCTCCAGTAAAGGTTTAGAGGTAGACCGGGCGAAGATTGAGGTGATTGAGAAGCTTCCTTACCCTACGTCTGTCAAAGGGGTACGGAGTTTCTTGGGACATGCAGGTTTCTATCGGCGCTTCATTAAGGACTTTTCGAAAATCACAAAGCCTTTATCGGGTTTGCTTGAGAAAGATGCCGTGTTTGATTTCAATGAAGACTGCAAGACAGCTTTTGATTTGCTCAAGAAGAAGCTGATTAGTTCTCCCATTATAGCCACTCCAGACTGGACTCTACCGTTCGAACTTATGTGTGATGCCAGCGATTACGCGGTGGGAGCAGTGCTGGGACAGCGGAAAGACAAGGTAGCTCATGTTATTTACTATGCTAGTCGTACTCTTAACACTGCACAGGTTAATTATGCCACCACGGAGAAAGAGATGTTGGCTATTATCTTCGCATTGGACAAGTTTCGTCCATATCTTGTGGGTTCCCAGGTGACTATTTTCACAGACCATGCAGCCCTCAAATATCTTCTTGCTAAGAAGGATGCGAAGCCTAGATTGATCCGATGGGTGTTACTAATGCAAGAGTTTGACATAGTGATTAAGGACAAAAAGGGTGTAGAGAATGTTGTTGCAGACCATTTGTCACGACTGGATAACGAAAAACAAGAAGATGTGCCGATTAGAGAAGATTTTCCAGACGAACAACTTATGGTAGTGGTAGCAGCTGTGCCTTGGTTTGCGGATTTGGCAAATTTCAAGGCGCTCAAAATTGTTCCGAAAGACATGACGTTCCATCAGAAGAATAAATTTTTCGCAGATGCACGACACTATTTCTGGGATGACCCTTATTTGTTTAGGTTGGGAGCTGACAATGTGTTGAGAAGATGCGTAGCTGAGCCAGACACTTTGGACATTCTTAGACATTGCCACGAATTGAATTGCGGAGGACATTTTGGCAAAGCGCGTACTGTGGCAAAGGTATTGCAAAGTGGATTTTACTGGCCTACTTTACATAAAGATGCTCATTTATTTGTGCAGCAATGTGATCGATGTCAGAGAACCGGCAATATCTCCAGCCGAAACGAGATGCCTCAAAATTTCGTGTTGGAAGTAGAGCCTTTTGATGTCTGGGGCATCGATTTCATGGGACCATTCCCGTCTTCACTTGGTAATCTTTATATACTGTTAGCTGTGGATTATGTGACCAAGTGGGTGGAGGCAATGGCGTGCCCGAAGAACGATGGAGCTACTGTAGAGAGATTCGTGCGGAAGAGCATTTTTACACGGTTTGGAACTCCCAGAGCCATAATCAGTGATGAAGGATCGCATTTTGTGAATAAAGTCTTTGCCAATGTCTTGAGCAAATATGGGGTAAAGACGCATAAGATATCACTGGCCTATCATCCGCAGTCGAATGGGCAAGCATAAGTGTCTAACCGAGAGATAAAAGGGATTCTGGAGAAGACAGTCAACCCGGGACGCAAGGATTGGTTTCTGCATTTAGATGATAGCTTATGGGCGTATAGGACTGCTTACAAGACTCCTTTGGGCATGTCTCCCTATCAGTTAGTGTTTGGGAAGTCGTGTCATCTTCCGGTGGAACTTGAGCACAAGGCATTCTGGGCTTTGAAGAAGATCAATTTGGATGCTAAGCTCTCCGGTGAGCTACGAAAGCAAGCGCTACTTGAACTTGAAGAATTTCGATTGATGGCGTATGAAAGTGCGAAAATCTATAAGGAGAGGACAAAACTGTGGCACGACAGGCACATCATCCCGAGAGACTTCAAGGTAGGACAGAAAGTGTTGATCTTCAATGCAAGACTAAAGCTGTTTCCAGGGAAATTGAAATCTAGGTGGAGTGGTCCCTACACGATTACTGAAGTTTATCCATGGGGATCTCTTGAGGTAGAAGACGCAAATGGGAACAGGTTTAAGGTGAATGGTCAGAGAGCGAAACCGTATGTGGACGGGAATTTCATTGGAGTCATTGAATGGCTTCATGCAACTCCCGCAACTTGAGAAGTCTCTGAGGTAACTGGGTCGGGCCGTCGACCTTAAATTACAAAGCGCTTGTTGGGAGGCAACCCAACCTATTTATTGCTTTAGGATAGATTTTAATACTGTTTTGTAATTTTTATTCGGTTTGATGTTATTGAGAGGTGCGAGAGAGTGGATTTAATGTTTCCAATGAGTATGTGCAGGAATACGAGGTGAAAGGCCTATTTCGGATCCCCCTTCTTGATGCGCGCGTGCGAAATAGAGTAAAAAGTCCGGATTTGCAGCTAAATACGCGTATCGGGATCCGAAGTGAAGGAATTGAAGGAAGAAGCCATTCCGGCATCTATTCAACACACGCACCTGGGGAAGATCATGTTCCCGGACTCCCCGTCTTGATTTGCGCAAGAATTTGATTAGTGAACGGAGAAAGCTAGCACGCCGGCACGGATTACGAGGTGAAATTTTGAAGGACAGATTGAAATGAGAATTGAACAATGCCAACGTGTGGGGGTGGTCGAGAGCTTTCTGTAGACGGGTGGATCGCGCAAATCGGAGTCCGGATGAGAAAGTTACGCCAAAAAGGATGTTTTAGCAAGTAAAACGAGGCCAAAAGCATCCGGAAATGCAAAACGTGCCTTGGAACGCGTGAAATTGACAAATAAAACATTCCCCGGATTTTGGGAATGTTTTAAGGTGAAAAGGGAGTCTCGGGGTCGAGGAGATCCTTCGGAAAGCAAAGGCACGATCGAAGACGCGAAAAATCGACAAAAAGGATGTTTTTGGCACAATTCAGAAGTGTCTTCGTACTAAGACAATTGTCTTCGTACGAAGACATTGTACTTAGAAAAATTTTTGAACTTCTGAATTGTCTTCCTATAACAGCTCTCAGTATCTATGTGAGAAGACCTTCGTGCGAAGACAACTTGTCTTCGTACGAAGACTCTTCGCACGAAGAGAAACGTCTTCGCACGAAGACATCGCGCAGAAAGACACATTTGGCCAGCACGGAGAGCAGCTTGGAGGTTATAATTTGGGGGCATTTTAGACCTTTTGCCCACGCGTGAAGCTTCATCATCTGGGCATCGTTGCATTCTTCATTCTTCATCTTCACAAACTCAGTTCTTCTCTCCATAGCCGAACCTACTCCAATTCACCCCTCACTTGTTTCTTCACCAAAATCAACATTCTACCTAGGGTTTTGCTCGCGATTCCAAGGAGAACAAGGTTCCATAGGTGGTTTGGTGAGAGAGTGCAAGACAAGAGAGAAATCAGAGGAGAAGAAAGCTAGGGTTTTGAAGGAGAAGTGAGAAATTGGACGAGCTACAGTTTGATTCACCTTTCGGACGAGAAGGAAACATTGACGGGGACTACGCAAGGAGTACGGGGCAGCAAGAAATTCAAGATTTCGACAAATTTTTCCGGCACCATCAAAATCAGTCGGAGTTCGTCAAATTGGGAAATTTTTGCGTCCGTAAGACTTGCTCCGGACGCGTAGGTACTATCTAAACTTCGCAATTTCATAATCGAGTCTTAGGCACATTGAGTAAAAGCCCGGTTATATTTGTTGCGCTTAGAAGCGTATTTGGGGGCGATTGCGTAAAGTCCTAGGAACTATTTGTTACGTGCCTACGTGTTTCGTTTCGTTTACACTTCTTGTTCACGTGCACAAGTGTTGAATTGCTTGTTTTACTTGGATTTGAATTTTAAATGGCGGGTGGTAAGAAGAGAAAGACGGGAGAGGGTTCGTCGCAAGAAGCATCGGGATCGGGCGATCCTCAATTAGAGATTCCGCCTACTCCCCAATATGCCATCTTGACGGCCCCTTTCCCGGCTAAACCGGGTATTGTCGGCCGACGAAAGGCCAAGGCCAATTTGAAAGAGAGAAGTATTGGGCCGGGTTATTATGATAGTTATCGGTTTGTCACTCATGAGGCTCATCTTGACTCTCGTAGAGATACGTATTTGACTAAGAACGGGCAGCCTGAGAAAGCTTTTCCTTTGCACGAGGACATGCCTCAAGCAATTAAGGAAATTTATGAGCGCGAGAAGCTAGATAATTGGTTTAAGCTAGTAGGGCAGTCTAGTTCACACATTACGAGAGAGTTTTTGTTCAATTTGCGTTATGCAAAGGACGGTGAGAGTCAAGACCCTCGTCTCGTTTACTGTCGGAACGAGTGGATAGTCTTCACGCCAGAGACTATCGCTCTCGCCATGGGTTTCCCCGCTTTGAAAGATGGTTGTGGGTACGAGACGGTTCTTCGTAGTGAGAACCTTTGGTCTCGTCTAAATGCTTTTTGCTTTGCGAAGGGGGTTGATCCATGGGACAGGAAAGGAGAGGTGATACATTGGAAGGCCGAGAAGAAGTTTTATAGGCCGGAGGCTAGGTGGTGTTGTGAAGTGTTAGAAAACTGGGTTTTGGGAATCACACGAAACCCTAGTTATACTTTCCGCCTCTCTGTCTGGGCCCTTTGTCTGTACACCGGAGTTAGAATTAATATCCCCAAACTGATTTGGGAGAACTGTCTTGAGAGGGTGTCGAGGACAAACAAATTGGGCCCCGGTCATACCTGCTTGATCACTCACCTAGCCAAAACTGCTGAGGTAGTCATAGGGAGAGATATGGACTTGAAACCGTTTACGGCTAGGAAGTGGCACAGGTTTGATGAGACCGCGAGGAAGAAGGGCAAGGGTAGGAGGATGAACACCTCTAGGTTTGACAACCAGGTTGCCTACGACCACTTGAGAGAGGAGATGGCCCGGGATAGACTCGAGAGGAGACGCCAGTTTGCCCACACTCGGGACAATCAGGCGAAGCTGGGGGGTTTGATCCAGATGGTTGGCCAGTGGGTTATACAGTCTAGTGGTCAGGCGCCGGGGGAGTTTGTTCCACCAGTCCCGACGGCGGATCCGTGGTTTCAGGAGGATGACTTTGAATATGAGGTTCCGCCGAGTGAGGATGAGGAAGAAGAAGATGATGAGGATGAGGAAGATGAGGAGGAAGATGACGAGTAGTGGAGTGTACCCTCGTGCTAGAATTGTTGAGTCCTCGCGTTATCGTTGAGGACAACGATGCATTCTAGTGTGGGGGTGGTTGAATCCTTGTTACTAGTCAGTGTCGTGTCTTTGCATCGCCAGTGTCTGCATATAGTTAGATGTTTTTGGTTATGTCCTTATTTTTCTTTTTATTATTCATTTTTTTTGCACGTTTTGGTATTTTTGAGTCAACCTACCATTGTTGAGTCGTTAATCGAGTTGGCCTTGCATATAGTGTAGGTATATATATATAAAAAAAAAAAAAAAAAAAAAAAAAAAAAAAAAACTAAAAATGTGAAAAATTCAAAAAAAATTAAAAATTTGAGAAAGGGCAATTGAAAAAAGCTGAAAATTCGGTAAAATCGAGAAGTGTGAGACTTTTAGGCGTAGGGCGTGGATTGCGATCGAGAGTGACAATGTGAGAATCCCTTAGTAAGTATAGAGAAACTTTCTTTACGGGAATGCGTGCCTATTTTACACACGAACTTAATTCTTTCAAATTTAAAGTGTGTGCCTAATTTTCTTACAAGAGTTGAGCTAGGTGTGAGCTAAACAAGCCGAACGTTCTTGTGTACGTCTTAGGTAGTCGCCAACCCGCCTCGTAGTGGCACACAGAACAGCTGTGCGAGGTGTGTATTAGAGCACTCACTGCTTCTAGAACTTACCTTGTAGGACCACTAGCAAACCCGTATTTGAACCATGGATTCTTTGACAACCTTTGGACTTAGGGTGACGATTCTTGGCCTTCAGCATTGATTGGTTAGAATCACCACTTTAGTGCGTCACGAGGGTGTTGTAGTTGAGGGGGTTCGATGAGGGAGTATTTCATGCTATATTTGTGTGAGTCTTGCATATCGCATGCGCTTCATTTGTGATCTTCGAGGGGAATGCGAGGGTGAGTGAGAGTAGGCTTGCGCACTTCGGTGTGGCGGTGTTCCATGGCATTACAACATGGACACAAGTGAGGAGAGCCGTGAGTGTGTACATCTAATACACACGAAACTTGGGTTGGGGGAATTTAATAGGTGGATCGTGCTAGGTATCGGATCTTACTCATCATGGTGTGGGAGGTTTGGTTGGATTAGGCACGAGACAGACATTTGATCGACTACTTGAGAGGGGACAGGATTGCATTCGAGTGTGGGGGTGTCGACATTTGACTTCGGACATCGAGATTGTGTTTGCGACGACTCCATCCCCACACATACTCTTTTATGTTAGCGGCTTTGATGATTTACACCGAGGATTTCATTGAGATTGGGAGAGACTTTGATTTGTGATTTATACGTGATTTGGATATTGTCTCTCCTTACGATTATATGATAGCTTGGCACTTGGAAGACCACTCGGGAAAAGACATTGAAGAAATTGTGCAGATTTTGAGAGATATAGTAAAAAAAAAAAAAATCAAAAATCAGAAAAAAAAAAAAAGAAAAGAGAGAAAAAAAAAAGGAGAGATGAATAAAGGTAGAATGAGAAGCTTTGTGGAAGAACGAGTGGAGAAGCGACTAGTTCACGAACGGGAAATTTTGGCTTATGCATTATTCATGACAATAGCCAGGGAGATCGTAATTGTACCGGGGTTTGAGGGGATCGAGGGCCGGAGATGGTGAGTTTCGGGCTTGGTTTCCATCATTGTTGTGAGGGTGTGTGAGCTATGGTATATGTGAGAATGTGACGCTTTAGGACTTGTATTTGATTCTTATCCTATTTGTCCCTAAAGCCTCATCATTTAAACCCGTTAGCGGATTAGGAGCTCGGACCTTGAACGTGGCTTAGCCTAGCGTAGCCTTTTATTTTGTGGCACACATGAAAAGGTATTGCATTCTTGTACTTAGTAAAGTTAGGTTCTCTATACTAGCTAGGGGGAATTTATGTTGACGAATTTGATTTCGAATTATTCCTTGTGTCTAGACTTCTCAGCGCTTCGTGTGAATCGGTTTAAGCTAATGGAGATTGCCCAATCTCACAAAAGAAAAGAAAAAAAATTGTATTTCAATACTTGCATTGTGAATATTGCATTTGCATATAGGTGCATTGTGTATAATCGAGTCGTGTCGACTAGTAGGAAGGATGGTTGGTGAACGGTTCTACTCGTATTAGTATGCAAGAGTTCTTGGTATTGTATGCAATGTGAGGTGATAGTATGCAAATGGCGTAGGGAAGTATGCAATGAGTAATTGGTTGAGTATGCAAAGTTGGATGAATTGCGGAAAAGCGAAAGAAGCTTTGACTTGAGAGAGATGGAATTGACTTGGGAGATTTGCTCGGGACGAGCAAAAGGTAGTGTGGGGGTAGTTGATAACTCCGTTTTCGGAGTTATTTTATGCCTTTTATTTCTACGTTTTGCGTGCTTATAATGGAGAATTTGTCGTCTTTTGAGTAAATTGAGCGTAAATGTGAAAATATGAGTTCATGTGCAATACTTGTTGAATCCGGGCGTTTCTTTAGATTTTTGAGCTTTTTATTGTGATATGATCGCGGGTTGTGTTTTCGTGTTGTGATTCGCAGGAAAACAGGGCTTGGATGATCGTGCGGGATTTGGAAGCGAACTTCGGAAGCGAGGAACTCAAAGACAAGTCAAGAGGAGAGTCAAAAGTCAAAGGAAGTCAAAAGAAAGTCAAAGGAAAGACAAGTCAAGAGAAAGGTCAAAGAAAGTCAAAGGAAGATCAAGGAAAGAAAGAATGGAAGAAGGGAGTCAAAGAAGAGAAGAGAAAAGTCAAAGGAGGTCAAAAGAGGGCTGGAACACAGTGTCTTCGTGCGAAGACATTTGTCTTCGTGCGAAGACAATTACTTAGCCAAAATTTCAAGTCTGCAGCATTCTCTTCTTAAAAACACTTGCAGTATCTCAATGAGAAGACCTTCGCACGAAGAGGCAGAAGTCTTCGTACGAAGACTCTTCGTGCGAAGACAACTGTCTTCGTGCGAAGAGGTCGTGGTTCAGCAGCATATTTTTGGGGCTTTTCCGTATTATTTCCAAACTTTGTAATATTATTATGGGAACGTATTTAAGACTTTTAGGTCGTCTTTTTCAGTAGTTTTGGAGGATTAGAGACATCTTTGGAGATCAAGAAGCCTAGGAGAGAGCTTAGGAGCTTTTGGATCATTCGTTTGAATTCTAAACTCTCGTTTTTCTTGATTTTCATGTTTGAACTCATTATAATCGTTGTTTTGATTATGAATATGAGTAGCTAAACACCTTTTGCTGGGAATTCTCGTTTGGTGTAGCTAGGGTTTGATCTAAAGTTGATGTTTTGATGATTGTAATGCATGCTTTAGCTTAATCTCTCGTGTTTATTCATTATTATGGATTATTTACGTTCTTAATCATATTATCTTTGCGAGTAGCTAACGTAGAGATAGAATTAATTAGTTTCACGCGGTAACTCCGTGATAACTAGTCGGTAAATTGAATAATCCACCTAGTCGTATCAATGTTTGGTAACTCGGCATTGTTAACTAGGATCGTTAAAGTAGAATCATAATCTTAATGCATACTTAAACCTAAATTAGGCTTGGTAACTCGGTTTAGTTTAGTTTAAGTATAGTGGATTTACTTGGTAACTCGGTAAGTTCAACGTTGCTTGATTAATAGTGAATAACACGTGGTTGTTTTACGAATCAAAACATAAATTTAGATCGACCTAGTGAACCTAGAGAATTCCCGGTGCTTTTCCCGTATTGATAAAAATCCTCCAAACATTCATTCTTTATTAATCGTGAATTATTTCACTTGGTTAATTGAGAATTTTGCGTTTAATTTCTTAGAATTAGATAAAAACACAACTTGCGACTTGCCCACATAAGGTTTAGAATAATAACTAAATTAAACAAAGTCCCTTGGGTTCGACAACCCGGATTTCCGGTTTATTACTACACACGACGGCTGTGCACTTGCAGTTGGAACGTGTCAAGAAGATTAGCAATAGAATGAGGAAGAGGAAGAAGATGATCAGGATGATGCTACAGGGCTTAAGACAGCTGAAGATCCAAAGTCTTCAATCTAGCCTTCTCCTTCTTCTTTTTTCAAAACCTTGAACCCTCTCTTTTCATGACTTCTATTTTCTTTAAAACTTTTAAGTGTTCAGTAGGGTTTCATCCAACATTTTCTCACTTTTTTTATGAAATTAAAAAAGGGGAAGAAGTTTAGGGGTATAATTTTTAGCTAGAGGATAATCTGGTTTTGATTTTTATGGATTTATGGCAGCTGAACTGCAAAACCGGCTTATTTGGTCATTTAGTTTGATTTTGATTCTGCCATTATAACTGTTAGTTATGATCTTATAGAAATGTTTTTGCTATGCTCTAATGTCTATCTTTTGCAGAAATACAGTTCTAACAGATTAGTGGATTTACCTTTCATCAAGGGGGAGATTGTAAGTTCAAAGTAGGGAGATTGCTAGTTTACAGTTTTCAAAGCCGTGAAACTCCATAGACCCTCACAGCATGAACTCAAGGGGAGTTCTTCCCCCTATTCAATCTCTAATCTCTTGATCTTCATTATGCTATATTGTATGATGAAAGACAAACTAATTCAATGTTATATCATGCCTTAATCCCTTTATTTTCCTAAGTATTTTTGCAGGGATCATTAGCTAATTATGTGTTGCAGATATAGCTGAAGGTTCCTTATTTGTAGAGATGCATAAGTAGCAATCAATGTCTGCAGATTCAGTGATACTGTAATGGAAGGTTATCTGGACTTTCCTTGAGCTCACAGATTGAAGATCAGATCAAAATCATTGAGAGAATCAAGCAGCTAGCCATTAGAAGAAAAAAAGTTAACTGATTGAGAGAGATTCAGAGGCATAGAGTATTATAGCGATCCATACTCTCACGAATTGACAAGCATCATTGAGGAAGATCCAAATTCCATTCAATCCATTCCAGTTTCCAGAAGAACACTTCAAGCTTACTGCTTCACTATCTTCAAAGTGTTCTTCACTCTGAGCCTTTATTTGTATCTCATTTGCTATATCATTTAATCTTCTTTCTCGTGAGTTTTTAAAGAGAAACAACAGATAATTCTTATTGTAATCAGTTAGATTGAGAAGGTACTAGATAGGTTAGTGAGAACCACATGCTGGAAAAGAGTTAGGCAATACTCTTGGCCTGATATCTTGGGCTTAGCGTTTGATTAATAAGAAGTTGTTGAAATCCTAGAGGGATAGATCCCTCAGGCGGAGAGTAGGTCACTTGGGACCGAACTTCGTAACAAATCACTGTGTTCATCATCTTGCAATTACACTTCTTTACTTTTCTACATAACTGCTTCAAAACAGGTTTCAGTCAAAGCTTTGAAAGGATTTTCAAAGACTTGAAAACTATCAATAAATTTCTAACTTTCTGTTTTGGTTTCAAAGCCTTAAAATTGAGTTAAAAGCTTCGAAAAACTTCAATTTCTTCTCAAATTGTTTTAAATCCACTCTTTTGGAAAAAGTTGCCATACTTTATTCAATCCCCCCTCTAGAGTATTTGATCCTGTATTTGTTACCTGTATTACATTCTTCAGATGGCAAGGGATCTTTCGTATATCTTTCTCAGGCAATTCGATAAACAATTCCTCATCTTTCATTCTCTTGTCAATTAGGTACCTCACACTTCTGCATTCGGAGGTCGGGTGCGGTATTTCACCATGGCACTCGTACCATTTGGGATCTCGTAGTTGCTCCCATATCGGTGGTCTTTGCAGTATAGGAGAACCCAATCCTTTCTCCATTCCTTTCATAAATTCACGACTACTCCGGTGGAACATGGGAGAGGAGTAAATAGTTTTCCGGCCTCCTTTTGGAATTGCAGCCCTCTTGAAAAAGTTTGGATATATTTCGGCATCGCGCCCTCTCTTGAAGCTGAACTTTCCTCCCTTGAATTTTAAGGTAGATGAGGTGTGCTTCTTCTTCTTTTCCTCTGAATTTGGCTCGAAATTTATGGTACAATCACGTAATTTGGAGAAGGTGGGAATCTGGTGATTCATTAGCATTTCTTTGTACTTGAGTTGAATTCATTTTAAACAGATCTCTACGAGGCGGTGTTCAGCGACTTTCTCCAACATTAGAGGGACTATGCTCGAATGTGTTTGATGAAAGTGGCATATCTTTGGTGTACCTCTGATTCATCTGCGAAACATGGATGATGGTGACTTGTATTTTAACTCTGAAGAATTTGGTGTAACATTCCCTTACCATGTCTTCCCAGGTTTGTACGGATCCGGGCTCAAGCTTCCTGTACCACTTATACGCCACATGTGTGATGGATTTTGAGAACTCGAGAATTCTTGTCACACCATATGGTCCCAAGAGGTCGACAAAACGCACTACATGTTCTCGTGCATTTCCTCAAGTTCATCAAACTTCTCCCATATCGGTGGCTTATACCCGAATGTATTGGGCATTAAGTAGACATCCCTTGGGATCAGAGGGGAACACTTGATTCTGCGCAAAGCGTTGTTGGTTCTCCATGACTTTCCATAAAATTTTTCCAATTTTTACCCCGATGAAGCAAAGGTTGTGGCAGTAGGATTGGAAACTACAAGAGGCATATGTGCAAATAGTACATTATGATTGTAGGCAAAGTGCATGTCTGCATGCGGATTCGGGGCTCCATAAACAGATTCTTGGAACTGTTTACCTCCCGTGAGAAGCAGTACGCGAACAGGTTATACAACATGCGTAATTGGAGGAGGAGGTGTAAGGCAGATGTTTTGGGGAAAATGCGAGATAGCCCCAATAGGAAAGGAATTCCCGTCATGTTGACGGTCATCTACGACGTGTAGGTCTATGTAGATGGTATTGGGATTATGTGTGGTGGACGTGGGATCAGTCTGGCAAGAGCTCTTTCTGCGCCTGTTGCCATCTGCGCCATTCGGTTCTATGTCGCGACTTGTATCTGCGACATCTAGTCTGTATGGCTCTGCATCACAGCCACTTGGTTCTGGATGGTTGCATTGAGTCTTTCAATCAGGTTAGTTAGATCAAATTGGCTAGTGCCTTCAACTTGAGGGGGTTGGTCCTAGACGGATTGATGGTTGGATGAATCCTGTGGCGGTGAGGATCTGTTCATGCCATCACAAACTCCTGGTGGGACCATTGTGAGAGCTTTTGGCAATAGGTAACTGGGTGAATTTTCTGAATTGTTCATGTCGGTTACACCAATGTATGCAAAGGGGCGATCTGGAGCAGCCATCATGTGTTCCTGCAAGTAGGAGAAAAAAAAACAAACAACACCAGTTAATCTGTTTGGGGCCTGAGAGTGAGAGTTGGTTTAGGGGTAAGAGCAAGGCAAGGTATGTTATCCAAAGGAGAGACAGTGATTGCTTGAGGCTTGCTTATCGATGGTTCTGAACGAGTGTGAATGGGGCATACCTCCTATATATATACAGTCTTGGTAGGAAGGACGTGGGTAAGCATCCACGAGGATAATGGAACCACACATGACCACAACGTGCGTCTAATTGAACGGCTCGTGACTTGTACATGTAGGAGTCGTGGTCCGCAAATTCGGGGATGTTGATGGTCCAATTGTAGATCTCTGGATAACATACGAGGATTGCACGCGAGATTCGTACCTCGCATCCCTGCTCTAGCCTCCAAGCCACTCGCACCCCCCAAGTCCCGTACTCGCAAGACACATATGCGAAGGATCCTATCCCACAATTAATTCTTCACATGCGTGTAGGCAGATGATATGTTATTGTGCTTTATGAAGAACGAAACGAATACACTTGTCTCTTCTTCGATGCACCACGTGTCCTACTGATAGTGACGCGAATAAAGGGTATCTACACCAGGTAAAAGTGTTACCGGAGTAGCCCAGATTAAGAAGCTCCAACTCTTGAAGCACTTCCCGGAATTTACCAGTTAGCTAACTGATTTTAACTTGCATACCTACTTGCTTCTCGAACATGAAATCACATTAAACCTAAAGATTGAGAGTCTTTTATCGCTCTATCATGTGAATAGTGAACGAGTTAAATTATGAGACGTGCCTCAAGTGATTTGGATGCCAACTGATCAGCTTCAAAGAAGTCAATATTAGATCTTAATTTTTCCTGATAATAGAATTTGAATTCCTAAACACGAATTTGTCAACGCGAAGGTCACCACAACACTCGGACATTTATCAGTTGAACTATACCCCGCGAATCTAGGCAATGTAAACTTTTTATGGTTGAGTATGCCTACTTTTAGCATTTACCAAGTGATTATATGTCATTTTCCTCGAGGTTGATCACATGTGACTTTCTGAAACTGAAAGCAACAATACTTAGTTAAAACTTAAGCACTGGCTTTGGTTATCAGTAACTGTCACTGCATTCAGTAACGCGCCATGCACTAGTTGGTAAGAAGGAACCAAGATATAAAATATACCAAAGGGAATTGATTTTTGTACCGGTCTTTTTTGTTGGTTACACTAATTTTACTTGTCATGACGTTAGTGTCCTTTTCTAATCAATTAGTAATATTTTCTTCATTTATTGCATAATCATTTATTGTAGGAAAGTTTCTGAATCAAATAAACTCTTATACCATTAATGTTGACATTTTGTAAAGCAATTTCGAATCTATCATTATTCATTTCCTTTAGGTAAAAGTTTACCTTTATGAGTAAAAATTAAATAATGGTATGAAACAAATCGCATGCATTTAGGTGGTGACGATGAATTGTGCGTATCTTATTCATTTCTGTTGCACTGTGATAATCCAAACAGTACAACTTTGAGTACAATATTGATCTGACTTGGTACTCTTATCTTCATTTGGTCTATGGGCTAGTTAGCAATCATTTAGGTGGAAATCTTGCAAGGAGAAGTCCATTAAAGTTTATTTGATTTATAACCTTGCCTATAATAAATGATTATTCAATAAATGAAAAAAATACTAATAATTGATTAAAAAAGAGCATTAAAGGATGACAATTCGGTGTAACAAACAAAAAAGACTAGTGTAAGAATCAATTCCCTATACCCAATTTTAGCATTCTATAGCAATATAAAAGACACAATTATACCATGTATATATTCTATATATAATTTATGTCTGGCAGTACACGACATCACAAGGACACAGTTATAAGTGGATCTGGTTAATGCTGATTCGCCAAACTATAACATATTGGCTGTGTTCATTTAACAAGAAAGTTGTCCTGAAAAATTGTTACCAGAAAAATGAATGAAAAGAAAAGAAAAGAAAAAGAATCTCACTTTCGCGTACTTGTTCAATTTGCATGAAAATAAAAGTATACGAATGTATTTTATACTACTTTTTACGGGAATGAAATGAACGATAATTAATTTAACTAATACTATAAAATATGAAATTATATGGAAACGAAATAACTTTATATGGCTCGTATAAATCAAAACAGTGCTATGTTTCATAAACATTATTCAAAATAAGATTTAAGCTTAGAAGGAAAAACTGGGAGATGTTGACTTCTTATATCGAACCGTAGCTTTGTTTTCATTCCCCAAAAATGAGGAGGTTGTATTGATTTTGTAGGATTATCTTTTATTCTTATTAAAAGGTGATTTTAATTTGTAGAATTATTTTTTCCTGAAAATTAGGAGGTAGTTCAAAATTTTAGGATTCCACGCAAAATTCTGTCAATTGTCCGCGATGCATTGAATTTGATTAGGGTAATGATTCTTACAAAGCAGAAATGATTCTTACAGAGCCACTAACATCATTTGTGCAATTTCATTGGTCATTAGATGCACAAATGATGTTAGTGGCTCTGTAAGAATCATTTCTGCTTTGTAAGAATCAATCCCCTTTGATTAATATTAGAAAATTTAATATTAGTAGGGCCCGCAACTTTCCCTCAAAATGAACACCCAAATTGTTGAAAGAAGGTTGTTTTCCGTTCAAATCATTTCCTTTCCGTGAAACTGAACGCACCAGTTACATTTGACATCGATCAAGCGCTAGTGTATTCCAATATTCAATGTAGATAATTACCATGATTAAGCTATATTTGATGATTATATTAGTGAACCTATTGAATCTATACTATTTTCATATATCGTGTAGAAGTTCATAGTTTCAAACTCAATTGCTTACATATATTATGTCAAAATATAGAAAATAGACAATCTAATATTAGATACAAAAAAAAAGAAAATAAAAATAGGTGCAACAATTATTAAAGAAAATGATTTTTTTAATGCGAACCTATATGCATTATTGTTTTTTACACTCAACACACTACATTATTAATTTATCATATTTTACATCCATCTCTGTTATGAAAAGTAACGGCAACCCAGAAAAAAATAAAATCTTTAAATTACATTTTTTAAATGGGTAAAAGACACTTTCACCCACTTAGGTTTGATGAAAAGACACTTCGAGCCTGTTTGGTATTGTTTTTGCTTTCTAGAACGCTGTTTTTCAAATCCAAAAGCAGTATTTATTTGTTTGGTAAATTTTTATTTTCCTGCTTTCTAGAAAGCAACTTCCCCATATCTACTTTTGAAAAAGCAGGGGAGGGTTGCTTTCTACGACATGCTTTTTGATTAATTTATTATTTGATATCATTATTCATTAATAAATATTAATCATATATTATTGTAATAGTAATATTTATTATATCATGTCTAAAATGGTCGTTTCGACATTTACAACAAGTGTAAAGCATTAATTACCAAACACAAAATGTCAAAAGTGCTTTTCCACAGCAGGTTATATACGGAGTTTACCAAATATTTTTTGTGCAGATTCTCACAGCAGCTTTCTCACAGTGCTTCCTACACAGCAGCTTTCTAAACCACCACAGCATTACCAAACTAGCCCTTCCACACCTTCCGGTTTGGGAAAAGACACATTCACCCCTCCAGTTTGGTACACTGAAAGGGTAAATGTGTGTTTTCCCAAACTTGAGGGGGGAAATATATTTTCATCAAACATGAGGGGTGAAAGTGTCTTTTACCCTTATAAAATTTGTCATGAAGTTCTTGTAATGACCTGATAGAGAATAAACCTTCATCAAAACACATATATGTTGGGTTTTGTAACGAATTACGCAGCGGAATTAAACAAACAAGATCCGCACAAGACCCTCCAAGGATCACAGGAGGAGACGTCATAATGATAGTAAAGGTTCAAGTAACGATTACCTTGTTTGTCTCATGTGATGACTTCAAAAGCAAAATTGTGTTTGCGTCTCTGTAGCTAGTCCACGCCTATGATCAAGAACTATATTCCTCCACACCTTTGTGCTAGCACCCGGTAGAGAAAGGAAGAAGAATCATGCGAAAACGAGACACCCAAGACCGTGTGCCTCCTTGAGGCCGACAGCAATGAGAGGAAGGGGGAACGGGGTCGGTTCGGCCCTAGTCTTGCTCTCTCCTTTCTTTTCTCTCTCTCTCACTCAATGTGTTTATGAGCATTTGTGTGAGAAATATGCTAGGAGTGTCTTTTATATAGTCCAACAACTCCTTGTTAACTATATAAAGGCCCATATCCTAATCATGAACATACACAGATTAGCTCAACTTGCAAATTAGTCCTACTAAGTTTGCAAGTAGTTGCGTATTGATCCTTCTATTAATTAATCATATTAATTAATTCCCAAGTCTAGTTTAATCCTTATGGCGTGTGACCCCATAGGTTTCTACTTATTTGTAATAACGTTTATTTAGCATGGAGGGGTGTCTAGTAACACATCCATGCCACCCAACTAATAGAAATACTCATTACTTTCACAAACCTTGTGAAATTGTCTCATCGCTTTGTCTCTATATCCGGATTGGACACGAGACATACAAGTTACACTCGTATATCCAATCCATAGTTTCTCGATCCTGGGAATAGTCTTATGCATGCAGATAATATCAATATCCTACATTGATTTATCTAAGTCTGGCCAGACATTCTATAAGCACCATCCCTCGAGTGGTCGTGGATATTTTCTCCCATTATGTGGGAGGGACAAATTCTATTGACGTCACTACCACCTCTAAGCTTTCTTCCTTATTGTGTCCGACTAACGCCTTTATTACTACCCAGTTACGGTGTAGCGTTTGACGATGTCGAAACACAACATTCTACAACTAGAGGCTCTAGTGACTTCAAGTCTAAGGATTACAATGTCGTTGTCACTACGAGAAGCACTTGTGACTTTACATAACTTGTATGTATCCTTCTCGTTGTGGGTCAATCCAGTATGCTATTACTCCTAATGCATACCCATGTGTTGGATCGTGATATCTCCATATTAATCCTACCCCATACTAATTTATAATTGATCGTCCAAATAATCATTATAATTGACTAGGGATATTTAAGATAAACAAACACATTTGTAATATAAGAAATTCATTATATTAAATATCTCCATAAAAAATACAATCAATGTTTCTAGCCAAAAACATTGTTCATACTAAAAAGATTGCCTATAGGGCATCTATTCCAACAATATATGCCACAGAGAAATAAATACGACATAGACAGAGATATCGAGCGATTGAGCCAAGAGATGGGTGTGTGCTCTGAAGAATCCCAAGCTTTGGCGATTTCGTGGACTGCAAGTCGATCGTCTGTGAAGAAGAAACCGAATTCCAATATGCGGCGAGAAAAGCTTCAAAAATCGTGTTGCCTTCTGGCTAGCCCAACAACATGGGTATGAGTTTTTTTATGCTGTTCTATACCGACTCTTTGAATTTTTTTCATATATTTTTGTCCAAATTAACTTCGGAATTGCTGTCAGGTTGGATCAGTCAGTAAAATCATTGATTTTTTACTCTAGGGTTTCTTAATGCGTAGAAAAAAACTAATTACGTCCAAAACATTTCGAATCTACCATCAATTCCTCGATAGTAGGAGAGTTCAATTCTCGTCTAAGTTCATCTTCGATCTTTTTTTCCCAAGTCTCTCAACACCTTGTCATCTTATCCAATAATTATATCCCCAACAATTTCACTCCTCGGGAAACCACAATTTCAACGATTTAAACAACAAATAATTATGTTCCATCATAACTTCAAAACTTCTCATTTACCCTCAGACCTCATCTACCCTCAGACCCATTGTTGGATCTTCAAGAAGAGAACCTACAAGAAAAGTACCAACAAGAGATCTAGAAGCCCCAAGACAAGCTTCACAGTCAGGTATTTCTACAACATTACAAGCTGCCCCCAGTATTGATGCTATCTCATGTTGAAAATCTCCACACTTTGAAAAAGCTAGGAAACTAAAATTGATTATTTTTATAATAAGAAGAATTAAATTTCATGCTACAATTGTTGGTGAATGTTTGTCACTTTGGTTCACTTTTGATTTTCTGGATGTTAACCTTCATTTTGGTTAAATGTCGTTATAGTTAAAGCTGGTGAATGTAGAACATAACACTTTGGTTTATTTTCCGAGTGTTTATTTTAGTTCCAACTCAATTTTATAATTTTTAAGATACGTGTTAAAGGATCAGTCCACACCCGAAATCTGAATTCGCCACCGAAACTGTAAAAATACAAAAAATTGTAATAAATTATGGTTAAAATTATGAGATTCCATTTTCTAACAAATTTTAAAAGGGTAAAAGACACTTTTACCCCCCTCATGTTTGATGAAAAGACCCTTCCCCCTCTAGTTTGGGAAAACACACTTTCACCTCTTTAGTGTGCCAGACTGAAGGGTTGAAAGTTTCATTTCTCGAACTGTAAGGTGTGGAAGTTTATTTTTATCAAACCTGAGAGGGTGAAAGTACCTTTTATCCATTTTAAAAAACTTTATTTATAAATTTGAAAAATAACAATGTTGTGATGTCTTTACTTTCAACAACCTAGATGGACAAAAATAGACTATTTGTCACAAATTACAATAATTTATGGGATTTTGGTAGTAAATTGACAATGCAATATGTTAAGTGTAAAAAAAGAATAATCCATATAGTTTAATGGTAAATAAAAATAGGTAAAACAATTAAAATGTTAGTGGGTTGGCACGACAGGTAAACGAGGTGACGCAGAACAGAATCAATGCATATTTCGAAGCAGCAAGAAGCAACGATCAAAAAGCCAAATCATGAAAGAACTTCTATAAGATTCATAAAGTACCATTCTTTTATGAAAAAAGCTCAAGAATCAATTAACTAACAAGTTAGCCCACATGTCGAGCTTAAATAGATATAAAACTTAAATTTGAAAAAAAAACATTCTAAATAATAATTAAATCTTAATAAAAAACTAAGAAAAAATATCCACCCAAGTCGAGTTTAAGTTGAGTCCTAATTAACGAAATAAATATTACCGAAAATAGAAAAAGTGACGATTTGGAGCCTTAAACGGCTTATTTTAGCCGAATTAGCGTAGTGATCATGATGTAGTCACGCGTTCTTCTTAGAACGTCGATTCTACTCAAAATAATGTATGGTTCGACCTTTTCTTCAAGCCTTTCTTCCACTGATTTTGCATCTACACCGAAACAGTTTTCTTAATTCGACAAATTTCTTTCTGCGCTAGTCACCCCTCTTCAAAAGAACTTGTCCTCAAGATCAATTTAGGTTCATTAAAGACGCTCTCTTTTTTTACAAAGAAGGATCAGAATAAAGAAAATGCAATTTTATAGGAAAAACTAATAACTAGTTTAGCTCTGTTTTCACCTCTTCGTCTTCATGTGCACATCTTCAATAACAATATTTGATGGACAACATAACTAAAAGAATCTGAAATTACGTCAAAGAGAATAGTGAGATCAGAAGAGTGCTCCCATAACTCCACAATCAACTCTTCATCTTCATCTCCATAGTCATCATAACGGGAGGGAGTCATATTACAATTTTATACTCTCATCAACGATTTCATAATAAGAAGTATATTCGACTTCCTCAACAATTTTTTATTTTTTTCGTTAAGAGCATAAAAAACTCGTCGGATTCTAATTTACCTGAAATCAGATATATTATTCTTTAAACACGATCCTCCGTAACGCTAGTTCCTACCACCGGAATCACCATTGTAGCGGGATCTCGAACGTGGGCTACAAGCAAAGATCAAAGGTGCGCTTTGTAATACTTAAATCTAGCGCTGCCAAACATCATATAAGCAACTTGCCCGCTGCAAATCCCGCAGTGCGAGGCAATGGGTCAAGTTTGCGCAATCTGCCTCTTTTGAATATGGTTCTCCCTCTGCAGATCATCTATTATCATAATGTCTAGGACGTTACGTTCTTGTTGGGGGACTTCTTCATCCGAAACCTGTCTGTGGCCGCCTGTACGTCCATGCACCATCTTTGATGATGATGTTCTTCCCATGGAGCTCTGAGCTCCGATACCAACTAGCACCAGATTGAATCAAACCTTTTCGGGAGCAGCAAGAAGCAACGATCATAAAAGAAAATCATGAAAGAATCTTACAGAGTTCATAGAAAAACCATATTTTCAGGAAAAACACAATGATCAATTATCTAACAAAGTTAGCCCAGAAACCAAACTTATATAGCTCTAAACCTTTTTTTTAGAACAATATAACTGTAAAACTTAAATTTTTCCTGAAATAGCAAAATTCCTTAAAGTAATTCTGAATAATAATTCTAACTTAATAAAATATTCAGCAAAATGATCCATCAAATTGGGTTTAGATTGATGTCTTAACTAACGAAATAAATGTTACTAGAAATATAAAAATTGACGATTTGGAGTCTTAAATGGCCGATTAGCCGAAATAGAGTGGTATATGTGACATAGTCACGATTTCTTTTTAGAACGTCGATTCTACTCAAAACAATACATGATTCGACTATGTTCTTCAAACCTTCAACTCTTCCCCTGATTCTGTGTCTGGACAGAAACAGTATTTGTGAATTCGACAAATTTATTCCTTAATCACGAGGCGACACGATAGCCACATCAAAAACCCGGCAATGAGATAACAGATGCATGGTGTTAGTGTTGACCTGGCATGAGGCATTACACAATAACAGAGAACACAAACACGACACGTAACACGAAATTACTTATTAACCTAGAAAATTCAATATTTTATCTATAGATATAATTCAGTAATTCTGTTAAGCCTAAGCCAAAACGTGATCATCAAAATATGTGAATTCAAAACATAACTGTACTATACAATTAAAATACTCCTAAACACTGGTTTTGTAAATTGTAGTAACTATTACAATGCCCTACTTTCTCAAGCTGCAACATCTCACCCTCTCTTTTTTTTCCAACCATGTTTACAAGGCAAATTTGTACTTTAAACTTCAACCTGGCCCAAAATCTCTAACTGAGAAATTATTCTTCTCTTGTAGATTCCCAGCATGTCTAAGCCCTAGAGTGAGGGACACGTCGCCGCCGGCCGCCCCAAACCTTATCAGGGTTCCGGAGTCTGCGCCGGGGTCGCTAGCCCCATAATCATCTCCGACCATGCCACCGCGACAGAACATGTCGGAATCATGCATGCTCGGGAATGATTGTTGCAGTGGGGTGGTGGAGGACAGGGTGGTGATGTGGGTAGGGCGTTGGTGGTGGTGGTGTTGTGGTTGGTTTTGCGAGGATGGAAAGCTTTGTCTATTAATTGCTATGGGTGAGTGGTCGCTTTCGAGTTCATTGATTTCGGGTCTTTTGCCTGTTGTTGTTGCTGTTGTGGGTGTGGTAGTAGTAGAATTAGGCGTTGGTGTTTGTGAAAGACTGTTGTTGTTGTTGCTGCTGCTATTGTCGTCTCTCTCTTCGGCTTCTTCGTTGGCTTCTTGTTGATACATTTCTTCGACCATTGGTTTCCACAGCCTCACCCTTGCATTGATGAACCAGTTCGCCACCTAAAATTCATTTTCAGAAATTGTAGACATGTTAAGAAATAAACATATGTTAATACCCGCTTAAATTCTAAAGTCAGTCGACTCATAAAAGAATCTAAATGAAATTTAGCTGAAAAGCCGCACAGTATGAGAAAGTCTTGGAAATTTGAGATTAAATAATGTGCATATCGATCGACTGGACTATCGCGTCCAAATTATTTTAAATTAATTGGCTGATTTTCCACTACCTGGATCAAAGTTCATTCTAACAAATAAAAACTCAAAACTATGATCCAGTTTAGTCTCCATTGGAAAACTAGGGAAACAACTCTCAGTGTTCGTTTAAACGGCTGTGTTTAGATAACACCTTGAAATTTTTTTGTATAACAGAAAAATGGACGTATTTTTTTTAAAAAAAAAAAAAAAAAAAACACAGTTGTAATCAGTTTTTTTATTTTATAAATTAGGTTAATTCTAAGCATGCGTTATGTATTTACATTGCATAAAAGTTCTTTCTTGGTAGTCAAATGAAGTAAAATGATAACTTGCATTTGTCAAATGTATCGTGTAATTTCCACTACGAAATGTCAATATCACCTGTTTTGCAGTCTTATACATGTCACTATTTCTCATTGTCTTATTAACACCCACTTACATGGATTTTATGATTGTTATATTTGATTCTTAAATTAATAACAAAGAGAAACAGAAGAAATCACCAAACAATCGATGATGTGATGCATAATCATTTCACTTTATTCATTACTTATAGTTTAATCAATGATTATGTTGTCGAATGGCATAACTAACAAGATCAGATGAAAATGAATGATATTTATAGTTGAGCATACATGTTGGCTAAAAATGGTAAATCATCTAATTTTGAAATTTGTAAACAATTTCTTGTTGTGCTGATATTCAGCTCATGTCAGCTGACAATTTATGATATTCAGCTATTCCAATTCTTAGTCAGTTCTAAAGTTCGGTTAATGTTAGTCAATATTTTTTACTTTTCAGTTGGAACCAATCAAGCCACTATTTTCTCATGTTCTAGAAACATTCAAAAAAAATGGTTTCATTAGAAGAAAGATACACCTAGAAAATACTAATGCGGTCAAAAAATACGCGAGTTCTAAGATAATTATTTTGACAAGCCAGCTCTTGAAGAACATGATCCTCCTCCCTTCCAACTCAACCCTATTTATTTTAATTAATGTAATACATACATGTTATAATAAACTGGTATCGAATGACATGTTTAGTGTACCTTTTAGAAAAGCGTTTACGAAAATAAGTAGAAAAACAGTATACCAAGCATGTTATTTGTAAATAGATAGAAAAAACAATATATCAAGCATTTTATTTGTATCAAAATAAACGCTTCTGTATACTGTTTTTCTACCTATTTTCTTGGACATTTTTTAATTGAGAACTTCCATTGATTTTTTGGTTTTAAACTTGTAATACTAATAACGGGGTGTGTTGTAGCAGTGAATGCATGCATGCAAAAATGTTAAAGAAGACAAACCTGGTTTCTGGAGAGACCAGTCTGTCTTGATAACAGATGCTTATCAGCATCACTAGGGTACCTGAAACAATAATACCAAGAAAATGACATCAGTACCCTTTACCTAAACCATGCATGCAGTACATTTCCCTTTATCTATTTACTCTTCTGTTTAAACACTGTCTTCCTTCCCTCCACTGCCACATATATGTATCTATCATCGTCATCATGTTAAGTGGTAAAAACATAGAAAGAGACAACACAGAGAACACAGAAGCAGAGGACAACTGCAATCACTGACTCCATAGTCCCTTTAGAGTTACTACCCCTTCCTTCGCCATTAGATTCTCTCTAATGGGGAAGTTTGCTTCTTCATTTTATTTTACTCCACTAGCTAGTACCAGTAAATTGAAAAGGACTTCAGGGGGAAGGGAAAATTGAACGAATAAATTCAGCTTTTGTTTTGTTTTATTTTTTATTTTTTACTTTTCATATAATCAAGGACATTGCAGGGAAAAGGGAAAAAAGAGAAAAAGACAATAGTACTAGATTTGCATGCCACGATAAAAGGTTATTCTGTTTGCTAACCCTACATAGAAGTTCCCCCAAAATAAGAAAATAATTTACAAGTAATCAGTTGTTTTCCAAAACTATTTTGTGTTAGGTGAAGTTTAAGCAGATGCGTGTACAATGTTCTAGTATGTTCGTTCGAAAATGAATTAAAATTTGAATTATTCGGGTTCCATTTTCATCTCGGTTTGTTTGGTACTTCTGAGTTGGGATTTAGATAAACTTTGGAGTGATTAATCTCTGAATATGCAAATAATGCAAATTTTCAGCATATACAATTAAATTTTTAGCCACTATAACAAATATTCGGCATTTACAGAAATTAAAACATTAATTTTAACTCACCATATTAGTATACATCTGAGTATTGCTACTGATCTTGCACCCAAAAAAAAAGTATACATCTGTTATAATGTTGCACAATGTTGATGCACGTTGTCAGTTAAATCAATTTTGCGTGAGATTATTGTAATTCTCATAACACAATTATCGCTCTCTCTCGCCGGACTTGTATTGCATGGGGTCATATGTCAAAAGTTATCTTTTACTAGATTTATCATTAATTGCACAACGAAGATCCCTCAGGTAAAATTATGAGATATATATTAAGTTTAAGTTTTTCTATATATCATGTAATCTATGATTTCGAACCCATATGATACGGAAAAAAAAGGAACTTACGGGTGGAGAAAGTGCTCGAACAGCCAAGCTCGCAAGATG
Organism: Linanthus parryae; assembly: GCA_023055425.1. Lineage (NCBI taxonomy): Eukaryota > Viridiplantae > Streptophyta > Magnoliopsida > Ericales > Polemoniaceae > Linanthus > Linanthus parryae. Next base: position 46,516,998 of record JALGPY010000007.1, on the reverse strand, counting down.
TTGACCGAACGTTCGGGCAAGCCCCGTTGAGGCCTCCAAGCTTCTTGATCCATCATCCCCATTTGGTGGAACGCTCTTTGTTGCCTAAGGCTCTGCTCTAGGATCCTCAACCTTGGAGTCTCTCCTTTGGTCACACCTGAGGTGCTCGCGTCTTTCTCTCCCAATAATTCACAACTGTGCTTTAGTTGTGCCGCCACTGCATCTTTGAGGCACCTAAAGTGGCGCGACATTGCTTTCTGTGCTAGCATTGTGTATGGCACCGCAGCACCAAAGCCCATCATCATGTCAAATGAGTTCACCACCATTTGCATTTGCTCGCAATAGTGGTTGTATCTTCTCTCCACCTGCATCAAATCATTACCAAAATTTATTTTAGAAGAAGAAGAAGAAGAAGATAATGTAGTACATGCTTTTTTTATCTGAAAATCTAAAAAAGTATTCCACATTTGGCATATTTACAGCTTTTATCGACGAGTTTCAGAAATTTTCAGCCTTCTTTCTCACATATTTTCAGATCACTCAGATTTTCGGACGGCCTCAAACGATTTTCTAGATTTGAGCTGGTTCGAGCGTCACTAAATAATCTACATGTTATAACAGTAGTTTAGTTCACAAGATGTCATATCATGTGGTTTGTATCCACCTGAGATTATACTACATTTAGTTTGACTATTAATGCATGTAACTTTCAAACCTTAGGATCCCATTATATGCCTAGTCCAGCTATTGTGCGAGAACCCATCAACGTACTGAGTTAGAGTCAAATAATTTGATTTAGTAATGGCAATCAACAAGTTGTCAGAACAGTATCTTGCTCACGTCGTTAGATGCACGACAGTGTTCAAAACTGAACGGTTAGATATAAGCTCATTGGTCATTTCTACCAAGTTGCTTTTGTTGTTCATATTTTAAGAGAGTAGCTAGAAACGACTTCTTTTTAGATTTTCAATAAAATGTTAGATTACTATTCACCATAAGGAACAGTAATGTATAGCATTTCCTTCTGTGTTTGGAATCACACAGTGCTTCCATACTAGACATACACTAAGTTTTCTATATAAACCAGTTTGATTGAAAAAAAATATAACATTTCATTGGAAAATTTGAAGAAAATGATCCGTAACCGTAGAGTTCTTTGTTTGGTATAAAAAGATGCTTTTAGCTAGAAAATTGCATGAGAAAGATTAGATGGTCCAGGAATTCAATAACTACCCTAGTAATAGATTAGTTGGTGGGAGATCAGATATGTGTTGGTCTTCATAAATAGAACTAAAATAGTTTGCACAAAATAAATGCAAATGAATAATTATAATTCAAAGTTTCTGACTCTGCAGTGAAATGATTGTTGAATGGATACAAAGATATCCTCCACCTTCCTCCTGTTTCTTTCCCACCTCACATTTCCCCCAATAGATGAACAAAACAAAATTTATATTTCTTCTTTTACAAAAATGTATAGTAAATGCATGTTCAACAGCTGTGTTTTTAAACAGTTTTATCTAAAATACTGTTTTTACTTAAACATTTCTAACAATGTTGTTTATTGCCTTTTTTTTAAGAATTATTTCTGTTTAAAACCAACCATTTTTATGAACACCAATTATGTTGTTCTTTCAGTGTTTTTCATATTTTTAAACAGGTAAGGGCTATAATAAATCAACAGATATATCACAACCATTTTCACTATCTTCGATAATTTTTTTTTTTTTTTGAAATAATCTTCGATTACATTATAGAAAGAGAGATAAATGAAAATAAAAAAGTTGTAGTAGGTAGTTAATTAATTAATTATAAAAATTAAGTGCTCAACCAACATAATCTATGGTGACACCCCTTGCTCTCTCACACCAGCCGGCCTTTCCCTAATAAAATAAACTGTAAGAAGCTCGCCGGAATTTTCTATTCTCTCTCGCACATAAATTTCCCAAAAAAAAAGGTACCAAAATGATTGGACTTATGATGAGAGAAAGAGATTTCCTACCTCGTCAAGCATCGACAGTAGTTTGACCTTTCGCCTTTGGTGCTCGATCCTCTCCGCGGCAGATAAAGTCGCCGGATCCTTTGAATTAGACGACGAAGCTCCTCCTCCTCCTCCACCACCGCCAGCATTGGTGGCGCTGTTTTGTTTATGAGCTTTGCTCTTCTTGAATTGACCTTTAGCGACACTACAGAATTCCTCAAGCAATTCCTGGGCTGGTCTCATGTACCTCGAACTTCTTAATAAATTAACTGCTCCAAACCCGACATGAATTTGATTACTGCCTCCGTGGTGGTTCTGACCAATTACGTCTTGAGAATTCCGGAACTGGAACTGTGAGGAATTCGACCCTCCTGTCTGGTCAAAGAATAGCGACGAGGATAGCGATAAGGATAGCCCTTGTCCTTCCATAGCTTGCCCTCCAGGCTGGATATTAGTAGGGTTACCCTCCCCACCACCACCACCTCCTCCTCCTCCTCCTCCTCCATGACTAGCATTAGGAAACCAACTGAATTGCGAATGACCAAAATGCCCTTCCTGAGGGTTGTGAAACCGGTGTAGGGTAGAGGAAGGTGATGGGTTGGGGAGCAGCATGTGAAGAGTGGATGGGGTTGCCGGAGGATCCGACGGCGACGGCGAGTCCGACGACCTCATCGGCTGCGGATTCATTAGGAAGAGCTGCATCGCTGCAGCAGCAGACGACGAGGATTCCGCGTTCATGCTATTATTACTCATCATGTTATGATTCTTCGGATCCTCGTCGTACCACTGGTTGACCGCCAGCGGCGGTGGCGGCGGCGGCCGAGGATTCCGGTAACTAGGATGTAAACCATGTTGGCTCTCCAACAGCTCGGTGGCGGTGACCGGACCGCCACCAGCCGGGAAATTGAACATCTCCGACAGCATCCCGGCTGTTTCGTAGGGGAGCCCACCGGACTCCTCCTCGATTGCCCCCAGCGGGGGCGGGTGGGGGTCAAACCCTTGCCCCTGCCTCATCTTATCTCTTTGGATCTGGTCTGGTTCTTGTTGCGTTCTCTGGTACCCATTGGAGAAGCTGAAGAAACCCTGGTGGTGGTTATAGTCTTCGGACATAGAAGAATCGCTCGATTTCGCCTTCTGATGATGAGAAGAAGAAGGATTCACATAAGAAAATTGCGGATTTGCTATTCCCATATCACTCTCTTGTTCATCGTTGGAGTTTATTCTGTATCTGCTGTATCCACTATCTTTTATCTGCCACTACCAGCACCAGCTGATGTGCTGGAACCGGTACCGAGATCTATCTGGTATCGTATTCATTCAAGGAAAAGGAGATATAGTAATTCGAAGTTAGACTTATCATCATCAGAACAAATGAATCAAGAGAATAAATCAATTGTTTTTGAAATTGAATTCAATTTTGTGTGACAGCTTTATTCAAAGTACCTGTTGAGAGAACAATCGCTTTCTCTCTTAGGCGCGGGGATTGAAGCCGGTGCTGTTGCTGCTACTGCTGCTGCCGTTTCGCTTTCTCTCTCTCTGGTAAGATGGTTTTCTGTCAATTTGCATCACTGTCGTCGTTTCTCTTTCTCTGTCTCTTAACTTTCTCTTTCTATCTTCTCTCTCTTTTTTCTTTCTCTTTGTTGTGGCTCTTTTTCAGCTGTGAGTGTTCTCAGCAATCGCCTTCCGTAAAAGGACTAAAGAAACCATGGAGTACATATACAACAAAATACCATACTCTCACATCAATACTGTACTCATTTTTATTATTTTTTCCGATCAACAATAGGTAGTACTTTGTAAATCAATTTAGCCAGCCGCATAAGTAATAGTTTGTTGTACAATTTGTTTTGTGTGTTTTTCATTTGTTTGACACGTTACTGTCATTTTGACACGGCTTATGTATTGAATTTGTTGATTTTATTATGTAACTACTATACAATTACGATAACTATACCAAACTCTAGTACATGTAGAGCTTACAACCATTTTGTACCTTCGGCCAAACAATATTTAATCAAAATCCCCACGTCTCCAAGTTTTACATGTAGAGATTTTTCATTTGTCTTAAAATGAGTATTATGCTGTCTTTTACAAACATTTTGAAGTGATAATTTGAGTAGTTAAAAGCTACCTGTTGAATCAAGCTGCTTTGAATATACTTGAGGGCTTGGCGAGGAGTTAGAGACGAAGCAAGGCTAAGCGTCGGATCAACAGCGACAAGGAAAAATGCTGCAGCAAGTTCGGGGGAAAAGTAGCTCCCACATGACCTGTGTCGGGGCTGGAAGATAGTGGGCTGTTACCTTGTTCCGTTCTATGGTCGTTTTGAGATGTCTTTGTTACATAGTCGGTTCCATATGTCTATATAAAGGACCTAGGTTGTGTCTACAACGTGTGTGGGTTGTATTTGTATTGTTTCTTTCTAATAAACAAGGACTTTTGGGTCCCGGACATAGGTAGCATCGTGCTAGTGAACCACATTATATCGGGTGTGTTCTTGTCAATTATCATCGTTCTCTTGCTCGTTATAGGTCATCACAAACTCGTATCAGAGCTTGAGGATCAGTTTTCCAAGATTGAGGTGGAGCTAAGGGCCTCGATTTCACAATTCCGTGAAATTCAAAGGCAGTGTTTCGCGATCAAGGTGGAGCACACGATTTCGGAGGTGAACGGAGCTGAGAAGACGATGTCCGAGGGAATGATCAAGATCAACAGGTTTACTGGGAGGAAAAGCTTCATTCTCTGTTAGATCAAGATGCGTTCGTTGTTGAAGCAACCATGTCATTAGTTGTCGTTGGTGGAGGAAAAGTAGGGAGCAAGTACAACCACCGTAGAGTACTAGACGATGGAGGAAAGGGCGCACGCAACGTTCATGTTGTGTTTATCAGACGACGTGATCACATACTTCGCATATCAAGAGACAGCTGAAGGAATTTGGATGAAGTTGGAGAGCCTCTACAAGACAAGGTCTTTCACCGAGAAGTTGGTGTTAAAGCAGTAATTGTTTGGTTTACGGATTATGGAAGGTAGGATCTAAAAAATCACTTGGATCACCTTAATACTATTTTGCCTGATTTGCAAAATAGTAACAAAACGATAACTAATGAGTATGTCGCTCAAATTTTGTTGGTGTCGCTACGACAATCGTATGAGGGGTTTTGACAGTTTGCTGCCGTTGTGAACCAGACTTTGAATTTAGAAGAGGTAAGATCAGCTCTTCACACGTGGGAGATGAGACGTAGGGCTGCATATGGGGGATCAGACGTTCCGGTTTCCGGTGCATTCATGACCGACAAGGGATACAACGGTAAGAAGAACAAGAGTTCTAAGTTACCAAATGATGTTTATGCTTTGTGTAAAGAGAATGGTCATTGGAAGAGGGAGAGCCCGAAGAAGGCATCTGCAGAACTTGCTATAGATGCAACAACTTCAAAGATTAACTACGCCCTCTAAGCCCCGTTGGGGGCATGAAATTTTTGCTCTTCACGATGAGGCGGATTTGGCATGGGAGTCTCTGACGAGGGATACTGTACATGTGAGACGTTGAAGGGGGTGCGTATGAGGTGCACAAAGGGGCCGCTATTGCTATAATTTGGTGGGAATTGGAGCAATTTTGCAAAACATTGCAGGAATTCGTTGGGAATCGGAGCAACGTATTGGGGTTTTTTGTTGTAAAAACTCGGTGGGAGTTGGAACAAAAAACATGGGTTTCGATTTCTGGAACGGGGCGGGAGTTGGAGCATCGATAGGGTTCAAATACAGGAATGCGACAGGTTATTGGATCATCGCTAGGGACACTCGTTGCAGGAACTTCGAGAAGTTGGAGCAACTTGTGGAATTGGAGAGAACAATCTAATTCAATTTCAAGCGGACGAGAGGATTCAAAGCAAGGTGGAGATATTTTTAATCAAGGTGCTTTGAATATACTCGAGGACTTGGCGTCGAGATAGAGACGGAGCAAAGCAAAGCGACGAAACAACGGACGACAAGGAGAAAGGCTGCAGCATGTTTGGGGAAAAGAAGGTCCCGCTGGTCCCAAAGGACGTGTGTCAGGTCCCACGGGACCTATTTCAGGGCTCGAAGTTTCTGGGTTGTATCCTTGTCCGTTCTATGGTCGTTTTGGGATGTATTGGGAACAAAGTCGGTACTATATGTCTATGTAAAGAACCTAGGTTGTGTCTAATACATGTGTCTGTTATATTCGTATTGTTTCCGTCTAATAAACAAGGGTTTTTTGGGCTGTTGACGTAGCTAGCATCGTGCTAGTGAACCGCTAGTTAGTAAATACTCCGAATTTTTCCGTTTAATACCCGTCCATACGTATAAATGAAAAATACTTTCGTATCTCGTACTTTTGCTGAACCTAATGAAAATACTCGAATTTTTGAATAAAAAAGTTTAATACTCGTATTTCACGTTTTAACGTACAATACTTCCGAATAAAACTTCTTGAAAACAATATTGCGATGAATAAATTATCATCCAAAATAGTGTAACTTTTAGTAATTAGTTATTATTAGATATTTTCTTACTATTTATCTATTTTAAATATTTATTGTTATAAATATTTACAAGTATAATTATAAAACTTTGAAAAATTAAGTTAAAATAACTATAATTATGTATGTGTGTGTGTGTATACATGTATCTTGAGTCTTAGGTGTTATATTATTAATTTGAAATAATACATGTTTAAGATTATGGAATGTGTAGTAACTTTTTTTTTACAGAAGCAATTTGAATAGTATGTTATTATTTTACACGAGTAATTAGTTATGCGTAAATAGTGTAAATATCATAAATGATAAACAATTGAGTACATGCTTTAGAAATTATTTATAAATATTTGATAAAAATTTGAAATTGACAATATGTGACACAAAGAACTCAGTATATATGCCAAAATACTAAGAAATGCACCAGTATTTTTAATTCCGAATTAATAACTAGTATACAAACTATACACGTACGTATAGAAAACTCGAATTAATCAAATCGCGTATTTTTAAGACGAATTTTTACTAACGTGTTTTTAACCTAAATTGTATAATACACGTACATACCGTATCACGTTTTATTTCCGTCCCGTATTTTGCTAAATATGAGTGAACCATGTTACATCGGGTGTGTTCTTATTCATCAGTTATCATTCTTATCTTCCTCGTTCCAGGTCATAACAATACCGAAACATTTTTTTCTTAACATTGTAGAGTTAAAAATACTCTACAGCAATATGAAAAGATGAAGACGTTCCGGTTTCGTTTGACAACTCAAATAATCACCTCAAAATGGTTACAAAAAATAACTTGACGCTCATTTTGAGACAAAGGAAGTACGTAATAATATTGGATTACAATATTATGAAGATGAACCAAGACGATGTAAATGACAAATGAAGAAGAAGAATTGTTGAATGATGAATGAGAGTGGATATGCCTTCACTTTAATTTAGGACAATCAACATATTAACAGAGCTTGGACCAACCTACGGGCAACTGATAGCCACCACTTTGGCTAAAATATAAGAGTACAAAGGCGACACAAGGGGAACAAACGATGATAACATGTTTCCCCTAATCATTCTCGGCAGTGTTTTTGCAGCGAGTTGATGAGCCACCAACATAACTATCCGCTAAACCTTTGTGATTGTTGGAAATACATATTGGGCTGCTTCACCATGATTTCAATGTAAAATAGGTTCATCTCCATAAGAGCCATAACAGTGAGAGAAAATGAGAGACGGATTGAAAAGGAATAAATGGATTACATAAAATATTGGATCACATAGATGGAGGAGGAATAGTAGCTATAGTCTAACTGATCGTAACACCACCTCAACTATTTACACATGAGGGCCTCTACTATACAAGATTCTACATTATTGTCCTTACCCTAATTTTTTTCTGAATACAATTATTTACCCGACTCATAAACATGCTCCTAAAATCTTAGAGATGCTTACTTGTAGGTAGGAGTTGAAGCTTGTCAGTCTTGGAGTGAAACATCTAAGCATATAGAGGCTTTGTAAACACCTCAACTACTTGTTGGCTGTAGCTAAGATGATCGATTTGTAGCAACTAATACGGAATCTGTTCTCTGAAAAAGTGTAAATCAATGTCTATGTTCTTATACCTGCTGTAAAAACAGTGGGTTACAAGCCAGAGATAACGCAAACACATTATTAGAGAGCATGAATGGAGTTTGTGATTAAATAATCCAAAAATATTTTAGTAAATAGAAGAGTCACTTAATATTTGCAGATGTCGCAGCCAATGCTCAACATTCTAATTTAATAGATGATTTTGACACTGTATTTTTCTTATGCGAGCACCAAGACACCATAATGTCACCTACAAAAAAGAAGCAACTTGTGGTGCTTCTTATATCAAGAGAGTTGCCATTTCAATCTGCACCATTAGAGGTTGTGAGAGTGAAATTTGTTGAAGTGAAGAATAGGCGTTCACTGAGTGAACCCTCGATATATGTAAGAATCCTTATACTTCCTAAAAATCTTGATTTGCGGGGGAATGCATATTTTGAAATGCACAATTCACTGCATACTAGAATTCATGTCTAGTTAAATTCAAATATTATGACCTCCAACTAAGATACAATGTAATGAGGAACCACTGATAGCTTTTTGTTTCTTAATTAGAAACGAAGGAATGTGGCATACAAGTAGTATCACAATATTTGCAATCACATTTTCCAATTTTGTGCATGAGCTCGCTAGCGTATTTGGCTTAACGCATAGTTAACCATTGTGACGTAGTATGAGCTTGAATCCCTGAAACATGATGATACAAAATGTGTCAATTTAGGGTCCCGTACTATTTCTAGACAATTGTCACTTTCTATTCGAAAAGTTCCAGACCATGTAGTGCACTATATATGATTATATAAATCATCTGAGAGCCCGTTTTAGATTCTCGATTATGGGAATCGTTTCCTTGCATGCAATGCAAGCTTTTTGTATCTAGTGCACTAAAATGAAGACCAATTATCATTCTAAGGGTTTTCATGTATTCTTCCTAGCTTCAGTTTCATTCTTAGATCTATGAGTAATCATATTGCTTTCTTCCAAGATTCTAGACGTTGAACTAACAAAATCGAACAGAGAAGCAGTGTTAGAAAGTGGGTCGGCAAACCTAGCAAGTACACATAACTGGCACGCAGCCCTAGGTCGTGAATGATAGTGTGGGACGGCTAGGGTAAGCCTCCTCATCTCTCTGGAGTTCCTGTCTAGCTGTATCAGAAGATAATTCAGTCAGAATTTTTCTTTATTAGATTTTCTAGGATCTTTTCCACTATCTTCCAAGAAAGAGAGAAATTTCAATTAGGAATACATTTCTTCATTTTTATAGGAATATGTTTAGAGATACATATCTTTTAAGCAGTATTTTCCTATTACACATTTTTTCACAATTTTAATTCATTTTCTAGTTAAAGTAAAACTCAAAGTTTCTCAATATAAATCAATATTAAATACAGTAAACTTGTTCTTTTTTATATTTTTTTTATTCTGCTACATAATGTTATATTTTATTTATATTGATTGAAATATTGAAGAATATATGTACTTAATTAATAAATAAAAGTTTTTTGGCAGCGTAATATCTTTTTCTAAATTGAAGATTTTGATGAGTTTCTATTTTCAAGTAAATTTCTTTACTTAAAATTTGATATTAAGTATGAATCTAATATAATTGATAAAACTCTTTTTATATTTATTTAATTGTCTTTAATTGAGAGTTTGGCTTTTTATTTTCTAAAAGTCTATATTCAAAATAGATTCTTTCTATAGCTCTTTTCCTCTTGGAAAATATGTTCCTTCACTCTACAAATAGAGATCCAGGTTTAGGTGAAAAACAAAGCTGGAAGTCAGAGAGAGAGAGAGAGAGAGAGAGAGAGAGAGAGAGAGAGAGAGAGACAGACAGATAAATTTCCTTCAGCTTCCCTTAGGGTTCCGGCCAGAGAAAGAAACACCCATTTGGTAGCCAGGCCTAAAGAGATAAAACCATTGGGTTCTCCAGTCGTTGGTCCATGTATTTAGATGTTGTTCTGATATCATCAGGTTTTCTAATTCATGGTCAGGTACACATATCTATGCAGAGATTCAACTTCATTCTGGTATTCAAAGTTTGATTATATTCTAAAGTTTTAAGGTTTTATTTTTATTTCATTGTTCATTCAAGTTAAAGATTATCTCATTAAGATCTAGAGCTTCTCGTTGTTTTGATCTACCTGTGTCTAGAATTTTCTATGGAAGTTTGCTTATAAGTAAATCTTAATCTCTTGATATTGTTTATAGATTTGGATTTATCATATCAGGATCTCTCACATATTGGTCATCTTAGAGTAACATTGTTCCAGATCTGTATGTGCTGGACTATTTATTGATCTTGTGCTTCCAATTTGAGGTTCTTAGAATATCATCTTAACATTGTTTAAGGTATTTAGTCATTGCATGCAGGTCTAGATTTATTAAGACTTATCTGGAACCTCATATTCCTTGTGGGCTATTGTTTTCCAGTATCTACATGTGTTGCAGTTGTTACTCTTAAATTACGGAGGTAGAGTTGTTCACTTGTCGAAATACGATAGAAAATTTCATGCAGTACATGCCACAACAAGTGGTTCTCGTGTAGCTCAGCTCGCAAGCTTAAGGCGCGCGTGGGTTGGTGTGTTAGTTGGCAACTATATCCAAAAGGAGTACTTGGATTGCCACCGTGTTGAAATACAAGAGATTTCAGAAAGCTAGGTAGGTAAAGTTACTATGGTGAGTAGCCCCTTTGTGTAATAGCTCGTCATATATCTTGTATCAAATAGTTTATGGAAATGAAGTTCTATGGTACTGGTTGGTGCTAGCATGTGTGGTTTTTTATCCTAACTGTCTTTCTTAGGCGGAGAATGCAGTGAAGGTTTCGCCATGATAATAATCTTGTGTGTCATGCATCTCTACTTTTCATATAACTATCATATTGTGTGATTAGTTCACAGTTATATCGTTGCATCAAAAAACTATCTTTATGCAGTCCTTGATTAGAATAGATTAGTTCTTATTTTCATGTGAATTATCTCTTCTATTATTTGGGGCAAGGACCAATCTAATTTTTTATACGAAGTACACTTTTGCTGTCACGCGGTTTACGGGTATAAATAAGTAGACACACCCATACTTGCGTGCTAGTTTGTCGTCTACCGAATCTACATAAACTCTCAATCCTCCAAAAGTACGATAACACTCCCATATCTTTGATGAAGAAAAACCTTTCTCATATCAGAAATGATTGAATCAATAAGAGACATGCTATCACCGACAACCAAATTCACCAACATATACCCAATGATTTCAACCACATCGTTGTCATCAACATATACCCAAATGCTAGACAATTACCATGCTCTTGGTGCTGGCTTGAGACTATAGAGATATTTGTGAAGTTTACGGACAAGAGAAGCATCATGAATGAAGCATGTACGACTAAGTTTGAATGTAATAATGTATTTGACACATCAAATTTCCCGATTGATCAGTGGCCAGAAAGAGCTAAGACCGCAACCGACCTAATAGTTTGTTTCCTCACTATTAGATTGAAATTTTCTTCGTAATTATAATCATATTCTTGCATAAATCATTTGGAAACTAATCATTCACTTACCTGGAAATTGATCCATTTTAATACTTCTTGATTTTTAACACTCATTTGCATCCAATATTAGTTTTGTGTGGAGGTGGTTCAGTTAGTGACGATGTCTTTTAATGATAGATTCCTTCAAATTCACATATCTCCAGTGGGGATTTTGTAGGGTTTAGTGATAGTGTGAGTTTATGTTTGAGGTACTTCTTGAAATGCAGCAAATTTAGACACACATCTAGGATTCGGCTTTTGGTGCCAGTTTTGCTTCTTTACGTAGTATGAGAAGGTGGCAGTGTAAATTTAGTTCTTTCAGATACGTCAGAATTAGACATGGCTGGCAAAATTCTTTTGGAAATAGCTTACTTTGGATCAAGTTCTACCACAAATAGTTTGATTTATTAGATGCTCTTAGTTCTAGAAATGAAGTTGCTTTATAATCATTTTTATATTTCCCCTATCTGAGTGGTAAGTGAGATTGTTATGGATGACACGCTAGATTAAGGCACATATGACATGAAAAGATGAACATACTAGCTAGAGCATGCCTACTTTGAGACGTTTTCCAAAGTCGCCTTACCTATATTTGATTCTTGCCTTGCAGGAAAAGTGAAACGCTGACCATTTGGAAAATCAGTAAGGGAAACCGAGCCTTCATAACTTATTCATTATGATATTTGTGGTCCATTATATATTAAGGATAGACATAGTGCTTACTATTTCATCACATTTATAGATGACTGTACGCGTTTTGGATATGTGTACTTGTTGTCACATAAGTCTGAGACACTAGAGTGCTTAAGAAGGTGTTTAGAAGAGGTAGAGAACTAAATGGAACTAATTCTCTTAGGACAGACCAAGGCTGCGAGTATCCACCCGAGCAATTTAGAGGTCTCTCTGGATAAATGCAAATAGTAAATATGTTTGAAATTTCTTATGCCCCGCTACAAATGTCGAATCGGAAAGGATGAATATGACACGGTTAGAGATGGTTCGATTTATGATGACGCGCAAACTCGCATGTTTCCTATTGGGGAAACGTTTAATACTGCGGATTCTTTGTGAGGATAATTTGGTAATTTAACGGGTGAGATTATTCACCCGTTCATTCGTTCAGATTCTAGGCAGTATTACCTGAAAAGTTTTCGCGTTATCTTTCCTAGAACTCTATTTCATCCAACCCAATTTTTTACAGAGAAAATATGATTTTTTCCTAACACATCATTATTATTTTTTAATATTATGGTTAATATGATCATTCATATATGAATATTTTACTATTGCAAATACAGTAAGCCTTATTATTTTTATACTATTATATTCTTGTCATATTACTATTTCAACACATCTTATCCAAGTATTTGTTATTATAAATACCCCCCTTTCATCTGTTGCTCCACAACCATTACATTATCATCTTCTTCATTCACTCTTCCCTTTCCTCTTCTCTTAATCCATTTTCTCCATTGTTGAAGCTCCAGGCCTCCAAGCTCTTTCCAATTATTTCCATCATTTTCAAAACACTTTCTTGAATCTTTTTTTAGTATTGCTTCCAATTAATTAATTTTAATTTAATTATTCTTGGGTTTTAATGTTGTTAGCTAAGTCAAGCATGAAAAAGATGATACATGACTTGCATGTCCCATTTTAGCTTTAATTAGTGTCATTTGAACTTAAATTTTTCTTCAATTCTTTACTTGATTCCTCAAGTTCCTTGTTAGAACCTCTTATTTCGTGTTGCAATTGTTTTATATGAGTTAAAATCAAATTGTTTCAAGTTGCATTTTCCACAAAATTGATTTGATCAATTCTTTAGTGTTCTAGATGAAAGTGCATGCTGATACAATCTGGAGAGTATGAAAAAAGCGTGAATTATTTCTAATTTTCGTCTCTGCCGAATTTTAAAATCTTGCATATTTTGAAACTAGACTCAGAGGGAGTCCTTTTGAGAAAATAATCAACTTCATAGACTTTTTGTTTTTGGAGATAAGTCCATTCTAAGTTGCTTATTTTCTGAAACATTATTTCTGGACCTGTCTTGCAATTTTTATTAAAAACTTATTTCCATACACTTTTGTCATATCATATTTCTGGTATTGAATCTAGACACATCGTAGATTAATTCTGGAGAAGATGGGAAATATTGCTCTTCTCCAAGTGGTAGTAATTACCTTTCAAAGTTGAACACTTCTGTCAAACTCTACTCTGCGCAACAGTGTTTGTTTATTTTGTAACTTAAGTTTTTATAATACTATGCATTATTTCCTTCATATTTTTCATATTAGACACATGTGGGTTTATCATAAATTTATTTAATGATTTTAGGAGTTTTTGTGATATGGTAAATAAGGCTCTAAAGTCAGAGCTAAAGACTTGTCTAGAATTGAACTTTCTCATTTTCATTGGAAATATGGGTTCTTTCATCTCCAAGGATTATGTGTGACTTATTTGAGACATTGAACATCAATATATGTTAATTGGTGATATTTATAATCATGTGCATGTGGAGAAAGTATTCGACACGTGAGTGTACCACTTCAAAATGGTTTTATTGAGATAATTGGGGATGGACCTAGTATTACGACCTAGAAAGAATCCATATAGGATTAGTTCCTTATTTATTAAAAGTAACATTGTTGTAATTAGAAAATTGGTAATTGTAGGCGATGAGTTCGTAGAAGTTGATGATTTTTCTTCTAGGAGCTTATGCGTGCTATTTGCCGATGATTGAGGTGAGTTACATGCTTAGCTTTGTGTTCCTAGCTTCTTTCGTGTCCAAACATGATTTTATAAGTTGTATCAAAATTATATTGTTATGTGTTGCTACTTGTCAAATATTGAATTTGTCGACTTTTGTTCTTTGTAAAATATAACGACATTTAATAATTCGTGAATGACAAAAAGTAGAATATCACGTGTACCGGAACCAGTAATTTGGATTGACCTTCTTGGCTTGGATTTGCTCTAGTTGGATTCATTTGCCCTTATTGGGTTGGGTTGGCCATTTGTTGTCCCGGCTCTTTGCCTTTCTAGCTAGAGTCTCATCTAGTATTCACCCTTCTGGCCTTTTGCTTCTTAAGGGGTTGTTGCAATACTTAAGGTCTGGATGCTTTATAGGAGTGGTGGGCGGGAGAGGTTTTCCACAACGTCAGACACAGAGGAAAGGTTTTCCCTCTCCTTGTTGTCCTATGCGAGAAGGTTTCCCAGATAAAGGTTTTCGCATCCATGATCTAGATAACCGATCTAAGGATTGTTGCTCTGTTTTAAACTGGTCTACCCGGATACTGTGAAATAAATAATTGATAATTTGATTGCTTTGTGGGCATTATTATAAGGAAGGCCATTTGTTGGCATTATTAATAGTAGGCTCTTCGTTGGCATTACTATATCCGGATACTGTGCATAACGATTGAAATCTTTGATCCTATATTGGGATAATTTATTAATTTGCACTATTTTTTGTACCGTTACAAACTCTGATAATGTTTTATTCATACTCTGTTACTGTTATTTTATTTAACTCGTGACCTAGCAACATATCTTATATTTCTTATTTTTAAGGTGTATATCACTCAGTATTTATTGCTGACTTTCAAAACAATGGTTCTTGTTATTTTTCTTTCCACTGCAGGTCTATGAGCTGGGAATCATGGAATAGAAGGGCGCGGGACTCACTTAGACTGTGAATGTCACCGCTAGTTTATCCAGTAATTTTAGTAAATTATGGTGTACTAATAATAAGCTAGTGTATGAGACTTAGATCTTAATACAGCGTTTAAAATATAAGTATGTGTTGTGGTTTGCATTGCTTTTGATCTTCGCCGCTTCTATTAAGCCTCTCCCTCCCGGTCTTGTCCCGAGCCGGATAAGGGGGTTTTTGCAATATTCTTTGCTAACCGCTCCCTACATACTCAACCAAGTGCCCACCAGGTCTGTAGGCACAATTCTATACGAGATGTGGACTAAAATAAAACACGGTTTAGGTTATCTTAGGAAACAAGATCAGTAGCTTATGTGCGAACCAACTCTCATAAGGATGGGAAAGGGTCCTAGAGGGAAGAAGTGTATCTTCATCCGCTATCAAGAACATTCTAAGGATTATGTACTCATAGCGGATCAGACGGATGGTAGTGTAATAGAAATGGATTCACGAGACGTGGAATTTCTTGAGATAGATTTCATAAGTCAGAGAGAGGTTCGTGGAGATGGAGGAACCACTATATGGTACCTCATCCATATTCGATTATGAGGAAGTAGTTTCTTAAGATCCTATGGACAATGGGAATGACATGCCAAGTGAGCAACCCATCCAATGGGATGAGAGAGCCAAGGATCCTCCCATGCGAATGAGTAATCGTGGGATCATATCCCGTTGTAGATAAGGCTTTCTAGACAGACGAATCACAGCCACGTGGAAGCCATCCAGAACACCTAGCTGTGCTCCATGTACCCCGGATAACTACCTATGTTTATCCACTTGGGGGCTGCGAGACAAGGCCCTCGCGTACCAATAACACAGGACTTGTAGGGACTTAGTGGATTGGAGGCTAGAGTAAGGCCCGTCGCGCGAGAGCGACAACCAAGCTCGCGCGCGACCTCTGGTAACTGAGAGGTTTAAGGCTCGTGCATAACATAAATGCGGACGATCTCATAACGTTCTTTGATATATGCCGACAGGTGCATATCGGTCCCTATATATACGGTCGAACGTGCCGTTACAGGGGCTATCATTAAGCCGCCATTTATGGTGCATTAACCCCCACAACGGTCACTTCCCTTCTCTATATAGGATCGTTATCCCTTCATTAAACATCTCTGATTTCTAATCTCTCTCAGATCCCTTGCCTACTGGCCTCTCTCTCTCTAGAGCATTTGCCATTTCTTACTCTCTCCCTATTCACACCCTACTCTTCCCCGTGTCTTCATTCTAATCCCCTACTTGAGGTGCACACATGGATATCTCCTGAGGATTTCCTTGTGCACAATTTGGTGAACCCGACGTGAATCCATCCACCTTCAAAACTTTGACCCATTCACCAAGAAGCGATGTCTCTTGAGGGTAATCTTCGTGACGGTGACCAATCTCCTTTGAGAGAGGAAACCACGAGAAAGGAAACTCCCATCACCATCACCCAAACAGCTATTGCAAGCAGCCCCTCTTTGGAGACGTCGCAGGATACAATTTAGAACCAGGCCAAAGCCATGCAGGCTCAATCCGCCCAGATCGCCCAGATCATGGCGCTTCTAGGAGGACTCGTCCAGAATACTGCTCAGGGGACTTCAACCCCACCACTAGTGACTCGTTTGCCTCCATCGGGGGCAACCACCACTTCTACAGCGCGTACGTCTGTCCCACAAAACACACATGCTCTTCCCAGTGGCCCCATGCCTCAGGCGCCAGGACTCCAATCAGGTCCATCCCTGATGTCTACGCCTTCTCTCCACCCGATACCTCCACACGCGAACGGTGCATCAGGGAGTTATGCACTCCCCCCTCCACCTCCTTATGATCCAAATATGCCCTACATCACAGGGTTTGTCGCGGCACCGTCAATAAATTCTGGGGGAAGTACACCCGCTAGTGTCGCAGCCCTGGAACAGCGAATAGATCACATCATCGCGAATCAAAGTTTCGCAGAAACTGTCATCCAAAAAGTTGATAGTGCACCTCCCATCCCGAGGGACTTATGCTTAATGCCCAATCCTGCTGGGTATAAGCGCCCAAGTGGGAGAAGTTCGATGAAGTCAGTGGGATTGCAAACGAACATGTGATGAGCTTCGTCGACCTAATGGGCCCTCATGGAGTCGACACCAGACTGCTTATGCGTGAATTTCCTAAATCTCTGGGGGCCGTCACGTACAATTGGTATCGAACCCTCGAGGCGGGATACGTCAAGACATGGGAGGACATGGTGAAGAAATTCTAAAATAAATTCTTCCAGGTGTAGGAGAAGGTTACGACCATCCATCTATCTCGCATGTATCAGAAGCACGATGAAGAAGGGGTCGTCTTCATCAAGAAGTTCAGGGCCAGGTCCTTGGAGTGCGTCGACGATGTCTTGGAAATCCGTCTGGTGGAAATATGCCTTCAGGGCATGCGCGACGAATACAAAGGTATGTTAATCAATTTGAATATGCCTCTGTTTTCCAAATAGACAGACTGCACCAGAAATATTGAGCCACTAGTGAAGAGGTGTTGGGTTTTGACGTAGGTAACGCAGCGGAATAACAAAAATTTAATCCTACTCAAAGCCCACCACGGATCATCAGGAAGAGATATCATAACATGATAAGGGACATAGTATTGTGTACCTTTTGGTTTGAAAGATCACACGAAGAATGATGTCCTCGTCTCTACGGTCGATCCACGTCTAGAGGTGAGATCTATATTCTTCCTTCAACAAGTGCTAGCTTGAACCGGAGGAAGAGGGAAGAAGGAATCAAGCAAAGAGGTGACAAAAGGAGGGTTTCGGCCTCCTCTTTGGCGCCGACGGGAAGGGGGGGGGGGACGACGGCCTAGGGGCGTGCGCCTCTAGGCTTTGTCTTGCTCTCTCTTTTGCTCTCTCCCACTATCTTGTGTTATGTCAAATAATATTAGTTGTGGGAAGGAAGCTAGAGCCTCCTTTATATACTCCAACAACTACTTGTTATTTCCATAAAGGTCCTTCCTAGTTCTACATGAACTTGGATTAGTCCCTTCCTTGCAAATTAGTCCTACTAAGTTTGCAAGGTGTTGCATAATGATCCTTCTTATTAATTAATCATATTAATTAATCCCAAATCTAGCTCTACTCTATTTGACGTGTGCCCCATAGGTTTCTACTTAGTTGGTAGTAACTTATTACTAACATGGAGCGGTGTCTAGCAACACATCCATGCCACCCAACTAATAGAAATAGTCAGTGATCCCGACAAACCTCTTGTGCTCAATATCTTATATCGCACTTTTCCTTTGTCTCTATATCCGGATTGAACACGAGACATAAATAGTCACACTCGTATATCCAATCCATAGTTCCTCGATCCTGGGAATATGCTTATGCGAGCAGATAACATCAATATCTCCATATTGATTTATCTGAGTCTAGCCAGACATTCAATAAGCCTCATCCCTCGAGTGGCCGTGGATATTTACTCCCATTATGTGGGAGGGACGAATCCTATCCACATCACTACGATCTCTAATCTTGCTTCCTATCATGCCCGATAACTACCTTTATGATTACCCAATTACGGTGTAACATTTGATAACATCAAAGGAAGATATTCCAAAACTAGAGTATCTAGTGACTTCAAGTCTAAGGATTGCAATTACATTAGCACTACGGGAAGCGATTGTGACTTTAACATAATCTAATGTATCCTTCTCGTTGTGGGTCAATCCAGTATGCCATTACCCTTAATGCATACCCATGTGTTAGACTTGATATCTCCATATCAATCTACCCACATACTAGTCTATATTTGATTGTCCTATTAATCAATATAGTGGACTAGGGATATTTAAGATAAACAACACATTGTATCTAAGGACTTCATTATATTAAATATCACAAGATATAATAAATGAATATTCTAGCCAAAAAAATGTTCATACTAAATATACGATTGCCTCTAGGGCATCTATTCCAACAGTCCTCCCCTTGCACTAGAGCCAATCTGGCGCATCTCGTATGCCTATAGATGTGGTGTTGCCTTCATGTTTTCGCTGCGCAAGAGGTTTTGTGCGCAGATCTGAAAGATTGTCATCCGTTGGAATCTTGCACATGTTCACATCTCCTCGATCGATATTATCACAAATATGATGGAATCTCCTAAGTACATGCTTTGATTTCTGGTGTGATATTGGTTCCTTGGCCTGTGCGATCGCCCCAGAGTTGTCACAGTACAACTCTATGGCATCCACGATGCTAGGGAGCACACCGAGCTCACTGATAAACTTCTTTATCCAAACTTCCTCTTTTGCTGCTTCCGCAGCAGCAATGTACTCAGCTTCTGTTGTAGAACAGAAACTGTCCCTTGCTTGGAACTCTTCCAGCTCACAACTCCTCCATTCAGGCAAAACACGTATCTAGACTGCGATCTGTAGTCATCTTTATCGGTTTGGAAGCTTGCATCAGTGTAACCCTTTACACTTAGCTCTTCCTTACCTCCAAATGTCAAGAACGCATGCTTAGTTCTTCTCAAGTAGTTTAGGATGTTCTTGATAGCAATCCAGTGACTCTCACCTGGATTGGACTGATATCTTCTCACCATACTCAACGCGTATGATACGTCTGGTCTAGTACACAACATGGCGTAGATGTTGGATCCTATGGCCGAAGCATAGGGTATCCTACTCATGCGGTCTTTCTCAATCTCATTGGAGGGACAGTCATTCTTGGAAAGAGTGACTCCATGTGACATGGGCAAGAATACCTTCTTGGAATCTTGCATGTTGAACCTCTTCAACACCTTGTCGATATATGTACTTTGAATTAGGCCGAGAAGCCTTCTAGATCTATCTATATAGATCTTTATACCAAGTATGTATGCTGCATCTCCTAAGTCCTTCATTTCAAAGCACTTTCCTAGCCAATCTTTAACAGATTGCAAAGTAGGAATGTCGTTTCCAATGATTAGTATGTCATCTACATACAAGACCAGAAATACTACAGAACTCTCACTAACCTTCTTGTAAACACAAGGCTCATCTTCATTCTTGATGAAGCCAAACTATTTGACTGCGTCATCAAAACGTCGATTCCGAGTCCTAGAAGCTTGCTTTAATCCATAAATGGATCTTTGCAGCTTACAGACTTTGTTGGCATTCTCTGGATCCTCAAAACCCTCTGGTTGTGTCATGTACACATCCTCGAGGAGGTTCCCATAAAGGAACGCTGTTTTGACATCCATCTGCCAAATCTCATAGTCATAGTATGCTGCAATAGCAAGTAGGATTCGAATAGATTTAGTCATGGCCACTGGTGAAAAGGTCTCATCATAGTCAATACCATGAATCTGTCTATACCCTTTGGCTACCAATCGCCCCTTATAGGAAACTCCCTTGCCATCCATGTCGGTCTTCTTCTTGAAGACCCACTTGCACCCTGTTGGTCGAGCCCCTTCGGATGGTTCCACCAAAGTCCATACTTTGTTGGTGTACATGGAATCCATTTCGGATCTCATGGCTTCTAGCCACTTCTTAGAGTTTGGGCCTTTCATGGCCTCTCCGTAGTTCGCAGGTTCATCATCCATAAGTGGTACATCATCGGGCTCAGTCACGAGAAGTCCATACTTCTCTGGCTCATGACACACTCTTCTTGATCTACGGAGTTCCTGTGTTACCTGAAAAGGTTCTTCCACAACTGCTTGCAGTGCCTGTTCATGTTCCATCATCGATTCAGTGATTTGTGGTTCTTGAATTTCTTCAAGTTCTACAGCTCTCCCACTTGCTTTGTTAGAGACAAGCTCTCTTTCTAGAAACACGCCGGTCTGAGCAACAAACACTTCGTTCTCGGTGGGATTGTAGAAATAATATCCTTTAGTTTCCTTAGGATATCCCACAAATTTACACTTATCTGCTTTGGGCCCGAGTTTGTCTGTTTGTAAACGTTTTACATAGACATCGCAGCCCCACATCCTCATAAACGACACTATGGGACGCTTCCCAGTCCATATCTCATATGGTGTCTTCACGACTGATTTGGATGGAATGCGGTTAATGGTAAATGTTGTCGTCATTAGTGCATGTCCCCGAATGTGATGAAGTAGGTATAACCACCTCTGGAAGACGTGGGGAATGGTCTACATACATCGGTATGTATGAGTGCAAACAACTCACTAGTCCTCTCTCCTTTCTTATTGAAAAGGGACTTTGTCATTTTTCCTAGATATGCGTTTCTCATTTATATGGCGTAAACGACAGTGCCATAGATATGTAGGATTTAAATCATTAGTTTTAATCCTTTTAGTATTTATGTTATAGATTGGACTATTTAGATCAAGGATATACAATCCATTAGACAAATGCACACTACAATAGTGCTTACTATCAAAATAAATGGAGCAACACTTTTCCTTTATTTAAATAGAAAAACCCTTCTCGTCCAAACAAGAAATTGAAATAATGTTTTAGTTCATAGCAGGCACATAAAAGCAATTGTCTAATTCTAAAATAAGCCCAGAAAGCAAAGATATCTCATAAACGCCTACAGCTAATGCAGCACCTCTTGCTCCATTCCCGACGCGCAGATCTATCTCCCCTTTACTCAATCTTCTACTTCTTTTCAAATCCTGCACATTTCGACAAATGTGAGAACCACATCCAGTATCCAATACCCAAGATGAAGAAATAGAAATATTGACGTCTATAACAAAAATACTTGGTGGTGGTGAAATCAATATTCCAAGCCTCTTATCCTCCAGATATTTAGGGCAATTCCTCCTCTAGACCCAGCTGGCTGCAGTAGTGACACTCACCTTTAGCCACGCCTCCACTAGGATTTAGGGCTTCCTTGGATTTCGCAACTTTCTTGTGCTTTCCTTTGGAAGTTGAGACAACTCCTTTGCCCTTCTTCCTATGCACCATCATTATGGCCTTGCCCTTGCCTTTGTTGACGCTATGTTCCGCTGTCTTTAGCATGTTCAATAAATCTGGCAGAGTCTTGCTGATCTCGTTCATATTATAGTTCATAATGAACTGATTATAACTTTCAGGCAACGATTGCAAGACAAGATCAGTTGCCAGATCTTGGCCAAGTGGAAATCCCAGTCTCTCAAGGTTCTCTATGTACCCGATCATTCGGAGCACATGAGGCCCTACTGGATTTCCCTCAGCAAGACTACTCTTGAATAATGCTTTAGACACCTCATAGCGCTCATGCCTTGCCTGTTCCTGAAACAATTGTTTCAAGTGTATGATCATATCATAGGCTTCCATATTCTCGTGATGTTTCTGAAGCTCATGAGTCATGGTGCAAAGCATGAGGCAAGTCACGTCATTAGAATCATCAATATGTTTCTGACGTGCCCTAAAATCCGCTAGAACAGACTCATCTTGTGGTGGGGCTGGAATTGGAGTGTACAAGAAGTACAACTTCTTTTCTTTCTTAAGGACTATACTTAAGTTTCTGTACCAGTCAAGGAAATTCGTTCCAGACAGTTTATCCTTCTCAAGGACAGATCGTAGGGATGAAGTCGATGCGTTGTTGTTTGCCATTTGGAATTCTACAAAACGAGAAATGTGCAATTTTAGTATTTTTAACACTTTAACTATATTCAACAATGGCTAGATCATCAAATATAGCTCCCACTATTTTTCTCGGATTAATAGCCCTCGTCATTAATGCGGAAAATATCATTATATTTTCTAGTAGGTCCAAGATTCCTTTTTCATTTCTTCTTGAGCTTGCTTGGCAAGTCACCCAAGAATAGGTTATTTAGGTAGGAACCATTCCAATTGCATACCATGCAACTCTTGGTCCAATTAGGTAAATAACTCTTTATTCTTTATCCCATGGATAACTCCTAATTGTCATGCCTCTGGGCTCATCAATCCAATTGAATCTTACCCAGTTGCGTCCAACCTCTTGCTTCAACATACACACATTACTAGCTTGTATCGTCCGCAACACACCATGGTAAATTAAAATCGCCTTGCTTTGGCATGCCCGAATTTTAATGAACCCTGATCACGAAGGGTGTTTTGGCAAGAGAAGGCAAAACGCAATATTTAATTGAGAGATTTTTCTTAATTTGGTTGGTTGATCTAATCAACATGATCTATTTATTTGGATTGGGCAATCTAAAATAAAAGACCAACCTTGTTTATTATTATCTTGTTAACGTTTTGCTAGTATCGCCATACACACAAAAATAAATAACAAGACATAAATAATAAACATCCACAAAAAAAAAATGTGACATGGATATGGCCCCTAGACTAATGATATTATCAAGCCAATAATAATATCCAATTTCCCTAAAGTGACAAGCTCGTCTCCATGTGCTCCACCATAGCCACACGCCTAGGGGGAGTCTTCTTTGTCTTTTGGCTTCTTAATCCTCCGGTCTTCTTCTCCATGCTCTTGGCTATCATCTAAATATTTCTAATTCTAGCCTAACATCTAGAACAAATAAATAAATAAAAGCCTCACATGTGGAGGAGAAAAGACGACTCGCATTCCGTAAAACCTAATTAATTATTACATTAATTTGATCAGCTCGCAGGCCGTAAACAAAACCACAAAGCAATAAACATCCACAATCCTAGGCCATATCCATCCACCATGCAACAAAGCACATAATACAGTTAAAACCAATTTTTAACGCGCTTGTTTAATTTTAATTGAATTGGGTAATTAGGGTTACAACGGTCCAAGGAGTCCATCCTAAGCCTAGGCCAAACCCCAAGGACCGCCGCCCGCCACTAGGCCCGGCCCAAGGCCGGCCGCCCCATGTGGCCCGCGGACTTTGCTTGGCGCGCAAGGAAGGGGGCGGACGGCTAGGGTTTCGGCCCTAGCCTCCTTCCCTTCTTCCTTGTTGCCCAAGCATGGTTGTTTCCTAATGGATGTTTCCATAAATTTGTTTCCATAATTGAAAACTCATTTTCAACTATGTGCCCATGAACCCTAATTTTTAAAAAACCCAATAATTCACATCCTATGTGATTAAACTCACCAATTCTAACATCCAATGTTAAATTAGATCTTGTTTATATTGAATCAAATTCAATTTGCATCTACTATGCCAATTATTTTCAGTTTTCGCGTAATAACAATAATACGGTGTATAAACTGAAATCGTAACACATAAAATCATGTTATGCTCTACAACCTGGCTCTGATACCATTGTTGGGTTTTGACATAGGTAACGCAGCGGAATAAAAAAATGTAATCCTACTCAAAGCCCACCACGGATCGCCACGAAGAGATATCATAACATGATAAGGGACATAGTATTGTGTACCTTTTGGTTTGAAAGATCACACGAAGTGTTGGGTTTTGATTCATGGATGCGCAACGGAAACAAAATAAACCATGCAAAACCCTCCAAGGATCACAAGTCAAGAGACATAACGATGGTAAAGGAAGAAATCAATAACACAACGTAGGGTTCTCCTTTGATGACTTCAAACGCGAATTGTGTCACGTTCTCTATGGTTGATCCACGCCTAGAGTTGAATACTAGATCTCCCAATTCCTTGGTGCTAGCCCGAAAGAGGAAGAGGAAGAAAGATCACGCAAAACGAGACCAAAAGGGGCTCTCGGCCTCCTTGTGGCCGACGGGGAGGGGCGGCGGGCTAGGGGGGCGTTCGGCTCCTCTAGCTTGTTGCTCTCTCTCCTTTTGTTCTCTCCCACTCTTGTTATGTTCAATAATGAGCATAAGTTGTGGAGGGAAGGAAGGAAGGTCCTTTCTATAGTCCAACAACTCCTTGCCAACTACCTGAAGGACTTATTCTAGTCCTACTTAAATTCAATTTAGTCCCTTCCTTGCAAATTAGTCCCTACTAAGTTTGCAAGGTTTTGCAAAGTGATCCTTCTAATTAATTAATCCAATTAATTAATTCCCAAATCTAGGTCAACTCTATATAGCGTGTGACCCCATAGGTTCTATCTGGTTGGTAGCAACTATTTGCTAATATGGAGCGGTTTCTAGCAAAACATCCATTCTAGCCAACTAATAGAATAGTCATCTTGACAACATTTGTACAAGTAATTGTCTCATCCCTTTGTCTCTATATCCGAATTGGACACGAGACATACAAGTCACACTCGTATATCCATCCATAGTTTCTCGATCCATGGGAATAGCCTTATTCGTGCAAATAACATCAATATCCCATATTGATTTATTTGAGTCTGGCCAGACATTCTATAAGCACTATTCCTGAGTGGCCTAGGATATTTGCTCCCGTTATGTGGGAGGGACAAATTATATCTACGTCTACTACGATCTCTAAGCTTGCTTCTTATTTTATCCAGTACACGCCTTTATAACTACCCAGTTACGGTGTAGCGTTTAACGCTACCAAAATCACAATAATCCACAACAAGAATATCTAGTGACTTCAAGTCTAAGTATGACAATACCATTGCACCGCGAGAAGCGCTTGTGACTCAACATAACGTGTATGTAGCCTTCTCGGAGATGGGTCAATCCAGTGCGTCATTACCCCTAATGCACACCTATGTGTTGGATCATGATATCTCCATATCAATCCAACCCCATACTAGTCTATAGATGATTGTCCCATTAAGCATTATATTGGACTAGGGATATTTAAGATAAACAACACAATTTTAAATCTAAGGAATTCATTATATTAAATATCCAATAAATAATAAATGAATTCCTAGCCACAAACAAATTCATACTAAACTAGATTGCCTCTAGGGCATCTATTCCAACACGAAGAATGATGTCCTCGTCTCTACGGTTGATCCACGTCTAGAGGAAAGATCTAGATTCTTCCTTCAACAAGTGCTAGCTTGAACCGGAGGAAAAGGGAAGAAGGAATCAAGCAACGAGGTGACAAAAGGAGGGTTTCGGCCTCCTCTTTTGCGCCGACGGGAACGGCGGGCGGACGGCCTAGGGGCGTGCGCCTCTAGGCTTTGTCTTGCTCTCTCTTTTTCTCTCTCCCACTCTCTTGTGTTATGTCTAATAACATTAGTTGTAGGAAGGAAGCTAGAGCCTCCTTTATATACTCCAACAACTCCTTGTTTCCATAAAGGTCCTTCCTAGTTTTACATGAACTTGAATTGGTCCCTTCCTTCAAATTAGTCTGTTGAGTCAAGATCCCTGAATGTGTTTTTGGTTGGTAATTGTTTTGAGTGATGAAAGACAAAAGACCAAGAAATAAGCAGCAAAGCATTTCAGTTATCTCAAGGTCTTGAGATATTGAATGAACTTCAAAGCCTTGAGTTATTCTATTCTGTTATATGTTCTAACAATTCTGTGCTGCAGATTGAATATCTAGTTATGAAAATCAGTGGTTTACTGCATATACTTATGGTTTACACTATTTCAATATCTAACACAATTGCAGATGATCAGAACAGGAAGAATCAAAGTAATCTGGGTTTAACTTTGAAATTGTGTGAAGGAGGTTCAGAGCTCCAAGGCCTTGAGATGGCCTTGAGCTGCTGACAGTTTTTACAGAACTTAGTTGATTCTTTCTTGCAGGTTGTGATTCTTAGTATTGTGTTTATTTACTCATTTCTAAGTGTCCTAAACTTGTTTTTCATGATTTATATGTTTTAGAAGATATACAGGTTATTGTTCTAAGTATGTTAAACAGTTTTATCAGAAACTGTATAACCAAACAGTCATAGCACTGTTATCTTTCTGGATTTTGTTGTTGCTGTGTTTCAATGCTGTTGCAGGGTTGTTAAACGTGCAGGATCAATCTCAACAAACTCCAACGGATATCCACTTGAAGCTGTTTGAATTTCAGTTGAAAACAGAAGGAGGATTTGTAGGAACTGAGATCCTAAAATCTCTCAATCAGTTGCAGCTGTGGATAAAAGAGACTGGTTTGAATTTTGAAGAATAGAGAGGCTTGCAGAATACTCATAGAGGTGTGACAAAATCGTGGGAGATCATTCATTCAAACACACAATCATTCAAGCTTCATTCCAGATTCCTGAAGATCAAATCAATCCAGTTTTCCAGAAGAACACATTCAGGCTTCAACAGCTTATCTTCATACTGTGTTCTTCACTTGTACTTCTATCTGTGTATCTTTAGATTATCTTAAACCTCACTTAACCTAGTGATTGGTTGTTCAAGTGAACAACAAGAGGTTCTTGTTAGCTCAACAGTCAGTAGCTGGAACTAGATAGAAATAGTCAGTGATCCCGACAAACCTCTTGTGCCCAATATCTTATATCGTACTTTCCCTTTGTCTCTATATCCGGATTGGACACGAGACATAAATAGTCACACCCGTATATCCAAATCATAGTTCCTCGATCCTGGGAATATGCTTATGCGAGCAGATAACATCAATATCTCCATATTGATTTATCTGAGTCTGGCCAGACATTCAATAAGCCTCATCCCTTGAGTGGCCGTGGATATTTACTCCCATTATGTGGGAGGGAAAAATCCTATCTACATCACTACGATCTCTAAGCTTGCTTCCTATCATGCCCGATAACTACCTTTATGATTACCCAGTTACGGTGTAACGTTTGATAACATCAAAGCACGTTATTCAACAACTAGAGTATCTAGTGACTTTAAGTCTAAGGATTGCAATTATATTAGCACTACGAGAAGCGATTGTGACTTTAACATAATCTAATGTATCCTTCTCGTTGTGGGTCAATCCAGTATGCCATTACCCTTAATGCATACCCATGTGTTAGACTTGATATCTCCATATCAATCTACCCACATACTAGTCTATATTTGATCGTCCTATTAATCAATATAGTGGACTAGGTATATTTAAGATAAACAACACATTGTATCTAAGGACTTCATTATATTAAATATCACAATATATAATAAATGAATATTCTAGCCAAAAAATGTTCTTACTAAATATACGATTGCCTCTAGGGCATCTATTCCAACAGGAGATGAAAGGGTTTAAATATCCCTCGGAGACTGAAGAGTCGTGACTGATGACGACTGCTGAATGACCGCAACGCTTCGATAACCGGCAGAATGAATTACCAATCAATAGCTCTGAGTTATCTTTGCCTCGAAAACCAGCAAAAAATTGTGCTGGCGTCTTACTGACTTCACAGTGGCCATGGTTCGTCAGAGGCTAAACGGCGCTTCTAAACCCTAGGAAATCATGTCTATGCCCGGGGGCTAAGGATTTGAGTTTTATTCAAAACGGTACGAGGATCTGCGTGGGGACCAGGTTTTACGCGACTGCAAGGAAAACGCGCGCGTGACATTCGCGCAAAAGGGGGCTAATGTAGATAGTGCTTTTCAGACAGAAGGATCAAAGCCACGTGGCATCCATCCAGCACACCTAGCTGTGCTCCATGTACACCGGATAACTACCTATGCTTATCCACTTTGGGGCTGCGAGACAGGGCCCTCGCGTACGAATAACACGGAACTTGTAGGGACTTAGTGGATTGGAGGCTAGAGTAAGGCCCGTCGCACGAGAGCGACAACCAAACTCGCGCGCGACCTCTGGTGACAGACTGAGAGGTTTAAGGCTCGTGCATCCCATAAATGCGGACGATCTCATAACAGTCTCCAATATATGCGGGGAGGTGCATAACGGTCCCTATATATATGGTCGAACGTGTCGTTACAGGGGCTATCATTAAGCCGCCATGTATGGTGCATTAACCCCCACAACGGTCACTGTCCTTCTATATATAGGATCGTTATCCCTCCATTATACGTCTCTAATTTCTAATCTTTCTCTAATCCCTTGCCTACTGTCTCTCTCTCTAGAGCAGTTTCCATTGCTTACTCTCTCCCTACTCACACCCTACTCTTCCCCGTGTCTTACTTATAATCCCCTACTTGAAGTGCACACTTGGATCTCTCCTGAGGATTTAATTTTGCACACCCGTCTTTAAATTGAGATTGAGGGTGAGGCCTTTATGATTACCTAGAATGACGATGATGTGCCTCGGGCTGTATTCCTTGGCCTTGTCGTCCCATGCCTGTGATGAAAGGAAAGTAGATTTACAGAAAGTGTTGGAGTCTATGAGGGCCAACCATGTATGGAACTTGGTTGACTTGCCACATGGGCGCAAGAATATTGGAAACAATTGGGTTTTCAAGGTGAAGCGAATAGCATATGGAAGCATCGAAAGAAATAAGGTTGTCTTGGTAACGAAAGACTACACCTAGAGGAAGGGTGTGGACTACGATGAGAAATTCTCCTCAGTAGTATGGTTGTTGAGAATGGAGGCGAGTCGACGAGACATTCTCCTTAGTGATCTGGGTGGGGAGGATTGTAACGATTCACTCTTTTGTGGGAAGTAGTAGCGAATATGGACCTTAAAAATCCATCAAATGGGTGCATCGACTACATTTATCAATGAAGAAATCTAAGAGGAGATCAATATGACTCAACCAGAGGCTTTTGAGGTGAAAGATCAAAAGAACAACGAACTTTGGACATGAAACCCCCTCGCAGTTTTGACTCGCTGACACTTAGCTACATGCAGTATTAATTTTACCCCTTATCGCCTCTTCAGTTTGTAAAATTATGACACTTAGGTCAAAATGGACTAACACCGTTAACTTCTGTTAAATAAATATGAAGAAGAAAAATTAGAAAAAATAAAAATAAAAGAAAAGGATAAATAAAATGGAAGAGAGAAAAACGGAAGAAGAAAGAAAAACAAACGACAAAATACCATATTGTCCCTTTTCAAGTATTAAAGATACTAAATTCCACCTATGTATCTAACGGAAGTTAACGGTGTTAGTTTATTTTTATTCAAGAATTGCAATTTTACAAACTGCAGAGACGATAAGTGGTAAAACCAATGCTGCGTGTAGCTAAGTGTCAGCGAGGCAAAATTGCAAGGTGGTTTTCAGTCAAAAGTTCGAAAAAAATGTGCAAACTGATTAAGTCCATTTACGGTCTTAAACCTTCCTCTAAACAGTGGTATTCGATATTTCATAAGGACAATATTTACTATTTACGATGATTGATGAAGATCACTCCACGTATGTCAAGCGCTCTAGGAGAACGTTCATGATTTTTTCATTTTATGTAGATGACATACGATTGGCTAGTAATGATTAGGGATTGTTCGTATCAACTAAGGGGTAGTTATTCTCTCAATCTACGATGAAGGATAATGTTGAGGCAAGATACATTCTCTTTCAGTGAAAGAGACTTCTTGCAGTGTCCCTATAGAAAACATTAAGAAGATACTCATAAGTTTCCATATATTTGACTCAAAATTTTACAACACTCTTGTAGCTCATGGCGAAGCTTTAACCCAAGATATGTGCCCTACAACAACACAAGAGGTAGATCACATGACTAATGTATCTGTTGCAAGTACAGTTGGGAGTCTTGTGTATACTATTGTGTGTACTAGACCTGACTTATGCTATGCAGTTGGATTAGTTAGCAGGTTTCAGGAAAATACCAGTTTAGGACACTAGAAGGAAATCAAGATGTTACTCATATATCTCAAAGGGACCATGGATCACGTGTTGATCTATCGAAGTTTGGAATTTTGATTTCTCACATACAGTGATGCTGACTAGGGTTGGGATCTAGACTCAAGCAAATCCTCCCCACGATTTGTTTTCATGCTTGGGCGAGGCCATTACATGGAATAACAATATGTAGTATTGCATCTCTTTGTCGAGGATGGAGATGGGGTACATTTCATGTTCTGCCAAGGGGCATGAATGCATTTGGTTGGAAACGTTTTTGGCCAACTAGGGCGTTGTCACAAAACTTATTAACTTTTTTTGGGATAGTATGACGACCATAGCATGAGATGAGGACCCAAAGCACCACGGTAAAGCCAAACACATAGGAATAAGGTACATTTCATCAAGAATATTGTAGCTACCTAGAGAGTTCCTGTTGGAGTATAACCCTATGAGCCAAATTGGGCTCATCCCATTCCTAAACACTTATGAGAATTCTCTTTCTGGGTCATGTTAGGGATATGTGACTTGGTTGTTGGTGACCGTCAATGTGATTGATGAATAGTTGAGACATATACATTTGGATTTTAATTGATTTTGCTTGGTTATAATGCATGTTATGTTGTTCACTACGTGTGTGATATGTTGTATTTCCTTTACTAACATTAAACATGTCTCGTAGACATAGAGATTGACTCACTCACACAAGCTATTTCCTTTGGTCGCACAGACGGTGAGCAAAGATGATACTGATTAATCGTTATGCAAGATATTGACTTGATGGATTTAATTGTCGCCTTGGATAGATGCCAGGATGAGGGTAGCTCATAAGAGCCCAAAACACGGTGATTCCCATAAACCATGTAAGTCTGTGGAAAATATAGATACGAGAACTGAGTTTGGGGCGCATTTTCCGGCGACATTTCAATGCTCGGGTTAGGGGCCAGAGGGTGATTATACTATAATCTATTTAGTGATCCTTATGAGATAGGACGTGCGCTCCAGTTGATTTTAAACATTATGGAGTGTATTTCTATAAGAACTTGCTATGACGTAAATGGTGAGTGGAGCAGTCCCATGGCTCCCCATCGTGTGGGCCTCGTCGATCATCCGAGTATGATTTGACACTGTATACCCTGATTACTCTGGCATGTGTCGTGAAGTGTCGAGTTGATGGTGATAATTTTTCATGCAACCTAATGATCAAAGATGATTCGACCTCCCTAAAAGCGCTAGTAAAGAAGCCGACCCTAAATCTAACGACGCACTGGCGAGGGGATTATTCTCATCCCATGCGAGGTAATGAAAGTTTTGAGTAACGTGGTAGTACGCTGGATTCATTCGAACATTGTATATGTCACTAGATATGCTAATGGTCTATAGGATGGCAATTGATGGAGTCTTGGGCATACGGGAGTTATACACTATACTTTTTAGAGACTAAGCCTTCATGTGCTTGTTCATGACGAGTTTAGTGTACGGATCTCCCGAAATGCAGGTACTCTCAGCAATCGCGAGACACGGTCGCACATAATCCTGTAACCATGTAAGTCTGTGGAAAATCCATATGCGAGAACAAATTTTTAGGCGCATTCGCTGGTGCACGGGTTAGGTGCCAGAATGTGACTAAACTAGAATATGCACATTGGTCGTTATGAGATAACATGTGAGCTGTAGTATGAGTTTAAACACTATGACGTGTATTTATATAAATACGTGCTAAATAGCGGCATGACGTGGTGAGTGGAGCAGTCCCATGGCTCCTTACCCTATGAGCTGCGTCAATCATCCGAGTATTATTAACACTGTATATCATTATTACTCTTGACTTTCTCCTGAAGTGAAAGGTGTCGGTACATCTTTGGCATGCCACCTACAGGTTATGGTTGATTCAGCCTTCTAGACACCGATGGAAACACATTCGATCCAAAATCAAATGACACAAGGGCGAGGGAAAGATTATCATTGCATGACGCTATGCTTACTCATTTTTCTGTGTTGTGTGCGACCCATGTGAGGTAATTCAAACTTTGATTAAAACAATAGTACTTTAGATAAATTCGAGCATGGCCTATATGACTAGATATGTCCGCGTCTATATGTTGGCAATTTATGTAGTCTGGGGCATACGAGAGTTGGACATGCGTTAATTTTTGGAGTTTGAGGCTTTCTACGTTGGCTCATGACGTGTTTGGGGAATGGTTCTCCCAAAATGAAGGTACTCTCAGCAGTCGCACGACACGGTCGCACATAATCCGTGTCAATGGCCGTTGGAGATTGATAAAATTGATAGAGTTGTGCGCAGCCCCATGATCGAGTTAGAGATGTTAGATTTATTACATGATGTGTCCATGGGTACTGCATTGTAATTTCTATAAACCTAAGGGGGTTAACATCACAAACCCTAGAGGGGGTTAAACAGAAAAGAGGTAGAAACTTAGTCTATAAAAACTTGAACACAAATTATGCACATTAGAACAATGTTTCTCTCTACTTATTTCTCTCTCACGCAACCCAGGAGCGGGACATGTTGTGAAAATCAATGATCGCTCAAAAGGTATGTGTTTCCGCTGAGAGCTGAAGCGCATAACATCAACGCCAAATATCCGGAACATCGTTCGATAAACGATCACACTACAAACGGTAAACATAACCGCTTCCGCTATTAGTATCATGCAATGATTTACTTGTAAAATCCCAACATTACCTCTTCATTTGTCAAAGACATATAGATCAGCCGATTGAATTTTCTTTCCCATGTCGTCCTATTCCTATTCGCCTGAGTTTTATCCCAGAACTTGATGCTTAACGGACTTTGTAAACGAACACATTACTCCACGTGCGTGGTCATCAGAGTAAAAGCAAGCGTGACATGCATAAGTGCTTATTTTTTTCACACGTTAACAAAAGAACAAATCCTTGAAAAATTATTCCCTCCGTTCCAAAATGTTTGTCTAGTTTTTCCGTCTTGCCTTGTCTTAAAGTTTTGTCTTTTTTTAAGAACACAATCACTTCTTTAAGAACACAATCACTGTTGCATTGATAAGCAAGATGTTGTAAAACGATAATTGAGAGAAAGACTGAAAATAATGAGAGACAAGTGTAGGGATAATAATACTGAGATCAATGTTATTCTCCAACTCTAATCCTCTTTATATAGGTATTATGATGGGCTAATGGGCCAATAACAATATAAAAAGGGGTTTACAATATGTGGTCGACATTTACCAATAAACAAGTCCAATACTTTATAACATAAGAGTAATTTTAGTATTGCTTGATTTTTTTATATCTTTTTTCACTACCGTAATATGTGTAAAAATGTCAAACAATATAAACAAAATTGGGTGGAGGGAGCAGTTAATTCTTCTACTGTACGGTAGTCATAACTCATTAGCTTCTTTGTATCTCCTTACTTGAAGAATGATTAAAAAGTCTCTAAAAAAACCGAGTCTTGTAACCGAAATTTTACTTGTAAATTATTGTAGAGATGTGTCTCTCACACCAATTGAAAGAACACGCCTCCAAAGAGGGAGGAGGAAAGAGAAGAGGCTGCTAGTCTTCGTATACACCTCCTCAACTACTCTTTTTATTAATCAATTATAGAATTAAATGTTTCTCAAAAAAATTATAAAATTAAATATTTAACTAGGACTTTGGCAAAAGACGACTTTTATTTTATTCATTATAGACTTGTCCACGAACTAAAGTATCAATCCACCATACGATAAAAGAGACTGTAGCAAGGAAGAACGCATCACGGACAAAATCAAGCAACCACGACTAATAAACAATTACTGTTTTTAGGTTTTTTAATTATGGTGTCCCAATTATATTTTTTGATAAATGAGGATAAACTGTCACCTCCATAATTGTAATTGTCCATAAGGCCTTAGGAACCGACGTATACTAAGGAATATTGGCTAGAACAATGTCATCTCAATGATCAAAACTGCCGCCATCCTCAATTATTTCCTCACTTCAGTTATAACCACAAACCTCGTACTAATTGTTTTATGCCACAAGATACCACTCCGTCCCAGCTCTTTCTACCCAAACTGACTTTTTGACTCGTATCTGGGTCACTTTGACCCGGCGATTTGGATAGCAAAATAATATGATTTTTTAATAATTTTTTTCACCGTATAATAGAGAAACTTTTAATCTACAACACCATGAAAAAAATATCGAAAAATTACATCGGTCTGCTATTCAAATCAACGGGTCAAAGTGACCAAGTGAATAGTGACAAAAGTTAGTTTGGGTAGAAAGAGCTGGGACGGAGTGATATTCATGAATGGCTGGTTTTGTTATAATGTTTAGTAACTTTTTAGTCAGACTTTTTACTGTCCTAAAAAAATTTGTAATAAAGAAGTTGATAAAATATTAGAAAGAGCGAATGACGAAGAAGAACTGGGGTATCTAGCTTTTTTCGTAATCCTCAAAGACAACACGAGTTATTGGTAGAGGAAAACTATAGAAAACCCGATGTTGCTAATCGCAGCCAATGCATCTATTAAGCATATTGCCCTGATGATCAGAGAAAAAGATATCGTCAAAAACAGAAGGTGGCGCCGAATTGAATTGAGGCATTTTTTAGAGCAGCATAAATCAACAAACAGAAAGAAAAAATCGTGAAAGAAACTCTCTAGGGTTCATAACAGATTCCATGTTTTCTGAAAAAAAACTCAATAATTAATCGATTTCCGAAATCACTCCACAAGTCGGACTTTATTCGCTGAAAAGCTTAATTCTGCTGGCACAAATTCAAAAATTATTCTAAATAAAGTTCCAAATAAAAATATTAATTAAAAAAAGATTCATTCAACTCTAATTTAAAATGAGATCCTGATCAACAACGGAAATAATACTTAAAAAAAAAAAAAAAAAAAAAAAAAAATTGATTGCCTTTAAACGGACGAATTTGGTCAAATCAGGGTGGTGTTCGTGACATGCTCACGAGTTCTTTTTAGAACGTCGTTTCTGATCAAAATAATTCATGACCTCACTCGAATCTTAAAGCATTCAATTCTGTCTCTGATTGTGCGTCTGGACCGAAACAGTTTATGTTAAGCTGACGCACAACTCCGCCAAACTCATCATGCATCAGTTACCCCTCTTCAAAATAACTTGTCCTCGATTTCAATATAAATACGCTCCACCAAGAACGTATCAGAATAGCAGTATGGCAACTTGAGGGGAAAAACTTAGATTCTCTTAATTCGATTCTCACCACTTCATCTTCAACTTGATTAGAGATATTTTATGGACAAACTAATGAACATGAGTCTCAATTCACCTGGTAGATCAGAAAATTTAAAGTATGCTCTTCATCCTCCACAATCGATGATGCATCATCAATTAAGCATCCATCTTCGTCTCCATAAACATAATAAACCGGTGGTATATTCTAATCCACATAACTATCAGTTCAATTTGAAATATGCTTATAAAAAATTGCATCCCCATAAATATGCTCAACTATGTACCGGAATAATCTGACACATCAATCTTCAACCTTGATGTTCCATAACGCTCGCTCTAACCACCAGAATCACCATTGTAGCGGATCTCGAACACGAGTCGCGAGTCACGATCAAAGGTCTTGCACTTCTTGAATTCGCGTGCTGCCAAGTGTTGAGTTATATTTACAATTACTATAAATGCAGCACCACCAAGTGTTGGGTCAGTTCTGCAATGTGCCTTTGCAGATCTTGTGGACGTTATGTAACACCTTGCAAATTTCTATAGGGGTCAAATTGTAATATTTTGAAATTTTTTGTCATCTGTGTAATATCATGCTCAACAGTATTCCTGACATCTGGTAAGAGGAGAGTGTTAGAGCTGTAACTTCAAGTTGTGGGGAAGTTATGCAATTACTAAAAATACAAGGGCCATTGTGTAAGCTTTTTAAAAGTTGAGCTATTTGATAATACTAGTACTATGGAGGCACTTATTTATTAATGCAAAAAATTGGGGTGAGAATACTAGTACTATGGAGGCACTTATTGATTAATGCAAAAAATTGGGGTGGAAGTGATCTAATTCCTTTAAAATCCTATAAATTTA
Source organism: Linanthus parryae (assembly GCA_023055425.1). NCBI lineage: Eukaryota > Viridiplantae > Streptophyta > Magnoliopsida > Ericales > Polemoniaceae > Linanthus > Linanthus parryae. The sequence continues at coordinate 46,480,247 of JALGPY010000007.1, read as the reverse complement.
CCCGAACTTTTTGAAAATTCAATTTTCACGCCTTTGTTTATGACTTACAATTGGCAATAGGTCAAGCATTATTTTTCCACCTCATGAATGAGGTGGTAGGATCTCAATTCAGCCACCAACCAGCTGAAATCACATTTTCCCTCTATTCTCCATCATCCTCTTCATCTCCACCATGAAACCACCATGAAAACCACCACTACAGCAACTCCACCACCACTTCTTCTTTCCCTGAGCTACTAAGTAGCCCCTCATACGAGGATCAAAATCCACAATACAATTAAGCAACCCAGGGTGTGTGTAATCGGGAATTCACGTGAGATTCTCAAGAACCATAGTTTGGGTTTGAGTCAAATTCTCCTTACTCTATTCAAATTGATGCAAACTAGTTGTAGTTTCTTGTTCCTCAGATCTAGGCGAGCACGAGAAGCACCAGAACACGCCGTAACTCGCCAAGAAAAGGAGCTCGCCGGTTTTTGGGTTCATGTTGCCGCCAGAAAATGCCATGGATATCGAAAAATTTGAAAAAACGGTAAAACCTGTATCTCTTCTTAATTCTTGCTGGAACTCGCATGAGCATGATCCCAATAATGTCTATATTGCATCTGTGACAATCAAAATTGCCCAGAAATCACTTTAAGTGGAGTTTAATATGTGTGTTTCTTATTTTTACAACGGGCTTTTATACCCTATAAACGCCACGATATCTCCCTCAAATCACAGCCAAATCACTTGGGGTTTTCCTCTCTATAATCCTGGGATGTTTGGCTACAGATTTCATGTTGTAATATGCTCCTAATTCCAACCCTAAATAGTATGAAAATCAACCTGAAGTTACTGAAAGTATGTTGTTCTTGTTGGTGTTCTTGAGTTCTGTGTTTTTTGCCAACTTTGAATTATTGTTTCTCTCTCCGTGGTTGCTATTTTGAGCTGATTCTTCTTCCTGTGTGTGCTACAACTATAGCTCTACAATCTGGGTCGATGAATTTTTCCAATACAATCTGTATATGTCTCAATTCGTAGCTCAAAGTTGCTGCAAAATGAGCTTTAGCATGTAATTGCTTGAACTATGACTATGGAATTAGGCTTGATTTCTCCTAAATTTGATTTGCTATTTCTTTCTGAATGCTTCAAATCACCAACAGCTTGAATATGATCTGAGTTTAACCCTCTTCAAACCCCTACTTACAGATTCCCCAACTTCCTTCTAGTTTAGTTAAAATTAGACATGAAGTAGACTGTTTGAACTAGTTTCACTCAAACTTCTACCTCCTAAATTGTCATTCCAATGACTATTCTAGCTTTCCCACTCTTGAAAAAAGTTTTTCAAAATATTATTCTGAATCTTTAGGCCAAATTTTATCAATTTGAACTTCTGAAAAACTTTGCATTGACCAAACTGTATAACAAGGGCAAAGTAGTAATTTTGTATAAATGTTGTGTAAATTCGAAATCAATGTCTTGGAGTTATTTACATGTCTTACATATATAATTATAGTCTTAATGAGCTATCGTTGGCTAATGTTGACTAAGTCATTGTTTGGGTCTTTCTACAATTTTAGTTAAACTTCAGGGGCTTATTGACAAATAACCAAAACGTGGGGAATCTTTACCATGAACTAACTAGTGACTATGATTTATTTGAGACTAGTAAGTTAAGCATCTACGGAAGTCTTCATGCCAGTCTGGGCTCCTCAAACTATCATGTTGGAATGATCAACTCAATCAAAACTCTAGTATTATGAGTGAGGGGTAAAACAGTAATGCATAGTTTCTTCAGTGAAACACTCAAATATTGATGCGCGGCATGACCTCATGTCTCTATGACTGTTCATATGACATCTAGAATTTAATTGTCTCCATCAAGACTTAAATATGACTAATCAGACTGTAACGCGGGCTAAAGTTCAAATTAATCTAACTTCAAGGACTTGAGAGAAGATAACAAGAACTTGTTAGCCAATTTTAAAGAGGAAAATCTATGACTTAAGAGACTTATGAGACTTGTCGATTGGGCATAACTGAGGGGGCAGGACCGGTCAGGGTCTGATAAGACAGAGACTTTAGGGGCTAAATAGTCATTCTGGGCTATGCATCTATGATGCTACCGCATATGGATTGTAACTCACTAGTGATAAAGTGTACTGATCAGTAAATGTACATATGTATGTGTAGAGGTTTTCGGGATAGACAATCAGCAACACTGATCAAGTGTACTAGGCAGACTACCATGTAAGCATATGAATGCTTACTTTCTATTGATGAGTGTCGAATTAGATATATGTATGTGTCTATGAAAGGATGTACATGAATCATTGAATGACTAAAGGCATATCATGGAAATCTATATATGCACATAAAACATGTGAGTAAGGATGTAATATACTTGGTTGAGAATTTATTCTTGTTTACTCTACCTATGCATGGTCATTATAGTCTCCAGACATCTAGCTGCTGCGGTGGCGGACACACTTGGACGAGATGTGTAACTATATTATTACACAATAGCTGCTCCGATGGTTTATCCAAAATCATCTAGACTGTGAACCCTAACTTATATTCTATAAATAACTGACAATCAATCTCGCACATTCCTGAACTCGTCTACATGTCTGGTTGTCTTAGATATAGAACATTGGACTTTCTTATGGATATTTATATGTCAAATAATATATAGCATTTGCATACTCACGTATTTGCTAAAATAAGACGCAAATATCCACTTTATTAAGAATATTAATTTAACCATAAAATATGACTTTCTGAATACAATTCCCAACACGCTTGATAATCATGCAACAAACGCATGGCAGCAACGCTGCAAGAATCGCTTCCATCTCGACGTCCTTAACGGTCAATTTGTTCAAACCATCTTCCAAGGGACCAAAAAATATCTCCAAATGAGAGAGGCATTCACGGAAGAATTTTCGCCTACCATCTAACACCATTCTGGCTCTAATCCTAGTTGTCACCGTGTCTAACTTTTTCTGTGTGTAACTATTTTTTGTGAAGCACCAATGTTATGTACGTTATTGGTTTAGTTGTTTGTCTCACTTGTCGTTAGAGTTAGAAGAGAGAACAGAAAGGGACAAGGGAACTGCTTTGTGGACAAGAATGAAGGCTAGAATATGATTTTCATGTCCAACTACATGGCTGTAAATGTAAAACCCCCTAATTCCCCAGAGAGTTCTTAAGTTAAATAATCAAGTCTTTGGGGGCAAATTTGTAAATAGTTTGTCACGGCTTTAAATTTGGCATTTCGGAGTGTTAGCAATATTTGGAAGTTGTTAGAATGATTTTGAAGCACTATAAATGTTCGGGGTAGTAGTATAATTCTCCAAAAGTAAGTAGAACCCCTAATTCTAATTCCACCCTAAAGTTTGGAAAATTTTAAATTTCACCCCCGTAGTGCATGACCACCACATGTCATTCTTCTTGTGCATGTGTGCCACATGCCCCTTGAGGTTGCATTCTCTCCTCTTCCCTTCCTACTCTCTGAATTAGAATCAGTTTCATCAACAACACCATGACCTTCACCTTCTTCCTCCTCCCACAACAAAGAAACCACCATGGAACCACCACCACCAAGACTGCACCTCCTCCGTTCCTATCTCTCTCCCCGACCTGCTATGGTGGGAGATTACCCATGACTAGGGGAGTAAAAGCCCCAAGTAATTCTTCGATTGATGAAGTAACAAGGTCGGAAACCCGTTTCCAAGACGAAGAACACTAGCCCTTAATCTGTCAAATTCGCCTTCCTCGTTGTAATTCAGTGGTAATAAGCCCCATATTCTTGATCCTCATCTCTAGGCGAGCTCAAAGACACCAAGAACACGGGGTAACTCTCCGGATTCGCGACGAACCGCCGGAGTTTGCAGGTCTTGCCGCCGGAAAAGCGTGGACCGGCGGAAGAGAGGTAACTCTCCCGTTTCTTCGTCATTTTCAGCGATTCTCGCGTCTTTGTGATCCCCTGACCTTCTATAATCCTCCTAGGAATCTGTAATCAACCCATAAATTTATATGAGCGTCTTGAAGTGCCGGAAATCGAGCAACTGGCCGCCGGATTCTTCCATGGCCGTCGGAAAGTGCAAGAGCTCGGTACAGTCCCTTTTCTTGCTTTTTTTGATCGATTGAAAGCATGAGCATGCTCCTAATCATGTCTAGAACACGTTTAGATCACCTAAACACGACTTTAACAACAAATCATCATAGTTTGATTCGTGAAGTTCATGTGTTTTCGGTTCATAAACTACCCCTGTTCAAATGCTTGTATCTCTCTCGTTTTTGGTCCGTTTTAAATGATCTTTAGCTTTTCTGGAATCCTTGGTGAATTGGCTACAACTTTTGTGTTGATTTCTTGGTCCAATTTTAACTCTAGACCCTCTGATTTTGGCTCCAAAGTTGCTGTAATGTTGATGTTCTTCGCTAGCAAAAACTCGGAATTTTCTAAGTATGGAATGTCATGGTGAAACACCCATTTTCTAACCCTTGTATCTTCTTTAAAACTTACTGAAATGTAGATCTGTTTTCTCATGTGGAAAGATGGTATACAACACTTCATTTCATCGTCTCAGGGTCATGTTCAAATTTCTAACGGATTGCTCACAAAACGAGTCTAAAGTTGCTAATTTGAACTCATGAAACTTTCTTGAGTTTTCCTAAGTGTCGAATCGAAATTTTTGTCCAACTTTGAGTATCGATATTTCTTTGAATACTTAGAGTTTCTAGGAGTTCAAATATGTTCTGGAATCCTTGAACTATCATCTTTAAAACCCTATTTCCAGTTTCTTAAGACTCCTTCTCAATTGATCTGAAATCAGTCGCAAAGTTGACTACTTGAAACGACTTTTCGCTATCTTTGATATTCGGTTTTGACCATTTGAATGCCATTTATGGCCTTAGCGTTCTTCACGAAACTTGTTCGTATCCATATTCTAAGTCTAAATATCAAGTTTGACCAAGTTTGACTTTTCGAAAACCCTAGTTTGACTGACTGTATAGGAGGGGCAAAATAGTCATTTCACTTAAACTTTTGAATTGAGGTTAGTTTAGTAACTTGGAGTTTGTCAGCATGTCTTGTATGCGTTTTTGGAGCACTTGTCTGTAATTCTGGGCTAGGGTTGACCAAGTCAAATGTTGGTGTCTTTTGCAATTTTACTAAACTTCAGGGGCCTAAGTGCAATTTATTGATGGGCTAGGGTTGACCAAGTCAAATGTTGGTGTCTTTTTGCAATTTTACTAAACTTCAGGGGCCTAAGTGCAATTTATTGAAAGTTGTAGATTTCGATTTGAAGTACATATGGGAGAGTTTAGAGTCATTATTACATATTTTTGGGCCAATATGAGTATAATTTGAGGACCGGGCAACTAGACAGTCTTGGAGTACGAGCGGCGTTTTAGTCATTTATCTTGCACGACCCGCATTCCATTGCATTCTTGCATACAACCTCATATAAAGGGTAAATGCTGATAGACTATATACTTGAATTGAGTATATCCAGCCGTTATTAAGGATCGTTTGAAGTAGACGTACGTTTTCGTGTTGCTGCATATACTGTGAGGCTCGGAGACGAGCGTTGTAGGAGTGCTAGCGTTGCTTTGCGCATTTAATGGCTCAGAGGTAAGTACATATGTACGACATTTCCATATCAAAATGTGTGTATGTGTTTGATGTTTCAAATGAATGTTTTTTATATGAAATAGTATGAGAATGCATGTTTTCCACTCGAAAGTTGTTAAACTATTTTGTTCATCTCCTTTGAGAACTCTCGAAAATTACTTGTGAAATGTTGATATTCTGATTCTAGTTATGTGAAACAGAAGAATAAAATACCTCTAATAGACTTAGGACGATGTACATAGTACTGTTATTAATGGGAGGCGTCAAGCGAACCTCCATTTTCTTATGGCTAAGACCATTGAAGCAATGCTTCTTAATCTTGGATAGAACGTTAATGTTCACAAATCCGCCCCCGATGAGCCAAAATGTATCAAGATATTGAGACCAAGGGGTTTATAGAGCTATAGAGTGCTACTTATACTTGTAAGGGTCACTACGGTATAGGGGTGTCGACACTTAAGGCCTTTTAGCTAATGTTGTGAACGGGGTTGACGAATGGGCTCCCTTAACGCTCTGGTAAAATAGGGTTTGATAGACCCTAGAAGGAACCCTTAGTGATTATTTCGTGATCCCTCTGTATACATCGATCCTGCTGGTGGCTCTGGACATGGCTCAGCTAAAACTAATGTTTAATTGAACTTGAAAGAAAGTTGTCTACTCTATTGATGTTGTTTGTGGCTCTGGTTTGGCCTAATCAATTGAAATAATTTGGCTAATCACGAACTAAGTTATTCTCTTAAATGGTCTTGTTTACTCTGGATATGTTACCAACTACTCGTGGTTTCTCAATGTTATTAAATTGAGAGGTTTTTGTTACTCGGTTACTTCCAGTTGTTCCAAATTCTCCAAAATGATAGTTTTACTGTTTAAATCTTCTGATTTGTTTCAACTCATGCTCCCGTGCCACTCGTTGCTTTACATGTCGTAGTATGTATTTACTCAGTTTTTACTGATCATTTCTTCAAAACTGCGTCGGCTTTTGCCATTTTAAAACCGCAGGTCGTCAATCAAGTTTGGGGAATGGGAACGCGGATCGAGACGAAGACGTTTAGATCACTTAGTAGATCATATAGCTTATTTCACACATTGATTTTGTAAACATATCGTCTCAAAGATTTTTGTAATAAATATATTTGTAATATTTGTAAATATCGTTATACTTTTGGTTATCGATTGTCTCTTTAACCCTAAACCGACATGCCGGGTTGTTTCAGTAAAAGTCACTAGAATTACATATTTATACAACCACCAAAACGACAGGTTGCAACTGTAAGATTTGGCTTACAACAGATTAAAAAATTAGAATTCAATTTTATCCGATCTAACTGTCTCTCAGAAAGTAAACCCCCGTATCACTTCTCACACCACCCAACTGCACTGGCACTGTTCCATTTGTCTGTTGTTGGTGTTGCACGACAACGCTGCTGTAAAACACCAACTCAATTGCACGGTCTGCTTCACGGTAATGTCAATTCATGATCATACCTCTGCACAGTCAAGTTACTGCACAGTTAGTTTTCTGCATGGTCAGATCTACAGGGCCTAGCTGAACTTTTAGGAAATGACTGTCTACAGAAGGCAACAATTTCAGGCAAGGCACACAAGCAATGCCACCACAAGACATTGTCTAACTCCGTCTTGCACACGCACCAACATGATTCAGCAACTAGACTGATGTGGACGTCTAGCAAACTATCGACAGGGTAGCGAGCTACTGGTGTAACACTAAACAGGGCAATTGGTGGACATAACTCATCATGTGTAGGATCCTTCTAGCGCGGATGTAACATGATTTATATATATATGACAAATCAGGAGGGTTCAATTTTCAAGAAACTGAAATGTATTTTGAGCCTTAAGATTGTTTCGATCTCAATCATTAGATTCGTCTTAATTTATTTTTATTATCGAAAGTCTTATAAACAAATTTGTTGGAGAACAAATCTTAAGTCAATCTAAAGAAAATAATCATTTAACATTCAATACGTTTTCGCTGCGTTGGAACGACATAAGAATTGAATACTTCATCTGTCCCACTATTTTGGTCATCTATGGGGAATCCAATTAGTTAAAGAGAGATATAATTATTACATTTTTATAATTGTTTTTACAAGTCAATTACTTGAATATTTTGGTGACTGTTAAATAAAAAGAAATCTATCAAATGCTCTCACACAAGACTTTAAACATGAGAATATATTTGTAGCTAGGGTGGTAGCTCAAGTGGTAGAGCGTTGGAAGCCCCTGCATGAGGTCACAGATTCAAGCCCCGTTGACGACAAAACAATTTCTCAAAAAAAAAAGAAAAAAAAGGAATATGTTTTAGTGTTACAAGGTACTTCGAGCATGTAAATATTAGAAATAATGGTTTACCATATGTGTGTGTGTGTGTGTGTGTGTGTGTGTGTGTGTGTGTGTATATCTGTGTGTATATATTCTTACTACTACATGACTATTTTCTTTCTATTTATGTTCGACATTAGATTACATCCGAGAGTTTATTTTGAATTTATTATTTTGATTGGGTAGCGCCCTCGGGCATGGACAATTATAATATGTGATAATATACTTTTATTTTACAAAATGCTTTAAAATATGTAAATATCAAAAAACGCCATAAACGTTTGCCATACTACCCATATTACTGACTCGCAAATAGGGAGACTAACAATTTTTATTATTTATGTTCTATGTCTTGTGTATTGCTTTCAAACACATATTACATATGAGAATTCATTTTGGATTACTTATGGATGGGCACGGCAATATTCTAGTACACTAGTATAGTACGTATTGTAATATGCATGTGTCTCTATTAAGGTTTCACTATTCTTCCTATGTCTTGTGTATTGCTTTCAATGTCTTGTGTATTTCTTTCTATAGTACGTATTTATGTTCTATGTCTTGTGTATTGCTTTCAAACACATATTACATATGAGAATTCATTTTGGATTACTAATGGATGGGCACGGCAATATTCTCGTACACTAGTATAGTACGTATTGTAATATGCATGTGTCTCTATTAAGGTTTCACTATTCTTTCATGCTCTTATTTCAGTGAAATTTAAAAGAATATATGATTTTGCATGTTTACACATTGTACTGATCTTGTACTCATTTTCATTACCCCTTAAATGTTCGAACTATCACTAACAGAGAAAGGGAATAAAGGTCATAGGGTATACACAAAACTAAATATGAAAGTTGAAAGGCTGTAGTCTATCTTTGTTATGAAACAAGAGGAAAGAGCCAAACAAGCTAACTTAGAAAAAAAAGGTGAAACTGAAGCAACCAAGAATTGGTTATGAGATTGAAAGCAATAGATAGCTAGCAAAGGTTCTTAAACATTGCTTTCTAGTCAATTTTAGTCTATCAATCTTCACCACTTTCCAAATCAAGGGAAAATTACTTCGTATAGGTTGCATATTCTATGAAAGGAATAGAGAAAGGAGTTGGATTTGTTTGCAACTTAAACAAAACTTGATGGGGATTTTTGACAGTGAGAGATAAAAGCTTTCCAACCGTAAACCGGCTTGATTGTTGACAACCCAACCTTCTCCCACCTGCCGGCCTTTTGGGGATGATGTCACGTGATTCTCACCCTCCCATCACACGTTTGGCAGGACCACTTCCGCATGCACACGTGCCAGTGCCTCCCACCACACGTGTCAATCCATTCACAGCCATACGAAATCTAGAGTCTTCAGTCATTTTAACTTTGACAGACGAAGCCCTAAAAATTACGCACCCACCGTCAAAAAACTGAATAAATCATGACACTATATTATGAAATCGAAACTGTAATTACACTAATGTGGAATTCAGAATTTACGTGGATCACTTTTACAGCTATGAGTAGAACACATGTGAATACTTTTATGTAAAATATGGATAAAATTGTATACTTTTTAAAAATAGCTAGGGCATGTGCCCACTCATGCCCAGGGCTGGCTCCTCCCAGCCAGCACAACATTTTAAATTTGATCATTTGGGTTGAAGTTGCCCTTTCGTTTAGTGATTGAAATCCTGAGACAGTTCGTTGAAGTCTTGAATTCGAACGTTTCTTAGAAACAAGTAGTGTAGGTTAGGTAGATTAGAGTTCTAACATTTTGTTTCTTTTCTTTCTCTCAAATTGACTTTTTCACCCGTAATTTGAGTCATTTTAACCCGGTGATTTGTATAGCAAAATAATTTTGAGTAATGGTAAATGCAAATTAGAAAAAAAGAGAAGAACATAGTTGTATGTAATTCGCAAAAAAAACATTTAGGTTTAGTTGAGTTAGTCAGTATAGATGTTTATGTCTTTCACTGCTTAGTTTCCACAAATTTTGTGTGAACCTTGAGATTGTGGGATTGTACATGCATTTTCGGTTATGTCTTTGAGCTTAAATTTTTTCATGTTAATTTATCTTTTGTGTGTAGTTTACTCAATAAGCACCTCAAAAGTACCGACTTTAAAGTTACCGTATTACCACTCCGTTCCACATCTTTTGCACTATTTCGACTTTTACTACTATTCATTGAGTCACTTTGACCCGATGATTTGGATTGCGAAATTTTATAATTTTTAGATAATTTTTTCGTGGTGTTGTACAGTAATTTTGATTGTACAAGGCCAAAATAATTATCGAAAAATTACATCGTTTTACGATCCAAAACACCGTGTCAAAGTGACCCGGATATTGGTGAAAAAGTTCAAATGGTGCATTTGAGGTGCAAAGCAATACCGAAATTGATTAATGCACATAATATTGCGTGGCATGGAAAAGGAAACGGGAGGAAGCTAGTGAGCCACAACTTTTTCAATTTATGCACATACCAATTAAGAGCCACCTAAAGATTGAAGAAGAAGATGCCGGCCATTAAATTCCACCTGCAGTGAAAGTTTCATCCAACAAATTAAACACCTATCACTTTCAAATCTCTACATGAGCAATTTGTTATTAATATGGAAGAACGTCGGAAAAGGGAATGCTTTGATTTTAGGGTAATTGATACTCCATTTATTCTCTTTCAACATACTTTAGTTTTTGTCACTATTCATTCGGTCATTTTGATATTTTGATCTGGTAATTTGATTAACAAAACGATACAATAGGGAGTGTACTGTACATCCAAGGGGGTGGGCTGCAAATATTTTTGTTGCCCCCCCCTTCCCACTAAAAGACAAAACAGCACAGAAATTAATGGGGGAGTGACCGGTTCTAGCAGGTCACCACCCCAGTAGATAAAAAATGCTGAAACAGATAAAAATGCAAAGAACTTATTCATAAATTATCAAAAGTTCACAACAGCTGATAAATACACATATAAACAGATAACACACTAAAACATCATACAAAAGGAGCAACATAACGGATAAACATGTCAAGGTACTCAACTAAAACATGCACACATTTAATATAAGGGTAAAAGACATTTTCCACCCTCCAATTATGGAGAAAAGACATTTTGCCCCCTGATTTATGGAAAAAGACATTTTTCACCCCTGTCAGAGTTAAGAACTAACAGTTGACTAACGGAGGGATGAAAAGACAAAACTATCCCTGAAATATTGAGAAATTACCCGACTATAAATACCCTTTCTTTACTTCTCCCCATTTCTAAACCCTAACTTATGTTTTTCTCTATCACTCTTCCGCCTCTCTTCTCTGTCTCTTTATCCTCCCCACCTCCATCCATCTGTCTCTCTCTCCCGTTGGACCACCAGCGAAGCCGGCAGCAACGCAGACGAAACCACCACGCCCCCGATCCACCTCCTCTGTCTTCTCCATTGAATCAAACAAACCCACTCCACCCAAAACCTATATTAACGCCTCCCAAAACCTCCGACGAAAACACCATCTCCTCTTCCCCCCTCTCTCTCTCTCTGTTCACCGACTGAGCCACACGGAATACAGAAGAAACAGATCTATAAGAGAGAGAGTACGGCGCAGACAGACTGAGGGTCATCGCCGTCAAACTCCACCGCAGCTCATCCAGATTTCTCGTCGCTGACGCAGAGAGGGAGATTCCGGTTTCTGGGTTTCAATTGGGCCCTCCGGTGGATCGAAGACCTGGGTCTGCCGCCCCCTGGCCTCCCTGCATCGAGAAGAAGGCCAATTGGGCCCTCCGGTGGATCGAGGGTTCGCCTTCGTGGAAGGGATATTCTTCTCCGGCAGATCTGTGCGATCTTCTAGCTCAAGAAGTGGGGTCTTTGAATCACACCTTCTCACATCTTCTGGCTCAAGAAGACCTGGGTTTATGTTTTTGGGCTTTCTTTTCTCTTGCGGCGGGAACGGATGATTTTTGGATTGTAATATGGATCTGGCTCGTGTATTATGTTCGTCGGTTGAAAAGAGTTGGGGGGCGTGGTTGTCTCGGTTGAAACAGGGGCTTCCTCTTCGTCCTTCTACAGTTGAAGGCCAAATCCAAGTAACCACACAGATTTTACAACAATACTCTATCAAACTCCAATGTTAAAAAATAGAACCTTTATTTCAGCCTAGGTAATATTCATATCATCCAGATGTTCTGGATCTATACCAGTGGATTGAACAGCTTAAAAAAATTACTATGTTCATCGATAAACAAAACCCAGATAATTATTTGATATGCATTTGAAGAACACAACCAGTGGAATGAAACCCATAAAAAGATGAAGTCAAATAGCTAGTAGATGATTGTTGTTAGTTTGTTTTGTTGTGTATTGGTGGTGTTATTGGTGGTGGTGGTGTTGGTGTTGGTTGTGGAGATTTGGTGGTAGTGGAGGTGGTCGTCAAGAACATCAAGAACATGATGAACACTAACGGATTTGTTCATCAAGAACATGATGAACAAAAAAGGGTGGTATTTGTCCACAATAAGGGTAAAATGGTCACAAAAATTCAGTTTGCACCCCTCCACTAACGGATTGTAACAGAAGGGTGGTATCTGTCCACCCTCCATCTGTTAACAAGGGTGCAAAATGTCTTTTTCCATAAATCAGGGGGCAAAATGTCTTTTCTCCATAATTGGAGGGTGGAAAATGTCTTTTACCCTTAATATAATTCTAGAATAAATCAAACCCAATGATCCCAACACCTCCGAAAGAGTATTTGTCACTCATTCCCTCAGACCAGTTGTAGTTGGAGTTGGAAATCATAGTTTGTTGCGACGCTTGCGATTGTGATTGGATGACATATTGACCGGAAACACCAACTGGAGGATTCGGGCATGTAGTTCGATTAGAATTATGACCGACATATTGACTACTACAAGAATGTTGAGGGTATTGATTCCATTACCAAAGACATTACAAACAAGATCAGGGAAGATTGGTTTTCCATGACTGATGACCAAATGGACCTATGCATCAAAGAAGCAGCTCAGGAGAGGAAGAGAAGACTTATTTTAGAGGAGGAAGGTGTTCTTCAATCAAAGCCCAACAGGGTTTCAAAAAAGGCAAGAGTCATGGAAAGGTTGAAGGAAAGGGAGATTGTGGCAAAATCCGGTCAAAAATAGGGTGGGAAAAATGAGAGGTGGCAAAGCTACATGTCCCTTCCAAAGATTAAAGATCTGTACAAAGGAATGACTACTGAGTAGAAAGATTGGATTGAGAAGATAGGACTGGGGGTGAAAACACCGGAACCTTTCAATGCTTTCATATATGATGCATATGATCCTGCCACACAATCACTCTCTGCCCATGGTCGGGAGTATAGAATCACAGATGAGACATTTGGATGGTTGCTTGGGGTGAGTATCACAGGGGAAATTCTTGAACAAGAGGACTCCGATGTCATTTCAAAGAAATTGGCCCGTGAGCTTGGCCGCACTACGTCATGCACATGTGTCACTGAATACGCTTCGTGGTTTGTGAAACCAGAGAATAAGCAGCTAACGTATGAGTGCAGAGGAGGGCAGTGGTCTCATCTTGGCATGCTTTGGGATGCCCTACACAAGACTAGGAGTTAGAAATACACTAGTTCAGTATGTCATGTATTTGGACAGGCTACAAAGGGTTAACTGGGCAAGTACTTGGCTCCAGTTCCTTAAGGCTGAGCACACCCCAGTTAAATTGAAGGAGATAATCCGAGGGGCTGGTTGTTCGTTGATACAAATGGTAAATGTCCATTTTACATATCTATCTGTTTGTTTATCATATCGATCCAATAGTCTAACAATTTTGTTTTACATGTACAAATGTTGTACTTGGAGAAATTCGTTTCAAAGCACCACAAACACCCAAAGGGATGCGAATATGTTGATTCAAGGCCTAGACTGATGTTATGGGACACTGATAACCTCCAATCGAGATGGAAATTTGTGAAAAAATACATGATTACAGTAAGATCTGCCACTCTTTCAATAATTTCTTTGAGCTTTAGATTTCTATCCGCACCTATATATCTCATATCCTTGTGTTTTTACAATGCAGCTGGAGTTGATTCCACTCCCACCAAGAAAAAATGAATTGAAACCTGAGTTTAGCAAAAGAGAGCAATGGGATGAAGTGATCATGATGGTGAATGAACAAATCGGAATTGTTTTCACAGAGGCTGTAGAGAGGGTATTTGAGAAGAGTATTGGCAAAGTTCAGGGTATGCAGTACCCTGAAGAGGAGGAAGAAGAATATAAGAGGAGGAACAACAACATGAGGAAAATGCAAGGGAGAAAAGACAACAAGAATCTGAGGGAAACGCTGAAATTCACCCCAAAGAGCCACATCAGCAAAGTACAAGTACAACAATGGATACCTCAGTCACAAGTCCATTCAAAGCAGTAGAAGTTTCAGAAAAAATTCTTCAATGGTTTGCAACAGTTTGATAAGTTTTCTGTCTATCTGGTATATGTGTTTAGCCAGATGCTTATAAATTCTATCCAAATGTTTGTGACTGCAGGCGGAGTCCAACAAGCTTCAACCCAAATCTCCAATTCAAGTATCTTCAACTCCCACCAGGCCTGATCATGCATCACCAAAGGTGTCAGTGTAGTCAAACCTGTCATTATGAACCCTTTACTCCCCATTTCTGTCCAACAACCAACAACCTATTCACTTCTCCTACTTATACACCCAACCAATCTTGCACAAGCAGATCTGCCATTTAACTCCTGCTCTCCACCATCTACTCCTCCTCCAAATATCCCCAACTTCTCAAAACCACCATGTCACATACCTCCTTCAACTCATCCTCCCACAAATTTCATCGTAATACCGAGTCCGGACCAAGGTACTGTAACTGTGGAAGGATACGAGTGATGAGAAGAGCTGGTCCTCACACAAAGAACCCAGGTCGAGATTTCTTCTGGTGCCCACTACCTCAGGGTTCCCAATGCGGTTTTTTCGTATGGGCCGACGAAAAACCTCCATGCTTTAGCGAGGAAACAATGCAACGATGGTCCACAATTATTGCAACAACAAGACAAATGAAGTCTGAAAATCAAAAAATGCTAAAGAATCAAAGGATATCACACGCATGCATCATCGTTCTTGTTTTTGCGTTACTTTCCGCAATGATTGTTATATTGTTTAGGTGAAACGACGGTCGTAAGGTGTGCTTATGTCCGTTTTTTATGTTTAACAAGTTCTGTATCCGGTAATTTAAGCTTCAGTGCTCGCAAATCTTCTGTAATAGCTTAGTTGTAGAGCGTTGTTTGCGTTTCTATTCGATTAATTTCAGTTTTGTCCAATTCTATTCAATTTTGTCCATTTTCAGTTACTTTTATCTTTCGCTTTATCTCAAACTTTAAAGTTTTGTCCATTTATTTACATTTCTATCCGAAATACTGATGGCGGCGCCCTGGGACCCTTTTTTTGTCTTTTAGCTGGCAAAACCGTAATTACCGGTAGAAACCGGCTTAGCCGGTTATTCGAGGTGGGGCCGCGACGTGCTGTAGCCCGCCTGATACAATGATTTAGTAATGTTTGCATGGTCCTATTGATTAAACTTTATCATAGAAAAATGTCATAAAATTACACCGTTTTAGTATCCAAATTACCGAGAAAGTGACCCACTTACGGATTATAAAGTCCAATCATGTCGTTTTAGAAAGAAACAGAGGTAGTACTAAACATACATGTTATATGTGTGAGTGACAATAAACATTTTTATGTTCGATATGTCACTACACCTCTTCCAAAACTAATATATTTATGAGTATTTTAGTAATTTCATAAGAATCTTCTCTACTATACAAAGCTGAAGTACTCCAAAATGTTTAACACTTTGGAATGTTTTCTCTGTTTCCTAGACTTTTGAGTTTGCCAAATATACCCTCAATAATTATATTATATAACTTTTACATGTTTAATTTAAGGATTTTTAAGGGTGTAAGAGTAACTCATAGTGTAAACTCTATTTCTTGTTTAATGGGTGTAACTTACAAAATTGATTGATAGCATTGTTTCGTAGTGTAACTGATGGTGTAGCAACTCTCAAATCAATTGTTGGCATTTGTTTATAATGTGTAACTTGTTGGATAATCTCACGAGTTGAAGTTTGAGCTCAACTTTAGCTCATGAGATAACCCGGTGATTGAGGGTGTTACGGTACAATGTTGTTCAGGTGAATGAGCAAATTGTCCGTGTAATTTGTGTTGAAATTACGTTCATTAGGCTGCAATTTTTGGGGAAGAGTTGTGTTGAATAAAATAATGAACACACGCGCGGACCACTTTGGGTGGGTCTGGGTCGTGGGTCGACCCAGATATAATATGATGTTTATATTTTATTACATACAATTAATCTTCTCCTGCTAATTGATTTCCCTAGGTGAACGTACATAATCAATTTCTCGTTGAATATTGATAGCCCTAGGTGAACGTACATAATTAATTTCCTCCTGGAAACTGAATGATGTACGTGAATTGAAGATGAAGAGGGCTTACGTTTTCCCAGTTGAACCATCTTTCCTAGTGCTATAAATTGAGAAATGAGTTCTCAATCCAAGAAGCAACACAACGATCATCTCTCTCACTCTCAATCTCCATCTCTTTCTTGCTCTCAAGTACTGTTCATCAAGTCTTTCCGTCCGGGCAATCAAGGGCAAGTGCTACACCGGTTGATTGCGACAAGGGGAGTCCTGGGAGGCGATTGTTCCGTTCAAACCGATAGCACCGGGGGGCAAAACGCTTTAAGGAAAGCGTTCGTCAACGCGTTCCTCTTCGATTCTTCAGTTTGCCAAGTTTGGTGACAGGTTCATCGTTTAATTTTTTATGTTCTTATTGTTTAAGCAGATTAAATATTCTAACAGTCTTAAAGCGTTTTCGTTTTGTTTAGAACTTTAATCTGCGTCTATGAATCTATATGTTCCTCTTGTTACTGCCTGTTTAGTTTCTTGCTCCTGTCTATTTTGGTTAACCTTTCATAGATTTAGGTGTTAACCTGGATATTTATTAGATTTTGTTTACCGTTTTGACCGTTTAGATAGTCTGTTGCTGTCTTTAATTCTAAGAAAGCATGTTATGATCATGTTTGTCTTGTCTTCCTCATAATCTTAACCATATAGTATTGTTGCAATTTATGCCTAGTCTTCAGCAAGTTAAGTTTCTTTTTCCAAACTGTAAAACTGTGTTTATCACTTGTTATTCCGTTGCTTTAGCACATGGTTCAAATTATAATGCTATCATCTATGAATTGAATTCAAGCTGCTTGTGCCATTTCACTTACTGCTCTTGAAAACTAGTTGGCGTGTCATTAATAGTTAGTTACTATAAATTGAATGCTAATTAATGTTTATTATGCTCTTTATTTCATGAACTAAAGTTTCTTACGTATTTGTTAGTAACTTCAGTTTATAACTTGAATGCTACTGTTAATGTTTATTATGTTCTTTATTTTATGAATTAAAGTGTCTAACATCAGTTTATAACTTGAATGCTACAGTTAATGTTTATTGTGTTCTTTATTTTAAGAACTAAAGTCTCTTAAGCACTCCTTATTCATCTTGTTAAAACTGAAGTCTGGAGAAACTCAGGCAGATTATTTACAGATCTGATATCTTGTTTCATTATTATATAATAATTATGTCTTAGACAGTTTGGACTGTCGTTGTGCAACTTTCGAGAAAAGCTCAAAATTCTGTTGCAATTTTTATATTGATGTATTAGTATTGTATCTAGTTTACGAGAAAATCGTTTCTCGTTTCTTATTCTCCTCATGTTTTGGTGACAGTTCGAGATGTCTTCGGGAATTGACACTGCTTTGATTCCGGGCACCCAAGAGGCTAGTTTCACTTTGGCTGAGAGTATCCCGGCATTTGTTGCCGCGAGTGGATCTCATGTCATGGGTTCAACTACCGTGGTTGGTACATCATTTTTTGGTGTGTCAAGCAGTTCTCAAGGGATGATTTCGAGTCTTTCAGAGGGACTCTCAGGAGTAAGTCTGTCGTCATCCGCTGGGGTATCCTCTTCTCTTGGATTTGCACCAAGCTCGCTGCGAACGCCTACCCCTGGATTGATGACTTCAAGTAGGGTCGGAGTTCAATCAGCTGCAACGGGATTTGGCCAAGTCTACACGGCTAGTGATGTAACACCATTCGTTGGTAATCCAATCATAGGATCGGGTCAAGGGCGTCCCGGCTTCGTCGAGAAGCCTGAGAAGTTCGCCGGAAAAGACTTCAGGTTGTGGCAACAAAAAATGAAGTTCTACTTGACCACTTTGTACTTGGATAGGTTCTTGACAGAATCCAAGCCAGAGTTACCAGAGAGTGCTGATTTTCAGCAAGTTGCGGCTGTAGATGCTTGGAAGCAGTCTGATTATCTTTGTCGCAACTTCATCATGAACAGCTTGGAGGACGCATTGTATAGTGTTTATGCTCACATGGAGACGTCCAAGGATCTCTGGGATGCTCTGGACAAGAAGTACAGAGTCGAAGATGGTGGACACCAGCAGTTCATCGCAACAAGGTTCCTCCATTATCAGATGGTGGAAACTAGGCCTGTGATGGAGCAGGTTCACGAGTTGCAGGTCATGCTTCATGAGATGCATCAAGAGGGCTTGACCATGAGTGAATCACTCAAGGTAGCGTGTGTCAGGGATAAGCTGCCAAGTTCTTGGAATGGGTTCAAGGAACACATTTTGTACAAGAAGAGACCTCTGACACTTGATGCACTCATTCAGAGGATTCGCATAAAGGAAGATACTCTTAAGGATCAGAACTCCCTCTATAAAGTGACCCATGGGAAAGCCAAGGCCCATATGGTGGAGGATGTCTCTTATCCTCGGAAAACCTCTAAGGGAGGTAGTTCGAATGCACCAAAGAAGCGTGATGGGAAACTATCAGCTAAGGGAGGAATTGGGAAGAAATTCCTAGGAAAATGCTATAACTGTAAAGCAAAAGGTCACCGCTCAGTGGACTGTCCCAAGAAAGGAAAGGCTGTATATGGTGGAAAGAAGAACCAGGCTAACTTGTCTGAGGTGGATGACTTAGTCCACGATGTCGGGGATATGAATCTCTCGGCTGTGGTCACAGAGGTGAATCTTGTTGGCAGCAATCCGAGGGAGTGGTGGATTGACACCGGAGCTACTCGCCATGTTTGCTGTGATAAGAAGATGTTCACCGACTATAAGGAATCCAATGATGGAGAAATTATCTTCATGGGCAATTCTGCGACTGCCAATGTTAGTGGCAAGGGAAAGGTTGTGCTGAAGCTGACTTCAGGACGTCTGTTGACCCTCAACGATGTACTCCATGTACCTGAAATTCGAAAGAACTTAGTGTCTGGAACTCTTCTCACAAAGAATGGGTTTAGACTTGTCTTTGAGTCGGGTAGGTTTACTTTGATCAAAAGTGGGGTGTATGTTGGCAGGGGGTATCTTAGTGGGGGGTTGTTCAAAATGAATGTTGCAACTGTGTACCCTCCAAACGTTAATGAAAAAGCTTCTACTTCTGCTTACTTGATTGAGTCTTCTTTCATTTGGCATGGTAGATTAGGCCACGTAAATTTCAATTCAATTCGAAAATTGATGCAAATTGGTCACCTACCTAAATCGAAAATAGACTCAAGTCATAAGTGTGAAGCTTGTGTAGAAGCGAAATTAACAAAACAACCTTTCCACAATGTCACTAGAAGTACAACTCCTCTTGAATTGATACATTCTGATCTTTGTGATTTGAAAGTTGTTCAAACAAGAGCAGGGTATAAGTACTTTGTTACTTTTATAGATGATTGCACTAAGTATGGCTATGTATATCTTTTAAAGAGTAAGGATGAAGCCATAAGTGCATTCGTGAACTATAAAAATGAGGTTGAAAATCAACTTGGAAAGAAAATAAAGTCACTGCGGAGTGACAGGGGAGGTGAATATGAATCACCATTTGAACAAGTGTGTTCTGAAAATGGAATTATTCACCAAACAACGGCTCCTTATTCGCCACAACAAAACGGTGTTGCTGAGCGAAAGAATAGGACGTTAAAGGAAATGATGAATGCTATGCTCTTAAGTTCTGGTTTGCCCCAGAACATGTGGGGGGAAGCAATCTTATCTGCGAACCATATTCTAAATAGAATTCCTCGAAAGAAAGTTGATAAAACTCCATATGAGTTATGGAAAGGCCATCCGCCTACTTATAAATTCTTTCGAGTGTGGGGGTGTCTGGCAAAGGTGTTAGTACCACCTCCGAAAAAGGTTCGCATAGGACCAAAAACGGTGAATTGTGTGTTCATTGGATATGCACATGATAGTAGCGCATATCGGTTTTTGGTTCACAAATCGGATATTCCAGACATACATGAGAACACTATATTGGAAGCTAGAACTGCGTCGTTCTTTGAGGATATGTTTCCATGTAAGGAAAGGGAATTTGGGCACCCTTCTAATAGGGTACGTGACCCGGAATCTGAGGAATCTCCTATAGAGGATGAACCTCGACGAAGCAAAAGGGCTAGAATTGCTAAAACGTTTGGTCCGGATTTCATAACCCTGGTGATGGATGATGAGCCAAAGACGTATAAGCAAGCGGTCTCTAGTCCGGAAGCTCCTTATTGGAAGGAAGCAATTAATAGTGAAATCGATTCCATTATGCAAAACCACACTTGGGAGGTGGTGGATCTTCCTCCTGGTTGTAAACCACTTGGGTGCAAATGGATTTTCAAGAGGAAGTTGAAGGCTGATGGATCAATTGATAAGTACAAAGCTCGGCTGGTAGCTAAGGGATTCAGGCAACATGAAGGGATCGATTTCTTCGATACCTATTCGCCGGTGACTCGAATAACATCAATACGAGTGTTAATAGCTATAGCGGCTTTGTTTGACCTCGAGATTCACCAAATGGATGTTAAGACGGCGTTCTTGAATGGTGAACTGAACGAGGAAATTTATATGGAACAACCCGAAGGGTTTGTCGTCCCAGGACAAGAGGCCAAAGTTTGTCGACTTGTTAAATCCTTGTATGGATTAAAACAAGCTCCGAAACAATGGCACGAGAAATTTGATAGAACCATGATGTCAGGGTGTTTCAACATAAATGAGTGTGACAAATGTGTCTACATTAAGAACACTCATGAAGGCTATGTAGTAGTCTGTTTGTATGTTGATGACTTGCTTATTTTGGGTAGCAACAAGAAGGTCATCGAAGATACAAAGAAGATGTTAACCAAGAACTTTGACATGAAAGACATGGGTCGAGCTGATGTGATTTTAGGAATTAAGATTTCTAAAACACGAGAAGGGTATGCTTTATCTCAATCACATTATATTGAGAAAGTTCTCAATAAGTTTGACAAAGATAAAGGCAAACCTGTGAAAACTCCTGTTGATGTAAGTCTGCATCTTACCAAGAATACCGGAGAAGGAATTAACCAACTTGAATATGCTCAAGTAGTTGGTAGCTTATTGTACATTACGAATTGTACAAGACCAGATATTGCTCATGCAGTTAGCAAGCTAAGTCGGTTTACGAGCAATCCTGGTGTAGACCACTGGAAAGCAGCGGTGAGGGTTCTGAAATATTTAAGATATTCTCAGAATCTTGGATTACACCATACTAAATACCCACCGGTATTAGAAGGTTATAGTGATGCTAACTGGATTTCTGACACGAAGGATTCGAAATCCACAAGTGGATATGTATTCATGCTCGGTGGAGCAGCAGTGTCGTGGAAATCTACAAAGCAAACGTGCTTAGCAAGGTCTACGATGGAATCTGAGTTCATTGCGTTGGACAAGGCTGGTGAAGAAGCTGAATGGCTTCGTCACTTTCTAGAGGACTTGCCTATGTGGCCGAAACCGGTACCTCCAATTTGCATACACTGCGATAGTCAGTCTGCAATTGGACGTGCACAAAATGCTATGTATAATGGCAAGTCTAGACATATACGTCGTAGACACAATACTGTTAGACAGTTGCTCTCGAACGGTATAATATCGATCGATTACGTTAAGTCTAAGGATAACCTAGCCGATCCGCTGACTAAAGGACTACCGAGAGAGCAAGTCTGGACTTTATCGAAAGGAATGGGTCTGAAGCCTCTTGAAAAATCTGTCATAGTGGCAAACCCTACCTAAGTGACTGGAGATCCCAAGAATTAGGTTCAAAGGGACAACCTAACTATGTACGGATAGGGATACATCACCATTATTGGAAAGTTTCATTCCTGGCCCTTTCCTTTGGCTTGGTAATGTGATGTCTTGCATTGTATCGAGGATGAGTTAAACTCTTAATGAACTCTGGTATAGCAAGGTACCAATAGAGTTCACCTATATGAGTGGAGCTGGGGCCGGCTCTATGAGAATTGAAAGGCTGAATTCTCTATAGCACTCATGAAACCGGGAAACGTGTCTCAATGGCCAAATGAGCACATTCACGAGGACGGAATGACTAGAAGTCCTAATTGCGTGAGCACTGCCGACTTGGTGTGCACCATTGGCAAGCAGTTCAAGGCCTTTGGCGCACTAGTGAGCCAGCACATCCTGCAGTGTGTCACTAAGAGAAGGTTCAAGGTTTATGACCACCTATCTTTATGTGATTAGCTTCAGGACAGTTTATTTGAGACTGAGATTGATGAATGTCCAATTTGGTCATTCATGTGGGGGATTGTTGGATAATCTCACGAGTTGAAGTTTGAGCTCAACTTTAGCTCATGAGATAACCCGGTGATTGAGGGTGTTACGGTACAATGTTGTTCAGGTGAATGAGCAAATTGTCCGTGTAATTTGTGTTGAAATTACGTTCATTAGGCTGCAATTTTTGGGGAAGAGTTGTGTTGAATAAAATAATGAACACACGCGCGGACCACTTTGGGTGGGTCTGGGTCGTGGGTCGACCCAGATATAATATGATGTTTATATTTTATTACATACAATTAATCTTCTCCTGCTAATTGATTTCCCTAGGTGAACGTACATAATCAATTTCTCGTTGAATATTGATAGCCCTAGGTGAACGTACATAATTAATTTCCTCCTGGAAACTGAATGATGTACGTGAATTGAAGATGAAGAGGGCTTACGTTTTCCCAGTTGAACCATCTTTCCTAGTGCTATAAATTGAGAAATGAGTTCTCAATCCAAGAAGCAACACAACGATCATCTCTCTCACTCTCAATCTCCATCTCTTTCTTGCTCTCAAGTACTGTTCATCAAGTCTTTCCGTCCGGGCAATCAAGGGCAAGTGCTACACCGGTTGATTGCGACAAGGGGAGTCCTGGGAGGCGATTGTTCCGTTCAAACCGATAGCACCGGGGGGCAAAACGCTTTAAGGAAAGCGTTCGTCAACGCGTTCCTCTTCGATTCTTCAGTTTGCCAAGTTTGGTGACAGGTTCATCGTTTAATTTTTTATGTTCTTATTGTTTAAGCAGATTAAATATTCTAACAGTGACAAACTTGATTAATGGATTTATTTTATTACGGTTCCAGATTCTCTTCCTTCGGCCTCCATATATGTACGAGGTCCTCTTTCTTCTTTGTTTCCTCTTCTACTTCGTCTCTAATCGGATGAAACTACTTCTCTTCTATTTTCAACATCACTTCAATGCTTAAATTTTGGAACTGTGGCTTACCACTCTGTCCCAGCTCTTTCTACCCATTCTGACTTTTTGACTCGTATCTGGGTCACTTTGACCGGGTGATTTTGATAGCAAAATAATACAATTCTTTGATAATTTTTTCACCGTATTATAGAGAAACTTTTACTCTACAATACTATCAAAAAATTATCGAAAAATTGAATCAGTTTGCTATTCAAATCAACAGGTCAAAGTGACCAAGTGAATAGTGGCAAAAGTCAGTTTGGGTAGAAAGAGCTGGGACGGAGTGGTACGACGTTAGGCCTCCAGATTTCGTCGTTCACCTTCATCTCTTGTTAGTCTGGACAGTTAGAATAAACTTCCTTTTGATCCACTCATAAAGTTTTATTCCGTCTTAATGAAACCAGAATATGATATATTCTATGATACCTTTAATGTATGTCCCTCTCTCTCTCCCTCTCTCTCTCCTTATATCGATTTTCATTTTGTTTCAAATGAAAATCTGTAAAAATATGATTGTGCTATACGTTATCTGAAAAATTATCGGTCATATTTTTGCTTTGTTTTTCCATGAATTCCATAGCTGTTTTATGTGAAAATCTAATTCATCACATTACAATTCATAATTGTTTCATTGCTTACTTGGCACTAATGTTTTCG
The DNA here is from genome assembly GCA_023055425.1 of Linanthus parryae. Classification (NCBI taxonomy): domain Eukaryota; kingdom Viridiplantae; phylum Streptophyta; class Magnoliopsida; order Ericales; family Polemoniaceae; genus Linanthus; species Linanthus parryae. The sequence goes on along the minus strand of JALGPY010000007.1, from coordinate 46,456,040 downwards.
CATAACAATCCAACTAGTAGTTCTTATCCATAGGGCTCTCATCAGCATATGTAACTGTTTATCTAGATTTTATTGCAATCATCGATAGATTGTATTGATTTTCCGTGTGGCTGTGTATTTTTCTTTTTCAGTCACGTACTAAGCAAAATTTGTGGCCGAATCAAAAGATAATTGATTTTTATTTTAGTCTTATTCTCTTATCTAGGTACATAACAATTTTTGCGGATTTGTATCGATCGATCGTGATTGTGCATATATGTAGTCTAATGTTGTAACATATTCAAATTTGATACATTTCTGGTGCAGACATCGAGGATGCACACATTTTTATTTTAGAGATAAACAATTTTCCTTATTATCAATGCCTTTCAGAAGTTGGAATCAGAGTTCCTATTATTTATGTCGAGTAAACCTTGCATGAGAATTTCGTAACTTCGCCAATCGCCATTTATAATTCAGTGTAATGTTCCTTTCTATTCAAGAAGGGCTGATTATGTATAGGTGTCATTACTTTAGAGAAACCTCGTTATATTCTTTCATACCATTTATACAATAACATGTGTTTGATCTGACCTTGAAAAAATATTTTATTTTCATTTATAAAGCTCTGAAGTCAAAGGATTTCTCCATGGCTTTTGTTGTCTGTCCTGGTGTCATGGTGTTCGCGTCCAATAGATAATGTAATACAATAGTTATGAAATGTTTTGTGTTCAAATATGAAATCATTCTAGCTATAATGCTTGGAAGTTGATTTATTACAACAACTTATTGTGAGTGAAAGGAAAGTGCGATTCTACCTGCACGACAAGTTACAAATTTTTAAATTTAAATTATATACAAAAATATGAAGTGATAATACATGACCTGATCATCATATTTTCCATACGATATAGTATAATTGTGCTTGTAAGATTATGTCGTAATTTTTTATGCCATTCTAATAGCCAAGGTAAAGGCCACATTGCATTAGTTGAAGCGGAGACCACAACATTGATACTGGCTTATTGTTAGCATATCGCATGATGACATCTGAATGCTACTATATCACGAACTTTCCTTGGTTATTCAAGTTGTCACTAGAACGGTGGTCATGTTGGTGTAGATGCCATAGAGGTAATCTATTTTAGTGTTAACGTTGTTTTGGCCAGACTATTCATTTTATTAGATATGGATATATATATATATATATATATATATATATATATATATATATATATATATATATATATTAATACAATGCAGTCCTTAGATTGCAATTCATGCTATCTTAAATTATTCCTAGTCAAGTATAATGGTTAGGACGATCACTATGCATAGAGACTAGTATGTGGGTAGATTGATATGGAGATATCAAGTCTAAGACATTAGTATGTATTAGGAGTAATAACATACTGAATTGACCCACCAAGAGAAGACTACATGGGAGTTATGTGAATGTCACAAGTCCTTCTCGTAGTGACAATGGTGTTGTGGTCCTTTGACTTGAAGTCACTAGATTCTAGTTGTCAATTACCACGTTTTGATATCGTCAAACGTTACATCGTAACTGGGTAACTATAAAAGTGATAATCTGACATGATATGAAGCAAGCTGAGAGATTGTAGTGATGTAGAGAATGTAATACCCCGTCAAATTGCTCAGGGTAAATCGGTAATTTAGGAGACAGTATACGAATTTAATTATAAAAATAAAGTTGGTTACATTATAGTATTTTACGGACAAGAAGTTCGTGTAAAATTTTAGAAGATATCAAGCTAGTATTCGTGGATAGTTATGCGAGTGTTTTATATTATTTTAAACATTAATATAAGTACGACCACCGCGAATTTTAGTGTGAATGCTACACTTGATCATCCTACCTATTGGTGTGCCAACCACACCATAGTCTTTCTCCAAGTTCATCCCCTCCAATGTTGTCTTCTTCGAGGATTTTTCTCACCGCCAACAAAAAAATCACCATCACCGCCTCCAACATCATCATTCATCTCCTTTTTGTCTACCTATATATTGAGTCATCAACTTCAATTATTATCATCACCATCTTCACCTTCATCCTCTTCTTCACCTTCTTCCCGCGGCCACAACTACACCACCACCATCACCTCCATCATCAAACTCCCTGCCACCATCTCACTCTCCAACTCCCTTTGTTTTGAGATCACGCCAACAGAAATAACAACATCAGTAGCCTCCACCGTCGCCACCATAGTCATCCCCTTCACTCCGGCGAAATCGTCGGCGAAATCACCGCCACCACCAACACCCCGATACTTCCTATCACTCCCTAACTCTCTGTTTCCCTCTCTCTGTCTCACTCTCTGTTCAGTCCAGAACAGAGCACACAAACAGCAGCAACAACCAGCAGCAGCAGCGGCAAGCTGCCACCACCGCCACCGCCGAAGTTCCGACGGCAAGAAACGGGAGCAAACCCGCTGCTCTCTATTACCCCCTCCCTTCTCCACCCCGTTAATTTCTGTCACATCCTACTCTCTGTCCCAAAACAGAGACATTAACAGCAACCAAATCCACCAAAAACAAAGCAGAGGAACGCCACCACCGTCGGCCACCATTGTTGCCGACGGGGAGCTTAGCCCAAGCAACCCGACAACTCCCGCCACTCCAAATCGCCACCAAACAGATCCTAGAGCTCCCAGGAGATGAACCCAGGTCCTAACCGAAGCTAGGAGGTCCTCCATCGTCGGCGATGAAGAGCACCGCCGCGACTCACCGTCGGCGAACCCGGAAAGCTTCGTTTCTTGACCGATTCCGGCCAATCTTGGCCTAGGTACGCTCTAAATCTCGCCGTGATTCCATTTAAACAATCAAAATCGTATCTCGTTAGCTTGATAAATTTGATAATCATGTAAAAGGGGGTTAAAGTGTCTTTTTCCTAAACTGTTTCTAGCATGACAACTATATTAAAGGGGTAACTGTTTGTAATTGTGAGAACTTGGTGGGTAGTATTGCATGTTAAATAACCTGCTATGTGAGTAGGATGGGGGTCTTGCTAACTTTTGATATAACTTGTGGGGTTATAAGTGTAGTTTATATAAACTTTATATTATTCGCGAAAAATAAAAATAATATTTTTGGATTAAAAATATTTTCTAAAAATAATAGATTTCGTCCTGGCTACAAAAATGTGATTCGGGCGTTGAAATTATATACGGATCGCTCGTTAAAAATTAAACGGGTAATATTTTTATTAAAAACTAAACAAACGTTCCGTTTAATTGTTTAACTTTAAAATTGGTTGTTTAAATATTATAAAAAAATGACTTTTTCGAGCTTATAAATATCGTCACGTCATCGCAAGTATTTTGAAGTGATCTTTCATAAAAATCCAATATTATATAGTTGATAATATTAATATTTACTTAATGTAAAAATACAAACTACTATTAATTTCTACTAGTATTTTATAAAAATAGTTCCTATAAATAAATGAGACTTCTATAACATAAAAGTTAATAACTCTTCAATTAAACACTCGTTTTTTTAATAATTTTTGCTAATAATAAAATATAACGAGATAAAGAAACGCTAATAAATTAGTATGCGAGTTCGGGCTAATTTTGGGAATTGATGACTAGGGTTATTAATTAGACTCGTAGAATTATACAGAATTGTGACGATTTAGAAGCTCCGATTTGTAGGTAACGGATTCGTAAGCAACGATTTCGAGTAGGACGTTTGACGCTACGGAATCCAGGTAAGTAAATATGCCTAGCCTAGCGTGCTAGCTCCTGTTCGTGTCAGAGTATGCTTTTAATATTTGTCTCAAAATTATATTTTTGAGTTACATGTTTTGTTTGAAATCTCTTTACATGTTAAAGAAGTTGTTTTACTGCGAACTGTCACACGAATAATATTAATCCACTAATAACGTAAAGTGGAAAGAGTTGTGCGGGGATCGTTATATTCGCTTTTCTATAAGATTGGTCGTGGCTGACTACGTTCACCCGACCCGTTTATAAGATTGGTCGCGGCTGGCTACGTCCACCCGACACGTTTATTTTAATCCGGTCGCAACCTGCCGGATCGCTCCATGTACTCACCTCTCTGGCCGCGAGTAGTCTTAGAGGGTTGTGATTCTTATTATTGTGATTATTTACTGAATTCAAAGAATCTTAAACTTGTTTTTCATAATTTATATGTATTAGAAGTTTTACAGGTTACTGTTTTAATCTGTTAACCAGTTTTATCAGAAACTGGATAACCAAACAGTCATAGCACTGTTATATTTTTGGATTTGGTTGTTGCTATGTTTCAATGCTGTTGCAGGGCTGTCAAACGTGCAGGAGAAATCTCAACAAACTCCAACGGATATCCACATAGAGTTTTTTTAATTTCAGTTGAAAACAGAAAGAGGATTTGTAGGAACTAAGATCCTAAAATCTCTCAATCAGTTGCAGCTGTGGATAAAAGAGACTGGTTTGAATTTTGAAGAGAAAAGAGGCTTGCAAAATACTCAGAAAGGTGTGACAAATTCGTGGGAGATCATTCATTCAAACACACAAGGATTCAAGCTTCAATTCAGATTCTAGAAGATCAAATCAATCCAATTTCCAGAAGAACACATCCAGGCTTCAACAGCTTATCTCTTCTACTGTGTTCTTCACTTGTACTTTAATATGTGTATCTTTAAATTATCTTAAACCTCACTTAACCTAGAGGTTTGTTGTTCAAGTGAACAACAAGAGGTTCTTGTTAGCTGAACAGTTAGTAGCTGGAACTAGATAGGTTTGGAACCACAAGCTGTATAGGTGTAAGGGAAATCACTTAGGCTTGAAGATCTAGGGTTGTTTCTGTGTGAGTAATAAGAAGTGTTTGCCCAATACTTGTGGGATTAGATACCTCAAGCAGAGATTAGGTCCGTTGTGACTGAACTCTGTAAATTGCTTTGTGTTCTTTACTTTACAGTTTGATTATTATCTGCTGCATTCAACTCAAATCAAACTAGAGTTCATAACCTGTTTAGAATTGATTTTAGTTCAAGGCCTTGAAGCTTTCTATTTTGCTTTTGGAAGTTTCAGACAGTTTACTAAAATCTCATGGCCTTGAGATTTGAGTTTCACACAAAGTTATTCTGTTAAACTTTGAGTTTAGCAAAAAGTTTCCATACTCTATTCAACCCCCCCATTCTAGAGTATTTAGGTCCTGTATTTAGTCTACATTACACACTTTCAATTGGTATCAGAGCTTGTGTCACTGTTTTAGATCTAACAATCTGGTGACTATGAGTAATGTAGGAGATGGTGGATTCTCACAAGGAGGGGCAGCCAACAGACCTCAATTTTTCTGTGGTGATAACTTCATGCACTGGAAGACATTGATGAAGATGTTCGTCATAGATCAAGACATGGAACTGTGGTCAATAGTCCAGAATGGTCCTCATGAATACTATACTACAATTGATGGAGTCAGATGTATCAAGTCTGAGGAAAATCTTTCAGCTACTGAACTGGAAAAGGTATCAAAAAATTACAAGGCTATGAATCTGTTATACTGTGCTCTTAATGCAGATGAGTTCAACAGAGTGCCAAAGAAGTATGGGATAAACTGGTGGTGACATATGAAGGAACTAGCCAGGTTAAGCAGAACAAATCAACATACTTCTGAGGCAATATGAGTTGTTCAAGATGAACTCCGATGAGACCATCAAGGAGATGTTTAAAAGATTCAATGATGTGGTGAACAATCTGGAGTCATTGGGAAAGAAGTTCTCAAATGAGGAGAAGGTCAGAAAGATTCTGAGAAGCTTGCCACAGGCCAAGTGGGAGCCTAAGACAACAGCCATTGAGGAAGCTCAGGATTTAAGTCTTCTTCAGCTAGATGATCTACAAGGAAAGCTGCTCACTCATGAAATGTCTATGAAGGACGTGGAAGGTGATTTGAGTGAAAACATCAGGAACCTAGAACTTAAGGAAAAAAACACTGAAAAGTCTCAAAGCCTTGAGACTGAAGATGAGCCTGATGATGAAGAGGCTTTAGCATTGATCTCCAAGGCCTTGGACAGGATTCTCAAAAAGAAAAGAAACTCTGGTAACAGGGATTACAACAGAGAGAGATCAAGAGCCTCAGGCATCAAGGACTACAAAGGTAAACCTTCATCACAGTCACATAAAACTAAAGTAATGAATTGTTTTGAGTGTGGTGATGCAGATCATTTAGTAAGGGACTGTCCACAAAAGAAGAAGAACAGGAACTTTCAGAAGAAAGACAGTGACGACAGAAGGAAGAAAGCCATGATGGCTTCTTGGAGTGATTCTGATTCATCAAGTAACTTAGACACAGAAGAAGATCAAGCAAACTTATGCTTCATGGCTAAGCATGAGGAAGAAAATTCATCAGACAAACATATTGAACATATGGTAAAAAATCTACTTGCTAGTCCTTCTGATGTACTTCCTCAAATTCTCAAAAGTATGTTTTTAAATGAGGAAAGTTATAGAAATGAGATTTCTGCTTTAAAGATTAAGATTCATGAGCAGGTAAAAGAAAATCTGGACCTAGTTTTTTCAAACAAAACTGTTGAAGTTTCTAAGACAAAGCTTGAAAAGGACTTCAAGGCCTTGGACAGCTGGTTCAAAGCCTTGATGGCAAAAATAAAAGATGTTGTTGATCAAAACACTCTTTTGACTGAAAGATATGTTGATCTAAAGACTCATTATGAGAATTTAGTGCAACAGATCTGTTCTTTGACTGAGAAACTTCAAGATTCCAAGAAGGTCCTAGCCAGTTTTACAGGCTCAGAACATAATCTGAATCTCATTCTTGGAGGAAGTCTGAAATCAATGCATAAAAGTGGGATTGGCTATAATCCAAATTTTCCAAAGAAAGGCGAAACTACTTTTGTCAAATCTGGTAGCAGACATTCTCCAAAATGTCATTACTGTGGAAAAATTGGTCATGTCAGATTAACTTGTCCCTTCAGAAGATCAGAACCTCACATTATGAGGAATACTTATCCTTATCAGCTTAAGGGACAGTTTAGGCAGATTTGGGTTCCAAAAGGAATTAGGCCACCAAACATGGCTGATTCTGAGTGTGACTCAAAGTTCTGCACTTGGTCTAACAGCCTGTTGAGGCAATGATTTGTTTTTTGCAGGCCTTGAAAGATCAGCAATGGATATTAGACAGTGGATGTTCTAGACATATGAGTGGAAAGAAGTCTCTCTTCACTGAACTTACAAAAAAATATGGAGGAACAATCACACTTGGTGACAAAGCAAAATGCAATATCATTGGTATAGGTAGTACTGGTAATGGTTCTACTAATTCTATATCTGATGTTTATCTAGTAGATGGACTTAAGTATAATCTGCTTAGTATCTCTCAGTTATGTGATAAAGGTTATATGGCTATATTTTACAAGGAGAAATGTGTGGTGCAAGATGAGAAATCTGGTGATTGCATACTCACTGCTCCTAGATCAAATAATCTATATGCTATGAATACTAACAGTGTTGCAGGTGACAAGCTAAAATGCCTCAAGGCCTTGAAGGAAGATTCAAAGCTTTGGCACAGAAAGCTTGGACATATTAGTATACATACCTTGAATAAACTCATCTCAAAGGACTTGTTAAGAGGTTTACCATCACAAAAATTTTCTGATGATGAGGTTTGCAAGGCATGTGTACAAGGTAAGCAAACCAGAAGCTCATTCAAGCCAAAGAACTTTGTAAGTACTTCTTGACCCTTAGAATTGCTGCATATGGACTTGTGTGGTCCTATGAGAGTTCAAACCCCAAAAGGTAAGAGATATATGCTTGTTATAAATGATGATTATTCTAGATTTACTTGGGTGATGTTTATTAGAGACAAAACTGAAGCTTTATCTGAGTTTTCTAGATTGTGCAAAGAGCTTCAAACTTTGAAAAACTTACATGTTGCATCAATTAGAAGTGATCATGGTAGGGAGTTTGATCAACTTGATTTTGTTTTGTTTTGTGCAAAGCATGGCATTTCACACAAATTTTCCGCACCTAGAACTCCACAGCAAAATGGAGTATTTGAAAGGAAAAATAGGACACTTGAGGATATGTCCAGAACCATGCTTCTTGAAAGTAATTTGCCAAAGTTCTTATGGGAAGAAGCTGTTAACACTGCCAATTATGTGCTGAATAGATGCTTGATTAGACCTGTTTTGAAAAAGACCCCTATGAACTGTTTAAAGGTAGAAAGCCTACTGTTTCTTATTTCAAACCTTTTGGTTGTATCTGTTTTGTGCATAATAATGGTAGAGACAATCTTGGTAAGTTTGATGCTAGAAGTGATGAAGGTGTATTTCTTGGATATTCTCAAACTAGCAAAGCTTATAGAGTTTATAATAGAAACCCAAGATTGTGGAAAAGAGCATTCATGTAATCTTTGATGAAAGTACTAAGGATTCTCTGAGTGAAAGTTTTGCAGATCTAGATTTGAACAAGCATGAATCAGATGATGATGCTGTGAAAGAAGACAAAGGCAAAACTAATGTGCAGAATCAATCAGCAGAATCTCAAGGCCTTGAACCTCCTGCTGAACCAAAATCTCAAAGCCTTGAGACTGAAGCTGAAACTTTCTATGATGCTCCCTCTACTGTTTCAAGGACTCAAAGCCTTGAAGGAGAATACTCCTGGGTACCAAGAAAGAAGTTTAAGTACCTTGTAGACCATCCAGCTGATAACATTATATCAGATCCAACAACTGGAACTCAGACAAGAGGACAGTTGAAGAACTTGTGTGCTTTTAGTGCATTTGTATCTTTGATTGAGCCTAAAAATACCAAGGAAGCACTAGAAGATGCAGAATGGATCATTGCAATGCAGAGTGAGCTGAATGAGTTTAAAAGGAACAAGGTATGGAATCAGGTTCCCAGACCTAAAGAGAAATCAGTTATTGGAACCAGATGGGTATTTAGAAACAAGCTTGATGAGAATGGCAAAGTGGTAAGAAATAAAGCCAGACTGGTAGCTCAAGGATATAATCAGGAATAAGGTATAGATTATGAGGAGACTTTTTCTCATGTTTCCATGTTAGAGGCTATTAGAATACTTCTTGCATTTGCATCTCACAATCACATAAAGCTTTATCAAATGAATGTTAAATGTGCTTTTCTGAATGGATATTTACAAGAAGATGTTTTTGTAGCACAACCACCTGGTTTTGAAAACTTTCCTGATCATGTTTATAAACTGGACAATGCTCTTTATGGGTTAAAACAAGCTCCAAGGGCTTGGTATGACATGCTTTTAAAATTTCTACTTGAAAATAATTTCAAACGAGGCCTAGTTGACAAAACTCTTTTCATTAAACATCATCAAAGTGATTTGTTAGTAGTTCATATTTATGTAGATGATATTTTATTTGGTGCTACTAATGATGCTCTTTCAAAAGAGTTTTCTAGTCTGATGTGCAGGGAGTTTGAGATGAGATTAATGGGTGAACTGAATTTCTTTCTTGGACTTCATATCTTACAAATGAAGAAATGAATTTTTGTGCATCAAGGAAAGTATACCACGGACTTATTGAATAAGTACAATATGTCACAGTCCAAGGTGCTTTAGACCCCTATGAGTTCATCACTCTCTTTAGACAAAGATTCAAATGGTAAGAGTGTGAATCAAAAGGAATACAGAGGTATGATTGGATCACTGTTGTATTTAACTGCTAGTAGACCTGATATTATGTTCAGTGTCTGTATGTGTGCTAGATTCCAAGCAGATCCTAAGGAAAGTCATTTAACTGCAGTCAAAAGGATTTTTAGATATTTGGATGGAACCAGAGACTTAGGGCTTTGGTATCCAAGAAGATCTAATTTAGTGTTGAGTGGCTATTCAGATGCAGATTTTGCAGGATATAAAGTAGACAGGAAAAGTACTTCAAGATACTGTCAATTTCTTGGATCTTCATTGATCAGTTGGCATTCCAAAAAGCAAAATTATGTAGCATTATCAACTGCAGAAGCTGAATATATTGCAGCTGGTGCTTGCTGTTCACAAGTGTTATGGATTGCTCAGCAACTTAGAGATCTTGGCTACAATTTCAGAAATGTGCCTATTCATTGTGACAACACAAGTGCTATTTAAGAATCCAGTCCAGCACTCAAGGACCAAGCACATAGATTTGAGACATCACTTCCTTAGAGATCATGCAGAACAAGGTGATGTTGTTTTAAATTTTATTTCTACTTCAATGTAGATTGCTGATATTTTCACTAAACCTTTGCCAGATGATAGGTTTTTCATCTCTAAGGCTTGAACTGGGGATGTTAAACAAGGATGCATTTGTTTAGGGGGAGTATTAGTACTTATATGTGATTATGTGCTGAAATCTCAAAGCCTTGAGATTATACTTTCTAAATCCTTGAAATTATAGCTCAAAGCTTTGAAGTTTCTCAAACTGCAGAAAATCTCAAGGCCTTGAGATTGTTCTTCAGGTCTTGATAATATCTGTAATTTTTTTTTTTAAAAAAAAAATGGTTCATCAAATATTATATCTTATCTTTTTAGATAACTGTTTAATATTTGAATTACTCAGAGAATTTTCTAAAATATCCAAAAATATTTTTCAAGATTCTATTTGCATGTTGATATAGCAGAGTCCTTTTATGACTCATCCTTTTTAACCTACTTAAGCTGAAAGTCAGGGCTTTTTCTTCTCATTATTTCTCAATTCTCTACGACTCTATTCTCCCTCTCCCTCTCTCTCTCTCTCTCAGTTTCTCTCAATCACATTCTCCTCTCAAAACCCTAACCCCCAAAATGGAGCGTAAATCAGCCAGAATTCAGCAACAGGGAAAGCCTTCTGGCAGATCCAAGAAGAGGGCAAATAAGAAGGAGAAGATAGTGATTTCTGATTCAGATTCAGAAAACACTCAGAGCTTGCATGAGGACACTCCTCCTGCAAAGAAGTCCAGAACAGAGAAGGGAGTTGAAGGCTCAAGTATTGATCCACAGCAGGAGACAAAGACTCAGGGTGGTGATCAACCTAGGTCAGAGAAGAAGAAAGGGGGAGAAAAGAAAAAGACTGGTGAAGAGGAAAAGGGGAAATCTGCTCAAGAAAGCAAGAAGAAACCATCTGAAGGAGAACAAGAAAAGACCAAACCCTCAGAGAAGAAAACTAGGGTTAAGCAGGTTGCTGCTGCAACTAAGAAAGGATCTCAAGGTAAGAATGTAATTCCTACAGACTGGTTTGTTAGTTCTGAGGTTAAAACTGTATGGATGCAAGGGTATGCTTCATCTAAGGTAGCTTTCTGTAGTATGGTTTCTGAAGAATTGTTTGATAAATTGGATATAGACTGCATGAGAAAGTTAAGAGAAACTGATTTTTGGAAGGTGTTAAATCCTAGTTCAAAGGCCTATCCTAGGTTAACTAGGTTGTTTTATCTGAATCTGGTTTCTGAAGGTGATGATAAAATGGTATTAACTTCAAAAGTGGCTGGAGTGGATTTGAGGTTAGATCATAGGACTTTTTCCAAAGTCTTGGGCATTCCTAGGAAATATAGTGTTGGAGATTACCCTGATAAGAAGGAGTGTCTGGATAAGGCAAAGGAGTTGTTTTTCATTGATGGTGTACCCTCTGGTCCAAAGCAGTTGACACACTCTGTGCTCAACTGTGAAGCCAAAATCCTTTTTACAATTCTGATGAGAAGTGTAGTTCCTAGGGAGAACTCAAGGGAGTTAGTGACTGATAAGGTTCTGATTTTGATGTATCTGATATCTCAAGGGTTTGAGATAGACTTGCCAACAATTGTTATGGAGCATATGATTTATTGTGCAACCAGGACTAGAAACCATCCTCTTTCATATGCCAACCTGTTACCTCTTTTCTTTGAATACTTTGATGTACCTATGAAAGGAGAGAAAAAAATTACTGGAGGTTTAGGGTTGATTGATGAGACTGCACTTCAGAGGATTGGGGTAGTTCAAACTGGGAAGGGACATTGGAAGTTTTATTCAGGTTTGTCTAAGGAAGAACTTACAGAGAAGGAGTTTGTGCAGCCTAAGGGGACTACATCAGGGAAAGGACAAGCCAATGAGGATTACTCTTTGTTGGTTGAGAAGTTAGAAGATCAGCAGGTTGAGATTGAAGATCTCAGACAAAGGTTATTTGACCTGTCAGCTGAATTCAACAAGTTCAAGGGCTTGATGAATGTTATGAATGGAAAGCTGGATGTTGTCATCAAGGTTTTGAATTTGGAAAAGATACCTTCTGCTACTAGTCATGACACCAGTGTGGACTCAGATGAAAGGATGGGAGATTTTCTGAAGAAGAAACAGAAGCCAATTCCAGTGGTGCTTACTTCAAAAGATTTGTATGAACAAACTGATGAATAAGATGCTGGTGAAGAAACAGGTGTTGATGCAGCTACAGAGGGGGATTCTGTACAGGTTAAGAAGAAAGTGGATGAAATAATTCTAGAAGTTGTTGCAGAAGTGGAAGCTGAACAAGAAGGTAATCAGTCTGCTGAAGATGCTGAAAGTGAAGAAGAAGTTGGAGAAGGCTCAGAGAAAGGCCAGACATCAAAGAAGAAATGAAGATCAGAGATTGCCAAAGCCTTGACATTCTATTTCTTTCTCTTCTTTCTTTTCTGTTCTCAAGGCCTTGACTTTTTAGCAATAATTTTGCTTTAAGTTTTTTATAGACTCTGAGTAATGATCCAACATTTCTTCATACTTGTTTGATGAAAGTCAAAAAGGGGGATAAATTATGTGGTTTTGTGTTTTTGCAGTATTTGAATAATAACAATACTTAGTTGTTTTGTTGCTTAATAATCAGTTGTGTTTATATTACAGTGGTTATATGTAAATTTTTTTTTGCTGATTATCTGTGGTATACTGGTTATCGATTTGGCATTATTGTCTATTGTATCTGCATTTTGTGGTTATGTGGTTATCTAATTTTCATAATGAGTGGCAGGAAAATCTATACAAGACTGATGGTTTTGTCTTTCATCAAGGGGGAGACTGTTGATCCAAAGACCCTTGAATGTGTTTTGGTTGGTAATTGTTTTGAGTGATGAAAGACAAAGACAAAGACATAAGCAGCAAAGAATTTCAGATACTCCAAGGCCTTGAGATATTGACAGAACTTCAAAGCCTTGAGAGTTATTTTATTCTGCTATATGTTCTAACAGTTCTGTGTTGCAGATTGGATATCTGATTATACAGATCATGGATTTACTGCATATACTTATAGATTACACTATTTACATATCTAACACAATTGCAGATGATCTGAATAGGAAGAATCAAATTTATCTGGGTCTAACTTTGAATATCTGTGAAGCAGGTTCAGAGCTCCAAGGCCTTGAGATGTGCCTCGAGCTACTGACAGTTTTTACATAACTAAGTTGATTCTTTCTTGCAGGTTGTGATTCTTATTATTGTGATTATTTACTGACTTCTAAGAATATTAAACTTGTTTTTCATAATTTATATGTATTATAAGTTATACAGGTTACTGTTTTAATCTGTTAACCAGTTTTATCAGAAACTGGATAACCAAACAGTCATAGCACTGTTATCTTTTTGGATTTTGTTGTTGTTGTGTTTCAATGCTAATGCAGGGCTGTTAAACGTGCAGGAGCAATCTCAACAAACTCCAACGGATATCCACTTAGAGCTGTTTGAATTTGAGTTGAAAACAAAAAGAGGATTTGTAGGAACTAAGATCTTAAAATCTCTCAATCAGTTGCAGCTGTGGATAAAAGAGACTGGTTTGAATTTTGAAGAGAAAAGAGGCTTGCTGAATACTCAGAAAGGTGTGACAAATTCGTGGGAGATCATTCATTCAAACACACAAGGATTCAAGCTTCAATTCAGATTCCAGAAGATCAAATCAATCCAGTTTCCAGAAGAACACATCCAGGCTTCAACAACTTATCTCTTCTACTGTGTTCTTCACTTGGACTTTAATATGTGTATCTTTAAATTATCTTAAAACTAACTTAACCTAGTGGTTGGTTGTTCAAGTGAACAACAATAGGTTCTTGTTAGCTCAACAATTAGTAGCTGGAACTAGATAGGTTTGGAACCACAAGCAGTATAGGTGTAAGGGAAATCACTTAGGCTTGAAGATCTAGGGCTGTTTCTGTGTGAGTAATAAGAAGTGTTTCCCCAATCCTGGTGGGATTAGATCCCTCAGGCCGAGATTAGGTCCATTGGGACTGAACTCTGTAAATTGCTTTGTGTTCTTTACTTTACAGTTTGATTATTATCTGCTGCATTCAACTCAAATCAAACTAGGGTTCATAAGCTGTTTATAATTGATTTTAGTTCAAGGCCTTGAAGCTTTCCATTTTGCTTTTGAAAGTTTCAGACAGTTTACTAAAATCTCAAGGCCTTGAGATTTGAGTTTCACACAAAGTTATTCTGTTAAACTTTGAGTTTTGCAAAAAGTTTCCATACTCTATTCAACCCCCCCTTTTAGAGTATTTATGTCCTGTATTTAGTCTACATTACACTTTCATCTGCTGCTCAGACTCCTCTCTCGGGTGGCCCGGCGAGCCGGAAGCTACCATTCTCACCAGGCTCGTCCCTGATGACGGCAGGGAACCATGCCGCATATCCTGCATCATCTCTCTACGCAAGCGGAGCCATAGGAAGACATGGGCCTCCACCTCTGCCTCCTTACAACCCCGGTATGCGCTACATCCCGAGCTTTGGGCCAACAGCTCCATCCTATGGAGGAACACCTGCCAGCATGGCGGTGTTGGAATAGATGCCCTGGAGGCAATCTTATATTTAGTATGAAAATTGTTTTGGCTATAATATTCATTTATTATATATTGTGATATTTAATATAATGAAGTCCTTAGATAAAATGTGTCGTTTATCTTAAATATCCCTAGTCCACTATATTGATTAATAGAAAGATTAAATATAGACTAGTATGTGGGTAGATTGAAATGGAGATATCAAGTCTAACACATGAGTATGCATTAGGAGTAATGCCATACTAGATTGACCCACAACGAGAAGGATACATTAGATTATGTCAAGTCACAATCGCTTCTCGTAGTGCTAATATTTTTGCAATCCTTAGACTTGAAGTCACTAGATACTCTAGCTGTGAAATATTGTGCTTTGATATTATCAAACAGTACACCGTAACTGGGTAATTATAAATATGGCTATCGGGCATGATAGGAAGCAAGCTTAGAGATCGTAGTGATGTAGATAGGATTTGTCCCTCCCACATAATGGGAGATAATATCCACAACCACTCGAGGGATGAGGCTTATTGAATGTCTGGCCAGACTCAGATAAATCAATATGGAGATATTGATGTTATCTGTTAGCATAAGCATATTCCCAGGATCGAGGAACTATGGATTGGATATACGAGTGTGACTATTTATGTCTTGTGTCCAATCCGGATATGGAGACAAAGGGAAAGTTCAATACAAGATATTGGGAACCAGAGGTTTGTCGGGATCACTGACTATTTCTATTAGTTGGGTGGCGTGGATGTGTTGCTAGACACCGCTCCATGTTAGTAAAAGTTACTATCAACTAAGTAGACTACTATGGGGTCACACGTCAAATAGAGTAGAACTAGATTTGGGGTTAATTAATATAATTAATTAATAAGAAGGATCATTGTGCAACACCTTGCAAACTTAGTAGGACTAATTTGCAAGGAAGGGACTAATCCAAGTTCATGGAAAACTAGGAAGGACCTTTATGGAAACCACAAGGAGTTGTTGGAGTATATAAAGGAGGCTCTAGCTTCCTTCCCACTTAATGTTAATGTTCATAACATAAGAGAGTGGGAGAGAGAGCAAGACAAGCCTAAGGCCGAACGCCCTAGGCCCGTCCGCCCCTTCCTGTCGGCACAAAGAGGAGGCGAACCTCCTCTTGTCCTCGTTGCTTTGATTCCTTCTTACCTCTTCCTCCGGTTCAAGCTAGCACTTGAAAGAAGGAAGAATCTAGATCTCACCTCTGGACGTGGATCAACCGTAGAGACGAGGACATCATTCTTCGTGTGATCTCAAAAATCAAAAGGTACACAATACTATTTCTCTTATCATGTTATGATATCTCCTCTTGACGATCCGTGGTGGGATTTGAAGTAGGATTAATTTTTGTTATTCTGCTGCGTTACCTACGTCAAAACCCAATAGGCGGCCCTTGAACAAAGGATTGACAGTATCATCGCAAACTAGAGTTTCGCGGACACTGTCATCCCCAAGGTAGATAATGCACCTCCCATTCTGCGGGATATATACCTGATGCCAAACCCTTCTAAGTACAAAGCGCCCAAATGGGAGAAGTTTGATGAATTCAGTGGGAACGCCCACGAACACGTGATGAGGTTCGTGGATATGATGGGTCCGCACGCGGCTGATACTCGGTTGCTCATGCACGAATTTCCCAAATCTCTGGGAACCGTTGCATACAAGTGGTACAGAACCCTCGAAGCGGGATCTGTCAAGACATGGGAGGAAATGGTAAAGAAATTCTACACAAATTTCTTCCAGATGGACGAAAGGGTCACCACCATTCACCTCTCTTGAATGTACCAAAAGTCTGATGAGGAAGGCGTCGCCTTCATCAAGAAATTCAGGGCCAGGTCCTTGGAGTGCATCGACGAGGTCTCGGAAGGCCGTCTGGTTTGAAATATGCCTGCAAGGCATATGTGATGAATACAAAGAAAGGATGAAGAAAAGATACGGTAGCGAGCGCGTGCCGACGAATACCCCAACTCTAAAAACGCTGGATTCAAACGATCACGAGACGCCAATGTGCACGCGATATCTTCGCCCACCAAGCAACAACGGTTTGCAGCTCAAGAGCCACCACCATTGTCTATCTCGATCAGGGACGCCATTTAACTTTGCAAGAAATGGCGACGAGCTGGAAATTTGCCGGCATTTGAACACAGACCTACAGGAGAACAATTTCGGGACCCGAAATGGTGCGAATGTCACGGGCAAATCTCCCATCAAACCAGGGAATGTAGGAAACTCAAGTGGATGGTGGACGAGCAGATAAGGGATGACCAGTTAGTTGTTGACGAGTCAACCAAAGATGTTCGAAACGACCCTTTTCCGCGACGAGAATCCAAGGGGAAAGAGATCACCATGATCTCGATTACAGACATGGCAGAAGCGGTAGTCCCTGTGGTTACGGAGCTCTATGGGAATGAAGAATATGACGAAGACACTCAAGATATGCAAATTAAGGACTCTATCGAATTTTCCAGGTTCTTTGATGAGATGAACTTTTCAGAGGGCTGCAGGCATGGGGTGATGAGAAGTTCGGAGAGAAATTTTTCACCGCGAATGACGGAGCCGTCAGAGCCTTCAGACCTCAAAGACCTATCATGACATTCGATGAGTCTGACAAAAGGACTAGTGCGAACCATCAGAGGCCACTGTATGTCACGACCACAATCAACCACGTCGAATTCAAAAGAGCCTTTGTCGATGGTGGAGCTGCGGTAAACGTCATTCCCTTGAGCACCCTATACATGGCAGGGGTTCCCGGGCATAAGATGGTCAAGAAGCCCTCGTCCAAACAGGGTTTGGAAGTGGCTCCATAATGACTTTGGGCTGGATCCGTTTGGGAATCCGAATTGGGAAAATAAACTGTTCCGCCAAATTCCACGTTATTGAGGCCGAGACGGCTTTTCACATGATTATCGGGCGATCATAGATTCACCGCTTTGACGTTGTACCCTCGAAAGCTCACCAGGTGATGAAGGCTATGTGGAAAGAAAGGGTGGTCACAATACCCGCTTCGGTGAATCCTTTCAATCTGAAGGAGGCACACTTACCTGAAGCGGTGTGGTTTACGGAGATTGACGACAGGCCGCTTCCGGCCCCGTTTCGGCCAACTCCTTTGCATATATGGGAAGACATCCAGAATCAGTCACCGTTTGGAGTGACAGTAACACGGGAGGAGTCGAAGGAAGAATGGCCTGCGTGGGAGGACGTCCCTAAAACAACCAAAATAATCTATACTTTGAAAAGTGCCATGGAGTAAACTGAAGAACGAATGAGTAGCTTCTACCCCAAAAGTAAGAAGTTTTATCGCGTTACGGGCGTCCCCAGGCAAATTTGCAAGCTATAAGGGGTTCCTAGTATGAGTGAGGGAGACCCATTAGTCGAGGAAGTCAAAGAAGCACCCGAGTGCATGGAAGACCGCCCCAAAGCCACAAAAGAAGGAACTCAAGGAGGTATTCCTCACCCCTGACGAGGAAAAGCAAAGACCTATCTTCCTGAGCGCAGACCTCAGCGATACTTAAGAGCAAAAGCTGGTCCAGCTACTGAAAGATTACAAAGATGTGTTCCCATGGGATTACGACGAAATTCTAGGACTTGACCGAAGCATCACTATGCATCGTCTGGATGTCATCCTAGGTTCGAAACCAGTCAAACAGAGCGCGAGGAATTTCCATCCCGAGATCAATGTTAAAATCAGTGAGGAAATGGTCAAACTGCTAAATATCAAGTTCATAGAACCCAACCATCATCCCACCTGGCTGGCAAACATAGTCCCCGTGTTAAAGAAAAATGGAAGCCTTCGTGTATGTGTATATTTCAGAGATCTGAACAAATTCTGCACAAAGGATGACTTCCCTTTGCTAAACGTGGATCTCTTGATTGACTCTACTGCAGGCCACGAGATGTTCAGCTTTATGGATGAATTCAGTGGCTACAACCAGATCAAGATGGACCCTGAGGACGCGAAGAATACGACATTCATAACACCGGTAGGGGTCTTCAATTACACAGTCATGCCCTTCGGTCTGAAAAACGCGGGGCCCACATACCAGCGCGCGTTGATGGCACTGTTCCACGCATGATGCACCAAGAAGCTGAATTCTGTGTGGACGACCTAGTGATTAAGTCAAATAAGAAAAAAGACCACTTGAAAAATCTAAGGAAGGTTTTTGACAGATGTCACACATTTCAGCTAAAGATTAACCCTATGAAGTGTGCATTTGGGGTAACCTCCGGTAAGTTCCTAGGCTGTGTGATTCAAAGGCATGGACTCAAGCCTGACCCCACCAAGATCTCATCAATCACAAATCTGTCAGCACCACAATCCCAAACTACACTAAAGGCATTTCTAGGAAAGTTGTCAATTGCAGAATTAACCTTCTGCTTCGGCAATTTTCTCAAAAAGAATGCAACGTTCCTCTGGACAGAAGAGCATCAAGTTGCATTCGAGAAACTGAAGAGACTGCTGACATCCCCAAGGGTTATGATCGCACCGCAGCTGGGAGCACCTCTACTATTGTACATCACTTCAACCGAAAGGTATATTGGAGAATTACTAACCCAGGAATTCGAGGGACAAGAAAGACCGGTGTATTATATCTCCCGCATAATCCAATCAGCAGAATCGAGATACACATACATAGAGTGGCATTGTTTGGATTTGTTTTTCGCGATTGAGAAGTTAAAGCATTACTTTGCTTCCCACAAAGTGGTGGTTATAACGAAGAACAATCCCATACGTTATCTGCTGGGACACTCTCCTCCCTCAGGGAGCCTCGCAAAATGGTACATGACCATCTCCTAGTATGACATCACATGCATGCGACCTAAGGCCATCAAACCACAAGCACTGGCAGATCTGCTCGCACAATTCCCGGACGAGAGGCACGAGCCGGTGCCAGAGGGGCTCGAAGGACCTGAGATATATGCCATCAGCAAAGAGTACTGGCAGCTACAATTTGACGGTCATCCACAAGATCACGGGGAGGAATTGGAGTGGTACTCATCAAGCCTGACCAAGAGGTTATCCAGATTTTAACAAAACTGAACTTTGCAGTGACCAATAACGAGGCCGAATATGAGGCCCTGATCGCAGGACTCCATGAAGCTAGAGCTTTGGAAGTTAAGAATCTTGTCATCATGGGAGATTCAAAACTAATTGTCAAAAAAACCTCGGGAGAATATGCTCTAGAAGAGATAAATCTACTCAAGTATCGGTCAATTGTGCAGAAGCTGGTTCAGAATTTCGAGTCTGTCAAATACGAGCACACTCTCAGATCTGAAAATCGTCACGCAGACGCACTGGCCACTTTAGGGTCAAAAATCAGCTCAGATAAATGCCCTACGAAGATATCAATTGAGGTGAAGACAGTCCTGTCATTGGTAAAGGACCTATGCGAAGAAGGACCTCCGGAAGAGGCGGACTGGAGGAAGCCTATTCTGTACGCGATGGCTGATGGAAAAAACAAAGAAACATGGGTTTCTACCAAGGGCTTTTGCATACATGATGGTTTGCTTTATCACAAGGGCCCTGGGGGTATCCTTCTGAGATGCGTAACTGAAAAAGAGGGTCAAGCAACCCTGGACAAAATTCATCAAAATTCTTGCAGAGAAAACGAGATCTCCATTTACAGGAAAGCCCAAAGGTATGGGATATATTGGCCGCAGATGTCATACTTCGCCGCCATTATACAAAACAACTGCGAGATATGTGCTTTAATCAAGGCCACCGTGGAGATTGCTGCAATATAAGACGATTGGCGACAACCAATAATCGATTATCTTCAATGGGGAGCTGTGCCCGACGGCATAAAGGATGCCGAAAATCTCAAGAGAAAGGCCAAGAGATATGTTTTCCAATAAAACATACTATGGCGAAAGGGGCATAATGGAAATTTTCTCAAATGCTTGCATGGGAAGGAAGCCCAAGAGGTCATGGAAATGTCGCACCAAGTAAAGCACCAACGGGGTGAGAAGTTATGTCGAAAAATCTTGACAGTGCGGTACTTCTGGCCAAACATGGAGGCCGACTGCCGCGCGAAGTTCAGAAGGTGCCGCACAAAGGTCAGAAGGTGCCCGCGGTTGACCTACATGCGCTAGGGACCCCATGACCATTTCATACTTGGTCCCTAGATTTCATTGGACCAATACGACCCCCCTCAAAGGGGAATGAATACATCCTGACAGGAACTGAGCAGTTCACTATCTGGGTAGAAGCAATCCCGCTCAAGACAGAAAATGCGACGACGGTGGTCAAGTTCATCCAGGAAAATATCATTCACTGCTTTGGCATCCAACACTGTTTTGTCCGAAAATGGCACTCCCTTCGTCAACCCCCAGGTAGCCGAGAAACTTATGGAATACAACATCAGACAGGTATGCTCCACGCCTTACTTCCCGAAGTGAAATGGGCAGGAAGAAGCGACCAACAAGACACTGCTACGAATATTGAGTAAGATGGTCACGGATGACCACAAGAAATGGGCAGATTCATTAGGAACGACACTTTGGGCATATCGAACATCGCCTCGGACTCCCACTGTGACTTCCCCCTTTCTGCTATGTTATGGAGTAGAAGCGGTTGTCCCCTCCGAAGTGAAAGTAAACTCAGCAAGATTGGCTTTCAGTGCCTTGAACAACAACAAGCGTGACCATGATCTGATCCTTTTGGAAGAAAAACACGAGAACGACACAAGAGTAAACCTTAAGTACAAGGAGAGGATTGCGCGTGCATACAACAAGATGGTCCAGAATAGGGACTTTAAAGTAGGTGACCTCGTGCTACGAGCCACCGATCATTGCATGCGCGAAGCAGCCCACCCCAAATTTGCGGCTAATTGGGAAGGACCCTTCGAGGTAAAAGAAGTATTCGACAGCGGATATTGCAACATTCTGCGGTGCCATGGAACTGCTACAACCCCGCAACCAATCAATATGCGATGGCTAAAAAAGTACTATCCTTAGCCTCTTCTGTTTAATTGCTTGCAATGTCCTTTCTTTAAAATCCTCCCATATGAGGATCATATTATTGATAAAACCCCTACCATATTAGGGCTCCTTTGTCAAAATTGTCAGTCTGCTTCTCCGGCTGATGGGTCACCAGGCCGACCGCAATGTCAAGACATGAGCCTATCTCATAAGATAGCAGTCTAAGCCTATCTCACACGATAGCCCAAAGCCTATCTCCAATGATAGCGGTAGAATAAATCCTATCCCAAAAGAGGATAACATAAGCCTATCTCACATGATAGAAGTAAAAGCCTATCTCATATGGTAGCAATATAAACCTATCTCGCGCAATAGCGGAAAAAGCCTATCTCTTACGATAGCAATACGACCCCATCTCACATGATAAGGGAAAAAACCTATCTCACATGATAGCAATAACAAGCCTATCTCATAAGATAGCAGGGATGTAAGTAGGTTACCCGCCCGAATGGTGGCCTAATGAGAAAAGGTCTATCTTATTAGACAACAATCATGTGCGAAAACAACACAGGGAATACTTGGGGACCATACAAAGGAGACCCACCTATAAGATTTCCTATAAGAGGGGTCAAAGTCTTCGCAGCCTAAAAGAAAACCTATTTCATCAAATAGAAGTGCGATAACACCAACTCAAACGGGAGCAATAGAATTCTAATAGGTCATAACTTGCAGAAAGGAATTTGCTCAATAGCATGCTTGCCTACAAAGGGGCGCAAAAACAACACTTCCCTTTAAGGGACAATCAAATGGTTAAGCGTTTAGTATTCATGCGGATGCAACACAAAGTAGATGTACATATATACTGTTCACGTTCTACCAGTATCACAGCCACACAGGGCACAAAGCAAAAGGAGGACAATGGAAAATGTTTCCTTGTTAAAGCAACCTCATTATTCAGAGAAATCCTTCAGCAAAGAACCCGACGCTGAAAAACTTAAGAGAGTTAGCAGCGAGCTCTGCAATACGGGCTTTGTTAGCTTCATGACGCTTCACGGCCTCGTTCAATTCCTTGGTTTGGCGCTCGCATTCTTCCCTGCGCGCAGCAAGATCTGGTGTCTCCCTTTTAAAAGTAGCAAGCTCATTTCCCAAATTAGCATAATTATGAATTCTTGTCAACCACTAGGCGAGGAATCTCAAGTCCAACCGCCATGCTGCAAGTTGTTCAATTTTCTGCACGTTTGCAAGGAACTTTTGGGCTTTAGCCGGGGTGGTACTTACAGGAGTAGCCTAATACAGATCTCCCAGGAAAGTAGCCAACTCTTTGAAAATTTTCCCTCTGTCTCCTGGAGACAGCTCTAGCACTCGCGCAAAAGCAGCAGGGAAAGATACCCGGACTTTCATAAGCCACTCCAGGCAGGCTTGATCAATACCTACATGCACAAATACGATAAGATACTCGGCAAAATGGTGGTTTAAAAACAAGGCGTGATGAGTAAAAGACAAGGTTGGGCTTACCAGTTCCTTCGATAATTTGCTGGAGGGGAGCAATGGGCAATGTCGCCGGCAAGCTAGCACTAGTTGTGACTATCAGTTCCTTATCAGCTCTAGCCTCACGTGCAAAATACACCTCAGGGATTACCAAGTTCCCCCTTACAGCAACAGGGGATGCGGTCTGCGAGCCCCATACCTCAAATGGATTCCTGGAGGAAAGAACGTCCAAATCCAAAAACAAATCACCGGAAAAATGAGAGGACCTTGGGAGGCTCGGCGTGGAAGAAAGAACGCCCTGAGCTAGTTTAGTCGCACCGATACCCTTGGTGGAAGCAGGGGCCCGCTTAGAAGCAGACTCTTGAGTATTAGCAGTAGTTCCCACCGTTTAGGGAGCACGTTCTCCTAACACCGCATCATGCCTGGGGGGAGCGGTTTCTCCAAAACCCTTCTCGCGAGCAACGTCATTCACAGAAGACACATCTCGAGCAGTTCGTGAGTCTCGTGCAATGTCTTCCATGAAGAAAAGAGTATGGATGGCTCTTGATGCTGATCCTCGATGCGCGCAAGGTTCCCGTCGTCAGCAACACGCTTGCTCACCACGATTTCCCCTGTCTCCCCGTTTCCAGGAGTTTCACCTGCCACAAAATAAAGAATAAGACTTTCACAAAGTCAACAGGCATGATTACCAAGAGAATAAGTATGTCCTTTACGTGCTGAGGATCTCGAGCTTGTTTGGTCGATTTTCTCGACACGAGGGCGCTTTAGTTCCCTCATGAGTATCTTGCTGGAGTGAGTTTCATAGGAAAGTCTTTTTCTCACTGAGACTTTCCCGTTAGAAGTAAGGAAAGCTACTAGTGCATTAGAAACCAACAACTGAACTTCGAGAGGCATAGGCATTGCTGGCTCAATACGATTATCAAGGATGGATGAGCCTCGCAAGGCTGCTCGTTCTACCCGTATACGAGCAGCAAAACTCGTGCTTCTATCTCCGGACGCGAAACGCCTCAGACAACACTAAAAGCAAGAAACCAGTTAAAAAGAAGACAAGCGTGTTTGTACATAAAGTGAGCAATTAAGTATGGACGTACCTGGACAAAAGAATGGGCGTACTTGGATTTAGCCGTAAAGGATTTATGTTTAGCAATTTCAATCTTCTCCTGGAGAATTAGTTGAGTGCATAAATGCCGATCTTTAGCCAGCAGGGAAAAGTAGCCATAGTTGCAGTCATCGCGGCTACGAATGGCCTAAAAAGGATACTCGTTGGTTGAAAATATGGGTAGCTTGTTAGGAGATGGGATATCATGGAGGTTGAGTAGAAGACGGGTCTGGAAGTTCCATAAGGATGCCCAGTTTGGGGTATTCCGACCCCTCCTGTCACGCGAAGGTTGGATCAAAGGAAGCTCACCATAACGAGAGGACACACCCTTGCCACATTAAAGACTGTCATAACAGCCCCAGTCAATGGGCTCGGGCCACAACAGAGGAGCGAAGACGTCGTACCCAAATTGGGGACTAACTCGAACGGGATCGTATGGCACGGTGAGTCGTTCATAGTCACCGGAAAACTCGATGTCTGATACGTATTCATGTAGTGCGGGAAGAAATCCTCTTCGAAGCCAGTTCATAAACCTGCTGAAAGACCAATCGCCTTTAGTTATGAGCTCAACGGGAAGAGTGATATCCTTCTTCGGATATAAGTCTTCCCAGAAATCTATATTCTCATCCTTCAAATGGGTAGTATAGGGGCGACGCGCAAAGAAACGAGCATCGTCGACTCTCAAGGCAAACGTCCATTGGGGAGCTTCTGTATTATACCAGGGCCATGCTCGAGGACTTTGGAAGATTAAAGGGACGCTAGGAGTATTCCAAAGGCCCACTTTCAAAGGAATCGCGGCATACCCAGGCCATCTCTCAAAGGCCCACAGGGACAGAAAGGCAGTATTAACAAAGGTACAAACATCAACTCTTACTCGCGATTGTTCGACATGAGCAACGGCCAAGTCATGACGGTGATACAAGGAGACCAGTACGAGTGGGACCAGGGATTCCTTTTGTCTAAGGGATAGCCTTATTTCAAGCGGAAGCACGTGCATGAAGACTCCGTCATGGGGAAACCCGTCTATCAAGTAGCGCGATAACCACACGCAGATATAGCCACAAAGGGTGAAATGAAAATCTTTTCCTACGACACTGATGACTGCCTCCGGGTATTTTTCCCGCCATTCATGAGCCACAGAAGGATCAACAAAGTCTTTAAAAAAGTACATGAGTTATTTTGACCAAGTGTTCTTTGGACCGGATGATATACGTGGGAATTCCCCACAGGGTTTGGTCGCTCCAGGCATCCATTTCGATCCAGTTCTTCCCATATCTGCTATAAGGACCTTCATATCTTCAAATAATTGAATTTCGTCTGGTTCGGTCAAAGGCGCTAAGGGATCAACGATCCCCATGCTTGGGAGATTTAGCACGACCTCCACATCCTCCAAGGTAGGAAAAACTTCAAGATGGGAGAGATAAAAAGTGTGGGTCTTCCTGGAATACCTGGAAAATAATACCTGAAGCATGGTACTATCACGCCAGATACGGAGACCTTTGGTTGCACGAACGGCGTGAAAAATATTAGCGGCCGCATAATATCAAAGGATATGTTCTGTCCACTCCTTCATCCAGTCAAAACCCTCCATGAAGGACTACGGAAGAATGTCGGTGAAACCGTACAAGCCGGCCTCTACGCCAAGGCGTTGCACATCCCCAGCGTTAACCACGTCCCAATCAGACCTCACTGGTTCGGGAACAAGTTGGAATGCATCATTCGACAGGGATGCTTGGAGAGGGGATGCCATAATGGTGGCCGCATAAAAATCATCACCCTTAAGGTAGGGGGCTTTTTATGACAATTCGCTAGGAAGTTCTGGAACTTCAGCAGCTTGCTTGGCAGCCATTGCTACAAACGCATGAATGGATGTTTTGTTTAAAGGGGAGGCAACGCAGGGAGTCTCAATCAAAGCCATAGAAGGTTTTAAATAAACCTCCAAAGAGTCGCAACCCTTGAGTGCTGCTGAGTCAGCAAAACGCTTTGGAATCCGGAAGATTTGACGGTTGATCTATCCCTGCCTCGAAAATAGGCGAATTCGGACGACGATTGATTAACTCGACAGAAGCCACGCTTCATCAAAGGCTAAAAGGCGCTTCCAAACACTAGGCAATCATGGCTATGAAGGGGGCTATGGGGATTCGAATTCAAAATTAAAAAGGCCTGTGTGAGCTTCACGCACGGTAGATTTTGCGCGAATGCACAATGGAAGAGCGCGTGACAATCGTGCAAAAGGGGGATATTGTAGATACTGCTTTCCAGACAGGTAGATCATCGCCACGTGTCAGCCATCCAGCACACCTAGCTGTGCTCCATCCACACCGGATCACCACCCGTGCTGATCCACGTGGGGGCTACGAGATAGGGCCCCCACGCACCTTAACACGGGACTTGTAGGGTCTTAGTGGTTTGGAGGCCAGGGTAAGGTCCGTCGCGCGCATGCGACAACCAAGCTTGCGCGCGACCTCTGGTAATTGACTGAGACATCCTAGGCTTACGTGTCCCATCAATGCGGCTGATCTCATAACGGTATCCGATACTTGCGGGAAGATACGTAACAGTTCCTATATACACGATCAAAAGTGCCGTTGGGGGTATATTTTTAAGCCGCCATTTATGGTGCATTAACCCCTCAACGGTCACTTCCCCACTATATATAGGATCGTTATGCTCTCCGTTGCGACACAAGACATATTGGTCCAGTACCATAGCTTACTGTCTCTCTCTCACAAACAATTACTAGTTCTTACTCTCTCCCTACACATACCTTACAACTCTCTGTGTCCTTATTCTCTACTTGAGGTGTACACTTGGATATCTCTTGAGGATTTCCTTGTACACAGTATCCATCAGGGTTGTAAATGGCCTTAAGACCCAAGAAATAACTAAGAGACCCCAAGTCCTTCATCACAAAGTGGTCATTCAAAGACTTTTTCAACTTAGCAATTCCAACAAGACCATCTCCTGTAATTATCATATCATCAACATAGATCAGAAAAATATAATTACACAATTGGTATGGCGAATTAAGAAAGATTAATCATACACACTAGACGAGAAACCAAGCTTGAGAACTCTGGAGCGTAAGTTATCAAACCAAGCCCGAGGGGCTTATTTAAGACCATCTACGCGTGACGCATGCGACATACCCGTGAGTCAGAAACCCTAAGATCATGTGGAGGTTGCTTATACACCTACTCTTTAAGATCACCATTAAGAAACGCATTCTTAACATCTATCTAGATAAAATACCAACGCCTCTGAGAAACCACAACTATTAGAGTGCAAACAGTGGTGAGTCGAGAAACTACATCAAATGTCTCCTCATAGCCAATGCCATACTCCTGTGTGAAACATCTTGCTACCAAGCGGGCCTTATATCTTTCAATAGAACCATCCGACCGAGTCTTAACCTTATATATCCATCTGCACCCCACTACAAGGTTTTACCCGGGGGTAACCGAACAATATCAAGCAAGGAACCAAGGTATTCGTGTATATCAACAACATGCTCATATGTTTAGTCGGAGGATCGAGGTTAGCTGGTTTCTCAACCAAGGTATTCGTGTATCCATCAAGCAAGGACCCGTCTCAGGTACTAATTTTGGTGTTGTAGGAATGCATTGTTGGAATAGATGCCCTAGAGGCAATATTATTTAGTATGATTATTCTTTTGTATCGAATAATCATTGTATTATTTATGGATATATTTAATATAATGAAGTCCTTAGATTACAATTGTTGTTTATCTTATATATCCCTAGTCATTTATATTGATTAATGGGACGATCAACTATAGGCTAGTATGTGGATAGATTGATATGGAGATATCAAGTCTAGCACATGGGTATGAATTAGGGGTAATGACATACTGGAATGACCCACCACGAGAAAGCTACATTAACTATGTTAAATTCACAAGTGCTTCTTGTTGTGAAATTGGTACTGTGCTCCTTAGACTTGAAGTCACTATATTCTCTAGTTGTGAAATATTATACTTTGATTACGTCAAACATTACACCGTGACTGGGTTGCAATAAAGGCGTTTATCGGACATAGTAGGAAACAAGCTTAGAGGTGGTAGTGACGAAGAGATGATTTGTCCCTCCCACATAAGGGAGAAAATATCCACGGCCACTCGTGGGGTAGTGCATATAGAATGCCTAACCAGAATCAGATAAATCGATATGAGACATTGATGTTATCTGCATGGTTAAGACTATTCCCAGGATCGAGAACCTATGGATTCGATATACGAGTGGGACTTGTATGTCTCGTGTCCAATCCGGATATGGAGACAAAGGGATAATACAATACGGTAACATTAGTCACAAGGTTTGTCGGATCACTGACTATTTCTATTAGTTGGGTGGCATAGATGTGTTGCTAGACACCGCTTTATGTTAGTAATTGTTACTACCAACTAAGTAGAAACCTATGGGGTCACACACCTTATGCATTAAACTGGACTTTGGGATTAATTAGTAGCACTAAGTAAATATAAGGATCAATACGCAACCACATGCAAACTTATTAGGACTAATTTGCAAGGTGGACCAATCTGTGTATGGACATGATTAGAATTGGGGGAAAATATGTAGTTAATAGTGAGTTATTAACTATATAAGGGCACTCCTAGCTTATTTTTTCATAAGTTGCATTCATTATTGAGTGAGAGAACAAAGCAAGGAGAGAGCATGCAAGAAGACTAGGCCGAAGACTAGGCTCCCCCACCCCCTCATATCTCGGCCACCAAGAGGCGCAACCCTCTTGGTCCTCGTTGTGCGTGATCTTCTTCTTCCTCCTTCTTGGCGTGAGCTAGCACATACACGTAAGGAGGATCCAGACCAATCCTAGGTGTGGATATTCATAGAGACGTGGATACTATTCTACGTAAAGTGATCAATTCGGACAAACAATGTACACAAACTATGTATTCCTTACCATCGTTATGATACTAGATCTGCGATTCATGGAGGGTCTTGAACGAAATATATTTATTTTTATTCCTCTGTGCAATACGTATCAAAACCCTACAGAGGTATTAGAGCCACATGTCGTAATGCATAACGTGGTTTATGTTACTTTTATGTCAGTTTTACACCATAACTGTTATTTATTGCGTAAAACTAAAATTGACATAATGATACAAACTGAATAGGACTCAATAGAGAATGAGTTAAATGTACGTATCGTACTAAATTTGCAAATTCCGTTGTTATATGATATATAGATTTGGGTTTTGAAAAGCTTGGGTTTGGGCACAATTATGAAAAAGGGATTTTTCTTAATTGGAAACAAGCACGCAAGGGAAGGAAGGAAGGAAGGAAACAACCTTAGGGCCCTCCGCCCCGTTCCTTGCGCCCCAAGCAAGCCACGACCAAGGGACCGGGCCGGCCTAGCGAGCGGCTTGGCCGCGTGAGCTAGGGCCGACCGGCCCAAGGTCTTGTGGCAATCCATTGGGGTTCGGCCAAAGTAGTTGGTGGGCCCCCTTGGACCATTTTGACCCTTGAAAATCCCAAATTCGACTAAATTTTATCAAGCACGTTAAAATTGATTTAACTGTATTATGTGCTATTGCATGGTGATTAGATGTGGCCATAGATGTGTATGTTGTGGATGTTTATTTTTTTGGGTTTGTTCTATTGTAGATTAATGTAATTAATTAAGTTTTACGACATGTGTGTCGTCTTGTCCTCAACTTGTGAGGTCTCTCTATTAAGTATAGATGCTATCTAGTATTATATAGTTAGATGATAGCCAAGACATGGATAAGAACCTTAAAGGATTGAAGAAACCTCAAGAAGGCATCATTACACAAGCTAAGACGCATGGACTAAAGATGGAGGCACATGGAGATGAGCTTGTTGTTTTTAGGGCTTAGAGATATTCTCATTGGCTTGGGAATTTCTTAGTTTTAGGAGGCCGCATCAACATCACGTTTACTTATTGTTTGTGGATGTTTATTTATTATCTTGTTGTTTGTTTTTGGTGTATGGATGATGCGTGCAAATTGTGACAAGATAATAGTTAAAAAACCCGGATCTTTTATTTTGGATTTTCCCAATCCAAATAAGCAGATTAGTTGAATGGATCAACAAAACAATTAAAAATTAAAAGGTAATATCCCTCAATTTAAACAATGCGTTTTTGCCTTCTCGTTACTTAACACTCGTAAAAACTATAATGTATTAAATTGGGGCTTGCCAAAGCAAGGTGATTTGACTCTTTATAGGATGGTGCGATGGAACAAGAAAGTAATGTGCAATTGTTGAAGTAAGAGGTTGGACACAACTAGGATATTTCAACAGGATTGAAAGCCTAGAGGCAAAGCAATTGGGATTATCTATGGGATAGATAAATAAGGAGTTATTTGCCCAATTGAACCAAGAGCTGCATATGATGCAATTGGAAGTTGTTCCTACCTAAATAACTAATTATTGGGTGCCTTGTCAAAGCAAGCTCAAGAAGAAGTGAAATATGGATCTTGGCCCACTAGAAAATTGTAATGATATTTTCCTCATTCATAGTGAGAGTTATTAATGTGAGAAAAATAGTGGGAACTATGTTTAATAATATAGCCATTATTAAATGTCGTCATTTGTTCACAAAATACTAAAACTTTTATATTTCTCTTTTGTAGAATTCCAATGGAAAATAATTCATCGAATTCAACACAATCTACGATCAGTCCTTGAGAAGGACAAGCTTTTTTGAGTTAAATTTCTGGACTGGTAAAGAAACTTGAGAATTGTTCTCAAGCAAGAAAAGAAATTGTTCATTCTAGAAGAGAAACTTCCGGAAGGTCCATAAAACAATATTGATGCAGCCATAAAGGCACATCAGAAGATCGTTGACGATGCTAATGATGTGGCATGCCTTATGCTTTGCACCATGAACTCGGATCTTCATAAGCAACACGAGAACATGGCTGCATATGATATGATCATTCATTTGAAGCAGCTTTTCCAAAGAGCATGCTAGGCATGAGCGGTATGAGGTGTCAAAGGAAATTTTCAAGTGTTGGCCACTGATCTCATCTTTCAATAGTTGCCTGATAGTTATAGACAGTTCATCGTGAACTATAACATGAATGAGATTACTAAGCCTCTTCCAGATTTACACAATATGTTGAGGATAGCTGAACAAAGCATCAACAGAGGGAAAGGCAAGGTCATAATGATGGTCAATAAAGGAAAGGGAAAGAAAGTTGCATCTACCTCTAAAATAATGAGCAAGAAAAGTTTCTAAGTCTAAGGAGCCTGCCTTAAAGCCCTCTGGGGGCGTGACTAATGGTGAGTGTCACTACTGCAGTCAGCCCGGACACTGAAAAAGTAACTGCCTAAAATATCTGGAAGATAAAAGGCTTGGAATAGTGATTCCACCACCACCTGGTCTTTTTTTAATAGAGTCAATCGGTCTTTCTCTTCATCTTGGGTATTGGATACTGGATTTGGATCTCACATTTGTTGAAATGTGCAGTGTCTAAAGAGAAGTAGAAGACTGACTAAAGGAGAGATAGACTTGCGCGTGGGGAATGGAGCAAGCGTTGATGCATTAGCCGTAGGTGTTTATGATTTATCTTTGCCTTCTGGACTTATCTTAGAATTAGACAATTGTTATTTTGTGCCTGCTATGAGCAGAATCATTTTTTTTATTTATTGTTTGGACAAGAAAGATTTTTCTATTAAAATCAAGGAAAAATGTTGCTCCATTTATTTTTATAGTTTGCATTGTTGTTATGATTTATTGTCTAATTGATTATATATACTTGATCTAGATAACTCCGTCTATAACATTAATATCAAGAGGATTAAAAGTGAATATTTAAATCCTACTTATTTATGGCACTATCGTTGAGGCCATAATAACGAGAAATACATCTCTCGACTCCATTAGGATGGATTCCTAGACTCATTTGAGTATGAATCATATGAGACATGTGAAACTTGTTTATTAGGAAAAATGACAGACTCCCCTTTCAACAAGAAAGGTGAGCGGTCTAGTGAACGATTGTATCTAGTGCATACTGATGTATGTGGGCCATTTTCCACGCCTTCCAGAGGTGGTTATCTTTATTTCATTACATTTACTGATGATTTCAGTAGATATGGATTTGTATACCTTATGAAGGCCAAATCCGAATACTTTAAAAAGTCCAAAGAATTCAAGAATGAAGTAGAGAAGTGACTTGGCAAGAGTATTAAGGCTCTATGATCGGATCGAAGAGGAGAATACTTAAGCCAGGAGTTCGATGACTATCATATAGAGTGTGGGATCTTATCTCAACTCACTCCGCCCTGAACGCCACAATGGAATGGCATGTCCGAGAGGAGGAATCGAACTCTGTTAGACATGGTTCAATATATGATGTGTCAAACAGATATTCCATTATCATTTTTGGGACACGCTCTATTATGTGCAGCTTTCACCCGTAACCGTGTTCCATCCAAATCTGTCATGAAGACTCCATATGAGATGTGGAGTGGGAGGCGTCCCACAATGTCTTTTATGAGGATTTGGGGCTGCGATGTCTATTTAAAACGTTAACAAACAGACAAGCCCGGGCCTAAGTCGGATAAGTGTAAATTTGTGGGATACCCTAAGGAAAAGAAGGGATATGATTTCTACAATCCAACCGAGAACAAAGTGTTTTTTGTCCGTACCGTTGTGTTTCTAGAAAGAGAATTTGTTTATACAAAAAACATTTGGAGGACTGTAGTCCTTTATGAAATTTAAGAACCACAAACCACTGATCCAACAATGGAACCTGAACAGGAACCACAAACTGTTGTGGAGCATCCTGTTCAAGTATCACAAGAAATTCGTAGATCTAGTAGGTACGCCAGGAGCCAAAGAAGTATGGACTTCTCGCGACTGAGTCTTGTGGCGCACTGCTCACGAATGTTGAGCCTACTACCTATGGCGAGGCCATGAAAGGGACAGACTCTCAAAAGTGGCTTGAGGCCATGAGATCCGAGATGGAATCCATGCATACCAACAAAGTATGGACTTTGGTGGAACCACCCAAAGGGGCTCGCCCCATAGGGTGAAAATGGGTCTTCAAGAAGAAGACCGACATGGATGGCAATGTGATTGCCTATAAGGGCCGATTGGTTGGAAAAGGATTCAGACAGGTTCATGGTATTGACTATGATGAAACATTTTCCATAATCGCAACGACCAAATCCATTCGCATATTACTTGCTATTGCAGCTTATCAAGATTATGAGATTTGGTAGATGGATGTCAAACAGCGTTTCTGTATAGAAACCTCCTTGAGGATGTGTACATGACACAACCACAGGGTTTTGAGGATCCAGAGCATGCCCATAAAGTATGTAAGTTTCACCGATCCATTTATGGATTGAAGCAAGCTTCTAGGAGTTAGAATCGACATTTTGATAACGGAGTCAAAGAGTTTGGCTTCATCAAGAACAAATATGAACCTTGTGCTTACAAGAAGGTTAGTGGGAATCTGTTGTGTTTCTGGTCTTGTATGTGGATGACATACTACTCATTGGAAACGACATTCCAACCTCGCACTCTATTAAAGATTGGCTAGGAAAGTGTTTCTCAATGTAGGACATAGGGGATGCATCTTATATAATTGGTATCAATATCTATAGAGATAGATCTAGGAATCTACTGGTCTTAAGCCAAATTACATATATAGACAAGGTGTTGAAACGGTTCAACATGCAAGACTCCAAGAAGGAATTCTTTCCCATGTCGCATGGAGTCACCCTTTCAAAGACTGACTGTCCTACCAATGGGATTGAAAAGGACTGCATGAGTAGGGTTCCCTAAGCGTCAAACATAGGATCCATCATGTACGCCATGTTATGTACTAGACCATATGTGTCATACGAGTTGAGGATGGAAATCAAGTATCAGTCCAATCGGGGTGAGAGTCACTGGATAGATGTCAAGAACATCCTTAAATACTTTAGAAGAACTAAGGATGTGTTCTTGATATATGGAGGGGAGGAAGAGCTACGTGTAATGGGTTACACTGACGCAAGCTTCAAAACTGATAGAGATGATTCAGATTGCAGCCGGGATTCGTGTTTTGCCTGAATGGAGGAGCTGTGAGCTGGAAAACTTCCAAGCAAGAGACGGTTGCTGATTCTACAACTGTGGCTGAGTACATTGTTGCGAATGGTGCAGCAAAGGAGTCTGTTTGGAATAGGAAGTTCATTACTCAACTTGGTGTGGTTCCTAGTATTGTGGATCTAGTTGAGTTGTATTGTGACAACATTGGGACGATCGCACAATCCAAGGAACCCAGGTCACACCGAAAATCGAAACACATACTCAAGAAGGTCCATCTTACTCCTTAAATAATCGATAGAGGAGATGGGAAGATATGCAAGATTCCTACAAATGAGAATCTGTCAGATCCACTTAGAAAGCCGCTTGTTCAGCGCAAGCATAAAGGGCACACTAGGTCTATTGGCATAAGAGATACACCAGATTGGCTCTAATGCAAGTGGGAGATTGTTGGAATAGATGCCCTAGAGGTAATCCTATTTAGTATGAACATTCTGTAGGCTCGAATAATCATTGTATTATTTATGGAGATATTTAATATAATGAAGTCCTTAGACTACAACTGTTGTTTATCTTAAATATCCCTAGTCATTTATATTGATTAATGGGACGATCAACTATAGGTTAGTATGTGGTTAGATTGATATGGAGATATCAAGTCTAGCACATGGGTATGCATTAGGGGTAATGGCATACTGGAATGACCCACCACGAGAAGGCTACATTAATTATGTTAAAGTCACAAGTTCTTCTCGTTGTGACAATGGTATTGTGGTCCTTAGACTTGAAGTCACTAGGTTTTCTAGCTGTGAAATATTATGCGTTGATATCATCAAACACTACACCGTGACTGGGTAGCAATAAAGGCGTTTATCGGGCAAAGTAGGAAACAAGCTTAGAGGTGGTAGTGATGTAGAGATGATTTGTCCGTCCCACATAAGGGAGCAAATATCCACGACCACTCGAGGGGTAGTTCTTATAGAATGTCTAGCTAGACTCAGATAAATCAATAACGGATATTGATGTCATCTGGAAGGATAAGACTATTCCCAAGATCGAGAAGCTATGGATTGTATATACGAGTGTGACTTAAATATCTAGTGTCCAATACGGATATGGATAAAAAGGGATAATACAATACGGTAACATTAGTCACAAGGTTTGACGGATCAGTGACTATTTATGTTAATGGGTGGCATAGATGCGTTGCTAGACACCGCTCTATGTTAGTAATTGTTACTACCAACTAAGTAGAAATCTACGGTGTCACACTCCTTATGGATTAAACTGGACTTTGGTATTAATTAGTAGGACTTATTAAATAGAAGGATAAATACGCAGCCACATGCAAACCTAGTAGGACTAATTTTCAAGGTGGACTAATCCTTGTATGGACTTGCTTAGTGTTGGGGGAAAATATGTAGTTACTAAGGAGTTATTAAGTATATAAGGGCACCCCTAGCTTATTTTCTCGTAAGTTGCATTCACTATTGAGTGAGAGAACAAATCAAGGAGAGAGGAAGAAGACTAGGTCGAAGCCTAGCCGTCCTCCCCGCACCCGTCGGCCACCAAGAGGTGCGACCCTCTTGGTCCTAGTTGTGCATGATCTTCTTCTTCCTCCTTCTTGGCGTGAGCTAGCACATACACGTAAGGAGGATCCAGAGCAATCCTAAGTGTGGATAGTCATAGAGATGTGGACGCTATTCTACGTAAAGAGATCAACTGAGACAAACAAGGTACACAAACTATTTATCCCATACCATCGTTATGATACTAGATCTGCGATTCATGGAGGGTCGTGAACGAAATATATTTATTGTTATTCCGCTGTGCAATCCGTATCAAAACCCTACATGAATGAAAGTGCTCAGATGAATCATCGTAGAAAAGATCATAAGTCGGATTCGTGAAGGCAGGATGTGAATGAATTGATGAGTTACTTGAGCATATCTTGTCTTCCCAGAGGATCGCATTTCGAGAGATGCGAAGGCGTTTAAAAACTGGGTCCCAGCAATGATACCATTTGTGCTAAATGCCATTTTCAAGAAAACAATATATGCGAGAATTAGGTTCTAAATTATTGTGTTCATGCGGATGTAGGAGAATAAAAAAACACACATCAAAACACACTAAGTGATGTGTAATCAGGAGGCCCACAATAAATTTTCTCGTAGGGTGTCATATTCTGTACAATGGGACTTGGATCATAATTTATTGTATAAACAGCAGTGAGTATGGCACCCCCCAACCGTTCTGGACAAAAGGAAGATATGAACAAGGAACGTACGGAGTGAAGTATGTGGGGATTATTACATTCGGCGTGACCATTTTGTTGAGAAGTACCAGGGCATGAGCGTTGTGGAAGGGTCCCTTGACATCGAATACCCGCAAGAAAGTAAGATTATGTGTATTCTCATGCATTTTTTGCCCAAAAGAATTTGATGGGACAATAAAATTGGGTTCTCACCAAGGCAACAAAGTCATGATAAATCTGAGGAAGTTCATAATAATTTTTCATGATATAAATCCTAGTATATCTGGTGGAGTCATCAATAAAGATGACAAAATATCTAGAACAACCCATAGTTACACGAGGGGAAGGACCCATACGTCAGAATGAACTAAATCTATAGGAGCTGAAGAGACGGACAAACTCTTACTGAAGGGCAATGCTGGCTATTTTGCTAACTGGCATGGAAGACTGTGAAAATGGTCACTTTCAACCAGAACAAGATTATGACTAGAATCAAGCTTACATAAAACACCAAATGAAGCTTGGCATAGTCTAGAATGCCAAACACTAAGCGACGCTGATACCTGTGAGCTTACAGAAGCAGCAGAGTTCATCGCATAGGAAGGCAGAAGCTTCAAACTAGTGAGACCATATAAACGGTCATTTTTAGGAACAAATACGATAATCTCCCATGTCGGAGGATCTCCCACGCGACACCGGATAACAGAGAAAGTCACATCAATTCCAAGTTCCCATATATGACCAACATATACTAGATTCATAAAGATTATATGAATCAATAGAGTATGCAGACTTTTGCCAAACTTGGAAAGAAGAATGGTCTAAAATGTTTTGTAAAGTGATAGAACCTTTTAGGAGCTATCAATTACCTCCATTTTACCACATTAACACGAGTGATTTGAGCTTAATGTTAGAGAATTTGAGTCGTTTTATCACTTGATGCTTCACATGCTTTGTATTGTTAGTCCGGGCGTTTCTATGTATATTTAGTTGTTATTTGTCAAATATAATCGCTTGGTATGTTTGTTCATGTTGTCTTGACAGGAAAGGATGCTAATCGGTTGATAGGAGGCATGGAACGAACTTCTTAAACAACGAGAGCATAAGTGGAACGAGGAGAAGCAAAGATGGAGAAGCTAGGATGACCAGTCTGCACTAATCTGATGATATCTTCAGTTCTAAAAATAATTTTGGAGTGAGACCAGAGAAAAATAAAATTAGACTCAAAGAGATTTTCAATGATAGGTCACGAAGATTAATCCGAGTCCGGATGAGAGAGATATGGCCTGCGCAAGATCAGCTTACGATTCTGGACGGGAATTACAACCTGGAGGGGCTGAAATGCGATTTCAGCCAAAGTACAATAAAAATTCGCCCCAGCTAGTAAAAGAACGGGAAGAAGGCCTGAAAAAAGACACACGCACGACGGATGAAGAGATAGAGACGCACGGGAGTTCAAGGAAGAGAGTATTCACACCCCATCTTCAAGGATTTCATCGTTTGATTCTTTTTCTTCATCTCTTGTACTATTTTCTATGGAGATCATGATTTTATCAAGATATTTCATGTCTAGCTAAACTCATAGCTAGGTGATTATGGAGAACTAGGGTTTACTTGGTTGATTGATGGATTCATAGATTTACTTCATGCTTACAGCTTAATTTCACTCTTGATTTCATTCATTCTTCTACTTGAGTTCTTAATTCTTAGCATGTGAGGCTTGATCACCCATAGCAAGTTAGTTATCTAGGAGAGTGTCTGAAAATAACTCAACCCGAGGTTTGTGAAGAGTAGGAAGACACTCTTAATATTCTTGAGACTGAGAGGTGAAAGAATGAGAGTGATCACATAAAGATTGTTTCAGTTGATTATGCTAAAGTGATAACTTTGCAAGGTTGAGAAGTCTTGTACGTACCTTTATTATATCAACTAGAGTAGTGCCATTAAAAACATTAGGCTGAAAGGATTTGTTGTCAAGTACACTACAGTGTGATACATGATTGAGAGATATGTGTTGCGAGTATAATCTGTTATGGTGGAAGAAAGAGTGAAGTGTTGTGAATTGAATGCGGAAATCAACTAAGCATCCTAGGGACCCTAAATAATCTAGTTTCTCCATACTCTTAGTACTATCATTCAGTTAATTTGCAGTTCTTAGCTACGTAGAGCCACTTGTTTGAGGGTGGAAAACTCACAATTCTTAATCCATTCCTCCCGGTTACTTCACTTTAAACTAATACTAGCATTTAACCCGTGCGATGCACGGTGAAAATTCAAATCCAAGACCAAAAATTAATGAGTAAATAATCGATATCTTATGCAGTTAAAACACTACATCAGAAATAGAAAACATGTCCTAAAAAAGTACATAAAAGATTAACAAATACAATTTCTTTATTTTTGAGAAATTGGTTTTGTTGTTAACTGGGTAGGAACCTTGGACCTCATGTAGAGGATTCTAACGCGCTACCACTTGAGCTACCCCCCTTGCTGCGTAACAAAAACAGTTTAAATTACTTGTTTGTTTTCCTTGAACACGGTTTAAATTACTTGTTTGAGACAAATCACAGTTGTCATGCATCACAAATGATATAATTAATCATTAAATTATCCATATTTAAATAAATTTAAACGTAAGAAAGACTAATTTATTAAATAAATGCATGCATTCACAGCCCAATCAACATGAAGAATTTTAAAACATTTATAATCATTATGTTCCATCCCCTAAGTATGTGCTTCAATAATATAAGCATAAGACTGGTTAATGCAAATTCTAAATGGTGTTCATAATTCGTAATGGATTCGTTTTATATATTCAGTAAATAAATCTCTTTTGAAACCTATTGACTACATGTATTTCAAAAAGGTTGTTGGGAAGCCTATAGCTACTCGGATTTCTGCTGCTGGACATTATACCCATTTACAGTTTTTAGACTTTCAATTTTCGGACAAAATTATAGTTACCAAATTGAAGGAATGAAAATGTCAATAAAAAGAGTAACAAATGGGCTGAAAATAAGAAAGAAAACATACTTGCTCAAAAGGTATGTGGTTCAATTGATTTCAAATTAAAAATGTGTAAATGGAAGTTCGGAAAATTTATTGATCAGCAAGAAGTACTATAAACCTTACTAATATGTTTTCTGCTACTGGAGATAATATCCATTTATACCATTTACAGTTTTCAGACTTTTAATTGTCTGACTAAATTAGTAAATGGGTGCAAGTTCAGTGGAAAGCGTTTGATATCCCCCTGCATGAGATCATGGGCTCGAATCAGGCTATATGATGTAATTCTCAAAAACAATCTGACTAAATTAAAAAACTGCCAAATTTAAGGGATTAAAATGTCAAATCAAAAAAAAAAAAAAAAAAAAAAAAAAAAAAACAAAAACGTATGGGCTGAAAATAAGAAAGCAAGAACAATTGCTGAAAAGGTAAATGGCTCAATTGACTTCCAATTAACTACTGGATAATAAAAGTTGGGAAAGTTATTGATCCGCAAAAAAGGTACTACAAACCTTACTAATCTGATTTAAGTTGCTGGACATTATCCCTATTTATATCATTTACAGTTTTTAGAATTTCAATTTTCTTTCTAAATAAAGAATTATGATATTGACGGGATGAAAATGTCGAAAAAGAGTAACGATTGGGCTGAAAATATGATAGTGTAAGTATTGATTGATCGGAATTGACAAACCCAACCTTTTTTTAGCGAATTGACTGAATTATTCAATCATATACCGTGTTGGAATTTTTACTTGACAAAAGGTATAATAGGGAACAAACAGAGAAATATGTTTGATTTGCTTTAAATGTCGTATCAATAAAAAACTCATAGAAAATATCAGTTATTTTATATGAACCAATGGACTCACTGGGAAAAGTGTAATAGAACTGACCTTGTGTTTGTACTGCTCCATTTGGTACTACGACTTGTTCAGTAGCATTTTCTGATATATTTATTTTGTCGACAAAGACCGCGTTCTGTATGAATACACAAACGTGTATTTATATAAATCAAGGTAAATTTTTTGTACATGTATATCAAAATTATATAAATGAAGTCTGAAATTTACCTATATAGGCACAGCCCGGCACGGGTTCAATTAGACTCCTGCTTGTATGTGAATTCCTTCGGCCGATGCCCATAGTACTACACAGACCTATTAATTGAAATATGTTTTTTTTTTCAGAAATCAGGTGGAAGGCAAAACTATGCTATATGATTATTTTAAGAAAACTCGCCGGATTTGCGGGCGTGCATTTGCTTCTGTCTCCTGTAATTCTCTCTTGCGTGCCAAGCGATCTAGCTCAGAACGATCTCTCTGTCCTTGCATTTCGTCCTGTTTCTTCTTGCATTTCGTCCATCAATGCGAGAAAAGACGAGAGAGTAGAGAATGAAATCTACTGGTGCGAGTACTGAGAAGAACGAATTGATTAGTTATACGATAATGTAGTATATATTGAGAAGAATCAATGGTCACTTTCTAAATCCAGCACTACGTTAATTGCAGCAATCAATTGAAATAGTCAAATTGATTCGTTTGTCGCCATGTTTCCAACCCAAACACATCAATACCATTTCAATTCATTTACCGAAGAAGAAAATATCATTTGACTTTATTATGTTGACGTGGTTGATACATTTTGTTATCCCAAACACATATCAATACCAATCAATGCCATTTCAAATTATGATTTCCTTTTTTCCCAACCTTCCCGATACAACTGTTTGAATTTAATTTTCATCACATTTTCTAATTCTAAATTCAGCGCCATTTTTAAATTTTAACTTCAGCGCCAACATTAAAATTTGACATTTTAACTTCAAAATTAATTAACCGACGATGCCACGTGGCAATTCCTCATGCAAAGCTAAAAAATACATTCTCAAATAGTATATATAGATTATAACTAAACAATCTCGAGCTTGTCCTCGTGGGATTCGACAACCCGAGTATTAAATATACTCACTCTTTACTACTTGAACCGTGCACTTGCGGTAACACGTAAGAAAACGTGTCAAGTTTTTGGCGCCATTGCCGGGGACAACGGTAGATTGTTTAGTTAGAAATTAGTTTAGAGTTTTATTTTATTTTTACTTTTGTTACTATCTGTTTACCTCACGGGTGTGCTAGTTTTTTGTCCTCAGGTAGCGATGGCGGAAGGCCAAGGGCTAATTAGCCTCACCACGGAGCAGCTGCAAGCTATGGTTGCTACAGCCGTAGAGAAAGCACGAGCGGCAACATCTAGACCGCAACCGACCCCAATGCCATACAACCGTTCTGGAAAAGCAATAATCCAGGCATTTGAGGCGGATATTAAAGGAAGGGAGCCGGAAATTTTGGTGCCACCAATTCAGGCAGAAACCTTTTGCCTCAAGCTGAGCACGATCCAATTTTCTCAGGAACAGTGCACTTTTGCTGGGACACATGAGGAAGACCCACATGAAATTATTGGGAGATTTCAGAGCCATTTTGGGGTAATCCGATATAGTGGGGTCACTTCTGAAGCAATAAGGTTGATGCTCTTCCCACATTGCCTCGAGGGAGTTGCTGAGGATTGGCTAGATTCTTTGCCATCCAACTCAATCAAGACATGGGAAGAGTGTGCCTCCTTGTTCATGGGTAAATTTTTTCCCATCTCACGCATGATTCAGTTCCAGAACGAGATATGGTCATTCAAGCAGAAGCAGCATGAATCTATGGTCAAAGCATGGGAGCGTCTCAACTTCTTTTTACGCAAATGCCCAACCATGGAATTGCCAAAGCCCATATCATCCAAATATTTTATGATGCACTTGGAAATCTTGACAAGGACAAGATTGACAGAGAAGCTGGGGGGAAATTTCTTGTTCAAATGCGATGAGGAGGGTGCATATGAGCTGATCAGACGAGTGGTTGAACAAGAGGATAGCTTGGATTATAATTCCCAGCAGCAAGAAGTGATGAAGCAAAATGCAATAGCTTATGGCACAGTTCAGGTTAATGCGGTGGAAGCAGTGCATGAAGCAGCTGTTTCAGAGTTGCAGCAACAACAACAAGAATTAGCTTCAGAGTTGGCTGAGCTGAGAGGACAGATGAAAGTGATGGGTCAACACGTGATGACCATGATTGCAGAGAGCACTACTTCTGCAGTTGCACTCCGGGAAGCTCTAGCAGAAGTTAATGATTTTAAGCAGCAACTCGAACACAGAGCACCGCAACACACTGTTGTTGCATCTGAGGAACATGTTCAATCCATCACCACTCGCATTGGTATTGCACTCAAAGACCCCCCATATCCTACTCATTCCAGAGCGGTAGCATCCAAGGCAAAGGAGCATGAAGTCTTCGATTCTGAGAAGACTCCTGTCATGGTCCCCCAATCAAAGGGCATGACTCAGCAGGATGAGGAGGAACTCCCCGAGGTACTACTTTCATCTCCTTCTCCTTCTTCTTCTTCAGATCTTCCATACCCATTGCGTAGTAGGAAGAAGAATGATGATTTTGAGGAATACAGGCGCTTTCTTAATGTATGCTCGAAATTGCATATTAATATTCACTTGATTGAGGCACTTCAAAAGATGCCTAAGTATTCTCGGTTTATTAAGGATGCAATCCTTGGTAAGAAAGCAGTGGATCAATTTCAGGGAGTGAAATTAAATGAGCATGTTAGTTCATGTGTTGTGAATGGGCTACCTAAGAAAAAGAAAAATACGGGTAGTTTTGTCATTGAAGCTACTTTGGGTGATGCCTACACTGGGAGAGCTCTCTGCGATTTGGGAGCAAGAGTGAATTTGATGCCTCTGTCGGTATTCAAAAAGTTAAGTGTGGGGGAGCCTCATAAAACCTGGATCACTCTTCATTTTGCAGACAAATCATCCAATAGAGCATGTGGCATGATACGGGATGTACTTGTGAGGGTTGGAAGCCTGATCATGCCAGCTGGTGATGTGCCTATAATTCTAGGTAGGCCGTTTTTAGAAACT
The DNA here is from genome assembly GCA_023055425.1 of Linanthus parryae. Lineage (NCBI taxonomy): Eukaryota > Viridiplantae > Streptophyta > Magnoliopsida > Ericales > Polemoniaceae > Linanthus > Linanthus parryae. The sequence continues at coordinate 46,412,521 of JALGPY010000007.1, read as the reverse complement.
GGGCGTACTCTCGTGGATGTGGAGAACTGAGAGCTGGTTATGAGGGTACATGATGACATGGAGACTTTTCTAGTCTTCAAACCGACTCCCCAGCACTCATGGGAGTATCAGCTAGGAGTACCTTTTCCCGTGCAAGTAAAGAGCAAACTCCCTGAGTTGTCACAAAAAGATCCACCTGACTATTGGGAAAGAAACAAGCCATCAGCAATACAGGCACATGAAGCAGTTCTCCAGATTCATCACAGGAAAGCTAAGCTGGAAGCGGCACAATGTGCCAGACCACCCTCGTGAGGTGGCAAAGGTAACTGGGTCGGGTCGTCGACCTTAAATTACAAGCGCTTCTTGGGAGGCAACCCAATGTAGAGTAGGATATTTGTTATTTTGTTTTGTTTTGATTTCTATTTCTCCAAATTTGATAGTGAGAGATGAGAGAGAGAGGGCGGTTTAATTTTTTCGATGAGTGTGCAGGTACCGAAGACCCTCCGGATTCCCTTGATGCATGTACACAAGTTTGCATGAAAAACGGAAACAACGAGCTAACCGGGAGAATTATGCTTGGTAAAGGAGCTACTCAAGGTTGAGGAGTAGCTAATTATTCATGAGGAACACGGTAGCAAGTTGGAGTATCGGGGTTGCACACATCGGAATCCGGAGTGGAGATAAAGTACAGGAGCTTTGGAGGCGAGATTCTTTGCACAAGAGAGATAATTTGAGGATAAATGGAAAATTTCTTGGATTTTGGAACTTTCTAGTCAAAAATGGATTCTTGTCGAGTGTGGAGTCCAACGGTTCAAGAATCGTGCGAATCGGATACCGGATGAAGAAACTCGAGCAAAGACAAAATGGCCATACTTAGTGATTTCGGCACCCATTTCGGGCCGAAATGGGGGCCGAAATCAAGCCATTTCGGCCCGAATTGAAATGGCCATTCTGCTTCATTTTTGCCCAGTGATTTCAGGCCGAAATGGGGTCGAAATCAACTGATTCCGGGCTCCATTTTGGGCCGAAATCAGCCGGACAGCTCACTTTTTGGGGGTATTTGTGATACTTTTGGGGGGTTATTTTGACATTTTGGAGGATTTTTAAAGCCAAGAACCAACCAACAAGTCCCCTAACACCCTAAGTTGGATTAAACACCTCCCAAGTTCATCTTCATCCTCTTCAAACCCTCAAGAACACCAACACACCCCAAACCCAAAACGCATCCAAATCGGGAAGTTTTGAGATAGTGAGTGGATTAACTCTTGAGATTTTGAGATAGTGAGCGAATTGAGTGTGGGGGAATTCAAAGAGCGAGATCTCCAAGAACTTAAATCTTCCGATTCATCGCTTTGGAGGGGATTCAGCCAAAGCTCAAAGGAACCAAAGACGGGAACACCGAGGAGCACATCAAGGGTATGCTTGCTTCAACTTGCTCAAGTTTTCGAAAAATTTGGTCGACCGACTCGGTCCTTCTTGACTAATTTTCACGAAACCAATCCCGTAAGAATGGTACTCCGGGATCATAGGTACCGTATTCTCTCTCTCCTTAAATAATCATTCTAGACGCTATGATTCAATTCGTGTAAAATGCCATGCAACACTTGTCATTTTAAATCCTTACACTTTGAGATCATGTCTTTGGGGGGACACTCTAATTTCATTGAGGATAATTATTATCTCAAGTGTGTGTGTGGGGGGGGGGGGGTTACACATATCTTTACTTGCCTTAAATTGCATTGCCTCGTTACATATAGAATAGTGAGTCAGTTTGCACGTAGGTGCCGGAGTTAGGATTGCATGTGCATGTTTTAATATTTGCATTGTATATAGTTGTTGCATTTTTAAATATTGAGTCCCCCTACCCAATAGTAGTTCATTAATAGAGTTGGCCCAAGCATATAGAGTTAGGAAAACTAAAACAAAAACAAAGAAAAAAATTAAAAATGAAAAATCCTAAAAATTTAAAATTTTTCAGAATGTGCAATTGAAGAGAGTTAACGTGGAGAGGGGTTAATGATAGTATTCCCTAGGTAGTATGAAAATCTGAGGTGAGGTAGACGCAACAATCTGGAGTAGAAAGGCTATAGGGCCAATGCACTCGAGAATTGTAAGTAGCTGTCTCTCAAACTAGTTATCCTACTAGCGCTGCACCACCGTCATTTAGGTAGTCGTCAACCCTCCTCGTAGTGGCAATGGAACAGCTGTGCGAATGATTTTTATGGGGACCTCACGTCCCGTCTCCATCTCCTAGGTCCACTAGTTACCCCAATTTGATCCATCTGCCCCTTTATTCACATCCTCTAGCCTAGGAAGCCGTTCCTTGTGACTTCTATCACTAGTTAGAATGATCCCTTCCTATGCGTCATGATAGAGGGAGTTGAATTAGGGATGTTCGTTGAGGGTGAGCTGATATTACACATACATCTTACGTGGATCTTCTTACATGTCATCTTTTGAGGGGATGTGAGGGTGAGTTAGAGACGGAAGCACACTTTGGTGTGGCGGTGAGTCGTGTCCTTACACCACGATCACAGGTGGAGTGCCGTAGTGCGTGACATTCTTTCCGCAAGAATGGGGTGGGTTGGTTGATCTTATAGGAGGACATGCTTGTGCTTCAGTTACATTCTCTATATCTTAGGTGATGAGGAGGATTGGTTGGAATTAGCACGTATTACATTCACTACCGGGTTGTTGATATGGTTTACATCGAGTGTGGGGGTGTCGATATCTATATTGATTACATCATTGATTCTATACGTTCCACCCAAACGTTATTTGCTTTGACGGATTGATCGCCTCGGATATTTACTACTATTATCAGCTCCATGTGATTTATTATTTTGTGATGAAAAAAATAGAAATTAGAAAAAAAATAGAAATAGAAAGTGAAAAGGAATAAAGGAGCAAGCTGGAATTCACGAAGACCGGGGAGATTAGCTATTGTTCAAGATCGCTTCTTCACATTTGTGGCCGCGAGAACGGCGTTGCACCAAGATTGAGGGAATGAGGGCCGGAGTAGTTAGTTCGGTGGGGTTCCTTGGATTTTGGTGAGGGAGTGTGAGAATGGGTTCTTGTGAGATGTATCATGACGTCTAGGACTGCGCTTCTAAATATCCTATCATTCCCGTCCTAAGCCGTCAATAATTGAAACTCGTGGATAAATAGCTCGGATGGTAAGTTCTAGGGATACATTTGATGAGTTTGCGGAAGCAACCTATTGTGTGTTCGTGCCCTTTCTGTCTTACAAAACTGGCCGCAAGTTCTACCGATCACCAAAGTTATATTATCTTCTAGGGGATGTGAGAGCCTTATGACATGCCAGTTTGTTCTTTGAGATTGCCCAATCTCCAACCAAAAAGAAAAAAAAAGATGTTCCTTAATTTATTGCATTGTTTATAATCGAGTTGCATTGTTCAAATTCATGTAGAATGCATGGTCTGGTGTTTGAGTCGTTGTGTCTAAGGCAAAGTAAAGATATATGTGAATCTTGGAAGCAAGTGTTGCTCGGGACGAGCAAGAAGGTGGTGTGGGGGAATTTGATATCACCTTTTATGAGCTATCTATTACCTCCATTTTACCACATTATTCGAGTGATTTGAGCTTAATGTTAGAGAATTTGAGTCGTTTTATCACTTGATGCTTCACATGCTTTGTATTGTTAGTTCGGGCGTTTCTATGTATATTTAGTTGTTATTTGTCAAATATAATCGCTTGGTATGTTATTTCATGTTGTATTGACAGGAACGGATGCTAATCGGTTGATAGGAGGCATGGAACGAACTTCGGAAACAACGGGAACACAAGTGGAACGAGGAGAAGCAAAGATGGAGAAGCTAGGATGACCAGTCTAAACTAATCTGATGATAATACAAATAAATTTGGAGTGAGACCAGTGCCAAATGAAATTATACTCAAAGAGATTTCCAATGATAGGTCACGGAGCTTAATCCGTGTCCGGATGAGAGAGATATGGCCTGCACAAGATCAGCTTACAATTCTGGACGAGAATTACAATCTGGAGGGGCGGAAATGCAATTTCAGCCAAAGTACATTAAAAATTCGCCCCAGCTAGTAAAAGAACTGAAATAAGGCCTGAAAAAAGACAAACGCACGACGGAGGAAGAGAGAGAGAGACGCACGAGAGCTCAGGGAAGAGAGGATTCACGCCCCATCTTCAAGGATTTCATCGTTTGATTCTTTTTCATCATCTCTTGTACTATTTTCTATGGGGATCATGATTTTATCAAGACATTTCATGTCTAGCTAAACTAATAGCTAGGTGATTATGGAGAACTAGAGTTTACTTGGTTGATTGATGGATTCATGGATTTACTTCATGCTTACAACTTAATTTCACTCTTGATTTCATTCATTCTTCTACTTGAGTTCTTAATTCTTAGCATGTGAGGCTTGATCACCCATAGCATGTTAGTTATCTAGGAGAGTGTATGAAAATAACTCAACCCTAGGTTCGTGAAGAGTAGGAAGACACTCTTAATATTCTTGGACTGAGAGGTGAAAGAATGAGAGTGATTACATAAAGATTGTTTCAGTTGATTATGTTAAAGTGATAACTTTGCAAGGTTGATAAGTCTTGTAGGTACCTTTATTATATCAACTAGAGTAGTGCCATTAAAAACATTAGGCTGAAAGGATTTGTTGTCAAGTACACTACAGTGTGATACATGATTGAGAGATATGTGTTGCGAGTATAATCTGTTATGGTGGAAGAAAGAGTGAAATGTTGTGAATTGAATCCGAAAATCAACTAAGCATCCTAGGGACCCTAAATCATCTAGTTTCTCTATACTCTTAGTACTATCATTCAGTTAATTTGCAGTTCTTAGCTACATAGAGCCACTTGTTTGAGGGTGGCAAACTCACAATTCTTAATCCATTCCTCCCGGTTACTTCACTTTAAACTAATATTATAACTAAACAATCTCGACCTTGTCCTCGTGGGATTCGACAACCCGAGTATGAAATATACTCACTCTTTACTACTTGAACCGTGCACTTGCGGTAATACGTAAGAAAGCGTGTCATAAAGAGATTCAAGGCCTTGAAATGAGTTTCTAGCCCTTGGAATAAAACAGTAAGAGTAAACATATGAAATAGTCTATTTCAAGGCCTTGAAATGAGTTTCAAACCCTTGAAATGAAACTGTTCTGAATGCTGCAAAAAGTCTAAGTTTGTAACCAAAAAGTAAATGCAAGAGACACAAGATATATAGAGTTCAGTCCACTTGGACCTACGTCTCTACCTCATGGATCTTTTCCCTGTAGGATTTTCAACTCAATTCTTATTAATCCACAGCTAAGCCCTAGATCTCAAGCACAGAGAGATGCCTTACTCTATTACAGCTTGTGGTTCTCACTAACCTATCTAGTACCTTCTCTAGCTATCTGATTAACTAAGAATTCTCTATTGTTCACCTTGAACAATCCTTGAGAAAGTAAACAGAAGTAGTATAAGAATGATATACAAATGGAGTACAGAAATGAAGAACACAGAGAGGGAAACTGCAATGAGAGTGCAATTTTCTTCAAATGCTTGGATTGAGAGAGAATGATCTGCTTCTTTGTTTCTTGTCAATCCTTGAATGTATTTTCAGTCACTGATTCTAACATAGAGGACTGAGTAAACTAAAACATAAGATGCCTTTACTCAGAATATTCAATCTCAATCAAATTGTTGATGGAGGAGATGTGAATATTTGCAAGGTGCCAGCATATGTGTCGCCCCTACGCAGTGTAAGCGTGGAGGGCCGCGCTAGATCAATAGGCATATGATGCAGGAGATTGACTCTAGTGCAAGTGGGAGACTGTTGGAATTGTGCCCTAGAGGCAATCGATTAATTGTGATATTTATGGATTTACGATTCATTATGTTATCGATATAGAGATATGTTAACATGAATGAAGTCCTTAGAATATAAGTGATATATTATTAAATATCACTAGTCGATTATAATGATTAATAGGACAATCATCTATAGACTAGTATGGGGTTGGATTGATATGGAGATATCATGATCCAACACATGGGTATGCATTAGGAGTAATGGCATACTGGATTGACCCATCTCTGAGAAGGCTACATACACGTTATGTAAGTCACAAGCGCTTCTCGCGGTGCAATGGTATTTTCATCCTTAGACTTGAAGTCACTAGATTGTCTAGTTGTGGATTATTGTGATTTTGGTAGCGTCAAATGCTACACCGTAACTCGGTAGCTATAAAGGCGTGTACTGGATACAATAAGAAGCAAGCTTAGAGATCGTAGTGGACGTAGATAGAATTTGTCCCTCCCACATAACGGGAGAAAATATCCTAGGCCACTCGAGGGATAGTGCTTATAAAATGTCTGGCCAGACTCAAATAAATCAATATGGGATATTGATGTTATTTGCACGAATAAGGCTATTCCCAGGATCGAGAAACTATGGATTGGATATACGAGTAGGACTTGTATGTCTCGTGTCCAATCCGGATATTGGGACAAAGGGATGAGACAATTACTTGCACAAGGTTTGTCATGATGACTATTCTATTTGTTGGCTAGAATGGATGTCTTGCTAGAGGCCGCTCCATATTAGTAAATAGTTACTACCAACTAAATAGAACCTATGGGTTCACACGCCATATAGGGGTGAACTAGACTTGGGAATTAATTAATTAATATTATTAATTAAATTAAAAGGATCAAATCGCAACAACTTGCTAACTTAGTAGGACTAATATGCAAGTTGGACTAATCCATGTATAGACATGATTAGGATATGCCAAGGTGGCCTAATTCATGTAGAGACATGATTAGGAATAATTTTCAAATAGAACTAATCCATGTATTGACATGAGAAGGACTATTTTTGCAAAAAGGGACTAATCCGAACTTGAGTAGGATTAGGAGAGGGGTTCTTTATGTAGTAGGACAAGGAGTTGTTGGACTATATAAAGAACACTCCTAGCTTATTTTTCTCTCTACACAACACACATCTATATGATAGAAGTAAGGAGAGAACAAAGCAAGGAGAGAGAGCAAGTCCCAACAAGAGGGCCGAACCCCCCAATGGGAGCGCCCCCTACCCGTAGGCCTCACATGGAGGTGGCGCCCCACCTTGGTGCTCCATTGTTGCGTGATTCTTCTTCCTCTTCCTCTTTCCGGGCTAGCACCAAGGATTGGAAGATCTAGATCTCACCTCTAGGCGTGGATCAAACGTAGAGACGTGACACAATTCGCGTTTGAAGTCATCAAAGGAGAAACCCTAAGGTGTGTTATTGATTTCTTCCTTTACCATCGTTATGTCTCTTGACTTGTGATCCTTGGAGGGTTTTGCATGGTTTATGATTGTTTGTGTTTCCGTTGCGCATCCATGAATCAAAACCCTACAGATAGATCAGAATCTCTTTGGCATTAATATGTGAATATATACAAAGGATGAGCTTTGGTTCCTTGATGATGAAAGCCAGAAACACAAGTGTAACACAAGTGTCAAAGCTTCAAAGCTTTGAGACACTATGGTTGCCTTATATGTTCATAATTGTTCAGTATTTTGTAGGTCTATAAGTTGGTATTTGGAATGATTTTATCATTCTCTATGATGTTATGCAAATACTATGAAATCATGTTTTGGATGGTACAACACAATGTGCAGGACTGAGATGGATTGGGAATCCAAGTTCATTTTGATTAACTAGCAGTCAAAGCTTCAAAGCTTTCAGAATTTCTGAGTACTTCTTAATGCTAAAACCATCTAACCAGATCTTTGTATGAAGGTCAATTCATTTGGTTTTATAACATGTTAATAACTTATACTAGTCTATTAATACTTGTTCTATAATAATTACTTGGTATATCCATTTAATTGAATGGATAAACTGTTTTAATTATCAGATAAAACTTAGCCTAACTTCTTCATGAACTGTCAGCATAATGCTGATTAGATCTAAATGACAGTTTGTGTGGATATTGTTTGATCTTGTTTGTTGAGTGTGTGCAGGGTTGTCGGGCATGCAAACGTCCATAATCAAATCAGACAGCTATCCAAGCATAGCTGTTGAAAGAAGCATATTAGAGGAGAGGATTTTTAGGAATTCAGTTCCTAAAATCTCTCAGGTTGTTGCAGGCTGTTATTTGAGAGATCAGTGCTTTGAATTTCAAAGAGGCACACACAAGGAGAGGCTGATCAAAGAGTGTTAAAACCCGGAGAAATATGATCTTACAATTCTTAAATTAATCTGGCCTATTAACACTGCAGAAGCAAGATCATTCATCAGAGACTGAAGAACACTTCCAAGCTTTATTGCTTATTTATATTCTATGTTCTTCACGCTTGAACTGAATTTGTATTATCATTATGTGTTCTTAAACCACACAAACTTAGAAGTTTATTTGTTCAAGTGAACAACAAAGAGGTTCTTATTGTTTCAACAGGTTGTAGCTGAAATTAGATAGGTTGGGAACCACAAGCTGTATAGGTGAAAGGTAGGTCACTTAGGCTTGAGATATAGGGCTAAATCTGGGTGACTAATAAGAAGGTGTGCTAGAATCCTAGAGGGATAAGATCCCTCAGGCAGAGACTAGGTCCAACTGTGACTGAACTCTGTAAAATCTTTGTGTTCTTGCTGCTTACTTTTATTATCTTTAGATTCCAGTCTAAGCAGGAAGTTCCAAAGCTTTGGAGTTTTTACAAATCTCAAAGCTTTGAAGCTTCTGTGTTTTGCAGTTATATCTCTAGTTTCTCAAATCTTTTCCAAAGCTTTGAGATATCAACTGCATACTTTCTCCAAGTTTCAAAAGACTGTTTTAAGAAAAAGTTGGCATACTCTACTCAACCCCCTCCCCCCTTCTAGAGTATTAAGATCTTGTTGATATAGTTACAATACAAACTTTCACTTATGAATATATATATATATAATACTTGTTTTATAATAGATATTCTTATATCATCACTTAAAAGAATTAGGATCTAGTCGTTTTATTTGACTATTAAAAATATTCCCAATCAATAATCTTTTTTAACTAAATTATTTATTTCTATGGAGAGTTTACTTCACAAAAGTTAAATATAATTGTTTGAATATTAAGACTATAATGTGTTTCTCTATAATGAAGTCGAAGCTAGTGTTTTGCGATCGGAAGAGTCTATGATTAAAAAGTTTCTAAATAAAAAAGTATTTTCTCACTATCTAAGATGTGAAAATGAGTAGTAATATTAGATAATTGTAAGTTGACGATATAATTTTTTTAAACTAGCAACCACGAGAGATTTGGACTTTGTATTAAATTAAATTGAACTCTCTCACGTCGTCACTTGCATATCACGTGCTAGTCGAAATTGCTACTAATTAGAAATTATAAATTTGTAGGTGACGAGTTCGTAGAATAGGGCTACGTCTACATATGAAAGCATATGTGTTATTTGCTGTGTTCTTAAAGTGAGTAAAAATGTCTGACCTACTGTGTCGTCCTCCTTTCGTGTCGAAATATTTTATGATTTCATGTCTTAAATGTGATTTGTGATATACGTGTTCGACTTGAGATTTTGATTATGTGTTCAGATGCTCTTTTCAAAGTTATTGCATGGAAACTAATAATGCGTAATAGCATAAAATGGAGACTGTTGTGCAGTGGAACCATATTCTGATTCTTATATATTGTGATTATGTTATTTTTCTCGGTTGTAATTTTCCACGGGCTGCTCCACGTACTCACCTCTCCGGACGCAAGAAGTCTTAGGGGAGTGTCGGAACTAACAGTATTGGATGCATGCCAGATGGTTGGTTTTGACATAAGATACTATGAGTGAAAATTGTGATGGATTGGTTAGTTCTCCGCTACAACTAATTAATAAATGTGGATTTTCATGTGAAAATGGAAGAAAATTTTATACTTGGGATTATCTCCCTTATTTGGGCAATATTATGAGATTATCTCCTAATTGGGACACTATTGTGAGATTATCCCCTTATTGGGACTGTATTACAGTGTGGAAATGTTCCATTGGAATTATAATCGGTAATATTTTCAGAATACCGGAAAATTTATATCATGTCATATTTGATCATTTGCGCTTATATATCTGGTTTGTTATTGTTCAAAAGAAAAACATGTCTTGCATCCTGTTTACACGTTTGGGTGTTTACTTACTCAGCATTTCTTGCTGACTTTGGAAAAAAATGCGATCTTTGTTTTCTTCCCCCGCAAGTCTAGGTGAAGGAAGCTCGGCTTAAGGGATCTCATACTCATCTAGTTGTATATTTAAACAAATTGAACACATAGAAAATGTCCACCATGTATAATAGTATATAATATATCGTGTTGAAGAAAATTATGAATTTGTGTATATAAGTACGGAATGTGTTGGTCTTCATTTCCGCCGCTTCTATTTGAGTAGCACTGCCCTAGGCTCTCCGGTCTGGAACGAAAAGCTCGGGAACGTAGGGTGTTAGAGGTGTAATCAGAGCAGGCAATCCAACAAAGGGATTAAAAACTGTAAGGTAATTTAAAATGGACATAGAGAAAGATAATAAAATTAAAAAAAATGATCGGATTAAGGGTAGCCTAAGTTTCATACTTATTGTCCCACCCACCCTCATCCTTTGATACTGTTATTTGGTTTGATTTGAGAAATTTATTCTTGATAGATTTACTGACAAATGTTATTCCTGAGATAGAAAATGAGATGTATGATTTGTCACAATTTGACTCTGGATCATGGAGGATGTATTGACATATTTGAGGAGATGAATTATATGAGTATCAGTGACATGAGCTACTCCTATGATGGAGAATCAAAATTATGAAGTATGGAAATTAGATTATGAAGTGTGGTTGATTATCGATTAATTTGACAACATGAGTAACATGTTTATCACTGAGAATTTCTTTTATGTTGGATGTTTTGATCTCTGTGTGATAGATGATGCTTTTTATGTTATACTAAAATGATAACTATGCACTCTAGTCCCTGAGATTATAAGTGGTGGCCCAAAAAAATGATTCATAGATCATTATGATACTACACTAGGAAAAGTCGACATGAACTAACAGCTCATGACAGTGATCACATGGCTTAAATCTTCTTCCGTTACGAATATTGCTAGGGTATGTCACTTTTTATGGAAATTCTGAGGGTAGTATTGGATTTAGACCAATGGAGACTTTGGACTTAAGAGACGCAAGAAAAATGTTGAGATATTTGAATGGTGAACCCTATATTTTTGAAACTTGGATGATGTATTTTAGGTACTGTTTGGATATGTAGTTTGGAGTAAGGGATCGAGAAACAGTTACTTTTGAGAGTCGCTATGGTGATTAAAGAAAGTTATTCAAGGAAGTTCACACCCACCCTCACCCGAGACACGGAATTACAAGGTCAACCTGTTGACACTTCCACTCGCTGCAGCTAGATTAATCCAGCTCTAGTTATTGAATGTTTTGGAAGTGTATCGGAGTCTACTTCTCAATAGTTGGTACTTGGGATACTGTGTTGGGCGAATTTATCGAAATAATTTGGGAGCTCTGAGGATATTTAACTATTTTAGGCATTACTTGAAGTCTGATAATCCTGATACTCTTGAGGATCGGAATGTCTATTCGGTTATGTTTTTCTCCTGGAGTTCTAGGACTCATTTGAAAGGAAGGGTATTTAAACTATGACGTAAGTACCATTGGTTCACTAGTGGTCATCTACAGGACTTGGAAGCATCCTAAGTCAGATCTAAGGTTAGAGTTTCATCTTGGAGATCATTTTGTGATTTTTGACTTTGATTCGATAGTTTATATTTGGAGTCTGTTATTTTTGTGATGTTTGCCCGGGAGTATTATTCTACCATGAGAAAATTTTGGAAGTTTCTTATACTGGTTAACTATCTCAAATAATAATGCAGACTTGGAGTGTTGTTACAATATCATTTCCTAAGGTCAGGATTTGTTTTTAGAAATGGGTTATATTTAGGAGTTATATGCTTCACGTATGCCACTTTGAGGTTCCAACATTTTGTTGTGCTAGGGGGAAATATTGTACATTCTTGAATCTCTCGCTGTTTAGCTTAAAAGGTGTGGGATGTACTTTATGGAGATGATAGTATCAGCTACTAAGAAAGAAAATGTTAATAAAAGTTTGGATTTTGTCTAGAAATTGGAGGAATATTATAGATTTACATTTGGAAATTTGTTTGGATATAGGCATGACTTAGTCAGTGTTTCAATTTATTTGATTAAATTCTTTTGAGTCCATGGTTACAAGTTCAGTGACAAATTGAGACTATGACGAGTAATGGATGAAAATCATCATTTGGGGTTTGAGTAAAACAGTATGTGGAAGCGTATGGATAATGATCAAGTGGATGGAATAGAAACTCTTTAGTTTCCTCTATGAGCAATAATTGCTCATTGAAATATTATCCCGGGTACTCCCAAGTACTAGACTTATAGAACAACCTACCATGAGAAATTATGCTCCTAATATGGTCTTAAGACGTAGTTACAAACTTCAAGAGTAGACAATTCAGTAACAGATTTGCACAAATGACCAGCTATAAAGGTAAAGACCTCTATTATATTGAATAATTGACTTTTCATAAGGTGTTTACCTATGAGTTTGCAATATGTGATATGTTATTCTGTGAATTATATTGACATATTATTGAGATCATAATATTGTGATAGTCGGACGGGCTTGCTCTAACAAGCTGATTTGAGAATATAGCATGACATCGTAGTAGAATCGCGACTCTAGTTTCCGGATTGGGGTAATGTTAATTTTCGAGGAAGAGGAAAGAGGCATAGCACAACAATTTACGTGAAAATTTATAGTTGATTTTACTTTAGCAATGACTGTGATAATGATTCATGTGCTATATTGCATACTGAAATTCACATTCCATGTTATGTACTCTCCTTACTTATATTGTGTGCTAGATTAAGTGGAGACACACAAACTTTTATCGTAAGAGTGGATTCGATATATCACAGCATTGCAACATCAGGACCGATGGAGCCTAAAGTAAGTGTTCTAGACAGTGTGACACATGCTAACCTAGTTAAGGTCTATCCAAATATCGTACAGTCAAATGCCAGGCTGAGAGAACCTTTGTAACGCGGAATTGTGGAGGAAATTTGAAGAGACGTTGGAACGTAGACCAAAGGTCACATGATCAACCCACAAATTTTGAGATATTTTCAGACAACTCTGATTGAGGCATCATGACAATTTAGGCTTCTATTTGGAGTTCTATCATCAATGGATCGACTAACCTCGGAAATTTGGTTATTATATGGTCGGGAATTCTCAACACTGTGTGAATTAGTGAGTCTGTGTGAGCTTCTTTGAGTTATGCAACATGATAATATGTCTTGGTGGTATAAGTTTTCTTTCCTTATGGTACATACTTTTCACGTAAATTTTATTAGAAGTTCTCTTCCATTTTGAACCTTTCCCACATAGTTTCGGTTCGGGTTTGGCTCGCAAGGGTTGAATAAAATTGCTTGGGAGTCTGATCTTTAGTATCATACTTTCTCTAGTAATTTATCGCGGAACCTCAGCATTTGTGGGTGACATAGCAGATCTCGGGTCAGTGGCTACATCCGAAAGAGTAAGAAGCATCGTATTATCATGAGTTCAAGCTCTCTATTTTCTTAGATCCTTTGTTGTGAAGAAAAATTGCTTTGTGTGGCTAAGGAGTTTATAGTTCCCCTGGGCATTACTGTTGGGAGGTTTGGTTAGGATTTAACAGTGGAGCCGGGTAACCAGCATGATTGTGTGCTCATTATCATGAGAGTATATCCTAGTTCCCTTATTAGTTTATATTATGGACTACTAATAATATCAAATAGGCATTTAAGTTGGCTTTAGTAGTTTATTACGACTTTGGGGATGCTTCAATTTCAGTAATTGTGGTGCATAATCAAGCTTGCGATAGTTAGTAAGGCGAGGTATGAGAATTGGAGTCTTGTAACTAAAAAGTTATGTGGGGTCATGGGATGCTCGTTTACTTATTAACTATATCTGGATACGATTCTATTGGGCTACTCTAGGTTTTTATTTGTTTGAACCAAAGGTTACGCATGTTCATACCTTACGCATTGTGTTACAAGGAATGACAGATTAATGTAAATAATATCTCGTCTTATATTTGGATAAATCAACCTCCAAGCAGGCGAAAAGGGTATGATTAGACGACCTAGATTCCATGACAAAGAAGTTAGTATCAATCATTAAGGAGTAGAATGTAGAAATACGAAACTGCCTTTCCAAATCTCACTTGGAATTGTAGTACCGTGGAGGAAACCTTAATTCTCGACTCAACTCAGTTTGGAAGATAGACATAATCTTAAATGAGGATTAAGTCCAAAAAAAAGAGTGATATGTTTCAATAATACTCACCAAGTATGGCCATCTATTATAACAACGCATATTGAGTTCCCAGGACGTCACTCTCATAAATGTTCGTGTATTAACCCCCGTCATGCCACATTCAGTATTAGCATATGACATGGCAAGAAGTACTAACGCAATTGCTGGTCACATTTGATTGCATATTACATTGTATTCTATATGCTTATCAAACATGCAGACCATTTACTTTCGTCTCAAAATTATTTGAGCATTTGGTGTAAGCTTCGAGGACAAAGCTCTGTTTAATGGGGGAATGATGTAATACCCCGTTTTATTATAGGGGCTATTTAATCACTTTTCGCAAAGTTCGTATTAATATTTTTGAAATTATATGGCTTGAGAGGAGGTAAGTATAATTTCAGAAAAACATGAACTAGTTAATAGTGGGGTGATGATTGTAGTTAGTACAAACTCTAAAGCCTAATGTGCAAATAAATAAAAGAAATAGAAATAAAACAAAACCTTTTTCTCACATCCCCCAACACCACCTGCAAAAAAAATTCCCAGTAATCCCTTTTCTCCTCCTTATAAACTTCTTCTTCTTCTTCTTCAGCATTACACCCAACACCATCATTACCATCGGACACCACCAACACCACCTGGTATATGTCTCTCTCAACCTTTTCTTCTCCTCTCTATCTTTGTCTCTTTCCAAAACCAGCAGCGGGACCACCAAAGGAGGCCGCCAGCCGCCAAGAAACGGCTGAGAAACCACCCCGACGGGAAAGCCTCAAAGCCACCTCCACCCCCACTCTCCATTCTCAAAACCTCCTCCATATCCAGATCTCTCTCTCTCTCTCTCTCTCTCTCTCTCTCTCTCTCTCTCTCTCTCTCTCTCTGTCGACCCAAGCAGCCATCAACAACAGCATCTAGTAGAAGTAGCAAGTAAGGCCGCCGCATCCGTTGTAACTCCATTAACCGGCGAAGCTTCGAGCTCGAGAAAACCAAAGTTACCCACCCTCAAAAATTGCTTCCATTCGTATCCAGGAGGTCCAAGGAGGCCATAAACGAGCCCAGTCAGAGCCAAGAAAGTCGGAATCATCGCCGACGAGCACCACCACGATCTCCACTGACGGCAAGCTCGAATCGACCCATTTCTCGACTGTTTTTTGCTATTCTTAGATTGGGTACACTCTAAATCATCTAATTTTTCATTTTAGATAATCAAAATCATAACTTGAGGCTCAGATCAATGTTTAGATCGAACAATTTGATAGTTCAAGTAAGGGTTGAAAGTGTCTTTTACATAAACTAGGTGTAAGGGGAACTCTTGTCGTTTGGAAATTGTTAGGGGAAGTTAATGACTTTAATGAATATGTATTGTGAGTGTAGGGGGCTTCTACTGGTTTTTTAATATAACCTAGGGGGTTTCGATTGTCTTTTACTTAAATGTTTCATTTTACGCGAAAATAAAAAGGGAAATTTCGGATTAAAAATATTTTATAAAAATATAAGTTTTCATCTACGTTACGAAAAAATGAAACAGGTGTTGAAATAGTCTACGAGCTGTACGCTTAAAATTAAAATAAAAACATTTTTATTAAGAACTAAATAGACATCGTTACATCGTGTTGTTTATTTAAAAGTAGTTTTTCTTAGAAATCTAATATGTTCAATAATCAATATCGGTTTTGTTTAATTAGTTAATCTCAAAATAGAAAAGTTGATATTTTTTAGTTATATAAATATTTGTTTTGGAATAAAATAAGTTCTGAAGTAATTTAACAATAGTTTCTTTAATCAATGTTGTATCTTCTTGAAATTACAATAATTATTTCTCATACTTATGAATATATATATTACGTGTTTTTCTAATAGATATTCTTATATCGTCATTAAACAATTTGGGACCTAGTAGTTTTATTCCACTAATAAAAATATATCCCCAATAAATAATTTTGTTAACTAAACAATTTATTTTTATGGCGAGTTTACTTCAGAAAAGTTAAATATAATTGTTTGAATATTAAGAATAAAATGTGTTTCTCTATAATGAAGTCGAAGCTAGTGTTTTGCGACTAAAAGAGTCTATAATTAAGAAGTTCTAAATTAAAGCGTATTTTCTCACTATTTAAGAATACATGGGTATTACTTGTGAAATTGAGTAGTAATATTAGATAATTGTAAGTTGAGATTATAAACTAGAAACAAGGAGAAATTTGGACTTTGTATTAAATTAAATTAGACCCTCTCATGTCGTCACTTGCATATCACGTGCTAGTCGAAGTTGCGATTAATTATAAATTATAAATTTGTAGGTGACGAGTTCATAGACGAGGGCTACGTCTACCTGTGAAAGTTACATGCTATTTGTTGTGTTCTTAAGGTAAGTAAACATGCCTGAGCTAGTGTGCCATCCTCCTTTTCTATCGAAATATTTTATGATTTATGTCTCAAAATGTGATAAATTGTGATATACGTGTTTGACTTAAGATTATGATTATTTTATCAAATGCTCATTTCAAAGTTATCGAATGGAAATTATTAATGCATAATAACGTAAAGTGGAGACTGTAACACCCCGTTTTATTATACGGGTAATTGATGAATTTTTGTGAAGATTATAAGTTCATTTTCGAAGTTATTTGGCAAGAGGGGAGGTAATTGTTGTTTCTAAAAGTAAAAGCTCATTAATCAACCAAGTAGATGGGACTGGAAATTGTAGTTTAAAGAAACCTTATAAACCCTATGAGAAATTAAATAAAAAGAAGTAAAATAAAACAAAAAAATGTGACTTTCCCACATTCACCAATACACCTGCAATTGTTTTCTTCTCTTCATATGTAACCTCTCCCCCTCCTCTACTTCAACTTCATCTTCTTCTTCTCCTTCGTTCAGCCACCACCATCACCGTCCCACCCAGCTCAACCACCATCCTCCTCTCCCTCTCATTCTCTACCCTCCCTCCCTCTCACTCTTCCCTTCTCTCTCTCGGTGAAACAATAAACACAACAACACCCAGCACCACCACCACTTTCGACACCAACACCACCACCAACTCATCCATCACCGCTGGCAACCACCCCCATTACAGCTCTCTTCTCTTTCCCTTATGCTCCCTCTATTTTTCCCTCAAACTCTCCCTATGACTAGTATCAGCGACGAGCAATAGTAGTAGCAGCGGCAGCCAAGGCCACCGGCGAATCAAACCCGGTGGCCCGACCCGAAGGAGGACCCCAGCCGCCGGCTTCTCCATCTTTCCCCGCTATCTTTAGACTCTTCTCCACCCTCCCTGAGCTCCGAATGAACCCATGAGACTTCTACAAGCACCCCTAGCAGCCGGAGCACCATAATTTTCGGCGAGTTTTCGACCCAACTTCGGCGGTCGATTTCTCTATCATTCGGCAGCTGTTTTGACCGATTCTTGGCATGAATCTTCTTGTTTTGACTTGATTTAGATTTATATATGATTGAAGAGGCATGAGTATCATTATATTGAAGGTTTTATAAATCAATTTGATAGGTTGAAGGTGAAGCTTACGTTTGGGTATGAAGGGGGTAGTTTTGTTATTTTCAGAAACTTTGGGGTTCTAAACATTTCAGAAACTTTAGGGTAGGTAATGAATTATGATGAAACTGTTAAGGAGTAACTAATTTTAGACTCAAGTAGCTTTGGGATAGCTATATGAACAATACATATTCTGAAATATTTATATAACTATGTTTTGTCTAATTTGTTTATTAATTAAAATCAACTAGTGATATACACTAAATAAATTCTTTTGTAATATAAACTAAAATATAACATCTTTACAAAAAAAATGAAACTAAGTTACAATACAATATCTATAATTTGGTTTTCTTGAAATATAATTGCGTATATATGTACTTTTGGAGAAATGATATTGTGGTAAGTTATTAACCTTTTTGGAGGAAGTTCGTAACTCTATTCTATTGATATAAATAGTCAGTTCTCAAAAATATATGCAAACATTTAATAATCTCTTCACCAAGGAATTTATCATTTTGTTTAAGTAAAATGAATTAGTTATTAAACTAATCTTGAATATTAAGGAGGGGTTTATTTGGCTAAAATACCACTTTTACAATTATAGAACTTCTATTTTATATGAGTTGATACTTAGTAGTATTAGTTTCCAAATAATACATGTTTACTTTAACAATATTTTAAAGTATTAATTTAATTAGTAGTCTTATTTTTCTTGAATAATCGTCTTCTTATGAATGAAATGCAAATCTCTTATTTTACGAGCTAAAGCCCTATCTAATTAAATAAGTATGTCTTGTTAAATTTATTATTTCAAGGGACTGTGAGGATTGAATTTAGCATGTCATCCTAGTCAAGCATTCAGACATTCATTTAGAAGTATCTCTATTGCGACTAGAGATTTGTAAATTGTAGGCGCCGGATTCGTAGACATAGGCTACCATTACTAGAAATGGGGGTTTTTGTGGCTGATTTTTTTGTGGTAACTGTGAATAGAGCCACAAAAGCTAGTATTTTTGGCAGAAAAAATTGTCCCTCTCCTTTAATAGCCACAGAAGGATAAAAAAAGCGGGAATTAAATGAAATACACTAAATAACCCGCGTCTTTTATTTTAGTAAAGTGTATTGGAGTCAAGCACACCATCTTTTCAGATCACACAGTCTCTTCGCAGCCTAATATTGTGCAAGCTCTAGTCAATCGTGTAGAATTTCAATTGAGATTTCAGTCCTATTGAAGATCGGAGACTGGGGATTCTTAGGACTGGCGTTCTCCTTTTCCTACTCCTCAATCGATATTGTATCTAGTTCCTCACTGGAGCAACTGACTCGATCCCCTCTTGAGATCCTGACAATCGTTCTTGGTTGTTTCGGTGAGTTTGTTTCTCCGATTATTGGTTGTTTCGAGCTTCTTCGGTAATTGCATGTCAATCTCCATATTCATTGTACCTTTCTATTGTTGATTCTTCTTTTTTGTTTGTTTTGGATACCCATGGACCATCATCTAAAATTGGGGAGGTTCGTTGAGGCTATGTTTTCAAATCCAATTAACATCCTCTTCCGAAATCAACTCAACTGATATTGTATGTAAAAATTGAAGGAAAGGATTTGTTTTTCTAATTGTTAACCATAACTGGAATTAACTGCATCAATGTTCGTTTTTCTTTTTTCCGAAGCTTAACAGATGCATGTGTAACACTGACTCTGCATGATGACCCGTTCTTCTTTCTTGATATAAGACTTAGGAGTATAACTTAGTTCCTGGTGTTCAGCTTGGAGAGACTGTGAGTCCCTTTTAAGCTTTTTTCAGGACTAGAGATGGGTCAAAACTCTATCAAGATCATTTAAGGTGGGAAATAATTGCCTTTTTCCAATATGGTCCAGTGGATGACCGTACTTAACATAAGTCACATTATCTGGAACATAATTCATGTTCTATTAAACCACAATATGTGGCTTGTTCATATAGGTTATGATGTGTTAGCCCAATTTGAAGGACAGTGAAACAAAATGAATGGGCATCTTTGTGTTATCTATTGCAATAGGATACTATTATAGCTTGGTGGTAGATGTACTAAGTTTATATTTTTTCTTTTCAAACCACTAGAAAACAGATGAGGTATCTGACTGTGAGATAATATGAATATCACTGTACCTCCTCATAGTGCATTGGAGGGTTTGAGATAATTTGAGAATCATTTTTCCTGTGGCAGCAGGTGCAATATAAAGTCGTGCCTCATCTCGATTCCTTAGACCTCTCTGTTCAACGACTGAAAATCAAGAAGTTGAAACACTAATAGGTTTTCCACTATCTCTCTGGCTTTGTGTCTTTCTCTAGTTCCCTTGATATGTCATGCGAAGTGGAGATGTCATGCTAAGTGGAACTTGACTGTTATTTATCTCAACCTTCCAATTGTAATTTTCTTTCTCAACTTACTATGGTAAAAGAGGGCTAAAGACACTACCATCAATATTCATGTCTCTACCCCGTTAGATGGTTAAAATATTAACTTACAAAATATCCTAATAAATTCACTTTGATGTAAAACGTAGAGGGGTTTGTCTTAGGGTGTTTCAAATATGAGCTTACAAAAATTATGACATCTCACTTTGAAGGGACTTTGATTAGATGAATACCATCCTTCACCTTTAGAAAATGTAGAAAATGAGCAAGCAACTGTCCTGAAAAAATGTTCCTGTAGTATCAAAATTCAAATTAGTGTATTTGTTTTAACTATAAGATCATCAGAAAAATGTTCATGTAGTATGAAAATTCAATTTGACGTACCCAATACACATCCAAGAGTCTATTTGGTTTAGGTAAATCCAGAAGTGCTTGTGGTCAACGATCAAAATATTTTATTTTTTGATGAATTTTAATTTTCATTTAAGGGGCGTACAGTAGATGGGTTACAGCATTTGTTTTCTTTCTCTGACATGATAATTATATATCTGAGCTCAAGTTCATTAATTGGCGCAAAATTTGCTGATTATTTTGACTAGGTTTGTTGGTTTTTTGTAATAATTTATTTATCCCTTGTTTTGTTGGCTTGCCAAAATATAAGTTGAAAAGTTATATTAATGATTGGTTGGGATTTTTATTTGCATTTGAAAGTCTTACGGTCCTCACATGTTTCTGAATTTCATTTGCTTTAAATCTTTTTCTTTTGTATATGTTGTCATTCCCAGATTTTTTTTGGCAGTTGTATGATTGTTAGGACACCTAATAGCTATGATGCTGATATCAATCTGATTCTCCAGGTGATTAATTTTTAAAATTACATATGTATAAGAGTTGGATTCGTTTGGATGACAGATTATGTAATGATTATAAACAAGGGATTGCAAACTTTCTTCAATTTGCTTATAGTAATAAGAGTCCTAGTGAGAAGATATATTGCACGTGTAACAAGTGTGTCAATCGCAAGTTCTTAGTGAGAGATGATGTTTATGCTCACTTAACTATCCATGGGTTTAAGACCGATTACACACATTGGTCTACACACGGAGAGGGATTGTCTTCTTCTATTGCAACTAATACGACATCTAGGGAAAGTGACTCAATTAATTCATCTAGTTCTTATTTATACGATGATTAGCACAAAACTTATTTTGACTAAATTATATTTGGAGATTATATTTGGTTGACTTTCAGTGTCTGGAATTAATTACTTCAGACTCAGGCGATTTTTTCCTCTTGACTAGTAAATGATGTTTATGATTTGCTACGCAGTTTTGTAATATGTTGAGTATACGGTTATGCAGTTTATTATGGCAAAACGAAAGATGACACATCCTGCTCCTACGCCTAGCGAGGAATTGAATGTTGCAACAGGAGAAGACATCCAAGTATGTTACATAAATCTTATGCGCTATAACTTGTTTATCCACTTAAAATTCAAATTATAGATTATATTATTTTTTGAAATTTTCAAATATAACATTGTTACTACTTTTAGATATCTACTTAACTAATTCCTAATAGCGGTATGCTGTAAATAATTATGCAGGTGGCTATGAGAAAAAGAAAGAAGTTGTCTAAAAAGAGTGTACATAACAGTTCCACTCATAATGAAGGAGAAGATGCTCAGGTATATACGCTTAAATTTTGGTCATTTATTTGTCTTTTCATTTTATTTTGAAATAATCAAATATAACATTGTTACTACTTTTTGATATATAGTTACATAATTTACAATCACGGTATCTTGTATAAATCATGTAGGTTGCTATGAAGAAAAGAAAGAATTTGTCTAAAAAGAGTGGACATAACAGTTCCACTCATATTGAAGGACAAGATGCTCAGGTACGCTTAAATTATGGTCATTTATTTTTCTTTCATTTGATTTTGAAATTTTCAAATATGACAAATTATAGATTTATTAAACTGCTACTTCAGGTCTTAGATATACATCTGACATGCCTTTCACCATTAAAATTATTATTATTTAGTATCAGGTTACCTTACAATCAATCAAGCATCAAGTTTGCAAAATCGTTGCTCGTAGTAAATAAAAACTATATCTATGAATACTCATGATTTAAAATCATTTCTTTCGTGAAAGAGCTAATGTCGAGTCCAATTAATTTTTACCCTCAACTTGATGAGTTTTTGTTTGTTGGGATCTAGATCACTTCTGGTTGGTTAGTGTTTTGTATCTCCCATTCGAGTTTATATATCCTCAATGGGAAACTGATCATATGAGATGGATTAACAGTAGAAATCATTACAATCAAATATGGTTTTTGCATAAGTATTTTCTGTAGATGGATGAACACTGAAAACTGATGCTTTTGTTGTGTTGGTCGTGATCTAAGAATCAGATTCGTTAATTCATAGCAAAAACCCTCTAAATTGTATCGATGTGAACATGTTTATTATGTTGTTGTTTCTTTTGTTGTTCTATTGAGTAATAAGGTCAATATGCCTGAAATAAGGTCAATATGCCTGAAATAATTTCAATATGCCTCCTTCATTGAATGTTCCTGAAATAACGTCACTATGCTTCTGTGTAATTGCTTTTTATTGTTTCTAGTCTTGTTCTGCCTTCTGGTGTTGTGATACTCATGACCCTCTAAACATAGCAATTGGTTGTGCCTTGTTTTGCTGGTTTTTGTGTTGTAGTGTGTAGTGACGGTACCCCATGTTTTGTTGTGGTACTCATGACCCCCCGTCCTTGTTTATGCGTATGGGCTCTGTCTTATTGCTTGTTGTGCTCATGAAATTGTTTATAATTCTAGTCTTGTTCTGCCCGCTGGTGTCGTGCTACTAATGTTTACTGCTTTTGTTCCATGTAGGTGGCTATGAGGAAAAGAAAGAAGTTGTCTAAAAAAGTGTCCATAGCAGTTCCACTCACATTGACGAACAAAATGCTCGGGTATACATGCTTAAAATTATGATGGTCATTTATTTATTCACATTGCAGCATCAATATAATTGATCTCATTGCGAGATATAGGTTCTCTCATATGAATTGTGAATATTAGTCATGTTTTTGTATCATAATGGATTGTAAAAATTTCTAGGTGTGTTCAATGAAAAGAACACGGACATCTAATTCAAATCGACATAATGCTTCCTCTCGTGGTTTAGTAGGAGAACATGGTCCTGAACAACTAGAACCTCATATATCTTCTAACGAGTATGCATCCTATGAACAGAGTACTCAGCTCCTATACTAGTTCTATTCAGGTAATTTAATTTATGATTTAAATATTTTTTTATACTTAGGTATCTCATATAGTCATATCACCATACGTCTCTTATAATAACTTTTCTTATTAATTCATGACTAAGTACACTGTATGCAGGTAAATCAACAGGAAGAGGAGCACCTAGACCTATTCCTGGTTGGGGAGGTAAAAATTTCATGTTATAAATCGAGTTCAATGATGATATGCAGCCGCTGGATGAAAATGGAAAAAAAATTCAAAAGGCAGTTGGGTGTTTTCGCCAAGAATGCTGGTTTCTTGCCTCTGAACTATAAGAAGTGGACTGAAAAAGAACTATCTCCAAACAAGGAGCGCATATGGAATGAAGAGATCAAGGTATGCATTTTGATTTTGTATCTTAATAAGAAGTCTCACAATCATGTTACAAACAAAAGTAGTTACTTATTTGTTAAATTGTGTGATACAGATAAATACCAATGTACCAGATGAGTACAAACATAAGTGCATGAAGACTTTAGGGAAAATATGGAAATATTACAAGTCAAGGATTAAGAGAACACACTACAATAAGTATGATAATGATGAATATCGACCGAGTAATGTACTAGACGGAGTTGATGATGCACAATGGAAGTGGTTGGTGGGATTTTGGAATAGCGATGAAGGGAAGGTCATTATAATTTCTCTTATAAATTATGTTCCCATTTCTACTGTAAAATATGTTATAACTTCTAATTATTTTTGTAGGCACGAATTGTAAGAAATCGTGCAAACCGAAAAAAGAAGAAGATGCCTCACACAAGAAGAAGGAATCATCTTTATCAAATTGAGCATGTGGTCAGTTATAACTTGTAAGGTGATGAATTTATATAAGCTTGAATTTTTACTTTATTATTTCTACATTTGTGTAATAATTTAATACAAGTGAGAAAAGAAAGGAATAAGGTAGAAGTAGGCACATTTGATAGAATAGAAGTTTTCATAAGGACTCATACAAAAAAAATGGACTGCCATCTGATGAGGCCGTGGGAGAAATGTTTGTAAGCTAAAATAATTAAAATACTCTAGTTCATAAACAAAATACTCAGAATGATATGGGCAAGAGTGTGAGACTCATTCTAATTGTGATTAAATTTGTTTTCAGGCTCGTTTAAAAGAAGGATTGGCAGAGCGACATCGTTCAGAATGGACAGACGAATTTAAGGAGAAAGTTTTCAAAAATGTGTTTGGTTTCGAAAAGCACGGGCGTGTACGTTGTCGTGGACATGGAGTTTGTCCTAGTGAAGTATATGGAACAAGGTATAATCAAGGAAAACAAAAAAAGATGGAAAATTGCGTGAAGCTGTCAGAGCTGAAATTTTAGCTGAAATGGCTAACAATCTTGAACGTATTTCTAAGATAGAAGCCGAGAAACAAAAACTTCGAACTAGGTTGATCGAACTAGGACATCTAGTTCCTGAATCTCTTAATGATGTATATGTAACTTTCTAAACCTTTTAATATGTGCGCATCTTTATGTTAACGTAGTCAATCGGTCCTAATAGGCTTTTCATTTCAATGGTGTAGTTTGATGTTGCTGAAACATCCCTTCAAGCAAGTGATCATGAATATAGTGAAGAGAAATCAAGTGAAGATGAAGAGAAAACAAGTGAAGATGAAGAGCAGTCAAGTGAAGATGATGGTGAAGACCAGATGAATGTTAATGATGACCAGGTAACATGAATACTTTTGCCCGAAATACTGCTCTGTCAAACCTTCGGTGAAGCATATTATGATTTTTCAAAAATAATTTTGAAAGCACACTATTGATTACACAAGAATCGAGAATACAGTGAAAATTAGAAAAATGTGAAAGTGTGTTTCAAATATGATCCAACTTTTTTTGTCCCAGTTGTATATTGATTGGTAGTTCATGCTATATTTGTCAAAGAAGCCGCATCATTTGTTCCAATTCACATCACCTCCGATTCCTCTATATTCTCGTTATTTAATCACATCCCTACTCTTTTTTGTTGATGTTGTTGATTCCTGGAGAAGTTACAAGTTCTGACTCTAAGATATGGTAAAAGCAATTAAGACCTCTCTAGTTGAATTACAGATGCATGTGAGCATTATTTTATAAGTATTGAGTAATGAAATGTGTGGGACGGTTAAAAGGAAATCTGTAAAATGGTTAATGAAATTTTGTATAGAATGATTCCCCATCCAAACATAGGGATTTACTGAGAACTGGCAACCATTATGTATGTTGGATACTTGGATGTGTTGTTTTAGTCCCTTGAGTCAAGCCTTGAAAATGGGTATAATCCATCTTATTGTTGCCATCTGTTTTAGAGGTTGTTGATATTATCAATGTTAATGTTCAACATTTATCATGCATGAAGCATGCATACCAGAAGACTAAGAAGTCAACAAACTACTAATTATTACTCCCCAGTTTATGACTTTTAATCATATTCTATTGTTATGTTTTTTTTAGCTAAATGAGTAAATATACATTATTTCCAGGTGCATATAGAAACTGGTACGGAGGTCCAATCGCTTTTAGGAACATTGCCAAGAGAAGTAGTTGGAGATGCCATTTTCATCTCTAAGGAACTAAGAAAAAAGGTTTGTGGCGTGCTTTTAGGAGACGACTTATGTGAAGTGCGTGTTGTGAGAGCTTACAAGCCAGAAATACTTATAGTGGCACGTTTTGGGGGAAATAAACTCTTGGAGACGTCATTGAAAGGAGCAACATAGTCTGGAATTTATGCGATTTAAGAATACATGTTTATTTTCACATGTGTATATGTTGTATGTAGTTATTCATATGGAAATGACAACTCTCTAACTGTAAGTTATGTACAACTTTGCAGGTTGAAGTGATTGATTGATCTGTAGAGGATTAGTGAAGTCTTGGTGCACGAACTTTCCGGACGCGTTTCGTTTTATTGTTGCAGTTAGAAAATGCCCAAAATATTAGTGAACTTTAATTATATTTTCTGTCGACAGTCATGAACTTATGTTTCTAATTTTCCTATCAAATTATTATTGGACATCGTTTTATAATTTTAAACGATGCCTGAATTAAGTGTTTTTGAAATTTACGTTTAGAGTATAATCTTAGTTAGAATTAGTTGCTAACTGTGTGAACCAATTATTTTGGCGCACAATTTACTAATCATAATGATTTTGCTCGATTGGAGGCACGGATATTGTGCGCAAAGAAGTGTAAAACAATGGCGCCAATATAACTACAGTGGGTATCAAAATAACGCGCCAAAAAAAGCTATTGTGGCTGCCAAAATTATATATTTGCGGCCCCTATTAGTTGATGAAATAGTTACAACATTTTGGCACCAAACAAGTTCTTTTGTGGCACATCAAATTTTTTTGTGGCGGCTCAAATTGACACAAAAAAATGGGTGCCAAATTTTCCTTTTTGTGGCGGTAAACAACTGCTTCTACAACCGCCGAAACTGCTATTTGTGGCGGGCAGGAACGGCCGCAATGATTTGCGACCGAAGTTGACAAAGCGGACAAGAAACCGCCACAACAGCCGCCATAAATACTTATTGTGGCAGGTTTATTACCAAAAGCGGCGGACTTTACCCGCCACAATAGCCATTATGTTTAGTAGTGTACGTTGACTTCCCGTGAGGACAACTTTGAGCTAATTGTCGTTTCAACTTGAGGTGAGTTACATGTCTAGCCTAGCTAGCCTAGCTTCCTTCGTGTCAATTTGTAAGTTTATATTACGTCTCAAAATGATTTTTGTGATATACATGTTTTACTTGTCATTGATTACATTTTGAAATGATTTCTTTGAAACTGTCACGCGAAAATAATAACACGTTAATAGCGTAAAGTGGAATCGCACTTACCAGAATCTGTTACTATATGGGAGGCCCTTTGTCGGCATACTCCTGTTGGATAGTGATATTATTATTTGGGAGGCCCTTTTTGGCATTGTCTTCTCGCCTTGTTGGCTGGATTCCGATCTAGGACTCACCCTTCTAGCCTTTTGCTTCTTAAAAGGGTGTTGCAACACTTAAGGTCTAGTCTGGTATTTGGGAGGTCCTTTGTTGACCATTACTGTTTCGGAGGTCCTTTGTTGACCATTACTATTTGGGAGGTCCTTTGTTGACCATTAGTACTTTCGGTACTATGCTTAATAATTGGCTCATTTGATTCTTTATTTGGAAACTGATAATTGGATTCTCATTCTATTTAGAAACTGACACTTGTGAAGGATTTAATTAGAATATTTGAAGCTTTGGATATTTCCCTTCGTAAATTTGATAACACACTGTTGTTAATGACGCTGCAAACTCTGATTTTGTGTTACTGTTACTCATACTCTGTTATTCCTCAACTTTTATTAAATGCATAACACTGTAGCCGTTCTCAGCTTCCTGTTTTACATGCTAAGGTGTTTCTCACTCAGCATTTCTTGCTGACTTTGGAAAATTGCAGTCTTTGTTTAATTCCCACGCATGTCTAGGAGTTAAGGGGATCGTTGACTCACCTAGTATCTATTAGTAGTTTGAATAAACCAAACTCTTAGAATAAATTTATCTTGTTTAATAGTAGACTAATCTCATCTTGTGTAATAGTAAGTGTCATGTTGAAGAAAATTATCAGTTGTAATATATTTAACTATGAAATGTTTTGTTCACGATTTCCGCCGTTTCTTTATGACCCTCCAGGTCTTTCCCGAGCCAGAATAAGGGGGTGTTACATAGACAGTTGTGCGGTGGAACCATATTCAGATTCTTATATATTGTGATTATGTTATTTTGCTCGTTGGCAATTTGCCCCGAGCTGCTCCATATACTCACATCTCTGGCCGCAAGAAGTCTTAGGTGGGGGTGCCGGCACTTAAGGTCTTGGATGCATGCGAGATGGTTGGTTTTGATATGAGATACTGTGATGGAATATTTTGATGGATTGGTTCGTTCCCCGCTACAACTAATTAATAAATTTGGATTTTCTTGAGAAAATAGAAGGAAATCCTATACTTGGGATTATCTCCCTAATTGGGGCAATATTATGAGATTATCCCCCTAATTGGGGCAGTATTCCGGTTTGAAAATGTTCATTGGAATTATAATCGGTAATGTTTTGAGAATATTGGAAATTTTATATCATATCATATTTGGTCTTTTTCACTAATATATATGGTTTGTTATTGTTAAAAGAAAAACATGCCTAGTAATCTGCTTACACGTTTGGGTGTTTACTTACTCATAATTTATTGCTAACTTTTGAAAAACTGCATCTTTATTTTCCTCCCCCGCAGGTCTTGGTGAAGGAAGCTCGGCTTAAGGGATCGCAGACTCATCTAGTTGTATCTTTAAGCAAATGGAACACCTAGACAATTTTCACCATGTGTAATAGTATGTAATATATCGTGTTGAAGAAAATTATGAGTTTCTAATATAAAAGTATGGGATGTGTTGTTCTTGATTTCCACCGCTTCATTTTGAGTAGCACCCTCCTAGGCACCCTCCTAGGCTCTCCGGTCACATGAGAAGCCAATACAATAAATCACACAATGTTAGTCTCGGCCCTAGGTCTTTATATAGGCCTAGGATACTGATTTGTACCCAAAAAAACGAAGAAACATTCCGAAGTTGAACAACGAAACAACGAAACCGCTCCAGCCCCGATGTCTTTGCACGAAGACAACTGTCTTTGTAGGAATACTCTTTGCACGAAGACTCTTCGTACGAAAACAATTGTCTTCGCACGAACAGTCTGCAGATTCTCCCAATGTCGCTTCGTTCTTCTTCCTTATTTCGCCAATTACTTCGCAGTTTCCTCTAACACTTAGCTAGGATCTTGAATCACCAAAACATAACACCCAAGATGAACTAGAAGTGGTTTTGGCAATGCAAGGAAGTCCTTGATAAAGTACCGCCCTTTAAGGACTCCGAAGAGGACACTGACATGATTAGTGAACAATGTGAACGATGTTTTGTCAAGGAAAGTCTATTTTTCTCATACTTTTGTAGTTACTCATAATGTACACAAATTAGAGTAGTCCTTTGATATTCTAACACTTTAAAGAGACATATAACAACACTGTAAGTTTGCTTATGTTCTGCTCATACTTATTAAATACATTATTTATATGAGAATGCAACAAATAAAAATGTGCAGTCTTTTTCGAATAACCCAAATTTAAGAGATGTACCCTAATTTCTGGATTGAGGGAACACATCTCTAGATCTTCCCTTGTCGTATCAAGATCGAGAATTCACATATCTTGTCTCGTTACTCAAGTTTTTGTAACAGTATAATTTATATAAGAAAGTTTTTGTAACAGTACAATTCCACAATAATTAAGTTCCTCTAATGCAATGGCATTATGTTCTTAATAGTTTCTGACTCTGTCGTTGCGTGTACTTCTGTCTTATTAGAAGAATAAACTATCCGAACTTTATTATAGCAAGACCCGATCCCCTTAATATCCTGGAGGTCCATATCCCCCATTGGTCAATTTAATTATTCTAAGAATACACATAATTATTATAAATTGAATTTGAGGCTAATGTAATTTTTTTCTTAGAATTAATTAAATGGGAAGAATCGTGTGACCAATGATACGAAGATTGCTTGTTTGTATATAATTTAAGTAAACGTAATCCAAAAAGTTCTGCTTTTACCTAACGATGATAAACAATGCCCAACCAACTAATTAAATTAGATTAATATCTTCCAAAAAAATTAATTATTTTTGAGAGTGGGATCTCTAGCCTAGATATCTAGATACTCTCTATAAGATGTTAATTAAGCAACTCGCTAGTGTATAAACCTCAGTTTAATTATATTTTTAAATCTCTTCCAAGTCTTTGAGACTTTTTACCTACCAAATATGTATTTTAAAAGTTTTTGTTTTTTTAATTAACGCATCATTTTCCACCTACGTTGTTTTGAAAAGTTGAGAATCCTAATTATTGTGACATGCGTTGTCTAATTCAAAGGCTCGTCACACGAGAAAGTTAGTTTCTACAGGATTGTTTACTCACTAGTTAAATTCCTCCAAAAATGCCACTCTGATTCTTTTCTTTCTCCCATTTGATTTTTTTAACTCGTATTTAGGTTACTTTGACCCGATAATTTGGAACGCAAAATAATGTATTTTTTTTTAGCACCTCCTATGTGTCAAGATATGATTGTTGAGAATATTTATTTTAAGATATTTCTATAATTACATCACCAATCAAAAACATCCACATAGGGGGTGAAATTAAGGAGTGAAGAAAAAAGGGTGACGTTTAGCATTTCCCTTTTTTGTAATGTTTTCACAAGAGCATCTTCATATGTCATTTATATAGTGCTTATCTTTAAAATCTAAATAAGATGAAAAAAACATTGTCTGCAGTATGCTCTTAACTCCGCTCTTTATTATTCGTATAGTTATTCCGCTCTCTACATTTAAACAGTCAGATCAATAACTTTATATATTTTTAACCATGTTCTTAGCGGTTATGTCATGAATTCCTCTCTTACAAAAAATATTAAGAACGTGTCATGTTATTTAGCTAATCATTTAACTAACACTATTAAAACACTAACTAAACTTTTACGATACTAAAATAAAAAAGTTCATTTTTCATCAAATTATAAATAACTTTTAGCTAGTACTACAAGAGATACTCTTGTAGAGCAACTTTTACTCTACAACACCATGAAAATATTATAAAAAAAACTTGCATTATTTTACTATCTGAATCACCGGTCCAAAGTGACCCAGTAAATAGTGGTAAAATTACAATGGAGAGAATGAGAAAGAGAAGAATCAAAGTTGTATATCAGAGCAGCTAGGGTGGTAGCTCAATAGTAGAGCGTTGGAAGCCCCTACATGAAATCCCGGATTCAAACACCATGGCGGCAAAAACAATTTCTAAAAAAAAAATTGGTATATCAGAAGTTTGTGTTCTCTTTTTTTTTTTTTTTTTTTTTTTTTGGAATAAAGGTATATCAGAAGTTGAATCTCACTATCTTTGACCATAATAATAACCATAATAATACTAGCTTATCCCGTCCTAGGGTGGTTGAGCTAGTGAACTTGTTTATTCAACTTTTGTTGAAAGAGTTTGCACTATGTAAACCCAAACCCAAATCAGAATTGTGCAGGGCTGCAGGCAATATCTTTCAGTGAACAAAAACATCGACACATGAATATTGGCAATCGTAGACAAATATTGATTATTATTAATAGGCTCTGCCTTCCAGTGATGTGTTACAACTAAAGTCTTTAAATTAAGAGCTTGTTTGGTATCCGTTTAAAAACAAGAAAAACAGTGGAAAAAAAACGTACCGAAAAAACACGTTTAAAAACAGAATAAAAAAACTGTTTGGTATCCGTTTATAAACAGTGTTTAAAATCAAAAACACGTTTGGCAACATTACTAAATTTCAATGTTAATTTGCTTAAATATTATTTTTACGTACAATACCGACATATATTTGATATTTGTTGCATCAAATCATAGTTGAAATGTCTTTCAACACCAATAGTATGAAAAAGACACAAAAAAATACCACATTTCTTGTTTTTTTAAACAGCTGTTTTTCAGCATGTTTTTGTTTTTAAACAGGCAAAAAAACAAGTGTACCAAATTGATTTAAAAAAACAACCCTGTTTTTAATCAAATTTGATTAAAAACAGAATTGCCAAACATGCACTAAATCACTCTTCTAGAACACATTCCAACGACATGATATAACTAAAAGTCAATCACTCCTTCATAGCAATGTGAATGCAGTCCAGTCTGATTCGAGTGGTCCGATTCGAATTCATCATGTCTGAACCGATTCTTTTACAGATTGATAGCAATAAGTCTATATTGAAGTTACCAATTCTTATGTATTTAGGAATTGAGGTACTTTGATCTAATTATAAGGTTTTAGTTTTTATTGTACAATAAGGACCTCTGCTATTGGAACGGTATCGCTTCACTGGCATTGTTAAAAGCATATTCTTTTTTTATATGCATTTTTTTTCTTAATTATGGCCATGTGTCTCCCCTTGATTGGTGGAGACCTTGCTGGCATTGTAACAAACGTATAAAAGACATCTTAGCCTCAATTGAAGGAATAAGAAAGTTTTCTCTTTCGTCATTGTTCTTCATTGTTCTTTGTTAATTCTTCACCAAATTTTCTGGTTCTGCTTCTTAAATATTTGATTGACAAAATCCAATATGGTATCAGAGCCAGGTTATGGCTACTGATTACCCTCGATTTCTTAGATCTCATAGAGCACAGCTCTTTATTTGAGTCTGTATCAAATTTTTTTTTCATTTTCAATCTCAGTTATGAGATTTGCGTTTCTCCTTCTTTGTTTTGAGTACCTGTTCTACTTTGAATCGAAATGGTGACCACCGAGCAGTTCCTTGTAGAGCAAGGAAATCGTGGAGTGGATCATTCCTCCCCATATTTTCTATCAGCCGGAGACAATCCAGACCATCTTCTTGTCAGCCAAATTTTAACTGGTGAAAATTATTACGCTTGGGTGCGTGCTATGAAGGTAGAATTAATGGCGAAGCACAAACTGGTATTTGTAGATGGATCTCTTCCATGTCCAGCCCTTGGAACACCGTAATCTCTTCTATGGACAAGGTGTGACAGTATTTTAATCTCTTGGCTACTAAACTCTTTTACTAAAGAAATTGGATGTAGTGTGGTGTATAGGTCTACATCTCGCGAAATCTGGGTTGATTTGCAAGAGCGTTTTGCTCAGAGAAATAAACCTAGAATTTTCCGGTTATCCAGCAAGATTGCAGCACTAAGTCATGGAGATATGAGCATAACCAATTACTATACTAAAGAATATTGTGGGATGAATTGACAAACCACAAACCTGTCAATGTGGTGCTCAAAATGCTTATATGTTGATGGCTGAAGAAGATAGAATTATGCAGTTTCTCATGGGTTTGAATGAACAATATTTTGCAGAAGAGAGAAAATTCTACTGATGAATTCTTTGCCTCTTTTGAATCATGTCTTTGCTAAAATCTTACAACATTAATGCCAAATAGAGATTAGTGTAATGTCTGAAGATACAACTGCAAAAAATAACTATGTTATCTGGAAATTTAGCTAATTCTGCAGGTAATAGCACCATTTTGAATCATCTTACATCACATAGTCCTAGTACAATATCACACTCTTTTGCATATCTTGGACTTCTGGACATTCTGGACATTCAAAGGCCAACAACAACAACAACAAATCAAAATTGACTTGCAGCTATTGTGGTACACTGGACATATCAAGGAAAAATGTTCGAAGTTAAATGGATATCCAGCAAACTATAAGCCAAGACAAGGTCAACAACAGCAATACACAAAGCTGAAGCCCACAATGTGAGCTCCACCTTGCAGAATGCTGGTATTGAATTGTCTCCAAGTCAAGTCCAACAAATTGCTTCAATTGTGAGCTCACAGTTGCAGAATTTAAAGATCAACAATACAGGAGAAGTCAACAATATGCCAGCTCCTACCTCTTTCAATGCAAATGTGAATAAGGACAGTCCAAAGCAGGAGTTCAACAAGAGTGATTCACAATCCTACACTCATTTCTTGGGAGGAGTAACCAGTACTTCTCACTACAACTTTTTTTGAATAATTACAACACACACCAGAGAGTTGGATCATATGCAGTGGAGCAACTGACCATATGTGCTCTCAACTGTCATTTTTTCATGAAGCTACACCAACACAAGGAACAAATGTTCGTCTACCTAATGGAAAGAGGGTGGCAGTTACAGATCTTGGAAATTTACAATTTAAAGACAAAATACTTCTCTTGAGAATGTTTTATATGTTCCTGATTTCAAATTCAATCTTGTCTCGATGTTACAACTTTAAAAATCCAATGGGTGCATTTTTGTTTCTGACACTGAGAACTGCAAAATATTCAACAAAGACAATAGTGTATTAAATGGACAATCTGCCAAAAGTGGAGATGTATTTCATCAACGGAAGAGTTAAACAGTTGGCATATGCAAATTTGAAAGTCTCTACTTCTATCATTACACCTGAAATGAAGACGAAGACAAAAATTTGGCATTTGAGGTTAGGACACTTGTCACACAGAAAGCTGAATCTCTTAGTGCCACATTTGAAGTCGGGGAGCAATGCCTAATAATGCCTGCTGTCAGATTTGTCCTATTGCTAAATAGAAGAGATTAAAATTTCCCTAACAGAATGTTATCTCTACTATTCCATTAAAGTTAGTACACATTGTCACTTGGGGTCCATATAAAACACATACATATAATGGTCATCAATATTTTCTCACATTGGTTGTGAACTACTTGGATTTATTTGTTGAAGGCAAAATCAAAAGCAATCACAGTTATTCCTCATTTCTTCAATCACATACAGACACAGTATGGTATATGCATAAACAA
Source organism: Linanthus parryae (assembly GCA_023055425.1). Taxonomy (NCBI): domain Eukaryota; kingdom Viridiplantae; phylum Streptophyta; class Magnoliopsida; order Ericales; family Polemoniaceae; genus Linanthus; species Linanthus parryae. Next base: position 46,377,610 of record JALGPY010000007.1, on the reverse strand, counting down.
AATCAGAAGTGATCAAGCTCCTGACCTGGATTTGAAGTCATTTTTTGATCAAAAGGGATTTCTACATGAATAAAGTTGTGCGGCGCACCAGAGGAAAACTCTATTGTTGAGAGAAAACACCGACATCTCTTAAATGTTGCTAGGTCACTCTCAAGTTTCAAAGCAATGTGCCAAAAAAGTTTTGGGGGGATTGCATTCTAACACCAGCCTACATAATCAACAGAACTCCATCTGTCAGATTGAAGAACAATTGTCCATATGAGCTTCTGCATGGAAAGACACCTGAATACTCTCAACTTAAGGTTTTCGGTTGTTTAGCTTTTGCTTCCACCTTAGCTCATTGCAGAACCAAATTTGAAGCTAGATCTATAAAGTGTGTTTTCTTAGGCTACATTTATGGCATTACATGTTTTAAATTGTATGATCTAGGCACCTCTAGCATTATAATATCTAGGGATGTTGTTTTTCATGAGAACATTTTCCCATATTTTGACTCAGACGCTTATCCAAAGACACCACAAGAGCCTCTCCCAAATGTGATTACTGATCTCTTTCTTGATACACAACAAACTCCTCCACCAACTACACACTTTACACCTTCTAAAATCAATACACTTATTCTCTGAGCTTCATACTTCACGACCACAGATTCCTCTTAGACACTCCACAAGAGCCACTAAAACCCCGCAACACTTGAGAGATTATGTACTTACAAAACCCAAAGCCAACAATGTACATAGCTATGACTATGACATTAACAAACATCTTCTTATACCTCATTCTTCCTACGTTACTGTGTCCAAGGAAATCCTCAAGAGATGTCCAAGTATACACCTAAAGTAGAGAATAAGAACACAGAGAATTGTAGAGTATGTGTAGGGAGAGGGTAAGCACTAGTAACTGCTTGTGAGAGAGAGACAGTAAGCTATGGTCTTGGACCAGTATATGACTTGTGTTGCAACGGAGAGCTAACGATCCTATATATAGTGGGGAAGTGACCGTTGATGGGTTAATGCACTATAAATGGCGGCTTAAAGATAGACCCCCAACGGCACATTCGACAGTGTATATTGGAACCGTTACGCATCTGCCCGCAAGTATCGGAGACCGTTATGAGATCAGCCGTATTGATGGGACACGTAAGCCTAGGATCTCTCAGCCAGTTACCAGAGGTCGCGCGCAAGCTTGGTTGTCGCATGCGCGCGACAGACCTTACCCTAGCCTCCAAACCACTAAGTCCCTACAAGTCCCGTGTTATATTGCGCGGGGGACCTTGTCTCGTAGCCCCCACGTGGATCAGCACGGGTGGTGATCCAATGTGGATGGAGCACAACTAGGTGTGTTGTATGGCTGCCACGTGGCAATGATCCGCCTATCTGGAAAGCAGTATCTACAATATCCCCCTTTTGCGCGATTGCCACGAGCTCTTCTGTTGTGGAGTCGCGCAAAATCAACCTTGCGTGAAGTTCACGCAGACCCTTTGAACTTTTTAATGTTGAATTCGGATCCCTATAGCCCCCAGTCATAGACATGATTGCCTAGGGTTTGGGAAGCGCCGTTTAGCCTTTGATGAAGCGTGGCTTCTGTCGAGTTAATCAAACGTCATCCAAATTTGCCTATTTTTGAGGCAGGGATAGGCCAAACGTCAAATCTTCCGGATTTCGAAGTTTGTGCTGAATCAGCAGTACTCAAGAGTTGCGACTCTTCGGGGGTTTATTTAAACCGTTCTATGCCTTTGAATGAGACTTTCATGCCTTGCTCTCCTTTAAACAAAACAATCATTCAAGGATTTGTAGCGATTGCTCCTAAGAAAGCTCCTGAAGTTCCAGAACTACCTAGAAAATTGTGGTACAAAGCCCCCTATCTTGGAGGTGATGATTTTTATGCAGCCACCATTATGGAATTCCCTCTCCAAGCATCCCCGTTGAATGATTCCCTGCAACTTGTTCCCGAACCAGTGAGGTCTAATTGGGACGTGGTTAATGCTGGGGATGTGCAGCGCCTCGGCGTGGAGGCTGGCTTGTATGGCTTCACTGACATTCTTCCGCAGTCCTTCATGGAGGGTTTTGACTGGATGGAGGAGTGGACAGAACATATCCTTTGCTATTACGCAGCAGACCTGAATCGCGCTAATATTTTTCACGCCGTTCGTGCAACCAAATGTCTCCGTATCTGGCGTGATGGCACCATGCTCCAGACACTATTTTCCAGGTATTCCAGAAAGACCCACACTTTTCATCTCTCCCATATTGAAGTTGCTCCTACCTTGGAGGATGTGGAGGTCTTGCTGAACCTCCCAAGAATGGGAATCATTGATCCCTTAGCGCCTTTGACCGACCCAGACGAGATTCAATTATTTGAAGATATGAAGGTCCTTATAGTGGATATGGGAAGAACAGGCTCTAAATGGATGCCTGGAGCGACCAAACCTTGTGGAGAATTCCCACGTATATCTTCCGGACCAAAGAACACTTGTTCAAAATGGATCATGTACTTCTTTAAAGACTTTGTCGATCCCTCCATGGCTCGCGAGTGGCGGGACAAAGACCCGGAGGCGGTCGTCAGTGTCGTAGGAAAACGGTTTCATTTTACCCTTTGCGGCTACATCTGCGTGTGGTTATCGTGCTAATTGATAGATGGGTTTCCCCATGACGGAGTCTTCATGCACGTGCTTCCGATTGCAGTGAGGTTATCCCTTAGAAAAAAGGTAGCCCTAGGCCCACTCGTACAGGGCTCTTTGTATCACCGCCTTGACTTGGCCGCTGCTCATGTCGAACAGTTGCGAGGAAGAGTCGACGTTTGTACCTTTGTTAATACTGACTTTCTGTCCCTGTGGGCCTTTAACAGATGGCCTGGGTATGCCCCAATTCCTGTGAAAGTGGGCCTTTGGAATACTCCTAGCGTCCCTCAAATCTTCCAGAGTCCTCGAGCGTGGCGCTGGTATAATATAGAAGCTCCCCACAGACATTCACCTTGATAGTCGACGATGCTCGCTTCTTTGCGCGTCGACCCTATACTACCAGTTTGAAAGATGAGAATATAGATTTCTGGGAGGACTCGTATCCGAAGTAGGATATCACTCTTTCCGTTGAGCTCATCACTAAAGGCGATTGGTCTTTCAGCAGGTTTGTGAACTGGGTTCGAAGAGGATTTCTTCCCGCGCTTCCTGAATACGTGTTAGACACCGAGTTTTCCGGTGACTATGAACAAGTTAGCGTGCCATATGATCCTGTTCACGTTAGTTCCCAATTTGGGTATGACGCCGTTGCTCCTCCTTTGTGGCCCGAACCCATTGACTGAGGCTTTTTTTATAGTCTTTGGTGTGGCAACGGTGTGTCCTCCCTTTATGCTGAGCTTCCTTTAATCCAACCTTCGCATGAAAGGAGGGGCCGGAATACCCCAAACTAGGTATCCTTCTGGAACTTCCAAACCCGTCTTCTGCTCAACCTTCACGGTATCCCTTCTCCTAACAGGCTACCCATATTTTCAACCAACGAGTATCCTTTTGAGGCCCTCCATAGCCGCGATGACTGCAGTTATGGCTACTTTTCCCTGCTGGCTAAGGATCGGCATTTATGCGCCCAACTAATTCTTGAGGAGAAGATTGAAATAGCTATGCGTAAATCCTTTACAGCTAAGGCCAAGTATGCCCATTCTTTTGTTCAGGTATGTCCACGCTTCTTTGCTCACTTTATGCACAAACACGCTTACCATCTTCTCTTTAACCGGTTTCTTGCCTTTAGTGTTGTCTGAGGCGTTTTGCATCCGGAGATAGAAGAGCGAGTTTCGCTGCTCGCATACGGGAGAAAAGAGCAGCCTAGCAAGGATTATTCATTCTTGGCAACCGTATTGAGCCAGCAATGCCTATGCCTCCCGAAGTTCAGTCGCTGGTTTCTGATGCACTAGTAGCTTTCCTCGACTCTAATGGGAAGAGCTCCATAAGAAAGATACTTCCTTATGAAGCTCATTCCTATGAGATACTCATGCGGGAACCGAAGCGCCCTCGCGTTGGGACATCCGGTCAAGCAAGCTCGAGATCCTCAGCACGTAAGGGACATACCTATTTTCTTGGTAATTATGCATGTTGATTTCATGAAGCTCTTATTCTTATTTTGTGGCAGGTGAAACTCTTGGCAAAGGGGAGATAGGGGAGGTCGTGGTGAGCAAGCGTGTTGCCGAAGACAGACGCGTTGCGCGCATCGAGAAGCAGAATGAAGAGCCATCTATGCTCATCTCTTCAGATGAAGAAGATATTGCACAAAACTTACGCACTGAACAAGATGTGTCTCCCGTGAAGGATGTTGCTTGTGAGGAGGGTTTTGGAAAACCGTTCCCCTCAGGGGAGATGTGATGTTAAGAGATCGTGCTCCTTGCGCGAGAGAAATTACTACTAATGTTCTAGAGTCTTCCCCCTCAGCAGGCCCCTGCCCTCGCCGAGGGAATTTGTACAATTGAACTAAATAAAGGTGGCCCCTCTTCCACGGCGAGTCTTCCCCGGTTTTCCCTTGTTCCGGGTGATTTTGTTTTGGATTTGGACGTTCTTTCCTCCGGAAATCCATTCGAGATATGGGGCTCGCAAACCGCATCCCCTGTTTTTGTGAGGAGGGACTTGGTAATCCCTGAGGTTTATTTTGCTCGTGAAGCTACAGCTGATAAGGAATTGACCGTCATAGCTAGTGCTGACTTGCGGGCGACAGTGCCCATCGCTCCCCTTCAGCAAATTATTGAAGGAACTGGTAAGTCCGTCCTTATCTTTACTCTCCATACCTCAATTTTAAACCCGCATTTTGTCGAGTATCTTATCATGCTCGTGTATGTGGATATTGATCAAGCGTGCCTGGAGTGTCTCATGAAAGTTCGTGTGTCTTTCCCTGCTTCTTTTGCGCGAGTGTTATACTTGTCTTCAGAAGACAGAGGGAAAACATTCAAAGAGTTGGCTACTTTCCTGGGAGAGCTGTATCAGGCTACTCCAGCATGTACTACACCGGATAAAGCCCAAGTGTTCCTTGCGAGCGTGCAGAGGCTTGAACAGCTTGCAGCAGGACGGTTGGATTTGAGCTTCCTCGCACATTGGTTGACGAGAATTCATAATTCTGCCAATTTGGGAAATGAGCTTGCTTTTTTTAAAAGGGAGACAGCAGCCCTTGCCGCGCGCAAGGAAGAGTTTCAGCGCCAAGCCAAGGAATTGAATGAGGCTGTGAAGCATCATGAAGCTAGCAAAGCCCGTATTGCAAAGCTCGCTGCTAACTCCCTCTAGCTGTCAGCACGATATTCTTTGCTGAAGGATTTCTTCGAAGAATGAGGCTGTCTTGACAAGTAAGCGTTCCCCTTGTCTTTTGTTTTGTGCCATGTGTGGTTGTAATATTGGTATAACGTGGACGATATGTATATGTGCATGCCTTCATGACTTGACAGGGTTTTATTGCTGACGTATGAGTTGGTGTTGTTGCACTTCTATTTAATGAAGTGGATTTGTCTCTTTTTCGTTAAAACTCTGGCCCCTATTATAGGCAATCATGCGAGTTGGCCTCCCTTGTATGGAGATTCAAATATTCACTGTGCTGTTTTTGCACATGATTTTCATCTAGTAAGATAGACTTTTTTGTGGTAGGCCACCGTTTGGGCGGGGAACCTACTTATTTCCCTGCTATCCTATGAGATAGGCTTGTATTACTATCATGTGAGATAGACTTTTGCGCTTATAATGTGAGACAGGCATGTATTGCTATCGTAGGAGATATGCTTTTGCCACTATCCCGTAAGATAGGCTTATACTGCTATCGTATGAGATAGGCTTTTACTGCTATCATGTGAGATAGGCTTACATTGCTTTCGTTTGAGATAGACTTTTACTTCTATAATGTGAGATAGGCTTTTTGCTATCATGTGAGATAAGCTTAGACTGCTATCTTATGAGATAGGCTCATGTCTTGGTATTGTGGTCGGGTAGTGACCCATCAGCCAGAGAGGCAAACTGATAATTTTGACAAAAGAGCCCCCATATGGGAGGAGTATTATCAATAATTGGATCCTCCTATGGGAGGGTTTAAAGAAAGAATTTTGCAAGAAAATAAACAGAAGAGGCTAAGGATAGTAACTTTTTAGCCATCGCATGTTGATTGGTTGTGGGGTGGTAGCAGTCCCATTGCAACGCAGACTGTTGCAATATCAGCTATCGAATACCTCCTTTACCTCGAAGGGTCCTTCCCAATTAGCCGCAAACTTGGGTTGGCCTGCTTCGCGCATGCAATGATCGGAGGCTCGTAGCACGAGGCCACCTACTGTAAATTCCCTATTCTGGACCATCTTATTGTATGCACGTGCGATACTCTCCTTGTACTTAAGGTTTAATCTAGTGGCTTTCTCGCGTTTTTCTTCCAAAAGGATCAGATCGTGGTCACGCTCATTGTTGTGCAAGGCACTGAAAACCAATCTTGCTGAGTTTACTTTGACTTCAGAGGGAACGATTGATTATGCTCTGTAGCATAGCAGGAAGGGAGAAGTCCCAGTGGGAGTCCTAAGCGATGTTCGATATGCCCAAAGTGTCGTTCCTAATGAATCTGCCCATTTCTTGTGGTCTGTGACCATCTTACTCAATATTCGCAGCAGTGTCTTATTGGTCGCTTACGCCTGCCCATTTCCCTTCGGGTAGTAGGGCGTGGAGCACACCTGTCTGATGTTGTATTCCATTAGTTTCTCAGCTACCTGGCGGTTGACGAAGGGAGTTCCATTGTCGGACAAAATAGTGTTGGGAATTCCAAAGCGGTGAATGATGTTTTCCTGGACGAACTTGACCACTGCCCCCGCATTTTCGGTCTTGAGTGGGATTGCTTCTACCCGCTTGGTGAACTGCTCAGTTCCTGTAAGGATGTATTCATTCCCCTTCAAGGGAGGTCGTATCGTACCAATGAAATCCAGGGACCAAGTATGAAATGGCCATGGGACCCCTAGCGCATGTAGGTCAACCGCGGGAGCATGTACTAGATTGCCATGAAATTGGCATTGCTGGCACCTTCTAACCTTTGCGCGGCAGTCGGCCTCCATGGTTGGCCAGAAGTACTCCCACCGTCAAGAGCTGTCAACATAACTTCGCACCCCCTTGGTGTTCCACTTGGTGCGACATTTCCATGACTTCTTGGGCTTCATTTACATACAAGCATTTAAGCAAGTTCCCGTTATGCCCCTTTCGCCACAGAATATTCTCTTGGAAAATATATCTATTGGATTTTATTTTGAGCTTTTCGGCCTCCTTTCTGCTGGCGGGCACAGTTCCCTCTTGAAGGTAATCTAATATTGGTTGTCGCCAATCGTCCTCTATTTCAGAAATCTCCATGGTGGCCTTGATTAAAGCACATCTCTCACAGTTGTTTTGAATAATGGCGGCGAAGTATGACATCTGCGGCCAGTATATTCCATACCTTTGGGCCTTCCTGTAAATGGAGATCTCGTTGTCACCGCAAGAATTTTGATGAATATTGTCCAGGGTTGGTTGGCCCTTCTTTTCGGTTATGCATCTCATGAGGATACCCCCAGGGCCCTTGTGATGAAGCAAACCATCATGTACGCAAAAGCCCTTGATAGAAACCCATGTTTCCTTGCTGGTTCTGTCATCCATCGCGCACAGAATAGGCTACCTCCAGTCCGCCTCCTCCGGTGGTCCTTCTTCGCATAGGCCTTTTACTAACGACGGATTTGACTTGACCTCAATTCATATCTTCGCAGGGCATTTATCTGAGATGTTTTTTGACCCTAAAGTGGCCAGTGCGTCTGCATGACGATTGTCAGATCTAGGAGTATGCTCGTACTTGACGAACTCGAAGCTCTGAACCAGCTTCTGCATAATCGACCGATACTTGAGCAAATTTATCTCTTTCAGAGCATATTCTCCCGAGGTTTGTTTGAAAATTAGCTTTGAATCTCCCATAATGTCAAGATTCTTAACTTCCAAAGCTCTAGCTGCAAGGAGTCCCGCGATCAGGGCCTCATATTCGGCCTCGTTGTTGGTCACTGCAAAGTCCAGCTTTGTTAACATCTGGATAACCTCTTGATCAGGATTGATGAGTACCACTCCAATTCCTCCCCCCGATCTTGTAGATGATCCGTCAAATTATAGCTTCCAGTACTCCTTGCTGATTGCATATATCTCAGGCCCCTCGAGCTCTGGCACGGGCTCGTGCATCTCGTCCGGGAATTGTGTGAGAAGATTTTCCATTGCTTGTGATTTGATGGCCTTAAGTCGCATGCATGTGATATCATACTGGGAGACGGTCATGTACCATTTTGCGAGCTTCCCTGAGGGAGGTGAGTGTCCCAGTAGATATCGTATGGGATCGTTCTTCGTTATAACCAACACTTTGTGGGAAGGAAAGTAATGTTTTAACTTCTCAATTGCGAAAAACAAAGCCAAGCAAAGCCACTTTATGTCTGTGTACCTTGATTCTGCTGATTGGATCATGCGGGAGATGTAATACACCGGTCATTCCTGTCTCTCGAACTCCTGGGCCAGTAGTGCTCCAATTGACCTTTCAGTTGAAGTGAGGTACAATAGTAGAGGTGCTCCCAACTGCGGTGCGATCATAACCCTCGGGGATGTTAGCAGTCTCTTCAGTTTCTCGAATGCAACTTGATGCTCTTCTGTTCAGAGGAACGTTGCGTTCTTTTTGAGCAAATTGCTAAAGCAGAAGGTCAATTCTGCAATTGCCGGTATAAACCTCCGTAAGTAAGACAGCTTTCCTAGAAATGCCTTCAGTGCAGTTTGGGATTGCGGTGCTGGCAGATTTGTAATTGCCGAGATCTTGGCGGGGTCAGGTACGATCCCACGCCTGTGGATCACGCGGCCTAAAAACTTACCATAGGTTACCCCAAATGCACACTTCATAGGGTTCATCTTTAGCTGAAATGCGCGACATCTGTCAAAAACCTTTCTTAGATTTTTCAAGTGGTCTTTTTTCTTCTTTGACTTAACCACTAGATCATCCACATAGAATTTGGCTTCTTGGTGCATCATGTCGTGAAATAGTGCCATCATTGCGCGCTGGTATGTGGCTCCTCGTCCTTCAGACCGAAGGGCATGACCGTGTAATTGAAGACCCCTACCGGTTTTATGAACGCCGCCTTCTTCGCGTCCTCAGGGTCCATATTGATCTGGTTATAGCCACTGAATCCATCCATAAAGCTGAACATCTTGTGGCCTGCAGTGGAGTCAATCAAGAGATCAACATTCGGCAAAGGGAAGTCATCCTTTGTGCAGAATTTGTTCAGATCTTTGAAATCTACACATACATGAAGACTTCCATTTTTCTTTAGCACGGAGACTATGTTTTCCAGCCAGGTGGGATGATGGTTGGGTTCTATGAACTTGACATTTAGCAGTTTGACCATTTCCTCCCTGATTTTGACATTGATCTCTGGACAGAAATTCCTCGCGCTCTGCTTGACTGGTTTCGAACCTGGGATGACATCAAGGCGATGCATAGTGATGCTTAGGTCCAATCCCGGCATTTCTTCATAATCCCATGCGAATACGTCTTTGTACGCTTTTAGTAGTTGGACCAGCTTTTTCTCTTCTGTATTGCTGAGTTCTGATCTCAGGAAGCCATGTCTTTGCTCTTCCTCGTCAGGGCTGAGGAATACCTCCTTGAGTTCCTGATTTTGTGGCTTTGGGCGGTCTTCCATGCACTCAGGTGCTTCTTTGACTTCCTCAACCAACGGGTTTCCCTCTCTCATACTAGGAACCCCTGATAGCTTGCAAATTTGCCTGGGGACACCCTTAACGCGATAACACTTCTTACTTTCGGGGTAGAAGTTACTCCTTCGTTCTTCAGCATGCTTCATGGCCCTCTTCAAGGTGTAGATGTTTTTGGCTGTTTTAGTGGCGTCCTCCCTCGCGGGCTGCTCTTCCTTCCAATCCTCCCATATTACTGTCGCTCCAGCCGGTGACTGATTTTGGATGTCCTCCCATCTGGGCAAAGGAATTGGCCGAAACGGGGCCGGAAGTGGCCTGTCTTCCATCTCCGTAAACCATACTGCTTCAGGTAAGTGTGCCTCCTCCAAATTGAAAGGATTCACTGAGGCGGGTATTGTGACCACCCTTTCTTTCTAGATGGCTTTCATCGCCTGGTGAGCTGTCGAAGGTACAGCGTCAAAGCGGTGAATCCATGCTCGCCCAATAATGATGTGGTAAGTCGTTTCGGCCTCGATGATGTAGAATTTGGCGGAGCAGTCTATCTGCCCAATTCGGACCCCCAAACGGATCCAGCCCGAAGTCATTATGGAGCCACTTCCAAACCCCGTCAAGGACGAGGGCTTCTTGACCATCTTATGCCTGGGAACCCCTGCCATCTCTAGGATGCTCAAGGGAATGACGTTCCGCAGCTCCACCATCGACAAAGGCTCTTTTGAACTCGACGTGGTTGATCGTGGTCGTTACATACAACGGCCTTTGGTGGTCGATGTCAGTTCTTCTGTCCAACTCGTCGAACGTTATGATTAGTCCTTGCGGTCTAAAGGCTCTGAAGACTTTGTAATTTGTGATGACAAATTCTTCTCCGTACTTCTCTGCCACCCCTAATATTGCTTTCATCATCCCATGTCTGCAGCCTTCTAAAAAGTTCATCTCATCAAAGAATCTGGTGAATTTGGTAGAGCCCTTCATTCGCCCAGCGCGAGAATCTTCGATATTGACGCCATATTCTTCGGCCTCATAGAGTTCTGTAACTACAGGGACTGCCGCTTCCACCCCGTCTGTGATTAGGATCATGGCGATCTCTTTCCCCTGGGATTCTCTTCGCGGCAAAGGGTTGTCTCGAACATCTTTGGTTGACTCTTCAACAACCAACTGGCCTTCCTCTATCTGCTTGTCCACCATCCACCTGAGTTTCCTGCATTCCCTGGTTGGATGGGAGATTTTCTCGTGACATTCACACCATTTCGGGTCCCAAAATTGTTCTCCTGTAGATCTATTTTCAAATGCCTGCAAGATTCCATCTTGTCGCCATTTCTTGCAGAGGTCAATGGCGTCTCTGACCGAGATAGGCAGGGGTGGTGGCTCTTGAGCTGCAAATCACCGTTGCTTGCTGGGCGAGGATATTGCGTGCACGTTGGCGTCTCGTGATCGTTTGAATCCGCCGTATTTAGAGCCGGGATTCGTCGGCGCGCGCTCACTATCGTATCTCTTCTTCATTCTTTCCACCAATGGCTCAACGTTCCTTTATACTCATCGTGCATGACTTGCAGGCATATTTAAATCAGACGGCCCTCCGAGACCTCGTCGATGCATTCCAGGGACCTAGCCCTGAATTTCTTGATGAAGGCGACACCTTCCTCGTGAGACTTATGGTACATTCGGGAGAGGTTAATGGTGGTGACCTTTTCATCAACTTGGAAGAACTTTGTGTAAAATTTCTTCACCATTTCTACCCATGTCTTGACAGATCCCTCTTCGAGGGTTCTGTACCACTTGTATGCAACGGTTCCCAGAGATTTGGGAAGTTCGAGCATGAGCAACCGAGTATCAGCCGCGTGCGGGCCCATCATATCCACGAACCTCATCACGTGTTTGTGGGCGTTCCCACTGAATTCATCAAACTTCTCCCATTTGGGTGATTTGTCCCGGCAGGTTTTGGCATCAAGTAGATATCCCGCGGATTGGGAGGTGCATTATCTACCCTGGGGATGACAGTGTCCGCGAAGCTTTGGTTGGCGATAATAATGTCGATCCATTGTTCAAGGGCCGCCATGCTGGCAGGTGTTCCCCCATAGGATGGAGCTGTTGGCCCGAAGACGGAATGTAGGGCATACTGGGGTTGTAAGGAGGCGGAGGTGGAGGCCTATGGCTTCCTAGGGCTCTGATTGCGTAGAAAGATGATGCAGGATATGAGGCGAGGTTCCCTGTCGCCATCAGGGACGAGCCTGATGAGAACGGTGGCGTCTGGCTCGCCGGGCCACCCGAGAGAGGAGTCTGGGCAGCAGAGACATGCACTATTGAGGTGGACACTGTCCCTAGCAGGGGCAGTGGAGTTGGTAGCAATGGGGCAGAACCCCCTGGGACAACATTCTGGGCCACTTTTCCCAGAATTGCCATGATCTGAGAAATTTGCTCAGATTGAGCCTCCATGGCCCGGGCTTGGGTTTGTATCGTAGCCTGGAGAGATTCCAAAGAGGTCTCTCCCTCAGTGACAACTTGAGCTCGAGCATTGGGAGTGGTGTTGAGCAGTCCGTCCTCTCCTGAGGTCTCCTCAAGGGAGGGAGATTGGTCTCCGTGACGAACGTCTTGGTCCGAAGGCATTATGAGCAGATTCAAAGTAGTTGAAGGTGGATGGTTCACGTCGGGTTCACCAAAATGTTTACAAGGAAATCCTCAAGAGATATCCAAGTATACACCTGTAGATACTGCTTTATGACATGGCAGATCTAGGCCACGTGGCAACCATCCAGCACACCATATTGTGCTCCACACACACAGGATCACCAGCCGAGCTGATCCATGTGGGGGCTGCGAGACAGAGCCCTCGCATACCACTGCACGGGACTTGTAGGGACTTAGTGGTTTGGAGGCTAGAGTAAGCCCTGTCGCGTGCGAGCCAAGCCCGCGCGCGACCTTTAGTAACTGTTTTGAGAGATCTATGGCACGAGCTCCCTAGACCCGGTCAATCCGGTCAAACCCGGTCAACCTCGTAACGGTTCCGGTACTCGCGCACCACGTGCTCTAACGGTCCCTATATACTCGGACGGACGTGCCGTTATGGTTAAGCTAATTAAGCCGCCATTAATGGGCGCATTAACCACACTACAACGGTCACGTTCTCCAGTATATATATATCGTTAACCTTTCCATACAAAGGGGGACACACTGCCATACGCGGAAGCTCTGCCAAACCTCTGTCTCTCTCTCAGACATTACTACTGACTTACTCTCTCCCTACACACACCCCTATTCTTCCTGTGCGATCCCTGATCCACTACGCACGGTGTACACGGAGGTCTCCCTGCCGGAATCTCTTGTGCACATTTTGGTGAACCCGACGTGAAACTTACCAGCAAAAGCAACCATGTCTCAGGAGGACGATGTCAACAACCGATCGCCTTCCACCGAAACTCCCTCGGGAGACGAGGCCCGCCGTACTCCGACGACTCCCGGCGAGGCACCAACTTTAGAGTCTTTGGACGCCACTGTCCAAAGTCAGGCAAAAGCTCTCATGTCTCAATCTGCGAAGTTAGAACGGATCTTGGCCGTTCTGGGCACTCTTGCGCCAAATCCCCCACCTGCCACCGCTATCCCTCAGGGAGGAGGAACCCCTACCGCTCCAGGATTGGGAGTGTCGGCCACGCCTCCCAACCCTCATCTGCAAACTCCACCGTCAGCCACGCAGCTGCCTTCGGTCCAAGGTTCGACGGCACAAATGCTACCCCCTGCTGCTCACGCCTCTCAGCCCCCGGCTTTGGCGTCCAACCCAGCTCTGCAGTACACTCTGCCTCCACCAGCGACAATCTGGGGAAACGCGGGCAGTCACTACATTCCCAATCCTCCGGCGGCATATGTGTCGCCACCGCCTACGGCAACCCCTCCGCCAACTACCGAGGGAAGCATTCCAGAATGCATGACGTCTTTGCAGAAGCGCGTGGACTCCATCCTGGCTCATCAGTCGTTCGCGGATACCATCATCCCGAAGCTAGACAACGATCCACCCATTCCACGAGAGATCTATCTCATGCCTAACCCGGCGGGGTACAAGGCTCCCAAATGGGATAAGTTTGAGGACGTCAATGGAAACGCTCATGAGAATGTCATGCGTTTCATCGATGTCATGGGTCCATACGGAGCCGATCCCAAGCTGCTGATGCGAGAATTCCCAAAAACTCTTGGGAATGTAGCATACAAATGGTACCGAACATTGGAGGCCGGATCTGTGAAAACTTGGGACGACATGGTCCAGAAGTTCTATACCAAGTTCTTCCAGATGGAAGAAAAGGTGACGATGATCCATCTCTCGCGGATGTATCAGAAACGCGAGGAAGATGGAATCACTTTCATCAAGAAATTCAGAGCGAAATCCTTGGAGTGCAAGGATCCAATGCTCGAAAGCCGGCTCGTAGAGATATCCCTGCAGTGCATGCGAGATGAATACAAAAGCATGCTGATCAATTTGCAAACACCTACGTTTTCAAAGCTCATCGAATGCACGATGAACATTGAGCCCATTGTCGAGAGACAGAGAAAGAAGAGCGCTCCAGAACGACCTGCGAGTGGCACCGCCTACAAGATCGGCAGATTTGGCTACAAGCGGGGACGCGAAGCTGAGGTCAATACAGTTTCGCCCCAGAAGCAAGCAAAAGTTACAAACTTCGACGCACCGCCTCTGCCATGCTCGGTGGAGGAAGCAAGCGATCTCTGCAGACAGTGGCACAAGGACGGCGTCCTGCTACCGCTCGAGAAAGCACCCTCCAAGGAGATGACGAGGGACCCTAAGTGGTGCGAATACCACGGCAAGGTCATGCACCCCACAGCCGAGTGCAAGAAGCTCAGATTCGCGTTCGATCAGAAGATGAAGAACGGTGAACTCATCGTCAGCGACCACCGGAAGGATGTGCGCAACAACCCGCTGCCTGCCCATACAGATTCGGGCTCAAAGGGCAAAGAGGTCGCCATGATCTCGATAGTGGACTTGGAAGAAGTCGCAGAGGACGATCTGCCCATCATTGCTGAAGTCCATGAAGATGAAGACTACAGCATGGACACGGAAGATGAGCGTGCCGACCGCATGAAAGGGTCGCATGGCTTCGACAAATTCTTCAACGAGATGAACTTCTCCGAAAAATGCCGAACGGATATGACAAAAGCAATCTTAAGGGTAGCAGAGGACTACGAGGAGGACCTCGTGGTCTCCAACGGGAAAGTCATCAGGGCGTCCCGTTCCACAGAAAAGATTATGACCTTTTCTGCCAGCGACAAGAAGACAGATGCGAGCCACCAGAGGCCCCTGTACGTGACCGCCATCATCAACGGCGTCGAATTCAAGCGAGCATTCGTCAATGGAGGAGCAGCGGTCA
Organism: Linanthus parryae; assembly: GCA_023055425.1. Classification (NCBI taxonomy): domain Eukaryota; kingdom Viridiplantae; phylum Streptophyta; class Magnoliopsida; order Ericales; family Polemoniaceae; genus Linanthus; species Linanthus parryae. Next base: position 46,362,562 of record JALGPY010000007.1, on the reverse strand, counting down.
ATGTTGTTCCACTCCACACACTGAAGCTAGCAGGGATCCCCGAGCACAAGGTAGTCAAGCGTCCATCCCCGCTGGTGGGATTCGGAAGCGATTCTAGAATGACGATCGGATGGATCCGCCTGGGCGTTCAGATCGGTAAAATCAAGTGCTCGGCGAAGTTCTATGTCATAGACGCGAACACCACATATCACATGATCATAGGTCGGGCCTGGATTCATCGCTTTGACGCAATCCCTTCGACGGCTCACCAGGTGATGAAAGCTATCTGGAACGACAGGATTGTCGAGATACCGGCCTCAACTAACCCGTTCAACTTGGACGAAGCACATCTCAGCGAGGCGGTGTGGTTCACCGAGATGGCGGACGAGCAAACACCCGGACCATTCAACCCTACTCCTTTACCTCTCTGGGAGGACATCAAGGACCAGTCACCTGCGGGCGTGATGGTGACAAGGGGAGATGCCAAGGAAAAGCCGCCTACACATGAAGAGGCGCCGCGCATCGCATATCATCGGAAGAACGTGTACACTCTGAAGAGGATTGCAAAGCATGACCCCGAGGGTAAGGAGATAGAAAGCTTCTACGCCAACGGGAAGAAATGCTATCGCATATGAAGGTGCGCGGGGACGTCCTCACACGGGCATGGGGATGTCCCTGGGCAAATCAATCAAATCGAGCAAGTTGCGCTGACAGAAGAGCCAACACAGGGCACTCCAGACGAGAAACTCAAAGAAGCGCCCGAATGCATGGAAGACAGGCCAAGACCACAAAAGCAAGAGCTAAAGGAAGTGTTCCTCAGCCCGAACGAGGAAAAGAAAAGGCCAGTCTTCCTGAGTGCGGACCTCACAAGCGAAGAGGAACAAGGACTGCTGCAGCTCCTAACTGAATACAAGGACGTGTTCGCATGGGAATATGATGAGATGCCGGGTCTGGACACGAGCATCACCATGCACCGTTTAGACATCATCCCAGGGTCTAAACCGGTCAAGCAAAGCATCAGAAGCTTCAGGCCAGAGCTCAACGTGAAGATCAAGCAGGAGATTGTCAAACTCCTAGACGCCAAGTTCATAGAGCCAAATCACCATCCCACATGGTTGGACAACATCGTGCCGGTGGTGAAGAAGAACGGACAGCTCCGCATTTGCGTGGACTTCCGAGATCTTAATCGCTTCTGCCCTAAGGACGATTTCCCACTGCCTAACATCGATTTGCTCATTGATTCAACGGCAGGCCATCGCATGTTCAGTTTCATGGACGGCTTCAGCGGGTACAATCAAATCAAGATGGATCCCGAAGATGCAAGGAAAACTGCATTCATCACTCCCGTGGGGGTATTCAACTACACGGTAATGCCATTCGGTCTTAAGAACGCAGGCGCAACCTATCAGCGGGCCATGATGGCTCTATTCCACGACATGATGCACAAAGAAGTGGAATTCTATGTGGATGACCTGGTAGTCAAATCCAAGCATGAAGCAGATCACCTTGCAGACCTACGAAAGGTGTTCAACAGATGCAGGAGCTTTCAACTGAAAATGAACCCCATGAAATGCGCATTCGGCGTGACCTCGGGGAAGTTTTTGGGATGCGTGGTCCATCGCCAAGGGATCGAGCCTGACCCTGCGAAAGTATCAGCCATCACCAGCATAACGCCACCTCACAACCAAAGTACCTTGAAAACATTCTTGGGAAAATTGTCATATCTGCGGAGATTCATCCCAGCAATCGCCGAAATCACATGCTGTTTCAGCACTCTTCTCAAGAAGGACGCCGCGTACAACTGGGCTCCTGATCACGAAGCCGCATTCGAAAAGCTAAAGGAGCTACTCACATCCCCAAAGATAATGATCGCGCCTCAATTGGGATCACCGCTTCTGCTATACCTTACATCGACAAGGAAATCTATAGGAGCACTCTTGGCTCAGGTGTATGAAGGCCAAGAGAGGCCCATCTATTACATCTCCCGCATTGTGCAGCCCGCTGAATCAAGGTACACAGACATCGAACGTCATTGCCTTGCTTTATTCTTCGTGATAGAGAAGTTGAGACACTATTTTGCATCGCACAAAGTAGTGGTGGTCACCAAAAGCGACCCCATAAGATACCTGCTAACTCACACTACTCCGGGCGGGAGATTGGCGAAATGGTACATGACCATCTCTCAGTACGATATCACATGCGTAAAACCGAGAGCAATCAAGTCGCAGGCGGTAGCAGATCTGTTGGCACAGTTTCCCGACAACAGTCACGAACCCGTGATCGAGGAAGAGCTCGAAGGCCCAGAAATCTACGCGATCGACGTGCCCTATTGGACCCTCCACTTCGACGGTTCGTCAACCAGAAAAGGCGGAGGCATCGGGATAGTCTTGAAAAATCCAGACGGGGAAGTCATACAGATGTCCGCAAAACTCAACTTCGCAGTCACGAACAACGAGGCGGAATACGAGGCTCTTATCGCGGGGCTCCGTGCGGCGAAAGCTCTGGAAGTGAGCAACTTAACAGTTATGGGAGATTCCAAACTGATTGTTAAGCAAGCCTCGGGCGAATATGGTTTAAAGGAGATCAACCTCCTGTCATACCGCACCCTAGTGCAAAAGCTGATGCAGCAATTCTGCGACGTGAAATACGAGCACAAGCCCCGAGCGGACAACAGGCATGCAGACGCCTTAGCAACTCTAGGATCTAAGGTCAGCATAGACAAATGCCCCGCGAGGATTTCCATCGAAGTGCGAACGTCGTCGGCATTAACAGAAGATGTGTGCGACGACGAACACATGGATGACGCAGACTGGCGAAAAGCAATCCTGCAAGCTATTGCGAAAGGCACCAGCAGCGAAAGTTGGGCACTCACGAAAGGATACTGCATCCACGACAACACCCTTTACTACAAGGGTCCTGGAGGAATACTCATGCGATGTGTCTCCGAGCAAGAGGGACAACAGCTGTTAGAAAAGATTCACCAACACGCTTGCGGAGAAAGCGAGGTGTCAATCTACAGGAAAGCTCAGAGATATGGCATTCATTGGCCAAGCATGTCAACAGCTGCAGCCCTGATACAAGGGAAGTGCGAAAGTTGCGCACTAATCAAAGATTCTCTACTCATCGCTCTAACCGATGACGAGACAGATTGGAGGAAGCCATTGTTTGAATTCCTCACCCAGGGCACCGTACCCGAATCGAGAAAAGAAGCCGACAAATTGAAGAGGAAAGCGTCTCGATATGTGGTTCAGGAAAACCTGCTTTGGCGAAGAGGTCACGAGGGCAACTTGCTGCGATGCCTAGACGGCAGGGAAGCGCAAGAAGTCATGGACCTTTCTCATCAGGTGGAACACCAGGGAGGTGCGAAATTATGCAGACAACTCCTCTCAATCGGATACTTCTGGCCCACGATGGAAGTCGATTGCCGCACCAAGGTGCGACGCTGCCAAGAATGCCAATTCAAAGGGAACCTAGTGCACGCTTCCGCCGTGGATCTACATGCATTAGGGACGCCATGGCCATTTCACACATGGGCTTTGGACTTCATCGGCCCCATCAGACCAACGTCACATGGGAACCATTTCATTCTCACCGCAACTGAGCTGTTCACCAAATGGGTGGAAGCAATACCACTAAAGACGGCAAACGCGCTGGCTGTGGTTAACTTCATCCAGGAAAACATCGTATGCAGGTTCGGAATCCCAAATACCATTCTTTCAGATAACGGTACTCCTTTTGTTAATCGCCAGGTAGCTACGAAACTCGCGGATTACAATATCAGGCAGATATGCTCCACCCCCTATTATCCAAAGGGAAACGGACAAGCCGAGGCGACTAACAAAACGCTGTTGAGAATTCTGAGCAAAATGGTTGCAGATGACCACAAGAAGTGGGCCGACTCTCTTAACATAGCTCTGTGGGCCTACAGAACTTCTCCAAGGACACCCACAGGGGCCTCGCCATTTCTACTATGTTATGGGGCCGAAGCTGTAGTACCTGCGGAGGTCAGAGTTAATTCGGCTAGGCTGGCCTTCCATGCACTCTATGAAAACCAACGCGATCATGATTTAGTCTTGCTGGAAGAAAAGCGAGAACAAGCCAAAAGGACTAACAAGCGGTACCAAGAAAGAATCGCTCGCGCCTATAACAAGACAGTCCAACGACGGGATTTCGCAGTTGGCGACCTGGTCTTGCGCGCATCTGACCACTGCATGCGAGAAGCAACTCACCCAAAGTTCGCAGCTAATTGGGAAGGACCCTTCGAAGTCACAGAAGTCTTCGATAGCGGCTACTGCAGCATACGAAGGTTGCACGGCACAACCTCAACTCCAAGCTCAGTCAACATGCGCTGGATCAAGAAGTACTATCCTTGACTTCTCTTATTTCATACGTTTTATGATAACGTTGCTTAGTGTCTCATGTGGCTACGATTGACGCAATCTCCTCTCCCATATGAGAAGATTGTAATCCCATCTCTCCCATATGAGAGTGTTATAATAAAAGAATTCTCCCAAATGAGAAGTTCATATTTCTAGCCGTTTATATTGCTCTATTTAAGTTGTTATTACTGCTAACAATGATTTATCTGCTGCAATAGCAGCAAATACAACCGCGATCTTAATTGATCATCAAAGCCTATCTCTTACGATAGCAGCAAATACAAACGCGATCTTAATTGATCATCAAAGCCTATCTCTTACGATAGCAGCAAATACAACCGCGATCTTAATTGATCATCAAAGCCTATCTCTTACGATAGCAGCAAATACAACCGCGATCTTAATTGATCATCAAAGCCTATCTCTTACGATAGCAGCAAATACAACCGCGATCTTAATTGATCATCAAAGCCTATCTCTTACGATAGCAGCAAATACAACCGCGATCTTAATTGATCATCAAAGCCTATCTCTTACGATAGCAGCAAATACAAACGCGATCTTAATTGATCATCAAAGCCTATCTCTTACGATAGCAGCAAATACAACCGCGATCTTAATTGATCATCAAAGCCTATCTCTTACGATAGCAGCAAATACAAACGCGATCTTAATTGATCATCAAAGCCTATCTCTTACGATAGCAGCAAATACAAACGCGATCTTAATTGATCATCAAAGCCTATCTCTTACGATAGCAGCAAATACAAACACGATCTTAATTGATCATCAAAGCCTATCTCTTACGATAGCAAACGCGATCTCAATCGATCATCTAAAGCCTATCTCTTACGATAGCAGCCAAACGCAAATGCGATCTTAAATGATCATCAAAGCCTATCTCTCACGATAGCAGTCAACACAAATACGATCTTAATTGATCATCTAAAGCCCATCCCTTACGATGGCAGCCAATGCAAATGCGATCTTAAGTGATCATCCAAAGCCCATCTCTCACGATAGCAGCAAAATACAAAAACGATCTCAATCGATCATCTAAAGCCTATCTCTCACGATAGCGGTTTACACAAATGCGATCTTATATGATCTTCTTAAGCCTATCTGTTACGATAGCGATTTATACGCAAAGTGATTTTAGTTGATCACCCAAGCCCGTCTGTTACGATGGCAACGTAACTGCAGAACCATCTTGCTAGATCTCCTAAAGGTCTATCTGCTGCGATAGCAATTTATGCGAGAAACTATCTCAAACAATTCTCTAATAAAGCCTATCTTCTATGATAGCAATTCGCACCACTCAACGATCTTAATTGATCTGTTAAAAACTATCTGTTACGATAGCAAAGTTGTGAACGTGATCTCATACGATTTACAACTGCAAGCTCATTCGCCAAGATGGCACAACTGCGAAATTACGATCTCGAATGATCTAGTGAAACATCCGCGAATTGACATCGCATATGTGGAATCATTACATGGCATTATGCAAGGCAAAACAAGCCGAAACGCATGCGAAATTGTATTTTGTTGCAAAGAGCAGATAATACAAAAGCTATATATCATTATGAGTCAAATGACTTACAATTTATCTGTCTAGATAGCAGCTTACAAGCGAAAAGCTCAAATCTAACTACGCAGCCAACATGGCTTACAATGCATTCGAAAAGTAACTCACAAGCACGAAGTTACACATCGCGGGAATCCTAACTGAAAAGGGATGAGCCCAACGGTCCTAACACCGGCTGTGCAATACGCAGATCTGCGGCCAAAGATCTGTAGCAAGTAGGATGCATCTGCGAAGAGATCAACTCGCCATTCGCTACATCCCTAGCAGCAAGATCTGGGTGAATCTACGTCCAAAGATCTTAGGATCTGACGAGACCCCTGTCTGATCAAGATATGTACCAGAGGAACCACCTGTTCCGGCGTATGCAGTCGAGCAAAACAGGGGAAGCAGTCATTCCTCTGGTACTGGGTTCCTTGTCCTGATAGACAAGGGCATTGGCGAGCCTCCTGAGTTCAAGAATGAAGAGGCAAGAAACCCTCCTCCAGGGATGCTGGAGGAGAATTCCGCCGTTCATTACGAGACGGTAGCACGGTCACTTCGGCGCTGCACCTCGCCACGAGGCGGCCGGAAACATGACCTGCACACATAATACACGAAGAAATTTCTTCGAACACACATGAGGTATTATCTGCATCCTCTTTATGATGGTTATAAACAGCAATAAGCCTCATAAAGTGGATCTTGGAAACTATTTCTATAGCACAAAGCGCAAACTCATGATTCAAAACTTGAAGTTGCCATGAATCAACGAAAAACAAGCGTTGAAGCCAGCAGTCGTAAGGACTCACGGCAAAGCACATGTTTGGGATGAAGAACCCAAATGGCAAAGACAGGGTTTGTATAGACCCTGTGGAGACTCTTCAGTTGCCTAAGATGAGTCAGCAAAATTCAAAAAGAGGGTAAGTTCAATCACTTACGCCTTGAAAAGCGGTAACAATCAATTACCCTACTAAAGGCTACGACGATTCAGTTGCGTATCCTAATAAATGACGGATAGTCATGATTCGGATGGACTTCCCAACGGAAGCATGCTTATCTGCCGAGAAATTAGCGCGAAAATCAAGCAGAAAATCAATTGCTGATGTCATAATTGGATATGCACAGAAATGTCCAATCAAGTCCCGAAAAGGGCAAAACGGGCAAACTCATTGTTTGTTGTTAAAAAAAAAAGGGGAGAAACCCTAGCAATATTACATTAATGTTTCAAAACGTTACATTAATGTCTCAGCTATTTTCCTGTTTTCTTTTCAAAATTCGAAAAGTCAAAACAAATTCTTGATTAAGGAATCTTGGGGCTCGAACTGCTCGCTCAGCTTCTCCACTTGTTTCACTTCTTGCTTCAGTTGCTCGCACTTGGCATTCATTTCGTGATACAGCTTCAAAGCTTCATCAACCCTTTGCTTTTGCTGCTCCACCTTCTGCATCTCAGCTGCGAGATTCTGGTGACCGAGATTCAAAGTTACAGCTGCGCGAATCAGTGTAAATCTGTCCTTGAGGAATTTGAAACCAAGTCTGCCTTGGACTTTGAACAGGAGATTTTGGCACATGCCACACAGCAATTCAGCACTCTGGGCCGAAATGGTCGCAGGTGTAGCCGCAGACAGCTGCTCCAGTATCCAGATGGCTTCAGTAAGGAATAACCTCCTGTCAAAAGGTCCGATCTCCAGAGATCTCACAAACGATCGGGGGTATCTGAGACGCATTCGAACCACCCAGTCTACATCGGTTTGCTTCAAACCTGAGACATCAAAAATGGTTATAATGTCAGAACTCGCAAGCAAATAATGCGACGTGCGAACGGTAAATCTTTACTTACCAGTGCCTTCCAGAATTTCATGAAGAGAAGGGATGCGGGCCACTGGGTTGTTCGAAGACTGCCCTCGCTCCATGGCTCTCCTATCAGCTGCGAGCTCCAACCTCTCATAGTCAGGAGGAAGAGTGTAGGCCGCACCAGCTGCGACTACATTCCCAACCTGCGAGCCCCAAATGCTCCACGCAGGAATAGATGCTTCTGGCTCAGTCATCGCCGGAGGCGAAGGGACAGCCGAAGTCGCTGGGCGGAGGACACTCCCAGATGCGAAAACATTAGCGTCACTTGTCCTTTCTTCCTCACCACCGGTACGAACACCTTCGTCCATCGGCACAGCATCAGCTTCGACATCATCGGAGAGTTCGATGACATCCTCGAAATGCTCACTTGCATGTCCAGCGGCCGCGACGGGCTTCTCGGTATGGGAGCTCGAAATTGGAACATGGGATGTAGAAGGCTGACTTCTCTGCTCCAGCTCAGGTTCCTCAGCATGACCTGCGATACCAAATGCGATAATGTGAGGTAACTTTTGTTATAAGTTATTTCGCTATCTTTACTAAAGCTAAGAATAAGCACCTCCACGCGAAGGTGGGATTGAGGTATCCTCATCGTACACTAGGGACGTGGAACCGTGCCCTATCAGTGTATCCTCACTAAGCAAATCTTTAAGAGAAGCGTGACCTGGGATGCGAGTAAACCAGTCATGATTTTGCCTCAAGTGGCTACAGCCTAGTATGCGCATATCACTCAAAATAATTACCTGAGGGTTCTCCGCATTTGCTTACCAACCAACGGCGAATGTCAGGCTTTGACACACCGTGCTTTAACGCACCCACAATTACATCCCTATAAGTAACTGCGAGATTGAAGATCTCACCTTTATCGCCACCTGCGATCTCTGCGAAGTCCGCCTGGACTTGCTCTAGCTCTGCTGCATCCTCTCCGGGAACCTCATCTTCCTCCTCCACATGAGGAGCCACTTCTTCGGGAAGCTCGTCTTCCTCGCCAACTGGACGCACTAAGTCGTCAACATGCTGCTCCTCGAGGCTCCGCTGTTTCACACGCTCGAGCTCCTCTTCCTCTCGCTGCCTTCTTCTTTCAGCAGCCTCCGCGGCTGTCTTCCGGGATTCAGCAAGAACATCCTCGCTTATAGGATCATCTGAAATGCCAGAATGGGCATCTCTCTTTTGCCTCTTGGCCACAAGACCACCAATGGCTTCATCATCATCATCTGCGAATACATAATTGGTTCAAAGAAAAGAACTGCAGAGAAGTCAGGATAAAATGCAAGGAGATGCGACGGAAGTACCTCCTGATTCTTCCTCGCACATCACAACTGTTGCTTCTTCTTCTTCATCACTTGCCTGGGGCTCCTGTCTCTCTTCCTCCTCTTGGTTGAATGGAACGAAAGTCTCAACTGCGAGATCTTTTCGCACTTTGCTGGGCATACGACCCTTGCCTTTGTCCTTGATGGAAAGGGACCTCACTGGGGGAGAAGCTGGAGCACTCCTAGGAGAGGAAATCGTAATTCCCTTTTGCCTAGGTCTCTTCACTCTCGGCGCCGCAGTCGCTGGAGGGGACGGGTCATCTCTAGGAGGAGACGGAGCCGGAGGGTTATCTATCAGCTAGTCAGCAAAAGTGTTCATGACTCCGCGAACCTTTGTTTCGACCTCGGCATCCATCCTCCATGCTAGCCGGTACGACTCCCCCTTCCTTCTGGTGGCAACAATGGTGTCCACCAGCGATTTGGAGCGATCGCCAGCTGCGAACCTCCGCACATGACACTGAAACAATACAGAACGAAAAGCATCAGCGAAAGGAAGAATCAAAAAGCTTAAAGCACACAGGGAAATTGCTTACCTCAGCAAACGCCTTGCTATATTTGATGACCTGCGCGTCACCCTTCTTGATTGCGTCGACTTGCTCCTTCAGAATGAAATCGGGGCACAAATGATTCTCGCGGTCCCACAGCGAGTAGCAACCATACTCCGACTCGCTCAAACTGCAATTGGGGCGAAACGGAAAAGAGTTTCTCTTGATCAAGGGGGCCCTTCCTGGCTGCGCCGCCGCCTCCGTCTCAATCCTCGTTTGCTGGGCAACCCAGTATGCGAGCCAGTTCTGGGAACAACCACCTTTGCGAGTCCCCGCAGGCTGCTCAAAGGGAAGATTGCTCATGAAGACCGTCTTGCACTCCTTTGTCAGCAAACGTTTGTAGCACCCTCTGATAATAGACTGGGGCCAGATCGATGGGGCCACCGCATCGAAACCAAACTGAGGAGAGACCCGAGTGGGGTCAACATCCACTGTAAGCCTTTCATACCTTGGCGCGAGCTCACGAATATGCTCTGCAAGGGCAGGAAGGGAACCTCGCAGACACCAACAAAAGAACTCACGATAGCGCTCGTGGAAATGCGGCCCCTTTTCAAAGAGAAGGTCTTCTGACAAGACCATACCTTTGGAAGGGTATAGCTTTGGGAACCACCGCACATTCTCAACACGTGTGGCATAGGGCCTGGCAGTAAACTCCTTTCGTTTGTCGCATATCAAACTCCAAGTGCACTTGGTGTTGCTTGCTCCAAACCATCTCGCAGCTCTTCCGCTGTTGCGCGCTTCTGTCTCACCTGGGGGACACCACTTATCAAGTGGGAGGGGAGTTGGAGCATAAGACGGCCAGCGCTCGAAAACCCACATTGTCAAAAAGCTGATATTGACAAAGGTCAGAACATCGAGGCGGCCACGTGATTCCCTCATCGCCAGAACCAGCTGATCCAGCCTGTAATATAGCGTGCCCAAAACCAAGGGTCCGAGTGCGACTCTCTGGCCAAGAGCGAGCCTCACGGCAAGTGGCAGCACATGGTAGAAGACCCCGTCATGGGGGTGACCATCAATCAGATACCTCGACAGCCAAGCACAGAGAAAGGCACAAAGGGTCAAATGATAACCCTTGCCCTCTACATAATTCTCGGCCTCCGGGTTCTCGCTCAAAAGCTTCTTAGTAATGCTGCTGTTCGCATAGTCTCGGAAGAAGTACTGCAACCACTTGTTCCAGGTATTCTTCGCAGACGTATCCACCAGCTGCCAGTTCGGAAGAGGCTTTGTAGTGGTCCACCGAGTGGAGATTTTCTTTACCTCTGCTAAGCACTCCTCCATCTGCGCGTACAAGGACATTTCCGCAGATGTCCTCAAGTGACTCAAGGGGTCCACCTCGCCCATGGGGGAAAGCTCATACAGCATTTGAACGTCCTCGAGCGTGGGGGCAGCCTCGAACTCAGCAAAATGAAACGTGTGAGTCGCGGGCGAGTAACGGGACAGAAGGTCTAGAAGCATGGACTGATCCAACTTCACGGCAGCACCCTTCATAGCACGGATAGCAAAGAAAATGCCGGCTTTATCGAGAGTCTCGGCGTGATGATCCAACACGTGGTCGATCCACTCATCCATATAGTCCAATTTCTGGACAAACACCTGAGTAGAAATCGCAGTGTATGGGAAGTGCCCATTCTCGATCCCCAATCGAACCACATCCTCGGAGCCAACCAACTCGAGCAAGGCTGAGTTAACTGGGCGAGTCAGTGTCAGCAATCGTTCAACTGGAACAGCATCAGGCATCCTCTTCGCCTTCACCCTTGCATGATAAAAATCCTTCCCACCCAGAAAGGGGGCTTTGCGCCACAGAGCCTGCGGAAGTTCCGGCATCTCTTCATCTTCCTTGATGGGTCTGGTTACTCTTGTCTTGGCCATTCCTGCGAAAGGGCAAGAAAAAGGGGGGAGAAATACCACTCTTCAGTTTGAATTTTGGAATTCGAGATCTATGCAAAGGAAAGCAAACAGTTCCGGTGCCGATTTCAGAAATTGGGGAGTTGCAAGATCCAATATTGTTGAAAGATTAAAACAAAGCGGGTTCAAAGATCAAAGCCTCTTCACAAATTTCATGGATTTACAGATTCAACGCAGTTCAAGGCAAACACTGGTATTTTAAATCAAAAGTAAACGAGGCCAACCTTGTTTCCTTGAAGCTTGCTTGGATATACACAATTGGAGAATACGATTTGCAGTTCTGAACTGGTGATTGATTATCTGGATCTGCTCTCGAAGATCTCCGGGTACCATTCACTTTAAGAGAAAGAAGTGATGCTTTGCAATAATGGGATACAAGGTATTTATCCAGAAGAATGAAGGGTTGCGTCCCTTCAGTAGTCGAATCGCAACCGTCACCGTCGTATCGCGCAATCACAGGACGGGCTGACGTCACGCCTAAAACCCTAAAGGTCAGACGGCACGACTCTAGGGGTTTTAGGTCATAATGACACGCACGGGGGCTGAACTTACCCGTATTTGAATTGGTGCGTGGCGACGACGCGCATGTTGGTTTCCGCGCATGGAAGCCTATAAAGCTATGAGCCTTCACGCGCAGAAAGGGGGCTAATGTAGATACTGCTTTATGACATGGCAGATCTAGGCCACGTGGCAACCATCCAGCACACCATATTGTGCTCCACACACACAGGATCACCAGCCGAGCTGATCCATGTGGGGGCTGCGAGACAGAGCCCTCGCATACCACTGCACGGGACTTGTAGGGACTTAGTGGTTTGGAGGCTAGAGTAAGCCCTGTCGCGTGCGAGCCAAGCCCGCGCGCGACCTTTAGTAACTGTTTTGAGAGATCTATGGCACGAGCTCCCTAGACCCGGTCAATCCGGTCAAACCCGGTCAACCTCGTAACGGTTCCGGTACTCGCGCACCACGTGCTCTAACGGTCCCTATATACTCGGACGGACGTGCCGTTATGGTTAAGCTAATTAAGCCGCCATTAATGGGCGCATTAACCACACTACAACGGTCACGTTCTCCAGTATATATATATCGTTAACCTTTCCATACAAAGGGGGACACACTGCCATACGCGGAAGCTCTGCCAAACCTCTGTCTCTCTCTCAGAAATTGCTACTGACTTACTCTCTCCCTACACACACCCCTATTCTTCCTGTGCGATCCCTGATCCACTACGCACGGTGTACACGGAGGTCTCCCTGCCGGAATCTCTTGTGCACAACACCTCAAGTGGAGAATAAGAACACAGAGAATTGTAGAGTGTGTGTAGGGAGAGGGTAAGCACTAGTAACTGCTTGTGAGAGAGAGACAGTAAGCTATGGTCTTGGACCAGTATATGACTTGTGTCGCAACGGAGCGCTAACGATCCTATATATAGTGGGGAAGTGACCGTTGAGAGGTTAATGCACCATAAATGGCGGCTTAAAGATAGACCCCCAACGGCACATTCGACCATGTATATAGGAACCGTTACGCATCTGCCCGCAAGTATCGGAGACCGTTATGAGATCAGCCGTATTGATGGAACACGTAAGCCTAGGATCTCTTAGTCAGTTACCAGAGGTCGCGTGCAAGCTTGGTTGTCGCATGCGCGTGACTGACCTTACCCTATCCTCCAAACCACTAAGTCCCTACAAGTCACGTGTTATGGTGCGCGGGGACCCTGTCTCATAGCCCCCACGTGGATCAGCACGGGTGGTGATCCAGTGTGGATGGAGCACATCTAGGTGTGTTGGATTGCTGCCACGTGGCAATGATCTGCCTGTCTAGAAAGCAGTATCTACAGTTACATATCTTGAAAATTCCACTGAACCTAACTCCTACAAAGAGGCACTACAACACACAGTTTGGATTGATGCTATGAAAGAAGAGATGGGTGCTCTTGAAAGAAATAACACATGGAGCATAGTTTCTTTTCCTTCAACACACAAACCCATAGGTTGTAAATGGGTATATAAATTTAAGTACAAAGCCGATGGGAGCATAGAGAGATACAAGGCCAGACTTGTGGCAAAAGGGTACATCCATATAGAAGGAATTGATTTTTCAGAAACTTTCTCTCCTGTAGCTAAATTACCTACTGTCAAGGTAATTCTGGCACTTGAAGCTATTTATGATTGGCACTTGCTTCAGCTAGATGTTGATAATGCATTCCTACATGGAGTCTTGGAAAAAGAGGTATACATGGATATTCCACAGGGTTATGAGATTCTCTCAACACTCACATACTCAAAACACTTGAATATAAAGTTTGCAAATTGCAGAAAGCTATCTATGGGCTTAATCAAGCTTCAAGAAAGTGGTTTCATAAGTTCTATCACACTATTTTACACCATGGTTTCAGTGAATGCAAAAGTGATTACACATTGTTCGTTAAGAGGTCAGAAACTACACTCATCCTGCTACTTGTTTGTGTAGATGACATATTGCTTGCTGGCAATGATATGTCAGCACTAACCAAGTTCGAAATGTAGTTACACAAACACTTCAAGCTTCAGGATTTAGGACACCTGAAATACTTTCTGGGTTTAGAGTTTTCAAAAACAACAACAGGTATTTATGTTCATCACCAGAAGTTTGCATTGTCTTTGCTTCAAGAAAGTGGATACATGAACTGCAAGCCTGCCGCAGCTCCAATGGTGGATCAAATTCATCTAAGTGCCCAAGACAGTGATTTTCTAAGTGATGCAGACACTACTCTTTACAGAAAATTGATTGGATATTTGTTCTACTTATGCCATACAAGACCTGATTTGACTTTTTCAGTCAACAAGCTCAATCAATACGTGTCTCAACCTACTATAAATCATCTCCATGCACTTCACCATGTTCTCTGATACATCAAGAAGAATCCTGCACATATTATTCTCTATCCTTCTAGCTCCACTCTACAGATCACAGCTTATTCTTATTCAGATTGGCGAGGATGTCTGGACACTAGAAGATCCACTACAGGTTATCTAGTATTTATTGGAAACTCTCTTGTCTCATGTAAGTAAAAGAAACCGCGAGTGATTTCAAGAAGCTCTGCGGAGGCTGAGTACAGAGCCTTAGTAGTCACAACCTGTGAACTCAAATTGATTATTTCTCTTCTCACACAATTGCATCTTTCTATCACCACAGTGCCACTTATTTACAGTGATATTAGTTATGCTATTCAAATGGCACACAATCCCATTTATCATGACAAAACCAAACACATAGATCTTGATTGTCACATGATAAGGGATTTGGTTCAAGGAATGGAGATCCAATTAGAGCATGTCAGCAGTGCAGAGCAGCTGGCAAATTTCTTGACAAAGCCTCTCACAGCTCCAATCTTCATCAGCAAGTTAGGTGTGCTACATAACCACTCTCCAACTTGAGGGGGGTATTGAAGTAACCAATTCTTATTTATCTAGGAATTGATGGACTCTGATCTAATTATAAGGTTTTAGTTTTTATTTCACAATAACGACGTCTGCTATTGGAACGGTATTATTTCACTAGCATTGTTAACAACATATTCTTTCCTTATTTGCATTTTTTGTATCTCTTAATTATGGACATGTGTCTCCCCTTGATGGGTGGAGACCATGCTGGCGTTGTAACGAACGTATAAAAGGCATCTTAGCCTTAATTGAAGAAATAAGAATGTTTTCTCTTTCTTCATTTTTCTTCATTGTTCTTCGATAAATCTTCATCAGATTTTCTGGCTTTGCTTCTTCAATCTTTGATTGACAAAATTCAAAAGTATATTTAGTTATTACATCCCATTTCTCTTTACACACTAGTGAAACTTGCAACTGGAAAGCATTGCCACTGTTGTAAGCTTAGCTTGGAATCTTAGAGATATTGGAATTCTGGTGTCTATAGAGGAAACAATACACCTGGATGATCTCTGAGTCGTGTGGATCATTTTCAAATTAAAGTATTTTGGTGGTATACACAAAATAAATAATTTGATAAAACAGAGATTGTTCCAGAACGAATGTGGTTTGATATGGATTTCCTTTGTGTTTCTTCATTGGACTGAAATGCCAACTAAAAGGAAGAGGTCAGGTGGTTAATCGCGTCGGTTATAATCGCCGAAGCAGGGGTTATAACTATTGCGATTTGGCCCGTTATTTTCCAACGAAACAAAATTGGAGATGTTTTTTGTGAAGCAACAAACGTTCGAAATTCAATATTTCCATGCTGACTGGCCAACGAGACCGCCACCAAGGGCGTTGCCCCTTGTACCCCACTAGGGGCGTTGCCCCCGAATCCCCGCAGTCTCCGGGAGTTCATTGTCCAAGACATTAGTATAGTCGTGTACACGGGTGTACTCCACACCTCCTAATGTGTACAACGTATACCCCAATGTCTATTTTGGTCGTAGGTAAATCAATTACATAAAATGACCGATGACACTAAAATCACCAACAAAAGAGTCATTGGAGTGAGATTTCAGTTCTCATTAATGGGTAAGAGAAGTTGTTACGATATAGTTTACTAAATTGTTCTTTTAGGAGATAATTTACTAAATTGTTGAATTATCTAATAGTGAAATGAGTTTTGAAAATGGTTGCTATAATGTGTTAATTTTGGCTCTTCAATTTGGTTTCAATTGGTATGCAGGTCTTTGGTTTCCATTGTCCTGAATGTTTTTTTTAACAATTCAACTCATATAACATTAGTTTAGTACAATCCAACTCAACACGCGACAAATTATCTGACCACATATTTAATTATGTGCTCTAGTGGATTAATGGATCAAAATTCTATTTGAGGGTTTACATCCAGCTCGAATTCGGCATTAGGACCCGACCATAATTAGCCCCTAACCAAAACCTTTCTAGTCCGACCGGGTCGAATGTGAATCCAACCCGCTGCCATGCTCCATAATAGTAATGTAGATTCTCTGAAATGGTTGTATCAATGGAAATTTTTGAGGAATTACAATTGACAAGATTGTTATGACATAGGTATAGAGCAAGAAAGTATAATGTATAATCAATAATACAACGTGGCTCACTAAGTTGAATGCTAGCTACCTCTGCGGACAGAAAACTCCGACATATTATGAGACAAAATACTGATTTACAACCCACACAAGTCTAGCCACAACCTATGTGATGTAGGAGCAGATGATCCAGATGAAGTTGAACTGTTAGAAGCGACTAATTTGGCGCTTCACTGCTATGATATGGAAGATAAGCGCAAGGGACGAAAGAAATTGCAGCTTTTTGTGTTGCTGCACTGTTCGGGCCAAAACTTTGTCTACGAGCATTAAAATGACGCGAGCCACCACAATTTGAAAAGCTCTCAACGAGACACACGAGGGACCGATCGAGCTACGCTCCTTCAAGGTCTGTCTTCATCCCCAAATTCTAGTGTTCGACCAATGAAACGAGTGTCTTTTGTTAATTTTTAATATTTTTGGTAATATTTCTATTGCTTATTAGGACCTCAGTTTAAACCTGTTTTGGGTCAAACTTCCGCGTACGTGTTCCTTCTAATAAGACCAAAATTTTGGGTCAATTTCAAGGTTTTCCATTTTTTACATATTTAGGTTTTCAGCTATATATGCCCGGGATGTGGGCAGAACTCGGAGTTTTCGAATTATTATATTTTTCTTCAAACCCTAGAGATGCTCTCTATTGTTTTATGCCTTTCTGTTCGTTGTTTCTCCTCCATTGATCCAACACCATGATTAAATTCGGCGTCACTATGACAATTATATAGACCTACGATACTAACGTGTGCCCAAAGCAACCCCAAAACATTACCAAAACGGACAAGGAAACATCCCACCACCTCCCGACCACGACTAGGTTTTACGACCAGCCTTCCTGGTCGAACGATCATACCCTGGTCGTACGACCATGTCCCCTAGTCCTACGACTAGAAGAGACCCTATTGTTGCAGTTGTTGTTCATTTATTCTTCCTTCGTCCTTCCTTACTTGGTTCATTTGCCCGATTTTGCTAGTTGATTTGAGTTATCCCAAAAAATCTCCACCTTAAATCAAATCTTCCTATCATCCTGAATCCTTGTCATGTCTTGGTTGCTTCAATGTAAGGCACAACTCCACCTTCCCCTGAATCATCTCAACCAATCGAACCGGAACCTGAAGCTTCTCTCCAGAAACCTGTTGCGGATGCGTCTCCCAGAATCAGAAACGTGCACGCCTCCCAGAGCCACATCTATATGCGAAACTAGATTCGCCAAACGTCGCTCCACTGCACCTCGAGAAGCAGAACTAGGTGATCCACCAAGAACTAGACTCAAATGCAGTCACTAATTCAGGACTGAATGCATTCCCTATGCACTGCAAAAAAGTGCCAAACAGATGCACCACTAAAAGTGATAGATGTCAATTCTAGACCTGATGCACCATTGATGAGTGTCTGAAAAGATTTTCGTGCCAAATGCGCCCGAATTACCTAGGCTGTGGCAACCGATGATCGCTAGAAACAGGTAGCACCAGATGCAGGCAAGATGGTTCATGGTACACGCCTAGAAACATGTGCTCGTCATAAATAAACTCGTATAGAATGCGCGTCAATTCGTGAGCCATAAACATACCCGCACGCCCATTTTGCTAGTCGATTCGAGTCATCTGAAAATTTCTCCACCTTCACTCAAATCGTCTCCTATCAACTAGAACAAGATGCTTTCTCAATTGCGTGTCGATTGCCAAATACGCGCCGGAACCAGATATGCCAGACCCCATATGCACCTGCACGCCAAATTGCACACTTTAACCAGATGCGAGTCACAAGCAGATGCACACATGCGACCCAGATTGGGCGCAGATGCGTGTTGAATGCTCCATAATAGGAGCCTAGAAAAGACCCAAGGGGCTCAGATCGTGGGTGTACATGCGCCTCCTTTTTCAGAGGCTAACAAACATAACTTGTTTCTCCTACTGAACAAATCAATCTTGATTGCTGAACCATAGATTGTTTTTGACAGAATCTTGACACCCTAACTCCATATAACTTGTTTGAATGCTCCACATGTATCGTGAAACCATAGCTTTGATTACCACTAATTGTGAAACCCTAGCTCTTTACTCCACTCGGATTGTGAAGACATCGTCTCACCAGGATCGAATACCCGTTTGGTATAACAGAGTATCGAGCAACATCGAGTAACGAATAATCTAGAGCGCAAGAATTTAAGGAGGTTCACTAGCTTGAATGCTACTACCTCCAGGAAAAAAAAAAAACCACGATAAATTATGAGAGAGAAAACTTATTTACAACCCACACAAGTCTAGCCATGACCTAGGACACTTATATAGACCTAGGATACCAACTTGTGCCCAAAGCAACCCCATACGATTAGCTAAACGGACAAGGAAACTTACCAAAATCGCCCAGCCCCGACATGGACGTATGACAAGTTTCCTACGTCGGACGACCAGACCCCTGGTCGTATGACCCGGTCCTCCAGTCGAACGACCATTAGAGACCCTCCTGCTACTGATGTTGTTCGTTTCTTCTTCCTTCGTCCTTCCTTGCTTGGTTGCTTTGCACGATTTTATAGTCGATTCGAGATATCCCAACAAGGATGATAGTTCATTTTTGCGTCATCCAGTACTTGATTCGTTTGGTTTGAATGAGATTGATTTTAGGATAGCGTTGAATGGGTGATTTACGGAAAGCACAAACACTACAATTAAAAAACAATGAGCTTACCGAATTGACAATCAAAGACTAACCTTAATTCGACTCTAAGCAATTGTGCAACCTCTAGCTCCGCAACTTCTCCTTCTTTACTTGTACTTTGACCGTTGACTCTATTACGCCGCGCCCCTTCCCTATGCTGATTCCTCATTCCACTATCTCAACCGAACAGATAGATATATAATATAAAATCTAGGTATGAAATGCAGATTTTGGTGGAAGTGAACCACATTAGGGGATCCGGCTTATCGGGACCTGGATCTGGTCGATGTGGAAAACGCGTATTCTCCATGCCCAAATGACGTGTGCCATTGTGGGATTGGTTGTTAGAGCATCTCCAGGAGATGGAGGATAAAAATTTGTCCTTGGACCAAATTTGGTCCTAGAGAAAAATTTGCTCATCCACTTTGCTGCTTGAGCTCCAACAGTGAGGAGAAAATTTGTCCTTGGACCATATTATTGTATTTTATTACTTTTTGTTATTATTATTAATTAATTATATTTCTATATTAGTTAGTCTTAAGTAACTTTTTTTTTATGAGAAAAAAAGCTACAAGTAGTATGTAACTAATATAATATTTTAATTATTTACTTAGTTTTAATTAATTATATAATGTTTTCTAAATAGTTTTAACTTTTGCTAGCAACATGTTTATAATTGAAAAAAAAACAAAAAATAACATATTTATAAAGAATTCAAAGTTAATTAACTAAATATATTTACTACTAAACTAAAAAAAAAGTAGCCGATTTATGTTTTGCTCCTATGAAATTGAGGGTGAAATCAATTTTTCGATTAAAAATCAGTTTTTTATGTTTTGTTCCTATAAACAGTAAGTCTCAGGTTTTGTCCTTCATTTCATTGTCCTTGGTTTTCCTCCAGCAGATGCTCCTTCTGCTGGAGCTGTGTTTTCCCTGATATGGAGCATTTTTAGGTCCAAATGGTGTTTTGCTCCTCTTGTTGGAGTTGCTCTTAGACCTTTGAACATGGATCCGTTTTGGTGAGCCGGAACTTGTTGATCATGTCTGGACATTGAAAAAAAAAGCATTAAAGATTATATTTAAAAAAACTATCAGGGTCCGGCTTAGACCCAGATCTGAATCCGGTTAACCCCAAAAAAGAATCATGAATAATCTACTTCATCCAAACAACCTGAATTAGTAAAATTTAATTCACCTATCCGTGCATTGATTTAAATTATGTGAGATTACATATGTCCCACGAGTATATACCGGTTATCACTTCTTGCCTGATGCTTAATTGATTTTGAACTAGTAATTCGGTACCACCATCGGACTGCATTGTCACCGATGGATTCTTCATTTTTAAACTAATATCTTTTACAGTTACAGTGTAATGTTTTAACATTAACAACAATAATGTGAACTGAGGGCATTCAACAAAGACAACAAATAATTAAAAAAAAAATCAAAAAAAACAAAGACAACAAATCTAGTCTACAGAGTGCATGTCAAACTGTCGTACCCCATACACACATCCCATGAAATTAATAATAACGGACCAACATTCCTCATGGACATGATGGTCACACTTTTCAAGAACCTTTCTCTTTCTGTAAATTATCTGTTTCATTGTTCGCTTTTTAGATATTAAAGTACATACTATTTTCACTGTTAATCATCAAATCAGAACATGTTTTATACTCCACATATCATTTACAGATTCAAATCGGCAGAAAATAATTTTAACAAGTAAGCTGGCTAAATACTCGAATCTTATTTGATATACGAGTTGAATGTTACATATTAAAGAATTGACAGATCTGTAGTCCGAAATATTTGTACGTAGGTTCAATTCGAAAAATATGGTCCCGAACAAACAAGCCTTGTTAACATTAAGATAAATTTGATGTACCCAAACAAGCACTAAGCATAACATGTAGAGACAAAATTTTGTTTGAATAAAAAGAGATAAATAAGAATATGAAAGGGAAAAGGAAATCAATAAAGGAGGAAAATAAATGGATCGATGGGTCTGGAGCCAGGGCCTCTTTATGAAGAAATGGTCCCCTATGAAAACGATAAGAGGGAGATTGAAATTATTGGTGAAAAAGAGGGGTCAGCACTTTGGTACTGCTAGTAGTAGCTAGCTAGCTAGGGTTATATATCTATAATGTCAAATCTCCAAGTGAGAATGGTGGTCCTAAATGAGGGGTCCGATCGATGTTGCATGTCTAGCATGGTGTGCCCCTTGGCCACGTGGGAAATATGGTCCCAAGGTTCGCGTTGCGTTACGAGATGCACAGAGTGTGTGGTAATCGTGAAAGTGTGACATGATATCGAAGATGACGCTGATGAGAAGTGATCCCTGAGGCCTGATCTGGTTTATGAGCATCGCATTGTCGAATGATTGTCATTTTTAATTTTAAAAGGAATACCACTCCGTCCCATCTCTTTTGCACCATTTAGACTTTTACCACTATTTATTGGGTCACTATGACCTGTAATTAGCAAAATTTTACAATTTTAAGATAATTTTTTCGTAGTGTTGTAGAGTAACTCTTATTCTAGAATACCGTAAAAAATTTGTCAAAAAATTATATCGTTTTGCGGTTCAAATCATCGGGTCAAAGTGACTCAATTACGGGTAGAAAAAATCAAAATGGTGCGTTAGAGGTGGGACGGAGTGGTACGTAGCTTCAATAAAGGAATGTCGTCTCCATGACATTTTAGCTAATGTCCTCATTGAAGAGAGGACAAAAATGGGATGCCAAAAAGAAGGCTACTCCTAAGGTGAGGGGGAGAGGGCTCCAACCTGGCAACTCCTACAGTAGGGGGAGGAGGCTTAAACTCGAGAACCTGAGTCAATGAGTCAATGGACGGGTAATAATAGGCTATCTTTCTACTAGACAGCTGCCAAGTTCAATTTTCATTATTTCAGCAAACAGAAATCTTCACACTACATTGCATACTTGAGTTGATCCAATCATCCAAGTCCTCTTCCAAAGCTTCTAAAAGAAAAGTCCTTTTCCAAAAATTAGACCCACAACTGGTGGCCCAGAAATATTGTAACCTTAGAGCCGGAATTCATTACTCTTGAGCAAAAAGTATTAGGCCCAATGAAGATGTTGTGGCCCAAACCTACAACACAAGCAATATTCAGTGTACAGGCCCTATCATTGTTTCGACAAAGAGCCGAGAATGAATAGCATCAAGTGGCGCTGCACTATCAATAAATGTGCATCATGACTAGGGATGGCAATTCGGGCCGTCAAAGCGGGCCGGAACCCGCACCCGCCCGGCACAAAGCACCATTGGACACTATAACTGCGGGTATGGGACTGGTCGGGCCCGTTCATGTTTCGGGTTTAATATAAGTAGCAGTGAATTTAGTGCGGGCTGGGTTAGGGTAACAAACTGCATTCACGCCTCTCTTCTCTCAAGCGGTGTTCGACAAATTTCTTTAGACTCTCAATGGACGACCGAAAAACAGAGAAGATGAACGAAAATTGATCTTTCAACTTCCTCAATCATTGATCTGGACGCCGTAGCTTCATTATCCACCGTCGATACGACCGTCGTGACTCGGAGGTTGAAGACCCAAGAATCCAGATCGAGACTGTACGCCTTTGATCTGTTATCCATCATGATTCATGAGGTCTCTAAGCTCCTGTTTGAGTCAAAGACAGTCATCTGCAAGTACAAAATCTCAAGTCCTATCACAAAAGAGAGTTGTAAAAAAACCTTTCGCTGACCACAACTAATACCCAAACGTGCTTGAGATTATTAGCCCATAAGGGATTTTCTGAATAAAAAATAATCTAAATTTTGATTTTACTCTCAGTAGAGGCCAATATTTCTCAAAAAAAAGGTAGAGGCCAATATTTGACCCAAAGAGAGTTTCGGGCCCGTAAATGAATTATAATTAATCCAGTGGTGAAGCCCAATTGATGGCTGGACAAAGAAAAGCCCAACGTTTCAGTACCAGGCTACCAGCCATCTCTACAAGATCAGCGAAATATTGATTGTTCGTCGAAGGTTAGGTAAAATTAACTTAAAATTTTGATATTCCGAATAAGTAATCAAACTACTTAAAATTTTAATTCTAAAAAAAAAAAAAAAAAAAAAAAAAAAAAAAAAAAATTGGGCTTAGATGCCTGGAGTTCTTTTTCCGATAAGGAGATATTGCCGGAGTTTGTGATTGAGTGAAATGTTTTCCCAATCTTTTTTTTTTTTTTAGGAACAAATGTTTTTCCAATCTTACTAAAAGTAAAGTTGAAATGGGTGTGATGTCGTACTAACCAGTAGCATTAGTGCTACCAAAAACTCTTTTTACATGGGTAAGAAATCCCCTGAACTTTCCTTTTGATCTTAACTTTACACAAATTTACTTGTTTAACGAACATTGCATTCGTTATTCTTTTAGAGAAAGTAATCTTCTTATTTAATTCACTTACGTCGTTTCTTCAAGACTAAAGTAATCGCTATGTAGAGTAGTTTATACTTAGAGTTGGCAACTGGATCCAATAAAATATCCATGCATGACCGAATTACTAATTGAACGGAGGTGGATGTTATACCTACTAAATTTAATAATATGCATTTGTTATATAATTTTTCATATATTATGTACTATCTTTATTTTAAAGAGTATCACTTCCTTATAAAAGTATCTAAGTTAAAGAAAAAGAGTTTTGACGGATCCTATGAAAAACCCTTGGATGACTGGCAATGGAAACAGAAGTCGATCGGAAACTACCGACAATGACTGGAGTGGAGGTATACTTGACTCCGCTCAAAGATGACTACAGCAAGGAAGCTGCGACAGAGTACTGCTACTGCCTCATCGGTTTTTTCCTGGTTGAAGGTAAGATCCAAGCTTGGGCCATGAAAAGTTTATTCCAAAAAATATGGCATGACAGAGAGCTGGTTACTATCCATGAGGTTTCAATATGTGTATCTTTTAATTATTTTGTTGAGAGATTTTGGGTTCGTATAGCTGGTGGTGAAACAACCCTGGGTTCCTTGCTAACACAACTAAACGAGAATTCAAGAGCATTTATTTAATAAAACCAGAGAAATTCTCCAACCATAGTTTGAAACAAATACTGACAAGTGTTCAAATCTAAATCGTGAATAAAATGCTTCCTAAATAAATGAAATACTTCCTAGTTGCATGATCATAATCTTCAATTCACATGTGTGCGTTCCCCTACTTTATTCATAACCAGCGGGTTTTCAAAAGGCAAAAGCCGACGCAGTAAAAGTTTGTCAGTAAAAACTGAGTAAGCATGTATCACAACGCGTAAAACAGAGTTCTGGTAACAAGAAAAGATAACCACATTTTAATAGTTTATTTGGTTGAGGCGTAGCCTACGAGCCCCAACAGGTACGATGTAGACTGAGAGGACACGATGCAATATATGATAAAATATGGGTTCTTCTTGGGATATCACAGTCCATCCCAACTAACCCCGGGCGTTAGTAGATAGCTGTGCACAAGAGATTCCGGCAGGGAGACCTCCGTGTACACCGTATGTAGAGGATCAGAGATAGTACAGGAAGAGTTGGGTTGTGTGTAGGGAGAGAGTAAGACAGTAGTAATGTCTGAGAGAGAGACAGAGGTTTGGCAGAGCTTCCGCGTATGGCTAGTGTGTCCTCCTTTGTATGGAAATGTTAACGTCCTATATATAGCAGGGAACGTGACCGTTGTAGTGTGGTTAATGCGCCCATTAATGGCGGCTTAATTAGCTTAACCACAACGGCACGTTCGTCCTCATATATAGGGACCGTTACAGCACGTTATGCGCGAATACCGGAACCGTTACGAGGTTGACCGGGTTTGACCGGATTGACCGGGTTTATGGAGCTCGTGCCATAAATCTCTCAAAGCAGTTACTAAAGGTCGCGTGCGGGCTTGGCTCGCACGCGACAGGACTTACTCTAGCCTCCAAACCACTAAGTCCCTACAAGTCCCGTGCGGTGGTATGCGAGGGCTCTGTCTCGCAGCCCCCACATGGATCAGCGCGGCTGGTGATCCAGTGTGTGTGGAGCACAATATGGTGTGCTGGAGGGTTGCCACGTGGCCAAGATCTGTCAGCTCAGAAAGCACTATCTACATTAGCCCCCTTTCTGCGCGTGATGACTCATAGCTGTATAGACTTCCATGCGTGGAAACCAACATACGCGTCGCCGCCACGCACCAATTAGAACACGAGTAAATTCAGCCCCCCGTGCGTGCCATTATGACCTAAAACCCCTAGAGTCGTGCCGTCTGGCCTTTAGGGTTTTAGGCGTGACGTCAGCTTGTCCTTCAGCTTCTCGAACGCAACTTCGTGTTCCGGAGTCCAATTGTATACGGCATATTTCTTGAGAAGGGCACTAAAACAGCAGGTGATTTCGGCAATCGCTGGGATGAATCTCCGCAGATACGATAGCTTCCCCAAGAATGTCTTCAAGGCACTTTGGTTACGGGGCGGCGTCATGCCAGTGATGGCTGATACTTTCGCAGGATCAGGCTCGATTCCTTGGCGATGCACCACGCACCCCAAGAACTTCCCCGATGTTACCCCAAACGCGCACTTCATGGGATTCATCTTCAGTTGAAAGCGTCTGCATCTATTGAACACTTTCCGTAAATCCGCGAGGTGATCTGCTTCCTGCTTGGATTTAACCACCAGGTCGTCCACATAAAATTCCACTTCCTTGTGCATCATGTCGTGGAACAGGGCCATCATGGCCCGCTGATAGGTTGCACCCGCGTTTTTGAGACCGAACGGCATCACTGTGTAGTTGAACACCCCCACTGGAGTGATGAATGCAGTTTTCCGCGCATCTTCGGGGTCCATCTTGATCTGGTTGTACCCGCTGAAGCCGTCCATGAAACTGAACATGCGATGACCCACCGTCGAATCAATAAAAAGATCAATGTTGGGCAGTGGAAAATCGTCTTTTGGGCAGAAACGATTGAGATCCCGGAAGTCCACGCAGATGCGAAGCTGTCCGTTCTTCTTTACCACTGGCACAATGTTGGCCAGCCATGTGGGATGATGATTCGGCTCTATGAACTTGGCATCCAGGAGTTTGACAATCTCCTGTTTGATCTTCACGTTAAGCTCCGGCCTGAAGCTTCTTGTGCTCTGCTTTACCGGCTTAGACCCTGGGATGATGTCTAAACGGTGCATAGTGATAGATGTGTCCAGACCTGGCATCTCATCATACTCCCATGCGAACACATCCTTGTATTCAGTTAGGAGCTGTAGCAGTCCTTTCTCCTCCTCGCTTGTGAGGTCTGCGCTTAGAAAGACTGGCCTTTTCTTTTCTTCGTTCGGGCTTAGGAAGACCTCCTTTAGCTCTTGCTTTTGTGGTATGGGTTTGTCTTCCATGCATTCAGGTGCTTCTTTGAGCTTCTCGTCTGGGGTGCTCTGCGTTGGCTTCTCTGTTACCATAACCTGCTCGATTTGGTTGATTTGCTCAGGGATATCCCCATGCCCGTGTGAGGACATCCCCGCGCACCTTCATATGCGATAGCACTTCTTCCCTTTGGCGTAGAAGCTCTCTATCTCCTTGCCTTCGGGGTCATGCTTTGCAATTCTCTTCAGAGTGTACACGTTCTTTCGCTGGTAGGCGATCCGCGGTGCCTCGTCCCGCGTGGGAGGCTTTTCCTTGGCATCCTCCCTTGTCACCATTACTCCCGCAGGTGACTGATCCTTGATATCTTCCCATAGGGGTAAAGGAGTAGGGTTGAACGGTCCCGGTGTTTGTTCGTCCGCCATCTCGGTGAACCACACCGCCTCGCTGAGATGTGCTTCATCCAGGTTGAATGGATTTGTTGAAGCCGGTATCTCGACTATTCTGTCGTTCCAGATAGCTTTCATGACCTGGTGAGCTGTTGAAGGAACCGCGTCAAAGCGATGAATCCAGGCTCGACCTATGATCATGTGATACGTGGTGTTCGCATCTATGACATAGAACTTCGCTGAGCACTTGATTTTGCCGATCTGGACGCCCAGGCGGATCCATCCTATCGTCATTCTGGAGTCGCTTCCAAATCCCATCAGCGGGGATGGACGCCTGAAAATCTTGTACTCGGGGATCCCTGCGAGCTTCAGTGTGTGGAGCGACACGACGTTGACCGCTGCTCCTCCATCGACGAATGCTCTTTTGAACTCGACGCCATTGATGATGGCCGTCACATACAGGGGCCTCTGGTGACTCGCATCTGTCTTTTTGTCGCTGGCGGAAAAGGTCATAATCTTTTCTGTAGAGCGAGACGCTCTGACGACCTTCCCATTGGAGACTACAAGATCCTCCTCGTAGTCCTCTGCTATCCTCAAGATTGCTTTCGTCATTTCTATGCGGCATTTCTCCGAGAAGTTCATCTCGTCGAAGAATCTGCTAAAGCCGTGCGACCCCTTCATCCGGTCAGCACGTTCATCCTCCGTGTCTACGCTGTAGTCCTCATCCTCATGGACTTCGGCAATGATGGGTAGACCATCCTCTGCGACCTCTTCCAGATCCACAATTGAGATCATGGCGACTTCTTTACCTTTCGAATCTTGCTCCGCATGGGCAGGAAGTGGATTGTTGCGCACATCCTTCCTGTGATCACTGACGATCAGCTCGCCATTCTTCATCTTTTGGCTAAACACAATCCTGAGCTTCTTACAGTCCGCTGTGGGGTGCATGACCTTGCCGTGGTACTCGCACCACTTCGGATCCCTTACCATCTCCTTGGAGGGTACCTTCTCGAGCGGTGGCAAGACACCGTCTTTGCGCCACTGCCTGCAGAGGTCGCTTGCTTCTTCCACCGAACATGGCAAATGTGGTACGTCAAAGTTCACGATCTTCGCCTGCTTCTGGGGTGAAACTGTATTGACCTCAGCTTCGCGTCCCCTCTTGTAACTGAATCTCCCGATCTTGTAGGTAGTACCGCCCGAAGATCGCTCCGGAGCGTTTTTCTTTTTCTGCCTCTCCACTATAGGCTCAATGTTCTTCGTGCGTTCGATTAGCTTTGAAAACGTAGGTGTTTGCAGGTTGATGAGCATACCTTTGTATTCATCTCGCATGCACTGCAGGCATATCTCTACGAGCCGACTTTCGAGCATCGGATCTTTGCATTCCAAGGACTTCGCCCTGAACTTCTTGATGAAGGTTATCCCGTCCTCCTCGCGCTTCTAAAACATCCGCGAGAGGTGGATCATTGCCACCTTTTCTTCCATCTGGAAGAACTTGGTATAGAACTTCTGGACCATGTCGTCCCAAGTCTTCACGGATCCGGCCTCCAACGTTCTGTACCACTTGTACGCTACATTCCCCAAGGATTTTGGGAATTCCCGCATCAGCAGCTTGGGATCGGCTCCGTATGGCCCCATGACATCGATGAAACGCATGACATGCTCATGAGCGTTTCCGTTGACATCCTCGAACTTGTCCCATTTAGGAGCCTTATACCCCATCGGGTTAGGCATGAGATAGATCTCCCGCGGGATGGGTGGATCGTTGTCTAGCTTCGGGATGATGGTATCCGCGAATGATTGGTGAGCCAGAATAGTGTCCATGCGCTTCTGCAGAGACGTCATACATTCTGGAATGCTTCCCTCGGTAACAGGAGGATGGGTTGTTGCAGGCGGAGGCGACACGTACGCCGCCGGAAGATTGGGGACATATTGGCTGTTCGCATTACCCCAGATCGCCGTTGAAGGAGGCAAGGGATACTGCGACGCCGAATTAGGTACCAAAGCCGGAGGCTGATGAGTATGAGCAGTGAGAGGCAACATCTGAGCTGTTGAACCCTGAATTGAAGGCAGCTGCGTAGTCGCCGGTGGAGTCTGCAGATTAGGGTTGGGAGGTGTGGTTGACACTCCCAGTCCTGGAGCGGTAAAGGCTCCTCCTCCTTGACAGACGGCGGTGGCTGGTGAAGGGTTTGGCGCAAGAGTGCCCAGAACGGCCATGATCCGTTCTAGCTGCGCAGATTGATCTTTGAGGGCTTTCGCCTGACCTTGGATGGTGGCGTCCAAGGATTCTAGCGTCGGTGCCTCACTGGGGGTCGTAGGAGTACGGCAGGTCTCCTCTCCCGAGGCAGCTTCGGTGGAAGGCGATCTGTTACTAACATCATCCTCCTGAGACATGGTTGCTTTTGTTGGTAAGTTCACGTCGGGTTCACCAAAATGTGCACAAGAGATTCCGGCGGGGAGACCTTCGTGTACACCGTATGTAGAGGATCAGAGATAGCACAAGAAGAGTTGGGTTGTGTGTAGGGAGAGAGTAAGACAGTAGTAATGTCTGAGAGAGAGACAGAGGTTTGGCAGAGCTTCCGCGTATGGCTAGTGTGTCCTCCTTTGTATGGAAAGGTTAACGTCCTATATATAGCAGGGAACGTGACCGTTGTAGTGTGGTTAATGCGCCCATTAATGGCGGCTTAATTAGCTTAACCACAACGGCACGTTCGTCCTCATATATAGGGACCGTTACAGCACGTTATGCGCGAATACCGGAACCGTTACGAGGTTGACCGGGTTTGCCCGGATTGACCGGGTTTATGGAGCTCGTGCCATAACTCTCTCAAAGCAGTTACTAAAGGTCGCGTGCGGGCTTGGCTCGCACGCGACATGACTTACTCTAGCCTCCAAACCACTAAGTCCCTACAAGTCCCGTGCGGTGGTATGCGAGGGCTCTGTCTCGCAGCCCCCACATGGATCATCGCGGCTGGTGATCCAGTGTGTGTGGAGCACAATATGGTGTGCTGGAGGGTTGCCACGTGGCCAAGATCTGTCAGCTCAGAAAGCACTATCTACAATAGCCTAACGCTACCCCGCCCAAACCATACTAATGAGACCTTAAGTGTCGACACCCCTATACCGTAGTGCCCTACACATGCATATGCAGTACTCATAGTTCCCACATCTTAATATTAATGGGTATGAACCCGGAGGAGGATCAACGCACGTGTCCCCGGCGGTAGCCTTCACACACATCTTCTTTACATCGTCCTAATTTCATTATCGTATTTTCATCATTCTTCCAATATCTCACAAGAATATAAGTTTGAATAACCACATGCTTCTCAAATCAGTTCCATGATTTTTAAATAACTCACACAAAACATCACATTTTGACAGTTGAAGGTGTTGTGCACATATACTTACTTGGTATAGAGAGAGCTTGTCACACGAAAGCTAGCACGCAACTACTCGTAGTACGGGTCCTCAATGAACTCGCCTCCTACGAACTCGTAATCTACAATAGCAAGTTTTCATAATTAACATTCAACTACATGACAAAAGTGCATACAAACCCTATATGCAATTCATATAATCCCTTATATAATTTCCCCCAAAACCGAAACATAATCTTTTAAATTAATAATAGAATACTTGTTTAGATAAAAATAATTTTGAACTAATCAAACTTCTAAAGCATTTATTTGATTTAGGAAGTTAGATTCTGCTTTTCATTAAGTAAAAGATAAAAAATTAATTTAACAATTACCTAGTAAAGTGCAATATTTTGCCTATTTTCTTAATAGAAGAAAAGATTATAGCTTCCTAACAAAACTTGCTAAAAATTATTTAATACGAGTTTTAAATGATATATATTAGTTAAACAATAAAAATCTATGATAGGTTTTATTATTTTATGCAACTGATTTAGACTAACCTATAGTGAAACTATGGTACTAACAAAGCAAGATTAAGTTTACAACATTGATTAGTACAATTATGTTTTGCCCAAAAGACCAGGCCAACCCTTATTGTTTCAGAACCTACAAAGACTTGCCCCATGGTTTCAGATCATGCAACTAATCCCCACACAATTTACAATGGTTTTCAGTTCACCTTCTTCCTCTACAAAACTCACCGTATCATCCTTCACTCAAGACAAGCAATTTATTTTCATGGCAACAAACAGAATTGAAACTAGAACTGAGTTTTGAGGTTTAACGGAACAAGGAAAGGATATGACGGAGACAACGAAAAGGGGTGGAGTAGCGTCAGAAGGCCGGAGCTGGCTCGGCTTGGGCTCGGTCGGACTCGGCAGAGTTTCGGCTCTCGTTCCGCCGGTGCAAACGCATAGAGAGTGAGAGAGAGATAGAGCTGTGAGTTTTGTGTGAATTTCATTGGGTTTTTGAGTAGGTTCGTATAGGTTCGATTTGAAGAATCCGACGAAGAGTAGGAGTTCGACGGAGGAGGTTTCTGGGTTAATCTCAATTTCGAATCGAGCCATGATTTGGGTGAAATTGGATTTCTTGGTGAGAAATAATTGGCCTTCGGCAAGTTTGGATCGAATTGGGATTGAAATTGGGTGAAGAGGAGGTCGAATTGGTAGTGTTGGTGTTGGAGATGGGTTCGGAGGATATGTTCATCTCCTATTAGGAGATGAGGAAGGTAGAAGATGACTAGAGTAATGTTATGGTGTGGCGAGTGTATGGGGCTTCGCGAAGGCTAGTTACATAAAAATTAATTAAAACGTTACTTTTAGTCACGTTATGAATGTTACACGGACCGTAACACTTAAACAATTAAATAACTACTAAACATTTAATAAAATAAGAATAGCTTTTTTGTCCTAACAAAATATAATATATATAAATATAAATATTATAACACTATTTAATAAAACGAAATTACTTTTATAAATTCTAATAACAAACCAAGGCATTCACTAAGCTACTAAAAATACCCCCAAAATATCGGGGTCTTACAGGTGGCGGACCGTGGGTTTTTGATGAAAAAATCCTCTCGATGAAACCATGGAAAGTAGGTGATCTGGTCTCAGGGGTTCACCTTACGCACATTGATGTTTGGATTTAGGTCTGAAATCTACCAGTCTACATGCTAAAAGAATAATCGAGCAGTAAACCTTGAAGAAGGTCGGCCATATCCTTAATATGAACTCGAAAATTATGAACGGTGATGGCGAAGACTATGTGAGAGCCCAAGTAAAGATGGATCTATCCATGCTCTTGGAGGGGGAGCTACATAAAAAGTCTTAGAAGAGAAAATATGATTCGACTAGAAAGTATGAGATAATTCCCTATGTGTGGTGTGGTTTCATTACCCACAACACTTTGATGTCCCAATACACTGAGAAAGTCAAAGAGCGTAACGTTGAACCAGGATACGATAAATAGTTACTATTTTGACCTGGAGCTAGGAAGAAGAAACTCAACATAATATTTGATGATGATGTCGCTCTGCCATCAATGGAAATTGCTGCATCGTATGCCGAGGAATACCAAAACCCAGAAAGTGACTAAATGGGTGAATAAAATCAGGTCCTCACTATCCAGGACAATCCTATATGTCGGTACTGTAACACCCGTGGATTACTGTCCCAACAACTTCTTTACCCGTACCACCGGATAAAATTGCTTAAGCCTTGAAGGTGCCAGTAGTAATTCACAAGTTTTACCATATACCATATGTCAAACTCACAAATCTCCGATGTGGGACATAATATCACAATCCTCCAACCATATAAACATCTAATCCACAATATCTCGATGTGGGACGGGATATTACAATCCCCCCACCTTATATACTCAACGTCCTCGTCGAGTGTGCCCAGTCACGTATCCCCTTGGTGGCGGCGAACCGCCACAAAGCCTTTGCGGGACCAGGG
The DNA here is from genome assembly GCA_023055425.1 of Linanthus parryae. Taxonomy (NCBI): domain Eukaryota; kingdom Viridiplantae; phylum Streptophyta; class Magnoliopsida; order Ericales; family Polemoniaceae; genus Linanthus; species Linanthus parryae. The sequence goes on along the minus strand of JALGPY010000007.1, from coordinate 46,329,737 downwards.
TTTCCTCTCATACCATTTGTAACACACGTGGATTACTGTCCCAACAACTTCTTTACCCGTACCATCGGATAAAAATGCTTAATACTTGAAGGTGCTAGTACTAATTCACAAGGTTTACCATATAGTAGATGTCAAACTCACAAATCTCAGATGTGGGACATAATATCAAAATCCCCCAACCATATAAACATCTAATCCACAATATCTCGATGTGGGACGGGTAAATAATTTGTTGGGACAGTAATCCGCTCGGGTTGTTACAAATGGTATCAGAGCCAACCCTGGTCCCACAAGGGCTCTATGGCGGTTCGCCGCCAGCCAAGGGGATACGTGACTGGGCAACCTCGAGGAGGACGTCGAGCATATAAGGAAGGGGGATTGTAATATCCCGTCTCATATCGAGATATTGTGGATTGATATTGTGGATTAGATGTATATATGGAACGGTTGTGGGATTGTAATATCATGTCCCACATTGGAGAGTTGTGAGTTAAAATCTGGAATATGGTAATCCTTGTGGATTACTACTAGCACATTCGAGGCTTAAGCATTTTTATCCGGTGGTACGAAAAAAGAAGTTAGTTGGGACAGTAATCCATGTGGATTACTACTAGCACCTTCACGGCTTAAGAATTTTTATCCAGTGGTACGGGTAAAGAAGTTGCTGGGACAGTAATCCGCTCTGGTTGTTACAAATGGTATCAAAGACAACCCTGGTCTCGCAAGGGCTCCGTGGCGGTTCGTCTCCAGCCAAGGGGATACGTGATTGGGCACACTCGACGAGGACGTCGAGTATATAAGGTAGTGGGATTGTAATATCCCGTCCCACATCAAGTTATTGTGGATTAGATGTTTATATGGTTGGGGGATTGTGATATTATGTCTCACATAGGAGATTTGTGAGTTTGACATATGGTATATGGTAAAACTTGTGAATTACTACTAGCACATTCAAGGCTTAAGCATTTTTATCCTGTGGTACGGGTAAAGAAGTTGTTGGGACAGTAATCCTTGGTTGTTACAAATTGTAATATCTCGTCCCACATCGCGATATTGTGGATGAGATGTGTGGTATATAGTACACCATAAGGATTACTACAAGCACCATCAAGGCTTAAGCATTTTTATCTGGTGGTACGGGTAAAGAAGTTGCTGGGACAGTAATCCGCTTGGGTTGTTACAAATGGTATCAGAGCCAACCCTGGTCCCGCAAGGGCTCCGTGGAGGTTCGCCGCCAGTCAAGGGGATACGTGACTAGGCACACTTGACGAGTACGTCGAGTATATAAGTTGGGGGGATTGTAATATCCCGTCCCACATCGAGATATTGTGGAGTAGATGTTTATATGGTTGGGGGATTGTGATATTATGTCCCACATCGGAGATTTGTGAGTTTGACATCTGGTATATGGTAAAACTTGAATTACTACTAGCACCTTCAAGGCTTAAGCATTTTTATCTGATGTTACGGGTAAATAAGTTGTTGGGAAGGAATTCACGGGTGTTACAGGTACCCCAAGCATGAAAGATGTCAAGGCATAGCAAATGAGGAATAAAGTGAAAGATGTAGTTGTCTTTCAAAGCCAGCAGTTTAATACTTCCAACAGTAATACAATGAGAAACACATGGGGAATACAATCGAGACTGGACCTTAACCGTTGTAACCTTAAAAGGAAAATCCACCGTAGCACCGACCCCAAGTTCAAATTTTGGGAAACGAAGGTCAGAATTGGATCCACCTAGATTCACACTAACCGAGGAATGCATTTCAGCAAGGAGAATGATGTGGTCGGCCTTCTTGATACACATAATCGGTTGATAAGGGCTCGGTCCCCAATGCCAAAAATGCAGTGCTTGGTGATGGTACTAGTCAGAGTAACACCACCAAGAAGGATGGTGGAGAGTTGAAGTACCAAAATTTCACATTGGTGGTGACTATTGTGCAGTCCCATCAAGCACAATGAGTCTCATTAGCTGTAACACCCCGGGGCTTGGGAACCCCCAGAATGTTTTATGCATACACCTTTCGGGATTGATTATGTTAAAATCAAGCTAGGGTTCAACACTTGCCTTAGCGGGGATTGTTCATGCCATGGTGGAGTAACGAAATTCAGAGGCTTGGGAACCCCATAATATTCTAGTACCTTCTCATTGTACAAGAAACAGAGGGGCCAATTCAGCTCGTACGAGCACTTTTCTTCATTTTTCTAACACTTCTGCTCGTACGAGCTTGAAGGCAGCTCGTATGAGCACACTGGGTTTTAGCTTCCTACTTCGAACTTCTCCGGGTCATATCTCCCTTGCGCAGATTCTGTTTGGCTTCACCACCTATCATTGTAAAACTCTTTTGAGTGTACTTTCATTTTCCACCGACTCAACTCTCAAATTCCTTGTGTATATCTACATATGCTTAAACGAGTAAAGATTGATCATCTTTGCTTTTCCAACTTTTATGCATTTCTTCATTTCTTTACATCCCAAGCTCTCCTCTTGCTTCTCGAGTATCTCTCAATACTTCCTCAAGGGTCTTTACTATTGTTTCAAGCTTATCATGACCACATATTTCTATAATAAACAAAAATCATATCTGTAATCATATATAAGAAATAAAGTTAACAAAAATAACATCAAAACTAATCAATATTAACTCAAAGTAACTCGAGCACATATCTCTATATTTATAACATAATTATGATATTTTTACTTAGTCTACTAAAATCAAACAAAAGATGAGTAAAAAGTGCTAACAAGAGTTACCAATTCACCCAACATCTCTAATTTTCATCACCGTTAACCTATGTATCCAACAACAACAACAACGATAAATAAAATGAATCTATCTCTACTTTCCTCCTCAACTACAACCATTCACCACCATTAATCAAAATATATATTTTTTGTGATTAATTAATTGCAATTCATCCACCACCATCACTACCAAACTCCACCAATCTATAACACCGAAACTCCCAACCACCATCCATCATAATGCCACCTACAAATTGATAACCAACTCAATCCCACAATCCAAACATCAAAAATGAACCAGCAAATACCGAGATAAGAGAACTCCATGGATGAACCAATAAAGCTCAATGCACCCAAATCGTTAAGACCCATCTCCATAATTTTTATCGTTCTATGGAATGCATTAGATCATTGATCGCAAAACCAACCCATGTAACCACAGAGATCGAATTTCACCCAAATTGATAACCAAAATAGACCCAATAAAACCACTCCAACACCGATTTCACCATTAAAACCGTCTCCATGTCCTCCAACAATCGCTTTGATAAGAAGAAAAGAAAAAAACATAGATTGAATTATAAATCAAAAGTGAAAGAGAAGTCATATTTCACCAACACTAGTTTATTCGATTTGCTTCGTCGGGCATGAGTTAAGTTAAGTCGAGATAAATTGGTTGATCGGGGACGTGGAGAACTGTGGCAATTTCATATCAGAGGACCTCGATTACCTCCACCTCTAGAGTATCCTCACTCGATGTCCTCTTACCTAGCCCTCCATTAAAGCTAAAGATCTCAGTTTCTGCAAGAAAGCCACATTAACCTCAAATCAAAAACCTATTCCTCTTCAAATCGAACTCAGAAGTATAGGGTTTTTTGTCCATTAACGAAATTGGTGGGTTTCAGATGGAAAATTTGTTGATTCGAGGGTTTGTTGGATGTGGTGTGGTTTGGGCTCGAGGAGGAGGAAGTCAGTGGTTGCTACTGTGATGGGTTCGTAGCTGATGGATATCGGAACGAGAGAGAGAGAGAGAGAGAGAGAGAGAGAGAGAGAGAGAGAGAGAGAGAGAGAGAGAGAGAGAGAGAGAGAGAGAGAGAGAGAGAGAGAATGGAGGCTATGTTTAGAAAACACAAGAAAAAGAATGAGAGGATAGGAGGATAAGAAAGGGGTTTTATAGTTGTGTAATTTTTCTTCAATATTAAATTTGTTTTCTCATTTTAGTAGAGATATTACACTCTGTCAATTACAGGGGTGTAAAGGTGAATTTTTCAAACTCAAGATTGCCGGGTGTCTTTTTTCCTATACGTAGGCGTGCAAAGAGTCTTTAACCCTTTTATGAGGCATTTCCTCTTCTTTTATGTTCACTTCACAATTTAGCTTGTGAAAAAAGAGGGGGAGAGCACATGCGCAGGCTCTGAACTACACGATAACGAGTGTGTTTTCTCCTATATGACACGTCTCAACCGCCAGTTCACAGTTGTCGCATGTAGCAGCACTCGGAAGATCCGGGTTTATCGAACCCAAAGGACTTGTCGCAAATTAGTTAAGACTGTGTAACCTTGTGTGGGCAGGCAATTGGATTATTTTCTGTTAAACTCATAAATTTAAAAGAAAAACTGGTGCAATTCATCGTAAGAGTAATCACACGATTAATGGAGGAAAGTTTTTGATAGGTGACAAAGATCATGATAAATCTCAGGTTTACTAGGGATTTTGTCATTAACTTATTACATACATGAAATACAGACGCAATTCTTTCTTGTCAAACGAGCATGAACACTCCACTGATTTCTCTCATGAAGCACTATGCTTAAAACCACGCAAATTTATGTCTCTAACCTACGCGAGCTCTAGGCATGCATTATGATATTATTATCTACTCGCATTCTAGTTAACTAAGTTGATTTTTCTAACGTAGATTCGACTAGTGCTAAATTTAAGATTCTGGATAATAATTATTGATTCTCAAGCAACACCTATCTAAGATCTTCCTAACAAGACGTCATAGGCTAGAAAAGATAAGTTAAGCATATAAACCAAGCATAAACAAGAAAGGTAGCATCTACTTAAGCACCAATGCGGGAATCAAGTTCATAATGCGCCAAACACGGCTCAAACCCTAGTTACCTCGAGATATCTTGATAAAAGAGGTTTAGCTACTGCAACACATGATCAACAATACAAAGTTTACGATGATCATGCACAAAAACAAGAAGAGAATAGAGAAAAGCGATCAAACGAATAATCTTCAAGCTCCAAATCGTTCCTTAGCTCCAAACACCGTAGCTTCTACTGTCTCCCCGCTGAAAATTGACACGAATCACCGCAAGTGTAAGGCTATCGCTCTAGTAATAATGTGATAACGAGGGTTTCAAATCTCAGAGGACTTGTCGTGAACTAATTAGGACTACTAACTTTGTGTGGGCAAGTAGTTTCAGTTGATTACAAAACTAAGTAATTGAAAACAAAAACTAATTATGAAAATTTAGATTACTTATGAAAGACGAGTATCAGTATTTCCTCATGGATCACTAGGTATACACCGTTAATGAATTACGTTTTAAAACACAGATAATGTTTAGTTTTCCAAACGAGAAATAATGCTAACCGAGTTGCCAAGCTAGCTTTCTATCCCTAGGTCAAATTAAAATCGAGTCACCAAGTTCTAATTATCCCTAGGACATGTATTAATTTCATCTAATTCTACTCAAAGTTTCACAGCCAATGGTTGATTCCTCTAACCTGCGATTACGTGCTTAATTCAACTATCCGGGTAATTTGTTGCTTCCAATAACCAATTACCTATGATCTTTATATTGGTGATCCAACAATACGAAGATAGATTAAGAACATGAATTAAACATAGCAAACAAGAACATCATCAATAAAGTTTATGCAAAACGCGAATCAAGTTCATAATTCTCCAAAACGGCTTCAAACCCTAGCTGCCATTGAGAAATCCCGATCTAAAAATTAGCTACCAATGCTCATAGTCAATAATGACAAGTTTTTTCATGATCATTAGTAAAAACAGCGAAAAGATAAAGAGTAGAGAGATCAATCGGTAGAATCCTCGCTTCCACGACGAATTCTAGTTCCAATTAGCTTATCCAACCTTGTTGTCTTTGTCTTTAGAAACCTCATCTCTTTTTAGGTCTAAAAATCGTGATATATAGGCCTGGTCATGATTTTCTATGTATTTTAGCCAAATTTTTAATTCATCCCCTCCAGTTTGCAATTCTCGGACATAATTCATAAGCTGATATTATGCGGGCTTTATCTCCCTCATCCAGACTCCGATTTCAGCCTATATTATATCGTTGGAAAGCCCTAAATGTCTACCTTTTTGATGGAGTAGGCATTGTTCCGTAACTCCCTCTGTAGCTCCATCAGTAGCCCGAAGAGTGAAGACTGGTCCAGTGCAACTTCACCAGCTCTTCTTCGTTTTTGCGTCGTCTTCGACAGACCATATATTCCTCACCCAGATAAGCTCTTTGAGTCTACTTTTATTTGCCACCGGTCACACTACAACAGTTTTTGTAGAACTCAATACATCATGAAAATAGTAAATATTGGTCACTTTTGTTCCTTTAACTTCTCTTCTCTTCATTCTCCTTGGCCATTCCCGATCTTTTCTCATCTTTTGAAGTTCTTTTCATGCCTCCTAGAAATATTTTAGAATAATTTCCTATAATGAAAACATGATCAATCATACCAAGCGATTATATTTGACAAATAACATCTAAAAACGCATAGAAATGCCCGATGTGGCAATAATCACAACAAGCTCATTCTTCGCAAGAATTGGGCTAAAACTCGTATCAACTCATCGAAATCACGCAAAATAGTAGTGTATTAACTATGAAATATAATTCCAACTGAGGAGTTATCAGATACCCACACTTACCATTTGTGTGTCCCGAGAAAAGTCTCATCTACTGCTTTCACATGTCACCAAGGCGTCCCATTTCCTCCACCAGTTCAAACCAAGACACAAGCACGCCATTCACTTCATTGGGTCTAATTCAGATCAAATTCCATTGTAGCCTTTCTTTGCCGAATCATATGAGGTTTTCAGACCCTCTTAGCCTTTATTGCGTTTGAATGCAAATTGTCCATGTGAAGGGAGTCACAACTCCTGTGAAATAAAGACTTGACTCTATTTTTCCTCTCTAAGCTCTACTTGGATGGAATCCAAATTTTCCGCGTGAAAGGAAGCACATTAGGTTGTTCTCATTTTTTTTTTTTGGTTTATTCTCTTTTTTTTTCTCTTCTTTTTTTTTCTTTAACATATACCTCCTCGTTTTCAACTGTGCAGTAGAGCTCAGAAAGCTGGCCTTTTTGGGTTAACTCTTGCCACCACCATAAGGGATGGTTGTGTACTTCCCCAAACTTCACTTTGGTGAGGCAGCCGTATCACATAAAACCAACGCAACACGAAGGTCCACCCCATATCAACAAGAGACCACAAGTTTCCACTTGAAAACTAGAATATGCAGCTACAACGAAACTCAATCTAATTAGCACACTATAGGAAGCCTAGGTATGCCCTAACATGTCATTCTTTTCACAACTATCATAAATTCCCGGGACATCCTTTCGTGAAACCTCTACACAAAATGTTAAAGAATAAATTTTTTCCTACTACAACACTTCCTATTCTAAAGGACTCAATCACTAAGCTCTCTTCAGTTTCAAGATCACCAATTGGATTTTCAATTTTATATTTTTTATGGATTTTTTTTTTTTCATTTTTTTTGTATTTTTTATAATATCCTAACTCTAAATGCAAGGCTTTGACACGAAAAAAATTTGACGCCACACAACTTAACTTTTAGGTGGGTAGACTAAATTTTGTAAGAGTGCAAACAATATGTAAATCTATTCTACAGAATACGACAATATAAGTAAAAACGTAACATAAAATACAACACTGACTCACAGTACGATCTAAACACATCCTACATGTAACGGACTATGCATGAAATTGTCTAGCAAACAGATAAACCAACCCCACACTGAATGCTTTGTTGTCCTCAACGAATTTAGAGACCATGCAAGAGAACTCAGTAATCAAATGCGTATGCACAATAGATGAGATGAAGAATGACATATATAATAAAACGCATACTCCAACAAAAGGAAAGAGATACTCACAATCGCCTCAAGGGAGGGGAAGAAAACTGTGCCAAACAGTCCCAAGACACAGTGATGGTGTCACTATGCTCCCCTAGGGTCAGTGAGTTCTCGCAAACCAGTGTCGACTGCCCTCCTCTGCTCAACTATGTGCTTGCAGAATCCCCAACTCGCCAACACGAGCCCCTATGAAGGTCATGCGTTCCATGACACACCGGGGTAGATTCTCCCTTAACCTGCTCAAATATGTCACTAGGAAAACATCATTAGTCCCCCTCTATCTCATATCTCCACATAATATAAATAAAAAACACCACACAACTGTATTAAAAACGCAATCCCTAAATTGAAGAATAAAATACAGTGGGTTGCCTCCCAACAAGCGCGTGTTAATTTAAGGTCGACGACCCGACCTAGTTAGCTCAAATATGTTAAGGAGGTTTTTATCTCCACTTTTTCTTCTTCCACCACCGCTTCTATCTTTTTTTCTCTCAAGTGAGCATGCATGAGATGCATATGGTGCAAAGAACTTGTTGAAGACGGCCTTAAATATTTTCTTCCTTTTGTGCTTCCACTCCTTGATCACCGGCCTTCTCTAGAATTCATTCACCATATCATGACCCATTGTACTTTTCCTCTTCTTCTTCCAATTTTTTAAAGAAAATATCAACAAGGATTGATCATGTGGAAATACAATCGCAAGTGAAATAGTAATTTCAAGGAGTTCCGACTTTACGGCTTCCTTTCCTAGTGTTTGTCTTGGAATTGCAGGTGGCAAATCATGTATTTCGTAAAACTGGGATCTTTGGTCTTCCTCATGTGACTCACCTAATTTTATGATCTCCAACAGATATGGACAAGAATGTGAAATTTCTTGTTACATGTCAATGCAAACATCTCCGTGCAGTAATTTCTAAGCTTCAAGGCTTTCTTCGTCAAAGAAAATATCTCCAGTGATTGGGGAGAACTCATTATCAATGCACATATGAGCTTGTTCTTCACTAAAACCTTCTTCAATGTTCTTAGGCCATAATATCACGATGTCAAAATTCTCCCCTTCATGCCATGACTCTGGAATTATGCGAGGCACAAGTTGTATAGGCGTCATAACGTCATTCCAAATACGAATCTGAATCTGAGTCTGAAGCGGACGAAGGATCTACTACTTTATAAAAAAAAATTATAGACCTATGGGGTTCTTCGTGTTCCTCTTCGCACTCCTCAACTAAGTCAGGAATGATGGTGATTTCCCTATTGCCATTATATGCATCTGCCACTTCACGAGAAATTTCTACCAATTTTTGGAGAGTTTCATCATTCTTATTCATCCCGTCCTCGATTGTGTCTACTTTAGCTAACATGAGCTCCAATATTGATTTAATCTGCTCATATTTTTAATTTCAAGGAGGATGAGAGTACATATCTCCATAGGAGTATGGAGAGTATCCTGGAGATTGCCCATACGGATTTTTGCCCCACATTATTACCAAGATGTTTGCAAAATTATGCACTAAGAAGCAGGTGAGATTAACAAATAAATAGACACAGAAAAAAAGTAAATTACCTAAATTTAATAATTCTAATTAGTTCAACAAAATTCGCCGGCAATAGCGCCAAAAACCATACAAGAATCACCACAAGTGTACGACTATCGCTCTAGTAATAATGTGATAAAGATGGTTATCGAATCCCTGAGGACTTGTCGTGAACTAAGTAGGACTACTAACTTCGTGTGGGAAAACTTTTTTAGTTGATTACTAAACTATATAATTGAAAGGACGAACTAATTATGAAAATTGAGATTAATTATAAAAGACGAGTATCAGGATTTCCTCATGGATCAATAGGTATTCCCCGTTAACGAATTACGTTTTGAAACACATATAATGTTTTAGCTTTCCAAACGAGAAATAATGCTAACCGAGTTACCAAGCTAGCTTACTGTCTAGGTTAAATTAGAACTGAGTCACCAAGTTCTAATTATCCCTAGGACATGTATTAAGATCATCTAATTCTACTCAAATTTTCTTAGGCAATGGTTGATTCCTCTAACCTGCGATTACGTGCTTAATTCAACTATCCGGGTAATTTGTTGCTTCCACTAACCAGTTACCTCTGATCTTTATATTGGTGATCAGACAGTACAAAGATATATTAAGAACATGAATTAAACATAGAAAATAAGAACATCGTCAATTAAGTTTACGCAAAACGTGAATCAAGTTTATAATTCTCCAAAACGGCTTCAAACCCTAGCTACCATTGAGAAATACCCATATGAAAATTAGCTACCACTTCTCATAATCATAATGACAATATTTTTCATGATCATGAGTAAAAACAACGAAAATATAATGAGTAGAGAGATCAAACGGTAGAATCCTCACTTCCACGACGAAATCTGGCTCCAATTAGATTCTCCAAATTTGTTTCAGTTGCCTCATCTCTTCTTAGGTATAGAAATCATGATATATAGGCCTGGGCATGATTTTATATGTACTTTAGCCGAATTTACAATTCAACCCACTCTAGTTTGCAATTCTCGGACAAAATTCATAAGCTGATGTTGTGCAGGTCTTTTCTCCCTCATCCGGCCTCTGGTTTGGGGCCATATTATATAGTTAGAAATACCTGAATGTATTATTTATAATGACTTAGGCTTTCCTCCATAATTCAATATATAGCTCCAGAAGTAGCCCGAAGAGTGAAGACTGGTCCAATGCAACTTAGCCAGTTCTTCTTAGTTTTTGTGTCGTCTTCGACGACCATATCTTCCTTACCCAGCCTTTGATTGAGCTTCGTGACCTACCGTTGGAATTCTCTTTGACTATACTTTTATTTTCCACCGGTCACACTATAGCCATCCTTGTAGAACTCAGGATATCATCTAAATATTGAAGATTGGTCACTTTTGTTTCTTTAAATTCTCTTCTCTTCACCTCCTTGGCCATTCCCGAGCTTTTCTCATCTTTTGAAGTTCGTTTCATGCCTCTTAGCAATCGTTTAGCATCCTTTCCTATCATGAAAACATGAACAAGCATACCATGCATTTATATTTGACAAATAGCATCTAAAAATGTATAGAAACGTTCGGACAATCAATAAAACACAACAAGCTCATTCTTCACAAGAATTGGCTTAAAAATCATATCAACTCATCGAAATCACGCAAAAAGACAGAGTATTAACTTAGAATTTTAAATTTAACTAAGAAGTTATCAAAAAATCGACCTAAAAAGTTACTTAAATATGTTTCCTAAAATTCCCACATAATTTAGGATTAATTACGCAAAGTTCTCATAAACTTAGCTGCCTTCTGTGAGTTGCTTCGTGCGAAGACACAACTCTTCGTGCGAAGAGTCTTCGTGCGAACATCCTTCGTAGTTGTATACTGAAAGCTTCTCTGCAAACACTGTAAAATCACCCCAGGGTTTTCTTCTAAGTTGCTCTCTTCATGCGAAGACCACCTGTCTTCGTGCAAAGACATCCTAGACTGCGTTTTTGCTTTTTTGCTCTTGAGTTTATTTGACTTTCGAAGTTCATTTCTTTTCTTCAAATGCTCAGCGCATGCATTATTCTTGTAAATCGCAACACGAACGCACGAGCGAAGATCAAATGTGATAAATCATGTCAAATCAATGCAAGAAACGCCTGGGCTTCACATTTACTCTAAAAAACTCATAAAAGATTATTTTCTTACATCCTGGCCTCCCTCACTTTGTACTTGAACACACACAAAATTGTCGTGTTTCACATAAGAAAGATAACTCCAACTAAGGAGTTATGACTATACGCCCTCAATTCGTGACACAGCTCGACACATCGGAGGACTACAATCGTAGAGCCAAATGAAACGATTCTTGTAGTGCAAATCAATCGATTGAGTAAAAGATAAGACTAAATGACAAGATATATTCTAAAAAAAGAATTGTGTAATCATAAAAAGATGCATTAGTATAACTTTAACGTCAGACTAATTTAACATTTATAACACTTATTCGTAAAATACTAGACACGGTAAACAAGATCTTTGTTGTGCAGAAACCTTCACTGTGTTCTCCGCCTGAGAAGGATAATTAGGAGTAAAACCCCACTTTCTCGCACCAATAAGTGCTAGAAATTTTATTGCACGGAATTTCTTATACAAGATAGATAACTAGCTATCACACATAATTGCTACTCACCACACTATATTTTTCTTACCCAGTTTCTGCAATCTCTTGTGTAGCACCCCATGCGCTAATCCATACCTCACTTTAATATTTTTGATGGTAGCCGCTAACACCGCTAGTTCTTCAAGTGAATAACTCTATCGTCGTTTAGTTCATGAGTGATAAACTCTATAAGAAAGATAATCTCTTGCACGTGTAGGATAGGAGACCCTAGACGGCGCTGACGAATCCTATATGTAGCAGATACACAGAGACAAGCACTATAATTGAATCTACATGTACCAAAGAGGGGAACCAAAACTATAGATTAGATATAAGCAAGTATAATAGTTTAGGTTAACAGAGCTGGAAACAACTTAGACTCTAGGATGGATTATGGAGAGTAATCTTAGTGTTCAGATTCTATGAGACGTCTATAGAAAAGAGACAGTCTAAAAGACATATCTGGTGCAAAACCAAACTATGAATAAATTTTAAAGCACATTATTTTAATCTAACAAATAAGAGCTCAATTATAGACACAAGTAAACTGACAGAAGATAATTTATAGAAGGAGATTAATCTAAAGACCCAACGAAAGTTAGAAAATAAATACCCTGATTGATCCTACAAGAGTATACAACAATTTATGATTGATGAATCGAAGCTGAAGGAAGCTGAAGCGTCGCTGCAGGAGCTGGAATTCCAACTGTCAATCAAGGGAAAGCTAAACCGTCGGTTTTGGATGCTCCTGGGTTTGTGGCCAAACCTGGAAGATCTCACTTTCTCACACATGTATGAGGATGGCTGACTTAATGCTTCTGGCTTTCTGCTTCAAAACTTCCTTAATTTTCTCTCAACTCTAGCTCTATATTTATAAGAGGTTACTTGATTTCCAGGCACGAGAGTTTTAGAAAAAAAAAAGAATTATGAATCTAGACTTATAGAAATTGATTTAAAGTTCAAATCTTATTTAAAGAATAATAAATATAAAAATGAAAGAGTTTTACTTATAAATAAAAATCTTATTTCCATAAAGAAAGATCCATACCTAGATCACCTAAAACCTCTGGGAGGGGCTTCGCTCCCGCTCTGAATCCTCGCTCCGGCGCTTTCAGCACGAATTCACCTATAATCCTCGCTCCCGAAATTCTAGACTGCGTTTTCACCAACGCTCTGTACTTTCTCAGCAATGAGTCTCACTACTAAGTTATCAAGCCCGTTTCAAAGTAAGTCAAACTAGAATTTCAACTACAATGACATTGTCAACCTCCTATTGAGGCAGCCTCCTGCCTCACCGTATGTCAAATTCTCACGACTAACACTCACTCAAGCTGAACATCACTTATATTTGTCTGTATATGAGGTTAATTCTATAAATGAGATCTCTATCTATTGCCACCAAATCTAGATTATACAAAAGTTTAATACTCTATGGAATATGTTTATATCTTAAATTGTATTAATATACAATTTAAATACGCTCTCTCAAGCCGCTCTCAAATACAACATTTTTAGAATTTGTCGCTTTCGCGCTCCCGCTCTAGGTGACTTAGATCCATACGTAACTTCAAATTCAAAATAAAATAATTAATATAAAAAACAATATTTATAGAAAATCAATTTCAATTTACTTAGAATAGAAATTAAGTTGTCAATTATTCTTTTTAGTATTTATAAAAAGGTTCTCAATCAAGTATAAATAAAATCTCCATGTAAAGAGGTTTGGAAAAATAATAAAGCCAATAATTAATTTTTGTCGAATTCAATAAAGAAAATAAAAAGCTATGGCCGAATTTCTTTGATAAAATATCTTGCAATATTCTTTTTGATTTATGCTGAAACTCTTCCAATTAAATATAAATAAAAAATGGTTAATTTCATAAAAAATCTAATAGAAAAATACATATTTTGTGATCATTATCACTAAATATATTGTTTTGAAAAAAAATGCATATTAAATATCTAATTAAACTCTCTTACTTGAAAGATAAGGAAAAGAATCCTAATGATTTTATACCAAGGATAAGTGACTGATTGAAACTGAAGAATGAGCTAGAGAGAAGGACAAGGAGTCTGCAGAACTTATGCCTGGCCGCCACTAGCTGCGAACGACCTCCCTATGGATGTGTGCGTGATCAGCAGACGCACATGGGAGTTCCCGCTGCTCTTTGGTCATTTTCTCTTTTGCACTGTTGGCAGTTTAGTCCAAAGAAACATAGATTTACGCTACCGGAATAATCCTAGTCCTAATAATGACTCAGAAACTTCTAGGATAATACTTGAAACCCAATGATCACATAACTGATGATATCTGAAGAATTCTTGCTGGACTAGATACAGTGAGAATGAATTTTCTGCAAGAATATGGGTTATCATCACAGGGTATCTAAATAAAGAGACTCGGGTCATTTATAATATTCATATACAATGCACTACATGATCTGAGTTATTTTGTGCCTGAATTGAAAACACTAAGAAACAATGCGGGATCCTATATTGAACACACTTAGAAGCATCATGTTTCAACTTGTTTAACGAACATTGCATTAGTTATCTTCACAATTTAATGTGTTATTTCAACAAGTAACATAATTGCCATATTTTCTCATATTTGAATAAAAATATACATGTATTAACAAAATTGGAAATACATTATTTACTACCTTTTTAGACTTTTTATCTTTTATTTTAAAGAACATTATAAGTGGTACAACTATAACTTTGTTATAATTTTCCATAAAAAATAGGCTTAATTACTTGATGTATACCCCCAGTATGCCTAAACTAACTCATCACAACCCCCAGTTCTAAAAATTACTGATTGCATCCCCCATTTGCAATAAACCCTACTTATTGCAACCGGTAAAAAAATTAATCAAAACCATCCAAGCACCACAGGAGCAAATGTGTCATTATGTGTGTCCAGAAAATAAAAAGACTAAAAGACACTGACCACCCCTAACTTTTGGATTAATTCCTCCGAGCTACCCTGACTTTTGAACAAAGACACTTTGCACCCATTTAACGGAATATTTCGTGGACACTTAGCACCTTCTGTTTGATTCCGTTAGAAAAGTGGTTGATTGATTTTTTCCAGACCATATTACCCCTGTGTAATTTTTTGGACTCTTTTCCCTTGTTTATCATCAAGAACATCAAGAACATCAAGAATTTCTCAATAAATCATAATACTAGATTGAACTTTATCAAGAATTTATTGCTTCAATCAAGTTTCTTTTTTTGTGTGGAGAAAATGAAGTTTTTCATTAAAAAGAACCAAGAGAACTATCTCAATCCAAAATACAAACCAATCAAAGATCCGTAGCAAAAAATCGATATTCCTGGGAATAAACATAAAAGAGCAAAAATCAATCGTTGCCTGTTGTGTACAGTCTTCAATGACCGGAGCTACTTGAAGCACATATTCTCTGACTAAAATTTAAAGTTGCAATGCATGAACTAGAATCAGTACACAACAAACATTACATCTCCAACACTTTCCTCCTCTTCCAAAGGAGAACAAAGACAAAAAATGTCCCCTGCATTGTCAACGAAAACCATGGGAAGCCCAAACTTCACATTGTCCCCTGCATCATAGTACCCACCCACCAGATCCATCTGCAAAACCAAAAATATAAATTCAATTCCCTCAAATGGGTGAGTATAGCTACTTGTCAATTTCTCTTTCAACATCAAAAGGATCAAAACCTAAAAAAACCCATAAAAAAACAAAACAAGGGTTTCTTCTATTTTTAAGAAGATGAAGAAGAAGACCCATGTTTTTGTCTTTTGGTGTTGATTGAAGTAGCAGGATTGAAATGGATTATTCAAAAGAGGAAGAAGATTACCCATCTTTGTACAAAATCAGTAAAACCCAAACTTCTGACGGAGCTTTAGAAACCTCCCGTACAAAGTCCGATCCAGAAATCGGAAGCACCGATCCAAATCTCTGAACCTTGCACAAGATACACAAATCCACACAGGACCAACATCTCTTGAATGCCCTTTTGCAAACAATCCATTTTTTCTTCATCCTCATCGTCATCTTCATCGTCGTCTGCCCTAATCTTCTTCTTTTTGTCGATTCTTGGAGGAGGGAGTCGATTCGGGGGTCGAGATGGGTTTTGGATCTGGGGTCCTCATCATCATCTTCATCGTATGCCCAACAACGCTACCCTTGTTCGCCAACACCACCAGAATGCTCGTCCTCGGTCCTAGATCTGCCACAGCCACCGCCGAACCACTGCAATCGCTACTCCACAGCGGTATCTGAAAACACCGCCGGCATCCTCGTCCTCTCCGTCCCTCGATTTGACTTCACCGTAGCCTTCATGCTCTCTTCGACGGAGAAGACGACGGGACGAGGAGAGGGAGACACAGAGAGAAAAAGGGGGATGGGATCGGTGAGAGAGGTAGAGAAGTGGAATGGGATCGGGTAGAGAAAGAAGATGACGGTGAGGGAGGCTACCGTGTTTTAGAGAGAGAGATATGTGGAGATGAAAAGGGTTAGAAATGAATGAGAGGTTATGGTAATATATATAGGAGATAATTTTATAACATTTCAAAGGGGTAAAATAGTCTTTTTCTCGTGCTGTTAGTCAACCATTAGCCTCCATCCAAAAAAAGGTGCAAAGTGTCTTTGTTCAAAAGTCCGGGTAGCTCGGAGGAATTAATCCAAAAGTCAAGGGTGGTCAGTGTCTTTTATTCAAAAAAAATAAAAGAAAAAATAAAAATATAGTTGAGGATGACGATAAAAAAAGAACGGAAGAAGAAAATTTCAAAAAAAAAAAAGATGACGAAGAAGAAGAAGTTCATTTCTGGTAGAAGAAGAAGAAGATGGCCATTCCAGTGGGGAGATTACAGTCGATGTTTTTACATCCACGTCCAAAACCTTGAACACGGCCACCGTTCCTCTCTTCGCCATCAACATCACCGTCCCTCTCGGTTTCTCACGGCCACGAACCCCCGACAAACCCACCTCTCGCAGTTGCAGCTCTTGTGACTCTCCAACAAGGGAACCGCCTATGCCCACGTCGAACCAATTACATGCACGAGTGTAATGGTGGAAGAGAAGCCTGCGAGAATTCTGAATGGAAAGCAGCAACTTTCAAAGCAAAGCTGGACGTCGTAATCGGGTCCGATTGGTCTCACAATTTGAGCTACGTGCTTCTCTTGAAATCAATTTCACATCTAACGGTTGGATTTTCATGTACTCGTCTCTATGTCTCATCCCCAATTCGTTAGTAAAGTAGGTTTGGTTCGCCGGAATCTGGGTTTTGCTCGCCGGAATTGGTTTATGTGACGGCGATCACGACGGCCATGGTGCTCATGTTACACTTGTGCTGTTTTGGATTTGGGGAATCTTCCACTGTATTCTTCTTCTTCTTCTTCTTCTTCTTCCTCTTCACTTTTGCATGTAATCTTACACTAATGCTCAAATTACATGTTCTTCTGCTGAAAGTTCAAACTGTATTCATCTTCCATTTTTTATTCTTTCTTATTTTATTTTGACATTTAAGTAAATAAACATTTGTAATGACACATTTACCCCCGTGGTTTTAGGAGAATTTTGGATCGTTTTTTACCAGTTTCAATAAGTAGGGTTTATTGCAAATGGGGGATGCAATAAGCCTATTCTAGAAATGGCGGTTGGGGTTGTAATGTGTTAGTTTCGGTATTATGGGTATGCATTAAGTAATTAAGCCCAAAAAATAGTATAACTTTGTTACAATAAAATTGATTAATTTATATTAGTAAACCATAAATTAATCCAACCTTCATTCTGAATTCATGATTATCTTAGACCGTCGACTAAAAATATTATTCTTTATGGTTCGGCGAAAATCTGATTCGAACTCCTGTAAATTTGAATCCAAATAGATTCGATCAAGTGTCCATCTATCGGATTTGGACTATTGAAATCTCAATCTAAACAAATGAGATTGAAGATCAAATCACAGAAAGATGAGGAGAAAGAGGATGAGAAATTACAGAGAAAAGATCAATTTCTTCATACACCAAATGATGCCATCGAAGAGATGATATTAGTGAGTTTGTTACAGAAGAAAAGCAACAACCAATAGCAAATTGACAGGTGTCCAAAAGATTAACGGGAAAACAAAATTACAAATAATAAAAGGAACGACACTGTTCTTGATCAACGCTTAAGATTAAAAGAAAAATTCATCAATCCAACGGTAGCTGCCGCTCCATGCTTCATGTCATCAGTTTGGCATGACTTTCATTTTAGTCCATAGCTGCTAGCTGAATTGATGTAAATTCCAATAGCCCCCCTCAAGTTGGAGTGGGGTCAATGAGCACACCCAACTTGGAAAGTAGATTGTGGAAAATAGGAGCTGTGATGGCTTGGTGAGAAAATCAGCAAGTTGATTTGCACTACCAACTTTCTCAATAAAAATTTCTCCAGATTGAACCATATCTCTAATGAGGTGAAAGTCTAAATCAAAATGCTTAGTCTTGTCATGATAAACTGGATTGTTAGCTATATCTATAGCAGGTTTGCTATCACAAAATATTTCTGGTGGACCTGGATGATCAATGCCAAGCTCAGTAAGAAGAGAAAGGATCCATTTTACTTCACATGCAGTCACTGCTAAAGCTCTGTATTCAGCTTCAGCTGAACTTCTGGAAACAACTTGCTGCTTCTTGGATCTCCAAGACACAAGAGCTTTTCCCAGAAAAACCAAGTAACCTGTAGTGGATCTTCTAGTGTCTATGCAGCCTCCCCAATCTAAATCAGAGTAAGCTGAGATGGCAGAGTCTGTGATAGCTGGGAAGAAGATACCTTGACCTGGAGCTCTTTTGATGTATCTAAGAACATGATACAGAGAAACCAAATGATTTCTTGTGGGTTGAGAAACATACGGACTGAGTTTGTTGACAGCAAAAGTAAGATCAGGTCTATATCAGGTCTAGTATGACAAAGGTAGAGCAGCTTCCCTATAATCTTCCTGTAAAGAGTGGTGTTGTCAGTATCAAGAAACTCAGTGTCAGAAGTACTAAGAAAAATTTGAGCCACCAATGGAGAAGAAGCTGCTTTTCAATTTAGATAGCCAGTTTCTTCTAACAGTGTGTAGGCAAACTTATGCTGACACAGAAAAATCCCATCAGTGTCTCTCTCGACTTCAAAACCCAAGAAATAGTTGAGGTTTCCCAAGTCCCTGAGTTGAAATTCCTGATTGAGTGAAGATTGAAGGCTTTGAGAGTGTGGATGTTAGATCCAGCAAGGAGAATATCATTCACATATACCAAAATAATCACCAGTCCTTTCTCTGAATCTTGAACAAAAGGTGTGTAATCACTTTCGCATTGTGTAAAACCCATTCTCAGCAGAGTCCCAGAAAACTTCTCAAACCATTGCCTAGAGGCTTGTTTGAGACCATAAATGGCTTTTTGAAGTTTACACACTTGATAACTTTGAGAACTAGAAGAAGTTCTAGATGTAAACTCATAATACCCTTGAGGAAGATCCATTTAAACTTCTTCTTCTAAAGTTCCATGTAGAAAAGCATTATCTATGTTTAACTGCAAGAGATGCCAACCACTCAAAGCTCCCAAGGCCAGAACACATTTAAAAGTGGGTAACTTTGCCACTGGAGAAAAAGTTTCTGAAAAATATATTCCTTCTACATGTGTGTAACCTTTTGCAACTAATCTGGCCTTATGTCTCTCAATTGATCCATCAGCTTTGATTTTGGCTTTGTAAACCCATTTACAACCAATTGGTTTGTGAGTGGGAGACAATGTAGTAATAGTCCAGGTATGATTTCTTTCCAAAGCAGAGATCTCTTGTTTCATGGCATCAAACCAGAGAGGTTTTGAAATGGCTTCTCCAAAGTTTTTGGCTTCAGTGATTAATGTAGGTGAAACTACATTATTAGCTTGGGATTTGGATTTTGGTTTAGTAAGGACATAATCCCTGAAATGAGAATAGATTTGTGTTGTTCTAGTAGATTGTCTCCTCGGTGTGGTGTCATGTATGGGAGGTGGAGATGATGGTATATCAAAAGAAGGTGGTGATGTTGGTGAAGTGGAATAGGAAATGGGATCCTCAATCAAAGAATCATTCTCAGTGTTGGCATTAGAGACAGGTGTTATTGTTTCAGGAATTGGACATGGTTGATTGTCAAAAGGAAATATGGTTTCATGAAATACCACATCCATTGATATTATCACACATGAATGGGCAAGGTCATAGATCTTGAAACCCTTAATACCATGTACATAACCCAGAAAAACACACTTTACAGCTCTAGCATCAAATTTTGATCTGCCATGTTTCAAAGTGCATGCAAATGCTAGAAGGCCAAACACTTTAAGGTTGTGATACTGAGTTAGTTGACCATATAACAACTCAAATGGAGATTTACCTTATAGTAACTTTGATGGTGTTCTGTTGATCACATATGCTGCACTTAGAATACAATCTCCCCAGAACTTTATTGGCATAGAGCTTTGAAAATTAAGAGCTCTTGCCACATTCATCAGATGCTGATGTTTCCTTTCCACTACTGAGTTTTGTTCTGGAGTAGCAGCACATCTGTACTCATGAACAACTCCATTTGCACCAAAAAAAATTCAGATCTAGATCAGGAGCTTGATCAGTCCTGACTTTAGTGATAGTCTTATGAAATTGTGTCTTCACATAAGCAAAGAAATGAGGTAAGACATTTCCAGCCTCAAACTTGTGCCTCATTAGATAGATCCATGTTGTTCTTGTAGCATCATCAACAATTTTGAGAAAGAATCTATGTCCCTCATATGTAGGAGTTCTATAAGGTCCCCAGGTATCAACATAAATGAGTTGGAAAGGTGTTCTGCACATATTGTTCAAATGTGGAAATTTCTTTCTTTTCTATTTAGCAAGAGGACAAACTTTGCAGCAAGTGTCTGGAGATATACCTTCACACTTCAAAATAGATCTCATTCCATTGAGCTTCTTGTGAGAAATGTGTCCCAATCTCATGTGCCCTAATTCAGCATTTGTATTGTGTGGAGTTCTAATTAAAGTAGTAGATAAAGCTGCAGAAGAGAAAGGAATGTTGAAGTGTAGACCTCCACTTTTAGAGCCAGTTCCCAACAAATTTCCTCCAAGTTTGTCATAGATACTGCATTTATCATTATCACACACAAACACACAATTCTTGCATTGTGCTAAATGTGTCATAGATACTAGGTTGAAATGGAATCTGCGACACATAAAACATTATCTAGGAGAAGTGAAGAACTCAGATGTAACTTTCCGACATGAGTAACAGTTAGTTTCCTCCCAGTTGGTAGGTGCACAAAAGTACTAGATACCGGCATTGCTTGACAGAACTGGGACAATTGGCAGCACATGTGGTCTGTGGCCCCAGAATCAATAATCCAAGAATCTGGGGCAGAAGAGTAATTATTTAAAGGAAGCCTGCAATGAGTAGGTACTGGTTACACCCCCCATGAAATGTGTAACAGGACTCCAAGGACAATTTGTGTCTCCTTTCATGTAAGCTTCATAATCCATACTTGCAGCTGAAGAGTGATCATAAGATGTAGTAGAACCAACTTCACTAGCAGAATGAAGTTTTGAGTTTTGTAATTGAGAACTGATCATGGTAGCTATTTGCTGCATTTGAGTTGCTGAGAGCTCTAAACTAGAACCACCCTTTTCAATTCCTTGTTGATGACCTGAATTTGTAACCACACTATGTGCCTTTGCAAAATTTTGCTTGAAACCTTGTTTAGGTTGAATTTGGTGGATATCCATGTAGTTGCCAACATTTTTCTTTAACATGTCCAGTATTGCCAAAGTGGTAACAAGTCAGCTTAGGCTTTGCAATACCACAATTATGTCTTGGATTGGCATATGCAGCTAGATTATTGCTTGTTTGTTGAGGCACAAAACCCATTATTCCAAGTCCATTTTGATTCAAAGCTGGCATTGCCACACCTGGCACATTAGAGAGTATACTAATTTGCATTTGACACTCTTGCTGCATAACTTTAGCAAACACCAAATTCATAGAGGGGAGAGGATCCATGAGTAGGATTTGCTCTCTAACAGAAGTATATTGGTCATTTAGACCCATAAGGAATTGCATAATCTTTTCCTCTTCAACCATAACCAAAAAAGCATTCATGGCTCCACAAGTACAAGTAGTCAAACACTTATAATTGGACATTTCATCCCAGAGAGTTCTGATTTTAGTGTAATAGCTGGTAACATTCATATCACCTTGCTTTAGAGAAGAAATTTTACTAGAGAGTTGAAAAATTCTAGGTTTATTTTGCTGAGCAAATCTCTTTTGGTAAATCAACCCAAATCTCTCTAGAAGTAGCTCTATAAACTACACTACTTCCAATTTCCTTAGATACAAAATTAAGAAGCCATGAGATGACCATACTGTCACAGCGATTCCAGAGGGAGAAATCTGCAGATCCAACAGCTGGAGAAGGCAACGAACCATCGACAAACACCAATTTGTGTTTCGCCATGAGAGCCACTTTCATGGCCCTAACCCAAGGGTAATAATTCTCTCCTGTCAAAATTTGATTGACAAGAAAATGACCGGGGTTATCTCTGGCCGACAAGAAGTACGGGGAGGTATAATCAATCGTCCCCGGAGCGCTAGGAAGAGTATGAAGCGCCAAGAAATCCGACGACTATATAGATCTCGAAATAAACGAGATGAACAAAAGAGGAGAGGATAAAATGATCAGTAGCCTTGAGAACCACGCTCTGATACCATATTGAAATCTCAATCTAAACAAATGAGATTGAAGATCAAATCAAAGAAAGATGAGGAGAAAGAGGATGAGCAATTGCAGAGAAAAGATCAATTTATTCATACACCAAATGATGCCATCGAAGAGATGATATCAGTGAGTTTGTTACAGAAGAAAAGCAACAACCAATAGCAAATTGATAGGTGTCCAAAAGATTAAGGGAAAAACAAAATTACAAATAATAAAAGGAATGACACTGTTCTTGATCAACGGTTAAGATTAAAAGAAAAATTCTTCAATCCAACGGTAGCTGCTGCTCCATGCTTCATGTCATCAGTTTGGCATGAATTTCATTTTAGTCCATAGCTGCTAGCTAAATTGATGTAAATTCCAATATGGACATATAGTCATCTCATCCAAACCCGATTTGTTGGCATGCCTAAATATATCGTTCATTCCTCAAATTTGTTTATGGTATTTGTGCCCATGCATTTCTTAGTTGTAGGAATATTCTTTGTTGTAACAGAACCCCTGTTTCAGAGCTCTGTTACCATTTTGTTATAACCTGGGTATTCGAGCAAGAACGACGAAAGCGAAAACAAGAACGAGACAGATATTTAACGTGGTTCACTAGCGAATTCGTAACGAACCCGCTAGCTACCTCCACGGCCAGAACCAGATATTTTATTGACAAGAGAACCCGATTACAATGCATGCCGCCGTGGCCGTTGTGGCCACGGCGGCAACCCGAAACACCCACCCGTGACACACACAACACAAACTCTCAAAATCTCACCTACTAACCTGTGTGTTTCTGTGCTCCTGTTACTAAACCAAGTGGCTTTATATAGCCAAAGTTGCTTGGGCACAAAGTCACAAAGCACAACCTCACCATTCAATGGAAACAATTCCATACACCTGCCTTTGACTTTGACCCTTCACCCAAAACATCACCAAAATTACACCACCGCCACAACAAAGTTGGAATCAACTTTGTTTCCAAAAACTGATATTCACTTTGCCTACTTTAATTGCAAATCAAACCCCAACAAATCTCCACCTTGACTTGAATCATCTCAGCAACCCGAAACCTGAACCTGATGCTTCTCTTCTCAAACCCGAACCGGATGCGTCTCTCATAACCTGAAACGAGCACGCCTCTTCAGACAGATGTTTCGCAGCTGTATGCGAAACCCGAATCGCCAAATCGTTGCTCCAACTACCATGTGTTTCTGCAACAAATGCGCCCGATGTGGTTGCACTTACGGAAACAGAAAAAAGTGCTCCACCCAGAACCAGACTCGAATGTATTCACTGAGACAGGACCGAATACATTCCAGATGCGCCCAATTGCGCCAGACAGATGCACCATGACAGAATGCCCAGATGTCATCCAGACCAGATGCACCGATGACGAGCGCCCAAATTGTCATGCCCGATGCGCCCCGTATGCCTCAGATGCGCCAGATGCTCGCCAGAAACAGATCGCGCCAGATGCGAGCTTAGTGCGTGTCATGGTACACGCTGCAAAACCAGATGCACGCCAGAACAAATCGTGCATAATGCGCGCCAGAACCAGAATCAGATGGGCGTGCCAGAAATCTCACGCGCCAGATGCTCCATGCCGTTGCTCCAACTCCAACGAGTTCCTGCAACGCATGAGCCAGAACCATATTCAATTCACACGCTAAATGCTCCACGCCGGGAGCCGGAATGCGCCTGAACGTTAATCGCCAGAACGACAGATGCGCGTAAACCGCCAGATTCGCGCCAGTACCGAATGCGTGCTGGGTTTGCCAGATCCCCTGCACGCCTAATCAGATGCGCGCCAGATTGCTCTGTCAGAAGCCCAAATAGCCCCCCTCCACGTGGCTTCAGATGGTGGGTGTACCTGCTTCTCTCTCACGAACAGATCTATCTTGATCGCCAAACCAGACATCGTTCTTGGCGGAATCTCGAAACCCAAATCCCGATAGCCTGCTCCACCTGAATCGCGAAACCCTAGCTTTAAGTTCCACTGAAACGTGAAACCCTAGCTCTTGGCTCCACCCGGATCTTGGAATCCCGGCTCGAATACCAGTTTGTTAAAACTGGTGATCCCTCTGAACTGGCACTGATACCAGTTTGTTGTATCAGAACCCCTGTTTCAGAGCTCTGTTACCAGTTTGTTATAACCTGGGTATTCGAGCAAGAACGACGAAAGCGAAAACAAGAACGAGACAGATATTTAACGTGGTTCACTAGCGAATTCGTAACGAACCCGCTAGCTACCTCCACGGCCAGAACCAGATATTTTATTGAGAAGAGAACCCGATTACAATGCATGCCGCCGTGGCCGTTGTGGCCACGGCGGCAACCCGAAACACCCACCCTTGACACACACAACACAAACACTCAAAATCTCACGTACTAACCTGTGTGTTGCTGTGCTCCTGTTACTAAACCAAGTGGCTTTATATAGCCAAAGTTGCTTAGGCACAAAGTCACAAAGCACAGCCTCACCATTCAATGGAAACAATTCCATACACCTGCCTTTGACCCTTCACCCAAAACATCACCAAAATTACACCACCGCCACAACAAAGTTGGAATCAACTTTGTTTCCAAAAATTGATATTGACTTTGCCTACTTTGATTGCAAGTCAAACCCCAACATTCTTGAATATGAACCTTCCACCAAAGTCAACTCTCCGAAATGCTTTCGGCTATCCGTTGTTCTGCGCATCATCATTTGCTCGCGTCAGTCCCATGCGAAACCTATATTCTTGCACCTAATGATATGCGCTTTCAGTCCTATTCTGAACTGATTTCTTTAAGGTTGATGCTTAATGCCACAACGCCTGACCACGACTCCTGTGATTATTCATTATTCGAAACGAAATATGAAAAATTTCAGATATTGTCGCTTCTTCCGTCTAATACTGATCAACGAATAAAACAAAACCTAATTGAATGTTCCCAACAAGCCGAACCATGTATGATATTGCGCACTCTTCTACCTAATTAATCATATTTAGGCTCAATTATTAACGATTTTGATCCATGATTGCGATGCTACGATAAGCCATTGGTGCACAACTGTCTTCATCCCTTCTTCTGTCACCTAGCTGACTTTCCGATATTCAATTGCAGAAGCCTAACAACTCCTTTGCCGTCCTCTCTCGGCTACTTATTTGAAAACTAATCGTCGATAAAGATAGCTTTATATATAATTTACAAATGAGTTTTGTATTTTTGATTACTACAATTCTATTTGGTGGACATTATTGGAGCCCTACGTATATTAATCTATCCTGAAATACTCAAGATCAAGCCCTCGGTTAATTATAAAATTTGTATATTTTAGTTAAAACCGAAAGTGACACACTGACAAAGTCTTGAAACCTTAACTACGATTCTGATCTAAACAACATTGTTTCATCTAAGCACACAGCGATGTCGACTTCATATTTCTGGTTGATTCACATATTTCTCCTTCTTTCGGCTTCCTATGGAGGAGATGCTCTATTGCCTTCTGACGGAGACACGGACTTCTCGTGTTCCACAGACTCCCCTAGCTCGTGCCATACATATCTCACGTACCGTGCCAGGCCGCCTTATTTGAACCTCCGAAACGTCTCCAGCTTATTCCAGATCAGCTCCTCGATAATCGCTAAAGCCAGCAATATAGTATCCCAGGATTCTCAACTCGTCCCTGACCAGCTCCTACTGATACCCATCACTTGTACCTGCAATGGAATCCTCTACTTCTCCAATTTCACTTACGACATCGGAAAAGGCGACAACTACTACTTCGTCGCCACTGCCGTCTACCAGAACCTGACAAATTCCGGCGTCGTGCAGGACCAGAACCCGGCGCTGGACCCTGTCAAACTGGAGGTGGGCCAACGAGTTGTCTTCCCTTTGCTGTGTAAGTGCCCTTCGAAACCCCTCGTCGATAAAGGTTTCGATTATCTTGTAACTTATGTTTTGCAACCTCGTGACGACGTGTTGTCTGTCGCGACAACATTCAATTCGTCGGTAAATGACTTCGTCGCTGAAAACAGCTACCGCAACTTCACCGCCGCTCTGTGCCTGCCCGTGTTGGTCCCCGTGCCTAAGCTACCCGTCTTGTCTCAGCCGAAACTCGCGCCTAGACATCATAAGTCTAAAGTGACGCTCGCGATAATTCTATCCATATCTGGAGCTTCTTTACTCATTGTCGCCGGCTTGTTGGTTCATTTCCTTATTACGACAAAGAAGAAAAGGAGCAACGGATCTCACTTGGAAACGTCTGATCTCATCGGTGAAAATAAGATGTCACGAGAGGTAAGTTTTGACCCGCCGAAGCTACTCCCCGGGGTTTCGGGTTACCTAGGGAAGCCTATTGTGTACGACAAAAGCGTCATCTTAGAGGCGATCTGCGAACGGTACAGGATCGGTGGGTCGTCGGTATACAAAGCGACGATCGGCGACCAAATGTTCGCGATCAAGAAAACAAAGGACGACACGGAGGAGCTCAAGATGCTACAAAAAGTGAACCATGCCAACTTGGTGAAACTAGTCGGTGTCTCATCGGACCACGACGGGAGCTGCTTCTTGGTCTACGAGTACGCCAAGAACGGATCGTTAGACAAGTGGCTATACAAGAAGCCGATGTCTTCGGGATTTCTGACCTGGACTCAGAGGCTCAACATAGCGCTAGACGTGGCGAACGGCTTGCACTACATGCATGAACACACGCAGCCAAGTATGGTTCACAGGGACATCAGGACGACGAATATCCTCCTCAGCGCGACTTTCAAGGCAAAGATATCGAATTTCTCGTTGTCCAGGCCCGCGACGGGCTCCGCAGCGGCTAAAATCGATGTTTTTGGGTTTGGGATCGTGTTGCTGGAGCTGCTCTCGGGGAGGAAGGCGATGGAGACGCGTGAGGATGGGGAGATGGTGATGTCGTGGAAGGAAATAAGATTGGTTCTTGAAGACGAAGAGAGAAGAGAGGAAAGGTTGAGGAGATGGATGGATCCGAGTTTAGAAAGCTTTTATCCGATCGATGGGGCGATGAGCTTGGTGTGTTTAGCGAGGGCGTGCACGAATGAGAAGTATTCGGAGAGGCCTAGGATGGCGGAAGTGGTGTTTAACTTGTCGGTTCTTGCTCAGTCGTCGCAGGAGATGTACGAGAGGTCTTGGTCCGGGGTCGAAGTGGAGGAAAATATCGGAATTAGTAACCCTGTCGTGGCGCGTTGATTGAAAAACATGTAAAAATTAGTGGCTTTTGTGAATTTCTTTGCTTCATGTTCGCTAGAAAAGTGGCCACATTTTCTTGAAGAATGTAAATAAGTAGGATGCTGCAAAGTGTAATCACACATTTCGCTGCCAGGGAGGGAAAATCTTCTAATTTCTGTAAATGAAACTGAGGTGGATTTCGGTAGTTCTATTTCCAGATTCCACAAACAAAACCAAAGCCAGTATACTAAATGGTACAGTTTCATGCCAACAGAGTGTTGTAGTATAGTGGTAAGTATTCCCGTGACCCGGGTTTCATCTACGGCAATGGCGTTCTTTTTATTTTTTTTAGAATCATTGTTTTCCCTGTAGGTGCTCTGATTTATGTCTAACTTGGACTACTGTATTCAGTTCCTGTTGTTGCATCACTAAAAGTTATCCAACTTGTTCATAGTTTTTGTAATCTTGAAACTGTGTTCAATAAGAATTTCAAAACAAAAAAAAACAAACAAAAAAAAGGCCTGTGTTCAATAACAAACTATCTTTAAACTAAGTTTTATAATAAACTTCCACTGTTCCTCTGATTGCTCTGTTAAACATAGATTTAATTTCAACTTGTTGTCTTCCAAAAAAATATATTATCAACTTGCTGTTCTCCACAACCTATGGTTTGTTCTTTTTCTTATTTGATGATGTGAATCTGGTCTTGACTTGATCAACAGTATCAATAACCAGATCCCACCCCGGAAGAATGCTGCTGATGGAAATCTGATGCAGGGGGAATTCTGAAGATATATCTGCAAGTGTCAGAAAAGCTGTTTCGGGTTTAACGCAGAATCAGGGGCAGAATTGAAGGTTGCCTGAATTGGACAAAGTCATACATTATTTTGAGTGGAGACGATGTTCTAAAACGAACCCGTGACATGTCACGGGCACCACCCCAGTTTGGCAAAAATCGACCGTTTAAGGCTCAAAATCCGCAGTTTTCTATTTTTAGTATATTTATTTATTAATTAGGATTTTGATTTGAACCCAATTCGGGTGGATATTTTCAGCTGAGAATTATTTTGGTTAGAAATATTATTTAGCATTGATTTTATGATTTTTTCCATATTTAAAATAATTAGGATTTTCAGCGATTTAAGTCCAGCTTGTGGACTGATTTTCATATGCTATGAATTATTGAAGTTTTTTTTCCAAAGCTTAGAGACGAAATCTCTCGGTTTATGGATTTCTTTTCGTTGCTTCTTGCTGCTCGCCACACACCTTGATTAAATTCGGCGTCAGTTGGTATCAGAGTTCAGAGCTCCATGGGAAAAAGATCGTCATAACAATGGTACGTAGACGTCCTGGCGGCTGTGGGCAGGTTTCGGCTGAGGAAGCCCCCCAAAGGGAACGTTACGTCCAAGACGTTAGGATGATAAATGATCTACAGAGGCAACAACGTGATCCACAGAGGCAGATTGCGGTGTTAACCCAGCGCCTGGCACTGCGGGATCTGCAGAAACAAGTTGCAAAGCTAACCCGACGCTTGGCGGCATGAGATTCCAAGGTTCGCAAGACTTTTGATCATGACTCGAAGCCCGCGTTCGAGATCCTAAAGAGCCGCGATCCCTGCGGTCAAATCGAGCGTTATGGAGGATCGAGTTTCACGGTAGATGTGCAGAATTATTCGGGTAAGTTAGATGTTGAACCTGTTTCAGATGATGCTATCTTTTATGAGAATGTTTCGCCTTCATGTGATTCTGAGGTGGATTGGACAAAGCTTCTAATTTATGACGATTATGAAGACGAAGATGAAGTATTGATTGTAGAGGAATACGAGGTCCATTCCGATGTCTCTGTTCAAGTAGAAGTAATTTCAGATTCCTCTCCTTTATGTTTTCCAATCGAGAATTATTATTGAAGATGATGTTGAAGACATGGGAATTGAATAAGAAGAGTTCATGATTGTTCCGTTTAAGTTATCGTCTCTTTATTGTGATCCATTTATGATGGATTCATTCAATCAAGATCCTAAATTGAACTCGAGAACGAGTTCTTTTCAAGAGGGGGTGACTGATGCAGGAGGAATTTTGAAGATATATCTGCAAGTGTCAGAAAAACTGTTTCGGGTCAAACGTAAAATCAGGGGCAGAATTGAAGGTTGCCGGAATTGGACAAAGTCATACATTATTTTGAGTGGAAACGGTGTTCTAAAACGAACCCGTGTATAAGGCTCGAAATCTGCAGTTTTCTATTTTTAGTATAGTTATTTATTAATTAGGATTTTGAGTTGAACCCAATTCGGGTGGTTATTTTCAGCTGAGTATTTGTTTTGGTTAGAAATATCATTTAGCATTGATTTTAGTATTTTTTCTATATTTAGAATAATTAGGATTTTTAGCTATTTAAGTTCGGCTTGTGGACTGATTTTCATATGCTATGAATTATTGAAGTTTTTTTTTCCAATCGAATTCTCTCGGTTTATGCCTTTCTTTTCGTTGCTTCTTGCTGCTCGCCACACGCCTTGATTAAATTCGGCGTCAACATCTCCATCTTCCTCTACCTCCTCCATTGTGTTTTTGCATTCTTGATCTATTTTTCTCTAATCAAACCCCAAACATCTTCAACCTCTACAATGCTCCCACCAGTTACTACTGGTTGGCCTTTGGCTAGTGTAACCCTGCAGTATTTCTCCATTGAGGCAGGACCAACCCTAGAGTATTTGTTCAATCGATTTCGGCGATCCGACATCGTTTACGGTGACAAATTACAGTTTTATCGTTTTGCACCCTCGTTGTTCAGAATATATACAAAAACCACCCCTGTTAGTTGGAAAAATGCCATCCTTCTGTTAGTGTCATTCATTAGTAATTGGCTAACGAGATACTATGTATAAGAAGATCTTGCTTTGGGATAGTTGCATATTGTGAATTTACTACTTGTTTTCTTATTTTAGAAATTGGATTTATGCTTTGTTCAAGCGTTAAAAATTGGTATACTATTTTTTTTTTCGAAATTCGAAGAAGTTTCTATAGAACTGCTTTCAGAGCTGTAATTGTACGTACCTGTAAAGAACTCAAACGTGACAACGGTATGATAATACGATATGATGACAATGCTGCAGTTGTGATTGATCAAGAAGGAAATCCAAAAGGAACTCGTATTTTTAGTGCGATTGCCCGGGAATCGAGACAGTTAAATTTTACTAAGGGAAGTGCAATATGACTTTTTTATGACCATTATGCCCCGATTTGTGTTTTTGTGTTTATTTTGTTCATGTTTTTGGTGTACTTGATCACCATTCTTGGTGTTCTTGAACACCACCTTTACCGCCACCACCACTAGATCCCCACCAGCAACAGAACCACCACCACCACCACCACCACCCCATAACCAACACCACTGCCACCTCCACCTACATTACCAATTTCCACCAATATCACCACAATCACCTCACATGCTCCTATCACCACCATAACAAACCCAAACCTAACTTCACTCCCAACCAAAACACCACCATTTCTCCTCCACAGTACACCAAGCTCTTCCCTCCAATTCATCTAAGCCCTAGTACTACCAACACCACGTCTATGCACATCACATTACCCAATTAACCCAAGCTACAACCTAGTGCCTTAACCAACAGACCACCATAACCATTTACCACCTTTATTGATTTCCCCTACACCACCACCAACCTCCATGGCCTACAACTAAATACCGGATTAAGACAAACCTGCTATCACCCCCATTACACCACATATCTGCCATTGACACTACGAATCTTCCAGCTCCTTTGTCACCACTCAGCACCATTAACAAACACTAACACCAGACCACCTATACCACCTGAAACCCAATCAACAAACACTCTGCACACCTTCACAAACTCCACAGCCCATCACACCACCTGACTTCATCCATTAAACTCAACAACCATCTCCCTGCTACAAACACTTCAACCAATACCATTTCCAAACCAATACACAAAACTAATTCACCCATAAACCCACCTGGAACAAGATCAGAACGCGTATAATACCAGCTAACGCCTACTTACCCAAAAAAATTCAGCAACAAGGGACGATAATGGCAGTTCAGCAGCAGAAAATGGTGGGGAAGAGAACAAGAAAAGGAAAACCCAGATGAATTTGAAGCCTTCTGAGCCGAACCCTGGTGATATGAAGCCCATAATTATTGAAGCCTTCTAATTCCTCGACAACTACAGAGGAATCACGAAGAGGGTCAGTTCAAACAATGCAGAGTGGGGTCAAGTTTTTGCCTTTTCAAAGGGCTAAAAAAGAAACTACCATCCAGAAAAAATCAACTAAGCTGTGGTCCGCTTCGGATCTCTCCAGCAAATCGTCCGCAGGAGAAAGCTTCCTTGCTTCATATCTGTCGATTTGAGAGAGAGAGAGATAGAGTGAGAGGAGCAGAGAGAGGGACAGCGATGGAGGTGGAGGTGGGTTGGTGGTCGTGGGTTCAGGTGGGTGCACGTGAAGAAGAAGAAGAAGAAGAAGAAGAAGAAGAATAATAAGAAGAAGAAGAAGAAGAAGAAGAAGAAGAAGAAGAAGAAGAAGAAGAAGAAGAAGAAGAAGAAGAAGAAGAAGAAGAAGAAGAAGAAGAAGAAGAAGAAGAAGAAGAAGAAGAAGAAGAAGAAGAAGAAGAAGAAGAAGGGTTGAGAGGAGAATCCGACAAAGTTGTGGTCTGATTCGATTCCCAGGGAAGGAGGAGGCGGTGGAGAGGTAAAGGAGGAAGAGAAAGAAGAGAAGAAAAGCTAGGGTTATAAATGGGAGGTGAAGGAGAAGCAGTGGGTATAGTGGTGTAATTTATTTGAATCTCAAGGGTAACTTTGTCTTTCCAGCCATTTGTTAGATCCGTTAGTTAGCGGGGGTGGTTTTTGTATATCCCCAAACAACATGAATTTTTTTTGTATATATTCCAAACAACGAAGGTGCAAATTGTTCTTTACCCTATTATTTTTGGTAAGCCTTTATTTCACAATAGCTCCAAATTAAGAATTCCTTCTGGGATTCGGTAAATTAGGGTTGTCTTATAATCTTGTCCATAGTAAGATTTACTACTTTGAGACGTTTTCATTTTTTACTAGTTGTTACAGTAACTAGAGTTTTCTACTATTTAAACAGCGTGTAACCTATGGTTAAAGACAATTTTCTCTTATGAATTATTATTTGACTTTCTCAGATTTTGAGTATTATTTTATATCCATATAAGAACATCTCTAGGCATTCTTTCTGCTTCTAGTTTGAATCATCCAAGCTCAAGAATGGATTACGAGAAAGATGACTCGTTGATAGGATCGCCAAATACTCCTCCAAGGTATTCTGGACTTCGCTATTGGGAGAGCTGAAGGTCATGTTGTGTGGTGAAGAAGGGAACAAATTATTGTTCTCCAATGAGGCCAAGAAGCTCCAAGTTTGGTCCCCAAGTACAATCTTCAAAATCTTCCCCAAATAAGGCGATGAATCGATCGATGAATCCCTCAACAAAACTTGCAAATAGCTCCAACCTTTCCTCAAGATGGACCCCCTCCGCGTGTACGTGACTGTAATTCATTCAATAATTAAACAACACCTAAAAGATGAATGGAAAGGGGAATCATATTTTCGAGTTTAGGATGTTAATTCGAAGTATACAATCACTATGGCGTGTCAGTTTCTCTTGAGCTTAAGGACAAGGTAAAAGTTGAAAATTTAGGCAAGAAAATCAAGGATGTGGTGGAGAGCTTCAAGGGGTGATAAAGAGCAGAAAAACCATCTTCTGGAGAAGACTGCGATGGGGAAACACGATTTGTTAGATGAAATGCTTCTACTTAGTAATGAGAATGGGGATGAACTCATGTCTGAAGTTGACATTACTAGTGTAATAGTGGGGTTGCTGCACGTTGGTACTCATACTCTCTACTCGACAGTTACCTTCATTATGAAGTACCTGGTTGAGTCTTCTGATGTCTAGCATGAGATTCTAAGAGGTGAGTAACACATGAAAGGGGTGGGATAGAAAATTCATAGACTACACACGAGTACGAGTGTGTACGCTAAATTTTTATCAATTCGTAAGACTAAAATTGTAGAGCCAACTAGGAAAGTCCTTATTTAGCATTATAATAGAATGGATAATAAACAAATCTATAAGATCTAAACTATTCTTTTATCAAGTACTACTTAAAGATATATCAGATGAAGTAATATAATTGTAGAGTAATCTCGCAAGATATTAGCAGTTATATGAAAGCACAACAACATGGTGCACAAGATTTTTATCGTGGGGAAAAACCCCACCTGCTAGCATTAACTAGTGCTAGACAACTATATTGCACGCAACTTCTGATACAAGATAGATAACAAGCTATCCGTCAAATGAGAAACTCACCACACTAAATTTTTCCTACATAGTTTATGCCATTTGTTGTGCAGCACCCCGCGTCCTGACAATACAAGTCTCGCTTGAATCTAGATGGAACAACACACAAACTCCTCGAGCTGGTGTCCTAAGATACACGGTGAACCTCGGTCATGCATGTACTCTAGGAAATTTTCCTCCGCTAGTTCGTCAAGTAAACAACTCTCTAACACCGTTAGTTCGTGAGTGAAAAACTTTGTCAGATAGATAAGAATAACACAATGAACATGTATTGGGTAGGATATTATGGACAAATCTAAATGAATCCTAGACCTAACATGTATACAAACAAAACCCTAGACAATGTTATGGTTGACTCTACATGTCCCAACTAGGGAGAAACAACTTCAGATATGACATATTCAATATGTAGCAGTTCAGAATAACAAATCTAAAAAAATATAGACTCTAGGAAAACTACGAGAGAGAAATCCTAGTGTTCAGAATAATTGAGATGTCTATAAAGAATAGACAGTCTGAAACAGTGTTCTGATGCAAAACCAAAAAAGAGTAAGATCAAAGAGATTGTTTTAGTCAATCTAAACAAACAATGTATTCTACACTCATGTAGACTGAGAGAAGACTTGTTCTAGATAAATACAAGAAAATTGATCCTGAGACTAAATTCGGAAAAAGAAAAGACGAACCTGGATTGATTCAAAAATAAGCAACAATTTCATAACCTGAATAAACAAATTCTCTTTGTAGTCAGTACCTCGTTTAGATAAAAAACCAATGAAACAAATAGCACTGGTGTAATAGTTCGGAATCAGCTCGGACACTCATGAGAAATAATCATTTCTAGAGATTTATGTTTGGATGACGAGAGAAACTCGCAATTGCGCAATTATGGCACTAGGAAAACTTTGTATATGTTCAATAGCCTATAAGTCACACATAAAAGTAGAGTAGCAGCTATGCTGCTTATGGATAGGCATGCATCGTTGTCCATAGGATTGGCTTTAGTAGAGAAGAAAAGTTTCAAAAACCATTTTTAAAAAAACCATGATAACGCCCAAATAGGGGTTATCTTGTAGCCCGATTTGACGTACTTTGTGCCGGAAAGTCATGTTTTAGCAAGAGCTCAGCCTCGGAAAGCCTCGATTTCAGGAACGAGACGGTTATTTGCTCTTCATAAATTTCTGTATTTTCCGTACTTTTATTGGATATGATCGCGGGTGTGTTCGTGTTGACTATGCAGGAACAGGGTTCGGGAATGCAGCAGGGTCTATGCGCGAATGCAGCAGGAGGAAAAAGAGGCATGAAGCAGAGAAGCTTGCTGTGTGCATATTTTACGCACACATCTGCGTATTTTATGCACACAACAAGGGAGAGGGGCATGTTTGGCAGCTTTTCAGCCACTGACTGCGTATTTTATGCACACTCCCGCGTATTATACGCAGATAGGGAAGAATTATACGCACAAAGGATGAGAAAATGCACAGGATTTCGTACTGTGTGCGTATTTTACGCACACAGCAAGGAAATACGCAGAAATCAGCACATGCCAGGCTACTGTATGCGTATTATACGCACACTTCTGCGTATTTTACGCAGACATCACAAATTTTGAGGCGGTTTCGGTCATTGGCAGTTTCGTAAGTAAAGGCAAGTTCCATAAACGTCTTCAGCACTATATAAAGACTCGTCCAGACTCGTTTTGAACACACAACGCATCCAATGAGAAGTCCGAGCATCCCCGGAGAGCACGGAAGCGCGAATCCAGATCCGAAGACTTAGTTTGATTTTATTCTATCTCTTAATTTCAGAAAATTTGTTAGTTAATTATGTCGTTTAGTAGCTAAACCTTTTACCTAGGTTCTCGGTGAACCTAGGGATTCGTTTTCAGACATTGTTCTGCAGTTTGATTATGGATTCATGATTACATTATCTTAATTCAGCAGTATTATCAGTTATTCTGTCTTTGATTATATTCGTTTATGCATGATCGGAGTTGCGAACCAGAATTGCCATAGTCCCGAGCTTGTAGGTGAAAACGTCAGGTAAGGGTTAGGAAGAAAAGACAGGATTTAGTACGTTACCCTGATAGACCAACCATAGAAAGGGAGATAGGGCTAGCCAAAACGTATATACCAACTGTTAGAGAATCTGACCCGGGCCATCAGGACTAGTTAGAAACTCTAGCAGACTAAGAAAGAGACTGCAGACTTAGGCAGCTTAACAGGAACCCGTAAGTCTGCAGGATCATGATAACGTGTGGAATCTGAAAGGTTACTGCACAACCAGTACGTGGCACGGGTAACTAAAACTGCTGAGTGTTTTCATATCAAACGAAGAACATAAAGCTGAAGAAACCCTAAAGGATCCTGGGACCTAGATCTTAAACCCTAGATTTTACAACTTCTAGAATTTCAGAAAAACGTCACAAAAAAAATTACATTTTAATTATTTACTTTCAGTACGTAGCTAGTAATCACACTCTCGAACTACTCGTCCGTTTACACTCTGTAATTTAAATCTGATTACTCGAAAACGCAAAATAGTCCTCGTGGGAACGATTACCCGAGTTGAAATACACCCGGCATTACTCGATTCGTATACCTGCGAATAGCAAGTTAGTTTGCTCATCAAGTTTTTGGCGTCGTTGCCGGGGACTATTTAGGGTTAATTTAGTTATCAGAATTAGTTTTCTGAGTTTTTATTTTTCAGTTTCGTTACTTTTCTTTCATCTCACTGCTTTTTGAATCTGTATTTTTCAGGACTGTTTAGTTGATGCTCAGATTGCCTCGCGATTTGGTACCACCACTCGACAATCCAGAGAAGCTTTACACCGAGCAGAACCGCAGAAACCTAGAAAGCAGAATGGCAAACAACCAAGGAGACTGTCCTGAATACCCAGCAACCGGCCGAGAGTAACCTGAGACATGTACCCCAGCCCAAATGGCTCGGTACATCGAAGAGCTTATCACGGCAGACTTTGCGGCCCGTAACAACCAGAGGACAAATAACCGATCTGGGAAAGCGTTGGTGGAGAATTTCGAAGTCCCCACGGGGGGGGGGGGGCATGAACGAGCTATTGTGGCGCCCAAGATCACCGCAGAACACTTTGACATAAAAACCCTCCACCATCCAGACTGTGCAGAACCTCTACCCGTTTTATGGAAATGTCGACGAAGACCCGAACGACTTTATCGGGAAGTTCGAGGATTACTGCAACAAGGTCTGGTACAAGGGAGTAGACGCAGAGGCACTTATGCTAATTCTGTTCTCATATTGCCTATACGGAGTAGCCAAAGACTGGCTCGAATCCCGACCATTCAGATCCATCACTACATGGGAAGGGTGCGTCACGGATTTTCTGGCAAAATGTTACCCCGCTTCCCGGGTCATTCAGCTGCAAAGCGAGATTCTGTCATTCAAGCAGAAGATGGGGGAAACGATGGTGGACGCATGGGACATATAGATGAGATTGGTGAAAAGATGCCCGAACCATAGTTTTGGAGACGCGAAGATCCTGCAAGTATTCTACCATGCCCTAGACAGGGAGAGTGCTGACAGGATTGACAGAGAAGCCGGGGGAAACTTCCTGTACCATGTGGACAAAGGTTTTGCATACGACCTGATGAAGCAGTTAGCCAAGCAGGACACTCGACTGTTTGTCGATCGCAGAATGACGGCTAGAGTCGAGCCAGCGGAAGACGACCGGATAGATAATCTGGCCAAGATCGTTCAAGACTTGGTTAAGAAAGTCTACTCAGACAAGAAGTCTGTTTCAGCAGTACGAGAACCTGATTCGGACGCAGCCATTGAGGAGCTCAGAATCGAAGATAACAATTATGTACAGAAGCAGTGGGACCCGAGCCGGTTGATAACTCTATATTAGAGTTTTATTTCTTCTACGTTTGTGTACCGTTTTGTGTAGTTTCCGGGTTGAATATATTAGAAATACACTATGAACTTGAGGAAATTGGATAAGTTTAGCTTTGAGTGATAAATTATTAATCCGGGCGTTTTTCACATTATTTACATTTATTTTGTCACTTTTGATCGCACGGGGTGTTTTCGTGTTGTGTTGGACAGGAAACGGAGCTCATGGATCAAGAGGAGGAGGAAAACGAACTTCGGAACATATGCGGAAGCTTGGGAGAGAAAGAAATTGGAAGAAAAGAGGACAAAGATGGAAAAAGGGGGTCAAAGTGTCATTTTATAAAGTTTGAAGTGTAGGATCAAAAGTTGATCCTAGGATCAAAGCAGATCGCACGATCAACTTTCGTGATCGTACGATCTGCTAGGGGAGAACTCACTGACTTATAGGATCAAGTAGCAGATCGTACGACCAAGTAGCAGATCGCACGATCAGCAAAAGCAGATCGTACGATCTGCTAGCAGACCCAGCAACGCACGGGGAAAGGCCAAGTTTTTAGGGTTATTAATTAATATGTTTTTGATTATTAATTAATGCACCCTAATTGAAGATTAAAGAGGGAGATAAAACAAAAGAAAAGGAGCAACGTGAGAGAGGAGCAACGTGAAGAAGAGACGGACGCAAGGAGAAGAGAAGGAGGACTCCTCCTCCATTGAAGCTCTAAGTTGATTTCTTCTTCTTCTCTTTCAATCTTTCCATGGAGAAACTAGTAAGTCTTGTTTGGTTTATTAGTATTAGCTAGACGTTTTGCTAGGCATCTCTTTGAGAGCCTAGGGTTTATGTAAACGATGATATTTTTCCGGATTTGATCTTTGCTTCATGATTTCTTGATTTCTTCTTTTGAATCAATTCTAGTTTCTTGTTTATGTTAGTAATCCTAATTGAGTTACACGATTGGGAGATAAACTAGGGTTCAAGAACTAGGGTTTGTTCAATAGTTGATTCATGCTTAAAGTTAGCAATATTTTAATTCAATTGTTCATAATCTATGCTTAATTCTTAATGGGGATGGAGTAATTAACCGGAACCATTAGTTGGCTAGTGAAGTGCACGACGGTGACTTTAAATAGCTAGGATGAGATATGAGCATCAATCCCGTATCACTGAGACTGAGAAGAGACGTGTTAGGATTGGCTAGTGTGGGTAGATTCGGTAGGTGAAATTCGACGGTTTCGTGCAACGGTGGACCGACAGGACCCGTTTTCGTGCATGTCGTTAGCCTACTAGAACGGACCGGTAGACACAAGAGACCGATAGGAGATTGTAGTGTACCGTGAAGTAGAATGACTTGAGACCGATAGGAGATAGTCAGCGCTGTTACCCGGCTTAGTTAGAATAGAGTTAACGTGTTGCTCAGATAATCCGGAAATCGTTTACAACCCTAGGTGATCTAGAGATTGCCTAGTTTCTCCAAACTTATATCTTAAATATAAAAAAAAATACAAAAATATTAGATTAGTTTTTATTTCAATTTCTAAAATCAATCAAATCTTTCCTCCTGCACCGTACTCTAAATTAAATAACTAATTAAATAATCTCAAGCCTGTCCTCGTGGGATCGATAACTCGGGGTTGAAACACCACCCCTATATTACTTGACCGTGCACTTGCGCATACGCGTTAAGAATCCGCGTCACCGGTACAGACCGGGTACGAGAGATCATCCCGGGTTCTGGTGTGGAAACCCAAATTCTGCAGTTTATGCACCGGGATTCCAGCACAGGCCACCGGCTCAGCAGGTCGCACCGACACAGCATGTTCAGCCAGGCCCATCTGCACAGCAGTACGATGCCCAGATGAACAAAATCGAGTCCATGTTTCAGACCATGGAGTCCCGGTTTGCGCATATGGACGCCCTGACAGCCGACGTACAGACGACCAAAACGTCACTGCGCGCTTTGGAAGTACAAGTTGGACAGTTAGCACATCAGCTAACGGAGAGACAGCCAGGAAACTTTCCCTCGAATATAGTAAATAATCCACGTTCTCAGATCAATTCCATCACCAATCGGAATTGATTAGCACTACAGGATCCACAATATCCTAGCCACGCTCGTGCAAAAAAATCAAAAGAAGTTGAACGCAAACTATCTGGACAGGATAACAACTCAGTCGACCGCCCCCAGCCGAAGGGCTCGGTTGAGAAGGATGCAGTGCAGAACGAGACGGATGCAGAAGTGATACCTGTCTCCAAGGAGGTGCCGTACCCCTTGAGGACACGAAAGAGGGATGATAGCACAGACTACGCCAGGTTTCTCAAGATGTTCAAGCAGCTACAGATCAACATACCCTTTGCTGAGGCTTTGGAAAAGATGCCCACTTACGCCAAATTCCTCAAGGATATTCTGTATGGGAGGAGGCGAATAAGCGATTTCGAGACTATAAACCTGAAGGTAGAAGTGAGCAACTGTGTGAAGAATGGGCTACCGATGAAGAAGAAGGATCCTAGCAGTTTTGTGATACCGGTCACCCTAGGTAATGCTTACACAGGAAAGGCTCTGTGTGACCTAGGGGCCAGCATCAACCTGATGTCGTTAACAATTTTCAAGAGTTTGAAAGTCAGTGAACCCTGGCCCACCAGAATTATGATGCAGATGGCAGACAGGTCCGTAAAACATGCATACGGAGTTATTGAGGATATTTTGGTGAAAGTCTGAGAGTTGATTTTTTCGGCAGATTTAGTGATCTTGGACATGGAGGCAGGGGAGGTACCGCTCATACTGGGAAAGCCGTTTTTGGCCACTGGATAAGCTATGATAAATTGCAAGAGCGGAGAACTGACCCTGCAGATTAACGAGGACAAGGTTAAATTTAACGTTTTCAAAAATCTGCAACTGCCAAATTATTATGAGCATGAATTCGCTATAGACGTGGTTGACGAAGGCTGGGAAAACGAGGAGATGGGTCAGCTATGGGAAGATATTGATAGCATGTACGGAGAAGAAAAGTAGATGACTCGGTGCGAGCAAGCCATGAGAGCCGAAGACTGGACCACTTTGCACCGGGACGAAGATGGTGGGCAGAAGATGATCTTGCTTCCGTCACTCAAGGAGCCACCCGCACTCGAGCTCAAACCGCTCCCGAACCATCTCAGGTATGCGTACATTGGTAATAATAGTACTCTGCCCGTAATTGTTTCTTCTTTATTATCTCAGGAACAGGAGGAGAAACTGCTGGAATTATTGCGAGAGCACAAGGAAGGAATCGCCTGGAAAATTGCGGATATTAAGGTGATCAGCCCCTCCTATTGCATGCTCAATATCAGGATAGAAGAAGGCAAGAAACTGGTGATTTAGTCCTAGCGGAGACTGAATCCGAACATGAAGGATGTTGTGCGCAAAGAGGTCATGAAGTGGCTAGAGGCAGGAATCATATACCCCATATCAGACAGCACTTGGATCAGCCCGGTCCAGTGCGTGCCCAAAAAGGAGGTATTGCGGTGGTGCAGAATGAGGACCAGGAACAGATTGCGCAGCGCACCGTTACAGGCTGGCGGATCTGTATGGACTATCGAAGGCTAAACGATGCAACTTTAAAGGATCACATCCCGCTACCGTTCATGGACCAGATGTTAGAGAGGCTAGCACATCACGCCTATTATTGTTTTCTGGACGCGTAGTCCGGGTACAACCAGATTTGCATAGCCTCGGAAGATCAGAAGAAGACAACGATTACATGCCCATACGGTACGTTTGC
Organism: Linanthus parryae; assembly: GCA_023055425.1. Lineage (NCBI taxonomy): Eukaryota > Viridiplantae > Streptophyta > Magnoliopsida > Ericales > Polemoniaceae > Linanthus > Linanthus parryae. Next base: position 46,287,781 of record JALGPY010000007.1, on the reverse strand, counting down.
TTTCCGGCGCATGTCGTTCGGGTTGTGTAATGCTCCAGCTACGTTCCAGAGATGCATGATGGCGATATTCTCCGACATGATCGAAAAAAATCAGGAGGTCTTTATGGACGATTTTTACTGTTCGGGGACAGTTTTGACGACTGCCTGCACCATCTTGGCCAGGTTCTAATCCGATGCAAGAAAGCGAACTTAGTACCGAACTTGTAAAAGTGTCACTTTATGGTCACCGAAGGGATAGTGCTGGTTCACAAAATTTCCAGCAAAGGACTCGAGGTGGACAGGGCCAAGATCGAGGTGATAAAACAGCTTCCGTACCCAACAACCGTAAAAGCGATCAAGAGTTTTATGTGGCATGCAGGATTTTACCGGAGGTTCATCAAAGACCTTTCCAACATCACAAAGCCACTCTGCGCTTTGCGGAAAAGATGTGCCCTTTGACTTTGGTGCAGCGTGTCAGCAAGCCTTTGGCCATTTGAAGGAGAAGCTAACCACAGCCCCGGTCATCACTATACCGGACTGGTCACTTCCGTTTGAGCTGATGTGTGACGCCAACGACTATGCAGTCGGTGCAGTTTTGGGGAAGTGGAAGGACAAGGTCTGCCATGTGATATATTATGCAAGTCGGGTGCTCGACGATGCCCAGGTCAACTATGGCACTACAGAGAAGGAACTGCTTGCTGTGGTGTATGCTCCGGACAAATTCAGGCCGTACTTGGTGGGGTTAAAAGTGATCGTTTTTACCGACCATAGTGCCCTGAAATATCTGCTGGACAAGAAGGACGCAAAATCGAGGTTACTGAGGTGGGTTTTATTGATGCAGGAATTTGATGTGGAAATCCGGGACACGAAGGGAGTTGAGAACGTAGTTTCGGACCACCTGTCCAGGCTTGAGAATGCTAAGGTGGACCCGGTACCGATCAAAGAAAATTTTCCAGACGAGCACATCATGTCATTCAAACTGGGGACACCATGGTACTATGGTATAGCCAACTATCTGGTGAGTGGTACACTTCCCGAGGACCTAACCCCGTCACAGCGGAAACGGTTCATTTATGAGAGCCGGCAGTATTTATGGGACAACCCGTATCTGTTCAATCAGGGAGCCGACAATATCCTGAGAAGGTGAGTTCCGACTCACGAGGCCTGGAACGTGATTAAACACTGCCACTCGGCTCAGTGTGGGGGTCACTTCGAAGGGACCCGCACGGCACACAAGGTACTACAGTCAGGTTTCTTTTGGCAAACACTTTTCAAAGGCTGTCATGATTTTGTATAGGGATGTGATATGAAAGTTTTTAATGTATACTAAATACAGGAACAAAATACTCCAGAAGGGGGAGGGGGGTTGAATAGAGTATCGAAACTTTTTGCTAAAACACAAGATTTAACTAAATGAACAAGCGAAAGACTCTCAAGGCCTTGAGATTTTGCAAAACTAGTCTGAAACTTTCTAAGCAAAACAGAGAGCTTCAAGGCCTTGAACTATCAACAGTTCTAAACAATTTATGAACCCTAGTTTGATTTGAGTTGCTAACAGAAGGAAATAGCAAAACTGTAAAGTAAAGAACACAAGGCAATTTACAGAGTTCAGTCCCAAAGGACCTAATCTCTGGCTGAGGGATCTAATCCCACCAGGATTGGGAAAAGACTTCTTATTACTCACACAGAGACAGCCCTAGATCTCCAAGCCTAAGTGAACTCCCTTACACCTATACAACTTGTGGTTCCAAACCTATCTAGTATCAGCTACTAACTGTTGAGCTAACAAGAACCTCTTGTTGTTCACTTGAACAACCAACCACTAGGTTTTGTGAGGTTTAAGATATACAAAAGATAAGAAGATTAAAATACAGTAGAAGAACACATTAGAAGAATAAGCTTGTGAAGGTCTGGATGTGTTCTTCAGGAAAAATGGAATGATTGATCTTCTGAAAGTAGTGATTGAAGCCTGAATGTGTGAGGGATTGATTGTCTGGTCTTCCACGAATGTATCACACCTCTCTCTCAGTTTTCTAAAAGCTTCTCTGTCTTTCGAATTTCAAACCAGTCTTTTATCCACTCTCAGCAACTGAATGAGACATTTTAGGATCTCAGTTCCTACAAATCATCATCCTTTCTAACTGCAATTCAAAACACCTTTGAGTAGATATCCGTTGGAGTTTGTTGAGATTGCATTGCACGTTTGAAAAACCTGCAACTACATTAAACACGGCAACAAACAAAATCCAGAAATATATCAGCACTAAGTCTGTTTGGACTTTCAGTTTCTGAATAAATATGGGGTCAGATAAATAAAACAATAACCTGACTAACTTCTGAAACATATTGCTCATAATAAACTAGTTTAAGACTTGTAAAAGTCATTAAAAACCATCATAACAAAGATAAAATCCTGCAAAAGAGCATCAAGTTAATTTTATAAAACTTTCAGCAGCTTAAGGCACATCTCAAGGCCTTGGAGCTCTGAACATGCTTCATAGTCTTTCAATATTAAGACCAGAAACCTTTGATTCACTCTGATTAGGATATCTGCAATTGTGTTAGATATATAAAGAATGTATAACAAGGATATTTGCAGCAAATCTCTGATCTTAAGTATCAGATATAACACCTGCATCACAAGATTATTAGATCACACTGTATAATAAAACTACTATCAAAGCTTTGAAGCTCTGATTAGTATCTCAAGGCCTTGGAGCCTTAGAAATACTTTGTCTTTTTCTTTCATCACTCTAAGCACTTACTTCTCAAAACACACTTAGAAGACTTTGAGTCAACAATCTCCCCCTTGATGAAAGACAAAACCCATAATCTTGTGTAAATATCCCTGCAACTTTTTGTAAGAATTAGGTATCATCATTTGCAGAAATAACAAACAGTAACACTAATTAAACCAGATTAACACAGATAACCATGTCGCAATTAAACCAGATAACCATGTCACAAAAACAACTTATTAACACAAAACTCACAATCTTATTATCTAGACACTGAAGAGTAATCACAAATAGCACAGATAACTTCTCCCCCTTTTTGAATTGCATCAAATAAAAGTGAAGAAATGTTAGATCATTACTCAGAGTCTTTAAAAAAACTTAAATAAAAAAAAATAAGTTCCTACTGAATGTCAAAACCTTGAGAACAGAAAAGAAGAAAAATAAAGAAAGAAATAAAGAAAGGATCAAGTTTTTGGCTTTCTCAAATCTTCACTTCTTCTTTGATGCTTGGCCTTTCTCTGAGCCTTCTCCAACATCTTCATCACTTTCAGCTTCCTCTGCAGACTGATTCTCTTCTTGTTCGACATCCACCTCATCAACAACTTCCTCAATGATTTCATCCACTTTCTTGTCCTTGACTTGCACTGAATCACCCTCTGTAGCTGCATCAACACATGTGTTTTCTCCAGATTCTTCATCATTAGTTTGCTCATATAGATCCTTTGAAGTGAGCACAACTGGATTAGGCTTCTTCTTCTTAAAGAATTCACCTTGCCTTTCATCTGAGTCAACACTAGTGTCATGACTAGTAGCAGAAGGTATCTTCTCCAAATTCAAACCCTTGATGACAATATCCAGTTTGCGATTCATCACACCCATCAAGGCTTTGAACTGATTAAACTCAGAAGATAGATCAAACAGCCTCTGTCTAAGATCTTCAATTTCAACCTGCTGTTCTTCAAACTTCTCAACCAACTGAGAGTAATCCTCATTTGCTTGTCCCCTTGATGTTGTAGCCCATTAGGTTTGATAAAATCTTTATCCTCAAGCTCAGCTTTGGACAAATCTGAATAGAACTTCCAATGTCCCATTCATGTCTGAACCACTATAATTCTCTGTAAAGCAGTCTCATCAATTAAACCAAAACCACCAGTTATCTTCTCCTCTCCCTTCACAGGTACCTCAAAATGCTCAAATAAGAGAGGTAATAGGTTGGCATATGGAAGAGGATGGTTTCTAGTTCTGGTAGCACAGTAGATCATATGCTCCATGATCACTGTTGGCAAGTCAATCTCAAATCCTTGACATATCAAGTACATCAGGATAAGAACCTTATTAGTAATCAAATCTCTTGAGTTTTCCCTATGAACAACACTTCTCATCAGAATTGTAAACAGAATTTTAGCTTCACTGTTGAGCACAGAGTGTGTCAACTGTTTGGGACCAGTGGAAACATCATAAAAAAAAACATAGCTTTGGATTTTTCTAGACATTCCTTCATATCAGGATAGTAAGCAACATTATACTTCCTAGGAATGCCCAAGACCTTGGCAAAATCCCTATGGTCTAGCCTTAAATTTATCCCAGCCACCTTAGAGGTTAAAACCATTTTATCTTCCCCTTCTTGAAACAAATTCAGATAAAACAACCTAGTTAACCTAGGATAGGCTTTAGAACTAGGATTTAAAACCTTCCAAACTGCAGATCCCTTAACTTCCTCATACAGTCAATATCCAATTTATCTAATAACTCTTCAGAAATCAAACTACAGAAAGCCACCTTAGATGATGCATACCCTTGCATCCAAACTATCCTAACTTCTGATCTCACAAACCAATCAGAAGGAAGTACATTTTTACCTTGATAACCCTTTTTGGTTGCAGCAGCAACTTGCTTAACCCTTGATTTCTTCTCATCAGGTTTCTCCTTCTCTGGTTCTCCTTCAGCAGACTTCTTCTTGCTTTCCTTAGCAGATTTCCCTTTCTCTTCTTCAATAGACTTTTTCTTATCTCCCCCTTTCTTCTTGTCTGACCTAGGTTGATCATCACCCCGAACCTCTGTCTCTTTCTTTGGATCAACACCTGAACCTTCATCCCCTTTCTGTTATGATCTTCTTTGCAAGAGGTGAGTCCTCATGCAAACTCTGTGTATTTTTTGAATCTGAATCAGAGATCACAATCTTCTCCTTCTTGTTTGCCTTCTTCTTAGATCTAGCAGAAGGCTTTCCCTGTTGTTGAATCCTGGCTGATTTGCGCTCCATTGTGGGATTAGGGTTTTTGAAGGAAGAATGAGATAGAGAGAGAGAGAGAGAGAGCAGAAAGACGTAGAAAAGTGAGAGAGAATGAAGAAGGAAAAGCCCTGATTTTCAGCTTAAGTAGGTTGAGAGAATGAGTTTAAAAAGGACTCTACTGAAATCATCATGAAAACATATCTACAAGATATTTTCGGATATTTTAGAAAATTCTTTGAGTAATTCAAATATCATACAATTATCTAAAAAGATAACATATAATATTTGATGATCCATTTTTTTTTTAAAAAAATACAAATGTTTCAAGACCTTGGAGAACAATCTCAAGACCTTGAGATTTTCTGCAGTTTTAGAAATTTCAAAGCTTTGAACTATACTTTCAAGGCTTTGGAAAGTATAATCTCAAGGCTTTGAGATTTCAATACATAAACACAGGTGAGTACTAATACTCCCCCCCCCCCCAAACCAGTGCATCCTTGTTTAGCATACCCAGTTCAAGCCTTATGGATGAAAACCTATCATCTGGTAGAGGTTTAGTGAAAATATTAGCAATCTGCATAGAAGTAGAAACAAAAGATAGAACAACATCACCTATTTCTGCATGATTTCTAAGAAAGTGATGCCTTACATCTATATGCTTGGTTCTTGAGTGCTGTACTGGATTCTTGGAGATTGAAATGGCACATGTGTTGTCACAATTAATAGGCACATTTCTGAAGTTATAGCCAAGATCTCTAAGCTGTTGAGCAATCCATAACACTTGTGAACAGCAAGCTCCAGCTGCAATGTATTCAGCTTCTGCAGTTGATAATGCTACAGAATTTTTCTTCTTGGAATGCCAACTGATTAGTGAAGAGCCAAGAAACTGGCAACATCCAGAAGTACGCTTCCTATCCACTTTATATCCTGCAAAATCTGCATCTGAATAGCCACTCAACATAAAATTAGATCTCCTTGGATACCAAAACCCCAAGTCTTTGGTTCCATTCAAATATTTAAAAATTCTCTTGACAACAGTTAAATGACTTTCCTTAGGATCTGCCTGAAATCTTGCACAAATGCAAACACTAAACATAATATCAGGTCTACTAGCAGTCAAGTACAAGTGTGATCCAATCATACCTCTATACTCCTTTTGATTTACACTCTTACCATTTGAATCCTTGTCTAATGAGAGTGATGAACTCATAGGAGTTTTAAGTACCTTGGACTGTGTCATTTTGTACTTGTTCAAAAAGTCCTTGGTATAGTTTCCTTGATGTAAAAATATTCATTTCTTCATTTGTAAAATATGAAGTCCAAGAAAGAAATGTAGTTCTCCCATTAAGCTCATCTCAAACTCCCTGCACATTAGACTAGAGAACTCTTTTGAAAGAGCATCATCAGTATCACCAAACAAAATACCATCCACATAGATCTGAACTTCTAACAAGTCAGTTTCATGATGTTTAATAAAAAGAGTTTTATCTACTAGACCTCTCTTGAAATTATTGTCAAGTAAAAACTTTGAGAGTCTATCATACCAAGCCCTTGGAGCTTGTTTTAAACCATAAAGAACTTTGTCTAATTTGTAAACATGATCAGGGAAGTTTTCATCTTCAAAACCAATAGGTTGAGCTACAAAAATATCTTTTCGTAAATAACCATTCAGAAAAGCACATTTGACATCCATTTGATAAAGCTTTATGTGATTGTGAGATGCAAATTCAAGACGTATTCTAATAGCTTCTAACCTGGCAACAGGAGCAAATGTCTCCTCATAATCTATACCTTCTTCTTGATTGTATCCCTGTGCCACAAGTCTGGCATTTTTCCTTACCACTTTGCCATTCTCATCAAGCTTATTTCTGAACACCCATCTGGTTCCTATAACTGATTTCTCTTTTGGTCAGGGAACCAGATTCCATACCTTGTTTCTTTCAAATTCATTCAGCTCACTTTGCGTTGCAATGATACAGTCTGCATCATCCAGTGCTTCCTTTGTATTCTTAGGCTCAATCAATGATACAAAATCACTAAAGACACACAAGTTCTTCAACTGTCCTCTTGTTTGAGTTCCAGTTGTTGGATCAGATGTGATATTGTCAGCTGGATGGTCTGCAAGATACTTAAACTTCTTCCTTGGTGTCCAGGAATATGTTCCTTCAAGGATTTGAGTTCTTGAAACAGTAGTAGGAGCATCATAGAAAGTTTCAGTTTCAAACTCAAGGCTTTGAGATTTTGGCTCTGCAGGAGGTTCAAGGCCTTGAGATTCTATTGACTGATTCTGCACTTTAGTTTTGCCTTTGTCCTCTTTCACAACATCATTATCAGACTCATGCTTGTTCAAAGTTAGATCTGTAAAACTTTCACTCAGAGAATCCTTAGTACTTTCATCAAAGATCACATGAATACTCTCTTCCACAATCTTGGTTTTTCTATTGTAAATTCTATAAGCTTTGCTAGTTTGAGAATATCCAAGAAATACACCTTCATCACTTCTAGCATCAAAATTACCAAGATTGTCTCTACCATTATTATGCACAAAACAAATACAACCAAAAGATTTGAAATAAGAGACACTAGGCTTCCTACCTTTAAACAGTTCAGAAGGAGTCTTTTTCAAAATAGGCCTAATCAAACATTTATTCAGCAAATAATTGGCAGTATTAACAGCTTCTGCCCACAAGAACTTTGGCAAATTACTTTCAAGTAACATGGTTCTAGACATATCCTCGAGTGTCCTATTTTTCCTCTCAACTACTCCATTTTGCTGTGGAGTTCTAGGTGCAAAAAAGTTTTGTGATATGCCATGATTTGCACAAAATAAATCAAATTCAAGTTGATCAAACTCCCTACCATGATCACTTCTAATAGATGCAACAGGAAAAAAATTTCATAGTTTGAAGCTCTTTGCACAGTCTAGAAAATTCTAATAAGGCTTCATTTTTGTCTCTAATAAAAATAACCCATGTAAACCTAGAATAAACATCTACTATCACAAGAATATACCTCTTACCTTTTGGAGTCTAAACTCTCATAGGACCACATAAGTCCATATGCAACAGTTCTAAGGGTCTAGAAGTACTTACACAGTTCTTTGGCTTGAATGAGCTTCTTGTTTGTTTACCTTGTCCACATACCTTGCAGACCTCATCATCTAAAAAATTTTGTGATGGTAATCCTCTTACCAAATCCTTTGAGATGAGTTTATTCAAGGTGTTTATGCTAATATGCCCAAGCTTTCTATGCCAATGCTTTGAATCTTCCTTCAAGGACTTGAGGCATTTCAACTTGTCACCTGCAACACTGTTAGTACTCATAGCATATAAATTATATGATCTAGGAGCAGTGAGTATGCAATTTCCAGATTTCTCATCTTGCACCACACATTTCTCCTTGTAAAATATAGCTTTATAACCTTTATCACATAATTGAGAAATACTAAGCAGATTATATGTAAGTCCATCCACAAGATAAACATCAGAGATAGAGTTGGTAAAACCATTACCAATACTACCTATACCAATGATATTGCATTTTGCTTTGTCACCAAGTGTAATTGTTCCTCCAGATTTTTCTGTGAGCTCAGTAAAAATAGACTTCTTTCCACTCATATGTCTGGAACAGCCACTATCTAATATCCATTTATGATCTTTCAAGGCCTTGGTAACATCCTGCAAAAGTAAATCATTGCCGTAACAGGCTGTTAGACCAAGTGCAAAACTTTGATTCATACTCAGAATCAGCCATGTTTGGTGGTCTAATTCCTTTTGGAACCCAAATCTGCCTAACATGCCCCTTAAGCCGATAAGGATAAGTGTTCCTCATAATATGAGGTTCTGATCTTATGAAGGGACAAGTTAATCTAATATGACCAATTTTTCCACAGTAATGACATTTTGGAGAATGTCTGCTGCGAGATTTGACAAAAGTTGTTTGGCTTTTCTTTGGAAAATTTGGATTATAGCCAATCCCACTTTTATGCATTGATTTCAGACTTCCTCCAAGAATGAGATTTAGATTATGTTCTGAGCTTGTAAAACTGACTAGGACCTTTTTATACTCTTAAATTTCTCAGTCAAAGAACAGATTTGTTGTTCTAAATCCTCTGAATGAGTCTTTAGATCAACATACCTCTCAGCCAAGAGAGTGTTTTGATCAACAATCTCTTTTAATTGTGCCTTCAAGTCTTTGAATCTTCTGTCCAAGGCCTTGAAGTCCTTTTCAATTTTTTTCTTAGAAACTTCAACAATTTTGTTGGCAAAAACTAGGTCCAGGTTTTCTTTCACCTGCTCATTAATCTTAATCTTTACAGAAGAAATCTCATTTCTATAACTTTCCTCAATTAAAAACATGCTCTTGAGAATTTTAGGAAGTACATCAGAAGGACTAGCAAGAATATTTTTTACCATTTCCTCAATATGTCTGTCTGAAGACTTTTCTTCATCATGTTTAGCCATGAAGCATAAATTTGCTTGATCTTCTTCTATGTCTGAAACACTTGATGAATCAGAATCACTCCAAAAGTCCATCATTGCTTTTTTCCTTCTGTTTTCACTGTCTTTCTTTTGAAAGTTCATGTTCTTCTTCTTTTGTGGACAATCCCTTACTAAATGATCGGCATCACCACATTCAAAACAATTCATTACTTTAGTTTTATGTGACTGTGATGAAGACTTACCTTTGTAGTCCTTGCTGCTTGAAGGTCTTGATCTCTCTCTATTTTAGTCTCTATTACCAAAGTTTCTCTTCTTCTTGAGAATCCTGGTCATGGCCTTGGAGATCAATGCAAAAGCCTCTTCATCATCATGCTCATCTTCAGTCTCAAGGCTTTGATATTTTTCATTGTCTTTAGCCTTGAGTGCTAAATTCTTGATGTTTTCACTCAGATCACCTTCTACATCCTTCATAGAAATTTCATGAGTGAGAAGCTTTCCCTGTAGATCATCTAGCTGAAGAAGACTTAAATCCTGAGCTTCCTCAATAGCTGTTGTCTTTGGCTCCCACTTGGCTTTTGGCAAGCTCCTCAGAATTTTCCTGACATTTTCCTCATTTGAGAAACTCTTTCCCAATGACTCCAGATTATTCACCACGTCAGTGAATCTTTTGAACATCTCCTTGATAGTCTCATCAGAGTTCATCTTGAACAGCTCATATTGCCTCAGAAGTATGTTAATCTTGGTCTGTTTGACTTGACTTGTTCCTTCATTTGTCACAACAAGTTTGTCCCATAATTCTTTGGCATTCTTGCAATTTGACACTCTGTTGAACTCATCTGCATTAAGAGCACAGTATAACAGATTAATAGCCTTGTAATTTTTTAATACCTTTTCCAGTTCAGTAACTGAGAGATTTTCCTCAGACCTGATTCATCTAACTCCATCTATGGTAGTGAAATACTCATGAGGACCATTCTGAACTATCAACCACAATTCCATGTTTTGATCTATGATGAACATCTTCATCAATGCCTTCCAGTGCATGAAGTTATAACCACAGAACAATGGAGGTCTATCTGCTGCCCTTCATTGTGAGAAGCCACCATCTCCTACATTACTCATAGTCACAAGATTGTTAGATCTATAGTAGTGACCCAAGCTCTGATACCAATTGAAAGTTTGTAATGTAGACTAAATACAGGACCAAAATACTCTAGAAGGGGGGTTGAATAGAGTATGGAAACTTTTTGCTAAAACACAAGATTTAACTAAATGAACAAGTGAAAGACTCAAATCTCAAGGCCTTGAGATTTTGCAAAACTAGTCTGAAACTTTCTAAGGAAAACAGAAAGCTTCAAGGCCTTGAACTATCACCAGTTCTAAACAGTTTATGAACCCTAGTTTGATTTGAGTTGCTGACAGAAGGAAATAGCAAAACTGTAAAGTAAAGAACACAAGGAAATTTACAGAGTTCAGTCCCAAAGGACCTAATCTCTGGCTGAGGGATCTAATCCCACCAGGATTGGGCAAACACTTCTTATTACTCACACATAAACAGTCATAAATCTCCAAGCATAAGTGAACTCCCTTACACCTATACAGCTTGTGGTTCCAAACCTATCTAGTATCAGCTACTAACTGTTGAGCTAACAAGAACCTCTTGTTGTCCACTTGAACAACCAACCACTAGGTTTTCTGAGGTTTAAGATATACAAAATATAAGCATATTAATATACAGTAGAAGAACACAGTAGAAGAATAAGCTTTTGAATGCCTGGATGTGTGCTTCAGGAAAATTGGAATGATTGATCTTCTGAAAGCGGTGATTGAAGCCTGAACGTGTGAGGGATTGATTGTCTGGTCTTCCACGAATGTATCACACCTCTCTCTCAGTTTTCTGTAAGCTTCTCTGTCTTTCAAATTTCGAACCAGTCTTTTATCCACTCTAAGCAACTGAATGAGAGATTTTAGGATCTCAGTTCCTGCAAATTCAAATCATTTCTAACTGCAATTCAAAACAGCTTTGAGTAGATATTCGTTGGAGTTTGTTGAGATTGCATTTCACGTTTGAAAAACCTGCAACAACATTGAACACAGCAACAAACAAAATCCAGAAATATAACAGCACTAAGTCTTTTGGACTTTCAGTTTCTGAATAAAAACTGGATCAGATAAATAAAACAATAACCTGACTAACTTCTGAAACATATTGCTCATAATAAACTAGTTTAAGAATTGTAAAAGTCATTAAACAATCATGATAACAAATATCAAATCCTGCACGAGAGAATCAAGTTAATTCTATAAAACTGTCAGCAGCTTAATGCACATCTCAAGGCCTTGGAGCTCTGAACATGCTTCACAGTCTTTCAATATTAAGACCAGAAACCTTTGATTCACTCTGATTAGGATATCTGCAATTGTGTTAGATATATAAAGAATGTATAACAAGGATATTTGCAGCAAATCTCTGATCTTAAATATCAGATATAACACCTGCATCACAAGATTATTAGATCACACTGTATAAGAAAACTACTATCAAAGCTTTGAAGCTCTGATTAGTATCTCAAGGCCTTGGAGCATTAGAAATACTTTGTCTTTGTCTTTCATCACTCTAAACAGTTACTTCTCAAAACACACTTAGAAGACTTTGAGTCAACATGATAGATGCCAGAGGATAGGAAGTACGTCACAGAGGGACGAGATGCCTTTGACTATATGACAGGAAGTTGAACCCTTTGATGTATGGGGGATCGATTTCATGGGACCATTCATGTCTTCTATGGGAAATATGTACATACTGCTGGCAGTAGACTATGTTACGAAGTGGATCGAGGCGATAGCGTGTCAGAAAAACGATGCAGCAACAATTGTACGTTTTCTGAAAGGCAACATATTTACACGTTCGGGACCCCCAGGGCGATGATCAGTAATGAAGGATCCCACTTCATTAACAAAGTGTTTGTCAGGGTGCTGAAGCAGTACGGGGTGTCTATCCATAAGGTATCGTCGCCTTATCACCCCCAGACTAACGAACAAGCTGAGGTGTCAAACAGAGAGACAAAGTTCTACTCTACAACACGAGAATGAGGTTCTTTCCGGGAAAGTTGAGATCTCGTTGGTCGGGACCATTCATCATCAAGAAGATATTCGCATGGGGCGCATTTGAGCTGGAGAATCCAAAAGATAACTCGAGCTTCAGGGTGAACGGAAACCGGATCAAGCCATATCTCGAGACCGCCGAAGTCGCCAAGGTAGACCCGATCTACTTCGACGACCCGTTATCAAACCGGAGGTAACTGGGTCGGGCCGTCGAACGTAAATTACAAGCGCTGGTTGGGAGGCAACCCAACGTACTAAGTTTAATTTGTTTCAGCTTTTAATTTAAGTTTTGACTTTTAAGAGAGGTGAGATGAGTGTGTATTTAATGTGAACTAAGCATGTACAGGCAAAGCAGAGCAGACAAAGCAAACAAAAAGGAACAGAAAGCTGTTGTGTGCGTAAAATACGCACACTTCTGCGTATTATACGCACACAGAGAGGAGGGAGAAAGAAAAATTACCCCCTAAACCCACGGTGTGCGTATTTTATGCACAAATTGTGCGTATTTTACGCACACCGAAGCCCGAATGGCCAAAAATTTGAAAAAAAAATTGAAAAGAAAAAAAAAGAACAAAAAAGAAAAAAAAAAAAAAAAGAAGAAAAGAAAAAAGAAAAAGAGGAATGTTCTAGTTTTGCAGTTTTTCAGTTGTTTATATTATTAAGTCAAAAAGCTGAGTGGGTAGCACGATTTTCGAGACTTTTACACCGCTTCACATTTGTGACCGCGAGTACGGCGAAGACACACCGGGGGCCAGGGAGATTGAGAAGGCAGGAACTTAGGTGTTTCGGGCTGTTTTTCGGGAACTCAGTGAGGGGTGTGAGTTTGAGGAATTGTGATAATGTCATAACGAGTAGGATTGTGCCTTACCTATACACACACACACACACACACACACACACACACATATATATATATATATATATATCCTACCTGTTAGACTTAGAACATTGATTCGGAAATAGCTCGGATGGTAGGTTAACTAGGGATTTGCTAAGATTGAGAGCGAAAGTAACAGTACTTGGGTCCTGTGCTTAAATCCACCAAAGAAATCTGTTCAGACTTACCGATTGCTTGAAGGGAAGTATTTTCAGGAAAAAGGGTGAGGTCTTGAAGACACACCGGTTACGTTTTGGAGATTGCCCGATCTCGCCAAAAATAATTTGTCTTTAGTAAGTTTTGAGTCTTTGTCTATTGAGTCAATGTATATTCTGTCTGAGTCGATCTTTCTATCGAGTCGTCTGGTTATACGGTTCGGGTCAAAAGAGTATGTAATTATAGGGAGTATGCAAAGGTAGTATATGCACGACAGGGTCGTTTTGCAAAGACAGATTTGTATGATATCGGGGTAGTATGCAAGGGAATTGCTCGGGCGAGCAATGTTTATTGTGGGGGTATTTGATAACGCCCAAATAGGGGTTATCTTGTAGCCCGATTTGACGTACGCCGGAAAGTCATGTTTTAGCCAGAATTCACCCTCGGAAAGCCTCAGTTTTAAAAACGAGACGGTTATTTGCTCTTCATAAATTTCAGCATTTTTCGTACTTTTATTGGATATGATCGCGGGTGTGTTCGTGTTGTTTATGCAGGAACAGGGCTCAGGAATGCAGCAGGATCTATGCGGGAACGCATCAGGAGGCAAAAGAGGCAGGAAAAAATCAAAGAAGCTTGCTGTGTGCGTTTTTTACGCACAGCGCAAGGGAGAGGGGCATGTTTGGCAGCTTTTTAGCCACTGTCTGCGTATTTTATGCACACTCGTGCGTATTATACGCAGACAGGCAAGAATTATACGCACAAAGGAGGAGAAAATGCACATGATTTCCTACTGTGTGCGTATTTTACGCACACATGTGCATATTATACGCACACAGCAAGGAAATATGTAGAAATCAGCACATGGCAGGCTACTGTCTGCATATTATACGCACACTTCTGCGTATTTTACGCAGACAGCACAAATTTTGAGGCGGTTTCGATCAGTGGCAGCTTTGTAAATAAATGTAAGTTCCAAAAACGTCTTCAGCACTATATAAAGACTCGTCCAGACTCGTTTTGAACAGACAACACATCCAAGGAGAAGTCTGAGCATCCACGGAGAGTAGGGGTGAGCAAAACCTGGCCCAACCCGCCTCCCCGAACCGCCCCGCACCAAGCCGGTCCGATTTTAGCATCGATCAATGTTAATTGATTGATTATGGGTATAGATTCGTCAACCCGAACAAAATTTGATCGATCATGGGTTTGGAAGTGGAATACCCGTTTAAAACCGAACCGGTCCGATTAACATTTCATATGTAAACATTGTAAATTTTATTTAGATATGTGGTTTAGAAATTAAGTTTTACAAGTTAAGACCATTTTAATACTTGACTTTTCTCACGTTATTTCTCTTTCATAGAAAATAACTTTATGTTTCCAACTGCAAATTTTATACAAACAATATTACAAAGATAATGAACCAAATAAATGTATTTTTTCAAGTAAAATTTAAATATTTTTCAACCCGATTAACCGGTCCGAACCGGACCGAGTCGATACGTTACGATTGGTTTGGGTATCACAAATAATTGGGTAGGTTTGGGTTGAACATTCTCTCCAACCCGTGTATATTGGGTCGGGTAGGAACACTCGGCAAAACCGGTCCAAGCCGGTCCGTGCTCACCCCTAACGAAGAGCACGGAAGCCCGAATCCATATCTGAAGACTTAGTTTGATCTTATTCTCTCTCTTAATTTCAGAAACTTTGTTAATTAATTATGTCGTTTAGTAGCTAAACATTTTACCTAGGTTCTCGGTGAACCTAGGGTTTCGTTTTCAGACATTGTTCTGCAGTTTGATTATGGATTCATGATTACGTTATCTTAATTCAGCAGTATTATCAGTTATTCTGTCTTTGATTATATTCGTTTATGCATGATCAGAGACGCGAACTAGAATTGCCATAGACCCGAGCTTGTAGGTGAAAACGTCAGGTTAGGGTTAAGAAGAAAAGACAGGATTTAGTACCTTACCCTGATAGACCGACCAAAGATATGGCTAGCCAAAACGTATAGACCAACTGTTAGAGAATCTGTCCCGGGCCATCAGGACAGGTTTGAAACCCTAGCAGACTTAGAATGAGGCTGCAGACTTAGGCAGCTTAACAAGAACCCGAAAGTTTGCAGGATCATGATAACGTGTGGAATCTGAAAAGTTGCTGCACAACCGCTACGTGGCACGGGTAATTAAAACTGCTGAGTGTTTTCATATCATACGAAGAACATAAAGTTGAAGAAACCCTATGGGATCCTGGGACCTAGTATCTTAAACCCCAGATTTTACAACTTCAAGAATTTCAGAAAAAACGTCACAAAAAAAATATTTACATCTTAATTATTTACTTTCAGTACCTAGCTAGTAATCACACTCTCGAACTACTCTTCCGTTTACACTCTTCAATTTAAATCTGATTACTCGAAAAACTCAAAACAGTCCTCATGGGAACGATTACCTGAGTTGAAATACACCTGGTATTACTCGATTCGTATACTTGCGAATAGCACGTTAGTTTGCGCATCAAACCCTAAACCCCAATTACAACATAAATAGGGCACGGTTGACGCAGATACTGAAAATTGTGGATACATAGGACCCTACAGTATTAAGGTTGTATTGATATGAAGAGAGTATTAATTATATAGGTAGGATTACGTAATGTGTTTGTTTGCGCAATTATAAAATAGAGTATTAATACTTTAGTATTCAGTCCGAGTAACATTGTGGGATTACATGTTAGGCATAAAAGGGGTATAAACAATAAAGGGTGGTGAAATCCCTCCTTAAGTTAACCCTGCATCTATTCATCCTCTACTGATATTATTATTACTGTATTCCTTCTTAATCCATGCATCAGACATCAAACGTGCCCACACAGTACTCAAAGGTTTTTAGGCGGGTCTGTTTTTTCATTGTCCGATAGAACTGATAATCAATTTTGTCTGTGAGCAATATATTCTGCAAGAGCAATCAATGGAGCAGCCTTGTGTTGATCAAACTCAGAAAGCTGTTCTTTAGCTTCACTTTTAAGCTTCCATGCAAACTCTCTGGATTTCTCTATTCCTAGCAGTTTCGGATATGTTGCCTTGTCGGTCGCCAAATCTTTCCCGACCGTCTTCCCCAATTCCTCCGACGACTGTGTCACATCGAGGATGTCATCGACGACCTGAAACAGCAGCCCAATGCACATGGCGAATTTCCGGAGCTTCTCAACTTCTTCGTCGGACCCACCTCCCATTATCGCACCCAGAACCACCGCCGCCTCGAGAAGAACTGCCGTCTTGTGGCGGTGGATGTACTCCAGATGCTCCAACCCAACATTGGCGTTTCCTTCAGAAACTAAATCAACCATCTGGCCTGCAACCAACCCTTCCGCTCCAACGGCCTCGGCCAATTCGCCGATCGCCCGAATGATCTTCGCCGCTGGAACCCCCATTGTGGCGGTGGCGAGGTGCTTGAAGGAGTAGGCCAAGAGGGCGTCACCGGTCAGGACAGCGATTTCTTCTCCGAAAACCTTGTGGTTGGTGGGTTTTGCACGACGGAGGTCGTCGTTGTCCATACATGGGAGGTCGTCGTGTATGAGTGACATGGTGTGAATCATCTCTACCGCGCAGGCGGCGGCCATTGCCGTGGATTGGTTTCCCCCGACAAGCTCGCAGGCGGCGATGCAGAGCAGTGGGCGGACCCTCTTGCCGCCGGCGAGGAGGGAGTATCGCATCGATTCGTGGATTTGCGGTGGATGCTTGAGCGGGACGGCCTCGTCGAGTGCCCGGTTCACTGCAATGGCTTTCTCAATCATATAAGCGTCGAAATCAAAGGTTTTGGATGTGGGTTTAAGAGTTGCGGTAATAGACAACGAAGTGGGTTTGATGTCATTCAAAAGACTGGGAAACGCCTTGGAGGAAGAGAAAGAAGAGAGTTGTGGAGGTCTGTATCTACTTGTAACGCCATTGATGAGTTGGGTGTGAGACCATGTCAAGCTTGAACTCACAAGACTCATCTTCTTATTCGTCTACAATCTGTTACCAAAATGAATACTGGTAGTTTCAGATTATAAATAGGAATAACCGGCCGGACAGAGGCTTGAGTGCTACTAACTAACACCATGCAGGAGGTTGAGTTCAACATCTATAATAAGTTGGTGCAATGGCGCTAGTGAGAAAAAGTGAGCTACCGAGATGGTTTCAAGAGTTACTGACGTCGTGTTGTACACGACATTAAATTCATGTATTCGAGTGAAAATTCTACACAATTAAGTGAGATAGGTTGTGCATAAAAATTGTACTATCTCCATTTTTTTATTCGACTTTTTTAATTGTACTCGTATCACTTTGACCCGAAAATTTGGATAACAAATTCATCACCAAATTCTTGTATCGTTTTATTCATTAAATCATTAATTCAAAATGACTAAATGAATAGTGACATCAAACCAGGAAGAAAAAAGAGAAATAGAGGTAGTTTGAGGTGCTTCATAAAAAAAAAAAAAAAAAAAAAAAAAAAAAAAAAAAAAGAGGTAGTTTGAGGTGGGATGTTGTACTTACAAATAGAAAATACACCGTTGCTTTATTGTGAAAATTTATCTACATTGGCCTTAGCCAAAAATTTAGTTTTTCATGCTAGGACAAAGCGCGTGAAAATTGATTACCACTTCATCAGGGAACAAGCAACAGTTAGTTGCTTGAAATTGCTCTTGTTTCAAGTCAAAGTAGCAGATATTTCACAAAATTTTCATCTCCCCCACACAAATATCCACAACACAAGCTAGACTCAGTACCTAAGTTCAGCTTGCAGGAGGCTAGTGAAGTAAAGGAACTCGAACTAAATATCTTTCTTTATTTGAGGGAATAAGCATGTAGTTGATACACCGTCTCTAGTAGAGGAACACACAGTGTAATTATTGTAAACTGTAAACGTTAGTTGAGTTTGTTAGTTTGTTAGCCGGGGGTTAGCTCACACTTTGAGCGTGATTTCACCTGTATAAGTAGACGTACGTGTTAATTCTCTTATTATGGGCAAAAACTTCAGTGCGTCCGGAAGTAACCGGCTCAGCCGGTACTTCCCGGTTATTACGAAAATACCCGCTAGCGGACAAAAAATGTGGTCCCAGGAGGGAATCTTTTTTGACCTAGATAACATTTATAAGGCATACGAAAACAATTTTTCCAGAAAGATAACAATAAGAGAATATTAATACAAGAGAAGAAAACAAATGACAAAAACCAGATAACCAGTAGACAAAAGAATATAACAATCATTGATAAAAGATCAGTGAAACCAAAAAATCTAAGTTAAACGATCAACGATCAGCAAAAGTTAGCTTAATTTGAAAGTAATACGATACAAATGACTAAATGGCCTAAATAGAATAATTTCACATAGGTATAGTTAAGTTTTCGAAACCTTCTCGGCTTTCTCGAGTCTCTTACGGATTGTAGTTACTATCTCCTGCCGTTTTGGGAGTTCTTGAGCAAAACACGTGTTGAGAAACTCGTCTTCCCAGCAGATATACTTGCATTGACGACCTATACCTTTGGTTCAAGTTGCGTCCATCGTTTTTTGGCGTATGTGCGGTTTGAATAAGCGGGTTACGGCTACAATAACAAAGCTCAAGCCTACACCATAACTTGCGTGTTATGGTGTAGGCTTGAGCTTTAGTGGGAGTGTTGTGTTGTGTGGTTGTAGAGTTGAAACTATGTTGAGACATTGTTGAGGGAAGGAAGAATAGAAGAGGTAAGGGTGAGAGAAGAAAATAATCTCTGAATGGGAGTGAATGGGTAGGTGTATGTATTTGAAGTGGTTGGTGAGCTAGAAATAAAAGAAGAAACTTGGTGGTTGGGAGTTAGTTGGCAATAAATGCCCAGATAACATTATTAACGGCAGAGGATAACAATTATATAAGTAAGGAAAACATTTGTAAGGTACACAATGTGCATTTATGAATTTAATGTGGGTAGATGGGTTCCTTGGTCTTTCACTAAATGAGAACTGGTAGTTGAGAGTTAGTAGGCTATAAATGCCCAGATAAAACTTGTTACATAACCAGAAGTTCTACAAGATAAAAATCTCTGATAAAAAGATCAACAAAACACAATCCAAATGACATTCAAACCAAACACAACAACCAAAAGGATCATAACCTCCCCAACAAACCACAATACTACAAATGTTCAAACAAACAACACAAATTAAACATTGTTTCAGACATGACAACAAATAATTAGATTCATACTTTTGCCGTTTTCTTCTTCGCCTTTGCCGCCTTCCTCTTCAGGGCATTGGGTGATGACCAGGTCACTGAAGGAATTTTCCTATACAAGAATGCCCATTCCCGGAGGTGTTCCTCCTTCTTCTTCAACTCCTTCACCCCGTCAAGGACCTCTTCATTAAGGTAGTTGTATATTGAATCCGCCATCTCATTTGCAATCCAGATTCTCACATAGTCTATGTTGACTCTGAGATCTTTTCGAGGATTCGGAACCAACTCCTTGAGGTGCGTCATGAAGAAGCACATGAAGGGACCACAATCACACCTGTGAAGTTATGTCTGGAAAACATTAGTAAACAGAGAAATAGAAACGTCAATATATGAGAAAACACTTGTAAGGCCTGAGAAACTTTACCCATTTGGCTGTTGATGCACATCATCATTCATATACCAAATTAACCATTTGGTAATGTCTTCTATGTACTCAGGGTGACGAGAGAGGACAGTGTGCATGCTTCTGACCTTGGCCTTAATGTGTTCCTCTCTGTAGCCATGCCCGGACAGAGAGTCTAGAATGTAAATCTCCGAATCCACAAAACTGATGACCATCATCAGCCAGTGGGAGTTCTTTACATTCAAAGGCACAGCAATCTAATTTTATGATAAAACAAATTAGAGTGAAAAAAATCAGTGACCTCCTAGATAACAAAGTTATATTTCTGGAAAGAAATTGTAAAGACAGAGAACACCACTGTAATGAAATTACTTACATAGCCCATTTCCCTCCAGTCGCCACAAAATGCATCGTGCAACTTCAGCCCAGGTCTTTCTGTACCCATCAACTGAAAGAGAATAACAACTCATTATACCATATGGAAAAAAAAAGTTTAAATATAACGAAATTATCAAAATGAAGAGGGGGGAAACTTACGGAATACTCGCAGCTCAGGTACCAGATCCTCTTTTTATCTTCGTATGGCCGGTTCTTCTCTTTTTCATGAAGATACATGAGGTATCCATCAATGACCTGAGTGATCAAAAAGCCAATTTTATGACTTCACAGTCACAAGAAAACTTTTTCATGGGTTTGATAACATTCTTCAATACCGAGAGCAAAATACTTACGTCGTTGTCGAACCATTCACCTTGGCGTAGTCGCCACGAGCTTCCCCTTGACAGAGTAGTCATCTTCCCTATTCTCAACACCTCCTCACTGCATGAAATGTAAATAAGTATCACTAATGTCTTAAAACATTTAAGTTTTACTTGAACGCTAATGTGTCTTAAATAAAACTTACGTATATAGTTCGCTAGGAATTTCAGCGTCCTGCAAGCTGTATTCTTTCTCGTACTTGTACGTGAGGTAGTAGTGAAGAAAACACTCGTCACCGGTGGGCATTTGGGGAAGGTAGGTAAATCCAGCTGACGGCCTCTTCTTCAAGGCCCCACCATGACCCCGAGGAGACCGTCTGATTATGTGAAGATCCTTTCCCCATTCATTTCCCACTAGATTCCCTCGTAGCTTCGGAGAACCAGACACGAGAAAGGGCTTTGGTGGTAAATTTGAAGCCACCTAAAATGATAACAGCAGAGACAACATTTGTAAGTGTTTACAGAACACCTTTAATGAAATAGTAAACAAATGTTTGTTTGCGTACCTGTGTGTCTTGGTTTGTTCTCCCACTGGGATGTTGACCTCCTCTTCCTCCAGTTTTCTCCTCTTTTGAATGGGAGTTTTAAACTTTTCTTCTTTCTCTTCCTCCTCGCTCTCTCCCTCCTCATCCTTACCCATCTCCTTCTCCTTCTCCTTCTCCTTCCCCTTCTCCTTCTCCTTCTCAACATTTCTTTTTTCCTCACCTTCCTTTTCTCCTTCAGACTTGATCAACCTGTGCAATTCCGCCGCCAGCTGCTTCATGGAAATTTTCTCGAAAAGTTTCTCAAAGATTTTTTCAACATCTTTGGTTTGAAGTTCTGGGTTTTGTTGCACAAACTTCTCGTAGATATTTTCCTCCTTGACAGGCTCCTCGAGTCTCCTCAGCTTCAACTATATAACCAACAAAAGCAGAAACATTCAATTACTTCAAAGTTAACTATTTCAACAGATTGATAACAATTGTAAATTTTCAGTAGATATCTACTTACATCTTGGTTTTTTTGCACAAACTTCCATCTCTCTGCAACAAGTTCAGTGGTCCAAAACTGAAGCCTCGGACTAGCATCCTGGTTTTCACACCCATCAGGATTTTTCAGCAGCTTCGGGCAGAATTTCTCTAAATACAGAAGCTACATAAACATTGAAAACAATTGTAAGGTGAAGGAAGGAAACAGTAAGCTTGTAACCAACATTAATAAGTATCTGAAAACAGTTTTAGTAATCTTTACCATTGGGATCAAAATACATCCCCCGCCGCGGATGCTTTTCCCTTTCTGCACCTTGATTTGCTGTTCTTGGAAGTGATGGAGCCATGTTGCAGCCCAGTTCACCTTTTTGAGGTGCTCAAGATCCACCACATAGCGAGCTAGTGTGGACCTAACACCTTGCCGAGTTTGCGGCATTCCAAAACATCCAAGAACAAATGCAACCGCCCGGCGCTTCCACTCATCCGTCAGAATCTCCCTATTCTCATCAGCAGCAAACCACCTCATGTACGATTCAACCGACGTAACTGGTTGCACAAGTCCGATACTTTGGCCGATTAGCTGAGCCTCTTTGTCAGTTGGCTCAGGTTTGAAAATCTCACCTTCCCAACTTATACCTAGCAGCCAAGCGACAATCTCATCGGTGATCTTGAGCGACCGGCCATGCGCCGTCAAGTATCCATCTACTTCAAAAGCATTGTAGATGAATTTGTTGAATTCCTCGGGGGTCCCTGTGATTTGCAGATGCTCCAAACCACCAAGACCCACCTCATACATCCAGGCTCGCTGCTCTTTGGTCATTTTTTGATAAAAATCCTTGATTTTCGGAAGTGATAGGTAGCTCTGACACCGGCGGGGGTTTTTTAGTTTTTTCCTCTCATTCAACTTTTTTTATCCTTAACTTGTTTCCTCTTCCTCTTCTTGTCCTTGACTTCCTCCATTTGTTCCATCATTTCCTTCTTCTTCTTTTCTACAGCAGCACCACGAAGAAAAGGCTGCTGTTGATCCAAGGTCATAGACTTCCACTCTCTCAAGATATCATCTTTGAAGTCCCTTGTCATCTTCAAATTAGGGTTCTGCTTCTTCAAACTATACATCCTCACATTTCTACAAAAACAAAAAGAAAACAGAGAAATAAATTTTATCCTTTTAGTAAAAAATAATAGAGACCTTGAAAACATTGTCAAACACAATTCAAACTAAAAAAAAAAATCATTGAAACAAAAAAAAAAACAACTTACTGAAATCTGATAAAGGCACTTGTGGCATTTCCATGATGTGAAAGCTCATCATCTTCATCCTCTTCTTCCACCTCTTCATCCTCTTCCACCTTATCTTCATCCTCTTCCACCTCATCTTCATCTTTTTCTTCAACTTTGTTTTTTGATCTCGGTTCACAAACAAACTGCTGAACATCCACATCTTCTCCATCTGAATCTTCATCACTTGCCACCATTGCTCTGTTTTCATACCACTCTCTTGCTTGTCCGGTTAAGTTGACAAAGTTTCCATACAACAGCCTCTCTATTTTGTGTGGTACCTTCTCATTTTTCTTAATGTTGAAAAGGCTTTTGTTCTCTTTCCTGAAACAATTAATTAACATATATGAGGTCATTAACACGTGGTTTGGAAACCAATTTCAATATTCAAACCCAGGGGAAGAAAACAATCACAGCCTTGCAGTGAATTATTTTAATATTTGGATAACAATTTCAATATTCAAACTCATGAGAAGAAAACAATAACAAACTTGCAGTTAATTGTTTAAATATTCGGATAACAATTTCAATATTCAAGCTCAGGGGAAGAAAACAATCACAACCTTGCAGTGCAATAATTTAAACATTTGGATAACAATTTCAATATTCAAACAGAGGGATAGACAACAATCACAACATTAAAGTAAATTTTTGTAAACTAAGTAAGCATTTGTTAACTTACTTGTACAGCGCAAATCCATCTGAATATACTATCTATTTCTCAACATCCTTTGATGACTTCGCTTTAGAAGTATTCTTTTTCTTTCCCTTCTTGAGTGGTCTTGGTGGTGCTGGTTTGGTTCTTGGTGGTGCTGGTTTGGTTCTTGGTGAACGCCGTGTTTCTGACTCAGAAATCTTTTCCTTTGGAGAGAAAGAAAGCTTTTTCTTTGGTTTGGTCTTTTTGGCATCCTTCACCTATTCGTGTTCAAAATAAATCTAAGCAGTTGTCTTTCAAAAATAAATCCATAAAGGTAAAATTGTTTTCGAAGATACTGACCTTGTTTTCAACTTCGTGAGGATGTTGTACCTGTAAGGGAACCATAGATTGAACGACTTCTTGGATTTTGACAAGAGGAAGAATTTCTTCACGAATTTCTTCAGGAATTTCAGGAATTTCAGGAATTTCTTCGTGAGGATGTTCATCAATGTCTGCATGTTGGAAATCCAGAACTACCTCTAGGGTATTTTCCATCAGATTTGGAAAACCCTCTTCTTGGGTCTCTTCTACTGGGAAACCCTCTTCAAAAACAACTTCTTGTTCCTCTTGTTGGATTTCCTTTCCCCTTTCTTCTTTCTCTTCAGTCTCTTCTACTGCAATTTCGTCTCCCCTTTCTTCTTTCTCTTCATAAACTTGTACTGGAATTTCGTCTCCCCTTTCTTCTTTCTCTTCAGTCTCAATTTCAGCCCCAATTTCTTCTTTCTCTTCAGAAATTTGTTCATCGGTGTCTGCATGTTGGATTTCCTTTCCCCTGTGTTCTTTCTCTTCCGTCTCTTCTTGATTTTCTTGGGTAGAATTGAGATCTAATTCAGTATGGTTGAGAATAGAATCTATGGACATACGAATTTCTTCCGTGTCCTTACTGTTGCTTTCTCCGGCAGATTCGTGTTCTCCGGTCGGATTGGCTCCAATCAATGGCGGAAGAACACTCTGTGACTCAACCGTGGACTCCTCTGTAAGATCTGGAAGGCTATTTAAATCGGCGACCACTTTTTGGGTCATCTTTGTGGGTGAAATTGCTTCCGGATCCATGGAGAGAACAGAGAGAAAGGAGAAAACAGAGAGAAAGAACAAAACAGAGAGAAAACAGAGAGAAGGGGAGAAGACGGTAATGGCGAGAGAGAGAGAGAGAAGGGGAAGAGACGGGTGTATTGGAGAGAGAGAGAGAGTGAATGGAAGAGAGTTTGAAATAATTAAACTACCGTCGGTTTCTATCTTGGAAACCGTGGCAGTTATTTTTTTTGAAAACTTTGTCACGTGATTTGATGGTACAAAGAGGAACATTTTGAATTTCAAAATTTTTCAACCATAACCTAGCCAAACTTTATAATTTTTATCAGTTATAAGGTACATTTATTTTTAAACCCTACAACAAATATTGTCTAGCATGTTTACAAAGTTATCTGTTTCATGTTTTTATAATTTTTCTTCATTTCAATCATCGTGTGGGTCAAGGAGGGGACATTTTATTTTCATTCCCGCCTCGTGTGGGTTAATCCTGATTGACTTGAGTTTGGTCAACTCCCTCTTACTGACCCTGAAAACTCTGAAAATCGATTCTCCCCCACTAATTGCTCGAGATGTTTTGGTAATTGTGGCTCGTGCATGTTGAGTGACTTTATTTGTGATTAAATTAAGCTCCCGAGTCACAAACTTGAAGGATACACGAACAATGGCGCTGTCCCCATCACACACTGTTCCATGGCGGAAGGCCTTGTGTTGTAGCACATCACGGTGTGCCTTGAGCTTTTTGGTGGTTGTGTTGAGGAGTCATATTGTGTAATTTTGCAATGAAGCGTAATGACGCGAGGGTTCTCCTTCCGTCCCGCCACGAGTGTTCAACAACACGATGGTATCGTGCCACGGGTGCGTTCATCATTTCATGTAACTGGGTTCTTCTTTACCCAAAAGATTAGTGGGTCGTGAAGAAACATCATAACATCCTAACTCTACATTGTGTGAGTCAAATTACACCGAGTAAGGCAACATTCGTTGTGAACTTGCTCAATTCAAATGATAATATCTGTGAACGTGATATTGCTGTCTAGAGGTCTGAAAATGTTTTCTGTCACTCTGATACTGTTTACGCTCTCTGAGATTCAATATAGGGCACCTTTCATATTACTTGGCTGGAATTTCTTCTTCAGTGTTGAACATAAATCAACAAAGAACATATGGGGCTCGAATTAATCCATAAAAACTAAATTTTTGTAACGTGAATCTCTACGTGCTTTTAATTTTTACTCAACCTATTTGAGTCTTAATAATCAAGTCATATATTTGGTTTTCCAAGTCCATTATAGTTTCAAATTACGGCACTGTGATGTTTTCATTCTACAAAACAGGCTCTCTCCCATGCAAAATGCATGTGATCCAACGTTTCTTTGACATTGTTTTCTGCATTCTTGAAGTTGTTTTCCAATTTTCTAAACCCTAGAACCATTGTTATCTTTCTAGCCCAGAAATGTTGTCTGTGTTTGAGCCATGTTTTTATAATTTTTCTTCATTTCAATCATCGTGTGGGTCAAGGAGGGGACATTTTATTTTCATTCCCGCCTCGTGTGGGTTAATCCTGATTGACTTGAGTTTGGTCAACTCCCTCTTACTGACCCCGAAAACTCTGAAAATCGATTCTCCCCCACTAATTGCTCGAGATGTTTTGGTAAATGTGGCTCGTGCATGTTGAGTGACTTTATTTGTGATTAAATTAAGCTCCCGAGTCACAAACTTGAAGGATACACGAACAATGGCGCTGTCCCCATCACACACTGTTCCATGGCGGAAGGCCTTGTGTTGTAGCACATCACGGTGTGCCTTGAGCTTTTTGGTGGTTGTGTTGAGGAGTCATATTGTGTAATTTTGCAATGAAGCGTAATGACGCGAGGGTTCTCCTTCCGTCCCGCCACGAGTGTTCAACAACACGATGGTATCGTGCCACGGGTGCGTTCATCATTTCATGTAACTGGGTTCTTCTTTACCCAAAAGATTAGTGGGCCGTGAAGAAACATCATAACATCCTAACTCTACATTGTGTGAGTCAAATTACACCGAGTAAGGCAACATTCGTTGTGAACTTGCTCAATTCAAATGATAATATCTGTGAACGTGATATTGCTGTCTAGAGGTCTGAAAATGTTTTCTGTCACTCTGATACTGTTTACGCTCTCTGAGATTCAATATAGGGCACCTTTCATATTACTTGGCTGGAATTTCTTCTTCAGTGTTGAACATAAATCAACAAAGAACATATGGGGCTTGAATTAATCCATAAAAACTAAATTTTTGTAACGTGAATGTCTACGTGCTTTTAATTTTTACTCAACCTATTTGAGTCTTAATAATCAAGTCATATATTTGGTTTTCCAAGTCCATTATAGTTTCAAATTACGGCACTGTGATGTTTTCATTCTACAAAACAGGCTCTCTCCCATGCAAAATGCATGTGATCCAACGTTTCTTTGACATTGTTTTCTGCATTCTTGAAGTTGTTTTCCAATTTTCTAAACCCTAGAACCATTGTTATCTTTCTAGCCCAGAAATGTTGTCTGTGTTTGAGCCATGTTTTTATAATTTTTCTTCATTTCAATCATCGTGTGGGTCAAGGAGGGGACATTTTATTTTCATTCCCGCCTCGTGTGGGTTAATCCTGATTGACTTGAGTTTGGTCAACTCCCTCTTACTGACCCCGAAAACTCTGAAAATCGATTCTCCCCCACTAATTGCTCGAGATGTTTTGGTAAATGTGGCTCGTGCATGTTGAGTGACTTTATTTGTGATTAAATTAAGCTCCCGAGTCACAAACTTGAAGGATACACGAACAATGGCGCTGTCCCCATCACACACTGTTCCATGGCGGAAGGCCTTGTGTTGTAGCACATCACGGTGTGCCTTGAGCTTTTTGGTGGTTGTGTTGAGGAGTCATATTGTGTAATTTTGCAATGAAGCGTAATGACGCGAGGGTTCTCCTTCCGTCCCGCCACGAGTGTTCAACAACACGATGGTATCGTGCCACGGGTGCGTTCATCATTTCATGTAACTGGGTTCTTCTTTACCCAAAAGATTAGTGGGCCGTGAAGAAACATCATAACATCCTAACTCTACATTGTGTGAGTCAAATTACACCGAGTAAGGCAACATTCGTTTTGTAGTACTATGTTTAGTAACTTCTTATTTTATTCACATTGTCCATTTGTTGCAAAGAGTAATAACAAATCTTTGGGAAGCTAGGAGAGTTAATAAAACTTTCATTATTAGGGAAAGATAAATTAATGATATGGTTGGGGTAGTTCAATTAATGTGTTCAGAATTTCATCAGGCCCTCTTGGACAACCACCACCTAACTCCAATAAAGTTTCATATAATCTGAGGCTTTGAAATTGTTATCTGCATGACTACAATTGTAATCTGCTCCTCAGACATTTCTCTCTAGTATAACTAATGGATTGGTAGTTGAAATATTTATTATTTTAGGTACAATAAATGTAAAGGAAGTTGCCTTTACAGATGTTTAGTACTATGTTTAGTAACTTCTTATTTTATTCACATTGTCCATTTGTTGCAAAGAGTAATAACAAATCTTTGGGAAGCTAGGAGAGTTAATAAAACTTTCATTATTAGGGAAAGATAAATTAATGATATGGTTGGGGTAGTTCAATTAATGTGTTCAGAATTTCATCAGGCCCTCTTGGACAACTACCACCTAACTCCAATAAAGTTTCGTATAATCTGAGGCTTTGAAATTGTTATCTGCATGTCTACAATTGTAATCTGCCCCTCAGACATTTCTCTCTAGTATAACTAATGGATTGGTAGTTGAAATATTTATTATTTTAGGTACAGTAAATGTAAAGGAAGTTGCCTTTACAGATGTTTAGTACTATGTTTAGTAACTTCTTATTTTATTCACATTGTCCATTTGTTGCAAAGAGTAATAACAAATCCTTGGGAAGCTAGGAGAGTTAATAAAACTTTCATTATTAGGGAAAGATAAATTAATGATATGGTTGGGGTAGTTCAATTAATGTGTTCAGAATTTCATCAGGCCCTCTTGGACAACTACCACCTAACTCCAATAAAGTTTCGTATAATCTGAGGCTTTGAAATTGTTATCTGCTTGTCTACAATTGTAATCTGCCCCTCAGACATTTCTCTCTAGTATAACTAATGGATTGGTAGTTGAAATATTTATTATTTTAGGTACAATAAATGTAAAGGAAGTTGCCTTTACAGATGTTTAGTACTATGTTTAGTAACTTCTTATTTTATTCACATTGCCATCATTAAAAATATGTTCCAAATGAGGCAATTCTATTTTTTTGTTTGTTGAAGTCTTCTTATTTGAATTGTAATGGTGAGCAGGGAAGGATAGAAACAAACTTCCAGATGAATTCGAGAGAAGTTAGAGAAAGTGGCTATTATGGCAAAGGTAAAGCTTTGTGTTCTTTGCCTCATGATTATGAAGAAGACGAATACGATTTCGAAGCCATGGATGACGATGAAGGATACGATTTCTCTCTTACAGAGCCATATGAGGATGATGACGATGAAACAAGAGCCTCCTTTGTCATTGCTCCAAATGGTGATCTGAAACCCGGTACGTAATAGTAAGCTTGTTGTTAATCTTTTTAACTGCCTGGATAAAAATAACAACTTCCCTGCCTACAGGAGTAATATACACCAAGGAACAGGTGGAGGCAATGACTTTTGCCAGTGAGATTGAGGCTTTTGACTGGTACAACCTTTATGCCTTGATGCTGGGTTTCGGGATAAGAAGGTGTAATAGAAGGTATTTTGATCCGGAAACGAAGGAGCTCACAAAGTCTAGGATCTTTGTATGTGCGCGACAAGGTGTCCGATCTGATAAGTGGAAATACAAAGACAATCGGAAGAGGGAGCATACTAGAAACACTCGGTGCCTCTGCAAAGCTCGAATAAGAATTAAAAGAACTTCACCTACGGAGCCGTTTACAGTGGATTATTTTCAACCAGTACATTCTCACACACTTTCTGATCCACAGTGCAGGAGCATGCACCGGTCTCACAGAAAGGTGACCGAGTCAGATATCGAACACATCAGATCATTGAAGGAGGTGGGCATAAAGTACTGTCAAGGCTTCCTTTTGATGGTAAAACAATCCGGAGGCTATGCCAACGTCCCTTACACACAGAAGGATATGTATAACAAAATGGCTTCTCTGGACAAATTATATTCCAATGAAGGAGATGGCCAACAGACTCTGAAGTTCATTGATAGTCTGAAAAAAAGCCATCATGGTGTTTTCAAAAGGTAAGAGTATTATCTATTACTCTAATAATGTTTTCTGCACTGTTGATATTATGTTCACACATTAGAATTGCTATCTTTTGCTTACAATTGTTATCTTTTGTTAGAATGTTTTCTTACATGCTATCAGATTGTTCTGTTCCTTTATAAAAATTTTCTTTATCTTTAATAATGCTTTCTGTATATTATTTTTGTTTTTTAGGTTCATATTGGGGAGCAACCAAGAACTTCAAAGTTTATTTTGGTGTGACAGGAGATCACAGGAAGATTACAAAAGGTTTGGGGATGTACTTATTTTCGATGCAACATACAAAACAAACATGTATCGAAAACCCTTAGTAATTTTATCTGGGGTGAACAATCACTTTCAAAATACAGTTTTTGCCTTTGCGGTTGTTCATGACGAGAAAAAAGAAACATATGAGTGGGTCTTGAGTTGTTTGATGGAGGCAATGGAGAATAAGATGCCCGTGTCGGTTATTACGGATGGTGATTTAGCCATGAAAAGTTCCATTCAAAAAAATTTCCCACATGCAAAACATCGTTTGTGTTCTTGGCATCTTTGTCGGAATGCTGAAGGAAAGCTGAAGAAGGGTGCCGCATTCATTTCTGATTTTAAGAAATGTATGCATAGTAGGAAACCCGAGAATTTTTGGTTTGAAGATTGGCAGGCCATGGTAGAAAGATGGGACCTCTCTCATAACCATTGGATCCAAGTAACCTACTTGGCTAGGCACATGTGGGCAGAGACATACCTGAAATTCTTCTTCTTTGCCGGACAAACAACAACCTCGAGGTGCGAGAGCGTAAACAGTTTTTTCAAGGATTTTGTGTCCTATATGGATAAGTTGGTCGACCTTTGTAGGGGTTTAATGACTGGGTTAGGAAAGCTACGAAAAAAAGAGAGGGAGGAACACTTTAAATCTGACCAATCGGACCCGATATGTACAACGAGGTTCAGGAAGCTAGAGGAGCATGCAGCTGAGGTATTCACAAATAATATCTTCCTCAAGTTCAAGCATCAAGCTGAGATGGCAGAGGATTACAGAGTAACGAAGGTTATTCCCATTGAAGAATCAAAGGTTGATCAATTCTACGTGATGAGAGGTGAAATAAAGCACAGTGTGGTACACATATTTCTCCCTTCATGTACTAATTGATATTAGTTTGTAGTGTAGTGTACACACGTAGTACTTTTGATGCCTAAATATCAAATAAATATCTGCGTGTTTACAAGGGTTTTCTAATCCTTTGAAACTGTTATCTATTCGTTTATGGTAATCCTCTATAGTTTCCTACATAAATTTTGAAATGAATGTTATCTTTCATGTGATTATTTTTCTCCCGCTTTTTAACATTATCTTCTCTACTGCTGCAGCAAATTGTTCAGTGTACACGATCTAATCGCGGTCTTTGCTGCACTTGCTTTAAGTTTGAGACATCGAAGATGATCTGCAAACATATGATTCTTGTTCTGAAAGAGAAGGGTGTTAATAGGATCCCTACAAATTTAATTGCTGATAGGTGGGTAAAAACGGATAAGAAATTCTACGCAACCGAGCCTTCGATAAAGGAGCCTATTCAGAAGTCGTGTGACGACCCAGCCGTCCAAGCTTCTCGTCGGGGTGCCATGAAGAGCCAGGTGACATTGTACACCTCTTTGGGTTGTAGATCTTTTGCAAATTATAAGTATTGGAAGGATCACATGGCCGATGGAATCAGAACTATGACGAGAATGTGTACTCAATCTGAAGAGGGTACCCACGGAGTTGTGAAGAAAGAAGATAATCCCTACAGCCACGTGAAGAATCCGAACCCACCGGACACGAAACACCCAAAAGGACCCAAGCAGGACAAGCGCAGACGGTGCGGTAATTGCAAGGAGCTTGGACACAACAGGACTACATGTCCCAATCCTCCCGTGGACTCCTACGAAGAAGAAATCGATGCGGAAGATGATTAACGAGAGATACCAGTTAAATTTGATGACAAAGGGGACTTCTATTGGTCTCAATCAACGAATATGTCATGGAAAGGCAATTAGGACTTATGTTTGCTGGTTTTAGGATGGAATTACTCGTGAAGATCCATCACTTAGAACGGATGTTATCTACTTTGTAGGCTTTTGTTATCTAGTTTATGCTACTGGTTATCTTTAGATCTTGTGCTGTTATCTTTCTGGGCAGTTTCTGCAGCAGAAAGATTACAATTGTTTTCTAGTGCTATCTACTAATCTAACAATGTTATCTACAAACCCTAGTGACCTGCTATACCGGGTAAACTTTTTGTCTCGTAGTGACGGGGCCCGCGCTAGCGGACAAATTAGCTGACGTCCGCCCTATTGGCGGACGCACTGTAGACCAACCCCTTATTATGTGATGCAGTCATCTCTATTTCTGTCAATACTCTATGGGTGTGTTTGGAAGTAGGAAACTGGAAGGAAAATGGAAAAATGACTATAAAACAAAATCATGGAAAATCTTAATTTAGTTTGGAAGTAAGTAAAGGAAAAAGAAAAGTAAATAAAAACAAAGTAAATAGAATATTTATGCTAGAAAATATGAAACAAACTCTCTGTCCAAATCGGACAGAAAATTCACAAAAAAATTAACGAAACCATCGGCTTCATGCTGATGCTTTCGATCCTTGAACCGCTGCCACCAACGAGGACAAAGTAAAACGGATACCATTGAAGGGCTGTCGTGTTGGACGATGCAAAATTGGTGCCGATGTTTGCTGTTTGGTCGTGGTGCTTCAGGTCAGTGTGGTCGTTGGGTTCTGCTTTTGTTGAGCTGTCTTGTGGAGGCTTAGGACATTCGTGGGCTTGTGGTTGATCTTCTTGTATCCACAAAAATTCCCTATGTGAATCTGAAAATTCTTTGATTGCTAATTGATTGTGTGCTGGAAATAACAAGACTTCACTTACATTGTCTTGTGGATATGGAAGTACATATTGCAATACTTTTAGGTGCTCTGGAGAAGGCCTTGCTGGAAATTAACTCAATTTATTTACTGCCTAACAAATAGGGATGTTCATAAACCGACCGCACCGGCAAAACCCGACCGCACCAAATCGAACCGTACATAAACCGATGGTTTAGCAAAAATTTTTCTTAAAGAACGGTTTTATTATTTTTAAAACCGAACCGGGCACCAACCGAACCGAGACCGAACCGACAAAACGGAAAAAAACCGCACCGCACTGAGAGAAGTTTTAAATACAATCTTTAGTATTTTGGTTACTATCTCCCATGTTCTGGCTCACTCCTCACAGTTTGAGTTTATAATTTTAAGCCGTACAACCAAACCATAGTCTAATTTACAAAAAAAATAAATCTTATCTCTCCATATTGAGATAAAACAGAAGTAGGGAATCACTATTATTTTTAAATGTTGAGTTTATCTTAGTTTTTTAGATGTATGCGGAAAGTAACAAAGATATAAGTAAACCGCTCTTTTTGTTATAGCCAGTTTACTATGCGTCAAAGATAGGAATTACTGCATAATATAATGGATACTAAACCGAATGGATTAACCGGACCGAACCGGAATTTTCGGTGCGGTTTTATAATTTCTAAGTTTCAAACCGAAGGTATTTCGGTTTTGAAAATATTAAAACCGAACATTTCAGTTTAGGTGTCTCATATCCTCAAAAAACCGACTGAACCAGACTGTGAACACCCCTACTAACAAAGGCCAGGCCTAGAACTGCGTAGATATAGTTTACCCATTGTTATCTTATGAAGAGTAGCATCCTTGTCATTCAAAAAAATTGTCTGAAGCTTGCTGCTGATTTCCACAGTAATAGTTTCACTTTGCATTTTGAATAACCACTAATGTCAACCATATCCTGGGCAAGCTTTCTTTGACATAAGGGTTTGAAATATCGTACCGGACATCGTTTCATTTTTGTGACTGCAGTGAAACATTTTGGTACCGATATTTTTCGGTGATTCGTTTCGGACTAATTTTATTCAATTATACAGTTCCCCAACTTTTTTTATATTTTCATAATGAACCCAACTTTTATTCTTATCTTTTCATAACAACATAAACGGCTATTCTTACTTTTTGCTAAAATATGGTATGCACTGAGTGAACGAAATGAAAAATACCAAGGATGACAATGTGGTTTGATCCGATAAGATCCGAACGATTCGATCCGAATGGATCAAGTCCGAATCCTATTCATTTTAAAATGGATCGGATACAGATATTAAAATATAAAATTCGGTCGCATCCGGATGCGGATTAGGATTCGACAGGATATCTGATGGATATCCGATCCGATTGGATCCGAATGCATATAGTTTCACAAAAATACCCTTTAACTAATTGGAAGTATTAAATATTTCAATGATTTTACCTATATTTTGGGTAAATTAAGTTTTTCATAGTTGGGAGTTGGTTAAGTAAGATGTACTATTTTTTTCTCTTTTGTGTGCTTCATTTTTCTCTAATATTATAGAAATTCTCGTATTTTTCTTTGATTCGGATCCCAACCCGATCCATTTATGCAGCTTGCGGATCCGCAAATCGAATATGGATATCAAAAATTTAATATGATTCGAATCCGGATCCGACCATTCATATTTGGATCCGGGTTTTGATAAAGGTGGGTCCGATCCAAAATCGATCCGTTGCCATCCCTACAAAATACGTAAAAAAATTATTTATCTTGAAGATCAACATAGTTGTATGATTTTTTATTTTATATGAAGACCCAAAACTTGTTTAAAAGTACAAACTGAACTCCGACGACATCCAACCGAAATTCGCTAAATCGTCCGAAACACCCCGAAACACACCGGTACGCACCGAATTTCAGTCTGGTATATACCGGTACCCGTTATACTTCGTTGCAAGAGCGAAATGGTACGAAACGGAACGAACTTTAAAATTATGGATATACCTGTTTTATTTCTAGAAATCTCAAAATCCAAGAAGTATTGAAGTAAACCAAGATCCTTGAGCTGAAATTGTGCATTAAGCTTGTGTTCAAAAAATGCAATTATGTCAAATCATCACTTGCAAGCACAATGTTATCCACATATACTAACAAATAGTACTGTATAATCTGCTTTACTATCATTGAAGCCCGAACCGAGCAATGTTTACAAGAATTTGTTATACCATTGCCTTGTAGCGAGCTCTAACCCATATTAAGACTTTTTTACTTGGAAACCAAAGTTCCACCATCATGAAAAAACATGAGATGCATGCTTGTAACCTTGAGGAATTTTCATATACTCCTCTTCTAACAACTCTCCATGAAGGAAATCAATGTTCATATCCAACTGGAGAAGATGCCACTTATGCATAGCTTCTAAAGTTAAAAGACATTCCAAGGTAGGCAATTTATCTACATGAGAGATGTGGATGTGTAATATATTCCTCCTACCAGGGAATAACTCTTTTCCGCCAATCTAGATTTAAACCTTTGTATTGTGCATTTTTCTTTATGTTTCACCTTGTACACCCACCACAGCCAACCACATCTTGGCATGTAGGTAAGAAAGTGATAAGCCAAGTGTTGTTAGATTCCAAACCCGGAAGCTCATCCTGCAAAGCCTTTAGCTAAAGAGGATATTTGGAAGCCTCATAATAAGTCTTTGGTTCCTTAGCAGAAATCACTTGAGCAGTAAAGTGTTGGTATTGAGGGATGAAATTTTCATAAGCATCAATCAGCTTGGAACATTAAACACATAATCTTTGAGATGCTGAGGAGGTTTAACGATTTTCTCTACATCTTGAAGAAGAAGCAGTCAATGAAGGTAAAATGGAAGGTGTGATATGTGCTGCGGGCATTGAAACTTTCTCTTCCAGAACTGTAGGCTCAATGTGTGAAGAATCAAGAAATGAATCACAACTTGCATCAAATGTACCATTGGCATGGTTAGACATCAAGCAAAGAGATATCATGAGATGAGAAGTTGACAAAGAAGTAGATCATGAAATGTGAATACATCTTCATAAAAACCACTCTTCTTCGAGTGGTTATAGCTCATGTATTGATAACATAAACCTTGTAACCCTTCATACCATAAACTGGAGAATAAAATCACAATGGTCAGCCCTACTATCAAACATTGTCCTTCCTTTTTGGAATGTAGGAACATGAGATTGGTAGTGTTGCGCAAAATACAGGCAATTCGCAAGTATACGAAATCAAGTAATACCGGGTGTATTTCAACTCGGTTTGTCGATCCCACAGAGACTGTTTCGGGTTTTCTCACGCAGTCAGTTTTAGTTATCCGAGTGTAGTAAAGAGGAGGAGTTGGTTGTGATTACATTCACTAAACTAAAACAGAAATAAAAAACGTAAACGTAAATATTTTTTGTGACGTTTTCTGAAATAAGCTGAATCGGTTGTTACGATAATAGATGGGAACTAGGCTCCAGGATCCCCTAGGGTTTCTACAGATTTCAAATTTACGTCTGATTATGAAAACACTCAGCAGTTTCTTTTCGGTGACTTTTCAGCTTCCACACGTAATCCCGATCCTGCAGACTTTCGGATTCTTGTTAAGCTGCCTAAGTCTGCAGTCTCGGTCTAATCCTGTTAGGGTTTCTAACCTGTCCGAATGGCCGGGGTCAAATTCTCTAACAGTCGGTCTCACGTTTTTCGGTGCTAGCCCTATCTCCCTTTCTCTGGTCGGTCTATCAGGGTAAGGTACTAAATTCTGACTTTTCTTCTTAACCCTAACTTGACGTTTTCACCTACAAGCTCGGGTCTATAGCAATCCTGGGTGATCAGTCCTATCATGCATATACGAGAATAATCAAAGCCAGAATAATAGATACAACTTGCTGAATTAAGATAACAATCATGAATCCATAATCGAAGTAGTCATAAAATCTAATACGAAACCCTAGGTTCACCGAGAACCTAGGTAAGAACTTTAGCTACGACTAGACATAATACTAAACATAGTTTCTGAATGTAAAGAGAGAGAACGAAATCAAACTAAGTCTTCGAGTCTCGAATCGCTCTTCCGTGCTCTCCGTGGATGCTCTGACTTGTCCTTCGGTTGTGCTGAGTATTGTGTGTCTTCAAAACGAGTCTGGACGAGTCTTTAAATAGTGCTGTTTTTTCCCGAAACGCGTGCGCCAGAAATTACAGAAACTGCCATCGGTCCACCGACTTTGGAAAAATGTCAAACTGGCCCTTGCGTATATACGCAACCAGGGCCCACAATCCACCCACCACCACCTCCCTGCCTGCGTATATACGTAAGGCTGCGTATATACACAGCCCCTGCGTATATACGCAGGCAGGGGCTGTGGTGGTGGCCCTGCTTGGTCCTCTGGTGGGCCCGGTTGGGTCTCCTGGGTCCCACTCTTCTGCCTGATGCTCCCGGTTTTCCTTCCTTGGTGTTCTCCTCTTTTTCGTGTTCCCGTCTTGGCCCGATCTTGTGCACGTTTCCCGAGACGGTCCCGGCTTGGTCCCGACACGCTTCCCGATGCACCTTCCGAACCTGTTCCTGAAAAGGCAACACGAACGAAAACCCGCGATCATATCCAATAAAAGCAATAAATAAGCAGGAATCCAGAAAGTACATATAAACATCTCGTTCTAAATTCCCTAGGCATTCTACGGCAATTTCTGGCAAAATACACTATTTCCGACACAAACGCTCGTGAAATCAGGCTAAAAGATAGCCCCTAATTGGGCGTTATCAAATACCCCCGCACTAAGCATTGCTCGTCCCGAGCAACCCTGCCAACACTAGCTTGATATCAAACATTTCTGCCCTCGTGAAACTGGCTCTGTGCATACACTACCGTTGCATACTCTTTCGACCCGAAACTTTCAACCGGACGACTCGATAGAAACCAGACTCAGATAGATTGTACAAAGACTCAAACGACTCAAAACAGACTAAAGACAAAATAGTTTTTTGTTGAGATTCGGCAACCTCAAAAACATAACCAGTGTGTCCTCGTGATCTCATCCTTTTCAGAATGTACTTCCCTTCAAGCGATCGGTAAGT
This sequence comes from Linanthus parryae, assembly GCA_023055425.1. Classification (NCBI taxonomy): domain Eukaryota; kingdom Viridiplantae; phylum Streptophyta; class Magnoliopsida; order Ericales; family Polemoniaceae; genus Linanthus; species Linanthus parryae. The sequence goes on along the minus strand of JALGPY010000007.1, from coordinate 46,249,654 downwards.
CTGAACAGATTTATATGGTGGATTTAAGCACTGGACCCAAGTACTATTACTTTAGTTATCAATCTGAGCAAATCCCTAGCTAACTTACCATCCGAGCTTTTTCCGAAAGGATCTATGTCTAATCAGGTAGGATATATATGTGTATCAAAGTACGGCATAGTTCTACTTGTTATAACATTCTCAGAATTTACCAAACTCACACCCCTCACCGAGATCCCGAAAAACTGCCCGAAACACCTAAGTTCCTGCTTTCCCAATTCTTCTGTCCCCCGGTGTGTCTTCTCCGTGCTCGCGGCCACAAATGTGAAGTGGTGTAAACGTCTCGAAAATTGTGCCACTCACTCAGCTTTTTATTTAAATAAAAAAAAACGTAAACAAAACTAAAAACTAGAACACGACTTTTTTTTCTTTTCCTTCTTCTTTTTTTTTCTTTTCATTTCTTCTTCTTTTTTTAATAATAATAATAATAAAATGACTATATACAGACATACAAGAATAATGACAATACTAAACTGACTAAAGCTGAGTGAGTGAAAATAAATCTCTGTCGTGGGGTACGTAAAATGTCCTCATGTGCAAAACACACACTAATCCTGAAGCGCTGATCCTGTAGTTGAAACAATACTGTGCAGTCCCACCGAACCTCCTCATCACCAAAGATGTAGAAAAACGGCACAACCATCAATTAACCCTACAAACCCCCGGAACCTCATTTTGTGCAAACAGATGCTCGCACGCGACTAACTCCTCCTGTGGTCACTATGTAATGCAGTGATCCACCTCCGCAAATTAATGCACTGTCTCCACTAACTCACCCTGTCCTTCCCTCGAAAAACGTGTCGATGTCAAAACTGTCCAATACTAATAAATCATGAAGCTCTTCCATCTAAAACCCACCCTACTCACTCCCTCTGTCATAACACGTAGAATAGCCAACTATCGACTGATGAAGGTCTCAAAGAAGGCTGCCTAGGCTATAGAGGCTAAGAAGAAAGAGGGTAAATGGCTTCAAACGGGTTAACTAATTGGACCAAGGGGTAAGAAACAGGACGTGAGGTCCCTTGATAGCCAGTCACTCCACCGAAAAACGCGATGACCGTGACGGCGCCCGTGGGCGTGTTGTCGACTACCTAAACGACGGTGGTGTAGCAACTAGTCGGATTTTTAGCTCAGGTGATACTTACTTGCGGATTCCAAAGGTCGCTGGCTCTCACCTATCTACTATACCTTGGTGCAAGTTTTCTTTTCTTTCAAATGACTCAAGCTCGATTTCTTCACTGTTTCTGTTATCTTGATTGCCCTTTCTCAAAATTTTTTGATTTTTTTTAACTTTTTTTTTTTTGAAAATATTTTATGCTGTTTGCGTATATACGCAGCAGCTGCATATATACGCAACCAGTAGCATAATTGTTTTTTTTTTTTTTTTGATTTTTTTTAATATTTACAATGCACGGCCAGAATGTTGGTGGTGGGTTGACTCAAATAACGAAAATATGCTGACTCAAAAATATAAAATAAAAATTGCAAATAAACATGAAAAAACGTGCAGACTGGGTTAATGCAGACACGACTACCACCCCCACACTAAGAGGTGGCATTCCCTCATGGCACTCACTCGTCCGGAAAAAATGTCGGGTCTGACCCGGTTTCCGAAGAACCGGATATGCTGCCCGGAGAGCTGCAGCCAGAATCTGTCCTGTAGACGACCGGCCGGGGCACCCGGGCACGGGGCCGGTAGTCGGAGGACTGTGACTCTGACCCAGTCCAACTGCTAGGTGGGTGGGATCTCAATCTCGTCCTGCCACTCGAAGGCTGCTGGGTACGGGACCCAGTCTGACGACCTGTGGGCTGCTGGGATCGTGTCCCAGGCTGACGTCTCTCCTGTCTCGCAGGTGGCGGAGATGGCCGAGTCGGGGGAGGTGGCTGAGTCGGGTCAGGTGGAGCGGAGGTATACTCGCTAGAGTCCCCGTCATCGGACCAACTCGTGATAAAGCTGCTGGAGTAGGTAGGAGGAAAATACAGCGGGAGTGGCGGTTCTCGACCTGCGTGCCGAGCTGCCTCCCGCTGCTCCTCTCGAATACTGGTAAGAGCAACATTATGGTCCTTCGCAATCTTGCGCTGGGTCCGTCGGGTATGTGTGATAGCCCTCCAAAGCTTGCCCGCTTTCTCGAGCACTCTCCCCAACGGACTTGTGTCCGCCGCGACACCCCTCAAATCCCTCGTCAACTCGGGGGAACCTACGTGGCGGGGCTGGTCTAGCTCTCAGGGTCGGGTCGGCCCGTGGGGCCGGCTCACCTCGCTCTCGGGCTGGCTGGGTAGGGGCATTCCTCTCACTCCCCTGCCGACTCAACTCGGGACGCTCACTCTCTCGACTAGTACGGCATCGCCGAAGTCCGGCCGATGCCTGGCGATTGGCTGGTCGCTCCTGAGTCGATCTCCTCCTAGGGGCAGGGGCAGGATCAGGTGCAGGGTCCTCCTCCATAATGTCGTCATCCTCGTCGAGGTCAACGACCGGCTCTGGTGGGCCCGGGTTACGGGCCATGATCTTCCTATAAGGCCGCGGACGAGGAGGGTCTAAGTCGCCCTCAAGGATCTCCATGGGTACATCAAAATCTCGTGCCAGTTTGGCGATGAGGTTGGCATACCCCAACCCCTTATGGCTCGCGGTGTTGTTCTGCTCCTGCATGTAAACCCAAATGCGACGAGGAATGTCGACCTCTCGCCGGAGAACCAAGCAGTAGACCAAGAGGACATACTCGTAGTCTAGATGGGTGAAATGTTTGATCCCCACCACTCGGTTCACAACCCACTCGGCCCACCATCGTTAAGGCCCGGTAATAAAACGAGAGTGCAGTTTCATGCCTCTCTCCCCATCACCCACTCTCTCGAAGTGGGCCCCCGGGTAACCACTAGTCACAATCCGCAAAATATCTGAATCGCTCGGCCGGTAATCCTCACACTCAGCATAGGCGCAAGGGACATTTCTCAATGCTATCCCGTACGCCTGGCGGATACTGTGCACCGTGACTAACATGAACCGCCTACGGCAGCACACCCAACGGGTGTCACCGTTGGCCTCCCCTTCCCCCTTATGCATGAGGTTACTGTAAAACTCACGCACTAAGGAGGAGCTAGACACCTCAAGAAACCCGGCCAAGGACTGTCCGAAAAGATCCGGACGACTAGCAAACTGTGCCATCTCAGGAGGCATGCTAAGGTGGTCGACCTCAAAACGGTAGTCCTTGGGCAGGTTATGACCCATTTTCGTCCCGCTCATGTAATAATAATGGGCGTAGTGGTTTACGAAACGAAAACTGTCAAATTGACCCGCATGAATTTGCTCCTTTGGGTACTTAGTAGGGAACTGGTCCCGGTTCGGGTCAATAAACGGCACTCTGAACTCCATATCAGTCAGAACCTCGAAAAACGTGCCAACTCGGCAATTAAGCAAAAAGTGTAAAACGTGAACGTACAAAGTGTGTCGCAATAAATAGTCCACCTAGGAGCTACCAGAGGTCCACACGGCAAGTGTCGCTCCAAAATAAAAATTTACCGAAAATAACGGACCCGGCTATGGGCCGTGCCAAAACAGAATATAAAGAGAGAGATGAAAATTTGCGACCTTCCCGAAACAGGGGTGAAGACCGAAGATTCTGCCCGGAAAGTCGCCGGAAAAGTCGCCGGCGGTCGCCGAAAAATTCGCCGAAAAACGGAACTGCCCGGAATCAAAATCTGAACCCACCAAATCGAAGCTCTCGATCTCCTCTTTCAACTTCCCTTGTTCGGTTTTGCTAGTTCTTGCTCTAACACCTTCGAATCGGCCCTTTTCCTCAAGAAGACGTCATTCCTAGATGGGAATTTCCCGCTCGATTCTCGCTTGTTTCTCGATTTTGATGGGTGATATTTGCACCTTGCGGCGAGGGGATTCCAGAAATGTGCCCGAATTTCGATTTGGAGGTCCGAGGCGAAACTTGTGTTCTTCAAGTGGAGAAAATGGAGGAAGAGAGAGAGAGGGAGGTCCAACAATGGTGAACCCGTCGGCCCCCTCCCTCTTTAAACCCTAATTTTGCAAATTGACCAAAATACCCCTGGGGTTTTGAAAAATTTCAATTTATTTTCTTCTGTCTGCGTGTATACGCAATGCTTGCATATATACGCAATCAGAAATCAAAATAAATAAAAAAAAATAAAAAACATTTCTCCCCTGGTTGCGTATATACGCAGGGTTGGGTATATACGCAACCAGCAGAGATATTTTTTTTTTATTTTCTCTCTTCCTTCCTCTATTTTCCCAGTTCTGCCTGATTTCTATTTTGCTGCATCTGCACAATCTCAATTTCAAGTCAAAAACCCGCTCATCTCGCCTCTCTCAAAAATTCAGAACTGAATATAATAACTGAATAAAATAACAAAAATAAATTAACTAATGATTACTTTGGGTTGCCTCCCAAACAGCGCTTTGTGATTTACGGTCGACGGCCCGACCTGGTTACCTCTTACGGGTCATCAAAATAGACCGGGTCTATTTTGACGACTTCGGCGGTCTCGAGATATGGCTTGATCCGATTCCCGTTCACCCTGAAACTGGACTTATCTTTTGGATTCTCCAGCTCGAACGCTCCCCATGCAAAAATCTGCTTGATGATGAACGGGCCCGACCAACGAGACCTCAGTTTCCCGGAAAAAACCGCATCCGGGTATTGTAGAGAAGCACTTTATCGCCTTCGTTAAACTGCTTTGGCGTGATACGATGATCATGCCACTTCTTCGTCTTCTCTTTGTAAATTTTGGCGCTCTCAAAAGCCGTTCTGCGGAACTCCTCCAATTCCAGCAGTGCCATCTTTCTCTTATCTCCAGCCAGATTCTGATCCATGTTGAGCAGCTTGATGGCCCAATACGCTTTGTGCTCCAATTCCACCGGTAAGTGGCACGCTTTCCCAAACACGAGCTGGTATGGCGACATACCCAGCGGTGTTTTGAAAGCAGTCATGTAGGCCCAGAGCGCATCGTCCAGTCTGATGGACCAATCCTTTCGGCCGAGATTCACCGTTTTTTCGAGTATGCTCTTGATCTCTCGGTTCGAAACCTCGGCTTGCCCGTTTTTCTGCGGATGGTAGGGTAACGAGACCTTGTGAACTAACACGCCGTACTATTTCAGCACTTTCGCAAAGACTCGATTGATGAAGTGTGAGCCCTCGTCACTGATCATTGCCCTGGGAGTTCCGAAACGAGTAAAAATGTTACGTTTCAGAAAACGCTCAACGGTGGCTGCATCGTTTTTCTGACACGCGATTGCCTCGATCCACTTAGTCACATAGTCTGCTGCCAGCAGAATGTAGAGATTACCCATGGAGGACGGGAACGGCCCCATAAAGTCAATTCCCCATACATCGAAAGGCTCTACTTCCTGCCACACGGTCATCGGCATCTCGTCCCGGTGTGACGTGTTCCCTGTTCTCTGGCATCTATCACATCCCTGCACATATTCGTGACAGTCTTTAAAGATTGTCGGCCAGAAAAACCCGGCTGCAGTATCTGTTCGCGTTCCCCCAAAATGACCCCCACACTGTGATGAGTGGCAGTGTCTGATTACGTTCCAGGCCTCGTGGGTCGGAATACACCTTCTCAGGATGTTGTCGGCCCCCTGTTTGAATAGGTACGGGTCATCCCAGAAATACTGCCGGCTTTCGGAAACGAACCGCTTCCGCTGAGACGGGGTAAGATCCTCGGGAAGCATGCCAGTTACCAAGTAATAGGCTATGGCATAGTACCACGGTCTCCCGATTTTTATTGCCATGATGTGCTCGTCCGGGAAGTTTTCCTTGATCGGTACCGGGTCCACCTTAACATTCTCAAGCCTGGATAGGTGATCCGCTACCACGTTCTCAACTCCCTTCTTGTCCCGGATTTCCACATCAAATTCCTGCATCAGTAGTACCCACCTCAACAGTCTCGGTTTCGCGTCCTTCTTGTCCAACAGGTATTTCAGGGCACTATGGTCGGTAAAAACGATAACTTTCGACCCGACCAAATATGGCCTGAATTTGTCCAGGGCATACACCACAGCCAGCAGTTCCTTTTCTGTCATGCCATAGTTGAGCTGGGCATCGTTGAGTACCCGGCTTGCATAATATATCACGTGGCAGACTTTATCCTTTCGTTGCCCCAAAACTGCCCCGACTGCGTAGTCGCTGGCGACACATATCAGCTCAAACGGGAGTGACCAATCCGACGTAGTAATAACCGGGGCTGTGTTCAGCTTCTCCTTTAAATGGTCAAAATCCTGCCGACATGCTGCATCGAAATCAAAGGGTACGTCTTTTCCGAGTAAAGCGCAGAGTGGCTTTGTGATCTTGGAAAAACCTTTGATGAACCTCCGGTAAAATCCTGCATGTCCCAGAAAACTTTTGATCGCCTTTACGTTTGTCGGGTATGGAAGCTGTTTTATCACCTCGATCTTGGCCCTGTCCACCTCGAGTCCCTTGCTGGAAATTCTATGACCCAGCACGATCCCCTCGGTGATCATAAAGTGACACTTTTCCAAATTGAGCACCACATTCGCCTTTTTGCATCGGACCAGAACCTGACCCAGATGGTGCAGGCAGTCATCGAATCTGTCCCCAAATAGTGAAAAGTCGTCCATAAAGACTTCCAGATTTTTCTCGATCATGTCGGAAAATATCGCCATCATGCATCTCTGGAACGTGGATGGAGCGTTACACAACCCGAACGGCATGCGCCGGAATGCGAACGTGTCGTATGGGCAGTGAACGTTGTCTTTTCCTGATCTTCCGGGGCTATGCAAATCTGGTTTTACCCGGAGTACCCGTCCAGAAAACAGTAATAGGCGTGGTTGGCGAGCCGGTCCAGCATCTGGTCCATGAATGGTAACGGGAAGTGGTCTTTCAGTGTTGCGTCGTTTAGCCTCCGATAGTCCATACAGATCCGCCAGCCTGTAACGGTGCGCTGCGCAATCTGCTCCTGGTCATTATTCTGCACCACCGTGATACCCCCCTTTTTGGGCACGCACTGGACCGGGATGATCCAAGTGCTGTCAGATATGGGGTATATGATTCCCGCTTCCAGCCACTTCATGACCTCTTTTCGAACAACGTCCTTCATGTTCGGATTCAGTCGCCGCTGGGGCTGAATCACCGGCTTCTTGCCTTCTTCAATTCGGATCTTGTGCATGCAATAGGAGGGGCTGATCCCCTTGATATCTGCTATCGTCCAGGCGATTGCTTCCTTATGCTCTCGCAATACCTCCAGCAGTTTCTGCTCCTGTTCATGAGATAGACGAGACGAGACAATTACGGGCAGAGTACTATCATCACCAATAAACGCATACCTGAGATGGCTCGGGAGCGGTTTCAGCTCCAGTGCGGGTGGCTCCCTGAGTGACGGGACTAGAATCATCTTTTGCCCGCCATCTTTTTCCCGGTGCAAAGTGGTCCAGTCCTCGGCTCTCATGGCGTGCTCGCACCGAGTCTTCTCTTTTTCTTCCCCGTACATGCTGTCGATCTCTTCCCACAATTGGTCCAACTCCTCGTTTTCCCAGCCTTCGTCAACCACGTCTATGGCAAAGATATCCTCGTGGTCGTAGTAATTTGGCAGTTGCAGATTTTTGAAAACGTTGAATTTCACCTTTTCCTCGTTAATCTTCATGCAGCTCCTCGCTCTTGCAGTTTATCATAGCTTCGCCCGTGGCCAAAAACGGCCTGCCGAGTATGAGCGGTACCTCCCCTGCCTCCATGTCCAGGATGACGAAATCTGCCGGAAAAATCAGCTCGCCGAATTTGACCAGAATATCCTCGATAACCCCATAAGCCTGTTTTACAGACCTGTCTGCCATCTGCAGCATGATTCTGGTGGGTCGGGGTTCACTGACTTTCAAACTCTTGAAAATCGTTAATGGCATCAGGTTGATGCTTGCCCCTAGGTCACACAGAGCCTTTCCTGTGTAAGCATTACCTAGGGTGACCGGTATAACAAAATTGCCAGGATCCTTTCTCTTCCTCGGTAGCCCATTCTTCACACAGTTTCTCACTTCTGCCGTCAGGTTTATGGTCTCGAAATCGCTCATCCGCCTCCTCCCATACAAGATGTCTTTGAGGAATTTGGCATAAGTGGGCATCTTAGCCAAAGCCTTGGAAAAAGGTATGTTGATATGCAGCTGTTTGAACATCTCGAGAAACCTGGCATAGTCCTTGCTGTCGTCCCTCTTTGGTGTCCTCAAGGGGTATGGCACCTCCTTGGAGACAGGTACCGTTTCTGCATCTGTCTCGTTCTGCACTGCATCCTGCTCAACCGAGCCCTTCGGCTGGGGGCGGTCGACTGTGCTGTTATCCTGGCCCGACAAGTTGCGTTCTACTTCTTTCGAATTTTATGCGCGAGCATGGCTGGGATACGGTGGATCCTGCAGTGTCAATCCACTTCGAGTGGAGATAGCATTGATCTGAGCCCGTGGATTATTTACTATATTCGAGGGTAGGTTTCCTGGCTGTCTCTCTGTTAGCTGCTGTGCTAACTGCCCCACTTGTACTTCCAAAGCGCGCAGTGACGTTTTGGTTGTCTGCATGTCTGCTGTCAGGGCGTCCATATGTTTGAACCGGGACTCCATGGTCTGAAACATGGACTCGATCTTCTTTATCTGAGCGTCGTACTGCTGTGCAGATGGGCCTGACTGAACCTACTGCGTCGGTGCAGCCTGCTGGGCTGGGGGCCTGTGCTGGAACCCCGGTGCATAAACTGCTGCATTCGGGTTTCGTACCGGAACCCGGGATGGTCTCTCGTACCCGGTCGGTACCGGCTTGGGTCCCACTGCTGCTGTACGTAATTGGTGTCTTCGGTCCTCAGTTCCTCAATGGCTGTGTCCAAATCAGGTTCTTCGACTGCTGCAACAGTCCTCTTATCCGAGTAGACTTTCTTGACTAAGTCATGAACGATCTTTGCGAGGTTGTCTATCCGGTCATCCTCTGCTGGTTCGGCTCTAGCCGTCATCCTGCGATCGTTCAAACAGTCGGGTGTCCTGCTTGGCTAACTGCTTCATCAGGTCATACGCACCATCTTTGTCCACGTGATACAAGAAGTTTCCCCCGGCCTCTCTGTCAATCCTGTCAGCGTTCTCCCTGTCTAGGGAGTGGTAGAAAACCTGCAGGATCTTTGCATCTCCAAAACCGTGGTTCGGGCACCGTTTTACCAATCTCATGAGCTTGTCCCATGCGTCTACCACCGTCTCCCCCATATTCTTCTTGAATGATAGAATCTCGCTCTGTAACTGAATGACTCGGGAGGCGGGATAGAACTTTGCCAGAAAATCTGCGACACACTCCTCCCATGTGGTGATGGATCGGGGTGGTCGGGATTCGAGCCAGTCTTTGGCCGTTCCGTAAAGGCAATATGGGAATAAGATCAGCATGAGTGCCTCTGCTTCAACCCCCTTGTATCGGACCTTGTTGCAGTAATCCTCGAATTTCCCGATAAAATCGTTCGGGTCTTCGTCGGCCTTGCCATGAAACGGGCAGAGAGTCTGTACCGTCTGGATGGTGGATGGTTTGATGTCAAAGTTCCCGGTGGTGATCTCGGGCACCACAATAGCTCGCTCATGCCCCCCGGTGGGGACTTCGAAATTTTCCACCAACGCCTTCCCATAGCGGTTATATGTTCTCTGATTGCTTCGGGCAGCAAGTCCCGCTGTGACAAGTTCTTCGATGTATCGAGCCATCTGGGCCGGGGTACGTGTCTCCCGTTCCTTCCCACCGGCTTCAGTTTTTTTGAGACTATCTCTCTGGTTGGTTGCCATTCTACTCTCTCTGTTTCTGCGGTTCTGTTCGGTGTACAGCTTTTCTTGATTGTCGAGTGGTGGTACCAAATCGCGAGGTAATAAGAAAACTAACAAAACTGAAAAATAAACAAAAACTCAGAAAACTAATTCTGACAACTAAATAGACCCTAAAAAAGTCCCCGGAAACGGCGCCAAAAACTTGTTGCGCAAAATCCAGGCTATTCGCAAGTATTCGAAATCAAGTAATACCGGGTGTATTTCAACTCGGGTTGTCGATCCCACAGAGCATGTTTCGGGTTTTCTCACGCAGTCAGTTTTAGTTATCCGAGTGTAGTAACGAGGAGGAGTTGGTTGTGATTTCAGTTCACTAAACTAAAACAGAAATAAAAAATGTAAACGTAAATATTTTTTGTAACGTTTTCTAAAATAAGTTGAATCGGTTGTTACGATAATAGATGGGAACTAGGCTCCAGGATCCCCTAGGTTTCTACAGATTTCAGTGTTACGTCTGATTATGAAAACACTCAGCAGTTTCGATATCTGTGCAACGTACCAGTTGTGCAGTGACTTTTCAGCTTCCACACGTAATCTCGATCCTGCAGACATTCGGATTCTTGTTAAGCTGCCTAAGTCTGCAGTCTCGGTCTAATCCTGTTAGGGTTTCTAACCTGTCCGAATGGCCCGGGTCAAATTCTCTAACAGTCGGTCTCACGTTTTTCGGTGCTAGCCCTATCTCCCTTTCTCTGGTCGGTCTATCAGGGTAAGGTACTAAATCCCGACTTTTCTTCCTAACCCTAACTTGACGTTTTCACCTACAAGCTCGGGTCTATAGCAATCCTGGGTGATCAGTCCTATCATGCATATACGAGAATAATCAAAATCAGAATAACAGATACAACTTGCTGAATTAAGATAACAATCATGAATCCATAATCAAAGTAGTCATAAAATCTGAATACGAAACCCTAGGTTCACAAGAAGTTTAGCTACGACTAGACATAATACTAAACACAGTTTCTGAATGTAAAGAGAGAGAACGAAATCAAACTAAGTCTTCGAGTCTCAAATCGCTCTTCCGTGCTCTCCATGGATGCTCTGACTTGTCCTTCGGTTGTGCTGAGTATTGTGTGTCTTCAAAACGAGTCTGGACGAGTCTTTAAATAGTGCTGTTTTTTCCCGAAACGCGTGCGCCTGAAATTACGGAAACTGTCATCGGTTTACCGACTTTGGAAAAAAGTCAAACTGGCTGCGTATATACGCAAGGGTTGCGTATATACGCAACCAAGGCCCACAATCCACCCACCACCACCTCCCTGCTTGCGTATATTCGCAAGGCTGCGTATATACGCAGGCAGGGGCTGTGGTGGTTGCCCTGCTTGGTCCTCTGGTGGGCCCGGTTGGGTCTCCTGGGTCCGACTCTTCTGCCTGATGCTCCCGGTTTGCCTTACTTGGTGTTCTCCTGCTTTTCCGTGTTCCCGTCTTGGCCCGATCTTGTGCACATTTCCCGAAACGGTCCCGGCTTGGTTCCGGCACGCTTCCCGATGCACCTTCCGAACCTGTTCCTGAAAAGGCAACACGAACAAAAACCCGCGATCATATCCAATAAAAGCAATAAATAAGCAGGAATCCAGAAAGTACAGATAAACATCTCGTTCTGAATTCCCGAGGCATTCTAGGGCAATTTCCGGCAAAATACGCTATTTCCGACACAAACGCTCGTGAAATCAGGCTAAAAGATAACCCCTAATTGGGCGTTATCAGGTAGCCAAGAGATTTCAGGTGAGATTAGTTGTGGAATTTTTTAAAAAGAGCCTCATAAGGAGATTTATTGAGAAACACTTTAGTTGGTAGCCTATTAATGAGGTATGCAATTGTGATGACAACATCAACCCAAAATTTAAGAGGAAGCTGGGATTGAAACATCGACGGTATTGAAACATTCAAGGGATGTTAATGCTTTATCTTCACTACTAATTTTGCTTTAGCTGTCTCCATACAGATGTATTAATGTAAAATGTCATTTTTGTCAAAAGAAAATCAAGTAGCTTCAATTTCGGTGCATGATCACTTCAGGCCATCTTAATGCTCTTGTGAAATTGAGTGAAGACCATTTGATGAAAGGAAGGAATTACGGAAACATCATCTAATTTATGAACCATTAGGTAGATTGAAGGTTCTAGAGTGGTCTTCAACAACTGTAAGAAAATACTAAACCATGTATGAATGAATAAGTCTGAAGTAATGTGACCTCCAGAGGAAAAACTGGGCTGTTTTGCTTTGCTTAAGGACATATTGTACAAGGAACATAGGAAGTAATGGTGTGTCGCAAATGTATAAGTAAGAACTCGAGCTTAAGGTGTAACACCCCCTCCATATTGAGCCCAAAAACTGAGAGAGAACCCTTAACTCAAGGGAGTGTCCTCCGCTAAGGCACATAAATGCCTCACCAAGGAGTTAACCCAAGATCATGAATGACCAACTTGCTTACTAATCTAGTGTGACTATGCTCCCTAGTTGTGTATACTCACCTGCAGGGGTTTTAAGAAAATAAACAAAGTCCCACAGTCAGAAAAACGGCCGAGTGCAAGATTAAATGAAAAGTAAACCAGTAAATACAGATTAAGGAAAATAATTCTTGAAAGGTTGAAGAATACATTTTGAGTTTAAAAAGCTCATGTAGTCTATTAGAGTTGGAAATGCTTGATGAGTTTAAAAATAACGTAATCTAGTTTAAGAAGATAGGTCTAAGAAAATTCATGCTTCCGCGTCAATGGAGTTTAAAACTAGTTTCATGTCACATGCTTAAGAACACGCATTGACTCAATTAACATTTCCTTTTAGTTTTGATACTAAAGATTCCACGCCCATTCAGCCTTATAATCGAGGGGGAAGCACCCCCTTTCCATAGCATCTTAGCATGATAAATAAAGGTACCTTACTATGTCAAGCCTACACTTAACTGATCATAGTCTTTACGCTTGTCAAGAAAATGAAGGTTGTAACTTAATATTCTAAGTTTGAGAAGAATGTAGAATACATGGAGAGGAACTTATCTCTCTACAAAACCGCCACGCATGAGAAGAAAAAGTCGGCTGAGACAAACCTATCTCTGGCGCCGATCTGGTCCAAAGCCCCTCTGTGACAGGTAAATGTTAATTCGGATGCAGCGAGGAACCCCAAAGAACAAAAGGCAGCAGTCAGAGCAGTGATAAGGGATGGGCTGGTGTCATCATCGCCAGACTGGCATAGCCAATAGTGTACATACCCAATAGCGTACAGGGGATTGGCTAGACAAGCAGAACTAAACATCGGAAAGATATATGTGAAGTTAGTTATGATTAGCTACAGGAGAATAGTGATTGACCTCTCACCATAGTCACAAAACTGTGTAGAAGAGGAGAGAAAGGCGTGGTGTAGAGTATTGGACATAATACTCGAGGATAGTTGAAGAATGCATTAATCTCCTCGGTTACGCAACCGACGTCGTGGCTTCCAATGTGTCTGAAGCAACAAATTGGAAAACTCGCCAATTCGCTCAATGTTAACAAGATACAGAGAGTGGATTTCGGATTTTTTTTTTTTTTTTTGATTAATGAAACCCCAACATGGGAAAAAGATGTATTATAGATGGATAAAATTGGCCAACATGCTCAAGAATAATAAAACGAAATCTTTCCCTAAAAAAGTGTAAGATTGAAAAATTAATTAATCCCTTCATTTACAAATTGAATATTCATTGCGGAATGACTATATGTTGTTACTTAGAGAGGTAATTGCATATTAAATTAATAATTTGGTAATAGATGTATCCTAGAAAGAAAAAATTAGAGAAGAACTCCAGCTATTAAACATTAAAATGTTAGAAATAGAGAGGATTATTATTAACTCCTAAAAGTCTTAAAGTGGAAAATTGATTAGTATTCGCTTCAATTAAAAATTGAATATTTATTGTTGAACAATTAGTATTCTCTTCATTCCATAATTATGTTTATTACAAATTTGTTCCACCGAGTAATTGTGCGCCGCCATGGGGCCAACAAACGTCAATCAGCTAAATCATAATCTCCAAAAGTTGGAAAAATGGGAACTTTCAATTGCGAAAATTTCTCTCTAGTATTTATTACAATCTGACACTGCTAGTATTTCATTTTCTAAGAGAACGTTGAAAGATTACATAAGAAGAAGAGAAGAAGAAGATAGTTATGTGAATTCAAGCTTGACATGGTCACATTACCCAATTCATCAATGGTGTTAGTAGATCGAGATCTCTACCGCCCTCCTTTTCTTCATCCCCCTCCAAATCCTTGCTCAATCCTTTCCCTTTAAATGACATCAAACTCATTTCTCTCTTCATCTGTGGTCCCGCAACCCGGTCAGCTTCTATTTCCTCTTCGGTGTCTATTTCTGCAACTGTGACCACAGATAAACCCACATCCAAAACCTTCGATTTTGATGCTTATATGGTCAAAAAAGAAACTACGATGAACCAGGCACTCAACGATGCTATCCCTCTCAAGCATCCCCTGTAGATCCACGAATCAATGCGCTACTCCTCCGGACACGATCTCTGCAAGTGTACAGTTATCGCTCTAGTAATAAATTTGGAAGATAGGGTTGTCGAATCCCAGAGGACTTGTCGTGAACTAATTACTACTCTTAACTTTGTGTGGGCTAGCAATTGATTTGTGTTACGAAAACTAAGAAAACAAATAACAAGCTAATTATTAAATTGAGACTTAAATGAGAGACGACTATCAGGATTTTCTCTAGGTTTGCTAGGTATTCACCGTTCAAGAATTACGTTCTGAAACACCAATGATGACTTGATTTGCCAAACGAGCAAGGATACTTTGAAGATTCCTCAACCAAAGTCTATATTTAGAGGCACACACCTGATTACTCTAGCCTATGTATGCTAAATAGCATTATGTTCTTGTGTTCTACTCTTAGTTTTAGTTAACTAGAAAGATTCCTCAACTCTAGATACGAATAGTGAAATATTCAAGTTTCCGGGTAGTGAATATTGATTCCTCTAACATCCTCTACCTATGATCATCCTATTGTGACGTCAAACAATATAAACGATAGTATTAAGTACATAAATCAAGCACATCATAAACATTAATCATCAATTAAGTTTAGGCAAAACATGAATCAGATTCATAATTCGCCAAAATGGCTTTAAACCCTAGCTAACATTGAGAAATCCCAGTAATAAACTTAGCTACTGTGATTCATGATCAACATGATGAAGCTTGTGTTGATCATGATTAAAAAAAATGAAAAAGATAGAGAAGATAGATCAAACGATGGAATCCTCCCTCTCACGACGAACTCCAAGCCTTCCTCCAACGTGTTCTCCTGTGTTTCCAGCAGCCTAACCTGCCTTCTAGGTCTACGAACACGTTTTTCAAGGCGTGAGGATGATTTTTAATGTATTTTTGCCAAAATTGCAATTCAACCCCTCCAATTTGCAATTCTCGGATAGATTTCATAAGCTAATCTTGCGCGGGCCTTTTCTCCATCATCTGGAATTCGTTTGGGCCCTATCTTATACTGTTGGAAAGTCCTGGATGTCTATTTTCCAATGGAGTAGGCCTTGATCTAAAATTTTATATGTAACCCCAGATACAGCCCGAAGAGTGCACACTGGTCCAGTGAACTTTTCCAACTTTTCTTCGTTTTTGTGTCAACTTCGCTGGACCATAACTTTCTCGTCAGACCTTTGATTGAGCTTGTGACCTACCGTTGGAAAGCTCTTTGAGTCTTATTTCATTTGGAACCAGTCTCACTATAGCAGGTCTTGTAGAACTGAAGATATCATCAAAATAAAAAAGGTTGGTCACTTTTGCTCCTCTAATTGTGCTTCTCTTGCTTCCTCTTGACTTCCGAAGCTCGCTTCTTTTCTCCACTTGATCTTCTCATTCAATGTTCCTGAAAATCACAACACGAACACTACCGAGAAGATCAAATATGACAAAATCTTGCAAATCATAAGTAAAACTATTCAAGGAACGCCCAGATTATACGTTTAAGCCATAAAACATCCTAAAAAGCATTTTCTTCTCAAATAAGCCCGAATTCATCACTTTGCAATGAATCACACACAAATAACAATATAAACTGTATGTAGGATAACTCTTATTAAGGATGTATCACCTCCTCACCGATGAAAAGAGGGTCCGCCCACGCTTTTGCATCGCCACCTGCGAGCTTGTCGGGGGAAACCAATCCACGGCGATGCCCGCCGCCTGTACAGTAGGGATGACTCACACCATGTCACTCATCTGTGATGACCTCCCCTTTATGGACAACTACGACCTCCGCCGCAGAAAACCCGCCAACCACAAGGTATTCGGAGAAGAAACTGACGTCCTGGCCGGTGACACCCTCTTGGCCTACTCCTTCGAGCACCTCTCCACCGCCATGAATGTGGTTCCAGCGGAGAAGATTATTGAGATGATCAGTGAATTGGCCAAGGTTGTTGGAGCGGAAGGGTTGGTTGTAGGCCAAGTGGTTGATTTAGTGTCTGAAGAAAACTCTAATGTCGGGTTGGAGCATTTGGAGTACATACAACGCCACAAGACGGCGGTTTTACTGGAGGATGGTGGTTCTGGGGGAAATAGTGGGAGGTGGGTCGGAAAAATAAGTTGAGAAGCTCCGATGATTCGCCATGTGCATTGGGTTGTTGTTTCAGGTTGTGGATGAAATTCGCGATCTGACGCATTCGCCAGAGGAATCGGGGAAGACGGAAGGGAAAGATTTGGCGAAGGGTGAAAGTGTGTAATGTAGACTAAATACAGGACCTAAATACTCTAGAAGGGGGGGTGTATAGAGTATGGAAACTTTTTGCAAAACTCAGATTCTAACTAATTTGCTTTGTGAGAAATTCAAATCTCAAGGCCTTGAGATTTTAGAAAACTGTCAGAAACTTTCAAAGGAAAAATAGAAAGCTTCAAGGCCTTGAACTATTATCAGTTCTAAACAGCTTATAAACCCTAGTTTGATTTGAGTTGTGTGCAACAGAAAATAACAAAACTGTAAAGTAAAGAACACAAAGCAATTTACAGAGTTCAGTCCCAATGGACCTAATCTCTGCCTGAGGGATCTAATCCCACCAGGATTGGGCAAACACTTCTTATTACTCACACATAAACAGCCCTAGATCTTCAAGCCTAAGTGATTTCCCTTACACCTATACAGCTTGTGGTTCCAAACCTATCTAGTTTGAGCTACTAATTGTTGAGATAACAAGAACCCCTTGTTGTTCACTTGAACAACCAACCACTAGGTTTAGTGAGGTTATAGATATGCAAAAGATAAGCAGATTACAAAACAAGTGAAGAACACAGTAGAATAATAAGCTAGTAAAGCCTGGATGTGTTCTTCTGGAAACTGGAATGACTTGATCTTCTGAAATCTGGAATTGAAGCTTGAATGCTTGTGTGTTTGAATGAATGATCTCCCACGAATTTTTCACACCCCTCTCAGTATTCTGCAAGCCACCTTCCTTTCAAAATTCAAACCAGCCTCTTTATCCACCCACTGCAACTGAATGAGAGATTTTAGGATCTCAGTTCCTACAAATCCTCCTTTTGTTTTCAATTGAAATTCAAACAGCTCTGAGTAGATATCCGTTGAAGTTTGTTGAGATTGCTTTTGCACGTTTAACAAACCTGCAACAACATTAAAACACAGCAAATACAAAATCCAAAAATATAGCAGTACTATGACTGTTTGGTTTTCCATTTTATGATAAAAACTAGTTAAAAGATTAGAACAGTAATCTGATGAACTCCTGACACAAATAGTTCATGATAAACCAGTTTAAGACTCTTAGAAGTCATTAAACAATCACAATAATAAGAATCAGACCCTGCAAGAAAGAATCAAATTAGTTGTGTAAGACTGTCAGCAGCTCAAGGCACATCTCAAGGCCTTGAAGCTCTGAACATGCTTCATAGTCTGTCAAAGTTAAGTCCAGAAAACTTTGATTCTCTCTGATCAGGACATCTGAAATTGTGTTAGATATGTAGACAATGTCAAACATGAGTATATGCAGCAAATCTCTGATCAATATAAGCAGGTAGCCAATCTGCAACACAAGATTGTTAAAGCATTCAGCAGAATAAAAACAACTCTCAAGGCTTTGAAGCTCTGTCAGTATCTCAAGGCCTTGGAGTATCTGAAATACTTTGTCTTTGTCTTTGTCCTTCATCACTCAAAACAATTACTTCTCAAAACACACTCAGGGGTCTTTGAGTCAACAATCTCCCCTTTGAGGAAAGACAAAACCCATAATCTTGTGTAGATACTCCTGCAACTCCTTATAAGAATTAGATAACACCATATTGCAGAAACAATAGAAAATAATACCAGATAAATCATCTAACCCAGATAATCAGCAATTCACAGATAATCACAGTAATATAAGAACACACTGATTAACCAAAACAACTGATAAATCATCAGATAAATAGATAACACCATATTGCAGAAACAATAGAAAATAATACCAGATAAATCATCTAACCCAGATAATCAGCAATTCACAGATAATCACAGTAATATAAGAACACACTGATTAACCAAAACAACTGATTATTATTATTCAAGTAACTGAAAGTAACCACAGTACCACAAAACACATAATTTCTCCCCCTTTTTGACTTTCATCAAATAAAGGTGAAGAAATGTTGGATCATTATTCAGAGTCTTAAAAAAAACTTCAACAAAATTTATTCCTAGAAAGTCAAGGCCTTGAGAACAGAAAAGAAGAAGAGAAATAGATAGAAGGCCAAGGCTTTGGTCTTCTCTGATCTTCATTTCTTCTTTGATGTCCGGCCTTTCTCTGAGCCTTCTCCAACTTCTTCCTCACTTTCAGCATCTTCAGCAGACTGATTTCCCTCTTGCTCAGCTTCCACTTCTGCAACAACTTCTTCAATGATCTCATCCACCTTCTTCTTAACCTGCACTGAATCCCCCTCTATAGCTGCATCAACACCTGTGTCTTCACCAGCATCTTCTTCATCAGTTTGCTCATACAGATCTTTTGAAGTAAGCACCACTGGAATTGGCTTCTTTTTCTTTTTCAAGAAATCACCCAGCCTTTCATCTGAATTCACACTGGTGTCATGAATAGTAGCAGAAGGTATCTTCTCCAAGTTCAAACCCTTGATGACAACATCCAGCTTTCCATTCATCACATTCATCAAACCCTTAAGCTGGTTAAATTCATAAGACAGATCAAATAACCTTTGTCTGAGATCTTCAATCTCAACCTGCTGATCTTCTAATTTCTCAACCAACAAAGAGTAATCCTCATTGGCTTGTCCTTTCCCTGATGTATCCCCCTTAGGCTTAACAAACTCTTTCTCTCCAAGCTCATCCTTGGACAATTCTGAATAGAACTTCCAATGTCCTTTCCCAGTCTGAACTACCCCAATCCTCTGTAAGGCAGTTTCATCAATCAACCCAAAACCTCCAGTAATATTTTCCTCTCCTTTCACAGGTACATCAAAATGCTCAAAGAAAAGAGGTAAAAGGTTGGCATATGGAAGAGGATGGTTTCTAGTTCTGGTTGCACAATAAATCATATGCTCTATAACAACTGTTGGCAAGTCTATCTCAAACCCTTGACATATCAGATACATCAGTATGAGAACTTTATCAGTAACCAACTCCCTTGAGTTCTCCCTAGGAACCACACTCCTCATCAGAATTGTAAACAAAATTTTAGCTTCACAGTTGAGCACGGAGTGTGTCAATTGCTTTGGACCAGAGGGTACACCATCATTGAAGAACATCTCTTTTACCTTTTCTAGAAACTCCTTCCTATCAGGGTAATCTCCAACATTATACTTCCTAGGAATGCGCAAGACTTTGGCAAAAGTCCTATGATCTAACCTCACATTTATCCCTGCAACTTTTTAAGTTAACACCATCTTATCATCTCCTTCGTGAACCAGATTCAGATAGAATAATCTAGTTAACCTAGGATAAGTCTTTGAACTAGGATTTAACACCTTCCAAACTGCAGTTTCTCTTAACTTTCTCATACAATCAATATCAAGTTTATCCAATAACTCCTCAGAAACCATACTACAGAAAGCAACCTTAGAAGAAGCATAACCTTGCATCCACACAGTCATAACTTCAGAACTAACAAACCAATCTGAAGGAAGTACATTCTTACCTTGATAACCCTTTTTGGTTGCAGCAGCAACCTGCTTAACCCTTGTTTTCTTCTCATAGGGTTTGATCTTCTCTTGTTCTCCTTTAGTTGACTTCTTCTTGCTTTCTTGAACAGATTTCCCCTTTTCTTCTTCTCCAGACTTTTTCTTCTCTCCCCCTTTCTTCTTATCTGACCTAGGTTGATCACCACCCTGAGTCTCTGTCTCCTTCTATGGATCAATGTTTGAGCCTTCATTGTTCTGATCTTCTTTGCATGAGGAGTGTCCTCATGCAAACTCTGAGTATTTTCTGAATCTGAATCAGAAATCACTATATTCTCCTTCTTATTTGCCCTCTTCTTGGATCTGCCAGAAGGCTTCCCTTGTTGCTGAATTCAGGCTAATTTGCGCTCCATTTCGGGTTTAGGGTTTTCAGAAGAGAATGAGATTGAGAGAAATTGAGAGAGAGAGAGAGTAGGGAGACGTAAAGAATTGAGAGAGAATGAAGAAGAATAAGCCCTGACTTTCAGCTTAAGTAGGTTGAAAAGGATGAGTCATAAAAGGACTCTACTAAAATCAACATGCAAAAAGGATCTTGAAAAAAATATTTTCGGATATTTTCGAAAATTATCTGAGTAATTCAAATATTATACAGTTATCTAAAAATATAAGATAATATTTGATGATCCATTTTTTTTTTAAAATAAATAAATAAATACAGATATTTCAAGACCTGGAGAACAATCTCAAGGCCTTGAGATTTTCTGCAGTTTGAGAAACTTCAAAGCTTTGAGCTATACTTTCAAGGCTTTGGAAAGTATAATCTCAAGGTTTTGAGATTCCAACACATAAACACATGTAAGTACCAATACTCCCCCTAAACCAATGCATCCTTGTTTAATATCCCCAATTCAAGTCTTAGGGATGAAAACATATCATTTGGCAAAGGTTTAGTGAAAATATCAGCAATATGCATTGAAGTAGAAATAAAAGTTAAAACAACATCACCTTGTTCTGCATGATCTCTAAGGAAGTGATGTCTCACATCTATGTGCTTGGTTCTTGAGTGCTGGCTGGATTCTTAGAGATTGAGATAGCACTTGTATTGTCACAATTAATAGGCACATTTCTGAAATTATAGCCAAGATCTCTAAGTTGTTGAGCAATCCATAACACTTGTGAATAGCAAGCTCCAGCTGCAATGTATTCAGCTTCTGCAGTTGATAATGCTACAGAATTTTGCTTTTTAAAATGCCAACTGATCAATGAAGATCCAAGAAACTGGCAACATACAGAAGTACTTTTCCTGTCTACTTTATATCCTGCAAAATCTGCATCTGAATAGCCACTCAACATAAAATTAGATCTCCTTGGATACCAAAGCCCCAAGTCTCTGGTTCCATTCAAATATCTAAAATTATTTTGACTGCAGTT
This sequence comes from Linanthus parryae, assembly GCA_023055425.1. Classification (NCBI taxonomy): domain Eukaryota; kingdom Viridiplantae; phylum Streptophyta; class Magnoliopsida; order Ericales; family Polemoniaceae; genus Linanthus; species Linanthus parryae. The sequence continues at coordinate 46,228,264 of JALGPY010000007.1, read as the reverse complement.
AAATGAATTTTCTTAGGATCTGCTTGAAATCTAGCACACATACAGACACTGAACATAATATCAGGTCTGCTAGCAGTTAAATACAAAAGTGATCCAATCATACCTCTGTATTCCTTTTGATTCACATTCTTACCATTTGAATCCTTGTCTAATGAGAGTGATGAACTCGTAGGGGTTTTAAGCACCTTGGACTGTGACATATTGTACTTGTTCAATAAGTCCTTGGTATATTTTCCCTGATGTACAAAAATTCCTTTCTTCATTTGTAAGATATGAAGTCCAAGAAAGAAATTCAGTTCTCCCATTAAGCTCATCTCAAACTTCTGCACATCAGACTAGAAAACTCTTTTGAAAGAGCATCATTAGTAGAACCAAATAGAATATCATCCAAATAGATATGAACTTCTAACAAATCACTTTGATGATGTTTAATGAAAATATTTTTATCAACTAGACCTCTCTTGAAATTGTTGTCAAGTAGAAATTTTGAAAGTCTATCATACCAAGCCCTTGGAGCTTGTTATAATCCATAAAGAGATTTGTTTAGTTTGTAACATGATCAGAAAAGTTTTCATCTTCAAAGCCATGAGGTTGTGCTAAAAAAACATCTTCTTGTAAATAACCATTGAGAAAAGCACATTTGACATCCATTTGATAAAGCTTTATGTGATTGTAAGATCCAAATGCAAGAAGTATTCTAATAGCTTCTAACCTGGAAACAGGAGCAAAAATCTCCTCATAATCTATACCTTCTTCCTGATTATATCCCTATGCCACCAGTCTGGATTTGTTCCTTACCACTTTTCCATTCTCATAAAACATATTTCTGAATACCCATATGGTTCTATAACTGATTACTCTTTAGGTCTGGGAACGAGGTTCCATACCTTGTTTCTTTCAAAATCATTCAGCTCACTCTGCATTGCAATGATCCATTCTGAATCTTCTAGTGCTTCCTTGTTATTTTTAGGCTCAATCAAAGATACAAATGCACTAAAAGCACACAAGTTCTTCAACTGTCCTCTTGTCTGAGTTCCAGTTGATGGATCAGATATGATATTGTCAGCTGGATGATCTGCGAGGTACTTAAACTTCTTCCTTGGTATCCAGGAATATTCTCCATCAAGGCTTTGAGTTCTTGAAATAGTAGGGGGAGCATCATAGAAAGTTTCAGCTTCTGTCTCAAGGCTTTGAGATTTTGCTTCTACAGGAGGTTCAAGGCCTTGAGATTCTGCTGATTGATTCTGCACATTAGTTTTGCCTTTGTCCTCTTTCACAGCATCAACATCAGACTCATGCTTGTTCAAATTTAGATCTGCAAAACTTTCACTCAGAGAATCCTTAGTACTTTCACCAAAAATCACATGAATACTCTCTTCCACAATCTTGGTTTTTCTATTGTAAACTCTATAAGGTTTGCTAGTTTGAGAATATCCAAGAAATACACCTTCATCACTTCTAGCATCAAATTTCCAAGATTGTCTCTACCATTATTATGCACAAAACAAATACAACCAAAATGTTTAAAATATGAAACATTAGGCTTCCTACCTTTAAACAGTTCATAAGGGGTCTTTTTCAAAATAGGTCTAATCAAGCATCTATTTAGCACATAATTGGCAGTATTAACAACTTTTGCCCACAAGAACTTTGGCAAATTACTTTCAAGAAGCATGGTTCTTGACATATCCTCAAGTATCCTATTTTTCCTTTCAACTACTCCATTTTGCTGTAGAGTTCTAGGTGCAGAAAATTTGTGTGATATGCCATGCTTTGCACAAAACAAATCAAAGTCAAGTTGATCAAACTCCCTACCATGATCACTTCTAATAGATGCAACAGGTAAATTTTTCAAAGTTTGAACCTATTTACACAATCTAAAAAATTCAGATAAAGCTTCAGTTTTGTCTCTAATAAACATTACCCAAGTAAATCTAGAATAATCATCTATTATAACAAGCATATACCTCTTACCTTTTGGGGTCTGAACTGTCATAGGACCACACAAGTCCATATGCAATAGTTCTAAGGGTCTAGAAGTACTTACAAAGTTCTTTGGCTTGAATGAGATTTTGCTTTGCTTAACTTGTACACATGCCTTGCAAACCTCATCATCTGAAATTTTCTGTGATGGTAAACCTCTTACCAGATCCTTTGAGATGAGTTTATTCAAGGTGTGTATGCTAATATGCCCAAGCTTTCTGTGCCAAAGCTTTGAATCTTCCTTCAAGGCCTTGAGGCATTTTAACTTGTTACCTGCAACACTGTTAGTACTCATAGCATATAGATATGAAATCACCAGATTTTTCATCTTGCACCACACATTTCTCCTTGTCAAATATAGCTTTAACATTTATCACATAACTGATAGATACTAAGCAGATTATACTTAAGTCCATCAACCTGATAAACATCAGAGATAGAGTTAGTAGAACCATTACCAATACTACCTATACCAATAATATTGTATTTTGCTTTGTCACCAAGTGTCATTGTTCCTCCAGATTTTTCTGTAAGCTCAGTAAAGAGAGACTTCTTTCCATTCATATGTCTGGAACATCCACTGTCTAATATCCATTTCTGATCTTTCAAGGCCTTGGTGACATCCTGCAAAAGTAAATCATTGACTCAACAGGCTGTTAGACCAAGTGCAGAACTTTGAATCATACTCAAAATCAGCCATGTTTGGTGGTCTAATTCCTTTTGGAACCCAAATCTGCCTAACATGTCCCTTAAGCTGATAAGGATAAGTGTTCCTCATAATGTGAGGTTCCGATCTTCTGAAGGGACAAGTTAATCTGACATGACCAATTTTTCCACACTAATGACACTTTGGAGAATGTCTGCTACCAGATTTGACAAAAGTAGTTTGGCTTTTGTTTGGAAAATTTGGATTATAGCCAATCCCACTTTTATGCATTGATTTCGGACTTCCTCCAAGAATGAGATTTAGATTATGTTCTGAGCCTGTAAAACTAGCTAGGACCTTCTTAGACTCTTGAAGTTTCTCAGCCAAAGAACAGATTTGTTGTTCTAAATCCTCATAATGAGTCTTTAGATCAGCATATCTTTTAGTCAAAAGAGTGTTTTGATCAACAGTCTCTTTTATCTGTGCCTTCAAGGCTTTGAACCTGCTGTCCAAGGCCTTGAAGTCCTTTTCAATTTTTTTCTTAGAAACTTCAAAAGTTTTGTTGGTAAAAACTAGGTCCAGGTTTTCTTTTACCTGCTCATGAATCTTAATCTTTAAAGCAGAAATCTCATTTCTATAACTTTCCTCATTTAAAAACATACTTGAGAGAATTTCAGGAAGTACATCAGAAGGACTAGCAAGAAGATTTTTTACCATTTCTTAATTATGCCTGTCTAATGATTTTTCTTCATCATGCTTGGCCATGAAGCACAAGTTTGCTTGATCTTCTTATGTGTCTCAGTCACTTGATGAATCAGAATCACTCCAGGAAGCCATCGTGGCTTTCTTCCTTCTGTTGTCACTATCTTTCTTCTGAAAGTTACTGTTCTTCTTCTTTTGTGGACAGTCCCTTACTAAATGATCTGCATCACCACACTCAAAACAATTCATTACTTTAGTTTAATGTGACTGTGATGAAGATTTACCTTTGTAATCCTTGCTGCCTGAAGGTCTTGATCTCTCTCTGTTGTAGTCCCTGTTACCAGAGTTTCTTTTCTTCTTGAGAATCCTGTCCAAGGCCTTGGAGATCAATGCTAAAGCCTCTTCATCATCATGCTCATCTTCAGTCTCAAGGCTTTGATACTTTTCACTGTCTTTGGTCTTAAGTGCTAAGTTCTTGAGATTTTCACTCAAATCACCATCCACATCCTTCATAGAAATTTCATGAGTGAGAAGCTTTCCTTGTAGATCATCTAGCTGAAGAAGACTTAAATCCTGAGCTTCCTCAATGGCTGTTGTCTTTGGCTCCCACTTGGCTTTTGGCAAGCATCTCAGAATCTTCCAGAATTTTTCTTCATTTGAGAACTTCTATCTCAATGACTCCAGATTATTCACCACATCAGTGAATCTTTTGAACATCTCCTTGATGGTTTCATCTGAGTTCATCTTGAACAACTCATATTGCCTCAGAAGTATGTTGATTTTGGTCTGCTTAACCTGGCTTGTTCCTTCATATGTCACAACCAGTTTGTCCCATACTTCTTTGCCACTCTTTCAATTGGACACGCTGTTGAACTCATCTGCATTAAGAGCACAGTATAACAGATTCATAGCCTTGTAATTTTTTGATACCTTTTCCAGTTCAGTAACTGAGAGATTTTTCTCAAACTTGATACATCTGACTCCAACAATAGTAGTGTAGTACTCATGAGGACCATTCTGAACTATTGACCACAGTTCCATGTCTTGATCTATGATGAACATCTTCATCAATGCCTTCCAGTGCATGAATTTATCACCACAGAACAATAGAGGTCTGTTGGCTGCCCTTCCTTGTGAGAGTCCACCATCTCCTACATTACTCATAGTCACAAGATTGTTAGATCTATATCAGTGACCCAAGCTCTTATACCAATTGAAAGTGTGTAATGTAGACTAAATACGGGACCTAAATACTCTAGAATGGGGGGTTGAATAGAGTATGGAAACTTTTTGCAAAACACAGATTCTAACTAATTTGCTTTGTGAGAAATTCAAATCTCAAGGCCTTGAGATTTTAGAAAACTGTCAGAAAATTTCAAGGGCAAAATAGAAAGCTTCAAGGCCTTGAACTATTATCAGTTCTAAACAGCTTATAAACCCTAGTTTGATTTGAGTTGTGTGCAGCAGAAAATAACAAAACTGTAAAGTAAAGAACACAAAGCAATTTACAGATTTCAGTCGCAATGGACCTAATCTCTTCCAGAGGGATCTAATCCCACCAGGATTGGGCAAACACTTCTTATTACTCACACAGAAACAGCCCTAGATCTTCAAGCCTAAGTGATTTCCCTTACACCCATACAGCTTGTGGTTCCAAACCTATCTAGTTTGAGCTACTAACTGTTGAGCTAACAAAAACCCCTTTTTGTTCACTTGAACAACCAACCAATAGGTTTAGTGAGGTTATAGATATACAAAAGATAAGCAGATTACAAAACAAGTGAAGAACACAGTAGAAGAATAAGCTAGTAAAGCCTGGATGTGTTCTTCTGGAAACTGGAATGACTTGATCTTCTGAAATCTGGAATTGAAGCTTGAATGCTTGTGTGTTTGAATGAATGATCTCCCACGAATTTTTCACACCCCTCTCAGTATTCTGCAAGCCTCCTTCCTTTCAAAATTTAAACCAACCTCTTTATTCACCCACTGCAACTGAATGAGAGATTTTAGGATCTCGGTTCCTACAAATCCTCCTTCTGTTTTCAATTGAAATTCAAACAGCTCTGAGTAGATATCCGTTGAATTTTGATGAGATTGCTTTTGCACGTTTAACAAATCAGCAAAAACATTAAAACACATCAACAACAAAATCCAGAAATATAGCAGTACTATGACTGTTTGGTTTTCCAGTTTCTGATAAAAACTGGTTAAAAGATTAGAACAGTAATCTGATTAACTCTTGACACAAATTGTTCATGGTAAACCATTTTAAGACTCTTAGAAGTCATTAAACAATCACAATAATAAGAATCAAACCCTGCAAGAAAGAATCAAATTAGTTGTGTAAAACTGTCAGCAGCTCAAGGCACATCTCAAGGCCTTGAAGCTCTGAACATGCTTCACAGTCTGTCAAAGTTAAGTCCAGAAAATTTTGATTCTCTCTGATCAGGACATCTGCAATTGTGTTAGATATGTAGACAATGTCAAACATGAGTATATGCAGCAAATCTCTGATCAATATAAGCAGGTAGCCAATCAGCAACACAAGATTGTTAAAGCATTCAGCAGAATAAAAACAACTCTCAAGGCTTTGAAGCCTTGTCAGTATCTCAAGGCCTTCGAGTATCTGAAATACTTTGTCTTTTTCTTTCATCACTCAAAACAATTACTTCTCAAAACACACTCAAGGGTCTTTGAGTCAACGAAGGGCAAGACAACATATCCGGAACTGCTGGGAATAGAGAAATTCAGAGAGTTTGCAGAGAAGGTCAAAAGTGAAGCTAAAGAACAGCTTTCCAGGTTTGATCAACACAAGGCTTCTCCATTGATTTCTCTTGCATAATATACTGCTAATAGAAAAAATGAACCAGTTTCAGATTGTCAACTAGCACCATAGTACCTTTTTATGGGACCATGAAACACCAAACCCCCCTAGAAACATCGCGTGATATATTTCTGTTGTAATAGGGTTTAGGGTTTGTGAAAACTTTTACCTTTTCTAGGATACAATAATGAATAGCTTACCATCGAACTAATTCTCTATCCAACTCTCCCTCTCTAGAAAATCTCTACCCATAAGAAAACTCTAACCAAGCCTCCATCAGGCGGCGGCGGCTACTCCTCCATGGACCTGCTGCCCACAACCCTCCACCGCTAACGCAACATCTGTGCCCCCTCCACCCATGCAACCACCACCTAATTAGCCATCTCCCACCGCCTCCAATCGAGGCCATTCCAGCACGTGATGGCTAGCATCAGATTCGAGCAGCACAGGCTCCCTGCCAATATCGAAGTCGGGAGCACCCCTCTTCGATGTCCCCATGGGACTCCACTGCCGTGCATTCAACTACCCTAACCTTCACTCTTGTTGCCGCCACCTCCTCCACATGGCAAGAAGAACAGATTACCTCCACCACCATGGAAGTCGCTGATGCCGCCTACTGCTCCAGATCTGCCACTTCCCTCCCTCCGTTGTTTTCCTTCTCACCAGCTTCCCTCCACATGTCCTCCCCTCGATTTGTCTTCACTATTTTGGTTCTATTTGTTTCCTCTCGATCTCACCCTTCCCCCGTTTCTATATCTGGCCCGACTGTAGCCCCCTCCCCTCCCCGGTTGTAGGGCTTCTCCCTCCCCCCTCCCCCTCGCCTAGGCTGGAACCCAGCCTGGGAGAGCCCCCTCCCCGGAGAATTACCTTTACTTCTCACCAACACTAGTGAGAGCTGCATCTAAAATAGCTCGCCGGGTGACAATTTGGACCCCCACTCGACTCACGTGACACCAACACTTGCGCTGACCCGTGGCTGCTGGGTGAGATGGCTTCTTGTTGTGACGTCATGGTGGTCCAGCTGATCCCTTTTGTGTTGCAATCGGTTCATAGCAGCCTCCTCTATTTCAGTTTTGGATGTGCCAAGCTTTTAAGCCTTTTTCAATCGCTATCCTTCTGGGGGCGTTCGTTGGAGTTTGGAGGCTCATGGGCCTTAGTGGGATGGATTTTTCTTATTTGGGTTGTTTAATGGGGTCCCTTGAGCTCATATCTAATTTTATTTTTTTTAGTTTTAGCATAGGTAGTGGTATGCTTTTGGTAGGATGTTTGGTTTTTCCTTCTTTTTTTCCTTTTCTTGGGGTATGCCCCATTCGTATTGCAATGGCTTTCTTTTTTATAAAATATTTTGTTTCTTGTGGGAAAAAAAGAATGAATAGCTTGCCCAAAGTGGTTGGGTTGGTGGCCTTGAAGACATTAAGTCTTATACCCCGTTTAGTAATGTTTTTACTTTCTAGTACACTATTTTGTTATGTCAAAAACAATTGTTGATATGTTTGGTAAATTATGATTTGTGTGCTTTTTGAAAACCAACTTCTTTATCACTGTAATCTTCTCATTCTTGTCTTTCTCCACCACGGTCATCCCTCATTTCTTAGGCACACACTGGACCGGGCTAGTCCATGTGTTGTCTGAGATCAGGAATATGGTATATGCTTCTAGCCACTTTATCACCTCCTTCCTCACAACATTCTTCGTGTTTGGGTTCAACCTCTGCTGGGCTTCAGCCATTGGCTTCTTACCTTATTCAACATTAATATTGTATTGGCAGTATGAGGGCCTGGTCCCCTTGATGTTAGAAATTTTTCATCCAATTGCCGATTTATGCTTCCTTAAGACTTCCAACAACTCCTCATCATGTCCCTGATAAAACAAAAGAAATATTTACGGACAACATGTTATTCATACTAAGAAATGCATACATGAGGTAGCTCGGTAATGGCTTCAACTCAATCACTAGTGGTGAATTGAGTGAAGGAACAAGCGCTAACTTTTTCTCGGATTGTTCATATAACTCCAGCTTTTTCCAACTGTCCGTGTGACAGAATTCCTTGGGGTGGACTCATATACCTCTTCTCTGTACATACTATTGGTTTCTTCCCACATCAACTCAGCATCCTCATCTTCCATGTTCTCATCATATACTTCAATGTTGTAGCAATCTTCATAATCATGATAAGAAGTCATTTTCATTACCTTGAACACATCGAATAATACTTTGACATCATTCCCCTGCATAGAGAGTCGGCAACTTTTAACATCAATGATGGCCTCCACTGTAGCAAGGAATGGCTGTACAAAAAACCAAGGCACTTCCCAACCTCCACGTCAAAGATAACAAAGTCAGCTGGGAAGATGAGGGAGCCCACTTTGAACAAATATCTTCGATTACCTCATATGCTATACGAATACACCTATCTTCCATCTGTAAGGTCACACGGGTAGAGAGAGGTTACCCCACACCACGATTTCTGAATACGGACAAGGGAACCAGGTTGATGCTTGCCCACCTCTCCCCCCCCCCCCCCAAATCACATATAGTTGTCATGGTTAGAGTTTTTCACAGGGTAGCCGCAATAACAAAGCTTCCATGATCTTTTCGTTTCTTTTGCAGACAATTTCACGCAATCATAAGTCTCAGCTATTAAGTGCACCTTCTCAAAGTCACATATGTTTTGTCTCCCAGAGAGGATATCCTTGAAGAACTTAGCATAAGTAGGATTCTTAGCTAAGCCCTCGAAAAAATGGATATTGATCTCTATTTTATTGAACATTTCAAGGAATTGTTGGAAATCCTTAATGTCATTTATTTTCCTTGTTCTCAGGGTATATGGAACTACCATAGAAACAAGAATAGTACCAACACGTACCTCACCTATTTATGGTTCCACATCCTTATCATTCGTGCCGTTTGATTAAGGCATTACGATATTCGCATCTCTATTAAAAAAGTTATGCTCCTTAGCCTCAGAAGCATTGGCTCCAGCATGAGTAGGATACGGTGGATATTTCAATGCAACCCCGCTTTGAGTTGTGATTTCATTAACTTTACGAGGATTCTTAATGTTTGAAGGTAATGATCCAGGAGATCTAGCGGATAGCTGGGTAGGAATCTGCACAACCTGCACTTCTAAAGTACGAAGTGAGGTTTTAGTTAACTGCAAGTTAGCAGCTAGTGCGAAAACTTGTGTACTCAGTGTGTTCACATTCTGACCCATCTGCATCAGCATGATCTTGAGATTAGTTATCTCAACAGTTGGAGGCGCGCCTGAATCACTGGTCGTGCTAGTGGCTTGTGCTGGAATCCCAGTTCATAATTGGCTCCTGACTGATCCCCATACCTGAAGCCGTGATGATCTCTAGTGCATGCTCTCTGGTTGCTCTGGTTCCAATTTTTCATTTATCCTTGTGCCCCCACATAATTGACATCTTCATTTTCTAACTAGCCCAAGGATGCTTCCATATCCGGATCATCCACAGCACCAATCGTCTTCTTATCCTTGTACACCTAACTGACCCAGTTTGTAACGAACTTGGTTATGCTATTCTTCCACTCATTCGAAGTTGTCTCTCGTACTTTAGAAAGTCTCATTCCATTACAAAGCTGGGTGTCTTGCTTTGATATATGTCTCATATGCACATAAGCTCCCGCTTTGTCAACACGGTACAGGAAGTGACCACCTGCTTCTCTGTTCACCAACTCTTGGTTAAGATGCGCCAATCCATGGTACAAAACGTGCATAATTTTTTCATCCCCAAAATTTTGATTGGGGCAATCTTCAGAGCATCCTCATGAATCGCTCACAGGCCTCTAAACTATTTCATCCGCCTCTTGTGCAAAGGCGAAAATTTTCTCACTCGAGAGTGATAACACGCTGAGCAGGGTAGAACTTGCTCATGAATTCATCCGCACACAATTCCCATGTAGTAATGGAACTCGGCTCCCCAGATTCCAGTCAATTCTTCGTTCACTCTCAAGACAGTAATGAAACATGATAAGCTTCAACGCTTGCGGGTCAACATCTCTGTACTTGATAACTTTTTGTTAGAATTGGTGACTTGAATTCAACTTGGTAATTATTTTGGGTAAAAGTCCTTCAATTTTTTCCAAGTTTGACTTGCTTTGGGAGAAAGTAATCAATTAGGAAGTGTTTCCTTTGCGCGCCACTACTCAACCATCACATGGGTATTTAAAGGGAATTTGGCTATCATAGACAATACACACACGGGTTTATTGGTTAGCTATTTGAGAAGCTTTTGTTTTGGTGTATTGGGTGATGTGTTTCGGATTGCCGCCGCGGCCGTCGTGGCCACGGCGTGCATTGTAATCGGGTTCTCTTCTCAATAAAATATCTGGTTCTGGTCATGGATTAGCTAGCGGGTTCGTTACGAATTCGTTAGTGAACCACGTTAAGTATCTGTCTCGTTCTTGTTTCGCTTCCATCGTTCTTGCTCGAATACCCCCAGGTTATAACAAACTGGTAACAGAGCTCTGAAACTAGAGTTATGTTACAACAAACTGGTATCAGATCTGGGGTTCCTAGATCCAGGTGGAGCCAAGAGCTTGGGTTTCACGTTTTGGTGGAACTTAAAGCTAGGGTTTTGCGATTCAGGTGGAGCAGGCTATCGGGAAGTTGGTTTTCGAGATTCCGCCAAGAACGATGTCTGGTTTGGCAATCAAGATCGATCTGTTCGTGAAAGAGAAACAGGTCACCCACCATCTGAAGCCCCGTGGAGGGTGCTATCCAGGCTCCTGTCGGAGCAATCTGGCGCGCATCTGATTAGGCGTGCAAGGGATCTGGAAAATCCAGCACACATTCGGTATTGGCGCGAATCTGGCAGTTCACGCACATATGAATTTCTGGAGATTGGCGTTCAGGCGCAATCCGGCTCCCTGCGCGGAGCATCTGGCGTGTGAATTGGATCTGTTTCTGGCTCATGCGTTGTAGGAAGTCTGGAGTTGGAGCAACGACATGGAGCATCTAGCGCGTGAGATTTCGGGCACGCGCATCTCATCTTGGTTTTGGCGCGCATTATGCACGAGTTCGTTCTGGCGTGCATATGTTTGGGTTTTGGGGCGTGTACCATGACACACATTGAGCTCGCATCTGGCGCGATCTGATTCTGGCGAGCATCTGGCGCATCTGAGGCATACGGGGCGCATGTGGCATGACTTTGGGCACTCGTCAGTGGTGCATCTGGTCTGAATGACATCTGGGCACTTTTCATGGTGCACCTTTCTGGCGCAATTGGGAGCATCTGGAATACATACGGTCCTGCTTTCTCAGTGAATGTATTCGAGTCAGGTTCTGGGTGGAGCACTTGTTTCTGTTTCCGGAAGTGCAACCACATCTGGCGCATTCGTTGCAAGAACGCATGGTAGTTGGAGCACAGTTTGGCGATTCGGTTTTCGCATACAGCTGCGAAAATTCTGTTTCAGGAGCCGTGCTCGTTTCACGTTCTGGGAGACGCATCTGGTTCGGGTTTGAGAAGAGAAGCATCAGGTATAGGTTTCAGGTTGCTGAGTTGATTCAAGTCAAGGTGGAGATTGTTAGAATTGGTGACTTGAATTCAAATTGGTAATTATTTTGGGTCAAAGTCAAAGTCCTTCAATTGTTTCCAAGTTTGACTTGCTTTGGGAGCAAGTAATAAATTAGGAAATGTTTCCTTTGTGCGCCACTACGCACCCATCACATGGGTATTTAAAGGGGGTTTTGGCTATCATAGACAATACACACACGGGTTTATTGGTTAGCTATTTGAGAAGCTTTTGTTTTGGTGTGTCGGGTGGTGTGTTTCGGGTTGCCGGTTCTCTTCTCAATAAAATATTTGGTTCAGGCCGTGGATTAGCTATCGGGTTCGTTACGAATTCGTTAGAGAACCACGTTAAATATCTGTCTCGTTCTTGTTTCGCTTTCGTCGTTCTTGCTCGAATACCCCCAGGTTATAACAAACTGGTAGCAGAGCTCTGAAACATGAGTTCTGTTACAGCACTTTTCAGTGGGCATTGAAATGCCCAATGAAGTCATTGGGGTCTTCTTCAATCTTCCCATAGAATTGGAACTGATTTTGAACTGTCTGAATGGTTGCAGGCTTGATGACAAAGTGATCCGCCTGGATATCTGGCACTACAATTGTCAGTATATGTATGCACGTACGACTAAAGACTCTACCAGAGGCCTACCTTACTTGTTGTAGGGCATTTGGTTCTCACACTCATTCAGACGCATGGTCAGCTCAGCCAAGCGCTCAACATGCTACGCATTGGTTAACTGGTCACCCATAGTGCTCTCTCTTTTCATCTACGCTGATCTCTGAAAAGTTTTTATGTGTCTTCAATTGAGGCACAAGGTCTATAGGGATCTTGGGCATGGACTCTGTACATGAAGAACAGAATCAGAAACAAGTCGGATATCAAATGAATAGATTAAACAGGAAATAAAAGAAGTATATTAAACTAAATGCTAATTATAATCAATCGTTGATTCGACAACGGCACCAAAAACTTGACTCGATTTCTTAACGGGTACTACGCAATAGGGCTGATCACGGGTCGGGTCGGCCGGATTTTTTGGCATTACGGCACCCGACCCGACTTCCCGGGTGTAGAATATCTCGACCCGAACCCAATCAGAACACTGGTGAAACCCGTGTTTTCTGGTTCATCGGGTTCGGCCGAGTTCGATCGGGTTCGGCCGGGTTCGGCAAAGATATAAAAAAAATCAAGCCCTCAATCGGATCTACAGAGAGGGAGACGGATTCGCCGGATCTGCCAAAATTCGAGGGTGGGACTACCCAGTTCGAACCCTTCTACAAAACTTCACTTCTAACTCAATCAAAATCCCACCACCGAATTCTGCTAGTTGTGTCTCTGCTTCTATTTGAGGCGAGCATTAAAGCAGGGTTCCGATCTTCGATTATTGGCATAAAATTTGAGGTTCTCTGCTTCAATTCAATAGAAGCAGAGCCGCTCTGGTTCGAGACCAGATTTTGCCTCCAACAGGCACCTCATCGACGCCGCTCTCTCCTTGTCGTTGTCCATCTGTTTCGTTCTTTCATCGTCGCCATTGAATCTAGTCGGGAAGAGAAGAGAATGTCGTCCACGGAGCGTAAGGGCCGCCTCACCACAATCTTCTTCCTCCACTCTCCTTCCATCTTTATATTTCTTTTCTCGTTTGGGCTCTCTGTTAAGTTTAAAACACACTCTCTCTCTCTCTCCTATTTCTCTCTCCTTCAGCTCTGTATAATGGATGTGATTTGGTAGTTGATAGGTAGTAATTGTAGCCAGATAGGGTTAGATATTAAAATAGGAGGTGGAGAACTAGTGGTGGATAGGTATTTATTGTAATATTATAGGTTATAACTAGCATCGAGCCCGTGCGATGCACGGCTTGCACTTCCAAAACATGAATCTTAAAGCCTAAAAAGTCCTTGTAGTATTGCTTTATGTGACATAATAAAAAATGCATGAATTAAGAGGAGTAAACACATTCTAGAGGTATGGTCTGCCATTTTGTTAATCTTAAAGTCTATCACTGAATATTTACAAACTAAGTAGTAATTTGGGAGAAAGTGTTATAATTATTAACTTCCAATGAAATAGTCATACTCCTTTATCGTATAACTTCACAATAAATTATGACTCGGTGTAACTTATTTTTCATATCTCATTTTTTGAGTTAGTACCAAGAATATGAATGATAATATAACTACCACTTCGTATGTTAAAGAGAGGTAACTTTCATATAATACTAAGAGTATAAGAAAGAGCATAAAAATACTAATTAATAGTTTTTGAGTTAGTTTCAGTATGATGTTTGCAAGGAATAATTAGAACTTTATTTGTGACACTGGTATCCACTCGTGAAGCTCTTAATATAAACCACACAAAGATGAAGAAATGGCGACCAAGGAAGAACAAAAAGTGAAAGCAAGAGAGAACTAAAGCAAGAACAAAAAGTGAAAGCATGAGAGAACTAACCTTAAAGTATAAATGTATGACTTCGTTAAGTGAGTATATATAGGAGAATTTCAATGACTTTAAAATTAGTAAATGTGATTATTGGGAATTAATGTGATTGAGAATTTATCGGTAATGAATTAACGTAGTCAAGGGAGATTTTTTGTAGTGAAGATCAATGCTTTTAAATTTTCAATCCGTTACTATTTTTTTATTGACTTATAGTACTATAACATTTTTTATTTATAGTACTACACCATTGTGATTTTATCGACTTAAGAATGAATCACTACCTCTCACTATTTTTTTATTGACTTATAGTACTATACCATTTCTGATTTTAAATTTTCTATCCGTTACATTATTGGAAAGAAAGTTATAATTTTCGGTAACACCAATTAATATAAGGAGGCTAACTGATTTCCTTTACTCAATATTTTTACATTAATTAATTAATTATATTTTCCAGGTGGTATTTTCTCACGCAAAGCTTGAGAGGCATTCTCAAATAGTATATATAGATTTATGCAGGATAATTAAACGGCCGGGCCGGGTTTTATCGGGTAAAGAAACCCCTGACCCGTCAATTACCCAATCTTTGGTCGGGTTGGACAGTCTTAACCCATACCCAATCAAAGTCTATTCGGTTTTGTTCACTAACGAGTTGGCCCGGGTTGGACCGGCCGGGTCGATCAGGTTGGCGGGTTTTTGCTCAGCCCTACTTCTTTATCCATGTTGTATACTAGACCAGACGTATCATATGCTTTGAGTATGGTAAGTAGATATCAGTCTAATCCGGGTGAAAGTCAGTGGATTGATGTCAAGAACATCCTAAAGTACTTGAGAAGAACTAAGTATGCGTTCTTGATATTTGGAGGTAAGGAAGATCTAAGTGTAATTGGTTACACTGATGCAAGCTTTCAAACCAAAAAAGATGACTATAGATCGCAGTCGGGGTACGTGTTTTGCCTAAATGGAGGAGCTGTGAGCTGGAAGAGTTCCAAGCAAGGGACAGTTGCTGATTCTACAACTGAAGCTGAGTACATTGCTGTTGCGGAAGCAGCAAAAGAGGCATTTTGGATAAAGAAGTTTGTCACTGAGCTCGGTGTGATCCCTAGCATCGTGGATCCCATGGAGTTGTATTGTGACAACTCTGGAATGATCGCACAAGCCAAGGAACCAAGATCACACCAGAAATCGAAACATGTACTTAGGAGATTCCATCTTATTAGTGATATGATCGATAGAGGAGATGTGAAGATGTGCAAGATTCCAACGGATGACAATCTTTCAGATCCGCTCACAAAGCCACTTGCGCGTTGAAAGCATGAAGGGGACACTAGATCTATAGGCATACGAGATGCAACAGAATTGCTCCAGTGCAAGTGGGAAACTGTTGGAATAGGTGCCCTAGAGGCAATCTATATTTAGTATGAACGATGTTTTGGCTAGAATATTCATTTATTAATTATTGTGATATTTAATATAATGAAGTCCTTAGATACAATGTGTTGTTTATCTTAAATATCTCTAGTCCATCATATTGGTTAATAGGACGATCAAATATAGACTAGTATGTGTGTAGATTGATATGGAGATATCAAGTCTAACACATGGGTATGCATTAGGAGTAATGGCATACTGGATTGACCCACGACGAGAAGGATACATTTGATTATGTCAAATTCACAATCGCTTCTCGTAGTGCTAATAATATTGTAATCCTTAGACTTGAAGTCACTAGATACTCTAGTTGTGGAATATCATGCTTTGATGTTATCCAACGTTGCGCCTTAACCGGGTAACTATAAAGATATCTATCGGGCATGATAGGAAGCAAGCTTAGAGATAGTAGTGACGTTGAGAGGATTTGTCCCTCCCTAATAATGGGAGTAAATATCCATGGCCACTCGAGGGATGGTGTTTATTGAATGTCTGGCCAGACTCAGATAAATCAATATGGAGATATTGATGTTATCTGCTTGCATAAGCATATTCCCAGGATCGAGAAACTATGGATTGGATATACTGTGACTATTATGTCTCGTGTCCAATTTGGATATGGAGACAAACGGATAATACAATATGTGATTATTGGGCACGAGGTTTGTCAGGATCACTGACTTATTTCAATTAGTTGGGTAACATGGATGTGTTGCTAGACACCTCTCCATGTTATTAATAAGTTACTACCAACTAAGTAGAAACCTATGGGGTCACACACTGGATGGATTAAATTGGATATATGTATTAATTAGTTTGACTAATTAATAAAATGATCATAACGCAACCACAAGCGAACTTAGTAGGACTAATTTGCAAGTGGGCTAATCCATGTAAGGACATGATTAGTATTTGGACCTTTATGTAGTTAATAAATAGTTATGACTATATAAAAGAACTCTAGCTTTTTAATGCTCTACACAAGTCATTATTGAGAGAACTTAACAAAGCAAAGAGAGAGAGAGAGAGAGAGAGAGAGAGAGAGAGAGAGAGAGCGAGAGAGAGAGAGAGAGAGAGAGAGAGAGAGAAGCAAAAGGCCGAAGCCTCTCAGCCATCCGCCCCCTCCTTGGAGTCGGCTTCCCTAGGCACGTCTAGGTGCTCCGTTTTGCGTGGTCATCCTCCTCCTTCTTCCGTTGCTAGCACTACACTGCGAGAAGGATTCCAATCAAGAATCCAAGGTGTGGATATTCATAGAGACGAAAACACTATTCTTCGTGTGATCTCCCAAACCAAGGTACACACCTTCTATGCTCTCATCATGTTATGATAGCTCTTCCTGTGATCCTTGGTGGAATTTGAGTATATATTTTTTGTTATTCCGCTGCGCTACCTACGTAAAAACCCAACACAACACAGAAGATGATCATACTCTCTCAATCCAAGAACTTGAAGAACACTGCACACTCATTGCAGTTTCACTTTCTGTGTTATTCATTTCTGAACTCTATTTGTATATCATTCGTATACTACTTCTGTTTACATTCTCAAGGATTTTTCAAAGTGAACAATATAGAATTATTAGTTAATCAGATAGCTAGAGCAGGTACTAGATAGGTTAGTGAGAACCACAAGCTGTAACAGAGTAAGGCATCTCTCTATGCTTGAGATCTAGGGCTTAGATGTTGATTAATAAGAATTGGGTTGAAAATCCTGCAGGGAGAAGATCCCTGAGGTAGAGACGTAGTTCCAAGTGGACTGAACTCTATATATCTTGTATCTCTTGCATTTACTTTTCAGTTACAAACTTAGAACTTTTGCAGCATTCAAAACAGTTTCATTTTAAGGTTTGAAACTAATTTCAGGGCCTTGAAATAGATTATTTCTTCTGCTTACTCTATCTACTTTATTCCAAGGGCTTGAAACTCATTTCAAGGCCTTGAAACTCTTAACAAATCTTTTGAAGCCACTACTCTTGCAAAGTTTGGCAAAAGTCTGCATACTCCATTCAACCCCCCCCCCTCCTTCTAGAGTATTGATCCTGCATATCTACCTACTGTACATCCCTTCAAATAGTACCAACACGTACCTCACCTATTTATGGTGCCACATCCTTATCATCCGTGTCGTTTGATTGGGGCATTACGATATCCGCATCTCTATCAAAAAATTATGCTCCTTAGCCTCAGAAGCATCGGCTCTAGCATGAGTAGAATACGGTGTATCTTTCAATGCAATCCCTCTTTGAGAAGTGTTTTCATTAAATTTACGAGGATTCTTGGTGTTTGAAGGCAATGATCCAGGAGATCTAGCGGATAGATGGGTAGGTATGAAGTGAGGTTTTAGTTGACTGCAAGTTAGCAGCTAGTGCGGAAACTTGTGTACTCACTATGTTCACATTCTGACCCATCTACATCATCATGTTCTTGAGATTAGTTATCTCAACATTTGGGAGCGCGCCTGAATCACTAGTCGTGCTGGTGGCTTGTGTTGGAATCCCAGTTCATAATTGGCTCCTGACTGATCCCCACACCAGAAGCCTGGATGATCTCTGGTGCATGCTCTCTAGTTGCTCTGTTTCCAATTTTGCATTTGTCCTTGTTCCCCCGCATAATTTACATCTTCATTTTCTAACTAGTCCAAGGATGCTTCCATATCCGGATCTTCCACAGCACCAATCGTCTTCTTATCCTTGTACACCTGACTGGCCCAGTCTGTAGAAACCTTGGTTATGCCATTCTTCCACTCATTCGTAGTTGACTATCTTACTTTAGAAAGTATCATTCCATCACAAATTGGGTGTCTTGCTTAGATATATGTCTCATAAGCACATAAGCTCCCGCTTTGTCACGGTACAGGAAGTGACCACCTGCTTCTCTGTTCACCAACTCTTGGTTAAGACGCGCCAATCCATGGTAGAAAACCTGCATAATTTTTTCATCCCCAAAATTGTGATTGGGGAAAATTTCAGAGCATCCTCATGAATCGCTCACATGCCTCTAAACTGTTTCATCAGCCTCTTGTGTGCAAAGGCGAGAATTTTCTCACTGGAGAGTGATAATACGCTGAACAACGTAGAACTTTCTCATGAATTCATCCACACACAATTCCCATGTAGTAATGGAACTCGGCTCCCCGGATTCCTGCCAATTCTTCATTGCACTCTCTAGACAGTAATGAAACATGATAAGCTTCAACACTTGCGGGTCAACATCTCTGTACTTGATAATTTTTCGGTGGGCATTGAACTTTCCAGTGAATTCATTGGGGTCTTCTTCAATCTTCTCATAGAATTGGAACTGATTTTGAACTATCTGAATGGTTGCAGGCTTGATGTCAAAGTAATCCGCCTGGATATCTGGCACTAAAATTGCCGGATTATGTCTGCACGTACGAATGGAGACTCTACCAGATGCCTAACCTACTTGTTGTAGGGCATCTGGTTCTCACGCTCATTCAGACGCGTGGTCAGCTCAGCCAAGTGCTCAGCATGCTACGCATTGGTTAACTGGTCACCCATAGTGCTCCCTCTTTGCATCTACGCTGATCTGTGAAACGTTGTCATGGGCAATCGCCTCACAGGGGAGTTAGGTGTAATTTTTCAGGAGTTAGGGCTAATTCTAGAGAAATTTAGAGAAATTTTCAACTTTTTGAAAATGTCACATCTACCCCACTGATTAAAGATACTCATATACTCTCAGAAATTTATAGCTCGGCCAAATGCCAGCCTCAAAATTCAACTTCATGCGAACTCGTGCGCCACTGCATTAGTAAACGGAATTGGTAATGTCGATTTTTTGCGTCCCAATGTTGGTTCTGAAGTTTTCCAAACCCGTGAATGAGCTCGTTTAGAATCCGACATTAGTACTGTCGGTTCTTGGGCCAAAAACCGCCTATTTGATTGTTGGTTTTTGCCTCAAGAACCGACATTCCAATGTCGGTTTCTAAACAAACTCATTTTAATACTTTTGCCCAATGAATTGTTTAATTATGTCCTAAAGAGCTCGTGTCAGTTAAAATTTGGGAGCTCCAATGGACTACTCAACTTCTTATTGATAGTGGTGGAATGGGCTTTTCCAGCCCAAACAACCAACATGTAGTTTTACACAAGTCGGTTGCCCAAAAGAAAAGGAAAAAAATGTACTTGGAAATTCATCATATGAACGGGAGCATATGGAATAAGATAATAGTTCATGGTCCAATTTGCAATTATTATACTGTGTATATATAAGATTTAGCCCAAGTAGGTCTTTATAAGCCATCGCACAACCCAACCCTATAATTTGGTAGCTCGAAGCTTGTGTGATTTTCCGAACCACAGATCGAGTTTCTTGACGATCGTCTTCTTCCTCAGGTTCTTCCTCTTCTTTCTCTCACTACCTTCATACGCGCACAATTCTTTTCGTGTATGCGTCTTAAGTGTCTGTTGCATGATATAGTTGTTGTGTTCATGATCATGAATGTCGTATTCATAATTCAATTTTTTCCCAGACATTCTCTGTTAATCTAGGGTTTTGATTAAATCGCGACTTTGTTGTTGTACCTTCGATGATGATATAGACCCAGAATGTGAATTGTTGCTTCGTCGGGTTGGTACTTTAGTTGGTGATTTAGCTCTGCCTAATCAGGCATTAAAACCCTAGAGCAGGGCATTAGTTGTACTGATTGTTTAAACTTTAAAGTAATCATGTCTTAAATCTAGCAAGTTGAGCTATAGGGTGGCTTTATTTTTCTGCGACTTGCCGGCATATGTGATTCTGGAGAATTTAGTGCTGGTTGCCAATTGGTGCTGCTGTTCAACCTTGTTGTCTCTCCCAGTAGGAATTGAAACAACGTTGTTCGTGATTTTGGGAGTCTTCGATTGTGACCACATTATCTCTTAGATTGGGTAGGTTACTTGAATTTTTTTTCTTGATCTCGATAGAAGAACTCGGAACTTGTACTCTACTATGGGTTTGGGACCATTGATCTATTGATCATTGTAAGTGGGATAACAGTTTTCCTTCTTTGCTAGCACTCCAACAAACGACGTCTCAATGAATCATTGTCAATGATTCATTGTTAATGATCAACTGATGTTAACCCTCCAATTAGGATTATGTGAGACGAGACTGAAAGACAGTGGAAAATCAGAATACGTTTATACTTTACTGAGCAATTTGTGGTTATAAACTTATAATAGTAATCAATTCTATTTATCGACACTCTAATTCACTATCTAATTCACTATCAAATTGTAATACATTGGTAATTTTCTCATTATTTGAATCTTTGATGTGAGAAAGCTAAAGTTTAAAGGAACAATAATCTATCGCAGCCACGATTTCTCTATCTGCTTTTACAGCAACAAATTCAATTATTTGATAATTTCATGGTTTGTGAGACGTGACCTTAGAAATATGCAAGGATAATGTAGCTTCTACGAGATGTTGTAATCATGCACTAGCCCCTCTAATTAGGGTTCTTCTTTTCTTTTCCTTCTTCCTTTTTGGTCAACTATGGAGTTGTTCTGTTAAGCGCGCAATTAAATTCTTTACCAATCTATTTTATCTCCAACGTGGAACTTGTCTGCAAAGACGCATAGCTATTTGCTGCTAATATTGTTCTACTATATCCGAGGTTTAGTTGCAGATAATTAGAGTTAGCAATATTAGAGTTATAATGTATACCGTATTCTAATATAGTTCGTTTCCAGTCGCAGCAACCATGATTAGGCTTTTCAAAGTAAAAGAGAAGCAAAAAGAAAATGCTGAAGGTGCAAACGGAAGGGGCCATGTGAAGAAGCAAAGTGCTGGAGAGTTGCGTCTTAATAAAGGTATATGTTCAACTCTTTATGACATGAGTGGCTCATAACCTGTTCGTTAAAACTATTCTACGTTTTGATAAATCTTTACTGGAAGATGTTCACTTTGTCATCTGATCCTTTTTCCCCAAACACTTCACAAGGTTTCAAAAGCATGTTTATTTATTTGGTTAGTCAGTCAGAAGGCTCTTCTTTGTACGGGTATTTTGTTTATACTATGTTCACATCATAGTTGTCTGTCTTCTTCTCCAAATGTTGAATGGGATAACTAAGAGCTGGTGTCCGAACATTACTGTATCAAACTGGTTTTTGCCTCAGTTTCCAGCGATCCGGCAACATCCGACCATTGAGGCTGAATTTTATTTTTCTGAAATCGAATTAAAATTTTGAAGTTCTTAACTATACTGAAAACCAAGTTTAGAAGTAAACTATAAGATGATGTATCGCTATTTAGAATTACTACTACTGTAGAGAAGGAAACTAGGTAGCGCGATCCGACCCGAATAAAGCATATCCGATCCGACTCATTTATGAATGGATCAGATATGGATCACATGTTCGGTGATCCACAAAATCCGAACCGATCCAATAAATAAATTATACATATTAAACTGAATAATTGCCTTGTGCCCACAAGGGTGGATAGAACCAAGCCGATGCAGAGAAGGGACTCAAGGACCATTGTCTAAGGGATATCGCATTTGTTAGGGTTTATGGCGACCTTGCGCTCCAACCTTGTGTGTACCTTAATAGTGTGGCATCAACCTCACATATATGATGTGAATGCAACAAGGACTCGTAAGGTTCCTTCAGACATTCTAACTTTGTACTATTGCCATTGTACCCAACCAAGAAGTTTCCATTGTAATAGCACCCTAATCTCTTGTCCTGGAAACCATAATGAGTAAAACCTAAACCACTAGTATTCATGGGAGATCCATGATGCAACGACTGATTCTACCGGTAGGCGCTCCAGAAATTTCTTGAAGATTTCCTACTAAAAAATCCTTGCTCATAGAATTATAGGAGAGCTGAATCAGCGGGGCTTGTTGAAGCATGCTAGAGATCTTGTCTTCTCGTTCACATGTCTATTTATCAGTTATAACTGCTTTAAGTTGCTTTTGGTAGCTAAACCAGTGGAGTTGTCCGTGACACCCTTCATTTACTAATTCTAACACCATGTTTTGCAGACATCAGTGAGCTCAACCTTCCAAAATCGTGTAAAATATCTTTCCCCAACGGCAAGGATGATCTTATGAATTTTGAGGTTTCCATTCGACCTGATGAAGGATATTATGTGTAAGTAATTTTCATATGTAAATTTTCTACCCTCTGTAGATTCCGCTCTTTGATTAAATTCGTTATAATCTTCCGTTTCTTTCTTCTTGCAGGGGAGGTACCTTTTTGTTCTCTTTCCAAGTTCCTCTTGTCTATCCGCATGAAGCACCAAAGGTCAAATGCAAGACAAAGGTAGATCTTCATTGCCCTTCCAATCATTAAGGTTGCTCTATAGATTTTTTCTTTTCTTTTTCTGGCTAACAATCCAACCAACAGGTTTACCATCCCAATATCGACTTGGAAGGGAACGTCTGCCTCAACATATTACGAGAAGATTGGAAGCCAGTTCTCAATATTAACACTCTTGTTTATGGGTTGTACCATCTTTTCACGGTATGATTCTTAGTAAATTTTATTTGTACCATGTTATGTTATGTAAGTGGATGAATCTTCATCTCTTTTTCTCATTTATTATTCGTGCAGGAGCCTAACCATGAAGATCCACTGAATCATGAAGCAGCAGAGGTGTTGAGGGATAACCCGAAAACGTTCCAGTCCAACGTGAAAAAAGCTATGTCGGGTGGCTATATTGGGCAAACTCACTTCCCGCGTTGTATGTAGCTTTCTAGAGATGGCAAAAGCTGCAAAACGATTCTCTTGTAAAGTTTACCTACAAATTCAAATTCTCATTGTTTATTTGCAGTCCCTGGACTAGCGGAGATGATTTATTAGGTTTTGTTTCACCAGAAAACCATATTTCTTGTTTTGATTTGACACTCATTGGAGCATGTCCACCTGTGCCTCTGAGGCCAGAGCCTAGGCATCGAAACATTCAGTGCCATAGGCTCAGTGGAAAAGCATTGATAGCTCATGCATGTGGTTTCAAGTTCGAACACCGTAATTATAGGTTAGATTATGAATTTCTTGTAATGATGTTTTAATTTACTTTCAGAAAAGCTACTATTCATCTACCAATGCCTAGGTCCAAAGTGCCTAAGAGCATAGTTACTTATTGCCCCTACTGGGTAAGAGTACCTCGCACATAACCCGGCCTTGTGCAGTACACCCTCTGTCCCACCAGATTTGTGAAAAAGTTAATTGGGTATTATTTGGACCTAGCAATTTAGTTAGTCAAGCAAGGCATACAAGACCATGCAAAAAATTATCAAATTCTTGTCTTGTTTGACTAACCAAATCGCTAGCCCAAATAATATCCTATTAACTTTTTCACCAATCTGGTAGGACGGAGGGAGGAAATATGAAAATACCCGTTATGATTAGTTTTGTCAGTATTGCAGCGGTTGAAAACACGCGACATGAACAATGTCTTTTCCTAAAACATATACCTTGGAGCTCCAACGAGTTAACTATTTTTCTTTACATACTACATCATTTTCACCAAGTTTGTCTTACTTTGACTTTTTTTACTTGTAATCATGTCATTTTAACTAAGTAATTTGGATAGTAAAATGATGCAATTTTTGGATCAACCTTTCATAATTATAAACTAAACTCAACAACACCATGAAAATTTTCAAAAAATATAGCACCATTTTCCTATCCAAATCGCCAAGTCAAAGGGGTCCTGTAAATAGTGCTAAAAAGCAAAGTAGGACAAACGTATGGAGTAACCTGTTAACATTTGTTTTGTGGGGATAGTTCAATGCAAACAAGAACGCATTTTATAATACATGTATCTTTATCTTTATATTTAGAGAGAGAACTAGAAAGGAATGCAAAAAAATGTGGGTCTCTCTCTCCCCCATACATTTCACAATGGTATAATTGAACTATCAATTATAAAGCCGTAGGACTTGGCCTTTTCCAAATCCTATCAAACGTCTCACACCCTTTTCAAATGGCATTAGGGTTATGAGTTCATAATCGGTGTCTCTATAAAAATAGATAGTCGTAAAAATGTTGATGATATCGTACATATAATGTAAAATGTCTCTAATCTTGAAAACATCAAACGAAATACAGTTGTATCACATCATCTCTTCCTCTTTTAAGGTAGCCAACCTAGCATTATCCCTGTCGCGCCTGAAGTACCGATACAACGGCGTGTAAAACAAGCAACACAAACCAAACGGCACGGCCATCATAGACAAAAGCCCTCTAGACAACGCATATGCCTCATTTGGATTCCCAGAAGCAAGATGAACAGACTTCGTATCATACCCATATATCTTCTCCGCAAGAATCCCAACTATTGGTGCGGCAAAAGAAGAGAAAGAGCCTTCAAATGCACGATCAAACGCATAAATCATGGTCCGGTGTTTCGCCGGAACTACCTCGGCAAACATTGGAGCGTTCGCAGCCGTTCCATTCCAGCTTATCGTAAGACCCATGAGGAAGAGAGTAACCGAGTAAGTGAAGTAGCTTTCAGTTGATGGTGGGATAACTGTGAGGAGGAAACAGGTGAAAGGGATACCCATGAAGGCGCTGAACTGGGCGCACATGATCCGACCAGAGTGAGGGTATAATTGGGTCATTTTGTCCGCGATGAGTCCGCCCATGAAAGATCCGAGCGCACACCCTGCGGCAAAGAAGCTGAGGAGCACCGCCGCGCTGTTATGATCAAATCCTGCAAAAAAAAGAAAATGAAAATTGCTTCCTAAATCTTAAAGCATGCTAAAGAAAATGAGGGCTTAGTTGCTGACCTATGAGCTGAAACCACAAGGTGAAGAACACCATTGCTGTCCATGGGAGTGAACCAACAAGGCCCTGCAAAACAATGACCTGAAAAGTTGGAACTCTAACTACCGCTTTCATGGCTGTCCAAGACTCCATCCAGAGTGATGTTACGTCCGATTTGGGGCTTCCTTTTTCAACTAAATCTTCCCTGAAAGATCAAATTTTAACAAATGAATCACCACACACTCAGAAACTAACGGTACCCGCGTTTGGATTAATGGATCCAGATATATAGTGACAGACGCAGGATTTTTATTAAGTGGGGGTCAAGTACATATTAGGAACGGCTAATGTGATTTTTCTTAAGGTTTAAAGGGGCCAAAATGTAATATATTCATACAGATAGTACAAATTTTAAGGGGTACAAGTAAAAAATTCAAAACCTTGTGCCCCCCCCCCCCCCCCCCCCCCGGATCCAGTGTCTTCAGACAGAAAAGAAAAGAAGAGAAAGAATGAAAGAAAGAAGCCAAAGTTGTGGTTTTTCAGTTTCTCAAAACTCGAAAGCAAGAAGATATAATTAACCAGTCAATGTGTTCCAATGTACCACATCTCCTTTTGTAATGAATATTTTTCTCAGTACGCAAAATGATCCCATTCCCCTATCGAAACCCATGAATTGAAGAAAAAAATGCCGCGTGTCATCTCCTTCAACTCCTAGCTCAAAACAAGCTTCCTAACCAGAAAAATTTCCCTCTTAATGCTCTTTTGGTTCAAGACCTAATTGGGTCTGGGTTTTATGTATAAAAGCAAATATATGACATGATGAAAAAAATATCAAATAAAAATTAGTTCTTAATCCATTTACCCTAAAAGAATTACTAATTTGATATTCAGTAGGATGCGAGGATTCTTAGGGAGCAATACCTGTCAGCAAATTCACTAGGATCGCGGTTAGAACTACCCCTTCGTCTTGGATCAACCACAAACAGAAAAACAAGCAGCCCAATGAGCGCACTCATAGTCGCCATCATAACAAAAGCAAACCGCCACCCAGGTATCCCCAAAATGTCATAACCAGCCATCACCGTAGCAAGAACACCACCACCAATGCCGCCAACAGTACCAATAAGATTCAGGAACCCAAACCCAGCACCTCTAACACCTTCCAGATAGCTATCAGCTATAAAAGACTGAAGTGCTGGTATCACTATAGCAAGTCCAAACCCATTCACTGCTCTCCAGAAGGCTACTTGTGCAAAGTGGTAGCTAGCACCCACAGCAGCTGTTGACAAGGCCCAGCATAGGGTTCCTATTGCAAGAACTGTGGGACGGTCGTAGTTAATTACTAATATACCCGCCAAGGGCGATGCTAGGCCTTGTACAAAGTTCCTTATGAATGTGAGGTATCCGAGATCGGATGGCCCGGCTTTGAATGTTTCACTGACTTCTTTGTAAACTGCTGGGAGGAGATTTTCGTCAGCGCGCTCCATGATAGCGGCTAGGTTGATGATGATTAGAGATAGGGATATCCCGAAAAGCTTTCTCGTCCTGCAATAAGTAATGAAGGTTAAGTATCCATCATAGAAATGAATGAAATTCAGATATCAGAGAGAACCCAAAACATGTAGCAATTTGTGTAATTCACAAAGTTGGTATTCTGTTACGCACATTTACTAAAATGGTGTCCTGAAATATGTGCCCTCTTACACAAAAGTTACTTTTTCACTTAATAATTTACCCCCCTCTTCAAATTCTAAGAATTTCACTTTCTTAGAAAAGTACGGTGAAAGAGAAAAGACAATTTCGTAAACCTACCAAGTCAAAAGCATCTCCTTAATCAACGTGAAAAGTCAAGCAGGACCAATAAAATGGGACGCAGGGAATATCAATGACTGGTAGAAGCACACCATGTTTACCAAAATATGGATGTTGACATGTAAGACGGAGAGAAGCTAAGTAGATTCGGACACACATCTTTTGAATGATGAAGGAATCGTTCAAGAAAATATGGGAAGGAATAGAACAGAACCGTTAATCTATCTTGAAGTAAACTGAAAGATCTTGGGACATTTGTGACTAGTTATTGTAAATTTTAGGTTATTATATATGGTAATATCATAATTCATGAAAGCAAATTTAGATATGCAAACCAAAGACTTTGGTTTCAAGTCCAATGTGATGACAACATTAACAGTTCCAACATAAGTACCTACTAATATAGAAGCAGATATAGTCCAGTCAATAACAAGATTACTAGAACATCTACTTGTTTCAATACCAAAGACTTCAAAATGTTTTCCATCATCAATTTGTATTATAGTTTTCCTACTTCTACGCAGTAGCTTTGAAAGAGTGGTATTTTCTAGAGTTTTTTTTCCTCAGAAAAATAGGTATCTTCAACTCTAGGAACCTGATGATGATGATGAGGCCATGCTTTTAGATGGCTCTCTTACTAATGATACAGTAATCTTGTTTAACCAAGCAATCCTAAATAGTAGATTGCTACACCACAATATGCTGCTTCAGGTAGTTCACTGTACCTCAACAAGAGACTACTATGATTCACAGATGGGCAACAAACTTAGTACTGAAGTTTATGAAAAAAAAAAAAAAAAAAAAAAAAAAAAAAAGTGGTCAACATAAGAAAATCAACTCCACTTGTTTCTTGACTAGCCAATCCTTGTGGTGATTATGGTCAATATGGCCTTCAACTTCAATCTAATTGTAACCCAATTGATACAGATTCATGATTCTTAACTAGTACTAGTTCTAAACAAAGAAAGCATCAAAACCCAGAACCAAACATCAACCTTTACCAAGTCTTGTGTACTAGTAGTACTGTTTTATTAGCTCACTGTTCAATGACCAATCTCAAGATTTGCCCACAATATCATTCACTAACGAAGGAAGACCAATAAATAAAGTTTCAATCGTTATCTTCTTTTCAGTCAGTTTCTTAGCAACCAAACACAGAACAAACAGAGAGAGAGAGAGAGAGAGAGTACTTCATGGTGGCTATGGCGTGTTTGGATCGGTGGAAAATACGTCGGAATCTGGAGATTCTAAAGCCCATGGAAGATCAAGAAACAGCCACTTTCATTGATTACATTAGCAATTAAAGACTCGTCAAACAAGGACAAGTCTCTCCCTGTCATAGCCGATCAGAAGATCCTCCACCTATCGATCTCTCTCTCTCTCTGGTTTTGCCCACAAAAACCCAGTACTAATAACAATATTCAAATACTTATTGCCAATCGGATTTCTCAGTTTCTCTCTCTCTCTCTCTCTCTCTAAAAAATGCACTAACAGAGAGAGAGATATGGGGACTGCTGAGTTGCTGACTCTTCTTTTCTTTTTAAAAACGGTAAACAATCTTAAGATCATCGAACTAACACTACCAGATCTGTTTCTTTTCTTGGTTGTTTGACTTTATTCCGGAGTCCCGACCCGGTTTCAAGACCAGAACTGCCCCTGCTCTTCCGGGTCGGGTTCAGTTTTAAACTCCAAGTTGGCTTTGATGCAGTTTCGGACGAGTTTTAATTAACTAATTAATCTCTTTAATATTTAACGAGAGCCAAGAGTTTTCTTTAACGCGATTTAATTATCAGTAATTGTCAGTTGTAACGGGTTTACGAAATTTCATTATGTCACATTTATTTACTATTAGAAGCTCCCACATCAAATAGATTTAGGGTGATTTTACCTTCCGGTAGTAGTGTAATTGATAATACGACATATTAGCTGCTTTTGAGTTAATTCACTCGATGAAGATAAAATAGAAGGGTAAAAGACAAAAACCACCCCTCGATTATGGGGTATATACAAAAAAACCCCTCGTGTTCGGGGATATACAAAAACCACCCATGTCACTTAACAGTGACTAACGGCAACTGACGGAAGTGTGAAATGACATAAATACCCTTCGGATCAACGCAAATGACATGACATAATTACCTATTATTCTCCTTTTCCTTTCTCTCTAACCCTAAATCCTCTCATTTCTTACTTCTTACCCACAACAGCAGAACCCATCTCCTCCTCATATCTCTCTGTTCTCTTTCTCTCCTTCTCCCTTCACTCTCCTCACCGATCCACAACTTTCCTCCACCACCACTGCCCACTCCTTCACCGACCCACCTGCTGCCCATCTTTTCCTCTATCTCTCCCTATCTTCACCTCCTTCCCTCTGTCTCTCGCTTCCGTCGGACTACTAGAAGAAATCGATCGGCCAGAAGCAATCGAGACGCTCCACAACCACGTGACGATTCTCCAGCCGTCGCCGCCTTGAAATCCTCTCCGAGCGAAGAGACCATCGGAACAGTTGGTGTTCGCCGACCTCGAATCGCTCTCAGATCTGCTCGTGAAGATGGCCAAGCATCTGCTCGCGAAGGTGGAGGTCGCCTGAACCAGCGCCGTCGCCCCTCGCGAGGAAGCTCTCCCTGACGAGGGCGGTGTTCTACTTCGTGATACAGTGCCTCAGAGCGATCTACGGCGCCGGCGTCGTGAAGGGGTGAGTTCGCAGTACGAAGGGGGTTTCAATTGAAGTGATTGATTTCTCTGTTTTGGTTACTGCAATTTTATGGGTGATTTTTGAAATTTTTTTGTGGGTTGTAGATGTTGGCGTTGTTGCCGATTGGGTTTGCGAACCCAGGTCTTGATCTCTCTCCAAACTATCTGGTGATGTCCGTGGAGATCAAAATTGGGTCTTGAACCGGTTGGAAAATTGGACTTTGCAATCTACCGCCAGTTGACTTTGTGAGAATTTTGCAATTCTACAGTCTCTGTTTCTTCTCTTGTAGCAAAATAAGAATCAGGGTTGTACCTTTCAATTAATTTGTAGCCTTGGTATTTTCAAAAAAAAAATGTAGCCTTGGTAGGTGCCATTTTTGTACCCTTTTTCAATAAAAGATCTGATCTTCTTGATAAAAATTTGTTGTTTGTTTGTTTTGTTATTGTTGTGGCGGCGTGGTGGTGGTTAAGAACATCAACATAGGGGTTAAGAACATCAACATAGGGGTTAAGAACACCAAGAACATCAAAAAATTAAACAAAAACAAACAAAAATACAAATAAGGGCAAAATAGTCATAAAAAAGACAGATTGCACCCCATACTAATTGATGGTAACAGAAGGGTGCTTTTCGTCTGACGTCCATCCACTGACAGGGGTGATTTTTGTCTCGACAGGGGTGGTTTTTGTATATCCCTGAACACGAGGGGTTTTTTTATATATACCCCATACTCGAGGGGTGGTTTTTGTCTTTTACCCAAAATAGAAAGGTGAGGTTTCTTTTCGTGAAAAGAGAACCTTATTTATAAGCAAAACGAGCATCTAGAGTACAACACGAAGTAGCAAGCTACCTAACACAAATAGGCGCAAAACGACAGGAAGAAAACCTAGGCAAACCAACTAGTTAAGGAGCTACCAAAAGAAAACAACGCCAAAACGCAGTACCAATTAGCAACGTTAACTATTAACACAACACAACAAAAGTCAATTTGTAAGTGATGAATGTCAGTTTCGGACGAGATTTAAGTAAACTCATTAAGCATCTCCAAGAAATCATGCAAGATGCATTATTAGTAAAAATATTAAGAAGTTTGTGAGATGCATATGAGCATGCATTTTACAAAACATGCATGCTCCTTATTATATTTAGAGAACTAGAAAGTATGAAGGCAAAAAATTGTATTTGTCTCTCTTCTTCAATGCATTTCAAAATTGCGTAATTTAACTAGTTAAGTCACAAATTAAAATACATTTTTAGAGTGAGTTCTTAAAATGTGTCCTGCAAATTTTAAAACATGTAAAATTTACATGTTTTTACCTCCTATTGTTGGAGATACTCGGTCTCTTTAATATTTAAGGAGCCAAGAGTTTTCATGACTCAATTTCATTATTTCATATCTTTACACTCTAAAAATAAGAAATTTAGTTTGTTGGAAGTTAGTGGAATGTAAACTGTGTTATTCAAACACGTTGAAGAATTGGAATTTTGTTTGATTGAAAGCTCATAAACTTCATTCAAAAGTCAAAAGTTAGCGATGAGTTAGATCTGAGTTTGTACATAAACTTTTATAAAGATGTCAACAAACTTAATGACTTTGCATGCAACCATATCAAACTCGTACAAGAACGTCAGTCATCTGCTTGGGCTTCTATGGGAAATATCCGGTCAATATTCACATGAGAGTTTTGGAGTTATTTTAAAAACATGTGTACTTCCTTCAACAATCCGTTGTCGTCCAGCGGTTAGGATATCTGGCTTTCACCCAGGAGACCCGGGTTCGATTCCCGGCAACGGAACATTTATTTTTGGGTAGAGGGGACCTGCAACGATTTATGGGAGAAACGGCAATCTTTTATTTTCTGAAAGAGATACAAGGCAGAAAAGAAATTGATAACATGCTTTCTCTTGTATCCTTTTACAGTAAAATGAATTATCATTTGCACCATGTTAATCATGGGAAAGTAACAATCTAAAGATGCATGTCTACGTACAAGTCAGAACAAACTTATGAATTTGATTGCAAACTGAATGTAAGAAACGTAAAACAACTGATTTTCTTGTCAACAAATTAGCAGACACGGACCGAGCGAGTAAAATCAAGACTTCAATGGCTTCCGTAGCTTCCACCACCAAAGTAACCTCTACAAGTCAAATACAGTAACGTAGCACCATAACATACATAAGAAGATACAGCAGATGCGGCATTCTTTTTAATCATGACAGAGCACACGACAAGGCATAAAACTTTTCAACCTCCGCAGCCACCTCCACACCCTCCACCACCGCAGCCACCTCCACAACCGCCACCATCACCACCATCATCGCCACCTCCTTCACCACAACCCGAGCTACTTTCAACGGCTGTGGCAGCAGTAACAGCTATAGCAGCACCTGCGCCACCTAGAATAACCATCCCACCGTCTTTATTGACATTATTTTTGGCCTTCTCCCCTCTTTCAATGTCACGAAAATGGCTACGATCTTTTGCATTTTGCCAATCCTTTCGCCAATTTATACAACACACAATAATCAGGCAAACAACCACCAAACCGACGGCCACAATGGCTCCTAGTCCTCTCATATTTACGAACCTATTACTTTAGATACGGAACAACCGTGGAGCACTCTTTTTATAACCAGATTCTTCATTAACTTGAAAAACAAGTTTCTAAGCATAGAAATTGGGATGAAGTTTACGGTCATTGATCATTCCAATATCAGGAGAGGCGAAGAGCCGAAGACTTTTTATCATTTGACATGGGCAGTTGCTTTCTTAACAACCCAATTCAGAATGCTAAATTGTAGAAAATGTCAAACAAATCTGCCATAGATATGTGAGGACAAGTAATAAATCTGGCACTCATAGAGGTTAGCACATAGGTAGAGAAATAAACTTGAAGTTTGAAACTTCTTTCGAAAAATCTGTCACGAGAAATCGTCCAACATGAAGAGAGGGCTGTGGAAAAATTTATATCATATTAGTAAGAATTGGTCTAAAGAAAGAAGTGTTGTAAGCTCAAAGTGTAACTCTTGGGACGGTCAAATGATCAACTTATCAATCAACAGCAACGGTGGATTTTCGTAGTCAGTTAGACACCATCTCACTCTAGTTCAAAATGTCAAAAAGATTTACTATTCGTATTCCCCAGCGGAGGAGCGGTGTGAATGCATGCTTTGAGATCACCTTCTTAGGAGTACTATTAAATATGGTTATAAGATGCACAAATCTTAACAGGAGCCAAAGAAAACTACTTCCTTCATTCTCTTAATTCGTCCGTAACGCCTATTTCTCTACGTTTTGACTTTTGTCACTATTTATTGGATCCCTTTGACCCGGTGATTTAGATAGCAAAACGATCTAATTTTTAGATAATTTTTTCATGGTGTTATAGAGTAAAAGTTGTCATATAACAAGGTAACAAAATTATCAAAAAATCGTATCGTTTTGCGATCCAAATCACCCGATCAAAGTGATCCGGATACGAGTCAAAAAGTCAAAGCGTAGAGAAAGAGGCGATACGGAAGAAATACTATCTATCATCATAACATCATCATTCTCCTTGGGAACCTGCTCTGCGTCGGCCTGATTCTTGACCATAATTCTCACCGTCCCTTCAAGTACTCAGATCGTCACCCCACACAAAGCAAACCTAATTCTCACCGTCCCTTCAAGTACTCAGATCGTCACCTCTACTCGAGATGAATGTAAATCTGGAGCACACGACTAGGAAGATCAGTGTTGGATATAAAGGAATCGCCGGATCAAATGGCATAATGAGTTCATTTTCAAGTAAAAAACATTTGTTTCGCCCCAATCTTCTCAGTTGATTTTATGGCTCACTAGACCGACTAATTTAACCAACAATGTGATATGAAATGTGTTAATCTATTCATAATATATATTTGGATTATGAAAAAATGGCAAATTTTTGTATCATATTATTAGATACTACCTCTGTTTCTTCTCTTTCAGCTTACTTTTTGACACTATTCACTGGATTACTTTGACTTGGTGATTAGGTTAGCAAAACGATACGCGAATTTGATAATATTTACATGATCTTGTAGAGTAAACTTTACTCTACAATACTATGAAAAAATTGCCAAAAAATTAAATCGTTTTGCTATTCAAATCACCGAGTCAAAGTGACCCAGTTATGGGTAAAAAAGTCTAACCGCCATTGAAAGAGAAGAAACAGAGGTAGTATATTAGAGTTACCTCTAAAAGTCAGAGTGACCCCTAACATCAACTAGAAAAATTGTGGTTAAACAGACCAAGTAGTAGTAGTAGTTGTCTGTTAGTTAGGAAAGATGACTAAATTTATAGAACAAAGTAAATTGACAAGTAGTATGTCACTAGGCAATGACATGATTACTACATTTGTGATTTGTCACTAAATGTAGTACTTATTTGATCGTCTTTTGTTTTTTCCGTTTATGTCTACATGGAAAACTACTTCTAAAGAAAGAAAAAAACTAAATACCATCTTACAACTGCTAAAATATGCGCCACACAATAATACATTTATGCACAACGGCATTATTCAGAATAAGAAGAAGCCATAAAGCTAACTTATTGTCTATTGAACACTACTAATACCACGCTGACCACCGATTGGACCACATATTGTACATTGTCAGCAGTAATAGCGGCGAAAGCCCATCAAACGCGCGAGAACTGGTCAGGCACGGATAGGTTCAGTAGCTCTCTTCAGCCATGCTGTCTCGGATTCATCCAAATAAGAGCCCAACACTTCCCTGCACTTGGAATGGTAGGTGTTCACCCAGTTTACTTCTTCAGGCGTTAACAGGCTGGCATCAATCAATTTCGTCTGGTATGGTGCCTGAAAATGATACAAGAGGTCAAGAGCCATTTTGGTCCATTGATACAAATAGGTGTAGTTGGAGATTCATGACACTACTCAGAAACAAGCTGTGATATATTAACCAATTAAGTACTGCCTGTGCGTAAAGACACTATCTAAAATGTTTTTGGGTTATAACAGAAGTTTCGAAAAATGTCTGAGTCATAATAGTGATTATATAAAGTTTACGGGTAATAGTGTAACTTTCTAAAAGTGTGGAAATCTAAAATATAAATTAATTAAGTACTACCTGTGCCTAAATGCAATATCTGAAATGTTTGGCAAAAGTGCAAAACAGACACCAAAAGTTCAGATTAGATATCAAAATAGTACCTTAAGTTTCACAAGGGTCAATTTACACCCTAAACTTACTTTATGAGCAACTCAGTACATCTGTTATTTTTCCATTATAGCTTGCAACCATCTAATTCAAATAATGTGAGGAATGAGTAAAAGTATATTAGGAACATTAGATACTCTGGTAATTTTTTAATGGAGTCATAGTTTTTTTTCCCTCCAAAACCAGAAACACTTCATTTCTGTCTGCATCTACCACCGTGAACCATCTCACCTCCACACCCGTTCACACCCTGAAGTGGATATATTCTCAGCCACCACCAAACCTACACGCACACATTACCAAGCCTATCCACCACCATCATCACAACAGGCACTACCAATATATTCGTGAGAGCTTCCACTAACTACAAGCAGGCAACAAACCAAATAGTGTCATCACCACCACCAAAATCCACCAAGCAGACGGTATAACACATCACCGTTGTCACCTGTTGATATCCATTTCCATTTGTTTACTTCGAATGGGTTATTTTAAGGGTTTAACCAATTTCTCGATGGCATTGAAGCCCATTAATCTTAATTGGGTCTGTTACGATTTTAGGTTCATCATTGCATACCCAATATAAATGTTACTAAATTTTAACTTTTCAATTGAAGAAGAAGCCAACAGACTCATTTTACGGACTCAATCTGTTACGAATCTAATGGTTGTGGGTGCCACTGAATACTAGGTTTGGTGTGCGTGTATAGCAATCTTGATCATAGGTTGTACTTCAGACATGGTGGATGCTTGTCTCTCGCTCTCTATTTTCAGTTAAGATGGTGGGGGTGTTGAAGGGCACGAGGCATCAAGGATACATTTGTAATTCTACTATTTTCAGTTAAGAGGGATTTCTACACGTGGTAAATTGGTCAACATCACTAGTTAACGGCAGAAGTAACGGAAGTCGTGAATTGCTCACGGAAGAGTATGTTTAGGGTGTGAATTGACCATTTTGAAACTTAAGGTATCATTTTAATTTCTCACGTATACTTTAGGACTTTATGTGTCAGTATCTTCACTTTGCCAAAATGTTTTCGGGTTACAACAAAAGTTTTGTGAAATTTGTGGGCCATAATATCAATTATATAAATTTTCCAGATAATAGTGTAACTTCCTAGAAAGTGAGGATTATACCATAAGGGCTGGTTTGTTTTCTGGCTTATGAATGTCGGATTATGACTGCTGGGACTAATAGTGGATTGATCGCGATGAATACAGTATAAGTTGGTGTTTGATAGATTATAGGACTATTGTGGGAGTAAAGACTAAAATGACTACTTCACCCTTTGTCATCTCCAACAAAGAAGTACCAAATTCTTCCAAAATCAGACTACTGCTACTTGACCTCACTACTGCTGCTTTACCGAATTAGCATTTGATCGCTGTGAGCAACCATCAATTCACATGACCACCAATTGAATTTGCCTCTAACTGAATATATGAGAGAGGGTTGAGAAGTGAAAGCTATGGGTAATTTGGGTAATTCGTGGTACAATTGCTTCACTCACAGTTAATACCTAATGGGTAGAGTTACTAATAATAGTACCACATTTGGATGCTTGTGCCTGCTGAATTTGTGGGCCCCATTGAGTATGTTTGCAAGACTTTTACCCCACCAAACACAAGGTGGACTTATCAATCACATCCCACACCTAGTAAGCCGACAAAACAAACGCATCCGAAGAGTTATAAAGTATGAGGGACATACTGTAATAAAATGTAAATTACGTAGTGCGTTGGACCAACACCACTCTATCTTATTGTTGACGAACTCAGCAAAGTTTGCTGCAGGAACTTTAACGCCAACCCTAATTATGTTGGTGAATTATTGACGACTCCTGAAGAGTCCCACATTTGAGTTTCTTAGACAAACGTGCTTATTCTAGTAGAAAGAAATACTTACCCAGGTTATGTGCTCAAATTCTAAGTAGCCTTTCTCGCCAAAGTTGAATTTTGTAGCCGCATCCTTGATAATCAGCACGTTCTCCAATCTGATACCAAAGTTGCCATCCTCATAATAGCCAGGTTCTATAAAATGGAATCCAGTTAAATTTCGTAAAACCAAATTGAAGGGCCTAAAGAAAAGCAGGAACATTTAGACAAAGATACATGTTACGATTACAATAGTATTGAGCATTAAGCATTTTTCCGGTTCGTGAAGAAAGAAACACATGCAGAACTTTCATCGTGCCCGAGCTAACTTTCACATAGTTAAGTTCTTGAAGAGGTGGAGTCTTTGCTTAGGATGCAAAAATAAATAAATTAAAAAAAAAAAAAAAAAAAAAACACTTTTGGGGCACCCAATGTTCGACAATTTTTTTAATCGCTACTTGAAGAAATACATTTTGTGCAACATCCAGGTACCCGGATGTGCCACGTGTCTTTTTTTATTCCTTGTTACTCGAAAAAGCACGAGGTATTTTAAGAAAGAAATTTCTGAAATGGAAGCAAATTGAGCAACTTGAACTAGATTCTATTCCGTCTGGCTCTTGGCTTACTTCGGCTATGTACCTTAATAAAGATTTTTGGATAAAACATGATATATCCCATTTGAAAAGCTCACAGCACGAAGAACCATGCATGCAAAGCAGAACATCAAAACCTAGACTATTAATTGCTCATATGTTTGGGTCTCGTGCCAAAATGATGTTATATTCATACGATTCAGTATAAATAGTAATTTCCTTCCAAGAATGATAATTCAAATGCAGGATCATAGGAAACTAACCATCTGTTACAGTCATTGAAGCTTGCAATGGCACATTCCGTGGTCTGAAGCTAATTAAATGTGGTCCTGTACATTAGCGCACACAAATAAAAATCTAATCAGTTTGAAAGTTTACCCATCGGCGACAAACTTTATTCTGCAACTGTGCAACACTTACCCTCATGGACATTTAAGTATGATCCAATCCCATGTCCAGTACCATGCCGATAGTCTAGCCCATAATTCCATAGAGGAATTCGAGAAAGAATGTCGAGAGCATGCCCTGCATAGATCAAAGTTATAGTCTGCATCAGTTGTAAATAACGAATTGTAATATAGTTGCATTAACGGTGAACTCCTTTTAACGGCCCTTCACTACTGTGAAATAAACATATAAGCTCAAAAAGATAAGCTTCCGTACCATTTGTTCCATTTGGAAAGCGAGCATTACCCAGTGCAATGTGGCCTTTCAGAACCTGAACAGATAAATAAAGTGAAGTAACAGCTTAGAGCTGTAGATACAAGTATATAGACCGTAAGAACAAAAGTCTACTAATATGAAGGATACTGAAAACGGCACGCTAAGATAAAAATTAACATAACTGCAATTTAACGTGAGCTTCGAATCAGTGCCAATTGTCATGGGCCGCATTATTTACTTGATAATTTTCGGATTTGGACTTGCCCATGACATCTTTAGTCCACATGGAGTTAGGCTAGTTTGGGCCTAGAAGCTTCCCAAATTGTATGGATGTAACTTCGTGTAGGGGGCTCTAGAATCCATTGTAAATATCTTAGGCTAGAAGAGGTAGGAAGGTTCTAGGCCATGTAATCCTAGTTGCTAGATCGTTACATCTCTAGATCCTTCCAAGGGGGGAGGACTTGTATAAATAGGGAGGGGCTCATTTGCTCCAACCCATCCAAGAGTTGTAAGCTCTACAAATCAATACAAGTACTTTCCTACATAGCTCTTTCGGTTGTTCTTATTCGTTGCGCTAACGGTTTGGGAAAACTGACTTAGTGTTTGCAGAGGGGATTGAAGACACTAAGTGCCGCAAGTGAAGGTCGAGAAAGCAGCCCGTGACACAATGTAGCAAAAATGTAAAGATAATATGTCAAGTGGCCATATTAGTAAACAAACATAGATTTCTGAAACGTGTTGATAATTTCTTTGTACATGCTTACTTTTATCACAAGTATATACGAAAATGTCCAAACAGAAAATAATGAGGAAACAAACGAACACTGAATAATGTTCTCAAATTGGAGCATGTAGGTGCAATGCGACCACTACAATGGAAAATTAGTCTACATGAAACAATTACCCAATGATGATTCTAATACTCTATCAGTCACTATGAAACAATTCGCTACATATGATTTCATAACCTCAGAACTAAGAGCAATGATTGCAAGGGTTTTGACATTCAGGCTTGATTTAAAGAATGGCACAAAATTTTCATATCATCTTTTCTTCCATCCTTTTATTATTAGCCATGACCTCATGTTTTAAGTATCTTAGCATTGAATCTGCTCCAGCTAACTCATACTGTCCAAGTTTCAGACAAGGTTCACGGTTTTGTCAACAAGTAAAAACAAGACAAATGGTTTGCAAAACTAGGTATCTAGAGCGCATGAGTCAGACAAACCAAAAGATATGCAGGAACAAGTGTAAACGAAGTTAGGATGGTTAGGTTGAAAAACAGAAATTGAGTCAACAAAATACAACATACCGCAGTATAACATGTTTTCTCATGCGTTGAAGGCTTCCCAAAATGAACTGTCCTTGTTATATCAGTCGTCCCATCCAGATACTTTAAGAGACCAACACATACATATCAAGACATAAGAAACATGGAAAATTGTTATAACATATAAGACACGGCACGTATTTTTGGTTTAACGAGCAAAATTGTTTAAGATAACAACAAACCTGTGCACCAGAATCAAACAAATAGATGCTATCAGGATCAAGTTCAGAACATGTTTCTGCATTTGGTCCATAGTGAATGATAGCTGCATTTGGACCAACTGATGATATTGTGGGAAAACTCAGCCCTCTAAAATGCTGCAGAGTAAATATAATAAGATGTTGTTACTACATCAAAGAACCATCAATAGCATCTCAAACCTCTTACTCATGATAAGATCATTTACAGCAAGAAACAACCAAAACAAGGACACTCAAAGTAAATGTAAAATTTTTCATCATGCAAGTTAACACTTAGTGGTGAAGGACAATCAAAACCAGTCATGCTCTTGCCATCAGAGGTTCAACGAATTACAATTTTGGTTAGAAGTCTATGTTTCTGAGTTTGATACCAGTTTATTTTCTGCCAAGCTTTTACTCTAGTAAACTCATTCCTGCTGAGCTTCAAGGCACCATATTGACTATAAAGCTGAAAATAAATAGAAGGAAACCACTAGAAGATGCTGTCATGGAGAATGGGAGGATTGGAGAACAAAGGTAAGAAACAAGCACTAACAACCTAAAGACATCTTCAAGTCTGACTTTGAGCCGATTCCCCTTTCTTCCATTTTTAAGCGTCATCGCAATCATATGTCTACTTCAGCCTAGTATTACTATCATCTTTGGGCTACAAAAAATCCACCTAAGGCTAGTAATCTTCAGCTAGAGATGCTTCTGGGACGCGGAATAGTAAATACTCTATTTACAGATTCAGTAACCCCTGTGTTTTTTTCCCCAAGTTTTCAGTAATATATAAAGGGAGCTGATTCTTACAGAGCAAGAATTGATGCTTATATTGCCACTTGCTAATCACCTGCTAACATGTGCGTAAATGACAAAAATAACCTTCAACATCTGCTCTGAAAACCTCTTATTCCCACTACAAGTCCAACTGCATCTCTCTCACTCTGAATCACTCCTCAATATCATCAAAATTCACAAACCCAACCGCTCATCATCAACACCTCAAGCCCTCTTTACCGACAACCGCTGTGAACTGATCTCTGTGTCATCTGTCGTATTATAAAAGCAACTGAAAAGATATTGCAATCAGAACCAAGCACGGAAGTATTGAAAATCCGAAATCAATAGAGAGAAAACTTGCGTCACCAAACCCAACTCGAGTTTTGTCGCCCTAGGTTTGGATTTGGTGTCCTTAATTGGTGGTCAGAGGCGGTGGATTTGGGCTGAGTGGCAAATGGGTTGATTAAGAAGAAGCCAACAATAGAGACCGGGATATACTGTTGGATCGAGAGAGAGAGACTTGGAAACGGTGGTGCTGAACAAGAAGCAGATCGGTGTTGGCATTAGTTTACCACCATTTCAGGATACGGATCGGCTTCTTGTTCAGATGTGGGTGTGGACGTGTAGTTAAATTAGTTTATATCGGATCCTGGCTGCTATATATGTTGCATGATGGCTGTAGCCATGTGAGAATTCAGACTAAGAGAGTGATGAGAGAGAGAGAGAGAGAGATGTTCCCCATCCATAAGAACATAATCATAAGTAGTCAGTAAGCAAAAATTACAGGTTGAGTCAATTAAGACAAGGCTAAATTTGTCATGAGAGAGATATGTGCCGCATCCATAAGACCATCGCCATAAGTAGTCAGTGAGCACAAATTACAGGTTGAGTCAATTAAGACAAGGCTAAATTTGTAATTTAAGTTATAGATTGAATTAGTGGCTTTGTAAGCACAAATTATTGCTTTGTAAGAATCACTACCCTATACAGTATAAACCTTTTAGTAAAAATAACTATCTAAAAATTCCTGTCTTGTTATTTAATTTTTTATTAAAAGCAGTAGGACTTCCGAACACTCTGGAGCTTGCAGAAGCCCATGTCCACAATCCAAGCTGGGTGTGAAACCAAATAGAGTGAATATGAAATATTGATGCTTGATTCAGTGGAGTACTGAGGACTAAACCTCTTGGTTGGCATGATGTAGCACGAACGAACAAATAGTGTAGCACCGACAGCCAGATGGCATACACAAACAATCAGATCGTGCAGAATGAACATCCAGAAAGTGGACAGCAAACTATCGGGTAGTGTAGAATGAATAACCAAACGTGTTGAACCAAAAACTTAAGCTCAAGCAAATTTCTGTGCTCTTATAAATAGTGTATAGAAAGATTGTCTGTCTAGGGAGAGCTTTTCTATGAGAGTGTAAATATGGAGAGCATGAGTTCCTCGCACGGAATACCAATGGCTATTTATAATTGGAGGTGTTTGACCACATGTAGATATTTAGAGAGAAGACCACTCAAGTAGTTGAAAGATTATGCTCCCAAATTCCCAATATCTCTCAAGTTGGAGAATAAGCCTCATTATCTAGGAAGAGTTGGTGATTTGGAGCTTGGAAGATTCAAAAGTGAATGCCTAGGCCTCCTTAAAGAAAGGTAGAATTGTCAAAACTTCAAAATCAAAATGAAGAAAGGACGGTTGCTTGATCGAAAAGACAGGCATGTCCAGGAAGAGTTTGGAAGATTCAAAAGTGAATGCCTGTGCCTCCTTAAAGAAAGGTAGAATTGTCAAAACT
Organism: Linanthus parryae; assembly: GCA_023055425.1. Classification (NCBI taxonomy): domain Eukaryota; kingdom Viridiplantae; phylum Streptophyta; class Magnoliopsida; order Ericales; family Polemoniaceae; genus Linanthus; species Linanthus parryae. Next base: position 46,186,058 of record JALGPY010000007.1, on the reverse strand, counting down.
TCAAAATCAAAATGAAGAAAGGACAGTTGCTTGATCGAAAAGACAGGCATGTCCAGGAAGAGTTGGTGATTTGGAGCTTGGAAGATTCAAAAGTGAATGCCTGTGCCTCCTTAAAGAAAGGTAGAATTGTCAAAACTTCAAAATCAAAATGAAGAAAGGACGGTTGCTTGATCAAAAAGACAGGCATGTCCAGAATAAAGGGACGAAGAAACGAAGGAAGAAGAGGAAGGAAGAGCAATAACACAGCATTGGAGTTCTCAAGGTTCTCACTCGTAAGCTATGGATATATCTTACATTCTTTTTGAGCTTCTTCCCACCATGAGGTTCTACACCTATTGTTGGGTTTATTTGGAGATACTAGGGTTTTATTGGGTGATGCAATTCCGAATTGGTTTCATAGTATGACGTATTGCATATTTGCCAGCTTAATACGAATCGCACAAGCTGGCCGGATACCGCCATTATAAAATAAATAAATAAATAAATAAACAAATAAATAAATAAATAAATAAATAAATAAATAAATAAATAAATAAAAACAAACAAACAAACAAACAAACAAGCGACGTTTGAGTTTCATGAATTGTGTTTTGATACCTTATGATTGAAACTTATTATGGTCTGCTTTAGGCAATTGATGAGTATTTAGTCCCACATTGTAGGACAGTGAGTCGGTCATGCAATACTTTTTATTCAAATATGTATTCAATAATAACTGACATGTTCAACTATTGTTTCGATCATAATTTCACTTTCACATGGCTCAGTGGATATCAAGGTAGTATTCGAGGTAGAAAATTTAACTTATCGTCTGCAATTCCCTGTGGATCAACCACAGACTTACAGAGATTTATTACTAGCGATTAAACTCTATACTTGGGGTTGCACTTCTTTAGTGTCAGCAATAAGAGAATATCTAACAAGCAGCTACCAGTACTTCCGTATTCAATTACTGGTAATAACACTAGAAGACTACATCACTGGTAATAACACAAGTACATGTAATAACAAAATCAAGCATGCTTCCCAAGACCTTGATTGACATTCACAATGACACGCTCTCCAGTTTTAGATTGGCAGGCATTACCTCTTTCGATGCACGGAACGCTTCTAACTTATCACTTGCCGTAACTTCTGTCAGCTTCAGCTTTTCCCTGACATAATAAAATTGGTCAAAAATAATCCGATTCTAGAGAGTGATCCCATTAACAGTAACTTCAGTTTAGATCAAACAAAGAATATAAGTAATGTGTGAGCTAGAACAAAATGGAAGGGAAAAAGAAAATTGCAAGTATCATGGTTGGCGAAGAACTTAAGTGGTATGGTGCAACACGATTGGACCACTAACTTTGTTCATGTCAGGCAACATGACATTGGATACTAACAAGAAAATGTCCAGTCCATCCGATTACAAATGTCATTAACCTCTTAAACAGGATTAAATCTGGCAGTATCATCATATATAAACCCAATTGCAATGAGACATTCCTAAAATGAATATTATGACGTTACAATTGACCTATTATGAAGAAAAATCATGAAGATAACTAGACAAATTGAGCATGATCATTCACATATATATATACTATACTATGCAAGAAGCACCATTGGTGTAACTTTGGTTCTTCTTACACTATCCCTCGAGCCATTTCAACTCTCAATTGGAGTTGAATGAATAGACAGCGCAGACTTAAGCAACTTTGTTATAAATTGTAGACCCCCCCCCCCCCCCAAACCATCTAAGTCCAGTAATTTTGGTCCATCTTCCCTATTTGGGATGTCCAAAATGTGTCCTTTTCATTTTTTTATGGTCTAAAACATGTTACATTCTTAATATTAGCCTCAAATTGTAAGTAAGATGTTAGAATGTGAAAAAGTAAGAATGTTCATGGTCCTCCCAAATAATAATGATATAGTTGATCAGAGAGGCTACTCCTTGCCTCGCTTCGATGCTTCTTGCTAGGGAGTAGGAAACCGGGAACACACTATTTAGGAATTCTCTTTTATATAGAAGAATAGCCTTATCCCGAGCAAGGTAGTAAATGATAACCATATGAAAAAGTTAGTGAGGTCTTATTACAACGTGCCCCCTAGAGTCCATAACTTGTAACAATCACCCACAGAAGTTGTAAGAGTTGTAGGCAATATATGTGTTATAATGGTTTATTCCTCCATAGAGTCTCTTGTGCGCCTTTTGTTTCACATTTAACCCAAAAGCCTAATATTTAGATCACATGAAAGATGGTTGAAAATTTATAATTTATCTTCTTACATATAAACATTTAGTTCGCATGGAGTATATGTTCAGCCTGAGTATGGAACTTAATCTTAAGCAACCGTTTGGTCCCCCAAATCAATAATCATTACCATTATTCTATTGAGGTCTTTCCAACTCTTTGACCTTACTATCACTATCTCCGAGTCTTTATTACTTTCTTATTATAGCACTGAAGTGAGAAAGAGGGAGGTTTAAGAAAAGGCATAGAGAGGGTGAGGGCGCAGGGAGAGTCAAGTTGGTAGGCAAGGAAAGGTTACTTTATTTACCTGAAGTGAGAAAGAGGGAGGTTTAAGAAAAGGCATGGTATGATTAGCATGTATGATTTTCCCCTTTTTTAAACACATGGGTCATTAGATGGTCAGCACTCAGCAGTACCTTAACAAAATTGATGTAAATAAAAAATGTTTAAGATCCCAGAACAAAATGCTATCCACGTAGACAGTTGATGAGATATAATCTCTATAACACAAATCGCCATATATGTAAGAGTCTGGATACAGTGGAAGCTAAGTAGTTAGTCTACTATTCAAACAAATAAAAAGAACCCAAGAGCAACAATTAAGAACTTACGACGAGGATTTCTTGTTTGTACTTTCTCCCTCCACAAAGTAACCGGAAGCGCCATAGTTTTCTTGCATCTATATATCAAATGATGTAAAGAGAACAGATTTTCATCAAATGCTATCACAAAGAACGCTAACTGATGGAAAACATGTGATAAGGTCATTGCAAAGAAAGTGATGGACAACTGGTCAACTTTACAAGCTCCACCATCAGGACAGAAGATATTAGAGCTGAAGCATTTAATTGGATGAAAATAAAACCCATTGGAACATGTAAAAGTCAATGCTGAAAAATAACTGCAGTGAGCTCTTCATCAGTATCATAGGAGAAATGTAACCATTTAGCAGATGCTCCTTGAAATCTTAAACCAACAAGCCTAAACAATAAAAAGACTTGCAGCTTTCATCATCACATATATGGCTGATTATTGCACCACGCACCTGGCAGAGCAAAAGCCAAAAGCTGGGAAGCTCAAAACCTTAAGTAACTGAAACATAACCAAATTATTACCTGCTTATCCAGCCAAACAAGATATTGGACAACAGCTGCACCATCTCTAACGTGCGCATTTTTTAGTCCATCCAACTCCACGGGGTTCTAAAAATGTGAGTATAAAAGTCAGTCATGTCAAATAAAAAAGGTAAAAAAACAAGAGGTTTTATGGAAGATAAAGGTGGTTGATAAAATTTTCTAACAGTACATGACCACCAGATTGATCGGCATAATTTTACAGGCTCGTAGTGTACTATATAGAAATTTGATATGGTACAATTCATGAAACACAAAGTAATTTTACACAACCATAAAATCTGCATAAGAATGTATATCAAGAAAGACAGAGTACTTAGTAACATACAAAATATAAATATAATAATCATGACACGAAGACGCCGACACGCCAATTTTAGAAAAATTGAGAAACGCCGACACGGTGTGTGTGTGTGTGTGTCTATATATATATGTATGTATATATATATAAAGACATTAAAAGTCACAAGGCAGACTCATCAAGGTAAAGTCACAAGGCATTACAATAAAGACATTAAAGCAATGACAAATTTAGTCACTACCAAGTACAAATACATCAAACCATAAATAAGTTCAGACACTATAGGTAGGTCTTCGATTCTTTTCTTCTTTCGCCTCCGCCTCTTTGCGTTTTTTCTTTGTTTGGCAAACCCGATTTGAGTCTTTGAGATAGTGTGCGGCTAGGCTTAAGGGTCTATGTATTGAGAAGATGATACTTGATAACTAATATTTAGAATATCACAAAACGAACCCCGAGAAATTTAAAAAAAAAATCCTGACATGTGTGTCTCCATTTTAAGACACGCGTGTCGGACGGCGTGTCTGGCCATTTTTTTCTGTTTTTCGAACCGAAACGCCACCTGGCGTGTCGGAGACGTTTTGCGACGTGTCAGCATGTCGGAAGTGTCTGAAACGCGAACCGGAAAATATTTGGAGTTTTCCCAAAATAAGTTCAATATTTGGACTCACCTGTTTGCGTTTCAGACTTTGCATCTTAGTTCAATTTTCCCAAAATTCAAAGGTGGTCATGGTGAGCATGGGAGTATCAAGGATATTGACTAAATTTTTTGGAGTTTAGTACTCAATTAGGGCCAGGTAATCTGATAACCGGTTATGTCATTTGTCTACTTTTCAACATTTTGGCTACCAGAGGCCAATTGCAAATTGTCTCATTCTTGACTATTCAGGGACTAAATTAATCAAATTATTTATGGACTAAATGGACATAAATTATTCCAGGCCCCATAACATTTAACCTCAAATATTATGCCACAATTATAAAAAGATTATGTTCCATTCTTCTGTTAAAAGACAACTGCAATAAACCATTACATCTGAGTTCCAGATAAAAGAGGAGAAGCATCATCTAAAATTCAGGATAATTTTAAATTTGACCTACCTTGATCGCTTTCGGGAGGGCCAAAGGTGACTGCTTCAGGAGAACTTGATCAGGACTCAGTTTTGAGTACAAAGCAAAACAGCATGAACTAGGATCGATCCAGATGAAATTCTGAGTTCCCTTTTCAACTCCATTTGCTTCAATAGCTGAAGATGAAGAACTGAGCTGGTTAGACGCAAGTAAGGCCACATCTGAGTTGACCACTTCATAGTCCTTCGCTTCAATTCCATTTTGCTCTAAGTAAGCATTAACCTGCAAATATTTCCAATGTTCACGTAAGTCTTGAAGATCAGACATACATACAGAGCTCATATAATAAGAAGAAGAATTATAAGTAATTTAACCTCAGAAGATAACTTTCTCTTGTCTGCATAAAAGAAAGCTGAGGAAGATGTTACTATAGCAAATGCGTGGACAACTGGACAGTAAGAAACATCACTCCCGCGTACATTATACAACCAAGCAACCTACATGAAATTCACAGATATAAATCTTCAGGCATTCTCAACAAATTATATATATATATATATATAATTTATATATATATATTGATATTGAAATACAGGACTACGAATCTAGGGGCTTTAATGCTACGGATTATTACTTCATCAAGTGTTGTGATAATAATGGCGCGAGCATCCTCCTCTTTGAGCTTGACTCTGAGACTTTTTAACTTGTCCTCCACAGAGCGGCCAGCAAAATGTAGAGGATGGATATTGACTGGATTAATCTGAACTGATGGCCTGGTCTTCCACACTTCGTCAACTAAATTTGTCGACGTAGGGACCAACTTCTGTTGCTTCTTGGAAAAAGCACGCTCCCATCTTTGTGCAGTGTCAACCGAGACACACCAAGTATCAATACCAACAGCTGCATCTTTTGGAAGGCTCTGACAAAGTATTAGTTCCATGTTAGATGTTGAATGACATTAAGAGCCATGAGAACAATAAATCAAACTAACTGAACAAGGCTAACAATACGTACAATTAAAACCAATCCAACAGGTCTATGATGATAGAAACAATCAAAAACGGCAGTGAAGATGATAAATCATGAGTCTAAGTGAAGAGTGCATTCAAAAGTTCTTTGTATCAATGATGATAGAAACAATCAAAAAAGGCGGTGAAGATGATAAATAATGAGTCAAAGTGAAGAGGACTCCTGTCCAGTCTTCCCTACTACTAGTACTACTACTACTACGTAGTAATGCATAACATGAACCTACTAGTCTTCCTTTGATGATGTACTAGTAGATGGCATAGTTTTGGTTGAGAAAAAAATGGATGAATGGTGAAGATATGGAGGCAATCATTAGAAGCTACTCAATGTTCCAGAATAAGTAGAACAGTATCAGTAAACATGGGAAGTAACTTACACTAATAAGTATTGATTGACATGGACCAGAGTTTTGATTCGTGTTTTCAGATAAGAGTAAAGTCAACTCCACTTTGGGTTTAAACAAACTGCAAACAAATATAAATCCCTGAAACAGGCTCTCAAATAGCCCAGGTTCATAACAAACTAAGAACTTACTGTATAAGTGGCGTGTTTGTAATTTTAGTTGCTCGTAACACAAGTATCCTTTCAGATTCTTAAAGTTCACATACTAAAACCCAGGACGTTAACTTAATAGTAATGACTAATTCTTAAAGAAAAACCGCGCTTTTTTGCAAAGAAAATCACTTTATTTTTTAAATCCAAATTTTTGACACATGAAAAGGTGTTCACTTTATGTTATATATGATACATGGAATTCCAATAATCTGAATATTCACACAATTGAATATACACAAGAATAAGACTTTTGTGAATTCCATGTTCTTATTCTTGATTCTAATAAAGAAGATCAAAACTCACTTCTACCATCCAGATATCAACACTGGGATCTTCACCCATTCGCATGAGCCTCCACTGATCACTCAGCTGCTGTGTTGCTTGCAAGAAATACCTCCCATCTGTCCACAGCAATGCTTGATCCATTGTGATCAGCGCCAGACCTAGATTCAATTCATAACCAATTCATCATTATCACCATAGACTAATCAAAAGAAAATTAACTAGATCGTTCACAGTAAAGTCAGTAAAGAGATAGCTGACCAGCACTTCCGGTGAACCCAGATACAAATTCACGCCTTTTGTCCCTATCCGATACATACTCGCTCTGCAAACAAACACCCACAAATCAATCAGTCGAAGGATCAAAACCCAGATAGTGATTTAGCGATTAGAAGACGAAAAAGACAGGTTTTGATCGGGAAATCAAACTGGTCTTTCTGGGTCGAGAATTGAATTAGAAGAGATTGGATTGAGATTGAGAGAGAGACCTGATGGTAATCTTCGGACGGAACAACGAGGGCATCGAGAGGTGGGGAGTGTGAAGCCATTAACGACCTCAGAGAAGCAAGTGTATCCGCCATGGCTGTTGCTTGATTGACTCACTCTGTCTCTGTGTAAAGCAGAATTTGATCGATCAAAGAGAAGTACTATAGATGAAGAAGAAGAGCTGATTGAAACTCTGGAGCTTCCGAGTAGAGTACGACACCTCTTTGTCTCTCTGTACTTGGCGACGAGGTTCAAGTAAAGATTCTCGGAGAAAAAGTTGGGAATTATCCCGGAATTTTATTTTTAAATATATTTCAATGTTAGCCTGTATCGGATTAGTATATTCTTGTATAGAGAGATAAACCTTAATTGACGTGGACTTCGATCCCACTCCTGAAAGATGGCCGTTCTTTCAAAAAAAAAAGTAAAATAAAATAAAATAAAAATGGTAACTTTTTTTTTTTTTGTCAAACAAAATGGTCATTGTTTAAAAAAAAAATATGGCCACATTTTCTTCTATTTTAGCAGAATGTTTTTTTTTTGGTGAGAAGATTTTAGCAGAATGTTTGGATGAGCTAAAGTAAGTGATACTTTTTGAAATAACTTATCATTTAGTTTAAAAGTTCTTTAATTTAGAGTGTTTAAATATAATAAATTATTATTGATTATTAATAATTTTTTGTTAAATTTATAAATAATTTTGAATTCTGGCAAAAATCATGAATTCGTCTAAGAGATTCGGATCTCTAACCGAAATTTCGTTTTTTGCCGATATTTCAGACTTTTTTAATTTCAAGAGATTTGATTGAAATCTCAATATTTTTGACATTTTTCTACCGTAGCCGTAAGCTTATCCACACAAGCACAACATCACATTTGTCCGCGAAGCAATATTTTTCATGAAATAACAATTTTAAACGCCGGTGATATTGATTACACAAAATAGCATCATTCCAGACACCACTGTTATGTATGAAAATTAACTAAGGACATTATAATTATCATTTTAATGACAAATCAATATTACAAGCAATTTTTACAACAATTTAAATCTTGTAACTATCAATAATCAGGTGACTATCAAGTCTTTCCTTCAACTTCAGGCCAAAAGGGGTATACACAATGTTAGAGGGGTGCACCTACGAACACGGGTTCTGGCAACTTTGTCACTGATTATCACACCGGGTCATGGAATAGAATGGATTTGAGGGTTTAGAAAACTTAACATGCTATGTGTTTTCATAAGCAGGTTTTGTACTTTTCGGTGACCGAGTCAACTATAGCTATTCAGTAGTTATCTTTTTATTAATTTGGTTCCGAAAAGGAGCAGTCAGACACCGAAGAATTGACAGTGCACACACTACAAAGTTTATTTATTTATTTTATTGTTTCTCTGTGAGAAGAAGAAGAAGAAGAAGAAGAAGAAGAAGAAGAAGAAGAAGAAGAAGAAGAAGAAGAAGAAGAAGAAGAAGAAGAAGATCAAAAATGATGAACTAGGTCACCGAAGGTACCCCAGCTAGGCATCGGCCAAATGAATCACTCGAAGACCGGCATTCAAACAAGTCGAGCGTTGGAGCATTGAGAAGAGAAAAAAAGTCGTCGAGGTTTTTCTAAAAAAAATTCCCAAACAAGCGAATGGACCAAGGCAAGAGTATTTTTTTTTTGTGCTCATCTATGAAAGTGTTGTCTCATCACTTTGAGAAATATGTTTGTATTAACTTTATTATAACTTGAATTGTACTCCTGTGATTTGACATCACAATGCGTACTCCAAGAAATGCCAAAGTAGCGTAAAACGTTCGCCTTATGGCTGACACATTTTGGTCCATCTGTTGTCAAAGTTGTAGGTAATCCACTTGACTGTCTCTGAAATGGGACCATAATGTCCATAGCACTTGCATTACCCTTTTTGAAGTGGTCCATGTTAGAAAGTAAGCAAAGTTACAATATTGAATGACAAAGTTACACATTTGCATGCCCATATAAACCTTCGTCTCCTTATCCCATCACACACTTCATTCTTTGATTGGTCCTCTATGAAAGCGTTATCTAATCACAATGAGATATATGCTTGCATTAGATTTATTATATCTTGAATTGTACTCCTGTGATTTAACAAATCACAATGCGTACTCCTAGAAATGCTAAGGTAGCGTAAAACGATATCCTTATGGCTGAGACCTTTTGCTGCATCCATTGTAAGAGCTGTAATGCATTCCACTTGACTGAGTGTGAAATGGGAGTTTTGTGTTTTAAAAACCGGACCGGCCATCGAACCGGTGAGGCACCGGTTCATGGTCGGACCGGTCGGACCGGTGATCGGACCGGTTCAATTGCACGTTTATTAAATAATATATAAGTATTTGTTTTTATATAAGTATTTATTAAACGTAACTAATATATAACTTGTAAATTTAAATATGGCCAACTAGTTGATCAAACTTTATATATAGCATATATTTAGTCGATCAAACCTAAATATAACTTACAAACCTAAATAATTATATATTTTATATAAATGTGTAATAAATTTAATTAATATATGGCATAAAACTTAAATACAACTAAATTTTTGGTCAAATTATACAATAATAGTAGCACACGAGTTATATTATAGTATACAAAACAGTAACATTATCAACATTTATAAACTAAATTACTAAACATTTCATTTTTTTCAAAAAGCAAACATTAAAAAAAAGAAAAAGCAAACATTAAAAAAAATGATGATGTGGCATTAGCATCACCACCACTGCTACTTTTTGATGGGTTTGTTCAAGTTTGCTCATTTAGTTTCATTTTATCTCTTTACCCATCTCTCTCTCTCTCTCTCTCTCTCTCTCTCTCTCTCTCTCTCTCTCTCTCTCTCTCTCTCTTCTCACCCATCTCTCTCTCGTGTTTTTTGTTTTCATCTATGGCTCTATTGCTCAATCTCTTCTCTGAACTCTTCAACAAGAGCTCCACCACTTCGTCCTCCACTCCGTCCTCCACGACTCTGTGTTTTCAATTTTCAGCACCGCCACCACTTCGTCCTCCACTCCGTCCTCCACTCCGGCGACCGGTTCAGCGGTTGGACCGCAAAACCGGCCGGTTTTTGACCGGGTTTGACCGGTTCCTGCATTTACGGTCTGATGGACGGACCGAACCGGTCACCGGCCGGTTCGCCGGTCCGACCGGTCGGTCCGGTCCGGTTTTAAAAACTATGGTCCCAAGCACTTGTATTACCCTTTTCGAAGGGTCCCATATTACAAAGTAAACAAAATTAAAACATTGAATGACAAAGTTAGTCAGTTGCATGTCCATATAATCCTCTGTCTTCTTATCCCATCACACACTTCATTGTTTGATTGCTCCTCTATAAAAATTGTTGTCTAATCACAATGAAAAATATGCTTGCATTGCCTCTGTTTGGATGAGCGAAACTATGTGAGCGGTTTGACTAAAGATCTACTTTTACATGGAGTGTGGTGGATAGGGTAGATTAAATTATATTTTTATAATTTTTATATAAAAAAATAATAAAATAATACAAAATGGTTTTGAACCGGTGAAAAGAGGAGTTTGGAATCCTCAAAGAATTCCAGAAATTCGGATCTGACCCGAATCCGGTAATCCGGAAATTCGGATCTGACACGAATTCGGAAATCCGGATTTCATTGAGGATTTCGGACTCCTCATTTCTTGTATAAATTGGGCTTTTTGGAAGACAGTTTGTTCTCTCATCATTTTCCAACATATATTGGTACCTATTTTGAAAGAATTATATTCTCTCTCTCGTGGTGAAAGGTTAGGAGAATTGTATTTCTCAGTTTTACAAGTTATTTTTGTTATTAGTCGGAGAAATTTGTTATTACTCATGCATGACGGAGGAGGAACAAGCCTAGGGCATGGTAATGCTCGTATGAGCGTTAATGTCCGTCTTTTTTGGTCGCGTGAAGATTGGGAACTCTTCATCGAATTGATCATTGTGGCGAAATGTCAAGGCCAAATGCGCGAGAAACACTTGTCTATCCATGTGTTAAGACAGATTACTGATACGGTCGTTATGTGCAGTGGTCGTACGCAAGGTTTCAGCTACAAAATGAGTTCAACAAACTTCGTTCTCAAGTTAAAGAATGGACCAGGACACGAAACGGAGGACCAAACGGGATCGATGTAATCGAACCCGTTGAACATCTTAATTGTAGACTTCATGTAGTCTTGGACAACATGACCGCTCTGTGCAAGATTTTTAACCTTGCCGGTGATGTGAAAAACATCCTCCAACCATCTTTGTCTACCATTAACCCCGATCCTAACATGGATGTAGTTGATGCTGCGGGAGAGTAACCGTCAAGTGGTGATTCTGAATGAAATGTGTTCTCCATTGTATCCCGTACCACCTTGTGTTGTTGCTTTAAGTTGTCTCATTTGAATGAAATAAAACGTAACTTATTTTAACTAGGTCCTTCATATTTTGTTGCTTGTCAAATAGTTCGTACAAAATTTGTGCTTAAAATTTTGTGTAATAGTTCACACAATAAAATGGACACTAATGACTGCGCAGAACTGCGTTTACTATTTTTAACAAACCTTTTTTAAATATGTTACAAGTACAAAACATTTGTCAAACCTTTTTAATCTGAAAAAAGCATAAACAGAGTGCAAGTGGACAAAAAATCTCATCATGAAATTGGCTAAAAATTGCAAAAAAAAATGAAAAAAATAAAAAAAATGTTGTTGTTGGTTGGAAGATAAAAAGTGAAAACTGAGCGAACAACTCATCTAAAAAAGTGAAAGCTCACTCATCATTTATCTACAATTATAAAAGTTGTATTTCAAAAAAGTTAAAACAAGTTGTCCCAAACGTGGCAGAAGATATAGGTGGTAAAAAAAATAAACACAAAAGCTTTAGTCGGAGCCCAATCCGAACCCAATAGAAGTAAGTCTGGAGACACCTTTAAATATCAGGAAATTTGGATCTTTATGTATCACAGTTTGGTTTCTTTTTGTTTACTGTTCGAAAATTTTATATTTGGCCAATACGAATTCCCATTTTTCAGCTTTTCAGTGAAACACCAATCACCCCATATTAATTTCGCAACGACACGTTCATCATAGCTGCAACAAAAATTAGTCAATTGATAGCAGTCCGTCAAATAAATGGCTGTCATGGTTCATAGAAATACTGAATTACAGCAGGCGTTATCGGGAAAAGCAGAGAATGGAAATGTGTTCCCACGGAGATAAGAAGTTGACAAGTGTGCCTTTTTCTGAATAGTCGTTTTAAAAAATGAGTCTACAAATAGTGAATGTTGTTTCTCCTTGTTCCACATCGCAATGAAGTTAAAAACACTTCGAAATCAATTTCATTCACAAGAGCATGTATGTTTTGTTTCATATAGTGTTTACAGTCTCTATTTGTCGGTTACAATTTGAGTATGGTATGTCATTTGATTTATGTTTGTTGCAGGAAAATGTCTGGCAATCGTGGAAGCAACGTTGTATGAGATGGTCGTGACACTGGTAAATCTCGCGCCTCAAATTCTGAAAAATCGTCTATGTACTATGTCCCTGAAGGGGCTGTTATGATTGATTGGGAGGATTGAAGTTCCGAACAAATCGAGATTTTATTGGTTTTAATTATTGCTGAAACACATAAGGGCAATTTTAGAGGTAATGAACTTTAAAAACAGGCTATAGCAACATATTCAAAAAAAATCATGCAAAACCATTTATATTATTGTCAGAGTCAAATTAAGAATAGATTCGACGCACTTAAACGAGAGTTCAAGTGTTGGGTGCAAATTCAAAAGAACGTTAGGTTTGGGCTGGGACAATGATAAAGAAACATTTGCGCTAGATGACTGTGGTTGGCCCAAGCTTACAGGGGTAATAATCATTATTATTATAAACACATCTCATTTTGTTTATTAATGCATGTTCACTCACAAAGCACTGCATATGAAGCATTCTCAAGCCTCATCGGAACAGGGGAGTTCGCGTGGACTCCCGCAACCAAGGAGTCGCCACACGAGCGGTTGAAAAGCAGTAGGTACCACACACCCCCGTTTCATAAGTGTAATTATTTCCATGTGTAAACTCTTTACATTGCAGATCCGACGAATGGCACGGAGGACAACGTCGAAGTGTCCGATGCGATACTTTCCAATGCGGTGCAGGTGCAACCCTCTCTAAGTGCCACAAATGTGATGTTTGTTTTTGCGCAGAACTTTTTGATGGACTACAAGGAGCCATGTCGCATATCTATTCTAACTAGATCGATTTGGATCGACGAGGTTCTGCAAGGCCATTGGAAGCGGATTGTTGAAGCTTTTCGTATGAGGTCGGAGGTGTTTTGGAAGCTCTGCGACGTGCTTGTATCACTGTACGGATTTGAACCGACTAACCGAGTTAGTGTGTAGAAGAAGTTGTTGGCATCTTTCTATACACTCTTGGACACAAAGTTAGCAATTGAGACCTGCAGGAATGTTTCCGACATTTAGGAGAAATCATTAGTCGTCATTCAACCGTGTATTGAAGGCGGCAAGCAAGATGGTGGCCGACTAGACGTCACCAACATACAATGACCACATCCATCCCCACATAGCCAAATGTACTGGCCAGCGTTCAAGGTACAAAATCATTGTTGTTTTTTTATTATTGTTGTGTTTAATTTTGAAATTATAATGGTTTATTAAATGTCGTTGGTCTTGTAGGACTACGTTGGTGCTATGGATGGGACTCACGTGCAGGTGAGAATAGCAGAAGATAAAAATTTGAACTACTTTGGGAGGAAGGGTTATGCCACCACCAACGTTCTTGCAATATGTGATTTTTACATGTGTTTCACTTACATATCAGCTGGATGGGAAGCATGCACGCACGATAGCTGCGTGCTCTACAACATGCTCAAATCCCCGCAAATGAAATTTCCTCTACCTCCGTTTGGAAAATATTATCTTGTTGACCCGGGATACCGAACATGCAGGGGTTTTTAGCTCCCTATAAAGGCGATCCGAGTTACCACCTTTCACAATTCTGACAAGGGGACCCACCTCGTAATTTTGGAGTTTGAAAACCAGATGGCAAATATTAGAAGCAATGCTCCCATTCAAGTTGCATGTACAAAGTCACTATCATAGGTGTGGCTATGGCACTACAAAACTTCTTGTCCATGTTCGCCAAACGAGAACCGTGGTTCAACTTTGATGAGAGGTACGGTGCACGTCCCTGTAGTAGGCAAGAAGAATATAACAGTAACGAGGCATCCACGTCTAATTTTCAAATTTATGACCGAGCAATGATGGACAAGGATATAATGTTAGCAGTTCAGGAGCATATCAAAGTTGTAGTTGTTGCCAACAATCAGAAGCAGCTGATGAAATAAAAATTGTATGTTACGTTTTTTTCCGAATTAATTGTCTGTTACATTGGCACCTTTGCCTAACATTTATGACTTTTTTTATGTTACAAGTATGCCACTTTTTTATGTACATTAATAAACAAATGAGATGTTATGTTTTTATGTTACAAGTGCACCATTAATAGGTCAGATTCTACATATAAAGAAAAAGGTCATGTTATAATGTTGTTTGCAAAACAAATGTAAGATGGGTACAAAAATATCGATAAGGAAAACAAAACAACCACTTTCAGCTTTTTAACTACTACTTTAAATACCCAAACATGATATTTTAAATTTCATAATAACATTAATAAACAGAAGAAAACAACACGTTAAATCAAATAAGGAAAAACAAAGAAAACAAATAAATAGTTAATACATACAAGAAAAAAATACGAATAAAAACTATTCACCTGCCATGCTAGTGTAGGATGAATCACCAGTTGTCGAAGATGTTGGATTTGACAAAGTCGGCTCAGGTTCTTGTCAGCGACCCACCCACACCTGAGAGAAATGGGCCTTTATAGAATTCTTAATTCTATTCAACCCTTTCAATTTTTTTTATTGTCAGAATCTATTTTGTCGAACCGCCTGTGAACCTGTTCCATCCGAGCATCGAATTCATGAATAGTGATTGAGCGGTTGAGTTTTGAGATGATGATAGGAACACTAGGATGAGGCAGGTCAGAGGTGCTTGCACGACCTGGGCCAATGATGCACCATGGGCTGCACCACGGGCATATGATTCACCAACTTCTGCAGCGCGAACAGTTGGAGAAAAACCTTTAATTAAACGTGCATATCTTTCGTCAATGGGTGGTCTAGTAAGCTCGAAAATAACGTCACCTGGGTGTATCAACTGTTGGCTTACAAAAAAATTAGTTAAAAATGCACCATATGGGATGTATTACCACCACCACCACCACCACCACCAACTCTCCTAGCCATCACTCGCTGTATTATGTATGGATAACATAAAAATGCTTGACAAAAAAGCAGTGAATCATGATATCTAAGAAATGTTCTACCTCGTCGGCATGTCCCAAACGTGGCAATATTGTGGAAGCCGCTCAATGCAGTATCTATATAGGAAGGCCTTCGTACGAAGACTCTTCGTACGAAGACTCTTCGTACGAAGACAATTGTCTTCGTACGAAGACATCGGGCAAAAAGACTGCTGAACCCACGCACGGAGAACAAATAGAGGCTAGTTATTGGGGGGCTTTTTAGACTTTTTGCACAAGCTTTGGGACTACATCTGAACCCAGCAGATCACCTTCCTCATTCCTCACGAACCAAGCTCTTGTCTCCTCCATAGCCGCAAGAACACAAAATTGCCATCTTCTTTGTTTCTTCGTCAAATTCAACAATCAAGCATAGGTTTTGCTCGCGACCGAGAGGAGAACAAGGATTGAAGGGTAGCTTTGAGTGAGATTGAGAGACAAGAGAGAACAAAGAGGAGGAAGAACTAGGGTTCCGAAGTGAAAACTCAGAAATTGGACCACTTGGAGTTTGATTCAACTTACGGACAAGAAGGCAACGCTAACGGGGACTTCACAAGGAGTACGGAGCATCAATCAATTCGGAGTTTCGACAAATTTTTTCGGCGACCTCAAAACAGCCCGATTTGTTAACTGTCTGAAATTTTTGTGCCCGTAAGACTTGCTCCGGGCACGTAGGTACACTCTAAACTAGTTATTTCAATATTCGAGTCTTAGGCACAAATTGAGTAAAAGCCTAATTTATTTTTTTGTTGCGCTTAGTAGCGCGCTTGGGGGCGATTGCTTAGAGTCCTAGGAATTACGTGCTTACTTGCCTACGTGTTTAATTTTGTACACACTTCTTGTCACGTGCACAAAAGTTGAATTTCTTGTTATACTTGAATTTGTATTCTAAATGGCGGGTGGAAAGAAACGGAAGACGGGAGAGGGTACCTCGCCAGAAGCATCGGGGTCGGGCGAGCCTCAATTAGAAATTCCGCCCATTCCCCAATATGAAATCTTGAGTGCCCCTCCCCCGTCTAAACCGGGCATTGTAGGCCGACGAACGGCAAAAGTTAATCTGAAAGAACAGAGTATTGGGCCCGGGTGTTATGATAGTTTCCGTTTTGTCACCTACGAGGCCCATCTAGACTCTCGTAAGGACACGTATTTGACTAAGAACGGGCAGCCTGAAAAGGAATTTCCATTGCATGAGGATATGCCTAATCCCATCAAGGAAATTTTTGAGCGCGAGAAGCTTACCAACTGGTTTAAGCTAGTAGGGCCGTCTAGTTCCCATATTGCGAGAGAGTTTTGCCTCAACTTGAGGTATGCAAAAGATGGTGAGAGCCGAGACCCTCGTCTTGTGTACTGTCGGAACGAGTGGATAGTCTTCACGCCAGAGGCTATCGCTTTAGCCATGGGTTTCCCCGCTTTGCGAGAGGGTTGTGGGTACGAGACTGTTCTTCGTAGTGAGAATCTGTGGTCTCATCTGAATGCATTTTGTTTTGCAAAAGGGGTAGATCCTTGGGACAGAAAAGGGGAGGTGATTCATTGGAAGGCCGAGAAGAGGTACTATAGGCCGGAGGCGAGGTGGTGCTGTGAACTGCTCGAGAATTGGGTTTTGGGAATCACACAAAACCCTAGTTACTCTTTCCGCCTATCGGTTTGGGCTCTCTGTCTTTACACCGGGGTTAGGATCGATATCCCTAAGTTTATGTGGGAGAACTGTCTAGAGAGGGTGTCGAGGACTAACAAGTTAGGTCCCGGTCATACTTGCTTGCTGACTCACCTAGCCAAAACAGCCGAAGTAGTCATTGGGAGAGACATGGACTTGAAACCATTCACGGCTAGGAAATGGCATAGGTTTGATGAGACAGCGAGGAAGAGGGGAAAGGGTAGGAGGATGAACACCTCTAGGTTTGATAACCAGGTTGCCTATGACCACCTGAGAGAGGAGATGGCCCGGGATAGAATCGAGAGAAGACGCCAATTTGCCCACACTCGGGACAATCAGGTGAAGCTGGGTGGATTAATCCAGATGGTGGGCCAGTGGGTGATACAGTCGAGTGGTCAGGCAGCGGGGGAGTTTGTTCCACCAGTCCCGACGGCGGATCCGTGGTTCCAGGAAGAGGAATTTGAGTATCCACTTCCGCCGAGTGAGGACGATGAAGAAGAAGAGGATGTATCAGAAAATGAGGAGGAAGAGGAGGAAGACGAGTAGTGGAGTTGGCCCTCGTGCTAGGATTGTTGAGTCCTCATGTGATCGTTGAGGACAACGATGCATCCTAGTGTGGGGATTGTCGATACCTTTTTACTAGTCAGTCTTGAGTCGTTGCATCGCCCGTGTCAGCATGTAGTTAGAGATTTTTAGTTATGTCCTTATTTTTCTTTTTATTATTCATATTTTTGCGTGCACGTTTTGGTATTATTGAGTCATCCCACCACTATCGAGTCATTAGTCGAGTTGGCCGTGCATGTAATATAGGTAAAAAAAAATTAAAAATTTAAAAAAAAAAGAAAAAAAAAACTAAAAAATGAAAAAACCAAAACAAAATTAAAAATTTGAGAAATGGCAATCGAAAGAAGCTGAAAATTCGGTAAAATCGAGAATTGTGAGACTTTTAGGCATAGGGCGTGAATTGCGATCGAGAGTGACAATGTGAGTTTCCCTTAGTAAGTATAGAGAAACTTTCTTTACGCGAATGCGTGCCTATTTTACACACGGACTTAATTTTCAAATCTAAAGTGTGTGCCTAGTTTTCTTACAAGAGTTGAGCTAGGTGTGAGCTAAACAAGCCGAACGTTCTTGTGTACGTCTTAGGTAGTCGCCAACCCGCCTCGTAGTGGCACACAGAACAGCTGTGCGAGGTGTGTATTAGAGCACTCACTGCTTATAGAACTTACCTTGTAGGACCACTAGTAACCCTGATTTGAACCTTGGATTCTTTGATAACCTGTGGACTTAGGGTGACGATTCTTGGCCTTCATCGTTGATTGGTTAGAATCACCGCTTAGTGCGTCACGAGGGTGTTGTAGTTGAGGGGGTTCGATGAGGGAGTACTTCATGCTATACTTGTGTGAGTCTTACATATCGCATGCACTTCATTTGTGATCTTCGAGGGGAATGCGAGGGTGAGTGAGAGTAGGCTTGCGCACTTCGGTGTGGCGGTGTTCCATGACATTACAACATGGACACGAGTGAGGAGAGCCGTGAGTGTGTACCATCTAATACACACAAAACTTGGGTTGGGGGAATTTAATAGGTGGATCGTGCTAGGTACCGGATCTTACTCATCATGGTGTAGGAGGTTTGGTTGGATTAGGCACGAGGCATATATGTGATTGGCTACTTGAGAGGGGACAGGATTACATTCGAGTGTGGGGGTGTCGAATTTTGACTTCGGACATCGAGATTGAGCTTGCGACGACTCCATCCCCACACGTGCTTTATTGTGATATCGGCTTCGTTGGTTACACCGAGGATTTCATCGAGTTAGGGGGAGAGACATTTACTTGCGATTCATATGTGTTTATTTGGCTATTTATCTCCCTCTATTATCATATTTTGGATTGACACTTAGAAGACCATTCGAGACATATATTGAAGAAATTGTGCAGAAATTTGAGAGATTCGCAAAAAAAAAGAAATAGAAAAAAAAACAGAAAAAAATAAAGAGAGAAAAAAAGGAGAGTTGAATAAAGGAAGAATGAGAAGCTTTGTGGAAGAACGAGTGGAGAAGCGACTAGTTCACGAACGGGAAATTTTGGCTTATACATTATTCATGACAATAGCCGCGGGGATCGTAATTGTACCGGGGTGTGAGGGGATCGAGGGCCGGAGATGGTGAGTTTCGGGCTTGGTTTCTATCATTGTTGTGAGGGTGTGTGAGATGTGGTAATTGTGAGAATGTGACGCCTTAGGACTCGAGTTTGATTATTATCCTATTTGTCCCTAAAGCCTCATCATTCTAAACCCGTTAGCGGATTAGGAGCTCGGACCTTGAACGTGGCTTAGCCTAGCGTAGCCTCTTATTTTGTGGCACACATGAAAAGGTATTGCGTTCTTGTACTTAGTAAAGCTAGGTTCTCTATACTAGCTAGGGGGGATTCATGTTGTCAAATTTGATTTCAACTCATTCCTTGTGTCTAGATTTCTCATCGCTTCGTGTGAATCGGTTTAAGCTAATGGAGAGTGCCCAATCTCGCAAAAGAAAAGAAAAAAAATTTTGTTAGTTCAATACTTGCATTGTTAATATTGCATTTTCATATAGGTGCATTGTGTATAATCGAGTCGAGTCGACTAGTAAAGAGGGTGGTTTGTGAATTGTTCTACTCGGATTAGTATGCAAGAGGTAATGGTTTTGTATGCAATGTGAGGTGAAAGTATGCAATTGGCGTAGGGAAGTTATGCAATGAGTAATTTGGTTGGTATGCAAAGTTGGATGGATTGCGGGAAAGCGAGAGAAGTGTTTACTTGAGAGAATATGGAATTGACTTGGGAAATTTGCTCGGGACGAGCAAAAGGTAGTGTGGGGGTAGTTGATAACTCCGTTTTTGGAGTTATTTTATGCCTTTTATTTCTACGTTTTGCGTGCTCAACATGGAGAATTCGCCGTCTTTTGAGTAAATTGAGCTTAAATGTGATAATGTGAGTTCATATGCTTTACTTGTTAAATCCGGGTGTTTCTTTAGTTATTTGAGCTTTTATTGTGATATGATCGCGGGTTGTGTTTTCGTGTTGTGATTCGCAGGAAAACAGGGCTTGGAGGATCATGCGGGAGATGGAAACGAACTTTGGAAGCAAGGAACTCAAAGGAAAGTCAAAGGAAGAAGGAAGAAAGGAGAAAGTGAAAGGAACTCAAAGGAAAGTCAAAGGAAGAAGGAAGAAAGGAGAAAGTCAAAGGAAGGAAAGAAAAGTCAAAGAAAAGAAAGCTGGAAAAGAGGGTCTTCGTACGAAGACATTTGTCTTCGTACGAAGACAATGTACTTAGCCAAAATTTGGAGTCTGCAGAATGTCTTCCTAAACAAGCTCTCAGTATCTACATAAGAAGACCTTCGTACGAAGACAATTTGTCTTCGTACGAAGACTCTTCGTGCGAAGAAAAATGTCTTCGTACGAAGACTTCGCTGAATTTCAGAATTTTTGACGGGGCTTTTTCGTAGTTTATCCAAACTTTGTAATAGGATTATGGAAACGTATTTAAGCATTCTAGGTCGACTTTTTCAGTAGTTTTGGAAGTTAGGAACATCTTTTGGAGATCAAGAAGCTATTGGGAGAGCTTAGGAGCTTTGGATCATCCGTTTGGATTCTCAACTCTTCTCTTTTCTTGATTTTTATGTTTAAACTCATAAGACTTGTCGTTTTGAGTATGATTATGAGTAGCTAAACGTTATTTGCTGGGAATTCTTGTTTGGTGTAGCTAGGGTTTGATCTAAATATCATGTTTTGATGATTGTGATTCATGTTTTAGCTTAATCTCACGTGTTTCTTCATTATTATGGATTACTTACGTTGGTAATCTTATTATCTTTGCGAGTAGCTAACGTAGAGATAAACTTAATTAGTTTTCGCGCGGTAACTCCGTGAGAATTAGTCGGTAAATTGAATAATCCACCTAGTCGAATCAATTTTTGGTAACTCGACATCGTTAACTAGGATCGTTAAAGTAGAATTATGGTTTTAATGCATGCTTAAAGCTAGAATAGACTTGGTAACTCAGTTTGTTTGGGTTTAAAGTATAGTAAACTTACTTGGTAACTCGGTACGTTTAATATTGCTTGATTGATAGTGAAAGACACGTGGTTGTTTTACAAATCAAAACATAAATTTAGCTCAACCTAGTGAACCTAGAGAATTCCCGGTATTTTCCCTTATATTACAAAAACCCTAAAAATTTCATTCTTTATTAATCGTGAACTACTTCACTTGGTTAATCGAGAATATTGCACTTTTACTTTCGTAGAATTAGATCAAAACACAACTTGCGACGTACCCACATAAGGTTTAGAATAATAATTAATTTAAACAAAGTCCCTTGGGTTCGACAACCCGGATTTCCGGTTTATTCTACACACGACAGCTGTACACTTGCAGTTGGAGCGTGTCAATCATTATGAGTGAGGTCGTCGAAATTTTTACGTCGCGACATTTTGAGGTGATGGTAGGCCAAAATTTGAAGGTTGTTGTGGTTCGGTTGTTGGTTGAGTGTGTTGTGTGAATTAGCCGAATAGAGAGAGAGAAAGTAGGACAATTGGTTGTGTTTTTGGGAGATGAAATCGAGAAACAAACCAGCCGAATTTATGAGTGAGGAAGTTGGTGTGAAGTTGAAAAATAACCCGAATAAAATTAAGGTGGTAGTGTTTTATAGGAACTTGTTTTTGTTTTATTATTGTTGGGAGGAAAAGTGTGGGTTTCTGATTTTTTTGTCATGGTGAAGAGGAGATTCTCACGGGTATAACAATAATTGACCACACGGTCAAATAATAGAGGGAAATATGTAGTTATTGTCGGCCAAAAGGGACAAAATTATGCAACAACTGTCGAAGGCACGTCTTTTTCCGCAGTAATCCGGAATCTCCGAATTTCCGCCCAGATTTGAAATTCCGGATCTGATTACATCCGAATTCCTCTTTTTCTTTGAGAATTCTGGACATTTTGAGAGATATTTGACCGAGTTTTTAGATTATTGCATGTCCATATTTACCATCGTCTCCTTATCACATCACACACTTCATTGTTTGATCCCCCCTTTCTTCACCAAGTACACACTTCTCTCTGCACCCCCCCCCCCCTCATCTCTTCACAAAGCAAACACTCCCCCCTCCCCCCCCCCCCCACATGTTATTTTATCTAAGATCCACTATCACACTTTAATGTATGTAAACAAACCAGCTGTCAAATTCGGGTTAACTTGATATTTTCTTACCATCCCATTTGGTCACACATAAAACTAGATAAAAAACATGACATAACAATCTTTACATATACACACGAACACATTCCTGCCATCTTCTGGATTCTCTGGATTACCAGAAATAAACGACTTTTTGATGATTATAGTCCCCAGGAGGCCCAGCTCTTCTTGCAAATAGAGGCCTTGGCAAACTGCATTCTAGCTACTCTGACTAATTAGTGGATCTTCTTTTGTAGCTGCTTCTGAAAAGTGGGTTGAGGTTGCAGTTCTCCCAGGTGCCCCAAGCTGGATGCCAAGCCACTCTCAGGCTGCCTCTTCAGCTGCTTTGGTACCAGTGTCTGAAGCTTCCCCTCTTGCTGTGTTGCCCCCTGAGTTTGGTCAGAGTTCTGCTGGTTTTTCAGGCTCAGACTCTAAGACTCCAGCATCATTTATTCCTTTGGAAAGTTCCTCAGCTGCAGCGTCAAATGATGCCATTGAAGTTTATGCTGAACACTCCTCCTTGCCGCCTATTCCAGGAGATGAGCTCATGTCAGCCATCATCCCTTTCATTGATGGTTAATCACTCAAACTGCAAGGAAGTGTCCCAGAGGTCTCTAAATTGTTGCTGTTCTAGTGTTGGCACTCCAGGCTCTATCATGAATGGTTTCTTTTCTGTAATCTTTTGAATGCTCCAGTTTGAACTCTATGTTTTGTTCGGGTCTGTGTTTATTTTGTTAGTGTCTGTGTTTAGTTTCTGTGTGGTTTGTTTGCTTTGAGCTTTGGCTGCTCCTAGCTCTTAGTGTCTATGTTGGTTTAAGAGTTTGTGTTTGGATAGTTTAGCTAGCTTGAGTCTACTAGAAGGCTGGCTATCAGTTTTTAGTTTTTTGTACTTGCATTATGTTTTAATGAAGTTCTCAATATTCCCGCAAAAAAAAAAAAACAATCTTTACATATGGGTAAATGATATGTGATGTCAATTTCCGTCAGTTACGAAGGTATGGAATGTGATTCGTCAACCCATATGGGTACATTCGGCATTCACAACTCACAAGGGTACGGATTATCATTTACCCATATTAGTCATCTTTTTACGCGCCCATTTGGAAATGTTATAGCACTTTAGAAAGCAGGTGTGCAGGAAGTGCTGTGTGAGAGCTGCTGTAGAAATCTCTTTAAAAAGTGTTAGGAAATCCTTATATTTAACATTGAGTAGAAATGTCCTTTTTGTATTTTGTGTTTGGTAATGATTGTTTTACATTTGCTTTAAGTGTCGAAATGACAATGGACTTGATAGAGGTTTAATATACTTAAATATGTAATTTTTTAATTTCTTATCATGAATTAAAATGTCTTATGAAAAATTTACGAAAAAAACAAGTCTAGGAATACGATAACTCCCCTACTTTCTCAAAAGCTGTGATAAGAAAGCAGTTGTTGCCCAAAAAATAAATAAGTGATAATTTACCAAACAGATTAAAAAACTTTTGACATCATATTGCACTGTTATAAAAAGTAAAAGTTATCAAATGGAATCTAAACAATCAAGACTTAAAGAACTTGGAAAAAAAAGTATTTTATCTCTCTAAACAACCCTCCTCTCTAGAAAACCCTAGCAGCACCCTTCCCTGGCGGCGGCTCCTCCTCCATAGAGCTGCCGCCAGGCCTCACCTCCTCCCTTTCTCTTCTGATGCGGACGCCGCCACCCCCACCGTTACACCTGCTGCCTTGTCGCCCCCATTAGCCTCCTGCTCCCCGCCGGGTCTCTCCAGGGCTCAGCCCCCACCGGTTTCTCATCAACTCAGGCGCGCCGCCGGGATTCCGGAATCGAAGTCGAGATCTCCTCTTCGATTGCTTTCCCCTCCCCTATGCAGGAAGAGGGGATTCCGTTGGTCATTTCAACTACCCCGCCGCCCCTCCCCAAGTCTGCTCTCTCCGGCAAGCCTTCCGCCAACCCACTTCGGACCGCCGTGTCGCCCACCGCCGCGCCAGATCTGCAGCTACTACTCCTTCTCCGACCGCCGCTGCTTCTCTCTGCTGCCCTGCCGCCGCTGCCTTCCTCCTCTGCGGCTACTCCCAACCCTCCTCTTCCCATCCACAGGTTTCACCGTGGGTCTCACTGCTGCATCTTTCAAAGGGTCTCGTTTCTTCTCCCCCCTCCCCCTCCCCCCGGCTTGGTCTCGCCGGTTTGGGGAGTAGAACGACCCTCTTTGACTGATGCAGCCTTCGTTTCCCCTCCCCCCTCCCCCCTGTGGTTGGTCCCGTCGAGGATAGGGCTCCGCCGCTGCCATCTGCCGCCCTCGCCGCCTCCATCGCGTCCTTGCCGCCTCCATCGCGTCCTTGCCGCCTCCACCACCGAAGCAAGAGAGCTGCTTGTGTCCTCTAGGAGAATTAGGGTTCTCTGCAGTTTTTGGGCTTATTTTTGGGCCTTTGTTATTTTTTCTGTCTCCTGGGCTTGGTCTATTGGGCTGTCTGTTTGGGCTTTTCTTGTCTAGTGGGTATAGGAGGCTCTTGATGTCAATGGGTCTGTTTTTTTGTTTTGGGGTTTGTTTTGTGGGTGCCATAGAGCATTGCCCACTAGGTTGCTAGTCGTTTGGTGAGACATTTGGCTCGTTTACAGGTTATCTGTTGTTTTCATTTTCAGGGGTATGCCCCTTTCTCTTTGTAATCGTATTTTATCTAATGAAATCTTTCGTTGCATGCTGAAAAAAAAAAATGGAATCTACACCTCCTAATGTACAACTTTCTGACTCAGCATACCATTCTCTAAATCTCCTCCCCTATGTGAACAGTGAACACAGGTGAACCTATGAATCCATATTAAGAAGAACGGTAGTGTGTATTTGTATCCAACCCTAATGCATAATACTAGCGATGAAGGTGTAAATTCTTTCTCTTGTGGGGACTATAGCGCTACCGTTTCGGTGCGCGTTAGGTAAACTTCTCTCTAATGCAAGTCAACAAACCACACTAGATAAATAAATTTGCGTGAGAAAATCTATGCTGACAGATTTGCAGCTAATATGACCAATAAACTGCCCCTAATTTCCACAAAGTTAACCCAAGTAACACCCAAATTATTAAGTGAAAATGCGCATTGGACCAACTCAACTATACTTTTAAAGGTTTTTTTCTTCTCTCTTCATATATGAACAAGTGAACAAGTAATGGATAGAGCAAACCCTTACAATGGAGTGTTCAGAGCCCATTTGTCAAAATTCAACTATTCAAGGGTGCTGGTTGTATTACTCGATGTAAATTTGATAGAACACTACTAATACACTACCACAACATACAGGAGCAGAACAAAAGAAGTTACCTAGGCAAAGCTGAAGTACTTAAGCACAACATCCCACACATCACATGATCATAAGTTGCAAGAACTAATACGCAGACACAAGACAAACAACCATTCATATTATTAACAATATATAATCAATCGACAACGTCAAACAAAGCAGGGTGATTTACAGGTTTCGGAAAGGCAGGGACCCAAAAAAAAAATGAAGATGACAAAAGAATGAATGACAAATACATGGAAGGATCATTCTCCAATCAGAAGACACGAAACATCAGAGAGATCAATAACAAAACAAACACACGCAAATTGGTAGTAAAAGAAAAATTGATCGCAAGCGCCGGATGAGACAGCAGTTCAAAACTGGAATCCTGAGGAGTAGATCATGTTAGAGATAGCTTCTTGGTGATTGCAGCCATGTACTTGCCCTGATGTTCTGCAAGTGCCAATTCAGTGTCGGTTGCTTCTCTTGTTCCATCGCCAGCAAAAACTCCGGCGCCATATGGCGAGCCACCACGGATGGAGTCCATCTTGAACATACCAGCTCCAAACGTATACCCGACTGGGACAAAGAGCATTCCATGGTGAGCCAACTGGGTGATTGCTGTCCAACTGAAAAAATAAGAGCAAAATATATGGTTTCAGTTTTGTCTCCAAGTTAACTGCAGCAATTAGAATTATAAAATGGTCTCACATAACCGTCCATAGCTTCAACAGCAGCATGTACATGTGGAAAGCCAATCAGCAGATACCGAAAGTAAACCTCAATTTATGTTTTGGAAACCCGTGGGCTTCATGCCTCAGCTTGTTCATTGGTCAATAGGTTAGTTGCAACAAGACTGAGGTATAAACAAAACGGTTTGATGGCCTCAAAAATGTTAGTTGGTAAAGCTCGTGTTGCCATTTCATGAAAGTAGGTTTAGCCAAGTTGGAAAACTATGGAGATCTAACAAGAACTAGCAAATCAATATTAAGTTGGTAACATGTGAAGCAACTTGTGTTCCTGATACTATGATCTGGCTTTGGGGAAATGGCAAACAAATGCAAGAAAATTACAATAGATTAAAGAATTAGAAATCATGGAGCAATAAAATAAAAGTTTGTATATCAAATGAGACACAGGATTCGATCGGAAACGAAACCACCACTGTCATAATGAATCTTTCTAAGAAAACCAATCTCATTCCTCTATCTTAAGAATACAATTAGCATGGATATTGTTGTGATTTTTCCACGCTACATGATAAGGAGAATATTTTACAAACAGGAGCCCATTCTGATTGCAAAAACTTGTGATACAAGTCTGAGAAGTTTATTATGCAAACTAATCAGAGCATTTCATAAGAGCAGATGACAATGATGTCTTTAAGGTATCATAAAACAAATGAAAATTAACCAACCAGAGTAAATAACAGTAATAACTAACAAGAAAAGCTCAACAATTAGATTCCAACGTAAAAGGCAAGCACATCGGGATCCTGAAAAGCTTATGCATGCAAAATTGATCCATAATCACAATGGCTTACATAATAGAGAAGAATATGCACCAGGAGAAGCTAAAAACAACACAGAGAAACTTCAGCTGCAAATTTGGGATCTGAAATCAAATTGCCACAAACAGCTGATATGAAGAGGACACAACGAACATAGTTTCTTGCCTAAATAACAAATATAGAAACCGTGGAGAGGGGAAAAGTGAATGATCAAAATTTTCAGTGCCTCTCAGGATATAGCTAACAGATTAACCCTCTCTAAATAAATATGAATAAAATTTAGGAGCTAAAAGTCATTTTGATAGCTTTATAGGCCCACCAGATAATAGTAATAAAAAAAAGCAGATCTCTTGATTCCATTCAAGGTAATGTATCTGATCAACCATTATGTAGCATTCACGGTTGTAAAGAAAACCACATTTATATTCTATTAACTCCTCCATCCTTACTCTTCCTAGTACTTCTCTAACGGCACCTTCAAGATAAAGCATTTGCATATTACAAATGTTATATTGACTTTCAGCTAGCAACAACCAACTGTTCGGCCAAACTCTCTTCTTTAAAGCATACCATTCATACAAAGGGGAAGGATACTAGAACAATGTGGTTTGTGCTGAATTAAGTCATTCAAAGATGAAATTTTGAGATAACTGGATTATGTTCTCATCGCAGAACATCAGATACATACTTTCAAACTTCACCTGACCATGCTGAAAGGGGTTTGGCATGGTCAAAGACTCCAGTACACAAGGGCCAAGGTTGGTCACTAAAAAAGGTGTTTCTCGACACCTTAAATGTCTAGAACGGGAATTATCTGTGCTTGACTTATCACTAAGTCACAACCTCTATCTAGATTGGAAAAAGGAAGAGTGAAATAAGCTGATATAACAAGAAATTTTTAATAGAATCTTAACTACTACAGCAAGATGAAGCCTATGCAGTATAGTATACGAAAGCATAGAAATGTTAGATGAAATGTCTGAATACAAGATGATATTCCATTCGAAATAAAGAGTAGTTCCTGAACTATGTCTATGATTACTATACAATTTTAAACTAAACGAAAATCAAAACATGCCCCATCTCCACCTAGGCAAGCTTCAGATACCCAAGATTATGGGTTTCACTTCAAACAAAACAAGAGAAGGCATTATCAAGGATAATAAACCTATGTTATCCACAAACTTCCCTAGAGTTGAGCCGCTTAACGGAAACCATCTTTTTATTTGGTTTCCTTCCCTTAATCTTAATGTTTCCTCTCCAAAATCAAAAAATTAAACATCCCTAACACCTGAACACGCAATATTCTTCAGCTTCCCCTAAACTATCAAGAAGCAAAACCCAAAATACTCGCAGAGCACAACAGCCTTTTCCTTTTTCTTTTAACACCAAGTTCAATAAAAAAAGCATCAGACCTCCATCAGGCGGCATGGACTCTCTGGAGTGGCTCTTGTCATTGCATGGGTCGTTTTCTGTGTGACCCTATTATTCCTCATTGTGTGGGAACTTGTACCCTGGGTCTTTGATCTTGAAAGTAGGAGCTCCATTACAAGCTCACGATAGGATTTTGAATTGACAGCTTGGTTCAGCCTTGTCATGTGTAAGTTAGTCGGTGTTGTTTGTGCAAATCCAGATGAGAATCAGTTGAGCACCTTTTGCCTCATTCTCCTGCAGTGAGGTCTTTCTGGGGTCTGGTTCTGTTTACTTCCAGTGTTTCTTGGGCTCTTCCTCCTATGGTTACAGAGTTCTTGATTGCATGGTGTGCTGTACGAGTGGACAAAGAGAAGAGAAAGGTCTGGTCCTTGCTCCTGTGTTGTTATGTGAGACCTTTGGAGGGTGCCTCGTAGACAGACTTTTGAGCGACTTTGTGTAAGGTTCCTTTTTCAGAGGTCTCCTTAAATCACTGTTGGAGTGGCGCCGTGGCGCTTAGTTTGATCGATAATCTTCTGGAGTTCTCCGAATTATTGTCATAGTATCGTTTTGGGTCTTTTCCTATTTCTCTCGATGTATAGGTTACGAGAGTATGCTTTTTCAGTTCCTCCATAAAACTTCGTTTTTAGTTTTATAAAGAAAATACTACTACCTATCAAAAACACAAGGATAATATTGATGTAGATGTACACCCGCATTATTTTTTCTAAAGAATAATTGACATAAACCTATATAAGCACCTACATAAGCATATGGTTTGCATCAACTTTTATTATCTATGGAAAAAAGAGTGAGAAATGAGGATAAACCCAAAATGGTGAAATAAAAAATATTTTATGTTAATGTTCTGTTGACCTTTCAAATCATGCACTCGCTGGACTTCAATTTTGTTTCAAATGTATATGTTCTTTCTCGTGACTAATATAGTGACATTACCAATATCAAATGTGTTCTGCAATTTACTCTTAATGGGAGGTCATTGTTCCAATACCTCCCTCTACCAAACAAAGAAAGAGGCACTTCGTAACTCGAACATAATACTAAATCATAGATACAGTGCAAAGTGATTATTCATGAACAATTTGAAGCATAGTGAACATGAATTAGTCATTGATAAGAGCTTAACTTGTGAGTTTCTAATCAGCATTTTGTTCCTAATAATGGTGCATCTAGAAACAAACAGAAGGAGACTTCAATATTCACAGTCCTAATTACCTCCACAGCTCTTCAATTTTATCATTTACAGTTTACTTTGCTAAAAACGTACATCCCTATACTCAAATAAGCTCGGTTAAGTAACTTCACTATTCTTACATCACCGAAACATGATAGCCCATAAGTGAAAACATCGGCTCAACTTGACTAAATGATTAGCAAGTAGCAATCATGATTGCATTGCCGAGTTGAACCCCTTTTGCCTCTTTAAAGTTGGATCAAAAAAGAAAGTGGTAAGGATCTCTCTGAATAGAACAGGAATAGTAATGGAGACGGCATGGTCAAATGTTTTATCTTATAACTAACATGTTGGTTCGGGAATTTCATTTCTCTGATGATGGCAAGTCATTTAGAAAATAGGTGAACCACCTAAAGTAGCTTTATTTTTGTGATGCGAATCAATAATATTTTACTTAACAAACTTGGGTTGTGGCTTCACATCCATGTCAACAGATGCTTTGTGTTAAAAAGACTTAAGAAAATCCACTAAACATCTCCGTCTGCATATTGAGGTTGCTTATGTGGAGTTTGATCTTTAATCTGTTGGGACCCAAATGGACCCCCCCCCCCCCCCCCCACCCCTGCAAGTTATGTATGTTCTGTGGGATTTTGAAAGTAGGAGGAAATAACATAGGTTTGGACAATTGCTCATCTGGTAGTGATCTAGCTTCATTGAGGGGGAGTGGATGAATGGCTTTCAAGAATTCTGAATTGCCTATCTATACTTCAAATGTTTGCTTCCAAGGTTATGGCATAAAAGAAACTCCAAATGACTAAACCAATGATAGTGCTAGTGTACTTTTAGTAGATGACCTCGTGGCAACCGAGTATAGTGTTTCAGTACCTTAGGAGGTTATTAGGGTATAACCTCAGAAGCCAGCAAGCTGCTTACTAATATACAGCATCAGAATTAGTCAAAATGATTCACGGAGAAATGCTCTAGGCCAGAAGAAATGGAGCTTAAGAACAAACCCTGGAATTGCTTTTTAGTAATTAGTAGATATAAAGTTAGCCCACAAACGTAGCCATGTGAATAACTAGACTTCTTGGTCTAAAGTCTGAACATTCATCTTTGAACGACAGAGTGATATCTGAGATCCCCCATGTTAAGGATGCTGCATATATACAGATAACCAATGAATAGCTAAATTGGTCTTAATCCAGATAAAAAAACTTCAAAAGAAGGGAGGCAAACACCCTGGACTGTAATGCGGATTCGGCCATAGGCAATATTCAGATGGCATTTTTTTAACTTTTTCTTCCACTGGCTCTTATATATTTCAATCTCACGTTCTCTCTGCCAAGTATTAATAATAGAAAATGTGGCAAGAAGATATCAGACGCATTTGCAAATACTTGGATGCCAGAAAAGACTGGATATGAACGTGATTTTGATTCCTACTGCTCATATCAACTGTCCAGAAAGCAGCATCCTGAAACCCAACGAGTATAGGGCTTTACGGGGCAATGCGTTGTATAGGCATGGTTTCAATTCCCACTGTATCCTCGATTACAAAAGAGAGCAGAAGTATCCCACCTTCTAAATGAACAAAAAAGTGAAGTGTTCAGTCGTCAATGAGCACCTCTACAAACCCAACCCTTCAAGAAAATCTGGAAAGTGCACTAAAGGTCTGCACTTAGAATGTCTACGCCACCAAGGATATGGTATAAATTAAAGGGTCAATTACATATTACCCACTTCCAGTATGGAGTAATAATCCATATACCCCCTCCAGTTTGATTTTTGCTAAGTAGCAACTTCCAGTTGTTGATTGCAATCAATCAAAAACTGGGCTGAAATTTCCGTTAAAACACTAACGGTGTGAGGGGTATGATTGTCCATCAAAAATGTTTAACATAAAAAATTATAATAATTAAACCATAGAAAGTAAAATCAAAGAAATAAAAGAGATACAGAAGAACAGGACACTGGGAAGAGAAAGACCGGAGGAAGAAGGAGAACGAGAAGGCATGAGGAGTAAATAGGTCGATCGATTTGCAAAATCCTTGCGCTCTCTCTCTCTCTCTCTCTCTCTCTCTCTCTCTCTCTCTCTCTCTCTCTCTCTCGATCTGGGTTGTCTCCTCTTTCGTCTTCTCTGACCAAATCTCGCACAACCCATTTATGGGGGGCTTTGAAGGTAGGCGACTCCTCTCTCGCCGCCCAATTTGGGGCATTTTGGTTTGATTTTGTCTGCTGAATTGTGAAATCGAAAAAGTGGGTGATGTTCAAACTTCGTTGAGCATCGGAGTTCACGGAAGATCTGGTTTTGGAGGGCCTCAGATTCTCCAAAAGTAGATGGAGTTAGTGTATGAACTGAAAAAACGAGATTCTGGAGATGAAACAAGAGAGGATGTTTCTGGGTTTCACTGGTTTATCGGGATTGGGGGTAGGAGAATGGGATTAATTCTTCCTCTTCCCTTGATCTTTGCCTCATCTCTGCCTTCAAAACATATTTTTTTTTGTGTTATTTTTCAAGCCATTGACGTGCTGCATTATTATTTCGATCGAATGAGTAGAAAAACCCGCAGGAATCTGGGAATTTGGTACCGGATTCTGGGTTCAAGGGGGCTGTGGCGGTGAGGCAGCTACGGCAGTGGTAATTGTTCTTCATGTTCATATTTTTCTGAATGGGACCATTTTGCCCCCTGAAAAATCATTATCTAACAGAAAAAGTTGGATGGAAAATAGCTCAGTTGTTGATTGTTAACAATCAACAAACGGAGGTGGTAATAAGTAGGTTTCAAAATTGGGGGTGGTAACTGGATCATTACCCCAAACTGAAAGTGGTAATCAAGTGTGTTGATAGATGATATGGTGGTAATCAAGTGTGTTGTAAGTTGTGACTAGGAAATATGACATTTTAGAAAGAATCGACACATTATAGCGAAGGGAGACAAGTTGAGAGAGAATCGTTTGAGGGGGGTTTGGTCATGTGTATCGTAGGCCATTGGATGCACTAGTTAGGAGAGGTAATATGGTTCAAATAAAACAAATGGTGGTATACGAGGGAGTGGGTGACCAGAACAGACCTAGGTGGAAACAATAAGACACAACTAGGTCAAATCAAATCTAAGGGAGAAACTGAGTTTAGACAGACGCAACTGGAGAAGCTTGCTCCATGAAGCCGGACCTGGTTAATCTGGGAAAAGCCTTGATAGGTTTGATAACAGGAGGTGGCAAGTTGCTATTGATACACTACTGCATTAGAATTAATAAAAAAACTATTCACCAACAAATTCTTTACGCTAGAAGAAACGGGGGTCAAGTGCATATCAAACGGGAGATTTTATTAATATTGAAACTAGATATAAAGTGAGCGTAACAGAAAAGTTGTCTTGCGAACAATTAGACTCCCAGGCCTGAAAACTCATCTTTGAAAGTGAGAATCGGGTTTGAGATCCCCGGATGTAAATCACGATATGCATGTGTAGATATATGGAGTCACTTCTTGTAGATTTCTGGCTATCTCTTTTTAACTTTTGCATATTTGATATGAATCACATCTCATCTTTATGAGGCATCCATCTGAACAAACTTATTTTTGTGGGTTCACTCATGAACTTGCTACAATGTTTTATTCACCAAGATCGAGTCACTGTACTTAATAGCAACCCAAAGGCATATAATGCATTCAATTGTAAACTACACGAATAATAGGAATCAGAGATGCGAACTGACGGAACCGAGATTCACTCCCGAAAGGGGACTTTCAAACCAAAAGTCTCCATTCGAACTTTGGGTCCAAATCATGCCTTTTAACCGCCCACTAAGGTAATTTCTTATATCGTCTAAGGAGGCCCTTAAACGTCCCTTTATTTAATGAAATTCAATTTCTTCATCTGTGAAGCTTCCTAAATCACCAAAAAGGGCATGTAGTAATCAAAAGCAGGAAAGTGCACTTTTTTGTGTGTGAACCAGCCAGTGTCCTCTAGAGACTAACCCCCCTAGGTCTAAAGATCACCGAAGTGGGTTTCGCCGCTCCCAATGAAGTTATTTTTCATACACAAGCGCCAACATCGAATCCCTGGGATCCCCGACCTCATGCTTAAGGGACCCAACTCTACCAGTTTTGTCAAACCTTGTTGGTAATTGTACTTCATAGTAGAGGATATTGACAATGACATATGATTCGAGCCAACATTGCAGGACACCAAACAACCACTACAAGCATACTAACATAACATGAAATGAATATACTCCACCAATGCAGCAGATACACAGAAATGCGACAACAATGCCTAGAGTTTAATAACCTTCTGATACAAATAGAAACACAATGCATTGATGATATGCAAATGCAAGTATGAAATAAATTTTATAGCCTTACGCAGTAGTCTCTTGTCCACCTCCTTGAGTACCAGTGCTGACAAAGAACCCGGCAGGCTTTCCGGCGAGCTTCTGCTCCTTCCACAACTGCCCCGTCGAGTCAAAGAAAGCCTTCATCTGCGCCGCCATACTCCCATACCTCGTCGGAAACCCAAACAAAAACCCATCAGCACCACCCAGCTCGGCCGGCGAAGCAATCACCGGAATCGAATCATCCTTCGGCGGAGCCTTCATTTTCTCCAAAACCTCCGGCGACAGCGTCTCCGGCACCCGGAACAAAACCCCCTCGACCCCCTCAACCGCGTCAACGCCTATCTTCATCTTCCGAGCTAGGTTTTCGACGTGACCGTACATCGAGTAGAACACTATGAAGATCTTCAAGTTGGGGGCTGGAGATACGGTTTGCGTTGCGACGGCGGCGGAGGTGTGGTCGACTGTGATCGGGGGGGAGTGATCGGTGGATACCGGCGGGGGCTTCTTCTTGCTGGGAACACATCCTCCGCCTTTACCCATCTGAGTCGATATCGATTGAAGTGTTTTGGATTAGCAAAATTGAGGATTTGCGTTAGGGTTTAGCGAAACCTAATCTCGATTTCCTAAAATGTGCTGGAAAATTGAGATTGAGTGAAAGCTCAAATTCACCTCGCAGTGGAAGCTCTTTTGCTCATTGCTTGGCTTTGGATTCCAACAGTGGATGCCGTCACAAACAGAAGCAGGCCCGGCCCAAAAGGACCAAAACACCCTTCCCTAGAGAGGCTTGCAAACACTTTTTAGTTCAAATGTAGATTTTGGGCATAAGGGCCTTGTATAATGTTCAACTCCTTAATAAATTGGACTAGGCCCAGTTTCTTTTTGTTTTTGAGAGAAGGCCCAGTTTTAGTTATACCAAAATATTTGCCCAATAAAGTTCTCCCCTAATAATGGAGTAATTACTGCTTGCTCCAAGAGCAATTATGACGTGCTGCTCTAATCAATACATCACAGGACACGTCAGGAACATGTAGGAATCCACTTTCTTTTGTCTGCCACTCATTCTCTTTCTTCCTGACGTGTCATGTGCTGTATTGATTAGAGCACCACGTGTATTTGCTCTTAGAGCAAACAAAACTTTCTCCTAATAATGGCTTAATCCAAAGCATTGCATTCAGGAGAAGGAAGTTAGTACTATCTCCGTTTCTTCTCTATGACACCAGATTGACTTTTTGACTTGTATTTGAGTCACTTTGACCGGGTGGTTTGGATAGCAATCCGATGCGATTGTTTGATAAGTTTTTCACCGTGTTATAGAGCAACTTCTACTCTACAACAACATAAAAAGAGTATAAAAAAATCTCATCGTTTTGCTACCCGAATCACCGGGTCAAAGTGACCCAATGAATAACGGTGAAAGTCAAACCGATGTCATAGAAAAGAAATGGAGGTAGTATAAAAATAACAAGAACCACTAAGACAAGGACAAGTGATTCCCTCG
The DNA here is from genome assembly GCA_023055425.1 of Linanthus parryae. NCBI lineage: Eukaryota > Viridiplantae > Streptophyta > Magnoliopsida > Ericales > Polemoniaceae > Linanthus > Linanthus parryae. The sequence goes on along the minus strand of JALGPY010000007.1, from coordinate 46,150,472 downwards.
TCTGGAGTTAGGAACCGAGACGAGCAATCACGCGCCTCGGTTTTATGGGCTTAGTGTCTACAATTTGAGGGTTTATGTTACATGATATAGGGTTTAGTTGGATACATGACTTAGGGTTCAGAGATCTAGAATTAAGGCATTCAGTGTTTATTGATCTAAGGGGTTTTACATGATTGAGTAATGTTTTTAGTAATCGTAGTGATGGTACTTAGTTGGTTTAAGTGTTTATTGAATACAATTTTAGGATTTAGATTAGATGATCTATGGTTTAGGGGATTACATGACTTAGGGTTTATCGATTTAGGATTTAGAGATTCATGGTTTATTGATTTGAGGGGTTTTACATGATTAATTAACATTTTTAGTAATCATAGTAATGGCATAAATTATACTTTCAACTATTTAATCCAGTTACTATACTAGAGTATTTTTTATAGATGATATGGTGGTAATCAAGTGTGTTGTAAGTTGTAACTATGAAAGATGACATTTTAGAAAGAATCAACAAATTATAGTGAAGGGAGACAAGTTGAGAGATAATCGTTTGAGGGGTTTTAGTCATGTGTATCGTAGGCCATTGGATGCACCAGTTAGGAAAGGTAATATAGTTCAAATAAAACAAATGGTGGTAGACGAGGGAGTGGGTGACCAAAACAGACCTAGGTGGAAACAATAAGACACGACTGTGTCAAATTAAATATAAGGGAGAAATTGAGTGTAGACAGACACAACTGGAGAAGCTTGCTCCATGAAGCCGGACGTGGTTGATCTGGGAAAAGCCTTGTTAGGTTTGATCACAGGAGTTGGCAAGCAGCTATTGATATATTATTGCATTAGAATTAATGAAAAAAACTATTCACCAACAAATTCTTTACGCTAGAAGAAACGAGGGTCAAGTGCAGATTAAATGGGATATTTTATTAATATCGAAACTAGATATAAAGTCAACGTAACAGAAAATTTGTCTTGCGACCAATTAGACTCCAAGTCTGAAAACTCATCTTTGAAAGTGAGAATCGGTTTGTGATCCCCAGATGTAAATCGTGATATGCATGTTTAGATATATGGAGTCACCTTTTGAAGTTTTCTGCCTACCTCGTTTTCGCTTTTGCATATGTAACATGAATCACATCTCATTTTTATGTGGCATCTATCTGAACGGATTTATTTTTGTGGGTTCACTCATGAACTTGCTGCAATGTTTTATACACCAAAACATATAGAACCCCACACGCTTTGATCGAGTCACTGTACTTTATAGCAACCCTCAAGCATAAAATGCATTCGATTGCAAACTACACGAATAATAGGAATCAGAGATGCGAGCTGAAGGAACCCAGATCCGCTCCCGAAAGGGGATTTTCAAACCAAAAGTCTCCATGGAAACTTCTGGCCCAATTCATGATTTTTAACCTCCCAGTAAGGTGATTTCCTATAGGCTTAATTACTTAATGGGTACCCCCAGTATACCAAAACTAACACTTTGCAACCCCACTTCTAGAATAGGCTTATTACATCCCCCAGTTGAAAAAAATCATACTTACTGAAACTGATAAAGGAAACCACCAAACCATTAATGTTGCTAAAGGGGTAAATTCGTCAGCACTGAAAAAGTATAAATGTAAAAAAATAAAAATTAAGAAAATAAATAATTGAGAAGATGAGGAAGAACAGAAGCACAACAACCTCTTGATCTTCACTCAATCCTATCCCCAAGTCTATCTCTCTATCTCTTTCTCTCTCTCCCCCCTTCCATTCAATCTCTCTCTCTCTCTCTCTCTCTCTCTCTTTCTCTCTCTCTCTCTCTCTCTCTCTCTCTCTCGATTAACCTCGCCGCCACCAAGGGCAAACACAGAGGGAGATGGAGCGGCCCAGAGTCACCGCCTCTTCCCTGCTCGTTCCTCTGTTTCCTCTCACAAATCTCATTTTCTTGTCCCCTTAAATTGGTAAGTCTAGGTTTTTCTTTGGGATCAACTTTCAAATCGATTTAGCTTTATGTGGTGTCGATTTTGAGGAAGTTGTTAGAGGTGTAATTGCGACATGTGAAGTTTATAGCAGAGAAGAAGGGGAAGCACTTGGTGCTTGCAGGTCCAGCCAGAGACGAATGCAATGTTGGAGGAGGGCAGCTATAATGGACTTCAGGTCTTGGTGATTTCCAGAAATCTGGATTGGGTTTGGATTACGTTTAGATGTTGTTTTTAGTTGTTAGCCAATTATCAAGAAGCCCATTTTAGTGAATGTTCATAAATGAAAGTGAATGAAAAATTGTGCCCTTTCAATAAAAGGATATGACATTTATTTTTTTACCAGTTTCAATAAGTTTTTTTGCAACTGGGGGGGGGGGGGTGCAATAAGCCTATTCTAGAAGTGGGGGTTGAAAAGTGTTAGTTTCGGTTTACTAGGGGTACCCATTAAGTAATTAAGCCTTCCCTATATGGTCTAGGGAGGCCCTTAAACTTCCAAAAAATTCAATTTCTTGATCCGTGAAGCTTCTTAGATCACTAAAAAGGGCATACAACAAGCACAAGCAGGAAAGTGCACTTTTTTGTAGGGTGTGTTGGGACGAGCTTTAATAAGATGAAATTATATCAGCTTATTGGAATGAGATCTTGAGATGAAGAGAGAGACAACAACTCATTCCAATGAGCTAATATAATTTGATATGATTTAATTTCATCCAAACAGGGGCAACCATGCAGTGTCCTTCAACCACCAACATAGACTAATCCTCACAAGGTCTAAAGATAAGCAAAGTGGGTTTCGCCGCTCCCAATGAAGCTATTTTTCATACACAATCAGCAACATTGAATCCACGGTATCCCCGTACCTCATGCCTAAGGGACCCAACTATCTACGAGTTGTATCAAACCTTGTGGGTAATTCTACTTCATACTAGTGGATATTGACAAGATGCTAACATGATATGACAAATGCAGCAGGTATACAGAAATGTGATAACAATGCCTAGAGCCTAACAAGCTTCTGATACAAATAGAAACTCAATGCCTTCTTGAAATGCAATGGAAAGATGAAATAAATTTTCCAGAGAGAGGAAAGAGGAATAGACCCTTACGCAGTAGTCTCTTGTCCACCTCCTTGAGTGTCTGTGATTAAAAAGAAACACACAGGCTTTCCGACGAGTTTCTGCTCCTTCCACAACTGTCCTGTCAATTCAAAGAAAGCCTTAATCTGCGACGCCATACTCCCATACCTCGTAGGAAACCAAAAAAAAAAAACGCGTTGGCACCAGCCAGCTCCGCTGGCGAAGCAATCCCCGGAATGTAAGCCTACGTTTTAGTGGCCCACTAACACAATGTTTGAAATTGGATTCCACTAAATTATGTAACGACTGATAATAAAAACCCATTATGTATGTTTTCCACATTCAATGGTGTAACCCCTACTATCAGCATTAAAGGCCATGTGGAATTAACTGATAGCTGTTACCCCCATTGAATTTGGCCCTCTTCTCTCCTCTATAAAAGACCCACGGCTCCTCAAAGTTTGTCTATAACAACATATTTTCCATCACGAAAGAAAATTATTCGTGGATTATTGAAGCAGACAGAGAGAAGAAGGTGAGCAATAAAGAGGAGGTACTGCGTTTGCGATCAAAGCAGAAGCAATCACGGTTCAAAAGTTTGTTTTCAAGATTCCATTAAGGGGAATTGATTTCAATTTCCGGGCATTAGAGTTTTCCGCATTATAGTCAAATTACATCTTTCATTTGGTATCAGAGCCACTAGGTTTAAAAAGCAAGTTCGTTTTAAATTTATAAGAATTGTCGCTCGGCAAATGATGGTGTACGTGTTTTGTCGATCTAAATTGTTAATTGATATTTTATTCGGTTTTGATTGTATTAACATCAAGTGCATATGCATACTGTTGTAACCTATGTGCTATCACCTATGAACAAGTTACAAGTTTCATGGTTACATAATATATTACTTTTATATTCTTATGTAGTATGTAATGGAATTATTATTAAACATGCACATTTTATGTATCATGGGAGGCTCATAAAAGACAAGTGCTATAATGAACATGTACATGATGGTTGAGCATATTTCTGACTTGGGCAATATAACTCTTGTTAAATCAGTTTGATCACAAGCTCATGTTATTGAATTACTGGATGTCTGCTTAGTTTGTTTACACAGTGCATGTATGTATAAAGATGTCCAATGTGTTTTGAGCCATTACTGTAACCTAATTTTTGGAGTTTTGAAAGTACTTTGTTAACTACCGTTACTTGGGACCGACTGTTAAGACTTTCAGACTGTTACTTAACGAGTGTCATTAAAGTTCAGGTTTTGATTACATAAGAGCCCGTAATTGAATCCGTAGGCAATGTTAAGTTTACAAATAAAAGGTAAAACTCAATTAAAATTTAGAGAATATTGTTTGTTAGTTTTGTATTCATGGGTTAACTAGTTTCGTAGTCGCCAAAGTGACCGAGGTTTGTTGGTTTCATGAATAAAAAATTACATTAAATTTTTCGTTTGAAGTGACAAGAAGGAAACGGTATTCTCGATTGTAGTCTTGATTAGGAGATTGTGGCTAGCCCAAATGATAGTCATGGTCAAATAATCATGAACTGGTGTGTCACTTAAGCAATCGAAATTGGTGCCCAAAGGTGACTTTGTCTAGTTGTTTAAGTAAAATGAATTATGTTAGACCTACATAGGTATAACAGCTAAACATATATACGAGTGAACACTAGACATGCTATATTTTTTCCCAAAGGAGAAATTATAGTGATGTCGCTGGTTCATTTTATTATGACTCTTGGTCTTATTATGAGCATTGTGTATTATGATATCTTATTTAGATTGCATTTTATTACAGTTAATGTTGCGGTTTCACTGTACTAACAAGCTACTGCTCTCCCGCAATTTCATGGGTCTAATTTCTCTAAATGGTATGAAAAAGTCTAATTTACCTTGGGTGTCATGGATCTTGACGTGGCACTGCTTATGACAAACCTGCATAAATTACAGATGCTAGCACTAATGATGAGGCTAGCCTTATGAAAGCCTAGAAAAGGTCAAACAGGCTAAGTATGATGTTTATTCGCATGACTGTGGTGAATAACATCAAGACTTCCCTTCCCCAGGTTGACAGTTCCAAAGAATTGCCGAGGGCTATTAAGGAGCACTTTAAAGCGGCTGATTAGTCTCAAGCAGGAACACTCATGAGTGAATTAACAGCATGGAATATGTTGGTGAAAAATGGATTCATGATCACATCCTGAACATGGCTGATAAGGCTGCGAAATTGGCAGCACTGGGCATGAAAATTGATGAGCCCTTCCTCGTGACTTTTGAGTTGAACTCACTCCCTGTAAAGTATGGCCCATTCAAAATCATTTATAATGCACATAAGGATAAGTGGAATTTGAATGAACTTACTAGTATGTTCATTCAAGAGGAGTTGAGATTAATGCACTAAGGACATCATGTTGTCTTGGCTATCACTCATGAGAGTAACAAGAGGAAAGGAAATAGTGTGAATAAAGGAAAGGGACCATCACCAATGAAAGGAAAATGACATGGAGGAAGTAGCCAGGATAACGGGAATTGTCACAATGTCAAGTGTTAATTTTGTAACAAGAAACATGTGAAGAAGGACTGTGATAAGTATAAGGCTTGGTTCGAAAAGAAAGGTAAGGAACTTTTTTTTCTATGTTACGAATCAAATCTTGCTGAATTTCCTTCAAATTCTTGGTGGTTAGATTCTGATGCCAACTCACATCACGAATTCCATGCAGGGAATCCCTACAAACCGGAAACCGGAGGAAAGTGAATATACCATTTATATGGGGAACTATCTCAAGGCTAATGTTGTCTCATTGACACTTATCGTTTGATATCTTAGAGACAGGTCATAAGTTAGATCTTTATAACACTTTTATGTACCTTCGATTTCTAGGAATCTAGTATCTTAATCTATACTAAATTTATTCGGATATTATGCTTTATTTGATTGTAAAAAACTTAGTTTAATGTTTAAATCTAATATTGTTGGTTCTGGAATTTTATGTGATGGTTTATATAGAATTTCCTTGAATCATGAGTTTGAACAATCATTATTAATTATGGATTAAAATCGTGGTATGAAACGCATTTTTTCAAATTAAAGTTCTTCTACCTTGTGGCATAGACGTTTGGGACATATTTTCAAAGAAAGTATTCAGAGATTGGTGAAATCTGGAATTTTGGAGAATCTAGACTTCATCGACTTTGAGATGTTTGTGGATTGCATTAAAGGAAAACAAACCAAACAAAGCAAGACAGGTACCACAAGAAGTAAATAACTTCCTGAGATCATTCACACGGATATTTGTGATATCCCTGTTGCATATTTTACTGGTGAAAAGTATTTCATTACCTTTATCAATGATCTATCACGTTTTGGTTATCCTTATCTACTCCATGAAAAGTCTCAGGTTGCTGACATCGTTTATGTCTACATTACGGAAGCTAAGAGACAATTGGATAGGAAAGTTAAAGTTGTTAGATCAGATAGAGGTAGTGAATATTATGGAAGATATGATGAATTGGGACAACATCCCAGCTCATTTGCTAAATTCCTAGAGAAGCGGAGCATTCGTGCCCAATACACAATGCCAGGTATGCCTCAGCAAAATGGTGTTGCTGAGGCATAACCGAACTATTATGAATATGGTTAGGAGCATTTTAAGTAATTCATCAGCAACCATTTCACTGTGGAGTGAAGCTTTGAAAATCGCTATGTATATCTTGAATTGGGGTCCTAGTAAATCTGTTCCAACTACTCCTTACAAGTTGTGGGCTGGAGGGAAACCTAGTTTAAAACATATGCATTTGGGGCTGTCCAGCTGAGGGTCGAATCTGCAATCCACATGAAAGAAAGTTAGATTCAAGAGCGGTTTCTGGATACTTTATTGGTTATCCATTAAAGTTAAAAGGGTGTAGATTTTACTGTCCTAATCATAGTTTGAGAATCGTTGAAACTCGAAATGCCAATTTCTTGAAGAATGGCGAGGACAGTGGGAGTAGTGAATCAAGAAAGTTGAGCTTGATAAATAGGGTGGATTATACCATCCAATCATTCTCAAGTGAATGCTGTTCTTGAGGTGAATGAACAACATGATGGTAATGATTCACCACCCCATGAGGATATTGCTATTGAAAATGATTCTGAAACCAGACATTAAAGAGATCACAAAAGGAAAGGAAGTCAGCTATTACTGATGCTTATGTCTTGGTGTATCTACAAGAACATGAATTTGATATTGGTATTCTAAAGGATCCTATTTCATATTCTCAAGCCATAGAAAGTAGTGATTCTAATAGATGGATTGATGCAATGAAAGAAGAGTTGAAATCAATGAACCATAATGATGTCTGAGATCTTGTCGAATTGCCTAAGAATAGTAGGAGATTCGGTTGTAAGTCGGTCTTCAAGACCAGACGCGGCACTAAGGGCAATGTCAAAAGATATAAAGCTATACTAGTGGCTAGAGGTTTTACTCAGAAAGAAGGCATCAATTATGTTGAGACTTTCACTCCAGTTTCTAAGAAATACCCATTTAGAATCATTATGGCTCTTGTAGCTCATTATGATTTGATGTTAATCAAATTGATGTAAAGACCGCTTTTCTAAATGGGGATTTTGATGAGAATATCTATACAGAACAACCAGAGGGATTTGCAAAAGAAGGTCAATAACACTTAGTGTAACACCCCCTGAATGACCAAGTCGGAAGTCCGAGGTTGTTACTGGTGGTATCAGAGCCCGACATTCCAGAAGAGAAATTAAAACCTGTAGGGAAATTTAAAATGAACATAGGAAAGTAATAAAAATTTGACAAGCCGTTGGGGATTTGGGTAGTCTTGAATAGGTCTTTTGTGTGTTTAAGATTTAGAAAATAGGCTTAGGATGCAAGTATTCCCACCCACCCTCTCCTAGATAAGATCTTTTGGCCTACCCAATTAGCTAAGTATTCGGGTTTGAGGCTTTTCATTGGAGTTTGGGTTAGATGTCTATTGTTTGGATGATCAAAAGTTGAGGATTTTTTCCGAAAGTCTGGTGTGATAAAAAATTGAGGTCTTGGGAGTATGTACTTATTTCATGATGGTAGTCATTTTAGTTATGGGATATATACTTTGTGGAGTAAGAGACTTATGGAGTTGTTTTCTTTTGTAGATGGCTAAAACCAAGAGAACCACAAGGAAGCGTGTGTTGCCAGTTGAGAAACACCCGGTCGTGACTCCTGGGGTGGAGGGTGAGAACCTACCATCCTTTCGTGACCGTGTGCTCCAATTTTGCGAGAATATGTTCAATGCGTTGGAATTTCCTCGATATCAGAATCCTGCTTTTCACGCTTACAGCACGGTGAAGGCTCTACCTAGAGGGCCTATGTTTGGGGAGATCATCGCAAAGTATAACAACATTATGACTAGGTTCAACAAAATAAACTCTAAAGACTATTTCTATCAAGATGAGTGGAAGGTGGATGCCAACTTTATGTGCGAATTCTTGATGGAGGCTCATGGTAAATGGCAAAGTAACACGTGGATTGATTTAGATTCTAGTTAGGATGATGAGGCTTATGATAAATTGCAAGGTTGCACGATGATCGATGTAGATTCTAGTGAATATGATGAGATTGAGGAAAACCTTGGGAAGACGATGAGAATGAGGAAGACCCTAGGGAGTGATAATTCTGAAGCTCCTTGATATTAATATTTGAATGCATATGCAGAGAGCTTTGATTCCTTGATGATGAAAGCAAACACAAGCAGGAAATTTGTCTAAGTATTCAAAGCTTCAAAGCTTTGAGTTACTGTAGTCATATACACACATACACACACACATATATATATATACATACATATATATATATATATGTATATATGTATATATATATATTCGTCTAACTGTTTGATGAAGGTTTTTGTTTTTGATATGGAATGACACTATGCAGGCATTAGTTGATTAAAAAAATAAGAAGGACTGAGTTGGATTGAAAATCCGAGTTCATTCTGATGAACAGGTAGGCAAAGCTTCAAAGCTTTGAGATTTATTGGTTTCTCTTCACTGCTAAGTTCATGTGACTAATTATGTGTATGCAGGTTACTTATGTGTGATTCAGAACTTGTTATGAATCTATTATTGACTAATAACACTTGTTATATACTAGTTATTTGATATATTCAACAAATTGAATATATAAGTCTATTACAAGACAAATCTAGCCCAGTTTTCTCATGAACTGTTAGCATACTGCTGAACAGATCTTGATGCTAGATTGTCTTGATGTTGTTTGATCTTGTTTGCTGAGTTTATGCAGGTTTGTTGGGCGTTCCAACGTCCATAAACAAATCAGGATAGCTATTCAAACATATCTGTTGAAAGAGGCATATCAGGGAAGAGGTTTTTTAGGATTTCTGTTCCTAAAATCTCTCAGTTGGTTGCAGACTGTTATTTTAAGTGATCAGCACTTTGATTTGAAAAAAAGGGGACACAGAGATTAAGACTGATCTTCGTGAGATTTGAAGTGTGCTACAAACAGGAGAGTTCATATCATTCAAATCTTCAGGTTCATCAGACCATTGACATAGTAGAAGCAAGATCATTCATCAGATCAGAAGAATTCTTCCAGGCTTCATTAGCTTATTCTTTCCGAGTTCTTCTACTTGTACTGAATTGTATTATTCTTTCTATATTTTTTAAACCTCACTAAACTTAGTAGTTTGGTTGTTCAAGTGAACAACAAGAGGTTCTTATTGTTTCAACATATTGTAGCTGGAACTAGATAGGTTGGGAACCACAAGCTGTAATAGGTGAAGGGTAGTTCACTTAGGTTTGAGATCTAGGGATAAATATGGGTGATTAATAAGAAGCTGTGTTTGAATCCTTGAGGAATAAGATCCCTTAGGCAGAGACTAGGTCCAATTATGACTGAACTCTGTAAAATCCTAGTGTTCCTGCTGTTTACTATCTTTACATTCAGTCTAAACAGGAAGTTTCAAAGATTTGGAGCTTTCTAAATCTCAAAGCTTTGAAGCCTCTTTATTCTGCAGTTATATCTTCAAGTTTCTCAAAAATGTTTCAAAGCTTTGAGATATCAACTGTTTACTCTATTCAAGTTTTAAAAGACTGTGTTTTGGCAAATGTTAGCATACTCTATTCAACCACGCCTTCTAGAGTATTTAGATCATGTTTTATACTTACATTACAAACTTTCAATTGGTATCAGAGCTTTGTAGGTGATGGAGGATTCTCACAGGGAAGAGCAGCTAATAGATCCCCACTGTTTTGTGGTGATAACTTTGTGCATTGGAAGGCATTGATGAAAATGTTAATCATAGACCAGGACATGGAACTATGGTCTATTGTTGTAAATGGCCCAAACTTGTTCTATACTACTGCCAATGGAGTTAGAACTGTAAAACCTGATGAAGATCTCTCAGTTACTGAACTGGAAAAAGTATAAAAGAATTAGAAAGATTTGAACTTATTATATTGTGCTCTTAGTGTAGATGAGTTTAACTGGATATCCAACTGCAAAAGTGCAAAAGAGATACGGGACAAGCTGACTGTCACTTATGAAGGAACCAGTCAAGTCAAGCAGACAAAGATTAATATCCTTTTGAGACAGTATGAACTATTTAAGATGAATTCTGATGAATCCATCAAAGATATGTTCAAAAGGTTTACAGATATTGTGAACAACTTGGAATCCTTGGGAAAAGATTTATTAAATGAGGAAAAGGTCAGGGAGATACTCAAAAGCTTTCCAAAGGCCAAATGGGAGCCTAAGACAACTGCAATTGAGGAGGCTCAAGACCTAAGCATTGTGGAACTTGATGATCTACAAGGAAAACTTCTCACTTATGAGATTTCCATGAAGGAGGTTGATGGTGAATTGAGTGACAACATCAAGAGCCTGGCACTTAAGGCAAAGGACAATGAAAAGTTCCAAAGCCTTGAATTGGAGGATGATGATGATGATGATGAAGAAGCCTTAGCCCTGATTCTCAAAGCTTTGGCCAGAATTCTGAAGAAGAAGAGAAACTTTGGAAACAAGGAATACAGCAAAGAAAAATTCAGATCCTCAACAAACAAGGACCAGAAAGGTAAGTCTACTTCACATTCACATAAACCTAATGGACAATCCGGGCGTTTCTTATTGGTTTTTGAGCTTTAATGGACAATCCGGGCGTTTCTTATTGGTTTTAAGTATGATTTTGATAATTTATAACATTTGATTTCCGCGGTAGTGTTCGTGTTGTTGTTTGACAGAAATTACGTATGGGGGAATCAAGTGGAGAGAAGAAACGAGCTTCGGAATAGAAGAAAGAGGCAAATTTGGCGCGTTTTGGATGTTTTCGCCATAATTGGGAAATAATTGAGAAAAACGGAAAATAATCTGGAAACAAGAATTTCTCTACATGGATGAAGTCTGAAGGGAGGCGAATCCCTGGACCAGTTCGATTGTATGTCTGCTATACCGATTAAAAAAAAATTGTTTCAACATGATCGCCATAAACCCTACTATGCGGAATTAGGGTTCATACCTGCGTCCAAGATATCTGATGTAGGTCTGAAAACACTCCTGATCTTCTCCCGTATTCCTGAAGTTCCTCCTGGATGCAAGTGTGGGCTTGCTGCTTCCAGAATCCTTCTTGGCCTCCAGACGAATTGCTCTTACTCTAGAAACCCTAGATTTCGGTGTGTATCTTAAGCATACGAATTCTGAAGACTAAGGGAACTTATATAGGCTACGGGAGAGACCTGGAGGAGAAAATACGAATCAGGCTCCTAACTTTATTAGGACTTCTGGTTCCACCTGAACCTAGCCCGAATAAAGTTAATAACAGTTAGTACCACTAAATAACTGTTATTGCACTCCTGTCCATACTCTCAAAAAATAATATTTCGAGCTCCTGTTATCAAAAACTTATTATCTCCCCATGTTAAGATTACAGATATCCATCGATTAAATTATTTACTGAATAATTCATTTAATCGACCTCTTCCCAATTCCTTGATCCTTACCACTTAACTTATTTGATATGTCCAGATTACCAAGTAATCTACCTGCAGGGTTTGACATAATCAAAACTTATAAGCTTCATCAAGGGGATATCATCAATCCCATAACCGGGACATGGATTCCTTCGATATATCAATCTACACCATGGACTCAATAGTATTACCCAACTCATCGAGCTTATTGACTCCATAGGAATCTCACTCACTTGACTTGTCAAAGCAATAACTACTAAATACATGTGCACATTGACTATCTAAGGATTAAGAGCATAAGTAATCATAATAACCATGAGACATAGCTTGTCTTATTATGTTAGTACAAAGACAATGATCTCAACTTGGTCCTGTTCAATATACACAAAGTATACTAGCACATTGAGTTGAAACTATAGTATGAACTATACTGTTTCCTGTAGCCAAGACAGACCTACTAAAACAATGTGCTACAATCGTTCTGATGGTTTGTCTAATTCCATCTAGATTGTGAACTCAGAACTTTCATTCCACAAGAACTGAAGATAAGATCTTCTGTGTGTAAGCTATATACTCTACACACCAGATCTTCTACTATGCAGAACAATAGACAACTATGCACAATAATAATATAATGCAAAAACATTGCCCAAAACCATTCTCATAAAAATCAAATTCATATAATCCAATAAAAAAAGCATGGCTTTTAGTATTCAATCCAACAAAGTCTACATCGCAAAAGGAATCCAAAGGTGCAAAAATCACATTTATCGGAGTCCAGACGAAAAAGTTATGTAAAAAAAGATGCTCAAAGAGATAAAACGCAGCGAAAAGGTTCCGAAAATATCAAACACGCCTTTCGAGGAGCTTAATTGATGAATAAATGGTTCTCCAGAATTCGGGAATGTTTTATAGCATAAAAGGAGTCTCGAGGGTGAGGAGATCTTTAGGAAGCAATGGCGCGGGCAAGGAATCGGAAAAGATAAAAAAAAGGATGTTTTAGGAGTGTCCAGGAGTTTCTTAGTACGTCTTCGTACGGAGACATAACACTTGGCTAAATTTTGAGTTGCTGAAAATGTTTTCCCAAAACAGCTTAAAGTACTTATCTGGGAAGGTCTTCCTACGAAGAGAAAAAGTCTTCGTACGAAGAGAAAAGACTTCCTACGAAGAGATCGCGAGAAACAACAGATTCGTTGGGCCTTTTGTGTAATTACTTGTAACTTATTCTAAACACTATGGAAACATATTAGAATGGGTTAGGGCATAGTTTTTCAGTATCTTTGAGTTGGAGACAAGTGCTTGGAGCTACGGGGAGCTTGGGAGACGCTTTGTTTGATCTTTTCTCTTCCCTCTCTCTAGTTTTTGGTTTATGATCATGAAACTGTTGGAATTGTACCATAGAGGCAATCAATTTGTTGTGACATTTAATGGACTTACTATTCATTATGTTATCGATAGGGAGATATGCTAACATGTATAAAGGTTATATTCTTGAATATCCCTAGTCAACTATATTGATTAACAGGACTATCAACTATAGACTAGTATGGGGTTGGATTGATATGGAGATATCACGATCCAACACATGAGTACGCATTAGGAGAAATGGCATACTGGATTGACCCACCATGAGAAGGCTACATGGGAGTTATGTGAATGTCACAAGCGCTTCTCATAGTGACAATGGTGTTGTGATCCTTAGACTTGAAGTCACCAGATATTCTAGTTGTGAATTATCTTGTTTTGATATTGTCAAACGTTACACCGTAATTGGGTAACTATAAAGGCTTTAATCGGACATGATATGAAGCAAGCTTAGAGATCGTAGTGAAGTGGAGAGGATTTGTCCCTCCCACATGACTGGAGTAAATATCCATGGCCCCTCGATGAGTGAGACTTAGGAAAATGCATGGCCATTCTCAAATAAATCAATATGGGATATTGATGTTATTTGTTTATCCAAGTCTACTCACAGATCGAGAAACTATGGATTAAATATACAAGCGTGACACTCCATGTCTTGTGTCAAATCCGGGTAGATGAGACAAAGGGGTTATACAACACTGTAACATTGGTCACAAATGTTAGTCAGATCACTGACATTCCTATTACTTGGAAGCATTGATGTAATGCTAGATATCGCTCAATGTTTGTAATAATTATTATTACTGCCACGTAATTAGGAACCTACAAGGTCACACACAATAATAGATCAAGCTGGGATTATTGCTAATTAGTTTGACTAAATAACAATAATGCATTAATTGGACTAAAGTTTAAACTGTGCTCATTAGTTGGAGTAAAGAGCAATTGTGGGCTAGAATGTAACTAGTCCCACATTGGTGGATTTATGGGCAAAGGTGAATTTCTCTATCTATATAAATAGGATATGTCGGCTATGAGAATTCATACTTAATAAGTCCCACATTGTGCAATTAACGGGCAAAGAGGAATTTCTCTAGCTATAAATAGGATTTATAGGCTAAGAAAATTCATGCCTAATTATTCCTACACACCACAGTTTACTAGCTTGCTAGAGAGAAAAGAAGAAAAGGACTTTCTTCTTCCCATGTAGGGTTCGGCCAAACCCTAGCCGCCACACATGGGGCCGTCGGCCTACTATGGTGCCGCCCCTATTGTGCCCACGGCATGGCGATGCCATGCCCTCTCCTTGCTGCGTAGATGGATGTGATCCAGCCCGTGCATGTCCAAGTTCATCCTTCTTCTTAGATTGCTAGCACCATCGGAGAAGAAGCCCGGTTGAGGTCTATTCGTGTGTACACTTTAGAGACAAAGATACTATTCTTTGTATGTGATCGTCACCAGCCTGGTATGGCTGAGGTAACCTTTCTTCCTTTCATCATGTTATGATGCTTCACCTGTGATCCTTGGTGGGATTTGAGTAGGATAATTTTTTTGTTATTCCGCGGCGTAACCTACGTCAAAACCCAACAGTGGTATTAGAGTCACATGTCGATAGCGCATACCATGATTTTATGTGGTTATCAGTTTTATTTGTTTTATTAGTCTTACACCGTTCTGTCAGATTGACCGTGAAACTGTAGCAAAACTGATATGCGTATTTTGATACGCCATGAATATGACTCATGAGGAAATCGTCTAATTTTACATAGGATGTGAAAATTAGTGTTTTTCAAGTACATATGATGTGCAAATTAATTGGTGACATAAAGCTAGGGTTTTGGCACAATGTAGGGAGAAAATGTGTTTTTGTCCCACATTGGGGTTTGACCAAGGAAGGGAAGGAGCAAAATTTGATTTCAACCCACAAGGGGTTCGGCCAAGGAGGTGCCGTCCCCTCCCTTTGGAGCGCCGACCAAGCCAACCGGCCTTTCCGTCAGCCAACCAGTTTGACCGGGCGGGCTGGTCCGACCGGGTGGGCCCGGTTTGGCGGGTCAGTTCGGTTCGACTAGTTTGACTAGCACAACCGTTTTGACAATTTCACCCCTAGTATCCAAATTTAATTAATTAAAATTGAACAAACGCGTTAAAAATTGGTTTTAACTGTATTATGTGATTTTGTTGCATGGTGGATGGATATGGCCTAGGTTGTGGATGTTTACTTTTTGTAGTTTGGTTTACGGCCTGCGAGCTGATCAAATTAATGTAATAGTTAGTTAATTTTACGGCCTGCGAGCTGGTCATCTTCTTGAAATGTGAGGTTTTATTTATTTATTTAATTTAGATGCTAGCTAGAATCAGATAATTAGATTATAGCAAGAGCATGGAGAAGATGACCAAAGAACCAAGAAGCCACAAAGACGATGGAGGACTTGCACACCTAGGACACGCAGCTATGGTGGAGGCACATGGAGATGAGCTTGTCACTTTAGGGCACATAGATATTATCATTGACTTGGTAATATCTTAGTCTTAGGGGCCATATCCATGCCACGTTAATTTTTTGTGTGTGGATGTTTTTTATTTATGTCTTGTTTTATTTTGATGTATGCATGATGCATGCAAAACATTACAAGATAATAATAAACAAGTTTGGTCTTTTATTGTGGATTGCGCAATCCAAATAAGTAGATCATGTTGATGGGATCAACCAAACAATTAAGTAATGAATACTAAAATCCCTCAAAATAAATATTACGTTTTGGCCTTCTCTTATTTTGACACCCTTCATGATCAGGGTTTACTAATTTCGGGCTTGCCAAAGCAAGGCAATTTTAATTTACCATGGTGTATTGCGGATGACACAAGAAAGTAATGTGTGATTGTTGAAATAAGAGGTTAAACGTACAAGTAGTTTCAATTGGATTGATGACTTAGAGGCATAGCAATTGGGATTATTTATGAGATAGATAAATAAGGAGTTATTTTCCCGGTTGCACCATGAGTTGGATAAGGATGCAATTGGAAGGCGTTCCTACCTAAATAACCAATTCTTGGATGACGTGCCAAAGCAGGCTCAGGAAGAGGTGAAATATGGATCTTGGCCCACTAGAAAGTATATGATATTTTCCGCATTAATGGTGAGGGCTATTAATCCGAGAAAAATAGTGGGAGTTATATTTAATAATTTAAGTCCTTATTAAATATAGTTAAAACGTCACAAATATTTTGCTTAATCCTTTTTGTGTTGAATACCTATGGCATTAGACAAACAATCGACTTTATCGATTATCTAGAATATGTTTTAATAAACTGCTATAAAATTGAGAATTGTTCTCAAATAAAAGGAAATTGTTGTATATCCTAGAGCATAAAATTTCCTTCCACCAACTACCAAAAAACACTAAAACCTAAGGGGTGGAACATCAAATAATGGTTCTTTGGATGTGACTTGCCTCATGTTAGCTACCATAAACTCTGAGCTTTTGAAGCAAGATGAGAACATGGAGACATGTGATATGATCATAAGTTCTTTTCAAGAGCCGGCTATACATAAAATGTTTGAAGTGTTGATCCATTTGCGTTTACCTTCTATTGCTTAGCACTCGTCATGACCAAGATGCAATCAAGCTCGGGCTTGCCAAAGCAAGGCGACTTGATTCATCATGATGTGACGCGACGGCACAAGCTAGTAATGATGTGACGCGATGGATTTCTGGACTCATTTGTTTACGAATCATGTGAGAGATGTGAGACTTGTTTATTGTGAAAAGATATGATCTTTTGGACTCATACATACTGATGTATGTGAACCACTAAGCATAAGTGCTAGAGATATTTTTGGTACTTCATCATATTTTCTTGTTCAGTAAGTATGGATTTGGTTCTTATGAAGAAAAAATCAGAATTCTTTGAAAGGTTCAAAGGAATTCATGAATGAAGTAGAAAACTAGCTTGGCAAGTGTATCAAGACTCTACGATTAGATCGTGGATGAGGATGCTTAAGTCAAGAATTCGACAAGCATCTACAGGAGTTTCAGATATGATCCAACACACTCCACCTAGAACGCCATTATGGAATGGCGTGTCTAAATAGAGAAATCGGACCTCGTTGGACGCGGGCCGGTTATGATGTGTAAGAAATATAACTTCCACTTTACTTTTGGGGGCTATGTGTTAACGACATAAAATTGCATTTTTAGTATGTTAATGAACTCTTCATAACTTGCTAATATGTGTAATCTATCTTTTTTTATCTCTCTGTCTAGACTTATGCTTGTCTTTGTAGTTTTGGTTATTTTTATCTTGTTTTGTAGGCAAAGACATGCTTTAAACATGAAGCTAGATAGGGGAGAGATTGAATGTTTAATTGAGACGCTTTGGAGGGGCCAAGAGACATGAAGAAAGGGATTGGAGGACTTAATTGGTAGAATAATTGAAGGTAGAGGCTAAAAAGTGATGTTTAAGAAGACAAGGGACCAATTCGCAAAGCCAAAGTTACATCAGAGAGCTTATTTGAAGTCATTTTAACGAAGTTGGGGCTCAATTGCAAGATTTTTAACATTTTATGGGCTACAATGCAGTGTTATTAACGGATTTGGGGTGTTTCTGAAATTTTCAAAAATGTTTAAAGATGACTCGGGGGTATTTTAAAAAATATTAGCAACTCAAGGGGGGTCTTTTTGCAAATTTCGGACAACAGCTCACAAGCGTCGCTGGTCTTTCTCTCTCCCCGTCATTGCATAACAGAGCCTCCATGGATGTTCTACGAAGCTTCCTCCTAGATCCACCCCGACCTCATCTCTTCACCAAATCAGACCCTATAGGTACCAAATTGCTCCCCAGCCCAAGATTTCTCTACTTAACCCATCAATTTGGCCCAAGAAACAACGAAGAAGAAAGCCCTAAATCAACCTAGGGTTCGTGAGCATCTATAAATCACTGCTTCGGAGCTTTTGAGTGGAATTGGACGGTTTAGATACGTTCTTGGAGGCCAAGGAAGCTCAAATACAAGTCTATAAAAGCTGGGTCGAAGAATTGAAGCGGCTTTCTCACATTTTTTTCCGGTTCACAGACTGCTCTGTTCGGGTTCGTCCTTCTCCTCTCCCTCTCTCCGATTTCTCTTCGTTTCTGGTTTGTTCTTGAAGCCAAGAAAAAAAGAAAAAGGAAGAGATGGAGGGAGGAGTTTAGTTTTTGATTCGATTATTGGGTCTGTAGTGCACTGTTTGTGCTCTGTTTTGCTCTGTCTTGCTGCTATGCTCTGTTCTATCTTCAGCTGCTGTGTGTTGTTTTCTGGGTTCAATTCTTGCAGTAGCAGCAGTAGTCAGCAGTAGTAGCAGTAGCTAGCAACAACATTTGAGCTGCTTTAGTTGATTTCTCTTCCATTTTGTAGTTTTGATTCAAGTTAGTGTATTTGGCCCTTCAATTTGATGCATAACTTGTGTTATTGGAGTTGATTTTGAGATACACTTGTGTAACTCTTGAAGTTGAGCTTAGTATCTATGAAATCTTATTTGGGTATGCTTGTGAAAATCTTTTCAATTTAAGAATATGAGTAGCTAGTTTATTTGCTGGGTTACTTGATGAAGTTAATGGCTTGTTGTGAAGTTCACAATTGTTCTTCAAAGTTTCACAAGTTTGGATGTCGAATTCATTGAATTATTGTGTTGAAAGACAAATCCGAATTGTGGCTTGATCTTTTATTTGGACTCACTCGGCGGAGTACATATCTTTGATGCTTGACATAACTCGATTTTGGGTTTCGCTCTTGAATTCGTTAGCTAGACGATTCTGTTTTCTTTAGAATCCATGTTACGTCGCTTCATACAAATTTTGGCTGTTGAACATCACTAGCAAGTTTTCTAGCGAAATCAATTAACCTAACTCCACTCTCTTGAATCGTAGTGTTAGTAGTATTAGTAGTCGTTTATTTTATTTCTTAGTTTCAAACACAACTTGCTCCATCACTTGTGGTGGATTTGATAGCTTGGCAAGCTCTAAAGCCATTGAGAGATTTCTTTTATCGCTTAGCTAGTCGTTTTCTCTCTCTTTTCTAGTTTAGCAAGTCATTCTCTAACCCTCCTCTCCTTGAAGATTCGTCTCCGGTCTTACCGTATATTATTACTTGAGACAATATCCTATACTTGGGATTATTTTTGTCGAACAAGTTTTTGGCGCCGTTGCCGGGGAGAGGCTAAGCTTTAGATTTGATTTGCTTTACTTTCTTAGTATTTTTCTTGACATTTTCTCTAGTTTCTTGTGGTTAGTTAAGCTTTTGAGATTCAAGAGGGCTTGTGAAATTCATCAAGTACCTCTCATCTACTTGCTTGAAAAAAAAATGTCTCATGAACATTTTGGACTTGGTGAGAGGCCTAACGTCCCTTCACATCCTTACTACTATGCATTTACTAGACATGAAAATCATTCTAAGAGCGTGCTTACAAAGATGGTGATTATTTTCCTAAATAAGATTATTCTTGGCATGGTAGTAGGACACTAGATTACACATCTCATGCTTCTTGTACACAATCACCTCCCTCAAACACTTACATGTTTTTGAACTCTCCTGATTCTTGCACTTATCAATATAATGATATGATGTGTGAATCAAGAGGAGTTAATCATTTTGAGAGGGAATCACTTGTGAATGATGAGCTAAATACGCCTATAAGTGATACTTTATATGAGAAAATTCAAAAGCATATTCAAAAGAATAAAGAAATTTTAGAATCACTAATAGAATCAAGAGAATCACAAAGAAAATTTGAAGAATCATTCTCTCCCTTGGAGGATAGAGTTGCTTCCTCATATTCACAATTGCACGACGAGTCTCTTTCATATGGTTCTCACTTTTCACAAGACTCATCATCAACCGAGTCTCAACTTCCTATTCACACACATCACGAGCCTATTCAAGACCAAATTTTGGATGATGTGTTTGATGATGGAGTTGTTGAAACTAGGATAGGTGATTGTACTCATTTCTCATTTGCACATTCTAAAGAAGCATGTGATAGTGATATTGGTAGTGAGATTGATATTTTTGATGATGCCTCTTCAACCCATGACATGAGTGAAGCCATTTTGGATGACTCACAGTGACACTTGTGAGGAGGAGTCGCAAAATGGAAACCACTCATGTGATGAGTTAGAGGTCAAATTTGATGCTACCACTAGTGAAGGGAATGTAGACTTGTCTTGTGCTCTAGAAGAGCCTAGTACATACCGGATTTCCTATGATATTGATTGTGACGAAATCAAAGTTTTATTGGGAGGTACTCTGGTTAGTATTGATATGTCTAATGAAGATCTGGGGAGCTATGCTCGTATTTGTGACGAAATTGAATTTTACTTGAATGCTCCCTTGAATTCTATCATTATGGAGATGTGCCTAAGGGTTTGGATGAGGCTTCAAGTTCTCAAATTATTTTAACTCCCACTTGTGAAGCCCCATCCCCAAATCCATATGACTTATTTAAAAGTGATGAGATTGAGGATTCACATGTTGCCGCCATCTCTCAAGTTGTGATTTCGAGTAAAAATTTGGCAACTTATGAAGACCCATTCTATGATTCATGTCATTTGAGGATTTCAAACCCTTTTCTTAAGTTGATGCATGATATAACAACTTGCTCTAACTTTATTGTTAGATTTTTCTTGCATCTCTTATTCATCTTTTGTGTCTTGCCCCTACTTCTCCTATCTATTCTAATTGATGAATCAAAATTTTTGAAGGAGAAGTACTTTTCTAAGAATGAAGTAGGGGCATTGCATGGAAAGAAATTTCCAATATTGGGGGTGGGATAACATCATTTCTTTGTTCCACCTCCCTAGTTGTAAATAAATAAATTAGTGTATCTCTATTTCTTGCATTTTTTTTATCTTTCTATTATCATTTTGTAGGTTGCTCTTGGAGGAGGACTTGTGCTTGGTGGCCAAGAAAGCTAAAATGAGGTCTCTTCTATCCCTTAAGTCGTGCTAAAATTTGTATGCTTTTCCATTGTTCTCACACATTGAGGACAATGTGACATTTAGTTGGGGGGGGGGGTGGGAAGTAGATATATTACTTGGTTTAAATGGTCTATAGCATGATTTTTCTTTCATTAGTGATTTACATGAAAAATACAAAAAAAATGAAAAATTTGAAAAAAAAAATCATAACAATTAAAAAAATTGAAAAAATTGTGTGAACCTTTCATTAGAAGCATCACTCTTTCCCCGTGTCAAACCATAGGTTTTCTTTTCATTTCTTTGGTAGTTTTATTTATTTTAGCCTTTCATCTCGAGTCTAGATTTTTATTCTCTTCTTTGATAGATTTATTGAGTCTTAGGAAGTAATAGTTGAGTCACTTATTTGAAAAAAAAAATGAGAAAAGTGAAAATGTGAAATTTTAGGAAATTAGATGTTTTCAAAGAATGAAATCTCTTAGTCCATCTTCTTTTTATCTTTATTTTTTATAAGGAATTCTTCGCTTATACTCAATACATCTACACCAATATCCCACATTCCGCGATTTCATGCGTTCTCACAAAACGACACACTAAATTTACGTTTCATGTTTAAGTCCTTCAAGCTAAGTTGATCACATAAACTTTGACGTCTTACTACTTTTGATAAAGGGTGCATTTCTAAAGCTATTTGAACTCTACAAAAAGGATTTAACTCTAATCGTTTTTGCGGTGGAAACTTGTAGCCCATTGGAGTGGTGGTTACCAATGAAACCCCATGCGATGTCTAAGAAATAGAGGGGTGTCCGGGATAATGTTACGTCACCACCTAAATAGCTCCCTTGGTTTAGCTTAAAAAGCCCACTCGCTTGTATATTCCTCTACTTTGTTGTGGGTCTTGGAGAGCCTTGGATTGGAGGTGAAAAAAAAAGGTTAATGCTATAAATCTCGAAAAAAAAAAATGAAATTATGATAAATCGCACCACCTCCCAAAAAATCCACAAAAGGATCATACAAGCCCACAACCACATCCCCCATTCTAAAACTCGTTTTTGTTCAAAGGTTTGGAGATCCATCCTACATGGGTGCTTTTGAATAAGTATGAGAATGCCTTGTTTCATGTGATCCTTATTTTTGAAGGCATACTTTCTCGCAAATTGGACTTAATTAACAAGTTTTGTGGTTCGCATGGGTCAACTTCTACCAAACACAGCCCACATTTGTATGAGTATATGCTTAGACGTCCGTAGGCTTCTTTCTCAATCTTTGTGGACTTTGAGAATTTATTTGAGAAGACATTTGTGCATTCTTCTTCTTCCCCCACCAAAAAAAATTAAAATTAGCTAGTAACTCTTAGTATTTTATTTCTTTGAGTTCTCACTTAGGATAGATAATGCGTGTGTGCGTTTTTGTAAATATTTGAGTCTAGTTTAGAACTAAGTCAAGCCTTGTCTAGTTGAGTGTGTGTCTCTCATGATTGGTTCTTAACTAGTTTACTACTTATATCGCTCTCTTTGCCCGAGGACGAGCAAAAGGCTAGTTGGGGGGGGGGGTGTTAACGACGTAAAATTGCATGTTTTAGTATGTTAATGAACTCTTCATAACTTGCTAATATGTGTAATCTATATATTTTATCTCTCTTTCTAGACTTATGCTTGCCTTTGTAGTTTTGGTTGTTTTTATCTTGTTTTGTAGGCAAAGACATGCTTTAAACAAGAAGCTAGCTAGGGGAGAGATTGAATGTTTAATTGAGACGCTTTGGAGGGGCCAAGAGACATGAAGAAAGGGCTTGGAGGACTTAATTGGTAGAATATTTGAAGAAAGAGGCCAAACAGTGGTGTTTAAGAAGACAAGGGACCAATTCGCAAAGCCAAAGTTACATCGGAGGGCTTATTTGAAGTCATTTTAACGGAGTTGTGGCTCAATTGCAAGATTTTAAACATTTTAAGGGCTACAATGCAGTGTTATTAACGGATTTGAGGTGTTTCTGAAATTTTCCAAAATGTTTAAAGATGACTCGGGGGTATTTTGAAATATATCAGCAACTTAGGGGGGTCTTTTTGCAAATTTTGGACAACAGCTCACCTGCGTCGCTGGTCTTTCTCTCTCCCCGCCGTTGCATAGCAGAGCCTCCATGGATGTTCTTCGAAGCTTCCTCCTAGCTCCACCCCGACCTCATCTCTTCACCAAATCAGACCCTATAGGTACCAAATTGCTCCCCAGCCCAAGATCTCTCTAATGAACCCATCAATTTGGCCCAAGAAACAACGAAGAAGAAAGCCCTAAATCAACCTAGGGTTCATGAGCATCTACAAATCCACGTTTCAGAGCTTTTGAGTAGAATTGGACGGTTTAGATACGTTCTTGGAGGCCAAGAAAGCTCAAATACAAGTATATAAACGCTGGGTCGAAGAATTGAAGCGACTCTCTCACATTTTTTTTTCGGTTCACAGACTGCTCTGTTCGGATTCGTCCTTCTGCTCTCTCTCTCTCTCTCTCTCTCTCTCCGATTTCTCTACGTTTCTGGGTGTTCTTGAAGCCAAGAACAGAGAAAAAAGAAGAGAGGGAGAGAGGAGTCTAGTTTTTGATTCGATTATTGGGTCTGTAGTGCACTGTTTGTGCTCTGTTTTGCTCTTTCTTGCTGCTATGCTCTGTTCTATCTTCAGCTGCTGTGTGTTGTTTTCTAGGTTCAGTTTTTGCAGCAGCAGCAGTAGTCAGCAGTAGTAGCAGTAGCTAGCAGCAGCATTTGAGCTGCTTTAGTTGATTTCTCTTCCCTTTTTGTAGTTTTGATTCAAGTTAGTGTATTTGGCCCTTCAATTTGATGCATAACTTGTGTTATTGGAGTTGATTTTGAGATAAATTTGTGTATTTGGCCCTTCAAGTTTTCTAGCAAAATAAATTAACCTAACTCCACTCTCTTGAATTGTAGTGTTAGTAGTATTAGTAGTCGTTTATTTTATTTCCTAGTTTCCAAACACAACTTGCTCCATCACTTGTGGTGGATTTGATAGCTTAGCAAGCTCTAAAGCCATTGAGAGATTTCTTTTATCGCTTAGCTGGTCGTTTTCTACTCTCTTTTCTAGTTTAGCAAGTCATTCTCTAACCATTCTCTCCTTGTGGATTCGACTCCGGTCTTATCGTATATTATTACTTGAGACGATATCCTATACTTGGGATTATTTTTGTCGACTACTATGCTTTACTTATAGCAATTTCGCCCTTAACCTTGTTCCATCAAAATCAGTTATGAATAAACCATATGTGATATGGACAAGGAGGTGTCCTAGTAATTCATTAATATTTGGGATTATGAAGTTTATGTAAAGCATTTACAGATAAACTTGGAACCAATTTAGATAAATGTATTTTGTGGAATATTCGAAAGAATATTGTTTCTAAGATCCAATTGAGGACAAAAATGTTTGTTTCTCAAACCGCCGTGTTTCTAAAAGGAAAGTTGTCTCTAAAAGAAACAGTGGGAGGATAGTAGAACTTGAAGGAGTTCAAGAACCACAACAAAACATTCATCCTTTGATGGAACATGAGTAGATCACAAGGCGTTGTAGAGCAACCTACTCAAGTAGCACAAGAATCTTGTAGGTCAGGAAGGATATGTCAAAGAGCTATGGAAATATGGATTTCTCATAAACCTTTGATATATTGCTCATGGAGATGAGCCTACAACCTATGAGAAGGCCACGAGTGGGCCAAACTCTCAAGAATGGCTTAAGGCCATGAGATATGAAATGGAATCCACGTATATCAACAAAGTATGGGCTTTGTTGGAACCACCTAAAAGGGTATGAGCCATAGGGTGCAAGTGGGTTTTAGGGAAAAACTAACATGGATGGTAATAGGATTACTTTTAAGGGACGATTGGTGGATGAAGATTTCCTGTGAGCTCATAGTATAGACTATGAAGAAACTTTTCCCCGGTTGTGATGCTTAAATCCATTCTTATCTTGCTTGTAGGAGTCTATCTATGGATAGAATCAAGCTTCTTGGAGTTGTACTCTTTGATTCAATGATGAAATCAAAAGGGTTCGGTTCCATCAGGAATAAAGATGAAGCTTGTGTTTACAAGAGGGTTGTGGGAGCACAATTATATTCTGGTCATGTATGTAGAGACATACCGTTCATTAGGAATGATGTCCCTACTCTGCAATCTGGTAAAGATTGGCTAGGGAATCTATTTTCAATGAAATGACTTAGGCGAAGCAACTTATAAAATCTATGGAGATAGATCAATAATGTTGTACGACTTAATTCAAAGTGCATATAATGACAAAGGTGTTGAAACGGTTCAACATGAAAGAATATGGATTCTTACCTATGTTACATGGAGTTAGTCTTTGGAAGAATAATTGTCTTCCCAATTAGATTGTGAGGGACCGTATGAATAAGATTCATAGGATACACCATGTTATGTGCTAGGGCCAGACATGTCATTTGAGAATGACATAAAGATACTAGTTATATCCAGATGAGAGTCACTGGATATTGATCACGAAAATCCTTATGTACTTAAGAAGAACTAAGGATGAATTCTTGATACATGGAAGAGTTCACTATAAGGAGTTACAATGATGCGAACTTCCAATCCAACAAGGATGATTCCAGATATAGTCAAAGTTTTGTGTTTTGCCTTAGTTGAAGGAACTGTGAGCTGGAAATGTTCCAGGCAAGATTCAGTTGCCAATTTTATCATAGAGGACTGAATGTATTGTTGCATTAGATGCAAATACTCAGAATATTCTATCTCTTTCGATTGTCGATGGAGGAGATGTGAATATATGCAAAGTACCAGTATATGTCTCTCTTACCTCTTGCGCAGTGAAAGCGTGAGGGCTGCAATAGGTCAATAGGAATAGGATGCACCAGATTGACTCTAGTGCAAGTTGGAGACTGTTGGAATTGTGCCCTATAGGCAATCAATTTATTGTGACATTTAATGGACTTACTATTCATTATGTTATCGATATGGAGATATGCTAACATGAATGAAGTCCTCAGAATATAAAGGTTATATTCTTGAATATCCCTAGTCAACTATATTGATTAACAGGACGATCAACTATAGACTAGTATGGCGTTGGATTGATATGGAGATATCACGATCCAGCACATGCGTACGCATTAGGAGTAATGGCGTTCTGGATTGACCCACCATGAGAAGGCTACATGGGAGTTATGTGAATGTCACAAGCACTTCTCATAGTGACAATGGTGTTGTGATCCTTAGACTTGAAGTCACTAGATATTCTAGTTGTGAATTATATTTTTTTGATATCGTCAAAAGTTACACCGTAACTGGGTAACTATAAAGGCTTTAATCGGACATGATATGAAGCAAGCTTAGAGATCGTAGTGACGTAGAGAGGATTTGTCCCTCCCACATGACGGGAGTAAATATCCATGGCCACTCGATGAGTGAGACTTAGGAAAATGCATGGCCATGCTCAAATAAATCAATATGGGATATTGATGTTATTTGTTTATCTGAGTCTACTCACAGATCGAGAAACTATGTATATACAAGCGTGACACTCCATGTCTTGTGTCCAATCCGGATAGATGAGACAAAGGGGTTATACAACACTGTAACATTGGTCACAAAGGTTAGTCAGATCACTGACATTCCTATTACTTGGGAGCATTGATGTATTTCTAGATACCGCTCAATGTTTGTAATAATTATTATTACTGCCACGTAATTAGGAACCTACAGGGTCACACACAATAATAGATCAAGCTGGGATTATTGCTAATTAGTTGGACTAAATAGCAATAATGAATTAATTGGACTAAAGTGTAAACTGTGCTCATTAGTTGGACTAAAGAGCAATTGTGGGCTAAAATGTAACTAGTCCCACATTGGTGGATTTATGGGCAAAGGTGAATTTCTCTAGCTATATAAATAGGATTTGTAGGCTATGAGAATTCATATTTAATAAGTCCCACATTGTGCAATTAACGGGCAAAGAGGAATTTCTCTAGCTATAAATAGGATTTATAGGCTAAGAAAATTCATGCCTAATTATTCCTACACACCACAGTTTACTAGAGTGCTAGAGAGAAAAGAAGAAAATGACTTTCTTCTTCCCATGTAGGGTTCGGCCAAACCCTAGCCGCCACACATGGGGCCGTCGGCCTACTATGGTGCCGCCCCTCTTGTGCCCACGGCATGGCGATGCCATGCCCTCTCCTTGCCGCGTAGATGGATGTGATCCTGCCCGTGCATGTACAAGTTCATCCTTCTTCTCAGATTGCTAGCACCATTGGAGAAGAAGCCCGGCTGAGGTCTATTCGCTTGGATACCGTAGAGACAAAGATACTATTCTTTGTATGTGATCGTCACCTGCCTGGTATGGCTGAGGTAACATTTCTTCCTTTCATCATGTGATGATGCTTCACCTGTGATCCTTGGTGGGATTTGAGTAGGATAAATTTTTTGTTATTCCGCTGCGTAACCTACGTCAAAACCCAACAGAAAATTTGTATCTTGATCATGTATTGTCGTAGCTAAACCCTCTTTTGCTGGGAATTCTCATTTGGTAGCTAGGATTTGCTCTAAACTTGATGTTTTGAGATTGTGATTCAAGTTTTAGACTTAATCTATCGTGTTCTTTTATTATTATGGGTTGTTTATGAGATTGGATTCCATTATTCTTGCGCGTAGCTAACATAGGAGTAATTTCAATTGACATTCACGTGGTAACTCCGTGAAAGTTAGTCGGTAAAGTGAACAATCCACCTAGTCGAATAAATATTTGGTAACTCAGTATTGTTAACTAGGATCGTTAGAGTAGAAAGAAGAGTTTTAATGCATGCTTAAAAGTGAAATAGACTTGGCAACTCGGTATATTTTGGTTTCAGGCATAGATAATTTGCTTGGTAACTCAGTGAATTTTACGTTGCTCGAATAATAATAAAAGACACGGTGTTGTTTCATAAATCAAAGCATAAGTTCATATTATCCCTAGTGAACCTATAGAATTCCCGGTATTTGTCCCATATTAGTAATCTTTTTAATTATTCTTGTTAATCGTGCCAACATATTTACGATTAACTCGTCATTGTCTTTTAATTTTCGTAGAAGTAGCAAAAAAAAAACAAAGCGATTGAACCACATAAGCTGTATAATTGATAATTAATTTAACACGAAGTCTCTTGGGTTCGATTACCCGGATTACCGGATTTAATACTGCACCGAAAACTGTACCCTTGCAGCTGGAGCGTGTCAGCAGGTTACTTCTTTGTGATTTAGAACTTATTATGAATCTATTATTGACTAATAACACTTGTTCTATACTAGTTATTTGATATATTCAACATATTGAATATATAAGTCTATTACAAGACAAACCTAGCCCAGTTTTCTCATGAACTGTTAGCATACTGCTGAACAGATCTTGATGCTAGATTGTCTTAATGTTGTTTGATCTTGTTTGCTGAGTTTATGCAGGTTTGTTGGGCGTTCCAACATCAATAAACAAATCAAGATAGCTATTCAAACATAGCTGTTGAAAGAGGCATATCAGGGAAGAGGATTTTTAGGATTTTTGTTCCTAAAATATCTCAGTTGGTTGCAGATTGTTATTTAAAGTGATCAGCACTTTGATTTGAAAAAAAGGGGACACAGAGATTAAGATTGATCTTCATGTGATTTGAAGTGTGCTACAAACAGGAGAGTTATATCATTCAAATTTTCAGGTTCATCAGACCATTGACATTGCAGAAGCAAGATCACTCATCAGATAAGAAGAACTCTTCCAGGCTTCATTAGCTTATTCTTTCTCAGTTCTTCTACTTGTACTGAATTGTAACGTTCATTCTATATTTCTGAAACCTCACTAAACTTAGTAGTTTGGTTGTTCAAGTGAACAACAAGAGGTTCTTATTGTTTCAACATATTGTAGCTGGAACTAGATAGGTTGGGAACCACAAGCTGTAATAGGTGAAGAGTAGTTCACTTAGGCTTCAGATCTAGGGATAAATCTGGGTGATTAATAAGAAGCCGTGTTTGAATCCTGGAGGGATAAGATCCCTCACGCAGAGACTAGGTCCAATTGTGACTGAACTCTGTAAAATCCTTGTGTTCCCGCTGTTTACTTTTGTTATCTTTACATTCAGTCTAAACAGGAAGTTTCAAAGCTTTGGAGCTTTCCAAATCTCAAAGCTTTGAAGCCTCTGTATTCTGCAGTTATATCTTCAAGTTTCTCAAAACTGTTTCAAAGCTTTGAGATATCAACTGTTTACTCTATTCAAGTTTTAAAAGACTGTGTTTTGGCAAAAGTTAGCATACTCTATTCAACCCCCCTTCTAGAGTATTTAGATCCTATTTTATACTTACATTAAAAACTTTCAGTGAGGATGATGAGGTCGTAGAAGACCCTAGCGAGGACATGGAGACGGAAGAAAGTGAGGATGACGAGGAGTATGCGTATTAGGCTTCTTTAATTTTTAATGCCTTTTTTTGAAGTTCTGGTTTTGAATAAGGCCATGAGGCCAAACAATGTTTAAGGTTTCTTAGAATGATTTTGCATAGCCACTTTTGGAATAGAGATGATTTATTGGTAGTTTGCTTAGGATAATTTTGCTTCCATATATAAAGAATAATACCCATGTTTTGAGGATTCGTTTTGGATGTTAATAAGTTATGTTTTGTTGATTTGGGGTATGGTTTGAAAATTATTTTGCATTGTGTTCGTTGTTGTTGAATAAGTTCATAGAAAGCGTTCATGAAGTTAGAACGCGAGAACTTTGATTTTAGTGGTACTTGAATCTGTGCAGCAGTTGGTGTTTGATGTAGCAGACATGTTTGAATTTTAATTTATTTTCCCTGAATTTTCCCCAGGTAGTAGACATGTTCAGGTATCTGCTAAAAAAATTCGGACCCAAATGAGTTCGTGAGACTTAGATACAAATTTCAAAAGTTCGTAGTACAGTAGCAAAATTGCAAAGTGACCAGCTGTAGAATTTTTGTTTTTAAGCTATCTTCCCTATCTTTGATGATTCTGAAACTTTTATGGCAATTAGTATACACATAGGGCTAAATCCGGGTGAAAGCCTCCCCTTTTTGAGGAAGTTAAAGTCAGTTTAAGACCTTGTAAAGTTGAAGTTTCTATTATGGTGGTCTGTGACAGCAGCTGTGCTATTCTCTGCATAACTTGAATTCTATGATTTATTTTGAGTTGATTCTTATTGGTTATGAAAGAAGACTCCGATAGGACATTGCACACCAAAATTCAAAATTTTTACTTGCCCGATTGACCTTTTTATGATTTTCAAAGAATGATAAAAAATAAGATGTGATCAGCCTGTGTGTAAATGCATGTGTAACTTAATGTTTGAAGATCAATGTGTTATATTAATTGCTTAATGGCTCACGATATGCCATGCATTTCATTTTTACGTGTACTTCAGGGTATTATATGAATGATACAATAGGTTATATTGGATTATGACTGATAGACCACATCGATACTACACCAGGAGAAGTCGTCAAGTCCCTATGGCAGCCGCAACGAACAACAATAACAAAAAAAACATGGAGCAATTCTTTGACCAATTTAATCAAATGGATCAAAATATGAACAATGGGGAACATAATACGGCCAACTGGGAAAAGAAAGTGGTTGACACGAAGCCTGAAATTTTCACAGACAACGAGGATCCAGTGGAACTTGAAGACTGGATTCATGAGATGGACAAAATTCTTGAATTGGTTGAGTGTCGTGACAATCGCAAGGTAGTTTGCGCGACGTTCTACCTGAAAAATGAGGCAAACATCTGGTGGAGGAACTCGCGTCAAGCTTTCTTGGCTCAACCCAACTTCAATTGGGAAGCTCTTCAGACTGCTCTTCGCACTCGCTTCTACCCATCTCATATCCAGGATAAAAAATACATAGAGTTTGCGAACTTGAAGCAGGGAAGTAATTCTGTGACGGAATACTTCAAGAAGTTCATGGAGTTAGCCCGATTCTCATGCCACCTAATGCCTGATGAGGCAACTAAGATTAGAAAGTTCATGGCTGGCCTGCAACTCCATCTGCAGAAAGACTTGCTATGTAGGACATATGACACTCTTCGGGAGGCGTATGATAGAGCTGCATCTGTTTGGAAAATCCAAGAAGCGCAAGATGAGAATCTTGGAAAGCGCAAAGTTGAGAATGCTGGGGGTACTGGTAGCAACCAGGGTAGAAACAACAATGGTGGACAGGACAAGAGGTTCAAGTCAAACCATGAAGGAGGTAACTAGGGTCAGTACCGTGACAACAAGCAGAACAATGGAGATGAGCCACCTCGCCATTACATCTGCAAAAAGTTTCAGTAGAACCACCCCGGAGCTGACTGTCAAGGGAACCTTGTCATTTGCCACAATTGCGGCAAGAAGGGTCATCGTGTTTATGAGTTCTGATCTCGACCAAATGGAAACCAACAGGTGAACCAAGGAGGAAACTAGACCGACAATTCAATGGCAATAACAGGAACTATGGAAACCGCAACAACCATAATAATGGAGGCAACTACTATGGAGGACAACAGAGGAACAACCAAGGAAATGGGGAACTAATGGAGTTCAGAACAGGAATGGGAACAACAATGCTCCAGCTAATGCCAACAACAAAAATGGAAATGGTACAGCAGGAACCACAACAATGAATTGGAATGTTGCGCGGATTGCTATAATGAGAAGGAGTGAGGAAGAAGGAGCAAATGGAGTAGTCACTGGTACATTTCTTATCTGTGATCAACCAGCATTTACTCTATTTGATTCTGGAGCATCATATTCATTTATTTCATCATCATTTGTGGGAAATTTGAGTCTCAATAAGCCGTCCAGAATATCCATCCCTTTAGCTACCCAAACCGAACATCTAACAGCGTGTGACACCATTTTCTAAGGGGTAGAAGTTAAGATCCTGGCTAGTACCTTGCCATCGAATTTGATATAATTTAACCTTGGGGGAATATACGGAATGGATTGGCTGAGCAAATGTCGAGCAGTCATAGACTTTCACGATCAAAAAATCAGGCTTAAGGGTCCGAAAGGAGAAAATGTTTCTTACCGTGACATCACGAGGTAACCACACATCCTACTAGTGTCAGCTTTTACCATAGTCCACCAAGTGAAGAAGGAGAATAACGCTTATTTGTGTTATGTCCAAGACGTGTCTAAGAAAAAGAATGTGCTAGAAGAGATATCGGTAGTCAAGGTGTAACACCCCGTATTTTTCTAAATATAATTGACTTATTTTTCGTAAAATTTAAACAATTATTTTCAAATTATATTGCTAGTAGGGGAGGTTGTTGTATTTTTAGACAATTTTAAATAGTTATGTTGGGGTTATTTATAAATTTTATGAAACTATAAGGGGGTGTAGTTGTATTTACCTATAAATTTACTTAGGGAACCAATGTTTTTGTTCCCAATCATCTTTCTCTTTCTCTCTCCCCGTACGTCTCTCTCCCTCTCTTTATAATCTTCTTCTCCTCCATCTTCTCCATCACCCGATACACCACCCCGAACACCAGCACCACCCCCAATGCCTCCACCTCCAGCTCTCTCTTCTTCCCCTCTCTCTCTCTCTCTCTCTCTGTTCTGCCATCGCCGGAAAATCGCCGCCACCACCACTGCCATCCATATCTCCTTATTTCCCCTGCTCTCTTCTTCTCTCCCCCTCTCTGCCTTGCTCGACGAAGCCTCCAGAAAACGAAAGAGCAGCAGCAACAGCAGCAGAGCCGCCGGAGCCGCCGAAACCTCCATGGATTCCGACGAGAAGATCGCCGGAATGCAACCAAGGCGACCCACACCCCCAAACCAGCTTCGTTCAACTTAGAGAGGTCATACAAGCCTTTGTAAGGATGGTCCGCAGCTAGAAGTCGTCGGAGAAGCACCGTCGGCTGTCACCGCCGAACGCCGCCGACGGGTAGCTCGACCCGCCTCATTTCTTCACCATTTCTCGCGATTCTTTGACTGGGTATGATCTAATTGTTCCCCCAAAATCATTATTTTCAATCAAAATCGAGTCTTAAGGCCTTGAATCCTTGTTTTGATCAACAAGTTTGAGTGTTCATGCTTGGGGGGCTAAAATGCAAATTTCATAAAGTTTTTGGGGGGATTATTTTGCAGTTTCAAAAACTTAGGGGGGATGCAATTGATTTTTTAGAAAATTTTGGGGTACTAGATGCAGTTTTCAATTTCGATTTCATTAATAAAATTAGTTTTTCTTTAATTTTTTTAAATTATTATTTATAAATTAATTACTATTATTTTTCATAAAATGGTTGGGGTTGAGTATTGTAGAAAAAGACATTTTTGAGAAAAAAAATAAAAAAGAGATAGAATATATAGGTTGTTTTTTTATGAGAGAAAATAAATTTCTTTGAGGTTGTATTGAGTTAGAAGCTCCAATTGTAGGTGACGGTTTCATAGGCGAGAACGACTTCTAGGACGTGCTCGGATTTTGGTAAGTTAATATGCGTAGCCTTATGTTCCTTTCATTCTTTCGGGTATCGCGTGCGTTATTTATGAACTACTACTATACATGTTTTATTTGATTTGTTTACTTTCTTTTGAAGAACTCTACTTTGGAAGTATTGCATGAAATTGGTAATCGAAATCCTAAATAAAAATCCGAAAGACGAACATCAAAATTCTATTGTGAGATAACTTCAAATATATCTCTTACTGTGATTTCCCACGACGGACAATGTCATTGGGTTGGAAGTACGAAATTTGAAATCGTTACCACAATTATCCAAGAGTAGCACACCGCTCACATTTTGGTCAAATCAGAATATCTCTCACAATCATACATCGATTATTATGTTAATTGCCACACCGTCTTTACTTGGAGCTCCCAATTTGCATCTTGTGATATCTTGAAATAAAAGTCGTAATTATGTAAAGTGGAAACTGTTGTGCGTGGGTATGTGCCATCTCCCTGATACGATACATTTCTGACATATTGTGATTGGTTACTCTTATGAGATTTTGAGGCCCTATGATGCGAACCTCCTTTGATTATGTTATGGTTATGAGGCGCTATGATGCGAACCTCCTGTGATTGAGTTATGGTTATGGTAGTGCTTTTGCACATTATGAGAAAGCGGTTGTCGATTGGATATGGTCACTCCCCGTATCGACTAATTACTAAAATGTATTTCTAGACTCGATTCCTATCGATGAGAATGCTATCTCTTGAGATCTAAAGTTATGAGTTGTGGAATATTGAAAAGTACTTTTAAAAGTGATGTCCCAAGATGGTCCATGTCTTTGGGTTTTAATACGAAATTTGAAATATACATTTGTAATAGTGATTTACCAAGATGGTCCACGTCTTTGGGTCGGAATACGAAATTCAAAATCGTTATGAAGTTTGACACATCAAATAAACAAGAACATTATTACCTCACACATGTGATATTTATTATTTATCAGCCAACACGTTATTCATGTCATATGTCTCATAATCTGTCTACGTGCTATGGGTGTTAGCTTACTCAGCCGTTTGCTGATCATTTTTGTAAAACTGTGTCGGCTTTTGCTATTTTAAAACCGCAGGTTATCGATCGAAGTGGGGGAAACGTCCACGACACTGCTGGATAGGAGGCTTGATCCTTAGAACATAAATCACCTATTATTTCATTAATTATCACAAAATATTGTATTCTTGACTTTCAAATGTCACTGTTTGTATTGAAATTGTAATAAGCTATGTTTTGAAATGTCGATGGTTGTACTAGCTATGAATTGATGATCCTTATCCGTTCTTAATTGAGGCTCATCACCTCGGGCGGAGACATCTCTTCCAAACGTGCAGCCCGCCCGGCCGTGAGATTTGGGGGCTGTTTCACAAGGACTTTCCAGATGTATTCCTGGATGAGATTCTAGGAATGCCACCTAGAAGGGAAGTTCAGTTCACTTTGGACTTAGCACGTAGAACACCTCCAATTTTGAAGGCGACGTACTGTATGGCACCAGCGGAATTAAAGGAACTAAAAAGATCATTTGCAAGAACTCCTCGAGAAAGGGTACATAAGGCCAAGTGTGTCACCTTGGGAGCACCAATGTTATTTGTAAAGAAGAAAGATGGAAGTTTGAGATTGTGCATTTAGCATAGAGAGTTGAAAAGTGCAACAATCAAGAACAAATACCCTTTACCCCGAATTGAGGATGTAAGTTCAGCCTGTTTCAAAGGCTTGAAACTGGTTTCAAGGGTTTGAAACATGCACTGCAGATTATGGCATGAACTTAGGGGGAGCTTTTCATCCTATTATAACTCCTAATCTCTTATGATTTATTATATGCTATTTGATGATGAAAGACAAATCAGTCTTCTACTATAAACTGTGACTAATCTAAGTGTTTGACTTATTTTTTGCAGGGATATATAGTTTCCTATTTTTGAGGATTGTTTCCTAATCTATTTGAATGCAGGATGGAAATCAATGTCAAAGTTATTATGCACATTGATATGCTGTATCTACAGCTTCGAAACCTTCTAACAAACAATATCACGTCAGTATCTTTGAAGATACTGAGCAACTAGCCGTTGGGAGAGTTGTTAGAAGAGTTAAAGAATTCCAGCTGAATTTTAGGAAAGCTTGTTAATGAAGATCCTGCATATCTTCAATTCAAAAAAGCTGCATAAAAGGGATTTTGAATGAAGAATTTTGATGACACAACAGAGCAGAACATATAGAGACACTCAAACTCCACAGAGGATTGACAAGCAACCAAGAAGCAGATCCACATCACTCAATCCAATCATCAGAAGAACACTGCACATTCACTGAAGACTTATCTCTTTAGTGTTCTTCTCTTCTGATCATCATTTGTATATCATTTCGATAATACTTTCAGTTCTTATTCTCGTGGATTGTTCAAGGTGAACAATAGAGAATTTTCAGTTAATCAGTTAGCTAGAGCATGTACTAGATAGGTTAGGGTGAACCACACGATGTATCAGAGTAAGGCATCTCTCTGTGCTTGATATCTAGGGCTTAGGTTTTGATTAATAAGAATCGAGTTGAAAATCCTGCAGGGATCAAGTCCCTGAGGTAGAGACGTAGGTCTAAGTGGAATGAACTCTATAAATCACTGTGTCTCTTGCATTTACTTTGATGCATTTTACTTACCTTATATACTGCTCAAAACAGGTTTTAGTTCAAGGGCTTGAAACCCATTTCAAGGCCTTGAAAATCTTTCAGCTTTCTCTTTGCTATCTGTGTTGATTCCAAGGACTTGAAACTCATTTCAAGGCCTTGAAATACTCGCTTCACTTCACAAACTTCTTTTGGAACCATTCTTTTAGCATAAGTTGCAAAAGTTTCCATACTCTAGTCAAACCTCCCTTCTAGAGTATTGATCATGTAGTTATTCCTACTATACTGTCCTTCACATGACTTGTTCGATCAGTTGCAAGGGGCGAGTGTTTTCTCAAAGATAGATTTGAGTTCATGGTATCACCAGCTTCGGGTGGCCTAGAAATACATCCCGAAGATAGCCTTTAGAACGAGGTACAACCAGTACGAGTTTACTGTGATGCCTTTTGACTTAACTAATGCTCCTGAAGTTTTTATGGATTTAATGAATCGTGTTATGAGGACGTTTCTGGATCGGTTTGTAGTCGTCTTTATTGATAACATCCTCGTTTACTCAAAGAGCGAGGAAGATCACCAAGAACATCTCAGGTAAGTATTGGAGACTTTTGGACATGAGAAGTTGTATGCAAAACTCTCGAAGAGTGAGTTGTGGCTAGATCATGTTCTATTTATGTGTCATATAATCTCGCAAGAAGGGATATCCCTGTATACAGGAAAGATTTCAGCAGTTTAAGGCTGGCCAACTCCGAAGAGTGTGTCAGAAATAAAAGGTTTTCTGGGATTAGCATGTTATTATCGGTGTTTTGTGAAATATTTCTCAAAGATCGCTAGACCACCGACTACACTAACCAAGAAGTCGGTAAAGTATCAGTGGAGCGAAGATTGTGAGAAGGCATTCGAGACATTAAAGGAAATGTTGACTATAGAACCTATGTTAGCTTTACCTAATGATTCTGGTGAGTTTGATGTTTACAGCGACGCATCAAAGATGGGTCTAGGATGTGTGCTTATGCAGGAAAGAAGGGTTATTGCCTATGCCTCAAGACAACTGAAAACTCATGAAGAGAACTATGCTACGCATGATTTAGAGCTTGCAGCAATAGTTTTCGCATTGAAGATATGGAGACATCACCAATATGGGGCAACATGTAGATTGTATACGGACCATAGCAGTCTCAAATACATCTTCACGCAGAAAGAGCTAAACAACAGGCAAAGACGTTGGCTAGAGATTATAAAGGATTATGACTTGCGTATCTAGTATCACGAGGGAAAGGCAAACGTAGTAGATGATGCGTTAAGCCGGAAATCGAGCCATACTCTAGATGCTATGCTAGTTTTGCCAGATTGGCCATGCCATGAGTTTAGAAAGCTTAAAATTGAAGTGGTGGAACAAGGTGGAGCGAAGAATATATTTTCGAATATAACAGTTGTGCCAAATGTCTTAGAAGAGATAAGAAGTAACCAGCCAGGAGATGTGAAGCTAGAAATGATAAAGAAGAATATTTTAGCAGGGCAAACAAAGGACTTTAAGAACTTGAAGATGGAAGTATCCGCTAAAAGGGGAGATGGTGTGTACCACATAAGTGTGCGTAAACCAAGGAGAAGTTAA
The DNA here is from genome assembly GCA_023055425.1 of Linanthus parryae. Lineage (NCBI taxonomy): Eukaryota > Viridiplantae > Streptophyta > Magnoliopsida > Ericales > Polemoniaceae > Linanthus > Linanthus parryae. The sequence continues at coordinate 46,112,419 of JALGPY010000007.1, read as the reverse complement.
TGGGTAAAGCGCACAACACACCCTATTCAGTATTGAAGGACTGTAATGTAGGCAGTAATACAAGATCAATACTCTAGAAGGGGGGATTGAATAGAGTATGCCAAATTTTTCTAAACTTGCAAGAAGAGTGGTTTGAAAAAGATTTGTAACGAGTGAAGATTATTTCAAGGCATTGAAATTAGTTTCAAGTCATTGGAATCAAAAAAGTTGTTTAGAAAAGCTAAGTCTATTTCAAGGCCTTGAAATGAGTTTCAAACCCTTGAAATGAAACCTGTTTTGTTTGCTGCAAATATACTAAGTATAGAAATGAAAACTAAATGCAAGAGAAACAATATATATAGAGTTCAATCCACTTGGACCTACGTCTCTACCTCAGGGATCTTATCCCTGCAGGAGTTTCAACTCAATTCTTATTAAGCAAAAGCTAAGCCCTAGATCTCAAGCACAGACGGATACCTTACTCTGTTACAGCTTGCGATTTTCACTAACCTATCTAGTACCTGCTCTAGCTAAGTGATTAACTAAGAATTCTCTAATGTTCACTTTAAACAATCCACGAGAATAAGAACTAGAAGTATTATCACAATGATGTACAAATAAAAGCTTAGAATAGAAGATCACTAGAACTAGGTCTGCAGTGAGTATGCAGCGTTCTTTAGATGCTTGGATTGAGTGGAACGAATATGCTTCTTTGTTGCTTTTCAATCCCTGAATGTGTTTGGTTGTCTTTTTTAATTGTACCGTTGAATTTCTTCAGCTCTTCACACTTTTAAGGAGAATTTTGAATTGTAGATCTTCAAGATCTCTTAATAACAAACTTCCCTATTTTGTAGCTTCAGCTGTTGACTTCTTTTACAGCTTCTCCCAACGGATAGTTGTTCAGTATTTTCAAAGATACTGTCTTTATCATGTTTGTGGTGATGTTGGGAAGCTTCCAATCAAGAAAAGTCAAGAACAGTATCAAATCATCAAGCAGTTTCCCTTCTTGCAAAATACAGTTTAGGAAATATATCCTGTAAAATAGGAAACATAATTTCCCTTCAAAAGCTTAGTAAAAAAGATGGATTTTTTACGGATTATAGTGTTAAAATAATTTGTCTTTCATCAACAAACAACATATAATCAAATATAGGAGAATAGGAGTTGGAATGAAGTCAGAAAACTCACCCTAAGTTCATGCTTAAACTGTGCTGTCAGTTTCAAAGCTTTGAAAGCTGTTTCAAGGTCTTGAAACAGACTGGCTATTTCAAGCCTTTAAAACCATGCCGAACTTACAATCTCCCCCTTGATGAAAGACAAAACCAAAATCTGTTAAGGACGAGGTTTCTGCAAAAAAATACTTGTTGGAGCATAGCAATAAATTATAACAATAAACTGTAACACAAGGTTTCCAAATAACCTAACTTATTAAGCAGCTAAGTAGCATAAAAGTTTCCAGATAATCGTATTGACCAAAAACAGGTCTCTGAACGAAGAAGCTAAACATAAAAACACCTAAATTTCTCCCCCTTTTGACATTCATCAAAAAAGACAGAGAACATGTTGGATCAAAGTTTTTGAAATAAGTAAGAAAACTGTTTGAAAAGATAGAAGTTTCCCACGACTTTGAAAAGGATTTCAAGGCCTTGAAAAAGATATAAATAATAGGCAAGAGTTAAGGGGTTGGGTCTCCATCTCCTTACTGCTATTCATCTTCTTCCTCACTATCTTCTTCAACATTCTCATCATCCTGATCTTCTTCTTGAGCCACTTTATCACCAGCTTCACCTTCTTCCTCAAACAAATCGACTTTATTTCTGGAATGGTTGTCTTATTTGGCTTCTTCTTGAGATCTTGAAGCAGTATTCCTGAATCTGGACTGCCAGCTTCTTGGTCTTCATCACCCTGTTCCTCATCCACTTTCTTACCCTTATCCTTCACTCCAGCAGTCTCATCTTGACTTGTATGGTCATTGAACTATTCTTTGGTTGAGCCAGCCTTTTTTTGGTTCCTTCTGCAGCTTGAGAAACTTCTTCAGGAACATCAAACACAGTCACACTCTTGAAGATGTTTTCAATCATGTACTTTATTTGTTTAAACTCAGTTACAAACTCATGTTGATTCTCTTTCAGTTCATCCATTTCCTTCTCAAGTCTATCAAGTTTCTGAAGAACCAAGGAGAGATCTTGAGGCTGAGAGGTTTGGCTTAAGGTAGGGGCCAAGGCCTTGGGTATAAGAAACTTCTTGGAGTTCAACTCTTCTCTAGTCAATTCTGGGTACAACTTCCAAGTCTTAGCTCTGTTTTTACTACACCAACTTTCTCAAATGCTTTCTCATCAAGCATACCAAAACCAGTAGTAACAGTTTCTTCCCTTTTAGTTGGAATTTCAAGGTGTTGAAAGAATGAGGTTAGCAGATTAGCATATGGAAAATGATGCTTTCTCTGATTGGTTTGGCAATAAAGCATGTGTTCCATCACAATTTTTGGAAGATAAACCTCATATCCATGCATAACCAAGTACATTAAGTATAGCACATCAACTCCTTTGAGTTGTCCCTTGGTACCACACATATCATAAGGATTGTGAAACAACACTTTAGCTTCAACAGTTACTATAGAGTGTGTTAGCTGCTTAGATGTGGTAGAGGTGTTGGGTAGAAAGAATTATTCTTTGGCCTGTTTCAGGGCTTCACTTTTAGGAGGGTGATTGCTGGTGTCAAACCTCTATGGACAACCTAGAACATTGGAAAACTTAGAGTGGTCTAATTCCATGTTAATACCATCAGCTTTGGTTTGAATCACAAGGTTCATAGTATTCTTGAGTTGTCTCATGTTTAGGTAGGAGAATCTAGTGAGTCTGGGGTTGGCTATCTCTGGAGGGTTTAGAAAAAACCAAAGAGAGATTTTCTTTAGCATCTTAATGCACTCTAGATTCATACCATTTAACATAGAAACACTGATCATACTGCAGTAAGCAACTGATCTAGAAGAAAATCCATCTAGCCATTGACCTCTAGCAAAATTAGTAACGAACCAATTGTTATCAAGGACATATTTCTTACCAGTGGATTTATTCTTTCCATGTTAATACCAGCAACTCTAGTTCTCTTATGGCTTATCCTATGCTACTTGTCCTTTTCCCTTGTCTGTTTTAGTAGGCTTCTTCTTCAGCTTCTTAGGACTACCAATCTGTGTTTCTGGAACATATTCAACTTACTTCATCTTCCTTTTCTTGCTGGAAGTGGGGGTCTGATCTTTCTTTTCCTTTTTCTTGGGAGGAGGAGGGCCAAATTTATTCTGCACTTGGAGTTATTTGAACTTGAGTCACCACTAATGGTCTGAACCTCTTCCTCAGTAGTCTTTCTTTTTCTTTTCTTGTAGTAGCCTTTGAACCACCATCCATCTTGATTCTATCAAAGGCTCTTATAGTACTCATTAGGGTTTGGGATACAGAAGAGAAAGGTAGGAGTGATACGAAGGAGAGAAAATGAGAAGAAGATAAATACAGAAGAGTTTTAGTTTGCAATGGAAACTGAATATTTGCCTAATATTTTGAAGATATGCTGAATCAATTACATATAAAATTGTGTGTGTCGTTTGAACTAAATATTATAATACTATTTTGGCTGAAAAAGGGTTTTTGAAAAGTAAGGGGGCAATATTAAGCAATTATCTAAAGATATAACAACCAACATTGTAAGATCCAAATTATTGACTAACTAGCATACCGTCTTATTTTCAAGGCTTTGGAAAGTATTTCAAGGCCTGGAAAATCTGTATTTCACAAGAACATAAAATCAAAGATTTGAAAATATTTTCAAGGATTTGAAAATCAGTTCAAATCTTTGGAACACCTAATACTTACCTGATACTCCCCCTAAACCAATGCTTATTTATTTAGCATACCCAATTCTAATCTCTAGGCTAAGAATCTTTCATCTGGCAGTGGTTTAGTGGAGATATCTGCAAATTGCATGTTAGTGGAAACAAATTCAAGAACAATATCACCTTTCTCAACATGAACTTTGATGAAGTGATGTCTAACATAAATGTGTTTGGTTCTTGAATGCTGAACTGGATTCTTTGTGATTGATATTGCACTTGTATTGTCACACTTAATAGGTAAATCTCTGAAATCAAATCCAAGGTCTCTCATTTGTTGAGTTATCTATAACACTTGGGAGTAGCAAGCTCCAATAGCTATATATTCAGCTTCTGCTGTTGATAGTGCAATTGAGTTTTGCTACTTTGAATGCCAGCTGATTAATGATGATCCAAGGAATTGACCGCATCCTTATGTACTCTTTTTATAAACTTTATCCTGCAAAGTCAGCATGTGAATAGACACACAAAGAGAAATTAGATTGTTTAGGATACCAAATCCCTAAGTCTTTGGTACCACTGAGATATCTAAAGATTCTTTTACAGCAGTCAAGTGTGATTCTTTAGGATCAGCTTGAAATCGAGCACACATACAAACACTGAACATGATATCTGGTCTGCTAGCTGTGAGATATAGTAATGATCCAATCGTAACTCTATATTCTTCTACATTCACACTTCATCTTTCCCTAATGACAGTGTCGAGCTCATGGGGGTCTTGATTTCTTTGGATTGAGACATAATATATTTTCTCAAAAGTCTCTTGTGTACTTGCTTTGATATAGAAATATGAACTTCTTCATCTGATGTATTTGAAGTCTAAGAAAGAACTTCAACTCTCCCATCAAACTCATTTCAAATTCCCTGCTCATAAGACTTGAGAATTCTTTGCAAAGAAGGTCATTAGTAGCTCCAAACAGAATATCATCAACATAGATTTGAACTACAAGCACATCTTTCTCATTTTTCTTTATGAAAATATTTTTGTCTACTAATCCTCTTTTGAAATCATTTTCAAGTAAAAAATTTGACAATCTTTCATACCAAGCCCTTGGAGCTTGTTTCAAACCATAAAGAGCATTGTGAAGTTTATAAGCATGGTCTAGAAACTTGTCATTTTCAAAAACTGGAGGTTGAGCAACATAAACTTCCTCTTGCAAATATCCATTTAAGAATGAACACTTCACATCCTTTTGAAAAAGTTTCATTTTCTTTTGAGATGCAAATGCAAGTAGAATTCTAATTGCTTCTAAACTGGAAACAGGGGAAAAAGTCTCCTCATATTCAATACCTTCTTCTTGATTGTAGCCCTGAGCCACCAATATAGCTTTGTTTCTGATTACCTTCCAATTCTCAGCTAACTTGTTTCTGAATAACGATCTGGTACCAATAACAGATTGATTTCTTGGTGCAGGAACTTGATTCCTAACCTTGTTCCTTTCAAACTCATTGAGTTCACTTTGCATAGATATGATCCAGTCTGCTTCTTGTAATGCTTCCTTCACAGTTTTGGTTTATACAAGGGAAATATAAGCATTAAAAGCACACCGACTCTTTAACTGTGATCTTGTTTGTGTACAAGTGGTTAGATCAGAAAGAATGTTATTTGCAGGATGAGATGAGAGATATTTAAATATATTCCTTGGTTTCCAAGATTAGGCTCTCCAATCTATTTTTATAGTTTTTGGGAACTTGAAGCAGTAGTTTGATCAGCTGTCTTTTCTGGAGGATTTGTTTCAAGGTTTGAAACTCATTTTCAAGGCCTTGAAAATGCCTTATGTGTTCCTGTAAGTTTTCCTTGGAACCTTTTGAGAAATCCTCTTCATTATCTTAATCATGCTTGTTCAGATTGAGATCTGCAGAGAATATAGTTTGCAGTATTCACAGCTTCTGCCCAATAGTATTTTGGTAGTTTGTTCTCCAAAAGCATTGTTCTTGGCATGTCTTAAAGTGTCCTATTCTTTCTTTCAACAAATCCATTCTGTTGAGGAGTTCTATGAGAAGAAAAGTTGTGAGAGATTCCATGCTTAGAACAAAATAAATCAAAATCAAGTTGATCAAACTCTCTATGATGATCACTTCTAATTGAAGCAATATGTAGGGTTTTTCAAGGTTTGAAGTTCTCTACAAAGCTTTGAAAATTCAGAGAGGGCTTCAGATTTTTCTCTAAGAAACATAACCCAAGTATATCTAGAAAAATCATCTACAATAACATGCATGTACTTCTTACCCTTTGGAGTTGGAGTTCTTATAGGATCACATAGATCCATATGCAGTAATTCAATGGGTCTAGTAGTACTTACAAAGTTATTTGGTTTAAATGAGCTTCTGGTCTGCCTGCCTTGTGAACATGCTTTGCACACTTCATCATCTTTGATCTTGATAGAGGGTAGACCTCTCACTAAGTACTTAGAGACAAGCTTGTTCAAAGTGTGCAAGCTAATATGTCCTAACTTTATGTGCCAAAGCTTTAAATCTTCTTTCAAGGCTTTGAGACACTTCAAGTTTTCTCCTGCAATTGTGTTAGTTTGAAAAGTAAAGACATCATTTGACCTAGAGGCAGTGAAGATGCAATTTCCAGCTTTCTCATTTTTCACCACACATTTATTTTTTTCAAAGATAACTTTATTACCATTATCACAAAGCCTAGATACACTAAGCAAGTTAAATCTCAAACCATCAACCAAATACACATCAGAAATAGAGTTTTCAGAATTTGTACCAACTTTACCAATACCTAGAATGCTGCACTTGCCTTTGTCACCAAATGTGATTGAACCGTCAGATTGCTCTTTCAATTATGAGAATAAAGATCTCTTTCCAATCATGTGTTTGGAGCAACCACTGTCCATAAATCATTTCTTTTCTTTGCTCCTGGTGACAACCTGTAAACACCATTCACTGCCTTACCCAGGTGTTAGACCAAGTGTGGAATTTCGATTCATACTCAGGGTCAACCATGTTAGGTGGTGTAACCCCTTTAGGAACCCAAGTCTGTTTAACTTGTCCTTTGAGTTGAACTGGAAAAGTATTCCTCATTATGTGAGGGTCTCTTTTTCCGAAAGGACAAGTCACCTTAATATCACCAATTTTATTGCAATAATGGCATTTGGGAGCTGTTTTCCTTCCAGCTTTCACAAATCTGGTATTGTTCTTTCTGGAAAAATTTGGATTGTATCCAATACCAAATTTTTTGAACAGACTTTAAGCTCCCTCCAAGAATCAGGTTCAAGTTGTGTTCTGAGCCAGCAAGTATGGCTGTGACTGATTCAGATTTAGTTAAGGCAGTCTTTTGTTTATCCAATTCATCAACTTAATGCCTTATATTAACAATACTGTCACTCAAAAGAGATTTCTAAGTGACTACTTCCTTGACTTGTGTTTTCAAGGCTTTGAAATTTGTTTTCATGGCCTTGAAATCACTGTCAGATTTCTTTTGAGAAATTTCAAGGTTTCGATTCAGACAAACAAGATGGTAGTTTTCTTTTGCCTGCTCATGAACTTTTTCTTTCAAAACTCTGATCTCTTTCAGATAGTCCTCTTCATTTAAAAGCATTGTTCTAAGATAATCAAAGAGGGCTTCTGTTGGTTTTAAAATTAAGCAGTTTACCATTCCCTCAATGTTCTTTTCAGAAATTTCATCATGCTTGGCCATAAAGCATATGTTGGCATGTTCTTCTTTAGATTCAGAGTCACTAGAGGATTCAGAATCACTCCAAGAGGCTAGATAGCTTTCTTACTTCTGTCATGGTCTTTTTTTTGCAAGTTTTTGCTTTTCATGTGTTGATAGTATCTGATCAAGTGTCCTACATCAATATACTCAAAGCAATTCATTACTTTAAGCTTATTACCATGTGAAGAAAATTTACCTCTGTAGCCTTTGCTACTGGACGATCTGTGTCTGTCTCTATTGAAGTATTTGTTTCCAAAGTTCTTCTTCCTTTTGAGGATTCCAGTCAAGGCTTTTGAAATCAAAGAAAAAGGATCTTCATCATAATCTTCTTCTATTTCAAGGCTTTGAGATGGCTCATTCTCCTTTTCCTTGAGAGCTAAATTCTTGACACCTTCATGTAACTCCCCATCAACTTCATTCATAGATATTTGAATAGCAGTAGTCTTTGGTTCCCATTTTTCTTTAGGAAGACTTCTCAGAATCTTTCTAACCTTTTCTTCATTGGAAATGTGTTTTCCCAATAAATCAAGATTGTTGACAATATCAATGAATCTTTTGAACATGTCTCTGATTAATTCACATCCATTCATCTTGAACAACTCATATTGTCTTAGATATATGTTGATCTTGGTTTGCTTGACTTGGCTGGTTCCTTCAAAAGTAACCACAAGCTTATCCAAGTTCTCTTGGCAGTATTGCATCCTGAAATCGTGTTGAATTCATCTGCACTCAAAGCACAATATAAGAGATTCAAAGCTTTATAGTTTTTGGACAATTGTTTTAGTTTAGAAGCAGAGAGTGAATTTTCAATTTTGGGAGTTCTAATCCCATCCTTTTCTGTGTAGAATGTATGAGGACCATTCTGTATGATAGTCCAAAGCTCTATGTCTTGATCGATGATGAACATTTTCATCAAGACTTTCCATTGAACAAAGTTGTCACCACAGAAGAGAGGAGGCCTGTCAGCAGCTCGTCCCTCAGAGGAACCACCATCACCTACAGTACTCATAATCACAAGATGGTTAAATATATGAACTGATACAAGCTCTGATACTAATTGAAGGACTGTAATGTAGGCAGTAATACATGATCAATACTCTAGAAGAGGGGGGGGGGTTGAATAGAGTATGCCAACTTTTTATAAACATGTAAGAAGAGTGACTTGAAAAAGCTTTTTAATGATTGAAAAGTATTTCAAGGCCTTAACTTGGAATCAAAACAGTTGTTTTAGAAAAGCCAAGTCTATCTCAAGGCCATGAAATGAGTTTCAAACCCTTGAAATGAAACCTGTTTTTGTTTTCTGCAAATAAGCTAAGTATAGAACTGAAAAGTAAATGCAAGAGACACAAGATATATAGAGTTAAGTCCACTTGGACCTACGTATCTACCTCATGGATCTTATCCCTGCAGGATTTTCAACTCAATTCTTATTAATCAAAAGCTAAGACCTATATCTCAAGCACAGAGAGATACCTTACTCTGTTACAGCTTGTGGTTCTCACTAACCTATCTAGTACCTGCTCTAGCTAACTGAATAACTACGGATTCTCCATTGTTCACTTTGAGCAATCCACGAGATTAAGAACTAGAAGTATTATCAGAATGATGTACAAATAAAAGCCAAGAATATAAGAACACTAGAACTACGTTTACAGTGAGTATGCAGTGTTATTCAGATGCTTGGATTGAGAGGAATGAATCTACTTCTTTGTTTCTTGTCAATCCCTGAATGTGTTTGAGTTTCTCTGTTAATTGTCCCGTTGAATTTCTTCAGCTCTTCACACTTTTAAGGAGCAGTTTGAATTGAAGATCTTCAAGATCTATTCATAACAAACTTCCCTATTTTGTAGCTTCAACTCTTGACTTCTTTAAGAGCTTCTCCCAACGGTCAGTTGCTCAGTATCTTCAAAGATATTGTCTATATTCTTTTGGTGAAGATGTTGGGAAGCTTCTAATCAAGAAAACTCATCAATGAGTTTCCCTTCCTGCAAAGTACAGTTTAGGAAATTTATCCTCTAATAGGAAACATAATTTCCATGCAAAATCTTAGTCAAACAGATGGATTATTCATGGATTAGAGTATTAAAATAATTTGTATTTCATCATCAAACTTGATATAATCAAGTATAGGAGAATAGATGTTGGAATGAAGTCAGAAAACTCCCCCTAAGTTCATTCTTAAACGGTGCTGTCACTTTCAAAGCTTTGAGAGCTGTTTCAAGGCCTTGAAATAGACTGGCTATTTCAAGCCTTTGAAAACATGCTGAAATTACATGTACATCCAGGGGGTGAAAAACTCTATAAGTATTTGAAGAATACATTTTGGTGGCGCAACATGAAAAAGGAAGTAGCAGAGTTTGTGGCAAGATGTCTAGCTTGTCAGAAGGTGAAATTCGAGCATAAAAGAATGGGAGGTTTAGTTCAATCATTGGATGTTCCTGTTTGGAAGCGGATTCCATTTCAATGGATTTCATGACTGCTTTGCCGACATCAAAGAATGGACTGAATCAGATATGGGTCGTGGTTGACAGATTAACCAAGATAGCAAAGTTCATTCCGATGAAAGATACATGGAACAAAGATCCGATGCATATATGAAGAACATTGTGAGGTACCATGGAGTCCCGAGGTCAATAGTGTCTGACCGGGATCCTAACTTTCTCTCTCACTTCTGGAAAGTACTCCAGGAGCATTGGGAACCCAGTTGAAATTCAGTACAACATTCCACCCTGCTACGGACGGACTAATCGAGAGGACAATTTGGACGTTGAGGATATTTTAAGGTCTTGTGTTATGGACTTTCAAGGTTCATGGGTTGATAGAGTACCTCTATAGAGTCTTCCTACAACAACAGTTACCACGCCAGCATTGCCATGGAGAAGATTGGAGAAGTGGCTTATTGGTTGGATCTACCATCAAACTTGGGTTGTCTTCACAATGTATTCCACGTATGCCTGACCTGTCTCATGTATTAGATCCCAAATAGGTAGAATTGGATCCTTCATTGAGTTATGAGGAGCATCTTGGTAAGATTCTAGACTCAAAGACAAGGGACTCCTGCGACAAGAGTGTCAAACTGGTAAATGTCTATTGGACGAACCACCTCACAGATGAGGCAACATGGGAAGCGGAGGATGATATGAGGAATAAGTATCCTCATCTTTTTGACGAGGTATTTTGAGTTCCGAGAACATCACTCTTCTAAGAGGGGGAGGATGTAATCCTTTGATTTTTAATGCGTCATTTTTGTACTCCTTATAGTGTATTGCTCAACTAAAAACCGTCCCAATTCACTCTTAATTCGTCAAAGAACAAAACTTTTGCACCAAGAAAATCAATTTTGCCCAAATATTGGTCCGATTCAAAATAGAAAAAAAACGAGAATGGGTATCCTAATCCTCTCCGGAAACAACAATCCCCGCTTATATAAACCCCCTTGAAACTCAGAGAAACACTCACCAAACTCTCTCCCTCTCTTTCCCGCTCGCTCCCCAGCTCTCTGTTCGGTCCGACAAAGCAGATCCGGCCGGAGGAAGCTCGACCAGAGCCAGCCCAGACGAAGCTGATAACTCTGCATTAGAGTTATATTTCTTAAACGTTTAATACCGTTTTGTATGATTACCGAGTTGATTATGTTAGTTATACACTATGAAAGTGGTGAAAACATAGAATAAGGCTTCGAGCGCTTAATTGTAAATTCGGGCGTTTTTCGTACTGTTTTGAGCTATTTTGTTGTCATATATGATGCCGGTGTGTGCTCCTGTTGTGAGTTGCAGATACAGGAGGCTCGGGAGAAGATCGGAGATCGAAAACGAGCTTCGGAAATGGAAGAGCATGAAGAAATTTCCAAGGATCTGCACATAATCAAGTCAAAGGCAACTCCCACGAATTGGATTCCAATTCCCAAGAATTAGAATGGAGCTGCACAATGCGGATTCAAGTCAGAAGCAATTCCCACGAATTGGACTGTAACTTGCAGGAATTGGAAAGTAACTCACATGAATTGAAACAGTAGCGCGCAAGAGTTAAAGTAATTCACAAGAATTTGATTCCAATTCGCACTAATTAGAAGCAGACTTAAAAAATAATTTTTTGGGGCCCGAATGCAAATTTGAAGAAGTGATGACGGGAAATCACTTGAGGGAGGTCAAAAATGACCTAGAGAGAAGAAAAAAGAGAAGACACGCATATTGAGGACAAAGAGGGACAGAGAAGACGAAGGTGGAGACTTCAATATCGCCATTTGAGTTCTAGGGTTTGAGTTCTTCTACTTCTTCTTACCCTCTTAATCTTTTCTATGGAAAAACTCACTTATTTTGCTATGATTGTTATTAGTAGCTAGACTATTTGCTAGGAGAGCCTACGGTTTATGTAAATGGTTACTTTTCTGGGTTAAGACTTTGTTTCATGCTTCGGGAATTGATTTTTATTGAATGGATTTTGGTTTCATGAATTTGTTGATGAATCTAGTCTATTGACACGACTAGTTTAGGATTTGATGAACATATGGTTTTTTCGTAGATCATAATCTTGCTGAATGTTAATATTCGTTCTAATTCAAGTTCTCATATTCTATGAATAATTCTTAAAGGGAATGGAGTAATTAACCGGAACCGTTAGTTAGTTAGTGAAGTGCGCGACAGTGACTTTAAGTAGCTAGGATGAGATATGAGCATCAATCCCGAATCACCGATACCGGTAGGAGAAGTGAATAGGATTTGCTAGTGTGGGTAGATTCGGTAGGATTATTTAGCTGTTCTGTGAAACGGTGGACCGACATGACCTATTATCGTACCAGTTGTGTACAAGGAAATTCAAGGAGAATATCCAAGTGTACACCTGTAACAGAGAACAAGAAAAAGAACAAGTAGCACGAAGAGATTGTAGGTGAGTGTAGGGGAAGAGTAAGCACTTGTTAACTGTCCTTGAGAGAGAGATAATATAGTGACTAGAAAGAGATCCGAGAGTTGTCATTGAAGGATATCGTTCCTATGTATAGTAGAGGAGTGACCGTTACGAGGGGTTAATGCGCCCATAAATGGCGGCTAGATATCCGCCTCGTAACGGCACGCTCAACCGTATATATAGGGCACGTTACACGATTGTCCGCATATGTAGGGACCATTACACGATCGACTGCATTTATGGGACACGTGGTCATTAAATCTCTCAGACGGTTACCAAGGGTCGCGCGCGAGCGTGTTTGTTGCTCTCGCGCGACGTTCCTTACTCTAACCTCCAAGCCACTAAGTCTCTACAACTCCCGCGCGGTTAGTATTGCGGGAAACCCTGGATGGCACCCATATGGCTAAGTGTGAATATAAGGACCGTGATTGAGTGATACCGGAGTAGCGTCGAACCTCCTGGATGGCTGCCACGTGGGTGGTGATTGGTCTGCCATTAATGCACTATCTACATTGGCCCCCTTTTGCGCGTATACGACGCGCGTCGTTGTGTAAACGCGCAAAACCAGCCGTGTGTGGCTCCACGCAGACTCTCGTACCAATTCGAATAATATTCGAAATCTCTAACCCCCAAAAGTATCCATGATTACCTCATTGTATAGCCTTCAATGTGGCATGGGCGTGATATGGGTTGCGTGGATTGCGACGATATCAACATATTTATGCCGATTTCCGAGGCGACGATTGATCCGAAAATATTTCGAACGGTCGTGACTCTTCATAGCGCTCTATATAAACCCTGTTACTCCCATCATTAGAAATTTTTACACCATTGTCGTACCAGTGCTGCTGCCAAGGTTTATGAGCAAAGGAGAAACTCTTCACCAACAGATTCAAGCCTTCAATCAGTCCTTCATGGAGAAGCTCGATTGGATGGAGGAATGGACGGAGTTCATCCTCGATAACTATGAAGTAGAGCTGACAAGTGCTCGGATATACAACGCCGTGCGCGCAAGGTTTATGAGCAAGGGAGAAACTCTTCGCCAACAGATTCAAGCCTTCAATAAGCTGTTCGATTATGCTAATCAGGCGTTTCAAGTACTCAGGCAACAACAAGGTTAGCAGATCTCGTTTCTTTTAGTAATGAAATTCTTTCTGTTTTGAAGATTCAAAACAGGTAGGCATGCAGATCTGGGTTTATCTTTGATGTTCTTCTTTTTGTGTTATGCATGTAAAAGAAATGGCTCCCAAGAAATCCCATAAGGAAGCAATCAACTTTCCTGAGATCTCAAAGGATCTGTGGTGCAAGGCCCCCTACTTGGGCGGAGAAGATTTCTATCTAGCGACTGTTAAAGGGATGACTCTCCGGAAATCTCCGGTGAAAGACGCTCTGCAGGTAGTGTCTGAACCAGAGAGGGATGATTGGGATTGAGATAGTGTTCAGGATGTGCAGGGACTCGGTCTCGAGGCTGGGTTATACCCTTTTACTGATGTTCTTCTTAAGTCCTTCATGGAGAAGCGCGATTGGATGGAGGAATGGACAGAGTTCAATTTGATAACTATGAAGAAGAGCTGACAAGTTTAGGGATATACAAATCCGTGCGCGCAACAGAAGGACTCAACCTCAGACTCGATCATGACATGCTAAGGGTCCCGTTATCCAGGTATTCAAAGAAAACTCACACTTTTCAGTCTTCTACCTTTGAAGCCGCGCCAACTCTCGAAGACACAGAGATACTGCTGGAACTCCCAAGTATGATACCTATAGATCCCTTGGATCCTCTGGCTTCTGATGAGGAGATCATGCTCTTTGAGAAGATGAAAGAATGCATCACGGAGGTGAAGAAGACCGCTACAAGATGGAATTCGACCACTTATTGCGAGACATACATGTCTGTAGCATCAGGCGCGAATAATCTCTGGTCAAAGTGGATCACTTATTTCTTCAGAGTCTTCACAAAGCCGAAAATCGCTCAAGAGTTATTGGAGAAAGACCCAAACGCAATAACCTCCCTTGAGGGGAAAGGTGCTGACTGGACCCTATGTGGCTTCCTTTGTGTTTGGCTGTCATGCTATCTCATAGACGGTTATCCTCGCGACGGAGTATTTTACCATGTTCTCCCGCTATCTCTGGTTCTAGGTTCCCTCTATCATCACTTGGACTTGGATGTGACGCACGTCGAGCAATCACAAGGCAGGGTCGATGTTGTCTCTTTTTTCAATATCGCGTTCCTGACGATGTGGGTCTTTGAGAGGTGGCCCTTGTATGCTCCAGTCCCATCGTATGTAAGGCTGTGGAACGCGCCTAATGCCACCAAGGGGCTCCTTAGTCCTCGATAATGGAGTTGGTTCAAGACTAAAGGCGTTCAGAGCTCCTTATCTTTGCTCCGCGACGACGTCAACTACTTCGAAGCCAGGCCCTACGTTACAGCCTTGGAGCACGTCGTTTCCATGAAAGCATGTATCCAGAGGTCGATACCAAGTTTAGGCCTCAGCATATCAGCAAGGGATCCAGGCGTTATTCCAGGTTTGTCAACTGGTACAGGAGAGGATACTTGCCCGCCCTTCATGAGTACGTGGCCAAACCAGAAACCTCGAGTTATGAACTCATAACGGTTCATTACTATCCAATTCGAGTGAGCCCTCAACTGGTTTTCGACGCCGTCACGCCACCCCTGTGGTTTAATTCACTCAATAAAGGTTGTTACAACGGGTTGCTCTACGAGAAGAGCAATAGTCTATTGATTGGTGAGCTCCCATTGACTCAACCTTCCAGGAAAAGGCGAAGGGAAAGTACTCCAAATTGGGCATCTTTTTGGAATGCGCAGGTCCGCCTTCTTGGGAAGTCTCGAATTCAGCTCCAGCTGAGGAAAGCTCCCGCGCTTGTGATAGGCGATTATCCATTCAAGTCGTCCTGTTCTCGGGACGCGACACAGTATGGTTTTTATTCTCTATCGGATAAAAACCATCACTTGTGTGCTGACCTGATCCTTCAGGAAAAGATCACTGTGGTGAGGAAGAACTCCTTCAATGCGAGGAAGAGATACGCAAATGACTTTAAAAAGGTACACTTTAGCATTAAGAATTTTTTATTCTTGAACACCACCAACAATGCGTCATCTAACAAGCCTTACATGTTAGTGCTGTTTGAGGCGATTCACGTCTAGGTATCGTAGCACACGCTTCGTTGACTTACTGCGCTCGAAGAAGAAGCCCGGTTTCCCTATCACCAATGATAGAGAATGGATCAGCGAGTTCAAGATGTGATATAAAACGCGCTTGAAGCCTTTCTTTCCCCCCTTATCAAACAATCCAAGAAAAAGAAAGCTTCTGACGAGCCCATACCAGATGCATCATAACGATCCGGCAGCTAAAATGCCCAAGAGTCAATCCTGCTCCCAAAGAGAATGTTGTGCCCCCAGAAAGGAGTCAAGTTCAGCCTTCAGCTGCGAAGCAAACAGCGAGGCCGCGTCAAATTAATATTTAAGACTTCGTGGAGCTGGATCCAGACACCGCAGACACCACGTTTGTCCCAAGAGAAGGTACTCAATCGCATTTCTGCCAGAATTATGATGAGCCGCTTTGTCTTAACACATCCTCATATTCCTTTCAGATAGCGAGGGCTCAGTTTAGGAACTGGAAGGTTTCACTGAAGAAGGGGCGATCCCAGAGTCCTTACTATGGCCCAAAATGAAGAAATAGATGCGAAGCTGCGAGAGGAGCGCGACGTTCAGCGGGCCGTGAAGAAGTGTTTGGAGGAGCAAGCTAGGCATTCGCAGTCTGTTGTCGGTCAGATGGAGCGCGCCCATCAAGACTTTCAAGAGATTATCGGCGACGAAGACGAGGAAGGTACTATATACCTATTTGTCTTATCTCGTCAAGATATTATCTCTGAAGCTTTATACCGTGGAGTTTCTAAGAGCGACATTCGCCGTTGGTTAGTGGAACAATGTGATGAAGCGTAAGGTAAACAATTCTCTCAGAATTGCTATAGCCAATTGCATTGTTTCCAAATAATCAAGACACCAAACTTCGCGCGTAACAAGGTCACGCAATGTTAAAAGGAATTGATGATAATCTGCAATGTAATAGTTACCCATTGACACGCTCCAACTGCAAGTGTACAGCTGTCGTGTGTAGTAATAAACCGGAAATCCGGGTTGTCGAACCCAAGGGACTTTGTGTAAATTAATTACTATTCTAAACCTTATGTGGGCACGTCGCAAGTTGTGTTTTTGTCTAATTCTAATAAAATAAACGCAAAATTCTCAATTAACCAAGTGAAATAGTTCACGATTAATAAAGAATGAATTATTGGGGTTTTTGTCAAATAAGAGAAAAGTACCGGGAATTCTCTAGGTTCACTAGGTTGATCTAAATTTATATTTTGATTTGTAAAACAACCACGTGTCATTCACTATTAATCAAGCAACATTAAACTTACCGAGTTACCAAGCAAGTTCACTATACTTTAAACTAAACCAAACCGAGTTACCAAGTCTAATTTAGCTTTAAGCATTCATTAAAACCATATTTCTACTTTAACGATCCTAGTTAACGATGTCGAGTTACCAAACATTGATACGACTAGGTGGATTATTCAATTTACCGACTAATTCTCACGGAGTTACCACGTGAAAACTAATTTAGTTTATCTCTACGTTAGCTACTCGCAAAGATAATATGATTATGAACGTAAATAATCCATAATAGTGAATAAACACGTGAGATTAAGCTAGAACATGCATTACAATCATCAAAACATCAACTTTAGATCAAACCCTAGCTACACCAAACGAGAATTCCCAGCAAATAACGTTTAGCTACTCATATTCATACTCAAAACGACAAGTCTAATGAGTTTAAACATAAAAATCAAGAAAAGAGGAGAGTTGAGAATCCAAACGAATGATCCAAAGCTCCTAAGCTCTCCCAAAAGCTTCTTGATCTCCAAAAGATGTCTCTAATGTCAAAAACTCCTGAAAAAGTCGACCTAGAATGCTTAAATATGTTTCCATAATCCTATTACAAAGTTTGGATAAACTACGAAAAAGCCCCGGAAAAATTCTGCACTTTCAGCGATGTCTTCGTAGGAAGACATTTGTCTTCGTAGGAAGAGTCTTCGTACGAAGACAATTTGTCTTCCTACGAAGGTCTTCTCACTTAGATACTGCAAGCTTGTTTGGGAAGACTTTTTGCAGAGCCAAAATTTGGCTAAGTATATTGTCTTCGTACGAAGACATTTGTCTTAGTACGAAGACCCTCTGTTCCAGCCTTCTTTTCTTTGACTTTCTCTTCCTTACTTTGACTTTCTCCTTCCTTCCTTCTTCCATTGACCTTCCATTGTTTCCATTGACTTTCTCCTTCCTTCCTTCTTCCATTTGACTTTCCTTTGAGTTCCTTGCTTCTGAAGTTCGCTTCCATCTCCCGCATGATCCTCCAAGCCCTGTTTTCCTGCGAATCACAACACGAAAACACAACCCGCGATCATATCACAATAAAGGCTCAAATAACTAAAGAAACGCCCGGATTTAACAAGTAACGCATATGAACTCACATTATCTCATTTAAGCTCAATTTACTCAAAAGACGACGAATTCTCCAAGATAAGCACGCAAAACGTAGAAATAAAAGGCATAAAATAACTCCTAAAATGGAGTTATCAACTACCCCCACACTACCTTTTGCTCGTCCCGAGCAAATCTCCCAAGTCAATTCCATTTCTCTCAAGCCAAAACTTCTTTCGCTTTCCCGCAATCCATCCAACTTTGCATACTAACCTAATTACTCATTGCATAACTTCCCTACGCCATTTGCATACTTTCACCTCACATTGCATACAAAACCTTTATCAATTGCATACTAATCGGAGTAGAACAATTCACAAACCATCCTCTTTACTAGTCGACACGACTCGATTATACACAATGCACCTATATGCAAATGCAATATTAACAATGCAAGTATTGAACTAACAATTTTTCTTTTCTTTTGCGAGATTGGGTAATCTCCATTAGCCTAAACCGATTCACATGAAGCGATGAGAAAACTAGACACAAGGAATGAGTTGAAATCAAATTCGACAACACGAATCCCCCCTAGCTAGTATAGAGAACCTAGCTTTACTAAGTACAAAAACGCAATACCTTTTCATGTGTGCCACAAAATAAGAGGCTACGCTAGGCTAAGCCACGTTCAAGGTCCGAGCTCCTAATCCGCTAACGGGTTTAGAATGATGCGGCTTTAGGGACAAATAGGATAATAATCAAACACAAGTCCTAAGGCGTCACATTCTCACAATTACCATATCTCACACACCCTCACAACAATGATAGAACCCAAGCCCGAAACTCACCATCTCCGGCCCTCGATCCCCTCACACCCCGGTACAATTACGATCCCCGCGGCTATTGTCATGAATAATGTATAAGCCAAAATTTCCCGTTCGTGAGCTAGTCGCTTCTCCACTCGTTCTTCCACAAAGCTTCTCATTCTTCCTTCATTCATCTCTCCTTTTTTTTTCTCTCTTTTCTTTTTTTTTTTCTGTTTTTTTTTTTTTTTTTTGAAATCTTTTTTTTTTTTTCTGATTTTTTTTTTTTTAAATCTCTCAAATTCCTGCACAATTTCTTCAATATCTGTCTCGAGTGGTCTTCCAAGTGTCAAGCTAACATATGATAGTAAGGGGAGACACTATCCAAATCAACATGTATAAATCACAAATAAATGTCTCTCCCTATCTCGATGAAATCCTCGGTGCAACAAACGAAGCCGCTAACATAATAGAGCACGTGTGGGGATGGAGTCGTCGCAAGCGCAGTCTCGATGTCCGAAGTCAAATGTCGACACCCCCACACTCGAATGTAATCCTGTCCCCTCTCAAGTAGTCAATCAAATCTGTCTCGTGCCTAATCCAACCAAACCCCCTACACCATGATGAGTAAGATCCGGTACCTAGCACGATCCACCTATTAAATTCCCCCAACCCAAGTTTTGTGTGTATTAGATGGTACACACTCACGGCACTCCTCACTTGTGTCCATGTTGCAATGCCATGGAACACCGCCACACCGAAGTGCGCAAGCCTACTCTCACTCACCCTCGCATTCCCCTCGAAGATCACAAATGAAGTGCATGCGATATGTAAGACTCACACAAATATAGCATGAAGTACTCCCTCATTGAACCCCCTCAACTACAACACCCTCGTGACGCACTAAAGCGGTGATTCTAACCAATCAGTGATGAAGGCCAAGAATCGTCACCCTAAGTCCAAAGGTTGTCAAAGAATCCATGGTTCAAATCAGGGTTTACTAGTGGTCCTACAAGGTAAGTTCTATAAGCAGTGAGTGCTCTAATACACACCTCGCACAGCTGTTCTGTGTGCCACTACGAGGCGGGTTGGCGACTACCTAAGACGTACACAAGAACGTTCGGCTTGTTTAGCTCACACCTAGCTCAACTCTTGTAAGAAAACTAGGCACACACTTTTAGATTTGAAAAAGTAAGTTCGTGTGTAAAGTAGGCACGCATTCCCGTAAAGAAAGTTTCTATATACTTACTAAGGGAAACTCACATTGTCACTCTCGATCGCAATTCACGCCCTATGCCTAAAAGTCTCACACTTCACGATTTTACCGAATTTTCAGCTTCTTTCGATTGCCCTTTCTCAAATTTTTAATTTTTTTGGTGTTTTCACATTTTTAGTTTTTTTTTTTTTTTTTTTTTTACTATATGCACGGCCAACTCGACTAATGACTCAATAATGGTGGGATGACTCAATAATACCAAAACGTGCACGCAAAAAGATGAATAATAAAAAGAAAAATAAGGACATAACCAAAAATTTCTAACTACATGCTGACACGGGCGATGCAAAGACTCAACACTGACTAGTAAAAAGGACTCAACCACCCCCACACTAGAATGCATCGTTGTCCTCAACGATAACACGAGGACTCAACAATTCTAGCACGAGGGCACACTCCTCTACTCGTCTCCTTCTTCCTCCTCTTCATCTTCTTCCGTTTCTTTCCACCCGCCATTAAGAATACAAATTCAAGTAAAACAAGAAATTCAACTTTTGTGCACGTGACAAGAAGTGTGTACAGAATGAAACACGTAGGCACGTAAGTAAGTAATTCCTAGGACTCTAAGCAATCGCCCCCAAGCACGCTACTAAGCGCAACAAAAAATAATTCGGGCCTTTACTCAATTTGTGCCTAAGACTCGAGATATTGAATTGACTAGTTTAGAGTGTACCTACTTGCCCGGAGCAAGTCTTACGGGCAGAACAATTTCAGAAAGTCGACAAACCGGGCTGATTTTGAGTTTGCCGAAAAAATTTGCCAAAACTTCGAATTGTTTGTTGCTCCGTACTCCTTGTGTAGTCCCCGTTAGCGTTGCCTTCTTGTCCGTAAGCCGAATCAAACTCCAAGTGGTCCAATTTCTGAGTTTTCACTTCGGAACCCTAGCTTCTTCCTCCTCTGATTTCTCTCTTGTCTCTCAATCTCCCTGAAAACCACCTTGCAATCCTTGTTCTCCTCTGATTCGCGAACAAAACCTATGGTAGCTTGCTGAATTTGGTGAAGAAACAAGGGAGGGGCCGATTTTGTGTTCTTGCGGCTATGGAGGAGACAGGAGCTTGGTTCGTGAGGAATGAGGAAGGTGATCTGCTGGGTTCAGATGCAGTCCCAAAGCTCGTGCAAAAAGTCTGAAAAGCCCCCCAATAACTAGCCTCTATCTGTTCTCTGTGCGTGGGTGCAGCAGTCTTTTTGCCCGATGTCTTCGTAGGAAGACAAATGTCTTCGTGCGAAGAGTCTTCGTACGAAGACAATTTGTCTTCCTACGAAGGCCTTCTTATATAGATACTGCGTGCTGTTATAAGAAGACAATCTTCAGAGCTCAAAAATTTTCTAAGTACAAAGTCTTCATATGTCTTCGTACGAAGACAATGCTGGAGCTTGCCAAAAACATCCTTTTCGTCAAATTTTCGAGTATCCGGTCGTGCCTTTGCTTTCCGAAGGATCTCCTCGACCTCGAGACTCCCTTTTCACCTTAAAACACTCCCAAAATCCGGGGAATATTTCATTTGTCAATTTCACGCGTTCCAAGGCACGTTTTGCATTTCCGGATGCTTTTGGCCTCGTTTTACTCTCTAAAGCATCCTTTTTGGCGTAACTTCTTCATCCGGACTCCGATTTGCGCGATCCACCTATCTACAGAAAGCTCTCGACCACCCCCACACGTTGGCACTGTTCAATCCTTATTTCAGTCTGTCCTTCAGAATTTCACCTCGTAATCCGTGCCGGCGTGCTAGCTTTCTCCGTTCACTAATCAAATTCTTGCGCATATCAAGACGGGGAGTCCGGGAACATGATCTTCCCCAGGTGCGTGTGTTGAATAGGTGCAGGAATGGGTTATATCTTCAATTCCTTCACTTTGGATCCCGATACGCGTATTGGGCTGCAAATCTTCAATTTTTACTCTGTTTCGCACGCGCGCATCAAGACGGAGGATACGAAATAGGCCTTACACCTCGTAATCCTGCACATACTCATTGGAAATATTAAATACACTCTCTCGCACCTCTCAATGAAATCAAACAGAATAAAAATCACAAAACCGTATTAAAACCTACTCTACAGCAATAAATAGGTTGGGTTGCCTCCCAACAAGCGCTTTGTAATTTAAGGTCGACGGCCCGACCCAGTTACCTCAAAATAGGTTAAGGAGGTCTAGCACGACGTGCCTCCTCCTTCAATTTCTTGCTCTTTATTTTCTGCACCACATCATGTGCACTCACCACATTTGGCTTCTTCTCTGATTCGGGTGGATCGGGATGCAAAACAGTAGGCAACCCAAGAGACGGATCCACACGATCTTCTCTAAACTTGATCATGGCCAATTTATTCTTCCCCTTGCTCGGAACAAATGCCTTGAACACGAGTGATGAGTCTAGAGCCTTGATAGTCAACTCCTCTGTCTCTAGATCCACATTTGCGCGCATTGTTTTCAACAACGGTCTTACAAAGATGAGTGGAACATCGCGATCCTCCTTGATATCCACTATCACAAAGTCAGCTGGAAATACAAATGCACCCACTTTGACGAGCAAGTTCTCAATCACCCCATTTGCCGTAACTATAGAATTGTCTGCCAATTGCAGACCCATCTTCACAGGGGTCGGTGCACCAATGCCCAATCTCTGAAACAGAGACAATGGCATGAGATTAATACTCGCGCCCAAATCACAGAGACCATGTGTATGATATCCACCCCCAAGAGTGCAGCCTAAAATG
The DNA here is from genome assembly GCA_023055425.1 of Linanthus parryae. NCBI lineage: Eukaryota > Viridiplantae > Streptophyta > Magnoliopsida > Ericales > Polemoniaceae > Linanthus > Linanthus parryae. The sequence continues at coordinate 46,089,682 of JALGPY010000007.1, read as the reverse complement.
ACACTGCCTGGATCTCTCATCTTGGTAATGTCTCTTTGTATGACAGTGCTACACGTCTCTGTTAGCTTTACCGTGGCATAGGGTTCTATGCTCTTCTTCCCCCATAGAATCTCCTTCAAGAACTTCTTGTACCTGGGCATCTGAGCAAGTGCTTCTACAAGAGGAATGTTGATATGCAATTGTTTGAATATATCCATAAATCTCCCAAAGTGTTCCTCATCATTCCTCTTTATCGCCGCCGGATATGGAATTCGTGGCTCATAAGTAACCGGATCGGGAGTGCTCTTGGACTCTTCTTTCTTCTCAACCGTGTCCTTTGATTGGGGACTCACGGCCTTGGGCAACTCTTCACCCAATTCCTTCTCTGTATCTTTTGTAGCTTCGGCTCTCGCATGGCTAGGATATGGAGGATCTTGACTAGTCACACCACTGCGAGTAGTAATAGCCTTGAGCTGCTCAGTAGGAAGAATGGTATTGGAAGGAAGCATACCTGGCGGAAATTTAGCATTCTGATTGGCAATCTGCCCAATCTGAGTCTCGTGGCTCTTTATTGTTGCTTGCATTGAGACAATCGTGCTCTCCATCCTGTCTTGATTAGCTAGTAACTTTCTCAATAAAGCATTTGTCTCTTGTTCTTCTGGTTGCTGAGCCTGTTGCTGTTGAAATTTCCCTTGAGCTTGATACTCAGAGTTCGGCTGCTGTCCGGGCGCATATAACCCATTGTTAGGGTTGGCATAGCTAAAGTTGGGGTGATTGCGGTTGTTGGGATGATAAGTGTTAGTCCACTGCTGCTGTCGTGGTGGACCCATGTAATTCACATCTTCAATGAAACCATATCCCTGATTCTCATCCGCGAGTAATTCACCCATGGGCTTCTGTGATGGAGGGTGCATGCCGTGAAATGCTGAGGTCATGGATTCCAGCTTTTGTTCCATAGATTCAATCTTGTTGACTAAGGATGCATCCCCCGGTTTGGAGTATCTACGAGTTTCAGTTCGTGTAGACTCTCTCTTTGACGCGTTGTTCAGCAGATCTTGAGCTCGCTGTGCTCCAAGTCCCATAAAATTACCTCCAGCTAGCATATCTAACTGGTCAGCTGTCTCCTTGTCTAATGCAGTGTAGAAATAATGGAAGAGCTTGTGCCATGGCTCCCCATGATTCGGACATCTACGGAGAATTTGGCTGAACTTCCTCCAAGCATCTCCCAATGAGCTGTCTTCTTCCTGAGTGAATTTTGCAATCTCAGCCATCTGCTGAGCGACTGACACGATCCAACCGCAAGTGTACGGCTTTCGTGTGTAGTAATAAACCGGAAATCCGGGTTGTCGAACCCAAGGGACTTTGTTTAAATTAACTATTATTCTAAGCCTTATGTGGGTACGTCGCAAGTTGTGTTTTTATCTAATTCTAATAAAATAAACGCAATATTCTCAATTAACCAAGTGAAGTAGTTCACGATTAATAAAGAATGAATTTTAAGGTTTTTGTAATATAAGGGAAAAGTACCGGGAATTCTCTAGGTTCACTAGGTTGATCTAACTTTATATTTTGATTTGTAAAACAACCACGTGTCATTCACTATTAATCAAGCAATATTAAACTTACCGAGTTACCAAGCAAGTTCACTATACTTTAAACTAAACCAAACCGAGTTACCAAGTCTAGTTTATCTTTAAGAACGCATTGAAACCATATTTCTACTTTAACGATCCTAGTTAACGATGTCGAGTTACCAAACATTGATACGACTAGGTGGATTATTCAATTTACCGACTAATTCTCACGGAGTTACCACGTGAAAACTAATTTAGTTTATCTCTACGTTAGCTACTCGCAAAGATAATATAATTATGAACGTAAATAATTCATAATAGTGAATAAACACGTGAGATTAAGCTAGAACATGCATTACAATCATCAAAACATCAACTTTAGATCAAACCCTAGCTACACCAAACGAGAATTCCCAGCAAATAATGTTTAGCTACTCATATTCATAATCAAAACGACAAGTCTAATGAGTTTAAACATAAAAATCAAGAAAAGAAGAGAGTTGAGAATCCAAACGGATGATCCAAAGCTCCTAAGCTCTCTCAATAGCTCCTTGATCTTCAAAAGATGTCTCTAATGTCAAAAACTACTGAAAAAGTCGACCTAGAATGCTTAAATATGTTTCCATAATCCTATTACAAAGTTTGGATAAACTACGAAAAAGCCCCGGAAAAATTATGCACTTTCAGCGATGTCTTCGTAGGAAGACATTTGTCTTCGTAGGAAGAGTCTTCGTACGAAGACAATTTGTCTTCCTACGAAGGTCTTCTCACTTAGATACTGCAAGCTTGTTTGGGAAGACTTTTTGCAGAGCCAAAATTTGGCTAAGTATATTGTCTTCGTACTAAGACATTTGTCTTAGTACGAAGACCCTCTGTTCCAGCCTCCTTTTCTTTGACTTTCTCTTCCTTCCTTTGACTTTCTCCTTCCTTCCTTCTTCCATTGACCTTCCATTGAGTTCCTTTGACTTTCTCCTTCCTTCCTTCTTCCATTTGACTTTCCTTTGAGTTCCTTGCTTCCGAAGTTCGCTTCCATCTCCCGCATGATCCTCCAAGCCCTGTTTTCCTGCGAATCACAACACGAAAACACAACCCGCGATCATATCACAATAAAAGCTCAAATAACTAAAGAAACGCCCGGATTTAACAAGTAACGCATATGAACTCACATTATCTCGTTTAAGCTCAATTTACTCAAAAGACGACGAATTCTCCATGATAAGCACGCAAAACGTAGAAATAAAAGGCATAAAATAACTCCGAAAACGGAGTTATCAACTACCCCCACACTACCTTTTGCTCGTCCCGAGCAAATCTCCCAAGTCAATTCCATTTCTCTCAAGCCAAAACTTCTTCCGCTTTCCCGCAATCCATCCAACTTTGCATACTAACCTAATTGCTCATTGCATAACTTCTCTACGCCATTTGCATACTTTCACCTCACATTGCATACAAAACCATTACCACTTGCATACTAATCCGAGTAGAACAATTCACAAACCATCCTCTTTACTAGTCGACACGACTCGATTATACACAATGCACCTATATGCAAATGCAATATTAACAATGCAAGTATTGAACTAACAATTTTTTCTTTTCTTTTGCGAGATTGGGCAATCTCCATTAGCTTAAACCGATTCACACGAAGTGATGAGAAATCTAGACACAAGGAATGAGTTGAAATCAAATTCGGCAACACGAATCCCCCCTAGCTAGTATAGAGAACCTAGCTTTACTAAGTACAAGAACGCAATACCTTTTCATGTGTGCCACAAAATAAGAGGCTACGCTAGGCTAAGCCACGTTCAAGGTCCGAGCTCCTAATCCACTAACGGGTTTAGAATGATGAGGCTTTAGGGACAAATAGGATAATAACCAAACTCGAGTCCTAAGGCGTCACATTCTCACAATTACCATATCTCACACACCCTCACAACAATGATAGAACCCAAGCCCGAGACTCACCATCTCCGGCCCTCGATCCCCTCACACCCCGGTACAATTACGATCCCCGCGGCTATTGTCATGAATAATGTATAAGCCAAAATTTCCCGTTCGTGAACTAGTCGCTTCTCCACTCGTTCTTCCACAAAGCTTCTCATTCTTCCTTTATTCGTCTCTCCTTTTTTTCTCTCTTTTCTTTTCTTTTTTTTTGATTTTTTTTTCTTCTGATTTTTTTTTTTAAATCTCTCAAAGTCCTGCACAATTTCTTCAATATCTGTCTCGAGTGGTCTTCCAAGTGTCAAGCTAACATATGATAGTAAGGGGAGACACTATCCAAATCAACATGTATAAATCACAAATAAATGTCTCTCCCTATCTCGATGAAATCCTCGGTGCAACAAACAATGCCGCTAACATAATATAGCACGTGTGGGGATGGAGTCGTCGCAAGCTCAGTCTCGATGTACGAAGTCAAATGTCGACACCCCCACACTCGAATGTAATCCTGTCCCCTCTCAAGTAGTCAATCAAATATCTGTCTCGTGCCTAATCCAACCAAACCTCCTACACCATGATGAGTAAGATCCGGTACCTAGCACGATCCACCTATTAAATTTCCCCAACCCAAGTTTTGTGTGTATTAGATGGTACACACTCACGGCTCTCCTCACTTGTGTCCATGTTGTAATGCCATGGAACACCGCCACACCGAAGTGCGCAAGCCTACTCTCACTCACCCTCGCATTCCCCTCGAAGATCACAAATGAAGCGCATGCGATATGTAAGACTCACACAAGTATAGCATGAAGTACTCCCTCATCGAACCCCCTCAACTACAACACCCTCGTGACGCACTAAAGCGGTGATTCTAACCAATCAGTGATGAAGGCCAAGAATCGTCACCCTAAGTCCAAAGGTTGTCAAAGAATCCATGGTTCAAATCAGGGTTTACTAGTGGTCCTACAAGGTAAGTTCTATAAGCAGTGAGTGCTCTAATACACACCTCGCACAGCTGTTCTGTGTGCCACTACGAGGCGGGTTGGCGACTACCTAAGACGTACACAAGAACGTTCGGCTTGTTTAGCTCACACCTAGCTCAACTCTTGTAAGAAAACTAGGCACACACTTTAGATTTGAAAAATTAAGTTCGTGTGTAAAATAGGCACACATTCCCGTAAAGAAAGTTTCTCTATACTTACTAAGGGAAACTCACATCGTCACTCTCGATCTCAATTCACGCCCTATGCCTAAAAGTCTCACACTTCACGATTTTACCGAATTTTCAGCTTCTTTCGATTGCCCTTTCTCAAATTAAGCATCCTTTTTTTTGGTGTTTTCACATTTTTAGTTTTTTTTTTTTTTTTTTTTTTTTTTTTTTTTTTTTTTTTTTTTTATACCTACACTACATGCACGGCCAACTCGACTAATGACTCAATAATGGTGGGATGACTCAATAATACCAAAACGTGCACGCAAAAAGATGAATAATAAAAAGAAAAATAAGGACATAACCAAAAATTTCTAACTACATGCTGACACGGGCGATGCAAAGACTCAACACTGACTAGTAAAAAGGGCTCAACCACCCCCACACTAGAATGCATCGTTGTCCTCAACGATAACACGAGGACTCAACAATTCTAGCACGAGGGCACACTTCCACTACTCGTCTCCTTCTTCCTCCTCTTCATCTTCTTCCGTTTCTTTCCACCCGCCATTAAGAATACAAATTCAAGTAAAACAAGAAATTCAACTTTTGTGCACGTGACAAGAAGTGTGTACAGAATGAAACACGTAGGCACGTAAGCAAGTAATTCCTAGGACTCTAAGCAATCGCCCCCAAGCACGCTACTAAGCGCAACAAAAAAATAATCCGGGCTTTTACTCAATTTGTGCCTAAGACTCGAGATATTGAATTGACTAGTTTAGAGTGTACCTACGTGACCGGAGCAAGTCTTACGGGCACAACAATTTCAGAAAGTCGACAAACCGGGCTGATTTTGAGGTTGCCGAAAAAATTTGCCGAAACTTCGAATTGTTTGCAGCTCCGTACTCCTTGTGTAGTCCCCGTTAGCGTTGCCTTCTTGTCCGTAAGCTGAATCAAACTCCAAGTGGTCCAATTTCTGAGTTTTCACTTCGGAACCCTAGCTTCTTCCTCCTCTGATTTCTCTCTTGTCTCTCAATCTCTCTCAAAGCTACCCTTCAATCCTTGTTCTCCTCTCTGTCGCGAGCAAAACCTATACTCGATTGTTGAATTTGATGAAGAAACAAGGAAGATAGCAATTTTGTGTTCTTGCGGCTATGGAGGAGACAGGAGCTTGGTTCATGAGGAATGAGGAAGGTGATGTGCTGGGTTCAGATGTAGTCCCAAAGCTCGTGCAAAAAGTCTGAAAAGCCCCCCAATAACTAGCTCTATCTGTTCTCCGTGCGTGGGTGCAGCAGTCTTTTTGCCCGATGTCTTCGTAGGAAGACATTTGTCTTCGTAGGAAGAGTCTTCGTACGAAGACAATTTGTCTTCCTATGAAGGCCTTCTTATATAGATACTGCGTGCTGTTATAAGAAGACAATCTTCAGAGCTCAAAAATTTTCTAAGTACAAAGTCTTCATACGAAGACAATTGTCTTCGTACGCTGGAGCTTGCCAAAAACATCCTTTTCGTCAAATTTTCGCGTATCCGGTCGTGCCTTTGCTTTCCGAAGGATCTCCTCGACCTCGAGACTCCCTTTTCACCTTAAAACACTCCCAAAATCCGGGGAATATTTCATTTGTCAATTTCACGCGTTCCAAGGCACGTTTTGCATTTCCGGATGCTTTTGGCCTCGTTTTACTCTCTAAAGCATCCTTTTTGGCGTAACTTCTTCATCCGGACTCCGATTTGCGCGATCCACCTATCTACAGAAATCTCTCGACCACCCCCACACGTTGGCACTGTTCAATCCTTATTTCAGTATGTCCTTCAGAATTGCACCTCGTAATCCGTGCCGGCGTGCTAGCTTTCTCCGTTCACTAATCAAATTCTTGCGCATATCAAGACGGGGAGTCCGGGAACATGATCTTCCCCAGGTGCGTGTGTTGAATAGGTGCAGGAATGTCTTATATCTTCAATTCCTTCACTTCGGATCCCAATACGCGTATTGGGCTGCAAATCTTCAATTTTTACTCTGTTTCGCACGCGCGCATCAAGACGGGGGATCCGAAATAGGCCTTTCACCTCGTAATCCTGCACATACTCATTGGAAATATTAAATCCACTCTCTCGCACCTCTCAAATAAATCTAACAGAATAAAAATTTACAAAACAGTATTAAAACCTACTCTACAGCAATAAATAGGTTGGGTTGCCTCCCAACAAGCGCTTTGTAATTTAAGGTCGACGGCCCGACCCAGTTACCTCAAAATATGTTAAGGAGGTCTAGCACGACGTGCCTCCTCCTTCAATTTCTTGCTCTTGATTTTCTGCACCACATCATGTGCACTCACCACATTTGGCTTCTTCTCTGATTACGGGTGGATCGGGATGCAAAACGGTAGGCAACCCAAGAGACGGATCCACACGATCTTCTCTAAACTTGATCATGGCCAATTTATTCTTCCCCTTGCTCGGAATAAATGCTTTGAACACGAGTGATGATTCCAGAGCCTTGATAGTCAACTCCTCTGTCTCTAGATCCACATTTGCGCGCATTGTTTTCAACAACGGTCTTCCAAAGATGAGTGGAACATCGCGATCCTCCTTGATATCCACTATCACAAAGTCAACTGGAAATACAAATGCACCCACTTTGACGAGCAAGTTCTCAATCACCCCATTTGCCGTAACTATAGAATTGTCTGCCAATTGCAGACCCATCTTCACAGGGGTCGGTGCACCAATGCCCAATCTCTGAAACAGAGACAATGGCATGAGATTAATACTCGCGCCCAAATCACAGAGACCATGTGTATGATATCCACCCCCAAGAGTGCAGCCTAAAATGACACTGCCTGGATCTCTCATCTTGGGAATGTCTCTTTGTATGACAGTGCTACACGTCTCTGTTAGCTTTACCGTGGCATAGGGTTCTATGCTCTTCTTCCCCCATAGAATTTCCTTCAAGAACTTCTTGTACCTGGGCATCTGAGCAAGTGCTTCTATAAGAGGAATGTTGATATGCAATTGTTTGAATATATCCATAAATCTCCCAAAGTGTTCCTCATCATTCCTCTTTATCGCCGCCGGATATGGAATTCGTGGCTCATAAGTAGCCGGATCGGGAGTGCTCTTGGACTCTTCTTTCTTCTCAACCGTGTCCTTTGATTGGGGACTCACGGCCTTGGGCAACTCTTCACCCAATTCCTTCTCTGTAGCTTTTGTAGCTTCGGCTCTCGCATGGCTAGGATATGGAGGATCTTGAGTAGTCACACCACTGCGAGTAGTAATAGCTTTGAGCTGCTCAGTAGGAAGAATGGTATTGGAAGGAAGCATACCTGGCGGAAATTTAGCATTCTGATTGGCAATCTGCCCAATCTGAGTCTCGTGGCTCTTTATTGTTGCTTGCATTGAGACAATCGTGCTCTCCATCCTGTCTTGATTAGCTAGTAACTTTCTCAATAAAGCATTTGTCTCTTGTTCTTCTGGTTGCTGAGCCTGTTGCTGTTGAAATTTCCCTTGAGCTTGATACTGAGAGTTCGGCTGCTTTCCGGGCGCATATAACCTATTGTTAGGGTTGGCATAGCTAAAGTTGGGGTGATTGCGGTTGTTGGGATGATAAGTGTTAGTCCACTGCTGCTGTCGTGGTGGACCCATGTAATTCACATCTTCAATGAAACCATATCCCTGATTCTCATCCGCGAGTAACTCACCCATGGGCTTCACTTGTGATGGAGGTTGCATGCTATGAAATGCTGAGGTCATGGATTCCAGCTTTTGCTCCATAGACTCAATCTTGTTGACTAAGGCTGCATCCCCCGGTTTGGAGTACCTACGAGTTTCAGTTCGTGTAGACTCTCTCTTTGACACGTTGTTCAGCAGATCTTGAGCTCGCTGTGCTCCAAGCCCCATAAAATTACCTCCAGCTAGCATATCTAACTGGTCAGCTGTCTCCTTGTCTAATGCAGTGTAGAAATAATGGAAGAGCTTGTGCCATGGCTCCCCATGATTCGGACATCTACGGAGAATTTGGCTGAACTTCCTCCAAGCATCTCCCAATGAGCTGTCTTCTTCCTGAGTGAATTTTGCAATCTCAGCCATCTGTTGAGCGACTCTGGATGGTGGCAAATACTTCCTCAGAAACTCATGACAACAATCCGCCCATGTCACTATGCTACCAGCTGGCAGCTCCATAAGCCACTTCTTGGCTTTTCCAGATAAGGAGAAGGGAAATAGTAATAGCTTAACTGTTTCATCTGGAACTCGTTGGTCGTGCAGGGTTGATGTGATTTGCTCAAATACCAGTAGATGGTGATTGTGATCATCTCCTGGAGCTCCGCTGAATGCGCACTCATCATGAACCATATTGATCATATGTTGGCGCAACTTGAAGTGTTGGGCATTGATCTGTGGCCTGACAATGGTAGGCTGATAACACGCTGGAGTAGTCCTGAAATAATCCACCATAGGGCGTTCTTCAATCTCAGCATTGTTCTGCCTGTTGTTTTCCCCATTATTCCCATTATTGTTCCCACCGATGTTCGCCACTTGTGCCCCCACACCAGGACGTGGTTGTGGATTTGGGGGAGCCAAGCGATCCTTCCTTGCCTGCATCTCAGCCATTTGAGCTCTCACCTCCTCAGCTTCCGCGGCTCTGTTTGCAGCCTCCTCTACAGCTGCAGCTCTAGCTGCTTCCGCATCCTGCATACCTTTGCGGATCCTCTCAAACTCTGCTCTCGTCTCTTCATCCATAACTACTGAGCTTGAATTCCTCTTGTCTCTACGATGTGCTTTTAATAAGGATTCCGGGTCTTCAAACGTTGGAAACAAAGGCTCGTCTCGAGAACGGGTCATGCACCGTGTAAATCAACCTGAAATCACGAAATACGCAAAACGTAGGTGAGTAACGGATATAAACAATAAATTAAAATCCATAAGGCTAGGAATTATAACTAATTTAGCCGAAGTCCCCGGCAACGGCGCCAAAAACTTGACACGCTCCAACCGCAAGTGTACGGCTGTCGTGTGTAGTAATAAACGGGAAATCCGGGTTGTCGAACCCAAGGGACTTTGTTTAAATTAACTATTATTCTAAGCCTTATGTGGGTACGTCGCAAGTTGTGTTTTTATCTAATTCTAATAAAATAAACGCAATATTCTCAATTAACCAAGTGAAGTAGTTCACGATTAATAAAGAATGAATTTTAGGGTTTTTGTAATATAAGGGAAAAGTACCGGGAATTCTCTAGGTTCACTAGGTTGATCTAACTTTATATTTTGATTTGTAAAACAACCACGTGTCATTCACTATTAATCAAGCAATATTAAACTTACCGAGTTACCAAGCAAGTTCACTATACTTTAAACTAAACCAAACCGAGTTACCAAGTCTAGTTTATCTTTAAGCACGCATTGAAACCATATTTCTACTTTAACGATCCTAGTTAACGATGTCGAGTTACCAAACATTGATACGACTAGGTGGATTATTCAATTTACCGACTAATTCTCACGGAGTTACCACGTGAAAACTAATTTAGTTTATCTCTACGTTAGCTACTCGCAAAGATAATATAATTATGAACGTAAATAATTCATAATAGTGAATAAACACGTGAGATTAAGCTAGAACATGCATTACAATCATCAAAACATCAACTTTAGATCAAACCCTAGCTACACCAAACGAGAATTCCCAGCAAATAATGTTTAGCTACTCATATTCATAATCAAAACGACAAGTCTAATGAGTTTAAACATAAAAATCAAGAAAAGAAGAGAGTTGAGAATCCAAACGGATGATCCAAAGCTCCTAAGCTCTCTCAATAGCTCCTTGATCTTCAAAAGATGTCTCTAATGTCAAAAACTACTGAAAAAGTCGACCTAGAATGCTTAAATATGTTTCCATAATCCTATTACAAAGTTTGGATAAACTACGAAAAAGCCCCGGAAAAATTATGCACTTTCAGCGATGTCTTCGTAGGAAGAGTCTTCGTACGAAGACAATTTGTCTTCCTACGAAGGTCTTCTCACTTAGATACTATAAGCTTGTTTGGGAAGACTTTTTGCAGAGCCAAAATTTGGCTAAGTATATTGTCTTCGTACTAAGACATTTGTCTTAGTACGAAGACCCTCTGTTCCAGCCTCCTTTTCTTTGACTTTCTCCTCCTTCCTTTGACTTTCTCCTTCCTTCCTTCTTCCATTGACCTTCCATTGAGTTCCTTTGACTTTCTCCTTCCTTCCTTCCTTCTTCCATTTGACTTTCCTTTGAGTTCCTTGCTTCCGAAGTTCGCTTCCATCTCCCGCATGATCCTCCAAGCCCTGTTTTCCTGCGAATCACAACACGAAAACACAACCCGCGATCATATCACAATAAAAGCTCAAATAACTAAAGAAACGCCCGGATTTAACAAGTAACGCATATGAACTCACATTATCTCGTTTAAGCTCAATTTACTCAAAAGACGACGAATTCTCCATGATAAGCACGCAAAACGTAGAAATAAAAGGCATAAAATAACTCCGAAAACGGAGTTATCAGCGACTCTGGATGGTGGCAAATACTTCCTCAGAAACTCATGACAACAATCCGCCCATGTCACTATGCTACCAGCTGGCAGCTCCATAAGCCACTTCTTGGCTTTTCCAGATAAGGAGAAGGGAAATAGTAATAGCTTAACCGTTTCATCTGGAACTCGTTGGTCGTGCAGGGTTGATGTGATTTGCTCAAATACCAGCAGATGGTGATTGGGATCATCTCCTGGAGCTCCGTTGAATGCGCACTCATCACGAACCATATTGATCATATGTTGGCGCAATTCGAAGTGTTGGGCATTGATCTGTGGCCTGACAATGGTAGGCTGATAACACGCTGGAGTAGTCCTGAAATAATCCACCATAGGGCGTTCTTCGATCTCGGCATTGTTCTGCCTGTTGTTTTCCCCATTATTCCCATTATTGTTCCCACCGATGTTCGCCACTTGTGCCCCCACACCAGGACGTGGTTGTGGATTTGGGGGAGCCAAGCGATCCATCATTGCCTGCATCTCAGCCATTTGAGCTCTCACCTCCTCAGTTTCCGCGGCTCTGTTTGCAGCCTCCTCTACAGCTGCAGCTCTAGCTGCTTCCGCATCTGCCATGCCTTTGCGGATTCTCTCAAACTCAGCTCTCGTCTCTTCATCCATAACTACTAAGCTTGAATTCCTCTTGTCTCTACGCTGTGCTTTTAATAAGGATTCCGGGTCTTCAAACGTTGGATACAAAGGCTCGTCTCGAGAACGGGTCATGCACCGTGTAAATCAACCTGAAATCACGAAATACGCAAAACGTAGGTGAGTAACGGATATAAACAATAAATTAAAATCCCTAAGGCTAGGAATTATAACTAATTTAGCCGAAGTCCCCGGAAACGGCGCCAAAAACTTGACACGCTCCAACTGCAAGTGTACAGCTGTCGTGTGTAGTAATAAACCAGAAATCCGGGTTGTCGAACCCAAGGGACTTTGTGTAAATTAATTACTATTCTAAACCTTATGTGGGCACGTCGCAAGTTGTGTTTTTGTCTAATTCTAATAAAATAAACGCAAAATTCTCAATTAACCAAGTGAAATAGTTCACGATTAATAAAGAATGAATTATTGGGGTTTTTGTCAAATAAGAGAAAAGTACCGGGAATTCTCTAGGTTCACTAGGTTGATCTAAATTTATATTTTGATTTGTAAAACAACCACGTGTCATTCACTATTAATCAAGCAACATTAAACTTACCGAGTTACCAAGCAAGTTCACTATACTTTAAACTAAACCAAACCGAGTTACCAAGTCTAATTTAGCTTTAAGCATGCATTAAAACCATATTTCTACTTTAACGATCCTAGTTAACGATGTCGAGTTACCAAACATTGATACGACTAGGTGGATTATTCAATTTACCGACTAATTCTCACGGAGTTACCACGTGAAAACTAATTTAGTTTATCTCTACGTTAGCTACTCGCAAAGATAATATGATTATGAACGTAAATAATCCATAATAGTGAATAAACACGTGAGATTAAGCTAGAACATGCATTACAATCATCAAAACATCAACTTTAGATCAAACCCTAGCTACACCAAACGAGAATTCCCAGCAAATAATGTTTAGCTACTCATATTCATAATCAAAACGACAAGTCTAATGAGTTTAAACATAAAAATCAAGAAAAGAAGAGAGTTGAGAATCCAAACGGATGATCCAAAGCTCCTAAGCTCTCTCAATAGCTCCTTGATCTTCAAAAGATGTCTCTAATGTCAAAAACTACTGAAAAAGTCGACCTAGAATGCTTAAATATGTTTCCATAATCCTATTACAAAGTTTGGATAAACTACGAAAAAGCCCCGGAAAAATTATGCACTTTCAGCGATGTCTTCGTAGGAAGACATTTGTCTTCGTAGGAAGAGTCTTCGTACGAAGACAATTTGTCTTCCTACGAAGGTCTTCTCACTTAGATACTGCAAGCTTGTTTGGGAAGACTTTTTGCAGAGCCAAAATTTGGCTAAGTATATTGTCTTCGTACGAAGACATTTGTCTTAGTACGAAGACCCTCTGTTCCAGCCTTCTTTTCTTTGACTTTCTCTTCCTTACTTTGACTTTCTCCTTCCTTCCTTCTTCCATTGACCTTCCATTGTTTCCATTGACTTTCTCCTTCCTTCCTTCTTCCATTTGACTTTCCTTTGAGTTCCTTGCTTCCGAAGTTCGCTTCCATCTCCCGCATGATCCTCCAAGCCCTGTTTTCCTGCGAATCACAACACGAAAACACAACCCGCGATCATATCACAATAAAGGCTCAAATAACTAAAGAAACGCCCGGATTTAACAAGTAACGCATATGAACTCACATTATCTCATTTAAGCTCAATTTACTCAAAAGACGACGAATTCTCCAAGATAAGCACGCAAAACGTAGAAATAAAAGGCATAAAATAACTCCTAAAATGGACTTATCACCCATATATCCCATGTGAATATGGAGACGCAATTTCATATGAATGTGGAGGCTTTCACCATAAGCCCTCCAAATTTAGTAGTATGATTCTTTGAACTTAGACCAACCTTGAATTTTGCATTTTGACAGATCTAGAGCCCTTGACAAGAAGACCCCGCCGGCTTCGCAGTGTTGTGGTTTGCGTCTTTGAAACTCCTAATGATGCAACAATAGAAGAGCCAACTAGGCGATCAAACTAGGCGATCATCTGGGGAGGTTCGAGCGGTCGAGGATGGAGCTGGCGTCGAGGAGGAACAGCTCGAATTCATCCTGGAGCAAGAGCAAGAGGAAGAAGAGAACCATCTACAGAGGTAAGAGCAAGGTGCTGCAAATGCTGAATGATAGCACCTTTTAGGGGCTATAATTCTTTAGCATTTACCACATGATAATATGTATTTGGAGAGTGTTTTGAGGCAAATGTTAGAGATTCTAGGTTGTTTTATCACTTGTTGCTACCATGTGCTATACTGTTAGTCCGGGCGTTTTCCATGCATATTTCATTGTTATTTGTAAAATATAATCTCTTGGTATGTTTTTCATGTTTTTTTGGCAGGGACGGATGCTAATGGGTTGATAGGAGGCATGGAATGAAATTCGGAAACAATGGGGAGCTCAAGTGGAGTCAAGCAAAGCCGAATTGGAGGAGCTTGGATGACCAGTCTGCACTATTTTAATCATATCCGGAGTTCTACAACTCGTTAGGGGGTGAGACTAGTTCTATGAAAGTAGACTCAGAGAGATTTTCATCGATAGGTCACAGAGCTAAATCCGAGTTCGGACGAAGAAGATATTGCGTTTTGAAGTCAGGAGCAGATTTCAGGGGGCTTTTATGCAATTACTGAAGATTTCTGCGGGTTATGATTCAAGAAAGACCTAGGGACGGGAATAAGCATCATTCACGCATCCAAAGATCCAATAAGAAGGAGGAGAGGAAGGAGACTTCATTGGGAACGATCTCAACCAAGGAGGAGAGCCCGGATCGCGCCAATCATCATGATTTTAGCGTTTGATCTATTTTTCTCTTTACTTTCTTGTATGAACTATTCAAGAACCATGTTAACTTGTGTTATGAGTAGATAAACTAATACATAGGCATCTATGGAGAGCCTAGGGTTTATGTTTTGATGATATTTTCCGGATTTTGGATGATCTGTCATGCTAGGATTATGTTTAATGGAGATTGTTTTGGTTTTCATCATGTTGAGTTCTTTCCTTGACAAGTTAGGGCTAAGATGTTTGATGTGAATTATCTAGTTCTTCATTAAATCATGAACTAGGCTTAATGATGATATTGGTATCCTAATTATCTTGTTTATTGTGCTTAATTCTTAGTAACATAGGAGTCATGACCCGAAATTACTATGTAACTAGTGAGTGTGTGAAAACAGCTCTACCCTAGTTGAGATGAGTAAACAAGATCATTCTTAATTGACTAGACTGAGAGGTTAGTTGAATAAGAATGGCTAGATGAGGGTAAATTCAGTAGGAAGTAATGAGTTGTTAGTGAATGGTGGTCTGAGAAGACATTATTCCTTGCAATATTGTTGGCCTGCTAGAACACATAGGTAGTATACTTGGCCTTAGAGGGACAAATCGTTACCTTAGTGTAAAACGACATGAGACCGATAGGTGAATGTCAACGCCATTACCCAGCATAGGTTACTAGGATTCATTGTGTTAGAACATGGAATCCGGAATTGTCACAACTACACTAGGTGATCTATAGATTGCCTAGCTTTCTCTTCTCTGATTTACATTAAATCATTTTATTCGTGTTATTTCGTTAGTATTGCTAGTCACTTGTTTGAGGGTGACAACACTTCAAACCACAATCATTTTTACTGGTTACTTAGGTAAATTGAGTTTAATTGCTAATCTAGAGTATATAGTAAACACCTTCCCTTGGGTTCGATAACTCGGAGTCCAAAATACTCCACTTTATTACTTGAATGTATACTTGCATAGCAACGCGTAGTAATCGCGCGTTAATTTTTTGGCGCCGTTGCCGGGGAAGGCATTGGTTTCTATTCTAGTTTAGCGATTAGTTTAATTTACCTTTTTCTTTTTGTCTATTATTTCTGTAATTTCTGATTTGTTTTCTGAATTGTGTTTCAGGTTCTCAGTGTATGCACCGGATCTCTAGAGACCTTGCGCCCCCATTTGAAGACCCAGAACAACTATTCAGAACTCCGAAACGAGATCCAAGACAGATCGCAATGGGTGAGCAATAGACTAACGCTCAACTGAACCAGAAGTTGACTGAACTTCAGGAGAAAATTGATGAGCAACAGAACCAAACGCCCTACAACAAATCAGGGCAAGAATTGGTGGAAAAGTTTCAGTCAACTCAGAGAGGACACAAGCCAGCGATTGTAGTGCCAACCATTCAGGCTGAGCACTTCGATTTGAAGCCTGCCACCATCACGATGGTGCAGAACCAGTTTCAGTACTATGGGAACAGGGATGAAGACCCAAATGACTTCATTGGGAAGTTTGAAGCCTATATCAAGACGGTGAAGTACAAGAATGTGACCCCGGAGACATTAAAGCTGATTTTGTTTCCTTACTGTCTGAAGGGAGTGGCAGAGAAATGGCTAGAGTCTAGGGATCCAGAATCGATCACCACAGAGGAGCAATGTGTTGACGAGTTCATGAGCAAATTCTACCCCGCGCAGCGCGTCATTGGCTTACAGGCAGAGATTCTTGGTTTTCAGCAGCATGCTGATGAGAAAGTTGTAGAAGCATGGGACCGTTTCATGAGGACAATACGCAAGTGTACGAATCATAAATTTGGCGACTACAAGATCCTCCAAGTCTTCTATCACGACTTGGAGCATCCCAACCAGGATCTATTGAACAGGGAAGCATGAGGTCACTTTCTTTACAGGGTTGACAAGGATGGAGCATATGCTCTGATGAAACAAATAGAGAAACATGATGCTCAATTCTATGACTCTAGGAGGTTGTCTAAGTTACCCGAGCCAAAGAACGATGAGAGGAAAGATGGGATTACAAAGATGGTTTTAGATACGGCAAAGCATGCATATCAGGATAAGAAGACTATGTCTGCAGCGGAGGAGCCAGATTTTGATGCAACTTTGACTCAAGCTGCTAATGAGGATGTTAGCTATGTGGGGGCACAGGTACAACACAACTGGAATCAGGGGAACTACAGGCCAGGGACTAGAGATCATCCAGGATTCAGGTATGGAGATCAGGCAGGAGCTTCATATGCACCCGAATTTCAGCATAGGCCAGCTATTTAGGCGCCACCACCACCACCAGCTGCAGGACAGAACGCTGAGATGAAAGATCTCAAGAACATGATGTATCAGATGGGCAAGAATGTGAATACTTTCATGTCTCAGGTGGACACGTGGTCTCAAGAACATGATGTATCACCAAGACCTCACTTCGTAACCTGGAAGTGCAGGTAGGACAGATTGCTACTCAGCTGTCCACTAGAGCCCCAGGGTCCTTGCCATCTGACACGGAGAATGTACGCCAGGTGAACACCATCACCACTCGTAGCGGGATTGTTCTTGATGATCCCCCATATCCGAGCCACGCCAGAGCTGAAGCTTCGAAAGGTAGAGAGCATGAGGTCTTTGACAAGACTCTGTCATGATCCCCCAATCAAAGGGCGTGACTCAGCAAGTTGATGATGAGGTAACACCACCACCACCCTCTTTTCCTAAGAATCTCCCATATCCGCTTAAGGAAAGAAAGAAGAAAGATGACTCTGAGGAGTACAAGAGATTCTTATCGATTTTCTCGAAGTTACATATCAATTTTCCGTTGATTGAGGTAGTCAAGATGATGTCTAAATATGCCAAATATATGAAGGATGCAATTTCAGGAAAGAGGGCGGTGCCGGACTTTGAGACTGTAGACTTGACTGAGCAGGTGAGCTCATGTGTGATGCATGGTTTGCCTCAGAAACAGAAGGATCCGGGAAGCTTTGTGATAGAATCTAACTTGGGAGGAGCTTACACAGGGAAGGCCCAATGTGATTTGGGGGCTAGTGTCAATTTAATGCCACTTTCCGTCTTTCAGAAGCTGGGAGTAGAAGCTCGTTCCACATGGATCAAACTTCAGTTTGCGGACAAGTCTTGCAAGAGAGCCTTCGGTGTGGTGGAAGATGTGTTGGTAAAGGTAGGGAATTCTATTATCCCTACAGATTTTGTGATTCTTGAGATGCCTGTGGGAGATGTTCCGATAATTCTGGGTAGGCCCTTTCTGACTACCGGTCGGACTGTCATTGATGTTGAGAACGGAGAATCGATCATGAGGATCAATAATGCGTGGGAGACCTTCCGGGTTTCGAAGAAGACTCCACAACAGCCTCAAGAGAAGACACAGATGCCAGTGGTCGTGCAATCAGTGCACAAGAGTTCTGAGGTGGTTCGTGATGAGCCACCAATTCCAAAAGACAAAGTTCATTTTTTGTGTTGAGGATCCAGCAGAGGAAGCTGGAAGAGATGGCACGGGGTGCCAAGCCACCTGTGTAGGGGGCTATGAGGTAACTTGGTCGGGCCGTCGACCTTAAATTACAAGCGCTGATTGGGAGGCAACCCAATGTAGTTAGTCGTTATTTGATTTTTGTATTTTATTTCTTTAGATAGTCATACTTGATTTTTGAGGGGTGAGAGAGAGCGTTTTAATATTTTCAATAAGTGTGCAGGACACGGGTACCGAAGACACTCCGGATTCCCATTCTTGATGTATGTGCACCATTTGTACGCAAAACGAGGAAAAACGAGCTTACCGGGAGCAAGGAACTTTATAAAGAATCTACTCAAGGTAGAGGAGTAGAAAATGAGTCACGAGGATCACGGTAGCAAGTTGGAGTATCGGGGTTGCACGCATCGGAATCCGGAGTGGAGAAAGTTAAAGAGCTTGAGGAGGTGAGATTCTTGAACAAGAAGAAAACTTTTTGGTAAGAAACGAAAAAACCCCCGGATTTGGGAATATTTCGGTCAAAAATGGATTCCTCTTCGAGTGTGGATTCCAACAGTTCAAGAATCGCGCGAATCGGGTACCGCATGAAGAAGATAGAGCAAAAATAAAACGGGGGGAAAGCAGTGCATTTCGGCACCCATTTCGGGCCAAAATGGGGGCCGAAATACACTGATTTCGACACCCATTTCGGGCCAAAAGGGGGGGCCGAAATACACTGATTTCGGCCCGAAATCAAAAGAGCCCACTGTTTTCAATTGCTACAGTGATTTCGGCCCCATTTCGGGCCGAAATGGGGGCTGAAATCGGGCGGGTTTGTCCGATTTTGGGGGTGCTTTTTTGGTAATTTCTTGATTGTTTAAAGCCATATCCGGCCATAAAGGGTAAAAACTACCCAAAATTGGATCAAACCTCTCTTTTCTTCATCTTCTTCCTCCCAAATCTTCAAGAACACCCATACATTCATACACCCAAAATTTTCAAAAACTCAACCAAATTCAAAAACTTTTGTTGGGTTTTGCTCCTTGAAAACCCAAAAACATTAACTCTTGAGTTTTTGAAAGATAGGGCTTTGTTTGAGTGTGGGGAAATCAAAGAGGAAGAGCTCCATGAACAAAAATTTTCCGATT
The DNA here is from genome assembly GCA_023055425.1 of Linanthus parryae. Lineage (NCBI taxonomy): Eukaryota > Viridiplantae > Streptophyta > Magnoliopsida > Ericales > Polemoniaceae > Linanthus > Linanthus parryae. The sequence continues at coordinate 46,070,442 of JALGPY010000007.1, read as the reverse complement.
CATCAACTTGGAGGGGGATTCGGCCTTAGCTCAAGAAGAGACTTTTGACGAGGACACCGAGGAGCACAAGGAGGTAGCTTCACTTCAACTTGCTCAAGTTTTCAAAAAATTGGTCCTCTCTTGACCAATTTTTGCAAAACCGGTCCCGTAAGAACGGTCCTCCGGGACCGTAGGTACCGAAATCTTTCTCTCGCTTTAATTCCTTGCTTGCGCACTCGTAGGGATTAATTTGAATTGAATTTGTTACTTGCTCATACTTGGCTTGGGTTACTTGCTTAGTTCACTCTAAACATCACTTGCACTCGTCTTTTATTTTCTCTATCATTATGTCTACATCGAATAGTGCTAAGAGGAGACGGGGTATAGTTGTTGATGATCACCCCATCTTCAATCCAGAGGAAGATGTAGTTTTGAGTGAGGAGGAGAATGTGGACGAGGGAGACGGATCTGGCAACCGTCGTCAGGTGCCTCCGTCTCTAATTCGTTATGAGTTGAACTTAGTTATGCCTGCACATCCTAAGATTGGGACGAGGGCAAGGGCTGCATAGGATGTTGACTTCACGCTATCTGCAGTACCAAATTCTGCAGCTTCAGGTTTGTTAGTGCAAATGCCCATAAGGAATATTGCACTGACCCATTCCTGAAGAGGGTAGGGACTCCTGAAAAACCCTTCCCGCAAAGCGACAAAATGCCAAAACAGCTTCAGGATCTCTTCAAGAATGAGAGGCTAGATACGTGGTTTAAGATTTGTAAGAAGTCTAGCTCCACTCTTGCTAGGGAGATTCTGGTAAATTCTCGTTTCTATGACGAAGGAGAGGGTGAGGATCGGAGGCATGTGTATTGCCGGGGCACCTATATAGTCATCATGGCCGAGACTATAGCGGCTGCCCTAAAATTCAATCCTCTAAAGAATGAGGTTTTCGCCTACCATGAGACCATTAGGAGGGTGGATGCTGTTGAAGTAGTTAGTGCCTTTTGTTTTGAGGGGGTGCCTGGAGCAGGATGGACTGAGAGACCCAGTTACCTGAGTGGAATGTTTCTAGGAAAATCGTGCTCCCACGTGCGAGGTGGTTGTGTGAGTTTCTTGAGAACTGGGTTTATGGAGTTTCTTCTAATCCCACGTACTCCTTCTAGCTTTGCGCCATGGCTTACTGTTTGTGGATGGGGAAGCGTATCAATGTCCCGTACTTCATTTATCGATTTCTTATGGAGAGGAATGACCGCTATAACTGTAGATCTCCCGGGCATACTTGTTTGCTCCTAAAGATAGCACAAGATGCTAAGGCTAATTTGAGTGGTCTAGAGTATGATGATATCTCTAGAGACAAGAAGAGGAAGGATGCATCACGTATTTGGGAGAATACCCAACCCCCTCAAGAACCAAATACCTGTTGAACCCACACACCCTAGCGGAGACCACACGAGTAGCTCGAGCTCCAACATGGAGCGACAAATTGAGACGCTCATGCATATGTTGGAGTCTCAGAGACTCCAAGCTGATGAGGATAGAGCTAGGGAGAGGAGACATTTGGAGCACATCTGTAGTAGCGAGCGCCAGTTGGGCCGAGGGATGGAGTCACTTAGCTATGACTGTGCCCAGCAGGGTGGCTGGATTCGGGACTTGGCTGTGGCGGCCAATGTCCAGTTGCAGCACCCACATACATACGATGGCTTGTTCCATCACCAGTCCGATGTGTACCCAGAGTCGAGTCTCGACGTCCGATATGAGGACGAAGGGCGGGCTCACTCCGACTAGACCCACCGGCCCTACGCTTGAGCAGCCGAGTCCACTTGATTTCACTCTATTTTTCGTTGAGGAAAACGAACCGCTTAAGTGTGGGGGAGTTTTAGCTATCCGCTAGTTAGCCATTGCATAGCCTTGTTATATGTAGTTTAGTGAGTCTGTCATGCATGTAGAGTTGGTCCATAGGATTGCATGTGCACGTTTAAATATTTGCATTGTATATATATTGTTGCACTTTTATTTATTGAGTCCATCTACCTTATTTTGTTGGTTAATAGTTACATATAGTGTCTAAAAAAAAATAATTAAAAATAAGAAAATCCTAAAAAAATTAAATTTTTTTGAGAAAGGGCAACTTAGGACCTAGAAACCGTAGAGAATCCAATGAAAGGGCTCATGAGAGTAGGAAACATCGTAGTAGGGAGACTTTAATTCGAGTATTTTGTGCACAAGTCTGACGAAAGGATGCCCCGGGTATCTAGGGAATGGTGAAGGTAGATTACCGGCATACTTTTGATTCCTTTATTGTGCTAGGAGGATTGAGTGTTTGAGTGGTTGATTATTCCGTTTCCAGTGGAAACTTGTGGACTCTTAGAATCTGGGGTGGACCTTCGTGTAGAGTCGGTTCCATGCGGTATGCTGCTCTAGCCTAAGTGAAGTTGGGAAGTATACACCACCATCCCTTAAGGTGGTTCTAAGAGAAAATCCTAAAAAGCCCACACTCTTAAGCTCTATTGCACGGTTGTAAAAACAGAGGAGGAAATAAAAGAAAATGAAAATATAAAATAAAATTGTGCTTAAAGGAGAGACAACCTAATGTGCTTCCGTGTGCGCGGAAAATTTGGATTCAATCCAACGTAGAGCTTAAGAGGGAAACTAAAGTCAAGCCGTATTACATAGGAGTTGTCACGACCCGACTTTTCGCTTTAAGTTGATTAATAATTCATCATAGTAAACGCGTCATTTTTAGGCCGCGACGGAAATACGAACCTTTTGGCTTTTGAAAAAAATAGCGGAAGCTTAGAAATAGACAACTTTTTCAATTTGAATGAAAAACGTCATTTTCCTATTCAATTGAGCAATATCGGTTACAATTATCAAATAAAAGAATCTTGAAAAATATTACAATTAATTTGCAAACGTTATAAATCTAGCCCGTCTATAGTCTCGAATCGACCCGTTCCGGTACCTGTAGATATTTTAGGGTGAGCAAAAAAGCCCAGTAGGTACCGCCTAACCACTGGCGTATAAATATAATAATCAATTAAACTGTAACATCGCGAATCACATAATTATCATGCTTTAGACATCATGCGAATAACAAACAATAACTTAACAATCAACATATAAGCATATAATCATGCATAGACCGTAATTACAGTAGACGTGAAAACTATATTTCCCCTACCTTTATATCAGCTTCACGATAACAGCATTGAAATGATACGGGTAGCTCCAAATCTTTTATCTCAGAATATTCCCAATATCTCTCTATCTCACTTATCGGTAGTTGAATCGAATATAGAATGAGAAATAACTATAGCACTGGACCCTATTTATAGAATTCAGCGACCAATCAGATCGCGACGAGTCACAGAGACACATGGCGCGCATGCAATGAAAGTTGTGCCACACGACGACACATGTCGCCTGTGTGTCACACATGGATAAGGATGGCCTTAGAGCATGACACGTAACCCCCCAACGTGTCGCGCATGCAGGGAAAGTCGCAGATGTCGTGACACATGTCTGCCTGTGTGTCACACATTCATTCGGCTAAATCTAAATGCTTATCATCAACCACCGCGGCGAATAAACATGTAATTTAGTCACGTCAAGCATTTAGCAAGCCACATATCACGAGATGCATAAACAATACTTAATTATCACTTGAACTAGTGATTAGAACTACTTAACACTCAAACATTAGCACTAATTAACACTTAAACTAGTGATTAGCACTAATTAACACCTAAACTAGTGATTAGCACTAATCATTCCCTAATTATTTTTATCTTTAATTTAGAAATAGAATAAGAAATTGTGACTTTGGGTGTCTTTCTAGACGAGCTTAACGTTTATAGTTTAGCAGTTATGAATACATCTATCAGAAAGCTAAATTCTTAAACATGAAATAAAGTGAAGTAATATAAGCTTAAGAAATGCGGTCATTACAGGAGTTGTGTCTCCCAGTAATGGGACAAATTGCATTCAAAGCAATAACGGCTAAGAGGGTGTGAAAACCTCAAATGACTTGGCGAAGGAAGACCACTTAGGAACTTGAAATTCCTAGACGCTTTGAATCAAAAGACGTGCCGTATCTTTGTATGATTTGGTGGATGTTTGTGGACGCGCTAGTGAGTTTGTGCGTAGGATCACCATATCTTATTTCCAGCTATGTGCTGTGAAATTTAAAAATGAGCTAGTGAGGATTTTATGATTTTCGGTTAATGATGGAGAGGTTGCCCAATCTTTACTAAAAGGAAAAAAATATGTTCTTTAGTTCCTTGCATTGCACTTACTTGAGTTGTATTGTACATATCATGTAGTTGCATAGTCGTGTCTTTGTGTATTGATTCGTGAGTCGTGTTGGCTAGCTGAAAGTTAAGTATGCAAAGTGGTGGGGTATGCATTGGTTTTGTTTTCGGGTATGTATGCAATCTCTCAAGTGTGGGAGGTTTTGTGCTTCATTGTTGCTCGGGACGAGCAAGAGAGTAAGTGTGGGGGAGTTTGATAGCACCTTTTAGGGGCTATAATCTTTTAGCATTTACCACATGATAATATGTATTTGGAGAGTGTTGTGAGGCAAATGTTAGAGATTCTAGGTCGTTTTATCACTTGTTGCTACCATGTGCTATATTGTAAGTCCGAGCGTTTTCCATGCATATTTCATTGTTATTTGTCAAATATAATCACTTGGTATGTTTTTTCATGTTGTTTTGGTAGGGACGGATGCTAATCGGTTGATAGGAGGCATGGAACAAACTTCGGAAACAATGGGGAGCTCAAGTGGAGTCAAGAGAAGCCGAATTGGAGGAGCTTGGATGACCAGTCTACACTATTTTGATCATAGCCGGAGTTATACAACTCATTTGGGGGTGAGATCAGTGCCATATGAAAGTAGACTCATAGAGATTTCCATTGATAGGTCACAGAGCTAAATCCGAGTTCGGACGAAGAAGATATCGCGTTTTGAAGTCAGGAGCAGATTTTAGGGGGCTTTTATGCAATTACTGAAGACTTTTGCGGGTTATGATTCAAGAACGACCTAGGGAAGGGAATAAGCATCATTCACGCATCCAGAGAGCCAAGAAGAAGGAGGAGAGCAAGGATAATTCATTGGGAACGATCTCAAGCAAGGAGGAGAGCCCGGATCGCGCCAATCTTCACGATTTTAGCGTTTGATCTATTTTTCTCTTTACTTTCTTGTATGAAATATTTAAGAACCATGTTAACTTGTGTTATGAGTAGCTAAAATCATACCTAGGAATCTATGGAGAGCCTAGGGTTTATGTTTTGATGATATTTTCCGGATTTTGGATGATCTTTCATGCTAGGATTATGGTTTAATGGAGATTGTTTTGGTTTTCATCATGTTGAGTTCTTTCCTTGACAAGTTAGAGCTAAGATGTGTGATGTGAATTATCTAGATCTTCATTCAATCATGAAATAGGCTTAATGATGATATTGGTAGCCTAATTATCTTGTTTATTGTGCTTAATTCTTAGTATTGTAGGAGTCATGAACCAAAATCACAATGTTACTAGTGAGTGTGTGAAACAACTCTACCCTAGTTGAGATGAGTAAACAAGATCATTCTTAATTGACTAGACAGAGAGGTTAGTTGAATAGGAATGGCTAGATGAGGGTAAATTCAGTAGGAATTAATGAGTTGTTAGTGAATGGCAGACATTATTCCTTGCAATATTGTTCGCCTGCTAGAACACATAGGTAGTATACTTGGCCTGAGAGGGACAAATCGTTACCTTAGTGTAGAACGACATGAGACCGATAGGTGAATGTCAACGCCATTACCTAGAATATGTTACTAAGATTCATTGTGTTAGAACATGGAATCCGGAATTGTCACAACCACCCTAGGTGATCGATAGATTGCCTAGCTTTCTCTTCTCTGATTTACATTAAATCATTTTATTCGTGTTATTTCATTACTATTAGTCACTTGTTTGAGGGTGACAACCCTTCAAACCACAATCATTTTTACTGGGTACTTAGGTAAATTGAGTTTAATTGCTAATCTAGAGTATATAGTAAACACCTTCCCTTGGGTTCGATAACTCGGAGTCCAAAATACTCCACTTTATTACTTGACCGTATACTTGCGTAGCAACGTGTAGTAATCGCGCGTCACTGATCAAATCATGAATGGACAAGGGGGAATCACTTCGCCTCCCATAGTTGATTCGCGTGTCCCCGTTCAAAATTATGAGCAAGCTGAAACTCAAAGGGAAGCGACCGCCATTCCTGAGGTTCCATCGAGCATTACTCCCGCAACTGTCTTGCCCACAGAAACCCCTTTGGGAGGAACTGAGCAAACTGAGGCTAATCAAGAAATAACTTCGACTCCTGCGGCCCAATTCATGCCAGAAGTTTCGGGAACTCAGCTCAACGTCGCGTCTAAACATGCCGAGCCGTCCAATGAAAGAAGAATCGAGCATGAGTCGAATGCAAGCAGTGGCGCGTCGGATCAGGACATGACAGACACTCAGCCGCCAACAGCTTCAGGAACGAACACTGCTGTGGCTCATGGAACACAAGTCAATGTCACACACGAGAATGTGCCAGAAGTTCCGGAGTGCACACCAAGTTTGCTCGAGTCAGGAAATGGAAGGGGTGGAGACGAGATCATAAATGACTCTTGTCGGGACGCAACCTCAAAGACAAACACTCCAATGGCCACGACTGAGGTACAAATACGAATTTCTCATGCCATGACAAATCCAAACAACTTGAGAAATGTTGCGTCTTGAGAGGGCCTTAGTGAGAATCCTTCGCCTTCTGGTATGGTTACTCGAGAATCTCATGATGGGTATGGATCATCTACTGTGGCTTTTGAGGCTATCGAGTCTGAAGAACAGTGCACTATCCCTGAGGGATATTTTATGCAACAAGCCCTTGCGGATCAGCGATTAGCTGAGGCAAAAGCTTCCAACAGCGCTCAAGCGGCGATCCCCATTCCTTCTTTACGCAAAATAGTTGGGGCACTGGTAATGCTTTTTTACTTATGATTAATAAGTATGCAATTATAATAAGGCATGTACCATCGTTTATTTTGAGAATTCACACGCGCCTTTTGAAAATGCAGGCATCAAGCAATCGTCTCTGAATTGGCTCATGAAAATGGGCGTCTCATATCCCAAGCTTTTTGCCAGTGCGATTGAACTACCTGCTAAATATAGAAAAGATCTCCTCATCGAGATATCAGATCTTATGGAGAAGATAAGAAAAACCTTGCCAGCTAACATTTCCATTACAAATGTGCAACATTTCTTGACGAGTGTGCAAGGGGTTCAACACCTTTCACACGGCCGACTCAACTTTGATTTTCTCGTCCAAAGGCTGAAGAGAATCAGCAACTCGATCAAGCTCCGTTTTGGTTTTGAAAACTATCACTTGGAAAGCGCCAAACTTCGCACCCAAAGAGAATAAATTGAGAAGGCTATAGCCCAGTACGAGGAAGCAAAGATGAAACATGAAGTGCATAAAAGGCATCTGATAAGTGGGATGGAAACTCTATCCAGCTAGCAGCTGAAGACTCGCTTTTCAAGGGTCTGTTCGGGGAAGACCAGTAGCACTGTGTGGTATTCTTGAGTTGTAATATTTGAACGTGTTGCTTGTTCTGCTATCTGGATTTTGCAATTCGAACATATTTTGTACTTCGAAAATATGTACTTGAATCTTGCTTTATGAAAATCGTTCGTTTTGGCTCTATGGATATCGAGTATCCTTTCTGCTTCGTTAGATTAGACAAGCTTGTATGTCTAAACTCGTGTTTAAATATTGATATCCTTTAGATAGGCTTTTTATTTGCTATTTGGAGAGATAGGCTCGATAAGAATGATTTCTATTTAGACAGACAGGTTGAGGCTCGTGCGTCGGCGCTACATGGAAAGATAGGCTTTATAAGTATTGCCATTATAAACAGATGGGCTAGTCAAGAAAACTGCTATCCATACAGATAGGTTTAATTCTCGCGTATTCATGTTTTCTAAAGATAAAAGTTGAGTTTTACTGCTATCTAGACAGATAGGCTCGAGTTCGCGTATTGCTGCTATCTAGATATATAGGATTTAGTTTTGTTTCTATCTAAACAGATAGGCTTAAGTTCGCGTGTTACTGCTATCTAGACAGATAGGCTTTGGTTTTGCTACTATCTAGACAAATAGGCTTTAGTTTTGCTACTATCTAGACAGATAGGCTTAAGTTCGTGTATCAGTGTTATCTAGGAAGATAGGCTTAAATTTTCTATCTAGATAGATAGACTTATTATTCAGCGGTAAGCAATCGATTGAGAGTTAGAAACACAATTAATTAAATAACACGCAAAGTTGATAAGTGATCCCTCATATGGGAGAGTCATTATATTTAAAATGGAGTCCTCATATGGGAGGAATTTATCGAATACAGAGTAAAAAACATAAAGAGGTTCTAGGGATAATACTTTTTGAGCCATCGCATGTTGACTGGGATGGGGGTTGTGGCAGTCCCATGGCATCTCAAGATTGTGCAATAACCGCTATCGAAAAACTCTTTTACCTCAAATGGGCCTTCCCAGTTAGCTGCAAATTTGGGGTGAGCCGCTTCGCGCATGCATTCATTAGAAGCTCGCAGGATTAGATCTCCAACCGCAAAATCTCGGTGCTGAACAGTTTTGTTTTATGCTCGAGCAATCTTTTCCTTGGACTTCGCATTAGTTCTCTTGGCTTGCTCGCGCTTTTTCTCAAGTAAAATGAGAGTATGGTCGCGTTGGTTCTCGTATAGAGCACTGAATGCCAGCCTTGCAGAATTAACTTTGACCTCAGCAGGAACAACTGCTTCAGCTCCATAATAAAGCAAACATGGCGAAGTCCCTGTAGGAGTTCTTGGTGATGTGCGATACGCCCATAATGCCACGCTCAGAGAGTCTGTCCACTTCTGATGATCATATGCGACCATATTACTTAGGACTCTGATGAGTGTTTTGTTTGTAGCCTCTGCTTGTCCATTCGCTTTTGGATAATAAGGCGTCGAGCACACCTGCCTGATGCTATACTCCATCAACTTCGAAGAGACTTGGCGATTGACGAAAGGAGTCCCATTTTTAGATATTATTGTATTGCGAATCCAAAAACGATAAATGATGTTCTCCTGGATGAACTTGACGACCGCCAATGCATTTGCTGTCTTGAGAGGAAAAACTTCAACCCATTTTGTGAACTGCTCAATTCCAGTTAGGATGAACTAATTTCCATGCGATGCTGGACGGATGGGAATGATGTAGTCTAGAGACCAAGTGTGGAAAGGCCAAGGGGTTCCCAATGCGTGTAAATCAACTAAAGGAGCATGTACCAGGTTTCCATTGAATTCACACTGCTGACACCTCTTGACCTTCGTGCGACAATCAACTTCCATGGTTGGCCAGAAGTAGCCGACAGTCAAAAGTTTTCTGCAAAGCTTCGCGGCTCCTTGATGCTCTACTTGATGTGACAACTCCATAACTTCTTGTATTTCTTGACCACTCAAGCACCTTAGCATATTCCCATCATGCCCTTTTCGCCATAACAAATCCTCTTTCGGCACATATCTGGTCGACTTCTTTTTGAGTTTGTCAGCCTCCGTCTTATCGCTAGGTAGGATCCCATCTCGCAGGTAATCACTCAAAGGTGTCTTCCAATCAACATCACCGTTAATTGCAGAAATTTCCAGAGAGTCCTTCCCCAACGCACATTTCTCGCAACTGCCCTGTAAAATTGCAGCATAGCATGCCATTTGAGGCCAATGGATCACATACCTATGAGCTTTCCTATAAATGGAGACTTCATTTTCTCCGCAAGAATTCTCGTGAATTTTGTCAAGCAAATCTTGGACTTCTGCTTCTGTAACGCATCGCATTATGATCCCACCGGGTCCTTTGTAGTAAAGCAAATTGTCATGTAGGCAGAATCCCTTTGTAGAGACCCAACTTTCCTTGCTTGTCCCTTCTGAAAATGCACGCATGATAGGCTTCCTCCAATCTTCGACTTCTATAGACTCGTCTTTTCACAAGTCTTTCATTAGAGAAGGGTTAGTCTTGACCTCAATGGAGATCTTCGCTGGACACTTATCTGCGTTAATATTTGACCCGAGAGTGGCCAGAGCATCAGCATGTCGATTGTCAGCTCTGGGAGTGTGCTCATACTTGATCGAGTTGAACTTCTGAACTAGCTTCTGCACAATAGACCTATATCCTAGCAGATTGATCTCCTTTAGGCCATACTCGCCTGAAGCCTACTTCACAACCAACTTCGAATCTCCCACGACAATTAAGTTCTGAAATTCTAGAGCCTTGGCCGCGAGAAGGCTTGCGATCAAAGCCTCGTATTCAGCTTCATTGTTGGTTACCGCGAAGTCTAGCTTGCTTGACATTTGATTGACCTCCCCATCAGGTTTTCTGTGGAAAATCACTGTTCCTCATCCAGCTCTTGTTTACGATCCATAAAAGTGAAGCCTCCAATTAGGTGATTCTATCGCGTATACCTCAGGGTCTTGGGGCTCCCCTTCTATCATGGGCTCAAAATTTTCATCAGGGAATTGAGCTAACAAATCTGCAACTGCTTGGGACTTAACAGCTTTTGGACGTGCGCACGTGATGTCGTATCGCGATATGGTCATATACCATTTAGCCAATCTTCCACAAGGAGCAGAATGCCCCAACAAGTACCGAATAGGGTCACTTTTGGTTATCAAGACCACTTTACGAGAGACGAAGTAGTGCTTCAAGTTCCCAATAACAAAGATAGAGCAAGACAGTGCCGCTCAATATCTTTGTACATGGATTCAGTAGATTGTGCCACGCGCGAGATGTAGTAGATGGGTCTTTCCTGGCCTTCAAATTCCCGTGCCAGCAGCGCTCCGATGGATTTCTTCGTTGAGGTAAGGTATAGGAGCAAAGGCGATCCAAGTTGAGGCACGATCATAACTCGCGGGGATATCAGTAACTACTTCAGCTTTTCAAACATTGCTTGATGCTCCTCCGCCCAAGTATATGTTGCATTCTTATTGAGCAAATTACTGAAACAAAAGGTCAGTTCTGCAATTGCCGGTATGAACCTCCTTAAGTATGAGAGTTTTCCCAAGAATGTCTTTAATGCACTTTGAGTTTGTGGTGCAGGAAATCTTGTGACAGCTAAGAATTTCGCAGGGTCAGGCTCGATTCCATGCCGGTGGATCACGCATCCCAAAAACTTCCCTGAGGTTACACCGAATGCACAATTCATTGGATCTTCAGCTGAAATATCCTGCACCTTTCAAAAACTTTCTTCAAGTTCCTCAGATGGTCTTCTTTCTGTCTGTACTTGATGACCAAATCATCCACGTAGAACTCCACCTCCTGAAATATCCTGCACCTTTCAAAAGATCCATCATCGCGCGTTGATAATTTGCACCAGAATTCTTCAGGCCAAAAGGCATGACTCTGTAATTGAAGACTCCCACAGGTGTAATGAATGCCGTCTTCCTCGCATCTTCAGGATCCATATTGATTTGATTGTAGCCACTAAAGCCATCCATGAAGCTAAACATTTGATGGCCTGCAGTAGAATCGATCAGCAAGTCTATGTTTGGTAACGGGAAGTCATCCTTGGGACAGAATCGATTCAGGTCTCTAAAGTCAACAAAAACTCGAAGTTGTCTGTTCTTCTTCAAAACTGGCACAATATTGGCGAGCCAAGTGGGATGGTGCTCAGGCTTGATGAATTTCGCGTTTAACAACTTCACAATCTCCTCTTTTATCTTTATATTGACCTATGGGTGAAAAATCCTTGTGCTTTGCTTCACTGGTATAGTTCCTGGGATGACATCCAATCTGTGCCTGGTGACTTCCGTGTCCAGCACGGGCATTTATTCATACTCCCACGCGAACACGTCTTTTTATTATGTTGAAAGCCTCATCAGGCCTTGTTTTTCTTCTGCACGAAGATCCGCGCTCAAGAATATTGGTCTTTTCTTCCCTTCTGTCGGGCTCAAGAATACATCTTTTAGCTCATGTTTCTGAGGTTTTGGCTTATCCTCCATGCATTCAGGCGCCTCCTTCAACTTTTCTATCGGAGTTTCGCTCATGACTCCATCTGGGACTTCCTATGCTACCTTATTGATTTGCTCCGGGACACCTTCGATAGATGTGGACGAGGATGACCCAGCGCACCTTCAGATGCGATAACACTTCTTTCCATTTGCATAAAAGCTGTCTATCTCCTTGCCCTCGTCGTTGTGTTTCACAACCCTTTTGAGGGTGTAATCGTTCTTCTTATGGTATGCTACCCTTGGTATTTCTTCATGCGGAGGTTTCTTCTCCTTCTGAGCTTCTCTCATCACCATTACTCCTGCTGGTGATTGGTCTTTGATATCCTCCCATTTGGGTAGAGGAGTTGGCTTGAATGGTGCTGGCATCTCTTCATCCGCCATATCTGTATACCCCACTGTCTCTGTCAGGTGTGCTTCATTGAGATTGAATGGATTTACTGAAGATGGTATATCCACCACCTTGTCTTTGCGAATGGCCTTCATCATTTGATGAGCTGTGGACGGCAAAACATCGAAGCGGTGAATCCATGCTCGACCAATGATCATATGGTAGGTGGTGTTGGCATTGATGACATGAAACTTAAAAGAGCTTTTAATTTTGCCAATCAAGATTCCTAGTCGAATCCATCCAACAGTCATCCGCGAATCGCTCCTGAATCCCATCAAAGGCGACGGGCGCTTGACAATCTTGCTTTCTGAGGTACCAGCCAACTCGAGAGTGCTGAGTGGTATCACATTCACTGATGCTCCTCCATCGACAAAGGCCCTCTTGAACTCGACCCCATTGACTACTACTATCACATACAGTGGTCTTTGGTGGTTAGCATCCGTCTTCTTATCTGCTGGCGCGAAGGTCATTTCCAAGCCAGTCCACCGTGCGGCTCTGATAACTTCTCCATTTGAGACTAGCAGTTCTTCTCCGAAATCTTAAGCCACCCTCAAGATTTCCTTCATCATCTCTTGGCGGCACGCGCTTGAGAAGTTCATATCATCTAAGAATTTCTCAAATTTGCGCGATCCCTTCATCCGTTCAGCTCGAGAGTCCTCTGTGTCCAAGACGTAGTCTTCATCTTCGCAGATCTCGGATACAATCGGAATGCCCTCATCTGCGACTTCCTCATAATCACAGATGGATATCATTGCTATCTCTTTTACCTTGGGCTCCTGATGTGAGTGGGCTGGCAATGGGTTGTTGCGCACGTCTTTAGTTGGCTTGTCGATGACCAACTGTCCTTCCTTTATCTTCCTGTCAACCAACCACCTCAATTTCCTGCACTCTTTGGTTGGGTGCATAACTTGACCATGGCACTCACACCATCTAGGGTCTCCCAGCTGCTCTCCGGAGGGTTTATGCTCCAGTGCTGGTAAGATCCCATCTTTCCGCCACTGTTTGCACAGGATTGTGATTTCCCCGATCGAACACGGCAGCAGAGGTGGCTCCTTTGGTGGACCTCGTGGTTGCTTTGGAGCCGAGACTGCAATAACGTCAACCTCGCGTCCTCTCTTGTAGCTAAGTCTCCCAACCTTGAAGCCAGAGCTTGCTAGTGCCCGGTCGTGCGAGTACCTCTTCTTCTACTTCTCCACTATGGGATCGATGTTCCTGGTACAATCAATAAACTTGGAGAAATTCGGCACCTGCAAGTTAATGAGCATACCTTTTGTACTCGTCTCGCATGACCTGGAGACAAATTTCAACGAGGCGACTTAGTCCTGAACTTCTTGATAAATGCGACACCCTCCTCGTCATGCTTCTGGTACATGCGCGACAGATGGATCGTCGCGACCTTTTCCTCAACTTGGAAGAGCTTGGTGCAAATTTTTTTGACCATATCCTCCCAAATCTTGATTGATCCAGCTTCCAGAGTCCTATACCACTTATAAGCGACCATTCTCAAAGACTTTAGGAATTCGCGCATTAGCAGCCTTGTGTCAATCCCGTGCGGACCCATCAGATTGACGAACCGCATCACATGCTCGTGCGCGTTCCCGCTGATTTCTTCGAACTTCTCCCACTTGGGTACCTTATACCCATCAGGGTTAGGCATCAAGTATATATCACACGGGATTGGTGGCGCGCTATCAACCTTCAGAATGACAGTGTCTGCGAAGCACTGGTTTGCGATGAGACTGTCTAGACGTTGCTCTAAAGCTACCACGTTAGAAAGTGCGCTTCCTCCTGGGGTAGAAGATGGGGTTGCCTCGAGGCCAGGTATGTAGGGCATGATAGGATCATAGGGAGGTGGAGGTGTATAGCTGGTTTGGACTCCTGTCACATATGAGGGTGCCACCGGGTATAGTGATGGGTTCGCAGCAGATTCACGTTCTGGTTGATAACCAGACGCGATAGGAGGCTCTGATGGCAACATTGGTTGTTGAGGCGCATCCCCCTGAGGAAGAGGCGGTTGGACTGAAGACGAAGGGTTTGATTGGGTAGCATTGTGCAGCGTAGGTGTCGTGGTTGCCTGAGGGACTAGAGCCCCTGGGATGGCGTTTTGTTCAAGTCCTCCCAAAATCGCCATAATCTGGGCTATCTGGGCATATTGGGCTTGCATAGACCTAGCTTGGCTCAGGATTGTGGCGTTTGACACGCTCTAACCACAAGTGTATGGTTGTCGTGTGTAGTAATAAACCGGAAATCCGGGCTATCGAACCCAAGGGACTTTGTTTAAACTAATTATTATTCTAAACCTTATGTGGGTACCTCGCAAGTTGTGTTTTGTTCTAATTCTACTGAAATAAAAACGCAATATTCTCAATTAACCGAGTGAAGTAGATCACGATTAATAAAGAATGAATTTTAGGGTTTTTGTAATATAAGGGAAAAATACTGGGAATTCTCTAGGTTCACTAGGTTAATCTAAACTTATGTTTTGATTTGTAAAACAACCACGTGTCTTTCACTATTAACCAAGCAATATTAAACTTACCGAGTCACAATGCAAGTTCACTATACGTAAAACCAAAGCAAACCAAGTTACCAAGTTTATTTTAGCTTTAAGAATGCATTAAAACCATAATTCTACTTTAACGATCCTAGTTAACGATGTCGAGTTACCAAACATTGATTCGACAAGGTGAATTATTCAATTTACCGACTAATTCTCACGGAGTTACCATGTGAAAACTAATTAAGTTTATCTCTACGTTAGCTACTCGCAAAGATAATATGATTACAAACGTAAATAATCCATAACAATGAAAGAATACGCGAGATTAAGCTAAACATGAATCACAATCATTAAAACATGATATATAGATCAAACCCTAGCTACACTAAACGAGAATTCCCAGCAAATAACGTTTAGATACTAATATTGATACTCAAAACGACAAGTTCCATGAGTTTAAACATAAAAATCAAGAAAAGAGAAGAGTTGAGAATCCAAACGGATGATCCAAAGCTCCTAAGCTCTCCCAATAGCTTCTTGATCTCCCAAAAGTGTTTCTAACGTGAGGAACTACTGAAAAAGTTGACCGAGAATGTTTAAATACGTTTCCATAATACGATTACAAAGTTTGGATAAACTACAAAAAAGCCCCGCACAAAATTCTGCATTCCAGCGATGTCTTCGTACGAAGACAATTGTCTTCGTACGAAGACCCCCTTTTCCAGCCTTCTTTCTATGACTTTCTCCTTCCTTCCTTTGACTTTCCTTTGAGTTCCTTGCTTCCGAATTTCGTTTCCATCTCCCGCATGATCCTCCAAGCCCCGTTTTCCTGCGAATCACAACACGAAAACACAACCCGCAATCATATCACAATAAAAGCTCAAATAACTAAAGAAACGCCCGGATTTAACAAGTAAAGCACATGAACTCACATTATCACATTTAAGCTCAATTTACTCAAAAGACGACGAATTCTCCATGTTGAGCACGCAAAACGTAGAAATAAAAGGCATAAAATAACTCCGAAAACGGAGTTATCAACTACCCCCACACTACCTTTTGCTCGTCCGGAGCAAATTTCTCAAGTCAATTCCTTCTCTCAAGCCAAAACATCTCTCACTTTCCCGCAATCCATCCAACTTTGCATACTAACCTAATTACTCATTTCATAACTTCCCTACGCCATTTGCATACTTCCACCTCACATTGCATACAAAACCATTATCAATTGCATACTAGTCCGAGTAGATCAATTCACAAACCATTCTTTTTACTAGTCGACACGACTCGATTATACACAATGCACTTATATCCAAATGCAATATTAACAATGCAAGTATTGAAATAACAAATTTTCTTTTTCTTTTGCGAGATTGGGCAATCTCCATTAGCTTAAACCGATTCACACGAAGCGATGAGAAATCTAGACACAAGGAATGAGTTGAAATCAAATTCGACAACACGAATCTCCCTTAGCTAGAGAACCTAGCTTTACTAAGTACAAGAACGCAATACATTTTCATGTGTGCCACAAAATAAGTGACTACGCTAGGCTAAGCCACGTTCAAGGTCCGAGCTCCTAATCCGCTAACGGGTTTAGAATGATGAGGCTTTAGGGACAAATAAGATAATAATCAAACACAAGTCCTAAGGCGTCACATTCTCACAAATACCACATCTCACACACCCTCACAACAATGATAGAAACCAAGCCCGAAACTCACCATCTCCGGCCCTCGATCCCCTCACACCCCGGTACAATTACGATCTCCGCGGCTATTGTCATGAATGATGTATAAGACAAAACTTCCCATTCGTGAACTAGTCGCTTCTCCACTCGATCTTCCACAACGCTTCTCATTCTTCCTATATTCAACTCTCCTTTTTTTCTCTCTTTTTCTCTTTTTTTTTGTTTGTTTTTTTTTTGTTTTTTTTTTCGATCTCTCAAATTAATGCACAATTTCTTCAATATACATCTCGAGCGGTCTTCCATTTTCAAGCCAAAATATGATAATAAGGGGAGATAATAACCAAATTAACACATATGAATCACAAGTAAATGTCTCTCCCCTAACTCGATGAAATCCTCGGTGTAACAAACGAAGCCGCTAACACAATAAAGCACGTGTGGGGATGGAGTCGTTGCAAGCTCAATATCGATGTCCGAAGTCAAAAGTCGACACCCCCACACTCGAATGTAATCCTGTACCCTCTCAAGTAGCCAATCGAATATATGTCTCGTGCCTAATCCAACCAAACCTCCTACACCATGATGAGTAAGATCCGGTACCTAGCATGATCCACCTATTAAATTCCCCCAACCCAAGTTTTGTGTGTATTAGATGGTACACACTCACGGCTCTCCTCACTCGTGTCCATGTTGTAATGCCATGGAACACCGCCACACGAAGTGCGCAAGCCTACTCTCACTCACCCTCGCATTCCCCTCGAAGATCATAAATGAAGCACATGCGATATGTAAGACTCACACAAGTATAGTATGGAGTACTCCCTCATCGAACCCCCTCAACTACAACACCCTCGTGACGCACTAAAGCGGTGATTCTAACCAATCAATGATGAAGGCCAAGAATCGTCACCCTAAGTCCAAAGGTTGTCAAAGAATCCAAGGTTCAAAACAGGGTTTACTAGTGGTCCTACAAGGTAAGTTCTATAAGCAGTGAGTGCTCTAATACACACCTCGCACAGCTGTTCAGTGTGCCACTACGAGGCGGGTTGGCGACTACCTAAGACGTACACAAGAACGTTTGGCTTGTTTAGCTCACACCTAGCTCAACTCTTGTAAGAAAACTAGGCACACACTTTACATTTGAAAAATTAAGTCCGTGTGTAAAATAGGCACGCATTCCCGTAAAGAAAGCTTCTCTATACTTACTAAGGGAAACTCACATTGTCACTCTCGATCGCAACTCACGCTCTATGCCCAAAAATCTCACACTTCTCGATTTTACCGAATTTTCAGCCTCTTTTGATTGCCCTTTCTCAAATTTTTAATTTTTTTGGTTTTTTCACATTTTTAGTTTTTGTTTTTTTTTTTTGTTTTTTTTTGTTTTTTTTTTGTTTTTTTTGTTTTTTTTTACCTATACTACATGCACGGCCAACTCGACTAATGACTCGATATTGGTGGGATGACTCAATAATACCAAAACGTGCACGCAAAAATATGAATAATAAAGAGAAAATAAGGACATAACCCAAAATTCCTAACTAAATGCTGACATGGGCGATGCAAAGACTCAATACTGACTAGTAAAAAGGTATCAACCACCCCCACACTAGGATGCATCGTTGTCCTCAACGATAAAACGAGGACTCAACAATCCTAGCACGAGGGCAAACTCCACTACTCGTCTTCCTCTTCCTCCTCCTCATCTTCTGTCTCATCCTCTTCTTCTTCATCGTCCTCACTCGGCGGAACCGGATACTCAAATTCATCCTCCTGGAACCACGGATCCGCCGTCGGGACTGGTGGAACAAACTCCCCCGCCGCCTGACCACTCGACGCTATCACCCACTGGCCCACCATCTGGATTAATCCACCCAGCTTCACCTGATTGTCCCGTGTGTGGGCAAACTGGCGTCTTCTCTCGAGTCTATCCCCGGCCATCTCCTCTCTCAAGTGGTCATAAGCTACTTGGTTATCAAACCGAGAGGTGTTCATTCTCCTACCCTTTCCCTTCTTTCTCGCTGTCTCATCAAACCTATGCCATTTCCTAGCAGTGAGCGGTTTTAAGTCCATATCTCTCCCAATGACTACTTCGGCGGTTTTGGCGAGATGAGTCAGCAAGCATGTATGACCGGGACCTAACTTGTTAGTCTTCGACACCCTCTCTAGACAATTCTCCCAAATCAACTTATGGATATCGACCCTAACCCCGGTATAAAGAAAGAGAGCCAAGACCGATAGGCGGAAAGAGTAACTAGGGTTTTGTGTGATTCCCAAAACCCAATTCTCTAGAAATTCACAACACCACCTCGCCTCCGGCCTATAGTACCTCTTATAAGCCTTCCAATGAATCACCTCCCCTTTCCTGTCCCATGGATCTACCCCTTTTGCAAAACAAAATGCATTCAGACGAGACCAAATATTCTCACTATGAAGGGTAGTCTCGTAACCACAACCCTCTCTCGAACGGGGGAAACCCATGGCTAAAGCGATAGCCTCTGGCGTGAATACTATCCATTGGTTCCGACAGTATACAAGATGAGGGTCTCCGCTCTCACCATCCTTTGCGTACCTTAATTTGAGGCAAAAATCTCGCGCGATATGAGAACTAGACGGCCCTACTAGCTTAAACCAGTTGGTAAGCTTCTCGCGCTCGAAAATTTCCTTTATTGCTTGAGGCATGTCCTCGTGCAATGGAAATTCCTTTTCGGGCTGTCCGTTCTTAGTCAAGTACGTATCCTTTCGCGAGTCAATATGGGCCTCGTAGGCGACAAAACGAAAGCTATCATAACACGCCGGCCAAATACTCCGCTCTTTCAAATTAACCTTTTCCGTTCGTCGGCCTACAATTCCCGGTTTAGACGGGGGAGGGGCACTCAAGATAGCATATTGGGGAATGGGCGGTATTTCTAATTGAGGCGCGCCCGACCCCGATGCTTCTTGCTAGGTACCCTCTCCCGTCTTCCGTTTCTTTCCACCCGCCATTTAAAATTCAAGTTCAAATATAAACGAGAAATTCAACGTGGTGCACGTGACAAAAAGTGTGTACAGAATTAAGCACGTAAGCAAGTAAGCACGTAATTCCTAGGACTCTAAGCAATCGCCCCCAAGCACGCTACTAAGCGCAACAAAAATCAAATTGGGCTTTTACTCAATTTGTGCCTAAGACTCGAGTATTGAAATTGCTAGTTTTAGAGTGTACCAACGTGCCCGGAGCAAGTCTTACGGGCACAAAAATTTCAAAAATTCGACAAACCTGGCTGTTTTGGAGGTCGCCGAGAATTGTTGTCGAAAACTTGAATTGATTGATGCTCCGTACTCCTTGTGATGTACCCGTTAGCTTTGTCTTCTTGACCGCAAGCTGAATCAAGCTCCAAGTTGTCCAATTTCTCAATTTAGCTTCGGAACCCTAACTTCTTCTTCCTCTGATTTCTCTCTCGTCTGTCAATCTCACTCAAAACCACCTTTCAATCCTTGTTCTCCTCTGAATCGCGAGCAAAGCCGTGGGTTGGTTGTTGAATTTGGCGAAGAAACAAGGGAGGAGACGATTTGGGTGTTCTTGCGGCTATTGAGGAAGAGAGGGCTGAAGTTTGGTGAAGAATGAAAGGGGGTCGATGCTGCTGAAGATGTCTTCATAGATTCGAGCTAAAAGTCTAAATTACCCCTGAGCATCACCGCTTCTTATTGTTTCTGTGCGTGGACAAAAATGTCTATCCGCCCGATGTCTTCGTACGAAGACAATTGTCTTCGTACGAAGACAATTGCTCTTCGTACGAAGGTCTTCCTATACAGATACTGCATATGGTTATAGGAAGACAATTTTCAGAGCTTGAATTTTTTTCTAAGTGCAAAGTCTTCGTACGAAGACAATTGTCTTCGTACTGCCAAAAACATCCTTTTCGACCAATTTTTGCGTATCCGATCGTGCCTTTGCTTTCCGAAGGATCTCCTCGACCTCGAGACTCCCTTTTCACCTTAAAACACTCCTAAAATTTGGGGAGTATTTCATTTGTCAATTTCACGCGTTCCAAGGCACGTTTGCATTTCCGGATGTTTTTGGCCTCGTTTTACTCTCTAAAGCATCCTTTTTGGCGTAACTTCCTCATCCGGACTCCGATATGTGCGATCCACCTGTCTACAGAAAGCTCTCGACCACCACCACACGTTCGCACTGCTCAATTTTATTTTCAGTCTGTTCTTCAAAATTTCACCTCTTAATCCGTGCCGGCGTGCTAGCTTTCTCTGTTCATCGATCAAATCCTTGCACATATCAAGACGGGGAGTCCGGGAACATGATCTTCCTCAGGTGCGTGTGTTGAATAAGTGCAGGAATAGCTTCAATCCTCAATTCCTTCACTTCGGATCCCGATACGCGTATTGGGCTGCAATTCTTCAATTTTTACTCTGTTTCGCACGCGCGCATCAAGACGGGGGATCCGAAATAGGCCTTTCACCTCGTAATCATGCACATACTCATTGGAAACATTAAATCCACTATCTCGCACCTCTAAAATAAATCAAATAGAATAAAAAATTACAAAACATTATTAAAACCTACTCTACAGCAATAAATAGGTTGGGTTGCCTCCCAACAAGCGCTTTGTAATTTAAGGTCGACGACCCGACTCAGTTACCTCAGAGATTAATCAAATTGCGGGAGTTGCATGAAGCCATTCAATGACTCCGATGAAATTCCCATCCACGTACGGTTTCGCTCTCTGGCCATTCACCTTAAACCTGTTCCCATTTGCATCCTCCACCTCAAGAGATCCCCATGGATAAACTGCAGTAATTGTAGGACCACTCCATCTAGATTTCAATTTCCCTGGAAACAGCTTTAGTCTGGCATTGAAGATCAGCACTCTCTGTCCGACTTTGAAGTCTCTCGGGATGATGTGCCTGTCGTGCCATTGTTTTTTCCTCTCCTTATAGATTCTCGCACTTTCATATGCCATCAATCGAAATTCCTCAAGTTCGAGTAGTGCTTGCTTCCGTAGCTCACCTGAGAGCTTAGCGTCCAAATTGATCTTCTTCAAGGCCCAGAATGCCTTGTGCTCAAGTTCCAGCGGAAGATGACACGACTTCCCAAATACTAACTGATAGGGAGACATGCCTAAAGGAGTATTGTAAGCAGTCCTATATGCCCATAAGCTATCATCTAAATGCAGAGACCAATCCTTGCGTCCCGGGTTGACTGTCTTTTCCCGAATCCCTTTTATCTCTCGGTTAGAAACTTCTGCTTGCCCATTTGACTGCGGATGATAAGTCGGTGATATCTTATGCGTCTTTACCCCATTTTTTCTCAAGACATTGGCAAAGAATTTGTTCACGAAATGCGATCCTTCATCACTGATAATGGCTCTGGGAGTCCCAAACCGTGTAAATATGCTCTTACGCACGAGACTCTCTACAGTAAACCATCGTTCTTGGGGCAAGCCATTGCCTCTACCCACTTGGTCACATAATCCAAAGCTAAAAGTATATAAAGATTTCCAAGTGAAGACGGGAATGGTCCCATGAAATCAATGCCCCAGACATCAAAGGGCTCTACTTCCAACACGAAATTCTGAGGCATCTCGTTTCGGTTGGAGATATCGCCGGTTCTCTGACATCGGTCACACTGCTGTACAAACAAATGAGCATATTTATGTAAAGAAGGCCAATAAAATCCACTTTGTAATACCTTTGCCACAGTGCGCGTTTTGCCAAAATGCCCTCCGCAATTCAGTTCATGGCAATGTTTAAGAATGTCCAAAGTGTCTGGCTCAGCTACGCATCTTCTCAACATGTTGTCAGCTCCCAACTTGAACAAATAAGGGTCATCCCAGAAATAGTGTCGTGCATCTGCGAAAAATTTCTTTTTATGATGGAAAGACATGTCTTTTGGGACAATATTGAGCGCCTTGAAATTTGCCAAATCCGCAAACCAGGGCACAGCTGCTACCACTACCATAAGTTGTTCATCTGGAAAATCTTCTCTAATTGGCACATCTTCTTGTTTTTCATTCTCCAGTCGTGACAAATGGTCTGCAAAAACGTTCTCTACTCCCTTCTTGTCCTTGATCACTATGTCAAACTCTTGCATTAGCAAAACCCATCGGATCAATCTAGGCTTCACATCCTTCTTAGTAAGAAGATATTTGAGGGCTGCATGGTCCGTGAAGATGGTCACCTGAGAAACCACAAGGTATGGACGAAACTTGTCCAATGCGAAGATAATAGCCAACATCTCCTTCTTCGTGGTGGCATAGTTAACCTGTGCAGTATTAAGAGTACGACTGGCATAGTAAATTACATGAGCTACTTTGTCTTCCGCTGTCCTAGCACTGCTCCCACCGCATAATCGCTGGAATCACACATAAGCTCGAACGGCAAGGTCCAGTCTGGGGTGGCTATAATGGGAGAACTGATCAGCTTTTTCTTGAGCAAATCAAAAGCTGTCTTGCACTCTTCATTGAAATCAAAGACGACATCTTTCTCAAGCAACCCAGATAAAGGCTTTGTGATCTTCGAAAAGTATTTAATGAAGCGCCGATAGAAACCTGCATGACCCAAGAAACTCCGTACCCCTTTGGCAGATGTAGGATAAGGAAGCTTCTCAATCACCTCAATTTTCGCTCGATCTACCTCTAAGACTTTACTGGAAATCTTGTGCCCCAACACTATTCCCTCGGTCACCATGAAATGGCACTTCTCCCAGTTAAGCACTAGGTTTGTGTCAATACATCTGTCCAGTACCCGAGCTAGCTGCTGGAGACAGTCTTCGAACCCATCACCATAAAGTGAAAAATCATCCATGAAGACTTTGAAATTTTGCTCCATCATGTCTGAGAAGATAGACATCATACATCTCTGAAACGTAGCAGGGGCATTGCATAGCCCGAAGGGCATGCGTCTGAATGCAAAAGTCCCATAAGGACAAGTAAATGTCGTCTTTTCCTGGTCAGCTGGCTCAATCGCTATCTGATTATACCAAGAGTATCCATCCAGAAAGCAGTAATGCGAATGACGTGCCAGCCTATCAAGCATCTGGTCCACAAATGGTAGGGGAAAATGATCCTTCAAGGTGGCATCATTGAGTTTGCGGTAATCCATGCAAACTCTCCACCCAGTAACTGTACGAGTGGCAATCTGATCACCTTTTTCCCCTTCTACCACAGTTATACCTCCCTTCTTAGGGACACACTGTACCGGGCTAGTCCACGTGCTGTCGGAAATCGGATAGATGATACCTGCTTCCAACCATTTAAGCACCTATTTCTTCACCACCTCCTGCATGTGAGGGTTGAGGCGGCGCTGAAACTGAACTACCGGCTTCTTGTCTTCTATGAGCCGGATCTTGTGCTGGCAAACTGTGGGGCTGATCCCCTTGATATCCGCTATTGTCCATCCCATAGCTGCTTTCCTCTCCTGTAACACCTTGAGAAACTTCTCCTCCTGTTCCCTGTCCAAACACGCAGAAACAATAACATGTAAAGTTTCATCAGATCCCAAGTATAAATATTTTAAATGAGCAGGTAACGGTTTCAATTCTAAATCAAGAGCCGTAATAAGAGACGGAGTAAGAATCTTCCTGCTTCCCTCATTAAAGAGGGGTAGGGGTGAACGCCAGCTGGCTTCCATAGCTTGTTCTTTTTCACTCGAATCAAATAAGGCTAGTACCTCATACAGCTGCTCCAATAAGATATCGTCCTCTTTGTCCGGTGTGTATGCCTCCACACCAAAGCACTGCTCACTCACTGCATATGCAGGAAATTTCATAGCTTCAAAGAAATTATAATAAATCAATTTTAGTATATTTTCAGAATAACAAAATCTAGTTTTTATAAACCATATTTTAAATAAAATTCGTAGTTTTACCTTAGAAAATGTTGGGGAAATAATTGGGGGTTGCACTTGCATTTACAAGTAGGACTTTGTGTGTATTATTTTCGGGTTAGCAATATGTTGATTAAAATAATGATAACTTGTAGGCAACGAGTTCTCAGACGAAGGGTACATTGAGTACTACGATTGACTTACAGTAGTTCTATTGTTTGAGGTGAGTAAACATGCCAGGCCTAGTGTGCCTAACGCCCTTTCGGGTCAAATGATTTTCTCCTACTTGTCTCAAAATGAATTGATGTGTTATTTGCTATTTAAACATTGGGTTTTTACTTGTCAAGCAATATTTTTGAAATATCACAAGAATCTAATAATTGATGATAACTTAAATTTGAAAAGTTGTGCGGGGTTTTTCCTGGTTACTTTTGGCTTGGTCGTGTTGACTACAGTCACTCGTCCAATTAATTTTATTGAATCTGGTTATAGTGCCCCGGATAGCTCCTTGCACTCACACTTCTGGCCACAAGATTCTTAAGTGGTTGTCGACACTAAGGTCCTGGATGCTTGCGAGATGGTTGGTTCTTTCCTCGTATCAACAAATTAACATTGTGGTTCCGGACTTGATGTTTTTAAATGGAAAATGGAAGAATATGTGATTTTGGAATTTACTAATTTAAACAATGAAATTGGAATCTCTCTTGTTTTCTTATAAGTGTCAAAGCCTTTACTTCCACTGTTCTTAGCTTAAACTACTACAAGTTGCTTCCTGTTTTGCAAATTGGCTCATCGTCATTTTGCATGCTTGTGCGTGTATTTGCTCAGTATTTATTTCTGATTTTGGAACTGTGGTGTTCCCTTTCTGTTTTTTGCACCACAGGTTTAGATGGGAGTCTTGCTTAACAGGAGCGCGAATCACATCTAGAACTTTCAAATTAACTTCTTAGAACTTCTCTTAAGTTATCACTGAATTTTAGTTTGGTTAATTCCCATGTTTGAGGCACAACAATATGAGTTGAAATAAGTATTGTTTTAAGACTTCATGGATGTTTTTCTTGGGATCCACTGTTTAAATCTCCTTGTATCCAGGTTTCATCTCGGGTACGGAGTGACACCCCCCGGCTTCCAGCTTGGTCACTTTGGAGGTATTACACTTAGTTTTCAAGTTAAATAAATCCATATACAGAGTTAAACAAGATTCAAGGCAATGGTATATCAAGTTCAATGATACCATTACCTCCTTCGGATTTAAGAAAAATATTGTTGACCAGTGTATATATCTGAAGATTAGTGGGAGCAAGTTTATATTTTTGGTTCTGTATGTGGACGATATTTTGTTAGCTAGTAGTGATCTTGGTTTACTTCATGAGACGAAGGAGTATCTTACCAAAGAACTTTAAAATGGTTGACATGGGAGAGGCATCCTACGTCATTGGTATAGAGATCATTAAAGATCGATCTTGTGGTACGTTAGGATTGTCTCAGAAAGGCTATATCAACCAAGTCTTGGAAATATACAATATGTAGTCTTGTTCAGCCACAGATGTGCCTATAACAAAAGGTGTCAAGTTAAGTGAAAGTCAATGTCCAAGGAATGATTTGTAAAGAGAGAAAATGAAAGACATACCCTATGCATCGGTTGTTGGTAGTCTGGTGTATGCACAGACTTGTACTAGATCGGATGCATCAGTGGGTGTACTCGGAAGATATCAAAGTAACCCGGGTACGGAACATTTGAAAGAAGAAAAGAAAGTTTTGAGATATCTTCAAGGAACGAAGGATTACATTCTCCCTTACAGAAGAGCGGATCAATTAGAAGTTATTTGCTATTCAGACCTAGATTTTGCTGGTTGCTTAGATAGTAGGAAGTCCACCTCGGTCTTTGTGTTCCTACTTGCTGGCGGAGCAATCTCGTGGAAGAAAGTAAAGTAAACAATCAGTGCTTCTTACACGATGGAGGCTGAGTTTGTTGCATGTCATGAGGCCTCGAATCATGCAATCTGGCTGCGAAATTTTAGCTTAGGGCTTGGGACTGTTGACTCAATTGCTAAGCCACTGAATATATATTGTGATAACACCGCAACTGTCTTCTTTTTGAAGAATGGAAAGTATTCCAATGGGGCCAAGTCTATGGACCTTAAATACTTGGTTGTTAAGGAACGAGTCCGGAAGCAACAAGTGTCGATTGAGAATTTGAGTAACACTCTCATGGTAGTTGATCCGTTAATGAAGGCATTGCCGCCAAAGACATAGAAGGAACACGTTGTTATGATGGGTCTTTTGGGCAATGCATAATCTGTATTTGACTCGTTATAATGATCCACACTATGCTATATGTTTAAGCTTCTTCAGTTTTCCTGATTCCAATAATGTTTGTGTTGGAATAGATGTCCTAGAGGCAATCTTATTTTAGTATGAACATTATATTGGCGAGAATAATAATTGTATTATTTATGGAGATATTTAATATAATGAACTCGTTAGCTTACAGTGTGTTGTATATCTTAAATATCCCTAGTCAATTATATTGATTAACAAGACGATCAACTATAGACTAGTATGTGGGTAGATTGATATGGAGATATCAAGTCTAGCACATGGGTATGCATTAGGGGTAATGGCATACTGGATCGACCCACAACGAGAAGGCTACGTAGAAGTTATGTAAAGTCACAAGTGCTTCTCGTAGTAAAAATGGTATTGTGGTCCTTAGACTTGAAGTCACTAGATACTCTAGTTGTGAAATATAGTGCTTTGATATTATCAAACATTGCGCCTTAACCGGGTAACTATAAAGGTTGTTATTGGGCATGATTGGAAGCAAGCTTAGAGATGGTAGTGATGTAGATAGGATTTGTCCCTTCCACATAACGGGGGAAAATATCTGCGGCCACTCGAGGGGTAGTGCTTATAGAATGTCTGGCCAGATTAAGATAAATCAATATGGGATATTGATGTTATCTGCATGGATAAGACTATTCCCAGGATCGAGAAAGTATGGATTGTATATACGAGTGTGACTTGTATGTCTAGTTTCCAATCCGGATATGGTGACAAAGGGATAATGCAAAACAGTACCATTGGTCATAAGGTTTTTCCGATTACTGGCTATTTCTATTAGTTGGGTTGCATAGATGTCTTGCTAGAGACAGCTCTATGTTAGTAATTGTTAATAACAACTAAATATAAGCCTATGGGGTCACACTCCGTATGGATTAAACCGGACTTGGGAATTAATTAATATGATTACATAAATGGAAGGATCAATACGCAACCACGCAAACTTAGTAGGACTAATTTGGAAAGTGAGCTAATCCGTGTATGGAAAGGATTAGGACAGGGGCTAATATGTAGTTAATAAGGAGTTATTAACTACATAAGGACACTCCTACCTTATTTTCTCATAAGCGTCATAGCTGTTATGAAACAAGATAGAGAGAACAAAGAAAGAAGAGAATGAAGACAAGGAGACCGAACGCCTCCCGTACGCCCCTCCTCACCGCCGACCACAAGAGGTATGGCCTCTTTGGTCTCGTTTTTCGTGATCTTCTTCTTCCTCTTTCTTCCCTAGCAAGAAAAAAGGTGTTGAAGGATCCGTAGCAATCCTAGGAGTGGACTTCAATAGGGACGTGGACACTATTTCACGTGAAGTCATCAAAATAGACAAACAAGGTACATGATGTTCCTAACCTTCACCATCGTTATGAATTCTACTCATGTGATCCTTGGAGGGTATTGAACGGAATTTTATATTGTTTATTTTGTTGCTTAATTAGTATCAAAACTCTATAGTGGTATCAGAACCACAAGTCGTAGTGCATAACGTGGTTTATGTGTTAGGTTTATGTCAATTTTATACCTTAATTGTTAATTATTTTGTAAAACTAAAATAAGCATATTGATGAAATTTGAATATGTTTCAATAAAGGATGAGCTAATTTTACATATGATGTAAATATTAGTGAATTTGGATCACATATTATGTGAAATTTTGGATCTAGAAAACTAGGGTTATGGCACAAATTAGGAAAAATGATTTTCTTAATTTGGAAACAAGCAAACTTGGGAAACAAGGAAGGAGAGGAAGGAAACAACCTAGGACCGAAACCCTAGGTTCGTCGGCCCCCTCCTTGGGCGCTAAGGAAGTCACGTCCAAGGGTCCGGGCCGGCATAGTGAGCATCTTGGTCGCGTGGGCTAGGGCCGACCGGCCTAAGGCCTTGTGGATGTCCATTAGGGGTTCGGCCAAAGAGTTGGTGGGCCCTCTTGGATCGTTTTGACCCTAGAACATCCAAAATAAACTAAAATTGATCAAGTTCCTTAAAATTGGATTTTAACTTCATTCTTTCATGGTGATTGGATATGGCCTTAGATGTTGACGTTGTGAACGTTTATTTTTGTCACTTGGTTTTATTGTAATAATTAATTAATTAGGTTTTACGGCATGCGAGCCCGTCTTCTCCTCAACTTGTGAAGTCTCTCTATTTAGTATAGATGCTATCTGGTATTAGATAGAGTAGATATAGTAAATAATTGGAGAAGAATCCTAAAGAATTGAAGAAACCGCAAGATGGCGGCATTCAAAAGCTAAGGCGCATGGGCTAAAAGATGGAGGCACGTGGAGATGGGCTTGCTATTTTTTTGGGCTTATAGATATTCTCATTGGCTTGGGAATATCTTAGTTTTAGGAGGCCACATATCCTCATCATGTTTATTTAGTTGTGGTTGTCTAAATTATTGTCTTGTTATTTATTGTTAGTGTATGGATGATGCATGAAAATCGGTAACAAGATAATACAACCCGAACCTTTTATTTTGGGATTGCCTAACCCAAATAAGTAGATCAGTTGATAAGGATCAACAAAATAATTAAAATTGAATGGGAATATCCCTAAAATTTAAATATTACGTTTTTGCCTTCTCGTTACCTAACACTCATCATAATCATGCTTTATCAAGTTTTGGGGCTTGCCAAATCAAGGAGACTTGATTCATCATGATAAGAGGCTACGGAACAAGCTAGTAATGTGCTATTGTTGAAGTAAGAGGTTGAACGCAACTAGGCTACTTCAATAGGATTGAAAGCCTAGAGGCAAACAATTGGATTATCCATGGGATAGATAAATGAGGAGTTAGTTTCCCAATTGAACCACGAGTTGCATAGGATGCGATTGGAATTGTTCCTACCTAAATAACTAATTTTATATGACGTGTTAAAGAAAGCTCAAAAGAATTGAAATATGGATCTTGGCCCGCTCGATACCATAATGATATTTTCTGCATTAATATGGAGGGTTATTAATCTGAGAAAAATAGTGGGAGCTATGTTTAATAATCTAGCCATTATTAAAAGTAGTTATTTGTTCAAAAGAAACTAAAACTTATATATTTCTCATTTTTTAGAATTCCAATGTCAAACAATTCATCGAATTCATCACAATCCCTACGATCAGTCCTTGAGAAGGACAAGATTTCTGGAACAAACTTTTTGGACTGGTACGGAAACTTGAGAATCGTTCTCAAACAAGAAAAGAAACTGTACATTCTAGAAGAGCGCGTTCCTGAGGGTCCAAAAAATAATTCAAATGTAGCCTTAAAGGCATCTCAGA
The DNA here is from genome assembly GCA_023055425.1 of Linanthus parryae. Taxonomy (NCBI): domain Eukaryota; kingdom Viridiplantae; phylum Streptophyta; class Magnoliopsida; order Ericales; family Polemoniaceae; genus Linanthus; species Linanthus parryae. The sequence goes on along the minus strand of JALGPY010000007.1, from coordinate 46,040,414 downwards.
AGATCGTTTACGATGCTATTGATGTGGCCTTCCTCATGCTTGCCCCATGAAATCTGAGATTCAGAAGCAACACGAGAACATGGCTGTGTTTGATATGATCATACATTTATAGCAGCTCTTTCAGGATCAGGCAAGGGTTGAGCGATATGAAGTTTCCAAGGCATTGTTCAAATGTCATCTGTCAGACGGAAACCCAGTGGGGGACCTCACGTACTGCGTATGATCGGGTACCTGGAGAATCTCACACGCATGGGTTTTCCAATAGTTCAAGAGTTGGCCACAGATCTCATCTTGCAATCGTTTTCTGATAGTTATGGATAGTTCGTTATGAACTATAACATGAATGAGATCAACAGGCCTCTGCCAGATCTACTCAATATGTTGAGGACAGCTGAACAAAGCATCGAAAAAGGAAAGAAAAGGGCATAATGATGGTGAACAAAGGATAGATCAAGCGAGTTGCTTCTACCTCCAAAGGAAAAGGCAAGGCAGTTGCAAAACTCAAGGAAGTTGCCCTTAAACCTGCTGGTGGTGTTGCCAAGGAAGTGACTAAGGGTGATTGTCACCACTGCAGTCAACCTGGACACTAGAAAAGGAACTGCCCAAAGTATCTAGAGGATAAAAGTCTTGGAATAGTGATTCCACCACCACCACGTATTTTTGTTGTAGATGTCAATTTAACTATCTCTTCATCTTGGGTATTGGATACTGGATGTGGATCTCACATTTGTCGAAATGTGCAGGATTTAAAAAGAAGCAGAAGATTGGCTAAAGGGGAGATAATCTGCGCGTTAAGAATGGAGCAAATGTTGCTGCATTGGCCGTGGGCATGTATGAGCTGTCTTTGCCTTCATGATAGTTCTAGAATTAGTAATTGGTATTTTTTGCCTGCTATGAGCAGAAACATTATTTATATTTCTTGTTTGAACGAGAAATGTTTTTCTATTTCAATGATGGACAAATGTTGTTCCATTTATTTTGATAGTATGCACTATTGTAGTGCGCAATTATCTGATGGATTGTATATCCCTGATCTAAGTAATTTTGTCTATAACATAAATATCAAGAGGATTAAAACTAATGATTTAAATCCTACTATGGCACTGTCGTTTAGGCCATATAAAAGAGAAACGCATTTCTAGACTCCATAAGGATGGATTTCTAGACTCATTTGCTTATGAATCATATGAGATATGTGAATCTTGTTTATTAGGAAAGATGACAAAGTCCCCTTTCAATAAGAAAGGAGAGAGGACTAGTGAGAAATTGGCACTCGTGCATACTGATATATGTGGTCCATTTGCCACGCCTGCCAAAGGTGGTTATCTTTATTTCATTACATTTACTGATGATTTCAATATATATGGATTTGTGTACCTTATGAAGGCCAAATCTTAATCCTTTGAAAAGTTCAAAGAGTTGAAGAATGAAGTATAGAAGCAACTTGTCAAGAGTATTAAGGATCTATGATCGGATCATGGAGGAGAATACTTAAGCCAAGAGTTTGACGACTATCATAGAGAGTGTGGGATCTTGTCCCAACTCACTCCACACAAAACGCCACAATGGAATGGCGTGTCCGAGAGGAGGAATCGAACTATGATGGACATGATTCTATCTATGATGTGTCAACATATATTCCATTATCCTTTTGGGGGCACACTCTATTATGTGCAACTTTCACTCTTAACCGTGTTCCATCTAAATCAGTCATGAAGACATCATATGAGATGTGGAGTGGGAGGCGTCTCTCGTTGTCTTTCATGAGGATTTGCGGCTACGATGTGTATGTAAAGCGTTTACAAACAAATAATCTCGGGCCCAATTCTGATAAGTGTAAATTTGTGGGATACCCTAAGGAAACGAAGGGGTATTATTTCTACAATCCTACCGAGAACAAAGTGTTTGTTGCTCGGACCGGCGTGTTCCTAGAAATAGAATTTGTCTCTAAAGGAGAAAGTGGGAGGACTGTAGAGCCTGGAGAAATTCAAGAACCACAAATCTGATCCTACTATGGAACATGAACAAGAACCGCAAGATGTTGTGGAGGAACCTGTTCTGGTAACACAAGAACTTCGTAGGTCAAGTAGGGTGCGCGAGGAGCCAGAGAGGTATGGACTTCTCGTGACTGAGCCTGGAGACTCACTACTCATAGATGATGAGCCTACTACCTATCGAGAGGCCATGAAAGTTCCGAACTCTCAAAAGTGGCTTGAGGCCATGAGATCTAAAATGGAATCCATGTATAGTAACAAACTATGGACTTTGGTGGAACCACCCAAGGGGCTCGGCCCATGGGGTGAAAGTGGGTCTTCATGAAAAAGACCGACATGGATGGCAATGTGATTGCCTAAAAGGGCCGATTAGTGGAAAAAGGATTCAGACATATTACTGGTATTTACTATGATGAAACCTTTTGCCCAGTCGCGATGACCAAATCCATTCGAATCTTACTTCCTATTGCAGCTTATCACGATTATGAGATTTGTCAGATGGATGTCAAAACAACGTTTCTATATGGAAACCTCCTTGAGGATGTGTACATGACACAGCCAAAGGTTTTGAGGATTCAAAGCATGCCCATAAAGTGTGTAAGTTGCAGCGATCCATTTCTGGGTTAAAGCAAGCTTCTAGGAGTTGGAATCTATGTTTTGATGAAGCGGTCAAAGAGTTTGGATTTATCAAGAACGAAGATGAACGTTGTGTCCACAAGAAGGTTAGTGGGAGCTCTTTTGTGTTTCTGGTCTTGTATGTGGATGACATACTACTCATTCAAAACGAAATTCCTACCTTGCAAGCTGTTAAAGATTGGCTAGGAAAGTGTTTCTCAATGAAAGACTTAGGATGCTTGGTATCAAGATCTGTATGGATAGATCTAGGAAGCTGCTAGTCCTAACTCAAAGTGAATATATATAGATACGGTGTTGAAACGGATCAACATGCAAGATTCCAAGAAGGGATTCTAGCCCAAGTTGTAATATCCTGTTTTGATAAGAGGGTAATTTATTACTTTTAGTAAAGTTGGGGATTTATTATTAGACAACTAAAATTGTTTGGGGGTTTAATTCTAGTTTACATAAGTTATAAACTCATTAAATTAAAGAATGGGGTTTTATTTGTAGTTTTAAAAAATTATAAATTAGTTGAATGAAAGTTTGGGGGAGGAAAGTAATTTAAAGGAGTTAATAATACATTTAATTAAAATTTTGGGGAGCAAAGTGTATTTTAGACAAATATTTGTATGCATATACGTATGACATACTTACTTACGACTCATATTTTATCCAACCGACCCTTAAAATAGTATGGCCTGGTAATATATACAGTATAATTATACGCACTCGTATTTTATTAACAATCCGGCCCAAACCCATGTATAACTATATGTAAACTTGTACTTACCCACATTTTTTTTACCCGACCAACAACTCAAACCGGTTGGAAATCAGTTTCTTTTTTCTCTTCTCCTCTCCTTCTCTTACCCGACCAGCCCATCATCAACATCCTTTCTCTTCTTCTTTTTTTTCATCTTCTTCTTTTATAAAATAATCATCTTATCCTTCAACATCATCCTTTCTCTTCTTCTTCATCTTATTTCTATATAATAATCATCTTCTTCTTCTTCTACCTCTCTTCCTATTCTTCTATAAATAAAGGCATCCTCCTTCTCATTTTTCATCACCAACACTTCTCTTCTCCACCTAAACTTATTCATCACCATCTTCTTCTTACTCTCTCCCTTCGGCAAAAAACAACCACCTCCTCCATAACCACCATCCCCTTCACCACCACACCACCACCCACCTCCTCATCCTTCACCATCTCCATCTCCCTCAATCTGCTGAAACAATCAGCACCACCAACAACCACTACCACCATCAACACCCCCAGAAACACCCTCCTCAACAACACTACCATGGCCACATTCGGCACCCCCACCATCACCACCACACCTCCTTATACCCCCCATAACTTTCTGCCTCCACCTCCCTCTCAACCTCTCTATCTCCCCCTGTGAAACCCAACATCAATAACACAACACCAACACCACAATTGTCACCACCATCAACTTTGCCACCGCCACTTCCCCCATCGCCACCGGCAGCCCCAACACCTCTACCTCCAGTTCCAGCACCTCTCTCACTCCCTCGGAGCTACCGCGACCTCCCTTCCCTCTCTCGTTACCCGAACAGCTCCAGGAATAACAGCAACGGCGACCAAAGGCCACCGTCGAACCAGACCCAAAATCCCGACCCGACGGGACCCAGGCCACTGTGCCTCCTTCCCTATTCCTCCTTCAATCTACAAAACTTCTTCGACCTATCTAAGGTCCTACCAAGCCCAAACGTCGGTCACCGCAAATCCAATCCGCCGGAAAGCCATTATTTCCGTCTAGTTTCCGACCCGACTTTGGCGAGCGATTTCTCTATCATTCCGTAACCATTTTTAACGATTCTTGGCATCAGTCTTCATGTTCGTCTTGAATTAGAGTTTTAAACAATCAAAACTTGATGGGTAGCTATGTATTGAAAGATCTCTTACTGAAATCGGAGGTTGAAGAAGACGGTGGTGATTTTGTCATTAAACAGGAGGTTAGGGGTGCTAAGTGTACATTCAGAAACTAATTAAGTTAGTGGAGGGTGGCTAAGTGTGTTATTCATGAAATTTGGGGACCTTGTTGTAGTTTACACAATCAGGATTTTTACATAAACCCAATAATTATTTAAATCAACTAAAAATGAGTATTTATGATTTCTCATATATCTATATATAAATAATCTTGTATAAAATTTTATGAAGAGAATATTTGTATAAATTTTTCCATTTATTATTATAATCTTTTATTTACAAGTTTATGAATTAAACATAAATAGGTATTTTGGAATGAGACTTTTAGCCACTAATTAATAAAATTGTTGATTTAAATAAATAAATATATATAACAACTAAGTAATATGTAAGTTCAATGCAGGATTAAGATTTGAAATAGCTTGTCTATTTCAAGGCCTTGAAACAACTTTCAAAGCCTTGAAACTGGCTGAGCTACATATGCATGAACTTAGGGGGAGTTTCTTATATTAATCCAACTCCTAAGCCCCTGTGCATGATTAGTTGATACTTGATGATGAAAGACAAAGCATTTTGACACCGTTTGCAGGATCTAACATCATCTGTTTGACTTAGTATTGTGGGGAATCTGTTCCCTATTTTATAGGAACATGTTTCCTAACTTATGTTTGCAGATATGGTAGCTGCTTGATGATTGATTCAGTGATCAATCTGCTTTATTTAAAATATTTCCAACATACTTTCAAAAAGATCAAATCAGTATCCCTAAAGATACTGAGCTACTAGCCGTTGGAAGAAGCTGTTGGAAGAGTAAAGATTTGAAGCAAATTTTCAGGAAAGGAGAATTGCTGAAGAATTTCGGAGACAGAACTACACAGAGCAATTCATAGAGACACTCAAAAGCATTCAAGGATTGATAAGCAACTAAGAAGCAGATTCATCTCTCAATCCAAGCATCTGAACAACACTACATACTCACTACAGTTTCATTTCTTGTGTTCTTCTTTTTTGAACTTCACTTTTATATCGTTTTGATAATACTTCTAGTTCTCATTCTCAAGGATTGTTCAAGGTGGACAACAGGGAATTCTTAGTTAATCAGATAGCTAAAGCGGGTACTAGATAGGTTAGTGAGAAGCACAAGTTGTAATAGAGTAAGGCATCTCTCTGTGCTTGAGATCTAGGGCTTAGCTGTGGATTAATAAGAATTGTGTTGAAAATCCTATAGGGAGAAGATTCCTGAGGTAGAGACGTAGGTCCAAGTGGACTTAACTCTATATATCTTGTGTCTCTTGCATTTACTTTTCAGTTTCATACTTAGAACTTTTGCAGCATTCAAAAAAGTTTCATTTCAAGGGTTTGAAACTCATTTCAAGGCCTTGAAATAGACTTTTTCTTTCCTTACTCTAAATGTTTTCATTCCAAGGGCTTGGAACTCATTTCAAGGCCTTCAATCTCTTTACAAATCTTTTGAAACCACTATTCTTGCAAAGTTTAGCAAAAAGTCTGCATACTCATTCAACCCCCTTCTAGAGTATTGATCTTGTATTTCTACCTACTGTACCCCTTCATAATATAAGTAAAGGGTAATATCTTTATAACTTATGAAATTTATCACAATTAAATAATTACAAATTATTTGATGGAAAAGTTTATGGATTGAAAATATATTGTAAGAGAAAAAATATTATTTAATTTATTTCCTAAGTGTCGAATAAGGCTAGAATTAATATTCATTGGAATAAATATGTTAAAAATTAACTATATTGTTTTTTGAAGTAACACTACTTTATTTTTATTCCAAAATTCACCATTTAAAGAGGACATGTGGCTTATTATGTATGATGTTTCTAGATAAAAATATTTTACAATCATTTTTCTAAATATTGTAAATTTTTCACTTTATTTATAAAAGATAAGATACATTTTGTATAATTGGCTTCAGATTTATTTGAAATAATATAATAAGGGGTTTTGGGGTTGTCATGAAATTAGAATAAGGAATTCATGCAATTATTAGGACATTCATCGCATATTTGCATTGTTTGAGTATGTTGAAATTTGAGTTAATTAGGAACTATAATTTGTAGGCAACGAGTTCGTAGACTAAGGCTACGTCTACCCGTAGGGACTATTTCGTGATATTTTCTGTTGCTATTTGAGGTGAGTAAACATGTTAGACATTGTGTGCCCGTGCTTCTTTCGTGTCCAAATATTTTATGATTTTATGTTTCAAATATGAACTGTGAGATATGCGCGTTTGACTTAAAACCTATTTGTGTGATCAAATGATTCTATCAAAACTATCACATGAAAATTAATAATGTGTAACAACGTAAAATTGAAAGAGTTGTGCAGCGGAATATTATTTGGATACCTTGGATACTTATATAGTTAACCCGGCTGCAATTAGCCCTGGGTCGCTCCTTGTACTCACTCCTTCTGGGCGCAAGAACCCTTTAGGGGGGTGTCGACGCTTAAGGTCTTGGTAGCTTGTTTTACGGGATATTTTTGTGATGACAATGGTTCTTCACTGCTACAACAAAAATAATAATATGGATTCTTCAAATGTGAAAAGTGGAAGGAAAATTTGTATCTTAGAAAACCCCTAATTGGGGAACTGTTATGGATTGGGAATGTTCCCTTTGGATATATATATTGTGATGATTTGAGAATAATTTTGAAAAATAAAGATGAAATAAGGAGTTGGAAAATGTATTTCTATTCGTAGATAAGAACATATTTGTTTACTTATTAAATATTATCCTTGTTCATTAAATGAAAATGCCTCTCATCCGGATTACGTGTTTGGGTGTTTTCTTACTCAGCATTTCTTGAAGCCTTTTGAAAAACTGTGGTCTTGTTTCATTCCCCCGCAGGTCTAGGAGAAGGGAGCTCGGCGTATGGGGATTTCCTGACTCATGTAGTGTATGGTAGTTCTATAGATAAGTCAGAATTTTAGTCAAATCTCACACTTTGTAATAGTATGTAAAATATCACGTTGGAGACAAATTCTAAGTTTGTAATATATAATTATCGGATGTGTTGTTGATTTCCGCCGCTTCATTTTGAGTAGCACCCTCCTAGGCTCTCGGGTACGCTACGAAAAGCTTGGGAAATGAGGGGTGTTACACATGTCGCATGGAATCACCCTTTCGAAGGCTGATTGTCCTTCCAATGAGATTGAGAAGAAAAAAATGAGTAGGGTTCCCTATGCTTCGGCCATAGGATGCATAATGTATGCCATGTTATGAACTAGACCAGATGTGTCATACGCGCTGAGTATGACAAGCAGATATCAGTCCAATCCGGGTGAGAGTCACTGGGTAACGGTAAAAAACATCCTAAAAAGTACTTGAGAAGAACTAAGGATGCGTTCTTGTTCTATGGAGGGAGGGAGAGCTGCGTGTAATGGGGTTACACGGATGCTAGCTTCCAAATTTACAGAGATGATTTCAGATCGCAGTCAGGATTCGTGTGTTGCCTGAATGGAGGAGCTGTGAGCTGGAAAAGTTCCAAGGAAGCGACGGTTGCTGAATCTACAACTGAGGAAGAGTACATTGATACATCGGGTGCAGCAAAGGAGGCTATTTGGATAAGTAAGTTCATTACTAAGCTTGGTGTGGTTCCTAGTATTGTGGATCCAATAAAGTTGTATTGTGACATCACTTGAGCGATCGCACAATCCAAGGAACCCAGGTCATACCAAAAATCCAAGACGTACTCAGAAAGTTCAATCTTATATTACGAGAGATTTTCGATCGAGGACATGTGAAGATATGCAAGATTCCAACAGATGAGAATCTGTCAGATCCACTTACAAATTCGCTTGTTTAGCGCAAGTATGAAGGTCACACTAGATCTATTGGCATACGAGATGCACCAAATTGGCTCTAGTGCAAGTGGGATACTGTTGGAATAGATGCCCTAGAGGCAATCTTATTTTAGTATGAACATTATTTTGGCTAGAATAATAATTGTATTATTTATCAAGACATTTACTATAATGAAGTCCTTAGATTACAATGTATTGTTTATCTTAAATATCCCTAGTCAATTATATTATTAATAGGACAATCAATTATAGACTAGTATGTGGGTAGATTGATAGTGAGATGTCAAGTCTAGCACATGAGTATGAATTAGGGGTAATAGCATACTGGATGGACCCGCAACGAGAATGCTACATACAAGTTATGTAAAGTCACAAGTGCTTCTCATAGTGGAAATGGTATTGTGGTCCTGAGACTTGAAGTCAGTAGATAATCTAGTAGTAAAATATCATGCTTTGATATTATCAAACGTTGCGCCTTAACCGGGTAACTAGTAATGTAGTTATCGGGCATGATAGGAAGCAAGCTTAGAGATGGTAGTGATGTAGATAGGATTTTTCCCTTCCACATAACGTGAGTGACAGCGTAAACCTATCTGCTTTTTCGCAAGTGTACGATCAAGTAATATAGAGTATGTAATTGCGACTCTGGTTGTCGAACCCACGAGAACAGTTTAAGTTTTGTTAATTAGAATTAGAATTAGACACAAAGTTTGTAAAAAGGAGGAAGGTTTAGGATGTGACTCTACTTAATTGCAATGAATAAAAACAGTAAAAAGCTTATTTTATTTTTCTGCTGGATGTTTTGCAGGAATTGTTGTATTTGTAAAAGTTGATAATTCTAAAAATCTAGGTTCCAGGATCCCCTAGGGTTACTCTTCAGCTTCCATAGTATATTCAATTTCAGAAACACAAAGTGGTTTTGTTTATGCCAGCATACCAACAGTACAATCTCCTCTCGGTCTCATGCACTTATCACTCGACTGCAGATTTTCGGGTCCTCTCGGTCCACCTAAATCTGCAGGTTCGTTCTAAGTCTGCTAGGGTTACAGGTTCTCCTCTCGGTCTCCCCCTAAACGTCTAACAGTTGGTCTAGTGCTTCTGGGCTAGTCCCCTGATTCTTTTCACCTCTCGGTCCATCAAGGCAGAGTGCTAAATCCTGTCTTTTCTTCCTAACTTTCACTGGTCACTCTCGTGCACCAGATCCTGTCTGTAACACTCCTGGGTGATCAAGCCATTCATGTATGTAAATAAAATCAAAGACAGAATAATAAACAATCCATCATGTATTAAGGCTTAGCTAGCCATGCATCTGAAAATCAAACAACCAAGTCTGCTGAATTCATAAACCCTAGGTTCACCAAGAACCTAGGCAAAAGGTCTAGCTAGCTTGCATTATTTAAAAACAACGTTTCATAAAGAGAGAAAAGATCAAACTAGTTATTTTTCTGAAAATACTGGAAAACTGCTCCAATCCTGCTCTGTTCCAACTCCTGGCTGCTGTGAAACTGGCTGCTGATGATGATGATAGCTGTGAGTGTGTATGCGTAACCTTAATTCAATGCTGGGACACCTCCTTTTATACTGCCACAGTCTCCAAAACTGATGCACGAAATTCCTGTTTTACCCTCGAAAAGACCCGTCCTGGAAGCTTCTGGAAACCTTCTGTGCGTTCGAACGCACCCTTCCTGCGTTCAAACGCAGTGCGTCTGAACGCACACCTTCTGCGTTTGAACGCAGGCCTTAACCGTTTTTCTTCCTCTGGCTTCTGACTTCTGGACCCGTGCGTTTGAACGCAGCTCCTCTGCGTTTGAACGCACCCCTTGGCCTTTTCTTCTCTCGAGTGTTGAGTCCTGCGTTTGAACGCAAGAAGTGCGTTTGAACGCACCCCTTAACTTCTCAGCACTTCGGCCTACTAACCTTGCGTTTGAACGCAGACTGCCTGCGTCTGAACGCAAGACTTAGCCAATTTTCTGCCATTTTCCTGCTGCTCCCATCTCGTGCGTCTGAACGCAGATGCCCTGCGTTTGAACGCACCACTTAGCATTTTTTCCTCTTTTTCTGCTCAGCTTTCCTGACACGCTGCCTCCCATCCAAGTTAATCTCATGCATTTTTCGGCACCTGTTACCTGCACATCATAACACGCACCCGCGATCATATCCAACAAACAAAAGTATGCATAAAATTACTCAAATTTTACAATCATGATCTATAAATCTCTGCCTCGTATCAGGTGGAAAATAAGCTGAAAATGGCCAAACTCAACTCTCACAGGGTTAAAACCAATGGTAAAAAGATGTCCCAAACTAATATATTTTCAAGCTGTCAAAATACCCCTACACTAACCTCTGCTCGTCCCGAGCAGACCCTTGCATACTGCCTTGCAGACCCATTTTTGCATACTTTTAATTGCATACTTCCCCTTTTTCACAGATTCAAGACACAGACCAAAACACTCAATAGATGACTGACTCAGATACAGAATACACACAAACTGACTCAAGACACAGCTAAATTTTTTTTTTCTTTTTTTTTTATATTTATATTTATTTTTTTCTGAAATTAGGCAACCTCTCTATCATAAACTGAAATCATCAAATCCTCACAAGCTTATTTCGAAATTCCACAACACGCAGCAAGAAATGATATAAACTGATCCTATGCACAAACTCACTAAGGTATCCCCAAACATCCACCAAACCACCCGAGATAAAGCACGTCTTTTGACTTAGAGGGTCCAGGCATCTACAGTCAACAGACAATTTTTCTTCGCCAAGTCATTTGAGGTTTTCAGACCCTCTTAGCCGTTATTGCGTTTGATTTGCAAATTGTCCCATTGCTGGGAGACACAACTCCTGTGTAATACGGCTTGACTTTAATTTCCCTCTTAAGCTCTAAATTGGATTGAATCCAAATTTTCCATGTGAATGGAAGCACATTATGTTGTTTCTCCTTTAAGCACAAAATATTATTTATTAATTTATTTTATTCTCTTCTTTTTTTTTTTTCAATAATCACCTCTGTTTTTTACAACTGTGCTGTAGAGCTTTAAGAGTGCGGGCTTTTTAGGATTTTCTCTTGGAATCACCTTAAGGGATGGTGGTGTACATTCTCCAACTTCGCTTAGGCCACAGATTTGTACCACATAAAACCGACTCTACACAAAGGTCCACCCCAAATTCCAAGAGTCCACCAGTTTCCACGGGAAACAGAATATTCAATTATCTAAAGACCAAATCTGCCTAGCACACTAGAGAAGTCAAAAGTATGCCTGTTATCTGCTTTCCACATTCCTGAATACCCGGGATAGCCTGTCGTGAAAATTGTGCACAAAATACTAAAATTTGAAGTATCCCTGCTACGGTGCTTCCTACTCTCATAAGCTCTTTCATTGGATTCTCTTCAGTTTCTAGGTCCTAAGCTGCCCTTTCTCAAATTTTTTTTTTTTATTTTTTTTTTTTTTTATTTTAGAATTATTTATTTATTATTATTTTTATATATTTTTTTTTTTAAATCATGCAAGGTCAGAAAGGTTGGTGGGTAGACTCAACATAAAAAACGTGCTGACTCAAAAAAATGAAAATAAAATGAAAAATAAAATTGACAAAAATATGCTGACATGGCTATGCAGGAGGACACGATTCCCCACCCCCACACTAGAGGTGGCGCGTCCTCGCGACTCTACTGATCTGGTCTGTAACTAGAATCTGTGTTCTCCGGAGTAGACTGGTCAGTCGGCTCGGGAGATGGTGAAGGGGTTCGCCCTCTGGCGCGTTTCCTCGCAGCATGGCGTGCTGCGGTAGCGGTACCAGCATGGCTGGCACCGGGATGGGCACTGCTGGCCCCTGAGTCTGCATGCTCTCTCCTAGGTGGGTACTGTGTACCGGGTCTGCCGGGGTCACCTACACTGTCTGCATGCTCAGGGCTCGGTGTGGGGTCATGGCCAGAGAAGCTATCATATGGCCGGCTATCCTCCATTGTCCAGCTTGGACAATTATCACTCGAATAGCGGTCCGGGAAATTAAACCTCTTACCACGCATGTTGCTCTGAATTTCAGCGAGTGCCGCCTCATGAGCTCTCATGGCGGCTGTGTGAGCATGGTAGATATGCTTCTGGGTCTTGAACAATTTGCCAAGACCCCTGGCCATTTTCTTGACCGTCCTTACCAGGTAGTTCTGTACTTTTTCTTGGGCCTTAATTTTCTTTCTGACCCATTCCTCATGCTCAGTCCGCTCCAGGCGCCCAAAAGAACTGCGCCTGGCCCCTCTGCTGGACTGCCCCAAGTCAGGGTCGGCCTGCCTGTGTTCGCTGGAACTGGCAGATCGGGGCAGTGGAAGGGACCTGGTAAGGCTGGAAAACCCCCATCACCGGGAGGAGGTGGTGGTGGCATGCCAACACCCCCACCCTGAGGTGGAACATCATCATCATCATCCACTTGGACAAATTCAGGAGGCCCGTGCACGGCCTCATGCAACGCACATCTCATGTTCTTGTACTTTCGAACCTGAATTGGTCGAATATCTCTCAAGTCGCCAGGAATAACCACCAGATAGTCCTGTGCCATTTTTGTTAACATCCCCAGGAGACCCAAACCCTTCTTGCTGTGAGTCTCTCTCCGTTCCCGGAAAAACTCACAAATAATCTCCGGGAGGCTCACAGGCTCGCGGGCCATCAGACAGTAAACGAGCAGGGCAATATTATAATCAATGCGGGTAAAGTGTTTTATACCCACAACTCTGTTTTTCACCCACTCGGTCCACCATCTCGCCTCTCGAATCAGGTAGGTCGCAGGGAGTTTCCGGTAGGAAGGACTCCGTTCAGGGTAGTACCAAGCAGCGCCGGGTACACCCGCACATAGGGTGGTCAAGATCTGCTCACTCAACTGCTCAGATGGATGACGTCTCAGTTCCTGAAACTGACAGTCATCCAACACTAACTCCAGACCCAGACTCTCTCGGATACTCTCTGGGGTGATTCGAATCCATCTCACAAATAATATTTTGTGCTTAAATTAATAAATAATATTTAAGCACAAAATATTATTTATTAATTTATTTTATTCTCTTCTTTTTTTTTTTTCAATAATCACCTCTGTTTTTTACAACTGTGCTGTAGAGCTTTAAGAGTGCGGGCTTTTTAGGATTTTCTCTTGGAACCACCTTAAGGGATGGTGGTGTACATTCTCCAACTTCGCTTAGGCCACAGATTCGTACCACATAAAACCGACTCTACACGAAGGTCCACCCCAAATTCCAAGAGTCCACCAGTTTCCACGGGAAACAGAATATTCAATTATCTAAAGACCAAATCTGCCTAGCACACTAGAGAAGTCAAAAGTATGCCTGTTATCTGCTTTCCACATTCCTGAATACCCGGGATAGCCTGTCGTGAAAATTGTGCACAAAATACTAAAATTTGAAGTATCCCTGCTACGGTGCTTCCTACTCTCATAAGCTCTTTCATTGGATTCTCTTCAGTTTCTAGGTCCTAAGCTGCCCTTTCTCAAAATTTTTTTTTTAATTTTTTTTTTATTTTAGAATTATTTATTTATTATTATTTTTATATATTTTTTTTTTTAAATCATGCAAGGTCAGAAAGGTTGGTGGGTAGACTCAACATAAAAAACGTGCTGACTCAAAAAAATGAAAATAAAATGAAAAATAAAATTGACAAAAATATGCTGACATGGCTATGCAGGAGGACACGATTCCCCACCCCCACACTAGAGGTGGCGCGTCCTCGCGACTCTACTGATCTGGTCTGTAACTAGAATCTGTGTTCTCCGGAGTAGACTGGTCAGTCGGCTCGGGAGATGGTGAAGGGGTTCGCCCTCTGGCGCGTTTCCTCGCAGCATGGCGTGCTGCGGCAGCGGTACCAGCATGGCTGGCACCGGGATGGGCACTGCTGGCCCCTGAGTCTGCAAGCTCTCTCCTAGGTGGGTACTGTGTACCGGGTCTGCCGGGGTCACCTACACTGTCTGCATGCTCAGGGCTCGGTGTGGGGTCATGGCCAGAGAAGCTATCATATGGCCGGCTATCCTCCATTGTCCAGCTTGGACAATTATCACTCGAATAGCGGTCCGGGAAATTAAACCTCTTACCACGCATGTTGCTCTGAATTTCAGCGAGTGCCGCCTCATGAGCTCTCATGGCGGCTGTGTGAGCATGGTAGATATGCTTCTGGGTCTTGAACAATTTGCCAAGACCCCTGGCCATTTTCTTGACCGTCCTTACCAGGTAGTTCTGTACTTTTTCTTGGGCCTTAATTTTCTTTCTGACCCATTCCTCATGCTCAGTCCGCTCCAGGCGCCCAAAAGAACTGCGCCTGGCCCCTCTGCTGGACTGCCCCAAGTCAGGGTCGGCCTGCCTGTGTTCGTTGGAACTGGCAGATCGGGGCAGTGGGAAGGGACCTGGTAAGGCTGGAAAACCCCCATCACCGGGAGGAGGTGGTGGTGGCATGCCAACACCCCCACCCTGAGGTGGAACATCATCATCATCATCCACTTGGACAAATTCAGGAGGCCCGTGCACGGCCTCATGCAACGCACATCTCATGTTCTTGTACTTTCGAACCTGAATTGGTCGAATATCTCTCAAGTCGCCAGGAATAACCACCAGATAGTCCTGTGCCATTTTTGTTAACATCCCCAGGAGACCCAAACCCTTCTTGCTGTGAGTCTCTCTCCGTTCCCGGAAAAACTCACAAATAATCTCCGGGAGGCTCACAGGCTCGCGGGCCATCAGACAGTAAACGAGCAGGGCAATATTATAATCAATGCGGGTAAAGTGTTTTATACCCACAACTCTGTTTTTCACCCACTCGGTCCACCATCTCGCCTCTCGAATCAGGTAGGTCGCAGGGAGTTTCCGGTAGGAAGGACTCCGTTCAGGGTAGTACCAAGCAGCGCCGGGTACACCCGCACATAGGGTGGTCAAGATCTGCTCACTCAACTGCTCAGATGGATGACGTCTCAGTTCCTGAAACTGACAGTCATCCAACACTAACTCCAGACCCAGACTCTCTCGGATACTCTCTGGGGTGATTCGAATCCATCTCTTTCTGCAGTAAATTCAGTCAATTGACTGGGCTTCACTGTTCATGCACTGCTGGAGATTGCTGTAAATCTCCTTAGCCAGCACAGAACTGACCTGCAGATTGGTAAACCCAGTAAACAAATCCCCAAAATTCCTGCCCAGTATAGTTGAACAGTTCATCCCCCATTGCTACTCTATCACGGGGAAAGGTCCTCTCAGCAGGTATGTCATACCGAATCTTTTTGTCTTGCAGAAAGAAACGGTGAGCCTCCATGTTAACAAACCTATGGTCGCAGAAATGGTTAACCCTAAGAAATCGGCAGTCTATGATATTCAAAGGTGCAATCGCCCTATCCGGCCTCATGTAAGGTTGATCCTCCTCCATTTCAAGATGCAAACAGTAAAAAAAATGAAAATATTCAAAGAGAATGAAAAGATAGAACCTGGCTACCCGGAGTGAATCTTACGGGTACAGATCTGGAAATTTCTCTCTGAAGTGGATCTGTCGGTGTTTGGATCGGATGAGTTGGACCACCCCCACACTGTTCCTGACCTTCTGGTGGTCCTGCGGTGGTCGTCGGAGGTCGCTGGCGGCAGACTGCTCTGGCGGCTGCTAGGGCAGAGAGAATTTCTAGAGAGAGAGTTGAAAACTGGAAGACTTGTGTGAAAATGAGTCACTGTCATCCGTACAGTATATATAGGCAAACTTTCAGAAATTGCAGAATGGCCCCAAAATTTCAAAATTTTTCAAATTTTTCCGAAATTTTTGATCCCGCTCAAATGTGCGTTTGAACGCAGGATCTGCGTTTGAACGCACAGCTTAAACTTTTCTGGAAATTTTGAAGATCTGATGATCTGCGTTTGAACGCATGGTGTGCGTTTGAACGCAATGCTTGAAGGTTCATGAATTTTCTGGGTTTTATGAGTTGCGTTTGAACGCACATGAGTTGCGTTTGAACGCAATGCTTATCTTCTGCAATCTCTCTGATGAGCTGCGTTTGAACGCACATGAGTTGCGTTTGAACGCACGCCTTTGTCTCTAGAAATTCTCTATTGATTGGGTCTGCGTTTGAACGCACCACTTCGGTGGCTGGAATTTTTCATGGTGTGATCTGCGTTTGAACGCAGGTCTTCTGCGTTTGAACGCAAAAGTGTCAACCGTTTCCAGTGCTTTTCCTGTCCGTTGGTGGGGTTGCGTTTGAACGCGGGGTCTCTGCGTTTGAACGCACAAGTGCGTTCGAACGCATGTCTTCTGCGTTTGAACGCACGCCTCTGCTTCCTGAAACACTGAGTTCAACATTAAATCCCTCTTTCTCACTTTTCTCTCGAATTATGAACATTGTAAAAATTATATAAAAACAACTAATCTATGTTGGGTTGCCTCCCAACCAGCGCTTGTGATTTACAGTCGACAGCCCGACTTTGTTACCTCTGCTGTAATCACGGAATGTCGAGGTAGAGTGCCTCTACCTCCATGATTTCCTGAGGATCCCTGTATGGCTTGACTCTGTTCCCATTCACCTTGAAAACTGTATTATCCCTCGGGTTCTCCAGCTCTACCACTCCCCATGATGTAATGTCCTTCACAATAAATGGTCCAGACCATCTTGAGCGCAGCTTCCCTGGATAGAATTTCATCCTTGAATTGTAGAGGAGAACCTTCTGCCCGATTTCTACTTCTTTGGTAGAATGCGGTTGTCATGCCACTTCTTTGTTTTCTCTTTATAAATTTTGGCACTCTCATATGCAGTTTTACGGAATTCCTCCAGTTCAAGGAGTGCCATCTTCCGTTTGTTTCCTGATAAACTGTGATCCATATTCAGCTGCTTGATTGCCCAGTATGCTTTGTGCTCCAATTCTACTGGTAAGTGACATGCTTTTCCAAACACCAGCTGGTACGGGGACATTCCCAGTGGGGTTTTGTAAGCAGTTCTGTATGCCCAAAGCGCATCATCCAGCTTTAACGACCAGTCCTTGCGTCCAGGATTCACAGTTTTTTCCAGTATGCTCTTTATCTCCCTGTTGGACACCTCTGCTTGCCCGTTTGCCTGAGGGTGATAAGGCAGTGATACCTTATGGATAGACACCCCGTACTGCTTTAGAACCTTGGCAAAGACTTTATTGATAAAATGAGAACCTTCATCACTGACCATGGCCCTCGGTGTTCCAAATCTGGTAAAGATGTTTCGTTTGAGGAACCTTTCCACGGCTGACGCATCATTCTTCTGACAGGCTATTGCTTCCACCCATTTTGACACGTAATCTACTGCCAATAAGATGTAGAGGTTTCCCAGAGAAGAAGGAAAAGGACCCATAAAATCAATACCCCACACGTCGAAAGGCTCGACTTCCTGCCAAAGTGTCATGGGCATTTCATTCCGCTGGGAGATATTTCCTGTCCGTTGGCAACGATCACAACTCTGCGCATAATCATGGCAGTCCTTAAAACCTGTTGGCCAGAAAAATCCTGACTGCAGCACCTTGTGAGCTGTTCTCGGTCCGCTAAAGTGTCCTCCACATTGTGCTGAGTGGCAGTGCTGAATTACCTCCAAAATTTCGTGACATGGAATGCATCGACGGAGAATGTTATCTGCCCCTTGCTTGAACAGATAAGGGTCGTCCCAGAAATATTGCCTGCAATCTGAAATAAATTTCTTTTTCTGCCAAGGGGTGATGTCTTCAGGGAGTGCTCCATTGACCAAATAATTGGCTATGGCATAGTACCAGGGCCGTCTATTGGTCTTGATCTTCATAATATGTTCATCTGGAAAATTTTCTTGAATGGGCACCACTTCTTCTGTAGGTTTTTCCAGACGAGATAGATGATCAGCTACTACATTTTCAACTCCCTTTTTATCCCTTATTTCGACGTCAAATTCCTGCATCAGCAGAATCCAACGCAGCAGCCTTGGCTTTGCATCCTTCTTTTCCAGTAAGTATTTCAGTGCACTGTGATCTGTAAAAATAATAACTTTAGAGCCTACCAGGTACGATCTGAATTTATCCAGGGCAAAAACAACTGCCAGCAACTCCTTCTCTGTAGTCCCATAATTAATCTGCGCCTCATTCAGGACCCTGCTGGCATAGTAGATGACGCTGCACACCTTGTCCTTCCGCTGTCCCAGTACCGCGCCCACAGCGTAATCGCTGGCATCGCACATCAGCTCGAACGGGAGGGTCCAGTCTGGTGTTGTGATAATGGGTGCAGTCGTCAGCCTCTCTTTAAGCACGTCAAAAGCTTCTTTGCAGGCTTCGTCAAATACGAAGGGCACATCTTTTCCCAACAAATTACATAGTGGCTTTGTAATTTTTGAGAAATCTTTAATAAACCTTCTGTAAAATCCTGCGTGGCCCAAAAAGCTCTTGATTGCCTTCACTGTGGTTGGATACGGCAGCTGCTTGATCACCTCTATTTTTGCTCTGTCTACTTCCAGCCCTTTACTGGAAATCCTGTGTCCCAGCACTATTCCTTCAGTAACCATGAAGTGGCATTTTTCCCAGTTGAGCACCAGGTTTGTTTTTCTGCAGCGAATCAGAACTCTGGCCAGATGGTATAAGCAATCGTCAAAGCTGTCTCCGAATAACGAAAAATCGTCCATGAAAACTTCCAAATTTTTCTCTATCATATCAGAGAAAATAGCCATCACACATCTCTGGAATGTTGCTGGAGCATTGCATAATCCAAATGGCATTCGTCTAAAGGCGAACGTTCCATACGGGCAAGTGAACGTCGTCTTTTCTTGGTCTTCTGGATATATATAGATCTGGTTGTAGCCAGAGTATCCGTCGAGAAAGCAGTAATAAGCATGGTGTGCTAGTCTGTCCAACATCTGGTCCATGAATGGCAGCGGGAAGTGGTCTTTCAGTGTGGCATCGTTCAGCTTCCGATAGTCCATACAGATTCGCCAGCAAGTGACAGTTCGCTGGGCGATCTGTTCCTGATCAGCATTCTGAACTACTGTAATACCCCCTTTCTTCGGTACACACTGGACAGGACTCACCCAGGTGCTGTCTGATATGGGGTATATAATTCCTGCTTCTAACCACTTCATGACCTCCTTACGTACCACATCTTTCATAATTGGGTTTAATCTTCTTTGAGGCTGAATAACTGGCTTCTTTCCGTCTTCGATTCTTATTTTGTGCATGCAATAATCAGGACTGATTCCCTTCAGGTCTGCAATTGTCCATCCTATGGCTTCTTTATGCTCTCGGAGTACCTCCAGTAGCTTTTGTTACTGTTCCTGAGATAAAAGAGAAGAAACAATTACCGGCAGGGTATTATTTTCACCAATAAAAGCGTACCTGAGGTGTTCTGGCAACTGTTTTAATTCCAGGGCTGGTGGTTCCTGGAGTGACGGGACCAGTGTCATTTTCTGCTCGCCTCCTTCATCCCTGTATAGCTTGACCCAGCTTTCTGTTCCCATGATCTCCTCATCCTGCTGCTCTTTTGTTTCCTCTGGATACATGTCTTCAAATTCCTCCCATAAATTTTCTATCTCATCGCTTTCCAGATCATCAATTACTTCTACTGCAAAACAGTTTTCATGCCCATAATGATCGGGAAGCTGGAGAGATTTGAAAACATTAAATTTTACTTTTTCTTCATTGATTTGCATGGACAGCTCTCCACTTTTGCAGTTAATAATGGCTTCACCAGTCGCCAGGAAAGGTCTACCCAGGATCAGCGGAACCTCTCCTGCCTCCATATCCAGTATCACAAAATCTGCTGGAAAAATAAGCTCTCCCACTTTTACCAGGATATCTTCAATTACTCCATAGGCAGGTTTCACGGATCTGTCAGCCATTTGAAGCATAATTCTTGTTGGACGTGGTTCTCCGACTCCCAGACTTTTGAAGATGGTCAGTGGCATCGAGTTGATGCTGGCACCCAAGTCGCATAAGGCTTTCCCTGTGTATGCACTGCCCAGGGTTACTGGAATAACAAAGCTGCCAGGGTCTTTCTTTTTCAGTGGTAGACCATTTTTTACACAACTGCTCGCTTCTGCCGTCAGATTCACTGTTTCGAAGTCACTCATTCTCCTTCTACCATACAAGATGTCTTTGAGAAACTTCGCATAAGTAGGCATTTTGGCAAGTGCTTCAGCAAAAGGTATATTTATCTGTAATTGCTTGAATACCTCCAGAAATCTGGCGTAGTCTTTGCTGTCATCTCTCTTACGTGTCTTCAGAGGGTAAGGAACCTCCTTAGAAATTGGTACTGTTTCTGGATTACCCTCATTCGTCTGCTCTGCTTCCTGCTCGACCGAACCCCTTTTCTGAGGGTTAACGGTTGAACTGTCTTCCCGGTCAATCACCTCCTGTTCAATAATCTTTGACTTTTCTGCGCGTGCATGACTGGGATACGGTGGATCCTGCAGTGCAATTCCACTCCGAGTTGTGATAGCATTGATTTGAGCGCGTGGATTGTTCACTGTGTTAGATGGTAAATTCCCTGGGGCTCGTTCTGCCTGGTTCTGTGCAAGCTGTCCATTCTGTACTTCCAAGTTGCGGATAGCAATCTTCATCTGGCTTACATCAGCAGTTAATGAGTCCATCTGTGCGAATCTAGTTTCCAACTGCTTATTGAATTTCTCCATATAGGACTCAAAATGTTGCTGAGATAGGTTTAGTTGTGGTGCTGCTTGTGCAGGCTGAGCTGGAGCTGTCTGTTGTGCCTGTTGCCTGTGCTGGAATCCTGGTGCATATACTGCTGCATTGGGATTTCCGTAGCGAAACCCTGGATGGTCACGTGTGCCTGGTCTGTAGCGACTAGGATCCCACTGCTGCTGAACATAGTTGGCATCTTCGGTCTGAAGCTCCAGAATTGCTGCGTCTAAGTCAGGTTCGTCCACTGATGCCACCGGCTTCTTTTCTGTATACACCTTCTTGACTAAGTCCTGTACCACTTTTGTGAGATTGTCAATCCTGTCATCAACCACTGGTTCTGCTGCTGCTGCGAGCCTGCGGTCATCAAACAGGCGAGTATCCTGTTTGGCTAATTGCTTCATCAGTTCGTATGCTCCATCCTTGTCTACATGGTATAAAAAGTTACCCCCAGCTTCCCTATCAATCCTGTCTGCATTCTCCCTGTCAAGTGCATGGTAGAATACCTGCAGAATCTTTGCGTCCCCGAAGCCGTGATTGGGGCATTTTTTCACGAGTCTCATTAACCTGTCCCATGCATCTACAACTGTCTCCCCCATCTGCTGTTTGAAAGATAAAATCTCGCTCTGCAGTTTGATAACGCGGGATGCAGGGTAGAATTTTGCCAAGAAATCAGCAACACACCCCTCCCAGGTAGTGATAGACCTCGGTGGTCTTGCCTCCAGCCAATCCTTTGCTGTTCCGAACAAACAGTATGGGAATAAAATCAGCTTTAGCGTGTCCGCTTCGACCCCTCTAAACTTAATCTTGTTGCAGTAATCCTCAAATTTTCCAAGGAAGTCGTTTGGATCTTCATCTGCCTTCCCATTAAAAGGACAATGAGTCTGGGCGGTCTGAATGGTGGATGATTTCAGGTCGAAGTGCTCTGCTGTAATGGGAGGCACTACAATAGCTGGTTGATGTCCTCCGGTTGGGACTTCAAAGTTTTCGACCAGTGCCCTTCCAGACCTGTTATAAGTCCTCTGATTGTTCCTGGCAGCAAAACCTGCTGCTATCAGCTCTTCAATGTAAAGAGCCATCTGTGCTGGAGTACGTTGCGGCTGTCCTGTGGGTGTTCCTGTTTCGGTTGTGGTGTCTTCTCCGTGTTCAGACATCGCGGCTCGGTTTCTGCGACTTTGCTCTCTGAAAAGTTTTTCGGGATCTTCGAGTGGTGATACCAGTTTGCTGGGCAATCTGGGCATAAACTAGAATAGCCTGAAAATCAGATTTCAAGAGCAGTAAGTCGAAAGAAAGTAACTGTAAAAATAAAAAGAAAAACTCTGAGACTTATTCTAATGTCTCTTTAACAAAAACTGTAACCGTTCCCCGGCAACGGCGCCAAAAACTTGACAGCGTAAACCTATCTGCTTTTTCGCAAGTGTACGATCAAGTAATATAGAGTATGTAATTGCGACTCTGGTTGTCGAACCCACGAGAACAGTTTAAGTTTTGTTAATTAGAATTAGAATTAGACACAAAGTTTGTAAAAAGGAGGAAGGTTTAGGATGTGACTCTACTTAATTGCAATGAATAAAAACAGTAAAAAGCTTATTTTATTTTTCTGCTGGATGTTTTGCAGGAATTGTTGTATTTGTAAAAGTTGATAATTCTAAAAATCTAGGTTCCAGGATCCCCTAGGGTTACTCTTCAGCTTCCATAGTATATTCAATTTCAGAAACACAAAGTGGTTTTGTTTATGCCAGCATACCAACAGTACAATCTCCTCTCGGTCTCATGCACTTATCACTCGACTGCAGATTTTCGGGTCCTCTCGGTCCACCTAAATCTGCAGGTTCGTTCTAAGTCTGCTAGGGTTACAGGTTCTCCTCTCGGTCTCCCCCTAAACGTCTAACAGTTGGTCTAATGCTTCTGGGCTAGTCCCCTGATTCTTTTCACCTCTCGGTCCATCAAGGCAGAGTGCTAAATCCTGTCTTTTCTTCCTAACTTTCACTGGTCACTCTCGTGCACCAGATCATGTCTGTAACACTCCTGGGTGATCAAGCCATTCATGTATGTAAATAAAATCAAAGACAGAATAATAAACAATCCATCATGTATTAAGGCTTAGCTAGCCATGCATCTGAAAATCAAAAAACCAAGTCTGCTGAATTCATAAACCCTAGGTTCACCAAGAACCTAGGCAAAAGGTCTAGCTAGCTTGCATTATTTAAAAACAACGTTTCATAAAGAGAGAAAAGATCAAACTAGTTATTTTTCTGAAAATACTGGAAAACTGCTCCAATCCTGCTCTGCTCCAACTCCTGGCTGCTGTGAAACTGGCTGCTGATGATGATGATAGCTGTGAGTGTGTATGCGTAACCCTAATTCAATGCTGGGACACCTCCTTTTATACTGCCACAGTCTCCAAAACTGATGCACGAAATTCCTGTTTTACCCTCGAAAAGACCCGTCCTGGAAGCTTCTGGAAACCTTCTGTGCGTTCGAACGCACCCTTCCTGCGTTCAAACGCAGTGCGTCTGAACGCACACCTTCTGCGTTTGAACGCAGGCCTTAACCGTTTTTCTTCCTCTGGCTTTTGACTTCTGGACCCGTGCGTTTGAACGCAGCTCCTCTGCGTTTGAACGCACCCCTTGGCCTTTTCTTCTCTCGAGTGTTGAGTCCTGCGTTTGAACGCAAGAAGTGCGTTTGAACGCACCCCTTAACTTCTCAGCACTTCGGCCTACTAACCTTGCATTTAAACGCAGACTGCCTGCGTCTGAACGCAAGACTTAGCCAATTTTCTGCCATTTTCCTGCTGCTCCCATCTCGTGCGTCTGAACGCAGATGCCCTGCGTTTGAACGCACCACTTAGCATTTTTCCTCTTTTTCTGCTCAGCTTTCCTGACACGCTGCCTCCCATCCAAGTTAATCTCATGCATTTTTCGGCACCTGTTACCTGCACATCATAACACGCACCCGCGATCATATCCAACAAACAAAAGTATGCATAAAATTACTCAAATTTTACAATCATGATCTATAAATCTCTGCCTCGTATCAGGTGGAAGATAAGCTGAAAATGGCCAAACTCAACTCTCACAGGGTTAAAACCAATGGTAAAAAGATGTCCCAAACTAATATATTTTCAAGCTGTCAGTGAGCAAATATCCGGCCACTCGAGGGGTAGTGCTTATAGAATGTCTAGCCGGAATCAGATAAATCAATATAGGATATTGATGTTATCTGCATGGATAAGACTATTCCCAGGATCGAGAAACTATGATTGGATATACGAGTGTGACTTGTATGTCTCGTGTCCAATCCGGATATGGTGACAAAGGGATAATGCAATACGGTAACATTGGTCAAAAGGTTTGTCGGATTACTGACTATTTCTATTAGTTGGGTGGCATAGATGTCTTGCTAGAGACCGTTCTATGTTAGTAATAGCTACTACCAACTAATTAGAAACCTATGGGGTCACACTCCCTATGGATTAAAACGGACTTGATAATTAATTAATATGAATGGAAGGATCAATACGCAACCACAAGCAAACTTAGTAGGACTAATTTGCAAAGTGGACTAATCCGTGTATGGACATGATTAGGAGAGGGGGTAATATGTAGTTAATAAGGAGTTATTAACTATATAAGGATACTCCTAGTTTATTTTCTACTAAGTGTCATAATTATTATCACACAAGAGAGAGAGAGAGAGAACAAAGCAATGAAGCATAACGTGTTGGAATTGTGTCCTAGAGGAAATCAATTTGTCGTGACATTTGTATAGACTTACTACACATTATGTTATCGATATTGGGATATGCTAACATGAATGAAGTCCTTAGAATATAAATTTTATATTCTTAAATATCCCTAGTCGAGTACTACAGTTAATAGGACGACTGTATTGCATCGAGACTAGTATCTGGGTAGATTGATATGGGGATATCAAGTCTAACACATTGGTACGCATTAGGAGTATTGGCGTACTGGATTGACCCACCATGAGAAGGATACATGGGAGTTATGTGAATGTTACAAGCGTTTCTCATATGACAATGGTATTGTGATCTTTAGACTTGAAGTCACTAGATACTCTAGTTGTGAATTATCATGTTTTTGATATCGTCAGACGTTACACCGTAGCTGGGTAGCTATAAAGGCTTTAATCGGACATGATATGAAGCAAACTGAGAGATGGTAGTGATGTAGAGAGGATTTGTCCCTCCCACATAAAGGGAGTAAATATCCATGGCCACTCGACGAGTGAGACTTAGGGAAATGCATGGCCATGCTCGAATAAATCAATATGAGATATTTATGTTATTTGTTTATTTAAGTCTACTCACAGATCCAGAAACTATGGATTAGATATACAAGTGTGACACTCCATGTCTTGTGTCCGATCCGGATAGATGAGACAAAGGGATTATACAACACGGTAACATTTGAAACAACGCGGAACCCTGGTCCTACGGTTCCTGCTAGTACAACTTAACGATAATCCAAAGTTCTTTATTAAAAAAAAGGTAAAAGACATTTTGCACCCTCATTAAATGGGTTATATACAAAAACCACCCTGTTGTTCGGGGATATACAAAAACCACCCTGTCATTGGATGGACGTTAGACAAATATTACCTTCTGTTAAATCAATTTTTTTTGGGACCATTATACCCTTGAAATGGTGAATTTACATAGATGTCCACACCACATTGTTCTTGGTGTTCTTGATTGGTGTTGTTGGTGTCCGTGGCGTTCTTCACCCCCAACTAGCAACACCACCACCACCCATGGTCTAAAATCAAAATACAAATTCATCCATCACCATTAGTACCCAAATTCAAAGGTCCAAAATCAAATCAACGCCAGTAAACCCAAATAAATTCACCACCTAAATTACTAACCATCACCATTACAATACAACACCATCACTACTCAAACTTCAAATGAAATTGAATGTTCAAACACAGTCCATGGATATATGAACAATCAAACATCTGCTATTACGATGAACGAGACCAAATCACAACAATCATCACAGTCCATGGATATACGAACAATCAAACAGATGTGAAGTTGAACTAAATCGATCAAACCTTCAAAATAGCGCAGATTCGGCAGAGTACCAAACAGCAGAATGGTGAAGAGCAAAACTGCCTTCACAGCCTTGACCAGCTTCAGACCTGCAACAAGCCTTGGCCGGAAGAGAAATGAAGAAAAAAGAAGAACAAACACAGGCAGAGAAGAACTACCCCACACGAAAATCCAAATCGAACAAACCAGCAGAAAGCCCCAATTGATTAGGGTTTCGGATCCGACGAAATTTCAGCCACCAATTCGAACGGAGAGAGATGAATTCCCCGCCGGAGACCCAGCCCAGACAGAGAAGGAGAAGGGAGACAACGAAGAGGGGGGAGGATATCGTCTCTCTTCCATGGCGTCAATTTCTCCGCCAACATCTCCTCTCTTAGATTCCACCAGCAAGAAATCGTCTCTCTTGCTCTGCTCGGCCACCAGCAAGAGCTCCGATTGAGAGATTTCTCCCCACCGAAAGCGGCGAGCTCCAATTACTGTTCTTCTGAAATCTCTCTGGCGTCAATTTTGCCGCTTGTGGCCGCCTCCTTCTACACTGCACGGAAGAAGAACAGGCGGCTACCAGACGACCCAGGGCACGGGGAGGAAGAAGACCCAGGGCACGGCGTACTTGTTGATTCTTGCAGAAGGAGAGGAGGAGATGGCGGTGATGGGCTTCGCCGCAGCCTGCTGCGAGAGCTTCACTGCCAACGACATCGCCGCCGCCGCCACCATCTGGGTCGTCTTCAAACACGCTGGTGACTCTTTCTCCGCCGTCGCCGCCGGAATTTCGAGATCTACGCCGCCACCTACTAGATCTACATCAGACAATAACCCATCGGGGTCGTCCTCGTCGCCGACGAGTTCGTCGGATCTTTCTACTGGGATGGTCGTTGGGATTGCGATTGGTGGGTTGCTGGCTTTGGTGATTGTCACCATTAAGAGCCTGTTCATTTTTTTGCAAGAAGAAGAGAAGAGATTTCTTCTGAAGGAAGAGAGAGGAGGGAAGAGAGAGAATAGGGTTGGAAAAAATGAGAAGAGGGTGAGAAGAAATGAATAAATACTGTGTAATTTTGCTCCATTGTTAGGGTAAATATGTCATTTTACCCTTCCGTTAGGGTTCCGTTACATTCTGTCCACAGTCAGGGGTGGTTTTTGTATATAACCCATTTAATGAGGGTGCAAAATGTCTTTTACCCTAAAAAAAGGAGGAATCCTCCTTACAATTATTTAACTTCAAAAATAAAACATTATCTGAGAATCAAATGAAATACTACTAAATGGTTTGCTAGCCAAATCCTACACTTTAGCTCGTGCGCGTTTCCACCCCAGCTAGCTTGACCTGCGGGTTTTGAAATAGCGATAGCCGACCGCAGAAAATTTTAATTAGTAAAAACTAAGTAAGATATACCACAATATGTAAAACAGAGTTTTGGCTGGAGTAACACACAATTTGATTAAAATTCAATTTAAAGGACAACATGAGTAAATGATAAACACAGTGATAAAATATTTTCAAATATACGTAACCAGTAGCCAAGATCCAAGTTTTAGTATTCAGTTTGGTTGAGGCGTAGCCCACGAGCCCCAACGAGTACTATGTGGACAGAGAGGCCACGATGGAATAAATAATAATAAAGGGGGTGCATGTTGGGATGTACCAATTTCTCCCCGGACGTTACTAGATAGCCCTTCGCTATCCCCCCCTAACCATTGTAATGAGACCTTAAGTGCCGGCACCCTTATACAGTCGTGACCTAAACATGATTAGGTAGTACTCATAAAGTCCACGATAAATAAGAGGGTAAGTACCCTAGGGAAATCACACATAGGTGTTCCCGCCCGTAGCCTTCACGCACATCCTCTGCACATCGTTCCCAATTCTTTTATGGTACAATTATCATTTCACAGAACTTTCGAGTTTCCACAGTGACCACACATTTTCAAAGTAGTACTTGCAATAGGGATTGAAGACTTAACAAACTTTTCCAGTATCACAAGTATAGTAGTTCATGAGCATATTTGAAAGATAACACACGCCAAGAGACATTTTGACAGTTTAAAGTATTGTGCATATAACTTACCTCATAATGGAGAGAGATCGTCACACGCAAGCAAG
Source organism: Linanthus parryae (assembly GCA_023055425.1). Taxonomy (NCBI): domain Eukaryota; kingdom Viridiplantae; phylum Streptophyta; class Magnoliopsida; order Ericales; family Polemoniaceae; genus Linanthus; species Linanthus parryae. Next base: position 46,012,192 of record JALGPY010000007.1, on the reverse strand, counting down.
CTACGTCCTTGTTGGAATAGATGCCCTAGAGGCAATCTAGTTTAGTATGAATTTGTAATTGGCTAGAAATTCATTTATTATTTATTGGATATTTAATATAATGAAGTCCTTAGATTTACAATTGTGTTGTTTATCTTAAATATCCCTAGTCAAGTATAATGATTAAATGGGACAATCATCTATAGACTAGTATGGGGTTGGATTGATATGGAGATATCACGATCCAACACATAGGTGTGCATTACGGAATGTTGCACTGGATTGACCCATTACCGAGAAGGCTACATACACGTTATGTTGAGTCACAAGTGCTTCTCGGGTACAATGGTATTGTCATCCTTAGACTTGAAGTCACTAGATATTCTAGTTGTGGATCATTGTGATCTTGGTAGCGTTAAACGCTACACCGTAACTGGGTAGTTATAAAGGCGTGTACTGGATACAATGAGAAGCAAGCTTAGAGATCGTAGTGGACGTAGAGAGGATTTGCCCCTCCCACATAACGGGAGCAAATATCCAAGGCCACTCGAGGATAGTGCTTATAGAATGTCTGGCCAGACTCAAATAAATCAATATATGGGATATTGATGTTATTTGCACGAATAAGGCTATTCCATGGATCGAGGAACTAGGGATTGGATATACGAGTGTGACTTGTATGTCTCGTGTCCAATCCGGATATGGAGGCAAAGGGATGAGACAATTACTTGTACAAGGTTGTCTAGATGACTATTCTATTAGTTGGCTAGAATGGATGTTTTGCTAGAAACCGCTCCATATTAGCAAAGAGTTGCTACCAACTAGATAGAACCTATGGGGTCACACGCTATATAGAGTTGTACTAGATTATGGAATTAATTAATTGGATTAATTAATTAGAAGGATCACTTTGCAAACCCTTGCAAACTTAGTAGGGACTAATTTGCAAGGAAGGGACTAAATTGAATTCTAGTAGGACTAGAATAAGTCCTTTAGGTAGTTGACAAGGAGTTGTTGGACTATATAAAGGACCCTCCTCCTTCCTTCCCTACACACTTTATGCTCTAAAGAGAGAACATAACAAGAGTAGGAGAGAACAAAGGAGAGAGAGAGCAAGCCACAAGAGGGACGCCGCCCCCTTGCCGCCGCCCCTTGTCCCCGACGCCACAAAGGGTGCCGAACCCCTTTTGGTGTCTCGTTTTGCGTGATTTCTTCACCCTCCTTTCAATCCGGGCTAGCACCAAGGTGATTGGAGATCTAGGAACAACTCTAGGCGTGGATCAACTATAGAGAACGTGACACTATTCGCGTTTGAAGTCATCAAGGAGAACCCAAAGGTGTGTTTATGATTTCTTACCTTCACTATCGTTATGCATCTAGACTTGTGATCCTTGGAGGGTTTTGCATGGTTATTTGTTTGATTATGCTTCCGTTTGCGCGATCCATGAATCAAAACCCTACAGTGGTATCAGAGCCACAGGTCATAGAGCATAAACGTAGTTTATGTGTTACATTCTTGTTGTTTTACACCTTAATTTGTTGTTTATCGCGTAAAACAAGACAAATCAAGCATTGGATGCAATTTGTCAAAGAATTAATCATAACAAGACCTAATTATTGCATTGGATGCATGAATTGGTGAGTTTGAGAAATTTTAGGATCTTAGATCTAGGGTTTGGGCATCCTTGGGGAAGAAGGAGTTCTCCCACAACAAGGAAACAACCAAACTTGGGCTCCAAGCAAGGAGGTTGTTTTGGAAACAACCTCCATAAGGAGGTTCGGCCCCCTAGGGAGCCGCCCCCCTTGCTTGCCGCCCAAGCTTGGCGCCCTAAGGGGCCGGGCGGCCTTAACCCGCGGGCCTAGCTTGCGGGTTTTGGGCCGGGCCGGCCCTAGGGCTTTATGGTTCACTTATTTGGGCCCGGGCAATTGGATTGTTGGGCCCATGGACCGTTTTAACCCTAGAAATCCTAAAATCAATTAAAATTGACCAAGCGCGTTAAAATTGGATTTTAACTGTTTATGTGCAAATCGCATGGTGATTGGATATGGCCTTAGGATGTGGTTTGATGTGGATGTTTAATTTTTGTGGTTTGGTTTTACGGCCTGCGAGCCGATCAATTAATTGTAATAATTAATTAGGGTTTTATGGCCTGCGTGCCATTTTTTTTTCTCAACTTGTGAGATTTATTTTATTTAGTATAGATATTAGCTAGTGCTAGATAAAGTAGATTGTTAGCCAAGATTGAAGAAAAAGAAGCCCAAAGCCAAAGAAGCCACAAAAGGATGGAGCATGGAGCATGGAGCATTCCACATGACTATGAAGGATGGACCAAAAGATCAAGACGCATGGAGATGTGTGTTTGTTTAGGGTTCATAGATAATTCCATTGGCTTGGAATTATCTTAGTCTAAAAAAGGCCATATCCACATCACGTTTAATTTCTGTTTTGTGGTTGTTTATTTATTGTCTTATTATTTGTGTGGTTGGTGTATGGATGATGCATGCAATTAGGATAATAAGATAATTAGACAACCCGGATCTATTATTTGGAGTTGTGCCCAAACTCAAATAGATAGATTAGTTGATATTGATCAACAAAACAATTAAAAATTGAATTGAAAAATCCCTCAAATTTTAAATATTGTGTTCTTGCCTTCTCGTTATTTAAACACTCATTATCATCATTATTTATCAAGTTCGTGCGTGCCAAAGCATGGCGACTTGGTTCATAATGATGGAATGCGATGGCACGTAACAATGTGCAATTGTTTAGATAAGAGGTTGAACACAACTAGGCTATTAATTTGATTAAGAAACCTAGAGGCAATCAATTGGGATTATCCATATGGATGGATAAATAAGGAGTTATTTGCCCGATTGAACCAAGAGTTGCATATGGGATGCAATTGGAATTGTTCCTACCTAAGAAGTAATCGAATTATGGGTGACTTGCCAAAGCAAGCTCATAAGGAGATGAAAAAGATGGATCTTGGCCCACTAGAAAATATAAGGATATTTTCCGCATTAATATCTTGAGGGTTATTAATCCGTAGAAAAATAGTGGGAGCTATATTTAATAAACTAGCCATTATTAAATATAGTCAAAAATTCACAAATACTAAAACTTGCGTATTTTCCTTTTGTAGAATTCCAAATGGCAAACAACTCATCGAGTTCACAACATTCCCTACGATCTGTCCTTGAGAAGGATAAGCTCTCAGGAACCAACTTTCTCGATTGGTACAGAAACTTGAGAATTGTTCTCAAGCAAGAAAAGAAGCTGTACGCAATAGAGGAGCAAGTTCCAGAAGGTCCAGACAATCAGACACCTGCTGCCTTAAAGGCGTATCAAAAGCATGTTGATGATGCTAATGATGCGGCCTGCCTAATGCTTTGCACCATGACCTCTGAGCTTCAGAAGCAACATGAGAACATGAATGCTGTCGATATGATCGAACATCTAAAGCAGCTCTTCCAAGAGCAGGCGAGGGTAGAGAGGTATGAGGTCTCAAAGGCACTGTTCAAATGTCATCTGGCAGAAGGGAACCCGGTGGGACCCCATGTACTCCGAATGATCGGGTACTTGGAGAATCTCGCCCGGCTTGGGTTCCCGGTCGGCCAAGAGTTGGCAACGGATCTCGTGTTGCAATCGTTGCCCGAGAGTTATGGACAGTTCATTATGAACTATAACATGAACGAGATCGTTAAGCCACTGCCAGATTTACTCAACATGTTGAGGACGGCTGAACAGAGCATCAACAAGGGTAAGGGCAAGGCCATTATGATGGTGCATAAAGGAAAGGGTAAAAAGTTTGCCTCTTCCTCCAAGGGCAAAAGCAAGTCAGTTGCTAAGTCCAAGGAACAAGCCCTTAAGCCTGTTGGTGGGATTGCCAAGGTCGTGACTAAGGGTGAATGTCACTACTGTAGTCAACCTGGACACTGGAAGAGGAACTGCCCAAAATATTTGGAGGACAAACGGCTTGGAATAGTGATTCCACCACCACCAGGTATTTTTGTTGTAGATGTCAATTTAACTGTCTCTACATCATGGGTATTAGATACTGGATGTGGATCTCATATTTGTCGAAATATGCAGGATCTAAAGAGAAGTAAAAGATTGGCTAAAGGGGAGGTAGATCTGCGCGTTGGGAATGGAGCAAAGGTTGCTGCGTTGGCCATAGGCGTTTGCGAGCTATCTCTGCCTTCAGGATTAGTTTTAGAATTAAATAATTGCTATTTTGTCCCTGCTATGAGCAGAAACATTATTTCTATTTCTTGTTTGGACAAGGAAGGTTTTATTATTTCAATAAAGAACAATTGTTGTTCCTTTTATTTGAATAATATTCACTATTTTAGTGCGCAATTATTTAATGGACTTTATGTCCTTGATCTAAGCAATCCTGTCTACAACATTAATACCAAGCGGATTAAAATAAATGATTTAAATCCTGCTTATTTATGGCATTGTCGTTTAGGCCACATAAATGAGAAACGTGTATCTAGACTCCATAAGGATGGATTGCTAGACTCATTTGATTTTGAATCATATGAGACATGTGAGGCTTGTTTATTGGAAAAATGACAAAGTCCCCTTTCAATAAGAAAGGTGAGAGGACTAGTGAGCAATTGGCGCTCATACATACTGATGTGTGTGGGCCATTTGCCACGCCTGCCAGGGGTGGTTATGTCTACTTCATTACGTTTACTGATGATTACAGTAGATATGGATTTGTGTACCTTATGAGGGCAAAATCCGAATCCTTTGAAGTGTTCAAGGAATTCAAGAATGAAGTAGAGAAGCAACTTGGCAAAAGTATCAAGGCTCTACGATCGGATCGTGGAGGAGAATACTTGAGCCAAGAGTTTGACGACTATCTTAGAGAGTGTGGAATCGTGTCCCAACTCACTCCACCCGGAACGCCACAATGGAATGGCGTGTCTGAGAGGAGGAATCGAACCCTATTGGATATGGTTCGGTCTATGATGTGTCAAACCGATCTTCCATTATCGTTTTGGGGCTACGCTCTATTAAGTGCAGCTTTTACCATTAACCGTGTTCCATCTAAATCAGTCATGAAGACACCATATGAGATGTGGAGTGGGAGGCGTCCCACACTGTCGTTCATGAGGATTTGGGGCTGCGATGTCTATGTAAAACGTTTACAATCAGACAAGTTAGGGCCTAAATCGGATAAGTGTAAATTTGTGGGGTACCCTAAGGAAACTAAGGGATACTATTTCTACAATCCAACCGAAAACAAAGTGTTTGTTGCTCGGACCGGCGTGTTTCTAGAAAGAGAGTTTGTCTCTAAAGAAGCAAGTGGGAGGAATGTAGAACTTGAAGAAGTTCAAGAACCACAAATTACTGAACCGATTATGGAACATGAACAGGAATCACAAACAGTTGTGGATCCACCTGTTCAGGTAACACAAGAGCTTCGTAGATCTAGTAGAGTGCGCCAGGAACCCGAGAGGTACGGACTTCTCGTAACTGATTCCGGTGACACGATGCTCATAGATGATGAGCCTACTACCTATGAGGAGGCCATGAATGGCCCAGACTCGCAGAAGTGGCTTGAGGCCATGAGATCCGAGATGGAATCCATGTATACCAACAAAGTATGGACTTTGGTGGAACCACCTGATGGGGCGCGACCCATAGGGTGCAAGTGGGTCTTCAAGAAGAAGATCGACATGGATGGTAATGTGATTACCTATAAGGGCCGATTGGTGGCTAAAGGATTCAGACAGATTCATGGTATTGACTATGATGAAACCTTTTCACCAGTCGCTATGACCAAATCCATCCGAATCCTACTTGCAATTGCAGCATACTACGACTATGAGATTTGGCAGATGGATGTCAAAACAGCATTCCTTTATGGGAATCTCCTCGAGGACGTGTATATGATACAGCCAGAGGGTTTTGAGGATCCAAAGCAAGCCAACAAAGTCTGTAAGCTGCAACGATCCATTTATGGGTTGAAGCAAGCTTCTAGGAGTTGGAATCGACGTTTTGATGAAGTAGTCAAAGAGTTTGGCTTCATCAGAAACGAAGATGAGTCTTGTGTCTACAAGAAGGTTAGTGGGAGCTCTGTAGCTTTTCTGGTCTTGTATGTGGATGACATACTACTCATTGGAAACGACATTCCCATGCTGCAATCTGTGAAAGATTGGCTAGGAAAGTGTTTCTCAATGAAAGACTTAGGGGAAGCAGCCTATATACTCGGTATAAAGATCTATAGAGATAGATCTAAGAGGTTGCTGGGCCTAAGTCAAAGTACATATATTGACAAGGTGTTGAAACGGTTCAACATGCAAGATTCCAAAAAGGGATTCTTGCCCATGTCACATGGAATCACTCTTTCGAAGAGTGGTTGTCCTTCCAATGAGATTGAGAAGGAACGCATGAGTAGGATTCCCTATGCCTCGGCCATAGGATCCATCATGTACGCCATGTTATGTACTAGACCAGATGTGTCATATGCCTTGAGTATGACAAGCAGATACCAATCCAATCCGGGTGAGAGTCATTGGATTGCTGTCAAAAACATCCTAAAGTACTTGAGAAGAACTAAGGATGCTTTCTTGATGTTTGGCGGTAAGGAAGAGTTGCGTGTAAGGGGTTACACTGATGCAAGCTTCCAAACCGATAGAGATGACTTTAGATCACAGTCGGGATATGTGTTTTGCCTGAATGGAGCAGCGGTGAGCTGGAAAAGTTCCAAGCAAGAGACGGTAGCTGATTCTACAACAGAGGCTGAGTACATTGCTGCAAATGGCGCAGCAAAGGAGGCTGTTTGGATCAGAAAGTTTGTTTCTGAACTTGGTGTGGTCCCTAGCATTGCGGATCCAGTTGAGTTGTTCTGTGACAACACTGGGGCGATCGCGCAATCAAAGGAACCCAGATCGCACCAGAAATCCAAGCACGTGCTCAGGAAGTTCCATCTGATTCGAGATATTATCGATAGAGGAGACGTTCGGATATGCAAGATTCCTACAGATGATAATCTGTCAGACCCGCTTACAAAGCCTCTCACGCAGTGGAAGCATGAAGGGCACACTAGGAGTATGGGCATACGAGATGCGCCAGATTGGCTCTAGTGCAAGTGGGAGACTGTTGGAATAGATGCCCTAGAGGCAATCTAGTTTAGTATGAATTTGTAATTGGCTAGAAATTCATTTATTATTTATTGGATATTTAATATAATGAAGTCCTTAGATTTACAATTGTGTTGTTTATCTTAAATATCCCTAGTCAAGTATAATGATTAAATGGGACAATCATCTATAGACTAGTATGGGGTTGGATTGATATGGAGATATCACGATCCAACACATAGGTGTGCATTACGGAATGTTGCACTGGATTGACCCATTACCGAGAAGGCTACATACACGTTATGTTGAGTCACAAGTGCTTCTCGGGTACAATGGTATTGTCATCCTTAGACTTGAAGTCACTAGATATTCTAGTTGTGGATCATTGTGATCTTGGTAGCGTTAAACGCTACACCGTAACTGGGTAGTTATAAAGGCGTGTACTGGATACAATGAGAAGCAAGCTTAGAGATCGTAGTGGACGTAGAGAGGATTTGCCCCTCCCACATAACGGGAGCAAATATCCAAGGCCACTCGAGGATAGTGCTTATAGAATGTCTGGCCAGACTCAAATAAATCAATATATGGGATATTGATGTTATTTGCACGAATAAGGCTATTCCATGGATCGAGGAACTAGGGATTGGATATACGAGTGTGACTTGTATGTCTCGTGTCCAATCCGGATATGGAGGCAAAGGGATGAGACAATTACTTGTACAAGGTTGTCTAGATGACTATTCTATTAGTTGGCTAGAATGGATGTTTTGCTAGAAACCGCTCCATATTAGCAAAGAGTTGCTACCAACTAGATAGAACCTATGGGGTCACACGCTATATAGAGTTGTACTAGATTATGGAATTAATTAATTGGATTAATTAATTAGAAGGATCACTTTGCAAACCCTTGCAAACTTAGTAGGGACTAATTTGCAAGGAAGGGACTAAATTGAATTCTAGTAGGACTAGAATAAGTCCTTTAGGTAGTTGACAAGGAGTTGTTGGACTATATAAAGGACCCTCCTCCTTCCTTCCCTACACACTTTATGCTCTAAAGAGAGAACATAACAAGAGTAGGAGAGAACAAAGGAGAGAGAGAGCAAGCCACAAGAGGGACGCCGCCCCCTTGCCGCCGCCCCTTGTCCCCGACGCCACAAAGGGTGCCGAACCCCTTTTGGTGTCTCGTTTTGCGTGATTTCTTCACCCTCCTTTCAATCCGGGCTAGCACCAAGGTGATTGGAGATCTAGGAACAACTCTAGGCGTGGATCAACTATAGAGAACGTGACACTATTCGCGTTTGAAGTCATCAAGGAGAACCCAAAGGTGTGTTTATGATTTCTTACCTTCACTATCGTTATGCATCTAGACTTGTGATCCTTGGAGGGTTTTGCATGGTTATTTGTTTGATTATGCTTCCGTTTGCGCGATCCATGAATCAAAACCCTACAGTCCTAGTAATAGGGATTCTCAACGAACTGATTGTCTACGAACTCAAAATCTACAATAATCAAATAGTCCTATATTAACACAAATTTGCCACACGCCAATTCACAATTAAAATGTCCTATGTGGATGCAAGTGCAAATCCCCATACTCCCCCAAACAATTGATATTTTACTAGCTATAAAATTGAAATTTTTGAAATTACATATAGTAAGGGAATGACGGGTCATAATTATAAAACAAGAATGGGAATAAAAACATATTTACTTAATAATAAAAGAATATTTAATTAATTTACAAATATAAATTTATATAAATAATAGAAAGCTATTCTAATTAACGATTAAGTTATTAAAAGGTAAACTTTCATTAGAAAGCTAAAAGGCCAACCATCTTTATTATAAACGTTATATTAATGAAAATAAGGTTATCTAGTGAAAATAACTCATTTTTTTATGTACACCAAAAGGCTAATTAGATGTTAGGATTACATAATATAATACTACGCTGGTATTCTAAAATACCAATTCAAAAATTATAAAGATTTATTTATTTTCTGAAAATATACTAATAATTTATATCTAAGTATAAAGAAATAATACCAGTTTATATGTTATAAAAACACCTATTACTCATGTAAAAATAAGCATGCTATGTAAACAACAATAACTACCCCTTCAGATTCACAATGTACATGTGCCACCCTTATAGATTCACAAAGTATCAATATCACCCCCATAGTTTACAACTCAGTTTCTTCCCCCTGTAAAACCCACTGTAACAATTTTGTTCCCCTAGTCAACACCAGAACCCACTGACTTAACATTACCAGATGGAACTACTAAACTATTTGATGCAAAGAAGCATGGTGGGTTGTCATGAATGGTGGTGAAATTAGGAAGATTTGAAATTAACCAAGTTACCAAATGAACAGTAACTTTACTGTTCATTTGGTAATTCCACAAATTGTTCAGCAGTCGTTGGATGGGTTACTTGAGATCTAATCGTTTCCATTCATCCTTTTTATCTGTTGGAGAGAGGCGCGCCAGTACAACGATGTCGTTCCACTTATATCTTCCGAAGTTGTCTCCTATTGGTCCATCACAGCAGAGTTCGGTCACCAATGCCAGCTAAGGAGGTCCACGGTGGAGGACGTTACTCATATATGTTATTTACATTAGCTACCCTAAAGTTTAGTTAATTTTGTTTTGGCCTTATTATATAAACTGCATCTAATGTGATCGTTGGATAATTATGAAATTCAATTACAAAATTATCTATCTCTCGTTTATTCTTCCCTAATTCTGCAATTTCTGTCTAATCTCACTTTCTAATTCTCAGTCTAGGACAGAATCGACTCTGATTCTGACAAATTGGTATCAGAGCGTTCCTTCCTCAGCTCTCAATTCACAGAAATTGGTGCTCGGAAGGGCGGAAACGTTAACCTAGATCCGGAGGATAATGTACGCAATCATCTACAGACGATGGATGATGCAATTGAGGAACTCGGGACCGGTCAGGACCTTATCCATGGTCGACTCTCGCAGTCGGATGAGATCGCGGGCTTAAAGGAAGAGATCCGGAAATTAATGAACTGCTAAAACCTTCTGGCAAATCAGAGAGACAAGGCCCAAAGTGAATCGATTTTGGAACAACCAGGGGGTCAATAGACCATCACAGCTAGCAAACGAGGCAAGGGGGGATGGGATCTACCAGCCAGACCCCTATGGCCTTTAGCCCTGAAATTCAGGAAGGTATCAACTCCTCCATGAATAGATCTGTTCATTGTACTTCACTACCAATACCTAAAATTGAGTTTCCAAAATTTGATGGAGAAGATCCTTTGGGGTGGTTATTTAAGGCTAACAGATATTTTCAGCTACAGTGATTAACTGATTTACAAAAATTGATATTGGCTTCCCTCAACTTTACTGGTGATGCTGAGGTTTGGTTTAGAATGGAGTTTGAACAATTAGAAGATGTGACATGGAAATTGTTTAGTGAAAGTGTGTTCAATGAATTTCTGGAACCTGGACATGAGAATGTATTAGGTGATTTTCAGAGAATTAGTCAAGATGGGACAGTACAAGATTACATGAGGAAATTTGATTCTATGAGGCCTAGGATTAAAGCTCTGTATCATTGGGCAGATGATCAATATTTTCTGAAAAGTTTTTTAGGGGGACTCAAAATGGAGATTAAGAGTGATGTGTACTTTCTTGGTCCAAAAACATTAGCTGAGGCTAAAGCCATGGCAAGAATGCAGGAGGTTAACCATAATGTGAGGAAGAAAGATGTTATGGATGATGTGCAGCAGTTGATGAAGGGATGGACAAAACCAAACTCCAATTACAAAACACCCAAGAGTAATGGTCACATTTTGGACAATAAACCCAAATTACAAACCACCCCCACTAATTATGCAAACTACAAGAAACTGACACCATGTGAAATGCAGGAAAAAGAGCCAATAAGCAATGTTATTTCTGTGAAGAACGGTACACACCAGGTCACAAGTGTAAGAAGACACAGCTGGTTTTGATTACTGGGAGTGAAGTACAGGAAGAAGACACAAAAACAAGTTACAAGCAGGAAGTGGCAAATTCAGAAGTGGATATGAAACCCACTCACAATGAAGAAGCCTACACTGAATCAGCAACTGAATTGTCACTGCATGCTATAACTGGCAACATGGGTCACCAAACTCTAAGAGTACATGGCTTCATTGGAAAGCACAAAGTGAGTGTATTCATTGAATCAGGAAGCACCACAATTTCATTGATAAGACAACCGCAGATATACTTCCAAACTCTTGTATAAACATGGAAACACTCAAAGTGCTAGTGGCAAATGGGAATCATATGGACGGCACTCAAATCTGCAGAAAAGTGGAGATGAAGCTACAACAACAAAGAGTCTTCGCTGATATGCATGTTATTCCACTTGGTGGATGTGATGTTGTGTTGGGAGTGCAGTGGTTACAAGAAGTCAGTCCTGTATGTATGGATTTCAAAAACAGAACCATAACTATCTCCCAAGGTAACACTCAAGTCAAGCTCACTGCAGAAGAAGAAAATTGTCAGTACAAGGCAGCCAACTTCCATTCTCTCCAAGCCTATTTTAAATCACAAGAGGGGGTCATTGTAGGTCATATGTACAGCATCCAGGAGGACAAGGATTCAACACCACTGTCCAAAGAGGTGGAAACCATCATCCAACACTACCCTACTGTGTTTGCAGAACCCGAGTCCCTGCCTCCAAAAAGAACACAAGACCACTACATACCCCTAAAACCCAATTCATCACCCATCTGCATGAGACCCTACAGGTACCCCCACATTCTGAAGAATGAAATTGAGATATTAGTCAAGGAAATGTTAGAGAATGGGTTCATATAACACAGCACCAGCTCCTTTGCCTCCCTAGTCCTGTTAGTAAAGAAGAAATATGGCACATGGAGATTTTGTGTTGACTACAGAGGACTCAATGATCTCACAATAAAGAACAAGTTTTCTATTCCAATAATAGATGAACTTCTAGAGGAGTTGCATGGAGCACACTACTTTTCTAAGCTGGATTTGAGGTCTGGATATCATCAAATAAGAATGGCAGAGGAAGACATGTACAAGACAGCCTTCAGGACCCATGAAGGACTGTATGAGTTTAGGGTCATGCCCTTTGGACTCACCAAGCTCCAGCAACATTTCAGGCACTGATGAATCAGGTATTTCAACCACATTTGAGGAAATTCTTGTTAGTTTTCTTTGATGACATTCTCATCTACAGCATGACAAAACAAGAACACTTAGAGCATTTGCATACCACCTTATTGCTGATGTTAAAACATGAATTGTATGCCAAACATTCCAAATGCACCTTCTTACAAACCACTATAGAGTACCTAGGGCATCTCATCAGTGGTGAAGGGGTTAAAGCAGATCCAAACAAGATAAGGGCTATGGTGGATTGGCCTACTCCTTTGACTCTCAAAGGCTTGAGAGGGTTCCTTGGACTCACTGGATACTACAGGAGGTTTGTACAGGGATATGGAGTGATAACTAGGCCTCTAACACAACTACTCAAGAAGGGAGCTTTCACTTGGAGTGAAGAAGCACACAATGCCTTTAAATCTCTTAAAACAGCTATGAGCACAACCCCTGTGCTGGCACTCCCTTATTTCACTAAAACCTTCATCATTGAAACAGATGCTTGCCACAAAGGCTTGGGAGCAGTGTTGATGCAAGAAGGGAGACCAATTGCTTATTTCAGTAAATCATTATCTGATAAACACCTTGGACTATCCACCTATGAGAAGGAGTTACTTTCCGTTGTTCAAGCAGTTAAGAAGTGGAGATCTTATTTGGAAGTCAACAAATTTTAAATTAGAACATATCACTACAGTTTGAAATTCCTCCTAGGACAGAAAGTGAGTACTCTGGTTCAACATAAATGGCTAAGTAAGTTGATGGGATTAGATTTTGAGATCATATTCAAACCTGGAAATCTCAACACAGTGTCTGATGCTCTCTCAAGAAAGGAACAAGAAGTGGAAAGGAAGAAGAACAAAATGAGGTTCAACTCACAACTATTTCAGCAATCACCCCTCATTGGGTACAAGAAATCATCAATACCTATGAAGGTGATAAATGGGCAACTCAGATGTTATCTCAATTGGCAGTGGACCCTACCACTAGTGGTGAATTCAAGGTCAAAGATGGAATGCTCAAGAGAGACAACACCATCTATGTGGGTGATCATGGTACTTTAAGGCAGACCCTCATACAAGAGGTACACAGAGTGGCAACTCTGTTTTTCTGGAAAGGGATGCATAAACAGGTCAAAGAGTGGGTACAACAATGTGAGATATGCCAAAGGATGAAGGTGGAACATGTAGCCTACCCTCTAAAACTCCTCCAAATCCCAGAAACTCCTTGGACGCACATAAGTCTGGACTTTGTGGAGGGCTTACCCAAGTCAGAGGGCAAAACTACAATACTGGTGGTGGTGGACAGGTATTCCAAATATGGGCACTTTATTCCCATGACTCATCCCTACCCAGCTACCTAAGTAGCTCAATTGTTCCTTAACCATGTTCATAAACTTCATCGACTCCGTGAGACAATAGTCAGTGACAGGGACACAATATTCCTTAGCCAGTTTTGGGGGGCCCTATTTAAAACTCTTGGCACTAAGCTGAACTTCACTAGTGCCTATCACCCTCAAACTGATGGAGAAAAAGAGAGCCTGAATCAATGTCTTGAGAACTACTTGAGATGCATGACTTCTGATAGACCACACAGGGCAAAATGGCTAACACTATCAGAGTATTGGTATAACACTTAACACCACACTAGCCTGAAGATGTCTCCCTTTGAGGTGCTCTATGGTTATCCCCAAAAATCCTCTCTTTTCATCAGTTAAACACCAGTGGAAATGTGGACATTGATCAGTTCCTAGAGGAAAGGTAGAAGGTAATGGTCTTGATCAAGGACAATCTACTGAAAGCACAAGAAAGAATGCAGCATTATGCTAACAAGCATAGAACTGATAAGGAGTTTCAAGTCCAGGACATTGTTCAGCTGAGAAAGAACCAGAAACTTGCTGCCAAATTCTATGGACCTTTTCAAGTGATGCAGAAAATTGGCAAAGTGGCTTAAAGGTTGAAGCTACCCCCAGACTCAAAAATCCACCCAGTCTTCCATGTTTCTCAATTAAATCTAGCAAAAGGTCAGGCTCTCACCAGCTCTGTCACATTGCCTAAGATTGGCCGTGAAGGTCAGCTACTTGTTGAACCTGTAGCCATTCTGGAAAGGAAGTTAGTTAAGAAGGGAAATGCACCAGTTGTGATGGTTTAGTGCAGTGTTCTAACACAGCCATTTCTGAAGCCACCTAGGAAGAATATCATTCTTTGAAGGCCCACTACCCTAATTTTGATTGATGAGGACATGAATCATGTTAGGGGGATGCATTGTCATGAATGGTGGTGAAATGAGGAAGATTTGAAATTAACCAAGTTAACCAAGTTACTGTTCATTTGGTAATTCCTCAAATTGTTCAGCAGCCGTTGGATGGGTTACTTGAGATCTAAACGTGGCCATTCATCCTTTTTATCCGTTGGAGAGAGGCGCGCCAGTAGAACGATGTCGTTCCACTTATATCTTCTGAAGTTGTCTCCTATTGGTCCACCTCAGCAGAGTTCGGTCACCAATGCCAGCTAAGGAGGTCCGCGGTGGAGGAAGTTACTCATTTATGTTAGTTACATTAGCTACCCTAAAGTTTAGTTAATTATGTTTTGGCCTTATTTTATAAACTGCATCTAATTTAATCGTTGGTTAATTATGAAATTCAATCACAAAATTATCTATCTCTCGTTTCTTCTTCCCTAGTTCTGAAATTTCTGTCCAATCTCAGTTTCTAATTCTCAGTCTAGGTCAGAATCGACTCTGATTTTGACATGGGTTTGAAGGCAGTGGGATTGAAGTTGAAAGCTAACTAGTTGGAATTGAAAGTCATTACAAAGGCTTGGGTTTACCGAAATGAAGGGACGAAAAGCTAAGATGGCGGCGACGGTGACCCCCGGTAGCACCTACTGCTGCTACAGTTCGTCGGACAGAGAGAGAGAGAGAGGCGGAATAGAGGGCGGTGGCGGTGGCGACGTCACACGGCGAGGGCGGCGACGTTGGGTTCGGGCTCGGTCGAACCTAGCTCCGGCTGGGTTTCTTCGGCAAAAAAATGGCAGAGAAAGAGAGAGACAGAGGGCATGAGAGAGACTGAGAGAAAGAGAGGAACAGAACGAGAGAGAGAGAGGGAGTTGAGATCGGTTGGGTGAACCCGATCAGAAATTCAATTCGATGGGAGAATTTTCAGGTTTGGTTTGGAAACGACAATTGGTGAAATTGATACAGAGGATTGGGTCTTTGACTTGCTTCGAATGAATCGGGACAAAATTGGGAAAAGTTGGGATCAAAATTGGTTCATGCCGTGGTGGATTCGACAGAAAATCAGGGGAAGAAATTTCCCTATTCAAAAATGGTGAGTGAAGAAGATGAGTTGGGGAATAATTGAGTGGGGCTGGAGCACCGCGTGACGCGGTGGCTGGTCACCTAACAATACACTAAAACGTCACTTTTGGACAAGTAAAAAATGTTACCTGACACGCGACAAGTTATATACATAACACACTTAGTTTACTACTACTATTTTAAAATTAGATAATATATAAAAAGAAGTTTTATTTGTTTCCAAGAGATAATTATACAAACATATATATGTATATATATATATATATGTACGTATGTATATATATCTCAAAATCAATTAATAAAACTAATTTTATAAACCTCACCAAGGGCCCAAAATATTTCCTAAACTCTTAAAAATACCCCCAAAATTCCGGGGTATTACAACATTGGTCACAGAGGTTAGTCAGATCACTGGAATTCTTATTACTTGGGAACATTGAGTATTGCTAGATACCGCTCAATGTTTGTAATAATTTTTATTACTACCAACGTAATTAGGAACCTACAGGTTCACATAATAATAGATCAAGCAGTGATTTTTGATAATTAGTTGGACTAAATAGCAATAATGAGTTAATTGGACTAAAGTGTAAATTGTGCTCATTAGTTGGACTAAAGAGCAATTGTGGGCTAGAATGTAACTAGTCCCACATTGTTGGATTTATGGGAAAAGATGAATTTCTCTAGCTATAAACAGGATTTATAAACTATGAGACTTCACACTCAATTAATTCCTACACAACACAGTTTACTAGAGAGCTAGAGAGAAAAGAAGAAAATGAGTTTTCTCCCCATAAGGGTTCGGCCAAACCCTAGCCGCCCCACCATCGAGCTGTCAGCCCCCCTATGGTGCCGCCCCTTTCTTGTGCCCACGGCATGGTGATGTCGTGTCCTCTCCTTGCCGCGTTGACGGATGTGATCCAGCCCGTTCACGTCCAAGTTCATCCTTCTTCTCACGATTGCTAGCATCATTGGAGAAGAAGCCCGGTTGAGGTCTATTCATGTGGATACCGTAGAGACAAAGATGTTATTATTTGCATGTGATCATCACCAGCCTGGTATGCTTCACTTGCGATTCATGGAGGGTTTTGAGCAGAATATTTTTTTGTAATTCCACTGCGTAATATGCATCAAAACCCTACAGAACCCCCCCCCCCCTCGTCCACCCCTCCTCACAGTCGCCCACTAGAGGCCTGGCCTCTTTGGTCTCGTTTTGCTTTATATTATTCTTCTTCCTCCTTCTTCCCTAGCTAGCACAAAGGTGTTGAAGGATCCGGAGCAATCCTAGGAGTAGACTACCATAGAGACGTGGACACTTCACATCAAGTCATCAAAGGAGACAAACAAGGTACATGATGTTCCTAACCTTTACCATCGTTATGAATTCTAGTCATGTGATCCCTGGAGAGTACTGAACGGAATTCATTATTGATTATTCCGCTGCGTAATTTGTATCAAAATCCTACAGTTTGCGCGTATTTGTTTTGGACTTTGTTTTAACAGGAAGTGTCCTAACAAGACACAATAAAGGGGCCTTTATTGTATTATGGAGTAAGTTGGTGGAAGTCATTGGTGGCGTAATACATGGAAGGAAATATGACATGATTGTCATATACATGCTATGATTCACACCGATGGCTAAAGCTTATTATAGTGTTATAGTGTTTTAGATATTGGGTATATCAGCTTATTTTCTAAAATCGTTATCACGTGTCAATTTCTTTTGTTGTGGAATCTAACCGATTTATCAAAATTTTATTTTGTTTCTTTTACTCAATCGGTTTAGCTGACCAAGTGGGAGAATGTAAGCCTAAATTTTAGTGGCCCACTAAACTAGTGTTTCAAACTGCATTGCACTAAATTATGTAACGGCTGATAATCAAACCCATTATGTATGTTTTAAAGTTTTAAATGGTTTAACCCCCACTATCACTTTCAAAGTCCATGATGGTCGGCAACTGACAGCCGTTACCCCATTAAATGTGGCACTCTTCTCTCCTCTATAAAAGACCCACGACTCTTCCTTCAAGTTTTTCTAGAAAAACATCTTTTCCATCACGAAAGGAATTAGTCGTGGAATTTTATTATTGAAGGATATAGAAAGAAGAAGGTGAGCCCGTCCATCAAGGTTCCAATCAAGAGGAGGTACTGCGTTTGCGATCAAAGAATGAGCAATCACGGTTCAGAAGAACGTTGTCAAGATTTCATGGAAAACGGTACGCAATTTCAGTTTTATAGTTATGCGTTTTCTTAAGGCGAATTGATTTCAAGTTCCGTATGTTAGAGTATTCCGCGTTATAGTCAAATTACATCTTTCACGGAATCGAGTCTTCCTTCAGAGGAGCCTTCATTTTCTCCAAAACTTCCGGCGACAGCGTCTCCAGGACACGGAACAGCACCCCCTCGACTCCCTCAACGGCGTTAGCGCCAATCTTCATCTTCGGAGCTAGCCCTTCCACATGACCATACATCGAGTAGAACACTATGAAAATATTCAAATTTGGGGTTAATGGTGCTGAAGATAGGGTCCGCGTTGCGAAGGCCCTGTCGGCGGAGGTCTGGTCGACTGTGACGGTGGCGTTGAATGGAGAGTCGCAATCGGTGGATACTGGCGGCGGCTTCTTGTTGAGGAAACACATCATCCGCCTTTACCCATCTGAATCAATCGATTGAAGTGTTATGGATTAGAAAAATTGAAGATTCGCGTTAGGGTTTAACGAAAACCTAATCTCGATTTGCATAATTGGTGGTCATCGTTGTCGATAATGTGCTAGAAAATTTAAATTGACTCAAAGCTCAAATTCACCTCGCAATGGAAATCTCTTTTGCTTTTTTCTGGACAAATGGGGAAATTTTTATAACCTTAAAGCAGGGGAACAAACATTGATAGAGGTGCAGTGACAATTACCAAGGCTGCTACCCTCCATGTCCCTACTCAAAATCATATCTAATTATTTAGGAATTACATTCAACCAATCTACAGGGAGATGTGTCTTAGAGGCCTGCTTTCCCACCCAATCAGCAACCACGTTGATCTTCCTTGGAATCCATTTTATGCCACCTTGTAGTTCAGAGAACATCTTATGCAGATCCACTACCAGATGATTGGTATAAATATATGGAGGTTTCTTCGTAGTGGCCAAGTGCACAACTACTTCACTATCACTTTCCACACTAGCTTGCACATCCATTTTCTTTGCTATTTTGCCAGCTAAGGGAATGGCCAAAAGCTCAGCCATGAAGGGAGAAGTTGTCAGGACTCTTTTTCAATGGCCATGAATCAACTGTGCTTTCTCATTTCAAGCAATTGCTGCAATGAAGGCACAGTGAGAACTTTCACTCCAGCTGGCATCAGTGTTGTTTTTGATATATCCCACAGAGGGTGGAGCCAGCTTCTTGGGATGGCCTTAGAGCAACTCTTGTCCACATATGTCGCCTTCTCCTCCAACTTATTATCATTGATGAAGGCATATATCCACACAATAGCTTCATCCAATACAGTAGAGGGGTTCACTGGATCTCCATTGAAAATATGGTTGTTCCTAGCTGTCCAGATGTGCCAGCCAAAATTAATTATACCTTCAAGGTAGTATTTGGAGAGGTTTAAATCAGTCTTACAAGTTCTCAAATAATAGAACCATCCACTGAGGGAGCTAATGTCATCAAGAGCTTTTGCATCCAACAACCCAGAGCCAAACCAGACAGCTTCGGTCCAATTATCATGAAACAAGACATGCTCTATTTTTTTGAGTGGTTTAGGCAGAGGGGACAAATTTCATCATTGGAGAAATTTCTTATATAAAGGTTTGCTTTAGTAGGAAGTGAATTTCTTTGTGCTTTCTGTTGGAATAGATGCCCTAGAGGCAATCTAGTTTAGTATGAATTTATTTGTGGCTAGAACATTCATTGTATTATTTATTGGATATTTAATATAATGAAGTCCTTTGATTTACAATCGTGTTTTTTATCTTAAATATCCCTAGTCCAGTATAACGATTAATGGGAAAATCATCTATAGACTAGTATGGGGTTGGATTGATATGGAGATATCATAATCCAACACATAGGTGTGCATTAAGGGTAATGACGCACTGGATTGACCCATCTCCGAGAAGGATACATACACGTTATGATAAGTCACAAGTGCTTCTCGTGGTGGAATGGTATTGTCATCCTTAGACTTGAAGTCGCTAGATATTCTAGTTGTGGATTATTGTAATTTTGGTAGCGTTAAACCTTACACCGTAACAGGGTAGTTATAAAGGCGTGTACCGGATACAATAAGAAGCAAGCTTAGAGATCTTAGTGGACATAGATATAATTTGTCCCTCCCACATAATGGGAGAAATTATCCTAGGCCACTCGAGGGATAGTGCTTATAGAATGTCTGGCCAGACTCAAATAAATCAATATGGGATATTGATGTTATTTGCACGAATAAGGCTATTCCCATGGATCGAGAAACTATGGATTGGATATACGAGTGTGACTTGTATGTCTCGTGTCCAATCCGGATATAGAGGACAAAGGGATGAGACGATTACTTGTACAAGGTTTGTCGGATGACTATTCTATTAGTTGGCTAGAATGGATGTTTTGCTAGAAACCGCTCCATATTAGCAAATTGTTGCTACCAACTAGATAGAACCTATGGGGTCACACGCTATATGGAGTTGAACTAGATTTTGGAATTAATTAATTGGATTAATTAATTTGAAGGATCACTTTGCAACACCTTGCAAACTTAGTAGGACTAATTTGCAAGGAAGGGACTAAACCGAATTCTAGTAGGACTAGAATGGGTCCTTAAGGTAGTTGGCAAGGATTTGTTGGACTATATAAAGGATGCTCCTTCCTTCCTTCCCACACTTATGACCTTATTGGTCATAACTTGAGTGGGACAGAACAAAAGGAGAGAGAGCAAACAAGCAAGGAGGCCGAACGCCCCCCTTGCCACCGCCCTATCCCGTCGGCCCAAACAAGGAGGCCGAACCTCCTTGTTTCCTCGCGTTGTGTGATTTCTTCTTCCTCTTTATCCATTCAGGGCTAGCATAAAGGAGTAGGAAGATCTAGAATTCAACTCTAGCGTGGATCAACTATAGAGAACGTGACACAATTTGCGTTTGAAGTCATCAAAGGAGAAACCCTAAGGTGTGTTATTGATTTCTTCCCTTACCATCTTTATGTCTCTTGACTTGTGAGCCTTGGAGGGTAGTCATGGATTATTTTTTTTTCGGTTGCGCATCCATGATCAAAACCCTACACTTTCAACCAAAAATGTTTGATTTTAGGAGGAAGATTCAAACTCCACACATTCTTCCACAAAGCTTGTTGATTAGATGTTGAGCAGGAGGGCACAACTTAATTTTTCTTGTTGAGCTTAGCTTCCTTAAACCTGAGAGTTGTGAGATAACTAGATTTAACATTGTACTGGCCACAAGCTTTCCAAGGCCAGATTCTGGTGTCCTCCACTCTCTCTTTGGGAATATACACTTCAAGAATATCTTATGTTGCAGAAGTCTGGAACGTATTGAAAACAATTTGAAGTCTCTATCCTTGAGGTGATCATTAATTAGATCAGCCACATGGAAGTTCTCAGGGGTGGGGTTCACTTTGCAGAGAGATGATTGGTTTCTGATTTCAGACATTTCTCTTTGAATAGAAGAATATTCTTACCATCCCCCAGCAGCCACTTGGAATATGTTTTGATAACGTTTCTAGCTCTGATCATACTTTTCCAAATGCTACAGCTACCGGGTTTGGGGTTGGCATCCCAAAGAGATCTGTCATGGAAATAGAGTGACTCAACACAGTCGCACCAAGATAGAGTGGATTAGTGAGGTGTCTCCACACCTGTTTAGCCACAAGAGCGTCATTGAAACATTGGAGATCTTTGAAACCAACTCCACCTATATCTTTTGGTTTGGCCACTACATCCCACTTCACCCAGTTTAACTTCTTATCTTGGGGGTTATTACATCACCAGAAGTTTCTAATTGCTGAAGTAATAGATTTGATGAGGTATTGAGGAACAATGATAGATGAAAAAAGATAAGGGGAAGGTCTTGAATAACAACCTTAATCAATACCTCTATACCCCCTTGAGACAATAAGAGACTCTTCCAACCCGAAAGTTTCTTCACCACCATAGTATTGATAGAGTTAGACACTGCTTTCCTACTCTTTCCCCAGAAAAGAGGGATACCAAGATACACAACATCATCTTTAATAGCTGGCATTTCCAGCAAGTCTTCAACTTCCTTATTCCTTTCTCTATTGCAACTCTTAGAGAAGAGGACATCATATTTTTCTGGATTAAAGGAAAGGCCTGATGCAGTGCCAAATTCAGAGAGAAGTTTTAAGTAACAGTTAACTTCTTAGGGGTCAACTTTCAGAAAAACCATTACGTCATATATAAAGCAGAGATGAGTAATGGTGGGGCCATTGTTGGGGAAGGAAACACCTTTAAGCTTGTTGATGGTGACTACATCAGTGAGCATAGAGGAGATCACTTCCATGGCTATTACACATAGGTAAGGGGATTAGGGGTCTCTTTGTCTGAGACCCCTTGTGGGCATAATGGAGACTACATCTTCACCATTAAGTTGCAGTATATAACTCACTGTGGTTATGCACTGTTCCACCATATTGCACCACTTAGAGTTGAAACTCTGTTTCCTCATAGCAGCATTTAAGAAGTCCCAATTAAGCATACCATATGCTTTGTGCAAATCCATTTTCTGAACAAGGTTGTGACCCTCAATGGCAGTATCTCTATGAATGTGATGGATCAGAGAGTTGGCAATCAACACATTGTCTTAAATGCTTCTATTGGGAAGAAATACTAATTGGTATTGTGATATTATTTTATCCAATAAGGGCTTTAGCCTGTTGGATAAAACTTTGGATATTATCGTGTAAATAAAATTTCACAGCCCAATAGGTCTAAATTGACTTTCAGTTTCAGGATTAGGTACCTTGAGAATCAATGCAATCCTTGTTTGGTTGAAACTTTTGAGAAGAAAACCACTCTAGAAAAACTTTGCACTACAGCCACAACATCTTTACCAATTAGCTCCCGAAACTTTATATAGAAGCCGCCTTGGAAGCCATCAACACCTGGGGCCTTCCACTTCCCCAATTTATTAGTGGATACCCAAATTTCTTCCTCTGATGGGACAAGAGTCTGGGCATTGTTGTCTTCACTGCTGAATTTGGTTCTTATACATTCCAGGCAGTCAAATCCCCCAATATGAGTATCAGCTGTGTAGATGGATTTGAAGTAAGTAGAAATCAGCTCCTTGATTTCATTTTCATTCCTTGTCCAAGATCCATCACTTCTTTTGAGTTGTGACACCCTATTTGTGCTCCTTCTTTGTAGAGTGGTGGAGTAGAAATACATAGTATTTCTATCTCCCAATTTTAAGTAGTTCACTCTAGACCTTTGCCTCCAATAGTATTATTCCTTTCTCCATTCTAGCTCAATCACATGTAGAATATCCTTCCTCAGCTGAGTATTGTATTCCTGCATCCTGCATTGTTGTAGCTCCTTGAGTTTCTCTTTCAGGTTCTCAATCTTCTTCTTAGAGTGTCCCCCCTAATTTTCCTCCAAATCTTCATATTTCTTTCAACAGTGCTCAGTTTTTGCTTTAACTTAAACATTCTTGATCCCTCAAGGGTGGAGGTGAGGTTATCACAAATTAACTTCTTGTAATGGGGGTTCAAAAGCCAAGATTCTTCAAACATACAAGAGTGTTTCCTTCTCCTAGCCTCTGGATCTGTATTCAGCAGAAGGGGGCGCAGTGGTCAGACCCGAAATCTAGCTCATGAAATAGATATGCATTTTCATTAGAAGTTTCACAATCCTACCCTAGGTTCCGCCGCAATAAGTGCTACGTCATTCTCGTACCTGGGTAACGGTACATGCTACGTGTCACTCTGTCGTGCTCCGATCGACTTTGACGTAATTGTCTCCGTACTCGTACTTTCCCCTGCTGGCACAGCAGGTGTCCTTTCATGATCCTCCACGCGCTTTTCCTTGAATGTATCTCGTTCCTTCACGGACTCGTTTACACGCGCCGATGAGGTTCTTCCTGCTCTGTTTTGCAAAAATTTCATATTCTGGAAGGCGTCTTCCGATTTCCGGCCATGCTCTTGGTGTTTTTCAGCTTGTCTCGGTTCGTCACGGAGATCTGCAGCGTACATCGGAGCAGCACAATTCTCCTTAGAAACAAAACAGCATTGGTAATCGGCATGGCCTAGTCTACCACACCGATAACAGAAGTTACCCAACCTCTCATACCGGAATTTGACAACTTATCCCCTTCTGTTTTTCTCTCCATGATGAAGCCTCTAGGCAGAGAATTCTCCGTATTAATTACAATTTTAATGCGGAAATATGGTTTAACCCCCATGAAACTTGGATTAAGACCATATGTAGCTAGGACCTCACCAATTGAGCCTCCAATCCTCCTAGCATTTAGCTCCGACCGTTTCTTCGGCGGCACTCCTCGAACCTAGATCCAAAGTGGGCATTTGAAGAGTGATTTGACCTCAATCCTCTTACCTTGTTCCCACTTTTTCATATTTAAAAGGTTTTTCGCCAATAGCCACGGGGACTGCGAGAGGATTCGATTATAATCCTCTTCCTCCCCAAATTCAAAGGCGAAGATGTTTGAATCTGGGAATTCTTCTTCAAAAGGTGTTTCAACCTGAATATTACCTTTCAGGTTCCAGGCCTCTTCTGCTATCTTCTTCATTGTTTGTCTGCTAATCTTTTTTTTCTCATAAGTATTTGGCCATTAACACAGAGCTATGAATCTTTCAGGCGGCTTCTGGGCTATCATCGAGCTCCAGACGAATATCCATTTGTGCATTGATAAGGTTTACGAAAAGAGTGGAAACAGAGGGAGGTTAACTCAAGTAGAGTTAGAAAGAAGAGAGATTATGAGGGTCAAAATCAAGGGGGATTGATAAAATTTCCTCGGAGGAGAGGAAACAGAAACGGGAGGGAAATCTAGAGATGAGGAAGAGAAGAAGTAGACTAGCTACGGCAATCGCTATTCCGGCGACGGCGATAGCATTACCAGATAGACACTCACATCTCTAGAAACCCTAGAGAGAGGAAAATAACATTCTCAAAATCCTGAAAGCTCTTTTTCTCATTGCTGGCTTTGGATTCCAGCAGTGGATGACGTCACAACATAAGCGGGCCCGGTTCAATGTCGATTTGGGCCTATGGGCTTTGAATAACGTTTTTTTTTTAAAAACGGGTGAATAGCCTTGAATAAAGTTCCACTCCTAATAAATTTGATTAGACCCAGTTTTAGTTAAACCAAAATATTTGCCCAATAAAGTTCTCCCCTAATAATGGCTTAATCCAAATAATTGCATTTGGGAGAAGAAAGTTAATGCTACCGCGTTTACACCAAATTGACTTTTTGACTTGTATCAGGGGCACTTTGACCTGGTGATTTGGATACTAAAACAATGCGATTGTTTGATAGTCTTTTCACCGTGATATACAACAAATTTTATTCTATAAAACAACACCATAAAAGGATTATTAAAAAAATTGCATCATTGTTTTGCTACCCAAATCATTGGGTTAAACTAACTCAGTGGATAATAGCAAAAGTCAAACCGGTGTCATAGCGAAGAATGAGCACATAGCTATTTACCGCTATTTAGAATGAGCACAAGTAAAACCTTACAAAAATAATGAACACACTTACATCACAAACTCATGAGAAATTTTTCAGTGCTCCAAAAGAGCACCATGTGGGGCTCTACAACCAATGAGTATGACTCAACCACTAACAGTTTGTATAAATGGTGCACTGTGATTGGAACAAGAGCACCACGTGGTGCTCTTTTGGAGCACTAAAAAAATTCTCCAAACTCATATATCAGATTGCACAAAGGTTTTGTGACGTTTGAAATCCAACACATTTACTATAAGTGACTTCGTCAGCACATATGACATTTCTGTGCTATTTTGAGTTTCGATAATGAAGCTGAAAACTCCATGATCATTACATGTACGGATGCAAGTTCAAATCTAGAAAATCGCAAACAGAATTAAACCGTGCTAAACCAAACCGAGGACAAACCGCACAAAACACAAATCGAATCGGACCAAACCAGTTCAATCTCACCAAACCGCTTAAACCGTATTGCATGGAATTTGTGTACCCAAAACATAATATTATTATGAAGGAGAAAAAACAATGTTATTATTCTCCCCATGTAAAATGTTGAAGTTTTGTTCATATTTTTTTAGTTACCGCATGAGTTTCCATAAAATATTCATAGAAAAAAACTATTGTAGATCCGGTTGAGTCTATTTAACTCTTTTGTTTGGATTTTTTTACAAAATTTTATATCTTTTATGCTAAATATTTAATTTTAAGTTACGATGTTTATTAATATGTAAATCGCCGGTTTTAACCGAACCGAACCGCCTAAAACCGTAATCAAACCAAGACTAAACCAAACTCCCGAGATTTAGATTATTTCTGCTCAAACCGGACGGAACCGAACCGTTTGCATCCCTAATTACATTACTTTAGATTCTAAAAAGGGTCAGTATCGCTCTTACCATGTGATCACAAGAATGATTTTACTTGTATCGTTGCTTCCGTGAGGACAACCTTCACCTTATCATCATCCTCTTCCATTTCTCACTACATGAATTATGCAAACAAACATTATAAAATTGCACATACATTGAATCAAACTTTTTTTTGTGAAACACACTCTCGGGATGATCACTATCTTAACTACTTCCATGTTTTCCTTTCTTCAAAATCTTCCCATTTTCCCAAAGAGGAAAAAGAATCACCCACAAAGGTCACGCCTAAAAAGAGAAACCCTAGATGATAAAAGAAAACAGTAGAGTACCATATAGCCTAAACTAGGGTTAGGTCCTAAGTTGTCCCAATGGAGCCACATCATGGCAAGTTAAGGACCACCCCGTGGATGCACTGCATCAACTTCCCAAAAAGCTACTAACCCAAAACAAATTTTTGCTCCATTGTCCATGGATCTAGGCAACAAATAGATCAATCTCTACTATTTAAATGTTTGCAGGATGATGCCTAAGTTCCTAATGTAGATTACCTAAAATAACCTTATTAAAAAATAACTCTCATCAAATCTTTTTCTCCTTTAAAATCTCATCTACTTCATCAGCTATGCTCTTGGAGACGTAGCCGCAATCTCTAGCTTCACGTCCAAGGGTTTCTTTGGAAGGTGTCTTCTCGCTCGTGGTCGCCGTTGCCAACTAATGGGAGTTTGATATCTGTTTCATAACCATCACATAAGAGCTTCACGATCAAGAATAAGCTTGAGAAGAAGATGCGGCCGGACAAGGCTTCCTATCCCCCACTTTCTTTCTTTCTTTTTGATGAAACTTCCCATCCCCCACTTGATTAGCCTATGAATCGATAACACGATCAAGTAGGGCTTCCTCTCTTCACACTATCAATTTATTTAATATAAGACTTGATTATTCATGCATGACATTCAATTACATATTCAATGCCCGGTGAGTATCTCTCAAATTTTAGCTTATGCTTTGATCAAAATTTAACTTTATTTCATGAAAGACGTGATTATTTATTTTTACAGAGCTATTCACTTAATCTATATTCAGTTCCACATTAATTTAGACTAACTGGGCGAGGGCAAGGATTTGCCACTTTGACTTGGCCTGAGTTCACAAGTAAAGGGTAAGAAACATTTCAGCTACCTTTAAGTTTGGATTTACTGTGTGGACAATAATTTGTAAGGTCAACGGAGTTACTAGTTAAGGGTTTGAAACATTTCAACTGCCTTGAGATTTGGTTTTATCATGGATTTTAACTTGTAAGCTCAAAAACGTTATTTTTTTAGGATACATGAGTGTTAATGCACCTGTGTAGTATCAAGCTAGCCTAATGTTCAGTGTTGTTGCCTTTGCCACACCCTACAGACAACTAAATTTGTCCTTCAAAAGATAGAAGACTGAATTGGGCTTGTGCACTTGGCATTTTTCAATTGGTAAGATTTGCTAAATGTTATTTATTTAGTATGTTGCCATCTTAGTTTTAGAAGAACTGTGAGATTTAATTCATATAAACTAACTATTTTCCATCAGATGTTTCTAAATGATGACTCAGAGATTTGGGTTATTTGCATAGGGGGTGGCTGATGAATAGACATGACATGGAGGCTAAGGGAAAAGCGGCAATAGATTGAGGTGGTGAATCACAAGTAGCCAGAAAATAAACTACTTCTACGAAGGATATACAGTAAATGATTACCATGGCTACATGGAAGGTCGACAAAGATTTTAATCATCACTCTCTTCTAAATTTTGAAACTCTCACCCTCAGAAAGAATTAATATGAACACAAATGGAGACAAAGCTGATAATTTGGTTTTGCAAACTATGAAAGGGTATTTACAGACTTGTGGTGCACTCAGATAAAATGGGCGGAGGCTATGGTACGTCCTGGCCCCACGCGGAAGAAACCGGCTCAGCCGGTTATTGCCGGTAATTACGGTTTTACCCGCAAAAAGACAAAAAAATGGACCCCAGGGCGCCGCCATCAGAATTTTGGATAGAAATGTAAAGAAATGGATAAAACTGTAAAGATGGAGATAAAACTACAGATAGAAATAATTAAAAATGGACAGAAATGATTAGAATCGGATAAAACTTAAACAAACCAGATAGAAACGCAAACAACGCTCTACAACTAAGCTATTACAGCAGATTTGCAAGCACTGGAGGTTTAAAGGGAAGATACATGACTTGTGAAACATAAAAGTGGACAGAAGCACACCTTGCAACTGTCGTTTCACTTAAAAAAAATAACAATTATTGCGAAAAGTAACGCAAATGCAAGAACGATGATGCATGTGTGCGATATCCTTTGTCTCCTTAGCATTTCTTGATTTTCAGACCTCATTCGTCTTGTTGTTTCAATAATTCTGGACCATCGTTGCATTGTCTCCTCGCAAAGGCATGGCGGTTCTTCGTCCGCCCATACAAAGTAACTACATTGAGACCCCTGAGGCAGTGGGCACCGGTAGAAATATCGACCTGAGTTCTTTGTGTTAGGACCAGCTCTTCTCATCACTCGTATCCTTCCACAGTTACAATACCTTGGTCCATACTCGGGGTTACGACGGTATTGGTTAGAGGAGGAGCTGAATGAGGTATGTGACATGGTGGTGATGAGAATTTGGGGATATTTGGAGGAGGAGAAGATGGTGGAGAGCAAATGGCAGGTGTGCTTGTGCAAGAGTGGTTGGGTGCATAAGTAGGAGAAGGGAAGGGTGGTTTGTTGTTGGAAATAAATGTGGAGTAAAGGGTTCATAAATACAGGTTTGAATACACTGTTACCAAAGTATATGCTGATTAACAAAGTAAAGGAATCAGTGAATGTGGTCACGACTGGGAAACAGATTTGACCAAAATGTAGATAGAAATCCAAAACAAACAGATACTACTTATGAACGGGTAGACTGTAATGTAGTTCACATGAACAAAAATAGTTAAGTTCATGGTTTTGAAACCACAACCACACAACTATTACAGCCACAGAAAGAGTCACCACCCTCATTGTCAAACAAACATACATAAACAGGTAAAAATCCAAAACACACAGGCTTTATTTATGTCAAACAAACAAACATAAACAAAAAATGCAGATAACAATCCAAAACATACAGACTAGATTTAGAAACAGGTAGCATAGAATGTAGTTGACATGAAAAAAAATAGAGTTTTTGGAACCTCAATCACACAACTATTACATCCCCAGAAAGATTCACCACCCTCATTGTCAACATTCTCAAACAAACAGACATAAGTTAAATTGTTTTCAAAACAACACCAAATCACATATTTGTCATGGACTACTCAAAAGTAACGATTCCTAAAGGCTGAATAGACCGTAGGTATGTCCTTGTACTTTCTGGCAAATAATTCCTCATTGTTTGCCTCATACTTGAATCTGTCCACAGCATCAAGAAGGTCCCGTCGGAGGTCGTTCAACTCGGAACGGCCAATTTCATTGGCGAGCCAGATTCTTATGTATTTTTCATTGATCTTTATCCTCCGAACAGGGTCTGGGATCAGCTCCCTCATATTTGCCATGTAGAAGCACACGTAAGCTCCACAGTCATGGCTGGAAAAAGGAAAGTAAGTAGCATTACAGAACAATTGGATAAAAATGTAAACAACATATATTGAACTATTAGTATGAAGACATTACTTGTTATGTTGCCTTGGAATGTCAGGCTTTGTCCAAACAATCTCCCACTTTCTGATGTCATGAACATCTCTATATTCTGGCAGGGATATGCTGAAATTTGTGTGCATTTGTCCAAGCTTCTCACGAATGGCATCCGGTAGGTAAATGTACCTCGACATCGGATCAAGGATGTACACTTTTTGCTCAATAAAGTGCAATACCATGAGAAAGTAATGCGTGTCGTGGATGTTGAGGGGAATAGAAACCTGTACATAAGCCAAAGAACAAACCAAGTCAAAAATGCCCTTCTTATTGACACTTGGAGGACTAGGACGTAACGCTTACCATAGACATTGAGTTCATGTCCCCCATGTATATCGGATTTATCCCACCATTTGCATTCTTCTGACCCAATGGCTGTGCATGAAAATGACCGCATTAAAGAAATGTAGTATTGATCAATCAACGACGAAATTAAGTGCAATGATTCCAGTGTTTTAATTACTTACAGCATACATGCATGGAAAGAACCATATCTTCTTTTCCTCATCAGTCCTAAATTTCTCTCGGAGGTGGAGGATGTGGGACATGCAGTCGATCATCTGCAGATTGAATGGATATAATTTTGGATAAAATTTTAAAACAATCAAACAGTTCTGTTAACGTTCTAATTTTACAACATAACATTCATTTTGAAAATAGAACATAAAGTAAAGATTATTTATTCATTTACCGTATCTCCTAAAAAGGTAGGAGCCTCCAGCTGCCATGAATAATCTCATGCTATACTAGCCACTCCATTTATATCAACAACGAGGTTACTGTAGAGAAAGGGTACGTTCCATTTAATAAACGATGAGCCATTCCATTTATAAATAAACAATGAGATTGATCAATCACAAACATTTTAATGTAGGGAAAGGGTACTCACTATTGAAATGGAGTCCTTAGTTCCGGCTTCTCATTCATGCCCTCAACAGCCTGACAGCTCATGTAGAAATGCAACCAGCAGTCTTCTACTTCCGGCATGATTGGCAGCACAACATCAAACGTGCCCTGCATCCGTACTCTCTCCGAGGTTCTCTTTGGGCCCTTTACTGTTTCCCTCTCCCCTCCTCTTCCTCTACCTCTCCCTCTCCCTCTCCCTCTCCCTCCTCTGTTCGATGGACTGACAGTATTCTTTCCGATGGGAGGAGCTGGCACCTTAGGTGATCCATGAGCAGGCCTGATGGGTGGGAAAACCCTTGGTGATGCATGACCAGGCATGGTGGGAGTTGAAGATACTTGTATTGGAGACTTGGGTGGAAGCTTGTTGGATGCTGCCTGCAATAAGAAACATATGGATAGAAATCAAAACATGACAGTATGACACATTAGATGGATAGACATATAACTTATCAAATTGTTGCAAACCATTGATGTGTTCTCTTCTGAAACTTCTACATGTTTGAATGGACTTGTAGCTGTGGTATCTACAGTACTGTGCTGTTGTGGCTCTTCTGGGTCAATTTCGGCGTTGCCTTCGGATTCTTGTTGTCTGCCCTCTCTTGAATTTCCATCATTTTGTTGTTCCTCCTCTTCATGTTCTTCTTCCTCCTCTGCATACTGCATTTGCTTACCCAACCGCTTCTCTAGTACCCTCTGCACGGCCTGTTCGACAACGCTTCCTATTTGTTCATTGACCATTAACATGACCTCATCCCACTGCTCTTTTTTGCTGAAATCAGGTTTGAAATCATCTTTGTTGTGTGGTAGTGGAAGCAACTCCAGCTGCATTGTTAAAAAAAACAGGGATATCAGATATGTATTTTCAGATAGAACTGTAAACCACATGGAGTAGATTGATATAGTAACAGGTCTTACTGTACTCATGTACTTCTGTACAAATTTCCATCTGGAATTCAGGTTGTCAGTGTCCCATAGCTTCAGTCTAGGCCTTGTCTCTGCATCTTCACATCCTTTAGGGTGTTTGTGGTGCTTTGGAACGAACTTCTCCAAGTACACCATCTGCACATGCAAACAGATTTGTTATACATTTGGATAGATATCATAAACAGACAGATAGACAAGTAAAATGGACAGTTACCATTGATATCAACAAGCAACCAGCCCCTCGGATTGCCTCCTTCAATTTCACCGAAGTGTGCTGAGCTTTAAGGAACTGGAGCCAAGTACCTGCCCAGTTAACATTTTCCAGCCTCTCCAGATCCATGACATACTGAACCAGTGTGTTTCTGACTCCGAGTCTTGTGTTGGGCATCCCAAAACATGCCAAAATGAACACCACTGCCCTCCTCTTCCACTCATCACTTAGTATCTTATTCTCGTCTTTCAGGAACCAGGGAAAGTAGTCAGTGACATTTGTGCATGCCTTAGTATCTTATTCTCGTCTTTCAGGACACCTTGCTCCTCTAAAATTTCTCTTCTCCTCCTCTCTTGACCTGCTTCTTTAACGTATATGTCCCTTTGGTCCTCAGTCATGGAAAACCAGTCTTCCCTCATCTTGTCTGTAATGTCTTTTGTAATTGAATCAATACCCTCAACATTCTTGTAGTAGTCAATCCTCTCCATCCTTCAAGAAAGTTTAAAACAAGTTCAGAGATAGAAAGATATGTTTGTAATTCAGATAGAAATCTAATACATTCAAATCACACTGTCAAACAACAACTTAAAGCCTTCAAGACAGTTTAAAACAAGTTCAGAGATAGAAAGATATGTTTGTAATTCAGATAGAAATCTAATACATTCAAATCACACTGTCAAACAACAACTTAAAGCCTTCAAGACAGTTTAAAACAAGTTCAGAGATAGAAAGATATGTTTGTATTTCAGATAGGAATCTAATACATTCAAGTCAAACTGTCAAACAACAACTTAAAGCACAATACTTAAAACAATCTAGGTTGTGGATAGAAGTGGAACTCACCGAAACCGGATGAATGCTCTAGTATCTCCAGTAGATGATTCTTGCTGTGGTGCTGTTTCTCTTTGTGGTGCTGTTTCTTGTGGTGGTGCTACTGCCTCATTGTACTCAGCATCCTCATGTTCCTTTTGTTTTGCAGTGGATCTTGGTTCCACCCTGTAGTCATCACCACTTTCTGTCCCAGTGGATGCTGCATCCTCTTGCATCTTTCTTTGAGCCTCTTCCACCCATTCTTGCTTTGCATACTCATCCATTACATTCCATTCCCGAATTATTGAATTTCTTTGACTCTTGAATCTTCGTATGTGCCCGACAAGGCCATCGATTAAAGAAGTGCTACTTAAGGCCTGAGAGGAAGAGAGAGCATAAGGATGACACTAGATGTGACTGTCCAGCACGAATTCGTATTGCTCGATCTACCCCGAACGAACAGTTTCGTGTTAAGCAAGTCACTTCTGAGCACTCGCATCCCCTAGCGGACCCCAAAGTAACACACAAGCTTAGGTTTCATAGGAAGGTCAGTCAACATGATTTGGAACACGTTATTTCACTAAGGGAAGTGGGTATAAGAACTTGTGAAGCATTCCAATTAATGGTCTCACAAGCCGGTGGTTACGCCAAAGTTGGTTACACTGTCAAAGACCTGTACAACAAGTTACAGTCATTGAGAAAGGCTTACTCTAACTCTGGAGATGGGCAGCAGGCCTTGCAATACATTGACACCCTTGAGCATACCCACGGGGGTGTATTCAAAAGGTATTGTTTGAAATACTGTCATTTTGTTTGTCGTTATTTTCTATTTGCATTAGATTTCTATCTGATATATCAAATTACTATACTGTTTCATGTTGGTTTAAAGTAATTGTTTACGTGCTTATAGATTCTATCCAGATTCCTGAAACAAATATCTTTGCTTTTCAGTTTCCAGTTGGGTGAAAATCAACAGTTACAAAGCATTTTCTGGCGTGACGAGAGATGCAAACGAGATTATGTAAGGTTTGGAGATGTTTTGGTGCTTGACTCCACCTACAAAACCAACATGTACCTAAAGCCTCTTGTCATACTCTCCGGTGTTAACAATCACTTTCAGACGTGCGTTTTCGCAGTTGCAGTTCTACAAGATGAGACCACGGAATCGTACAAATGGGTATTAAATTGCTTCCTAGAAGCAATGGATAACAAGGTACCCATATCGGTCATAACCGATGGAGACTTGGCAATGAAAGCCGCTATTGCGGAAGTTCTTCCACTAGCGAAGCATCGTTTGTGTGCATGGCATCTATGTCGCAATGCCGAAGGAACCCTAAAGTTGGGGTCAGAATTTATGAAGGACTTTCGAAAATGCTTGAGCAAGAGATCCGATGTTAACCAATGGAACGATGATTGGCAATACATGGTGGACAAGTGGGGTATTGCGAACAAGCGGTGGGTAACGGGTGCCTACATGACGCGCAACTTATGGGCAGAGGCTTTTCTCAAGGAATTTTTTTTCGCCGGTCAGACAACTACACAAAGGTGTGAGAGTATCAACAAATTTTTCAAACAATATTTGAACTGCAAGAACAATCTCCTCGATCTTATTAAGGGAATCATGCGGGGTATCGAGAAGCTTCGTGAGAACGAGCGAGGCCAACATTGTACTTCTGACCAATCACTTCCTGTCCTAACAAGCCAATTTAAGCTACTTGAAGAGCATGCGGCCATGTTCTACACTAGGGCTGTGTTTGCGAAGTTCAGGGAGCAAGCCAGGAAGGCAAGTCAATACAAAGCTATTGGTGTTGAAGAAATACCTGAATATGACATGGATGCAATCTATGTCACAAGGGAAAAGGAAAGGGCATCTCTAGTAAGTTCACATGATACTCTATCTCTTATGACTGCTTTAAACTGTTATCTGTTATATTTAGGTATCAATCTAGTTTGTCAATTGAAATATCTGATGTCTTATTTTACAGCACAGTTCTTTCCAGTACTTTCAATCTTATCTATATGTTCATAACTTCTATCTAACCTGTCAAATAAAATATCTGAAAGCTTTGATCTTTTTCCTGGCAGCACACCGTTTTCTGTCAACGTGATAATAACATGCTCTACTGTTCCTGCAAGAGGTTTGAGTCATCACATATGGTTTGTGGCCACATTATTTTTGTGCTCTTTCATAAAGGAGTACAATTCATTCCGGAAAACTTGTTATCGAAACAATGGCAGAAGACGGATAGTGACTTCTACAAGAATGATCCAGCCATGCAGGAGCCAAAAATAAGACGGTGTGACGATCCAAAAACCCAGGCATTTCGTCGGGGTTGCATGAAGGGACGAATGGAGATGATTAGTGACATGGGTGGAACATCACAAGAGACTTACGACTATTGGCAAAAACATGTTGACTTGATGATACGGGGTCTCAAGGACATTATTTTGAAGAAAGAAAATGGTGAAGAGCCCGTGGTTAATGTCAACTCACAAGAGTACGCCCATGTAATGCCTCCATCCAAAGGTGATACAAAACCAAAAGGGAGCTCCAAAAATGTTCGAAAGAAGTGCGGGAGATGCCAAGAATACGGACACAATCGAACTACATGCCCGAATCCTCCAGTTGGTGTTTCCGGTCAAGATGTCGGCCAATCTCAATCGCAAGCGTCGCAACAAACTATGATTTCCAACTGCGAATACACCTGGTCCGAGGGAATGGGTGACCAAAACTCTTCAATACGTGTTGGGAATGACTGGACTGATTTATTCTAGGGATTACATTAACTGTGTGAATGTTTTAGTTAAGTACCTTGACATTTTTATCCGTTATTTGACCTTTTTTGTCTGATCATTTACTGTGTTATCCGGTTCTTTGCGTTTTTATCCACTGTTGTGAATTCTGGAAAATGCTGCATCCGTTTCTTTGCAGTTTTATCCAAATCTGCGTGTTTTTATCCACTGGGGGTGGTGACCTGCTAGAACCGGTCACCACACCATGATTTTCCGTGTTTTTTGTCCGGTAGTGGGGGGGGCCCACCGCAAAAAAATTGCAGCAAGGCCCCTGGGACGTACAGTAGCCACTCCCGATAAAATGATGTGGGACACATAGGGCACATCTCATCCTTGATAGCAAAAAAGTTGGGCTATGGGACATCATAATCCCACACATGAAAAGATGGAGGAATTTCCTCGTTGAAGCAGTCTTTAGAAGAGCTTAATGCATATAGGATAACACTCTTACCTAACATTCCACACACAACACC
The DNA here is from genome assembly GCA_023055425.1 of Linanthus parryae. Lineage (NCBI taxonomy): Eukaryota > Viridiplantae > Streptophyta > Magnoliopsida > Ericales > Polemoniaceae > Linanthus > Linanthus parryae. Next base: position 45,976,241 of record JALGPY010000007.1, on the reverse strand, counting down.
GTTCTTGAACACAACATGAAAGAGATCAGGGTTCTCGTACAAGGGTGAGAATTGTGAGTTTAAGCACATTGAAAGATATTTACAAAGCTACTAAAAAGAAAGAAGATACATAGGAAACCTCCCAAGAGATTTAGTAACGATCTTGCTAGAAGAATGTATAACTTTGCCTAATTCCTTATGAACCATTGTTTATTCAAATCTTTCAAACTAATACGATAATATTATACTATCATCTTCTTATAAAATTACGTCATTCTCATCTGAAACACTAAAGGATCATCCACTTCGTTGGTACAGTCATTGGATTATAAAAAAATTGCTTTACAAGTATATGGTGCCCTGTCTGAAAAATGCTGTTTGTAGTTCTTATTTTAGAAATATGATGTTCTAAAACTTAATGTAACGTGCCACAACATACCTGTAACTTTCTTTACCTATTTGTTTATGAATTACATAACTGATTTCGAGTTTATGTTCCTTATCACAGTAGGACTGAATGACGACCAATCAAATTCTGTCACTCCAATGGAAACATTCCAATGGAAATGTATCCAATTCAGGCAGCTAAAAAATTATCTCATATATATACATTATACTGCATACACATTCATGAATGATTATACTAAAAATTATTTACATCATACATAAATAAACGACTCAGTCATTTTCAAGCGAAATATAAAGCTAGTATTGAGAACTTGATGTGGGTAATTACTAAACTTTTTAACATGACTCGGATTAGAGAATAAATTGCAAAATGCTCATGTAGTAGAGATGAAAGGGGTTGGCTAAATATCTATACATTTCAATAGTCATGTTTAAGGAAGTAGAATTACGTTATATTATCTCTTGGCTTTGATTTGTTTGAACTCTACCGAAATGTAGTGTTTATATTTCGAATATTATTTTTGGGACTTTTGGACGAAAAATCTATGGATAAATAATGTACGACAATTTTAATATACTTTTTGTGTCCCACGTGCAAAGCATGTGCACCTTACTAGTTAAATAAATATATATGCATCTATAAGTATTATTGAAATTACATATACTTATAACTATATCTATATATTATATACAATACTTATCCTGTATTTGTATATTGCCGCCACCTTCTCCGCCGTTACGCACCTGACGGCGGTATTTCTGCAAGAAATAAAAGAGGCAAATCCCAGGGCCACAATAAGGTGCACGTGCTTTGCAAGTGGGACACAACATGTATATTAAAAAATTTAACTTTGGTTATTCATAATATTTTTTGTCCAAAATTCCCTATAAATAAATTAGAAATAGAAACAATACATTTTGGTAGAGTAAAAACAAATCAAAGACAAGAAATAATATAACATAATTCTACATCCACAAACATGACTATTGAAATTCTAGATATTTAGCCAATTCTTTTCATCTCTAGTACATGATCACTTTGCAATTTATTTCTAAATCAGTCATGTTAAATTTATTGGTAATTACCCACATCTAGTCCTCAATAGTAGCCTTATATTCAGCTTCAAATGGACTGAGTCCCTTTATTTATGTATGATGCAGATATTTCCTACAATTATCATTCATGAATGTGTATTCGATATAATGTATGTAAATCAGATAGTGTTTGAAAAATGCTGCTTGTAGTTCTTATTCTAGAAATATGATGTTCAAAACTTAATGTGACGTGCCAGAACATTCTTGTAACTTTGTTTACCTATTTGTTTATGAATTATATAATTGATTGATTTCGAGTTTATGTTTCTTATCACAGTATGACAGAATGACGACCGATCAATTTTTGTCATTCCAATAGAAATGTATCCAATGCTGGCAGCTAAAAAACTATCTCATATACATACATTATACGACATACACATTCGTCAATGATTATCCAAAAATATTATTTACATCATACATAAATAAACGACTCAGTCATTTTCAAGCTGAATATAAGGCTATTATTGAGAACTTGATGTGGGTAATTACCGATTTTTTTAACATGACTCAAGTTAAAGAATAAATTAGAAATTGGTCATGTACTAGAGATGAAAGGGGTTGGCTAAATATCTACACATTTCAATAGTCATGTTTAAAGATGTAGAATTACGTTATATTATCTCTTGGCTTTGATTTGTTTGTAATCTACCGAAATGTAGTGTTTATATTTCTAATAAATTCATTGCGACTTTTGGACGAAAAATCTTATGGATAAACAAGGTACGACAATTTTAATGTACATGTTGTGTCCCACGTGCAAAGAACGTGCACCTTACTACTTAAATATATATATATATATGTATATATATGTACATATATATATATATATGTATGCATCTATAAGTATTATTGCAATTACAAATACTTATAACTATATTTATATATTACATACAATACTTACCCTATATCTGTATATTGCCGCCTCCTTCTCCGCCGTTACGCACCTGGCGGCGGTATTTCTTCAGGAAATAATATATGGCACATCCCACGGCCGCAATAAGGTGCACGTGCTTTGCAAGTGGGACACAACATGTATATTAAAATTATTTTACTTTGTTTATTCATAATATTTTCGTCCAAAAGTCCCGATGAAAATATTAGAAATACAAACAATACATTTCCGTAGAGTACAAACAAATCATAGCCAAGAAATAATATAATATAATTCTACATCCACAAACATAAATATTGAAATGTTTAGATATTTAGCCAACTCCTTTCATCTCTAGTACATGAACATTTTGCAATTTATTTTTTTAATCAGTCATGTTAAATTTATTGGTAATTACCCACAACTAGTCCTCAATAGTAGCCTTATATTCAGCTTGAAATGGACGGAGTCCCTTTATTTATGTAAGATGTAGATACTTCTTACAATTATCATTCTTGAATGTGTAATGATATAATGTATGTACATCAGATAGTGTCCGAAAAATGCTGCTTGTAGTTCTTATTCTAGAAATATGATGTTCAAAACTTAATGTGACGTGCCACAACATTCTTGTAACTTTGTTTACCTATTTGTTTATGAATTATATAATTGATTGATTTCGAGTTTATGTTTCTTATCACAGTATGACAGAATGACGACCGATCAATTTTTGCCATTCCAATAGAAATGTATCCAATGCTGGCAGCTAAAAAACTATCTCATATACATACATTATACGACATACACATTCGTCAATGATTATCCTAAAAAATTATTTACATCATACATAAATAAACGACTCAGTCATTTTCAAGCTGAATATAAGGCTATTATTGAGAACTTGATGTGGGTAATTACCGATTTTTTTAAAATGACTCAAGTTAAAGAATAAATTGGAAATTGGTCATGTACTAGAGATGAGAGGGGTTGGCTAAATATCTACACATTTTAATAGTCATGTTTAAAGATGTAGAATTACGTTATATTATCTCTTGGCTTTGATTTGTTTGTAATCTACCGAAATGTAGTGTTTATATTTCTAATAAATTCATTGCGACTTTTGGACGAAAAATCTTATGGATAAACAAGGTACGACAACTTTAATGTACATGTTGTGTCCCACGTGCAAAGAACGTGCACCTTACTACTTAAATATATATATATATATATATATGTATATATATGTACATATATATATATGTATGCATCTATAAGTATTATTGCAATTACAAATACTTATAACTATATTTATATATTACATACAATACTTACCCTATATCTGTATATTGCCGCCTCCTTCTCCGCCGTTACGCACCTGGCGGCGGTATTTCTTCAGGAAATAATATATGGCACATCCCACGGCCGCAATAAGGTGCACGTGCTTTGCAAGTGGGACACAACATGTATATTAAAATTATTTTACTTTGTTTATTCATAATATTTTCGTCCAAAAGTCCCGATGAAAATATTAGAAATACAAACAATACATTTCCGTAGAGTACAAACAAATCATAGCCAGGAAATAATATAATATAATTCTACATCCACAAACATAAATATTGAAATGTTTAGATATTTAGCCAACTCCTTTCATCTCTAGTACATGATCATTTTGCAATTTATGTTTTTAATCAGTCATGTTAAATTTATTGGTAATTACCCACAACTAGTCCTCAATAGTAGCCTTATATTCAGCTTGAAATGGACGGAGTCCCTTTATTTATGTAAGATGTAGATACTTCTTACAATTATCATTTTTGAATGTGTAATGATATAATGTATGTAAATCAGATAGTGTCCGAAAAATGCTGCTTGTAGTTCTTATTCTAGAAATATGATGTTCAAAACTTAATGTGACGTGCCACAACATTCTTGTAACTTTGTTTACCTATTTGTTTATGAATTATATAATTGATTGATTTCGAGTTTATGTTTCTTATCACAGTATGACAGAATGACGACCGATCAATTTTTGCCATTCCAATAGAAATGTATCCAATGCTGGCAGCTAAAAAACTATCTCATATACATACATTATACGACATACACATTCGTCAATGATTATCCTAAAAAATTATTTACATCGTACATAAATAAACGACTCAGTCATTTTCAAGCTGAATATAAGGCTATTATTGAGAACTTGATGTGGGTAATTACCGATTTTTTTAACATGACTCAAGTTAAAGAATAAATTAGAAATTGGTCATGTACTAGAGATGAGAGGGGTTGGCTAAATATCTACACATTTCAATAGTCATGTTTAAAGATGTAGAATTACGTTATATTATCTCTTGGCTTTGATTTGTTTGTAATCTACCGAAATGTAGTGTTTATATTTCTAATAAATTCATTGCGACTTTTGGACGAAAAATCTTATGGATAAACAAGGTACGACAATTTTAATGTACATGTTGTGTCCCACGTGCAAAGAACGTGCACCTTAGTACTTAAATATATATATATATATGTATATATATGTACATATATATATATATATATATGTATGCATCTATAAGTATTATTGCAATTACAAATACTTATAACTATATTTATATATTACATACAATACTTACCCTATATCTGTATATTGCCGCCTCCTTCTCCGCCGTTACGCACCTGGCGGCGGTATTTCTTCAGGAAATAATATATGGCACATCCCACGGCCGCAATAAGGTGCACGTGCTTTGCAAGTGGGACACAACATGTATATTAAAATTATTTTACTTTGTTTATTCATAATATTTTCGTCCAAAAGTCCCGATGAAAATATTAGAAATACAAACAATACATTTCCGTAGAGTACAAACAAATCATAGCCAAGAAATAAGATAATATAATTCTACATCCACAAACATAAATATTGAAATGTTTAGATATTTAGCCAAATCCTTTCATCTCTAGTACATGATCATTTTGCAATTTTTTTTTAATAAGTCATGTTAAATTTATTGGTAATTACCCACAACTAGTCCTCAATAGTACCCTTATATTCAGCTTGAAATGGACGGAGTCCCTTTATTTATGTAAGATGTAGATACTTCTTACAATTATCATTTTTGAATGTGTAATGATATAATGTATGTAAATCAGATAGTGTCCGAAAAATGCTGCTTGTAGTTCTTATTCTAGAAATATGATGTTCAAAACTTAATGTGACGTGCCACAACATTCTTGTAACTTTGTTTACCTATTTGTTTATGAATTATATAATTGATTGATTTCGAGTTTATGTTTCTTATCACAGTATGACAGAATGACGACCGATCAATTTTTGCCATTCCAATAGAAATGTATCCAATGCTGGCAGCTAAAAAACTATCTCATATACATACATTATACGACATACACATTCGTCAATGATTATCCTAAAAAATTATTTACATCGTACATAAATAAACGACTCAGTCATTTTCAAGCTGAATATAAGGCTATTATTGAGAACTTGATGTGGGTAATTACCGATTTTTTTAACATGACTCAAGTTAAAGAATAAATTGGAAATTGGTCATGTACTAGAGATGAGAGGGGTTGGCTAAATATCTACACATTTCAATAGTCATGTTTAAAGATGTAGAATTACGTTATATTATCTCTTGGCTTTGATTTGTTTGTAATCTACCGAAATGTAGTGTTTATATTTCTAATAAATTCATTGCGACTTTTGGACGAAAAATCTTATGGATAAACAAGGTACGACAATTTTAATGTACATGTTGTGTCCCACGTGCAAAGAACGTGCACCTTAGTACTTAAATATATATATATATATGTATATATATGTACATATATATATATATATATGTATGCATCTATAAGTATTATTGCAATTACAAATACTTATAACTATATTTATATATTACATACAATACTTACCCTATATCTGTATATTGCCGCCTCCTTCTCCGCCGTTACGCACCTGGCGGCGGTATTTCTTCAGGAAATAATATATGGCACATCCCACGGCCGCAATAAGGTGCACGTGCTTTGCAAGTGGGACACAACATGTATATTAAAATTATTTTACTTTGTTTATTCATAATATTTTCGTCCAAAAGTCCCGATGAAAATATTAGAAATACAAACAATACATTTCCGTAGAGTACAAACAAATCATAGCCAGGAAATAATATAATATAATTCTACATCCACAAACATAAATATTGAAATGTTTAGATATTTAGCCAACTCCTTTCATCTCTAGTACATGATCATTTTGCAATTTATTTTTTTAATCAGTCATGTTAAATTTATTGGTAATTACCCACAACTAGTCCTCAATAGTAGCCTTATATTCAGCTTGAAATGGACGGAGTCCCTTTATTTATGTAAGATGTAGATACTTCTTACAATTATCATTCTTGAATGTGTAATGATATAATGTATGTAAATCAGATAGTGTCCGAAAAATGCTGCTTGTAGTTCTTATTCTAGAAATATGATGTTCAAAACTTAATGTGACGTGCCACAACATTCTTGTAACTTTGTTTACCTATTTGTTTATGAATTATATAATTGATTGATTTCGAGTTTATGTTTCTTATCACAGTATGACAGAATGACGACCGATCAATTTTTGCCATTCCAATAGAAATGTATCCAATGCTGGAAGCTAAAAAACTATCTCATATACATACATTATACGACATACACATTCGTCAATGATTATCCTAAAAAATTATTTACATCATACATAAATAAACGACTCAGTCTTTTTCAAGCTGAATATAAGGCTATTATTGAGAACTTGATGTGGGTAATTACCGATTTTTTTAACATGACTCAAGTTAAAGAATAAATTAGAAATTGGTCATGTACTAGAGATGAAAGGGGTTGGCTAAATATCTACACATTTCAATAGTCATGTTTAAAGATGTAGAATTACGTTATATTATCTCTTGGCTTTGATTTGTTTATAATCTACCGAAATGTAGTGTTTATATTTCTAATAAATTCATTGCGACTTTTGGACGAAAAATCTTATGGATAAACAAGGTACGACAATTTTAATGTACATGTTGTGTCCCACGTGCAAAGAACGTGCACCTTACTACTTAAATATATATATATTTATATATGTATATATATGTACATATATATATATGTGTATGCATCTATAAGTATTATTGCAATTACAAATACTTATAACTATATTTATATATTACATACAATACTTACCCTATATCTGTATATTGCCGCCTCCTTCTCCGCCGTTACGCACCTGGCGGCGGTATTTCTTCAGGAAATAATATATGGCACATCCCACGGCCGCAATAAGGTGCACGTGCTTTGCAAGTGGGACACAACATGTATATTAAAATTATTTTACTTTGTTTATTCATAATATTTTCGTCCAAAAGTCCCGATGAAAATATTAGAAATACAAACAATACATTTCCGTAGAGTACAAACAAATCATAGCCAAGAAATAAGATAATATAATTCTACATCCACAAACATAAATATTGAAATGTTTAGATATTTAGCCAAATCCTTTCATCTCTAGTACATGATCATTTTGCAATTTTTTTTTAATAAGTCATGTTAAATTTATTGGTAATTACCCACAACTAGTCCTCAATAGTACCCTTATATTCAGCTTGAAATGGACGGAGTCCCTTTATTTATGTAAGATGTAGATACTTCTTACAATTATCATTCTTGAATGTGTAATGATATAATGTATGTAAATCAGATAGTGTCCGAAAAATGCTGCTTGTAGTTCTTATTCTAGAAATATCATGTTCAAAAACTTAATGTGACGTGTAACAACATTCCTGTAACATTGTTTACCTACTTGTTTATGAATTATATAATTGATTGATTTCGAGTTTATGTTTCTTATCACAGTATGAATGAATGACGATCGATCAAGTTTTGTCATTCCAATGGAAATGTATCCAATGCTGGCATCGAAAAAACTGTCTCATATACATACATTATACTGCATACACATTAATGAATGATGATTCTAAAAATTATTTACATCATACATCAATAAACGACTCAGTCATTTTCAAGATGAATATAACGCTATTATTGAGAACTTGATGTGGGTAATTACCAAAAAATTTAACATGACTCGGATTAAATAATAAATTGCAAAATCCTCATGTACTAGAGATGAAAGGTGTTGGCTAAATATCTACACATTTCAGTAGTCATGTTTAAGGATGTAGAATTATGTTATTGGCTCTGACTTGTTTGTACTCTACCAAAATGTAGTGTTTATATTTCAAATATATTCATCGAACTTTTGGACGAAAAATCTTATGGATAAACAATGTACGACGATTTTAATACACATGTTGTCTCCCACGTGCAAAGCACGTGCACCTTACTAGTTATATATATATATATATATATATATATATATATATATATATATATATATATATATATATGCATCTATAAGTATTATTGCCATTACAAATACTCATAACTATATATATATATATATCACATACAATACTTATCCTATATTTGTATATTGCCGCGCTTCTCCTCCGTTACGCACCTGGCAGCGGTATTTCTTCAGGAAATAAAAGAGGGCAAATCCCAGGGCCGCAATGAGGTGCACGTGCTTTGCATGTGGGACACAACATGTATATTAAAATTGTTTTACTTTATTTATTCATAATATGTTTCGTCAAAAAATCCCGCTGAATATATAAGAAATACAAACAATACATTTCTGTAGAGTACAAACAAATCATTGCCAAGAAATAATATAAAATAATTCTACATCCACAAACATGACTATTGAAAAGTGCATATATTTAGGTAACTCCTTTCATCTCTAGTACATGATCATTTTGCAATTTATTTTTTAATCAGTCTTGTTAAATTTATTGGTAAGTACCCACATTTACTCCTCAATAGTAGCCTTATATTCAGCTTGAAATGGACTAATTCCCTTTATTTATGTATGAAGTAGATATTTCTTAAAATTATCATTCATGAATGTGTATTCGACATAATGTATGTAAATCAGATAGTGTTTGAAAAATGCTGCTTGTAGTTCTTACTCTAGAAATATGATGTTCAAAAACTTAATGTGACGTGCCACAACATTCTTGTAACTTTTTTTTTACCTATTTGTTTATGAATTATATAATTGATTGATTCGAGTTTATGTTTCTTATCACAGTATGACTGCATGACGACCGACCAAGTTTTGTCATTCCAATGGAAATGTATCCAATGTTGGCAGCTAAAAAACTATCTCATGTACATACATTATACTGCATACACATTCCCGAATCATTATCCTAAAAATTATTTACATCATAGATAAATAAACGACACAGTCCTTTTCAAGTTGAATATAAGGCTATTATTGAGAACTTGATGTGGGTAATTACCAATTTTTTTAACATGACACGGATTAAAGAATAAATTGCAAAATGCTCATGTAGTAGAGATGAAAGGGGTTGGCTAAATATCTACACATTTCAATAATTGTGTTTAAGGATGTATAATTACGTTATCTTATCTCTTGGATTTGATTTTTTTGTACTCTACCGAAATGTAGTGTTAATATTTCTAATATATTCATCGGGACTTTTGGACGAAAAATCTTATGGATAAACAATGTACGACAATTTTAATATACATGTTGTGTCCCACATGCAAAGCACGTGCACCTTACTACTTAAATAGATATATATGCATCTATAAGTATTATTTCAATTACAAATACTTATAACTATATCTATATATTACATACAATTCTTATCCTATATCTGTATATTGTCGCTGCCTTCTCCGGTGTTACACACCTAGCGTCGGTATTTCTTCTGGAAATAAAAGACGGCAAATCCTAGGGCCGCAATAAGGTCCACGTGCTTTGCACGTGGGACACAACATGTATATTAAAATTGTTTTACTTTGTTTATTCATAATATTTTTCGTCCAAAATCCCTGATGAATATATTAAAAATACGAACAACACATTTCGGTAGAGTACAAACAAATCATAGCCAAGAAATAATATAACATAATTCTACATCCACAAACATGACTATTGAAATGTGTAGATATTTAGCCAACTCCTTTCATCTCTAGTACATGATCATTTTGCAATTTATTTTTTATTCAGTCATGTTAATTTATTTGTAATTACCCACATCTATTCCTCAATAGTATCCTCATATTCAGCTTGAAATGGATTGAGTCCCTTTATTTATGTATGATGTAGATATTTCTTAGAATTATTATTCATGAATGTGTATTTGATATAATATATGTAAATCAGATAGTTTTTTAGCTGCTAGCATTGGATACATTTCCATTGGAATGGCGAAACTTGATCAGTCGCAATTTCAGTCATACTGTGATAACAAACATAAACTCCAAATCAATCAACCATGTAATTCTGAAATAAATAGGCAAACAAAGCTATATGAAGTTCTTCAATGCACATGCTTTTCAGCGCAAGGACTTTCCTCTGAACCAATATTCATCTGAGAACATAATGTTGTCCCTAATTTTGTATGTGTTACTGATAGTTATAGCACAATAACGTATAGTTACAGCACATTTTTTTTTCATTATGATATGTATACCCTCTTCATTGTAACATTCATAATTTTCAATGACAACAGATTTCGCGGTTCTTATACCTTTCTCTTTGCATCTACATTTCACCAACCTGGAGCAAGTCAATAAATTTCCTATTGACATATGCTCTACCGCAACAGTGTGATTAAACATTGATAACCCCTCCTTCCTTGAAATTTCCAATTGAAAAAACGTGGGTCAATCTCAGTGTTTCAATCAAATTTTCACCCTCATCGTTGTCTATAGGCGGCTGCGGTAATCAATTCTCTAGAAACCCCATAATGTTCCTTTTGGATTCTCTCCAGCCAGTTTTTCTCGTTGTTCTGGGATGTTTGAGCCTCGACATTCTCTTCTTGAACGATGTTGAACTCTTTCTCTCCCCTTCCAAGAATAGATTGGGGACAGACTACACGAAAATTGAAAAAGCCATCAATCTAACAACTAAAGATTAACAATCTAGTTATCCAAAATGTTATAACAATTCAGATTTGAAAGGTTTCCTGAGATGTCAATATTGGGACAAAGAAAATTATTAAGATCTAGTCGTCAAAATAATTGCTTGAGCAATACACTTGTGAGTTGCCATCAACAACAAAAATATGAGAATATCTATTAACTTTCGCATTACATAAATCTTTCTTAGTTTGATTTCAATTTAGTTAATTTAAGAGTTTTGAATGTATTGTAATTGTAATCAGATGAAGATGAGAGTCTTTATCTCACTTTGTTTGATACACGTTGGTTTTACTAGACTAATTTGTAAGTTCATTTGATATCAATTTTTAGGGGGAGCAGGTGAGTGAGAAAATAAAGGGTATACAGTCTTTGTTCATAAATTTGTGCTATAAATTAATGTTTCTTGTTCTAGTCATTTAAATGAGAATAAAAATACGAAAATGTCCTTATTCCTTTTAATTTCCTGAACCCTGTTGGAAAACTTGTCAAAGAATACTTCATTCTTGAAACCAAGCTCTAGATACCAGCGGTAGTACGAAATGGATGCGAGATAGTCTTGAGCTCCAGCGAAGATATCACGCGGGCATGTGAAAGCTAAAACCGATGTATTATTATTACTATATCAAATTTTACAGATCTCTTTACGGTTTCAAATACTTTTACTATATCTATACTACTCCTGTGTGTTAATGTGTTAATTTAATGATAAAAGAACTGGTTAAAGCAATAATAAAAAATTCAGAATCCTTTGTCAGTGTATGAAGGTTCCTTTGTTTAGGCTACCTGTTTTACTTAGATGTAACATGAATTCAGCCTACTCATTTGTTATTAAATCACTAAAACCTTTTTTTTGGAGACCTATCTATCATTTAGTTTTTCTATTAGTACGAACACAACTATGTTGTTATTTCATCAGTCTCTCTATGATTTTCTACATAAGTCTAGGAATGCATAGCCCTTCGAGTTCCTCCAATCCTAGTATGAGAGGGAAACTCAAAAAAATTCAACAATGCAACCATACACTGGTCAAACAATGGCAGAGTACTAATGTGTGGAGGTGAAGATTTCATGTTTTCTTTAATCTGTTGCCTATAAACTTTCTACCCTGCCAAACCAGCCCATGCAACCAAAAATTTGAAGAAGAAGTTATATTCATAGAGCCAGAGCCTCTAGAATTACGTTGGGGCAAGTTCTCTATCGACCCTGCCACATAAATTAATGATTTTATAATTAGTTGGAAATAAAATTGTCGACAATAATTTTTTCCGGTCTTTCACCGGACGACAAGCACCATAGCAAGCTTGTTCTTATCCCAATAATAGTATTTTAAAAGAAGAAAATTTATAGCAATATCAGGAATTCGGAAAACTATGCACTATTATTACTGTTCGAACACAATGACCCCTAAATAACAGAAAAATATAATTTTCTAAACTTATTCTTTATAAATGTCATAGGAACAAACATTTGTCTACCATCAAAAGGTATATATACTTTTATATCTATGGTGAAGATTTTTGTAATAAAATTATTAATGACCGTTGATTTTTTTAATTCAATTTCAAGGTTAACTCATGTTACATATGCGTTTGTTTAATTTATAAGAGTACTACTATGTTTCATGCAGGTCTTAATATTGTTGTCCCTATCAATTAACTACAATACATCATCAAAAATATACTAACATAAATTGTAGCACTTCTATACCAATATCTTTGAGTAATAAGAGAAGTAATGGTTATGTACCTGAAATTCGTTGGAAGCACTGATAGAACTGAATTTTACTGATTCGCAGATTCTAAAAATGAGTAGCTTCAATGGATGGAGGAACAAATCATGGAATCGGTTAAGGCTATCCAACCATATAATCGGGATAACAGGATTAAGAAGCTTCTATCTGCATTTATTTTTCTTGATCTCCTGCAGAAAACCACCGCCAATAAATTAAAACCTTGTTTATAACGTACCTGAAATTATCTGATAACAGTCTACAAATATGGTTAAAAATCAGGCTTATTAAATTATTGGTCAGCTCAAGCGAATTACAGTACTCCTTATTTTAAGCGCGCCAGATTATGTATACAATAGAGACGTATGGTAATCCAAATACCGTTCATCGGCTCGCATTTAAGAACGTACAGAATCAAGCCAACCTTAATTTTTCCGTAAGCCGTAAAAACCAAGCACACAAGCCTGAAATTTCGAATTGCTTGTCATCTCTCCCCAGATGCGAAAGAAAGAGGAACTTCCATAGAGTGAAGAATAATGCAATAAGAATGGACACAGTCAACACAATTCATTTTAACTTATAATTCATGGAAGGTTCATTGGAATTCATCATTCTTGGAACTAAGATTAACTGAATTAAACTCATATAATGTAGAATTATAGACCATATGAGAAAACCACAATCAATAGAAGCGGCCGCCAAATGAAAAACATAATCATCACAACTATGGCTACGGATCATATGACCATCATTTGAAACATGACGACAAAAACTGAGGAAGAAAATGTGTGCCATACAAGAAAGATATAGGAGAAAAGGTTTCACGTACATATTTACCTTTAATTGATGCTTGCATGTCCATCTTTACCTTTGATTGATGAAAGTTCATTTTAGAATTATCCAATTACATGTTTGATTCTTCATTTCCATTGTTAGATCATGTGTTTGACTTCAAAATTTTGTCTATTTCATGAAACTCACACTAGAACCTACTTGCATGTTGTGAATGTCATCTTCTTTGCATTTGTCACTTAAGAGATTTTTGATAATTTGTGTCAAGAGCATGTAATTTTTTTTTCATTATTAAAGTAGTGTTATTTGGGTGAAAATCAAGTCTACATTGGTTGCATGTCTCATTTGAACGAAACTTGTTAATTGTTTGGGAAAAATTCATACTGACACAATCTGACCAGTTGTGGAAAACATATATTATATCCAAATTTTGTATCTGTGAAATTTTTAACTCTTGCATATTCTGAAACTAACTCAGAGAGGGTCATTTTGAGAAAAAATCAACTCCATAGCCATTTTTTAGGGAGATATGCTCATTTTAAGTTGCATGTTTTCTGAAACACTGTTTCTGGACTATTCTTGGAATTTTGAATAAAAACCCATTTTCAGAAATTTTTGGCACATCATCTTTCTTGTGTTGTAACTAGACACATTGATGGTAAATTATAGAGTATATGAGCTTTATTGCTATTCTCCATGTGGTATTAATCACCTTGCAAAGTGCAAAGTTTTTGCTAAACTCTTCTCTGCATAGCAGTAATTGTTATTTTTTAAAATTGATTTTTATAACAGCTATGCATGATTTTCTTGATGTTTCTGAAATTAGACACATGTAGGTATATCATAAATTAATTTTAGCATTTATGTAGATTCTCTCATATGGTAAGTATGCCTCCAAAGTCAGAGCTACAATTCTATCCAGAATTGTAGTTTCACATTTTTTTAGAAAACTTGAGTTCTTGAAGATCTAAGTGTTATGTTAGATTTATTTGGAAACGTGAGCATCATTATATGTGAATTTGTGACATATAGGACTATGGTTCATGTAGGTTTGCATTTGGATTAGCGATGTATACATTGGTTGTAACGAATACGTTATACGTGTGATTGTAGACATCGACCTCGTAGGTGAGTGGTTGTCGTTGGAGTGCTAGGATTGATTTCTTAATTTTGGTTGTGCTTCATCTCAGTGATAAGCACATACGT
This sequence comes from Linanthus parryae, assembly GCA_023055425.1. Taxonomy (NCBI): domain Eukaryota; kingdom Viridiplantae; phylum Streptophyta; class Magnoliopsida; order Ericales; family Polemoniaceae; genus Linanthus; species Linanthus parryae. The sequence continues at coordinate 45,961,080 of JALGPY010000007.1, read as the reverse complement.
GAGAATTTTACTTATAAAAATGTGAGTGTTTGTGTGATGTCTCGAATGAATATTTGTTGATTGAAAAAGTATGCAAAGCATGATTTAATACTCGAAATTGTTTGGATATAAATTGAATCATCTTTTTTAAGTCTTGGAAATTTACTTGCGATAAGTTGATAATATGATTTTTTCTATTGTAAAGAGAAGAAATAAAATACATATGTGTGAACTTTAATTATCACATTGTGACCATGTGTTTGACGTTTTAAATCAATATCGTCTTATTTGGAAGAGTATGAAAAGCATGATTTATAGTGAAAAATTCCGATTATTGATTTATATTGATAACTCTTGGATATGACTTGTGAATATTGTATACCAACTTTGGTTATGAGAAATAAAGGTAATAATATAGTCCTAATAGATTTAGGACGATGTACTGAGTTGTGTTATTAATGGGAGGCGCCAAGCGATCCTCCATTTTCTTATGGCTAATGCCATTGATGCAATGCTTCTTATTATTGGATAGAACTTAGTTGTTCACAAATACGCCCCCGATGAGCCAAAATGTACCAAGGTATTGCGGCCAAGGGTTTGTGAGAGCTATGGAGTGCTACTTATACTTGTAGGGTCACTACAGTATAGGGGTGTCGACACTTACGGCCTTTTAGCAATTGTTGTGAGCGCGGATTGACGTATGGGCTCCCTTAACGCTCGGGTAAAATAGGGTTGGATAAACCCTAGAAGGAAACATTTGTGATTATTCCGTGATCCCTCTGTTAACATCGATCATGCTGGTGGATCTGGACATGCCTCAGCAAAACTTAACGGTTAAATTGGACTTGAAAGAAAGTTTGACTACTCAATTGATGTTGTTTGTGGCTCTGGATATGCCCTAATCGAAATAAATGAGTTGAAAAACATTGGCCACTCGTGAATTAATATTGTTATCAGTTCAAAGAAACTTGTTTACTCTGGATATATTACTTAATACTCGTCGTTTCTCAATGCTCTTAAATTGAGAGGTTTTTGTTACTCGGTTACCTTCAGTTGTTCCAAATTCCCCAACCTGTTAGTTTTATTGTTTTAAATCTTCTGATATGCTTCAACTCGTGCTTATGTGCCACTCGTTTCTTTACAGGTCCTAGCATGTATTTACATAGTTTTTACTGGTCATTTTTCTTCAAAACTGCGTCGGCTATTGCCATTATAAAAGCGCAGGTCGTCAAACAAGGTGGGGGTTGGGAACGCGAATCGATACAAAAACATGTAGCTTAAGTTAGATCACATAGCTTATTTCAATAACATTACAATTGTAAACTTATCTTCTCGAAATTGTTTTATTTATTAGCTAAATTGTAATATTCGTGAACTTATTTCTACTTTTGGCTATCGATTGTCTCTTTAGCCTTGAACCGAGATCCCTGGCTGTTTCAGCTGGTATCAAAGCATCGGTTCTCCCGTTAAAGTGACCTTTCGATTTCCATTAGTAGATAATAAGAGTATAACACGTTTTCGAAATTAGAAAATTGACTAGGATAACTCAATTTGGAGATAAATGAAGTAAACAAGCTGCCGGGGAGTTTGGGTACTTACATGTATTTCTTGTTAAACTTGATTTGTACCTGACTTGTTGATTAACTTTTAACTGATTATTGATATGTGACTCATGCTAAAGCTACTTGCTTATTTATATGTTGGTTATCCTATGAGCATGCTTAATTGCTATATAGAAATGATTTATCATTGTCGTGTGATCCGTATCCGCGTTCCCTTTCTTGGTTATGTTATTTTGTCGACGAGAGAGTAACAACGCTTTGACTTAGAAGACCATGAGACCATTCATATTATACCTATGAGCGTGACTTTTAAGATAATACTTTATTTTATTTCATTTTGAGTTAATTTGACAAAGTTGTTTCCAAATTGGAAAGTTTTGACAAAAAAAAGTATTATTTAAAAAAAATTGAAAAAAGTATACCAAATTCCAAGTGATATGGACCATTTTGTTTAGCAGTCTGCTGGCATGACTCTTAGTATGACGGTACTATGAGTTGTACCCGCTGTGTAGACTAAGTTGGAACATTTGAAACACATGCGAGTTGTGATGGAGAGACACGTTGTGTGACGACACATAGTGTTCTTTTCCCCCTCGTATGCTTGGAACACTTGAGGTGATTGGTTTATCTAATCCTATACAGTTAAGAAAATATTTTTCATGCGGATGAGCAAAGCAAAATGACAAGTTAGTTTCAATCAAAGTATCCTTTTCTAAAAAGTTTCGAGATTTGTTTAAATGCTATAAAATTTACGAATAGCTTTGTAAACGTGGTAACTTTTGTGTTCGTCTAGTCCTTTAAAAATTTGGTGCCGACCTTTTACTTTAGCTCATTGTATTTGAATCTCTAGTGTGGTACGAGTGAGTGGGGATGTAACCGACTGAGAGCGTGATTGAAATTCCCCGTTATTTAGAAACAGATATTTTATAATAATATTAGGTAGAAACGGGTATTTGATAATAATATAGGTGTTAATAGTACATTTGTATAAGTTTGGGTATTAGTTGTTATTATTTAGAAAGTTAATTTAATGTTATAAACCATTAGGGGGTTTTATGTAGTTTTCCTAACTTAAAGTGTGTCTTTTAATTGAACTTTGGGGTAGTATTTGTAAGATGACTAAGCCAGTGGGTGTGAAAGTGTTTGTAACCCTAAAGGAAGTCATCTTCTTCCTCAAACACTTCCATGGACGGGAGAACTCCATCTCCTACCCGAACACCACCATCACCACTCCAAATCTTCATCAAACTTGTTGATTTTCGTCCCAATACACTCCTATTTCAGTAGAGACCCAATCTTGTTCACCAAGAAAAGCAATTTTTCCCTAAACATAGTCCAATTCGGAATCGGAAAATTCGAAGTGGGTCTCCTCTTTCCGGTTGAATTTCTCACCTCTACCTATATAAACCCATCAATCTCAGAGAGAATTCACACCCACGCAAGCATTCAATCTCTCTTGCTCTCAGTCTCCCTCACCCTTCTCTCTCTCTCTCTCTCTCTCTCTCTCTCGGTATTTCCGACCGGGTCGCCGGAACCCGACCGAGCCCAGCCGAGCACGACGCCGAGCCCGACGCTGCCGTCGTCCTCCCCGTCGCCGGAACCACCGCAAATCGCCACCGCCGCTTCATCCCGTCGTCTCCTTCACCTCTCGGGTAACATACCCGTTTTTATCTCTCTCTCTCTCTCCTTTTTCTTTTGTTTTGTTTTCTCATTATTTAATCTGGTAAGTTAGTTAACGATAATAATTGGGAAGAAGGAGATAACAAAAATGGCTGTTGGCCGAGTGGTTAAATGCTACTACCTCTGTTTCTTCTCTTTCACCTTACTTCACTTTTTTATACTATTCATTGTATCACTTTGACCCGGTGATTTAGTTAGCAAAAAGATACACGAATTTGGTAATCCTTGCATGACCTTGTAGAGTAAACTTTACTCTACAATACTATGAAAAAATTGACAAAAAATTACATCATTTTGATATCCAAATCAGCGAGTCAAAGTGACCCAACTATGGGTAAAAAAGTCAATCAAAGGGGAAAGAGAAGAAACAGACGTAGCTCAAGGCTTGGTTGGTATGTAGAAGCTATGTCCTAGGTTCGAATCTCACAAGAGACAATTCTTTTTAAACAAGTTTAAAGTAATCCTTTTGTACTCATCTTTACTCCAAAATAAAGATGTAGAATAAGGGTGATAAAAATATCTTTCTTATTTATTTTTATAGTCTTATAGAAAATTAGAATAAGTTATTTTCTTCAAATAGAATTGTTATTTCTTCTAAATGAAGTTACTTTATAATTTATTCTCTATTAATGCTTGTTTGGATGTGAGAAACTACTAGTAGAGTTATAGTTGTTTTTGGGAAAAACAATATGCTTCTCTACCCTAAATAATAAAAGAAATAGTTTAGTTAATCTTATAATTTATATTTATAAAACTATAGCTATGCTTTATGACAATAAAGCGAGATTCCGTATAAATCATGTTTCATTAATAGAGGTATTATCGTTAAATGCTGGGGAAATAATAAAAGAGGGAATTGCATACACTTGCATTGCATATAGGACTTTGTTTGTGTTGTTTGTGTTTGTTATAGCAATGTATTAATTAGGAAATATAAATTGTAGGTAACGAGTTCTCCGACGAAGGATACGTCGAGTACTACGACTAATTTGCCGTAACTGCATTTGTTTGAGGTAAGTAAACCTGCCAGGCCTAGCGCCCTTTCCACTTTTCGTGTCAAATGATTTCATTCCTATTTGTCTCAAAATGGTTTTTATGTGAAATATGTGCTACCTAAATATTTGGTTCAAATTGTTGAAATGTTTCTCTAAAAACTCACTTCAATCTATTAATCGATGATAACGTAAAGTGGAAGAGTTGTGCGGGGATTGTTGTATTATGGTTACTATTGGCATCGGGCGTATTGACTTCGGTCCCTCGTCCAATTTATTTTATTTACTCCGGTTGCAAGTCCTCGGATAGCTCCTTGTACTCACTCTTCTGGCTGCAAGAAGTCTGTCAGTGGGTATCGACACTTAAGGTCTTGGATGCTTGCGAAATGGTTGGTTTTCCCCACATCAACAAATTAACAAATTGGTTTTGGATTGGATGTTTTTATGGAAAATGGAATATCATGAGTTTTGGAATCCCATTATTTTGATAATGGATGTGATTTGGAAAATATAAATAAACTTGGAATCTCTCATCTTATTTTTTTTATAAAAGGGTCAAAGCTTCTACTTTCACTATGTTTTAGCGAAACTACTACAAACTGGTTTTCAAATTACTTCATAATCTGTTTACATGCTTGGGTGTTACTTACTCAGTATTTCCGCTGACTTTGGAAACTGTGGTGTTTCTCTTTTGTTTTCTGCACCACAGGTCTATATGATGGGAGCATAGCTTAGCAGGGGATGTGAATCATCACTTAGACGATTAGTGATATCACACTTAATTTCTTAGAGATTCTTTTAGTATCATTTAAATTGTAGTTGGACTGTATGCATGTGTTTGAGGCTCAAGGATTGGAGTTTTTTACAGTTATGCTAGGATTCTCTGTTTTAAACCTCCTTGTATCCGGGTTTAATCTCGGGTACGGAGTGACACCCCGGGTTTTCGGCTTGGTCATTTTGGGGGTGTTACGGCAACAACCCCCTTATCTGGCTCGGGACAAGACTGGGAGGGCGATGCTTAACAGAAGAGGCGGAGATCAAAAGCAATACATTTCACAACACTTATTCATATTATTAAACATCAAACTTAGAGTATTGTACAAGAGTTGCTACTATTACACAGAACTTATCTAACATTTATTGGATTTTCCTCTAGATGAGCCTCGCGCCCCTTCTATTTTACAATCCAGCTCCTAAGCCTGCGGTGGGAAGAAAAACAAGAACCGCAGTTTCCAAAGTCAGCAAGAAATGCTGAGTGAGATACACCTTAGCGTGTAAAATGAGGAAGATGAGATAGTTGCTGTTTCATGAGTTAAGTAACATAGTAACAGAGTACGAGTAAAACATTATCAGAGTTTGCAGCAAAAATAGTCATTTATGAATTCCAAAAACAAATTAATTTATCGAAATTTTGATCCGTTGCACGTTTCCAAAACACAGAAGCAAAGATGCCCAATTATTATTATTTCGTTGTAACCAGGGTAGACCAGTGACCTTAGGGGCACACGGAGTCCCTCATTTTAGGGAATAAAACCCAAGTGATCTAAAGCTTAGGGGCACATGAAGACCCGCATTTTAGGGAATGAAACCCAAGGGATCTAAACCTTAGGGGCACACGAAGTCACACATTTTAGGAAATCAAAACCCAATGGATCTAAACCTTAGGGGCACACAAAGTCCCGCATTATATGGAATAAAACCCTAGGGATCTAAACCTTAGGGGCACACGAAGTCCCGCATTTTAGGGAATAAAACCCAAGGGATCTAAACCTTAGGGGCACACGAAATCCCGCATTTTAGGGATCTGAGCCCAGGGGATCGAAACCCAATAGAATTAACATAACTGGTTCCGGTACAAGCGAATCTTTCCACTTTACATTATGATCGTATTAACGTGTGACAGTTTCAGAGAATCATTTCGAAAAACTCAAATAAAGCATGTGAGCACAAAACACATTTTGAGACGGAATATAAAATCATTGTGTGACACCAATGCAGCTAGGCAAGCAAGACTAGGCATGTAAACTCACAAATACATTTTTGAGACAGTATTAAAATCATATATTGACACGAAATGAGCTAGGTGTGCTAGGCTAAGCATATAACTCACCTCGATTCTGTAGCGTCAAAACGTCATACTTTTAGTCGTTTCTTACAGGCCCGTTACCTACAAGTCGGAGCTTCCAAATTGTCACAATTCTGTGTATTCTTCTACGAGTCTTATTAAGAATTATATTTAACAATTCTTAGACTAGCCTAAATCTTGCTTGTTGATTTTCCAACGTCTTCGTTCTTTATTTATTTTCCCAATGATTAAAATATTTAAAGTGACGCGTCTATTTTTAGACAACTATTAATTTAATATTTCGAAAAGCGATTATTTACGTAGAGACGTTGTTGGCATTAAAAGACACAGAAATAATAGTATAACGAATACTAGTTATATCTATGAAAAATACTTATTGTAACTATAACGATTTAAACAATATTTAAAATAGTACGTCGTCAACAAGCTTCTTCGAAATCGACGCTATAACGTTTATAAACTAGCTAATATCAATATTTACAAGTGTTGAACAAAATTGATTTGAAGACCAAGTGATTAAAGCAAAGTTTATTTAAATTTTAATAAAACGTTCACTCTTTAATTTTTAACGAATGACTCATACACTATTTCGATGCCCAAATCACTTATTCGTAACCGGGACGAAAATTATTATTTTTAGAAAATATTTTTAATCCAAAAATAACATTTTTATTTTTCCGTATAATATAACGTTTAAGTAAACTACAAACAAAACCCCCAAGTTTGTTTTAAAAGACAACAAGTATCCCACCTACTCACAAAGTAATTCTGAAAAGAGACACCAATTACCTTTCTAGTTCCAATACAACTAGCTCCCCCACCCATTTCAATATAACTTTCAAAAAATACATTTCACCCCCTTTTCATGAACTTTAACATTCATCAATCAAGTAGTGATTCAAGCATTCAATATTGGATCTAGACTATATAAAACAACTAATTAGAAGATTTAGAGCATACCTAACCCAAGAATCGCAAGAAACGATCGAGGATTGAGTCGGGTCAAGTGGCCGAAACGTGTCGCCGGAGGAGCTCGCCGGACTGTTTCCGGTAGTTATTGGCTTCGGATAAAGCCCTCTCTAGCTCAGTCGGCCCCATAGGAGTCTATTGGTGCTGGTTTCGAGTGATGGGTGCTCTGTTTTGGGTTCGGGTGGAGGTTGGCCGGAGATGTTGCCGGCGTTAATGGAGGTTCAGTGATGGTGGCTCTATTTTAGTGGCTTGTTAGCTACTGGTTTCATATTCTTCCATCTTGTTTCAGGTATGCACAGAGAGGGTGAAGAGAAACAGAGAGGGACGAGAGAGAGAGAGAGAGAGAGAGAGAGAGAGAGAGAGAGAGAGAAACAGGGGCGGTGGTGGGTCTTCTCGGCCCTTTTCTCCGACGGCGGCAGCGGCGGTTCTGGTTTTCGTCGCCGACTGCTGCTGCTGCTGTTGTCTATGTGTTTTTGCACGGGTCAGAGGCAGAGTGAGAGAGGAGCATAGGGAGATGGAGAAACAGAGGTGGGGTTCGATGAAGACAAGAGATGGGTTTGGAGGCGGTGAAGAAAATCAAGCCGAAGAAAAAATCTGTGAAGGAGAATTCAAGTTGAAGATGAAGTCACGAGAAAGTATAGGGTGTGGTGTGGCACACTGAATGTCAAGGAGTTTGGGTGTGACACACATATACAACTTCGCGGTGGTCGTACACGCAGTACTACCTAAAATAAAGACGATATTTTTGTATTAACTTTTGATTATTAATGTATCGTTTTCTCACAATCAAAATATAATAGTTTTCTTAATATTATTTTTCGCTAATAATAATTTAACAATGTATAAATGAATATATTATAAGCATAATATAGTATTGTTTTACTACTTTAACTTTTAACCCATCAAATATAAGTAATGATATTTTAAAATAAATTTGTTGCTAAAATAATTCATTTATATTCTATTTAAATATCAAAACACAATAGTGTACTCAATATCTTTATCACAATTCTATTCTTTTTAGCTCATAAATTTACGATATTACCCCTAGAAATTCGACGGGGGTGTTACAGTTACAGCTGGTATCAGAGCCAGGTCAATCCAAAAGGGAAATCTAAAACATGCAGGAAAATTTAAAATTGACATAGGGAAAGAATTTAAAATTTGACAAGTCGTTGGGGATTTAGGTAGTCTTGAATAGGGCTATTATGTGTTTAAGTCTTTAGAAAATAGGCTTAGTAAGCGAGTATTCCTACCTACCTCTCCTAGCTAAGAATTTTGGTCTACCCGATTAGCCAAGCATTTAGGTGTTCATTGTAGTTTAGGTTAGGTGTTTATTGTTTGAATAATCAGAAGTTGGGAATTGTTTTTGGAAATCTCGTGTTGCAGTTTTGGGAGTATGTACTTATTCCATAAGGGCAATAATTTTGGTTTACGTTTTGTGGAGTAAGATAGAGTACTTATAGAGACGTTTTCCTTTCGTAGATGGGTAGAACTAAGAGAACCGCAATGAATAGTGATACGCCAGTTGAGACCCACTGTAATACTCCGTATTTATCGTAAGGGTAGTTCGGTAAATTAAAATGTGCAAATTTCAGTTTAGAATTTCAAGAAATTATTTGAGATTACCGAGATTTAAAATTTTCGTGAGAATTTTGAAATCTAAATAATAGTTCATTGTGATAAAATAAAATTCAATAAACTATCGTATTTTGGTATTTAAAGTAAATTATTAGTAATAACAATTAGTTGTGAGAATATGTAATATTTTATGAGTTAAACGGTATATTAGTAAAATAATAATATGCTATGCTACATTTGATAACTCCATAATTGGAGTTATATTCTATTGTGATTACTTGTCGTTTTGCGTACTTTCCGATGCATTTATTTAGGCCGAGTTTTGATAGTTTTGAGCATACTTGAGTATTTGAACTTCCTGGTGTAATCCGGGCATTTTATGCATGTTTTATGCTTTATTTGTCGCATTTGATCTTCCGGTATTTGTTCGTGTTGTGGATTTCAGGAACCGGAAGCTTGTGCGGATTATGGAGCGGAAGCGAACTTCGGAAAGAAAGAAACTCAGGGAATGCATGAGAGAATAGAAGAAGAGTGAAAAGAAGCAAACTCACATGGAAGATCATTGTGATCCTACAAAGGTGATCCTATGATCACAAGATCAAAGTGCAAGACCACATAGAAGAGTAACGTGACTCTACAACTACAAAAGGTTATCCTAGGATCACAAATTGTGATCACAAGATCACATATTGGATCTGACGTGATTAGAAGGGGGGTAAAAGTGTTATTTTTAAAAACTTGAATAGAAGGAACGTGATTTAGTAGTAGGGAACGACCTAGGGCAGAGGAGATTCATTCTTTGGACGCCATTGGAGAGCAAGGAGCATTCTTGGGAGCTTGAAGGCCATCGTTTGATTCTCTATTTTCTTCCCCTCTCTAGTTTTTTGTTATGATCATTGAAACTTTTTACTTTGATCATGTGTTTTAGTAGCTAAACCCTCTATTCGGGATACCTCATAGGGAACTAGGGTTTTGAACACTATATTTTGGTGATTTATGGATTATGCTTCATGCTTATTAGCTTAATTGGATGTTTATGCTTAGTTAGCTTGATTCATACGCGTAATTCTATCTTTCATATTGTTTGACGTCACAATAAGATTGATCTAGGTGATAATTATTTGAGGAATCAATAGTTATTGCTTGAACTTGAATCTTGCACTAGTCGAAGCTAGGGTTGAGGAATCGTGCTAGTTAACTAGAACAAAGAGTTGATATCAAGATCATAATGCATATTTAAACTTAAGTAGGCTAGAGGAATTAGGTACAAGAGTTTAAATATAGACTTTGGTTGAGGAATCTTCAAAGTGAAATTGCTCGTTTGGCTAAGTAGAAAACATCTGTGTTGTATGAACATAAATCCTAAGTGGTGTGAATTCCCTAGTGAACCCGTAGAGATATCCTGAATTTTTCATCTTCTTGAGAAACTCCTACAAATCAATCTCTATTAATCGTGAATTAATTCATCAAATTAATTGGGACTCTTTTCTTTTACTTTCCATAAGGATTTTAAACAAAAAACTGCGTTTGACCCACATAAGGCTTGAAATTATTAACTAATTTAGATAGAAGTCTCCTGGGTTCGACAACCTGGATTTCTGGAATATTATCACTACACCGACAACTGTGAACTTGCAGTTGGAGCGTGTCAAGTTTTTGGCGCCGTTGCCGGGGACTTCAAATAAATTAGTTATTATTTTTCTTTTTACGGATTTACTTTTTCAGTTTATATACGTTACTCACCTATTTTCTGTGTGTGATTTGTCTTTTCAGGTTTCAGTTACTTGGTGCATGTCCCGTTCTAGATACGAGCCTTTGCATCCAGTACTTGAGGATCCGGAATCGTTATTGCGTGCAGAACGTAGAGACAAGAGGAAAGCAAATTCAGTTCAGATGGACGAGCAAACTAGAGCTGAGTTTGAAAGAATCCGCAAAGGTATGCAAGAAGCGGAGGCAGATAGAATTGCAGCTGTGGAAGATGCTCGAAATAGATCAAGGGAGACTGAGGAGCACAGAGCTCACTTAACCGAGATGCAAGCTGCAATGGCACGCTAGAACCCCCCAAATCCACAACCACTTCCTAGGGTGGGGGTACAAGACGGAAACAATGGAGGAGAAAATGGAGGCAACAATGGTGGAAATAGAAATAATGGGGGAAATAACCAGGACAACCATGGGCAGAATGCTGCAATCCTTGTGAATAATGTCGAGGAGGTTGAACGTCCTTTGGTGGATTACTTCAGGACCACACCAAAGGGATATCAGCCCACTATTGTTAGACCACCTATCAACGCATTGCACTTTGAATTGCGCCAGCAGCTGATCAATATGGTTCGAGATGAGTGTTTTTTCACTAGAGCTGCAGGGGATGATGCCAATGCCCACTTGCTCAACTTTAACAAGATCACATACACAATTCATGATCAGAGAGTGTCAGATGAAACAGTTAAGCTGATGCTTTTTCCCTTTTCTTTATCTGAAAAAGCAAATACATGGCTCTTGGAGCTTCCAACAGGTTGTATCACTACATGGGCAGAGTGTTTCCAAGAGTTTCTAAGGAAATATCTTCCACCCTCCAAGGTTGCGCAGAGAATGGCTGACATCACAAAGTTTTCTCAGCAGGAGGATGATTCTTTGGGAGACACCTGGAGAAAGTTCAATCAGCTCCTTCGCAGATGTCCTACGCACGGAGAACCATGGTATAAGCTACTACATTACTTTTATAATGCCCTAGATAGGGAAACTGCAAATGAACTGGACTTGATGGCTCAGGGAAATTTTATGGGCTTGGGAGTGAAAAGATGCCAAGACTTTCTTAACAGTGTGGCAAAACGTGAGTCTACGAGGTCTGAGACTCGTAGAAATTCAAAATCTGATGGGGCACTGGTAAACAAGATTGAAACAATGGTGGAGCAGAAATTTGAGCAGGAAATGGCAGTCTTGACTTCCGCTTTCAGAAATATGAATCCATCAGCTCGAGTGAAGTCTGTGGGAGAGATGATGGCAGATGAGAATCAGGGATATGGCGCTGCAATTGAAGATGTGAACTACTTGGGTCCACCACGACAGCAGCAGTGGCCGAATACTTATCATCCCAACAACCGTAATCACCCAAAACTTATCATCCCGAATACTAATATTTGGAAGACCTCTCTTGAAGGGTAGAAGAGCATTGAACCCTATGCCACAGTGAAGCTAACAGAGACGTGTAGCACTGTCATACAAAGAGACATTCCCAAGATGAGAGATCCAGTCAGTGTCATTTTAGGCTGCACTCTTGGGGGCGGATATCATACACATGGTCTCTGTGATTTGGGCGCGGGTATTAATCTCATGCCATTGTCTCTGTTTCAGAGATTGAGCATTGGTGCGCTGACCCCTGTGAAGATGGGTCTGCAATTGGCAGACAGTTCTATAGTTACGGAAAATGGGGTGATTGAGAACTTGCTCGTCAAAGTGGGCGCATTTACCTTTCTAGCTGACTTCGTGATCGTGGATATCAAGGAGGATCGCGATGTTCCACTAATATTTGGAAGACCTCTCTTGAAGACAATGCGCGCTAATGTGGATCTAGAGACTGAGGAATTGACTATCAAGGCTCTAGACTCATCACTCGTGTTCAAGGCATTTGTTCCGAGCAAGGGGAAGAATAAATTGGCCATGATCAAGCTTGGAGAAGATCGTGTGGATCCTTCTCTTGGGTTGCCTACAGTTTTGCATCCAGATCAACCCGAATCAGAGAAGAAGCCAAATGTGGTGAGTGCACATGATGTGGTGCAGAAAATCAAGAGCAAGAAATTGAGGGAGGAGGCACGTCGTGCTAAACCTCCTTAACATCTTTGAGGTAACTGGGTCGGGCCGTCGACCGTAAATTACAAGCGCTTGTTGGGAGGCAACCCAACGTATTTTTATGCTTTAGTGTAGAGTGTGTGTTTAAATATTGTTGTGTGCGTTTTTCAATACAGTTTTCTTATCTTAGGGGTGTGAGAGTGAGAATCTTACATTTGAATTGAGTCTCTGCAGGAACACAGGTTGGAGACGCTATCCGGACTCCCATTCTTGATGCGCGTGGAAAAAACGCACAAAAATCAAGAAAGCGGCGTAATAGTCACGGAATTTGAGGTCATAAATTCTGAATTTTACTCCGGTAATTTTGGAGTGACACAAGCAAAAGGAGAAAGAGCGCGACACGAGCTTCTTGACGGTATATTATATGCGTGCATCGGAGTCCGGGAGCGTAAAATAGTAGAACAAGAAGAAAGAAAAAGAAGAAGAAAAAAAGAAAGAGAAAAAAAGGGCCGGATGTTACTTAGAAAAAAAAAAGAGAGGGGGATTTTCTTGCACAACTCACTGCTTTTGCACGATCACACTATGTGATCGTGTGGTTAATTTTTTGATCGCATGATCAGATTACTTCCTCCCTTCACGCTTCATTAAGAGGGGGTAATTTGGTCTTCTCAGATTGTAAGTGAAAAACACAAAAAAAAAAAGGAAAAGAAGAAGAAGAGGACAACGCAATGGTAGCTCTTCTTCCGCAGAGCCACGCTCAGACTCTGAACACAGCACAGACGATCTCTCAGACGTTGCCGATCAACAAAATCGCCGGAGATCGACGGCAAGTTGTAGGTTGTTCTCGAATCTGCAGCGCCGACGACATAGGGGAAGCTCTCATTCAGAACCACGACACGATTCTCGACGAAAAGCAGCACCTCTCACAACCGCTGCCGACCGGAGAATCGCCGGAAATCACCGGCGTTTTGTGGGTTCTGCTCGGCTCAACAGCGCCGACAACCTCCGGCGTTCAACTTTTGAAGATTTGGCGAAATTAGTGGAGGGAGCAGCGTGAAGGCTAGGGTTTCTTCACACAAATTTGTGAATTCGTTCACAACCGGTTGGAATTTGATTAAACCGTTTGCGGGGTTGTGACGGGGACAACGAGGAGAAGCTATTGAGCTAAAAATCTCACATCGCGAAAAGTATCAAAAAATCAGTCGATCGTACGGTCATTCTTGACTGATTTTGTCGATTAAGCCCCGTCTGAACGGAACTCCAGGGCTTCAGGTATCGCTAATCTTTCTCTTTCGCAATTTAATTTTATCGAGCCTATGCACATTGAGTAAAAGCCCAAATTTGTTATTGTTGTCGCTTAGTTGCGACGTTTGGGGGCGATTGACTAGTGTCCTAGGATTTATCTACTAAATTGCGTTCTTGCTTCTTTTCAGTACACACATTCTTATCACGCGCACGTAGAAAATATAATCTCAAAATTTGAATTGCTACTTTCTTGTGCAATGAATTCGTTTAGGAGTAAGAAGATGACAATTGTACTGAGTAGATACACCGTGCTTCGCATTAGAATTGCTGAGTCCTCTTGATTTATCTCTAAAATCGTTAAGGAAAATGAAGCATTCAAGTGTGGGGAGGATTTTTAATCGAGTTTTAATCTTGACTAGCCAGTCTGTGTCTGCATTAACCTGTCACATATAGATTGTGGGGCGTATTGTGTCATCTTCGTGGTCCGTGTCGTGTGTATTTTTAGTTTCGTAATGTGTGCGTTAGTTATATATATGTGTTAGTTTTGTTTCTTGCACGTTTATTTAATTGAGTCCACCTACCCAAACTAAGTCAGTTTCGAGTCTTCTTTCGCGTCTGGCCTTGCATGTAGAGTTAGAATAAATAAAGTAAAATAAAAAAATATATATATATTTGATAAAAAAAAGTTTGAGAAAGGGCAATCAAAAGAAGCTTAAAATTTGGTAGAATCGAGGAGTGTGAGAATTTTAGGCGTAGGGCGTGACTTGTGACCGAGAAGGACAAATTGAGTTCCACCCACTACGTATAGAGAGACTTCCTTTACGGGAATGTCTAACTATTTTATTACACTTACTTGATTTGAAAATTTAAAGTGTGTGTCGTTTTTTTTACAAGAGTTGAGCTAGGTGTGAGCTAAACAAGCCGAACGTTCATGTGTACGTCTTAGGTAGTCGACAGCCCGCCTCGTAGTGGCACACAGAACAGCTGTGCGAGGATGCATATTAGAGCACTCACTGCTTGATAGATCTCACCTTGTAGGACCATTAGAAAGCCTAATTTGAACCTTGGTTTTATTCATAACATCTTGACCTAGGGTGACGATTCTTGGCCTTCATCATAAATCGTTTAGAATCACCACTTTAGTGCGTCACGAGGGAGCCGTAGTTGAGGGGGTTAGATGAGGGAGGGTTGTACTGCATATACTTGTGAGTTCTACATGATCGCTTGCATATTATTACATATCTTCGAGGGGATGCGAGGGTGAGTGAGTAGGCTTGCACACTTCGGTGTGGCGGTGTTCCATGTCACTACACCGTGGACACAGTTGTGGAGAGCCGTGAGTGCGTGACGTCTAATCCGCACAACAATGGGGTGGTTGATCTTAATTGGTGGATCGTGCTAGGTACCGGATATCATTCATCGTGGTGTAGGAGGTTTGGTTGGATTAGGCACGAGATTTACATACATTTTATTACTTGCGAGGGGACGTGCTTACTTTCTAGTGTGGGGATGTCGACTTTTGACTACGGACATCGAGATTGAGCTTCTGACGACTCCATCCCTACACACGCGCTTTGATTATTTGGCGGCTTTGTTTGGTGACACCGTATAATTCATTGAGTTAGGGGAAATGAATTTTACTTGTGATATACATTCATTGGATCGTCTATTTCCTCCCCTTAACATTCCTACTTTGCTGGATTCTTGGAAGACCATTCGGATACTTTTGCGGCATTTTTTTATATAGAGAGATGAAAAAAAATGAAAAGAAAAAAAGAAAAAAGAAAAAAAGATAGAGAAAAAAAGGAGAGATGGAAGAAAGGAATAAATTTGAGCTTATTGGAAATTGAGTGGTGGAAAGTTGCTAGTTCGTTGGCGACGGTTTGCATTTCGTGCACGTATCGCCATGGTGGCCACGGAGATCGCTATTGTACCGGGGTTTGAGGGGATCGAGGGCCGGAGATAGTGAGTTTTGTTTGCGGTTTCTATCATCGTGGTGAGGGTGTGTGAGATGTGCGGTTTAATGTGAGAATGTGACACTTATGACTTGTTACTACATAATTATCCTTTTGTCCCTAAGCCTCAACATTCTAAACCGTTAGCGGAATAGGAGCTCGGACCTTGAACGTGGCTTAGCCTAGCGTAGCCTCTTATTTTTTGTCGATACAGGCGAAGAGGTAGGTATTCCATTACATAGTAACGCTAGGCTCTCTATACTAACTAGGGGAAATTCTCGTTGTCGAGTTTAGTTGGAATTCACGCCTTGTTCCTAGATTGATCATCACTCCATGAGAACCGGTTTAAGCTAATTGAGATTGCCCAATCTCGCCAAAGAAAAGAAAAAATGTATTTTGTAATTTGCATTGTATATATTCCATTTTCATATTGTTACATAGTTGAGTCATGTATTGAGTCGTGTTTATCTCGAGTCGGCTAGTCTTGGTCTGTATGCAAGTGGTGTTTCGAAAAGTATGCAATTAGTTAGACTCGTACCATGATTTGTTGGGGAGAAAGTTTGGAGATGATGGCCGGTTTTGATAGATTGCTCTGGACGCGCAAATGGTAAGTGTGGGGATGTTTGATAACTCCATAATTGGAGTTATATTCTATTGTGATTACTTGTCGTTTCGCGTACTTTCTGATGCATTTATGGGCGTTTTAGGCCGAGTTTTGATAGTTTTGAGCTTACATGAGTATTTAAACTTCATGGTGTAATCCGGGTGTTTTATGCATGTTTTATGCTTTACTTGTCGCATTTGATCTTCCGGTATTTGTTCGTGTTGTGGATTTCGGGAACCGGAAGCTTCGAGTGCGGATTTTGGAGCGGAAGCGAACTTCGGAAAGAAAGAAAATCAAAGAATGCATGAGAGAATAGAAGAAGAGTGCAAAGAAGCAAACTCACATGGAAGATCATTGTGATCCTACAAAGGTGATCCTATGATCACAAGATCAAAGTACAAGACCACATAGAAGAGTAACGTGACTCTACAACTACAAAAGGTGATCCTAGGATCACAAATTGTGATCACAAGATCACATATTGTATCTGACGTGATTAGAAGGGGGGTAAAAGTGTAATTTTTAAAAACTTGAAAGGAAGGAACGTGTTTTAGTAGTAGGGAACGACATAGGGCAGAGGAGATTCATTCTTTGGATGCCGTTGGAGAGCAAGGAGCATTCTTGGGAGCTTGAAGACCATCGTTTGATTCTCTATCTTCTTCCCCTCTCTAGTTTTTGTTTATGATCATTGAAACTTTGTACTTTGATCATGTGTTTTAGTAGCTAAACCCTCTATTCGGGATACCTCATAGGGAACTAGGGTTTTGAACACCATATTTTGGTGATTTATGGATTATGCTTCATGCTTATTAGCTTAATTGGATGTTTATGCTTAGTTATCCTTGATTCATACGCCTAATTCTATCTTTCATATTGTTTGACGTCACAATAAGATTGATCTAGGTGATAATTATTAGAGGAATTAATAGTTATTGCTTGACCTTGAATCTTGCACTAGTCGAATCTAGGGTTGAGGAATCTTGCTAGTTAACTAGATCAAAGAGTTGATATCAAGATCATAATGCATATTTAAACTTAAGTAGACTAGAGGAATCAGGTACAAGAGTTTAAATATAGACTTTGGTTGAGGAATCTTCAAAGTGAAATTGCTCGTTTGGCTAAGTAGAAAACATCCGTGGTGTATGAACATAAATCCTAAGTGGTGTGAATTCCCTAGTGAACCCGTAGAGATATCCTGAATTTTTCAACTTCTTGAGAAACTCCAACAAATCAATCTCTATTAATCGTGAATTAATTCATCGAATTAATTGGGACTCTTGTCTTTTATTTTCCGTAGGGATTTTAAACAAACAACTGCGTTTGACCAACATAAGGATTGAAATTATTAACTAATTTAGATAGAAGTCTCTTGGGTTCGACAAACCGGATTTCCGGAATATTATCACTACACCGACAACTGTGCACTTGCAGTTGGAGCGTGTCAAGTTTTTGGCGCCGTTTCCGGGGACTTCAAATAAATTATTTATTATTTTTCTCTTTAGGGATTTACTTTTTCAGTTTATATACGTTACTCACCTATTTTCTGTGTGTGATTTGTGTTTTCAGGTTTGAGTTACTTGGTGCATGTCCCGTTCTAGAGACAAGCCTTTGCATCCAATACTTGAGGATCCGGAATCGTTATTGCGTGCATAACGTAGAGACAAGAGGAAAGCAAATTCAGTTCAGATGGACGAGCAAACTAGAGCTGAGTTTGAAAGGATCCGCAAAGGTATGCAAGAAGCGGATGCAGCTAGAATTGCAGCTGTGGAAGATGCTCGAAATAGAGCAAGGGAGACTGAGGAGCTCAGAGCTCACTCGACCGAGATGCAAGCTGCAATGGCAAGCTAGAACCCCCCAAATCCACAACCACTTCCTAGGGTGGGGGTACAAGACAGAAACAATGGAGGTGAAAATGGAGGCAACAATGGTGGAAATAGAAATAATGGGGGAAATAACCGGGACAACCATGGGCAGAATGCTGCAATCCTTGTGAATAATGTCGAGGAGGTTGAACGTCCATTGGTGGATTACTTCAGAACCACACCAGAGGGATATCAGGCCACTATTGTTAGACCACCTATCAACGCATCTCACTTTGAATTGCGCCAGCAGCTGATCAATATGGTTCGAGATGAGTGTTTGTTCACTGGAGCTGTAGGGGATGATGCCAATGCCCACTTGCTCAACTTTAACCAGATCACATCCACAATTCATGATCAGAGAGTGCTAGATGAAACAGTTAAGCTGATGCTTTTTCCCTTTTCTTTATCTGGAAAAGCAAAGACATGGCTCTTGGAACTTCCAGTAGGTTGTATCACTACATGGGCAGAGTGTTGCCAAGAGTTTCTAAGGAAATATCTTCCACCCTCCAAGTTTGCGCAGAGAATGGCTGACATCACAAAGTTTACTCAGCAAGAGGATGATTCTTTGGGAGACACCTGGAGAAAGTTCAATCAGCTCCTTCGCAGATGTCCTACGCACGGAGAACCATGGTATAAGATACTACATTACTTTTATAATGCCCTAGATAGGGAAACTGCAAATGAACTGGACTTGATGGCTTAGGGAAATTTTATGGGCTTGGAGGTGCAAAGATGCCAAGACTTGCTTAAAAGTGTGGAAAAACTTTAGTCTACGAGGTCTGAGACTCGTAGAAATTCAAAATCTGACGGGGCACTGGTAAACAAGATTGAAACAATGGTGGAGCAGAAATTTGAGCAGCAAATGGCAGTCTTGACTTCAGCTTTCAGCAATATGAATCCATCAGCACGAGTGAAGTCTGTGGGAGAGATGATGGCAGATGAGAATCAAGGATATGGCACTGCAATTGAAGATGTGAACTACTTGGGTCCACCACGACAGCAGCAGTGGCCGAATACTTATCATCCCAACAACCGTAATCACCCCAAATTTAGCTATGCCAAATTTGGTGGATTACTTCAGAAACACACCAGAGGGAACGACCTAGGGCAGAGGAGATTCATTACGACACTAGTTGAAATTCTCGTTGTCGAGTTTAGTTGGAATTGAAGCCTTGTTCCTAGATTGATCATCACTCCATGAGAACCGGTTTGAGCTCATTGAGATTGCCCAATCTCGCAAAAGAAAGAAAAAAATGTATTTTGTTATGTGCATTGTATATATTGCATTTTCATATTATTGCATAGTTGAATCATGAATTGAGTCGTGTTTATGTCGATTCGGCTAGTCTTGGTTTGTATGCAAGTGTTGTTTCGAAAAGTATGCAGTTAGTTAGACTCGTACCATGATTGTTGGGGAGAAAGTTTGGAGATAATGGCCGATTTTGATAGATTGCTCTGGACGCGCAAATGGTAAGTGTGGGGATGTTTGATAACTCCATAATTGGAGTAATATTCTATTGCGATTACTTGTAGTTTCGCGTACTTTCCGATGCATTTATGGGTGTTTTAGGCCGAGTTTTGATAGTTTTGAGCATACTTGAGTATTTGAACTTTATGGTGTAATCAGGGCGTTTTATGCTTTATTTGTCGCATTTGATCTTCCGGTATTTGTTCGTGTTGTGGATTTCAAGAACCAAATGTCTAAATTGGGGTATATGATGTTAGCTCTAGGTATGGGATCCTAGGAGTGCGGATTTTGGAGCGGAAGCGAACTTGGGAAAGAAAGAAACTCAAGGAATGCATGAGAGAATAGAAGAAGAGTGCAAAGAAGCAAACTCACATGGAATATCATTGTGATCCTATGATCACAAGATCAAAGTGCAAGACCACATAGAAGAGTGATGTGACTCTACAACTACAAAAGGTGATCCTAGGATCACAAATTGTGATCACAAGATCACATATTGGATCTGACGTGATTAGAAGGGGGTAAAAGTGTTATTTTTAAAAACTTGAAAGGAAGGAACGTGTTTTAGTAGTAGGGAACGACCTAGGGAAGAGGAGATTCATTCTTTGGACGCCATTGGAGAGCAAGGAGCATTCTTGGGAGCTTGAAGACCATCGTTTGATTCTCTATCTTCTTTCCCTCTCTAGTTTTTGTTTATGATCATTGAAACTTTGTACTTTGATCATGTATTTTAGTAGCTAAACCCTGTATTCGGGATATCTAATAGGAAACTAGGGTTTTGAACACCATATTTTGGTGATTTATGGATTATGCTTCATGCTTATTAGCTTAATTGGATGTTTATGCTTAGTTATGCTTGATTCATACGCGTAATTCTATCTTTCATATTGTTTGACGTCACAATAAGATTGATCTGGGTGATAATTATTAGATGAATTAATAGTTATTGCTTGAACTTGAATCTTGCACTAGTCGAATCTAGGGTTGAGGAATCTTGCTAGTTAACTAGAACAAAGAGTTGATATCAAGATCATAATGCATATTTAAATTTAAGTAGGCTAGAGGAATCAGGTACAAGAGTTTAAATATAGACTTTGGTTGAGGAATCTTCAATGTGAAATTGCTCATTTGGCTAAGTAGAAAACATCCGTGTTGTATGAACATAAATCCTAAGTGGTGTGAATTCCCTAGTGAACCCGTAGAGATATCCTGAATTTTTCAACTTCTTGAGAAACTCCTACAAATCAATCTCTATTAATCGTGAACTAATTCATCGAATTAATTGGGACTCTTGTCTTTTATTTTCCATAGGGATTTTAAACAAACAACTGCGTTTGACCAACATAAGGATTGAAATCATTAACTAATTTAGATAGAAGTCTCTTGGGTTCGACAACCCGGATTTCCGGAATACTATCACTACACCGACAACTGTGCACTTGCAGTTGGAGTGTGTCAAGTTTTTGGCGCCGTTGCCGGAGACTTTAACTAAATTAGTTAGTATTTTTCTCTTGAGGGATTTACTTTTTCAGTTTATATACGTTACTCACCTATTTTCGGTGTGTGATTTGTGTTTTCAGGTTTGATTTACTTGGTGCATGTCCCGTTCTAGAGACGAGCGTGTGCATCCAGTACTTGAGGATCCGGAATCGTTATTGCGTGCAGAACGTAGAGACAAGATGAAAGCAAATTTCAGTTCATATGGACGAGCAAACTAGAGCTGAGTTTGAAAGGATCCGCAAAGGTATGCAAGAAGCGGAGGCAGCTAGAATTGCAGCTGTGGAAGATGCTCGAAATAGAGCAAGGGAGACTGAGGAGCTCAGAGCTCAGTTGACCGAGATGCAAGCTGCAATGGCACGCTAGAACCCCACAAATCCACAACCACTTACTAGGGTGGGGGTACAATACGGAAACAATGGAGGAGAAAATGGAGGCAACAATGGTGGAAATATAAATAATGGGGGCAATAACCGGGACAACCATGGGCAGAATGATGCAATCCCTGTGAATAATGTCGAGGAGGTTGAACGTCCTTTGGTGGATTACTTTAGAACCACACCAGAGGGATATCAGCCCACTATTGTTAGACCACCTATCAACGCATCTCACTTTGAATTGCGCCAGCAGCTGATCAATATGGTTCGAGATGAGTGTTTGTTCACTGGAGCTGCAGGCGATGATGCCAATGCCCACTTGCTCAACTTTAACCAGATCACATCCACAATTCATGATCAGAGAGTGCCAGATGAAACAGTTAAGCTGATGCTTTTTCCATTTTCTTTATCTGGAAAAGCAAAGACATGGCTCTTGGAGCTTCCAGCAGGTTGTATCACAACATGGGCAGAGTGTTGCCAAGAGTTTCTAATGAAATATCTTCCACCCTCCAAGGTTGCGCAAAGAATGGCTGACATCACAAAGTTTACTCAGCAGGAGGATGATTCTTTGGGAGACACCTGGAGAAAGTTCAATCAGCTCCTTTGTAGATGTCCTACGCACGGAGACCAATGGTGTAAGCTACTACATTACTTTTATAATGCCCTAGATAGGGAAACTGAAAATGAACTGGACTTGATGGCTCAGGGAAATTTTATTGGCTTGGGGTGCAAAGATGCCAAGACTTGCTTAACAGTGTGGCAAAACGTGAGTCTACGAGGTCTGAGACTCGTAGAAATTCAAAATCTGATGGGGCACTGGTAAACAAGATTGAAACAATGGTGGAGCAGAAATTTGAGCAGCAAATGGTAGTCTTGACTTCCGCTTTCAGCAATATGAATCCATCAGCACGAGTGAAGTCTGTGGGAGAGATGATGGCAGATGAGAATCAGGGATATGGCGCTGCAATTGAAGATGTGAACTACTTGGGTCCACCACGACAGCAGCAGTGGCCGAATACTTATCATCCCAACAACCGTAATCACCCAAAATTTCGCTATGCCAACCCAAACAGTGGGTTATATGCACCGGGTCAGCAGCCAAATCCTCCATACCAGGCTCAGAGACAAGAACCGCAGCAGCAAGCTCCGCGACAAGAGGAACAAGAGACAAATGCTTTATTGAGAAAACTGCTTGCTAACCAAGACAGAATGGATTGTCTCCATGGAAGCTACAATGAAGAGTCATGATACGCAGATTGGGCAAATTGCCAATCAGAATGCTAAATTTCCGCCAGGTATGCTTCCTTCTAATGTCATTCTTCCTACTGAGCAGCTCAAAGCTATTACTACTCGCAGTGGGATCACCACTAAGGATCCTCCATATCCTACCCACGCGCGAGCTGAGGCGACAAAGGCCACTAAAAAGGTGTTGGATGAGATTCCCGTGCCTACCGTGAGTCCCCAATCAAAGGACACGCTGAGGAAGTCGGATGAGAAGTAGAATCCAAAGGAAGAATATAGTGTGCGTGTGCCATACCCAGCGGCAATAAAGAGGAATGATGAGGAACACTTTGGGAAATTTCTGAACATATTCAAACAATTGCATATTAACATTCCTCTTGTAGAAGCACTTGCTCAGATGCCCAGGTACAAGAAGTTTTTGAGGGAAATACTATGGGGAAAGAAAAGCATAGAACCCTATGCCACAGTGAAGCTAACAGAGACGTGTAGCACTGTCATACAAAGAGACATTCCCAAGATGAGAGATCCAGTCAGTGTCATTTTAGGCTGCACTCTTGGGAGCGGATATCATACACATGGTCTCTGTGATTTGGGCGCGAGTAATAATCTCATGCCATTGTCTCTTTTTCAGAGATTGAGCATTGGTGCGCCGACCCCTGTGAAGATGGGTCTGCAATTGGCAGACAATTCTTTAGTTACGACAAATGGGGTGATTGAGAACTTGCTCCTCAAAGTGGGCGCATTTGTCTTTGCAGCTGACTTCGTGATCGTGGATATCAAGGAGGATCGCGGTGTTCCACTAATATTTGGAAGACCTCTCTTGAAGACAATGTGCGCTAATGTGGATCTAGAGACTGAGTAATTGACTATCAAGGCTCTAGACTCATCACTCGTGTTCAAGGCATTTGTTCTGAGCAAGGGGAAGAATAAATTGGCTATGATGAAGTTTGGAGAAGATCGTGTGGATCCTTCTCTTGGGTTGCCTACAGTTTTGCATCCCGATCCACCCGAATCAGAGAAGAAGCCAAATGTGGTGAGTGCACATGATGTGGTGCAGAAAATCAAGAGCAAGAAATTGAGGGAGGAGGCACGTCGTGCTAAACCTCCTTAATAATGTGTAATAATAATAATAATAATAATAATAATAATAATAATAATAATAATAATAATAATAATAATAATAATAATAATAATAATAATAATAATAATAATAATAATTTGAAAAAATTAGTCGGTAAAAGTTTAGGAAACGTTAGATTAATACTTGTAATTTAATTTGGGTTAATTTCTTTATTTTCTCGTTAGCACGTGTGCAACCACCGCGAGTGTCGACGTGAGTATTGTACCTAATTACTCTAGTAGATGGTGCTTCAAGCACACCCAAACATCTCACTATCAATATAATTATTAATAATATTGCTATTTTATACTTTGTCATCAACCCCTATTCAAATTCATCTCCTCCACGGCAGAGAAGATTTTCCCCCCGACACCGCTCCTTTCACCACAATCAACATCACCAACTCCTTTTGTCCCCTATATAAGCTTCAATAATCATCAGCCCATACCAACCACCACCATCATCATCATCTTCACCTTCATCCTCTCTATCTCCGGTCACCGTTAACACCACCACCAAACACCACCGTGACCACCACCATCTCTCTCTCTCTCTCTTTCAGTCTCACTCTCTTCTTTGTACAAAACATAGCCACCCAACAGTAGTAGTAGCATCCACCATCATCATCATAGTCATCTTCTTCATCTCCGGCGAAATCGCCGGCGAAGTCACCACCACCACCAACACACTGCCTCCTATCACCCTCTCTGTTCTCTCTCTCTCTCTCTCTCTCTCTCTCTCTCTCTCTCTCTCTCTCTCTCTCTCTCTCTCTCTCTCTCTCTCTCTCTCTCTCTCTCTCTCTGCGAGTTGAAAACAAAGAGAAGTAGCAGCACCAGCTAGCAGCGGCCAAAGTCCGCCACCACCGCCGCTACCACCGTCGGGGAAGAAACCCGAGAGAGGGACCCCGCCACCACCTCTGTTCTTCCCTCTCTCTCTCTCCTCTATAACGAACTGAAACGAGTAGAAGAAGAAGAACCCAGCAGCAACCCAGCTGCCGGAAACAGAGCACGACCCCCTTCACCGTCGGCCTCCATTATAACCGGCGAAACTCCGGCCAACTCTTGGCCGGCTCGAAAAAAAGCCACCCACCCTCTGAAACCTGTCCTAATATGCTCCTAGAGGCCCGACCAAGCTAGGAGAAGGCTCAATCGAAGCCCATAACCACCGGAGAAGGTCCAGCGAGCTCCACCCCCGGCGACAATTTCGACGACTTGACCCGACTCAATTCTCGACCGTTTCTTGCGATTCTTGGTTCCGTTATGCTCTACTCTTCACCTTGAGTTGATTTAGATCATCAAAATCGTGTCTCGATGCTTGAATTCACATCTAGATTGATCAAGTTTGAAATTCATGCTTAGGGGAAGGTAGTTGTATTTTTCAGAAACTATTTTAGTTATAAGAGAGGGTTATTTCTGTTACATCATTAAAAACTGGGGGTTCCTTTGTTATTTAACAATCTGAACATATAAAAATAAAATAAAATAGGATTCGCAAGTTTAAATCAATTTCTACAGTTTCTAGTCATTATTCTAAATAATAATAATAATAATAATAATAATAATAATAATAATAATAATAGTAGTAGTAGTAGTAGTAGTAGTAGTAGTAGTAGTAGTAGTAGTAGTAGTAGTAGTAGTAGTAGTAGTAGTAGTAGTAGTAGTAATTATAACGATATAATTGATAATAATAATAGTAGTAACAATAGTAATAATAATAATAGTGCTAATATCAACAAAATAAAGTAACTTAAATCTTATAGATAAAATAGGGGCTAGTTAAATAGAAATTATTTTCTTGAAAATAAACAGGCTAGAAGTATAATTTGTAATTATTTATTTTCGGTCTGTTTAAATTAGTTGGTAAATGAGAAATATTTTAGAATTTAAAATAATGGTTTTCTCAATTAATAAAGAATCGTCATTTGTACTAGTAAAAAAAAGATTTCTCCTAACTTGTATTTGTTCACTAAAAATATTATACTTTTATAAATTTAATAAATAAATGGATAATTTAATAATATTATTCATTAAATAATTTCTTGGTTACTTAGAAATAGATATGTTACTAAATTAGTATTTAATAATTATTAAAAGTTTATAGACTTAAATTATGGGTTTCTATATAATCTTAAAATTTAGAATAATTAAAAATATAAAAATATATAGGGAGAATTAAGAGACTTAAAATAAAACTTGGTAGACTTATAATAATTTCCACTTGTATATTTGATATCGATAAAATTGTGATCGAATAATGAAATGTACCGTGTAGGTGACAAGTTTGTAGACAAGGGCCACGTAACGTTCTAGAAGAATGTACGTGCCAAATTGCTGAGAATTGAGGTAAGTAATATGCTAAGCCTAGTGTACCCATCTCCATTCGTGTCAAAACGTGATTGCTATTTTCTGTCTCAAAATATATTGGTAAGTAATATGCCAATCCTAGTGTGCCAAGCTTCCTTCGTGTCATATTATGATTTTTAATACTTGTCTCAAAATGTGTTTATGACTTACATGTTCTTATTTGTGATTACTTTACATTTTAAAGAAGTTGATTTGATTTGATACTGTCACACAAAAGAAGTAATAATGCGTAATAACGTAAAGTGAAAAAGCTTATTATTCTCGTGTTGACTTCTGTCACTCGGCCCGTGGTTATTATTTTATTATTGTCGAGCTTGACTCGGCCAGTGGTTATTATTTCATTATTTACGAGCTTGTCTCGGCCCATGGTTATTATTTTATTATTGTCGAGCTTGACTCGGCTCGTGGTTATTATTTTATTATTGTCGAGCTTGACTCGGCCCGTGGTTATTATTTTATTGTCGAGATTGACCCGGCCCGTGGTTATTATTTTGTTGTCGAGATTGACTCGGCCCGTGGTTATTATTTTATTGTCGAGCTTGACTCGGCCCGTGGTTATTATTATCGCTCCATGTACTCACCTCTCTGGCCGCAAGAAGTCTTAGGGAGCTGTCGACAGTTAAGGTCATGGTTGTTAGTGATTGTAGATTCTTTCTCGTATCATCAAAGATAATAATACATTTTTGAATATTGATAAATGAAAGAAAAGAAGAGATTGAGAATTATTCTCTCCGTTGAAAGTTGAGATAGAAAAATTAAAAGAAAGAAAATATTACGTTTGAGTCCTACTTTAATTTTTTATAGTTCATTCCTCTTTGTTATTATTATGATAAGTAAACATGCCTCGTCTTCCGTTTTACAAGCTTGGGTGTTACTTACTCTGTACTTTATGCTGAATTTAGAAAACTGCGGTCTTTGTTTCCTTCCCCCGCTGGTTTAGAAGAAGAAGGCTATGGCATGACCGGGTACGGGACTCACTTAGACGAATATCAGCACGAGTAGTAATGTAGTCTGCCTAGTCAACATAATGTAGTAGTTTTGGAAACGCGTATGTAATATCTAGAGACTTTTGAATTGTTTAATAATATGTAATATCTGGAGGTTTTTCTTTCGACTTCCGCCGTTAATTTAAGCATCACCCTCCCGGTTCGCCCGAGCCGGATAAGGGGGTTGTTGCACCCACCCAGTCCTAACTCCATGGACGGAGGGCGAGACCCTACCTACTTTTCATGATCGCGTGCTCCAGTATTATGTGGATAGGTTTGATAAGACGGAATTTAGTTGATATCAGACTGCTTTCCAATCTTACTGCACGGTGAAGGCTCTACCTATGGGGCCCATATATGGGGAGATTATCGCCAAGTATAGCAATATCATGGCTAGGTTCAATAGATTGAACTATCATGACTACTTCTGTCAAATTGAATGGATGGTGAATGCCGACTTTATGTGTAAATTGTTGATGGAGGCTCATGAGAAATGGAAAAGTAGCATGGTGATCGAAATATATTCTAGTGAAGATGATGAGGTTGAGGAAGAACCTCGCGAGAACATTGAGATTGAGGAAGACCCTATTGAGGATGATGAGTTCGAGGATAACCCTAGGGAAGACATGGAATCGGAGACAGGTGTAAATAACTACGAGAAATAGACATATTAGGTTCATTTGATTTCTTATACTTTTAGTTCTTTTCGAAGTTCTAGTTTGGATTAAGTCAATGAGGCCAAACAGTGTTTTAAGGTTTCTTAGATTGGTTTTGCATAGCCACTTTTGGGCTAGCCATAATTTATTTTGCGTAGGTTAATTTTGCTTCTTGGTGAAGGATAATACTTACATTTTGAGGATCGATTTTGGAATATAATAAGCCATTGTTTTATTGAGTTTGAGTATGGTTTGAAGTTGACGTTGTATTGCGTTTCGGAAGCATTCATGAAGTTAGAACGTGGGAAATTTGATTTTGGTAATTTTTAAATTTGTGTAGCATATGGTATTCGGTGAAGCAGACATGTTTAAATGTTGAATTATTTTTTTCGTAATTTTTCCCAGGTAAAAGACATGTTCAGGAACATGCCATAAAAATTTCAATCTCAAATATAGCCTGAAGACTTAGATGCAAAATTCCAAAGTTCTTTGTCCAGTTGCAGAAGTGCATCGTGACCATCTGTAGTATTTAAAATTTTAGCCTATCTTAAAGATCTTGGATGAGTCTCAGATTTTTATGACGATTAGTATACACATGCGGCTATATTTGGTGAAAGCATATCCCATTTTGAGGATGTTAAAGTCAGTTTATGACCTTGTAAAGTTGAAGTTTATGTCCTGGTGGTTTATAACAGCAGCTGAGCTATTCTCTGCATAACTTGAGTTCTGTAATTTATTTTGAGTTGATTCTTCTTGATTATGAAAGTAGACTCAGAGGGGATGTTGCACACCAAAATTCATAATTTTTTCTTGATTGATTGACCACTTCCCTAAATTTCAAAGGAGCATGAGAAATAAGATGTGTTCATCCTATGTGAACTAGCATGTGTAACTATTTGTTTGGTGATCAATGTATTATGTTACATGCCTAATTGCTATTTACATGCCATGTATTTTATCTTTACTTGTACCTTAGCGTATTATATGAATGATACAATAGGCTATAGTGTAGGACAGTATATCACATCCATACAACACTAGAAGAAATCTCCTTGTTAAATAGTGAAGGTAGAAGCTTCTAACCTAGTCGAACCTGGCGAATGAGGAGCCAAAATAATTTTTTTAGTTAATCAAATAACATTCAAGAAAATTTTATATGAGCGGGAAAAGAGGATAAATGACTTCATATCGAGAAATTGTTAAGTACTTGCGTGTTATGTTGGTTGCGAGTTTTACAATAATATTAGAACGAGGAAGAGCAAGGTGCACTTATAGAATGTAAGAAGAGAAATGTGTTTGAGAGATGTTTGGAATGTGAGATCAATTTTGTGATTTTAGACATTTTGTAGCTAGTTTGTCGAAGTTTAGACTTTTGAGTGTTTATCATATTATAGTTAAGTAGGCTACTTTGGAAATTTTTGTATATTAAATTGTTATGGAGATAGTTTGAGATAATTAATGTGTTGGGAAATACTAAAATATCGACGTTATACTTGGAGCACTATTGATCACTAAAATACATGAGGATTTCAATTTTCTTTTATTGATGACATTTTGTCACAAACATCTCATTAGAGTCTTGTTTTATGGGGTATAGTTTTGAGCGTTTTTACCATTTATGATTGACTTAGACTTGGGCTTCAGAGTTTCATTTTTGAACAAGTTTTGAGATCTTAATACGTTGATTAAAAATTTGATCTCCAATATTGTTCTACCTCTTACAAATGGGTGAAGTTTTGGGAATTCGAGGACAAATCCTTAGTTGCCAACCGTTAGGTATATAATTGTTGGAAGTCAGCCTTAGAATACCTTATGGCATAGTAATCTTTGTATTTGTTGACTAATAAGAGTATCCTTTGACACTTGTAAGTATGACCGTCAACCTAGTGAATCGAACCATGGAGGATTTTCAGCTGAGCCACCCAACAAGAACGCCTTTCTTGGAGGGGATGTCAATTTGAGAATTTATCGGAGAAGTCTTGGATAGGTGTGAGCATTGGGCATATACTTTGTCGTAGGATGGGTATTCAGCAACATCCTAGTTCAGAGTCATTGCATTGTGGAGTCTTTACCTGATGAGCAACCTTGGACTACGATTAAGAGATAGTATAATGATTTGGTTGATGGTTGGTACCTTCCTAATAAAAAGTGTTTACATCAAGATCAATGGATGATAACGCCGCACTTCATGAAGTGTACATTGTTGTTGGCTCACAAGCCTTGGGAAGAACCTATGCAGGACCCAGGAGAAGTAATAGACTAATGAGTTAGCATGGACGATAGTGGTTTCCCGCCCACCCTCGCCTAGAAGCGTTTTGGGAATCGTGTCTTTTGGTTCCTTCGAATATTATAATCATTTAGAACCTACTTTGAAGTTGTTAGGAAAAAAATAAATGTAATCTTGGGATTTTAGTTGGAATATTCTATCAAGGAATATTGTAGTTTCTCTTTTGGTTGGAGTATTATTACTTAGCCTTGATGGATCACATTGCTCTACTAGTTCTTGTGTCTCTTATAATCTTGTCTTGTCACTATTTTCGTGGAGGCTATATATATCTATCTTGTATCTCTCCTTTCTTTTCTGTAGATGACCGTAGAAGGGTAAGGAAAAAGGGGGAATCACTCACTAAAATGTTAACGTTTGCATTGAGTGTTTATGTTTGGAGCCTTGTTACTTAACTGTTATTTGAGGAACGAGATGTTTCTTTGTTCATGGGTTGCCCTTGGACATACGTAAGTCGTTAGGTCATATCATCATTTTGTATAAGCGTAGTATAGTTCACTCATTTATTTTAATCTAATTAGGAGCCCCGATGTTCAACCTTGCCCGATTTGCGGACCTTGTTTCTTGTGATAAATAGTTTAGGATGTTGTAACAGTTATCATTGGATTTATTGATTTAGTTTTTGGAAGCTTTCTACTACCATGGTGCTAGCAATGAGACAACTTTGGTATAGTTAAACCTATTATGGAATAATCTCACGTTGGGATAGTTAGCTTATATTATTGTTTGGCGTGTAAGATTGGGGAGTTGTCACTAAACCAATGTTTAGACAATTGGATTGTTATTAACCTCTGAGGTAGTTGTCGAGTTTTATGCTTATATTAGATTACTTGGAGTTACATAAATCGTTGGTGTACCGGGAAAGTTGAGTCCGCTCAATTGTTGTAATCTTCTCGGATGTTGTACTTGGAGCTTTCTTAACACAGATATGTTTTTAAGAATTTATCACCACAGGTGACTTCGGATACTAGCTTGTGAGTCTCGTTATTGTTAAACCTATTTGAATATGAATAGGCTGCTTGGAGTGTGTGCCTCGGTATCTTATTCTTTTGGTTACACGTGGTTTAATTATTTTATTCCTTTAATTTCGAGGAAAAATTTTATCACTTATTACAGTTTAGAAGTGTCAATGGACTCAATCGATCCCTTTAAACAAACATTGAATTAGTATGCATTTCATAATATTTGTACCACAGTTGATATGTCTGAAGCTCATGGACATTATGTTATGAAAATACAAGCAGACAGCTTAGTTCCTTGATGATGAAAGCCAGAAACACAAGCATAACAAATTGCTAAGTACCAAAGCTTCGAAGCTTTGAGTTACTGTAGTATTTCCTATATGCTGAGTTATCTAACTGTTTTGTGCAGGTTTTGATTATGTTTTGGTGATGATGGTTTAATTATATACTTACATTCAGCAATCTATGTTCTAAGTTGATCATTGCAGGACTAAGTTGGATTGAAAATCCAATGTTCATTCTAGTACATGATCATTTTGAAATTTATTTTATATTCAGTCATGTTAATTTATTTGTAATTACCCACATCTAGTCCTCAATAGTATCCTTATATTCAGCTTGAAATGGACTGAGTCCCTTTATTTAAGTATGATGTAGATATTTCTTAGAATTATCATTCATGAATGTGTATTCGATATAATGTATGTAAATCAGATAGTTTTTTAGCTGCCAGCATTGGTTACATTTCCATTGGAATGGCGAAACTTGATCGGTCGCAATTTCAGTCATAGTGTGATAAGAAACATAAACTCCAAATCAATCAACTATGTAATTCTGAAATAAATAGGTAAACAAAGCTATAGGAAGTTCTTCCATGCACATGATTTTCAGCGCTAGGACTTTCCTCTGAACAAATATTCATCTGAGAACATAATGTTGTCCCTCATTTTCTATGTGTTACTGATAGTTATAGCACAATAGCTTATAGTTACAGCACATTTTTTTCATTATGATATGTATACCCTCTTCATTGTATGATTCATAATTTGCAATGACAACAGATTTCGCAGTTCTTATACCTTTCTCTTTGCATCTACATTTCACCAGCCTGGAGCGAGTCAATAAATTGCCTATTGACATCTGCTCTACCGCAAAGTGTGATTAAACAAAGATAACCCCTCCTTCCTTGAAATTTTCCAATTGAAAAATCGTGGGCCAATCTCAGTCTCTCAATCAAATTTTCACCCTCATCGTTAACTATAGGCAGCTACGGTAATCAATTCTCTAGAAACCCTATAATGTTCCTTTTGGATTCTCTCCAGCCAATTTTTCTCGTTGTTCTGGGATGTTTGAGCCTTGATATTCTCTTCTTGAACGCTGATGAGCTCTTTCTCTCCCCTTCCAAGAAAAGATTGGGGACAGACTACACGAAAACTGAAAAATCCATCAATCTAACAACTAAAGATTAACAATCTAATTATCCAAAATGATTTAACAATTCAGATTTGAAAGGTTTTCTGAGATGTCAATATTGGGACAAAGAAAATTGTTAAGATCTAGTCGTCAAAATAATTGCTTGAGCAATACACTTGTGGGTTGCCATTAACAACAAAATTATGAGAATATCTATTAACTTTGGCATTACATAAATCTTGCTTAGTTTGATTTCAAATTAGTTAATTTAAGAGTTTTGAGTGTATTGTAATTGTGATCAGATGAAGATGAGATTCTTTATCTCACTTTGTTTGATACACGTCGGTTTTACTTGACTAATTTGAAAGTTCATTTGATATCAATTTTTAGGGGGAGTAGGTGAGTGAGAAAATAAAGGGTATTATAGTCTTTGTTCATAAATTTGTGCTGTAAATTAATGTTTCTTGTTCTGGTCATTTAAATGAGAAGAAAAATACGAAAATGTCCTTATTCCTTGTAATTTCCTAAAACATGTTGGAAAACTTGTCAAAGAATACTTCATTCTTGAAACCAAGCTCTAGATACCAGGGGTAGTACGAAATGGATGCCAGATAGTCTTGAGCTCCAACGAAGATATCACGCGGGCATGTGAAAGCTAAAACCGATGTATTATTATTACTATATCAAAGTTTACAGAGCTCTTTACGGTTTCAAATACTTTTACTATATCTATACTACCCCTGTGTGTTAATGTGTTAATTTAATGATAAAAGAACTGGTTAAAGCCAAAATAAAAAATTCAGAATCCTTTGTCAGTGTATGCAGGTTCCTTTCTTTAGGCTACCTATTTTACTGAGATTTAAAATGAATTCAGCCTACTCATTTGTTATTTAAATCACTAAAAACATTTTCAGGAGACCTATCTATCATTTAGTTTTTCTATTATTACGAACACAACTATGTTGTTGTTTCATTAGTCTCTCTATGATTTTCTACATAAGTCTAGGAATGCATAGCCCTTCGAGTTCCTCCAATCCTAGTATGAGAGGGTATCCCAAAAAAATTGAAAAATGCAACCATACACGGGTCAAACAATGGCAGAGTATTTATGTGTGGAGGTGAAGATTTCATGTTTTTATTTAATTTGTTACCTATAAACTTTCTACCCTGCCAAACCAGACCATGCAACCAAAAAATTCAAGAAGAAGTGATATTCATTGAGCCAGAGCCTCTAGAATTACGTGGGGGGGAAGTTCTATATCGACACTGCCACATAAATTAATGATTGTATAATTAGTTAGAAATAAAATTGTCGACAATAATTTTTTTCGGTCTTTCACCGGACGACAAGCACCATAGAAAGCTTGTTCTTATCCCAATGATTGTATTTTAAAAGAAGAACATTTATAGCAATATCAGGAACTTGGAAAACTATGCATTATTATTACTGTTCGAACACAATGACCCCTAAATAACAGAAAAATATAATTTTCTAAACTTATTCTTTAGAAATGTCATAGGAAGAAACATTTGTCTACCATCAAGAGGTATATATACTTTTATATCTATGGTGAAGATTGTTGTAGTAAAATTATTAATGACCGTTGATTTGTTGAATTCAATTTCGAGGATAACTCGTGTTAAATATGTGTTTGTTTAATTCATAAGAGTACTATTATGTTTCATGCAGGTCTTAATATTGTTGTCCCTATCAATTAACTACAATACATCATAAAAATATACTAACCTAAATTGTAGCACTTCAATACCAATATCTTTGAGTAATAAGAGAAGTAATGGTTATGTACCTGAAATTAGATGGAAGCACTGATAGAATTGAATTTAACTGATTCGCCAATTTCAAAAAATGAGTAGCTTCAATGGATGGAGGAACAAATCATGGAATCGGTTATGGCTATCCAACCATATAATCGGGATAACAGGATTAAGAGGCTTCTATCAGCATTTATTTTTCTTGATCTCCTACAGAAAACCACAGCCAATAAATTAAAACCTTGTTTATAACGTACCTGAAATTATCTGATAACAGCCTACAAATATGGTTAAAAATCAGGCTTATTAAATTATTGGTCTGCTCAAGCGAATTACAGTACTCCTTATTTTAAGCGCGTCAGATTATGTATTCAATAGAGACGTTTGGTAATCCAAATACCGTTCATCGGCTCACATTTAAGAACGGACAGAATCAAGCCAACCTTAATTTTTCCGTAAGCCGTAAAAACCAAGCACACATGCCTGAAATTTCGAATTGCTTATCATCTCTCCCCAGATGCGAAAGAAAGAGGAACTTCCATGGAGTGAAGAATAATGCAATAAGAATGGACACAGTCAACACAATTCATTTTAACTTATAATTCATGGAAGGTTCATTGGAATTCATCATTCTTGGAACTAAGATTAACTGAAGTAAACTCATATAATGTAGAATTATAGACCATATGAGGAAACCACAATCAATAGAAGCGGCCTCCAAATGAAAAACATAATCATCACAACTATGGCTACGGATCATATAGCCATCGTTTGAAACATGACGACGAAAATTGAGGAAGAAAATGTGTGCATACAAGAAAGAGATAGGAGAAAAGGTTTCACGTACCTCCTTTGATGGTTGACCGCTTAGATTATCTTGTTATTTCAAGAGGAGTGGCTTGACGCAAACGTGAAAGTCTGGATTTTGTTTTGGTACGTTTTAGGGATGAAATAATAAGTGACGACCCGAAACTGAAGTTGATTTCAGCACTCATCTTCCTCAAAGGCCGCCAACGCAGAGTAGAATGTCAGTCACTTCCATTCGGAGGCGATCAATCATGGGACGCTAATATTCTTGTATGATCGGCGATAATGAAGGCAAACATAATCCTAATGCACCAGAACATGAACAGATGCAGATTTCAATTCTCCTATGCAAAAAACCGACATAACTTGTTCATCCCCTGAAATACATGAATATTGTTTATTTCTTAACTCTTAAGTATGAAATTTCTACCAGAGTAAGGACGAACAAAGACAACATGGGCGGAAATAACCGAATAATTGTAGCCAATTTCAGCCTTGAATTCCTAAGAAAGATTTGAATCGGTAACAACCTGATGAGACAAACAGTAACCCTATATATGTTTCCTTCATGCCCCATGGCTTATAATGTACCCCCTTGATTTGGCTGACTCACCTTCAAAGCAACTGAGTTATAGTGCCATGGGTACCCTCTTTTTACCCGGCAACAGTTGATGGCATCAATGGCGAAATTTTAGCAGATGGGGAACCGGCAATATCAAAATGCAGTTTCAATAATCCCACTCAAACTAAGGGATCGACTTTGAATTTTGTGAGACTACCTCTGATGCAGAGAGTTCCTGACACGCCGCAATGATCAAAATAACGCAAACACAATGACCGATACTTGAAGCATACGATTTGTGAAATCAGAAGCGATCGGCGAAGACCATGAGGAATTGAAGAGAGGGTTACCGGTGATAAACATAAATACCACAAGCTTCTCTATACAAAAACCAACATGGTTTAGGTTCTTCGAATAATGAAAATACTTGTGCTAGCATCTTTATCTGATGATCAATGGGAAGACGTGGAGTTTAGCATTGACTTGTGACGGTTACGTATATTCCATAAATCAACAGCAACGACCCATAAAAGAAAAGCCTTACAAGATAAAAATCTTATGAAAAGACACAAGCCCCGAAATGCCATAAAGTTACAAACCCTACTTGTTGAAATTCATCCTGAACGTGGTTGAAAACTCATAAAAATATAATTCTTAAAACTGATAAGGAATATCATCAAAATATAGAAGCTCGTATTTTGATCGATGTTCAGTGGAACCAATTTGTCCTCTTTTTCGTTAGAAAATTTATTGAAATTGAAGTAGGCAATATGTAATGTAATTTAAGAACGAAACTAAGCGATCCAGCATAACAAAGAAAACAGAGGAAACCAATTGAAACAGAGTTGGAGATGGAAAAAACCATTGTAATACCCCGTATTTCAGTTAGGGGTTATTTGATAATTTCACAAAAGTATTTGAGAATTTCAATAAACTTATATTTCAAACCCCATTAACACCCCCATTGACACTTGGTTTTTATCTAATGTATAAAAAAAATGACTTTTATCTGATAGCTAGTAATTGAAAATTATATTTTCACCCCATTAACACTTGGTTTTTATAGTTCAACTCCATCCATCAATCATGTAATTGATATTTTCGCCCATAAACTATTAGTTTTCACATTTTCTACCCCAACTAACTTGTTGGGATACTTCTGATTTCTCTCCAAGCCCTTCCCACTAGTTTGGTCAAGTGTCATTACAATATACTTTCTCTTCACCATTACACTCAAATGTGTGCATACCTCATATCACTACCATTCTTTTCATCACCCATCACGTTCACCCTCACTCTATCATTTCATTTTCATTTCTTTGCATCACATTCTCCTCTTCCAAACATGAAAATTTGAGTCCAAGCATAGTATGATCATGGAGGGGAGTTATTTCATCATTCTTCTCAAGGATTGAAGACCGATTTCATTCTTTTTCCTCAATATCTTCTTGAATCTTGGGTAAAGTTTTTTCTAATCTTTAATTGATGCTTGCATGTCCATCTTTACATTTGATTTATAAAAGTTCTTCTTATAATTCTTCAATTCCATGTTTGATTCTTCATTTCCTT
The DNA here is from genome assembly GCA_023055425.1 of Linanthus parryae. Classification (NCBI taxonomy): domain Eukaryota; kingdom Viridiplantae; phylum Streptophyta; class Magnoliopsida; order Ericales; family Polemoniaceae; genus Linanthus; species Linanthus parryae. The sequence goes on along the minus strand of JALGPY010000007.1, from coordinate 45,923,697 downwards.
TGTTAGATCATGTGTTTTACTTCAAAATTTTGTCTATTTTATGAAACTCACACTAGAACATACTTGCATGTTGTGAATGTCATCTTCTTTGCATTTGTCACTTAAGAGATTTTTGATAATTTGTGTCAAGAGCATGTAAAAATGTTTTTTTTTCATGATTTAAATAGTATTATTTGGGTGAAAATCAAGTCTACATTGGTTGCATGTCTCATTTGAACGAAACTTGTTGATTGTTTGGAAAAAATGCATATTGACACAATCTGACCAGTTGTAGACAACATATATTATCTCCAAATTTGTATCTGTGAAATTTTAACTCTTGCATATTTTGAAACTAGACTCAAAGAGGGTCATTTTGAGAAAAAAATCAACTCCATAGCCATTTTTTTAAGGGAGATATGCTCATTTTAAGTTGCATGTTTTCTGAAACTCTGTTTCTGGACTATTCTTGGTATTTTGATTAAAAACTCCATTTTCAGAAACTTTTGAGGATCCATTTTGGAATATAATAAGCCTTTGTTTTATTGAGTTTGAGTATGGTTTGAAGTTGACGTTGTATTGCTTTTCGGAAGCATTCATGAAGTTAGAACATGGGAAATTTGATTTTGGTAATTTTCAAAATTTGTGCAGCAGATGGTATTCGGTGAATCAGACATGTTTAAATATTGAATTATTTTTCTCGGAATTTTTCCAAGGTAAAAGACATGTTCAGGAACATGCCATAAAAATTTTAATCTCAAATAAGTTCTGAAGAGTTTGATGCAAAATTCCAAAGTTCTTTGTCCAGTAGCAGAATTGCATCATGACCATCTGTAGTATTTTACATTTTAGCCTATCTTAAAGATCTTGGATGAGTCTCAAATTTTTATGACGATTAGTATACACAGGCGGCTATATTTGGTGAAATTTTATCCCATTTTGAGGAAGTTAACGTCAGTTTATGACCTTGTAAAGTTGAAGTTTATGTTCTGGTGGTTTACAACAGCAGCTGAGGTATTCTCTGCATAACTTGAGTTTTGTAATTTATTTTGAGTTGATTCTTATTGATTATGAAATTAGATTAAGAGGGGATGTTGCACACCAAAATTCATAATTTTTTCTTGCTTGATTGTCCACTTTCTTAAATTTCAAAGGAGCATGAGAAATAAGATGTGTTCAGCCTATGTGAACTAGCATGTGTAACTATTTGTTTGGTGATCAATGTGTTATGTTACATGCCTAATTGCTATTTACATGCCATTTATTTTATTTTTACTTGTACCTTAGGGTATTATATGAATGATACAATAGGCTATATTGTAGGACAGTATACCACATCCATACAATACTAGAAGAAATCTCTTTGTTAAATAGTGAAGGTAGAAGCTTCTAACCTAGTCGAACCCGGCGAATGAGGAGCCAAAATAATTTTTGTAGTTAATCAAATACCATTCAAGAAAATTTTATATGAGCGGGCAAAGAGGATAAATGACTTCATATCGAGGAATTGTGAAGTACTTGCGTGTTATGTTGGTTGCGAGTTTTACAATAATATTAGAACGAGGAAGAGCAAGGTGCACTTATAGTATGTAAGAGGAGAAATGTGTTTGAGAGGTGTTTGGAATATGAGATCAATTTTGTGGTTTTAGACATTTCTTAGCTAGTTTGTCGAAGTTTAGACTTTTGAGTGTTTATATGGAATCATATTATGGTTAAGTAGGCTACTTTGGAGATTTTGGTATATTAAATTGTTATGGAGATAGTTTGAGATAATTAATGTGTTGGGAAATACTAAAATATTGACGTTATACTTGGAGCACTATTGATCACTAAAATACATAAGGAGTTTAATTTTCTTTTATTGATGACATTTGTCACAAACATCTCATTAGAGTCTTGTTTTGTGGGGTATAGTTTTGAGCGATTTTACCATTTATGATTGCCTTAGACTTGGGCTTCAGAGTTTCATTTTTGAACAATTTTTTAGATCTTAATACGTTTCTTAAAAGTTTGATCTCCAATATTGTTCTACCTCTTACAAATGGGTGAAGTTTTCGGAATTCGAGGACAAATTCTTAGTTGCCAACCGTTAGGTATATAATTGTTGGAAGTCAGCCTTAGAATACCTTATGGCATAGTAATCTTTGTGTTTGTTGACTAATAAGAGTATCCTTTGACTCTTGTAAGATATGGCCGTCAACCTAGTGAATCGAAACGTGGAGGATTTTCAGCTGAGCCACCCAACAAGAACGCCTTTCTTGGAGGGGATGTCAATTTGGGAATTTATCGGAGAAGTCTTGGATAGGTGTGAGCATTGGGCATATACTTTGTGTTAGGATGGGTATTCAGCAACATCCTTGTTCATAGTCATTGCATTGTGGAGTCTTTACCTGATGAGCAATTAAGAGACAGTATAATGATTTGGTTTATTCGGGGGGGGGGTACCTTCCTAATCAAAAGTGTTTACATCAAGATCAATGGATGATAACGCCGTACTTCATGAAGTGTACATTTTTGTTGTCTCACAAGCCTTGGGAAGAACCTATGGAGGACCCAGGAGAAGTGATAGACTAAAGAGTTAGCATGGACGATAGTGGTTTCCCGCCCACCCTCGCCTAGAAAGCGTTTTGGGAATCGTGTCTTTTGGTTTCTTCGAATGTTGTAATCATTTAGAACCTACTTTGAAGTTGTTAGAAAAAAATAAATGTAATCTTGGGATTTTAGTTGGAATATTCTATTAAGGAATATTGTAGTTTCTCTTTTGGTTGGAGTATTTTTAATTAGCCTTGATGGATCACATTGCTCTACTAGTTCTTGTGTCTCTTCTAATCTTTTCTGGTCACTATCTTAGTGGAGGCCATATATGTCTATCTTGTATCTCTCCTTTCTTTTCTGTATATGACCGTAGAAGGGTAAGGAAAAAGGGGGGAATCACTCACTAGAATGTTAACGTTTGGTTTGGGTGTTTATGTTTGGAGCCTTGTTACTTAACTGTTATTTGAGGAACGAGATGTTTTTTTGTTCATGGGTTGCCCTTGGACATACGTAATTCGTTAGGTCATATCATCATTTTGTATAAGCGTAGTATAGTTCACTCATTTATTTTAATCTAATTAGGAGCCCCGATGTTCACCCTTGGCCGATTTGCGGACCTTGTTTCTTGTGATAAATAGTTTAGGATATTGTAACAGTTATCATTGGAGTTATTGATTTAGTTTTTGGAAGCTTTCTACTACCGTGGTGCTAGCAATGAGACAATTTTGGTATATTTAAACCTATTATGGAATAATCTCACGTTGGGATAGTTAGCTTATATTATCGTTTGGCGTGTAAGATTGGAGAGTTGTCACTAAACCAATGTTTCGACAATTTGATTGTTATTAACCTCTGAGGTACTTGTCGAGTTTTATGCTTATATTAGATTACTTGGAGTTACATAAATCGTTGGTGTACCGGGAAAGTTGAGTCCGCTCAATTGTTGTAATCTTCTCAGATGTTGTACTTGGAGCTTTCTTAACAGAGATATGTTTTTAAGGATTTATCACCAAAGGTGACTTCGGATACTAGCTTGCGAGTCTCGTTATTTTTGAACCTATTTGAATATGAATAGGCTGCTTGGAGTGTGTGCCTCGGTATCGTATTCTTTTGGTTACACATGGTTTAATTAGTTTATTCCTTTAATTTCGAGGCAAAATTTTATCACTTATTACAGTTTAGAAGTGTCAATGGACTCAACTGATCCCTTTAAACAAACATTGAATTAGTATGCATTTCATAATATATGTACCACAGTTGATAAGTATGAAGCTCATGGACATTATGTTATGAAAATAAAAGCAGAGAGCATAGTTCCTTGATGATGAAAGCCAGAAACACAAGAACAAGAAATTGCTAAGTACCAAAGCTTCGAAGCTTTGAGTTACTTTAGTAGTTCCTATATGCTGAGTTATCTAATTGTTTTGTGCAGGTTTTGGTTATGTTTTGGTGGTGATGGTTTAATTATATACTTACATTAAGCAATCAATGATCTAAGTTGATCATTGCATGAATAAGTTGGATTGAAAATCCAATGTTCATTCTGGTGAAGTTAGCAGGCAAAGCTTTGAAGCTTTGGGAAAAGTATTCTCAAATGAAGAAAAAGTCAGGAAGATTCAATCAAAGGTATGTTCAAAAGGTTTACAGATTGTAAACAACTTGGAGTCTTTGGAAAAAGTATTCTCAAATGAAGAAAAAGTCAGGAAGATTCTCAGAAGCTTGCCTAAAGCCAAATGGGAGCCTAAAACTACTGATATTGAAGAAGCTCAGGAATTAAGCACTCTGGAGCTTGATGATCTGCAAGGAAAATTACTCACTCGTGATATCTCTATTAAGGAGGTTGATGGTGAACTGAGTGACAACATCAAGAATCTGGTACTCAAGGCAAAAGATAATGACAAATCCCAAAGCCTTGAACCAGAGAATGATGATGATGATGATGATGATGAAGCCTTAGCCTTGATTTCCAAAATCTTGGCCATAATTCTCAAGAAAAAGGGGAACTCTTGGAACAAGGATTACAACCAAGAGAAGTTCAGATCCTCAACCAGCGAGGATCATAAAGGTAAGTCTTCTTCACAATCATATAAACCTAAAGTTATGAACTGCTATGAATGTGGAGATGCAGATCACCTGGTGAGAGACTATCCTCTTAAGAAGAAGAACATACAATTTCAAAGAAGGAAAATGAAAATAGAAGGAAGAAGGCAATAGTGGACTCATGGAGTGATTCAGATTCTTCAGATTCAGATTCTGATGATGAGCAAGCCAATCTCTGTTTAATGGCTGGAAATCAAGAGGACCATTCTACTGAGAAGCCAATTGAAGAACTGGTAAAAAATCTCTTATCCAGTCCTTCTGATGTGTTGCTTGAAATTCTCAATAGCATGTTTTTAAATGAGGAGAGTTACAGGAATGTGATTGATTCTTGAAAATGAAAGTTCATGAGCAGGAAAAAGTAAATTTAGATTTGTTTTTTCAGAACAAATGTCTTGAAGCTACTAAGTTAAAAATTGACAGTGACTTCAAAGCCTTGGACAGTAGATTCAAAGCTTTGAAATCACAAGTCAAAGAAGTAGTTAATCAAAACACTATTTTAACTGACAAGTTTGTGGATCTAAACAATCATTCTGATGATTTAGAACAACAAAACACTTCCTTGACTAGTAAGCTTCAAGAATCCAAGAAAATTCTTTCAACTTTTGCTGGCTCAGAACAGAAGTTAAGTCTCATGCTTGGAGGAAGTCTCCAGTCTGTTCACAAAAGTGGAATTGTATATAATCCAAATTTTTCAAGAAAAAGCCAAACCACATTTTTGAAAGCAGGAAGCAAACATTCACCAAAGTGTCATTATTGCTGTAAAATTGGACATGTAAAAGTAACCAGCCCCTTTAGAAGGACATAACATCACATAATGAGGAACACCTATCCTTATCAGCTTAAGGGACAAGTGAAACAGATTTGGGTTCCAAAAGGAGTTAGACCACCTAACATGGTTGACTCTGAGTATGAATCCAAATTCTACACTTGGACTAATAGCCTGTTAAGGCATTGATTGAATTTTGCAGGATGTCACCAAGCCTTGAAAGATCAGAAATGGATACCGAATGTTCCAGACATATGAGTGGGAAGAAATCTTTATTCTCGGAGATCAATGAGAAATCAAAGGGAACAATCACACTTGGTGAAAAATCAAAGTGCAACATAACTGGTATTGGAAGTGTTGGTAACAATTCTGCATATTCAATTTCTGATGTGTATTTAGTTGATGGTCTTAAGTATAATTTATTGAGTATTTCCCCGCTTTGTGACAAGGGTAATAAGGTTGTTTTTACAAGGAGAAATGTGTGGTGCAAGATGAAAAATCAGGCAATTTCATACTCACTGCTCGTAGGTCACATAATGTTTATGCACTGTGCACTGAAAAAGTTGCAGGTGATAGTCTAAAGTGTCTCAAAGCTTTGAAGGATGACTCAAAACTATGCCTCAGAAAGCTTTGTCATATAAGCATGTATTCTTTGAATAAGCTCATCTCAAAATATCTGATAAGGGGATTACAATCCTTAAATTCAAGGATGATGAGTTTTGCAAGGCGTGTACTCAAGGTAAACAAACCAGAAGCTCATTCAAGCCAAAGAATTATGTAAGTACCTCCAGACCCTTAGAACTGCTACATATGGACTTGTGTGGTCTTATGAGTGTTCAAAAACCCAGAGGTAAGAGATATATGCTTGTTGCAGTTGATGATTACTCTAGATGTACTTGGGTTATGTTTATTAGAGAAAAGTATGAAGCATTATCTGAATTTTCTTAACTTTGCAAAGAGCTTCAAACTTTGGAAATTTTACCTGTTGCATCTATTAGAAGTGATCATTGTAGGTAATTTGATCAACTTGATTTTGATTAATTTTCTGCACCTACAACTCCTCAGCAAAATGGAGTAGTTGAGAGAAAAAATAGGACTCTTGAAGACATGTCTAGAACCATGCTACTTGAAAGTAATTTGCCGAAATCTTTGTTGGCAGAAGCTGTTAATACTGCCAACTATGTGTTCAATAGATGTTTGATCAGGACAATTTTGAAGAAAACCCCTTATGAACTGTATAAAGGCAGGAAGCCTAGTGTTGCTTACTTTAAGCCTTTTGACTGTACTTGTCTTGTGCATAACAATGGAAAAGATAATCTTGGTAAGTTTGATGCTAGAAGTGATGAAAGTGTGCTTCTTGGTTATTCTCAAACCATTACAGGGTTTACAATAAGAGATCTAAAATTGTAGAGGAGAGTTTGGGCAGAGCACGGACCGGGTTGGGCAGGTGAGAGCTTTGTTTCCTACCCTACCCAATGATTCTGGGTTGGTCATCTCGATACCCAAACCCAATCAAGTAGTCGACAAAACCAAACCCGATCAAGCCTTTCGACTCGGACTGGTTCGGCCGTGTATAGAGGGGTTCAACATGTTGAACCGTTAGCAAGCTTATGTCTATGAACAAGACATATTTAGTTCAAATCAGAAAAAATATACATTTTTTTCAATCTTACTAATACATAACAAAGCCGAATATGACATTCTAGTTGATGGAGAAAATCATATTAATGCATAAGTTGAGGAAAGTCAACTAAAACTATTGTTCCTTCTGATACAAATTTTCTTGGACGGTATTATCTAACTAAAAATATGTAAATTTTTCATATAAAATTTTCATCGGACCGGACCGGGTCTAATCGGTTTTTCCAACTTCAAACCCATTATCAATCGAAGTTAGTTCGGGTTTGCAATTTTATACCCATACCCAATCAAGTAGCTTAAACGGGTGTTAAATTCGGACCGGTTTGATGCGGACCGGTTGGGGGGCGGCCGGTTTGGGCAAGTTTTGCTCACCCCTAAGGAGAGTATTCATGTTGTTTTTTATGAAAGTACTGATGATTCTCTGAGTGAAAGTTTTTCTGACCTTAGTTTGAATAAATATGAAACTGATGAAGACCTTGAGAAAGTCAGCAAGAGCAAAGCTAAGCACCAAAAACTTTCAGAAAAATCTCAAGGCCTTGAACCCCCTGCTGAGCCAAAATCTCAAAGCCTTGAGACTGAAATTGACAGGAAATATGATGCTCCTTCTACTGTATCAAGAATTCAAAGCCTTGAAGGTCCATACACTTGGACATCCAGAAAGAAGTTCAAATATCTCTCAGATCATCCTGCTGAGAATACTATATCAGATCTAAAAACTCGAACTCAGACAAGAGGTGAATTGAGAAATCTATGTGCATTCAGTGCTTTTGTATCACTCATTGAGCCAAAAAATGCAAAAGAATCACTAGAAGATGCAGAATGGATCATTGTAATGCAGAATGAGCTGAATGAGTTTGAAAGAAACAAGGTTTGGAATTTGATTCCTAGACCAAAGGATCAATCAGTGATTGGAACAAGATGGGTGTTCAGAAATAAGCTTGATGGAAAAGGTATGGTTGTGAGAAACAAACCAATACTGGTTGCACATGAATACAATCAAGAGGAAGGTATTGATTAGGAGGAAACATTTTACCCTGTTGCAAGGTTAGAAGCTATTAGAATACTTCTTTCATTTGCATCACATAATCACATAAAACTTTTCCAAATGGATGTCAAATGTGCTTTATGAATGGTTATTTACAAGACGAAGTATTTTCTGCTCAACCACCTGGTTTTGAAAATGACACCTTTCCTGACTATGTTTACAAACTGGACCAAGCCTTATGGACTTAAGCAAGCTCCAAGTGCTTGGTATGACAGACTCTCAAACTTTTTGTTGGAAAATGGTTTTAAGAGAGGTCTGGTTGATAAAACTCTTTTTTATCAAGCATCAAGAAAAATGTATTTTAATTGTTCAGATATATGTAGATGATATTCTATTTTGTGCTACTAATGATGCTCTTTCAAAAGAGTTTTCAAGTCTAATGTGCAGGGAATTTGAAATGAGCTTGATGGGAGAACTGAATTTCTTTCTTGGACTTCATGTACATCAAATGAAGAAATGAATTTTTGTGCATCAAGGAAATTACACCATGGACTTGTTAAATAAGTATAACATGTCTCAGTCCAAGGTTGTAAAGACCCCTATGAGTTCATCATTTTATTTAGACAAGGACACAACTGGTAAGAGTGTAAATCAGAAAGAATACAGAGGTATGATTGGTTCACTTTATCTAACTGCTAGTGGACCCGATATTATGTTGTGTGCATGCGTGCAAGGTTTCAGGTAGATCCTAAAGAAATTCGTTTAATTGCTGTGAAAATGATTTTTAGATATTTGAATGGAACCAAAGACTTGGGGCTTTGGTATCCAAGAAGGTCTAACTTTTTGTTGAGTGGATATTCAAATGCAGACTTTGCAGGATATAAAGTAGACAGAAAGAGTACTTCTGGATGCTGGATCTTCATTGATAAGTTGGCATTCAAAAAAGCATAATTCAGTGGCTCTGTCAACTGCAGAAGCTGAATATATTGCAGCTAGAGCTTGTTGTTCACAGGTTTTATGGATTGCACAGCAGCTAAGAGATCTTGGATATGATTTCACAAATGTGCCTATCAACTGTGACAATACAAGTGCCATTTCCATATCTAAGAATCCAGTCCAGCATTCAAGGACAAAGCACATAGATGTGAGTCATCATTTTCTTAGAGATCACATAGAAAAAGGTGATATTGTTCTATCTTTTATTTCTACTTATAAGAAAATTGCTGATATTTTCAATAAACCACTGCCAGATGAGAGGTTTGCATCCCTAAGGCTTGAATTGGGTATGTTAAACAAGGATGCATTGGTTTAGGGGGAGTAATTAGTTACTATGTGTATTATGTATGTGATTTCAAAGCCTTGAGATTATATTTTCTGGAGCCTTGAAAATATGTCTCAAAGCTTTGAAGATTCTGTATTAGTTTGAAACTTCTCAAAGCTTTGAACTACTGTTTCACTGCTTTGATGAGTGGATTTTCATTATCTTTAAGAAATTGGATCATGAAAAATTTGTGATATCTTTTTAGATAATTACAGAATCTTTTCAAATGTTAAGAGATTTGATCAAAATATCTACAAATATCTTGACAATCTTCTGAAATCTTTTTGCATGCAAATCTCCTACTTTTAGTCAAACTCATCTACCTACTTAAGCCAGCTTCAGGACTTATTTTATCTCATTCTCTACTTCTATCTCTTTGTCTCTATCTCTCTCTCTCTCTCTCCCCATTCTCTCAATATCTCTCAAACCCTAACCCAAGTGGAGCAAAAATCAGAAAGGATCAAGAATCTAGGTCAGACCTCCAACAAGAGGGTGAAGAGAAAAGCTAACAGGAAGATCACCATTCATGGATCAGATTCAGAAGACACGACTAGTGTTCATGAGACTTCTCCTCCTTCAAAGAAGACCAAGAAAGGGAAGGAAGTTCAGGAAGAAGCAAGGGCTGGGTCAGATCCAGAATCAGCAACAGCGGAAGTGGTGAAAGAAAAAGGGAACAAGGATCAGGAGGAAGAGTCAAGTAAGAAGAAGAAAGAAGTGATTGATGAGAAGGAAAAGAAGAATGTACCATCTACAAAAGAGAAGAAGGCTGGTGACAAGAAACCAGAAGCTACTCCAGAAAAGAAGGGTGAAGAAACCACTGAGAAAAAGAGGGTTAAGCATAGTGCAGTGAAAATCAAGAAAGCCACAAACTTTGGTAAGAACCTCTTGCTGAATCTTGGTTTGTTAATTCTGATGTCAAGAAGGTATGGATGGATGGGTATGCAACATCTAAAGTGTCTTTTTGTATTCTAATCAGTTCTAATTTATTGGAGATTTTAGACTTAGACTACATTAAGAACTTGAAAAACTCATTTGTTGGAAGTCTATTGAACCCACCTTCTGAAGCTTACCCTAGGTTAACCAGACTTTTCTATTTGAATCTGGTTCAAGAGCTTGATGATAGTGAGAAATACATCCTTACTTTAAGAGTGGCTGGTGTGGACATTAGGTTAGATCACAGGGTGTTCTACAAAGTTTTGGGAGTGCCTAGGAAGTATAAGGTTGTTGACTATCCTGATAGAAAAGAAATCCTAGAGAAAGCCAAAGCCATGTTTTTCTTGGAGGGGAGCACTTCTGAACCCAAGTAGTTAACACATTTTGTGTTTAACTGTGAAGCCAAAATTCTATTTTCTATCATTATGAGGTGTATGGTCCCCAGAGAATACTCCAACAAGTTGATAACAGACAAGTTTTTAATCTTGATGTATTTGATTTGTCAAGGATTTGAGGTAGACCTTCCTACTGTGGTGATGGAACACATGGTCTACTATGGTACAAGGACTAGGAACCACTCTTTACCCTATGCCAATGTTCTACCATTGTTTTTCAAACATTTGGGAGTGTCTTTGAAGGATGAAGAGAAAATTACTACTGGTTTTGGGGTAGTTGATGAAGCATCCCTTCAAAGGATCGGGATTGTGTATACTGCTAAGGGAAAGTGGAAGTTCTATTCAGAGTTGAATGTTAAGGAGCTGAATGAAAAGGAGTTCATCAAACCTAGAGCTGCTTCAACCCCTATGGTGCCTGGTAATCTGGATTTCTCACAGATTATAAATAGGGTTGAGGTTCTGGAAGATGGTGTGGAGGATTTTAGACAAGGTTTGTTTGACTTGTCCAATGACCTTACTAAGTTCAAAGGTTTGGTGCTTAACAAGCTTGACCTGATCATCAAAGGTTTGGATCTGGAGAAAGTGCCTTCTTCAGAAAACAGAGATACCAGCATTGATTCAGAGGAAGTTCTGGGAGAAGCTCTCTAGAAACAGAAGAAGAAGAAATGTATTCATGTTGTTCTGACATCAAAGAATCTCTTTAACCAATCTGAAGAGGAGGAAGATGATAAGGAAACTGGTACAGAAAAAGCTGAAAAGGAAGCTACTGATCTGGACAAGTTGGTTGATGAGGTTGTTCAAAAGATGCAGGATGAGGAAGCTCATGGAAAGAAAGCTGAAGAACAAGGAGAACAAGCTAAAGAACAGGCTAAAGATGCAGAACTCTCAGAAGAAGAACAAGAGGAGACTTAGGGCAAAGGCAAGGGAACAGAAAAGTCACAGGATCTACAAAGCCTTGAACCTATTCTCTCTATTCTTTCTACTCTTCTCAGTCCAAGTTTAGGTTTATATTCTTATTTTCTCTTAAAAATAAAAACTCTGAACAGATCCTACATTTCTTCTACTCTTTCGATGAAAGTCAAAAAGGGTGAGAAGATTATGTGTTATGTTTTTTTATGCTTTTAGTAGTTTTAAGTTTTGAGAATGTTTAGTATCTAGTTTTATGATTTTTAATAAATTCTGGATCTGGTAGATGTTATCTGTGCAATTATGTGGTTTTTGAATTTATGTTCTGTGATTTTTACTACTGATTGTAAGTTGCAGGATATCTTAATCCAGATATTGTGTTTTGTCTTTCATAAAGGGGGAGATTGATAAGTCTAAAGCTCATGGACATTATGTTATGAAAATACAAGCAGAGAGCTTAGTTACTTGATGATGAAAGCCATAAACACAAGCATAAGAAATAGCTAAGTAACAAAGCTTCAAAGCTTTGAGTTACTGTAGCAGTTCCTATATACTGAGTTATTTAACTGTTTTGTGCAGGTTTTGGTTATGTTTTGGTGATGATGGTTTAATTATATACTTACATTCAGCAATCTATGTTCTAAGTTGATCATTGCAGGACTAAGTTGGATTGAAAATCCAATGTTCATTCTGGTGAAGTTAGCAGGCAAAGCTTCAAAGCTTTGGGAAAAGTATTCGCAAATGAAGAAAAAGTCAGGAAGATTCCATCAAAGATATGTTCAAAAGGTTTACAGATATTGTAAACAACTTGGAGTCTTTGGGAAAAGTATTCTCAAATGAAGAAAAAGTCATGAAGATTCTAAGAAGATTGCCTAAAGCCAAATGGGAGCCTAAAACTACTGATATTGAAGAAGCTCGGGATTTGAGCACTCTGGAACTTGATGATCTGCAAGGAAAGTTAATCACTCATGAGATCTCTAAATATTTAGGAATTCAACTCCAGCAGACTGAAGATCATTCAATTTCAGAAGAACTCTTCCAAGCTTTAAACAACTTATCATTTCTGAATTTTTCTTGTACTCAATTTTTTTCCTTATTCTTCATCTCTAAAACCTCACTTAACTTAGTATTTTGGTTGTTCAAGGGAACAACAACAGGTTCTTATTGTTTCAACAGGTGGTAGCCTGTAACTAGACAGGTTGGGAACCACAAGTTGATAAGTGTAAGGTAGGTCACTTAGGCTTGAGATCTAGGGCTAAATATGGATGATTAATAAGAAGTCGTGTTTGAATCCTGGAGGGATCAGAGACTAGGTCGAATTGTGACTAAACTCTGTAAAATCCTTGTGTTCCTGCTATTTATTTTTGCTGCATTTATTTACAGTTTAAATTGGAAGTTTCATAGCTTTGGAGCTTTCCAAGTCTCAAAGCTTTGAAGCCTCTATACTCTGATGCTATATCTTTAAGCTTCTCAAATTATTTTCAAAACTTTGAGATATCAACAGTTTGCTCTACTAAAGTTCCAAAAACTTGTGTTTTGGCAAAAGCTAGCATACTCTATTCAATCCCCCCCCCCCTGACTAGAGTATTAATATACTTGTTTACACCTAAATTACACACTTTCAACAGTGTTTGATCATATAGCAATCAAAAAACCAAAACCTTGTCCCTTTTTAGTTTGGTTGTAACACCGTACTTATATGATAACATAAAAGCACTTAAATTTGTAAGTCACACACAATTACTGAGTCTACAACATTATTTGGCTATGTGAGAAATTGCTTAAACCTCTTTGATTATGTTAAAAATTCACCTTATAATACAATAGAGTCCGTGTACTAGTTTCAATTTTAGCCTTGCGCCAAACATTCCGGGCTACATCTAGCCTAATCATAATTAATACTGGAAAACAAATATACCGTTAATGTTCAACGGCAATACTAAAAATGAACCCCAACCTCAAACCCCCAATACATGGCTGGCTTTTATGAAGACCCTCCAAAAGTGTTCCATATCCTTACTCTTCTTCAGTCCTTGTAAAGTCAAACCATCAATTTCATACAAAAGCATTCTACTAGCTGGAGAAGGAAGCACATAGATGTCCACCATTTATGAAATGACACTTTTCACTCATCTCTACCCTAAAATTTACCCAAACCCACCTCAACAACAACAAGGTCTGCCAATCTATGAAAATGCAATCATTTCCAAAATTTTGCAACTTATCTTTTTCTGGGCATGCATCTATTCATGTTCAAGATTAGGGTTAATTATGATTACTGACTTTCAGGGGAGATGAAACAGCGGAGGAGGCGGAGGCAGAAGGCCAAAGCTGATGGCGGCGAAGTGCAGAAGAGGAAGCTGACCAAGCAGCAGATTGACGTGTTGGAGCTCAATTTCAGAGATGAAAACAAACTGGAGTGCGAGAAGAAGGATCGTTTGGCTATGGAAATGGGTTTGGATCCGCGGAAAGTGGTCGTCTGGTTCCAAAACAAAAGGTCCGGCCCGGTACAAGAGTCAAAAGCTGGAAGAAGAGTTCTCGAAACTTAAAGCTCAACACAAAAATGTTGTGTTGGGTCACGGGGCTGAATCAGACGGACTAGAATGCGAAAACAATGCCAACACGAACAAGTGCGGAAAAGTAGAAGATGTAGGACACAATAATTAACGTGGGAAAAAAAATCCTCTAATCGAGAGGGACAAAACGACCCAATAAACTTCCATTATAACAATTACAATGGGTAGACAATTCCTCCACTAGAACGTGGGTAAACAAACTAGAAACTAATTAACGGGTGAAACAAAAACTCGCTGCTACACGGAAACCAAGAAAACTAATTGCTAACGAATTACCCGGAATTAGCTCCTGAATCTTTGTCGTTGTCATCGTGAACGATCACGTCGCGGCAATAATTCTCTCCGTCTCGCACTGACAAACGCGAGGAATCTTCTTCGTCTTGTGTAGAAGTCTGGTCACGAACAGAGCTCTCAAAGAGCTAGCATGTGTTCTCTTAGAACACTCTAACACAAGGCAGCCAAGGTGTGAATTCTGTACTATGCGAATTCAATTGTGAGACTTAATTCACCAGCCATCACATGCATGGCCATTTATACTGATTTGGTGGCGGTATGAGTTACCAAACCAAATAAGGAAACTTTCCAATTAATTGCTTGCTGCCAAAGCAATTTCCATGGCCGACTTTGACCAGTTCGGCACCATCACCACATCACTTTGCCAAGCCAAGTAATTGGGCTTGAGCACCCACTCATCTCATGTCAATACATGAGAAATGCTCACATGGACTATCTCACCATATGTGGGATACTATTATTGGGCTTGGACCCAACAAAAATCCCCCTCAAAGCCCAACTGAAGGAGGGAATGCTACCACGACTTCTTACTCGGAGTCCATCTCAGCCCTGCCTCTGTAGAACTCGAACTTGTCCCTGGTCACCTCCTTCTTCAGCATGTCGGATGGATCCTGATCAGTGTAAATCTTCTCGAGTCGCATCAATTGCTTCTCTATCACTTATCGTATCCAATGATAGCGAACATCAATGTGCTTTGTGCGAGAATGGTACATGAAATTCTTGCCCAAAGCGCTCTGACTATAACAATTAACCACGTACACGTCTTGCTTCAAACCCAGCTCTTGGAGAAATTGCTTCAACCATAACATATATTTGTCAGCTTTCGCTGCAGCAATGTACTCATCCTCGGTAGTTGATAGAGCAACACATTTTTACCGTCTGGAATGCCATGATAGAGCTCCCCTGCAAATTTAAACAAGTATCATGTAGTGCTCTTTCGACTATTGAGGTCACCTGCCATATCGGCGTATGTAAACCCTT
Organism: Linanthus parryae; assembly: GCA_023055425.1. NCBI lineage: Eukaryota > Viridiplantae > Streptophyta > Magnoliopsida > Ericales > Polemoniaceae > Linanthus > Linanthus parryae. The sequence continues at coordinate 45,908,285 of JALGPY010000007.1, read as the reverse complement.
CCAGGAATGGTTTGGAACCACCAAAGCACAAGAACCAATTGGAAGTCCCCTTCAAATAGCTTAGAATCCATTTGACTGCTTCCCAATGTTCTCTCCCAGGGTTAGAGATAAACCTGCTCACTACCCCAACGGCATGAGCGATGTCTGGCCGGGTGCAAACCATAGCATACATCAAACTTCCTACTGCAGAGGAGTAGGGAATAGCTGTCATACCATCTTTAGCTGCATCGCTAGAGGGACACGATCTCTTACTCAACTTCAAGTGACTGGCAAGTGGAGTGCTAGTAGACTTAGCACCTTTCATGTTGAACTTGTCGATCACACGTTCAACGTACTTCTCTTGTGACAACCAAAGCTTACCTGCTTTTCTGTCACGAACAATCTTCATGCCCAATATCTTTTGAGCGGAACCTAAGTCCTTCATGTTGAAAGACTTGAATAAATCCTTCTTCATCTTGCTAATCATCTCCGAACTCTTATCGATAACCAACTTGTAATCGACATACTACAATAACAGGATGAAGTTACCATCGGGGAACCTTATTATGTAAACACATTGGTCTGCCCGTGTTCTCTTGTACCCATGACTCACCATGAATGAGTCAAACTTCCTGTACCATTGTCTTGGCGCTTGCTTAAGGCCATATAGACTCTTCTTCAGTTTGCAAACCATGTTCTCCTTCCCTTTCACTTCAAATCCTTCAGGCTGCTCCATGTAGATTTCTTCCTCCAAGTCACCATGAAGAAAGGCAGTCTTCACATAAATTTGTTCAAGCTCGAGGTCCATACTAGCTACTAGCCCTAAGGCAACTCGAATTGAGGTCATCTTAACAACTGGCGAAAATATCTCATCAAACTCAATACCTTTCTTTTGGCCGAATCTTTTAACCCCCGATCGAGCTTTGTACTTCACTAGTTTCCCGTCATTATCCTTCTTTAGCTTGAACACCCACTTGTTCTTCAGTGCTTTTATTCCCTTCGATATCTTTACTAACTCATAAGTATCATTCTTCTGCAAGGAACTCATCTCTTCTTGCATAGCCTTCATCCAACTGGACTTCTCTTTATGAGTTTGTGCCTCCCGGAAACTTTCTGGCTCCCCCTAATGAGTAACTAAAATATATTCAGACGATGAGTACCTAAAAGATGGTTGCGGATTCTTGGTGGAACTTCTCAGCTAAGGCCCTTCGTTTTGTGGGAGAGGGGGCTGCTCCCCCTGCTCAACACCCTCTTCATCGGAATCATCGTCGTCATCGTCATCTTCCATCTCTGAAATCTCTATCTCTGGAATATCTCCTGGAATCTCTTCTCCACCCGTACCACTAGGGGAGGTATCTAGACTGAGGTCGAGAGCAACAAATTTCTTCAACTTTGAGGACATCTCGATAACTTCAATAGTCTGGTTCTCATAGAAACCCACATCCCTGCTTCTTATCAGCTTATTATTCACTAGATCCCATAACCTGTAGCCAAACTTCGCATCTCCATAGCCCACAAAAACACATGGATTGACTTTTTCATCAAGCTTTAGTCGTTTCTCCTTGGGTATATGCCCGAATACCTTGCAGCCAAACACCTTCAGATGAGAGTATGAAACATCTCTACCGTGCCATACTTTATCTGGAATATCAAAACCCAAAGGAGCAGATGGAGACATTTTAATCACATAACAGGCGGTATGAACTGCTTCACCCCAGAATGACTTTGGCAGCTTTTCCATTCTGCATACATCGGACTCTCTCAACAATAGCCCGGTTCATCCTCTCAGCAATGTCGTTGTGTTGTGAGGTACCTGGAACCGTCATCTCATGCCGAATACCGTTGGCATCACAATAGGCTTTGAAATCCTTTGAAGTATATTCACCACCATTTTCCGTACGTAGACGCTTCAAAGGATTGCCTATCTCTCTTTCAACCATGGCATGGAACTTCTTGAAGTAATCAAATACTTCATATTCATTCTTGAGGAAATACACCCACACTTTGCGTGAAGCATCATCAATAAAGGTCACAAAATATCTGCGACCACTAATGGACTCCACCTCTATGGGACCACACACATAAGAATGCACTAACTCTATATCTTCGACTTTCTTTTAGCAGAGGAACTAAATGTGATCCTGTGATGTTTCCCAAATAAACAATAATCACAAGGATACAGTGGTGTACCTTTGGAAAAAGGGATTAGGAGACTTCCTTGCCACAATATTCAACCCTTTCTCACTCATGTGAGCAAGCCTCTTATGCCCCAAGTTTTGTGATGTTGCTTCCTCAACTACATTCAGGCTATCACCAAGAACCTTCACATGAGTCTTGTACAGTGTGCAACAAGCTTCTTCTCTAGCCACGACCATTGATCCCTCGGTCAGCTTCCACTTACCACAACCAAAGTAGCTTTCATATCCTTGGCGATCTAAAGCAATACCAGAGAGTAGGTTCAGTCGCAAATATGGAATATGGTGTACATCCTTCAACACCATCTTGCACCCAACATTGGATTGTATGCGAATATCTCCAATCCCAGCGATCTTCGAGGTACTCGTATTACCCATCTTCACAGTTCCAAAGTTTCCAGCTTTGTATGTAGTGAAGAAATATCTTCTCGAAGTTGCATGGCATGAAGCGGCTGTATCAATAACCCACTCAGTTTCCTGATTTGCTGCAATTTGAGAACATTCTTCTTTTCCCACTGAGAGTACCAAAAGGTCCTGAGAGATTGTGGCTTTTTTATCATCGTCCTCACTCTTATCATTCTTCTGGTTCCTTTTATTGTCGCCTTGGTTCTTATCATTCTTCAGGAATCGACACAATCAAGCCATGTGACCCTGCCATCCACAATTATAGCACTTGACCTTGGATCTTGGCTGAGAACCTCCATTCCTGGATTTGTTGCGACCTTTGTTATTGTTTGGCTTCTGTTGGGTTTTGATGTAGGCTATGCAGAGGAATAACAAAAAAATTAATTCCTACTCAAAGCCCACCAAGGATCACAGGAAGAGTCATTCATAGCATGATGAAGGACATAGAAGATGTGTAACTTTTTGGTTTGGGAGATCACACGAAGAATATTGTTCTCGTATTTATGGTTGATCCACATGAGATCTACAATCTTCCTTCTCCTAGTGATAGCTAGGACCGGAGGAAGAGGAAAGAACGAATCAAGCAACGAGGGGCAAAGAGAGGAGTCGGCCTCTCTTTTGTGGCCGACGGGTAGGGGCGGACGGCTAGGGGCTTCGGCCTCTAGCTTGTCTTGCTCTCTCTTTTTCTTTCTCTCCCACTCACTTATGTTATGAGCATTAGTTATGGGAAGGAAGCTAGAGCATTCTTTATATAGTCCAACAACTCCTTGTTAACTACATTAAGGTCCTTCCTAGTTCTACATGAACTTGGATTAGTCCCTTCCTTGCATATTAGTCAAACTAAGTTTGCAAGGTGTTTCAAAGTTATCCTTCTAATTAATTAATCATATTAATTAATCCCAAATCTAGTTCAACTCTATTTGACCTGTGACCCCATAGGTTTCTACTTAGTTGGTAGTAACTAATTACAAACATGGAGCGGTTTCTAGCAACACATCCATGCAACCCAACTAGTAAAAATAAGTCAGTGATCCCGACAAACCTTTTTGTGGTCAATATCACAGATTGCATTATCCATTTGTCTCCATATCCGGATGGGACACGATACATAAATAGTCACACTCATATATCCAATTCATAGTTCCTCGATCCTGCGACTATGCTCATGCAAGCAGATAATATCAATATCTCCATATTGATTTATCTAAGTCTGGCTAGACATTCAATAAGCACCATTTCTCAAGTGGCCATGGATATTTTCTCCCATTATGTGGGAGGGACAAATCCTCTCTACATCACTACGATCTCTAAGCTTGCTTCCTATCATGCCCGATAACTACTTTTATAGTTACCCAGTTACAGTGTAGCGTTTGATAATATCAAAGCATGATATTTCACAGCTACAGTAGCTAGTGACTTCTAGTCTAAGGATTGCAATTATATTAGCGCTACGAGAAGCGATTGTGACTTTAACATAATCCAATGTATCCTTCTCGTGGTGGGTCAATCCAGTATGCCATTACTTCTAATGCATACCCATGTGTTAGACTTGATATCTCAATATCAATCTACACACATACTAGTATGTATTTGATCGTCCTGTTAACCAATATAATGGAATAGAGATATTTATGATAAACAACACATTGTATCTAAGGACTTCATTATATTAAATATCACAATAATTAATAAATGAATATTCTATCGAAAACAATGTTCATACTAAATATAGATTGCCTCTAGGGTACCTATTCCAACAGTCTCCCACTTGCACTAGAGCCAATTTGGTTCATCTCGCATGCCTATAGATCTTGCGTTCCCTTCATGCTTACACTGTGCAAGTGGCTTTGTGAGCGGATCTGAAAGATTGTCACCCGTTGGAATCTTGCACATCTTCACATCTCCTCGATCGATCATATCACGAATAAGATGGAATCTCCTAAGTAAATTCTTTGATTTCTGGTGTGATCTTGGTTCCTTGGCTTGTGCGATCGCGCCGGAGTTGTCACAGTACAACTCTATGGTATCCATGAGTACATCCTTAGTTCTCCTCAAGTACTTTAGGATGTTCTTGACAACAATCTAGTGACTCTCATCCGGATTGGACTGATATCTGCTGACCATACTCAACGCGTATGATACGTCTGGTCTAGTACACAACATGGCGTACATGATGGCTCTTATGGCCGAAGCATAGGGTATCCTACTCATGCGGTCCTTCTCAATCTCATTGGAAGGACAGACAGTCTTAGAAAGAGTGACTCCATGCGACATGGGCAAGAATCCCTTCGTGGAATCTTTCATGTTGAACCTCTTCAACACCTTATCTATATATGTAGTTTAACTTAGGCCGAGCAGCTTTCTAGATCTATCCCTAAAGATCTTTATACCAAGTATATAGGCTGCATCTCCTAAGTCCTTCATTGCGAAAGACTTTCCTAGCCAATTTTTAACAGATTGCAAAGTAGGAATATCGTTTCCAATGATTAGTATGTCATCCACATACAAGACCAGAAATACTACAGAGCTCCCACTAACCTTCTTGTAGACACATGGCTCATCTTCGTTCTTGATGAAGCCAAACTCTTTGACTGCATCATCAAAACGTCGATTCCAGCTCCTAGAAGCTTGCTTTAATCCATAAATGGATCTTTGCAGTTACAGACTTTATTGGCATTCTCTGGATCCTCAAAATCCTCTGGTTGTGTCATATACACATCCTCGAGGAGGTTTCCATAAAGGAACGCTGTTTTAACATCCATCTACCAAATCTCGTAGTCATAGTATGCTGCAATAGCAAGTAGGATTCGAATGGATTTATTCATGGTGACTGGTGAAAAGGTCTCATCATAGTCAATATCATGAATCTGTCCATACCCTTTAGCCACCAATCGCCCCTTATAGGCAACTACCTTGCCATCCATGTCGGTCTTCTTTTTGAAGACCCATTTGCACCCTATGGGTCGAGCCCCTTCCGGCGGTTCCACCAAATTCCATACTTTGTTGGTGTACATGGAATCCGTTTTGGATCTCATGGCTTCTAGCCACTTATTGGAGTCTGGGCCTTTCATGGCCTCCCCGTAGGTTGCAGGCTCATCATCCATGAGTGGTACGTCATCGGGCTCAGTCACGAGAAGTCCGTACCTCTCTGGCTCATGAAACAACCTTCCTGACCTACGTGGTTCTTCAGTTACCTGAACATGTTCTTCCACAACAACTTGCAGTTCCTGCTCATGTTCCATCATCGGTTCAGTGATTTGTGGTTCCTGAATTTCTTCAAGTTCTACAGTCCTCCAACTTGCTTCTTAGAGACAAACTCTCTTTCTAGAAACACGCCGTCCGAGCTATAAACACTTTGTTCTCGTTGGGATTGTAGAAATAATATCATTTTGTTTCCTTCGGCTATCCCACAAATTTACACTTATCCGCGTTGGTCCCGAGCTTGTCTGTTTGTAAATTCTTTACATAGACACTGCATCCCCAAATCTTCATAAATGACACTATGGGACGCTTCCCAATCCATATCTCATATGGTGTCTTCATGACTGATTTGGATGGAATACGGTTAATGGTAAAAGCTGCCGTCATTACAGCATGTCGCCAAAAGGATATCGGAAGATCTGTTTGAGACATCATAGATCGCACGATATCCAATAGTGTGCGATTCCTCCTCTCGGACACGCCATTCCATTGTGGCGTTCCAGGTGGAGTGAGATGTGATACTATTCCACACTCTCTAAGATATTCATCAAACTCTTGGCTTAAGTATTCTCCTCCATGATCCGATCGTAGAGCCTTAATACTTTTACCAAGTTGCTTCTCTACTTCATTCTTGAATTCCTTGAAAAATTCAAAGGATTCGGATTTTACCTTCATAAGGTATACAAATTCATATCTACTGAAATCATCAGTAAACATTATGAAGTAGGTGTAACCACCTCTGGCAGGCATGGGGAACGGACCACATACGTCGGTATGTATGAGTGCCAGTAACTCACTAGTCCTCTCACCTTTCTTATTGAAAGGGGACTTTGTCATTTTTCCTAATAAACAAGATTTGCATGTCTCATATGATTCCAAATCAAATGAGTCTAGAAGTCCATCCTTATGGAGCCTAGATATGTGTTTCTCATTTATATGTTCTAAACAACAGTGCCATAGATATGTAGGATTGAAATCGTTAGTTTTAATCCTTTTATCATGTATGTTATAGATTGGATAATTCAGATCAAGGATATACAATCCATTATTAGACAAATGCGCACTACAATAGTGCATACTGTCAAAATAAATGGAGCAACACTTGTCCTTTATTGAAATATAAAAACCTTTCTCGTCCAAACAAGAAATGGAAATAATGTTTCTGCTCATAGCAGGCACATAAAAGCAATTGTCTAATTCTAAAATAAGTCCAGAAGGCAAAGATAGCTCATAAATCCATTCCTGATGCGCAGATCTATCTCCCCTTTAGCCAATCTTCTACTTCTTTTCAAATCCTGCACATTTCAACAAATGTGAGAACCACATCCAGTATCCAATACCCAAGATGAAGAAATAGAAAGATTGACGTCTATAACATAAATACGTGGTGGTGGTGGAATCACTATTCCATGCATCTTATCCTCTAGAAATTTAGGGTTATTGCTCCTCCAGTGACCCGGCTAGCTACAGTAGTGACATTAACCTTTAGAGACGCCCCCAGTAGGCTTTAGGGCTTCCTTGGATTTTGAAACTTTATTGCGCTTTCCTTTGGAAGTAGAGGCAACTCCTTTGCCCTTCCTATTATGCACTATCATTATGGCTTTTCCCTTGCCTTTGTTGATGATATGTTCAGCTGTCTTCAGCATGTTCAACAAGTCTGGCAGAGTCTTACTGATCTCATTCATGTTATAGTTCATGATGAATTGGTTATAACTGTCAGGAAACGATTGCAAGACAAGATCAGTGGCCAAATCTTGGATAAGTGGGAACCTCAGTCTCTCGAGGTTCTCAATGTACCCGATCATTCGAAGTACATGAGGGGCCCAACTGGATTCCCTTCTGCAAGACTACTCTTGAACAATGCTCTGGACACCTCATAGCGCTTATGCATTGCTTGTTCCTGAAACAACTGTTTCAAGTGTATGATCATATCACCGGCCTCCATGTTCTCATGCTGCTTCTGAAGCTCAGCAGTCATGGTGCAGAGCATGAGGCAAGTCACGTCATTAAAATCATCAATATGTTTCTGACCTGCCCTTACATCTGCTAGAACAGACTCATCCTATGGTGGGGCTGGAATTGAAGTGTCCAAGACGTACATCTTCTTTTCTTGCTTAAGGACAATCTTTAAGTTTCTGTACCCATCAATGAAATTTGTTCCACACAGTTTGTCCTTCTCAAGGACTGGTCGCAGGGATGAAGTCGATGCGTTGTTGTTTGCCATTTGGAATTCTACAATACGAGAAATGTAAAATTTTAGTATTTTGAATAATTTAACCATATTTAATAATGTCTAGGTCATTAAATATAGCTCCCACTATTTTTTCCAGATTAATAGTCCTCACCATTAATGCGGAAAATATCATGTATATTTTCTAGTGGGTCCAGGATCCATATTTCACTTCTTCTTGAGCTTGCTTTGGCAAGTCACCCAAGAATTGGTTTATTTAGGTAGGAACCATTCCAATTGCATCCCATGCAACTCTTGGTCCAATTAGGTGAATAGCTCATTATTCTTTATCCTTTAGATAACGCCTAATTATCATGCCTCTAGGTTCATCAATCCAATTGATTCTTACCCAGCTGCGTCCAACCTCTTGCTTCAACATACACACATTACTAGCTTGGGTCGTCCGCAACACATCATGGTGAATTAAAATCGTCTTGCTTTTGCAAGCCCGAATTTTAATAGACCCTGATCATGAAGGGTGTTTAAGCAAGATAAGGCAAAACGCAATATTCTATTTAAGGGATTTAATAGTCATTATTCGTTTGGTTGATCTAATCAACATGATCTACTTATTTAGATTGGGAAATCCACAATAAAAGACAATCTTTGTTTATTATTATCTTGTTAACGTTTTGCTAGTATCGCCATACACACAAAATAAATAAGAAGACATAAATTATAGACATCCACAAAAGAAAAATAATGTGGCATGGATATGGACCCTAGACTAAGATATTATCAAGCCAATGATAATATCTATATGCCCTAAAGTGACAGGCTCGTCTCCATGTGCTCTACCATAGCCGCACGCCTAGGGTAGGGAGTCTTCGTCGTCTTTTGGCTTCTTGGTTCTCCGGTCTTCTTCTCCATGCTCTTGGCTATCATCTAAATATTTCTAATTCTAGCGTAACAACTAGAATAAATAAATAAATAAATAAATAAATAAATAAATAAATAAATAAATAAATAAATAAATAAATAAATAAATAAATAAATAAATAAATAAATAAATAAATAAAGCCTCACATGTTGAGGAGAAAAACGACTCGCAGGCCGTAAAACCTAATCAATTATTACATTAACTTTGATCAGCTCGCAAAGCGTAAACCAAACCACAACAAACATAAAACATCCACAATCTAGGCCATATCCATCCACCATGCAACAAAGCACATAATGCAGTTAAAACCAATTTTTAACGCGCTTGTTCAATTTTAGTTGAATTGGGTAATTAGGGTTACAACGGTCCAAGGGGTCCAACCCAAGCATGGGCCGAACCCCAAGTGACCGCCGCCCGCCACATAGGCCCGACCCTAGGCCGGCTACCCCTTGTGGCCCGCGGCATTGCTTTGCGCGCAAGGAAGAGGGGCGGACGGCTAGGGTTTCTGTCCTAGTCTCCTTCCCTTCCTTCCTTGTTGACCAAGCATGGTTGTTTCCATATAATTGTTTCCTTAATTGAAAAAACTCCTTTTCCAACTAAGTGCCCATGAACCCCAATTTTTAAGAACCCAATTGATCACATCCTATGTGATTAAACTCACTAATTTAGACATCCAATGTTAAATTAGATCTTGTTCATATTGAATCAAATTCAATTTGCATCTACTATGCCAATTAATTTCATTTTTCGCGTAATATGAATAGAACGGTGTATAAACAGAAATCGTAACACATAAAATCATGTTATGCACTACGACCTGTGGCTCTGATACCACTATTGGGTTTTAACGTAGGTTACGCGGCAGAATAACAAAAAAATTAAATCCTACTCAAGCCCACCAAGGATCACATGAAGAGACATTCATAACATGATGAAGGACATAGAAGATGTGTACCTTTTTGGTTTAGGAGATCACACGAAGAATATTGTCCTCGTCTCTACGGTTGATCCACGTCTAGAGGTGAGATCTAGATTCTTCCCTCTCCTAGTGCTACGTTGGACCGGAGTAAGAGGGAAGAACGAATCAAGCAACGAGGGAAAAAGAGAGGAGTCGGCCTCTCTTTGTGGCCGACGGCTAGGGGCTTCGGCCTCTAGCTTGTCTTGCTCTCTCTTTTGCTTTGTCTCCCACTCACTTATGTTATGAGCATTAGTTAGGGGAAGGAAGCTAGAGCATTATTTATATAGTCCAACAACTCCTTGTTAACTACATAAAGGTCTTTCGTAGTTCTACATGATCTTGGATTAGTCCCTTCCTTCCATATTAGTCCTACTAAGTTTGCAAGGTGTTGCAAAGTGCTCATTCTAATAATTAATCATATTAATTAATCTCAAATCTTGTTCAACTCTATTTGATGTGTAACCCCACAGGTTTCTACTTAGTTGGTAGTAACTAATTACTAACATGGAGGGGTGTCTAGCAACACATCCATGCAACCCATCTAATAGAAATAAGTCAGTAATCCCGAAAAACCTTTTTGTGCCCAATATCACATATTGCATTATCCCTTTGTCTCCATATCCGGATTGGACACGAGACATAAATAGTCACACTCATATATCCAATTCATAGTTCCTCGATCCTAGGAATATGCCCATGCAAGCAGATAATATCAATATCTCCATATTGATTTATCTGAGTATGGCCAGACATTCAATAAGCACCATTCCTCGAGTGGCCATGGATATTATCTCTCATTATGTGGGAGGGACAAATCATCTCTACATCACTACGATCTCTAAGCTTGCTTCCTACCATGCCCGATAACTACCTTTATAGTTACCCAGTTACGGTGTAACGTTTGATAATTTCGAAGCATGATATTTCACAACTAAAGTATCTAGTGACTTCAAGTCTAAGGATTGCAATCATATTAACACTACGAGAAGCGATTGTGACTTTAACATAATCCAATGTATCCTTCTCGTGGTGGGTCAATCCAGTATGCCATTACTCCTAATGCATACCCCATGTGTTAGACTTGATATCTCCATATCAATCTACACACATACTGGTCTACATTTGATCGTCCTGTTAACCAATATAATGGACTAGGGATATTTAAGATAAGCAACACATTGTATCTAAGGACTTCATTACATTAAATATCACAATAATAAATAAATAAATATTCTAGCCAAAACAAAGTTCATACTAAATATAGATTTTCTCTAGGGCACCTATTCCAACAGCTTCTCCCTTGATCCTTGTTATTGTTTTTATTCTCCGTGACAAGAGCATGTCCGCTGTCAGAGCCCATCTCCATCCGCCTTGCCTCCTCATTGAACATCGCGTCCTTGACCATACTCATGGATAGATTTCCATCAGGGGAAGAATTTCTCAATGAAACGACCAACGTCTCCCATGGTAGGGAGCTAAGCAGTAACAAGGCTTGTGTCTCATCATCCCAATTGAGCTTGACGGCAGCCAATTGGTTTATGAGACTCTGAAACTAACTCAAGTGCTTAACAACTTGTTGGCCGTCTCTGTTCACGAGCGATCTCATGTAGGGTTTTGATTCATGGATCGCGCAAACGGAAGCATAATCAAACAAACAACCATGCAAAACCCTCCAAGGATCACAAGTCTAGATGCATAACGATAGTAAAGGTAAGAAATCATAAACACACCTTTGGGTTCTCCTTGATGACTTCAAACGCGAATAGTGTCACGTTCTCTATAGTTGATCCACGCCTAGAGTTGTTCCTAGATCTCCAATTTCCTTGGTGCTAGCCCGGAATGAAAGGAGGGTGAAGGAATCACGCAAAACGAGGCACAAAAGGGGGCTCGGCCCTTTTGTGGCATCGGGGACGAGTGGGCGGCGGCAAGGGGGCGGCGTCCCTCTTGTTGCTTGCTCTCTCTCTCCTTTGTTCTCTCCTACTCTTGTTATGTTCTCTTTAGAGCATAAGTTGTGTAGGGAAGGAAGGAAGGAGGGTCCTTTATATAGTCCAACAACTCCTTGTTAACTACCTAAAGGACTTATTCTAGTCCTACTAGAATTCAATTTAGTCCCTTCCTTGCAAATTAGTCCCTACTAAGTTTGCAAGGGTTTGCAAAGTGATCCTTCTAATTAATTAATCCAATTAATTAATTTCCAAATCTAGTACAACTCTATATAGCGTGTGACCCCATAGGTTCTATCTAGTTGGTAGCAACTATTTGCTAATATGGAGCGGTTTCTAGCAAAACATCCATTCTAGCCAACTAATAGAATAGTCATCTAGACAACCTTGTACAAGTAATTGTCTCATCCCTTTGCCTCCATATCCGGATTGGACACGAGACATACAAGTCACACTCGTATATCCAATCCCTAGTTTCTCGATCCATGGAATAGCCTTATTCGTGCAAATAACATCAATATCCCATATATTGATTTATTTGAGTCTGGCCAGACATTCTATAAGCACTATCCTCGAGTGGCCTTGGATATCTGCTCCCGTTATGTGGGAGGGGCAAATCCTCTCTACGTCCACTACGATCTCTAAGCTTGCTTCTCATTGTATCCAGTACACGCCTTTATAACTACCCAGTTACGGTGTAGCGTTTAACGCTACCAAGATCACAATGATCCACAACTAGAATATCTAGTGACTTCAAGTCTAAGGATGACAATACCATTGTACCCGAGAAGCACTTGTGACTCAACATAACGCGTATGTAGCCTTCTCGGTAATGGGTCAATCCAGTGCAACATTCCGTAATGCACACCTATGTGTTGGATCGTGATATCTCCATATCAATCCAACCCCATACTAGTCTATAGATGATTGTCCCATTTAATCATTATACTTGACTAGGGATATTTAAGATAAACAACACGATTGTAAATCTAAGGACTTCATTATATTAAATATCCAATAAATAATAAATGAATTTCTAGCCAATTACAAATTCATACTAAACTAGATTGCCTCTAGGGCATCTATTCCAACAGTCTCCCACTTGCACTAGAGCCAATCTGGCGCATCTCGTATGCCCATACTCCTAGTGTGCCCTTCATGCTTCCACTGCGTGAGAGGCTTCGTAAGCGGGTCTGACAGATTATCATCTGTAGGAATCTTGCATATCCGAACGTCTCCTCTATCGATAATATCTCGAATCAGATGAAACTTCCTGAGCACGTGCTTGGACTTCTGGTGCGATCTTGGTTCCTTTGATTGCGCGATCGCCCCAGTGTTGTCACAGAACAACTCCACTGGATCCGCAATGCTAGGGACCACACCAAGTTCAGAAACAAACTTTCTGATCCAAACAGCCTCCTTTGCTGCGCCATTTGCAGCAATGTACTCAGCCTCTGTTGTAGAATCAGCTACCGTCTCTTGCTTGGAACTCTTCCAGCTCACCGCTGCTCCATTCAGGCAAAACACATATCCCGATTGTGATCTAAAGTCATCTCTATCGGTTTGGAAGCTTGCATCAGTGTAACCCCTTACACGCAACTCTTCCTCACCGCCAAACATCAAGAAAGCATCCTTAGTTCTTCTCAAGCACTTTAGGATGTTCTTGACAGCAATCCAGTGACTCTCACCCGGATTGGATTGGTATCTGCTTGTCATACTCAAGGCATATGACACATCTGGTCTAGTACATAACATGGCGTACATGATAGATCCTATGGCCGAGGCATAGGGAATCCTACTCATGCGTTCCTTCTCAATCTCATTGGAAGGACATCCACTCTTCGAAAGAGTGATTCCATGTGACATGGGCAAGAATCCCTTCTTGGAATCTTGCATGTTGAACCGTTTCAACACCTTGTCAATATATGTACTTTGACTTAGGCCTAGCAACCTCTTAGATCTATCTCTATAGATTATTATACCGAGTATATAGGCTGCTTCCCCTAAGTCCTTCATTGAGAAACACTTTCCTAGCCAATCTTTTACAGATTGCAGCATGGGAATGTCGTTTCCAATGAGTAGTATGTCATCCACATACAAGACCAGAAAAGCTATAGAGCTCCCACTAACCTTCTTGTAGACACAAGACTCATCTTCGTTTCTGATGAAGCCAAATTCTTTGACTACTTCATCAAAACGTCGATTCCAACTCCTAGAAGCTTGCTTCAATCCATAAATGGATCGTTGCAGCTTACAGACTTTGTTGGCTTGCTTTGGATCCTCAAAACCCTCCGGCTGTATCATATACACGTCCTTGAGGAGATTCCCATAAAGGAATGCTGTTTTGACATCCATCTGCCAAATCTCATAGTCGTAGTACGCTGCAATCGCAAGTAGGATTCGGATGGATTTGGTCATAGCGACTGGTGAAAAGGTTTCATCATAGTCAATACCATGAATCTGTCTGAATCCTTTAGCCACCAATCGGCCCTTATAGGTAATCACATTACCATCCATGTCGATCTTCTTCTTGAAGACCCACTTGCACCCTATGGGTCGCGCCCCATCAGGTGGTTCCACCAAAGTCCATACTTTGTTGGTATACATGGATTCCATCTCGGATCTCATGGCTTCAAGCCACTTCTGCGAGTCTGGGCCATTCATGGCCTCCTCATAGGTAGTAGGCTCATCATCTATGGGCATCGTGTCACCGGAATCAGTTACGAGAAGTCCGTACCTCTCGGGTTCCTGGCGCACTCTACTAGATCTACGAAGCTCTTGTGTTACCTGAACAGGTGGATCCACAACTGCTTGTGATTCCTGTTCATGTTCCATAATCGGTTCAGTGATTTGTGGTTCTTGAACTTCTTCAAGTTCTACATTCCTCCCACTTGCTTCTTTAGAGACAAACTCTCTTTCTAGAAACACGCCGGTCCGAGCAACAAACACTTTGTTCTCGGTTGGATTGTAGAAGTAGTATCCCTTAGTTTCCTTAGGGTACCCCACAAATTTACACTTATCCGATTTAGGCCCTAGCTTGTCTGATTGTAAACGCTTTACATAGACATCGCAGCCCCAAATCCTCATGAACGACAATGTGGGACGCCTCCCACTCCACATCTCATATGGTGTCTTCATGACTGATTTAGATGAAACACGGTTTAATGGTGAAAGCTGCACTTAATAGAGCGTAGCCCCAAAATGATAATGGAAGATCGGTTTGACACATCATAGACCGAACCATATCCAATAGGGTTCGATTCCTCCTCTCGGACACGCCATTCCATTGTGGCGTTCCGGGTGGAGTGAGTTGGGACACGATCCCACACTCTCTAAGATAGTCGTCAAACTCTTGGCTCAAGTATTCTCCTCCACGATCCGATCGTAGAGCCTTGATACTTTTGCCAAGTTGCTTCTCTACTTCATTCTTGAATTCTTTGAACACTTCAAAGGATTCGGATTTTGCCCTCATAAGGTACACAAATCCATATCTACTGTAATCATCAGTAAACGTAATGAAGTAGACATAACCACCCCTGGCTGGCGTGGCAAATGGCCCACACACATCGGTATGTATGAGCGCCAATTGCTCACTAGTCCTCTCACCTTTCTTATTGAAAGGGGACTTTGTCATTTTTCCCAATAAACAAGCCTCACATGTCTCATATGATTCAAAATCAAATGAGTCTAGTAATCCATCTTTATGGAGTCTAGATACACGTTTCTCATTTATGTGGCCTAAACGACAATGCCATAAATAAGCAGGATTTAAATCATTTATTTTAATCCGCTTGGTATTAATGTTGTAGACAGGATTACTTAGATCAAGGACATAAAGTCCATTAAATAATTGCGCACTAAAATAGTGAATATTATTCAAATAAAAGGAACAACAATTGTTCTTTATTGAAATAATAAAACCTTCCTTGTCCAAACAAGAAATAGAAATAATGTTTCTGCTCATAGCAGGCACAAAATAGCAATTATTTAATTCTAAAACTAATCCTGAAGGCAGAGATAGCTCGCACACGCCTATGGCCAACGCAGCAACCTTTGCTCCATTCCCAACGCGTAGATCTACCTCCCCTTTAGCCAATCTTTTACTTCTCTTTAGATCCTGCATATTTCGACAAATATGAGATCCACATCCAGTATCTAATACCCATGATGTAGAGACAGTTAAATTGACATCTACAACAAAAATACCTGGTGGTGGTGGAATCACTATTCCAAGCCTCTTGTCCTCCAGATATTTTGGGCAGTTCCTCCTCCAGTGTCCAGGTTGACTACAGTAGTGACATTCACCCTTAGTCACGACCTTGGCAATGCCACCTACAGGCTTAAGGGCTTGTTTCTTGGACTTAGCAACTGACTTGCCTTTGCCCTTGGAGGAAGATGCAAACTTTTTGCCCTTTCCTTTATGTACCATCATAATGGCCTTGCCCTTACCCTTGTTGATGCTCTGTTCAGCCGTCCTCAACATGTTGAGCAAATCTGGCAGTGGTTTAACAATCTCGTTCATGTTATAGTTCATAATGAACTGTCCATAACTCTCGGGCAACGATTGCAACACGAGATCGGTTGCCAACTCTTGGCCGACCGACTCTTGGCCGACCGGGAACCCAAGCCGGGCGAGATTCTCCAAGTACCCGATCATTCGGAGTACATGGGGTCCCACCGGGTTCCCTTCTGCTAGATGACATTTGAACAGTGCCTTTGAGACCTCATACCTCTCTACCCTCGCCTGCTCTTGGAAGAGCTGCTTTAGATGTTCGATCATATCGACAGCATTCATGTTCTCATGTTGCTTCTGAAGCTCAGAGGTCATGGTGCAAAGCATTAGGCAGGCCGCATCATTAGCGTCATCAACACGCTTTTGATACGCCTTTAAGGCAGCAGGTGTCTGATTCTCTGGACCTTCTGGAACATGCTCCTCTATTGCGTACAGCTTCTTCTCTTGCTTGAGAACAATTCTCAAGTTTCTGTACCAATCGAGAAAGTTGGTTCCAGAGAGCTTGTCCTTCTCAAGGACAGATCGTAGGGAATGTTGTGAACTCGATGAGTTGTTTGCCATTTGGAATTCTACAAAAGGAAAATACGCAAGTTTTAGTATTTGTGAATTTTTGACTATATTTAATAATGGCTAGTTTATTAAATATAGCTCCCACTATTTTACCACGGATTAATAACCCTCAAGATATTAATGCGGAAAATATCCTTATATTTTCTAGTGGGCCAAGATCCATCTTTTTCATCTCCTTATGAGCTTGCTTTGGCAAGTCACCCATAATTCGATTACTTCTTAGGTAGGAACGATTCCAATTGCATCCCATATGCAACTCTTGGTTCAATCGGGCAAATAACTACTTATTTATCCATCCGTATGGATAATCCCAATTGATTGCCTCTAGGTTTCTTAATCAAATTAATAGCCTAGTTGTGTTCAACCTCTTATCTAAACAATTGCACATTGTTACGTGCCATAGCATTCCATCATTATGAACCAAGTCGCCATGCTTTGGCACGCACGAACTTGATAAATAATGATGATAATGAGTGTTTAAATAACGAGAAGGCAAGAACACAATATTTTAAAATTTGAGGGATTTTCAATTCAATTTTAATTATTTTGTTGATCAATATCAACTAATCTATCTATTTGAGTTTGGGCACAACTCCAAATAATAGATCCGGGTTGTCTAATTATCTTATTATCCTAATTGCATGCATCATCCATACACCAACCACACAAATAATAAGACAATAAATAAACAACCACAAAACAGAAATTAAACGTGATGTGGATATGGCCTTTTCTAGACTAAGATAATTCCAAGCCAATGGAATTATCTATGAACCCTAAACAAACACATCTCCATGCGTCTTGATCTTTTGGTCCATCCTTCATAGTCATGTGGTGTGCTCCATGCTCCATGCTCCATCTTTTGTGGCTCCTTTGGCTTTGGGCTTCTTTTCTCCAATCTTGGCTAACAATCTACTTTTATCTAGCACTAGCTAATATCTATACTAAATAAAATAAATCTCACAAGTTGAGAAAAAAAATGGCACGCAGGCCATAAAAACCCTAATTAATTATTACAATTAATTGATCAGCTCGCAGGCCGTAAAACCAAACCACAAAATTAAACATCCACATCAAACCACATCCTAAGGTCATATCCAATCACCATGCGATTTGCACATAAACAGTTAAAATCCAATTTTAACGTGCTTGGTCAATTTTAATTGATTTTAGGATTTCTAGGGTTAAAACGGTCCATGGGCCCAACAATCCAATTGCCCGGGCCCAAACAAAGTGAACCATAAAGCCCTAGGCCCGGCCCGGCCCAAAACCCGCAAGCTAGGCCCGCGGGTTAGGGCCGCCCGGCCCCTTAGGGCGCCAAGCTTGGGCGGCAAGCAAGGGGGGCGGTCCCCTAGGGGGCCGAACCTCCTTGTGGAGGTTGTTTCCAAAACAACCTCCTTGCTTGGAGCCCAAGTTTGGTTGTTTCCTTGTTGTGGGAGAACTCCTTCTTCCCCAAGGATGCCCAAACCCTAGATCCTAGATCCTAAAATTTCTCAAACTCACCAATTCATGCATCCAATGCAATAATTGGGTCTTGTTATGATTAATTCTTTGACAAATTGCATCCAATGCTTGATTTGTCTTGTTTTACGCGATAAACACAAATTAAGGTGTAAAACAACAAGAATGTAACACATAAACTACGTTTATGCTCTATGACATGTGGCTCTGATACCACTGTAGGGTTTTGATTCATGGATCGCGCAAACGGAAGCATAATCAAACAAACAACCATGCAAAACCCTCCAAGGATCACAAGTCTAGATGCATAACGATAGTAAAGGTAAGAAATCATAAACACACCTTTGGGTTCTCCTTGATGACTTCAAACGCGAATAGTGTCACGTTCTCTATAGTTGATCCACGCCTAGAGTTGTTCCTAGATCTCCAATCTCCTTGGTGCTAGCCCGGAATGAAAGGAGGGTGAAGGAATCACGCAAAACGAGGCACAAAAAGGGGCTCGGCCCTTTTGTGGCGTCGGGGACGAGTGGGCGGCGGCAAGGGGGCGGCGTCCCTCTTGTTGCTTGCTCTCTCTCTCCTTTGTTCTCTCCTACTCTTGTTATGTTCTCTTTAGAGCATAAGTTGTGTAGGGAAGGAAGGAAGGAGGGTCCTTTATATAGTCCAACAACTCCTTGTTAACTACCTAAAGGACTTATTCTAGTCCTACTAGAATTCAATTTAGTCCCTTCCTTGCAAATTAGTCCCTACTAAGTTTGCAAGGGTTTGCAAAGTGATCCTTCTAATTAATTAATCCAATTAATTAATTTCCAAATCTAGTACAACTCTATATAGCGTGTGACCCCATAGGTTCTATCTAGTTGGTAGCAACTATTTGCTAATATGGAGCGGTTTCTAGCAAAACATCCATTCTAGCCAACTAATAGAATAGTCATCTAGACAACCTTGTACAAGTAATTGTCTCATCCCTTTGCCTCCATATCCGGATTGGACACGAGACATACAAGTCACACTCGTATATCCAATCCCTAGTTTCTCGATCCATGGAATAGCCTTATTCGTGCAAATAACATCAATATCCCATATATTGATTTATTTGAGTCTGGCCAGACATTCTATAAGCACTATCCTCGAGTGGCCTTGGATATCTGCTCCCGTTATGTGGGAGGGGCAAATCCTCTCTACGTCCACTACGATCTCTAAGCTTGCTTCTCATTGTATCCAGTACACGCCTTTATAACTACCCAGTTACGGTGTAGCGTTTAACGCTACCAAGATCACAATGATCCACAACTAGAATATCTAGTGACTTCAAGTCTAAGGATGACAATACCATTGTACCCGAGAAGCACTTGTGACTCAACATAACGCATATGTAGCCTTCTCGGTAATGGGTCAATCCAGTGCAACATTCCGTAATGCACACCTATGTGTTGGATCGTGATATCTCCATATCAATCCAACCCCATACTAGTCTATAGATGATTGTCCCATTTAATCATTATACTTGACTAGGGATATTTAAGATAAACAACACGATTGTAAATCTAAGGACTTCATTATATTAAATATCCAATAAATAATAAATGAATTTCTAGCCAATTACAAATTCATACTAAACTAGATTGCCTCTAGGGCATCTATTCCAACATCTCATCAGCAACACTTTGTTCCTGGCAGTCTTCCTCTCATACAGCCCTCTAACTTTATCAATAACTGGTACACATCCGTCTCTTGAGCAACATGGTGGAACACCAAATTGTCAATCCACTGGTGGATATGACCAATCATCTTCATATTCATCTTGGTCCACTCATGATCTTTAACTTCAGCTGGCTTGACCCCTTTCGCAAGAATTGGGTCCACCAAATCCTTACAATATATCAAGTCTTGCATCCCAGGCTTCCATATCAAGTAGTTGCTAGAGGTCAAGTTGATCATGGAACCCGTTTGACTCCCCCACTGGACATGGCTCTGATACCACTTTTGTTGGTTCAATGGGCTGAATAAGACGGACTAGAATGCGAAAACAACGTCAACACGAACAAGTGCGGAAAAGTAGAAGATGTAGGACACCAGAATTAACGTGGGAAAAAAATCCTCTAATCTAGAGGGAAAAAACGACCCACTGAACTTCCAATATAACAATTACAATGGGTAGACAAATCCTCCACTAGAAAGTGGCTAAACAAACTAGAAACTAATAAATGGGTGAAACAAAACCTCGCCGCTAGGCGGATACCAAGCAAACTAATTGCTAACGAAATACCCGGAATTAGCTCATGAATCTTTGTCCTTGTCGTCGCGAACGATCACGTAGCGGTAATAATTCTCTCCGTCTCGCTTTGAAAAACGCGAGGAATCTTCTTCGTCTTGCGTCGAAGTCTGGTCACGAACAGAGCTCTCAAAGAGCTAGCATGTGTTCTCTTAGAACACTCTAACACAAGGCAGCCAAGGTGCAAATTCAGTACTATGCGAATTCAATTGAGAGACTTAATTCACCAGACATCACATGCATTGCCATTTATACTGATTTGGTGGCGGTATGAGTTACCAAACCAAATAAGGAAACTTTCCAATTAATTGCTACCACTCTGTCCCAGCTCTTTCTTCCTAAGTTGACTTTTGTCACTACTCACTGGGTCATTTTGACCTGATGATTTGAATAGCAAACCGATGTAATTTTTTGATAATTTTTTCATGGTGTAGTAGAGTAAAAGGTGCTCTATAATATGATGAAAAAATTATCAAAAAATCGTATCATTTTGCTATCCAAATCACCCGGTCAAAGTGACCCAGATACGAGTCAAAAAAGTCAGATGGAAAGAAAGAGCTGGGACGGACTGGTAGCTGCCAATGCAATTTCCATGGCCGACTTTGACCATTTCGGCACCATCACCACATCACTTTTCCAAGCCAACTAATTGGACTTGAACACCCAGCCATCTCATGTCAATACATGAGGAATGCTCACGTGGACTATATCACCATATGTGGGCTACTATTAATGGGCTTGGACCCAAACATGTTGTAGTTGAGAAATGCCACCTTCAGTTAGAGGTACTATAATTAGTAATTCGCGAATCCCCGATGTTGTTCAAGTAAAAAATAAGTAATATTGTGGTAATTGTAATAATATATATATTTATTTATATATATAATTTACCGAATGTGTGTGTGTGTCTTTTTTTGTGTGCGGTGTCTGAAGCTGAAGGAGCAGATAGCTGAGGTAGAGAAGGTGTCGCGCAATCTGATGGCTGAGAGGAACGGAGGCGGCGGCGGTGACTGTTTCTCAAGCAACAGTTCGTGTTCTTCTTCCTTCTCTGTTGAACTTGAAACAGTGCAGGACACAGATCCCTTAATGTGGAACTATATGCCAGTGGAATATGAGGATTTCAGCTACATTCAAGGCAGCGGCAGCAACAACGGATGGGTGAACCTGTTTGATGTTTGAAGCTTGTAGCCCTAGATTGATTAGACGGGTTCATTGTTAATGTACATATAATTTATCTGGTTTGGTAAAATTGATCAATAGTAAGACCTAGTAATTTGTATTAAAATGTCCGATAGTAATTAGTCCATCAAGATTATTTATCAGTAGTTGAAAATTACATCTTACTGCAGCTGTTAGGGCATCTCCAACCCCATGGGGGGAGGGGAGGGGGAAGGGAAAAATCGTATAAAAATATGATTCATGTCCAACCCCATAGGGGGAGGGGGAGGGGGTGCTATGGGAATAAATTTTGCCTTGGGTGAGGGATGGTTAGGGGGGATTTCTCCATGGACATCCCCTCCCCTCCCCATACATGGAATGATTAATTAAACAATATTTGATAAATTAAATTACACATACTAATATTTTATGATTATATTATTTATTTTATTATTATGATTAATAAATTTTATTTTGTATTATTTTTTAAAATTAATAATGTATTCACGATTGTTGGAAAGTATATTTACGAAAAGTCATCGTTAACTTATATTTTTGTGTGTGTGTGTGTATTGGTAAAAAATGTTGCATTTACTTTTTTGGTATTAATAATTCATTTTTAAATCATTAAATATATATTATAAATTAATTTTTTTTGGGGGGAGGGGTGGAAGAAATGGGTTGGAGACGATTATTAGTTTGGCGGAAGGGGAGGGGGAGGGGGAGGGGGAGGGGGAAAATGGTGGGCCCGTGGGGGGAGGGGGAGGGCGAGGGGGAGGTGAGGGGAAGGGAAAAAAGCAATGGGTTGGAGATGCTCGTATACTTATCCATTTGTCTTACCAATAAACAGTTGACATTTTCACGATGCGTGTGCTTAACGAAATGATGCATGACCAAATCTGTTTGACTAGAAATGTGCTATTTCAACAAGGGTAAGGTCTTAGTGTTAAGAATGACGATAAATGCAAATTAATTTGTGGGTTAAGGGTGAAGCTACGTAAAGGTCAGGGTTGCCCGGAACTACCCTGAGTGTCTGAAACTCTCACTAATGGTATATATAACAGTTTGATTATTCAATACTCATGCCCTCTTCACATCTATATTATAAAATACCTCACTATGTATGATGATTATTGATTAATATGGTTTTCTGTTCTTTGATTATTTGATAATGATATTTATAGTCTTTTGTTTTGAGTCCATATTCTATGGTAAGATTTTAATTTGTTTCACAGGTTGTACTGCTGGTGAAGGAATCTTATCGTTTGTTTGGGCTAGTGCCCTTGGGCACGGACAATCACCTAATCTATATAATAAATCAGTTAGGTGTTTTCCTCCAAAATATATTCAACGGGAACATCTCAGCCATTCAATCTTAAGAAATGTCTCAAGACATCTTGATCCGTTGATCTTCATTTTTTTATTAGACACATTATTAAAAAGAAAAAGTAGTTAAAATATAAAATTGATAAGATATTGTTATATCTTAAAATCTCTCTTTCATCTAACTAACTATTTCAAAATGCTGATTTATTTTGAATAACTTTTTGAAATGTATCTCAGATCTAAATGAACATGTCTTTATCTAATTAATTATTAATTATCTATTAACATAAACAAAATAATTTAATATAAATTTATTTAATTTTATTTGGAGAAATTAAATATAAGTCAAATAATATATATTTTATAATTGTCCTACGGCCACAGGTGAGTCAAGTGATATATTATAAGTGCCAACGAGAGCATCCTAGCCATTCGATCTTAAGAAATGTCTCAAGACATTTTGAGCCGTTGATTATCATTTCTCTTTTGTTAAATAATAATCAGTTAAAAGTTTTGTTAAAGAAAATAAAGGATAAGATACAGTTTATACCTTCAAAAATCTTTATCTTATCTAAGTAATATAAAATCTCTCTCTCATCTAACTAGTTTTTTTTTGAAATAGGGAAATATATAGACTTAGGACAGATTTTTATCTGCCAAATATTCATTACAAACAAAGTCGGGACATACTACACACCAAGTTAGTACGTTTGGTGCTCCCGAACCATAATAGCATAATTTATCTGCCAACTGGTTACAACTACGAGAAACCCAACCGACATTACTCGCTTTTAATACCCTTAATTTAATACAGACACATTGAATCAACTGGTTCATTTCTGAACCACTCAAGCGGTTGGGAAGAGGCGTACAGCTCGTATTCTTCATCATCTTATCGATCTTCATCTTCACACTTTTTGAGTCAATTTCCAGTAGCATCGAACGAAATCCAAACTTGAGTATTAGATCTAAGCCAGCATTCATGGCCTCCGCTTCAATCACCATAGAATCTTCGTGAAATGGAATTGGGAAGGTCCAAGCACGGACAAAATCCCCATCTGCGTTTCTGATGACAGCAGCTCCCGAAGCAGTTCTTGAAGACATGCAACAGCCTCCATCGATATTGCATTTAAGAAGACCTGAAGGAGGAGCTTTCCATCTTGCCGGAGCCGGATGTGGATCTGCACACAAAGAAACCCGACAAGTGTAAGTCGATTCTAAATACTCTAAATTGTTTGCTTTGCTATTTGCAATTATAATTTTTTGAGAAACAATTTCTGATTTGAAAACCCTTTTGTTGCGCGAGATCCAAATTTCCCAAAGCAAGAAGGCAAACAAAGATTTGTTATCAGCAGATAAAGCATGCAGAGTTTGAAGGATCCAAATGGATAAAGGAATGTTATTTGGTGTTAGAAGAAAAGGCAAATCAGGGGACTTCCATATTTGAGCGGTCCACGGACAGAGAAACAGCAAATGCATCAAATTCTCCTGACTGTTCATACAAAAACTGCAATTTTCAGGTAAATTAATTCCTTTTTGCGCAAATTATTCTTTGTGGGAATAAGGTTGTTGATGATACGCCACAAAAAAAAATTTATTTTTTCAGGAATCTTTATTCCAAATAACCTGGTTCTTGTTTGTTTGTTTGCTTGACCCAGAAATATTAGATAACAAATTTTCATTTTGGATAGCAAAAGCAACATGATAACCGGTCTTTACGGTGTAAATACCATCCTTAGTTTGAGACCAAACAAGGGAGTCCCTTCCAGTGAGATTGACTCTGGGCAGACTGAGAATGGCTGCAGATTCATCAGAAG
Organism: Linanthus parryae; assembly: GCA_023055425.1. NCBI lineage: Eukaryota > Viridiplantae > Streptophyta > Magnoliopsida > Ericales > Polemoniaceae > Linanthus > Linanthus parryae. The sequence continues at coordinate 45,883,377 of JALGPY010000007.1, read as the reverse complement.
AGAAACTTGTTTGAATGAGATTCCTATTCCATTGACCATCAGTGGTCATTAGATCGCGAACAAGGGTATTATGAGGTAGTTTTGGATAAGACATTGAGGCACGACCTAAACCTATAGGTATCCATCTGTTATGGTAAACAAAGGTATTGCAACCATTAGCAATACCATGTCTAAAACCCTTAAAAACTATATCTCTAGCCGAGACGAAGCCTTTCCAAATTGTAGATGAACTATTTGAGGGATATGCTGCTAAGGGATTGGAATTGTGATAATATTTCCCTTTCATAACTTTTGAAACTAAAGAGTCAGGGTTCTCCCATAATCGCCAAACTTGTTTTGCCAAAAGAGAAAGATTGAAAGAATGAAAATCACGAAAGCCCATACCACCATTCCTTTTGGGTATACACATTCTAGTCCAATTTCTCCAAACAATACCTTTAGTATCAATAGTACTAGTCCACCAAAATCTAGAAAGGATCTTATGAATATCATTGTAAACTGAGATTGGTAGAAGGTACATGGACATGATATAAGTAGGGATAGCTTGGGCTACGGATTTTATGAGGGTTTCTTTACCTCCGAAAGAGAGAAATTTACTTTTCCAATCACACGTTTTGTCCATAATTCTCTTTTTGAGGCTGGAATATAAACTTGTGTAGTTTCTACCAAGAATGACAGGAAAACCCAAGTATTTTTCATGGCTAGAAGCTATAGGGATTTGGAAGATGGAAGAAATGTCACTCTTAATATTACTAGGAACTTTTGGGCTAAAAATAAGAGACGACTTGTCCTTATTAATGAGTTGTCCCGAAGCAGAACAATAGGTTTGAAGGATTGAATTTAGGGTGGTAGCTTTATTGGTAGTAGCTTTTTCAAAGAGGATACAATCGTCCGCGAAAAGGAGGTGAGTAACACTAGGACTATTTCTACTAGCCTTAACCCCTCTAAGAAGTCTAGATTCTGAAGCCTGGTTAATGAGACTTGAAAGACCCTCAGTACAAATAACAAATAAATAAGGGCTTAAAGGGTCTCCCTGTCTGAGGCCACGAGTAGGATGAAAACTTGGAGTTTTTTGTCCATTAATCAGAACAGTAAAGCTAACAGTCGACACACAATGCATAATTATTTGTATAAAAGACAAAGGAAAATCAAGTTTTTGGAGAATAGCATTGAGGTAGCCCCATTCAATATGGTCGTAGGCTTTAGCCATATCAAGTTTAAGGGAAAAATACCCTAGAGAGCTTCTTTGGTTATGCATGGTATGCAAAGTCTCCATAGCAATAATAGCATTATCCGTAATAAGTCTTTGTTTAATAAAGGCTGATTGAGATTCGTCAATAATGTAGGGAAGAACAACTCTCAATCTATTAGCTATAGTTTTAGAAATGAGTTTATAAACAACATTACAAAGACTAATAGGGCGAAAATCAGTAACTTTTTTAGTCTCTTTCTTTTTAGGAATTAAAACGATGCAAGTTTCGTTAAGTCTTGAAATATCAGCCCCATTGTTTAGGAAATTAAGACAGCAGGTGGTAACGTCGTCCCCTATTTCGCTCCAATAAGTTTTGTAAAATAAAGCTGGAAGTCCGTCAGGGCCGGGAGCTTTCAAAGGGTGCATTTCATTTAGAGCAGTACAAATTTCTTCTTTTGTAAAAGGTCTGTCAAGGTTGGTAAACATGTCAGCAGAAACTTTCGGAGAGATGGAATATGTAACATTAGTGAAGCTGTTGTTTTCAGCAGCAAAAAGTTTCTTAAAATAATTATTAAAAACATTTCCAATATGAACAGGATCAGTAACAACAAGGTTATTTTCATTTTCAATACTGGAGATAAAGTTTTTCCTTTTTCTGTTGGAAGCTACTTTGTGGAAAAAAGCTGTATTTTTATCCCCTTCCCGAAGCCAAATTGCTCTAGATTGTTGTCTCCACCTAAGTTCTTCATCCACATTCAAATTATTAATATCTCTTGTGATAATTTTTATTTGATGCAGATTAGCAGAAGTGAGTTCAAGACTGGAGAAAAATCTAAGTTTATCATGCAGATGACGACGCCACTTAATTTTTTCTTTATGATTACGTTTACCCCAGATCAGTATTCTCTAGTAACAGTAGATAATTTATGATGTAAAGCATGTAAATCAGATAAACTAGCGCTAGGGTTATTATGCCAAACCTGTTGTATGATCTGTCTGCACTCCGGGGATTTTGTCCATTCAGCCGCGAAGTGAAACCTGCGTGGGCCAAGTTGCTGAGGAGGAACCGAATCCAGTAGCAAGATCACTGGGATGTGGTCTGATCCCGTGGTGAGATGGTTTTCAACACTGATATTGCAGAAGACATTCTCCATAGGATGATTCATCACTACTCTATCAATACGCTCCGCAACATGAGCAGCGCCACTCCGTCTGTTGTTCCAGGTATACAACTGACCCCGAAACCCCATATCTCGTAAACTACAATCCGTCAAAGCATTTCTGAAATCGTTGATTTGTGCCCAACTGCGTAACCTTCGACCTTTTTTTTCCTTTTGAGATAAGATCTCATTAAAATCGCCAATCACAACCCAAGGCAAAGAGGGACCTGGGTTTAATCTACGTAGAACATTCCACGAAAACTTTCTGTTGGAGGTGAGTGGATCTCCATAAAAGAAAGTAGCGTAAAATGATCTGTTTACATCTTCTGGCGGGCGAATAAAAGCATGAACAAAATACTTCTCAAATTTTAGAACTCTGAGGTCAACATCTTTCTTCCAAAACAGCGATAGACCACCAGACAAACCTTCTCTAGGAAAAGAGATCCCTTGCGAAAAACCCAGTCTAAATTTGCAGCGTTCAGATTGAGTGGATGTTTGTTTTGTTTCCAGCAAGAAGAGGATATCTGGTTGATTACTTCTGCAGAGGGAAAAAATTGATTGGAATGTACAGGGCTTTCCCATACCCTGCACATTCCAACTTATAATTTTCATTGTGATCGGCCGGACCGGTTTTCATCGATCTCGGCCGTGTGGTGGGTAAGAGAACAGTCTCGATTATTTATCTATTTATACTTAAAAATTAAATATGTATAAGTAAATAAATATATGTCAATAAAAAAATCTTAATTAAAACAGTATTTAAAGCAACATTCATATAAAATTTTAATTTTATTTATAAAATAGAATATATGTAGAATGATATATTTTTCTAACAATTTATATGTTTGTTTTCGTAGGGCCCTATGGGCACGGGTCATTTTCTAGTAGTATATACTTTTCATTAATGTCATTCAAAAAATCACAAATATGATATTTATAATTAGGCTTAATTATTTAATGCACCCCCCCCCCATTATAACAAAACTAACACATTGCAATCTCCACTTTTTGAATAGGCTTATTGCATCCACCAATTTTAATAAATCATACTAATTGCAACCGATCCAAATCATTTGACAGAATACTCCATTAGTTGACAAACATTTCCAATTTATTGAGGGGTAATATGGTCCAACCTTTAAAAATATGAACACTACGGTAGCTTTCATCATCTTCGCCATACTCGCCCAGATTCCGGCGAACTAATCTGCCACCACCGCTAGCTGGCACTTTGATTCTGACGAGCTCAACATCCACCTCCAGCCACAACTCGCCAATTCTTGTAAACCTCTGACATCCCATCAAACCCCTTTACCATACCCTCCGCTGTAGTCACATGAGTCCTTCCTAGCCAATCCCATAGTTGAAATTCTGAGGTGCTCTTTTTAACTTGAAGAAAACGAAGCACTTGAAACCCATAGCGTATTCTAACATCTGCCCAAGATTGTGCGAACCAAAACAGAGCCTTAATCGAAAAAACCAACAACCCGTTGACATTCCCTCTCTTCCTTGACAACCTTAATTGAAAAAACCAACAACCCAATTGACAATCCTTGTCTTCCTTCAATCAAAGCTTCAAATGATGCCAAACCCTAACCCAGACACCCAAAACCAGATCCGAATTATAGAGAAGGGGGAGATGGTCGAGAGGGGGATAAGGTTGAGAAGGGGGAGACTATCTTTATCGCTTCCATGTCTCGATTCCTCAAACCACGAGAGAGACACGGTAGAGAGGATGAAGAGAGACAAATTCATAAAGTCCCTTCTAATCTTCTTTATTATTATGTTCATCATTTTTCTTTTTTCTTTTTCTTTTATTAGGTATTTGTATTGCCACAATTACTCTCAACATGTGGATGGTGTTGGGATGAATTATTTGACCAATTGCAATAAGTATGCTTTATTGAAATTGGGTGGTGCAATAAGCCTATTCTATAAATGGGGGTTGTAATGTGTTAATTTCGCTATACTGGAGGTATGCATTAAGTAATTAAGCCTTATAATTAATTCGACTACACTTTTTTCCCGAATGTTACTCTCTCACACACACTCACGCCCGTACTTCTCTTTTCTTCTATGTTAAGAAGATCTAAACACTGATAGTCTTTCACAAAGTACCACTCCGTCTCTGCTCTTTATTTCCAATTTCCTTTTTGGGACGTCCCTGCTCTTTCTTTCCATTTTCTTTTTGGATATATAACCTTAAACAGTTCAAATGACCACAACACCCTCAAACAATACCCCACATATTTTTCCCATTTCCCAACTGCACTCACTCATCTGCCTTATCCTCTCACCAGACCGCTCACGAAAAATATGTGGGGTATTATTTGTGAAGGGTGAATGTGTTATTCTGAGATTGTGTCAGGGGCATTTTGGTCCAAATTATTTTTTTCTTATTTCAGGAGCTAGGCTACATGGGAAGAAAGACTGGGACAGAGTGGTATGTTCTAACTGCTTGAAATTTCTAGCTCCGCACTCAACTGGTACCGCCGAGACGAATTTTATGTAAAGCCAATAACAGTGGCACTCATTTTAAGGGTTCATGTTGTATAATTATAATTATTGAGATGGCAATAGTGCTAAAATATCTAAAACTAAGAGGTATAGTGGTTTTTAGAAAAAAAAATATGATTGATTCTTACCACCTCGGGTCCATAAGAGCATGTCCAACCCATGTCATATTCCACCACCCCCAAGGGCACACCATTTTCCCTTCCCCCTCCCCCCCCCCCCCCTACTCCAGACTACTACTCATTTCCAATCCATTCTTTTTCCCCGCCCAAAAAAAAATGATTTTTAATATATATATATATATGATGATTTAAAAATAAATAATTAAATACTAAAAGAAGTAAATACAAAATAAGTGTCAGTAGTTGCTTGTATCGACTACAATATTTTTTACCACTTTGATTCAATAAATTTGATGCTTTTTTATTCGTGTTTTTAAATTATTTAATAACTATAATTGTTAATTGTAAAAAAAAAGATTTATCAGATTTCCAACAAAATAAAATATCAATAATTTTCGTAAATATATTTATCAATAATCGAGAATACATTATTAATTTTTATAAATAAATTAAATGTACTGATCATAATAAAAATACATACTGTAATCATATAATATTATAACTGTAATTAATATTGCCAGACAAGATTTGCTTTGAGGAAATGGAATAGAAAAAGTTTTGGGAACCTGTACAACAGAAGGGGAGCATTGATCTAGATTTGGAGAAATCCGTCCAATGCACCATCAATGAACTGCTGTTAAGAAAGGAGATCAACCTGAAGCAGAAGTCTAGAGTCCATTGGCTCAAACAAGGAGATTCCAACTCAATTTTTTTTCATGTTAATGCCGCAATCAGGGGAAAAAGAATAAGGTTGAGGCAATCCAGCTGGATGATGGCAACTGGACACATTCTAGAGAAGGTAATGGCTCAGCCTTTTGTGAGTTTTACAAATATTTATTCTCTACAAACAGCCCTACCATTCGTGAATGGTTGTCTGAACTTGTTCCTAAAACTGTACAAGAAGGTGACTGGGAACTTCTTAATGCTCCACCTGCTGAAGATGAATTTTGTGAGACCTTATGCAAAATGGGGAGCTATAAAGCCCCATGACCAGATGGTTTTTCTGATCTCTTTTACAAAAAATATTGGAATATTGTGAAAAATGACTTTTGTGAGGTGGTAAGAAATTTCTTCTTGACATGAGCCTTGCCAAACTCAAATCAATAATTCTTTCATAGTGCTACATCCTAAATCTGTTGCAGCTTATAAAGTGGGCCACTTTAGGCCAATCAGCTTGTGCAACATAACTTATAAAGTCATTGCAAAAATCATCATGAAAGGATTTAACCCTATCTTCATAGTTGTATCAGTCATGCTCATGCAGCCTTTGTTCAAGGGAGAAGCATTCAAGACTTCTTCATGAAATACTGAACATTGCTAAAAGGGAAGGAGGGAAATGTGGAATTATGATCATCAAGTATGTTATGGAGCAGGCATATGATAGCTTAGAGTGGACCTTCATCAAATAGATGTTTACCTTGTTTGGTTTCCCAACTAAGATTTTAGAGAGAATCTGGACATGTATCAATACTGTCATCTGCTCCATCCTACTGAATGGGGGCACATTTGGAGATTTTAAAGCTTCTAAAGGAATCAGAAAAGGTGACCCCCTATATCTCACTTTGTTCATTTTATGTGCTGAGATCTTATCAAGAATTCTACAATTTGCAGAAGCAGAGAAGTGAATTTTTGGTACAAAATGGGGAGAGAGTGCCCAACAATTCATCACTTGATGTTTGATGATGATTTGTTGATCATGAAAAGAGCTGACAAGAAGGAGGCAGAGACCATCGATTTGTGTTTGCAATTATATGAAGGGATCTCTGGTCAAAAAAAGCACGAGATCAAATAAGTGATGCAGCTCAAAAAAGGCTCAAAAGATGCAACATACCTTGGTCTTCCCATGCTTATGAAAGCCTCTAAGAAGGACACTTTCAAAGAAACTTTGGAGAAGACTAGCAATAAAACAGCGGGATGGAAGATAAAGTAACTCTCCCAAACAGGAAGAAGAGTGATACTCCAGGTCTCTCTCTTCCAAACTTCCTTAACTACTCCATGTCAATTTTTAAGCTGCCTGAAATGTTACTAGCTAGAGAAATGCATGAAGTGCCCAATCTTTGTGGGGAAACAGTTAAAAAGAGAAGAAGCCAATCTACTACAAAAGTTGGGAAAATATATGTGTGGAAATCCCAAAGATGGAGGGTTGAGGTTCAAGGAAGCAAAAAAATAAAATCTTGCATTCCTCTTAAAGCTTGCTTGGAAATGTAGATACACAGTGACAAAAACTGGGCCAGATTGGTCGATGCCAAATACTGCAGAATTATTGAGTTTCAAAGAGTGGACATGAGTTTCAAAGAGGAAATGAGATTATTAAATCTGTTCATTCTCCAATTTGAACCTGTATTACCACCATCTTTATCTTCCTCAGGGCCAATATCACTGAAATCGCCTAACATAACTGAGTTGCCAAAATCCTTCAACTCATTCCAAGCTTCCTACTTAATCTTGGCCTTCGGGTTGATATGTATGCAGGACCACCATTCCTTATGTCCATTATAAGTGAGTTCAAAATGTATACCATGTTGGGATTTGAAGAGGATTTGGATATCTAAATCAGCAATCCACCACAGTGCTAGGCCCCTAGAAATCCCTCTCGGTTCAACATAGCCAGAATTTGGAAATCTTAAGCATCTTCTAACTATCTCCATGTATCTTCTTTTTTTTAGTCTCCATAAGGAACAAGGGACTAGGGCGATGGGTCATGTTTAACCCTCGCAATTGTTGGACTGTCAGGAGTCGCCCCAACCCCCGACAGTTCCAACTCAGCATCAACATTGGGCTTGTGGCTATTTAGGGTCAGCCACCACCACCCTTTCATCATTAAATACTTGAGAAGTCCATCCATACCTGCAAAGAACACCGCTGCATGCCGCATCTCAGAGAGTCTCAGCTTTTCCTCCAGAAAGAGAATCTATTTTGTTGGTATATTGCTCTTCTTGTCGGTCTCTTCTGCCTCGACCGACTTCTCTGTTCATTCGTAACTGCCATGATGTATTTGTAGTTTTCCATGGTTTCCTTCGCCTGTTCCTCGATTTGCTGGTGGAATAGAGTAATAGCTTTCTATTTGGATTGATCGCTGTCATCCTCCTTTGATTTCTTCATATTTAGGTTCTCTTCTAGGGTTTCATCCTCATCTCCTCTTTTCTATTTCAGAGAGAACAGTCGGTTAAAAATAGTGGCCAGGTGTACATCTCTATATGGTTCACGTGGCTAGTGAAGTTAAGAATTTTTTCTGGGCTTGAATCACAATGGGTAATGATGGGCTTCATGAGTCAACATTCTATAGCTAGAATACTCACTGAAGTAATTGGGCTCTTGGGTGGGCTATCCACCGGTTCCTCCACTATGTATTGGGCCATGTTATATTTGGCCCAATTCGTTTGCTTCAGATAAGGTTGAGAAACCCTAGGGTCCGCCGCAATAAGTGCTACGTCATTCTCGTACCTGGGTAATGGTACATGCGACGTATCACTCTGTCGTGCTCCGATCGACTTTGGCGTAGCTGTCTCCTTACTCGTATTCTCCCCTGCTGGCACATCAGGTGTTCTTTCATGATCCTCCACGCGCTTTTCCTTGAGTGTATCTCGTTCTTTCACGGACTCGTTTACACGCGCCGGTGAGGTTCTTCCTGCTCTGTTTTACAAAAAATTCAGATTTCGGAAGGCGTCGTCCGGTTTCCGGGCATGTTCTTGGCGTTTTTCAGCTTGTCTCGGTTCTGCACGGAGATCTGCATAGTACATCGAAGCAGCACAATCCTCCTTAGAAACAAAACGATATTGGTAATCTGCATGGCCTAGTCTACCACACCGATAACGGATGTTACCCAACCTCTCATACCAGAATTTGACAATTTTATCGCCTTCTGTTTTGCTCTCCATGATGAAGCCTCTAGGCAGAGGATTCTCGGTATTAATTACAACTTTAATGAAGAAATATGGTTTAACCCCCATGATACCTGGATTAAGACCATATGTAGCTAGGACCTCATCAGTTGTTCCTCCAATCCTCCTAGCATTTAGCTCCGACGTTTCTCCAGCGGCACTCCTCGAACCTGGATCCAAAGTGGGCATTTGAAGAGTGATTTGGCCTCAATCTTCTTAAACAGTTCCGACTTTTGCATATTTAAAAGGTTGTTTTCCAATAGCCACGGGGACTGCGAGAGGATTCGATTATAATCCTCTTCCTCCCCAAATTCAAAGGCGAAGATGTTTGAATCTGGGAATTCTTCTTCAAAAGGTGTTTCAGCCTGAATATCGCCTTTCATGTTCCAGGCCCCTTCTGCTGTCTTCTTCATTGTGTGCCTGCTAATATTTTTTCTGCAAAAGTATATGGCAATTAACACAGAGCTATGAAGCTTTCGGGTGACTTCTGGGCTATCGTCGAGCTCCAGACGAATATCCATTTGTGGATTTATAAGGTTTGCGAAAAGAGTGAAAACAGAGGGAGGTTAACTCAAGTAGAGTTAGAAAGAAGAGAGATTATGAGGGTCAAAAATCAAGGGGAATATATAAACTTTCCTCGGAGGAGAGGAAACAGAAACGTGAGGGAAATCTAGAGATGAGGTAGAGAAGAAGTAGACTAGCTACAACAATAGCTATTCCGACGACGGTGACTGACATGTACCAGATAGACACTCACATCTCTAGAAACCCTAGAGAGAGAAAAATAACATTCCCAAAAGCCTGAAAGCTCTTTTGCTCAGTGTTGGCTTTGGATTCCAACAGTGGATGACGTCACAACAGAAGCAGGCCCAGTTAAATGTCGATTTGGGCCTATAGGGCTTGAATGATGTTTTTTTTTTCCAAAAACAGAAGAATAGCCTTGAATAAATTTCGAATCCTAATAAATTTGATTAGGCCCAGTTTTAGTTAAACCAAAATATTTGCCCAATAAAGTTCTCCCCTAATAATGGCTTAATCCAAAGCATTGCATTTACGAGAAGAAAGTTATTGCTACCTACGTTTACACCAAATTGACTCTTTGACTTGTATCTGGGTCACTTTGACTGGGTGATTTGGATAGTAAAACGATGCGATTGTTTGATAATCTTTTCACCGTGATATATAACAACTTTTATTCTATAAAACAACACCATAAAAGGATTATTAAAAAATTGCATCATCGTTTTGCTACCCAAATCATCGGGTTAAAGTGACTCAAGGAATAATAGCAAAAGTCAAACCGGTGTCATAGCGAAGAAAAGGAGGTAGTATAAAAATAACTAGAAGTCACTTTATACAAAATGTCTACATAGCTATTTACCGCTATTTAGAATGAGCACAAGTAAAACCTAAAACAAATAATGAACACACTTACATCACAAACTCATATATCAAATTGCACAAAGGTTTTGTGACGTTTGAAAGACAACACATTTACTATAAGTGACTTCGTGAGCATATATGACATTTTTGTGCTATTTCGAGTTTGAATAATGAAGCTCAAACTCCATGATAATTACATGTACGGATGCATGTTCAAATCGAGAAAATCGCAAACTGCATTGAACAGTGCTAAACCAAACAAAGGACAAATTGTACAAAACACAAAATTGAATCGGACCAAACCAGTCCAATCGCACTAAACCGCTTAAACTGTATTGCATGGAATTTGTATACAAAAACATAATATTATTATGAGGGAGAAAACAAATTTTTATTATTCTCTCACGTAAAATGTTAAAGTTTTTTTCATACTCTTTTAGTTATTGCATGAGCTTCCGTAAAATATTCCGAAAAAAATGATTGTAGATCCGGTTGAATCTATTTTACCTTTTATGTTTGGACTTTTTTTTTTTTTACAAAATTTGATATATTTTATGCTAATATTTAATTTTAAGTTACGATATAAATATTAATATGTAAACCGCTTGCTTTAACCGAACCGAACCGCCTAAAACCGAGACCGAAACCAAACCGAACCGAAACTAAACCGAACTGTCGAGATTTAGATTATTTATGTTCAAATCAAACAAAACCGAACCGTTTGCATCCCTAGTTACATATACTTTCGAGTCTAAAAAGGGTTAGTATCGCTCTTGCCATGTGATCACAAGAATGAATTTATTTGTAACATTGCTTCCGTGAGGACAACATTCACCTTATCATCATCCTCTTCCATTTCTCACTACATGAATTATGAAACAAACATTATAAAATTGCACATACATTGAATCAAACTTTTTTTTTGTGAAACACACTCTCGGGATGATCACTATCTTAACTACTTCCATGTTTTCCTTTCTTCAAAATCTTCCCATTTTCCTAAAGAGTAGAAAAGATCACCCACAAAGGTCACGTCTAAAAAGAGAAACCCTAGAGGATAAAAGAAAACAGTAGAGTACCATATAGCCTAAACTAGGGTTAGGTCCTAAGTTGTCCCAATAGAGCCACATCATGGCAAGTTAAGGACCACCCCGTGGATGCACGGCATCAACTGCCCAAAAAGCTACTAAACCAAAACAAATTTTGCTCCATTGTCCATGGATCTAGGCAACAAATAGATGAATATAGACAAACGCTTGAAAAGTATTAGCAGAAGGGACAAACGCTTGAAAAGTATTAGCAGAAGGGCCACATAGCATGACAATCACTCGACACCTGTCTATATCGGTTAAATCTAATCTAAAGAGATAATTATCTATTAACCAATACAGGAAAACAGTTAAATTTTAACCATGCATCCACCATGTGCAGAAGATGAGAGCAAAATAGCGAATTCGAGAGAGACAGCTAAAAAAAGTTAGAAAAAAGAATAGGTTTGTAATAACAAGTTATGGAATAACCAGTGGTAATTGAGATTTTGGAATTTTTTTTGAAGGGGAATCTTTAACTACTATATAAACCCTAGAAGGGTCCTGCTAATTAGGTCTAGGGTTGAAGTCTTGCTTTGGAAGGCATAGTCCTCTGTTTACGGGTGGGTGCCCTTCTGAAGCATTTGACACTTTCTCACCAACGGCAATGAGTTAGATTTGTTATGTTTGAACTTGATTACCGACTCAAAATTTTAAAATAACGTGCGGCATGTTTTTCCTTTTCTTTTCTTTCTTTCTTTCTTTTCTCTTTTTTTTTTTTTTTTTTTTTTTTTTTTTTTTTGAAATACACTTGGGGCATGTTTGATCACAACCTAAAATCTCAAGAGCTCAATAATCTTGTGAAAATAATTTGGAGTGAGTAAATTGACTGGAATCATAATGTGGAAATTGTTTGGCTTCTATAAAATTTTATTATATTTTGCAAAGTTTTTACCCTCAACAAATGTGCTAATTTGAGCTTATATCACAACAAAATGTCATATGTTTGGACGAATTGACGATTCAAACAAAAAAAATGAGTATATATGGTACTTCAACAAGATGGAATTTAAAAGATCTCCAAAAAAAATTATAGACTCTACATATTAAAAGTTTATCTGAAATTAAATATAGTTTCAAAATCAAAGAAACAAACAGAAACACCTTCACGGAGTCAAAAGGATATGACAGCGACAACCACAACAATCAAGCAGAAGAAAGATAGTCCCAACGAAATTTCCAAGTCATCAAAGGCCATACACTTTTTTATCTTTTTTTTTCACTTTTTTCTTTCACTTTCGTTTATCTTTACTCAATCGGGAAAGCCAAATCCATGCAAAATACCAGAAGCCCATAGATGAAGAAGTGTTGTTTCAGTCACCAAATTCAGAGTCAAAAGAAAATTGACCACCAGCATTTTGTTAGAGCGTCTTTTACTAGATATGGTGGATGTTTAGCTTGCCATTTTCTACAATCTCACTTCACACACGAAACTACCATTTTTATTGTTTAAACTTTACCTTATCGAGAAAGACAAACTCAACCAAAACACTACCCAACTATTGCGCTAATAGGCTAAAGCAAGGATTGCTTCTGTCACCTAAATGAGTGTCAATGGACTCAATCGATCCCTTAAAACAAACATTGAATTAGGATGTTTATCTTGCCATGCATTTCATAATATTTGCTCCACAGTGTTTCATCATATAGCAATCAAAAATCCAAACCTTATCGTTTTTATTTTGGTTGTAACACCGTCCTTATATGATAACATAAAAGCACTTAAATTCATAAGTTGCACACAATTACCGAGTGTACAACATTATTTGGCTATGTGAGAAAGTGCTTAAACCTCTTTGATTATGTGAAAAATTAATACACCTAATAATACAATAGTATCCGTGTACTAATTTCAACTTTTAACCTTACGCCAAAGATTCCGGACTACATGCCCAATCATAATTAATACTGGAAAATCAAATACACGGTTAATGTTCAATGGCAATACAGAAAATGTACCCCAACCTCAAGCCCCAATACATGGCTAGCTTTTATAAATAAAGACCCTCCTAGAGTGTTCCATATCCTTACTCTTCTCCAGTCCTTGTAAAGTCAATCACAAGCCCTCCTCTTCTTCTCCTCCTAAACTCCAAAACCATCAATTTCATACAAAAGCATTCTACTAGCTAGAGAAGGAAGCACAGAGATGTCCACCATTGATGAAATGACACTTCTCACTCATCTCTACCCTGAAATCTACCCAAACCCGCCACCACAACAACAACAACAAGGTCTGCCAACCTATGAGAATGCAACCACTTCTATATGTTTGACAAAACTCTTCTTTTCTGGCATGCATCTGTTCATGTTCAAGATCAGGGTTAATTATGAATTACTGACTTTTCAGGGGTTGCGAAACAGCGGAGGAGGCGGAGGCAGAAGGCCAAAGCTGATGGCTGCGAAGCGCGGAAGAGGAAGCTGACCCAGCAGCAGATTGACGTGTTGGAGCTAAATTTCAGAGATGAACACAAACTGGAGTGCGAGAAGAAGGATCGTTTGGCTATGGAATTGGGTTTGGATCCGCGGCAAGTGGCCGTCTGGTTCCAGAACCGGAGGGCCCGCTACAAGAGTCAAAAGCTGGAAGAAGAGTTCTCGCAACTTAAAGCTCAACACGACAATGTTGTAGCTGAGAAATGCCAACTTCAGTTAGAGGTACTATAATTAAACTAGTAATTCCTGAATCTCCGATGTCGTTTAAGTAAAAAATAATTAATATTAGGGTAAGGAAAAAGATGCAAATTTACGGAGCATGTTTTTGTGTTTGTGTAGTGTCTGAAGCTGAAGGAGCAGATAGCAGAGGCAGAAAAGGTGTCGCGCAATCTGATGGCAGAGAGGAACGCCACCGGCAATTGTTTCTCAAGCAACAGCCCGTGTTCTTCTTCCTACTCTGTTGAACTTGAAACGGTGCAGGACACAGATCCCTTACTGTGGAATTATGTGCCAGTGGAATACGAGGATTTCAGCTACATTCACGGCAGCGGCAGCAACAACGGATGGGTGAACCTGTTTGATGGTTAAAGCTTGTAAGCCTAGTTTGATTAGACGGGTTCATTGTTAATTAATGTACATATAATTTATCTGGTTCGGTAAATTCATCAGTAGTAAGACCTAGTAGTTAATTCGTATTATATTATCCGCTAGTGATTAGTATATCAATATTATTTATCAATGAAGATTGCATTTAGCTACAGTTGTTAGTATACGTAGTGGTATCTCTCTTGCTCCTTATTCATTTTTCGGACCAGTAAACACTAAAGCAGTTAGCATTTTCGCGATGCATGGGCTTAACGAAATGATGCATAACATGTCATGTCAAACGTGACATTGTAACACGGGCTCACAACATCGCCCAGGACTCGATACGCGCTTTGTCTTAATAAAAAATTTATGGTTTTCTCCTCAAAAAAATCCGCTAGACTGGAAATGTGCTATTTTAACGAGGGTAAGGTCTTAGTGTGTTCCGGATGACTGATAAATACAAACTTAATTTGGTAAGTACTCCGTAAGACACACAAACTAGCTCTAGTGAAGCTACATAAAGGTCAGGGGCGGCACTTGCTACCATGAGTCCCAAATTCTCAATTGGTACTGCCGAGACAAAAATTTTGTGTAAAGTCAATAACAACGGCACCAGTTCAATGGTTCCCGTTATATAATTATAATTATTCAGATGGTATTACTGTTAAATATTTACATTTAAGGGGTATGAGTGTTTTTTGAAAAATTATGGTCGATGCTTACGACCTCTAGTCCAAGTGGCTATACCGACTGTATCATCCTAATTACTTAGTATTAGATGATTAGTTATTAGTTATTTAATTATAACTATTATTTTTTGTAATATTTAATTAATTAAATAATAAACGGGTTTTCTTGACGGTTATTTTCTGGCCTGTAAGTTGAACGGTAAAGTATATGGTTATGTTGTTTATCTATTAAATGTTTGCTCATATTATTTATAAAATGAAATCATCTAAATACTAATTCTCGTCATCTCTAATTTCTATCAATTTCTCTAATTCTCTCTTTTCACTTCTATCAATTTCTTCAATATCGTGGTTGTAATCGAGCATTCTCTCATTATTAAAGTTCGGATTTTCGAGTTGTGGAGTAGCTAGTTTCAAAGCTAGCGAACCACATAAATTCTTGCATTCTCATTCTTTTTTTGGTTCATCTTTCTCTCTCAATTCTCTAGGTTATACAAAGTGGTATCAGAGTCAGGTTGGGGTTTAGGGTTTTGAGAGGAACAATGTCTGGTTCAATCAAGATCGAGAATTTCAGTGGCAGGAACAATTTGAGTATGTGGCAGATCAATATGATGAAACGTGATGATATGTGGCTGCCCCTGACACCTAACAAGGGCAACATAGATACAACCACCCCGACATATCTGATGATGGACAAGAAGGCGCACGCGTCGATCATGTTGTGTCAGACGAACGATGTGATCATCGGAGTCGTAGATGAGGAGACAACTGCTGGCTTATGGTCAAAGTTGGAGAATCTCTATATGAAGAAATTGGTCGCCAACAAGTGGTGCCGAAACAGTACCTATTTAGTCTGTGCATGTATGAAGGTACGCAAATCAGGAATCCTTAGACGTTCTAAACACCATTTTGCCGCAATAGTGAGGAGAAAGTAAGTGATGAGGATGCGGACCTAATTCTTTTGGTATCCCTGACTCCATCGTACGAGAGTCTCGTACAGTCTATGATTGGTGGGAAAGATACGATAATTCTTGAAGATGATAGATCATCTCTTCACACCGGAAATCTGAGGCACATGGCGCTATAGGAAACGACGATCATGATCAGAGCCATCCCAAGGAACTTGGGGGCCTAAGCGAGGAATAAAATAGAGGTCCCGGACTATAAAAAACAATCATACATAAAATGGTTTATTTAGAACAAAATATTTTTATACATTTAGTACTTTTGTGTAATATATTATATTGATTTTTAGAGAATATGTTAGGTTAGATTTGTTTAATTTTCATTAACCTATTAATATGTTGACAAGTAAAAATTAAAATTTCCGCTACCCAATAATGACATTCAAACTTGGGTCAAACTTGTGACGAAAAATTGAATTACCACCAAACTACAGTAAATTTATTATAATATTACATTAAAGTATTTAATGAAAGTGCAGGTATCTTTATATAAAATTACATGTATAAAGAACGGGACTATGCCGGCCTCGGGGGTCTAAGGCGGCTGGCTCGACTGCCATTGCTTTAGGGCCGACCCTCATCTGGCGCTTTCATGGTCAAGGGAGGCAAAGGTAAGGGATACAAGAATTTTTAGGATCCAGCTTACCAAAGGATGTCTGGGCCTACAATAAGGAGAAAGGTCACTAGAAGAGGAAATGTCCAAAGAAGAACCGATCATCAGCATATCTAGTTCGAGGTGGAGGGACGTCCGAGGACGACCTAATTCTCTGGTCTGGGCTCCTGACATAGAGCATCTATTACTTGAGATTTATGGCACGCGTGCATATCTGGTGATGGCGCAATTAGGGTTTGTTCTGGCGCGCATCGGTCTGTAGCACATCAGAAGAAATTGGGGTGCATCGGGCATGATAACTGTTGGGGCACTCATCACTAAATGCGACAGGTCTGTAGTGATATCTAGGAATTATGTCATGGTGCATATGTATGGCGCATCGGGAATGTATTTGGTCTTTCTATCTCATTGAATACATTCGTGTCTAGGTGGAGGCATTCTCGTTTCAGATTGTGGGAGACGTATCCGTTTCAGTTTTTGGAGTAAAGCAACATTTCTAGTTCTGGTTGCTAGGGTGTTTGAATCAAGGTGGATATTTGTTGGAATAGTGATTTAAATCCTATCGAGCTTGTTGATGAAGTAAAGAAGCAAGGACGAAAAATGGAGGAGAAAACAAATAATCTGGGGTTACTGCCCATTCACACGAATGGTCTAAGGCTTTCGTAAGAAAATCTTTCGTGCGAAAGTTCGGCCATTCGTGCGAATGGTTTTGGGTTGGGGAGGTTGATTTGTAACCATATTTTTCTTCGGGGACAAATCATTACACTAGTATATATAAGATGCTAGGTTGTGGCTTTTCAATGTCGTGGTTGTAATCAGGCATTCTGTCATTAACAAAGTTAGGGTTTTCCGGTTGTGGAGTAGCTAGTTTCAAAGCTAGCGAACCACGTTAATTCTTGTGTTCTCGTTCTTGTTTTTTTTTTCATCTATCTATTTTCAAGAAGTCCAGGTTATAACACTTCCTAAGACCGCTTAGATAACGGCTATAGAATATCTAGTTACATGGTCTAGAGAGGGCATGACTATAAGAAAATGTTAGTCTAGCTAAAGACGCACTACCCTTCCACTCATTAGAAGAACACGACCTAAGTTACAAGCAATGCAACAATACAACGACCTCCATGGTTTGGAAAAGTCCCCCCCAGTAACTTTTACCATTCGAACTGACCCGTCAAATTGAAGGCATGTAAGATCATAGCTATGTGTGGTTCATCGAGCCCAAGAGCCCCTCCTAAAGAAAGAAAGAAAACAGATTAGTACTCGCTACCGCACCATGGTAAGCCGATCCAATAGACACATGACTCTCAAAGGAGTGAATATCGAGAGAAGCTCTCAAACCCAGCGAATAACGATAGCAATAATCGAATGTTGAAACACCGGCTAATTCTCAATAATAGCTCGGTTATGTACAATCCATATTTCCCAGCATATGATAGACGTGATAAGTGTTCGAACGAAACGGATACTTGAGGAGGAACCTATGTGACACCACCAAATGAAAAATAGACCGTGCAAAGTCATGCCCCCCTCCACCCTTCTCGTGCAGTCTGCTGAAGAAAACAAGTGTTCGGCAGTCTCTGTGATAGGTGAAGTGTACGAAAACACTATAACCGATGTTCGTAGAAACCACCGTTTAAGAAGAAACAAATCTAAAAACCAGACAAAAGAAAGCAATATCAAACATGTTCGTTATTGATATAACTTTTAATATGTTTAAATCTAAGATTTTTCAAACATCCACTAAGACTTACCTCCCTAGTCTTTACTAGCTCGGCTCCTGATTGCACTGCAAGAAAAAGGCTCCCAGCTTTCTAGTCAACAAGTTAGGTGCATGTTTCGTATTCATGTCTCTAAACAAATTATTAAAAAACATTGTTTCTACAGGAAACAGATTGTGCAGTGCAGTTTTCATGCATGTTTATAAAATACAGGCAGAAAAGAACAACTATTTTGAAAACATCATCTTCGGATTTTTTGTTCATGTCATACCTCTCACGATCACTCACGCCTCACGAACAATGAAAGAAAGATGCAATAACACAACATTTACGTGGTTTGCTAGCACAAAGTATGCTAACTACGTCCACGGGGAAGAAAGACCTTTATTCAATGAGTAGGAACGACCAAAGATGTTTACATACGTTCATAGGACCCCAAAGGATCCTTTTATAGCCCCCAAAACTGCCCCCAACAAATAAGTAAACAATTCCATCCTTATTATCCAGCTCCCGGACTGTCTTCGTGCGAAGACACAATGTCTTTGTGCGAAGGCCTTCGTGTGAAGACCTTCTCTGTTTGCTACTGAAAGCACTTCCACGAAGAGGCTGTGATTTTGGCTAAGTATGAGGTCATCGTGCGACGACCCCCCCCCCCCCCCCCCCCGGCTTCACTTCTTCGCGCTCCTTTGAGTATCTTCATCTTCAAGACACTTCCCAACAACTCATAATTTCAAGAACAAATTAGATGCATAGAGTATTCATGTTGGGATAGGTGCCCTAGAGGCAATCTAGTTTTGGTATGAACATTGTTTGGCTAGAATATTCATTTATTATTTATGGAGATATTTAATATAATGAAGTATTTAGATTACAATGTGTTGTTTATCTTAAATATCTCTAGTCAATTATATTGATTAACGGGGCAATCACTATAGACTAGTATGTGGGTAGATTGATATGGAGATATCAAGTCTAACACATGGGTATGCATTAGTAGTAATGACATACTGGATTGACCCACAACGAGAAGACTACATTAGATTTTGTCAAAGTCACAAGTGCTTCTCGTAGAGCTAATGGTATTGTAGTGCTTAGACTTGAAGTCACTAGATACTCTAGTTGTGAAATATCATGTTTTGATATTATCAAACGTTACACCGTAACTGGGTAACTATAAAGATAGCTATCGGTCATGATAGGAAGCAAGCTGAGAGATGGTAGTGATGTAGAGATGATTTGTCCCTCCCACATAATGGGAACAAATATTCATGGACAACTCGTATGATGGTGCTTATAGAATGTCTGGCCAGACTCAGATAAATCAATATGGACATATTCGCAGAATCGAGAAACTATGGATTGGATATACAAGTGTGACTACTATGTCTCGTGTCCAATCTGGATATGAAGATAAATGGATAATACAATATGGTAATATTGGGCACAAGGTTTGTTGGATCACTGACTATTTCTATTAGTTGGGTAGCATAGATGTGTTGCTAGACACCGCTCTATGTTTGTAATTGTTATTACCAACTAAGTAAAAACCTATAGGGTCACACACCGAATGGATTAATCTGGATTTAGATATTAATTAGTTGGACTAATTAATTATGAGGATCATAACGTAATCACATGCAAAGGTAGTAGAATTAATTTGCAAGGTGGACTAATCCATGTGTGGACATGATTAGTATTGGGGAAAATATGTAGTTAATAAGGAGTTATTCACTATATAATGGCACTCTAGCTTGTTATTTTCTCAAGACAAGTGATTATTGAGAAAACACTGCATCAAAAACCTACAATTAATTATATGGACTTAAGTGGTTATGTCCTTATGTCGATTGTATTATCATAGTGAGAATTACTGTCCCAATTTTTATCCGTCGCCGGATAAAAATGTTTAGGCCTCGAAGGTGCTAGTAGTAACCCACAAAATTTACTACGTACCAGACATCTAATCCACAACATATCGATGTGGGAGAGGGATATTACAATAAACCTCTCCCCCCCCCCCCCCCCAAGTTATATGTTCGACGTCCTCGTTCAGTGTACTCAGTCATGTATCCCCTTAGCTGGCGGGTGCGCTGGTGAACCATGAGGCATCTACCCCTCTCTGGTCCTCTACTCCTACACCGCGCACTAACATTGAGCCCTTGCAGGATCATGGTTGACTCGAATACCATTTATAACGACCCAGATAAATTATTGTCCAAACAATTTATTTTTAAAAATGATATTCGTGAAAATTAATATTAGAATTTTGTAATATTGTCCAACATGTTTTCTATTTTAAACACTTCTACCTCAACATATTCCAAAAAGTTATTATATTTAGTTTTGAACATATTCTTTCAGTATATCCTTTTTTTCCACTGTCTCTTATTTTTAAACAGATACCAAACTGATTGTAAGAGTGCAAACAAGAAGTCTACATGCAATGAATCAATCCACTTGTAAAAATGTCGATCATGATCTTAAACATACTGCACAATTCCATGTTGTTTTTCTTCAAGATCTTCCCCTTTTAGGAGTAGTAAACAATAGAAGAGGAAAAGAATCATCCACAAAGAGGTCCTTCAAAAGGAGAAACCTAGTAAAGAAAGCAAGCCTAGAGTCCTAGACTAGGGTTATGTCCTGAATTACTGCCACATCATGGCAAAGGACCACCAATAGATAAAGGAGATAAATATAAAATACAAATGCACTGCCAATAGATGCACTGTATGCACTGCCCCAAAAAGCTACCAAACCAAACAAATTGCTCCATTGTCTCAGATCTAGACACCAAAATAGATCAATATAGACAACACAAACCCCAATAAGAACAAGGTCCACAAAGCGGACAAATGGCCATATCAGTCACTTGACATGTGTTAAAATTAGATTAAGCGTAATCCAAGATATAGTTATCTGTAAACAAAAGACACAGAAATGGAACCAACCAGCATGTGCAAAAGGGAGAGCCAATAGAGGATTCGAGAAGGACAGCTAAAGTTAATTAATTACTTAGGGACTAAACGAGTGGTAACGGAGGTTTTGGAATCTTTAATTACTATATAAACCCTAGAAGGGTGCTGCTAATTAGGTGTTGGGTTGAAGAGATTTCTTGCTTTAAAACCAATGCTGTGTATTGGACTCTTTCTTTCTTTCTTTCTTTCATGATATCTTTTAATGAAAGTGATGATATGGGGATTTCGCTTCCAATGGCAATGGAGGAATAGTCGTCTTTTCACAGGATTCTTTATTTACAATCTCTCTACCCACCAATGGAGAAATGTTTAATTGATATGGTCATTACTACCCTGGTCTTTATTATAATTCACTTAGTTTGGGACATTGTTTGAGATTAAAATCTATTTTTTTCACCATCATCAATTTCACAAATCCTCTCACATTTTGCAAATTTCAGCTCATATTACATAATATTTGACCTTTTAATTATCTTAAATTTTCGGTAAATTTATTTGTTCATATAATTTTTAGCTGATTCCCTAAAAAGTTATTTTGAACTGATTATTTAGATTTCTAACTTGAAGCAAACATGCTTAAGTCATTATCATATAATTTTAAACGTAATCTCCTCTCAATACCGTAAGTTTACTAGAAGACAAAAAACACAACCAACTCTTACGTGTTACGCGAAATTTGTCAAACGTAATTTAAAAATGTTAATTGTTTATACAAATCTAAAGAGGTTGCTTCGTGGAAGCATAACAAAGGTGGCATAAATTACCATTGTCCAATGTAGGCCAGTATTGAATAACTTGTATTTTACAGTTCACTCAATTCACTACACGTTGCTCTCTATGTTGGCTTGCAATGCAAGGCAAACTAGGCCTGACCGTCAACCCAGGCCAGTAGCCTGAACTACTTGCTCAATCCATTTAAACTATGCCATAACGGTTTGTTTTTAACTAATTTTAGCCCGCCTACGATGAGCCAAACCGACGATTGGTTGGGCTGGGGTTTATAATTTTGGCACAAGCATGATTCCCAGCACCATCTTTTACTTGTTATGTAAAAAAAAAAAAAAAAAAAAAAAACATAAATATTCATATCTAATTAAATGTATGCATATGACAATTCACTGTCTAGTACTGCCCTCAAAGATAATTACTTCCCTACGCACTTGTTTGGAATTGAAAATGACTAGACAAGGCACACTAGGGGCTGTTTGATTAACTAATTCCATCGTGTGCTTTTGAGTTCTTTATAATTACCTTTCATTAGTTTTTATAGGGGATAAAAGCAAACCATCACAATTCACATTTCTTAGACTAATACTAGTCGTGTTCAATTCCGACAAGTCCAGCCATAGTTTCCCAACTTCCATCTTCCACTTAATCAATTACACGACAAAACAAACCTCCCACGGTTATTTATTGGGTCCTTAGTGCTAACGAATCTTAAATCGATCAAATAGTACAATTAACAGCACATAATTAAGAAAAAAAAAGTGAGATCCAAATAAGTAAAAGTTCCATCATTATTCCCACTAATCCGATCAAAAAGTTATCTGCCACTAGCACAACTTAGTACTATTTGGACATATGTAAGTACATTTGTATATACCTGTGTAATAGCTTAATCTAACAGTCCCTTCATTAGTTGAGAAATGATTCATGAAAGCAATAGTTTCACAAAATCAAGTGTAATCAATCGCGAGATATTAAAAATGAAAAGAATCCTCTTTGCGAGTCTTTCTTCATTTCTTTTTCTTTTTTGAATTGAGATTCTTTCTTAATTAATATGTACGTTCCCACTCATTATATATTCTACCAAACTCACCCTTACAATATTGATAATTAGATAAAAATATTTTGGAGTGGATGATATGGCTGATATTAGTCTAAAAACTATTTGACATGAGCTAAATCCTTAGTAAAAAAATGAAAGTGCATATGACAACACTTATAGCTTTTATAATTAAAATTTCAATAAATGTCATAACTTAAACTTTCAATATATCTAAGATGTTATGCGTCAGGACAATTGATAATTCATACGTAAGAAATGGCAAGGGGTGTATTTCAGAAGCCTGGCCTAGGAGACCTTAAAAATCATAAATTGTAGAATGTGGATTGAAAGCTTGAAAGCCCAACTGAAATATGATTGGAGTTCAAAATAGACGAAACAAAAGAACTTTTGTGTTGGACAAAAAAAATGGCGGATCAAGCATGCATGTGCACTTGTAGTAATGCAATCTCCATAAAATTATGTCATGTTTTGGTGATTCAAGCGCCTAGCTAATTGTTGGACGAAACGGCGAAGTAATTGGCGAAGCAAGGAAGAAGAACGAAGGCGCGAAGACTGGGTATTGTCAGTGTCTTCCTGCAAAGACATTTTGTCTTCTTGCGAAGAAATCGGGGCTGGGGCAGTTTCGTTGTTTTCTTGTTCGATTTTGGATTGTTTCTTCGTTTCTTTAGGCACAAGTCAGTATCCTATGACTATATATTGACCTAAGGTCGAGACTTATAGTGTGTGGTTGAGTGTGGTGCTTTGAAATTGGGTACTCATCAATAAATTGGTTCGGTTTGGCCGTGGATGTAGCTAGCCTCAAAGCTAGTGAACCACTTAAAATCGTGTGTTGTTTTTCATCTTGTTCTTCGTCCTATTACTATTCTTGATTCCTAAAAAGTGGCATCGTGCTTCCGCAAAGCGTATTCTAACAAGTGATATCAGAGTCAGGTTGTTGGGTTAGGGTTTGTTGGTGAGGAGTGATGGAGAATTCGTTTTGAAAGAAGATCAATCGTTTTGATGATGAATATATGTTGATACACCCAACACCAAGTTCCTTATTGGGGAAACTATTGAGTTTCTTTTTGTGGGAGCTATCGGGTTCCTTATTGGAGGAGTTTTCGGGTTCTTTGTCATGGAGCATCGGGTGCGCATTCCAGCAAAAAATTGGAGGTTCACGTGCAATTAGCGTTTCGGCGCAATCGGGCTTCCAACATGGAGCATTGGGCGTGTGGATCTCAATCGGGCTCATCCGTCGCAAGAACTCATAAGATTTGGAGCAGCGGCATGGAGCGATCTTGTTCTTGGCGCTAGGAG
Source organism: Linanthus parryae (assembly GCA_023055425.1). NCBI lineage: Eukaryota > Viridiplantae > Streptophyta > Magnoliopsida > Ericales > Polemoniaceae > Linanthus > Linanthus parryae. Next base: position 45,858,974 of record JALGPY010000007.1, on the reverse strand, counting down.
GATTCAAGTCAAGGTGGAGATGGCTCGAATCAACTCGCGAATTTGGCTCGTGGCGAAGGGAAATTGACGTGTCTTTTTGGCACGCGATTGGTTGGTAGCGCGTTATTGGGCGCGCACTGATTGGTTAAAAATAATTGGGTATGTATTGATTGGCGGCGTGTTATTATGCACACATTAATTGTTCGCCAGTTATTGGGCGTGTCTCGGTTGGCGTCTTGGTGCGGTAAGTATTGGTGACGCAATAGGCATGACTTGATCGATTGGCACTTTCATCATCAAGTGTCATTGTGATGATATTGTGGAGACACATTGTGTCATGGTGCATTAGGGAGTGTTGATTGAGACACACAAGGCTCTGCATTTATTGAGGCACAAAGACGTGCTTGTTGTGGCGCATAGTGCATGTATTCCATTGCCAAAAATTTGGGAATACATACTATCAGTTGATTGGTTGATCATTTCGATTTGGGTGGAGTACTTCAAATTTGATTGTTGAAGGTGCATCTACAATTGGCGTGTTCGTTGAAAGGACGAACGACAATCGGAGAAATAATTTGGTGAATTAGGTGGAGACGTTCTTGATTGGGACGCGCATCCACAATTGGATTGCTGAGAGCATTGGATTGGTTGCTAGGGAACTTGAATCAAGGTGGAGATTTGTCATGTTTTGGTGATTCAAGCGCCTAGCTAATTGTTGGACGAAACGGGTAAGCAATTGGCGAAGCAAGGAAGAAGAACGAAGATGCAAAAACTGGGTATTGTCACTGTCTTCCTGCAAAGACATTTTGTCTTCTTGCGAAGAGTCTTCGTGGGAAGACAATTGTCTTCGTGCGAAGACATCGAGGATGGGGAGGTTTCGTTGTTTTCTTGTATGATTTTGGAATGTTTCTTCGTTTCTTTGGGCACAAGTCAGTATCCTAGGACTAACCTAGGGTTGAGACTAATAGTGTGTGGTTGGGTGTGGTGCTTTGTAATTGGGTTCTCATCAATAAATTGGTTCGGTTTGGCCGTGGATGTAGCTAGCCTCAAAGCGAGTGAACCACGTTAAAATCTTGTGTTGTTCTTCATCTTGTTCTTCGTCTTATTACTCCTCTTGATTCCTAACAAGTGGCATCGTGATTCCGCAAAGCGTATTCTAACACATTACAAGTATGAATAAAACAAGTTACAACTTACAAGGGTAACTAGATGGAAACTTGTTCTAGAACCTTATTCTCATTGGTGTTTTCTTGCTATAAAGTGGGTCAACTGAAATTTTTATAGTTTGTGTTAGATTGGAGGCTTGCGAAGCTGAATTTGGTGATGTCTTTTGATATGCTAAGGGAAAATGAAAGGCAAGGGATGAGATTATGACTGCGCTAGTGTGGAGAGAGAGATATTTGGACATTTACAGAGGCATTACAGTCTGCTTTCAATAATAACCGCTAAAATAAGAGATTGAAAGTGGTTGTTTCGATTCTTCCAATATTTTCAACCGTTAAGAAAAAAATATGATTTCATAAATGGGCATATCAAATACGAAATGCATCTCATGAGTAGAATGAGAGTAATTATCAAGTACATCAACAGAGACTCAATCGAACTGACCAATGCTCTTGTCAATTTGGATGTTGAACAGGAGGAGAGCATGAAGATTTGATATGAGATGCCATATAATCCCTCCGTCCACCACCAGACAAGTGAAAAGAGGAGGGAATTGTTTTTTAAAAGCGCTACGGAAAGTCATAAATACCCCCACTTACTGTGGGAAAGAGATTAGTGGAATGTGATTCATCAAATTTTTAGAGGGCAAGATGATATTTTCCTAGTAAAAAGTTTTAATTCTGAAAAAGTTTAACATATCTGGTAGGACGTCCAAATAAGGAAATATTAACATCTCTGGAGGTATGGAGGGAGTACTATGAAGGTTTGATTATAAGAGACGTCATCATTGAAATGTTTATGTAACTAGGAAGCTCCACGCGCGCGTTGCGCGCGGTGTTGCTGTGACTCGGGCATGGTTAATTTGTAAGTGCTTTTTGCCGGGGTTTCATCCACATTCGAGTGTAAGTTAGTCGAATGTTTATTTTCTGCTGAAATGAGATCATTGTGCGTAACCTATTTCTTTCAGTACCTGTACAGCAGAGGTGTCTGTACAGGTGCATATGTATGTTAATGTATCCAAGGAAGTGGGAGAGAAGAATATGTATAGGTATATTTGCGTCTTTATCTATTCCAGTACATCTGTATCTATATAAGGTTGAGATATTTGTTGAATTGGAAGCATGTGACGAAAAATGCTGAAGAACAGATTGCTTAGCGAGGATGAAGGAAGGAAATAGGCAAGAAGGTGGAAGGTGAGGAGACATATGAATAGCAGGAAACAGAATAAGAGGAAGAAGAAAGAGAAGAGGGAAACGAAACTGGAGAAGAAGATGAGAAATATGTAGATGAGGAGACAAAAGAATAATAATAAGGAGAAGAAGAAGAAGAAGAAGAAGAAGAAGAAGAAGAAGAAGAAGAAGAAGAAGAAGAAGAAGAAGAATGTGAAGAGGAAAATGAAACTGAAGTGGAAGATGCATATGAAAGTGGATACATAGTGGGAAAAGGTTAAGAAACCACAGTGTGCGCAGATGAAGAAAATGAGGACGATGGATGGGGGTTCGACACGTCTAGCTCCTGTTCACTAGATGATGGATCATTTGGTTCTACATTTTTTTAATTCAAGTGTAGCGACGCGTAAGAGGATGAGTGCTGAAGGCCAGAGAGGTGCGAGGAAGAAAAAGCCAAAGCTGTAAATGTTTAAGTGTCCCTATTTTAGTTTCGTTGTTAATGTTAATGAACTGGTCAATTGGTGTTTTTTATTTGTTTTCTTCACCTATTTTATAATTTCTTTTAGATATTTAACGATACGTAACTTTTATTATTGTAGTAAGCAATGTGTGAAGAATGTATTATTCCGCATTTTGCATTCAGGTTTTTTCAATAGAGCATCAATGAGGTATTTAATTACATTCTGAGCATTGGGCAGTCCAAATGGTTTAGGAAAATGAAGATGAAGTTTCATATATTGTCCAACAGTAGTGAAAATACATGGCAGCATAACTCATAAGCGACCACAGAGTTGCAAAATAAAGGATGATGGTGTGGTTTCTCTTTTATCAGGCGTTCTTGGAGCACAATCCATTTGGTTATTTTGCGGTTGGTTCGTTTCGTACATTTTAAAATACGGGCGTAGAACTTCGCTGTCGCACTGTTCATATTAGCATTGATGAGTACAGCTTGTTGTTCCTGAAATTGGAATAGCAAAGTTTATGAAGTAGTAGTTTTAATGTTGCTGTAATGTTCGCGAATAAGTAGGATGTTATATTGTATCGTATGTAAACAAAATAAGGTGGAGTCATTGATGCCAACGTTGCTGCTGTCTCGTTCAGCACAGTTTCGACCGCTTTGCCAATCATCATCACATCCATTATTCATGTGTCATCTTGGAGCTGCTCAATGTGACGGCCTCTGCATAGATATATTGAGCTTGTATTATCTTTTCATGTATGTTTCTTTTGTTTATTTTTTTTAAAAAGTGTCTGCATTGTTAGTAACATGGTAATATTGTAACTGACCTTGGACTGCTGTTTGGTTGGGGAGGACAGTCAGAACATGTGAGACGGTGTTACACACGATTCCAAGTATCGTAGGCATTGAACTTGTTGGCAATGCTTGAACGGAAGGCTTGAGTATTCATTGGTTGTAGCAGCAAAGGAAGTAAGAAATTATAGACTTTGCTTAAGATTTTCTAAGCTGCGTTGTATTCTTTGTTGTTTAGTTTCTAACATAACCATAGAATTGTAACATTAGGATAAATTACCAGTAATGCACGAACATCGGCAATCTTGTAGGGAGCCATTTTTTTGTTAGACTTTCTGGTTTGGTAGAGCTGAGGAGATGGTGGGCTAGTTGATTGAGTAGCAAGTGACTATTAATTTCTAAAACTGCTGACTGGTTTATATAGTTTGTTTATATGAATTTTATAAAAATATTCTCAGTGTTAGTTGAACGTGAAGAAATTTTGTATTGTATAGTGCAATGCAGTGTTAAGTTTTACATTGCAGAGTTACAGAACGCACGTGAAGGTTGTCGTAGCTATTGTCAAAGCAGGCACACATTCCAATACCATGGGGAATCTAAATTGGAGCTTTGTGGTTGGGAGTGAACATTGATCTATATGTTATAAAAAGGCACCTAACATTGTTGCTAGATATATGTTTGTGCTGGGTGGAGGTGGGAAACAAAGTTTACAAGTAGATATGAAATGTGTGTGACTTGTCAGGTATTGAGATTGCTGAAGATTTACTACAATGTAGTCATGCAACACATTTAAAACCTAACATAATACAGTCGTAGTAATTGAAAATTTCAATGTAGCAATGAATTTCTTCATTTCAAAACCACAAATTGGCAGTAGCATTCAAACATTTACAATGAGATTGTAGCTCATAATACAAGGTTTCAGTGAAAGTGATCAAAGAAGCATATTCTAGTAGCCTGCGAACATTCATACATATTCAATAATGGTTATCAAAATAAAGCTTGACGAAGCTCTTAGATTCATCTACTAATTCATGAACGCATGTATATCCCATAGAAAGTCTAGTGCAGTCTTAGCTCGGAACACAGTGACATTGAATTTTGGTATTTCTAGATCAACGATTTCTATGACACATGCATCATTTAGGGAAACTCCAGAATGTTTGATGAAATCATTCCAGCAGATATGTTGTTTCACTCGATTCTGTCGGGCAGGGTAACTACAGCGGACTTGCCAAGTCATTTCACCACGTTCGCTAGTCTGAAGCTGAATATGTTTTGAGGTGTTCGCCATTTATTTTCTTGCAAAATAAGCGGGGTACATTATGTTGTATTTGCAATACGTAAGGACCATCCAATATTAACTAGTTGGATTTAGAAAGAGATAGAAAGTGTATAAAAATAGGTTCTCACCACTCCACAGCTTCGAATCAGGTGCGAATGAATGATGCGAACACGTAAACACGGATGTGCGGTTGCGTACGCATCAGCTCGGGATAAAGCATTTTCTTCTTGTCTGATGGGCGAGACACAGTATAGATCATAGCTGTAAGTGATTTCTGTTGCGCTGAGGTCCATTATTCGCACTTTGAAGTTTGAATTGCCTTCAAATTTGAACAAGAGAAAAAATTGAGGACCAAAAGAGTAGTATTTATGAAATTTGTTCCATTCTTGACCAAAGTACAACTTGCCATCTGAGCGTGATTTTGATCAAATGTTTTGGGCCACCAGGAATTCTCAGCTGAATGTTGTTTGTGATGTCCTTCCCGTGTTCATGGACAAATATTCGAGGAAGCCACTGCTTTACAGGAATATGTGTTAAATGATAGTGTATAAGTTTAGTGTACATGTAGAAATATATCTGAATAGATCATATACAAAGTAAGCTTACCAGTGTATGCTTTCCAGTACGACATGGATCATTGATGTTGAAAAAGTGTGGGGATGTTATCCGAGAGCTGTTGGCTGCAGTATTCGCTTCCTGTTTCAAAGCTGAAACATTAGGATAGTATGGGTGGTACTTGATTCCTGTCGTAGTCCTTTCTAATATCCTTACAGTGAAAGTGTTTTTGCTGTGGAATTTGAAATACAAAAAATATCATGCGGCTATCCAGTACTAGTATCTAACAGAGTCTTTCCAGCCATGTCCTAGGTAGAATCTTTCTCTGAATTAGATATTTGAACAATCCATGTTCGCCCGTTTGGGTCCTTCACATGGAGAATGTCAATTATGTTTTTCCCGTGCTCGAGAACAAACTGTGATGGTAGCAACTGCACAGGTGTAATTTGTGTGAGTGGAAATCTTATATATAAGTAAAAGTTTTAATCCAGTGATATATATATATACATATATATATATATATATATATTTTATTGATTATAGTAGTTCATGAGATTGTCTTACAAGTTGTAGATAGTGCTTTCTGAACAGACAGATCTTAGCCACGTGGCAACCATCTAGCACACCATATTGTGCTCCACACACACTGGATCACCAGCCGCGCTGATCCACGTGGGGGCTGCGAGACAGGGCCCTCGCATACCACTGCACGGACTTGTAGGGACTTAATGGTTTGGAGGCTAGAGTAAGTCATGTCGCGTGCGAGCGAAGCCCGCGCGCGACCCTTAGTAACTGCTTTTGAGAGATTTATGGCACGAGCTCCATAAAACCGGTCAAACCGGTCAAACCCGGTCAACCCCATAGCGGTTCTAGTATACGCGGATAACATGCTGTAACGGTCCCTATATACGCGGACGAACGTGCCGTTGTGGTTAAGCTAATTAAGCCGCCATTGATGGGCGCATTAACCACACTACAACGGTCACATTCTATGTTATATATAGGATCGTTAACCCTTCCATACAGGGGAGAACGACCCGAGATACGCGAAAGCTCTGCCAGAATCCTGTCTCTCTCTCACACAGTACTATTGCCTTACTCTCTCCCTACACACAACCCAACATTTTCCTGTGCCATCTTCTATTCTCTGCCTTTGGTGTACACAGAATTCTATCTGCAGGATTCTCTTGTACACATTTTGGTGAACCCAACGTGGAACATCAGGGAGGTGCGAAGTTATGCAGACAGCTCCTCTCGGTCGGTTACTTCTGGCCCACCATGGAAGCAGATTGCCGCACTAAAGTAAGACGGTGCCAGGAGTGCCAATTCAAAGGTAAACTAGTACATGCTCCTGCTGTAGATCTACATGCGTTGGGAACACCATGGCCGTTCCATACATGGGCTTTGGATTTTGTTGGCCCCATTCGACCAACCTCGCACGGGAATCAGTCATTCTCACCACGACCGAGTTGTTCACCAAGTGGGTAGAAGCAATACCACTAAAGACAGCAAATGCGCTAGCCGTTGTCCATTTCATCCAAGAAAACATCATATGCAGGTTCAGAATTCCAAACACCATTCTCTCGGATAATGGCACCCCCTTTATCAATCGCCAGGTGGCTGCGAAGCTAGCAGAGTACAACATAAGGCAGAGATGCTCTACCCTATACTATCCGAAACGGAATGGTCAAGCGGAAGCAACCAACAAGACGCTATTAAGGATCTTGAGCAAGATGGTGGCGGATGATCACAAGAAATGGTCTGATTCTTTGAACATAGCCTTGTGGGCCTATCGTGTTGGGTTTTGACGTAGGTAACGCAGCAGAATAACAAAAATTAATCCTACTCAAAGCCCACCAAGGATCACAGGAAGAGATATCATAACATGGTTAAGATCTTTATACCCAGTATATAGGCCGCGTCTCCTAAGTCTTTCATCGCAAAGCACTTTCCTAGCCAATCTTTAACAGATTGCAGAGTAGGAATATCATTGCCAATGATTAGTATGTCATCCACATACAAGACCAGAAATACTATAGAGATCCCACTAAACTTCTTGTAAACACAAGGCTCATATTCGTTCTTGATGAAGCCAAACTCTTTGACTGCGTCATCAAAACGTCGATTCCAGCTCCTAGAAGCTTGCTTTAATCCATAAATGGACCTTTGCAGCTTACAGACTTTATTGGCATTCTCTGGATCCTCAAAACCCTCTGGTTGTGTCATGTACACATCCTCAAGGAGGTTCCCATAAAGGAACGCTGTTTTGACATCCATTTGCCAAATTTCATAGTCGTAGTATGCTGCAATAGCAAGTAAGATTCGAATGGATTTAGTCATGGCGACTGGTGAAAAGGTCTCATCATTGTCAATACCATGAATTTGTCTATAACCTTTGGCCACCAATCGGCCCTTATAGGCAACTACCTTGCCATCCATGTCGGTCTTCTTCTTGAAGACCCACTTGCACCCTATGGGTCGAGCCCCTTCGGGTGGTTCCATCAAAGTCCATACTTTGTTGGTGTACATGGAATCCATTTCGGATCTCATGGCTTCTAGCCACTTCTTAGAGTCTGGGCCACTCATGGCTTCTCCATAGTTTGCAGGCTCATCTTCCATGAGTGGTACGTCATCGGGCTCAGTCACGAGAAGTCCATACCTCTCTGGCTCATGAAGCACTCTTCCTGATCTACGGAGTTCCTGTGTTACCTGAACAGGTTCTTCCTCAACTTCTTGTGGTTCCTGTTCATGTTCCATTATTAGTTCAGTGGTTTGTGGTTCATGAATTTCTTCAAGTTCTACAACCCTCCCACTTGCTTCTTTAGAGACCAATTCTCTTTCTAGAAACACGCCGGTCCGAGAAACGAACACTTTGTTCTCGGTAGGGTTATATAAGTAATATCCTTTAGTCTCTTTAGGATATCCCACAAACTTACACTTATCCGCCTTAGGCCCGAGCTTGTCTGTCTGTAAACGCTTTACATAGACGTTGCAGCCCCAAATCTTCATAAACGACACTGTGGGACGCCTCCCAGTCCATGTCTCATATGGCGTCTTCATGACTGATTTGGATGGAACACGGTTAATGGTGAAAGCTGCCGTCATTAGAGCATGTCCCCAAAAGGATATCGGAAGATCTGTTTGAGACATCATAGATCGCACCATATCTAATAGAGTGCGATTCCTCCTCTCAGATACACCATTCCATTGGGGTGTTCCAGGTGGAGTGAGCTGGGATACTATCCCACACTCTCTAAGATACTCATCAAACTCTTGGCTTAAGTATTCTCCTCCACGATCCGATCGTAGAGCTTTAATACTCTTGCCAAGTTGCTTTTCTACTTCATTCTTGAATTCCTTGAACAATTCAAAGGATTCAGATTTGGCCTTCATAAGGTATACAAATCCATATCTACTGAAATCATCAGTAAATGTGATGAAGTAGGTATAACCACCTCTGGCAGGCGTGGGGAATGGTCCGCATACATCAGTATGTATGAGTGCCAATAACTCACTAGTCCGCTCGCCTTTCTTATTGAAAGGGGACTTTGTCATTTTTCCTAATAAACAAGATTCACATGTCTCATATGATTCCAAATCAAATGAGTCTAGAAGTCCATCCTTATGGAGTCTAGATATGCGTTTCTCATTTATATGGCCTAAACGACAGTGCCATAGATATGTAGGATTTAAATCATTAGTTTTAATCCTTTTTAGTATTTATGTTATAGATTGGATTATTTAGATCAAGGATATACAATCCATTAGACAAATGCGCACTACAATAGTGCATACTATCAAAATAAATGGAGCAACACTTGTCCTTTATTGAAATAGAAAAACCTTTCTCGTCCAAAGAAGAAACGGGAATAATGTTTCTGCTCATAGCAGGCACATAAAAGCAATTGTCTAATTCTAAAATAAGTCCAGAAGGAAAAGATAGCTCATAAACGCCTACAGCTAATGCAGCAACCTTTGCTCCATTCCCGACGCGCAAGTCTATCTCCCCTTTTCGCAATCTTCTACTTCTTTTCAAATCCTTCACATTACGACAAATGTGAGAACCACATCCGGTATCCAATACCCAGGATGATGAAATAGAGATATTGACGTCTATAACATAAATACCTGGTGGTGGTGGAATCAGTATTCCAAGCTTCTTATCCTCCAGATATTTAGGACAGTTCCTCCTCCAGTGACCCGGCTGGCTGCAGTAGTGACATTCACCTTTAGCCACGCCTCCACTAGGCTTTAGGGATTCCTTTGATTTCGCAACTTTCTTGCGTTTTCCTTTTGAAGAAGATGCAACTGACTTGCCCTTCTTCTTGTGTACCATAAATGGCCTTGCCCTTGCCTTTATTGATGCTTTGCTCAGCTGTCTTTAGCATGTTCCATAGGTCTGACAAAGACTTGTTGATCTCATTCATATTATAGTTCATAATGAACTGATTATAACTGTCAGGAAACGATTGCAAGACGAGATCAGTCGCCAAGTCCTGGCCGAGTGGGGACCCCAGTCTCTCAAGGTTCTCTATGTACCCGATCATTCGGAGTACATGAGGGCCTACTGGATTCCCTTCTGCAAGACTGCTTTTGAAAAACGCTTTAGACACCTCATAGCGCTCATGCCTTGCCTGTTCCTGAAACAATTGTTTCAAGTGTCTGATCATATCATAGGCTTCCATGTTCTCGTGTTGCTTCTGAAGCTCACCAGTCATGGTGCAAAGCATGAGGCAAGTCACGTCATTATAATCATCAATATGTTTCTGACGTGCCCTTACTTCCGCTAGTAGAGACTCATCTTGTGGTGGGTCTGGAATTGGAGTGTCCAAGACGTACAACTTCTTTTCTTGCTTGAGGACAATCCTCAAGTTTCTGTACAAGTCAAGGAAATTTGTTCCAGACAATTTATCCTTCTCAAGGACAGATCGTAGGGATGAACTCGATGCGTTGTTGTTTGCCATTTGGAATTCTACAAAACGAGAAATATGCAATTTAGTATTTTTGAACAATTTAACTATATTTAACAATGGCTAGATCATTAAATATAGCTCCCACTATTTTTCTCGGATTAATAGCCCTCACTATTAAAGCGGAAAATATCTTTATACTTTCTAGTGGGTCCAAGATCCCTTTTTCACTTCTTCTTGAGCTTGCTTTGGCAAGTCACCCAAGAATTGGTTATTTAGGTAGGAACCATTCCAATTGCATCCCATGCAACTCTTGGTCCAATTAGGTGAATAAATTCCTCTTATTCTTTATCCAATTGAATAACTCCTAATTGTCATGCCTCTAAGCTCATCAATCCAATTGACTCTTGCCTAGTTGCGTCCAACCTCTTGTTTTCAACATACACGCATTACTAGCTTGCGTCGTCCGCAACACATCATGAAAAATTAAAATCGCCTTGCTTTGGCAAGCCCGAATTTTAATAGGCCATGATCATGAAGGGTGTTTTGACAAGAGAAGGCAAAACGCAATATTTAATTGAGGGATTTCTTTTAAGTTGTTTGGTTGATCTTATCAACATAGTCTAATTATTTGGATTGAGCCATCCACAATAAAAGACCAACCTTGTTTATTATTATCTTGTTATCGTTTTGCTTGTAGCGCCATACACACAAAATAAATAACAAGGCATGAATAATAAACATCCACAAAATAAAATAAAAAAACGTGGCATGGATATGGCCCCTAGACTAATGATATTATCAAGCCAATGATAATATCTAATTGCCCTAAAGTGCCGAGCATATCTCCATGTGCTCCACCATAGCTGCGCGTCTAAGGATGTCTTTTGGCTCCTTTGGTTCTCCGGTCTTCTTCTCCATGTTCTTGGCTATCATCTAAATACTTCTAATTCTACCCTAACATCTAGAATAAATAAATAACAAAAGCCTCACATGTCGAGGAGAAAAAGACGACTCGCAGGCCGTAAAACTTAATTAATTATTACATTAATTTGATCAGCTCGCAGGCCGTAAACCAAACCACAAAACAATAAACATCCACAATCCTAGGCCATATCCATCCACCATGCAATAGAGCACATAATACAGTTAAAAACCAATTTTAACGCGCTTGTTTAATTTTAATGAAATTGGGTAACTAGGGTTTTACAACGGTCCAAAGGGCCCAAGCCAACAAGTGGCCCGAACCCTAGGACCGCCGCACGCCTAGAGGCCCGCGGCCTTGCTTGGCGCGCAAGGGAGGGGCGGACGGCTAGGGTTTCAGCCCTAGTCCTCTTCCTCCTTCCTTGTTGCCCAAGCAAGGTTGTTTCCTTATGGAATTATTTCCATAACTTTGTTTCCATAATTGAAAACCCCTTTTCAATCATGTGCCCATGAACCCTAATTTTTCAAGAACCCAATTATTCACATCCTATGTGATTAAACTCACCAATTCTAACATCCAATGTTAAATTGGGTCTTGTTTGATTGAATCAAATTCAATATTGCATCTACTATGCCAATTTTTTTCAGTTTTCGCGTAATAAACAATAATACGGTGTATGAACTGAAATCATAAACACATAATATCATGTTATGCTCTACGACCTGTGGCTCTGATACCAATGTTGGGTTTTGACGTAGGTAACGCAGCGGAATAACAAAAATTAATCCTACTCAAAGCCCACCAAGGATCACAGGAAGAGATATCATAACATGGTTAAGGTCATAGAAGATGTGTACCTTTTGATTTGTGAGATCACACGAAGAATGATGTCCTCGTCACTACGGTTGATCCACATCTAGAGGTGAGATCTAGATTCTTCCTTCAAACAAGTGCTAGCTTGAACCCGGAGGAAGAGGGAAGAAGATCAAAGCAACAAAGGCACAGGGAGGGGCGGCCTCCTCTTTGCCGTCGGGTAGAGGGGCGGACGGCTAGGGGGTTTCGGCCCTCTAGTTTGTCTTGCTCTCTCTTTTGCTCTCTCCCACTCTTTGTGTTATGTCTAATAATAACTCACGTGGGAAGGAAGCTAGAGCCTCTTATATATATACTCCAATAACTCCTTGTTGTTTCCATATTAGAGTTTTCTTGTTCTAGTAGGACTAGAACTATTCCCTTCCTTGCAAATTAGTCCTACTAAGTTTGCAAGGTGTTGCACAATGATCCTTCTATTAATTAATCTTTATTAATTAATCCCAAATCTAGCTCTACTCTATTTGACGTGTGACCCCATAGGTTTCTATATAGTTGGTAGTAACTATTACTAACATGGAGCGGTGTCTAGCAACACATCCATGCCACCCAACCAATAGAAATAGTCAGTGATCCCGACAAACCTTTGTGCCCAATATGTCATATTGCATTATCTCTTTGTCTCCATATCCGGATTGGACACGAGACATAAATAGTCACACTCGTATATCCAATCCATAGTTCCTCGATCCTGGGAATATGCTTATACTTGCAGATAACATTAATCTATATTAATTTATCTGAGTCTGTCCAGACATTCAATAAGCCTCATCCCTCGAGTGGCCGTGGATATTTACCCCCATTATGTGGGAGGGACAAATCCTATCTACATACTACGATCTCTAAGCTTGCTTCCTATCACGCCCGATAGCCACCTTTATGATTACCCAGTTACGGTGTAACGTTTGATAACATCAAAGCGCAATATTTCACAACTAGAGTATCTAGTGACTTCAAGTCCAAGGATTGCAATAATATTAGCACTACGAAAAGCGATTGTGACTTCACATAATCTAATGTATCCTTTTCGTCGTGGGTCAATCCAGTATGCCATTACTCCTAATGCATACCCACGTGTTAGACTTGATATCTCCATATCAATCTATCCACATACTAGTCTATACTTGATTGTCCTATTAATCAATATAATGGACTAGGGATATTTAAGATAAATAACACATTTTATCTAAGGACTTCATTATATTAAATATCACCATAAATAATAAATGAATATTCTAGCCAAAACATTGTTCATACTAAATCTACGATTGCCTCTAGGGCATCTATTCCAACAGTCTCCCACTTGCACTAGAGCCAATCTGGCACATCTCGTATGCCTATAGATCTGGCGTGCCCTTCATGCTTTCGCTGCGCAAGAGGTTTCGTGAGCGGATCTGACACGTTGTCATCTGTCGGAATCTTGCACATCTTCACATCTCCTCGATCGATCATATCACGAATGAGATGGAATCTCCTAAGTACATGCTTTGACTTTTGGTGCGATCTTGGTTCCTTCGCCTGTGTGATTGCTCCAGAGTTGTCACAGTACAACTCAATGGGATCCACTATGATAGGGACTACACCGAGCTCAGCGATAAACTTCTTTATCCATACTGCCTCTTTTGCCGCATCCGCAGCAACAATGTACTCAGCTTCTGTTGTAGAATCAGCAACTGTGCCTTGCTTGGAACTCTTCCAGCTTACAGCTCCTCCATTCAGGCAAAACACGTATCCAGACTGCGATCTGTAATCATCCTTGTCGGTTTGGAAGCTCGCGTCAGTGTAATCCTTTACACTTAGCTCTTCCATTCCTCCAAATATCAAGAATACATCCTTAGTTCTTCTCAAGTACTTTAGGATGTTCTTGACAGCAATCCAGTGACTCTCACCCGGATTGGACTGATATCTGCTCACCATACTCAACGCGTATGATACGTCTGGTCTAGTACATAGCATGGCGTACATGATGGATCCTATGGCCGAAGCATAGGGTATCCTGCTCATGCGGTCCTTCTCCATCTCGTTGGAGGGACAGTCATTCTTGGAAAGAGTGACTCCATGTGACATGGGTAAGAATCCCTTCTTGGAATCTTGCATGTTGAACCTCTTCAACACCTTGTCAATATATGTACTCTGAACTAGGCCAAGCAACCTTTTAGATCTATCCCTATAGATCTTTATACCCAGTATATAGGCCGCGTCTCCTAAGTCTTTCATCGCAAAGCACTTTCCTAGCCAATCTTTAACAGATTGCAGAGTAGGAATATCATTGCCAATGATTAGTATGTCATCCACATACAAGACCAGAAATACTATAGAGCTCCCACTAAACTTCTTGTAAACACAAGGCTCATCTTCGTTCTTGATGAAGCCAAACTCTTTGACTGCGTCATCAAAACGTCGATTCCAGCTCCTAGAAGCTTGCTTTAATCCATAAATGGACCTTTGCAGCTTACAGACTTTATTGGCATTCTCTGGATCCTCAAAACCCTCTGGTTGTGTCATGTACACATCCTCAAGGAGGTTCCCATAAAGGAACGCTGTTTTGACATCCATTTGCCAAATTCCATAGTCGTAGTATGCTGCAATAGCAAGTAAGATTCGAATGGATTTAGTCATGGCGACTGGTGAAAAGGTCTCATCATAGTCAATACCATGAATTTGTCTATAACCTTTGGCCACCAATCGGCCCCTATAGGCAACTACCTTGCCATCCATGTCGGTCTTCTTCTTGAAGACCCACTTGCACCCTATGGGTCGAGCCCCTTCGGGTGGTTCCATCAAAGTCCATACTTTGTTGGTGTACATGGAATCCATTTCGGATCTCATGGCTTCTAGCCACTTCTTAGAGTCTGGGCCACTCATGGCTTCTCCATAGTTTGCAGGCTCATCTTCCATGAGTGGTACGTCATCGGGCTCAGTCACGAGAAGTCCATACCTCTCTGGCTCATGAAGCACTCTTCCTGATCTACGGAGTTCCTGTGTTACCTGAGCAGGTTCTTCCACAACTTCTTGTGGTTCCTGTTTATGTTCCATTATTAGTTCAGTGGTTTGTGGTTCATGAATTTCTTCAAGTTCTACAACCCTCCCACTTGCTTCTTTAGAGACCAATTCTCTTTCTAGAAACACGCCGGTCCGAGCAACGAACACTTTGTTCTCGGTAGGGTTATAGAAGTAATATCCTTTAGTCGCAATTCCAACAATGAAAATTACACGCGGTTTAAAATATAATGTGAAATGATGTTGATTGAACGATGAGGTCAATACATTTCGGTCATTGCAGATAAAACAATCGCACTTTTCTTCAACACAGTTTCGACTGCATGGACAAATATGGTGACCTCAAGCTCACCACTGCCATCACCAATTTGAACAGCCAGTCGGCCCCTGCCAAAAAAAAAACCACAAAATTTCGGTTAGTCCCATTTAGAATCGATATAGATTTAAAGTTAAAAAAAGCTCAAAGGAAATATCGCATGCAAAGTTGGATAGCATATAATATCACACCATGGAGTAGAAATGCAGCTAGTGTTTGAACAGCTGGAACAATTAAACACTTGTCTTATTAAGTGGGTGGTTGCACGACTGCAGAAGTTTCACGCATGATACGAGGGTCGCTGGTTGATTGGTGATGCTAAGACAAAGACCTTCATCTAGACTTCAACAGCACCGGACTGTAAACGAACACGGTATACAATAACAAAATGGTCATCTTGTACGTAAATTAGCAAAGCATTGTAATGCATGTGTCATGAGAATACCGGACTTTTGGGCAAATCAGTAATTTGAGATGTAAGATCAGGTTGTGCAAGGCTTGAAATAGTTCAACTACTTCAACGCCTTGAATCAGTTTTCAAAGCCTTGAATCAGTCTCAGAGGCGTGAAAATAGTTTAGCTATTTAAAGGCCTTGAAACTGGATTCAAAGCCTTGAAACGGCTTAACTTGTATGAACATTCTCACGGGGAGTTTTCTGCAAACTCTCTAAGTTGATTCCCTTTCTATCTTTTATATGTTTGATTCACTGTTATTAGATGACGAAAGAAAAATTATTCTAACATGTTTTGATCATAGAATATCATCTGTTTGACTTTGATATTGCAGGAAATTTTGTTTCTAATATTTGCAGGATTGTTTCCTAAACTGAATTTGTGCAGTTTGGAAATAGTTGTCCATTTTGATCATGTGATCAATCAGAGACTTATGACAGCTTCTCAGATTGCTTATGGACAAGATCACAACAATATCTCTGAAGATTGTGATCAACTATTGATAACTCCGTTTTCAGAGTTATTTTATTCCTTATATTGCTACGTTTTGCGTGCACAACATGGAGAATTTGTCGTCTTTTGAGTGAGTTATGCTAAAATTTGAGAATATGAGTTCTTGAGAAATTATTGTAAAATTCGGGCGTTTCTTGTGTAATTTCGAGCTTTTATTGTGATTTGATCGCGGGTTGTGTTTTCTTGTTGTGATTCGCATGAAAATAGGGCTTGGATGGTCATTCGGGAGATGGAAACGAGCTTCGAAAAGGAGGAACTTGAAGAAGAAGCCAAAGAACTCAAAGAAGAGCCAAAAGTTTTTTGGAGAAAGTTGTTAAAGAGAGTCAAAGTTGTTGTCTACAAAATAGGAAGTTTTTGTTGAAAATCTGGGAAGATTTGCAGAGCTTCAAACCGTTTAAATAAAGCTCACTTTGAAGCAAAAAAATACGAGACTCAACAAGAAAAAACAAGATACAAGTTTCTGGATTGACAAAGCACCAAAGAAGAACATAAAACTCTCAATCCATTCCACAGAAGTTCACTGCATTCTTTACTGCAGTTTTCCATTCTAAGTGTACTTCTGTATTGCACTGTATTGGTAGATCATTTCTGTTTTATGTCTACATTTATTCTCAAGGATTGTTCAAGGTGAACAATAGAGAATTTTTATTTAATCAGTTAGCTAGAGCAGGCACTAGACAGGTTAGGGAGAACCACAAGCTGTAACAGAGTAGGGAATCTCTCTGGGCTTGAGTTCTAGGGCTTGGCTTTTGATTAATAAGAATTGAGTTGAAAATCCTGCAGGGATCTAATCCCTGAGGTAGAGACGTAGGTCCAAGTGGACTGAACTCTATAAATCTCTTCCCACTTGCATTTACAGTTCATTTTGTTTTACAGTTTTTGCAGCATACAAAACTGTCTGTTTTTCAAGGGTTTGAACTTGTTTTCAAGGCCTTGAAAAAGGCATACTTGCTTTATACTGTCTGCAAGGGCTTGAACTAGTTTTCAAGGCCTTGAACTTCATTGTTTGCACAAGTTTTCATCTCCCTAGCAAGTTTTGCAAAAATTTGGCATACTCTATTCAACCCCCTCCCCCTTCTAGAGTATCTTAGCTGCATTAACCTGCAAACTCACACTTTCAATTGGTATCAGAGCTTGTATCACTGTATAGATTTAACTATCTGGTGATCATGAGTACTTCAGGTGATGGTGGTTTCTCACAGGGAAGAGCTGCTAACAGACCTCCTCTATTTGTGGAGAAAATTTTGCTCACTGGAAAGCCCTTATGAAAATGTTCATCATTGATCAAGATCTAGAACTTTGGACCATTATACAAAATGAACCTCATACTTTCTACACAGAGAAAGATTGGATTAAAACTCCCAAAACAGAAGACTCACTCTCCTCTTCTGAATTAGAGCAATTTTCTAAGAACTACAAAGCTATTAACATTTTGTATTGTGCTTTGAGTACAAATGAATTCAACAGGATATCTGGATGCACAACTGCTAAAGAAATATGGGATAAGCTTGTGGTTACCTTTGAGGGAACCATTCAAGTCAAGCAAACCAAGATTAACATCTATCTCAGGCAATATGAGCTGTTTAAGATGAATGCAGATGAGTCCATCAAAGACATGTTCAAGAGGTTCACTGACATTGTCAACAATCTTGATTCACTGGGAAAACGTTTTTCCAATGAAGAAAAAGTAAGGAAGATTCTCAGAAGTCTTCTAAAGGCAAAGTGGGAACCAAAGACCACAGCTATTGAAGAAGCTCAGAATCTCTCAACTCTACAACTTGATGACCTACAAGGTAAGCTCCTGACACATGAGATATCTATGAATGAAGTTGATGGAGAACTCCCAGACAGTGTCAAGAACTTAGCTCTCAAAGCTAAAGAGAATGAGAGAACACAAAGCCTTGAAACTGAGGATGGTGATGATGAAGATCCAATTTCCTTAATTTCCAAAGGTTTGACAAGGATCCTCAAAATGAAGAAAAACTTTGGAAACAAAGACTTCAACAGAGAGCTTTCAAAAGTACTCTTCACAAACTAAGGCATAGATCATCCAGCAGCAAGGACTACAAAGGTAAGTCCTCTTCACAAACTAAATCAAAAGTTATGAACTTCTTTGAATGTGGTGATGCAGGACACTTGATAAGAGATTGTCCACACAAGAAAAGCAAGAGCTTTCAAAAGAAAGATCATGACATTAGATACAGTGATACAAGCTGTAGAGATTAGACTTTTACAAGCAAGAGCTTTCAAAAGAAAGATCATGACATTAGATACAGTGATACAAGAAAAGCAAGAGCTTTTAAATGAGGAAGATTATCTGAAAGAGATTAGACTTTTGAAAGAAAAATTCATGAGCAAGCCAAAGAAAACTTACAACTTGTTTGCCTAAATTAGAATCTTGAAATATCTCAGAAGAAAACTGATAGTGATTTCAAGGCCTTGAAAATCAGTTTCAAAGCCTTGAAAACATAAGTCAAGGAAGTAGTCACTGAAAACTCCTCAATGAGTGACAACCTTGTTAATCTAAAACATCAGATTGATGAATTAGATAAACAAATGATTACTCTTACTGAGAAATTTCAAGAATCTGAATTGGTCAATGTCAAGCTTGCTGGATCAGAACACAAGTTGAACTTGATTCTTGGAGGAAGTCCACAGTCTGTTCACAAATCTGGTATTGAATTCAATCCAAACTTTCCAAGAAAGAACAATACCAGATTTGTGAAAGCTGGAAACAAAACTTCTCCTACATGTCATTACTGCTGAAAAACTGGTCATGCTAAGATGACTTGTCCTTTTAGAAGAAGAGATCCTCACATAATGAGGAACACTTTTCCCTTTCAACTCAAAGGACAAGTTAAGCAGATTTGGGTTCCTAAAGGGGTTAGGCCATCTAACTTGGTTTATCCTGAATATGAATCCAAATTCCACACTTGGTCTAATAGCATGGTAAGGCAGTGATTGGTGTTTTGCAGGTTGTCACCTATATCAAAGAACAAAATTGATTTATGGCCAGTGGTTGCTCAAGACATATGAGTGGAAATAGATCTCTATTATCAAAATTAAAGGAGCAATCAGAAGGTTCAATTACACTTGGTGACAAAGGAAAATGCAATATTCTTGGTATTGGAAAAGTTGGTACAAATTCTGAAAACTCTATTTCTTATGTGTATCCAGTTGAAGGTTTGAAATTTAACTTACTTAGTGTATCTCAGCTTTGTGGTAATGGAAAAAAAATTCATCTTTGATAAAGAGAACTCTGTGGTGCATAATGAGAAATCAGGAGATTGCGTTCTCACAACCTCTACATCGAACAATGTTTATACTTTTCAGACTAACAAAGTTGCAGGTGAAAGTTTGAAGTGTCTCAAGGCCTTGAAAGAGGATTCAAAGCTTTGGCAAGGAAGCTTGGTCATATCAGTTTGCATACTTTAAACAAGTTGATTTCCAAAGATTTGGTAAGAGGATTGCCATCCATCAAATTCAAATAAGATGAAATGTGCAAAGCCTGTGCTCAAGGCAAGCAGACCAGAAGCTCCTTCAAGCCAAAGAAGTTTGTAAGTACAACTAGACCTATTGAACTGCTTCATATGGATCTCTGTGGTCCTATGAGAACTCCTACTCCAAAAGGTAAAATGTATATGCTAGTTGTGGTTGATGATTTTATAGATATACTTGGGTTATGTTTCTCAAAGAAAAATCTGAAGCACTCTCTGAATTTTCAAAGCTTTCAGAGAACTTCAAAACTTGAAAAACCTACATGTAGCTTCAAGTAGAAGTGATAATGGTAGAGAATTTGATCAGTTAGAATTTGATTTATTCTGTGATAAGCATGGTATTACTCACAACTTTTCTGCTCCAAGAACTCCTCAACAGAATGGTGTTGTTGAAAGAAAGAACATGACTCTTGAAGATATGTCAAGGACAATGCTTCTTGATAACAAGCTGCCAAAACATTATTGGGCAGAAGCTGTGAATACAGCAAACTATATTTTGAACAGGTGCTTGATCAGACCTATTCTGAAGAAGACCCCCTATGAACTATTCAAAGGGAGGAAGCCAAACATTTCATACTTCAGACCCTTTGGATGTACTTATTTTATCCACAACAATGGAAAAGATAATCTTGGTAAGTTTGATGCAAGAAGTGATGAAGGTATATTTCTTGGTTACTCTCTGAATAGCAAAGCTTATAGAGTTTACAATAAAAGAACCAAACTGGTTGAAGAGAGCATTCATGTCAATTTTGATGAAAGCTATGATGGTTCTTTGAGTGAAAGTTTTGCAGACTTGAATTTGAACAAGCATGAGTAAGAGGAAGAGGCTGATAACCCATTAGGATTCAAGAAAGGCTCATAAGAAAATATAAGACATTTTCAAGACCTTGAAAATGGTGCTCAAGGCCTTGAAAATAAGCCTCAAAGCCTTGAAAAAGATGATCGGAAGGATTCAAGTGACAAAGCCACTACTTCAAGACCAGAGAAGATCTATGGAGAGCCTGAACCATGATCTCCAAGAAAGAGATTCCAATATCTCTCATCTCATCCAGTTGATAATATCATCTCAGATCCAACCGCTGGCACACAAACTAGATCACAGTTGAAGAACTTATGTGCTTTTAATGCTTTTATCTCTCTTGTAGAACCTAAAATTGTGAAGGAAGCTTTACAAGAAGCAGACTGGATCATTTCTATGCCAAGTGAACTCAATGAGTTTGAAAGGAATAAGGTTTGGAACCTGGTTCTTCCACCTTCAAACCAGTCTGTCATTGGTACCAGATGGTTATTCAGAAATAAGTTGGATGAAAGTGGCAATGTGATCAGAAAGAAAGCAAGTTCAGTTTCCAAGGTTACAATCAAGAAGAAGATATTGATTATGAGGAAATTTTTGCTCCATTTGCGAGGTTAGAAGCAGTCAGAATTTTTCTTGCATTTGCATCTTACAAGAACATGAAACGATTTCAAATGGATGTGAAGTGTGCTTTCTTGAATGGCTATTTACAAGAAGAATTTTATGTTGCACAACCACTGGCTTTGAAAATGACAAGTTTTCAAATCATGTTTACAAACTTGACAAAGCTCTTTATGATTTGAAACAAGCTCCAAGAGCTTGGTATGAAAGACTGTCAAATTTTCTACTTGAAAATGTTTCAAACGAGGTTTAGTAGACAAGAATCTTTTCATAAAGACTCATGAGAAAGATTTACTTGTATTTCAGATATATGTTGATGATATATTTTTTGGAGCTACTAATGATCAATTGTGCAGAGAATTCTCAAGTCTTATGAGCAGGGAATTTGAAATGAGCATGATGGGAGAGTTGAACTTCTTACTAGGACTTCAAATACGTCAATTGAAGAAGGGCATATTTCTGCATCAAAGAAAGTACACAAGAGACTTACTAAACAAATATAGCATGGCTCAATGTAAGGAAGTCAAGACTCCTATGAGTTCTACACTATCCTTAGACAAGGATGAATCTGGTAAGAGTGTCAATGTAAAGGAGTATAGAAGTATGATTGGATCATTACTACATCTCACAACATGAAGACCAGATATTATGTTTAGTGTGTGTATGTGTGCTAGATTTCAAGCTGATCCAAGAGAATCACACTTGACTGCTGTAAAGAGAATATTCATATATCTCAATGGTACCAAAGACTTAGGGCTTTGGTATCCAAGACATTATAACTTCTCTTTGCATGGATTTCAGATGCTGACTTTGCAGGTTACAAGGTTGATAGGAAAAGTACTTAAAGAACTTGCCAATTTATTGGATCATCCTTGATCAGTTGGCATTCCAAGAAACACAACTCTCCCATCATGCTCATTTCAAATAGCTGAATATATAGCTGCAGGAGCATGTTGCTCACAAGTGCTATGGATTTCTCAACAGCTAAGAGACATTGGATTTGATTTCAGAAGCATACCTGTCAAGTCTGATAATACCAGTGCAATTTCAATTACAAAGAATCCAGTGCAACACTCAAGAACCAATCACATTGATGTCAGACACCATTTCATTAGAGATCATGCTGAGAAAGGTGATATTGTTATTGAATTTGTTGCTACTAACATGCAAACTGCAGATATCTTCACTAAACCATTAGCAGATGAAAGGTTCTCAGCTCTAAGAATGGAATTGGGAATGCTAAATAAAGATGCATTGGTTTAGGGGGAGCATCAGGTATGCAAGGTAAGTTGTATGTGATTTCAAAGTATTGAACTAATTTTCAAAGCCTTGATCTTTATCTGTTGCAGTGTTACAATTTTTCAAGACCTTGAAAGCCTTTTCAAATCCTTGAAAATAAATCTGCTACACTGATAGTCAATAATCTTGGATCATTCTATGTTGGGTGATATCTCTGTAGATATTTACCTAATATAGCCCCTACCCTTTTCAAAAATTTGTTTTAGCCAAAAATAGTATTAGAATATTTTATTTTCCAACGGCAGAACAGTTTTGAAATCCCTCTAATTATTGCAAATCTTTTGAGATAAGAGAGATACTAGTTTCCTTTTGAAACTCAAACTCTTTCAGTATTTATCTTATTCTCTTCTCCTTCTTTCTGTATAATTCCATCTCTCTCTATTCTTCTCCCAAACCCTAATGAGCACAAGGAGAGCCTCAGACAGAATCAAGATGGCTGGAGGATCGAAACATGTTTCAGAGAAGAAAAGAAAGGCATTAGTGGATGAAGTTCAAGAAGTCAGTGGGGACTCTAGCTCCAGAACCCCTAGTGCAGTGGAAGTTCCAGATCTTCCTCCACCCAAGAAGAAGGTCAAGCAGGCTACAACTTCCTCTTCACAAAAGAAAAAGAAGCAGAAAGCTGTTACAGAAAAGCAACAAGAAACAGAGCCTACTAGTTCAAAGAAGCTGAAGAATAAAGCAACTCAGGCATAAAAAGGGAAAGTAAATGTGACACAAGTACAACAAGAAGGTCAACTGGAGAAGGCACTGCAGATCTGTTCACAAGCCTCAACAAAGAACTCAGCCCTGGATGAGACTTGGTTTGTCTCAAACATCTCTAAAGGTCAGTGGTTAGATGGTTTTGCTTCAAGATGTATTGGTTTTTGTAGTATGATCAATAAGAATGTGGTGGAACACATGAAACTTAATTGCATCTCTATGTTTAAGAAGAGTTCTTTCTCGTGTATGCTGAATCCTAAATAATTAGCCTACCCTAGACTCACCATACTCTTCTACCTGAATTTGACTCAAGTTAAGAGATCCGCAGATTTGGTGATCAAATCTAAAGTTGCTGGGATAGTAATTGAATTGGATCACTCTGAGATTGCCAATGTGCCAGGGTGTCCAAAGAGATATGTCACTAGAAACCATCCACCAAAGTCAGAGACCCTGAAGCTAGCCAAAGATGAGTTCTTTCTTCCAAGCATCTACACCTCATCCAAACAGTTAACACATTCAGTGTTGAATGTTGAAGCCAAAGTCCTTCATACCATCCTGGTTAGGTGTATCTTTCCCAGAGAGCATTATAGAGAATTTGTGACTGAGAGAATGCTGCACATCATGTATCTGGTTATGCATGGCTATGAGATTGATCTCCCAAAACTAGTAATTAAACATATGCTCTTTAGCCTTACCAGTAAAAGGATACACCCTCTGCCCTATGCAAACTTTCTCACCTTGTTCTTTGAACACTTTGAGATTCCAACTACTGGAGAGGAATAAGTCACATCTAGATTTGGAGTACTTAATGAGAAAGCCTTTCAGAAAATTGGAGTGGTAAAAACCAAAGAAAAAGTTTGGAAACTTTACTCAGACTTGACTGAATAAGAACTAGGTGCAAAAAAGTTTCCTATGCCCAAGACCTTGACTCCTACTTCAAGTCAGACTTCTCAGCCTACATAAAATCAGAGACTTGATGGTTTGGAGTTGGAAATGGAGGATATCAAAGAAACTGTCTATGGACTGGAAAGTGAAATTGGGCAAGTCAAGTACATGGTGGAAAGCATCTTCAGAAGCATGAATTTGCTTGATGTCCCTGAGGATGATGAAGGTACAAAGAAAGGAGACTCTGAAAAGGATTTGCTTAGTGAGCATTCAGAGTAGGAAGAGGTTCCTCCAGTTTCAGATAAGGGAAATCAGGTAGCAGAATAGGCCTCACATGAAGAAGATGAAATCAATAGCCCTGACTCAGATGAGCTGTTGATTACATTGAAGAAGAAGAAGAAAAAGAAATCTCCAAAGGCTGTTGCCAAGGACAAGACTGAAGAAGACACTGTTGCTCGTGAGAATACAGAGGAGCAAGAGGTGCAGGACAATACTGATGAAGAAGATGAGAAAGAGGAAGGATATCAGGATGAAGATGAAGATCCCACCCCTTAATCTTGCCTACTCTTTCTTCACCATTCTCTCTTCTTAAAAGTTTTTCTTTAAGTTTTCAAAATTTTCCAGACATTTGATCCAACATCTTCTATCTTTTTGATGAAAGTAAAAAGGGGGAGAAAATTCTAGGATTTAGTAGTTTTTGGGTGGGTTTGGTGTGGACTTTTTGGATTTTAAGCTGTCTTTTAAGATTGTGTGAAAAAAGCCTGTGACACAAAAGCTCAAGAAAAAAGATGTATGAGTTTGCAGGAAAAAGTTAGTGCTGTTAAAAGTCACTGATGTGATAGTTTTGTTGTTTAGTGAAAGTTATCATTATACCCTTTTTGTATATTTAATGATGTGACAGTTTTGTTGTTTAGTGAGGACATTATTGTCATTTTCTTGATGTGAGGAAAAAAGACACAAAAAATCCACTCAAACCCAACTTTTTTCTTCCACCCATTCTACACTACAACTTGAAAATCCAAAATCCAAAATCCACACATAAAAGTTCATACCAAACCTCTACAAAAAGTTCAAAAATCCAAAAGGTGGATTTTGGATTAAAATCCACCAAAAAGTCCACACCAAACCCACTCTTTATCTCTAGGTTTGCCTGCTTTATTTACTTTTTGCTGAACTGTTTAGTATCTGTTCGTATTATGAATAAGTTGGATCTTTTTGGAATTACTGTGCTCTCATAAATTGTGAACTAATCTGTTTATTTTGCAGAGACTAAGAATCAAACAGAATTTGGTTTTGTCTAGGGGGAGATTGTAAGATCAGGTTGTGCAAGGCTTGAAATAGTTCAGCTATTTCAAGGCCTTGAATCAACTTTCAAAACCTTGAATCAGTATCATAAGCTTTAGCTATTTTCAAGGCCTTGAAACTGGATTCAAAGCCTTGAAACTGCTTAACCTGTATGAACATTCTCAGGGGGGAGTTTTCTGCAAACTCTCTGAGTTGATTCCCTTTCGATCTTTTATATGTTTGATTCAATGTTATTAGATGATGAAAGGCAAATTCTTCTAACACGTTTTGACCATAGAATATCATCCTTTTGACTTTGATATTGCAGGAAATTTGGTTTCTAATATTTGCAGGATTGTTTCCTAAACTGAATTTGTGCAGTTTGGAAATAGTTGTACATTTTGATCCTGTGATCAATCAGAGACTTATGACAGCTTCTCAGATTGCTTATGGACAATATCACAACAATATCTCTAAAGATTGGGATCAACTATTGATAACTTTGTTTTCAGAGTTATTTTATTCCTTGTTTTGCTACGTTTTGCGTGCACAACATGGAGAATTTGTCGTCTTTTGAGTGAGTTATGCTAAAATTTGAGAATATGAGTTCTTGAGCTATTATTGTTAAATCCGGACGTTTATAGTGTAATTTCGAGCTTTTATTGTGATATGATCGCGGGTTGTGTTTTCTTGTTGTGATTCGCAGGAAAATAGGGCTTGGATGGTCATGCGGTTGATGGAAACGATCTTCGGAAAGGAGGAACTTGAAGAAGAAGCCAAAGAACTCAAATAAGAGCCAAAAGAAGGTGGACTGCAAGTCTCTTCGTGCGAAGATATTTCTCCGTTTGATCATCCGTTTGATTTCTAAACTCTTCTTCCTCCGTTTGATTTCTAAACTCTTCTTCCTCTCTAGTCCTTGGTTTATGATCAAGAAACGTTGTATTTTGATCATGTATTCTCGTAGCTAAACACTTTATTGCTGAGAATTCTCGTTTGGTGTAGCTAGGGTTTGATATAAACTTGATGTTTTGAGATTGTGATTCAAGTTTTCAACTTAATCTATCTTGTCTTTTACTATTATGGGTTGTTTATGAGTTTGATTTTATTATTCTTGCGCGTAGCTAACGTAGGAGTAATCTTAATTGAAATTCATGTGGTAACTCCGTGAAAGTTAGTCGGTAAAGTTAATAAGCCACCTAGTTGAATCAATATTTGGTAAATCGTTATTGTTAACTAGGATCGTTGGAGTAGAATTGTGAAATCTAATGCATGATTAGAAGTGAATTAGACTTGGTAACTCGGTATATTTTGGTTTTATGCATATATAATTTGCTTGGTAACTCGTTAAATTTTACATTGATCGATTAATAGTAAAAGATACGTTGTTTCACAAATCAAAGCATAAGTTTATATCATCCCTAGTGAACCTAGAGAATTCCCGGTATTTGCCCTCTTATTAGTAAAGTCATAAATCAATCTTTGTTAATCGTGAATCATTCCACTCGATTAATTGAGAATCTGGTTACTTTTATTTTAGTAGAATTAGAACAACAAACAACCTTGCGACTTGCCCACATAAGGTTTGAGGTAATAACTGATTTAAAAAAGTCCCTTGAGTTCGACAACCCGGATTTCCAGAATATTACTACACGCAAAAACCATACACTTGTGGTTAGATCGTGACAACTATCCGTTGGAGAAAGCTGTTAAAGAGAGTCAAAGATGTTGCCTACAAAATAGGAAGTTGTTGCTGAAAACCTGGGAAGATTTGCAGAGTTTTAAATAGAGCTCACTTTGAAGAAACAAAATACAAGACTCAAAAGACAAAAGAAAGAGACAAGTTTACGGATTGACAGAGCACCAAAGAAGAACATCAAACTCTCAATCCATTCCACAGAAGTTCACTGCATTCTTCACTGAAGTTTTCCATTCTAAGTGTACTTCTGTATTGAACTGTATTGGTAGATCATTTCTTTTTTATCTCTACATGTATTCTCAAGGATTGTTCAAGGTGAACAATAGAAAATTCTTAGTTAATCAGTTAGCTAGAGCTGGTAATAGACAGGTTAGGGAAAACCACAAGCTATAACAGACTAAGGGAACTCTCTGGGCTTGAGTTCTAGGGCTTTGCTTTTGATTAATAAGAATTGAGTTGAAAATCCTGCAAGGATCTAATCCCTGAGGTAGAGACGTAGGTCCAAGTGGACTGAACTCTATAAATCTCTTGTCACTTGCATTTACAGTTTATTTCTTTTCACAGTTTTTGCAGCATACAAAACTGTCTGTTTTTCAAGTGTTTGAACTTGTTTTCAAGGCCTTGAAAATGGCATACTTGCTTTATACTGTCTGCAAGGGCTTGAACTAGTTTTCAAGGCCTTGAACTTCATTGTTTGCACAAGTTTCATCTCCCCAGCAAGTTTTGCAAAAAGTTGGCATACTCTATTCAACCCCCCCCCTTCTAGAGTATCTTAGCTGCACTAACATCTACATACTCACACTTTCATGGGAGAGTTTAAATTCCGCTTTCGGAGTTTTGTTGACTTTCTTGGTCAACAATAGCTCAGGGCTATTGAGCTCATCACTTTTGTCGTAATTAGCATCACGCCTGTTCAATAATACAGCTTCCCAGATGTTATTATCACATCTCATAAGAAAACAAAAATAGTATTATCATACCAATAAGCTAATTCTTCAACCTGTGCATCTTCAACATCGTACAAGAACACATAAAATCGTTGTCTTCAAAGAGAAATCTGCAAGCAGTATTTCACTTTATTAGATATACAAATGTAGCATAAAATCCCTACTGCAATTTGCTCATACATAATACCATACGTGAATTTACTGTACCTAAATAATTGATTGATGCAACATTAGTAAGCACAACCACTGATTGAGCACTTGAGCACTTGCAAGGATTTCCAATTTACCACCATCAGCTGGTGCCGCCTCATCACATGTAGATAAGCAGATTGGAGAAAATCTACATATGACATCCTGTACTATGAACCATGACACAACCTACAAAAAATCTGACCGCAAGAAAAGACGTTGTAGAAAACTGTTTGAAGTGTATGAAGAGCCTTACGACTCATCGAGAACAATGATATCGCGAACCCGAGTGTGACCCGGCGAATCGTTACGGGGGACTGTATTAGCAGACATCACAGCAATGAAAATTACAGCTATATCTGTTTATAAACATAGATATATTGTTAATTTGGTCAGAACTCATTTTCCAAATAAACATCGCTGCATAGAAACGGAAGGTACAACTAACTTACCGAATTTCTCGAGCTAATTTTTTGGAGCCTGCGCTTCTTTTAGAGTTTTAAAGCTGAACTTACTACCAGATGTTCCATCTCCAACCTCTTCAATAGCTCTCACTTCCATGAATTCATCAAGTACCAGAACAAATTCATGATCAACATAGCGGTATTGAGGATTTACACGTTGTACAAGACCATTACTGAACCAATACTAACAGTATGGGTGAAGCTTCTTGTCAAACGATGCAATGTTTGCTGGAAAGCTGTCGCCTGTATTTTCTCCCCTACATAGTACATACACAGAAATCCAAATATGTAAATGTAATGTGCTAATTATACGAAATACATAGCAGCGAACAAATAAACAGCTAAACTAACAGCCATCCAACCTCACTATCACACAGAATGTAGCGCTGATATTTGGTATTCCCAAACCAAGCCCGTAGAATGCGAGATTTTTCAGCAACTCGGAGTTGAAGTTCCCAATCCTTCATTTGACCAGTTAATTCCGACAACCTAACCACAGTGTCTTCGACTGTTTCTTTCAAACTACCTTCCATTTTTTTCTACACAAATTTTACAGCGGGAAGGCGTCAAGAATCAAATTTTTCATTACATATTCCACCTTTTATAGAGCATTCAAGTATGCACATATACATACATACATATATATATATATATATATGTATCAGATCATAAAAAAAAAATCAATCAACATGATGCAATGGATGACGAGCAACAAGAAGAAAAAAAACAACAAAATGAAACTGAGAATCGAATGAACTAAACATTTCAATCCTATTATGTCATATCTATGTGCCTGATTCCCTACGCAGTAAATCTTTATACACAACATTTCGAGTGCTATGAAATGAATGAATATTCTTAAGCGGTTTTATCGGAACTTTAACCGTTACTGAGAATTTTGCTCGATAAAGCGCAACATAAAATTTCCCGTGTGAGAACACATGTTGAGGTAGATAAACACCAACATTTCTAATGTTTGTCCTTGGGACTTGTTTATTGTCATGGAAAAGCAAGGACGCAGAGGGAATTGTTTCGTTTCAAATTCAACTGGATAATTATTTATTTGGGAAGGTCTAAGAGGTATTCTGGGAATTAAAACATGCTTCCCTTTGTTGTGACCTACTGCTATTTCAACATGTATGATATTTGGAAGTAAATCTTTACAAATTAATTTAATACCATTGGAAAGACTTGCCGACGGATCCTGATTTTGAAAGTAGCATTATAGGGCATCCAAGCTTAAGTATCAATTCGCGTGGAGGCATTCCATTGAGAGTAAGAGTGTGTAAGAATTCTAAAGGGTAATTTTCTTGGCTATCAGGAAGGGAGCTATTGAAGTTGGTGTAAGTTTGTGATTTGCTGGGGATCAACCAAGAAAAATTTCATTTAAGGAATCAACAAAATCATTCTCTGGTGTGAGAATAGTGCGATTAACCAGATACTCAGGTTTCAGGCATTCTGTTTGAAATTCGGAAAAATAGAGTTTATAAAAGCTTCAATTGAGGATATTTCATCAGTGAAAGGAACCACCATTGATGGTGGAAGCTCTATTAATGACTCATAATCGCCTTGCACTCTGTCGTCTCCTAGAGAGAAAAGAATTTCACAGAAGGCTGGATCATCAATAGCCCTCATGTTTTCTGTTAGATACGCCTTGCAACATCTGCATCGTTGGCCATAAATGCGAATCCACAATTCTGTTAGATATGCTTTCCTCTTCTCTAGAATGCACAGTCACAGAGAGTACTTGCCTGAAATCTCCACCAAAAACGACAACTTTAACTCCAAAAGGATCACTACTGGAGCATATGTCAAGAAGCATACACTCAAACGCTTCAATTTTTTGATTCTTGGCCATTGTGACCTAATCCCATATTATAATCTTCGCCTTTCGAATGAGGCGTGCGATACCAGTCTGCTTGCCAATATTACAGTTGCTATTTTCTCTGGTTTCCAACGGTAATTTAAACCGCGAGTGTGCAGTTCGACCAGCAGGTAAATTAGATGTTGCGATGCCATTACTGGCAGTGGCCAAAGCAATATTTACACTGTTCCGCACATGAGCTAAAATAGCTTTGTATAAGAATGTTTTGCCTGTCCCTTCGGGCCCGTCTAAAAAGAAAATCTACCCTTCTCATTTGTGACATGATCAATAATGATGTTGCATACTATTTTGTGCTCCCGATTGAGTTGCTTGGCTGCAACAAGATCTTCAGGAGGAACAGGAACTGCTGATTCTTCATCAGTCTCACGGTCCTCTATATATGCAGAATCAGGCAACTGGACATATGTCGATAAATTGAAGTCACTAAGCCGTCTAACCATTGATTCGAGGTACACACTAATTCCTTTTAAAGTCTTTGATAGAATTTCAGCCTCGCTTTTACTTCGACCACACCGATAAACCTCAGAAAGATTGCCAAAAAACCGTTCCCACAACGACCGCGAATCACTGGGCTGGCAGAATACAAGGATTGTCGCAAATAACCATCTCAGCGTAGCTGGCATCTGGAAAGTAACAGCTTCTTCTAAGCAGTCTCGAGCGCGATGTCCTTCTCCAACAAACCTAGTCTTTCACAAGCTTCACGAAATGTATCGCATACATGGCCACTAACTGTGAGAAGATGTTCAAACGATTCTGCTCCTCTAACATGCATTAGCAATATTCTGAGAAAGAATCGCTCCCCCTCAGCCGGATTAGCAGCAACAATGCGGCCTATAGTGTGGCCCTGTTTACGTGGCTCCCATCGTAAACGTGACGCATGTCGCACATAATTCTAAGGGAACTTCCTATAAAGCAATCGCATTACATTTTCATCATGTTTATTTGTCTCAAAATACTCCGTCAACATCATTTTCGCATGCTTCTGATCTGCTGCAATGTATGGCAGCTTTGTGTACTTATTGAATGAGATAGATTGCATTCCCGGAAGATGAAGTACATGAGGA
Organism: Linanthus parryae; assembly: GCA_023055425.1. NCBI lineage: Eukaryota > Viridiplantae > Streptophyta > Magnoliopsida > Ericales > Polemoniaceae > Linanthus > Linanthus parryae. The sequence goes on along the minus strand of JALGPY010000007.1, from coordinate 45,827,264 downwards.
AACATCTCATTAATCGTAAATCTGAAGATACGCCAAGCAGCTTCAGGAGAAGAAACCCACCTAGCAGATTGGTAAGTCGCAATCTGATCAATACCACAGGTTTGACTGGACACTACCTGGAAGACAACCTTATCGTGACCTTTGTATATATACTTGTACAAATATTTAACAGCCTTTACAGTTGAGCAGACCTAAACATTCAAATGACAGTCATACTTGGCTAGTAAATTGGGATTATATGGTACAACCCATCTGTTGTCCAGCGTCGCTCCTTTAACAGTCACAGTACGACCACTGTTCTATCGGCGGTAAATTGGAAAAGCATCTTCACCAGATTTTGTAATTTCAGAGAACTCTCTTGGATATTTGTTCTCGCATCCTGTATTGGGCCGCATACAAGGACTCGCCCAACTATAGCACCCACATGGACCATGCATCATATGCTTCATAACTGCACTATTAAGGTGTGGATTTAAATCCGGATCAGGGATTTCAGCAGATATATACCTATCAAATTGATCAGGCCGCAACAACTTGGCAAATCTTTTCAAAATAAGCAGGAAGTGAATATGTAGCGAAACATGCTTTTGATACTCCACTACATAGGTGTACGCTGCAATTGGGCCAAAAATCTCTCTGTCAATTAAACCATGCTTCAATTCAAAACTTTCGCACGGAAATTCCGAGCTATTAAATGTGTTCGATTCTGCGCATCCTCATGTGATAACAGCTCTGCCTGAATCTCGTCCCACCTAAGATTGCATATCATGGTCACAAAATAATCTGGCTTGCCGAATTTCTGCACCAGCGTCATTCCATTTTGATAACGACGCTTCATATCTTGCGACCCACCGACAAACGACGGAGGACGAACCAATGCCAGGCCAATATTATCAGATTTCATTTCACCAATAGCGATACTATCTAATTTTCCCTGATACAACTCTGCCCGTATAATATGTGATTGTGCCAAAAAAAATCCATTCGGCTCGTTTCGAGCTTGATGTACATATCAACAATATATTGTTGCAGCAGACGACCAAATAGCAAAAGTGATGATTCACGCGTGCTTCGTGTCTGCAACCTATGACAGTAGTACTCACGACAGTTCACTGGGTCACTCCCAGATTTCGAGTTATTTCCACCTGCAAACCAAAAAAAAACAGTATTAAATATAAATTCATCAGAGGCATACATTTTCAAAGTACTTTGCGGAATTTACATGACCATCGTCTTTGCTTCAGAGGTTTCCTCTAAATTCTGTCATGCCATCCTGGCTATCACGAGGAAATATTATTGGGTATTGAAGTGGATCAAAACAGCCCAAATGATATTTAATCTTCTTAAATCCACCACCTCTGCGATGAACTATGTTAGAACACATTTCCACAGGCAATGGCGGAGGCAAATATATGGATGGAGAAGAAGCCAACATATTAGATTAACAACGATTGTACACATCCAAGTTGTGTCACGGCTATTGATAAGACGAAACCGACGCTAAGATGCATTTAATGTTTTCATACTAACAGTGGGAGAAATACCATCAGAAGATCCACTCGTAGGAGCAGCAGCCGGAACAGCTGAAACTATGACACTGGGCAAATGAGATTCAGATGGAACAGCAGCAAGTCTACCTCTCCGTCCACAATAAACAGGCCCTAAAGTTGGTGCAGCAGCAAAACCCACATGAGTGCCAGAAGACATTGAACCATCTAATTGTGCAGCCTGTTGTCTAAGAAAAGGATTGCACACAGCACCAGAAGCCCCTAATGTAGGAACAATCGAACCTATGACACTGGGTAAAGGAGATTCAGATGGAACATATGCAACTCTACCTCTCCGTCCACAATGAACATGCCTCGATATCGGTGCAGCAACAACTCCTACATCAGTACCAGAAGACAATGGCCTATCTAATCGTGCATCCTATTCTCCAAGAAAAGGATTCCACACAGCATCAGATGCCCCTAATGAGGGGGAACCAACACACTTTTGACGTTTCGCAGGATTACCAGAAGAAATCCCTATACTAAAATATATGCCACAATATAACTGAGATAAAATCTACTCAGTGACATCACGAAAAGAAAAAGAATAGCGTCTATAAATAATTCATTCACAGCACTGTGCCGCAGCAAACCAACTTATGATATTCCTCTTCCACAACTAATTACACTGCATATAACTATCTTAATATAAAAAAAATGACAACAGCAACATACTAAATAGGAAGAAAGAGTTTTCATAACAATAATCTACATCCACAGCTCTATACAACAGCAAATGAACTTATAAAATTCATATTTCACAAGTCATAATAATGTATTTAACTATGTTGACATAAAACAGTAATTAAAATAAAAATACATTATACAGAAAGTGACAGTTTTCATGATGATAATGTATGATATGCACCGCGGGAAAGTAGACAGAGAAAACCACAACAACTTGCGAAGGAGAAGAACTGAACATACACCTGCAAAACAGTACAACATGCAGAACCATCAAACACAAGCAAAGTAATGTACAAGAGAAAATTTACCAAAAACCCCGTACGAATAGCGGAAAACAGTTAAAATGCTTTCTACAAATTTTAGATGTAAGTTCAGCATGGTTTCAAAGGCTTGAAATAGCTAGTCAATTTCAAGGCCTTGAAACAGCTTTCAAAGATTTGAAACTGATAGCATAGTTTAAGCATGAACATTGGGGGAGTTTTCAAACTCCACTCCAACTCTTATTCTACTATACTTGTTTATATGTTGTTTGATGATGAAAGACAAATTATTATAACACTATAATCAGTGACTAGTCCATCTTTTTTACGAAGCTTTTGCAGGAATTATGTTTCCTATTTTACAGGATATATTTCCTAAACTGTATTTTGCAGGAAGGGAAACTGCTTGTTGATTTGACTCTGTGCTTGAATTTTCTTGATTGGAAGCTTCCCAACATCTTCACAAACAAGATAAAGACAGTATCTTTGAAGATACTGAACAACTATCCGTTGGAAGAAGCTGTTAAAGAAGTCAACAGTTGAAGCTACAAAATAGGAAAGTTTGTTATGAAGAGATTTTGAAGATCTGCAATTCAAACTGCTCCTTAAAAGTGTGAAGAGATGAAGAAATTGAACGGGACAATTAACAGAGACACTATAACACATTCAGGGATTGACAAGAAACAAATAAGCAGATTCATTCCTCTCAATCCAAGCATCTGAAGAACACTGCATACTCACTGCAGATTTAATTCTAGTGTTCTTCTATTCTCAGCTTTATTTGTATATCATTCTTATAATACTTATAGTTTTATTCTCGTGGATTATTAAAAGTGAAAAATAGATAATTCTTAGTTAATCGGTTAGCTAGAGCAGGTACTAGATAGGTTAGTGAGAACCACAAGCTGTAACAGAGTAAGGTATCTCTGTGCTTGAGAGCTAGGGCTTAGATTTTGACTGATAAGAATTAAGTTGAAAATCCTGCAGGGATAAGATCCCTGAGTTAGAGACGTAGGTCCATGTGGACTGAACTCTATATATCTTGTGTCTCTTGCATTTACTTTTCAGTTCTATACTTAGCTATTTTGCAGCAACAAAACATGTTTCATTTCAAGGGTTTGAAACTCATTTCAAGGCCTTGAAATAGACTTAGCTTTTCCACAACTATTTTGATTCCAAGGACTTGAAACTCATTTCAAGGCCTTCAAATACTCTTCACTCATTATAAATCGTTTTGAAACCACTCTTTTTGCAAGTTTATCAAAAGTTGGCATACTATATTCAACCGCCCCTTCTAGTGTATTGATCATGTATTACTGCCGACATTACTGTCCTTCAGCAGTTATTACCTTCAAACTCTTCACCCACATTCACAGGAAAAATATATTCAAGAAATTAGAATCCAACTACTACAAAACAATTCTAGCAAACAATCAAATACACTTAGAAAACAGAACAACAAAAACTAACAAAGGACAAATAATTGTCATTGAGCAATTATTTAGCATAACCAATTAAACAATTATTCTGTATTCGATCCCAAAATTAAATCTACAGCACAAGCACATGCACCAACAACCAAACAAACACCACCATCCAATCTCTTCTCATAAAAAATACCATGCATACAACAATAAATGAAAAACGCCAAATAGTATAAACCCCACACATGCACTTACATATAGCAGCCAAACTGAAACAACGTGGGATCTCGGTTCAGGGTTACAGAGACAATCGGTAACCAAAAGTAGAAGTAACTTTATGAATATTACAATAAGTTATACAAACGCATGCGGCGGTTATATAATATCGCACGTCGTATGGTTGACCGCTGAAAGGGGAGTATGCAGATAGATATATAGCACATATACTCTATAAGGGGGTTGAATAGAGTATGCCAACTTTTTGCGAAACTTGGTGGAGGAGAAGAGTTTCTATGAAGAACAATGAAGTTCAAGGCCTTGAAATCAGTTTCAAGCCTTTGGAATGAAATACAGTTTGAAAGTAAAATAGACAAGTCTTTTTCAAGGCCTTGAAAATAGTTTCAAACCCTTGAAAACTGAAAAGTTTGAATGCTGCAAAAACTAAGTATGTAAATGACCTGTAAATGCAAGAGAAAAGTGATTTACAGTGTTCAGTCCACTTGGACCTACGTCTCTACCTCATGGATCTTCTCCCTGAAGGATTTTCAACACAATTCTTATTAATCAAAAGCTAAGCCTTAGATCTCAAGAACAGAGAAATGCCTTACTCTGTTACAGCTTGTGGTTCTCTCTAACTTATCTAGTACCTGCTCTAGCTAATTGATTAACTAAGAATTCTCTATTGTTCAATTTGAAAAATCCTTGAGAATTAGAGATAGAAGTAGTACAAGAATGATATACAAATAAAGCACAAGAGAGTAGAACACTGAAGTGTAGAACTGCAGTGAAGAATGCAGTGATCTTCTGTAAGATGGATTGTGAGAATGATGAACTTTTTTGATGCTTGTCAATCCAGAAATGAGTCTATCTTTTTCCCCGTGAGTGTTGTTATTGTTGCTTCAAAATGAGCTCTATTTATACAGCTAGAGGCTCTTCAAATCTTCGCAGATTTTCAGCAAGAACTTCCTGTTTTGTAGGCAACAAACATTGACACTCTTAACAGCCTTCTCCAACAGATAGTTGATCGTGATCTTCAGAGATTTTGTTGTGATATTGTCTTTGAACAAATTCAGAAGCTGTCATGAATGTCTTATTGATCACATAATCAACTTCTCTTATTGTTTCCTTTCCTGCAAAAGCCAGATTAGGAAAAAGATACTGCAAACGTAGGAAATAAAACTTCCCTGCAAAACTGAGTTTAACAGATTTATTAAATGATGTTAGATATATCAAAAAAGTTTGTCTTTCATAGTCAAATAATAAGCCATCAAGAAAAGGGGTGATAGAGATAGAATCAGATCAGAAGAGTTGAGAAAAACTCCCCCTTAGAACATGCATACAGGTCAGATAGTTTCAAGGCTTTGAATCCTAGTTCAAGGCCTCTGCTATTTCAAGCCTGTGAAACCTGATTCAATGCTTTGAAAACCGTTTCAAGCCCTTGAAATAACTAAGTATTTCAAGTCCATGAAACATGTGACCTTACAATCTCCCCCTTTATGAAAGACGAAACCTTAATCTATTTGAGCCTTAGTTTCTGCAAAAAATACTGATTAGTACACAGTTCAAATAGTAATAACACACTTATTCCAAAAGATCAAACTTATTAAAAAACATAAGCAGAAAAAGCAAATAAGTTGCAGATAATCCTACTGACCAAAAGACAGGTCACCACTTAAACAAAAATTAAAACAACATAAAGATTTCTCCCCCTTTTTGACTTTCATCAAAAAGAATGAGAAGATTTTGGATCAGTGTCTGGAAAATTTTGAAAAGAAAATTTTAGAAAGAGAATGAGAAAGAAAGAATAGGCAAGAATATGGGGTTGGGTCTTCATCTCCATCCTGATGTCCCTCTTCCTCCTCACTGTCTTCATCATTGTCATGTTCTTCTTCTTGAACCACATCAATTTCCCCAATGATTGAACTGATCTTTTCTATAACACTGTTGAACAAGAAGGTGAGTCCCTCTAAATATTTTCTTCCATGTTTTAGTTTCTTCTCATATACACCTTCTTCTGCTGTGCAGAGGAAATCTTGTGATCTTTCCTTCCTGTTTTTGATGCAGGCACAGACTTTGAAGGATCTTTCTCATGTCTTCCCTTGTTGGACACATAATACACTCCATAGGATCCTGAAGTAGTATCTGAGTCTGAGTCTGGAATGATAATTTCTTTTCCTTTTCCCTTGATCCATGTGTCTGCCTTTTTCTTGTCTTTCTTAGGAATTCCAATATGGATTCCCTTCTGCTTCTCTTCTGTAGATACTGTATTCTGCTTCTTCTTGCCAGTTGCTGGAATATGGTCCTTTTTCATCATCTTCTTACGTGGTGAAGACTCCAATTCTTCATCAGTAAAGCTTTTTGACTCTGAATCTTCACTGATTGTTTGAACTTCATTTTCCACTGTCTTTCTCTTCCTCTCAGAACTAGGTTTTGATCCTCCGGCCATCTTGATTCTGTCTGAGGCTCTTCTAGTGCTCATTAGGGTTTGGGAGAAGAATAGAGAGAGGTAGATTTGATACGGAGTGGAGGAGAAGAGTAGAAGATAAATACTGAAAGAGTTTGTGTTTGAAAAAGGAAACTGCAATCTCTCTGATCTCAAAAGATCTGTAATGATCAGAGAAGATTGAAATCCTTGAAGCCGTTGGAAGTAAATAATTTAATACTATATTTGGCTTAAAAAGAATTTTGAAAAAAGGTAGGGGAAATATTGAGAAAATATCTAAAAAGATAGAACCCAATACTGAATGATCTAAAAGAATTATTCACTAACCAGTTATCAGACTTATTTTCAAGACTTTGAAAATAATTTCAAGGTCTTGAAACGCTGCTTATACTGAAACAAGTAAAATCAAAGCTTTGAAAGGATTTTCAAGTCTTTGAAAATCAGTTCAAATCTTTGAAACACATAATAACTTACCTTCTTTACCCTGTACTCCCCCTAAACTAATGCATCTTTATTTAGCATGCCTAATTCCAGTCTTAGAGCTGAAAATCTTTCATCTGGAAATGGTTTAGTGAAGATGTCCGCAAGTTGCATGTTAGTAGAAACAAATTCAAGAACAATACCACCTTTCTCAGCATGATCTCTGATGAAATGGTATGACATCAATATGCTTGGTTCTTGAATGCTGAACTGAATTCTTTGTAATAGATATTGTGCTGGTATTGTCACATTTGATGGGAATACTTATAAAAATCAAATCCAAGATCCCTCAACTGTTGAGAAATCCACAATACTTGTGAACAACATGCTCCAGTAGATATATATTCAGCTCCAGCTGTTGATAAGGCAACTGAGTTTTGTTTCTTGGAATGCCAACTGATCAAGGAGGATCCAATAAATTGTCAAGTTCCATAAGTGCTTTTCCTATCAAATTTGTAACCTACAAAGTCAACATCTGAAAAACCATACAAAGAGAAGTTAGAATGTCTTGGATACCAAAGCCCTAAGTCTTTGGTACCATTTAGATATCTGAATATTCTCTTCACAACAATTAAGTGTGATGTCTTTGGATCAGCTTGGAATCTTGCACACATAGATACACTAAACATGATATATGGTCTACTAGCAGTGAGATAAAGTAGTGATCTAGTCATACCTCCATACTCTTTCACATTGACACTCTTACCAAATTCATCCTTGTCTAAGGACAGTGTAGAACTCATTGGAGTCTTGATTTCTTTGGATTGAGACATATTGTACTTGTTTAACAAGTCCCTAGTGTACTTGCTTTGATGAAGAAATATTCCCTTCTTCAACTGATGTATTTGAAGTCCAAGGAAGAAGTTTAACTCTCCCATCATGCCCATTTCAAATTCCCTGCTCATAAGACTAGAGAATTATTTGCGAAGAAGATCATTAGTATCTACAAATAGAATATCATCAACATAAATATGAAATACAAGCAAATATTTCTCATGAGTCTGTATGAAAAGGGTCTTGTCTACCAATCCTCTTTTGAACATTTTAAAGCAGAAACTTTGACAATCTTTCAAACCAAGCTCTTGGAGCATGTTTCAAATCATACAGAGCTGTGTCAAGTTTGTAAACATGATCTGGAAACTTGTCATTTTAAAAACCAGGAGGTTGTGCAGCATAAACTTCTTCTTACAAGTAACCATTCAAGAAAGCACATTTCACATCCATTTGAAATAGTTTCATGTTCTTGTAGAATGAAAAAGCAATTAAAATTCTAATTCCTTCTAACCTGGCAACTGGAGCAAACTTTTCCTCATAATCAATACCTTCTTCTTGGTGGTAACCTTGAGAACCTAACCTTGCTTTGTTTCTAATCACTTTGCCATTCTCATCCAATTTGTTTCTTAACACCCATCTAGTACCAATGACAGACTGGTTTGTAGGTGGGGGAACTAAGTTCCACACCTTATTTCTTTCAAACACACTGAGTTCAGTTTGCATAGCTATAATCCAGTCTGCTTCTTGTAATGCTTCCTTCACAGTTTTGGGTTCCACTAGAGAAATAAAAGCATTAAAATAAAAAAGATTCTTCAACTGTGATCTTGTTTGTGTACCAGTGGTTGGATCAGATATAATAATTTCAGCTGGATGAGATGAAAGATATTTGAATCTCTTTCTTGGAGATCAGGGTTCAGGCTCTCCATATTGCTTCTCTTGTCTTGAAGTTGTAGCCTGATCACTTATATATTTCTGATCATCCTTGTCAAGTCTTTGATCTCTATTTTCAAGGCCATGAGATCTGTTTTCAAGGTCTTGAAAATGGCTTATGTTTCCTTCTGAACCTTTCTTGAACCCAAGAGAGTTCTCAGCTTCTTCTTCTGATTCATGCTTGTTCAGATTCAATTCTGCAAAACTTTCACTCAAAGAACCATTATAGCTTTCATCAAAAATAACATTAATACTTTCTTCAACCAGCTTGGTTCATTTATTATAAATTCTATAAGCTTTGCTAGTAAGAAAGTAACCCAGAAATATACCTTCATCACTTCTTGCATCAAACTTACCCAAGTTGTCCTTACCATTGTTGTGGACATAGCATGTGCAGCCAAAGAGTCTGAAGTATGAAATGTTTGGCTTCCTCCCTTTGAAAAGTTCATAGGGGGTCTTCTTCAAGATAGGTCTGGTTAAGCACCTCTTCAAAATGTAATTTGATGTGTTCACAGCTTATGCTCAATAATGTTTTGGCAGCTTGTTTTCTAGAAGCATTGTTCTTGACATATCTTCAAGAGTCTTGTTCTTTCTTTCAACATTTCCATTCTGTTGAGGAGTTTTAGGATCAGAGAAATTGTGAGAGATACCATGATTTACACAGAACAAATCAAATTCTAATTGATCAAACTCTCTACCATGATCACTTCTGATAGAGGAAATAGGCTTTCCTCTAAACAGATATGCTTACATCGAATATTGTTTCTATCTAAACAGATAGGCTTTCATCGAATATTGTTTCTATCTAAAGAGATAGGCTTTCATCGAATATTGCTGCTATCTAAAAAGATAGGCTTAGCCTTGATAATCAAGTGATTTTTTGCAAATTATAAAGGAAAATAATGAAATGAATGACACAAGTAAAATTGATAAACGATCACTCATATGGTAGATTCATTAATATAATTCTCATATGGGAGGAAATCGGTAGAATAAAGGTTTGAACAAGAAATAATCTAAGGATAACATTTCTTCAGCCATCGCATATTAATTGGACTGGGAATTGTTGCAGTCCCATAACATCTTAATATTGTGCAATAGCCACTGTTAAAGACTTATTTTAATTCAAAAGGACCCTCCCAATAAGCAGCGAACTTGGGATGAGTTGTTTGACGCATGCAATGATCAGAATCTCGCAAAACTAGATCTCCGACAGCGAAATCTCGATGTTGAACAATTTTCTTGTATGCTCGAGAGATTATTTCCTTGTATCGCAAATTTGCTCTATTAGCTTGCTCACATTTTTATTTTAATAGTATAAGATCATGATCGCGTTGATTATCGTACAACGCACTGAAGGCTAATCTTGCCGAATTGATCTTGACCTCACCTGGAACAACTACCTCAGCTCCATAGAAAAGTAAGAAAAGATAAACTCATGTAGGAGTTCTTGGCAAAGCCCACAATGCTACATTTAAGGAGTCTGCCCATTTCTTATGATCATTTGTGACCACCTTGCTTAAGATTCTCAACAATGTCTTGTTTGTTTCCTCCGCTTGCCCATTTCCTTTCGGATAATAGGGCGTCAAACATACTTGTCTCACATTGTACTCCATCAACTTCGAAGCAACTTGGCGATTGACGAAAGGCGTCCCATTATCAGACAGAATTATATTGGGAATACCAAAGCGGCATATGATGTTTTCTTGAATACACTTTACAATTGACAATGCATTCGCTGCTTTGAGAGGAATTGCGTCCACCCACTTAGTAAATTTCTCCATTCTAGTTAGAATAAACGGGTTTCCATGAGATGCCGGACGGATGGGACCAATGAAGTCAAGTGATCACGTGTGAAATGGCCACGGAGTTCCTAGTGCATGAAAATCAACGGCGGTAGCATGAACAAATTTCCATTAAATTGGCATTGTTGACATCGTTTGACCTTTATTCGACAACAAGCGTCCATAGTCGGCCAAAAATAGCCCACGTTTAAAAGTTGCCTGCAAAGCTTCACACCTCCTTGATGTTCCACTTGATGAGATAGCTCCATGACCACTTGTATGTCCTATCCATTTAAACACCTGAGAAAATTTCCTCATGTCCTTTCTGCCATAGCAAGTTCTCTTTCAGCACATATCGAGTTGACTTTTTCTTGAGTTTTTCACCTTCCTTTTTATCAACTGGAAGAATACCATCTCGCAAGAAGTCAATCGGAGGTTTTTTCCAGTCTACCTCATTATCAATAGAATAAATCTCAAGAGAATCTTTCACCAATGCGCATTTATTGCAGTTTCCTTGTAAGGTCGCAGAATAACACGACATTTGAGGCCAATGGATCCCATATCTTTGAGCTTTTCTGTAAATGGATACCTCATTATCTCCGCAAGAATTCTCATGAATTTTCTCTAATATAGCTCGACCTTCTTCTTCAGCAACACATCGCATTAGGATTCCTCCAGGTCCTTTGAAAAGAGCAGGTTGTCGTGTATGCAAAATCCCTTTGTGGAGACCCAACTTTCTTTGCTTGTTCCTTCAATGATCGCCTACATGATAGGTTTTCTCCCATCTTCATGTTCAATAACCTCATCCTAATGTAAATCTTTCATCAAAGAAGGGGTGGTCTTGAATTCGATTGCGATCTGCACATATTTTTGACCCCGGAGTAGCAAGAGCATCTACATGTCGGTTATCAGATCTTAGAGTATGCTCGTACTTGACTGAGCATAAATTTTGAACCAGCTTATGCACAATCGACCTGTAGCTTAACAAATTGATCTCTTTTAAACCATATTCGTGGAAGCTTGCTTCACAATCAATTTGGAATATCCCATTACAATCAGATTTTGGACTTCTAGGGCTTTAGCTGCGAGAAGACCTGCAATTAACGCTTCATATTCGGCTTCATTATTTGTTACTTCGAAGTCATGATAGTTTGACATCTGAATGACTTCTCCATCAGGCTTGGTCAAGAAAATTCCCGTTCCTCCTCCTGATCTTGTCGATAAACCATCAAAATGTAACTTCCAATAAAGTGATACTATCGAACATATTTCTCGTCCTTCGAGTACTTCCTCCACCATAGGCTCGTAATTTTCATCTGGAAACTGTGATAGTAAGTCTCCCACTGCTTGAGATTTAACATCTTTCGGTCGTGCGCACGTGATGTCAAACTGAGATACGGTCATGTACCATTTTGCCAATCTCCCACAAGGAGAAGAATGTCCCAAAAAGTATCGTATAGGGTCGCTTCTAGTCATCACTACAACTTTGTGACAGGCAAAATAATGCTTTAACTTTCCAATGAGAAATAATAAAGCAAGACAATTTCTTTCTATAACTGTGTACCTGGATTCAGCAGCTTGCACCACGCGCGAAATATAATAGATATGTCTCTCTTGGCCTTCGAACTACTGAGCTAACAAAGCCCCGATCGATTTCTTCGTTGAGGTAAGATAGAGGAGCAAAGGAGACCCAAGCTAGGGTGTGATCATGACTCGCGGATATGTAAATAATGTCTTCAATTTCTCGAACATGCCTGGTGTTCTTCTTTCCAAACATATACTGAATTCTTCTTGAGCAAATTATTGAAGCAAAAAGTCAATTCTGCAATCGTGGGTATGAACCTTCGTAAGTACGATAGTTTGCCCAAGAAAGTCCTCAATGAACTCTGAGTTTATGGAGTCGGTAAACTAGTAACGGCTAAGACTTTTGCAGGATCAGGCTCGCTTCGTTGCCGGTGGATTATGCATCCCAAGAATTTCCCGGAAGTTACACCAAACGCGCATTTCATGGGGTTTATTTTTAGTTGAAATTTCCTGCATCTCTCGAAAACCTTTCTCAAGTCCTTCAGGTGGTCTTCCCTTTACCATGATTCGATTAAAGAATCATCCACATAAAACTCAACCTCCTTATGAATCATGCCATGGAATAACGCCGCACGTTGATAAGTCGCCCCAGCATTCTTCAAAACAAAAGGCATAACTGTGTAATGAAACACCCCTACATGCGTGATGAAATTCGTTTTCTTAGCGTCTTCACCATCCATTTTTATTCGATTGTAGCCGCTAAATACATCCATGAAGTTGAACATTTGATAACCTGTGGTGGAATCGATCAACAAGTCTATGTTTGGCAGCGGAAAGTCGTCTTTTGGAAACAAATGATTTAAGTCCTTGAAGTCGACACAAAATCTAAATTGACCGTTCTTCTTCAAAACAGGCACGATGTTGGCGATCCAAGTAGGGTGATGATTAGGCTCAATGAACTTTGCATTTAACAACTTTACTATTTACTCTTTTATTTCACATTAATTTCAGGCCGGAAATTTATCGCGCTCTGCTTTATTGTCTTCGCAACTAGAATGATATCGAACATGTGCATGGTGACTTCTGTATCTAAGCCAGGAATTTTGCCGTATTCCCAGGAGAACACATCTTTATACTCAGTCAAGAGTCTGAACAAACCTTGTTCTTCCTCACCATCAAGATTTTCGCTAAAAAACACTGGTCTTTTCTTCTCCTATGTTGGACTCAAAAATACCTCTTTCAACTCCTGCTTTTGTGGTTTTCGGACATCTTCCATGAATTCAGGAGCCTCTTTCAACTTTTCCATTGGTATTTCAGCAAAATATTTGTCTGGTTGTTTTTCTACTAAATGGTTAGTTTTCTCAGGGACATCTTCCGTAGATGGTATCGAATATGACCCCGCACACCTTCATATGCGATAAAACTTCCTCCCGTTAGCGTAAAAGCTTTCTATCTCATTTCCATCATCATCACGTTTGACAACTCATTTCAGAGAGTAAACACTCTTCTTGTGATATGTAACGTGCGACACCTCTTGTTGCGCAAGCTGCTTCTCCTTCGTGTTTTCTCTCATTAACATAACACATGCCGCTGATTGATCCTTGATATATTCCCATTTAGGAAAGGGAGTTGGTTTGAAAGGTGCTGGCATCTCCTCATCCTCCATCTCTGTAAACCAGACTGCCTGTGTCAAGTGTGCTTCATTCTAGTTGAATGAATTTACCGAAGCTAGTATATCCACTACTCTATCCTTATAGATTGCCTTCATAATTTGATGTGATGTGGATGGCACAACATCAAAACGATGAATCCATGCTCGTCCAATAATCATATGATATGTGGTGTTCGCATTTATCACATGGAATTTAGCCGAGCACTTAATCTTCCCAATCTGGATTCCCAGGCGAATCCATCTTACTGTCATCTTCGCATCTCTTCCAAAAACCAAGTAAAGGTGATGTTCTCCTCACAATCTTCTTTTTCGAGATACCAGCTAACTCAAGAGTGTTGAGTGGTATCACATTCACTGCTGCTCCTCCGTCAACGAAGGCTATCTTGAACTTGACACCATTGGCCACATCCATCACATACAACAGCCTCTGGCGATTTGCCTCTGTCTCTTTTTTGGACTCTGCAAAAGACATTATAGGGCCACTCGATCGTATTGCCTTGATAACATCTTCGTTCGAAACAACCAATTCCTCTCCAAAATCCTCTGCGACTCTCAAAATCGCCTTGGTCATTTCCAGACGGCACGCATCCGAGAAATTCATATCATCGAAGAATTCTCGAACTTGTATGAACCAACCATTCGTATGGCACGAGAGTCCTCTATCTATGCCATAGTATTCATCTTCGCGGATTTCAGCCACGACTGGAAACTCCTCCTCATTGACCTCTTCATGCACCATAATAGAAACAACCGCAACTTATTTCCCTTTGGGTTCCTGTTCCGAGTGAGACGGAAATGGATTACTACGTACGTCTTTCACTGGTTCCTCAATGACCAACTCTCCTTCCTTCATCTTCTTGTCTACCAGCCACTTCAACTTTCTGCAATCCACAGTGGGATGCGAGACTTGACCATGACACTCGCACAATTTCGGATCCCTCAGTTGCTCTCCTGTAGGGGGTTTCTCAAGTGCGGGTAGCACTCCATCTTTCCGCCATTGCTTGCACAACTTTGTTATTTCCACAATCGAACATGGTAATGGGGGCGCCTCCTTGGGTGGACCTCGTTGCGATTTCTACGTTAAAACCGCATTTACTTCAGCCTCTCGGCCTCGCTTGTAACTAAATCTTCCAATCTTGAAGCCAAAAATCCCCAATCTCTGATCATTTGAGAACCTCTTCCTCTGCTTCTCCACTATTGGCTCGATATTTCTGGTACAGTCAATCAATTTAGAGAAGGTAGGCATCTGTAAATTAATTATCATACCTTTATATTCATCTCGCATTCCTTGGAGACAAATTTTGGCCAAGCGTAAATGCGACCCCTTCCTCATCGTGTGTCCGGTGCATGCGAGACAGATGTATCTTCGTGAATTTTTCCTAACCTGGAAGAATTGGTGTAGAAATTTTTGACCATGTCTTCCCATGTTCGGATAGAGCCTGCTTATAGAGTCCTATACCACTTATACGCGACATGTCCCAGGGATTTTGGGAATTCGCGCATAAGTAGCTTGGATTCAATTCCATGCAGACCAATCATGTTCATAAATCGCATCACGTGTTCCTGTGCATTGCCATTGATCTCGTAAAACTTCTCCTACTTCGGCGCCTTGTATCTGACTGGATTTGGCATCAAATAAATCTCACGCGGGATTGGTGGCGCACATTCAACCCTCGGGATCACCGCGTCTGCAAGACATTGATTGGCAAGGAAACTGTCTAGGCGTTGCTCCAAGGCTGACATGTTGGCAAGGGCACTTCCTCTTGCAATCGGTGGACGGGCAGCAGCGAGTCCAGGGATATAAGGCATGTTAGGATCGTAAGGAGTAGGGGGTACGCAACTGGTTTGGACTCCAATCGCGTATGGTTGTGGAAAGGGGTATGATGGGTAACCTTGGGATGGATTTCCAACAGATACTCGCCCCGGTTGAAAACCAGGCGCGAGTGGGGGTGGCGATGGCAATCTGGATGGTTGAGGAGCAGGTCCTAAAGGAAGAGGCGGTTGGATAGAAGATGGTGGGTGTGATGGTGCAGAGTTATGTGACATGGGTGCCGTTGTTGCTCCTAAAGGGGTTGAACTCCCCTGTGAGGAATTCTGAGCGAGGTTTCCCAAAATGGCCATGATCTGGGATATCTGTGCGGACTAGGCTTGCATGGCCCTTGCTTGACTTTCAATGGTTGCATTCAACCTTTCCACGGTTTGAGCATTCCCAAAAACCGTCTGCCCCTGAATGTTAGTGTTGATGTTGAGTTGAGTCTCGTCTCTTGAAACTCCTTCCCTTGAGGGGGACTGGTTATAATCGTCGTCATTTTAGCCGTAATGAGATATAGTTACAGAATTTATTGACTTGAAGCTTGAATGTTGCTTCGCCTCAGGTTCACCAATGTGGATAAGGATTCCTGTAGAATAGATCTCAACGTACACCTGCAACAGACAAGAACACACATAGTACAATATACAGAGAGTACGAGACTAAGTGTGCAAGGGTAAGAGTAAGCCCTTGCCAATGATCTGAGAGAGAGACAATGTGTAATGATCGCTAGAGAGCCAAACCCAGCACAAGAGACGACACTCCTATATATAAGGGTCTCAATATAGCAGTTACAAGAAGTTATATAACCGCATGCGACTATTATATAACTTCCTCGCACGTCGTACGGTTGACTGCATATATAGGCATGCAATCAGCAAGTCTCTCAGATAACTGAAAAGGGTCTCACGTGAGTGTAACCGTCTGCTCACGTGCGACGAACCTTACTCAAGACTCCCGTCTGAATCATATGTGAGGGTAACTCTGTCTCACAGCCCCCATACAGATAAGTATAAATGTAAATACAAATATAAAATGATAGTGGAGTACTATAAGAGTTCATCATGTACTGACACGTGGTCTCTCATCGATGTACGCAGAATACACTATATACACCACTCTCTCTCTCGATCGGTTCTTCTTCTTCTTCGCAGGGGAGAGGCATAGGTGGGCGACGGTGGTGAGGAGAATGACGATTTCGCCTCTGATATGCGGTGGTAGAAGACGAGGACGCGATAGCAGCGGTGACTCAATCTTCTTCTTGTTTTGATCTATTGGTGGTTTTAGATCTCATGTTGTAAAAAAATTGATTTTAGATCTGATTTGTTTTGATCTGTTGATGGTTTTGATGTTTCTGTGGATATTGATGGGGTTGACTGGTTGTTGTTGTGGCGGTGGTTTACTCTTAGGAAAGGTGGTGGTGGTTGTGTATGGTTGTGTTCATGTTTCTGGTGGCTGGTGGTGGTGTGGTTGATGGTGGTTGATGGCGGTGTCTGTGTGAAATAGAAGAAGGGGATATAATTTGAATTACAAAATAAACCAGGGGTATTTTAGACTTTCTGCCTCTCCCCTTGTTCCATGAGCCCAACCGCCATGGGAACATAGAGGAGAGACGGAGTGCTACCACTCTGTCTCTTCTCAAAAGTGTCATTCTGATTTTTACCACTATTCACTGGGTTACTTTGACCCGGTGATTTGGATATTAAAATGATGAAATTTTTTGATATTTTTTCATTGTGTTGTAGAATAAAAGTTCCTCTATAATATGGTAAAATTTTTATTAAAAAATCGTATTATTTTACTGTCCAAATTATCCGGTCAAAGTGATCCTGACGCGAGTCAAAAAGTCAGAATTCGACTAAAGAAAAGAGACAGAGTTGTTCAATATGTTTTATGTGATGGAGTGAGAAGAAGAGGAGTGGTCCATTTCCTTGGACTTCCGGGGAGGTGACAACTGGTTTACTCCTTTATTTTGGCTGCACATACCAACTCATGTGAATGGACAGAGAGTGGATAGGATTGAATAAGACAAGAACAACAAAAGGGAATGGTGTTCCAAGTCATGGTGTCAATTCGGGCCGACCCGCGTGCCATTTTGGCACGACCCGCCCTCGACACGCCCCTAGCACGGCCCCCTCCCCCGCTCGGCACGGCACGCCCCGCTCAAAGGCGTGCCTAGCCCGTGGCACGAGCGGGTCGTGTTCCTCCCCTAGCCAACACGGCCCGGCTCGGCCCGCCCCCCCCCCCCCCCCCCCCCCCCGGGTCGTGCACGACCCGCACGAACAACCCATTTCCGACCCCCTCCGACACGGCCCGTGCACGACACGCCCTACCCTCGACCCGGCACGTGCCGAGATTCATAAAAATTTGAGCACGGCCCGGCCCGGCCCGCCCTATCCCTCGACACAGCCCGAGCACGGCACGCCGCGCCAAGGCACAGCCGGGTTCCGGCACGGCCCGGCCCGTTGCCACCATGAGTTCCAAGTTGTCATGCCTGTCAATTTGGGGATCCCCCAATGGCCGGCCTCTCATCATTTCTTGAATTTTGCTCCATGCTCATTTTTGTCCTCTGTGGTTGGTTATCATGTTCACACACGAAACTACCTTCCATTTCTCATGGTAGAATTTATTTTGACAAAAGACACTTTCGCCCCACAAAGACACTTCCATCCGTTTCAGTTTAGGAAATAGTACTGTCAATCTTTCAGTTTGCCAAATTTCATGGAACTTACACTCCCGGGCCTAGTTAGTAAATACTCCGAATTTTTTCGTTTAATACTCGTCCGTACGTATAAATGAAAAATACTTCCGTATTTCGTACTATTGCTGGACCTAATGAAAAATACTCGAACTTTTGACCAAAAAAGTTTAATACTCGTATTTAACGTCATAATGTATAATACTTCCGAATAAAACTTCTTCCATACAAACTTGCAGGGAATAAATTGTCATCTAAAATATTATAAGTTATAGTAATTAGATATTATTAAATATTTTCTTAATATTTCGTTATTATAGATATTTTTTTTGAAAGAATAATAGTGTAAAAATAATATCTTCTTTATTATAAATATTTATGAGTATTAAGATTTACAAGTATTTATTATAAAAAATTAAAATTATTAAGTTGAAATAGCTATATATGCATGCATCTTGAGTCTTATGTGGTATACTATTAAGTTTCAAAATAATTAAGGCTTAAGATTAGGGAATTCACAGTAGCTTTTTTATAGAAGTTTTGATCATAAATAATTGGATATTATTTTACATAAGTAACGTGTTAGTCATGAGTAAAACGTGTATTTATTAAAAATGATAAAAAAATGAGTACATGTTTTACAAATTATTTTTAAATATTTGATGAAAATATGAAAAGATGGCAATGTAGGACACAAATAACTCATTATATATGCTAAAATGCTAAGAAATGCACCCGTATTTTTAATTCCGAATGAATAACTAGTATACGTATTATACACGTACGTATAGAATACTCGAATTATTCAAATCCCGTATTTTTAAGCCGAATTTTTATTAACGTATTTTTAACATAAAATCGTATAATACACGTACGTACCGTACCACGATTTATTTCCGTCCCGTATTTTACTAACTATGCTCCCGGGTACTGTATTTCATACCTTAAGACTACAGATTGTTACCAAAAACTATTATAAGTGACATAATAAGTATTAAGAAATTTGCACGTTGAAAGAGTGAAAGTATCTTTTCTCAAACTGAAAGAGGGTTCTCTCTAGCTTTAGAGAGAGAAAGTCTTGTGCTTTCACAAGTTCTCTTCTTTGTGACTCACAAAGAGCCATTTCTCAACTACTGGTGAGATCATGAGTGCTGCCGAAGAGCTTTCACTTATTGAGGGTCTTCAGCAGGTGGAAATTCAATCTGAGGAGGAGACAACGACTGGAGATGAAGTGGAGATAGAATTGAGTGATGATGAAACTGAGGAAAGGGTGCTGGAATACAAGCACAGCTTAGTGGGTAAGGTGGTGGCTCAGAAATCGATCAATCTTACAGGATTGAGATTAACCATGGCGGAAGTCTGGGGGAAGCCAGATAACTTCAAAGTTGAACACATTAGCGGGAAGTTTTATTAGTTTTTCTTCAACAATGAAGCTAGCTTGGAGAAGGTTTTAAAAGGAAGGCCTTGGTTTTTTAAGAACAATCTGATCATTCTTCACAAGTGGAGGCCAGATTTAACCATCACAGATGAATGCTTCAAATACTCTCCATTCTGGATCCAAATCTGGCAGCTTCCAAGCATATACATGACAGAGAGAGTTCTTAAGAAGATAGGGCAGAAGTTTGGAGATCAACTTGAGACGAAAATTGTTGAGAAAGCCACGGATTCAAGAAGAATTGTCAGAATGAAAGTTCTGCTTGATGTCTCCAAACCGGTCCTGAAAGAGGCAAAGCTCAAGCTTCAGGGGGAAAGCTTAACGAGGGTTGAATTCAGGTATGAAAGATTGCCTCCTCTATGTGGCAAATGTGGTATTATTGATCAAGGAGACAAGGGCTGCAATCATGGAAAGCTTGATGAAGGAAGCTCTGTTTTTTATGTCAAAAAACTCAGAGCTACCCATCCATCGGAGCTCTGGTTCACTAATCAGAAAACGAATGAGGGAGATAAGGAAAAGGGGAATGATGTGACAAGATGTGAGCCAGTTCTTGCGTTGCCTGATTTCATGAGGAAGAGAGTTGCAGAAAAATGGCCTTTGCCGGAAAGACTATCGGAGGAAGCTGGAAAGTCGCCGGAAGTGGAGAAGGTGAAAGGTCGCCACTCAGATGCGATCACCTTGGAAAGTGGTGCCTTGAAACCAAAAGAAAGAATAAATTCATTATTGCTGCCGGACCTTGAAAAGGAAGTTGTCGACGGCTGCAACAAGTTACGAGACTTTTTGAATGAAGGCAGGGAAGACAATCAGGCGGGAAGTTGGGTTAGGGATTCAGCTGCTATTTCTGGGCCTGCTTCGGGCTTAGAGTTATTGGACCACCCTGGCCCAATACCTCAATCTGCAGAAAGTCCAGCTAGCCCATTATCACAGTCTCCTTTGATTAAAAGCCCAACCCACCATGAAGAAAACCCAGCTTGTATTGAAGTCAAATCAATAGCTTTGGAGGGTAGTTCGGTCATTTGTAATGACAAATTAAAACCCCCTGTTGATACAGTTCATACGAAGAAGAAGACAATTCAGAAACCCTAAAAGAGATGGATGGCTCGATGGCTCTGAAGAAGAAACCCACAAGAAGATGGAAGAGACAAGCTAGAGAAATTGGAATCAAAGAGTCTTCGGCTATTGTGAGCAATTTGAAGATTTTGAAGAAAAGAGAAGGAGACTGGATGGAGGTTGATGATGATTCAGATCTTCAATCAGAGGGCAAGAAATCTAAAAACTCGGATGATTTTTCTGTTCTTCTGGATCTGGTGGAGGAAACCAGCCCTAACTGGTCCCAAACCGCCCAATGAGACTATTGGCATGGAATTGTCAGGGTGCTGGTAGAGCCTTGACAATTCATCAGTTTAAAAGAGTCTCCTTTAGTCATGATCCGGATGTGTGTTTTCTGAGCGAAACAAAAAGAAAGGGGGGTTTTTTAGCAAAACAGTACTGCAGTAAGAAGCTTTGTAATAGCTTTTGGGTGGATCCTTTGGGGAAATCAGGAGGCCTTGGTATAATCTGGAAAGAGAATTTAAAGGTTAAACTTCTCAAGTTTAGCAGCTTCTTTATTCATGTTCAATTGGAGCCTGAATCTGAAGAAGTTTGGCAATTGATCTTTGTGTATCTTTGCCCTGATGACAAAGTAAGATTATGGCAGCTTAACTGTTTATCAAGCTATCTTGCCTCTTGTTCTAAAAAGATTGTTATTTGGGGAGATTTTAATGATATCATTAGCCCTGAGGAAAAAAGAGGAGGGATGATCAGATCTTTAAGCTCTTGTTTTCTACTCTTAAACTTCTTTGAGATTAATAATCTAGTTGATCTTGGTTTCTCCGGCTATCCATTCACTTGGTGGAACTGGAGAGGTTGCTCTTCATGCATTGAAGAGAGATTGGACAGGTGCGTGGCCTCTTCTGAATGGGTGCACCAATGGCCAAGTTCTAAAATTACTCATTTGACTGTTTCTGGTTCTGATCATAGCATTTTACTTTTGGAAACTAACCATTCCTCTCTACCAAAAGGCCCTCCACTGTTCAGGTTTGAGTCAAGATGGCTTAATTCCCCTGATGTGAAGAAGATCATTTCAAGAGTGTGGGCTTCAAGTTCTAATGGTAATCCCATGTTTTCACTTCAATCTAAGCTCAAAAGTTGCAGATTTGAGTTAATGAAGTGGATCAAGACTAATGACAGAGGCTTATCTAGAAGAATCAGAGAAATGGAAGAAGAGGCCAAGAAGATAAGAGAAAGTGGTGATGCAGCTAATCTGGATGAACTACATACCATTAAAACATCTCTGGAAAGCTTGTGGACTGAAGAAGAGCTGTTGTGGAAAGATAAGGCCAGAGTCAGCTGGCTGCAAGCAGGAGATAGAAATACTAAAATTTTCCAATCAGTGGTAAAGCAGAGAAAGTCCAGAAACCACATTCCTGGAGTTACAAATGGTAGTGGCTTGTGGTGCAGCAGCAGGGAGGAAATTATTAATCAATTTGAATCTTTCTTTAAAGAGCTCTACACAGAAGATGAAGATAGAGATGCAGCTCCAGTTTTAGCTGCTTTCAAGAGGAGAGTTTCTTTTAGAATGAACCAGTATCTCACTAGTGATTTCAGCAATGAAGAAATCAAAGCAGCTTGTTTTGAGATCAACCCAGACAAATCTCCTGGTTATGATGGTTTCACTGCTAAATTTTTTCAAAGTTATTGGGAGATCATTGGTGATGATATTTGCAAAGCAATCAAGAACTTCTTCAAATTAGGCAAGCTTCTCAAGAGTGTTAATCTTACCTATATTTGCCTGATTCCAAAAGTTAAAAACCCTCTTTTTGTTAAAGATTACAGGCCTATTAGTCTCTGCACAGTGTTATATAAGATTTTATCTAAGTGTCTTGCTTCCAGATTAAGTGCCATCCTTGACAAGATCATCTCTCACAACCAGTCAGGGTTTGTGAAAGGAAGAGTAATTGCTGATAATGTTATGATTGCCCAGGAGCTCATGCATTGTTTGAAGAGGAAGAGGAGTGGTCCTGGGGAATTGGCTATCAAACTGGATATGCTCAAGGCATTTGACAGAGTAAGTTGGTCTTATCTTGAGGGCATGATGTCAAAGTTAGGCTTTTGCAAGAAGTGGATTGGCTGGATCATGGCATGTGTCAAAAGTGTGAGCTATAAGATAGTTGTCAACAATGAGCTCTCTAATTTCATTACTCCTTCTAGAGGTCTGAGGCAGGGAGATCCTCTCTCTCCTCTCCTCTTTGTAATTTGTGCAGAAGGCTTGACCTCTCTTTTAAGGCATTTTGAAGAAGAAATGTGGATTACTGGTCTGAAAATTGCTAGAAGAAGTCCTTCTATTAATCACCTGCTTTTTGCAGATGATTCCTTGCTCTTTTGTAAAGCCTCCATGTCAGATGTGTCAGCTGTCAACACAGTGCTTAAAGTTTATGAGAGAGCTTCAGGTCAAAGGGTCAACAGAGAGAAGTCTCAAGTTTTCTTTAGCCCAAGCACAAGCAGGCTTCTCAAGAGCTTCATACAATATTATTTGGGCATTTCTAAAGACTTCAAGGATGGCACATATTTAGGGCTCCCTTCTCTAATTGGTAGATCCAAGTCCAGCACTGTGAGTTTCTTGAAAGAAAAATTTCTCAGCAAGCTCTCTTTGTGGAACTCTTCTTACTTGAGCCAGGCTGGTAAGGAAGTCCTTCTAAAATCAGTTCTTGCAGCCCTCCCTTCCTACACAATTTCCTGCTTTCTTCTCCCCAATAAGGTTTGCAAAGATCTCACACAGATCATGGCAAAATTCTGGTGGGGGTCTAGAAATTTGGAGGGTAGAAATATTCACTGGAAGAGTTGGGGGTCATTATGCAATTCTAAAGATTATGGGGGTCTTGGTTTTAAAAATTTGCAAAATTTTAATGTGGCCCTTCTATCCAAGCAATCTTGGAGGTTGCTGAAAAATAAGCAGTCTCTTTTTGCAGCAATTTTCAAAGGGAAATATTTTCCTAATTCTTCCTTTTGGCAAGCCTCTCAACCTAAGAACTGTTCTTGGGTCTGGAGAGGCATTCTTGAAGGTCTAAAGGTGTTGAAAAAGGGTGTTAGATGGAGAGTGGGTAATGGTGTTTCTGTGAATATTTGGGATGATCCTTGGATTCCCAGAAATTCAAATTTCTTCATCACTTCCCCAAAGCCTCATGATTGCAGCCTCAATAAGGTCAGTGATCTTATTAACCATGATCTTAGATCCTGGAAATCAGAGCTTATACTTAGCATTTTCTCAGATGAAGAGGCAAATTTGATTCTCTCAATGCCTGTGGGAGATGTTAGATGCAAAGATAGCATGATTTGGAATTTCTCCAATAATGGTGATCATAAAGTTAGCTCAGTTTACAAGTTTCTGGATGAAGATGGCCACTTTGTTGATGCCTCCTCAAGCTCTAATGCTTTGTGGAAGAGACTTTGGAGTGTTAAAGTTCAACCAAAAGTGAAGCATTTCTTCTGGAAATGCCTATCTAATTCACTCCCTACAAATTTGGCTCTTAAGAGTAAGGGTGTTATTGATGATGATATTTGTAAGGTTTGTGGTGAATCTAGTGAAAATGAGCTTCATCTTCTTAAAAACTGCAGAGAAGCTTCTCTGATTTGGAAATTTTCTCCTCTTCGGCTACATGCCTCTTGTTCTGATGTCTCCCACTGTCTTGAATGGTGGGATGAAGTGATTGAGCTTGCTGATAATTCCCCAAATCCAGATTGGTTTCTTGCTCTTTTTCTTAGCATTTGTTGGTGGATTTGGAAATCCAGAAATGATTGGGTTTTCAATGGCATTAAATGGCTTCCCAATCACATTTGTGCTAAAGCTTTGAGGAATTTGGAGGAATTCTGGATTGCTTTCAGAGCTGGGAGTTCTTTTGATTCTAAGTCAGGTAAGTCTCTCCCATCTCCTCCAAAGCTAGCTGCTGATTTCAATGTTTTCACAGATGCAGCTGTTGGTAAACCTTTGAACAAGGGTAGTATTGCTGCTGTTTGTCTGAGCTCTAATGGTGATGTTATTGACTGTATTGGTACCTGTATTGAAAGAGTCTCCGACGTGGCTGTTTTAGAGGCCTGGGCCATTCGAAATGCTTTGATTTGGTGCAAGGAGAAGAACTGGCTTGATGTTTCTATTTTCTCTGACTGTGAAGGAGTGGTCAAGCAGCTGAATTCTTCCCCATCTTCTTGGAGCTCATCTATTGCCACTATTTTGGAAGATTGCTCTTTGCTTAGAATGTGCTTCACTTCTTGTAATTTTGTTTTTCCTCCTAGATGCTTTAATTCTCTAGCCCACAACTTGGCTAAAAATTCTCTGTAAGTTGGTTGTTGCCACTTCCCTTTGTATTTGTTTGGCGTTGAATGGAAAGCTTCCTTTTCGGTTTAAAAAAAAAAAAAAAAAAAAAAAAAAAAAAAAAAAAAAAACTGAAAGAGGCACTTTTACCCAATTTATTTACCCAATCACGGAAGGATAAAAGACACATCAACCTCCTTAGACTTAACATAAAGACACTTTCACCCCCTTCAAGTTTGGGAATGACACTTTTACCCCTTATATGTGTCAAACTTCAAGACATCTAAACTCCGGATGGTGTCATTTTTATACTCTAAGCGGACAAATTTGTCCCCAAAACTACAATCCGTGATTGACCTCAGAGCTCCATACCAGACTAAGAACATCATAATTATGCAATATAGGTGTCCTGAAAATTGACACACAACAGTGCAACACAGTACTCAAAGAGTGAAAGTGTCATTTCCCAAACCCAGAAGGGATGAAAAAGTCTTTTACTAAATAAGGAATGGCCAAAACCAATTGCAACACTAGCATCTGCTCCATTATTATGGTTGTTTGTTTCTCCAAAATTGTTGGAGCATAACTTACACAGAGTTAAGGACTTAAGGTGGCGTCCTATATATGTAGCCTTATATATTTTTTAAACTATTTTTTATTTTTATTCTGTAACTACCTTGATAAGAAAGACAGTCCCAACAGAAACGCTACCATCTTAGGCCAAGAGAAATGGTTGCTTGTGTCACCAGAATATGGGTCAAGAAACTTAATTGAATCCTTAAAACAAACATTATGTTATTACAGGTGTCATTAGTATTTATTTTAACATGCTTATCTTGACATGCATTTAAATAGTACAATAACGTGTCATTAGAGCCATCAGGAACTTAAACCCTTTTTACATCACAAGTCAGCTTGACTAACACTGTCTTAACTCTTCCCTAGAAAACATAACCAAAAGAAAGAAATATAGAAACACTCTTATCCTAAAACCCCCAAATTTCGGAAATTTGACAAATTTTAAACTTGTGATCACACTTGTGTGTTTAACAAGCAATATTAATTTTAATGATAGGCTCAACTTTGTCAAACATAGGGTTTTAGCTTTCTTCAAGCATGGTTGGTAACACAAGTATTAAACTTATAATTAGGCTAAGGTGACTAAGCTAATTTCCACTATGAAAGATAGTCATACAATGTGAATGTTTTATTGTGAATGTGTTATTCGTACTGCAAATATGCTAATCAAAAGAGTCCTACATAGAGAGTATGATATCTAGCTAAATAATGCAATTTTTTTTTTTTTGAGAAACAAAATGAGAAATTACAGGTGTCTTTCGGATAAGAACAACGCGTGGTCCGATGCCGTCCATCTGTATTCTTCGTTCAAACCGAGGCCTCGTTGAGCGAGGCGATGAGCTGGTTTTTGTCTTCTCGAGGGATCCATTTCCACCGGTAGCTCTGGAAATTCTTCATCTTCTCTCTAATTCTTCCAACAATTTCATCTACTGTTGATCTGTCTTCCTGTTGGGAGGGATTGTTGTTGGCGACTTGATTTATCAATGTTTCTGCATCGCCTTCGACTTCAATCTCTCTGATTTTGAGTTCGATGGCCAGATCTATACCTCTTTCTAGAGCAAGAGCTTCGGCTTCCTTTTCTCTGTTGCCCCATTGAAGGTTTGTTGCTATTGCCGCTTTACATTCACCGTGATGACCCCATATAACGACGCCGGAGCCGGCTTTCCTTTGGATGTAAGACCAGGCACCGTCGAATTCTAGTTTCGAGGGTGGATCTCGATCCCAACCCTGAGACTCTTCGACTGCGTTTCCTAAGTGGTCTGAGTGAAAAGCTTCATCTTCTCCCTGATTTGATTGATCTTCCAGGTAACCGTCGGACTTTATGATCAATTGTTTGGTAGAGCTTGCCAGACCATTGAAGATTGCATTGTTTCTGTTTGTCCATAATATCCAAAGACCCACGCAGAATTGTCTTCGTTCCTCCTCTTTCAGCCGCTCAAAGATGCTATAGAACCAGTTGATGCCAGGGTTTAGATTGGCAATTTTCCTCTTCGTACTTTCTCTGAAAAAGCTGTCCAAAAGGATTTTGCTGTTTTGCACTCAAAGAGGGCATGTTTTGTGCTTTCTGGTGCAGAACAGAAGGGGCACTTTGTATCCAGCTGAATTCCTTTTGTTGATAGTTTCTCTTTCGACGGCACAATGTCTCTATAGATCCTCCATGCGAAAAAAATGATCTTCCTTGGAATTTTGAGCTTCCAAAGGTCTTGCACCAATTTGTGAACTGAGGAAGAACTTCCTGGGTTGATTCTATCTGGGATTTTTTTTTGTACCAAATGGTATCCTGATTTGACGGAGTAACATCCGTTATCTTCGTAATTCCAGATCCAGCTATCTGGGCATGGAATTTGAGGGATTGGGACTCGCTTTACCTCTTCAACATCTACAGGTATAAGTATCTGTCGTAGCATATTCTCGTCCCATTCTCTTGTTTCCTCTGTTATGAACTGATGCACCATTTTATCTCCCAGTACAGGTTCAGGAGAGTATACTTTGAACTTGGGATCTCTGTTGAGCCATGGGTTTTGAACATGTGAGTACTTCTTCCATCTCCGATTTTTTTCCGCAGTCCTCTTTTTAGCACCTGTAATCCAGAATGAATAGATCTCCAAGCGAAAGAGGGTTCTGACCCAATTTTTGATTCTGTAAAATCTTCATTACCAAAGTATTTGCTTTTTAAGATTCTAGCAACCAAATTGTTGAGGTTTATGAGGATCCTCCAGCTTTGCTTAGCTAACAGTGCCTTGTTAAAGTCTTCAATGTCTTTAAACCCGATTCCACCTTCTTCCTTCTTCATCTTGATATTGTCCCATGCCATCCAGTTGATCCCATTTTTATCCCCACTGCTCCACCAAAATTGACGCATCATCTATTCTATATTCTGGCAGGTTCCTGTAGGAAAAAGAAAACAAGACATGACATAGTTTGGTATAGCTTGGACTACTGCTTTTAGCAGCACCTCTTTTCCAGCTACATATAACTGTTTTTCCTTCCAACCTTTAACTTTCTTCTTCACTCTATCCAGGATGTAGTTGAAAGTGTGTTTCTTAGTCCTCCCAATTGTTGTTGGCAGGCCTAAGTATTTCCCATGATCTTCGACGGTTGGAACTCCACAAAAAGCACTGATCGTTGCTTTATGTTCATCCGTAACGTTGGAAGAGAATAAAGCTGCAGACTTAGCCAAATTGACCCTTTGCCCCGAAGCTTGTTCATACCATGTGATGATTTGTAATAGTTTTGTAATATCTTATTTTGTAGCTTTTGTAAAGAATATACTATCATCTGCAAAAAATAGGTGCGAGACCGTTGGTCTGATCTGGACGCTTTTACCCCGGACATGGAGCCTCTGGCGATTTCTGCAGATATAAGTCTAGACAAACCCTCGCTGCACATTAAAAACAGATATGGCGACATGGGGCAGCCCTGTCGCAGACCCCTTTCAGGTATGATTTCTCCTCCAACTGATCCATTTATGTTAAACGAGTATTTTACCGATGAAATACACCGTTGGACAATACTGATAATGATAGGGCCGAAACCCAGTTTGCGCATCATAGCTTCTAAAAATACCCATTCAACTCTATCGTACGCTTTTGACATATCCACTTTGAGTGCTACATAGCCATGTTTCCCCTTTACTCTGGTTCGCAGGGTATGCATGACCTCGGTAATCTGTCTGTCGGGTACAAAAGCACTTTGGGTGTCGCCGATGATAGACCCAAGATACGGTTTAATCCGATTAGCAACTGTTTTCGCAACAATTTTATAGACTGTAGTACAAAGACTAATTGGTCTAAACTCAGATGGAATAGTTGGTTGCTTAACCTTCGGAGTTAACGTAATAATGGTATCATTCAGACCGTCCAGATTAGCACCATTGTTCAAGACAGATAGACATTTATTTGTGACTTCTTCTCCCACAATATGCCAAATTTTTTGAAAAAATAGAGCAGGGAAACCATCCGTACCTGGTGCCTTTAGCGGTTGCATACCCTTGAGGGCTATTAGAATCTCCTCTGCTGTGAACGGGGCTTCCATTGCTGCTCTGTCCGCATCTGTGATGGATTCCTCTACTGTATCAGTAACTTTCTGTATGCTTTCGGGGGTTGGCTGGTCCGAACGAAAAATTGTGCCAAAATGGTTTTCAAGGAGTTTCATTATGCCTTCCTCGGTCTCGACCCATTCACCCTGCTCGTTTTGTAGGCCTTTAATTCTGTTTCTTGCCCTGCGCTGAGATGCTTTTTTATGGAAAAACTTGTATTTCGATCACCTTGCTTGAGCCACATGGCTCTGCTCCGCTGTCGCCATAAAGTTTCTTCTTGGTGTAGCACTCTGTTTAACTCCTGCTGGGCAATTCTCTGCTCTCGGATAACCGTACTGCTTTGGGGTTGGTTCCATAATACATCCAGTCTTCCCTTTAAGGTCGCCAATTTATTATTGATACTACCGAATTCTTCTCTCTCCCACCGCTTTAGCAAAACTGCCACCTCATGCAAGGTGCTTTGTAAGTTATTGTGCAGACCCCACCTTGTTTCTACTTGATCTTGGCAAGCTGGGTTTGACAGCCAGCAGGCCTCGAAGAAAAATCTTCTTGTTTTTCGAATGAAAGGAGGGGATCGTTCAACATGGAGTTGGATACCCACATGATCCGAGTTTGCTAGAACACGATGAAAAACTCGAGATCTTGGATATTTATCCTTCCAAGCTGGGTTGGCTAGAGCTCTGTCTAGTCGCTCCCTAATTGTACTTCCGTCGCTTTGTTTATTGGTCCAAGTGAATGGAACACCCGAGAACCCTAGATCTCGCAAATCACAGCGATCGATTGCGTTAATGAAGGGTTCTATTTGTGAAAATCTGACATCTCTTCCTCCTTCTTTCTGGGACGCTGAAGTAATCGCATTAAAATCTCCAATTACGCGCCAACTACAACCCGGCGAGGGTTGTAGTCTATGTAGGAGTTCCCACGAGTTGGCTCGCTGACTTGCTGCTGGATCCCCGTAGAAACCTGTTAAAAACCAATCTTTTTCTCCTCTTTCATTATTAATCCAAACTGAAATATGAAACTTTGAACTTTTAACAACTTCAATGTTAACATGTTGAGCCCACAACAACGATAATCCTCCACTTAGGCCCTCACTACTAACGTGGCAACCATTTTGGAAGTTGATTCGTTTTTGTATACGCTCCATACGTTGAACATCTAGTCGCGTTTCAATAAGAAAACAATGTCGGGAGATTGACACTTCACTTCATCGCAAAGAGTTAGGAACGTGTCCGGATTCCCGATTCCTCCCACGTACCAACTTAACACGATCATTGTGAATGGCAGTGCTGCAATGCAGCCACTGCCGGATCATGATTATGGGTTTCTTCCTCTTCAGCCCTTGTCTCTGTCATCTCACTGTCCTCCAGGGGCACGGTGGATAGTGAGTTCAAATCAAGCTGTCGCCCTTTCTTATGGCCATCACTTTCAAAGCTTTTACTCGCTATAGGGCTAAAAACAGTGTATGAGTTCTTTCTCTTACCGTTGTTTGGGTCCTCCTGGTTACCCGCGCTTTTCCGGCGTGCCTGATCTTTCAGGTTTCCCCCCAGACCCATCTGGATTGCTTGATTTATTTCTGAAATCCTGTCCTTGATGGTCAGAGTTCCTTTCTGTTTGTCCCCTTCCGCCATTGCAGTTCATTTGTTCTTTCCTGGTGCACTACTCTGTCTGCTTTTTGGTCTGGGTTTTTGTGTTTCCGTGCCACCATATTTGACTATTGCTTTCTCCAATCCAAAGGGATCTGTTTCCATGGAGGATTTTGCTAGGATTGTTTTCGGATCTGGGACTTGGTGTCTGGCGGACAGTAGTGCAGGTACTGAGTTGCTGCTGTTTTTGGTGGTTGGGTTATCGACTTTCTGGGTCGGTACTTCCACATTGTCAATGGCGTTTTGAGGTTGGTTTCATGGTTTGTCCCTTCATTGGCTTCCCCATTATTAGGGATTTCTGATTGGTTTTGGGCTGGAGATTTCGTCGACTTCTTCTTTCTGGGATGGCATAATAGCCAATCCCCATAGCCGGGTTCTAGAGACGCCTGCATATCTTTTGGGATTATCTCGCATTCATCGTCTTCATGCGTGATATGGCCGCACCACTTGCACAATGATGGGAGTCTCTCGAACTTGAAATCGAGCCAAATCAGATCATCTTTGCCCTGGATATGTACCCCCCCCCCCCTCGGAAGGGGTTCATTGATTGCAAATAGCCCACGAACTCTTATGTAATTGAATCCATCCTCACTTTCATTTTTTTGGATCAGTTGAGATTGTTTCACCAACCAAA
Source organism: Linanthus parryae (assembly GCA_023055425.1). Taxonomy (NCBI): domain Eukaryota; kingdom Viridiplantae; phylum Streptophyta; class Magnoliopsida; order Ericales; family Polemoniaceae; genus Linanthus; species Linanthus parryae. Next base: position 45,795,830 of record JALGPY010000007.1, on the reverse strand, counting down.
TCTATAACCCTTTTGCCCTGTCTCTGGTTTCATGATCTGAATTGGTAGGTTGCTAATCTGCACCCACATGTCAACATACTGGATATTGACGTCTTGGAGTGGATCTCCCAGTGTCCAGGGTTTGAGTGTCAAGATACTACCATTGACAACCCAAGGGCCTCCTGATGCTACCCGTTCAAGACATTGTTTATCCGAATAAACAAAGAGATATGTGTTAGTATCGACTTCAATGATGTTTTACCTCCTATCCCCTGTTCCAGATTCTGCGTAACGTCGATCTCATGATTTTGGTGTTGATTTTATCGTCCGTGGCAAAAACTCCAATGAGATTGTGCTGAAAATCTTTCTCTCCTTGCTCCCAATACTCATCCTCCAGTACTAAGACTTGCTGTTCCTTTGCTGTGTAATCCGAACCTTGCTTGCCGCCGTCCATCTTCGCTGTCCGCCGCTTGCTAGGGTTTCTCTGTGTCCGATATTCTCGGAGCGAAATTAGAGACTCAAAAACTTAAGAACTGTAGCATTTTATCAACGCGGGCTAAATAAATAAATACCATAATGTGAACATACAAAGCGACATAGCATTGGTTTTTGAGGCACACAAGCAAAAAAATATATTCATCACTCACTCAGTATGTCTCTCCAAAACGGGAATATCCATACTCATATACAAGTCTTTACTTTCTTTTTTATCACTCCCCCTACAAATCATTTTTTTTATCATTTTTTTATCATTAAATCCCTACAAACCATTTATATTGTTACAATTTCTTAAAAGAGAAGTTCAATATAATTGTCATATTTCAGAAAAAAAAATGTTAGTGTTTTCACTTCTCTGCATATTATCTCTAACTTCTTATTTTTCACTTTTCATAAAAATAGTAAATAGATAACTTTTTTCATAAGAAAAAGTAAATCGATGACTGGTAACAATATAGTAAATTTTATCGCGTCAAAAATATATACTTATTTTTTTTTTTTTTTTTTTGAAAGGCTCACCCATACGGTTATTTTGGGTAGAACCACCACTTGTAATGGGCACAGTCTGTGGCATTAGTGAAATTAAGGGCAACCTCAAGCCCAAAATCACCATTCCTGGCTTTATAAATAAACTTCCTCGCCAGAGTCCCTTTTTCTCATTTTCACTCCTGCTAAAACATTCTACACTTGCAAGCAGAGAAACTAGTAGTAGTATAAGTAGTAGGTGTTGATCGGTTATTCTTCTGAACTCCAAAGCCATAGATAGAGATGTCCAACACAGAAGAAATCACCCTCCTTTCTCATCTCTACCCTCAAATGTACACAACAATCCCACCACAACAGCAAGGTTATGATAATATATGTTCATATTCATACTTACATATTAGATTCACAATATCTTTTCTTTTATGGGTGGTGGGTAACTGATTTGTTTTCTATTTTGGTTGGATGATTTGCAGGGGAGGGGAAGCGGCGGAGGCGGAGAAAGAAGCAGGCAAAAGTTGAGAGCGACGAATTAGCCAAGAAGAGGAAACTCACCCAGCACCAAATTGATGTGTTAGAGCTCAGTTTCAAAGACGAACACAAACTTGAGTCGGAGAAGAAGGATCGTTTGGCTGTGGAACTAGGGTTGGAGCCGAGACAGGTGGCGGTGTGGTTCCAGAATAGGAGGGCTCGTTACAAGTGTCAGAAGCTCGAAGACGAGTACTCCAAACTCAAGGCTGAACACGACACCGTCGTTTCTCAAAAATCTCAACTCCAATCACAGGTATTTGATAATTCAAAATCTTTTCTATACTTTCTTGTTTAGTATGTGTTAAAAAAAATCAGAAAAAAAATGCGGAAAGAATACGGTTGTTTTATAAACACATTTAGCAATATCATTTATTGTTAGTGTTATTTTTTTCTAACATACAGCAACATATATTATTTTATACAATTATCAAAACTAAAAATGTCTATTCTCTGGAGAAAAAAATGTGTTTAACCCTAAGAAATCCGAAAAACATTAAAAACACCCTAATTGGTGTTTTCAGAAACAACTTTTTCTATTTATATTTTTTAACACTCCACCAAATTTATCTACCAAACAATTTTTTGAAAAGACACCATTTTTAAGCAATTTTGTTTAAAAGAGTGCTTCCAAACATGCACTTAAAATATTTTTTAAGAATCAAACTATGGCGATGGAGAAATTTTTAGTTGACGCCTATGTTCAAATTCGCCGCTAACTTAAAATTTTATCCCCAATAAAAGATGTAACGGAAAACAACGTGGTCCAATCATTCACAGTTGCGTTTCCTACCAGTCTTCCTCAATCCCTTTTTTTTTTTTTTTGTGACGATACTCACTTCCTTCAATTGGATTTCCGTACAATATTCGATAGTCCACAAGATATATTAAAGTTGGTAGCCAACACTGTTACAGCTGGTGGGAGGAACTTCACATGGGACTTCTATGTCTACACCCCACGTAGGAAGCCGAAGACGCCCACTTGACAGACACTACAAAGTACAAACTCATTCTGCTTCATTCACTAATTAAAAAAGTGTGTTAATTTGTTTTTGCAGATTTTGGAGCTCAAAGAACAGCTCTCCAATGCAGAGAAGGTGTCGCGAAGCCTGATCGCAGAGAAGAACAGCGACTTCTGTGTTTCAAGCAACAGCCCGTCTTCGTCTTTCTCGGTGGAAACAATGCACGAGACTTATCCGTTTCCGGGGAACTACCCAATTGGAGGACTTGACAATGAATTATTCTATGCAGCCCAGGAATATCAATACAGCTACAACACTCATGGCAGCTGCAATGGATGGGTGAACCTGTTTGATGGTTGATCGATGCATGTAGGGGCAACAATTGTCTGAACTAATTCTAGTACTACTACGACTAATGTACATATTGATCCATAACTGTAATTTTCTTTTTTTATTTGTGTCTATATTTGATTTCACCCATTTGACAGCTATGAACGCCATGATTTGAAACATTGCTTGATGCAGCATTTTTTTAGTGATTGAAATAAATGCATATTTTTGTCTTAAGAATAATCCCACGTCCATAAAAGGATTTAAACCACATAAAGGTCGTCTCCAAAAGGAGAAACACTAGCAGGGCGAAATAAAACCAATTGGGTAGTGCCATGTACCTAAAGTGTAGGGTTGTACGTCCTAAATTGTCTCAAGGGTGCCACATCATAGCAAAGGACCACTCATGATGCACTGCATGCACTCCTCAAAGAGCTACCAGACCAAAACAAAATTGCTCCATTGTCCATGGACCTATGCAACAACACACATATGACACGTGGCCATATGAACAACTCGACACATGTTGGAACCATATTAAGCGTACACCTGAAAATACTTACCACTCCGTTTCTTCTCTTTAGCCCCTTCTATTTTTGGACGTTTCCTCTCTTGATACCCTTTTCCCTTTTTTAGCATAGTTTTTGTTGCAAACTATCCAAAATATCCTCATCAAATACTCCACACCTTCTTTTTATACAATATATAACAAATCAGGTTGGGCCACACATTAATGGTAAGGCACAAGACCGACCGCCCATTTGAGATAAGGATATATATATATATATATATATATATATATATATATATATATATAGAGAGAGAGAGAGAGAGAGAGAGAGATGAGAGAAAGAGGCAGATGAATGGGACGGGAGAGAGAGAGAGAGAAGAAGAAGAAGAAGAAGAAGAAGAAGAAGAAGAAGAAGAAGAAGAAGAAGAAGAAGAAGGGGATGGTAGATGAATGGGACGAAGAAGTTGACCGGTGAGGGTTCGATCTCGACGGCGATCTCGCCGGCGATCACGACGGCGATCTCAACGACGGCCCACTGCAGCGGCGGCGATGGCCCAGGTACCTTCCGATCTCTCTCTCTTCTTCGTTTTTTGCCTTTCTCTTTTCTCTGATCGCTCTCTCTTGTTTTGATTTTCCCTCAGATCGGTGACCCATTGACGTTGGCGACGCAAGGTGCCGTTCAGATCTGCGTCCTCTTCTTATCTCCTCCTTTCTTCTTCTCCTCTTCTGATCTCCTTTTGGTCTTGATAACTTCAGCAGTTTGTCCTTGTCCTTCCTCTTCTCTTCTTCTTCTTCTTCTTCTTCTTCTTCTTCTTCTTCTTCTTCTTCTTCTTCTTCTTCTTCTTCTTCTTCTTCTTCTTCTTCTTCTGGTTTTTTCTTCAATTTGTAATGTTTTTCTTTGATATGAATGAAATTGTACTCTTGGATCTGTAAATAAATTGTTGGTATAGACTGTTGACTGTTAGATCTGTTCGTATATGATGTTCGTAGTGGTTGTTGACTTGTGGTGGTGGAATATGAGAATGATGGTTCTAGAGGTGGTGGTGGTGTTGTACTATTGTTAGTATCAACGAGAAAGAGGGCAGTGGACAGAGACAGGAGAGAGGGGAGGGGTAACAGAGTAAATTAGCCATTTTTCTTAATCCTTGTGCTTTTACAAAGGGGGCTATTCAGAAGAAACGGAGTGGTATCAATGAACACCTGGAAACAGAGAAAAAAGAAAAATGGAACCAGCAGCATGTCGGGAAATCCAATAGAGGATTCGAGAAGCACAACTATGAATCTTTAGAAAAGAAAATGGATTTTTAGAGATAATTAATCATTTTTATGAAATAAACTAGTGGTAATTTATGAGATAATTAATCATATTAGAACCTTTAATAGTACAAGTTTTTAAACCCTAGAACCGTGGTGCTAATTAAGTGTAGGGTTGGAGAGATTTCTTTCTTTAGAAAAGCATGAATGAAGCTAGCCATTTTGCTTTCTATTTAGGCTTAATTACTTAATGCCTGCCCCCTGTATAGTGAAACTATCACATTGCACTACCCACTATCAAAACTTGCTGACAATATTCCCCATTTGCAATAAATCAGTCATTTTGAAACTGGGAAAATTTTTCATCCAAACATCATCACCACAATAAGGGAAAAATTGTCAATGACAAGATAATAAATTTAACATGAAAAAAATTAGAAAAAGAAAAGTAGAAAAAAGAAATACAGTTGCAGATAAGATTTTGGAAGTAAAAAGGCGAAGAAAAAGAGGAAGAAGATAAAGATGGATGGATTGAATCTTATCTCGATCCCAGAAAAAAAATTCTGCTTCAAATCTCTCCCCAGATACGTAAACTCTGATCTCTTAAATTTCCTCTAATGGCAAGAGCGATCCCAATGTTTTTTTGGGTTTCTCTTCCATTGGGTTGTCTTCTGTTTATCTACTCCGGATCCTAATTGCCCCAACACACAAGCCGCTTCACTCAATCGCGAATCTGAGTTCGTCATGCTTCAGCATCAGCTCAGAGGTGAGGGATCAGGCTATGATGTGAAACTGCCATGGCTGCAACAGGGAAATCCGGGTTGCCATGCCAAGATGCAAGTTAAATCATAGCCGAAAATTGCAGCTTTAGAGGTGTGTTTCACTTGGTTGATGATTATGATCCAGGGCTCTGATGTGCACTGGTAGGGTGTGATTGATGACGATTTTGCTAATTTAACTAGTGGGTTTGTGATATCTGATTTGAAACTCAACAAGACTTACAAAAACAGATCTTTGTGGTGAATCTGATGGGTTCGATTGGAGGAGCTACTAGGTTTCAATTGGGCAAAATCTGGGTTTCAATTGAGCTTGGACTATCACCGGAATTTGTATCGACGGTTCCCAGGGGTGTTGACCGCAATGCTCTGTGTGTTCCAGTTCTCTATGTTCGGTGATTCATAGTATGAAGGGCTGGAGATTCTTGGTTTCTCTACTTTGATGTGGTGGGGTAGCCGGATTCGGGGTCTATGTGGCGGTGATGGTGGTGGGGTGGCCGGATTCTGGGTACATGTGGCGGTGATGGTGGTTTTGCGGTGGTGATTGGTATGAAGATCTTTGTGTTCATCAATAAGAAACAATTGACAATTTTACTCTTAAGAAAAAGGATTTCAAAGTCAACTAACGTCTTGCTCCGTTAAGTGACGGACGGAATCTCTTCCCCAGTTTCAAAGTGACTAATTTATTGCAAATGGGGAACATTATCAGCAAGTTTTGATAGTGGGTAGTGCAATTTATAGTTTCACTATATTGAGAGTAGGCATTAAGTAATTAAGCCTTCTATTTATTGTTTCAACGCTTCATGTTTCCCTTCCATTGGTTGTAAAGGATGGGGATAGTTGCGGTTGAAGTAGTTGACAATCTCTTTCTCACCAATCGGATATTAGTTGGCAAACTCTCGCAAACTACAACTACAATTTATTATTCCAAAACTTGTTAAGATGTGACTAGGCTGTTAAGATTAAAAACTGTAGAGAAGATAGTTCGTACTACCTCCGTTCTCTCTCTTTCTTCTTAATTGGACTTTTTAAATCGTAATTGAGTCACTTTGACCCGGCGATTTGAGTAAAAAGATTAAGTATTTTTTTGATAATTTTTACATGGTGTTGTAGAGAAAAAATTTATCTACAACACCATGCAAAAAATGTCAAAAAATTGCACCAAATATTATCCTAATCATCGGATCAATGCGATCCCGTGAATAATGATATAAACAATAAATGAAAGAAAGAGAGAACGGAGGTAGTATGGACCTAAGCTAAACTCTTCGTCCTTTTTTTAGCCTTTAAAGAATTCAAATATATAATGAAACGTGTAATCATTGGGTCCGTTTGGTAAAGTGGTTTTTTCTGGTTTTTGGTTTTTAAACCAAATGGTTTGTTTAAAGTGTTTGTTTTGACTGGTTTAAAAACCAGATTTTAAACCAGTTTTTTTCAACATTTGCCTTGGTGAGAAAAACCAACGTTTTGTGGTTTTTTTCTTTGGTTTATTTCTATGACACTCAAAGACGATATTATCCTCACACCGTAGTCGTATTAAACTGGAAACTGTCTCTCATTTTGGTAGTTCTTTGACATTTTACCGCTGATAATTTTTTCTATACTTCCTTCGTAAGTTTTTTCCACAAAACTCATTTCACGCATTTATGTGATATTCTTATTATTTAGGGTCAACTATGTTTGTTGTGTTCTTATTATTTAGGGTCAACCTCATTTCACGCATTTATGTGATATTCTTATTATTTATGGTCAACTATGTTTGTTGTGTTCTTATTATTTTCCCAGTTGATTAAATTTTTGCTATCTGTTAAACAATGTTGCATTGAAAGAGTTATACATGGGTTTATGTTATCTGGTAGCTCTTTAACTTTTTAGTCATCGAGATAATGAAAAATATTGCACGATTTTTTTTCTATACTTTTTCCATAATTTGTTTTTCCAAAAAACTCAATTCTCGCATATTTCGGACGATACCTTTTATATGCGATGTTCTTACAATTTAGGATCAATCATTTTGTGGTGTTATTTCCTTAGTTTATTATTTTTTTGTTGCCCGTTACTCAACGTGGCATCAAGTGTAACTGAAATTTCTTGAAATTGTCAACTTTTTGTTGAATTTAAGTTAAAAAGTTGATTTTTTGGATGGCATAATTTTGCTAATTTGTTCTTCAATTTGTTACTTTCATGAAATCGTTGAATCTCATGAAATCGTGAACTTTTTTTACATTACATTTGTTCGCTTTGAATCTGTAAAAGAAAAATAAGTGGAGGGTATATTTGTCATTTAATCTACATCATCTAGTTTAAAAGCCACTACCAAACACATTTCTCCAGTTTTTAATATAGTGTAAAAACTACCACCAAACATACTGGTTTAAACAGAATCTCTAAAAAACACTAAAAAATTTTCACCACAATCTAAAAACCAGTTTTTCCACCAGAAACCATTCTACCAAACTCACCCATTATACATGCATAACTGTCTATCATGTCAAATCTTTAGGCTAGTTTGGGAAAGCCATGAGAGTGCTAGAAGCTACTGTGTGAGAGTCACAGTAAAAATGCTGCTGTGAATTTTAGATAAATGTTGTTTGATAAATATTACGTGAAAGATACGGTGAAATATTGATAAAATAATTTTAAATTTGACAAAATAACTATGCACCTGTTGTGAGAGAGTAAAATAGCAAAAATAAATATTACACTTATTTGTCCGTAAAGAAAAATATTGAAAATTTTAAAATTTGTGAAGTTAAATCAGATGTTGATAAATTAATAAAAAACAGGTACCCAAAGAGGATAGGCGCTACTGATGGAGGGAGAATTGGTTAACAATTAACTATTGGCTTGCAATGCAAAGGGCCATAACCCTATTCTACAACCCCAATTTGCTTTGCCTTGAAACTTGGTCCCATTTTACAAATTTAATCAAACCCTAATTGGACGACTTTTCCTCAAATAGAGCATGGATTTAAGGGCTGTTGAAATCTATCTTCAATAAAGAACTGCAGTTGCTTATCCATGAACCTAATTAGCTTACGTAATCGCATTAGTTAATTGTGTATCATACCAATACCTAGCAGCCATACGCGGTTTACAATTTAACTGAAACTATAATGACGAATTAGCACATAATTTGAGGTTACTTTAGTGTTTGATTGGCATTTAGGATAAGTTTTGGGTTCAACGTGCACACATTAGTGAATAGTAAGTCTATCTAATCTAGGAGACTCTGACAAGTTTTGTTACTCTTCGTCTTTTCACTGATATTACATGTAAAGTGAGGAAACTATACATATATATATATATATTTTTTTGAGAGGAGTGAGGAAACTATTATAAACAAAATAGTTGCAATAATTATTTATTTACTTGTGTTAAATTACAATATTATAGTATTTTATTACATTACTAATTTTCCCCGAGTAATTTCAAAATAAAAGTTTTTGATATGCTCACAATACAAACTTAAAAACTCAACACAATGTAATATTTTTTTTGAGAATTAACTGTTTTGTCGTCTACTGAGTTCGAGCTCAGGACCTCTTAAATGTTCTATCACTTGACTAGCACCCATTTGCTTCATAACTACCGTTATCTTAACACGGTAATTTCAGTGGTGGAGCCAGAATTTCGAAAAAGGGGCACAATCTTTTTTAACTAGTTAGGGGTCTTATTAAACGCATGTGTAATATGTGTAAGGGTCCTTACAAAGTTTTTTTTTTTTTTTTTTTTTTTTTTTTTTAATAATTTAGACAGAACTGAACCCTTTTTTTTGGGGGGGGGGGGGGGGGGGGGGGTGAGGGGGTGCACTTGTAATAAAAGGGGCATAATTGAATAAATATTAAATTCTTAAGGGTGCATACATAATATTTTAAAACGGTAGGGGGAAGGGGGGTTTGTCACCCCACTTGCCCATCCATGCCTCACCCCCGAGTAATGTAGTTGGTGCGTCTATTATAAATATCATCTTATTTATTTTAGGGGTAAATTACAATAACCACCCTCAAATTTAGGTAAAAATACACTTTGATCTTCTGTGTTTCGGATAATTCCATTTTGCTCCCTTCATAACGGGAAATCTAAGGACACAAAACACAATTATGTCATATTCCGTTCGTAAAGCCATTTTTTCTAATTTTTTTTACTGTTTTGCCCCTCGTTTGAGTAAAATTCTATTATACCCTTAGCCAATTAACAAAATTACACCACTCACTGATACTAAATCTTTCTCTTCCTCTTTAAATCTTTCTCTTCCTCTTTAAATCTTTGAACACAAAGAACAATTGAAGAATACGATGATGAACCCTAAAAACATCAAGAACTAACACTGAAATTATAACAATAGTAGAAACTGAAGGAGGTATTTAAACCCTTCGCTGCCATATGGAAAAAAAATCCTTGACCATTGAATCTTTTGGCCTCGAACTCAGAAACCACTAGGAATCTTGCTCTGATACCAATTTGTGAGTAATCGAACAAGTAACAATGAAACAAATAGCTTAAAATGAACGACATACCCGTGGTTCGGTAGTTGCCTACTTCCATTGAAGGGATGCGTATGATTTATAGTTCTTCCTTACAAGAGATGAAGAAGCAGATTTAAGAACATCGCTAAACTCTCACCTCAACACTATCAAACTCTAGAAGAAATAAGAGAGTAAGAACTACAAACAACTAAAGAGAGCAGGCTGAAACTTTGGATAGTTTGATGAGTTGAGAAGCTACATATTTATAGGCTTTCAAGCTCCAACTACCAGCCTGCAAAAGTCACCAAAAATGCCTCTCAAAAGTCTCCATAGGTTGCTGCAGTGAATTGCAAAATTTGAAGCCCTCAAAGAATTAAATGTTTCCTCACCATGGCTGCCACCGTCTAAGACTTTGCAGTGAAGGTTGCTGCCCAAAAACTCCTCCATTTAAACTTCTTATAGGGTGATAGTGGGAATTCTTAAAACATGAATGCAAGAAAATGTCCTAACACAAACCCCCACATGGTGACATAGAACTTGACTATAACATGCTCATTAATTTTACAATCTAGGTTTGAGTCATTTTAATTCATTTTCACACTTATCTTGTGGGATTCGCTGAAATACCATGTTCTTCATTATATGGTTAAAATAGTATTTTATAGACTTTGAGAGAAGATATTATGAGTAGACAGTCTTTTTGGGGAGTCATTGTGAATTTATTAGAACTTAGGGACTATTTGAAGAAGTGTTATAAAGTTAATTTGGACTAAATTGAAATAGTCTAGTATTAGTTTCCAAAAACCCTAGAATCATTTTCCTACTCTTATTTTCCTTTTACTTCTATATTTCTTTTCTTCTTCTCCTATGTGTGCCTCTCTCTCTCTCTCTCTATCTCTCTCTCTCTCTCTCTCTCTCTATATATATATATATAGATATCGTTCTCTCTCTCCCGTCATCTTGGACCCGACGCCGCCACTGACGCCGTCGTTTTCGGTCTCTTTTGCTTTCGTTTTCTCTTTTGCTTTGGTGAGTTATTGATCTTATATTCTCTTAATATCTATCTAAAAATCTCCATACTCTCTAATCTCCATGATGATCATGAATCTCTTGATTCATAGCTAAGACTATGTTGTGTGACTTTTGATTTTCAGTTACACCGTTGAGATCATAATTTCTAACTTATTACCTATAAGATCAGGTAGTGCAAGGCTTGAAATAGTTTGACTATTTCAAGGCCTTGAACCAAATTTCTAAGCCTTGAATCAGTTCTCAGAGGCTTAACTATTTTCAAGGCCTTGAAACTGGATTCAAAGCCTTGAAACTGCTTAACCTGTGTGAACATTCTCAGGGGAAGTTTTCTGCAAACTCTCTTAGTTGATTCCCTCTCTATTTTTCATATGTTTGATTCACTGTTATTAGATGATGAAAGAAAAATTATTATAAAATGTTTGAACATAGAATATCATCTGTTTGACTTTGATATTGCAGGAAATTTTATTTCTAAGTTTTGCAGGATTGTTTCCCAAACTGAACTTATGCAGATTTGGAAACAGTTGGACAATTTGATACTGTGATAAATCAGACTTGTATGACAGCTTCTCAAGATGATTAAACGAAATATCACAATAAAATCTTTGAAGATTGTGATCATCCAACCGTTGGAAAAGATGTCAAAGAAGTCAAAATCTGTTGCCTACAAAATAGGAAGTTTGTTGCTGAAAATCTGGGAAGATTTGCAGAGCTGTTTGAAGTTTAAATAGAGCTCAATTCTGAAGCAACAAGATACAACACTCAACGGGCAAAAAGAGACAAAGATTTCTGGATTGACAAGCTTCACAGAAGCTCATCATTCTTCCAATTCATTCACGGAAGATCACTGCATACTTCACTGTAATTGCTACACTCTAAGTGTTCTTCTGTATTGTAATTTATTGGTAGATCATTTATGTATTACTTCTATATCAATTCTCAAGGATTGTTTAAAGTGAACAATAGAGAATTCTTAGTTAATCAGTTAGCTAAAGCAGGTACTAGACAGGTTAAGGAAAACCACAAGCTGTAACAGAGTAAGGGAATTCTATGTGCTTGAGTTCTAGGGCTTAGCTTTTGATTTATAAGAATTGTGTTGAAAATCCTGCTGGGATCTAATCCATGAGGTAGAGACGTAGGTCCAAGTGGACTGAAATCTATAAATCACTTGTCTCTTGCATTTACAGTTCATTCTTTTTCATAGTATATGCAGCACACAAAACTGTTTGTTTTTCAAGGGTTTGAACTTGTTTTCAAGGCCTTGAAAAAGGCTTACTTGCTTTAAACTAACTGCATTTCTTCCGAGGGCTTGAACTTGTTTTCAAGGCATTTAACTTCACTAGTTTTCACTAGTTTTCATCTTCCTAGCAAGTTTTGCAAAAATTTAGCATACTCTATTCAACCCCCCCCCCCCCCCTTCTAGAGTATCTTAGCTGCATTAACAGCTGCACACTCACACTTTCAATTGGTATCAGAGCTTGTATCACTGTATAGATTTAACCATCTGGTGATCTTGAGTACTGCAGGTGATGGTGGTTTCTCACAGGAAGAGCTTCTAACAGACCTCCTCTATTCTGTGGAGAAAATTTTGCTCATTGGAAAGCCTTGATGAAAATGTTCATCATTGATCAAGACATAGAGCTTTGGACCATTATTCAGAATGGACCTCACACTTTCTATACAAAGAAAGATGGGATTAGAACTCCCAAATCTGAAGACTTACTCTCCTCTTCTGAATTAGATCAATTCTCTTAGAATTACAAAGCTATTAACATCTTATATTGTGCTTTGAGTACAGATGTATTCAAAAAGATTTCAGGTTGCACTACTGCCAAAGAAATATGGGATAAATTTGTGGTTACTATTGAAGGAACCAGTCAATTGAAGCAAACCAAGATCAACATCTATCTCAGGAAATATGAGCTGTTTAAGATGAATGCAAATGAATCCATCAAAGACATGTTCAAGAGGTTCACAGACATTGTCAACAACCTTGATTCACTGGGAAAATATTTTTCCAATAAAGAAAATGTAAGGAAGATTCTAAGAAGTATTCCAAAGGCAAAGTGGGAACCAAAGACCACAGAAATTGAGAATCTCTCAACTCTACAACTTGATGACCTACAAGGGAATCTTCTGACACATGAAATATCTATGAATGAAGTTGATGGAGAGCTACCAAAAAGTGTCAAGAACTTAGCTCTCAAAGCCAAGGAAAATGAGAGAACCCAAAGACTTGAAACTGAGGATGGTGATGATGAAGATCCAATTGCCTTAATTTCCAAAGCCTTGACATGGATTCTCAAAATGAAGAAAAACTTTGGAAACAGAGACTTTTAACAGAGAAAGGCATAGACAATCTTGTAGCAGGGACTACAAAGGTAAATCTTCTTCACAAAATAAATCAAAAGTTATGAACTGCTTTGAATGTGGTGATGCAGGACATTTGATAAGAGATTGTCAACACAATAAAAGCAAGAGCTTTCAAAAGAAAGACCATGACAGAAGAAAGAAAGCTATGATAGCTTCATGGAGTGATTCAGATAGCTCTAGTGAATCTGAATCTGAAGATGAACATGCCAACCTATGCTTCATGGCCAAGCATGATGAAAGTTCAGAGAAGAACATTGAGGTTGTCACCAACATCAAAGAACAGAAGTGGTTTATGGACAGTGGTTGCTCAAGACACATGAGTGGAAAGAGATCTCTATCCTCAGAATTGAAAGAGAAATCTGAAGGTTCACTTAGACTTGGTGACAAAGGAAATGCAATATTCTTGGTATTGGTAAAGTTGGTACAAATTCTGAAAACTCCATTTCTGATGTGTATTTAGTTGAAGGTTTGAAATTTAACTTGCTTAGGGTATCTCAACTTTTTGACAATGGTAACAAAGTTATCTTTGATAAAGAGAAGTGTGTGGTGCAAAATGAGAAATCAGGATATTGCATTCTCACAGCCTCTAGATCAAACAATGTTTATACTTTTCAGACTAACAAAGTTGCATGTGAAAGTTTAAAGTGTCTCAAGGTCTTGAAAGAGGATTCAAAGCTTTGGCATAGGAAGCTTGGTCATATCAGTTTGCACACTTTGAACAAGTTGAATTCCAAAGACTTGGTAAGAGGATTTCCATCCATTAAGTTCAAAGAAGATGAAATGTGCAAAGCTTTTGCTCAAGACAAACAGATCAAAAGTTCCTTCAAGCCAAATAAGTTTTTAAGTACAACTAGACCCATTGAATTGCTTCATATGGATCTCTGTGGTCCTATGAGAACTCCTACTCAAAATGTTAAAAGGTATATGCTAGTTCTTTTAGATGATTTTTCTAGATACACTTGGTTTATGTTTCTCAAAGAAAAATCTGAAGCCCTCTCTGAATTTTCAAAGCTTTGCAGAGAACTTCAAACTATGAAAAACCTACATGTAGCTTCAATTAGAAGTGATCATGGTAGAGAATTGATCAATTAGAATTTAATTTGTTTTGTGATAAGTATGGTATTACTCACAACTTTTCTTCTCCAAGAACTCCTCAACAGAATGGTGTTGTTGAAAGAAAGAACAGGACTCTTGAAGATATGTCAAGGACAATGCTTCTTGAGAACAAGCTGCCAAAACATTATTGGGCAGAAGCTGTGAATACAGCAAATTATATAGTAAACAGGTGCTTGATCAGACATATTCTGAAGAAGACCCCCTATGAACTATTCAAAGGGATGAAGCCAAATATTTCATACTTCAGGCCCTTTGCATGTACTTGTTTTATCCACAACAATGGAAAAGACAATCTTGGTAAGTTTGATACAAGAAGTGATGAAGGTATCTTTCTTGGTTACTCTCTGAATAGCAAAGCTTATACAGTTTATAATAAAAGAATCAAACTGGTTGAATAAAGCATTCATGTTATTTTTGATGAAAGCTATGATGGTTCTTTGAGTGAAAGTTTTGCAGACTTGAATTTTGAACAAGCATGAATCAGAGGAAGAGACTGAGAATCCACTGGGATTCAAGAAAGGATCAGAAGAAAACAGAAGACATTTTCAAGACCTTGAAAATGGTCCTCAAGGCCTTGAAAATAAGCCTCAAAGCCTTGAAAAAGATGATCAGAAGGATACAAGTGACAAAGCCACTAATTCAAGACCAGAGAAGATCTATGGAGAGCCTGAACCATGGTCTCCAAGAAAGAAATTCAAATATCTCTCATCTCATCCAGTTGACAGTATCATCTCAACCACTGGTACACAAACTAGATCACAGTTGAAGAACTTATGTGCTTTTAATTCTTTTATCTCTCTTGTAGAACCAAAAACTATGAAAGAAGCACTACAAGAAGCAGACTAGATCATTTCTATGCAAAGTGAACTCAATTAGTTTGAAAGAAATAAGGTTTGGAACCTGGTTCATCCACCTACAAACCAGTCTGTCATTGGTACCAGATGGGTGTTCAGAAATAAGTTGGATGAAAGTGGCAAAGTGATCAAAAACAAAGCAAGGTTAGTTTCTCAAGGTTACAACCAAGAAGAAGGTATTGATTATGAAGAAACTTTTTCTCCAGTTGCCAGGTTAGAAGCAATTAAAATTTTGCTTGCATTTGCATCTCACAAGAACATGAAACTTTTTCAAATGGATGTGAAGTGTGCTTTCTTGAATGGCTACTTACAAGAAGAAATTTATGTTGCACAACCACCTGGTTTTGAAAATGAAAAATTTCCATATCATGTTTACAAATTTGACAAAGATCTTTATGGTTTAAAACAAGCTCCAAGAGCTTGGTATGAAAGATTGTCAAAGGTTTTGCTTGAAAATGATTTCAAAATAGGTCTAGTAGACAAGACTCTTTTCATAAAGACTCAGGAGAAAGATTTGCTTGTAGTTCAGATCTATGTTGATGATATCTTGTTTGGATCTACTAAAGATCAATTATGCGGAGAATTCTCAAGTCTTATAAGTAGGGAATTTGAAATGAGCACGATGGGAAAGTTGAACTTCTTCCTAGGACTTCAATTACATCAATTGAAGAAGGGCATATTTCTGCATCAAAGCAAGTACACAAGAGACTTGTTAAGAAAATATAGCATGGCTCAATGTAAGGAGGTAAAGACTCTAATGAGTTCTACACTATCCATGGACAATGATGAATCTGGTAAGAGTGTCAATGTAAAAGAGTATAGAGGAATGATTGGATCATTACTCTATCTCACAAAAAGCAGACCAGATATTATGTTTAGTGTTTGTATGTGTGCTAGATTTCAAGCTGATCCAAAAGAATCACACTTGACTGCTGTGAGGAGAATATTCAGATATTTCAATGGTACCAAAGACTTAGGGCTTTGGTATCCAAGACATTCTAACTTCTTATTGCATGGATTTTTAGATGCTGATTTTACAGGTTACAAAGTTGATAGGAAAAGTACTTCAGGAACTTGCCAATTTATTGGATCATCCTGATCAGTTGGCATTCCAAGAAACAGAATTCGGTTGCTCTATCAACAGCTAAAGCTGAATATATAGCTGCAGCTATATATTCAGCTTTAGCTGTTGATAGAGCAACCGAATTCTGTTTCTTGGTATGCCAACTGATCAGGATGATCCAATAAATTGGCAAGTTCCTATCAAGTGTGCTAACACAAGTGCAATTTCTGAAGCATACCTATCAAGTGTGCTAACACAAGTGCAATTTCAATTACAAAGAATCCATTTCAACATTCAACAACCAAGCACATTGATGTTAGACACCATTTCATCAGAGATCATGCTGAGAAAGGTGATATTTTTCTTGAATTTGTTGCTACTAATATGCAACTTGAAGATATCTTCACTAAACCATTAGCAGATGAAAGATTCTCAGCTCTGAGATTGGAAAGGGGAATGATAAATAAAGATGCATTGGTTTAGGGGGAGCATCAGGTAAGAAAGGTAAGCTTATGTGTTTTCAAAGGTTTGAACTGATTTTCAAAGCCTTGAAAATCACTTCAAAACTTTGATTTGTATCTGTTACAATGTTACAGCGTTTCAAGACCTTGAAAATCTTTTCAAAGCCTTGAAAATGAGTCTGCTATACTAATAGTCAATATACATGGATCTTTCTGTATTGAGTGATATCTCTGTAGATATTTTCTTAATATAGCCCCTACCCTTTTCAAAAAAAAAAAAAATAGCCAAAAATAGTATTGGAATACTTTGTTTTCCAACGGCCTAAAATATTTGAATTCTCTCTGAATATTGCAAATATTTTGAGATCAGAGAGATATTCTAGTTTCCTTTTGAAACTCAAACTCTCTCTATATTTATCTTCTTCTCTTCTCCTCTCTCCGTATCATTACTACCTCTCTCTATTCTTCTTCCAAACCCTAATGAGCACAAGGAGAGCCTAAGATAGAATCAAGATGGCTGGCGGATCGAAACCTGCTTCAGAGAAGTAAAGAAAGGCAGTAGTGGATGAAGTTCAAGAGATTAGTGAAATCTCTGCTTCAAAGAGCTTTACTGATGAAGAAAAAGAATCTACACCACCCAAGAAGATGGTGAGAAAAGATCAGGCTCCAGCAAAGAAGAAACAGACTACGACATCTACACAAGAAAAGTAGAAGGGAATCCATATTGGAAGCCCTAAGAGAGATAAGAAAAAGTCAGTCACATAGGTCAAAGGAAAAGGAAAATAAATTCTCATTCAAGACACAAACTCAGACTCAGACACTACTTCAGGATCCTATGGAGTGTACTCCATATCCAACAAGGGGCAACATGAGAAGGATACATCCCAGTCTTTAGAAGCTTCAAAGACAGGAAAGAAGGATCACAAAAGTGTTTCTGCTCAGCAAAAAAGGTTAGATGTAAAGAAGAATCTGAAGCATGAGAAGAAAGCCTTGGAAGGACTCACATTCCTATTCAATGGTGGTATTGAGAATATCAGCTACTTCATTGAGGAACTAGATGTGGTTTCACAAGAAGTTCAAGCCAACAATGAAGACAGTGAGGAAGAAGCAGGGGATCAAGATGAAGATAAAGAACCTTAATCTTGCTTACATCTTCTATCTTTTTGAGGAAAGTAAAAAAGGGGGAGAAAATTATAGGTTGTTTATATTCTTAGGTGTTATTTGTTTCTTGCTGAACTGTTTACTTTTTGTTGGTAATATGAATAAGTTGGATCTTTTTGGAATTACTGCGTTATTATATATTGTGAACTAACCAGTATTTTTTGCAGAAACTAAGGATCAAACAGAATTTAGTTTTGTCTTTCATCAAGGGGGAGATTGTAAGATCAGGTTGTGCAAGGATTGAAATAGTTTGACTATTTCAAGGCCTTGAATCAGCTTTCAAAGCCTTGAATCAGTTCTCAGAGGCTTGAAGTTTTTTTTAATTCCTTGAAACTGGATTCAAAGCCTTGAAACTGCTTAACCTGTGTGAACATTCTCAAGGGAAGTTTTCTGCAAACTCTCTGAGTTGATTCCCTCTCTATTTTTCATATGTTTGATTCACTGTTACTTGATGATGAAAGAAAAATTATTCTAACACGTTTGAACATAGAATATCATCTGTTTGACTCTGATATTGCAGGAAATTTTATTTCCAAGTTTTGCAGGATTGCTTCCTAAACTGAACTTATGCAGATTTGGAAACAGTTGGACAATTTGATCCTGTGATCAATCAGAATTGGATGAAAACTTCTCAAGATGATTAAACGAAAGATCACAACAAAATCTCTGAATATTGTGATCATCCAACCGTTTGAGAAGATGTCAAAGAAGTGAAAATATGTTGCCTACAAAATAGAAAGTTTGTTGCTGAAAATTTGGGAAGATTTGCAGAGCTGTTTGAAGTTTAAATAGAGCTCAATTCTGAAGCAACAAGATACAACACTCAACGGGCAAAAGAGAGAGAAAGAGTTATGGTACAAGCATCAAAGAAGCTCATCATTCTTCCAATCCATTCACAGAAGATCACTGCATACTTCACTGCAATTTCTACACTCTAAGTGTTCTTCTGTATTGTGCTTCATTGATATATCATTTCTGTATTACTTCTATATCCATTCTGAAGGATTTTTCAAAGTGAAAAATAGAGAATTCTTAGTTAATCAGTTAGCTAGAGCAGGTACTAGACAGGTTAGGGAAAACCACAAGCTGTAACATAGTAAGGGAATTCTCTGTGCTTCAGTTCTAGGGCTTAGCTTTTGATTAATAAGAATTTTGTTGAAAATCCTGCAGGGATCTAATCCCTGAGGTAGAGACGTAGGTCCAAGTGGACTGAACTCTATAAATCACTTGTCTCTTGCATTTACAGTTCATTCTTTTTCATAGTATTTGCAGCACACAAAACTATTTGTTTTTCAAGGGTTTGAACTTGTTTTCAAGGTCTTGAAAAAGGCTTAATTGCTTTATACTAACTGCATTTCTTCCAAGGGCTTGAACTTGTTTTCAAGGCCTTGAACTTCACTAGTTTTCACAAGTTTTCATCTTCCTAGCAAGTTTTGCAAAAAATTGGCATACTCTATTCAACCCCCCCCCCCTTCTAGAGTATCTTAGCTCCATTAACACCTGCACACTCACACTTTCATTACCGGTATGTGAATCGAAACCCTAGTTTGATTCTTAATCTTGATACTTCAATTTCAGATTCACATTGTCAGTATCAGCATTCATGGAGTTATAGGATCTTTGGTTAACTGTTGATGCTAATTATGTTCATAGTTAATGGCCAAAATTCTAGTTATGGAGGGGATGTATAATTAGTTGGTTTGAGTTATTTGGTGATCTTAGTAAGTAGGTAATAACTTGGATTGAAGTGGGTAGTCGTTGTACTTTGAATGGAATTGAAGAGGGGTGATTGATAACTCTTCATTAGAGTTATATTTCTTGCATATGTAATATCGTTTTGCGTGATTTCATGGTTGAAATATGACTTTTACACTATGAATGTTGAGAAAACGTAGAAAGTTGAGTTTTTAGCACTGTGCACAAGAGATTCCGGCAGGGAGACCTCCGTGTACACCGTGTGTAGTGGATCAGGGATCGCACAGGAAGAGTAGGGGTGTGTGTAGGGAGAGAGCAAGTCATTAGCAATGTCTGAGAGAGAGACAGAGGTTTGGCAGAGCTTCCGCGTATGGCAGTGTGTTCTCCTTTGTATGGAAAGGGTAACGATATATATATACTGGAGAACGTGACCGTTGTAGTGTGGTTAATGCGCCCATTAATGGCGGCTTAATTAGCTTAACCATAACGGCACGTTCGTCCGAGTATATAGGAACCGTTAGAGCACGTGGTGCGCGAGTACCGGAACCGTTACGAGGTTGACCGGGTTTGACCGGATTGACCGGGTCTAGGGAGCTCGTGCCATAGATCTCTCAAAACAGTTACTAAAGGTCGCGCGCGGGCTTGGCTCGCACGCGACAGGGCTTACTCTAGCCTCCAAACCACTAAGTCCCTACAAGTCCCGTGCAGTGGTATGCGAGGGCTCTGTCTCGCAGCCCCCACATGGATCAGCTCGGCTGGTGATCCTGTGTGTGTGGAGCACAATATGGTGTGCTGGATGGTTGCCACGTGGCCTAGATCTGCCATGTCATAAAGCAGTATCTACAAGCACTTTATTGTTAATCCGGGCGTTTCGATGCATATTTCGATGTTATTTATCAAATATAATCGCTTGGTATGGTTGTTCATGTTGTCTTGACAGGAAAGGATGCTAAACTATGGTTAGGAGGCATGAAACGAACTTCGGAAACAAAGCAAATTCAAGAGGAAGCAAGAGAAGCAAAGTCGGAGGAGCAAAAGTGACCAATATCCGCTATTGTGATATTATCTTGAGTTCTACAATACATTTTGGACCGGGAGCAGTGAAAAAGGAAAGTAGACTCAAAGAGCTTCCAACGATAGGTCACAGAGCTAAAACGGGGATCGGACGAATAAGTTATTGTCCGTCGAAGAGGATGAAAATCTGAGTTCATCTCCAGGGGTGTTCGTGCGAAAACTTTTGTGTTTGTGCGAACAAAAACACTTAGAAAAATTTTCAGCTGGCCAAAAAGGGTGGAAAAAGGGACTGAAAAATTATGGGAACGAAAAATGTGTTCGTGCGAACAGAGAACAAAATGTTGTTCGTGCGAACACACGAGTGTTCGTGCGAACAAAGGGTCTGATCGCAATTTTTAGGGCTGTTTCGCGAATTTTTGAAAGTTGGAGCAGTGAAGACTTATTCCAACCTAGGAGGCCGTGAAAAAGGGGATTGTTATGCATATTTTGGAGCATAAAACAAAGATAGAAGCATCTAGGGAGCAAGAAACAAGGGGAGACGACGATTGAAGGCGGAGATCATCAATTCTTGAAGATTACTCGTTTGATTTCTCTTCTTTCCCCCTTATTGATTGATTATGGAGACCTATGTATTGCTAAACAATTATATGTCTAGCTTAACACTCTAAGTTAGGCAATTGATGAAGAACTAGGGTTTGATTAGCCTTTTTCGGATTGATGACTTGATTCATGTTTTGAAAACTTAATTCTAGTTGATGTTATTGTTAGCTTTCTTGTTCTTGTGCTTTAAACTTTAGTATGCTTGGCTTGATCACCCGTATTATGCTAGTTTTTGATATAGTTGCACGATAGTGAGCTATTAGATACGTGTTGAAGAACATAGGAAGTATTCTTGTAGTTCTTTGAGACCGAGAGGAGAAGAGAGCTTGAATAACCGTGTGTGGGTTGTTTCGGTTTGTATCGGTAGGGCTTAGTGAAAACGGTGGACCGACAGGACCAGGTGAGCGAGCCTAACGAACCAACTAGAACGTAACGTTAGACAAAGGTGGACCGAGAGGACCCGAAGTCAATCGATTACGTAAATTCATGTGAGATCGACAGAAGAACATGATGAGTGTAGCCCGGTATAACTAAACATCACTAGAGTGGTTTAAGCGTAATCCGGAAACTGCTAAGTGCCCTAGGGATCATCAATTGCTTAGTTTTATCCATAATCGTATCAGTCAAACCTTTCTTCCTTTACGTTGAAAATCATACAAAAAGAGTAGCGTAGTTTGTCATTTAATTCAAGTCACTTGTTTGCGTGTGACGAACCTTCAAATCAAACACTTCTTACCGGTTACTTAGGTATCGTATAATTAATATTTACTCAGCTAATAATCATATAATTCCCTTGGGTTCGATACTCGGAGTCGTAAAATACTCCACTTACTACTTGACCGTATACTTGCGTCTAAACGCGTTAGTAAATCGCGTCAATTTTTGGCGCCGTTGCCGGGGATTTAAACGGTTATTTAGTTTAGTTAAAGATTAATTTAGGACATATTTTTGTTTTATTTGCTATTCTGGTTTCTCATTTTTATTTGATTCTGCTTTTCAGGTATTCAGTGAATGCCAATGATCCCTATTGACCTTTTGCCCCCACTCGAAGACCCAGAGCAGTTACTCAAACACCAAAGGAGAAGACAGAAACAGTGCACCGTGGGCGATCAATTAACCAACGCGCAACTCAATCTGCGGGTGGAAGAGCTGTCTAAGAAGCTAACTGATCGCAATGCCCAGACACCGTACAACAAGTCTGGGCAAGCTATTGTGGAGAATTTTCAGTCGTCCACCTATGGACACAATCCGACAATTGTAGTGCCAGAGATACAGGTCGAGCACTTTGATCTTAAGCCTGCAACAATTCAGACGGTGACCAACAAGTTCCTATTTTATGGGAATAGAGATGAAGACCCCAATGACTTCATTGGGAAGTTCAACGCATAGATAAAGACTGTCAAGTACAAGAACGTGACCCCAGAAGCGTTGAAGCTCATTCTTTTCCCCTACTGTCTGAAGGGAGAAGCTGTGAAGTGGCTTGAGTCAAGAGCACCTGATTCGATCACTACATGGGCTCAGTGTGTGGATGAGTTCATGGCCAAGTTCTACCCAGTGCAACGGGTTGATAACCCCAAATAGGGGTTATCTTTTAGCCTGAATTGACGTGTGTTTGTGTTGGGAAGCCGTGTTTTAGCAAGAATTCACCCTCAAAAAGCCTCGGAAATTAGAACGAGATGTTGATAAGCTCTTCATGAATTTATTCTTATTTTGCGCATTTCGAGATATGTTCACGGGTTTGTCCATTTTGTCGTTACAGGAACAGGTTCGGGAAGTGCATTGGGATGCGTGCCAAGACAAAATCGGGTTCGCCTCGGGAAACGTGCAGAAAATGCTCGGAGCAGGATTTGACCGAGACTAGTAAAAGGGAGAGTGGAACAAAAAACGGAAAGACTGGAGGAAAAACGGGCAGTGAAAACCGACCGAGGAAGCTGAAAACGCTAAAACCGAGAATGACCGGGATACGCTCGGTTGACAATATCTTGAGTTTCACTTGGAATTTTGAAGTGAAACCAGGGGCAAAAGAATGGAGACGTCAAGGGCTTTCCGAAACAGGTTATAATGCTGAAACGGAGTCCGACCGAAAACCCGACTCCCGTCAAGTGTGGGTCCCAGACAGGCCACGCCCAAGTAAGAGTCTCAGGTTTCCGGTGTCCGGAATCAGGAGCAACAATTTCATGTTCATGGCGATTTCCGGGACAGTTTTGTCCTAGGGGTATTTTGGTCAATTTGGCACCGGGCCGGGTTTTCGGAAGTCGAGATTGGATTTTGGCGCCGAGTTTCAGTAAGCAGTTTTCCTATGGCCAGAGTCAGGATTTGGCAGAATTTGGAGCGGTTTTGATCCAGGGGTATTTTGGTAATTTTGACAAGTTTCGGGTCAAAATGCAGGCCAAGGCAAAAAGGAGCAGAGAAGCTTGCTGGCTGCGTATTTTACGCAGGGGGCTGTGTATTATACGCAGACAGCACGATGGAGAGGGATTTTTGGCAGTTTTTTGCCCCTGTCTGCATATTATACGCAGCCAGGGAGGTATTATGCGCAGCCAGGGTGGTGAAATACGCAGCCAGGATGGAAAAATACGCACCCCTGCGTATTATACGCAGCCATGGTGGTGAAATACGCAGCTAGGGAGGAAAATACGCAGAAATCAGCATATGTCAGGCTGCTGTATGCGTATTATACCCTGAGCATACAACACAATTTTGAGGCGGTTTCGGTCAGTCGCAGTTTCGTAAATAAAGACAAGTTCCATAAACGTCTTCAGCATTATATAAAGACTTGTCCAGACTCGTTTTGAACACAACAACAACAGACCCAAGGAGAAATCTGAGCATCCCCAGAGAGCACGGAAACGCGAATCCAGATTCAAGACACCCGTTTGCTCTTCTTCTCTCTTATTCAAAAACTGCGTTATTTACGTTATGAATTTCAGTAGCTAAACTTTTTACCTAGGTTCTCGGTGAACCTAGGGTTTCGTTTTCAGAGATTAGTTTTACGTTTTGACTATGAATTCATGATTGTACTATCTTAATTCAGCAATTTTTATTTGTTAATCTATCTTTGAATTTTTACTGTTCATGCATGCTCGGCTTGATCACCCAGAATTGCTACAGACCTGAGCCGGTAGGTGAAAATGTCCGGTTAGGGTTAGGAAGAGAAGACAGAATTTAGCACCTTACCCCGATGGGCCGACTAGCGAAGGGGAGTTAGGACTAGCCTGAAATCGTTAGACCAACTGTTAGAGAATCTGATCCGGGCCATCAAGACTGGTTAGAAACCCCAGCAGCTTTAGAACGAGACTGCAGATTTAGGCAGCTTAACAGGAATCCGAAAGTCTGCAGGATTGTGATAGCGTGCAGGAAAAGAAAATATACTGCACAATTGGTACGTGGCACGGATAACGAGGCTGCTGTGTGTTTTCATGTCAAACAAAGAACGAAAATCTGAAGAACCCTAGGGGATCCCGGGACCTAGTATCTCAAACCCTAGTTTTACAACCTTAAGATTATTCAGAAAATTCTAACAAAAAGATTTACGTTTCAGTTATTTACTTTCAGTACTTAGCTAGCAAACAAACTCTCAAAATATTCCTCCTTTTAACACTCTGCAACTTAAAAGCTGATTACTAGAAAAACCTGCAAAGTCCCTGTGGGATCGATAATCCGAGTCGAAAATACTCTCTATATTACTTGATTCGTATACTTGCGAATAGCACGTTAAATTGCGCATCAAGTTTTTGGCGCCATTGCCAGAGACTTTTTTTTAGTGTTTATTTGGTAGTCAGAATTAATTTTCAAATTTTTTATTTTCTTTTTTGTTTATTTTATTTTATTTTATTTTATTTTTCTGTTATCTCACTGCTCTTGAGATCTCTGTTTTTTCAGGATGGGCGACAATACCGGGAGAACGCCAGAACTGCCCGAGACACGTACTCCAGCCGAGATGGCTCGGTACATCGAAGATCTCGTTGCAGCAAGCTTTGCCGCCCGGAACAACCTGAGGACGTACAACAGGTCTGGAAAGGCGCTGGTGGAAAATTTTGAGGTCTCGACGGGAGGACACGAGCCAGCTATTGTGGTGCCCGAGATCACCGCAGAGCACTTTGACTTGAAATCTTCCACTATCCAGACTGTTCAGACTCTCTGCCCATTCCATGGCAAAGCTGACGAAGACCCAAACGACTTCATCGGGAAATTCGAGGACTACTGCAACAAAGTCCGGTATAAGGGAGTCGATGTAGAGGCACTTATGCTAATTCTCTTCCCATACTGTCTATACGGAGTGGCCAAATACTGGATCGAATCCCGACCACCCAGATCCATCACGACATGGGAAGGATGCGTCACGGACTTTTTGGCCAAATTTTACCCCGCTTCCTGGGTCATTCAATTACAAAGCGAGATTCTGTCATTCAAGCAGAAGATAGGGGAGACGGCGGTAGATGCATGGGACAGATTAATGAGATTGGTGAAGAGATGCCCGAACCACGGTTTTGGAGACCCGAAGATCATGCAGGTATTCTACCATGCCCTAGACATGGAGAGTGCTGACAGGATTAACAGAGAAGCCGGAGGAAACTTCCTGTACCATGTGGACAAAGACCGTGCCTATGACCTAATGAAGCAGTTAGCCAAGCAGGACACTCGACTGTTTGATGATCGTAGGATCACGGCCCGAACCGAGCCAGCACAAGATGACCGAATAGATAATCTGGCAAAGATCGTGCAAGACTTGGTTAAGAAAGTCTACTCGGAAAAGAAGACTGTTGCGGCAGTAGACGGACCAGATTTGGACACAGCCATCGAGGGACTCAGAAACGAAGATGCCAATTACGTACAGCAGCAGTGGGATCCGAGCCGGTACAGACCGGGTACGAGAGATCATCCCGGGTTCCGGTACGAAACCCGAATTCTGCAATTTATGCACCGGGATTCCAGCACAGGCCACCGGCTCAGCAAGCCGCACCGAAACCGCAGGTTCAGCCAGGCCCATCGGCACAGCAGTACGATGCTCAGATGAAGAAAATCGAGTCCATGTTTCAGACCATGGAGTCCCGGTTTGCACATATGGACGCCCTGACAGCCGACGTGCAGATGACCAAAACGTCATTGCGCGCTTTGGAGGTACAAGTAGGACAGTTAGCACATCAGCTAACTGAGAGAGCACCAGGGAACTTACCCTCAACCACATTAAATAATCCACGTGCTCAGGTCAATGCCATCACCACTCGGAGTGGATTAGTACTACAGGATCCGCCGTACCCTAGCCATGCACGTGCAGAAAAGTCCAAGGACATCTAGCGCGAAGTATTTGGCCAGGATAACAGCTCAGCCGACCGCCCCCAACCAAAGGGTTCGGTTGAGCAGGATGCTGTGCAGAACGAAAAGGAAGTTGAAACGGTGCCTATCTCCAAAGAGGTGTCGTATCCTTCGAATACTTGGAAGATGGATGATAGCAAGGACTACGCCATATTTCTCGAGATGTTCAAACAGCTGCAGATCAGCATACCCTTTACGGAGGCGTTGGAAAAGATGCCCACTTATGCCAAATTCCTCAAAGATATTTTACATGGACGGAAACGTATGAGCGATTTTGAGACGATAAATCGGACGGCAGAAGTGAGAAATTGTGTGAAGAATGGGCTACCGAGGAAGAGGAAGGACCCTGGCAGTTTTGTCATCCCGGTGACCCTAGGTAATGCTTACACAGGAAAGGCTCCGTGTGACCTAGGGGCCAATATCAATTTGATGCCTTTGTCGATTTTCAAAACTTTGAAAATCGGTGAACTCAGGCCCACCAGAATCAAGCTGCAGAAGGCGGACAGATCCGTGAAGCAGGTTTACGGAGTTATTGAAGACATTCTGGTGAAAGTCGGAGAATTGATTTTTCTGGCTGATTCGTAATTCTGGACATGGAGGCAGGGGACGTACCACTCATTGTGGGCAGACCGTTTTTTGCCACTGGAGAAGCCATGATAAACTGCAAGAGCGGAGAATTGACTATGCAGATTAATGAAGACAAGGTGAAGTTCAACGTTTTCAAAAATCTGCAACTACCGAATTATTACGAGCATGAAGACATCTTCGCAGTGGAGGTAGTCGAAGAAGGATGGGAAAATGAGGAGATGGACGAGCTATGGGAAGATATTGACAGAGTGGACAGAGAGAACGAGGAGAGATTCCAGGAAGAGCAGGCCTTGCAAGCTGAAAATCGGACCAGTTTACAGCTGAACGGAAAAAGTGGGCAGAAATTGGCCCTGGTCCCGTCACTCAAAGAGAAACCAACCCTAGAGCTGAAACCGCTCCCGAGCCATCAAAGTTCAGCACAACCAAAGCAGTTTCAAGAAGGGCAGAAAGCACTTCTCTGCGATTCTCGTAAGCAGCTTTTCACGGGAAAATTGAGATCTCGGTGGTTAGGACCGTTTATCATCAAAGAGGTACTTTCATGGGATGCGGTTGAATTAGAGAATCTGCATGACAGTACAACTTTCAGGGTGAGCGGAAACCGGGTCAAGCCATATTTGGGCCTGGAAGAGGACGTCAAGGTAGACTGTTTTGACGTCCCTTGAGCAAACATGAGGCAACCCAACTTAGTAAGTTAGTTTAAATTATTTCAGTTTTATTTTTAGTTTTGAATTTTGAGAGAGGTAAGATGAGTGGGTATTGACTTTGAATTGAGCATGTGCAGATACAGCAGAGCAGAAAACGAGAACAAAACGGAGCAGAAATACCCTGTGTGCGTATTTTACGCCCATCCTGTGCGTATAATACGCACACAAGGGGGTAGAAAGAGAAAAAAAAATTCTATGTCGAGGCTGCGGCGTGCGTATTTTACGCACAGCCTGTGCGTATTTTACGCACACAGCAGCCCTATTTGCTAAAAAAAACTAATTTTTTCCACTGTCAGCGTATTATACGCAGGACCCTGCGTATTTTACGCAGCCAGCAGCAAAACATCGGAATATCGAAAACAAAAAAAAATGGCATTTTGCCTGCTGTCTACGTATTTTATGCAGAACCTGCGTATTATACGCAACCAGCAAGCAAAACCTCATTTTTTTTATTATTTGTTCAGTCCAGTACCGATGTGTGTAAAATACGCACAGTATGCGTATTATACGCACAAAACTTCAGTTTTTTTTTCAAATTTTAAGAGAGGGGTATTTTCGTAATTTTTACAAAATTAGGGTTTTTAAGGCCGACGGGTTGGAGCCATTTTTGGCCTCTTTTCTCTCTCTACCTCCATACACAGATCCGTGGAGTTTGAAGCGAATTCAGAAAATTTCGTAGAAGGACAGACAGATTTCCGAAAACTTGAAGAACCGACCCCGGTGTGTTTTGGCACACTAGACCGTCACAGGGACTCGTACGAGTTGGGGATTTTTCAGGAACAGTTTTTCTGCACAATAGAGCAATCGACACCGGTGTAAGAAAGTTTACTTATGGGAGCACATTGTCAAACACAATGGTGCTCGGGGAATGCACATTTGAAGAGTGCATATAGAGCCCGAAAGGTTGACAACTTCCGTTGAGAAATTTTCTTGCAACCGGTCAATGGTCCTCCTCTGCCGAAATTTGCATAAAATTCCACACCTGTAAGAACTGACTCCGGGTGCACAGGTTCAATTTCTGTCTCTCGCTTTATTTTTCTCCGTATGCGACTAGTTGTTCCCATTCGATGAGGCAAGCCAGCTCATCCAATCCAGATTATATGCCTGATGAATAGTACCATGAGCGCATGGCACCATTCAGTGTGGGGGTGGTGGCGTTGTAACTGCATTATTTTTTTATTAAACAAAATATAAAGAAAAAAATATTAGTGAAAAATTAAATTAAAAAAAAGGATAAAAAATGAAAATTTTGAGACTGGGCGAAGTTTAAACTGGAGAGAGATTAATGATAGAAACTTTCCCGAAATGGACGAACTTAGGTGAGGAAGAGCTGCGAGAATCTGTCTAGGGGAGTTAATAGAGCCAATGCACTTCAGAAAACGCAAGTAGCTGTCTCCCGAGCAATGTATCCGACTAGCTGCCACACCACCGTCACCAGGTAGTCGTCAACCCGCCATCACGGTCACCACATCATTTGGTGGAGTGATAGGCCATAGGGGACCTCACGTCCTGTCTCGCGCCTTAGGTCCACTATTGAGCCCCGTTGATCCATTAACCCTTTTCTTCGTAACCGTTTGAACTAGGAAGCCGTTTTTTTATACTCGCATCATTGTTAGTATTTTTACCTTTCCTGCGCGTCATGGCACGAGGGAGCTGAGTCGAGGGGGATTTTCTGGGGTAGAGCAGATTTGTCATGTTTGATAGTAGATGAGCTTCATTGGTATATTTGAGGGTGTGTAAGGGTGAGATAGTGACGGCAGCACACTTCGGTGTGGCGGTGACTCACGAAATTACACCGTGAGCACTGGAGGAGTGCCGTAGTGCGTGACATTTTTCCGCACGACATGGGGAACTTGGGTTGACAGGGTTGATTGGAGGACGCGCTGTGCTATTTAGACATCCTTGGAGTGAGGAGGATTGGTTAGAAAAGCGCGACTATTTTACAGATTGACTACATGGTTCAAAAATTAGTGAGGGGGTGGTCGTTTCAGATTTTATCTCAGTATCTTTCTGCCACCACATTTTTGGTTTATCATAGAGTTGGCCTGGTTTATATTATTGTTGTTTATTATGTCGCCCCGCATTAAAAAAAATTGAGAAAAAAAGGAAAAGAAAAAAAGAGAAGAAAAGAAGAAAAGAAAAAAAAAAGGAGTATGAAAGGAAGAAAACTCAGGGTGCTTGATTGATTTTATTTCAAAATGCCAGGCCGGAAATTTTTATCACATTTTTCACATTCGTTCACAGTTGTGGCCGAGAGAACGACAGTTACACCGGGACTAGGGAAATTCAGTGTCTAGAATCTTAGGTGATTTGGGTCAGTTTCCTTCATCTTTGTGAGGGAGTGTGAGATTGGGGTATGTGTGAGTGTGCTGCGACGTTTAGGACATCGCTTATAAATGACTTATCCTACCGTCCCAAAGACGGCAAATTTACATTACACCCGGAGTAAAAGCACGGAAGGTGTGCGTTAGGGATACGTTCGGTTTGCGTGCAAAAGCAGCAGTAAGTAGTGTTCGTGCTTGTTCCTAACCTAGGCTGGCCGCAAGTTCTTCCGAGCACCGCAGTTTCTGAAATCTAGGGAAATTTGAGAACTTAATGATGTTCAATTTGATTTGAATAGATTGTCCAGTCTCACCAAAAAGATAAATTGTTTTTATAGTAATAATG
Source organism: Linanthus parryae (assembly GCA_023055425.1). Lineage (NCBI taxonomy): Eukaryota > Viridiplantae > Streptophyta > Magnoliopsida > Ericales > Polemoniaceae > Linanthus > Linanthus parryae. The sequence goes on along the minus strand of JALGPY010000007.1, from coordinate 45,765,396 downwards.
TTTTTAAATAAGTGCAGTTACACCGCTCTAGATTGATTCGGGATAGTATGAATTGGTATATATTGCTAGAGTTTGCTCGGTACGAGCAAAGTTTAGTGTGGGGATATTTGATAACGCCCAAATAGGGGTTATCTTTTAGCTTGAATTGACGTGCCTTTGTGTTGGAAAGCCGTGTTTTAGCCAGAATTCACCCTCTGAAAGCCTCGGAAATTAGAACGAGATGTTGATAAGCTCTTCATGAATTTATGCTTATTTTGCACATTTTGAGATATGATCGCGGGTTTGTTCATTTTGTCGTTACAGGAACAGGTTCGGGAAGTGCATTGGGATGCGTGCCAAGACAGAACTGGGTTCGCCTCGGGAAACGTGCAAAAAAGTGCTCGGAGCAGGATTTGACTGAGACTAGTAAAAGGGAGTGGAACAGAAAACAGAAAGACTGGAGGAAAAACGGGCAGTGAAAACCGACTGAAGAAGCTGAAAATGCTGAAACCGAGAATGACCGGGATACGCTCGGTTGGCAATATCTTGAGCTTGACTTGGAATTTTGAAGTGAAGCCAGGGGCAAAAGAACGAAGACGTCAAGGGATTTCCGAAAACAGGTTATAATGCTGAAACGGAGTCCGGCCGAAAAACAGACTCCCGTCAAGTGTCGGTCCCAGACAGGCCACGCCCAAGTAAGAGTCTCGATTTCTGGTGTTCGGAATCAGGAGCAACTATTTTATGTTCATAACGATTTCCGGGACAGTTTTGGCCTAGGGGTATTTTGATCAATTTGGCACCGGGCCGGGTTTTCGGAAATGGAGATTGGATTTTGGCGCCCAGTTTCGGTCAGCAGCTTTCCTATGGCCAGAGTCATGATTGGGCAGAATTTGGAGCGGTTTTGACCCAGGGGTATTTTGGTAATTTTGACAAGTTTCGGGTCAAAACGCAGGCCGAGGCAGAAAGGAGCAGACAGGCTTGTTGGCTACGTATTTTACGCAGGGGGGGCTGCGTATTATACGCAGACAGCAAGATGGAGGGGGATTTTTGACAGTGTTTGGCCCCTGTCTACATATTATACGCAGCCAGGGAGGTATTATACACAGCGAGGGTGGTGAAATACACAGCCAGGATGGAAAAATACGCACCCCTGCGTATTATACGCAACCATGGTGGTGAAATACGCAGCTAGGGAGGAAAATACGCAGAAATCAGCATATGTCAGGTTGCTGTCTGCGTATTATACGCAGAGCCCTGCGTATTTTACGCATACAACACAAATTTTGAGGCAGTTTCGGTCAGTCGCAGTTTCGTAAATAAAGACAAGTTCAGAAACGTCTTCAGCATTATATAAAGACTCGTCCAGACTCGTTTTGAACACAACAACAACAGACCCAAGGAGAAATCTGAGCATCCCCGGAGAGCACGGAAACGCGAATCCAGATTCAAGACACCCGTTTGCTCTTCTTCTGTCTTATTCAAAAACTGTGTTATTTATGTTATGAATTTCAGTAGCTAAACTTTTTGACCTAGGTTCTCGGTGAACCTAGGGTTTCGTTTTCAGAGATTAGTTCTACGTTTTGACTATGAATTCATGATTGTACTATCTTAATTCAGCAATTTTTATTTGTTAATCTGTCTTTGAATTTTTACTGTACATGCATGCTCGGCTTGATCACCCAGAATTGCTACAGACCCGAGTCGGTAGGTGAAAACGTCCGGTTAGGGTTAGGAAGAGAAGAAAGAATTTAGCACCTTACCCCGATGGGCCGACTAGCGAAGGGGAGTTAGGACTAGCCTGAAATCGTTAGACCAACTGTTAGAGAATCTGACCCGGGCCATCGGGACCGGTTAGAAACCCTAGCAGCTTTAGAACGAGACTGCAGATTTAGGCAGCTTAATAGGAATCCGAAAGTCTGCAGGATCGTGATAGCGTGCTGGAAAAGAAAAGATACTGCACAATTGGTACGTGGCACGGATAACGAGGTAGCTGTGTGTTTTCATGTCAAACAAAGAACGCAAATCTGAAGAACCCTACCCGGGACCTAGTATCTCAAACCCTAGTTTTACAACCTTAAGATTATTCAGAAAAGTCTAACAAAAAGATTTACGTTTCAGCTATTTACTTTCAGTACTTAGTTAGCAAACAAACTCTCAAAATATTCCTCCTTTTAACACTCTGCAACTTAAAAACTGATTACTAGAAAAACCTGCAAAGTCCCTGTGGGATCGATAATCCGAGTCGAAAATACTCTCTATATTACTTGATTCGTATACTTGCGAATAGCATGTTAAATTGCGCATCACGGGTCATTGAGCTACAAGGTGAAATTCTAGGCTTTCGGCAACAGCCTAATGAAACCGTGGGGGATGCATGGGCCCGGTTTACATACTTGATCAGGAAGTGTCCAAATCATGATTTTGGGGACTACAAAATTCTACAGGTCTTCTACCATGGTCTAGAACGTCACAATCAGGAGCTAGTTAAAAGAGAAGCTGGAGGCAATTTTCTATACTTGGTTGACAAAGAAGGAGCTTATGCGCTCATGAAGTAGCTTGCTAAGCAGGACTCACAACTCTATGATTCCAGGAGAGATTATCGGCATTTCCTGAATCTAAGGATGCTGAATGGAAGACTGGGATCAGCAATATGGTGTCTGACTTAGCTAAGCATGTGTATCAGGACAAGAAGCCAGTTGCAAGGGTAGAGGAGCAGGAATTTGATTCAGCCTTGGCCCATATGCAAGTGAAGATGTGAACTTTGTGGGGGCACAAGGACAGCGGCAGAATTGGAATCAAGGGAACTATAGACCAGGAACAAGAGATCATCCAGGTTTCAGGTATGGAGATCAGTCTAGAGCTATATACGCACAAGTGTTTCAGCACATGCCACAAGCTCAAATCTCAAAGGCTCCCTCACCAGCTGTTGTAGTGCCAAACCCCGAGATTTCGGTACTTGCTAAGGCGTTAACACAACTGAGTAACAACATGAACAATATGACCACGACGGTCAATGCTGTGGCTTCAGATTTGCAGGCTACGAAGACTTCTCTTCGTTCACTAGAGGTTCAAGTTGGGCAAATTGCAGCACAATTATCTGCTAGGGAAGCTGGCTCTCTACCGTCTGACACAGAGAATGTGCGACAGGTAAATGCAATTACCACTCGCAGCGGGATTTCGTTGACCGATCCACCATAACCGATCCATGCCAGAGCTGAAGCATCAAAGACTAAGGGACATGAGGTCTTCGATTCTGAGAAGACACCTGTCATGGTCCCCCAATCAAAGGGAATGACTCCACATGATGAGGAAAAGTCCAATGAGGTATTACCACCACCCTCTTCTTCTAAAGATGTACCCTTTCTATTGAAAACTAGAAGGAAGAAGGATGACTCTGAGGAATACAGGCGATTTCTTAGCATTTTCTCCAACCTGCACATTAACATTCTGTTGATTGAGGCGCTGCAGAAAATGCATAAGTATGCGTGGTTTATCAAGGACGCAATCCTTGGGAGAAAAGCTATGGATAACTTTCAGACAGTGAAGCTTAATGAGCAGGTGAGTTCATGTGTCTTGCATGCGCTGCCTAAGAAGAAGAAAGATCCGGGCAGTTTTGTGATTGAAGCTACACTTGGCGGGGCCTATACAGGCAAGGCTCTGTGTGATCTGGGAGCGAGTGTCAACTTGATGCCGCTTTCAGTATTTAAAAAGCTGGGTGTGGGGGAGCCTGGTAAAACTTGGATCAATCTTCAGTTCGCGGATAAGTCATCCAAGAAGGCCATTGGGGTGGTAGAAAACTTACTTGTGAGGGTTGGTAGTTTGATCATGCCAGCTGATTTTGTGATACTGGATATGCCAGTTGGTGACGTTCCGATCATTCTTGGTAGGCCCTTTCTGGCTACCGGTGGGACGTTAATTGATGTAGACAATGAGGAGTTGATCATGAGGGTCATTGATACTGTGGAGACCTTTCGGGTTTTCAAACCAACTCCTCAGTACACTCGTGAGGTGAAGCCATGATTGCCATTTCCCGTGAAATTTAGGCGACGAATTCTAGAGCTGACACAGGAGGATCCTCTAGAACTTAAGGTCAAAGCATCGAGTGTGCAGGCGCACGAGGTAGTTATGAGCATCCAGCGCCAGAAGTTGGATGCGGAACGACCTGCCAAACCACCTTTCTAAGGTAACATTGTCGGGCCGTCGACCTTAAATCACAAAGCGCTGCTTCAGAGGCAGCCCAATGTAGAGTAGGATGCTTTTTGTTTTCATTTGTTTATGAGTTCTCTATATTAGACTATGAGGGGTGAGAGAGAGTGGACTAATTTTTCCAATAAGTGTGCAGGGACACAGGTATAGAAGACACACCGGATTCTCCTTCTTGATGTACGAGCTATAGATTGCACGAAGTTGTGGAAAGAAAAATCCCCACAGTAGTATGCATTAAAGATATAGAGAATTTCTCGAGGTCGAGGAGCAGTTCCAATATGTTGAGTGCCACACGCATGAGAGGGCTACAGTTCATATCCTAGACGCACATCGGAATTCGGGTGCGTAGAGACTTCTCCGGAAATTGTCAACGGTCCACAAGACCCCTTCTTGTTGCAATTTCGCGGCAACGGTGCCCATGTAGGTTCGGGCACCCAGGTACCTCTAACTCTCTCTCTCTTGTTTCTACGTTTAGAGCGCTGATTGTTAAAATCCACCGCCTGCACATTTAAGCAATGAGTCCTCCTTCATTATCTCTAAATTCGTTGAGGACAACGAAACGCTTAAGTCTGGGGGGGGGGGGGTTGTATCTACTTTCACTAGCCATGTTTTTGTTTGCATCGCCTCGTTACATACAGTTTTGTGTTCGTGTTGTGTTGGTTTGTGGTAGGATTGTCTAATTTATGCATTTTATTAGCACTTTTACTTTATTGAGTCCCCTACCCAATGTGATTAGTCGAGTTGGCCAAAAGCATATAGAGTTAGGAAAAATGAAAAAAATGAAAAAAAAAATCATAAAAAATTGAAAACTTTTGAGAAAGGGAAATCAAAGAGAGTGAATGTGGAGAGGGCTTAATGATAGAATTCCTTAGGAGTATTAAAATCTGAGGTGAGGTAGACGCGAGAATCTGGAGTTGGAAGACTTAGAGGGCTGATGCACATTAGAAATGCGAGTAGCTGCCTCTCAGACTAGTTATCCTACTAGGGCTACCCCACCGTCACTTAGGTATTCGTCAACCCTCCTCGTAGTGTCAACAGAACAACTGTGCGAGTGATTTTTATGGGGGCCTCTCGTCCCGTCTCCATCTCCTAGGTCCAATAGTTACCCCTATTGATCCGTTTACCCCTTTTATTCACAACCTCTAGCCTAGGAAGCCTTTCATTGTGACTTTCATCACTTGTTAGAATGTTCCTTTCCTATGCGTCATGATAGAGGGAGTCGAGTTAGGGAGGTTCGATGAGGGTGTGCGGAATTGATACATCTTACGTGGATTCTCTTACATGTCGTCTTTTGAGGGGTTGTGAGGGTGAGTTAGAGACGGTAGCACACTTCGGTGTGGCGGTGAGTCGTGTCCTTACACCACAATCACAGGTGGAGTACTGTAGTGCGTGATATTTTTTTTTTCACGTCGTGGCGTGGGGGTTAATTAAGCTTATAGGAGGTCGTGCTTTGATTTTCATTTATATTCTCTATATCTTAGGTGATGAGGAGGATCGATTGGAAAAGCACGAATTACATTGACTACCGGGTTTTGATATGCTTCACATTGAGTGTGGGGGTGTCGACACATATTTGATTATATCACTGAGTTGACACATTCCACCCCTCACACTATCTGCTTGATATTGGATCTCCTCGGATTTTACTATGCTATTTTTGGCTCCATGTGTTATTGTTATTGTTGAGGAAATGAAAAAAAAAGAGAGAAAAATAGAAATTGAAAGTGAAAGGGAATAACGGAGCAAGCTTGAAATTGAAGACCGGGGAGATTAGCTATTTTTCGAGATCACTTCTTCACGTTCGTGGCCGCGAGAACGGCATTGCACCAAGATTGAGGGAATGAGGGCCGGAGTAGTGAGATTCGGTGTGGTTCCTTGGATTTTGGTGAGAGAGTGTGAGAATCGGGTTTTGTGAGTTATATCATGACGTCTAGGACTACGCTTCTAAATATACTATCCTACCCGTCCTAAGCCGTTAGCAGTGTAAACCCGTGGATAAATAGCTCGGATGGTAAGCTCTAGCGATACGTTTGATGAGTGTGCGGAAGCAATGTATTTTGTGTTCGTTCCCGTTCTGTCTAACGAAACTGGCCGCAAGTTCTACCGATCATTAAATTTATAGAATTTCCGAGGGAATATGAGAGCCTTATGACTTGCCGATTTACTTTTTGAGATTGCCCGATCTCTAACTAAACAGAAAAAATATTTGTGTTGTTTCAATTTTTTTTGCATCGTTTGATAATCGAGTTGCATTGTTTATAGTCATGTAGATTGCATTGGGTGTGTGTGTTGTGTGTGTCACATGGCTAGTGTAGCTGTATGCAATTCGGTGGATTGAAAATCATAGTGTGGGAGATGTTTTTGATTTTGCTCGGGACGCGCAAAAGGCTAGTGTGGGGGAATTTGATAACTCTTTATTAGAGTTATATTTCTTGCATATTTAATATCGTTTTACGTGATTCCGGGGTTGAAATATGAGTTTTATACTATGAATGTTGAGAAAACGTAGAAAGTTGAGTTTTTAGCACTTTATTGTTAATCCGGGCGTTTCGATGCATATTTAGATGTTATTTATCAAATATAATCGCTTGGTATGGTTGTTCATGTTGTCTTGAAGGGAAATGATTCTAAACGATGGTTAGGAGGCATGAAACGAAATTTGGAAACATAGCAAATTCAAGAGGAAGCAAGAGAAGCAAAGTCGGAGGAGCAAAAGTGACCAATCTCCACTATTTTAATAGTAACTTGAGTTATAAAATACATTTTGTAGTGAGACCAGTGGCAAATGAAAGTAGACTCAAACATCTTTCCAACGATATGTCACGGAGCTAAAACGGAGATCGGACGAGAAAGTTATTGTCAGTACAAGAGGATGAAAATATGAGTTCATCTCCAGGGATGTTCGTGCAAACACTTTTGTGTTTGTGCGAACAAAAACACTTAGAAAAAAATTCAGCTGGCCAAAAAGGCTGCGAACACACGAGTGTTCGTGCGAACAAAGGGTCTGATCGCAATTTTTGGGGCTGTTTCACGAACTTTGAAAGTTGGAGCAGTGAAGACTTATTCCAACCTAGGAGGCCGTGCAAAAGGGGATTGTTATGCATATTTTGGAGCAAAAAACAAAGAGAGACACATCTTGGGAGCAAGAAACAAGGGGAGACGACGATTGAAGGCGGAGATCATCAATTCTTGAAGATTACTCGTTTGATTTCTCTTCTTTCACCCTTATTGATTGATTATGGAGACTTATGTATTGCTAAACAATTATGTGTCTAGCTAAACACTCTAAGCTAGGCAATTTATGAAGAACTAGGGTTTGATTAGCTTTTCCGGATTGATGACTTGATTCATGTTTTGAAAACTTAATTCTAGTTGATGTTCTTGTTAGCTTTCTTGTTCTTGTTCTTTAATCTTTAGTATGCTTGGCTTGATCACCCGTAGTATGATAGTTGTTGATGTGGTTGCACGATAGTGAGCTATTAGAGACGTGTTGAAGAACATAGGAAGTATTCTTGTAGTTCTCTGATACTGAGAGGAGAAGAGAGCTTGAATAACCGGGTGTGGGTTGTTTTGGTTTGTATCGGTAGGGCTTAGTGAAAACGGTGGACCGACAGGACCCGGTGAGCGAGCCTAACAAACCAACTAGAACGTAACGGTAGACGAAGGTGGACCGAGAGGACCCAAAGTCAATCGATTACGCAAATTCATGTGAGATCGACAGAAGAACATGATGAGTGTAGCCCGGTATAACTAAACATCACTAGAGTGTTTTAAGCGTAATCCGAAAACTGCTAAGTGCCCTAGGGATCATCAATTGCTTAGTTCTTTCCATAATCGTATCAATCAAACCTTTCTTCCTTTACCTTGAAAATCATACAAAAAGAGTAGCGTAGTTTGTCATTTACTTCAAGTCACTTGTTTGCGGGTGACGAACCTTCAAATCAAACACTTCTTACCGGTTACTTATGTTTCGTATAATTAATATTTACTCAGCTAATAATCGTATAATTCCCTTGGGTTCAATACTCGGAGTCGTAAAATACTCCACTTACTACTTAACCGTATACTTCCGTCTAAACGCGTTACTAAATCGCGTCAATGATTAACAATATGTTTTGGATGTTAGTTTATGTGAAAATCTCGAGTTTTAGTTTTAGCGACGGATAAAACCGTCGTTATAATAGAATGTTGTCTAGTAAAGTTAAAATGAGCATATATTTGTATCTGGGAGTCGAAATTCGAATTTGTTTAATGCTAGACTAAGTTTTCAGAGTGTTTTGAATCTAATGAGTCTATTTTTAAGTCATGATCTGTTTGGGAAGTTGGAGTAATAAACTGTTGAAGTTATATGTTAGGTTATGTGCATATTATTTGTTGGATTTTAGAGCAAAAATTGAATTGTGTTTTGGAGCTTGGGTTAAGTGGTGACCAACAAACATTGAAATCATGTTATTAGGAACGATATTATGTCATGCGGGCATTGTGTATCTATATGTATTATTGTGTTTTCATTAGTGCATATCTTAATATGTTGGAGATGATTTCCTTGACGAAGGGTACGTCGAGTACTATCAGGGAGTAACTTGCTTGTGCTTGTGAATGAATGTGAGTTGATATGCCAAGCATTGAGCTTTATCTTCTTTCGTGTCTACACATGTTTTATTAATACGTTTCAAAATGTGTTTCGTCGTTATGTGCTTTAATTGGAAGTTGTTTTATATTTGTACTATTCTTTTTGAGAAATTTCATGGAACATGTCATAATGTGTCTTGATGTAAAGTAGAAAGAGTTGTACGGAGATTAATAACATGGCATGTGCAGTTGACGGTTTGACTTCTGTCTTTCGGCTTCTTTATTTTAGCAGTTGTCGTGCTGACTTTGGTCACCCGGTTTCTTCATATTTATTAAACTCGACCATTTATGATACCCAAGTTTGCTCCTCGTACTCACCTCTCTGACCACCGTGAGTCTTAGGGCGGTGTCGACACTTAAGGTCTTGTATTTATCTAGTAGAAGATGCGGGGTTACTCTTCTCCGTATAACAAAGTAAAGTTCAACAAAGTGCAAGCAGGTACAACATATTGGTTGTTGAAGTATAAGTTTCTTTTCTTAGAAAAGATTAAGAAGAAATTTGGGAAGGAATTATTTGTCAAGTTTAAAGAAGTGTATTATGTAAGTTAATAAGTTAAATGAGTTTTATTCTCACTATTTTTTTATTTAATACTTATCATTCTGATTCGTGTTTACATGCTTGGGTGTATCTCACTCTGTATTTGTTGTTGATTTTCAAACTGTGGTGTCTTTTATTTTCATTGACACCATATATTTTGGTGATGGAGACATGATCTAGGGGGAGCGCTTCACTTTTTATTTTGGCTTAGTAATAATCACGCAAAATATTAGACGTTCACTTTAGTTGGTAGAGTTTTATGTCGGTTTGTCGCATTTGATTTAGAATGAATTTACGTTTTAGTATTTCATTTAATTATGGAATAATAGTAGCTCGTCACCTGCTATCTTTTAAACCTTGCATTGCGGGAGGAATTTTTGAGTGCGGAGTGACATCTTTGAATTCCCAAGCGGTGGAATTTGGGGTGTTCCGGTTGGTATTAGAGCACCGGTTAATTAAAAAAGATTTGAAATGTGTAGGGAAACTAAAATGAACATATGAATATAAAATTGGATAAGTCGTTGGGAATTGGGTAGTTTAAGGTTAACTTGAATCATGTTCGGAGATTAATGAGTTACCCCTTACCTTTTGTAGCGATGAAACCCGATTTAGTGAATCCGACCAAAGAGATTTTCAGCTTCGCCACCCCACAAGAATGCCTTTCTTGGAGGGGATATCAATTTTATAGTTCGTTGAGAAAGTCATGCATAGATGTGATGAATGGGCTTTTACCTATGTTGGAGGAGCTGCCTTTGTCGTTCCTAGTTCAAAGTCATTGTATTGTGGAGTCTTAGCCTAACATGGTGCCTTGGATTTCGGTTAAGGAGCAATTTAATGACCTTGTTCATGAAGGAAGATGGTATTCCAATCAGAATTACTTATATCAAGGCCAATGGATGAAAAAGTTGCATTTCATGAAGTGTACATTGATGTTATCTCTCAAACCGTGGATTCATCCCATGGAAGGTAATGAAATCAAACCTATGGAAGACTTAGGGAAAGTGGTGGATTACAGATATGGCATAAGTGTAGGTTTTGTAACGGATTACGCAACAGAAAAACAATAACTAATATCCGCACAACACCCTCCAAGGATCACAGGAAGAGACATCAAAATGATAGTGAAGTTTCTAGTAACAATAACCTTTTTTGTCTCCTGTGATTACTTGAAACCCAAAATATTGTTTGAGTCTCTACGGCTAGTCCACGCCTACGATCAAGATCCAAATTCCTTCACGTCTTATACTAGAAACCGGTGGAAGAAGGAATAAGAAGAAGAATCACGCAACGGAGACCAAACGAGTCTTGGCCTCTTCTTGGCCAATGGGTAGGGGGGGAGGACGGGACTGGGCTTCGGCCTTGTCTTGTCTTGTCTTACTCTCTCTCTCCTTGCTTTGTTCTCTCTTACTCAATGAATGTTATGAGCATTAGTGAGAAAATAAGCTAGGAGTGTCCTTAATATAGTCCAACAAATCCTTATTAACTACATAAAGGCCCATATCCTAATCCTGTCCATACACGGATTAGTCCAACTTGCAAATTAGTCTTACTAAGTTTGCAAGTAGTTGCGTATTGATCCTTCCATTTAATTAATTATATTAATTAATTACCAAGTCTAGTTTAATCCATATGGTGTGTGACCCTATAGGTTTCTATTTAGTTCGTAGTAACGATTACTAACATGGAGCGGTGTCTAGCAACACATCCTTGCCACCCAACTAATAGAAATAGTCATTACTTTGACAAACCTTGTGCAAGTATTGTCTCATCCTTCTGTATCTGTATCTGTATTGGACACGAGATATACAAGTCACACTTGTATATCCAATCCATAGTTTCTCGATCCCGGGAATAGCCTTATCCATGCATATAACATTAATATTCCATATTGATTTATCTGAGTCTGGCTAGACATTCTATAAGCACCATCCCTCGAGTGGCCGTAGATATTTGCTCCCGTTATGTAGGAGGGACAAGTTCTATCTACATTACTACCATCTCTATTCTTGCTTCCTATTGTGCCAGATAAGCGCTTTTATTGCTACCCAGTCACGGTGTAGAGTTTGACGATATTAAAAAACAATATTCCACGACTAGAGGATCTAGTGACTTCAAGTCTAAGGATGAAAATACCTTTGTCAGTATGAGAAGCACTTGTGACTTTACATAACATGTACAGTATGTAGCCTCCTCGTAGTGGGTCAATCCAGTATGTTATTACCCCTAATGCATACCCATGTGTTGGATCGTGATATCTCCATATCAGTCCAACCCCATACTAGTCTATAGATGATTGTCATGTTAATCAATATAACCGACTAGGGATATTTAAGAACATAACATTTATATTCTAAGGACTTCATTCATGTCAACATATCTTCATATCAATAACATAATGAATAGTAAATCAATATAAATGTCACAAGAAATAGGTTGCCTCTAGGGCATTCTCTAACAATAAGTCATAAGGGTTGTCCCACCCACACTCACCTTAAAGGCATTTTGGGATTTCGTGACGAATTATTCAGCTTTGTTTTGGGATTTCTAGTTATAATTTTGAGTGAGAACTTGTTGGAGTATTGAATATCAATGAATTGTGGGATTTTTCTTTTCTCTCAAGTTGGAATGTTAAGCCTAATTTTGGTGGATTTTGATGTTTTAGTGAACTTATGTCGGTACGTTATCTTTCTTTCTCTTCTGTAGATGGCTAGAAATACAATTACAGTAAGGAAGAGTATTTATAGGCCTTTGCACCATCCTATCATGCCTAAGTGAAGGGAACCTGAGAAACTATTGGATTTGGCGCGCGTGGTGCACCGATGTGAAGCATTGTATTAGCAGTATCATTATCATCGTTATGGGGATCATATATTCAAGTGTTAATGTTTGCTCAAAGCCTTACCTAGGATGAGGATGTTCGCTAGAATTCAAAGAACGTATAGTGACTTGGTTCGTGGATGTAATGAGATGCCAAAATTTCCAGGAGTATATGGACAATGACGAGTACATGATAGATCCTCTTTCGCTATGCCAAAAATTGATGAAAGCTCGTAAGTAAACAGTTAACTGAATATGAAGAATATGAGGTGAATGACGTGAATCACGAATCCGGTAATCTCGTGGAGAATGTGGATGTGATAGAAATCGATTCGAATTAGTTTAGTTGTCTATCATTAGATACTAGCTTTGTTTTGTTTATTTGTTTAGACTGTACCGTTTGTTGGAGCTTATTGTTTTGGTTTGGATGATTTAATTTAGAATTTTGATTAGGATTCAAATTCTTGTTTTAGGATTTAACTATGATATTTAATTGATGGATGGATTTATTTCATCATGCGATGAGTATAGTACGTTCTAGAATTCAAGAGGAGAAGTGATTGCTGTGTTGGAACGTTTTGTCGGACAATTCAGCGTGCAAATCTTTGCAGCAATTAGAATTTAATGTTTATTAATACCTTAGAATTTGACTTATCTTTGGCCGATTTTTATGTGGAAAATAGACATGTGAGGGAGTCTACTTGTAAAAAGTTTAAAATTAGATGAGGCTCGATGATTTAGACAAAAATTCTCAAAGTCAGACGTTTGCTGGTAATAGTGCAGAACGACCACCTGTAGCATTTTTGATTTTAGCCTAACCTTTGAATATTATTTGACCTTGAAATTTTTATGGGTGTAGAGATTTATTTGGACAAAATATTGGACTTGTTTGATTGAGTTAATGTGGATTAGCGACGTTGTAAAGTCGAAACTTTTTCCCAGAATTTTGTAACATCGACTGTTGTATTTTTGTGATAACTTGAGATGTACTATGACAATTGGGTTTATTCTTTTTGCTATTGAAATTGGATTAAATAGGGATGAGCACAAAAAAAATTACTTTCAAATCAAATTCTCGATGGACTTCATGTGTGTGTTCTCAAAATATGAACAATTTGTTGAATGCTTATGTCTTAAGTTGCATGATAATATCTTGTTTATAGCATTGTATATTAGATAATAATATAATAGGTCGTAGTGTAGAAATATGACTGATAGAAAACTACAATAATTCACCAGGAGAGTTTGACATTAACAAAGAGCCAACCAGAACAACGTAGAGCAATTCTTTGCTCAGATGAACAATATGATGAATAATCCCCAGAATGACACTAATTGAGCGAAGAAATTGGCTGATATGAAATGTGGAGCTTCACGGATAATGAAGATCCGATAGAAATTGAGTACTGGATCGACGAGATGGATAAAGTGCTTGAAATCATGGAATTCTGTTAAGATCGTGAGGTTAATTGCGCGGTATTTCACCTCAAGAGCGAGGCAAATTTGTGGTGAAAAGGTTCAAAATAGAAACTATTGGACCAATTAAACTTCAACTGGGAAGCACTACAAACAGTTCATAGGACTCGATTCTATCCAGCTTATGTGAAGAATCAGAAATACCATGGGTTCATGAATCTCAGGCAATGAAGCGATTCTGTTGCTGAGTATTTCAAGAAATTTATTGAGTTGACGCGTTTTGCAGGCAGCATAGTGCCGGATGATAATTCCAAAGTAGCCAAATTTATTTCTTGCCAAATTTATTTCCAAATTTGCCAAAGTTGCCAAATTTATTTCTTTGTTGAACAGAACCTATGAAACTCTTCATGAGGCTTATTTTCAAGCAGCTGATATTTGGCGAGTTCAAGAAACCCAAGATGAATTTTGAGGGAAGCGTAAACAAATCGAGGCAGGAAGTGGTAATATCCAAATGACCAAGGGTAATGAGACTGAGAAGAATTCAAAACCAATAATGGATGGAATAACCAAGGAAAATTTTGTGGTAATAAAGGGAATCAAGTTAGTCAGTGAATTAGACGATATTACTGTAAGCTATGTACGAGAAACCATTCAGGAAAAGATTGTGCAGGAAATCTTGTGACTTGTAAGAACTGTGGTAGGAAGGGGCATAGAGCCTACGAGTGTAACACACAGATGGATGGGAACCAATAAGGTAACCAAGGAGGAAACAATCAATGGCGATATCAGAACAATTACCAAGGGAATCGTCAGTACAATGGGAACCAGCAGAACGGGAATGCCAATAAAAAGTATGGCAATCACAACTGAAACAATGGAGGGAATTGTTATGGGCGAAAACAGAAATACACATTGAAGGTAAAATGGAGCTCAGAATCGGAATGCCAACATTAAGGCTGGGAATGGAACAAACAAGAACAATGCAACTGTTACTGGAGGAACTGGAACTCAGAACACTAATGCAAGAAGAACTGTCGTGATGACGAGGGATGAAGCGAAAGCAAATCATAGAATCGTTACGGGTACTTTCTTTACCCATGAGCAACCTCCTTTTGTGTTATTTGATTCTGGAGCATCTTATTCGTTTATATCTTCATCATTTGCGAACAAATTGGAGTTAGATAAGCCAAGTAGTATATCCACACCTGTAGCAACACCATCTGGTCATGTTAAAGTATGTGACACCATGTTCTAAGGATTAGAAGTGAGAATATCGTCATGTAAGATGCCAGCTAATCTTATTAAGTTTGATCTTAGAGGCATTGACGTGATCTTAGGAATGGATTGGTTGGGAAAGTATCGAGCAGTTATTGACTGTCATGATCAAAAAAATCATTTGAGATGACCCAAAGGAGAAAAGGTGTCATATCGTGGAATCTTAAGAGAACCGTGCATTCGTCTAGTGTCAGCCTTAACCATTGTGAGTCAAGTGAAGAAAGGAAATTCAGCATATTTATGCTACGTTCGTGATGTTTCGAAGAAGGAGAATATGTTGGAAGAGATACGTATAGTGCGAGAATTTCTTGATGTTTTTCTTGATGAGATACCGGGTATGCCGCCAAAAGGGAAGTCGAGTTCACTATTGACTTGAAACTAGGCACTACACCAATATCAAAAGCACCTAAACGCATGGCACCGTCCGAATTGCACGAATTGAAGGACCAATTGAACGAGCTCATGCAGAAAGGATACATTGAATCGAGTGTTTCACCATGAGGATCTCAAGTGCTTTTTGTGAAGAAGAATGATCGAAGCTTGAGACTGTACATCGACTATCAAGAGTTGAATATCAAAATAGTCAAGAACAAGTATCCCTTACCGTGAATTAATGAATTTATTCGACAAATCACAAGGGGCGAGTGTGTTCTTGAAGATTGATTTGAGGTCCAAATATTATTAGCTATGTTTTGCTGGAAAGGATATTCCAATAACAGCCTTTAGGACGAGGTACGGTCACCACGAATTTACTGTGATGCCTTTTGGTTTAACCAACACACCTGTAGTATTTATCGACCTAATGAACCGTGTTATGAGATAATTTTTTGATAGTTTTGTGGTAAGTCTTTGTTGATTCAAAGACACTTGAATGTGTTTTGGATGGTAATTGTTTTGAGTGATGAAAGACAAAGACAAAGACAAAGGCAACAAAGTATTTCAGATACTCCAAGGCCTTGAGATACTGACAGAGCTTCAAAGCTTTGAGAGTTGTTCTTATCCTGCTGAATGTTCGAACATTTTTGTATTGCAGATTGGATATCTGATTATACAGATCAGGGATTTATTGCATATACTCATGGTTTACATTATTTACATATCTAACACAATTGCAGATGATCAGAACAGGGAGAATCAAAGTTTTCTGGATTTACCTTTGAATATATGTGAAGCAGGTTCAGAGCTCCAAGGCCTTGAGATGTGCCTTAAGCTGCTGACAGTTTTTACAGAACTTAGTTGATTCTTTCTTGCAGGTTGTGATTCTTATTATTGTGATTATTCATTGACTTCTAAGAGTATTAAACATGTTTTTCATGATTTATATGTTTCACCAGTTAAACAGATTACTGTTCTAATCTTTTAACCAGTTTTATCAGAAACTGGAAAAACAAACAGTCATAGTACTGTTATATTTCTCGATTTTGTTGTTGCTGTGTTTTAATGTTGTTGCAGGTTTGTTAAAAGTGCAAGAGCAATCTCAACAAACTCCAACGAATATCCACTTAGAGCTGTTTGAATTTCAGTTGAAACAGGAGGAGGATTTGTAGGAACTGAGATCCTAAAATCTCCCATTCAGTTGCAGTTGTGGATAAAAGGGGCTGGTTTGAATTTTGAAAGTGGAGAGGCTTGCAGAATACTCAGAGAGGTGTGACAAATTCGTGGGAGATCATTCATTCAAACACACACAAGGATTCAAGCTTCAATCTACATTTCAGAAAATCAAGTCATTCCAGTTTCCAGAAGAACACATCCAGGCTTTACTAGCTTATTTCTTCTACTGTGTTCTTCACTTATTTTGTAATCTGTGCATATTTTAAATATCTTAAACCTCACTTAACCTAGTGGTTGGTTGTTCAAGTGAACAACAAGAGTTTCTTGTTAGCTCAACAGTTAGTAGCTGGAACTAGATAGATTTGGAACCACAAGCTGTATAGGTGTAAGGGAAATCACTTAGGCTTGAAGATATAGGGTTGTTTATGTGTGAGTAATAAGAAGTGTTTGCCCAATCCTGGTGGGATTAGATCCCTCAGGCAGAGATAAGGTCCATTGGGACTGAACTCTGTAAATTGCTTTGTGTTCTTTACTTTACAGTTTTATTATTATCTGCTGCATAATCTCAAATCAAACTAGGGTTCATAAGCTTCTTAGAACTGGTAATAGTTCATGACCTTGAAGCTATCTATTTTGCCTTTGAAAGTTTCACATAATTTTCTAAAAATCTCAAGGCCTTGAGATTTGAGTTTCACACATAGCTAATCTGTCAAGTTTTGAGTTTTGCAAAAAGTTTCCATACTCTATTCAACCCCCCCCCCCCTTCTAGAGTATTTAGGTCATGTATTTAGTCTACATTACACACTTTTAATTGGTATCAGAGCTTGTGTCACTGATATAGATCTAACAATCTGCTGACTATGAGTAATGTAGGAGATAGTGGATTCTCACAAGGAAGGGCAGCCAACAGACCTCCATTGTTCTGTGGTGATAACTTCATGCACTGGAAAGCTTTGATGAAGATGTTCATCATAGATCAAGACATGGAACTGTGGTCAATAGTTCAGAATGGTCCTCATGAGTACTATACTACAATTGATGGAGTCAGATGTATCAAGTCTGAGGAAAATCTTTCAGTTACTGAACTGGAAAAGGTATCAAAAAATTACAAGGATATGAATCTATTATACTGTGCTCTTAATGCAGATGAGATCAACGGAGTGTCAAATTTCAAGAGTGCCAAAGAAGTATGGGATAAACTGGTGGTGACATATGAAGGAACTAGCCAAGTTAAGCAGACCAAAATCAACATACTTCTGAGGCAATATGAGTTGTTCAAGATGAATTCAGATGAGACCATCAAGGAAATGTTCAAAATATTCACTGATGTGGTGAATAATCTAGAGTCATTGGGAAAGAAGTTCTCAAATGAGGAGAAGGTCAGGAAAATTCTGAGAAGCTTGCCAAAAGCCAAGTGGGAGCCAAAGACAACAGCCATTGAGGAGGCCCAGGATTTAAGTCTTCTTCAGCTAGATGATCTACAAGGAAAGCTGCTCACTCATGAAATGTCTATGAAAGATGTGGAAGGTGATTTGAGTGAAAACATCAAGAACTTAGCACTTAAAGCAAAAGACAGTGAAAAGTATCAAAGCCTTGAGACTGAAGATGAGCATGATGATGAAGAGGCTTTAGCATTGATCTCCAAGGCCTTGGCCATGATTCTCAAGAAGAAAAGAAATTCTGGTAACAGGGATTACAACAGAGAGAGATCAAGACCTTCAGGCAGCAAGGACTACAAAGGTAAACCTTCATCACAGTCACATAAAACTAAAGTAATGAATTGTTTTGAGTGTGGTGATGCAGATAATTTAGTAAGGGACTGTCCACAAAAGAAGAAGAACAAGAAATTTCAGAAGAAAGACAGCGACAACAGAAGGAAGAAAGCCAAGATGGCTTCTTGGAGTGATTCTGGTTCATCAAGTGACTCAGACACAGCTGAAGATCAAGCAAACTTATTCTTCATGGCAAAGCATGATGAGGAAAAATCATCAGACATACATATTGAAGATATGGTAGAAAATCTACTTGCTAGTCCTTCGGATGTACTTCCTGAAATTCTCAAAAGTATGTTTTTAAATAAGGAAAGTTATAGAAATGAGATTTCTGCTTTAAAGATTAAGATCCATGATCAGGTAAAAGAAAACCTAGAATTAGTTTTTACAAACAAAACTGTTGAAGTTTCTAAGACAAAGCTTGAAAAGGACTTCAAGGCCTTGGACAACAGGTTCAAAGCCTTGAAGGCACAGATAAAAGAGGTTGTTGATCAAAACACTTTTTTGACTGAAGGATATGCTGATCCAAAGACTCATTCTGAGAATTTAGAACAACAAATCTGTTCTTTGACTGATAAATTTCAAGAATCCAAGAAGGTCCTAGCTAGTTTTACAGGCTCAGAACATGATCTGAATCTCATTCTTGGAGGAAGTCCGAATTCAATGCATAAAAATGGGATTGGCTATAATCCAAATTTTCCAAAGAAAAGCCAAACTACTTTTGTCAAATCTGGTAGCAGACATTCTCCAAAATTTCATTACTGTGGAAAAATTGGTCATGTCAGATTAACTTGTCCCTTCACAAGATCAGAACCTCACATTATGAGGAATACTTGCAAAGCATGACATATCACACAACGTTTCTACACCTATAACTCCACAACAAAATGGATTAGTTGAAAGGAAAAATAGGACACTTGAGGATATGTCTAGAACCATGCTTCTTGAAAGTAATTTACCAAATTTCTTATGGGCAGAAGATGTTAACACTGCCAATTATGTGTTGAATAGATGCTTGATTAGACCTATTTTGAAAAAGACTCCTCATGAACTGTTTAAAGGTACAAAGCCTACTGTTTCTTATTTTAAAGCTTTTGATTGTATCTGTTTTGTGCATAATAATGGTAGAGACAATCTTGGTAAGTTTGATGCTAGAAGTGATGAATGTGTATTTCTTGGATATTCTCAAACTAGCAAAGCGTATAGAGTTTACAATAGAAAACCAAGATTGTAGAAGAGAGTAGTCATGTAATCTTTGATGAAAGTATTAAGGATTCTCTGAGTGAAAGTTTTGTAGATCTAGATTTGAAAAAGCATGAATCAGATGATGATGCTGTGAAAGAAGACAAAGGCAAAACTAATGTACAGAATCAATCAGCAGAATCTCAAGGCCTTGAACCTCCTGCAGAACCAAAATCTCAAAGCCTTGAGACAGAAGCTGAAACTTTCTATGATGCTCCCTCCACTGTTTCAAGAACTCAAAGCCTTGAAGGAGAATATTCCTGGATACCAAGAAAGAAGTTTAAGTACCTTTCAGATCATCCAGCTGATAACATCATATCAGATCCATCAACTGGAACTCAGACAAGAGGAAAGTTGAAGAACTTGTGTGCTTTTAGTGCATTTGTATCTTTGATTGAGCCTAAAAATACCATGGAAGCACTAGAAGATGCAGACTGGATCATTTCAATGTAGAGTGAGCTGAATGAGTTTGAAAGAAACAAGGTATGGAATCTGGTTCCCAGACCTAAAGAAAAATCAGTTATTGGAACCAGATGGGTATTCAGAAACAAGCTTGATGAGAATGGCAAAGTGGTAAGAAATAAAGCCAGAATGGTGGCTCAAGGATATAATCAGGAAGAAGGTATAGATTATGAGGAGACTTTTGCTCCTGTTGCTAGGTTAGAAGTTATTAGAATACTTCTTGAATTTGCATCTCATAATCACATAAAGCTTTATCAATATGTCAAATGTGCTTTTCTGAATGGCTATTTACAAGAAGATATTTTTGTAGCACAACCACCTGGTTTTGAAGATGAAAACTTTCCTGATCATGTTTATAAACTGGACAAAGCTCTTTATGGATTAAAACAAGCTCCAAGGGCTTGGTATGACAGGCTTTCAAAATTTCTACTTGAAAATAATTTCAAAAGAGGCCTAGTTGATAAAACTCTTTTCATTAAACATCATCAAAGTAATTTGTTAGTATTTCAGATCTATGTAGATGATATTTTTTTGGTTCTACTAATGATGCTCTTTCAAAAGAGTTTTCTAGTCTGATGTGCAGGGAGTTTGAGATGAGCTTAATGGGTGAACTTAATTTCTTTCTTGGACTTCATATCTTAAAAATGAAGAAAGGAATTTTTTTACATCAAGGGAAGTATACCAAGGACTTATTGAACAAGTACAATACGTCATAGTCCAAGGTGCTTAAAACCCCTATGAGTTCATCACTATATTTAGACAAGGATTCAAATGGTAAGAGTGTGAATCAAAAGGTATACAGAGGTATCATTGGATCATTGTTGTATTTAACTGCTAGTAGACCTGATATTATGTTCAGTGTCTGTATGTGTGCTAGATTCCAAGCAAATCCTAAGGAAAGTCATTTAACTGCAGTCAAAAGAATTTTTAGATATTTGAATGGAACCAGAGACTTAGGGCTTTGGTATCCAAGAAGATCTAATTTTATGTTGAGTGGCTATTCAGATGCAGATTTTGCAGGATATAAAGTAGACAGGAAAAGTACTTCTGGATGCTGCCAGTTTCTTCGATCTTCATTGATCAGTTGGCATTCCAAAAAGCAAAATTCTATAGCATTATCAACTGCGGAAGCTGAATACATTGCAGCTGGAGCTTGCTGTTCACAAATGTTATGGATTGCTCAGCAACTTAGAGGTCTTGGCTACAATTTCAGAAATGTGTCTATTCATTGTGACAACATAAGTGATATCTCAATCTCTAAGAATCCAGTCCAGCACTCAAGAACCAAGCACATATATGTGAGACATCATTTCCTTAGATATCATGCAGAACACGGTGATGTTGTTTTAAATTTTATTTCTACCTCTATGCTGATTGCTGATATTTTCACTAAACCTTTGCCAGATTAAGGCTTGAATTGGGGATGTAAGGATGCAATGGTTTAGGGGGAGTATCAATACTTATATGTGATTATGTGTTGAAATCTCAAAACCTTGAGATTATACTTTTCAAAGCCTTGAAAGTATATCTCAAAGCTTTGAAGTTTCTCAAACTGCAAAAATATCTAGGCCTTGAGATTGTTCTCCAGGTCTTGAAAACATCTGTATTTTTAAAAAAAAAATGGATCATAAAATATTATATCTTATCTTTTTAGATAACTATATAATATTTGAATTACTCAGAGAATTTTCTAAAATATCCAAAAATATTTTTTCAAGATCCTATTTTGCATGTTGATTTAGCAGAGTCCTTTTATGACTCATCTCTTTCAACCTACTTAAGGTGAAAGTCAGGGCTTATTCCTCTTCATTCTATCTCAATTCTCTACGACTCTCCTCGCTCTCTCTCAATTTCTCTCAATCACATTCCCTTCTCAAAACCCTAAACCCAAAATAGAGCGCAAATCAGCCAGAATTCAGCAACAGGGAAGCCTTCTGGCAGATCCAAGAAGAGGGAAAATAAGAAGGAGAAGATTCTGATTCAGATTCACTCAGAGCTTGCATGAGGACACTCCTCCTGCAAAGAAGTCTAGAACAGAAAAGGTGGATGAAGGTTCAAGCATTGATCCACAGAAGGAGACAGAGGCTCAGGGTGGTGATCAACCTAGGTCAGAGAAGAAGAAAGGGGGAGAGAAGAAAAAGACTAGAGAAGAGGAAAAGGGGAAATCTGCTCAAGAAATCAAGAAGAAACCATCTGAAGGAGAACAAGAGAAGAGCAAACCCTCAGGCCTCGTTTGGGCAGCGGATAAGGAGGGGGATATGATATGATATCCCCTCCCATATCATATCCTTTGTTTGGGTTGCGGATATAAGAGGGAAAACATATCTGACCCATATCCTTCCTCCCATTTTTTGCCTAAAATCATATACCACCTCCACCATGGTATACATCAGATAAGATATGGCCTTATTTTTATTGACTAAAATGCCCTTATCAACATATTATAATTACATAACATAAATACAAAAAAAACACCCACTGTTCCACACATCTATCTCTCTCTCTCTCCCTCTTCTTCTCTCCCCGTCTCTCTGTTCTTCATCCAAGCTCTCCCTGTTGAAGCTACTGTATGAAGACACCACAGTCGCCGTCGACTTCGGCCTCCTCATCACCCACAGCCCACGCCTCTCCGCTTAATCTCCACCTCTGCATCTGTGTTCGTCGGCCTCGATACCAAAAAAAGATTGTCGTCTTCGAGAATTCAGCACGCCGCCATCGTCCTCCTCCTCCTTGAACCAACGGCATCATCGTCCTCCTCCTTGAACCACCGTCGTCGTCGTCCTCCAGCCACCACATCACAGAGGGATGAGATTACGGAAGGGGGTGGGTTCAGTCCTATTGGGTTTGTGGGTTTAGATTGATTTGGGGATTTTTTAGAGAGATTGGGGGAAATATAGAAGGCCTCGTGTTTCTTTTTGATCGATTTTGGTTGGAATTCCTTTGTTCTTCCTCTGGAAATAGAGAATGTGAGGTTCCAGAGCCACACATGTTTGACATTGCAGATTAATTTTCATCTTGTCCCAGTGTGTATGTCTCCATGTGTACTTGATATTCCTTCTACATATGGAGGTGTTTTAATTCGGTGCGATGCTGCTTCTAAGTGCTGCAGATTTAATGGTGGACATGGTTTGATTTCAGAAGCTCCAATGCTCTAATTGAGACATTATTGGCAAAATCAAAGTTCCTTGGTTTGGTTAGATGATTCATATAGATGCTTCATATCGATGGTTAGATGAGTTTCTATCTACGTGTTTGTTTTGGAATGGAGCACTCCATTGGGTTGTCGATGAAAATTATTCCGTGTTTTAATTTGATGCTCATACTTTGACAAGCAGATTTTTTGAGCAATCTAGTCCTGATAGCGATTGGATTTGGAATAGAACTACCCGTTTCACTTCTTTATCTAAACAAATTCGGTATGTTGGGGAATGTAGGGGTCGACTGCTTCTTGTTGCCTCCGGTTTAGATGAATACTATATAACCAATCATGATAATATTACTATCCTTGAGATGGGCACAACTACACTGGCTGGTCTAAGATTTATACACTTCATCAGAATTCTGTGTTTGCACCAGAATCCTTGGCAGAAGTAAAGACTGAAGCAGTTGTGATGTTTGTTCTCAAGGCAACAGATGAAAATGAATATGAACTGGTTTTGGAGTCAAGGATTGTGTTGTTTCGTACAATACCAAATCAGAGTGCTTGAAGCCACTACATCCACACCTCATGCTTTGGCCATTATACAAACTCTGTTATTAGCTATATCCAAGGGTTTTGGCAAGGTTATGGTACTTCAGATTGTCAAAGGGCGATCAATTACATTAAATTAATCTAAGTATTTCATAACGACAAGTTCAACTCTCTAATTTCAAATACGTTGTAATGTTATCGTTGTTTGTTATTTAACTATATAATATCAAAATTGTACATCAAATTACTCCAATATATGACGTCAATCATTTATGTAATATTTTTTAAAAAGGAGAATTATCTAGCAAGACATCATATTAACAAACATTTCATACAATTCATGCCTCAATTCACAATACAAGTAATTTCTAAAAAAAAATTACTGTACTGAGGGTATTATAGTCATTTGGACTCATATCTTGCTTCTTATCCTGCCTCATATCCTGCAGCACCCAAACAGAGTAAGCTAGCATATCATATCAGGTCTTATCCAACATCATACATATCCTCCTTCATATCCCAGCATAAGCCATATCCGCTGTATCTTATCCGCTACCCAAACGAGGCCTCAGAGAAGAAAACTAGGGTTAAGCAGGTTGGTGCTGCAACCAAGAAAGGTTATCAAGGTAAGAATGTACTTCCTACAGACTAGTTTGTTAGTTCTGAGGTTAGAACTGTATGGATGCAAGGTTATGCTTCATCTAAGGTAGCTTTCTGTAGTATGGTTTCTGAGGAATTGTTGGACAAGTTTGATATTGATTGTATGAGAAAATTAAGAGAAACTGCAGTTTGGAAGGTGTTAAATCCTAGTTCAAAAGCCTATCCTAGGTTAACTAGGTTGTTTTATCTGAATTTGGTTTCTGAAGGTGATGATAAGATGGTGTTAACTTCAAAAGTGGCAGGGATAGATTTGAGGTTAGATCATAGAACTTTTGCCAAAGTCTTGGGCATTCTTAGGAAGTATAATGTTGAAGATTACCCTGATAGGAAGGAGTTTCTGGAAAAGAAAAAAGAGATGTTTTTCAATGATGGTGTACCCTCTGGTCCAAAGCAGTTGACATACTTTGTGCTCAACTGTGAAGCCAAAATCCTGTTTACAATTTTGATGAGAAGTGTAGTTCCTAGGGAGAACTCAAGGGAGTTGGTGACTGATAAAGTTCTTATTTTGATGTATCTGATATCTCAAGGGTTTGAGATAGACTTACCAACAGTTGTTATGGAGCATATGATTTATTGTGCAACCAGAACTAGAAACCATCCTCTTCCATATGCCAACCTGTTACCTATTTTCTTTGAATATTTTGGTGTACCTTTGAAAGGAGAAGAAAAGATCACTGGAGTTTTTGGGTTGATTGATGAGACTGCACTTCAGAGGATTGGGGTAGTTCAGACTGGGAAAGGACGTTGGAAGTTTTATTCAGATTTGTCAAAGGAGGAACTTGGAGAGAAGGAGTATGTGAAGTCAAAGGGGGCTACATCAGGGAAAGGACAAGACAATGAGGATTATTCTTTGTTGGTTGAGAAGTTTGAAGATCAGCAGGTTGAGATTGAAGATCTCAGACAAAGGTTATTTGATCTGTCAGCTGAATTTAACCAGTTCAAGGCCTTGATGAATGTTATGAATGGAAATATAGATGTTGTCATCAAGGGTTTGAACTTGGAAAAGATACCTTCTGCTACTAGTCATGAAACCAGTGTGGATTCAGATGAAAGGCTGGGAGATTTCTTGAAGAAGAAAAAGAAGCCAATTCCAGCGGTGCTTACTTCAAAGGATCTGTATGAACAAACTGATGAAGAAGATGCTGGTGAAGACACAAGTGTTGATGGAGCCACAGAGGGGGATTCAGTGCAGGTTAAGAAGAAAGTGGATGAGATAATTCAAGAAGTTGTTGCAGAAGTGGAAGCTGAACAAGAAGGTAATCAGTCTGCTAAAGATGCTGCAAGTGAAGAAGAAGTTGGAGAAGGCTCAGAGAAAGGCCAGACATCAAAGAAGAATTGAAGATCAGAGAAGACCAAAGCCTTGACCTTCTATTTCTTTCTCTTCTTCTTTTCTGTTCTCAAGGCCTTGACTTTCTGGCAATATATTTTTTTTACTCTGAGTAATGATCCAACATTTCTTCATCCTTATTTGATGAAAGTAAAAAAAAAGGGGAGAAAATATGTGTTTAGTGTTACTTTTTGTGTTAATTGAGGTACTTGCATAATATTAATAATTAGTTGTTTTGGTTTAATCTGTTGTGTTATTATATTACTGTGGTTATATGTAAGTTTTGCTGATAATATGTGGTTTACTGATTATCTTGTATTATTGTCTATTGTATCTGCAATATGTGGTTATCTAATTTTTATAAGGAGTGGCAGGAAAATCTACACAAGACTGTAGGTTTTGTCTTTCATCAAGGGGGAGATTGTTGATTCAAATACCCTTGAATGTGTTTTGGGTGGTAATTGTTTTGAGTGATGAAAGATAAAGACAAAGACAAAGGCAGCAAAGTATTTCAGATACTCCAAGGCCTTGAGATACTGATAGAGCTTCAAAGCCTTGAGAGTTGTTCTTATCCTGCTGAATGTTCTAACAGTTTTGTATTGCAGATTGGATATCTGATTATACAGATCAGGGATTTACAGCATATACTCATGGTTTACATTATTTACATATCTAACACAATTGCAGATGATCAAACCAGTGAGAATCAAAGTTTTCTGGATTTAACTTTGAATATTTGTGAAGCAGGTTCAGAGCTCCAAGGCCTTGAGATATGCCTTGAGCTGCTGACAGTTTTTAACTAAGTTGATTCTTTCTTGCAGGTTGTGATTCTTATTATTGTGATTATTCATTGACTTCTAAGAGTCTTAAACATGTTTTTCATGATTTATATGTTTCAGAAGTTAAACAGATTACTGTTCTAATCTTTTAACCAGTTTTATCAGAAACTGGAAAAACAAACAGTCATAGTACTGTTATATTTCTGGATTTTGTTGTTGCTATGTTTTAATGTTGTTGCAGGTTTGTTAAACGTGCAATAGCAATCTCAACAAACTACAACGGATATCCACTTAGAGCTGTTTGAATTACAGTTGAAAACAAAAGGAGGATTTGTAGGAACTGAGATCCTAAAATCTCTCATTCAGTTGCAGTTGTGGATAAAAGGGACTGTATTGAATTTTGAAAGTAGAGAGGCTTGCAGAATACTCAGACAGGTGTGAAAAATTCGTGGGAGATCATTCATTCAAACACACACAAGGATTCAAGCTTCAATCCAGATTTCAGAACATCAAGTCATTCCAGTTTCCAGAAGAACACATCCAGGCTTTACTAGCTTATTTATTCTACTGTGTTCTTCACTTATTTTATAATCTGTGTATATTTTAAATATCTTAAACCTCACTTAACCTAGTGGTTGGTTGTTCAAGTAAACAACAAGAGGTTCTTGTTAGCTCAACAGTTAGTAGCTGGAACTAGATAGGTTTGGAACCACAAGCTGTATAGGTGTAAGTTAAATCACTTAGGCTTGAAGATCTAGGGCTGTTTCTGTGTGAGTAATAAGAAGTGTTTGCCCATTCCTGGTGGGATTAGATTTCTCAGGCAGAGATTAGGTCCATTGGGACTGAACTCTGTAAATTGCTTTGTGTTCTTTACTTTACAGTTTTATTATTATCTGCTGCACACAACTCAAATCAAACTAGGGTTCATAAGCTGCTTAGAAATGGTAATACTTCAAGGCCTTGAAACTTCTATTTTGCCTTTGAAAGTGTCAGATAGTTTTCTAAAAATCTCAATGCCTTGAGATTTGAGTTTCACACAAAGCTAATATGTTAAGTTTTGAGTTTTGCAAAAAGTTTCCATACTCTATTCAACCCCCCCCCCCCCCCCCCCTTCTAGAGTATTAAGGTCCTGTATTTAGTCTACATTACACACTTTCAGTCTTCATTAATGACATTCTTGTTTATTAGGAGACCGAGGAAAGTTATAAAGATCATCTCATAGAAGTATTGCAAACTTTGAGGAATGAGCAATTGTATGCTAAACAGTCTAAGTATGAGTTTTGGCTATAACAATTTTTTTGGGACTCATAATTTTGAAGGAATGATTGACAGTAGATCCAGCCAAGATTTCGGCAGTGAAAGACTGGCCAACACCAATGAACGTGTCTGAAACACGTAGTTTTCTTGGATTGCCAGGATATTATCGACGTTTTGTGAAGGACTTCTAAAAAATGCAAGGCCGTTAACCAATTTTACGAAGAAGACAGTACATTATCAATGAAGTGAAAGTGTAAAGGAGCATTCAGACATTAAAGGAGAAATTAACAACAACACAGGTATTAGCGTTACCGAATGACTTTGGAGAATTTGAGATATACAGTGACGCATCGAAGAAAGGACTATGAAGTGTTCTGATGTAGGAAAAAATGGTGATTGCATATGATTCAAGACAACTGAAACCGCATGAGTAGAATTATGCTACACATGATTTGGAGTTAACATCTAATATTTTTGCATTGAAGATTTGGAGGCACCATTTGCACGGATCTGTTTGCAAGTTGTGTACGGATCAAAGTAGTCTGAAGTATTTACTCAGAAGGAGCTTAACAACAGACATCGACGTTGGTTGAAGGTAATCAAGGATTACAATTTACGTATCCAATATCATGAAAAAAAAAGCTAATGTGGAAGCTGATGCGTTGATTATGAAGTCGTTTCATCGTGTGAATGCTATGCTTGTTTTATCAGATTGGCTATATCGTAAGTTTTAAAAACTTGAAATTGAAGTTGTGAAAGAAGGACGAACAGAGAATCTGATTGCAAGTAAGATGATTGTTCCGGAAGAATTATAGGAGATCCGAAATAATCAACCAGGAGATGTGAAATTGGAAAGAATCAAGGAAAATATTTCCGAAGGGCAATCAAAGAGAATTAACATTCATGAGGGGTAGTATTCATTACAAGGGAAGGTGGTGTGTTCCTCACAAGGGTGCATAAACTAGGGGGAACTGATGTGTGAAGCGCACAAGACGCCATACTCCGTATACCCTAGAGGTGATAAGTTTTATAAGGATCTAAAGAAGACGTATTGGTGGGCGAATATGAAGAAGTAGGTAGCCGAATTCGTAGCAAGATGTTTGACATGTCAGAAAGTAAAATTTGAGCATAAACGAATGGGAGGACTAGTACAACCATTGGAAGTTCCAATTTGGAAGTGGGATTATATTTTGATGGATTTTTTTACTGCTTTACAGACATCAAAGAACGGGTTTAATATAATTTGGTTTGTTGTGGAAAGATTAACGAAGACGACAAGATTTATTCCGATGATAGACACATGGAATGTGGAAGAAAGATTGGATGCATATGTGAAGAACATAGTGCGATATCATGGAGTACCGAGTTCGGTTATATCTGATAGGGATCCTAATTTCCTATTACACTTTTGGAAAGCGTTTCAAAAAGCGATGGGAACGGAATTGAAGGTTTAGTACAACATTTCATCCTGCGAAGGATGGATGGACGGAAAGGACTATACAGACATTGGAGGATATGTTTTCCGCATGTGTTATGAATTTTCAAGGATCGTGGGTAGACATATTATCGTTGATAGAGTTTTCTTATAATAACAGCTATCATGCAAGCATTGGTATGGCACCACATGAAGCGTTGTATGGAAGGAAATGTCGTACGCCACTATGTTGGAATGACAACAGCAAGACGGTTGTGATTCGAACACAAGTGATTGAAGATATGACTGACTAATTGAGACTAATTCAAATGAAAGCAGCACAGGATAGACATAAATTCTATGCGGATCAGAAAAGAAGACAAATTGAATTACAAGTGGGAGAAAAAAAATTCTGAATGTATCACCTACAAAGGGAGTTATGAGGTTTAATCAAAAAGGAAAATATACCCAGAAGTTTATTGGACCGTATGATATACTTGAAAGGATTGGAGAAGTTTCTTGTCGACTAGATTTATTATCTAGTATGACTCAAGTGCACTACATGTTACACGTATCGCAGTTGAAGAAGTATATTCGTGACTCATCTCATGTACTGGACCATGGACCAGTTGAGATAGATCTTTAGTTAAGTTATGAGAACAGTTTGTTTAGATTTTGGAGACTGGGACGAGAGATGCATGTAGCATGCGTGTGAAATTGGTGAAAGATCTATGAATGAATCAGCAAATCGAAGAAGCTACGTGGGAAGCTGAGGAAGAGATGAAGAAGAAATACCCACATTTGTTCGAAGACGTAAGTGAGTTCCGGGGACGTGAGTATCATGATCATTTGTCTGAAAGTTTGAGGTTGAAGAGAAGCATGTTTTTTTTGGAAGAAGATTTATGTTTTAAGCTTCGAGGACTAAGCTCTTTCTAAGGAGGGAAGAATGAAATACCCCGTTTTTCATTGTAGGGTTAAAATAGTATTAGAGATTTTGAGTGGAGATATTATGAGTAGAGAGTCTTTTTGGGGAGCCATTGTGAATTTATTAGAAGGTAAGGACTATTTGGATGAGTGTTATAAAGTTGATTTGGACTAAATTGAGTTAGTATAGTATTATGGAATTATTTCTGAAAACCCTATAATCCTTTTTCCACTCTTATTATTTTCTTTTTTCTTCTCTAGTTATTTACTTATTTTATTTTCTCATTCTCCTACCCGTGCATATCTCTCTCTCTCTCTCTCTCTCTCTCTCTCTCTCTCTCTTGTGGCATTGGACCCGACGCCGCCACCGCAGCCGTTGTCGTCCGTCTCCATTGCTCTCGTTTTCTATTTTGCTTTGGTGAGTTCTTGATCTTTCATTCTCTTAATCTCTATCCCTAAATCTTCATACTCTCTAATTTATCTATGATGATCATGAATCTCTTGATTCATAGCTAAGACTATGTTGTGTGACATTTGATTTTCAGTTACACTGTTGAGGTCATCATTCCTACCTTATTACAGGTATGTGAATCAAAATCCTAGTTTGATTCTTGATCTTGATGCTTCAATGTTCATATTCATATTGTTAGTATCATCATTCATGAATTTATATGATAATTGGTTAATCATTAATGTTAATTATGTTCGTAGTTTATGGGAAAAATCCTAGTTATGGAGGAGATGTTTAATTAGTTGGTTTGGTTGATTCGGTGATCTTAGTAAGTGGGTAATAACTTGTATTGAAGTGGGTAATCGTTGTACATTGAATGGAATTGAAGAGGGGATGATTAACTAGATATTCTAGATGTTAGTTTATATGAAAATCCTGACTTTTAGTTTTAACAACTGACAAAATTGTCGTGGTAACAGAATGTTATCTAGTAAAATTAAAGTGAGCATATCTTTTAATCCGCGAATCAAAATTCGAACCCGTTTGATGCTGAACTTATTTTTGATAGTGTGTTGGATCTAATGATGCTCTTTTTGAGTCATGATCTGTTTGGTAAGTTGGAGTAATAATTTAGTGAAGTTATGTTAGGTTATTTGCATATTATTGTGGGATTTTGAAGAAAGTGCTATTTAAAGCTTGGGTTAAGTGATGACCTATAGACATTGAAATCATCATCTTAGTTGGACCAATGTTATGTCATGTAGACATTGTGTATCTATATGCAGTTTTGTGTTTTGATTAGTGTGTATCTTAATATGTAGGAGACAATTTCGTTGACGAAGGATACATCAATTACTATATGGGAGTAACTTGCTTTTGCTTGTGAATCAAGGTGAGTTGATAATATGCGCCACGCCTTGAGCTTTATCTTCTTTCATGTCTACACATGTTTTATTAATACGTCTCAAAATGTGTTTCATGGTTACGTGCTTTAATGGGAAGTTGACTTTTATGTGAGGTATTCTTTTTGAGCAATTACATGGAACATGGAATAATGTGTAATGACGTAAAGTGGAAAGAGTTGTACGGAGATTAATAATGTGGCAGAGCAGTTGACGGTTTGACTTTGGTCTTCCGGCTTCTTTAGCAGTTGTCGTGCTGACTTCGAGCACCCGATTTCTTTATATTTATTAATAACTCGGTCATTTATAACACCCGTGTTTGCTCCTCGTACTCACCTCTCTGACCGCTGTGAGTGTTAGGGGGTGTAGACACCTAAGTTCTTGGATTGCTCTAGTAGATGATGCGTTGTTACTCTTCTCTGTATAACAAAGTAAATTGCAATAAAGTGCAAGCAAGTACAACATATTGGTTGTTGAAGTATAAGTTTCTTTCTTGAAAAAGATTAAAAAGAAGTTTTGGAAGAAATTGTTTGGAAAGTATTAAGTGGATAATCCAAATTGAGAATTTAAAGGATTCGTTTTGAATTAATACTTATCATTCTTATTCGGAGAATAAATGTGGTCGGGATAACTTCGTGAATGATCCTCCACACTAAATGGGTAATTTTCTCTCCAATTTAGCTTCCATGTAATTATAAAAGGTTACATGAGTGTGTCTGAGCCCTCTCTCTTCTTTTGTTTTTGTCGTTGTTTATCAAAATACACTAAGTACCCAGACTTAACTTGTAGATTCCCTTCCCCGTGAACTTCCACTTCTGTCCTTTCATGTGTATGTCCTCTAAGGAGTTCTCATCTTTTGCTATGTTTCATGTTTTAGTTTTATCTTGTATAAACTTCACTATCGTCATTATTTCTAACTCGTTGTTCCTGGTGATTACTTTCAAGAACGGTTTTCTTAGCAAACGAGGATTCGTCATTCAAATTGAGGATTTGTCACCAATATGCCATCGTGTTCTCACTTTCAGCAACTTTCTATCATACTGTATGCTCCTCCACAGAAAGCTTCTCATGTTTTCCATTTTAGCATTCGAAAAGTATGAGTCATCAAAACATTATACTTTAAATACTATGTTCATTAGAGAAGATAAATTAGATGGATTGTTGACGCCGACCTTAATCAAGCATTTTTGGAGCAGTAACAAGCAACGATTAGAAAGGAAAGTCATGAAAGAACTCTCTAGGGTTCATAGAAAACATCATCTTTTCTGAAAAAACTTAATAATAAAAAAACTAACTAAATAAGTCCACAAGCCGAACTTAAATAGCAAAAAACTTGAATATTTCTAAAATTAGCAAAATCTCAAAAATTATAAAGTCCTACTAAAGAAAAGCATGCTGGAAAAAAAAATTACCCAAATCGGGTTGAAATTAAGCTCCTAATTAACCAAAAGATTATTACTAAAATAGCAAATTTTATGATTTCCTGATATAAACAAGAATAATTAATTAACCAAAAGATTATTACTAAAATAGCAAATTTGATGATTGTGCCCTAAACAGCTGAATCTGACCAAATCAGCATGGTGCTCGTGACAAAATCACGAGTTATCTTCATATTGTTGTTTTTTTGGTCGGATTCATGTACAGTGTGACCCCGTTCTTCAATTCAGCCCCTGATTCCTAGTCCTAACCCAAAAAGTTTCTCTGAAGCTGACGCATATCTCCACCAAATCCATCCTCCGTATGTCACCCCATCTGCAAAAGAAATTGCCCTCGACTTCAATATAGGCTCTTTAATTAAATACTCCACCAAGAATGAATCTCAATAGAACGGTGACATTATTGGAAAATTTAAGGACTTATTTAATTCAATCTTTGTCTTCTCTTCTTCATATGAAACTTCTTCGATAATTGTACTTGATGGATAAACTAACAGACAAGAATATGAAGTTACCTCTTATAGAACTGGATGATGTGAAGTCAACTCGCAATCCTCCATAGTTAAATCTTCTTCTTCTTCCTCTTCGTCTCCATATTCATCATAGATAGGAGGGATTGCTCAATCCACCTCCGTTCATATAACGATCAGATACTCTCATGAAAGATTTCATCATTGGACATATGTTCAACATCCTCAACAATTAGTCAATTTTCTTTGCTAAGTACATCAAAACGATTACTAGGCTGTGACATACCCGAATAATCCGGCATATCATTCTTCAAACTTGCTCCTCCATAACACTCGCTCCGACCACGGAAATTATTGTTCTGGCGGATCTTGAACGCGGGCTGCGAGTAACGATCAAAGACTTTGCGATCCTAGCAATCCTACGCCGCCAAGCATAGGGTTAGCTTCGCAACTTTCCGCTACAAATCCTGCACCACTACGCACTGGGCTAACACCATAATATGCATATGCAGATCCCGGTGGTTACTCTGGAAATCTTTTATCATCATAACATCTTAGACGCTACGTTCTCTTAGAGGGGGCTTCCTGATCGAGAACATGCCCGCTGCCACTAGGACGTCCACGCACCAATGTTGATGATGATCTTCTTCTCACGAAGCTCAAAGCTCTGATACCAACTGACGACGGACTGAAACAGACATTTTTGGGAGCAGCAAGAAGCAACTATCAGAAAGGAAAATCCTGAAAGAACCTTTCTAGGGTTCATGTATAGAAAACACCATGTTTTTTTGAAAACCTATTAATAATCAATAAACTAACTAAATAATTCACAAGCTGGCTTAAATAGCTAATAACTTGAATTTTGCCAAAAAATAGTAAAATATCAATAATTATTCTTAATTAGTCCTACTAAAGAAAATCATGATGGATTTATGACTAAAATTGGATTAATATTGACCTCCTAATTAATCAAATACTAAAAATAGCAAATTTTATGATTTTGTTCCCTAAATAGCAGAATTTGACAAAGTCAGTGTGGTGCTCATGACCTAATCGCGAGTTATCTTTAGAACGTCGTTTCTGGTAAGATTCATGGCATGACCCCGTTCTTCATTCCTCCAATTTTGTCACTGACTCTACGTCTGGACTAAAATATTTTCTCTGAAGCTGACTCATATCTCCACCAAAACCATCATACAGTCTCCAGCCTAGCTTTACACGCATGACTTCGTTGAATATCTCGAAGTCTCTGAAACATATCCCCGTATATCTTGTGGGTCTTGAATTTTCCTCCATGAAACCCAACTAATAACCCTTTATTGTCCTACTTTACACCACAAAAATTGGCATATTTTTCATTCGATTATGTCAAAAACACCGTAAGGGAAAGCATGACATTCATAGCATCCCATTCGGCTCCGGAACCGAAAGCATGACATAGCATTCGCCGGCAACTTTTATCATGACCTCATTCCCCCCTTTGAAAGAGTTTTTTCTCCCACACATTCAGTCTGCTATTTATCCTGTCGAGATATATGAAAATGTGATTGCCTTTTGCTTGCCCGTCGTGGTTTGAAGTATGAGACATTTATCGTGCTTTTTTTACTTCAGGTACCCCACAGAGTAGCTTGATTTTTTTTTTTTTTTTTTTTTGTTGGCTCGGACACGTTTGGGAGAGAAGACTATAGTTGATTTCTCCGCATTCAGCAACTGTCCGAAAGCTTTACTATATTCTGTCAAATATTTTGTAAGTCTGTAATCTCTAGTGATGTAGAATGTAAGAAAAAAATGGTAGAATCATCAGGAAAAAATATATCTCGCGCCAACTAACCGACCTTCTTCTATGCAGTCGTGACAGCTCTCCATAATATTTCATTACACATCACAAAATATAGAAAAACCCTATTCAGGGACAACTCTTCATGTTAGGACCTATTTACGAACAAACTCATACACACCAGTACAGTTAGCAGGAGATATAAATTTTGGACCAAATAGGGACTCTCTTACAAACTGCTATTTCATGTGATAAAACCTAAAGGGAACAAAACGAGTCAAATAAATGTTGAACCCCAGCTCAAATTACCTTCTTGCCGCACATGTCATAACTATTAACTTTAAGCTCTAATGCATGTTCCGCATAATGAAGTTATGACTTTTTAGCAGAAAAATGAAATTATATTCAATCCATCATTTCACACATTAAACTTTGTTTTCCTTTATTTTCTCTCTCTTTAATCACCCAATTAAGAAAGACGAACCCAACCATAACGCTACCATCTTAGGCTAGAGAGACTGTGATCGATGGTTGCTTGTGTCACCAGAATATGAGTCAAAAAGAAATTTGAACCCTTTAAACAAACATACGTAACTAAAAGTGTGATCACGACTATCTAATTTAGCATGTTTATCTTGCCAATTGAATATAACAATGTTTCATTAGAGCCATCCACACTCAACCCTACTTCTTTTTTTTTTACATCAAAGTCATCTTCATGCCTAACTATGTCTTATCCTTATCCGACCCCACATTTCCCAAAATTTGACCAAATTAATTCTATGATTTTCACTTCCTTGTTTAATAAGCAAGAGTATTTATAGAAGTAGGAATAATTTTGTCAAACTTGGGGTGTCAGTTAAAAAACGGAAGTAGTAGTTACGGGTTAAAAATCGGCTAAAAATTACATCGTTCTACTATCTAAATGACGGAGTCAAAGCGGCTTAGTTATGGGTTAAAAAGTCAAAACAGAATTATACATAAGAAAGAGAAGTAGTGAGCATCTCCAATGGTAAAACCACAAATTAGCTAAATTATAACTAGTATGAATTTTAACTAAGTGAACTATGTGTTTGCTCCAATGGTGTCATGTATTTTACATAACTTGTAGGTATGAAATTATAAAAATATTTATTTATTAAATTAAACTAGGAGAGAGATGGACACAAAAAGTTTAACTTCCTACTTTCTAGCTAGCTACTAGTAGAGAGCGGGATACATAATATGTAAAGTATTGAGTCATTTAACTAGACCATTGGAGCTTGTTATTTCTTCTAATTATATAAATTATAACTAAACTAACTTTAACCTAACCATTGGAGATGCTCTAATAAGAGTAAGTTATTTCACTATGATGATGAAACATACTCATACATATCCTTAGTGTGTGACACACTTAGCTATGAATCTTTTCTTAAAGCGATCCTAGTGTATGCTATTGGAACAAACCT
Organism: Linanthus parryae; assembly: GCA_023055425.1. Classification (NCBI taxonomy): domain Eukaryota; kingdom Viridiplantae; phylum Streptophyta; class Magnoliopsida; order Ericales; family Polemoniaceae; genus Linanthus; species Linanthus parryae. Next base: position 45,728,964 of record JALGPY010000007.1, on the reverse strand, counting down.
CCTTTTACCGTTCATAAGTGTCTTTCATTAATAATGTATGATATCCAAATACATAATACAACAAAATATTTATATTACCATATACCGTGTAAAAACAGAAACACCAGATGTAATGTGAACGCACAAAGTAACACGCATTTGGTGTTGGAGAATTTGAGGTATACAAGCAACATATTCATAACTGTGTCACGTCTCATCCAAACTGGACAATATCCCCCAAGACCAAAAGCTTATCTGAAATTAAAATTTGATTTCAAAACAAAAGGAACAAACGGATAAAAGATAGTCTCCAAGTCACAAAAGGCCGTACACTTTTTATTTCCACTCTCTTTTCTCTTTGCCTAATCGAGAAAGCCAAACCCAATGAAAATACTGGAATCCCATAGATGAAGAAGGGTTGTTGTTTCAGAGTCAAAAAGAAAATTAACCACCACTCACCAGCATTTAGTTAGGGAGTCTTTTACTAGATATGTTGGATGTTTATCTTGTCATTTTCTACAACTTTACGAGCTTGTTTTGCATCGATCTGGTTCAATTTGGCTCGTCATTTCACACACGAAACCTCCATTTTTATTGTATGAACTTTACCTTATCAAGAAAGACTAACTCAACCAAAACACTAGCCAAATTTTTGGGCTAAATGTGGAAATGGAACCCTTCAATCGAACCCTTAAAACAAACATTAATTTAGCATGTTTATCTTGCCATGCTTTTAATAATAGTCACAGCAATCAAAATTCAAAACCCTGTACTTCCTTTTTTGTGTGGTTGTAACACCGTCTTATCCTTATGGTAACGTAAAAAAAAATAACACTTAAAACTCATAGTTCGACAAAATTACTGATGTCTTTTACTCCTACAATTTATACCACTGCTTGGTTATGTGGATAATCACTGAAACCTGTTTGGTTATGTGAAAAATACACCTCATGATACTGTAGAATTACATATACTTCCAATTTTTAATCCACACACTAAACATACTGGATTACATTTAGTCTGATCACAATTAATACTGGAAAATCAAATGCCCCATTACTGTTCAATGGCAAAACTGAAAATGAACCCCAAACTCAAGCACCAATACATGGTTAACTTCTATAAGTAAAGCCCCTCCTAAAGTGTTCCATATCCTAACTCTTTTTCACTCCTTGTAAAGTAAATCACAGGCTCTGCTCTTCTTCTTCTAAACTCCAAAACCATCCATCTCATACAAAAGCATTACTCTACTAGCTAGCTAGAGAACGAAGAACAGAGATGTCCACCATTGATGAAATGACACTCACTCATCTCTACCCAAACCCACCGCAACAACAAGGTCCAATGAGAATGCAACCATTTTCAATTTTTTGCAATTTCTGGCATGCATCTGTTCATGTTCAAGATCAGGGTTAATTATGAATTATTTACTTTTCAGAGGAGGGGAAACTGCGGAGACGGAGGCAAAAGGCTGAAGCCGTGGGTTTTGAAGCACGGAAAAGGAAGCTGACCCAGCATCAGATCGACGTGTTAGAGCTAAATTTCAAAGATGAACACAAACTGGAGTGTGAGAAGAAGGAGCGTTTGGCTATCGAATTGGGTCTGGAGCCGCGCCAAGTGGCGGTATGGTTCCAGAACCGAAGGGCTCGCTACAAGTGTCAAAAGCTCGAAGAAGAGTTTTCGCAGCTTAAGGCTCAGCACGAGAGTGTCGTTGCTCAAAAATCTCAACTCCAATCAGAGGTACTACTACTACTCAATAGTATCTAGTTTTGAAACAATTAATCAGAATTTTCTATACTAATTAACAGATTGTTAAGCAAAATAAGTGGTCTGTTTATAAGTGACATTTGTGTTCATGTCCATTGCCAGAGTTCAAACTGTGTGTCTCATCCCTTCTATAATTAAAAACAGTACCACGTGGTTCAATCATCTACAGTTGCGTCTCCAGTCAGTTCTCTTTTCACTAACATTTCCGTACGAAATTTTGGTAGAGATAATTTAGTGAAGGATGCCAACGTTTGAACAGCTGCCACACATCACTTGGGACTTCTACCCCCACGTGGGAAGCAGGAACACACAACTGACAGAACTACTAGTTATGCTTAAGTAATTTTCCATAACTCTTAATTAAAACTTACCAATCTGCTATTAACTAAGCAAGTTAGTAGTTTTTTTTTTTTTTTTGAGAAATTGTTTTGTCGTCAAACGGGTTCGAGCCCAGGACCTTATGCAGGAGCTTCCAAGGGGGTAACGCGGCTCAAGTATGCATCTCTAGATTCATTTTACATCAACAGCTAAGAGTATTTTGAACTAACTTTACACTAACATGAATTGTAACAAGATGCTTCGGTAAATTCAAAATTCTTCTAAAATTCTCTCCATTTTCTTTATAAAATTAACAAAATTCATTTTATTTTTGTTATAATCCCCAACTAATGATTGTTTAGAATTCAAAAAACACTTGCATATTACTGATTGCGATAGTGACCTGGATTGTGCACTAGTCATCTACTAAAATGTGTTAGTTTTGTCTCCCCAGATTTTGAAGCTCAAAGAACAGCTATCCAGTGTAGAAAAGATGTCGCATAACCTGATTGCAGAGAGGCACGTCGTCGACGGCTATGTTTCCAGCAACAGCACGTCTTCGCCATTCTCCATGGACTCGATACAAGAGGCCGATCATTTTTTGGGGAATTTCACAATGGGAGGCATCGATAATGCATTCTATGCACCAGAATACAATTACAGCTACAGCAGCTTTCATGGCAGCAATGGATGGGTGAACCTCTTTGAAAATTGATGCATAACAATTGACAGAACCAATTCTAGTACTGAAACTAATGCACATATTTATCGATAACTGTCCTTTTTTTTTTTTCTTCTGTACATCTGATTTCACCCCATTTGTCAGTCTTAGATTCCACAACTAATGGAAATACTTTGACAGCTACCATTATGTCTCTTCTCTCTCCTCATTCTGACTTCTACCACTATTCACTAGGTCACTTTGACCCAGTGATTTTGATAGCAAAATGATGTAACTTTTTGATAATTCTTTTATGATATTGGTCTATAACACGGTGAAAAAATTATCAAACATCGCATCGTTTTACGGTCCATATTACCTGGTCAAAATGACCCCGATACGTGTCAAAATGTCAAGAAAATAGAGTGGTACGAAAGACTGCATTGATGCAGCCTTCTAATTAGTGAATGAAAGGAAAAGTATTCAACTGTCTAACCACCCTAACTAACTACGGTATAAACCAACACTTGACACCAACATAACCGAACCAGTACAATCTGAAGCTGAGAGTCCTCCAGAATGCTGATGTTTGGTACACATTAGCGAATATTTCTTCAACTTGAGACAGATACAGAATCGGTCAATTCCCTTCCCTTGGTCTCGAAGGGGAAGCACATAACACAGACTCCAACAACAGCTATCACTGCTTCAAACAACACAACTGCAGATGTCTGATGGCAACCGCTCACCATGCCAATGGCGACAAGGGGACATAGCATGCCGCCAATTCTACCAATCGACGTGGAAATGCCAACTCCAGTTGACCTCACAGAGGTTGGATATACCTAGACATTGTCGTCAAGTGGAGAAGAAACAAAGACTTAGCAGCAAGTCTAAATGACAATATCAAGTGCAAGAAGAGAGCGTAAATGTAGGTAGTGAATGCAAAATTGCAAGTCCCTATCCTTTAATTCAGCACGGTAAAGTAGTACTGCATACAACTAAAACATGATATGCATCACATATAAGGTTAAATGCATCATACCATTTAACCTTATATAGTTATACATGTCGTGGTATATCATACTTCACAAACCCTCTCTGCCGTCAGAAAAATAAACTCAAAGAGGAGAAACTTAAGAGCACTTCAACTCCCTCGAGGGGAAGGGTAAGGGAAGGGGAAAAAACCCCCCATGGTCTTTAACCCCTTGAGGGAAGGGGGAAGGGGAAGAAAAGCGCCCTCCAGAGAAAAAGGGAAGGGGGACACCCTCGGCAAGCAGAAGCGTTTTGGGCACAATTCAAGGTATTCAAATTCCAGAAATTGTTTTTTTTATTAAACTACAAAAAAATTTAAAACAAAAATATTTTTTAAAAAAACTTTAATAAATATAACATACTAATATTTATGAATACTGTATTTTTTTAGTACAATTGAATATTTTTTTTATATTTTTATGAACGGTTGAATCAGACATTCGTACTTGATTGGAAAAAAACTATCAAACGTTTTAATTAAAGATTAAATTAGAAATTATTTACTACAGTAAGAATGCTATTGCTTATAAATTGAATTATTTTAATGTGAGGAAGGTGATGGGTCGGAGACAATATGGTAGTTGAGTTGAAGAGGAAAGAGAAATTGGCGGGTCCCCGACGGGAAGGGAAAGGGGAAGAGGAGGATGAAAGGGAACTGGTCAGAGATGCTCTTAAAAGTAAATGAGCTCAACGTGTCCAACTCTTCATCTCAGCATTAATCTCATCATGATATGTATTGTACATTTATACGCATTTTACTTTAAGGCTCAACAATCACACTCTTATTCCGTGTTATATCATACAGTAGGCTCGCCTATCATATAAAAGAGGCTAAATAGGAGAAACATCTAAAATTTCCCTCATAGAATTAGAGTCCAATACTATTCAGTAAAGCACTTCTTTAATAATTTCAGATAACAAGAGCTTTACCAAAAATCAAATTATGGAGTTTTACCTCTGGGGCATATATACAGGCGACAATGAAGCTTGCGGAAATGAACATGCGAGCCCCAAACAATAGAGACGTGGTCCAAAACTCATTTTGAGGAGACACCAGCGGCAAGAGTAAAATGAAACCCAAGAGAAGCATGATTGCCATTGAGACCTTCCGCCCTACTCTGTCCACAATCAATGCCGCTAAGAGAAGCCCCGGAAACTCTGGAAACAAAAAAATAAAAATAAATAAATAAATAAATAAATAAATAAATAAATAAATAAATAAATAAATAAATAAATAAATAAATAAATAAATAAATAATCAGAATAAGTACGAAAAATCCTATAAAATCACGAATATTCGCACACATGCCCCCCATAAGCTACATTTTTTACAATGAAGCAGAATAACTGGTAAATCTCAACCAGCCCCCAAAATGTACTACTAGAGGATTACAAAGCGAAAAAAGGGTGCTCAAATTATACTTTCACTCGATGCAGTACATCCCATGTCCAGAAATTTCAATAATCCCATGAATGTGAGGTTATGGAATTTCACTGAGGTTGTTTTATAATCTACGTATTTAGATGACAAAGTAGTAGCTTATGTGAGAGAACTCTCGTTGACCAAAAAAACAAACATCTATTCTAGCATTACCTGCCAGGCTGGTGATGAAAACATCCTTGTAGAGTCCAGAATCCTGAATATTTCCCAGAAGCAAATTGATTGAGCCGCATTTGCTTTGCCCACTGCTCAACTCAGAGGTCAACAATACAATGCCGTAGTATGAAAATGTGTTTCCAAAGTATACCACCCACAAGAGAAAGGTTGTTCTGATGAGTATTACAGAGAACAAATCCCAGTGCGAGGAACTTCTTTGAGAATCTTTTGGTTTCTTAATACTTGACGAGAGCAAAGGAATATCTTCTGACACTAACTTTTCATCGGGATCTTCTAACTGATCAGCAATAAGGACTCCAGGAGGAAGTTTTGTTTGGTTAAACGCTGCTACTTTCTCAAGCAAATGGAATGCTTCACTTGTTCTGTATTTCATGCAAAGATATCTTGGAGTCTCGGGTACAAAACTAAAAACTAAGATCAAAGTAAAAGATGGTACTGCAGACAGTGCGAGTAGCCACCTCCAACCCAAACTAGGCATGACAATCTACATGGAAAATAAGAGTAAGAAATGTCAGATTGTTTGTGTCGTAAAGTGAAATGCTCAAATCTGATTTGCAGATATCCAAATCTTCAAAGGTGAGTCTGGCTGCTCTGGCATGGATTTCTCATATATTTTTGAACTTTAATGTATGCTGAAAGTTTCAGCATCCAGGTTTCAAATTAGGATTTTCACCTAGTTTGAAACATATTAATATATTATCAACTTTAGAACTAAAATGCTAGGTTTTTGTAAAGCTTGTTTCTATCAACATTAAGCTCTTTCTTAGTTGGCTCAAAATGGCACCAACCAAGAGTGATCGGTTCAAGGTAAAATACCACGTGTAAATAGAAAATGAATACAGCATATAATCTCTCATAAAAATATTCAAATTTAGGTTTCTTGCTGCCTTGTGCTCTACCTTAACAACTGTTCACTTCTGAATGAAATGGAAAAAATCAAGCATACAGACTGTTGAAACAATCGCCAGGAAGCTTTAGGAAGAAAAGGACTATATTACTTTATCCAAGACAACCTAAGGTTATAGGTAACCATCCGCTATCAGTTCAAGTTTCCATCACAGCGTTATTCGATCACTTGTAATGAACAACGGAGTATCTCATTGATCACTTCTGAATACATAGGTGCTCAGAACATTCACCGATCAGATTAAGTTGTATTTTTGCGATATCCAAACTGGATACCGCCAACTGACACACTCACTACCACAAAATAAGAAGCGAGCATAGTCTCATCCAAATGGTGAAATACATGATAGTTCTTATCTTAATACAGATGTCAAGCTAAGAAATCTGTGGTACTTGAACTTGTGCCATTCTTAAACATTTTCATATTTGGCATAGCAAATGTATAGGGACATGTAGTGAATACTTTGTCTTGTATTGTTTTATACGTACAGCAATAGAGAACAGTCCCAATTAAGGAATTTCACAGATTCTACTTAGACTTTCATGGTATCAGAGAAAGGGTTTCCGTAACTCTCTCCTGGATCGTCTTCTTCTTCTGTTTCCTCTCCACTGATTGCATGTCGTCCTTCCGTGCGGCTTCCAACTGCTGCGCACTGCTACAGTTGCAACCTAAGAAACACGGGTACGGATACGGGTATTGGATACGATACGGAAACGGACACGGGATACGTCATTTTCTAAAAAAACTGAGGATACGACACGGCACGGATTCGTCAACATTATTATTATATTTATATATATTTGAATTTTTGTACTACGAGATATGACAAAATATTGGTTCCAACTTCTTTATAGTTATAACTTAATATCACTGAAAGGATATATTAAGTATAAGAATGAGAAGAGAAAGAGGAATAGCTTAGGTGGGTTTGAGTTTGACAAGTTGTTTCTGGGAATACTCTTGAAGTTGTCGCGTGTGAGGACTTAAAACCTCATTTGAACAATCAATGAATCAATGAATCAAATATATCGTATCTACCTTAGCTTAGTTATATGTTAACCCATTTGAAGTTCAAATATCTCATAAAATAACCCGTGTGAAAGTCTAATAAACACTGAGGGGAAATTTCCGTCTCTCATTAAGTGTCCCCCAAGTGTCCAGTCTAATAAAATTCTCTAAAATACTCGGACACGCCAGCCGGAGTGTCTGACACATATTATGGAGAATCGTAAGAGTGTCCGAGTATTCCAAGTATCCGACACGGATACAGGCCCTGTTTTGGAGTGTCCATGCTTACTAGGTCGCAACCCCTGGGAGAGGCATTGTTCCAGTCCGCCCACACCACAACCGACAGGAACCGACGGACAGAACCACCGCCCATCTTGTCCATCTCTCTCGCGGGTGCCTGTGAAGCCCTCGTTCCTTTCTCTCACAGTTTCCTTCAAAGCCCACGACGTCTTCAGCCAACTACTGCTTCAGTCACGTCACCCGTCAGACGAATATGTGTCTGTTTGCCTGTTCAGTGACTCTCTGCCCGATGAATCTGTTGGGACACTATTTCTGTGACCCTGCACCAAGTTTTTGCCGTGTGCCTCCGTGTAGTCATCAGCCATGTCGACAGACAAGCCTGCCTCCTCCTCCGAAGTCAACAAGGAACTTCTCCCCCTGTTCTGTTGTGACGAATATCGAGAAGAAGGTGGGTCACGTTTTTTCGTCTGTCGTCTTCGTAAGTCACTATATGGACTCAAACAGGCACCCACGGCCTGGTTTCAGTGTTTTCCTACGTTCCTCACTGGCACAGTAGGATTTTCCAAGTGCATATATGGTGAGTCGCTCTTTGTTTACCTCCAGTGATCTAACATTGTACATCTCCTTCTCTATGTGGACGATATTATCATTACTGGCTCCTCCTCTCCTTCAGCATCTGGTTGCACAGCTGTCTCGTGAGTTTACCATGTCAAATCTTTTGGGCATTGCAGTCTCTCTGGACTCTTTTGGGTTGTTCTTGTCCCAACGAAAGTATGCTATGGACATTCTTGCCCGTGCTTCTATGACGCCCCGCAAACCCGTTACCACTCCCGTTGAGACGGGCTCAAATCTTACAGGGCGTAAGGCTCACAGGTTTCTATCCTACTCTATACAGAAGTCTGGCCGGTGCACTTCAGTATCTCACCTTCACTCGTCATGAGCTATATTATGTCGTCCAGCAGATATGTCTCTATATGCATAACCCCTGAGAGCCTCATTTCCATGCACTGAATCACATTATCCGATACGTCCGCGGCACTCTTAACTACGGTTTTCGGATCTCCATCTCGACCCCCACTTGTCTGACTGCATCTACCAATGCTGACTGAGCCGAGTTCCCTGACACTCGGCGATCCACTTCCGGTTACTGTGTTTTCTACGGTGACAACCTTTTCAATTGGTTATCCAAACATCAGGCCGCAGTATCCCGCTCCAGTGCTGTGAATATCGTAGAGTTGCTAATGCTATCTCTGAATTGTGCTGCCTGCACAATCTTCTCCTTGAGCTTCAGGTCCCTTCGCCACCCGCGTCGATCCGTTGTGTGTGACGTGAGTGCTGTTTATCTTTCAGATAACCCGGTTCAGCATCAGCGCACCAAGCATGTTGAGATAGACATACATCTTGTTCGTGAGAAGGTCCTTTAGGGATAACTACGTGTCTTACACATCCCGCCTGACTACCAGTACGCCGACATATTCACCAAGGGGTTGCCCCGACATATCTTCGAGCGCTTCCGATCCAGTCGGAGCTGGAGATTGAGGGGGCGTAATAGCACACAATTGTTACCATGGCAAATGCACGAGACTAATGTTGTGAATACTTTGTCTTGTATTGTTTTTTATGTACAGCCATAGAGAACAATCCCGATTAAGGACTTTCACAGATTCGGCTTAGACTTTCACTATTGATCCTTATAAAGCCACTTACTAATCTTCGATACCATATGACGAATTTACCCTTCCACCATCATTATGTCAACCTTCACATTTAACTAGTAACTTAAAACTTTCAAGTTCCAAGAATCCTAATTTCATCTTACTAAGTAGTTTCATAACATCTTTAATACTCTTATTAATTTATTTCTAGGTTAACTTAGGGCGTTAAGTTCAAACCGAGAAAACCGCAGAGCGAACCGAACCGGGCAAAACCGAAGGGAAATTAACCGAAACCGAAGCGTGAAAATGTAAAACAAACCGAACCACTTAAACCGTGGTTAAGCCGTTCAAACCGATATGCACAAAAACCATGCACCAAAATCATAAAATGCTTATTGTTTCACGTGATTTTGTTCAAGTTCTTTGAGATCTTACTTCGGAGTTAAGAAAAAATGCTCTAAAATTCAAGTAAATTGTGATCCACATGATTGAATCATTACTTCACTCCATATATTTATAGTTTTTTACATAGTTTTACTTTCTTGTATGTTAAAAATCCTATTTCAAAAAATTATACGTACCACTATGTAACCCGTTGGTTTAACCAAAACCGAACTGCATAAAATCGTGACCGAATGGGAAACGGACCGAAATAAACCGAACCGAGCCAAACCGTGAAAAATACAAACCGAACCAAACCAAACCAAACCGAACCGTTTGCACCATTTGTGTTGAAAACAAAGAAGATGTTATTAAAAAATTGTTATGGGTAAATTCCAAAAGGCATATATGTGACTTTGTCCGACTCTAGAAAGTATATGTGTATTATTTTCAAAATTCCTACTATTGGTTCAAGGTTATGTTTTCAATTACATAGTTTCCTTTTTTCTTTTTCTTTTTTGCTTATTTGCTTTTATAATTGAAAATATATCATATTAAGTAAGATAAAATTGCTATAAAAAAAAAAAGTAAATAAAATTACAACTTGACCACAAAACTATATCTCACCTAAACTCCAATCAACCTCGGACATAGGCTAAGAAAGGAAGGCTAGGGCAAAGGAAAGAATGCTTTACCTAGAAAGTAAGTCTATTGGATACTGGCCATGCATCTTGAGTATGCTGACTTGAGCCGTCGACCTTTTCTTTCTATACGCAATTCTTCGCCCCTATATACAAGTACCATGGCAATGAAAACGACCATCGCTTACGCACAAAAAAAATTCCTCAATTGAGCAAGAAAAAGCTAATAGGCTCGTTTTACAGACTCAATTTGTTGGAAATGTAATGGTTGTGGGTGTCAGTGCGGGTTAGACTTGGTTTGCATGTAGCTCTTCGTCATTACCTGCAGATGAGATATGGATATTGGTCTCTGGCTCTTTATTTTTTTGCTTGGAGGGCCGGATACCATGGTGGTGCTGGAACTTCCGGTTTTGGTAGCAGGATCTGGTAATACTACTTCTGCGGAAGCAACAGTAGATGTAAAAAAATTGTATTAAGAGTTAAATGCTACATATGTAATTTTACTTTTGCATATCTTGAAATGCCATATCATTATAACTTAATTTTGTAAGGATGTATACTCATGGCATGTATCAAAATGCTCAACATCACTAGTTAACATAAAAAGTAACTGAGGTATTGAATTAATGCTCACAGAAAGTAAATTCAGGTTGTGAATTGAACATATAGAAACTTAAGGTTACAAGTAGATTTTCTAACCCATACTTTAGGTGTCAGGTTTGCACTGCCTCTTTATTTTGATGTTAAATTGATTATATATATATTATTATTATTATTATTATTATTATTATTATTTTAATGAACCAATGAACCAGTGACCCCGTCACTGGCCGGTTAAATTTCAAAAATATGATATTTAGTGGAATTCGTTTGTCCGTGGAACCTCCCTATCTTTCTTTTACGGTCTATCATTAGATGAATCTTAACTTGTTTGGATATAAAGACTTATCTCCTTACTACATAAGAACGACATTGAGCAAGACCAGAAGAAAAGAACAGTAAAATCACTAGTAAGCAAGAGCAGAAGAAGAAAACAGTAAAATCACTACTGAAAACAAGTATTCTATACTGTAAAAAAATAGGATGGGACATAGTACCCATGCAAGTGCAGCCTCAATAACTGTTCCAACCGTCCAGAAAGTTGAAAAAATGACCATCCAAGTACCTCTGCTTGGAGTAGGAACAAACTCCAAAAACCATGATGTATATACATGCCCACCTCCCAGGCCAATACCCACTATCCCGCGAATAATCACCAACGATATGTAATTTGGGGCAAGAGTACTTAACAAGCCAGCTCCAGAAGTGATAATAGCCACACCAAGAAGACTCGTCCTAATTGGGAAACAAACCGTAGTCAAAGTTAGGTCCAGCAAAGATTAACAGAAGAGGCATGTATGACAAGCCATAGATAGATAAGCCTGCTTAGTGCTCACCAAAGGACAAGTATATCATATAAACTCAACAATATAAATTATACATTCACTTCAAAATTTACGTGATTCATGTAAAAAGTATGACTAATAATCGGTATAAAGTTATTCTTCCACGTACAAACATAATAATTCAATCAGATGAAGGCTCCGCTTTCTATGCCTAATTTTAGGTGACTTTTTATCTTTGTTTAAGTCATGAAAAAAGTTCTATTTTGTTCTTTGTTGTTACAACTTTCTTTAGATAACTTTATTGCCTTTATTTACGACTAAAAAAGTTCTAACTTCAACTTTTCTTACTTTTTGCTCCTAGAATTTACTTTTTTAGAAGCTAAAATAGAAGAACTAAGCAATATTTTTTCTAATCAGATAACTAAAACTTTTTAGAACATTTAGCATTTTGAAAGTAAGCAACCTTTTACTCCTTTTCTGAAATAGATAAAAAGTCGCCTAAAATTAGGTAAAGAAAGCAGGGCCGAAATATTCAATTTTATCATGTAAATTGTCCTAATGATTTGGCACTTACCCTCAACTCTCAAATTCCCCGGTTCACTCATCTTTTGCCCCGGAAACAGTTCAGCTGTCAGGCATTGAAGTCTCATTATAGCCAAGGGCTATGTGGTGGATAGGAAGAGCAATTACCTTCTCCATAGTTTCCAAAATGTATTATGCACATACCTTGTTTAAGGGTGAGTTTGGGAATGCTTCTGCTACCAGCACAACTGCTTTCCAACAGTAGAAGCAGTTTTAGTATGTTTGGTAAAAATAAAATTTCTGCTTTTCCGGACGGTTTCTGCTGTCCCACAACAGGAAGCAAGGGGGGAGATGCTTTTCCAGAGAGTGCTTTTGATTAATTTATCTACAACCGATTTGAACCTTACAATTTTTTAAAATACCAATAGTTATCTTTACGGAAATGACATGTGTCATATATTTTTGTCATTTTACCCTCTCACAACATTTTCACAGTTGATTTTACCAAACACAAAATTACTATATCAATATTTCACAGCAGCTTTTACGTAATATTTACCAAACAACATTTTATCAAGAATTCACATCAGCTTTTCACAGTGTTTTCACACAACAGCTTTCTAGCACCGCCACAGCATTCCCAAACTAAGGCTAAGAGATCTTGCATCTAACTTGTCTCATGATTTCATATCCTCCAATTGTGTTTTCTATTCCTTTTCAGTCAAAGACACAATTCGGCCATTCTAGTCTTCCTCCGCAATCATTCATACGTAAAACCTTCTTCGTTTTTAAATGTTGTCTGTACTATTTATCTTTATGACTTTTATCAAGATGCACTTATATCATACTTCATATTTTATCAAAACATTTCTATCAATTAATACCATAAGCACTCTTACAAAATAAAAATACCATAAGCGCCAAAGAATGAAGAGAGGCAAACGTGAAAAGGCAAGAATGTTCCTTTAGCATGAAACTTTTAGAGCAATGGCACTCGCCAAACCATACATGAGCAAGGTGGAGGATGAGTGGCAGTTCCATAAACTGAAAGATGAAGAGAAAATAGTGAAGCTTTACCTCCTCCCATAGGTATCGGAGATGACCCCCCAAGAATATGCTCCAATTAACATGCCACCAAAGACAACTGTACTTATCAAACTTTCCTCAGTAGCGGATAGTCCCCATTCAGACTTGAGTGCTGGTCCTATGAAAGACAGAAGCATCACTTCCATTGCTTCTGTTACCCAACCAAGTCCAGCATAAATGAGTAGGAGGACCTGGCATTTTCCGAAACCAACTGTGGAAAGTGCCTCATCCAATGTGTAGACGTTGCTCTCAGCTGGCATCTAAAGAAACAAAAACAACTATGTAAATATTAAGATTGTAAAAACAGTATACGAAAGTAGATGCACACAAAGTAGAGCAAAGTTTCCTATCCCTAACTCTACAGTTAACAATTGATCAACATCTGTTGCACTCTTCCATTCTTACCCATCAATGACTCGCACTCATATGGGTCTGAACAATTAAAGGCAGGGAGACTAATCTTGAAAATAATATTAGTTTGATGTGATTTGTCACTACCTCATCTCGTACTTTTGAGATTTTACATTTGCTACAGTTCACAAATAAAGTGTCAAGTTTTACCTATTCTAATTGATGGCAAATATTTTCGCTGGGATAAATCTCTCAAGAGAACATGTAAGGAGAGACACTTTAGTATCAAAATAGCGCACTGACCACAAGTATCTTGCACCGATTTCCGCATATGAAGTGAACTGAAGCAACCGCTTTCCTTGAGTTTATATCACACATTTATCTAAACTAATTCGCAGTCAGGGTCAAACAGTTTGAGGGAACAAAATAAGAACATATTCTGATATCCGTCCACTGCCAGATATGGAAAAAAATTCAAAGAATAAGCAAACATAATTGTGAATTCTTGACCGTGAAAATGTTGGCGAAACTAGACAGAGAGGAACTTGTGGAATTAGCTAAAATAGCACAGATATGTCAAAAGTCAAAAACTCATTTTGCCCATCAAGTACAGTGACTAGTAAAATCATAAGCAGCACACACTGGTCAAGAAGAAGTTGAAATCAGTTTGAGTGGATACTACAACAGTATAACATGCTATTTCCAGAAAGCTTCCCAAACAAAGGGCAAAACAACATTGAGGTGCCTAAACACAATTTCAAACAGATTACTAGGAAATTACATGTTTTTTTCCGAACATGGTATCATCCATTAACCTGTAATATTGCAGTAAATCACTAAAATAGTCAAAGACCCAATTCGTAGATCCATCTTTTTCATGCGTCCAATTCCGGCAAAATCAGATGTCATCACAAAAAAGGCGAATACAGGAACACAGAGCCGAATGATTGAACCGTACAAGAGAACTTCAATTTTACCTTAGCCAACGAAGATTGCAGTCGTGGGTTTATTTCTTTTGTTCGGTGTTCTGGCGGAGGTATAAAAACCCACAGAAGAAATTACATTAACAAAAATGGCTTTTTCTGCTTCTTTCTTGATTTCAGTCCCTAATGCTCTCTCTCCTTCTCCTTCGAAGTTGGGTTGCTTTGAGCACACTGAAGTTTTTAGCTAACGTGTGAAGCAGGAACCGACACACGGTGCAACAAAAAGGTGTCCTTTTCAAATCGACATCATCAACTAATCGAACATCTGTCAGTTTTGTTTGATGATTGGACCGCAAAGTTGGAAGACAAAACGTAGGGAAATTTGCAATAATAATTGTCTCCCCTTACTTCATACCGTCCCGTCTCTTCTCTTTAGCCTCATTATCTATTTTGCAACTGTCTCTTCTCTTTCACTCTATTTCTAAATCGGGTAACATTAAACAAGAGAAAAGACAAAATTATCTTCAACAGAGTTGGGTCACTTTCTCTAAAAAAGTGATGCGATTGCTGGTATTGTTGTAGTTTAAAATAAAACACATAGATATTATTGTCATTTCGCCTCCTCTCTTAAAAACCCCACCCAACCGCTATGGGGCTCAAGATAGGAGACAGAGTGGTACTTCCTCAGCCTCTTTCTCTAGGCTTTGACTTTTTGAATTGTATCTGGGTCACTTTGATCGGGTATTTTGAATCGCAAAATGATAGGACTTTTTGATAATTTTTTCACTGTGTTAAAAATAATTTTTACTCTAAAACATCATGAAAAAATTATCGAAAAATTAAATCCTTTTGCTATCCAAATCACCGATTCAGTCAATAGTGACAAAAGTCAAAACGTAGAGAAAGATACGTTACGAAGTAAGTAGAAGACTTCTTTGGGTAAGAGATAAAAGAAAATATTAGATCCTAATAAGATCTGGCCCCTGGCCCCCTGTTTGTACGGTATCACTTTGAGAACGAGTAATTCACACGTGGTGATTCGTTCCTTTCACATTTTGACATATCAATGAAAAAGAAGTGAGCGGGAGAGCGATAATAACCAAGTAGGATTATAATTTTTTTTGTTAGTGATGCCACAACCCCTTTATCCGATTGGGGACAAGACCGGCAGAGCGATGCTTAATAGAAGCGGCGGAGATCAAAAGCAATAAAATCCAAAACTCATACTTATATTATTAAACAACTGCATAAAGTCTCTTACATACTTTGATTACTATTACACAGCATTTATCTAATATTATTAGACGTCCATAGCCTAGATGAGTCTCGCGCCTCTTCTATTTTACAGTCCCAGCTCCTAGACATGCGGTAGGAAGAAAGACAACAAGAACCGCAATTTTAAAACTCAACAAGAAATGCTGAGTGAGATACACCTTAGCATGTAAAAACATGAATGATTAAGTAGCTTGCTGACTCCCAAGTTAAATAAAACAGTAACATAGTATGAGTAAAACAATATCAGAGTTTGCAGCGTTATAAACAACAGAGTTAACCGATTTACGAATGAAAAATTTCGTAGCTTTGAACATTTCTAATTTAAATCATTCACAGGTGCTAGTTTACCAATATAGAATCAAAGAAACCAATTATTGCGCACAGTAACCGGATAATGGTCAACAAAGGACCTCCCAGATGTTAATAGTCAACAAATTACCTCTCGAATGTTAACGGCCAACAAAGGACCTCCCAAATGTTAACGGTCAACAAAGGGTCAACAAAGGACCTCCAAAATAGTAATAGATTTCGGTACGTGCGAGATTCCACTTTACGTTTTTTACATGTTATTATTTTTTGTGACAGTTTCAAAGAAAACATTTCGAACGTAATCAACTTCAAGTAAAAGCATGTGAATCACAAAAAATATTTCGAGACAGGTTATAAAAATCACCTTCGGCACAAAAGAAAACAGGCTTACAAGGCCAAGCATGTAATCTCACAAGTGCATTTTGAGACAGTAAATAGAAATCATATTTTGACACACATGATGCTAGGCGCACTAGGCTACGCATGTATACTCGCAAATATATTTTGAGACAAGAAATAAAAATCACATATTGACACGAAAGGAGCTAGGCACACGAGACTAAGCATGTAAACTCACCTGAAGTCGACTCAGCAGCTAGTACATAGGGAAGTCGACAGAGCCTATGAGTACAAACTCTTCGCCTAACCCAAGAAGCGCAAGAAATGTTCGAAAAACAGAGCGGGTCGAGGTCGATGAAGTTATCGCCGGCGATGGAGTTCGAAGGCACTTCTTCCGTGGATGCTGAGCCTTCCTCAGGCTTGGTCAAGTCTCAAGGAGTCTACTGGAAGGGTCATTGTGGGTGGCTCTGTTCGGTTCGGGTGGAGTTTGGATGGAGTTGTCGCCGGTTTTAATGGAGGTTCGGTGATGATGGTGATGACTTGCTTTGGATTTCTTGTTGCAGCTCTTGGGTTCTGGACAGAGAGAGAGAGAGAGAGAGAGAGAGAGAGAAAGAGAGAGAGAGAGAGAGTAATAGAGGTGAAGAGAGAAAGGAGAAAGGAAGTGGTGGTGGCTTCTAGTGGGGTTCCCGACGGTGGCAGCGGCGGTGGTGGCTCTCGTTGCCGTTGCTGCTTGCTGCCCCGGTTCGTTAGCAGAGAGAAAGAGATAGATAGGGAGAAGAGAGAGGCAGGGAGTGATGGGGGTGATGGTGGGTTTCCTTGCCGAGGGTGTTTGGTGGTGGTGACCAAAGGTGGAGATGGTCGGGTTGGTGATGGAGATGGTGATGGATGTGTTGTGTGAAATGAAGGAGGAAGTAAGTTTAAATAGAGATACTAGGGAGCTAGAGTGGTGACGATGATGATGAGAACGATGGAAAAGGTAGTTGTGAAGAAAAATCTTTGCCGAAGAAGATGAAGAAGAATTCAAGTTGGAGATGGTGATAAGAGAAAGGTTATGATGTGGTTGGAGCACTATTCACTAGGGTATTTGGGTGTAGTACTTATATAAAATCTCGCGGTGGTCGCACACACGCTAGTAACTTAAATAGGATATTTGTGTATTAACTTACCACTGTTAATATAACATTTTCTAAAATATAACATGATTAATAACATGATAAATTACTCATATATTACTTTTCGCAACTAAATTTTTATTTAGCTCACAAAATTTCTATTTTACCCTCAGGTATTAAACGAGGAATTACACCCCCCCCCCCCCCCCCGAGATTAAGCTCCGTCCTCGAAGCTTGAACGGATTTTCGGAGTCTAAGTGGTTAACTAAATTAGATGCACAAAGATTAAGTTCAGAATGCTTACCTTCCTTGTTTTTTAGTGCTTGTGCCTCTGCCTAACTCATCATAAAGACTTGTTGAGGCGGCCTTTGGTTGTTTCCATTCATGTTCCCATTATTGCCAGCCTGGTAGTTTCCATCATTGGCTGCATTTCTGTTTTGTCCTCCATTCCTATTTCCATTTCAATTGTTTTTGTTACGAGGCTGATTCTCTCCATTCCAGTTGTTCTGTCGGAAGCCACTCCCATTCTGATTCTGTCGATTCCCTTGGTAATTTCCCCCCATTGTTCTGGTCATTCCTCTGATCATATCATGCTTCATTTCTTTTGTTACATCCGTACATCCTGTGTCCCTTGATTCCACAATAGTCACATGTTACCCGGGTCCCATCACACGTAACTCGTGGGTGGTCCCCATTGCACTTCTTACAATAGTAGTGACGATTCTGCCTTGCCACCTGGTTAGCTCATTCATTTCTAGGCTTGAACCTCTGATTTCCGTTTTGCGGAGTTGTTGTTGCTTCTTCCTACCTCTTATAGCTTGCGTTTCTTGCGCTTTTCATCTTGAACGACACACACACACCAAATGTCAGCAAGTCTCGTAGGCTTCAGGGAGAGTAGGATAGGTTGTGCTCAGCAGGGACTCCTGTAGCCTTTCGTGCAGTCTAGCGATGAATTTGAAAACCTTGAACTCTTCATCAGGCACCATGTTGCCGACAAATCGTGTCAACACCATAAATTTTTAAAAATACTCAGTTACAGAGTCATTTCCTTGTTGTAGACTCTGGAATTATTGTTCCTTGCTCCTCTTCATATGATGAGGGTAGAAACGAGATCTGAGGGCAGTTTGAAGGGTCTCCCAATTGAAGTCGGGATTGTCTAGCAGAGTTTCTTGTGCTTTCCTCCACCAAATATTCGCTTCACTTTTTAATTAAAAGACTGCACAGTTGACTTTCCGATCGTCAGGGCAATCTATCGTCTCAAGTCCATGATCCAATATTACAATTCAATAGGATCCTCTTTTCCTGTGAATTCCATTGGCTTCAATTCTGCTACCTTCTTGGCCCAATTAGTTCCATCACGACCTCCGTTATTTATCATCTGAGTCATTTGCGCGAAGAAATGCTCCGTGCTAGTGTTTTCCGCCATCGCTCTCTGTCAAACTTTCCTAAGTGGTATCGCAGTGGTCTATCAGTCACACCCTATGGTACCCTTGGTTATGGTTGCGAATATCTTAACAACTATCCCCATAATTTTATATTTCATACACCTAACACAATTATCACATAAAATAGGTAGATAAACATGCATCACATAACAGTTTTCACCGTAAAACACGTATATCTCATGTCCTCAAATAAAACGATATAGTGTGTACGACTCTGATTCTATTTCCATCTTTCTTTCCATCATGAACGTAAAGATCATTCACAACTAATAAAATGCATCTCAAATCAAACCAGAGCACATAAAACTATTGGATACAATACTTGTTGAGACAGGATGAGGGAGGGTGGGAACAAGCAAGAATACTTAAGCTACCCATGACCCAATCGACTTTTTCAATTTTAATTATCTTGCCCTGTGTGCATTTTAAATTACCCTAAAGGTTTTAATCCCTTGTTGGAAATAACTTCTCTGATACCACCTGCAACACCCCCTTATCCGGCTTGGAACAAGACCGGGAGCGCGATGCTTAATAGAAGCGGCGGAGATCAAAAGCAATACAATCCAAAACTCATAATTATATTATTGAACAACTGCATAAAGTCTCTTACACACTTTTATTACTTTTACACAACACTTATCTAACATTATTAGATAAACTATTGGTTACGTCCATAGTCTAGATGCTTCTCGTGCCCCTTCTATTTTACAGTCCCAGCTCCTAGACCTGCGGTGGGAAGAACAACAACAAGAACTGCATTTTTAAAATCCAGCAAGAAATGCTGAGTGAGATACACCTTAGCATGTAAAAACATGAAAGACTATGTAGCTTGCTGACTCCCGAGTTAAATAAAACAGTAACAGAGTATGAGTAAAGCAATATCAGAGTTTGCAGCGTTATAAGCAACATGGTTAACCGATTTATGAATGGAAGATACCAAAGCTTTGAACATTTCAAATTTAAATCACTCACAAGTGCTAGTTTACCAATATAGAATCAAAGAAGCCAATTATTACGCACTGTAAACTAATAATTGTCAACAAAGGACCTCCCGGATGTTAACGGTCAACAAAGGACCTCCCAGATGTTAACAGTCAACAATGGACCTCCCAAATGTTAACGGTCAACAAAGGACCTCCCAACTAGTAATAAATTCCGGTATGTGCGATATTCCACTTTATGTTTTTAATGTGTTATAATTTTCTTGTAACAGTTTCAAAGAAACACATCGAACGTAATCAAATTCAAGTAAAAGCATGTGAATCACAAAAAATATTTTGAGACAGGTTATAAAAATCACCTTCGACACAAAAGAAAACATGCTTACAAGGCGAAGCATGTAATCTCACAAGTGCATTTAAAGACAGTAAATAGAAATCATATTTTGAGACGAATGATGCTAGGCGCACTAGGCTACGCATGTATACGCGCAAATATATTCTGAGACAAGAAACAAAAATCATATATTGACACGAAAGGTGCTAGGCACACGAGAATAAGCATATAAACTCACCTGAAGTCGACTGAGCAGCTAGTACATAGGGAAATCGACAAAGCCTATGAGTACAAACTCGTCGCCCAACCCAAGAAACGCGAGAAACGGTCGAAAAACAGAGCGGGTCGAGGTCGACGAAGTTTTCGCCGGGGATGGAGTTCGACGGCAGTTCTCTGGTGAATTCCGGGCGCGGTGAGCCTTCCTCAAGCTTGGTTGGACCTCAAGGAGTCTACTGGAAGGGTCAGAGTGTCGTGGGTGGCTCTGTTCGGTTCGGGGGGAGTTTGGCCGGAGTTGTCGCCGATTTTAATGGAGGTTGCGTGATGATGGTGATGAGTTGTTGTGGCTTTCTTGTTGCAGCTCCTGGGTTCTGGACACACACACACACACACACACAGAGTAACAGAGGTGAAGATAAAGGATAAAGGAAGTGGTGGTAGCTTCGGGTGGGGTTCCTGACGGTGGCCGCAGTGGTGGTGGCTCTCGTTGTCGCTGCTGCTTGTTGCTCCGGTTCGTTAGCAGAGAGAAAGAGATAGAGAGGGAGAAGAGAGAGGAAGAGAGTGATGGGGGTGATGGTGTGTTTCCTTTCCGAGGGTGTTTGGTGGTTGTGACCAAAGGTGGAGATGGTCGGGTTGGTGATGGAGATGGTGATGGTTGTGTTGTGTGAAATAAGGAGGAAGTGGGTTTAAATAGAGAAGGACTAGGGAGCTAGAGTGGTGATGATGATGATGAGAACGTGGGAAAAGGTAGCGGTGAAGAAAAACTTTTGCCGAAGAAGATGAAAAAGAATTCAAGTAGGAGATGGTGATAGGAGAAAGGTTATGTTGTGGTTGGAGCACCATTCACTAGAGTAATTGGGTGTAGTACTCATATAAAATCTCGCGTGTTGTCACACGCGCGCTAGTAACTTAAATAAGATATTTGCGTATTAAATTTCTACTATTAATATAACATTTTCAAAAATCTAACATGATTAATAGCATGACAGCTTACTCATATATTACTTTTCGCAACTAAGTTTTTATTTAGCTCTCAAAATTCATGTTTTACCCTTAGATATTTGACAGGGTATTACAAGTGATTCTTACAAAGCAGTAAGTTGTCCTTACAAAGCAATGTAAAATTTTATTTCAATTTTACCTCAATTCAACAAATCCCTTTAGGGACCAATTCTACACGCTTTTACACGTTCCAAAAAAATCTCGTCCACCCTCCCCCTCTCTCCATCTATCTCTCTCAATACAAAACTGTTCTTTTTTTCTTCTAGGGATGAACCACTAGATCCGAAAATTAATGCGAGAAATGACTTTCCCAGATGCACAAAGTTGGTACATGGCAAGAACAATGCGAAAAAAAGCTTGCGGAGATGCTTAATGATGTATGTGGGGATGACTTGCATGTTGGGATCGGAAAGTAGGACTGCAACTCGGGCGGGTTGACACCCTTGTCCTAGCCCAAGCCCGAGTTATTGTTCCGGCCCAGCCCAGCCCCGGTTAGGAGCATCGCCAACCCGTCCAAGCCCAAATTCGAATAAATCAATTCGGGTTCGGGTTGCATTCGGGTTAGCCCATTAAATTGAATAAACTAATATAAATATCACATTCAACTCAATTAAAATTGTTCCCTTATGTTTAAGTTAATAACTTACATCTAAAAGTAGATACCGAATGTAGACATTTCAATTCTTTCATTTAAGACTAAAATATAACGACTATATATTGTTAGAGTGAATTAAAAAAATTCTGTTTATATAAGAGAATACTAAATATTTTATGAAAAAAATTAGTTAAGAACATAAAAAAATACCACTAATAATTAATATAAAAGTTTAAATTCTTTAAAAAGTATGCAATATAATACTCTCCAAATATAAAATTTATAGGTAATGAGTATACAAATAGGGCAATTCGGGCTAGCCCATCGTCAAACTTTCGTACCCTAAGCCCGCCTTAATTGCAATTCAGGTTACGAATTTTGGCCCGAGCCTGTCCAAATTACTTGAAACATGTGCCCTAGCCCGTCTTTAGTCCGGGCTGGGTTCGGGTTGGTCGGGTTCAGCCCGTCCAAGTTGCACCCTTATCGGCAAGCAGGAGACCCGTGATAGTGAGTGTGATGTGTTTCAACAATGGTAAAATAGAGCACGTCCTGGTTCAGACCATTCTGCGCTAGAGAGATGACAAATCCATTATTGGCTTTGTGAAGGTTGAATGAATTGATCAACATTTCTAATGACCTTTGGTCCGTATTTATACAAGAAAAGGGATTTACATACAATGCATATGCATATAAAGTAGGAAAGAGATCATTACAAACATAATAACAGATCTCATAAATCATGGAGAATCAACATAAAATAGGTAAGAGATAATTGCATATTATCTCAATCCTTAACACGCCCCCGTAAGATGGAGGATTCGTCGGAGACTCCAATCTTAGATCGCAGATTAAGAAATGGTTTGCAGCCAAGAGGTTTTGTGAGTGTATCAGCTAGTTGTTGTTGATTGGGAACATGTCGCACATGAAGTTTGGCGGACGTGATAAGGTCGCGGACGTTGAAGTAGTCAAGCGCAACATGTTTCATGCGATAGTGGAAGACGGGATTCTCGCAGACATAGGTGGCACTGAGATTGTCGCACATCAAGGTTGGTGAGCCAGTGAGAGGAATACCAATTTCATGAAGCAAGTGTTGAAACCAAAGTAATTCAGCATTGCCATTCGAAAGTGCACGATATTCAGCTTCTATGGACGAGCGGGAGACAGACTTTTGAAGTGAATACTTCCAGGATATGATATTGGATCCCAAGTAGAGAACATACGTAGTTGTGGAGCACCCCATTGTGGATTGACCACCCCAATCAGCATCAGAGAACGCAGAGAGGTCCATACGCGCCCCTGGTCGCAGATAGAGACCATGGTTGATGGTGCCGTTGAGATAACGAAGAACTCTCTTGGCTGCCAACCAGTGCGAAGGTAGAGGGCCATGAAGAAATAGCGAATTTCGGTTCACCGCGAAGGAGATGTCCGAGCGCGTGAGACTGAGATATTGTAGGATACCCAAAAGACGTATGTAGTCGGATATGTCAACTACCTTGGTTGGATCTGCGGGTGGCATTGGTCCAGTGGAGCACATAGGATTTGAGACAGGCTTGGCATCTTCCCTGTGAAACTTCTCCAAGATATCATAGATATATTGGGCTTGGGATAGGAAAAGACCACCTTGAGCTGGGATTACTTCCCTTCCAATAAAATTACTAAGCGAGCCTAAGTCTTTGAGAGAGAACCGGGAAGCAAGCTTAGATATGAACTGTCCTAGAGCTAATGGTGAGTTACCTGCTAATACAATGTCGTCAACATAGACGAGGAAGAAAAGACGAACTCCCTTGGCAGATAGGTGGAACAGTGAGGGATCTGCGCGCAATCTTTGAGACCCAAACCGAAGAAGGAAAGTCGATAGCTCATTGTACCACGCGCGAGGAGCCTGTTTGAGATCGTAGAGGGCACGACGAAGTTTACACACATGATTGGGTTTGGAGCTGTCGACATACCCTGGAGGTTACGCGAGGAAGACAGTGTTGTGAGCGTGCCATTGAGGAAGGCATTGTTAATGTCCAATTGGCGCACTTGCCACCCATGTGAGAGAGCCAATGTGAGAATAATGCGAGCAGTAACAGGTTTCATGACAGTGCTGGATGTTTCAGAGTAGTCTCGTCCGAACTCCTAGGAGTACCCTTTGACCACAAGTCGCGCTTTGTATTTATCAATAGTACCATCAACTTTACGCTTGACCTGAAAAATCCACTTACACCCCACAGCTACCACTGCGAGGAACCTAATCCCATGTAAATTTCGCACTAGAGCAGCAAATTTCATCCATCGCTTGCTTCCATAGGGGATTTTGCAAAGCCTGATCCACCATTCGCGGTTCTATAGTGAGAACAACAGGATGCGAAGTAGTACTTGAGATTAGGGTCGCGGGTGCGAGTTGGTAGAGGTGCAGGAGTCGGGGCAGGCACCCCATTTGGAGAAACTTCATCATGAGGTGGCACATGAGCAGGTGCAGGTGCAGGAGGTGTGGCTGTAGCTTGAGGAGATGCAGGTTCATGTGCGAGTGGAGGCTCAGGAGCAGGCACAAGATCAGGTGCGAGAGGAGTTTCCGGCGTAGGAGGTTCTGCAGGAAGTGGCGCATGAGCGAGAGTTGGTGCATGCGTATGTGCAGCTGGAGCAGCTGAGTCATTCCTAGGATGGGTTTCAGCATTGGTAACACATGGAGTAGTTGGATGTGTGGAAAAAGGAAATATATGAGGAACGAAGCGAACTTGGCGAGAGATGTATATGCGATCAGTGGATGGGTCAAGACACTTGTAGGCTGACTGAGTGACCGAGTAACCTAAGAATATGCAAGGACTGGAACGAGGTTCGAGTTTGCTTGAGGTTTAAGGTCGAAGCCAAGGGAAGAACTGGCATCCAAAAGGTTGAAGGGACTTATAGTCGAGGGGTACCTGGAAAAGTTTTAATTATGGAGAGTCATTGCGCAGGACAGGATTCGACATGCGATTGATTAGGTAAACAACAGTTTGGAAGGCATGGGGTCAATAGCTAAGCGGGAGCGATGCAGTATGAAGGAGAGAGAGACCTGTTTCAACAATGTGGCGATGTCTGCGCTCTACAGAGCCATTGTGCTCGGGAGTATGAGGTGGGTAGTGAGATGCGTGATGTCGTGGAGGTTCAGTTGGGGTAGGAGTTTAACAAATTCACGGCCATTGTCAGAAACTAGAGTAAACATTGGTTGTATTGATGAGAGGAGGGTTGCTGCGAGGAGCATAGTAGACACCATCTCGATTTTCTCCGCGAAGGATGGTGTTTTCAGTTGAGCGATCCTTCACAACAAAATGAGAAGAAATGAATTCAACCGAATCATGATTATATTTTCAAAGTAGGGAAACAGAGACAAGTTTGCGATGTAATTTGAGGACGCATAGGACATTGGACAGATGGAGGGGTTTAGTGGGAGAGGATAATTTAATGCTACCTATGTGAGAGATAGATAAACTCTTACCGTTGTCAAGAATAATCTCCCCAGGACCATCGCAAGCTGCCAGATCTTGAAGACCATATGTGATAGGGGTGACATGATGAGATGCACCACTGTCGAACATCCACGCATATGAAGATTTCGATCCTTGGCTCACTTGCGTTTTGATCGTATGTGTGTTACTTTTGGACGCTCAAAAAGCTAGTAAGTTTGCGACAATCGCGAACAACATGCCCTGCAAAGTTACAGAAATGACAGCGCTTCTGAGACCTACTAGACTTATTCGCGACTACCGGGAGTTGTGCGACCTATTCCTCACATTTGATGAGTGTTGGCGGCGGTCTTGATTCCTTGAGTAACCACCATCGTGCGAGTGTTGAGGGGGAGTACCCTGATGGGATGCCATTCCTCAGTGACGTTGCGTCACATTGGCTGTGGCAAGGAGAGGTGCAGATTCTGATTCTGCAATTTGCAAGGAGCGCTCATGTTCTTAGGAATGGAAGTGAGTTCGACAATGGACACATCCGTGTTTAGAACTCGAAGAGAAGCCACGATAGGGGAGTAATCGACCCCAAGTTGGTTAATGACGGAGATGAGAGGGTCAGTGTTGTTGGAATAGATTCCCCAGAGGCAATCGTAGATTTAGTATGAACATTGTTTTGGCTAGAATTTTCATTTATTATATATTGTGATATTTAATATAAGGGTAAAAGACACTGACCATCCCTGAGTTTAGGGAAAATTCCACTCAACTACTCTGAGTTTTGAACAAAGACAGTCTCCACCTTTTTTGTGGATGGAGCTGA
This sequence comes from Linanthus parryae, assembly GCA_023055425.1. Lineage (NCBI taxonomy): Eukaryota > Viridiplantae > Streptophyta > Magnoliopsida > Ericales > Polemoniaceae > Linanthus > Linanthus parryae. The sequence goes on along the minus strand of JALGPY010000007.1, from coordinate 45,702,677 downwards.
CAATGGACTAACAACTAGTCCAGAAAGACTATTTTACCCCTTGAATATTATAAAATTACATCCTATTTATTGCCCCTTTCAATCCATTTAAGCTCATTTCTTAACCTACTAATCCCCCTCTATCTTTCTCTCTTCCCCTCTTCTTCCCCCTCTCGTCAAATACCCACCACCGCCACAAATATCACAGCCACTACCACTCCCTCTATCTCCCCCACTTCTCTCTCTTTAAAAATGAGTGAACAGAGATCAATCAGACCCAAAATCACCGCCTTGGGGTCTGGATCTCATGGTGGAGGCGGTGCCTGGAAGACACGATGACGACGCCGGCGCCAGTGAAACACCGACGGTTCCTTTATCTGGTAAATGCGGTTGTCGTCGGCGCCTTAGTGTGTCCGGACGGCGTGAACCACAGATTTGTCGCGTGATTTGTTCGAAAGAAGAACCGCCGCTCCACCCATCCGGAAGATGAAATTACAGAGGTGTTGAGGTTTGCTTTGGAGAAGACCTTAGATCGATTGAAAGATCAAATTTGTTAATGCTCAGAGAGACTACGAAGAATGTTTTCCAGCAGCGACAAGGGACGAGGAATTTGAAGCACCTATGCTCGTGTCCTCTTCATCCCCCTCTTCTTCAAGAAAACTACTTCAATTCGTTCTGGGTTCGATTTTGGGGGTAGGTTCTTTTCGAATTTCTGGGTTCTCATTTTGGTGGTTCTCGATTTGAGTTGGTGGAGGTTGTAATGGTGGTTGGTGTTCTTGTATTGATAGTTGCGATGGAGTTTGACGGTGGTTTGGTGAAGAATTGAGTATGGGTTTGGGTTGATTTTGGTGGAGGCTGAAAATTGTGTCTGGGTTTTGGTTAATTTAAGAACAAAATTAGAGGTACCACCGTTGATGGTTTGGTCGACTTGAAGATTGTTTAATTGTTCTGGGTTTAGTCAGGACCAAATTCGACAGTGCAAAATTGATTGTTTTGGGTTTGTATGTTGAGTAGATTTCAGTAGTAATTGGATTTGTATATGAAAATAGCAAATTGGGTTTTTGGATTTAACTGAAATAGAAGAAATTTGCATGTTCTTCGTGTTCTTGAACCATGAACACCAAAAACATCAACACAAAAATCAGTTGTGGTTGTTGATTTTTTAGTTTTTCATTACTTTTATTCATCCTCCAACATGTTCTTCAATTGGGGTTATTGATGTTTTGGATCCAAAGTGAAAGATGTTATTGGTGTTCTTCGCGCTTGAACCATGAACAACAATAACATCAACACAAAAAACATAACAACCATAAATCAGTTGTTGTTTGTTGTTGATGTTTTGGATTAAAAGTGGAAATTGTGAGTGTTGATATTTTCTTGATGTTCTTGCAAAAAGGACATAAAGATGCACAGGGGCAATTTGGTCCGAAGATATTCAATCACCCACTTTTCTAACGGAACATAACAGAGGGGTGATTTATGTCCAAAGAATATTCCGTCAAATTGGTGCAGAGTGTCTTTTTCCAAAACACAGGGTAGCGGGACGGAATTTTCCCTAAACTCAGGGGTGGTCAGTGTCTTTTACCCTTAATATAATGAAGTCCTTAGATACAATGTGTTGTTTATCTTAAATATCTCTAGTCCACTATATTGATTAACAGGACGATCAAATATAGGGTAGTATGTGGGTAGATTGATATGGAGATATCAAGTCTAACACATGGGTATGCATTAGGAGTAATAGCATACTGGATTGACCCACAACGAGAAGGATACATTAGATTATGTCAAGTCACAATCGCTTTTCGTAGTGCTAATATAATTGCAATCCTTAGACTTTAAGTCACTAGATACTCTAGTTGTGGAATATTGCGCTTTGATGTTACCAAACGTTACACCGTAACTGGGTAATCATAAAGATGGCTATCGGGCGTGATAGGAAGCAAGCTTAGAGATCGTAGTGATGTAGACAGGATTTGTCCCTCCCACATAATGTGGTTAAATATCCACGGCCACTCGAGGGATGAGGCTTATTGAATGTCTGGCCAGACTCAGATAAATCAATATGGAGATATTGATGTTATCTGCAAGCATAAGCATATTCCCAGGATCGAGGAACTATGGATTGGATATACGAGTGTGACTATTTATGTCTCGTGTCCAATCTGGATATGGAGACAAAGGGATAGTGCAATATAAGATATTGGGCACAAGAGGGTTGTCGAGATCACTGACTATTTCTATTGGATGGGTAGCATGGATGTGTTGCTAGACACCGCTCCATGTTAGTAAGAGTTACTACCAACTATATAGAAACCTATGGGGTCACACGTCAAATAGAGTAGAGCTAGATTTGGGATTAATTAATATTGATTAATTAATAGAATGATCATTGTGCAACACCTTGCAAACTTAGTAGGACTAATTTGCAAGGAAGAGAATAATTCTAGTTCATCTAGAATTAGGAAACTCTTTTATGGAAACAACAAGGAGTTGTTGGAGTATATAAAGAGGCTCTAGCTTCCTTCCCACTTGATGTTAATGTTATTAGACATAACAAAGTGAGTGGGAGAGAGAAAAAGAGAGAGAGAGAGCAAGACAAGCTAGGCCGAAGCCTAGCCCGTCCGCGCCCCCTTCCCGTCGGCTCAAAGAGGAGGCCGAAACCTCCTCTTGTCCTTTGTTGCTTTGATCTTCTTCCCTCTTCCTCCAGGTTAAAGCTAGCACTTTTTTGAAGGAAGAATCTAGATCTCACCTCTAGACGTGGATCAACCGTAGAGACGAGGACATCATTCTTCGTGTGATCTCACAAATCAAAAGGTACACAATACTATGTCTCTTATCATGTTATGATATCTCGTCCTGACGATCCGTGGTGGGCTTTGAAGTAGGAATTAAATTTTTGTTATTCCGCTGCGTTACCTACGTCAAAACCCAACAGTGGTATCAGAGCCAAAGGTCGTAGAGCATAACATGATTTTATGTGTTACGATTTCAGTTTATACACCGTATTATTATTTGTTACGCGAAAACTGAAAATAATTGGCATAGTAGATGCAAAATTGAATTTGATTCAATAAAACAAGATCCAATTTAACATTGGATGTTAGAATTGGTGAGCTTAATCACATATGATGTGAACAATTGGGTTCTTGAAAAATTAGGGTTCATGGGCACATGATTGAAAAGGGGTTTTCAATTATGGAAACAAATTTATGGACTTAAATCCATAAAGAAACAACCTTGCTTGGGCAACAAGGAAGAGGGAAGGAGGCTAGGGCCGAAACCCTAGCCGTCTGCCCCCTCCCTTGCGCGCCAAGGAAAGGCCGCCGGCCAATGAGACGGTCGGCCTTGGGTCGGGCCTTGTTGCGGGCGGCGGTCCTAAGGGTTCGGGCCCCTTGTTGGCTTGAACTCTTCGGACCGTTGTAACCCTAATTACCCAATACAATTAAAATTGAACAAGCGCGTTAAAAATTGGTTTTAACTGTATTATGTGCTTTGTTGCATGGTGGATGGATATGGCCTAGGATTGTGGATGTTTATTGCTTTGTGGTTTGGTTTACGGTCTGCGAGCTGATCAAATTAATGTAATAATTAATTAGGTTTTATGGCTTGCGAGTCGTCTTTTTCTCCTCGACATGTGAGGCTTTTGTTATTTATTTATTCTAGATGTTAGGATAGAATTAGAAATATTTAGATGATAGCCAAGAGCATGGAGAAGAAGACCGGAGAACCAAAGGAGCCAAAAGACAAAAAAGACACCCCTAGGCGCGCAGCTATGGTGGAGCACATGGAGATGAGCTCGGCACTTTAGGGCAATTGGATATTATCATTGGCTTGATAATATCATTAGTCTACGGGCCATATCCATGCCACGTTTCTTTTATTTTGTGGATGTTTATTATTCATGCCTTGTTATTTAATTTTTGTGTGTATGGCGATACTAGCGAAAACAATAACAAGATAATAATAAACAAGGTTGGTCTTTTATTGTGGATTTCCCAATCCAAATAAGTAGACCATGTTGATGAGATCAACCAAACAAATTAAGAATGAAAAATCCCTCAATTTAATATTGCGTTTTGCCTTCTCTTGCCAAAACACCCTTCATGATCAGGGTTTATTAAAATTCGGGCTTGCCAAAGCAAGGCGATTTTAATTTACCATGGTGTGTTGCGAACGACACAAGCTAGTAATGTGTGTATGTTGAAGCAAGGGGTTGGACGCAACTGGGCAAGAAATAATTGGATTGATGAGCCTAGAGGCATGAAAATTAGGGGTTATCTATGGGATAAAGATTAAAGAGCTATTCACCTAATTGGACCAAGAATTTCATGGGATGCAATTGGAATTGTTCCTACCTAAATAACCTATTCTTGGGTGACTTGCCAAAGCAAGCTCAAGAAGAAGTGAAAAAGGGATCTTGGACCCACTAGAAAATATGATGATATTTTTCGCATTAATGGTGAGGGCTATTAATCCGAGAAAAATAGTGGGAGCTATATTTGATGATCTAGCCATTGTTGAATATAGTTAAATTGTTCAAAATACTAAAATTGCGCAATTCTCGTTTTGTAGAGTTCCAAATGGGAAACAACAACGCATCGACTTCATCCCTACGATCTGTACTTGAGAAGGATAAACTGTCTGGAACAAATTTCCTTGACTGGTACAGAAACTTAAGGATTGTCCTTAAGCAAGAAAAGAAGTTGTACGTCTTGGACACTTAAATTCCAGAACCACCACAAGACGAGTCTCTACTAGCGGAAGTGAGGGCACGTCAGAAACATATTGATGATTCTAATGATGTGACTTGCCTCATGCTTTGTACCATGACTCCTGAGCTTCAGAAGCAGCATGGGAATATGGAAGCCTATGATATGATCATACACTTGAAACAATTGTTTCAGGAACAGGCTAGGCATGAGCGCTATGAGGTGTCTGAAGCCTTATTCAAGAGTAGTCTTGCAGAGGGGAATCCAGTAGGGCCTCATGTGCTCCGAATGATCGGATACATTGAGAACCTTGAGAGACTGGGATTCCCATTGGGCCAAGATTTGGCTACTGATCTTGTCTTGCAATCGTTGCCTGACAGTTATAATAAGTTCATCATGAACTATAATATGAACGAGATCAATAAGACTCTGCCTGACTTATTGAATATGTTGAATACAGCGGAACATAGCATCAACAAAGGCAAGGGCAAAGCCATAATGATGGTGCATAAGAAGAAGGGCAAGTCAGTTGCCTCTACTTCAAAAGGAAAACGCAAGAAAGTTGCGAAATCCAAGGAAGCCCTAAAGCCTAGTGGAGGCGTGGCTAAGGGTGAGTGTTACTACTGCAGCCAGCCGGGTCACTGGAGGAGGAATTGCCCTAAATATCTGGAGGATAAGAAGCTTGGAATAGCGATTCCACCATCGCCAGGTATTTATATTATAGACGTCAATCTTTCTATTTCTTCATCTTGGGTATTGGATACCGGATGTGGTTCTCACATTTGTCGTAATGTGCAGGATTTGAAAAGAAGTAGAAGATTGAGTAAAGGGGAGATATACCTACGCGTCGGGAATGGATCAAGAGTTGCTGCATTAGCTGTAGGCGTTTATGAGCTTTATTTTCCTTCTGGACTTATTTTAGAATTAGACAATTGCTTTTATGTGGCTGCTATGAGCAGAAACATTATTTCCATTTCTTTTTTGGACGAGAAGGGTTTTTCTATTTCAATAAAGGACAAGTGTTGCTCCATTTATTTTGATAGTATGCACTATTGTAGTGTGCATTTGTCTAATAGATTGTATATCCTTGATCTAAATAGTCCAATCTATAACATAAATACTAAAAGGATTAAAACTAATGATTTAAATCCTACATATCTGTGGCACTGTCGTTTAGGCCATATAAATGAGAAACGCATATCTTGACTCCTTAAGGATGGACTTCTAGACTCATTTGATTTGGAATCATATGAAACATGTGAATCTTGTTTATTAGGAAAAATGACAAAGTCCCCTTTCAACAAGAAAGGTGAAAGGACTAGTGAGTTATTGGCACTCATACATACCGATGTATGTGGACCATTCCTCACGCCTGCCAGAGGTGGTTACACCTACTTCATCACATTTACTGATGATTTCAGTAGATATTGATTTGTATACCTTACGAAAGCCAAATCCAAATCCTTTGAATTGTTCAAAGAATTCAAGAATGAAGTAGAGAAGCAACTTGGAAAAAGTATTAAGGCTCTACGATCGGATCGTGGATGAGAATACTTAAGCCAAGAGTTTGATGAGTATCTTAGAGAGTGTGGGATAGTATCCCATCTCACTCCACCCGGAACGCCACAATGGAATGGCGTGTCCGAGAGGAGGAATCGCGCTCTATTAGATATGGTGCGATCTATGATGTCTCAAACAGATCTCTAGATATCCTTTTGGGGACATGCTCTGATGACGGCATCTTTTACCATTACCCGCGTTCCATCCAAGTCAGTCATGAAGACACCATATGAGATATGGACTTGGAAGCGTCCCATAGTGTCGTTTATGAGGATTTGGGGCTGCGATGTTTATGTAAAACGTTTACAAACAGATCAGCTCGGGCCCAAAGCGGATAAGTGTAAATTTGTGGGATATCCTAAGGAAACTAAAGGATATTACTTCTACAATCCCACCGAGAACAAAGTGTTTGTTGCTCGGACCGGCGTGTTTCTACAAAGAGAGTTTGTCTCTAAAGAAGCAAGTGGGAGGGCTGTAGAACTTGAAGAGATTCAAGAACCACAAATCACTGAACCGATGATGGAACATGAACAGGAACCGCATGTAGTTGTGGAAGAACCTGTTCAGGTAACACAGGAACTCCGTAGATCAGGAAGAGTGCGTCATGAGCCAGAGAGGTATGGACTTCTCGTGACTGAACTCGATGACGTACCACTCATAGATGATGAGCCTGCAACCTACGGAGAGGCCATGAAAGGCCCAGACTCTAAGAAGTGGTTAGGAGCCATGAGATCCGAAATGGATTCCATGTACACCAACAAAGTATGGACTTTGGTGGAACCACCCGAAGGAGCTTGGCCCATAGGGTGCAAATGGGTCTTCAAGAAGAAGACCGACATGGATGGAAAGGTAATTGCCTATAAGGGGGGATTGGTAGCCAAAGGGTATAGACTGATTCATGGTATTGACTATGATGAGACCTTTTCACCAGTCGCCATGACTAAATCCATTCAAATCCAACTTGCTATTGCAGCGTACTACGACTATGAGATTTGGCAAATGGATGTCAAAACAGCATTCCTTTGTGGGAACTTCCTCGAGGATGTGTACATGACACAACCAGAGGGTTTTGAGGATCCAGAGAATGCCAATAAAGTCTGTAAGCTGCAAAGATCCGTTTATGGATTAAAGCAAGCTTCTAGGAGTTGGAATCGACGTTTTGATGACGCAGTCAAAGAGTTTGGCTTCATCAAGAACGAAGATGAGCCTTGTGTTTACAAGAAGGTTATTGGGAGCTCTGTCGTATTTCTGGTCTTGTATGTGGATGACATACTAATCATTGGCAACGACATTCCTACTTTGCAATCAGTTAAAGATTGGCTAGGAAAGTGCTTTGCAATGAAGGACTTAGGAGACGCAACCTACATACTTGGTATACATATCTATAGGGATAGATCTAAGAGGTTGCTCGGCCTAAGTCAAAGTACATATATAGACAAGGTGTTGAAGAGGTTCAACATGCAAGATTCCAAGAAGGGATTCTTGCCCATGTCGCATGGAGTCACTATTTCTAAGAATGACTGTCCCTCCAATGAGATTGAGAAGGACCGCATGAGTAGGATACCCTATGCTTCGACCATATGATCCATCATGTACGCCATGTTATGTACTAGACCAGACGTATCATACGCATTGAGTATGGTGAGCAGATACTAGTCCAATCCGGGTGAGAGTCACTGGATTGCTGTCAAGAACATCCTAAAGTAATTGAGAAGAACTAAGGATTTATTCTTGATATTTGGAGGTAAGGAAGAGCTGAGTGTAAAGGGTTACACTGATGCAAGCTTCCAAACCGACAAAGATGACTACAGCTCGTAGTCTGGATATGTGTTTTGCCTGAATGGAGGATCTGTGAGCTGGAAGAGTTCCAAGCAAGGGACAGTTGCTGATTCTACAACAGAAGCTAAGTACATTCCTGCTGCAGAAGCAGCAAAAGAGGCAGTTTGGATAAAGAAGTTTATCACTGAGCTTGGTGTGGTCCCTAGCGTTGTGGATCCCATAGAGTTGTACTGTGACAACTCTGGGGAAATCGCACAGGCCAAGGAACCAAGATCACACGAGAAATCAAAGCATGTACTCAGGAGATTCCATCTTATTCGTGATATGATCGATCGAGGAGATGTGAAGATGTGCAAGATTCCAACGGATGACAATGTTTCAGATCCACTCACAAAACCTCTTGCGCAGCGAAAGCATGAAGGGCACGCCAGATCTATAGGCATACGAGATGCGCCAGATTGGCTCTAGTGCAAGTGGGAGACTGTTGGAATAGATGCCCTAGAGGCAATCATAAATTTAGTATGAACATTGTTTTGGCTAGAATATTCATTTATTATATATTGTGATATTTAATATAATGAAGTCCTTAGATACAATGTTTTGTTTATCTTAAATATCCCTAGTCCACTATATTGATTAATAGGAAGATCAAATATAGAATAGTATGTGGGTAGATTGATATGGAGGTATCAAGTCTAAAACATGGGTATGCATTAGGAGTAATGGCATACTGGATTGACCCACAACGAAAAGGATACATTAGATTATGTCAAGTCACAATCACTTTTTGTAGTGCTAATATAATTGCAATCCTTAGACTTGAAGTCACTAGATACTCTAGTTGTGGAATATTGCGCTTTGATGTTATCAAACGTTACACCGTAACTGGGTAATCATAAAGATGGCTATCAGGTGTGATAGGAAGAAAGCTTAGAGATCGTAGTGATGTAGATAGGATTTGTCACTCCCACATAATGGGGGTAAATATCCACGACCACTCGAGGGATGAGGCTTATTGAATGTCTGGCCAGACTCAGATAAATCAATATGGAGATATTGATGTTATCTGCAAGCATAAGCACATTCCCACGATCGAGGAACTATGGATTGGATATATGAGTGTGACTATTTATGTCTCGTGTCCAATCCGGATATGGAGACAAAGGGATAGTGCAATATAAAATATTGGGCACAAGAGGTTTGTCGGGATCACTGACTATTTCTATTGGTTGGGTAGCATGGATGTGTTGCTAGACACCGCTCCATGTTAGTAAGAGTTACCACCAACTATATAGAAATCTATGGGGTCACACGTCAAATAGAGTAGAGCTAGATTTGGGATTAATTAATATTGATTAATTAATAGAAGGATCATTGTGCAACTCCTTGCAAACTTAGTAGGACTAATTTGCAAGGAAGGGAATAATTCTAGTTCATATAGAATTAGGAAACTCTTTTATGGAAACGACAAGGAGTTGTTGGAGTATATAAAGAGGCTCTAGCTTACTTCCCACTTGATGTTAATGTTATTAGACATAACAAAATGAGTGGGAGAGAGAAAAAGAGAGAGAGAGAGCAAGACAAGCTAGGCCGAAGCCTAGCCCGTCTGCCCCCCCCCCCCCCCTTCCCGTCGGCTCAAAGAGGAGGCCGAAACCTCCTCTTGTCCTTTGTTGCTTTTATCTTCTTCCCTCTTCCTCTAGGTTCAAGCTAGCACTTGTTTGAAGGAAGAATCTAGATCACACCTCTAAACGTGGATCAACCGTAGAGACGAGGACATCATTCTTCGTGTGATCTCACAAATCAAAAGGTACACAATCCTATGTCTCTTATCATGTTATGATATCTCCTCCTGACGATCCGTGGTGAGCTTTGAATTAGGAATTAAATTTTTGTTATTCCGTTGCGTTACCTACGTCAAAACCCAACAAGTGTTTGAAACTGGAATCTGCACGAGAGCAAGATAGATGGCGATGTCCTTCATATCCATGATGTATTCGGATATGGAACGATTTCTACACGGGTTGCAGGCAAGTTTGTTCTTGATTGAGGTGTCTTGACCAGGAGATGCACTTGCATAGCTTTCCATAAGAATGGTCCATGCCTCACGATAAGTGGACACGGAGGAGATCAGTGACTAAATCGACTCGGTGCACTACCGAGGAGTGCACTGACAATGATCTAGTCTTGACGGTACCAGATGGAGTAGACAGGGTTTACAACTGAATTTGCAAAATCAGTGTAGTGTGACGGTGCTGTGGTGGATCCATCAATAAACCCTAGCAGATCAAATACAATCAACATGGCTACGATTTGTCGACGCCAAACGAGGAAGTTGGCGGAGGATAGTTTGATGGGGAAGTTTGTAGGGTCATTCAACTGGGTTATTGATGGTGTGGTGGTTGTCATGGTGGTGATGGCCGGCGTCCGGGACTGAGAGGCAAGGTTGTCGGCTAACGATTTGTGACAGGAGAGTGGATTGTGTATAAAGGTTTCTACAACTCTGATACCATGTGAAGGTTGAATGAATTGATAAACATTTATAATGACCCTTGGTCCGTATTTATACAATAAAAGGGATTTACATAAATGTATGCAGCTAAAATAGAAAAGAGATAATTACAAACATTGTAACATATCCCATAAATCATGGAGAATCAACATAAAATAGGGAATAGATAATTGGAGATTAACTCATTCCTTAACATGCTTATCTCAGGAGTGAGGAAACCCGTGGAACCCCCACAATTTTTGTTTGATCAATTGAACCCAACAGAGATCGAATTTGCAACTTAAACGAAAATCATGTCCTGGGTGTCACAAATATTCAACTTTTGTACATGGGTTTCATATAAAATCAATTTCTAGATATTCATTTCATAGAGGAATCAATCAGGTATAGTGGATTTGAAACCAAATGAACCTAGAAAGATACGAGATCCTCTTAAATAAATAGAATTAGGGAAGTAGAGAGAGACTTATAGAATCTCCAGAATTTGACCGAATTTGAATTCGTCGCAGTGGTAGAACTAATGAGAGAGAGAAAAGTTTGTTCAGATCCACCTGGGTAGAAGAAGAACATGAACATGTGATTTTCAGAGGAGTTGTGGAGGAAATTTTTGAGAATAGAAGAGAAATATGGCGGAGTTACTACAATCGTCGCTGAAGGATTGAGGATGATGAAGACGAAGGAGTAGTAGAGGTTTTCTGGGGAATACAAGAGAAACATACGGGAGAGAGGAATCAGTTAACTGTTGAGGATTATAAATGTGAGGGTAAAATTGGAATACATGTTTACGTTTCTTTGTAAGGGTAACTTACTGTTTTGCAAGAATCACTACTCTTTTTTATAACATGCAGGGATAGTGATTAACTCTAGTGGGGATATGTGTAGGTTAATTTATGGTGTGGGAGCACCAAGTGTCATGCTTAGTGTTGCTCTTGGAGCAAATAAAAATTTATCGTGGGAATCAATATATCTTTGTTTTTGGTTTTTTGTTGAGAAATTTTGATTATATAACTGGATTTCAAAATATGAGACTATTATCACTTGCCACAATTGAGGTCTGAATTTAAAAATATAAGTTTTTTTCGAAATCTCGGGTCCTCTCCTAAATAAATGTGCTAGCATGTTCTTGTCTCGCCATGGGTTTACGATGCATCCCTCCTCAAAGCAATCAACCAATCCTCTACATTGACCAATCCACTCTCCCATCTCTTAAATGAAGAGGCTATTCTCTTCTCCGGCCATCTCACTTGTATGTGCCAAGTTAAGGGCGACGAGTGAGTCCGATTCCACCACACCCCTGGTGAATCCGTTCTCTTGACGAGTATAAGTCCCTCCATGATTGCAAGAAATTTCACTATGAGCACCGATCTTTGAAAGGGGAGTTGTTTTAGGGTTTTGATCCTGGATACATAGCGGAATAACAATAAATTTATCCAATCAAGAACCTCCAAGGATCACAGGAAGAGAAATCATGACGATGGTAAAGGATTCATGTTATGTACCTTGTAGGTCTCCTTTGATGACTTCAAACGCGAAAAGTATCACGTCTCTACAGTTGATCCACGCCTAGTTTTGAGATCTATACCTTCCAAACACCTTGTGCTAGCTAGGAAGAATGGAAGAGGAAGAAGAAATCATGCAACGAAGCACCAAAGAGAGGGGCGGCCCTCTCTTCTTGGCCGACGGGTTGGGCGGACGGCAAGGGGGGTTTGGCCCTCCTTGTTGTCTTCCTCTCTCCTTCCTTCTCTCCTACTCAATGTATGTTATGAGAATTATTTTTAGGGAAGGAAGCTAGGCGCATATTGTATATAGTCCAACAACTCCTTGTTACTACATAAAGACCCTCTCCTAATCCTACTCAAGTTTGGATTAGTCCAACTTGCATATTAGTCCTACTAAGTTAGCAAGTTGTTGCGATTTGATCATTCTAATTAATTAATCATATTAATTAATTCCAAGTCTAGGTCAATCCTATATGGCGTGTGAACCCATAGGTTTCTAGTTAGTTGGTAGTAACTATTTACTAATATGGAGCAGCCTCTAGCAAGACATCCATTCTAGCCAACCAATATAAATAGTCATCATGAAAAACCTTGTGCAAGTATTGTCTCATCCTTTTGCCTCAATATCCGGATTGGAAATGAGACATACAAATCACACTCGTATATCCAATCCATAGTTCCTCGATCATGGAAATAGCCTTATTCGTGCAAATAACATAAATATCCTATATTGATTTATTTGAGTCGGGCCAGACATTCTATAAGCACTATCCCTCGAGTGGCCTAGGATATTTGCTCCCGTTATGTGGGAGGGAAAAATTCTATCTCCATCACTATGATATCTAAGCTTGCTTCATATTGTATCCGATACGCGCCTTTACGACTACCCAATCACGGTGTAGCGTTTGACGCTACCAAAACACAATATTCCACAACTAGATGATCTAGCGACTTCAAGTCTAAGGATGACAATACCGTTGTCACCACGAGAAGCACTTGTGACTTTACATAACTTGTATGTAGCCTTCTCGGAGATGGGTCAATCCAGCATGCCATTACTCCTAATGCATACCCATGTGTTGGATCACGATATCTCCATATCAATTCAACCATATACTAGTATATAGGTGGTTGTCCCATTTAATCATTAGAGTGTAGTAGGGATATTTAAGATATACAACACAATTGTAAATCTAAGGACTTCATTATATTAAATATCCAATAAATAATACAATGAATGTTCTAGCCAATTTATTGTTCATACGAAACTAGATTGCCTCTGGGGCACCTATTCCAACAGTCTCCCACTTTCACTAGAGCCAATCCGGTGCATCTCGTATGCCAATGCTCGTAGTGTGCCCTTCATGCTTGCGCTGAACAAGCGGCTTCGTAAGTGGATATGACAGATTCTCATCTATAGGAATATTGCATATCTGAACGTCTCCTCTTTCGATAATATCTCGAATAAGATAGAATTTCCTGAGTAGGTGCTTGGAATTCTGGTCTGACATGGGTTCCCTTGATTGCGCGATCGCCCCAGTGTCGTCACAATACAACTCTACTGGATCCGCAATGCTAGGAACCACACCAACCTCAATAATGAACTTCCTAATCCAAACAGCCTCCTTTGCTGCGCCCTTCCCAGCAATGTACTCAGCCTCTGTTGTAGAATCAACCACCGTCTCTTGCTTGGTACTCTTCCAGCTCACCGCTTCTCTATCCAGGCAAAACATAAACCCCGGCTGTGATCTGAAATCATCTATGTCGGTCTGGAAGCTTGCATCTATGTAACCCCTTACACGCAACTCTTCTTCACCTCCAAATATCAAGAACACATCCTTCGTTCTTCTCAAGTACTTTAGGACGTTCTTGACTGAAATCCAGTGACTCTTACCTGGATTTGACTGATATCTTCTTGTCATACTCAATGCATATGACACATCTGGTCTAGTACATAACACGGCGTACATGATGGATCTTATGGCCGAGGCATAGGAACCCTACTGATGCATTCCTTCTCAATCTCATTGGAAGGACACCCACTCTTCGAAAGAGTGACTCCATACGACATGGGCAAGAATCCCTTCTTGGAATCTTTGATTTTGAACCACTTCAGTACTTTGTCTATATATGTACTTTGACTCAGGCCGAGCAGCCTTTTAGATATATCTCTATAGATCTTTATACCGAGTATATAGGCTGCGTCACCTAAGTCTTTCATTGAGAAACACTTCCCTCGCCAATCTTTAACAGATTGCAACATAGGAATGTCGGTTCCAATGAGTAGTATATCATCCATATACAAGACCAAAAAAGCAACATAGCTCCAACTAACCTTCTTGTTGACATAAGACTCATCTTCGTTTCTGATGAAGCCAAACTCTTTAACTACTTCATCGAACCGTTGAATCCAACTCCTGGAACCTTGCTTCAATCCATAAATGGATCGTTGCAGTTTACAGACTTTAATGGCTTGCTTTGGATCTTTAAAACCCTCAGGTTGTGTCATGTACACATCCTCAAGGAGATTCCCATACTGGAATGATGTTTTGACATCCATCTGCCAAATCTCATAGTCGTAGTATGTTGCAATAGCAAGTAAGATTCGGGTGGAATTGGTCATTGCGACTAGTGAAAAGGTTTCATCATAGTCAATACCATGAATCTGTCTGAATCCTTTTGCCACTAATCGGCCGTTATAGGTAATCACATTACCATCCATGTCGATCTTCTTCTTGAAGACCCACTTGCACCCTATGGGTCGTGCCCCTTCGGGTGGTTCCACCAAAGTCCATACTTTGATGGTATACATGGATTCCATCTCGAATCTCATGACCTCAAACCACTCCATAGATTCCGGCCCTTTTATGGCCTCTTCGTAGATAGTAGGCTCATCATCGATGAGCAACATGTCACTAGATTCAGTCACGAGAAGTCCATACCTCTCTGGCTCCTTGTGTACTCTACTAGATCTAGGAAGCTCTTGTGTTACTTGAACAGGTTGTTCCACATCCTCTTGTGGTTCCTAATCATGTTCCATAGTAGGATCAATGCTTTTTGGTTCTTAAACTTCTTCAAGTTCTACAGTCCTCCCACTTTCTTCTTTAGATACAAACTCTCTTTCTAGAAACATGTCAGATCGAGCAATAAACACTTTGTTCTCAGTTGGATTGTAGAAATAATATCCCTTAGTTTCCTTAGGGTATCCCACAAGCTTGCATTTGTCCGAATTAGGCCCTAGCTTGTCTGTTTATAAACGTTTTACATAGACATCGCAGCCCAAAATCTTCATGAACGACACTGTGGAATGCCTCCCACTCCACATCTCATGTGGTGTCTTCATGACTGACTTAGATGGAACACGGTTAATGGTGAAAGCTGCACTCAAAAGAGCATATCCCCCAAAATGATAATGGAATATCAATTTGACACATTATAGATCGAACCATATCCATTAGAGTTCGATTCCTCCTAACGTACACGCCATTCCAATGTGGCGTTCTGGGTGGAGTGACTTGGGATATTATCCCACACTCTCTATGATAGTTGTCAAAATTGACGCGAATTCTTAAAGCGTATGCGCAAGTGCACGGTCAAGTAATATAGGGGTGGTATTTCAACCCCGAGTTATCGATCCCACGAGGATAGACTTTAGATTATTAATGATTCGATTAACTTAGAGTACGATACAAATAGTAAAATTGAGTGATTAAAATTGTTCGTCACCCTTAAAAAAGTGACTGATATTTAAATAAACAACTAAACTAATATTTTTGTATTTTTTATTTTTAATAAACAAGATATGGAGAAACTAGGCGATCTCTAGATCACCTAGGGCTGTAGACGATTTCCAGTTCAGCTATAAAACACGTCAATCCTATTCTCGTTCAGCCGGGTAATAGACTATGACAATATCATGTCGGTCTCATGTCATCTTGCGTCTTGGTTGACTACAATCTCCTCTCGGTCTCATGTTGTCTACTAGTCCGTTCTAGCTGGTCATCCACTGGTACGATAACGGGTCCTGTCGGCCCACCGTTTCACGAAACAACTGAATAATCCTACCGAATCTACCCACACTAAAGCCAATCCTAACACTTCTCCTCTCGATCTCAGTGATTCGGGATTGTTATTCATGTCTCATCCCTAGCTAGTTATAATCACTTTCGCGCATTCGCTAGCTAAGTAGTATTTCCGGGTCATGACTCCTTCAACACTAAGGATTTAAGTGTAGCACGTGAACGATTGACAAGAATGAAATCAACATTAAGCAAGATTTAAACCACAAAGAACCCTAGTTTTCATGGATGTAAATATCCTAATCTTGCCGTGTCAATAGACAAGATTCAGTAACAAGTTCATGAAACTAATATTAGTCCATAGATCAAATCATAAAGCATGAAACAAGTCTTGAATCCGGAAATTAATCGTCTACCTGAAACCCTAGGCTCTCATAGAGATGCCTAGAAAAACTTCTAGCTAATAGAAATCAAACAAACAAAGTACAATAGTTTCTCCATACAAAGATTGAGAGAGGAAGAAGAAGAAATCAAAACCTAGAGATCTCCAATGGTTGAGCTTGAGTTCTTCGTAGTCTCCGTCTTCGCTCTCTTTCGTGAGTCTCCTCTTCCGTTCTTTCTCACGTTCCTCCCTTTTATTTAGGTCTAGAGTGTTTTAATTAATACCCAAGAGACTCTTAATTAATAAACCTAAACCCCTCTTAATCGCCGTGCGTGCGCTGCTCCTGACTTCTGATCGCACGACCACAATATCTTGGTCGTGCGATCACCTGGAGCATAGGCTTCTGATCTACTTTCATATCGCACGACCACAATATTCTGGTCATGCGATCACCTCTGATCCTGCGACCACAAGCTCTGATCGCCAATTACAGTGAGTTTGGACAAGTCATTGTTCTGATCGCACGACTAGAATATTGTGGTCGTGCAATCACCTGGGGATTTTTTCTTTGCTTTTTCTTTCTTCTTTATCAAGCTCCCTCATATGTTCCGAAGTTCGTTTCCCTCCTCCTCTTGATCCATGAGCTCTGTTTCCTATCAAACACAACAGAAAAACACCCCGTGCGATCAAAAATGATAAAATCCATATTAAATAATGCGAGAACGCCCGAATTTACAAATTAATGCTCAAAGCTAAACTCATGCGTTTTCTCTCTACTCGCAGTGTAACACCAATATAATCAACCCAGAAAGCACGAAAAACGATAAAAAACGTGCAAGAAACATAACTCTAATAGAGAGTTATCAAATCCCCCACACTAACTTTTTGCGCATCCCGAGCAAAATCAAATCACAAACTACGTTTTAAATCCACCGAATTGCATACAATTTTACTAGACATGTGATACAAACAAAACACACACACAATGCACTCCTACATGACCAGACAATGCAACTCGATTATCAAACAATGCAAAACTTTAAAACTACACAAATATTTTTATCTTTTCTTTTTAGTTAGAGTTTGGGTAATATCGAAAAGTAAACCGCCAAGTCATAAGGTTCTCATATTCCTTCGGAAATTCTATAACTTTAGTGATCGGTAGAACTTGCGGCCAATTCCGTTAGACAGAACGGTCGCGAACACTTAAGACATTGCTTTCGCACACTCATCAAACATATCCCTATCACTTACCTTCCGAGCCATTTATCCACGGGTTCACACTGCTGACGGCTTAGGACGTGTAGGATAGTATATTTAGAAGTGTAGTCTTAAACGTCATGATATAACTCACAAAAACCCGATTCTCACACTCCCTCACCAAAATCCAAGGAATCCCACCGAATCTCACTACTCCGACCCTCATTCCTCAATCTTGGTGCAATGTCGTTCTCGCGGCCATGAATGTGAAAGAGTAATCAAGATCTATAGCAAATCTCCTCGGTTCTTCATGAAGTGTAAAACAAGCTCCTTATTCCATTCACTTTAAATTTCTTTCTTTTTTTTCAAACAATAAGCACATGGAGCAAATAATACCTTAGTAATATCTGAGGAGATCCAATATCAAAGCAGATATTGTGGGGTGTAATGTGTTAAATTAGTTATATAATCAAATATGTGTCGACACCCCCACACTCAATGTAAAGCAACTCTCGCAACCCGGTAGTCAATATAATTCGGTCTTTCCCAACCGATTCTCCTCATCACCTAAGATATAGAGAATATAAATGAAAATCAAAGCACGAACTGCTATAAGCACAATCAACCCCACCCCATGTCGTGCGGAAAGAATATCACGCACAACGACACTCCACCTGTGATCGGGGTGTAAGGACAAGACTCACCGCCACACCGAAGTGTGCTACCATCTCTAACTCACCCTCACATCCCCTCAAAAGACTACATGTAATAGAATCTGTAAGATGAATCAATTCAGTACACCCTCATCGAACCTCCCTAACTCGACTCCCTCTATCATGACACATAGGAAAGGACCATTCTAACTAGTGATCAAAGTCACAATGAAAGGCTTACTAGGCTAGAGGCACTGAATAAAAGGGGTAAACGGATCAATAGGGGTAACTAGTGGACCTAGGAGATGGAGACGGGACGTGAGGCCACCATAAAACATCACTCGCACAGCTATTTCGTTGCCACTACGAGGAGGGTTGACGACTACTTAAGTGACGGTGGTGTAGCGCTAGTAGGATAACCAGTCTGAGAGACAGCTACTTGCATTTCTAATGTGCATTAGCCCTATAAGTCATCCTTCACCAGATTCTCGCGTCTGCCTCATTTTCAAACTCCTAAGGAATTCTATCATTAAGCCCTCTCCACAATCGCTCTCTTCGATTGCCCTTTCTCAAAAGTTTTCAATTTTTTATGATTTTTGAATTTTTATTTATTTGTTTTTTTTTGTTTTTTTTTGTTTTTTTTTAACTCTAAATGTTTGGGCCAACTCGACTAAACACAAGTTTCGGGTAGGGGGACTCATTAAAGTAAAAGTGCACAACAATGCATAAAATAACCTCAAACAATACGACAATATATCAAAACACTCAACACTAACCACAAGTACGGCACAATACTACACAAACTGTATGTAACAAGGCTATGCATACAAATCATGGCTAGTGAAAGTAGATACAAACCTCCCCACACTTAAGCTTTTCATTGCCCTCAACAAATTTAGAGATCAATTAGGAAGCTTTCTAGCTTAAATGTGTAGACGGTGGATTTCAAAAATTAGCACTCAAAAACGTAGAAACGAGCGGGAGAGAGAGAGTTAGAGGTACCTAGGTGCCCGGACCTACATGGGCAATGTTGCCGCGGAATTGCAACAAGAAGGGGTCTTGTGGACAGTTGACAATTTCCGGAGAAGTCTCTACGCGCCCGGATTCCAATGTGCGGCTAAGATATAAACTGTAGCCCTCTCATGCATGTGGCAATCAACATATTGGAATCGCTACTCGACCTCGAGCAATTCTCTATTATTTTTTGGATACTCTTGTGGGGATTTTTCTTTCCACCATTTTGTGCAATCTCAAGCACGCACATCAAGAAGGGGAATACGACGCGTCTTCTGTACATGTGTACCTGCACACTGATTGGAAAAATTAGTCCACTCTCTCTAACCCCTCATAATAAAATATGGAGAACTAAAAGCAAAAACAGAAACAAATTGCATCCTACTCGACATTGGGTTTCCTCCCAAGTAGCGCCAGTAATTTAAGGTCGACGACCCAACCTGTTTACCTCAACCGGAAAGGAAAGTGGAGACTGCTTTATCCCTCCACTTCTTCTTCTTCCACCATCTCTTATCAATAAGCCTTTTCTCACGAGCACCCCTATGCTCTGGCGATGGTGGACAGCTGTGAAAGCTAACTCTTTTCATCTTGCAATTTATCTTCTTTATCAGCTTCCACCAAGTACCACTGTGCTCAAATGCGTCGCTCTCCATAAAGTCATCCCAATAACACCTCTTTGTTGCTAGATGCTCATCAAATGACCCTTGCAATTCATCCGCATCCCCCACACTTGCTGACTTCCAACTCCTTGACTATGGAATATGGATGATCAATAGAATCGCCCATAGAACAAGAGATTGGAAGTTGGTCATCACGTTCTTCCCCATAAGAATCTCCATACAATAATTTTTCCAACTCGTCGCAAACTTGTGTGACATAGGATATGAAGAATTCATCATTAATCAAAGTTGAGGCTTTTACCTCAATAGCACTAAGCAGAAGTGTTTCACCAGCTTCATTGTTAGCACTCCACAGGCTTCCAATGTCGCTTTCTTCCCATTCATGCCAAGGATGTGATAGAGCATGCAGTTTTGGCTCGCAATATGGCATGTCCTCCCATCTCGGGCACACATGTCCACCGTAGTCTGAATCAGAGTCTGAGTCCTCATAAATGGCAGAGTCCACCAGTGGTTCCTGGACACTACAGTCGTTGCTCGGCTCAGTTATCTCTTCTTCCACTTGTGGGAGTGATGATGAAGGTTCAATATTAGGCTCACTGTCATGTGGCAAGGGCTCCTCTTGTGGCACTTGAATACTTGATTCCCTTGTTGTTTTATAATTTTTTTACTCGTTTCTTTATCCTCTCCATCATTTCCCTCACGTATTCCGTACCTGTAGCTGAATCCTCTTGTGGTAATTGTGCAACTATGGAAAAAAAGTTGGAGCATACTTGGATGTCCTCCATAATACTACGACATTCTTCCATAATCGCTGATGAGTCTTCCTGGTGCTGATGAAGCTGGGGTGCATGAACTCGGCACGAGTCTCTATTATCGTGCCAACTGCCGCATCGATAGCACCAACTTATGCATGCGTCATCTTCTACATGGTTACCTTTGCAGTAGAAACAGTAGGGGGGACCCGAATAATAGTATTCGTTCGATATGCTTAGTAGAATCTCCTGCTTCCTGTGGTCCTGAGAAATCAAACTCAAAAGACACCCGTGAAGCACAGAGATAGAGAATAGAACAAAATAAAAATAAAATAAAATAAAAGTACTCTAAACAAATTCCTAACTAAAAAATCTACCGCTTTCCCAGGCAACGACGCCAAAAACTTGACGCGATTTCTTAACGCGTATGCGCAAGTGCACGGTCAAGTAATATAGGGGTGGTATTTCAACCCCGAGCTATCGATCCCACGAGGACAGACTTTAGATTATTTAAGTAGTCGATTAACTTAGAGTACAGTACAAGGAGGAAAATTTAGTGATTAAAATAGTTCGTCACCCACAAACAAGTGACTGAAATTTAAATAAACAACTAAAATAATATTTTTTTATTTTTTATTTTTAATAAATAAGATATGGAGAAACTAGGCGATCTCTAAATCACCTAGGTATGTAGACGATTTCCGGTTCAGCTATGTAACACGTCAATCCTATTCTCGTTCAGCCGGGTAATAGACTATGACAATATCCTGTCGGTCTCATGTCATCTTTCGTCTTGGTTGACTACAATCTCCTCTCGGTCTCATGTTGTCTACTGGTCTGTTCTAGCTGTTAATCTACTGGTACGATAACGGGTCGTGTCGGCCCGCCGTTTCACGAATAAACTGAATAATCCTACCGAATCTACCCACACTAAGGCCAATCATAACACTTCTCCTCTCGGTCTCCGTGATTCGGGATTGTTATTCACGTCTCATCCTAGCTAGTTAGAATCACTGTCGCGCATTCGCTAGCTAAGTAGTATTTTATGACTCCTTCAACACTAAGAATTAAGGGTAGCACGTGAACAATTGACAAGAATGATATCAACATTAGGGAAGATTTAATCCACAAAGAACCTTAATTTTGATGGATGTAAATATCCTAATTTAGCTGTGTCAATAGACAATATTCAATAACAAGTTCATGAAACTAATATTTAACCAAAGATCAAATCATAAAGCATGAAACAAGTCTTGAATCCGGAAATTAATCGTCTACATGAAACCCTAGGCTCTCATAGAGATGCCTAGCAAAACGTCTTGCTAATCGAAATCAACCAAACAAAGTACCATAGTTTCTCCATACAAAGATTGAGATAGGAAGAATAAGAAATCAAAACCTAGAGATCTCCAATGGTTGAGCTTGAGTTCTTCGTAGTCTCCGTCTTCGCTCTCTTTCACGAGTCTCCTCTTCCGTTCTTTCTCACGTTCCTCCCTTTTCTTTAGGTCTAGAGTGTATTAATTAATCCCCAAGAGACTCTTAATTAATAAACCTAAAACCCCTCTTAATTGTTGTGTGTGCGCTGCTCCTGCCTTCTGATCGCACAACCACAATATCCTGGTCGTGCGATCACCTGGAGTATTGGCTTCTGATCTACTTTCAGATCGCACGACCACAATATTCTGGTCGTGCGATCATCCTGATCCTGCGACCCCAAGCTCTGATCGCCAATTACAGTGAGTTTGGATCTTTTTCTCACTCAAAAACTCGTCCAAGTCATTGTTCTAATCGCACGACCAGAATATTGTGGTCGTGCAATCACCTGGGGATTTTTTTCTTCGATTTTTCTTTATTCTTTCTCAAGCTCCCGCATATGTTCTGAAGTTCGTTTCCCTCCTCCTCTTGATCCATGAGCTTTGTTTCCTATCAAACACAACAGAAAAACACCCCGTGTGATCAAAAGTGATAAAATCAATATTAAATAATGCGAGAAACGCCCGAATTTACAATTAATGCTCAAAGAAACTCCTACGTTTTCTCTCAATTCGTAGTGTAACACCAATATAATCAACCTGGAAAGCACGTAAAACGATAAAAAACGTGCAAGAAACATAACTCTAGTAGAGAGTTATCAAATCCCCCACACTACCTTTTTGCGCGTCCCGAGCAAAATCAAATCACACACTACGTTTTAAATCCACCGAATTGCATACAACTTTACTAGACATGTGACACAAACAACACACACACAATGCACTTCTACATGACCAGACAATGCAACTCGATTATCAAACAATGCAAAAAATTAAAACAACACAAATATTTTTATCTTCGCTTTTTAGTTAGAGATTGGGTAATCTAGAAAAGTAAACCGGCAAGTCATAAGGTTCTCATATTCCTTCGGAAATTCTATAAATTTGGTGATCGGTAGAACTTGCGGCCAATTTAGTTAGACAGAACGGGCGTGAACACTTAAGACATTGCTTTCGCACACTCGTCAAACATATCCCTATCACTTACCTTCCGAGCCATTTATCCACGGGTTCACACTGCTGACGGCTTAGGACGGGTAGGATAGTATATTTAGAAGCGTAGTCCTAAACGTCATGATATAACTCACAAAGACCCGATTCTCACAATCCCTCACCAAAATCCAAGGAATCCCACCGAATCTCACTACTCCGGCCTTCATTCCTCAATCTTGGTGCAATGTCGTTCTCGCGGCCACGAATGTGAAAGAGTGATCAAGATCCATAGCTAATCTCCTCGGTTCTTCATGAAGTGTAAAACAAGCTCCTTATTCCATTCACTTTAAATTTCTTTCTTTTTTTTTCAAACAATAAGCACATGGAGCTAATAATACCTTAGTAATATCTGAGGAGATCCAATATCAAAGCAGATAATGTGGGGTGGAATGTGTTAAATCAGTAATATAATCAAATATGTGTCGACACCCCCACACTCAATGTAAAGCAACTCTCGCAACCCAGTAGTCAATGTAATTCGTTCTTTCCCAACCGATCCTCCTCATCACCTAAGATATAGAGAATATAAATGAAAATCAAAGCACGACCTCCTATAAGAACAATCAACCCCACCCCATGTCGTGTGGAAAGAATATCACGCACAACGACACTCCACCTGTGATCGGGGTGTAAGGACAAGACTCACCGCCACACCGAAGTGTGCTACAATCTCTAACTCACCCTCACATCCCCTCAAAAGACTACATGTAACAGAATCTGTAAGATGTATCAATTCAGCACACCCTCATCGAACCTCCCTAACTCGACGCCCTCTATCATGACACATAGGAAAGGACCATTCTAACTAGTGATGAAAGTCACAATGAAAGGCTTCCTAGGCTAGAGGTTGTGAATAAAAGGGGTAAACGGATCAATAGGGGTAACTAGTGGACCTAGGAGATGGAGACGGGACGTGAGGCCACCATAAAACATCACTCGCACAGCTATTTCGTTGCCACTACGAGGAGGGTTGGCGACTAATTAAGTGACGGTGGTGTAGCGCTAGTAGGATAACCAGTCTGAGAGGCAGCTACTTGCATTTCTAATGTGCATTAGCCCTATAAGTCATCCTACTCCAGATTCTCGCGTCTGCCTCACCTTAGATTTTCATACTCCTAAGGAATTCTATCACTAAGCCCTCTCCACAATCTCTCTCTTCGATTGCCTTTTCTCAAAAGTTTTCAATTTTTTATGATTTTTGAATTTTTATTTATTTATTTTTTTGTTTAACTCTATATGTTTGGGCCAACTTGACTAAATACAAGTTTCGGAGAGGGGGACTCAATAAAGTAAAAGTGCACAACAATGCATAAAATAACCTCAAACAATATGACAATATATCAAAACACTCAACACTAACCACAAGTACGACACAATACTACACAAACTATATGTAACAAGGCTATGCATACGAATCACGGCTAGTAAAAGTAGATACAAACCTCCCCACACTTAAGCTTTTCGTTGTCCTCAACTAATTTAGAGATAAATTAGGAAGTTTTCTAGCTTAAATGTGTAGACGGTGGATTTCAAAAATTAGCACTCAAAAACGTAGAAACGAGAGGGAGAGAGAGAGTTAGAGGTAGCTAGGTGCCCGGACCTACATGGGCAATGTTGCCCCGAAATTGCAACAAGAACGGGTCTTGTGGACAGTTGACAATTTCCGGAGAAGTCTCTACGCGCCCGGATTCTGATGTGCGGCTAAGATATAAACTTTAGCCCTCTCATGCATGTGGCACTCAACATATTGGAATCCCTGCTCGACCTCGAGAAATTCTCTACTATTTTTTGGATACTCCTGTGGGGATTTTTCTTTCCACCATTTTGTGCAATCTCAAGCACGCACATCAAGAAGGGGAATACGACGCGTCTTCTGTACATGTGTCCCTGCACACTGATTGGAAAAATTAGTCCACTCTCTCTAACCCCTCATAATAAAATATGGAGAACTAAAAGCAAAAACAGAAACAAATTGCATCCTACTCGACATTGGGTTGCCTCCCAAGTAGCGCTAGTAATTTAAGGTCGACGACCCAACCCGTTTACCTCAACCAGAAAGGAAAGTGGAGACTGCTTTATCCCTCCACTTCTTCTTCTTCCACCATCTCTTATCAATAAGCCTTTTCTCACGAGCACCCCTATGCTCTGGCGATGGTGGACAGCTGTGAAAGCTAACTCTTTTCATCTTGCAAGTTATCTTCTTTATCAGCTTCCACCAAGTACCATTGGGCTCAAATGCGTCGCTCTCCATAAAGTCATCCCAATAACACCTCTTTGTTGCTAGATGCTCATCAAATGACCCTTGCAATTCATCCGCATCCCCCACACTTGCTGGCTTCCAACTCCTTGACTATGGCATATGGATGATCAATAGAATCGCCCATAGAACAAGAGATTGGAAGTTGCTCATCACGTTCTTCCCCATAAGAATCTCCATACAGTAATTTTTCCAGCTCGTCGCAGACTTGCGTGACATAGGATATGGACATTTCATCATTAATCAAAGTTGAGGCTTTTACCTCAATAGCACTAAGCACAAGTGTTTCACCAGCTTCATCGTTAGCACTCCACAGGCTTCCAATGTCGCTTTCTTCCCATTCATGCCAAGGATGTGATAGAGCATGCATTCTTGGCTTGCAATATGGCAGGTCCTCCCATCTCGGGCACACATGTCCACCGTAGTCTGAATCAGAGTCTGAGTCCTCATAAATGGCAGAGTCCACCAGTGGTTCCCGGACACTACAGTCTTTGCTCGGCTCAGGTATATCTTCTTCCAATTGTTTGAGTGATGATGAAGGTTCAATATTAGGCTCACTGTCATGTGGCAAGGGCTCCTCTTGTGGATCTTAAATACTTGATTCCCTTGTTGTTGACAGTTTTTTTACTCGTTTCTTTATCCTCTACATCATCTCCCTCACGTATTCCGTACCTTTAGCTGAATCCTCTTGTGGTAATTGTGCAACTATGGAAAAAAGTTGGAGCATACTTGGATGTCCTCCATAATACTACACCGTTCTTCCATAATCGCTGATGAGTCTTCCTGGTGCTGATTAAGTTGGGGTGCATGAACTCGGCACGGGTCTCTATTATCGTGCCAACTGCCGCATCGATAGCACCAACTTATGCATGCGTCATCTTCTTCATGGTTACCCCTTCAGTAGAAACAGTAGGGGGGAACGAATAATAGTCTTCATTCAAACTCGAAAGACACCCGCGAAGCACAGAGATAGAGAATATAACAAAAAAAAGTACTCTAAAAAAATTCCTAACTAAAAAAATCAACCGCTGTCCCCGGCAACGGCGCCAAAAAATTGACGCGATTTCTTAACGCGTATGCGCAAGTGCACGGTCTAGTATTATAGGGGTGGTATTTGAACCCCGAGCTATCGATCCCTTGAGGGCAGAATTTAGATTATTTAAGTAGTCGATTAACTTAAGAGTACAATACAAGGAGGAAAATTTAGTGATTAAAATAGTTCGTCACCCACAAACAAGTGATTGAAATTTAAATAAACAACTAAAATAATAATTTTGTATTTTTATTTTTAATAAACAAGATATGGAGAAACTATGCGATCTCTAGATCACCTAGGGATGTAGACGATTTCCGGTTCAGCTATGTAACACGTCAATCCTATTCTCGTTCAGCCGGGTAATAGACTATGACAATATCATGTCGGTCTCATGTCATCTTGCGTCTTGGTTGACTACAATCTCCTCTCGGTCTCATGTTGTCTACTGGTCTGTTATAGCTGTTAATCTACTGGTACGATAACGGGTCGTGTCGGCCCACGGTTTCTGAATAATCCTACTGAATCTACCCACACTAAGGCCAATCATAACACTTCTCCTCTCGGTCTCTGTGATTCGGGATTGTTATTCATGTCTCATCCTAGCTAGTTAGAATCACTTTCGTGCATTCACTAGCTAAGTAGTATTTCCGGGTCATGACTCCTTCAACTTTAAGGATTTAACTGTAGCACGTGAACAATTGACAAGAATGAAATCAACATTAAGCAAGATTTAATCCACAAAGAACCCTAGTTTTCATGGATGTAAATATCCTAATCTCGCCGTGTCAATAGACAAGATTCAGTAAAAAGTTCATGAAACTAATATTTATCCAAAGATCAAATCATAAAGCATGAAACAAGTCTTGAATCCGGAAATTAATCGTCTACATGAAACGCTAGGCTCTCATAGAGATGCCTAGCAAAACGTCTAGCGAATCGAAATCAACCAAACAAAGTACAATAGTTTCTCCATACAAAGATTGAGAGAGGAAGAAGAAGAAATCAAAACCTAGATATCTCCAATGGTTGAGCTTGAGTTCTTCGTAGTCTCCTTCTTCGCTCTCTTTCGTGAGTCTCCTCTTCCGTTCTTTCTCACGTTCCTCCGTTTTCTTTAGGTCTAGAGTGTATTAATTAATCCCCAAGAGACTCTTAATTAATAAACATAAAAACCCTCTTAATTGTCGTGCGTGCGCTGCTCCTGACTTCTGATCGCACGACCACATATCCTGGTCGTGCGATCAACTGGAGAATTGGCTTCTGATCTACTTTCATATCGCACGACCACAATATTCTGGTCGTGCGACCACCTCTAATCCTGCGACCACAAGCTCTGATCGCCAATTACAATGATTTTGGATATTTTTCTCACTCAAAAACTTGTCCAAGTCATTGTTCTGATCGCACGAACAGAATATTGTATTCGTGCGATTACATGGGGATTTTTTCTTCGCTTTTTCTTTCTTTTTTCTCAAGCTCCCGCACATGTTCCGAAGTTCGTTTCCCTCCTCCTCTTGATCCATGAGCTCCATTTCCTGTCAAAAACAACATGAAAACACCCCATGCGATCAAAAGTGATAAAATCAATATTGAATAATGCGAGAAACGCCCGGATTTACAAATTAATGCTCAAAGCTAAACCCCTACGTTTTCTCTCCATTCCTAGTGTAACACCAATATAATCAACCCGGAAAGCACGCAAAACTATATAAAACGTTCAAGAAATGTAACTCTAATAGAGAGTTATCAAAACTCTTGGCTCAAGTATTCTCCTCCACGATCCGATCGTAGAGCCTTCATACTTTTCAAAGGACTCGGATTTGGCCTTCATAAGGTATACAAATCCATATCTATTGAAATCATTAGTAAATGTTATGAAGTAGACATAACCACCCTGGCAGGCGTGGCAAATGGCCCACATACATCAGTATGCACGAGTGCCAATTGCTCACTAGTCCTCTCACCTTTCTTATTGAAAGGGGACTTTGTCATTTTTCCCAATAAACAAGCCTCACATGTCTCATATGATTCAAAATCAAATGAGTCTAGAAACCCATCCTTATGGAGTCTACATACACGTTTCTCATTTATATGGCCTAAACGACAGTGCCATAAATAAGCAGGATTTAAATCATTTATTTTCATCCTTTTGGTATTTATGTTATAGACATGATTATTCAGATCAAGGATATATAATCCATTAAATAATTGCGCACTACACTAGTGAATACTATCAAAATAAATGGAGCAAAAATTGTTCTTAATTGAAATAGTAAAACCTTTCTTGTCCAAAAAAGAAATACAAATAATGTTTCTGCACATAGCAGGCACAAATTAGCAATTATTTATTTCTAAAGCTAATCCTGAAGGCAGAGACAGCTCGTACACGCCTGCAGCTAATGCAGCAACCTTTTCTCCATTCCCAACACGCAGATATATCTCTCCTTTAGCCAATATTCTAATTTTCATTAGATCTTGCACATTTAAACAAATGTGAAACCCACATTCAGTATCCAATACCCAAGATGAAGAGCAGGTAATATTGACATCTATAAATAAAAATACCTGGTGGTGGTGGAATCACTATTTCAAGCCTCATATCCTCCAGATACTTTGGACAGTTCCTCCTCCAATACCCAGCCTGAATACAGTAGTGACATTCACATTTAGTCACACCTTTGGCTACGCCACCAACATGATTAAGGGAAGATTCCTTGGGTTTTGGCAAGTGACTTGCCTTTTACCTTGGAGGTAGAGGCAAACCTTTTGACCTTTCCTTTCTGCACCATCATTATGGATTTGCCCCTACCCTTGTTGATGCTTTTTTCAGCTTTACTCAACATATTGAGTAGGTCTGGCAGAGGTTTCACGATCTCATTCATGTTATAGTTCATGATAAACTGTCCATAACTTTCAGGTAACGATCTGTGCCCAACTTTTGACCCACTGGAAACCCTAGTCAGCCGAAGCTCTCTAAATAGCCGATCATATGCAACCGTGCGGTCTCACGGGGTTTCCCTCTAACAGGTGACATTTGAACAATGCCATGGAAACCTCAGACCTCTCAACCTTTGCCTGCTCTTGGAAGAGCTGCTTCAAGTGTACGATCATATCAACTGCATTCATGTTCTCATGTTGCTTCTGAAGCTCAGAGGACATGGTGGAAAGCATTAGGCAGACCGCATCATTAGCTTCATCAACACGCTTCTGATACGCCTTTAGAGCTGCAGGAGTGTTGTTTTCCGGACCTTCAGGAACTTGCTCCTCTAGAGCGTACCAGTCTAGAAAATTGGTTCCGGAGAGCTTGTCCTTCTCAATGACAGAGCGTAGGGAGTGAGATGAGTTTGATGAGTTGTTTTCCATTGGAATTCTACAAAAGGAATTTTAGTATTTGTGAACAATTTAACTATATTTAATAATGGCTAGATTATTAAATACAGATCACACTATTTTTCTAGGGATTAATAACCCTCAAATATTAATGCGGAAAATAGCATTATATCTTGGTTCAATTGGGCAAATAACTCCTTATTTATCCATACCATGGATAATCCCAATTGTCTGCCTCTGGGCTTTTAATTTTATTAAAATCACCTAGTTGCGTCCAACCTCTTACTTGAACGAATGCATATTACTTGCTTGTGCCATCGCAACACAATCATGACAAATCAAGTCGCCCTGCTTTGGCACGCACGAGCTTGATAATCATGATCATGAATGGTGTCTAAATAACTAGAAGGCAAAAACACAATATCTAAATTGAGGGATTTTATTTTTAATTTTTAATTATCTTGTTGATCCATATCAACTGATCTACTTATTTGAGTTTGGGCAAAAATCCAAATAAAATATCCGGGTTGTTAATTATCTTATTATAAAATTGCATGCATTAACCAAACACCAACAAAAATAATAAGACAATAAATCAAACATCCACAAAACAAAAATTAACGTGATATGGATATGGCCTCCTAGACTAAGATATTCCCAAGCCAATGAGAATATTGTAGATACTGCTTTCCAGACAGGTTGATCATTACCACGTGGCATCCATCCAGCACACCCAGCTGTTCTCCATCCACACCGGGTCACCACCCATGCTAATCCACGTGGGGGCTACGAGACAGGGCTCCCACGCATCATAACACGGGACTTGTAGGGACTTAGTGGTTTGGAGGCTAGGGTAAGTCCCGTCGCACACATGCGACAACCAAGCTTGCGCGCGACCTCTGGTAACTGACTGAGAGATCCTAGGCTTACGTTTCCCATCAATGCGTTTGATCTCATAACGGTCTCCGATACTTGCGGGCAGATGCGTAATAGTTCCTATATACACGGTCGAACATGCCGTTGGGGGTCTCTATCTTTAAAACGCCATTTATGGTGCATTAACCCCTCAACGGCCACTTCCCACTATATATAGGATCGTTAGCTCTCCGTTGCGACACAAGTCATATACTGGTCCAAGATCATAGCTCACTGTCTCTCTCTCACAAGCAGTTACTAGTGCTTACCCTCTCCCTACACACACTCTACAATTCTTTGTGTTCTAATTCTCTACTTGAGGTGTATACTTGGATATCTCTTGAGGATTTCTTTGTACACAAATATCTGTGAACCCAAGAATAGAAAACGCATCTCCATGTGCCTCTATCTCTTGGTCCATCCTTCATAGCCTTATGGAATTCTCCATGCTTCATGTTGTGGCTCCTTTAATTCTTTGGGCTTCTTTTCTTCAATCTTGGCTATCTATTCTATTTAGTACTAGCTAGCAACAAAACTAAATAAATAAATCTCACAAGTTGAGGGAAAAAACGGCTCGTAGGCCTTAAAATCCTAATTAAATATTACATCAAATTGATCACCTCGCAGGCCGTAAACAAACCTCAAAAATTAAACATTCACAACAAACCACATCGAAGGTCATATCCAATCACCATACGGATTGCACATAAATAATTAAACTAATTTTTAACACTCTTAGTCAATTTTTAGTTGATTTTAGGATTAATGAGGGTCAAAACGGTCCAAGAGGGCGCTAGGGCTGCCACGACCCCTTGGCCAATCCTCGCTTCGGTGGAAAGGAAGGAGGGGCGGTCCCCTAGGGGGGGGGGGGGGCGAACCTCTTTTAGGAGCTGTTTCCAAAACAACTCCTTTCCTTGTTGCCCAAGTTTGGTTGTTTCCTAATTGAAAAAGACTCCTTTTTACAATTGGATGCCCAAGAACCCTATATCTAAGATCCTAAAATTTCTCAAACTCACTAATTCATACATCCAATGAAAGAATTAGATCTTGTTTGGTTGAATAACATTCAACATGCATCTAATATGCTTAATTTGTTGTTCTGACGCAATAATCAACACTTATAGGTGAAAAGCAACAAAAACGTAACACATAAACCACATTATACTCTACGACCTGTGGCTCTGACCACTGTAGGGTTTTGATCATGGATACGCAACTGAATAAAAATAAATTAATCCGATCAAGACCCTCCAAGGATCACAGGAAGATAAATCGTGACGATGGTAAATGATTCATGTTATGTACCTTGTAGGTCTCCTTTGATGACTTCAAACGCGAAAAGTATCACGTCTCTACGATTGATCCACGCCTAGGTTTGAGATCTACACCTTCCAAACACCTTGTGCTAACTAGAAAGAATTGAAGAGGATGAACAAATCACGCAACGGAGCACCAAAGAGAGGGGCGGCCCTATCTTCTTGGCCGACGAGTAGGGTAGACGGCAAGGGGGGGGGGGTCGGCCCTCCTTGTTGTCTTGCTATCTTCTTCCTTCTCTCCTACTCAATGTATGTTATGAGAATTAGTTGTAGGGAAGGAAGATAGAAGCATCATTTATATAGTCCAACAACTCATCGTTACTACATAAAGACCCTCTCCTAATCCTACCCAAGTTTGGATTAGTCCAAATTGCATATTAGTCCTACTAAGTTAGCAAGTTGTTGCGATTTGATCCTTCTAATTAATTAATTAATCATATTAATTAATTTCAAGTCTATTTCAATCCTATATGGCGTGTGACCCCATATGTTTCTGTTTAGTTGGTAGTAACTATTTACTAATATGGAGCGGCCACTAGCAAGACATCCATTCTAGCCAACCAATAGAAATAGTCATCATGACAAATCTTGTGCAAGTATTGTCTCATCCTTTTGTATCAATATCAGGATTGGACAGGAGACATACAAGTCACACTCGTATATCCAATCCATAGTTACTCGATCCTGGGAATAGCCTTATTCGTGCAAATAACATCAATATCTTATATTGATTTATTTGAGTCTGGCCAGACATTCTATAAGCACTATCCCTCGAGTGGCCTAGGATATTTGCTCCCGTTATGTGGGAGGGACAAATTCTATCTACATCATTACGATATCTAAGCTTGTTTCATATTGTATCCGATACGCGCCTTTATGACTACACAATCACGGTGTAGCATTTGACGCTACCAAAACACAATATTCCAGAACTAGATGATCTAGTGACTTCAAGTCTATGGATGACAATACCGTTGTCACCACGAGAAGCACTTGTGACTTTACATTACTTGTATGTAGCCTTCTCGGATATGGTTCAATCCAGTATGCCATTACACGTAATGCATACCAATGTGTTGGATCATGATATATCCATATAAATCCAACCCCATACTAGTCTATAGATGATTGTCCCATTTAATCATTATAATGGAGTAGAGATATTTAAGATAAACAACAGAATTGTAAATCTAACGACTTCATTATATTAACTATCCAATAAATAATACAATGAATGTTCTAGCCAATTTTTTGTTCATACTAAACTAGATTGCCTCTAGGGCACCTATTCCAACAGTTGTCGCGATTTGCCAATTAGAAATTCATTGATGTGCCTGCAAATCACGACTCCGATGTTGTTTTTATTTGCTGATTCTGACTAGGCACCGTCACAGCTGATTTTGACCATGCTTTCTAGGGTATTTTTCTTCGACCTCCTCTTATGACGTTCGGATATGGTGTAACACCCATAATTTTCACATCGGGAAACGCAAGAGGGTGTCACTCCGCACTCGAGAATTTCTCCCAAGTGCAAGGACATGGAAAGGAGAGAATAAAATATAAACCACAAATCCATAAATATTTGAAATATTACAGTGTGAATTATTAAAAACATGTTTGCCTCAAACACGCGCAAAGACTACAGGAAACTAAATGAAACGTCTAATGTTCATGTGATTATTAACTAAACCTAGAGAAAGAACCAATTCGCCTTCCAAGCTAAAACATGCCTCCATCATCTAAACATGTGGTGTGGAAAGAAAAAAAAGTGACGCCATAATTTGAAAGTCAGCTATAAGTAATGAGTGAGATATTACATGTAAACACGATGAGACAAGTAAAAGCATCTTTTACAAGAAATAACAAGAGTATTTGTAATATGACGATTCAGTAAAGCTTCAAAAATGATTAGAGTAAACCATTCCTTTCCTCTTTTCGTATTGTCCAAATATCCATTCTTCCTCAAAATCTCAAGTTATCCGGTTTCAAGAAAAGAATCAAATTATTTATTAAAATTTTGTTGTAGTGTAAGGAGAAGAGCAAAGAATATCTCATAAAATAGCAAATTAGACCTCAAGTGTCGACACCCCCTAAGAATTCTTGCGGCCTGAGAGGAGAGTACTAGGATCGACTAGGGCTCATTAACGGATGAGCAATATAACATGCCGAGTGGTCAAAGCCAACATCGAGAATAAACACAGGCCCTGTGACCGTAGTTAGCACGACAATAAGAACAGGCCGAGTGACCGCAGCCAACACGAAATTAAAGTACTAGTTATTGTTCTGCGTACATTCATTATCGGTTTACATTACTACGCATTAATAGTTTTTCCATGTAGTTGATTCAAAAAGTACATTTCAAACAAAATCAAACATCAAGTAAAACATGTATTCATGAAACACATTTTGAGACGTATATAAAGAAATTCGTGTAGACACAAAAGAAGTTAAGACTCGACACCTTGCATACTAACTCACCTTGAATCTCTAGAAAAATCAAATCAATCCCTAGTAATATTCGACGTATCCATAGTCTATGAAATCGTCGCCTACAATTTACCAGTTTTCTAATCAAAACGAAATCCTACATTAATAGACAAAGCCTACTTAACAAGATAAGAAATACTACACGGTTTGGGTTTTAGGTTTGTAGTTGACTCTCAAATTCATACTCCGAACACAACTCAAACTTTACTTTAGAACCCATAACCTATTATGTCCATAAACTACCTCAACTTAACCAATTTTACTGCTCTAATTTCCCAACCTTTTCTCAAGACAAAAATATTTTCTTTACACTCAAAATTTTATGAAAAATAAGTCAAACATCAAACGGAATTTAATTCGGTTTCTCGAAACACAAGTTACGCCCTTTTAAACTTACTTGTCACAAAATCAGCAAATACAAAACTTCCAGAGACGCCGTTTACTCAGATTTAGCATCTTCATGTAATTTTTTCACCGGATCTCATGTTAGAAATTAAAACACCATAATAATGTTACAATAATCAGAAGAACGTACTGTTCGATCCAGCCATGTCTATGGTCGTCGAATCTTCTCAAATGAGAAGAAGAAGTAGAGCGCCGAATCTTCCCCTCCAACTCCCTCTCTTTTTTTCCGATAAGGCTAACAATCCCCCATCTAGTTTTATTCATATGAGCTAGCTAGGGTTTCTGGGAGTAGAGAGGGAACCGGGCATAATAATAATAAAACGTCATTGGACCCTTCTATCAAGGAGCTCAATGACCAACCAGCCCACACTTTCATACCACACTAAATAGTAACACTAAGATGCACCATGGCCCAAAACAGGATCACTAACGTATTGGGCACGTACCTGTGACTTACTTGAACCACTTTCTACCCTTTATAAATACTAAAATACAATTACTGGGAGGCCAATTAATTAGTTAAAAAAAAAATTCTTACATTCTCCCACTTGGACAACAATAATTGTGGATTTGAGAAATATTCAATTTTATAAAATGATTCTCGGGTTGAACAATTGAGAGGCCATAAACATCGTTCAAGCAAACTCCATCTTAGCACATGATCTCGTTCAACAATCATATTAAATTTGAACTACGGCGGCAATTATGTTATCTATCAACATAAGACCTTCCATAATTACAAATTCCAACATGTTGCTAACATAGATTTCAAAGTGTGGTAAAGTGCAGTGTAGAATATATGAACATGTGATCCAATAATATAGCATGCAAATTCTACATCAAGTCCTACATGACCATTGAAGGTCACTCACAGGAATATCCCAGCACACTTCCTAAAAAAGTAAGCTAACACATCTCTAAACCGAGACACCATGCTTTTATACCAAAGCACTCATGTCTTAAACGAAGACACTAGTTACCATGGATCCATAAACAGTTCAAAATCTAAGCAATCTTTTCATCTCGAAACAGCTTAACATGCATAAACTCAATGTAAAGGAGCTCAACTTGCAATAATTATATAAAACTCGTATTAGCAAGTCCAAGAATGAGAATGAATTTGATAAAACCATCAAATAATATCATCTCGGGGTTTTTAATAAAGAGTTACATAAACTCCCACTAACCAAACACATCTAACGATTCAACTAAGTTCATATGCTCAACATGTTTAGCAAACTCTACAGGCCTGAGCCCTTTTATAAGTGGATCAGGTAACATGTCTGCAGTACCAATGTGCTCATAGAATACTTCCCCCTATTCAACCCATTCTCTAAATTTGAAATACTTTATGTCTATAAACCTAGACCCTCCTGAATTTTTTTTGTTCTTGGAGAAGAACACTGCATCCATATTATCACAGTGCATCTTCATAGGCTTAGATATGGAGTTGAAAATATTTAACCCCGCGATGAAAATCATTAGCCATATGGCATGTGCCCCACCATCAAAACATGCCACAATCTCTTCCTCCATAGTGGAAGATGCTATAAGAGATTTCTTAGAGCTTTTCCACGATACCGCTCCACCTGCCAGCATGAATATGTACCCCGTGGTGGATTTTATATCATCAAAACAACCTGCAAAGTCCGCATCGGTGTAAATAAACAATCTCAAGAGGATCAACATTCTTGTAAACAAGCATGTAATTCTTGGTTTTCGGCAACTACCTAAGAACTTTCTTGGCTCCCACCCAATGATCATGGCCTGGATTGGAAGAATATCTACCCAACACACTAGGAGCATAAGCAATATCAGGTCTGGTGCAAACAGTGGCGTACATAAGGCTACCAACAGAACTTGCATAAGGCACATTTTCCATAGACTGTCTCTGAATATCATCTAGTGGACATTGAGTGTTATTGAGTTTATCCCCTTTACAAATAGGTGAGATACCAGGTTTATAATTTTGCATGCCAAATCTTGCAAGGACCAGATCAATGTAAGCTTTCTGGGAAACCCCAGAAGCTTCCTACCTCGACCTCCCTTAATTTCAATCCCCGGCACAAAAGAGGCTTCACCAAGGTCTTTCATGTCAAAGCTATCAGACAACATTTTCTTGACTTCATACAATAATCCCAAATCGCTACTAGCAAGCAATATATCATTGTTCGACGAAACCCAAGTATAGGATATCGTTTCAAGTAATATTCGGGTAAGTCCGGAGTCGAGTCCTCGATGGTTGGGAAAGAGGGAACACTCTAAGCTAAAAAAATATACTAAGAAACTAAATAAACTAAAGTGCAATGAAAGTAAATTTCTCAAAGGCCTTTATAGCTAGCCAAGATTCAAATCTACCAAGTAGAACTTGGTAGAGCAAGGGTTTGTGAGAAATTGCAAATAAACTATATGAAAGAAATGAAGAAACTAAGCAAGTAGAGATGAACTAATATCGAAATAGAGTCTCTAAGATTGAGAGAAGATGTTGGCCTTAGTTGAATTCCCTAGATGTGTTGTTCATGAATCCAACACCCAAACACTTTTAACAATGAATAATGTGGATTCTAATGTCGAAGTCAAGTGTGATTCATGAAGAACTCTTGTGAAATTCAAAACTAAATTATATCAACAATCTTGGATGTGTATTCAATCATGAATCCACATACAAGTGAAGCTACAATCTAAATTTGTATTCCAACACTCGTTCGAGATGAATCACAAGAGGAACTTCTCAACTCAATGATTCAACAATCGAATTCGCACCCAACAACATCTAAGTTCATCAACCTTAGCCAACAATTATTCTAGCTACTCATGTTCAAGAGAAAGGAAACACAAGAGATATCAAGAATACTCATGAATATTTTCATTAGATTCAAGCTTAAAATCAAGGATACACAAGCTATTCTTCAATTTCAACCCAAGAACGTGCTTCAAATACCCAAAATGAAGAACAAAGTCACTAATACTTGATTCAAACTACTAGAAATTAATTCTAAACCACACAATACCAATTAATAGCAGCTAACAAACCCAGAAAAAGAAGAACACAGCAGCTACACAGTGCACTACCCAGAAACACAACATAATTCGACTTGAAAACTCAGTAAAAATTGACCTGAAAGATGAACAATCAGACTCCCTCCCCTCTTTGGCTGTTCTTGGCTTTGGAATAGCTCAAGAGTGAGCTCGAAATCACCAAGAACAACCCAAAATCAGATAAGAAATGAAAGAAACAGAGGAGCAGAGGTTAGACTCACCAAAGCGTGGGTCGGAGGTCCTTTCTTCCTCTTCAACTTTAGCTTAAATAGGCCTTGGGGATGGATTGCGTAGCCTCCACAGGTGTATCTCAGCCCTTCAATGGAGCTCTAAGCCTCTCCATCATCGATCTACAGAAGCCTCTTATGAGCCCTAGAATTTAGGGCTTTCTCGAACTTTCACTTTTAGGCCGAATTGATAGGTGAAGTAGAGAGATCTTGGGCTGGGGAGCAACTTGGTACCAATTTCGAGCCATATGGTGAAGGAACGAAGCTGGGTGAGAGCTGGACGAAGCTTCGTCGGGCTTAAATGGTGTCTATGCTCTGTTCTGTGTTTAGACGTCGGGGAGAGAGAAAGGTTGCACGATGGTGCTTATCAATTCACATGAAATTGCATATTGGCCCCCTTAAGTTGCTGGGCCCTTTTAAAATACCCCTATCCGTTAATAACCCTTCACCGCAGCCCTTGTAAACTTTATAAAACCCCATTTAGCTCCCCCTTCCGTTAAATTATCATCAAATAAGCCCCTTTGATGTAACTTTGGCCTTCTAACTTGCTTTGTCTTCAATCTTGGCCTCTCAAATATTCACTAATCTTATAATCAAGCGCTCCAAGTACCTTCTTCATGTCTCTTGGCCCCTCTAGACATCGTTCAAGCTCTCCCCAACTAGCATCTTGCGTTCCAAAACCCGTCTTAAACTACCAAAAGAAAGAAAAACAACCAAAACTACAAAGACAAGCATAAGTCTAGAAATAGGGATATAATGAATAAATTACACTTAAAAACAATTTAATAAGAGTTCAATAACCTACTAAATTGTACAATTTACAATCATTAACACACACCCCAACTAGACTTTTGCTCGTCCTCGAATAAAGAGAGCGATAAAAAGTAGTAACCTAGTGAAGAACCAATCATGAGAGACACACACTCAACTAGAAAACGCTTGACTCAATTCTAAACTAGACTCAAATATTTATAAACACAATCACACATTATCTATCCTAAGTGAGAACCCAAATAAAATAAAATCCTAAAGATTACTAGGAAATTTTAATTCTTTTTTGGTGGGGAAAAAAGAAGAATGCACAAATGTTTCCTCAAATAAATTCTCAAAGTCCAAAAAGATTGATAAAAAACCTATGAACGTCTAAGCATATACTCATACAAATGTGGGCGGTGTTCGGTAGAAGGCGACTCATACGATCCACAAAACTTGTTATTTAAGTCCAATTTGCAAGAAAGTATGCCTTCAAAAATAAGGATCACATGAAACTAGCCATTCTTATACTAATTCAAAAGTACCCATGTAGGATGGACCTCCAAAGCTTTGAACAAAAACGAGTTTCAGAATGGGGGATGTGGTTGTGGGTTTGTATGATTCTTTTGAGAAAATTTTTGGGAGGTGGTGCGATTTTTCCTCATTTTGGAGGTTTTAGCATTAAACATTTTTTCTCACATATGTCCACCTCTAATCCAAGGTTATCCAAGACCCACAACAAAATAGAAGAATATACAAGCGAGTTGGCTTTTTAAGCTAAACTAATGGAGCTATCTAGGTGGTGGCATGACATTTATCCCCGAACACCCCTCTATTTCTTAGGCATCGCATAGGGTGTCATGGTCACCACCACTCCAATGGGCTACAAGTTTCCACCGCCAAAAAACAATGAGAATAAAATTCTTTTTGTAGAGTTCAAATAGCTTTAGAGAGTGCACCCTTTTCCAAAAGTAGAAGACGTCAAAGTTTATGTGATCATTTTAGCTTGATGGACTTAAAAATGAAACGTAAATTTAGTGTGTCGCTTTGTGAGAACGCATGAGATCGTATAATGTGGGATATTGGTGTAGATGTATTGTTTATAAGCGCAGAATTACTTATTAAAATAAAACCAAAAATAATATGGACATAGAGATTTCATTATTTGAAAACATCTAACTTCCTAAAATTCCCCCTTTTCACTTTTTTCATTTTTTCACATTTTTCATTTTTCATTTTTCATCCTTTATTTTCTTTTCTTTTTTTTTTGAAATAAGTGACTCTACTAAAATTTTTTAAGACTAAATAAATCTGTCAAAGAAGAAAATAAAATCTAGACTCAAGTTGAAAGGTTAAAATAAATAAAACTATCAAAGAAAGAAATAAAATCTATGGTTTGACACGGGAAAAGAGTGTTGCTTCTCATGAAAGGTTCACACATTTTTTCGTTCAATTTTTTAAATTGTTTTTTGAATTTTCATTTTTTTTTCAATTTTTTGTATCTTTCATGTAAATCACTAATGAAATAATAATCATGCAAGTAACCATTTAACCAATAAATAAGTCTACTCCACCCCCCCCCCCCCCAACTAAAATATCACATTGTCCTCAATGTGTTGGAACAATAGAAGAACAAGTAAACTTTAGCAAGAGATAAAGGGATAGGGAGACCTCGTACACATCTTTGGTCACCAAGCACCATCAATCCTCCATCAGCAGCCTAAAAAATAATTAAGAGCAAAGAACTACAACTAATATTTACAAGGGTGATACTTTTGGTGAACACTAGTTAGTATAGGTTAGGTCCATTAGAGAAATGGACTCAACATTGGCCTCAAAATTTTCAACATATGGTTTCAATCTTTGGCCATTCACGTTAAAACTCTCCCCACTTTTGGGGTTAAAAATTTCGAAGGTCCCATAAAGATATACATGCTTCACAATATATTGACATTCCATTTTATTTCAACTTTCCTCCAAAGAGTTTCATCCTTGAATTAAAGAGAAGAAAATTTTGATTAGGCTCAAAAGACTTAGTGACAATATGTTTATCATGATAAGCCTTTGTCATTGCCTTATAAATCCTAGTGTTCTCATAAGCTTCATTTCTAAGCTCTTCTAACTCATTCAAGTTTAACTTCCTTTCTTCCCCTGCTTTTGCAAGATCAAAATTCAAGAATTTGATGGCCCAATAGGTCTTGTGCTCTAACTCCACCGGAAGTTGGAATACCTTTCCATACAATAGTCTATATGGAGACACACCAATAAGAGTCTAGTAAGAGGTACAGTAAGCCCAAAGAGCATCAACCAACATCAAACACCAATCTTTGCGGTTTGGGTTTACCGTTTTCAACAAGTTTCTTTTAATTTTCCTATTAGAAACTTTCACTTGCCCACTAGTTTGTAGGTGGTATGGTGTGCCAAATTTATGCACAACTCCATAATTTTTCATGAGGATCTCAAAAGGCCTATTGCAAAAATGTGTCCATTCATCGCTAATGATAGCTCGGGGCGTGCCAAAATTAGATAAAATTTGGTGTTGAAGAAAATTGATCACAGCTCTATGATCATTGATTTTTGAAGGTATGACTTCAACCCACTTTGACACATAATCCACCGCCAAGAGTATATATAGGTTGCCAAAGGATGATTGGAATGAACCCACGAAGTCAATATCCCAAAAATGAAATATTTCAATAACTAAAATGGGGTTCAAGGGCATCATATTTCTCTTCCCACTATTTCCTCCCATCCTTTGGCACCTATCACATGCTTTGAAATAATGAAATGCATCACTAAAAAGAGTAGCCCAATATAAACCATTTTGCAAAATCTTGGCGGCGGTTTTTCTAGCCGAAAATGGCCTCCACAAACATACTCATGGCAAAATGAAATAACACTATGAAAATCTTCATTTGCGATGCACCTCCTAACAATTTGATCCGGGCAATATTTAAACAAGTAAGGGTCATCCCAAAAGAAATTTTGGCATTCTCTTACAAATCTCAACTTCTCTTGCGCTTTTAAATTTTTCGAAAAAGTTCACAAGCAAGATAATTAGCAATATTAGAAAACCAAGGAGCATTTAAAAGGGAAAAGAGCTGCTCATCCGGAAAAGTCTCAAGAATAGGCAAGGAGATTTTTGGCTTAGGAATGTCAATCCAAGACAAGTGATCCGCCACAACATTTTCCACACCTCGTTTATCCTTGATTTCAATATCAAACTCTTGAACCAAAAGTACCCAGCGGATTAAACGAGGTTTGGAATCTTTCTTTGTGAAAAGGTATTTCAAGACGGCATGGTCGGTGTAGATAATCACTTTTGAACCAAGCAAGTATGGCCTAAATGTTTCAATAGCAAATACCATGGCCAAAAGCTCTTTTTCCGTAGTAGAGTAATTTAATTGAGCATCATTCAAAGTTTTACTTTCATAGTAGATAACACGTGGTTTCTTATCTTCACCTCTTTGACCAAAACGGCACCAACCGGATGGCCACTATCATCAAACATGATTTCAAAAGGAATAGTCCATTTGGGTGGTTGCATGATAGAGGTCGTTACCAATAAATCCTTTAAATTTTCAAATGCCTCTTGGAATGCACTAGACCACTCAAATGAATTTTCTTTTTGAAGGAGATTGCTCAGGGGCTTAGAAGGTGAGCTAAAGTCCTTGATAAATCTCCTCTAAAATCTCGCATGAACTAGAAAAGACCTAACATCTTTAACACATTTAGGAGGTGAAAGATTAGAAATCATATCTACAGAAAGACCTTGGAATAAAACAGTTAGAGTATACAGAAGAATAAGTGTATTTCAAGGCCTTGAAATGAGTTTAAACCCTTAAAATGAAACTGCTTTGAATGCTGCAAAAGTTCTAAGTATGAAACTGAAAAAGTAAATGCAAGAGACACAGGATATATAGAGTTCAGTCAACTTGGACCTAAGTCTCTACCTCAGGGATCTTCTCCCTGCTGGATTTTCAACACAATTCTTATTTAATCCACAGCTAAGCCCTAGATCTCAAGCACAGAGATATGTCTTACTCTGTTATAACTTGTGGTTCTCACTAACCTATCTAGTACCTGCTCTAGCTTTCTGATTAAATAGGAATTCTCTGTTGTTCACCTTGAACAATCCTTGAGAATGAGAACTAAAGTATTATCAAAATGTATATAAATGAAGTTCAGAAAAGAAGAACACAGGAAATGAAACTGCAGTGAGTATGCAGTGTTCTTCTGATGCTTGGATTGAGAGATGAATCTGCTTCTTTGTTGCTTATCAATCCTTGAATGTTTTTGAGTGTCTCTGTGAATTGCTCAGTTGTGTCTCTCTGTGTTGTTTTATCGAATTCTCTCAGCAGTTCTCCTTTTAGACACTTAGTTTGAATTGAAGATCATTAGAATCTCTTCAACAAACTTTCATGAAAATTAGCTTCAAATCTTGACTCTTATAACAACTTCTTCTAACGGCTAGTAGCTCAGTATCTTCCAAGATATTGATTTGATCTTGTTGGAATTCTGTTTAGAAGCTTCTAACCATAGCAGATCAATCACAAAATGAAGTCATTGAGCAGTTTCCAATTCTGCAAAACATAAGTTTGGAAATAGATTCCTATAAATAGGAAACACGATATCCCTGCATAACTGAGTCAAACAGATGATGTTAGATATTGTAAACTGTGTAAAAAATACTTTGTCATTCATCATCAAGTATCATCTAATCATGCACAGGGGTTTAGGAATTGAATCAAGTACATAAACTCCCCCTAAGTTCATGCATATAAAGCTCGGTCAGTTTCAAGGCTTCGAAAACTGTTTCAAGGCCTTGAAATAGACAAGCTATTTCAAGTCTTGAACCTGCATTGAACTTACACAAGTCCTTGCCTAACCATAAAATGGCATTTTTCCCAATTTTAGACTAAATTCTTTTCTTCACATCTTCTCAAAACCATCTCAAGATTTTCAAGAAAACTATGAAATGAGCTTCCTTGCACTTAATAATCATCCATAAAAATTTCCATGCATTTTTCTACCATGTCCGAAAATATGCTTAGCGAAAGATAGCCGGGGCATCACACAAACTAAATGGCATCCTCCTATAGGAAAATATTCCAAATGGACAAGTGAAAGTGGTTTTCTCTTGGTCCATCGGATCTATGGCAATTTGATTATAACCCGAGTAGCCATCTAAGAAACAATAAAACTCATGGCCGACTAACCTTTCTAACATTTGGTCTATGAATGGAAGGGAAAAGTGATCCTTCCTAGTGACGACATTTAATTTCCTATAGTTAATGCACATCCTCCACTTAGTAGGAACTCTCGTGGTCATAAGCTCACCCTTCTCATTTTCAACAACGGTGACCCCCGCTTTTTTAGGGACCACTTGGGTAGGACTTACCCATTTACTATCCGAGAT
This sequence comes from Linanthus parryae, assembly GCA_023055425.1. NCBI lineage: Eukaryota > Viridiplantae > Streptophyta > Magnoliopsida > Ericales > Polemoniaceae > Linanthus > Linanthus parryae. Next base: position 45,658,293 of record JALGPY010000007.1, on the reverse strand, counting down.
GGGGTAAATCATACCCGCGTCTAACAACTTGAGCACCTCAGCTCTCACAACCTCTTGCATGTGAGGGTTTAACCTCCTTTGAGGCTCCCTTGAAATTTTGGTATTTTCCTGTAAATGAATTCTATGTGTGCAGATGGAAGGACCAATGCATCTAATACCCTCAATGGACCATCCTATGGCACCCTTGTAGTATTTCAAAACTTCAAAAAACCTCTTTTCTTGCTCAATATCAAGGGATGATGAGATGATAATAGGATAAGTATCATTAACCCAAAGAAATGCATATTTCAAATCCAAAGGAAGGGGTTTCAACTCACAAACTGGTGGATCCCTCACAATGGGAGGTATCACCTCACTCCCATGCAACTCACTGTCAACACTAGAATGCTCATGAGTCGACTCAATGACTTGGTCAAGTTGACCAAAGAGTATCTCGCTTTCATCAAAGTCAAATTCTTCTTCCATAAGAAGGGATGAAAGGGGAGTATCATTATCACACAAAAATTCCAATTATTCCAAAGTAAGCTCAATTGACTCTTTCGAACATGTAGCTAGAAAATATCTTCAACACATGATTCTACCCAAATCACTTCACAAACATCTTCATCATATTGTGAGCTTGGGTGAATACATGCATTAAAAATATTAAGCTCTAACAATCTCCCCCTTGATCAAGTACATAAACTCCCCCTAAGTTCACGCATTAAAAATCTCTTGAGCTTGAACCTGCATTGAACTTACAATCTCCCCCTTGATGAAAGAAAAAACCAAATTATGTCAATCTGTTTGATACTCTGATTTTTGCAGCAAATACTCATTAGCACATAGCTGAATAAATCAAAACGCATAATGTCCAAAAGATCCAACTTATTAAATAAGCTGAAAAATTAACAACAAAGTTTCAGATAATCCTACTGACCAAAACCAGGTCTTCTAAACAAGAGTAAACAAACATTACCCTAAACTTCTCCCCCTTTTTGACTTTCATCAAAAGAATGAGAAAAATGTTAGATCAAAAATTTTGGAAGACTGAGTTAAAAAGTTAGAACTTTCAAGACTTTGAAAAGGATTTCAACGCCTTGAAAAGAAAAAGAAATAGTAGGAAAGAGTTAAGGGTTGGGGTCTTCATCTCCTTGTTGCTCTGCATCTTCTTCCTGAGTATCTCCCTCATCATCATGAACATGTTCTTCTTCCTGTTGAGCCACATTAGCTTCACCTTCACCTTCAAATAAGTTAGCTTCAATCACAATCTCTGAAACATTTGGCTTCTATGATTTCTTCTTCTTGAGATTTATAAGTAGTGCTCCTGAGTCTGGACTAGACCTGGCAAAATGGGTATTTACCCATTGGGTTAGACCACTTAACCGGCTAATAAATGGAGTGGGTTCTGACTATTTAATAAATGGTATTAATTGGTTATAACTATTTAAGACCAGCTTGTAGATGGGTAAGGTGGGTATTTGTCGTGGACACCAATAAGACTCCAGTTAGAAATAGTATTCATATTAATACTCTTGTACCCTCAAACATAAACTAAAGTGGTGTAAGAAAAGGTATAACAGTTACAGAGGGCGGTGATGTCGCAGAAGAAGAATAAGAAAAGGTAACCCCGGCACCTCTAGCGCCACCGTCCGCCATGGATTCTGGCGGTGTAGTTGCTTTGTATCTCTATCTCGCCTCTATTCGCACAATTTTCGTATTTTGATTTTGATATTTGTTGAAGTCGGAGAAGTTCGCGTCGGGTGAAAGCCTTCAGTGATGCAGTGGGGATGGACGACGACGGAGGCGGAAGCTAGGCAGCGGCGGCGGCGGTGGAAGGAAGCAGGACGCGTCGGAAGCTCGGCGGCGTGGTCGTCGATGGTGACGGTGACGGCGCTGTGAAATGGTAGGGATAACTTTTTTTCTACAGAAGATGGATTGAGGTATGAGGGCGGCACATCATATAACATGTTCAGTGTTATAATGGTAAATTCAATTGACTAGGTTAAAAAAGACGGGCTTTACCATTAAAGTTGTGATTGGGCTTTGTTGTAAGTTTATGATTTATATGGCCCAAATTGGGTATAATTGGGACCAGCCACTAATAACCAGGCCCATAAAGTTAAGCCAAAAAAAAACCAATGGTAGTATGGGCTTAATTAGGTAATGCTCCAATTAAACCCAACTCATATAAACCCAACCCAAATTCGACTGACCCGTCCATTCTTCTAGGTCTAGTCTTGACTGTCACCTTCTTCCTTGATCAACCACCTACTTTCCTTTACCCTTTACCTGAGCAGCCCCGTCTTGAGTTTCACTGAGCAGATCCTTGGCTGAATCAACCTTTTTCGTACTCTTTTCAGCTTGAGACACTTCTTCATGCACATCACTGTCATGCTTCTGAACATGTTTTCAAACATATACTTCACCTGCCTGAGATCAGTATCAAATTCATGTGGATTCTCCTTTACTTCATCAATTTCCATCTGAAGTCCATTTATCAACTGAAGAAGCAAGGAGTTGTCTTGAGGCTGAGAGGTTTGGCTTGAAGTAGGGGTCAAGGTCTTGGGTTTGAGAAATTTCTTGGAGCTCAACTCTTCATCTGTTAAGTCTGAGTATAGCTTCCAAACCTTAGAACTGGTTTTCACCACTCCAATCTTCTCAAATGCCTTCTCATTAAGCATACCAAACCCAGTAGTGATAGACTCTTCCCTATCAATTGTAATTTCAAAATGTTGAAAGAATAATGTGAGCAAATTGGCATATGGCAAAGGGTGTTTTCTCTGGTTGGTTTGGTTGTAAAGCATGTGTTCTATCACAAGTTTTGGAAGATCAATTGTATAACCATGCATAACCAAAAACATTAAGTGCAACACCCTATCAGTGACTAGTTCCTTTGAGTGTTCCCTTGGTACCACACATCTCATCAAGATAGTAAACAAAACATTGGCTTCAACAGTTAGCACAGAGTGTGTTAACTGCTTAGATGAGGTAGGGGTATTGGGTAGGAAGAACTCTTCTTTTGTTTTCTTCAGGGCTTCACTCTTAGGAGGCTAGTTAATGGTATCATACCTCTTAGGACAACCTAGAACATTGGCAAACTCATTGTGATCTAGTTCCATATCAATACCAACAACCTTGGTCTGAATTACCAGATTTGCAGTTTTCCTGAGTTGTTTCATGTTTAGGTAATATAATTTGGTGGGTCTAAGGTAGGCTAACTCTGGAGGGTTTAGAACAAACCAAAGAGAGATTTTTTTTAACATTTTGATACACTCCAGATTCATGCCATGTAACATAGTAATACTGATCATACTACAAAAAGCAACTGATCTAGAAGCAAATCCATCAAGCCATTGTCCTCTAGAAACATGAGTAATGAAACATGTATGATCAACGGTTGATTTCTTACCAGTGGATTTCGTATTCTCTCAATAGATCTGTAGTGCCTTGTCAATGTTCTTGTTGACTCAAAGACCCTTGAGTGTGTTTTTAGAAGTAATTATTTGAGTGATGAAAGAAAAAGACAAAGCATTTCTGATACTCCAAGACCTTGAGATATTGACAGAGCTTCAAAGCCTTGAGAGTTTTTTTTTATTGTGCTGAATGTTCTAACAATCTTGTGTTGCAGATTGACTATCTGATTATATGGATCAGAGATTTGCTGCAAATACTTATGTTTTATATTGTCTACATATCTAACACAATTGCAAATGTCCTGATCAGAGAGAATCAAAGATTTCTGGACTTAACTTTGAAAGACTGTGAAGCATGTTCAGAGCTTCAAGGCCTTGAGATGTGCCTTGAGCTGCTGGCAGTTTAACAGAACTAATTTGATTCCTTATTGCAGGGTTTGATTCTTATTATTGTGATTGTTTAATGACTTCTAAGAGTCTTAAACTGGTTTATCATGAATTATATGTGTCAGAATTTAATCAGATTATTGTTTCATTATTTCATCCAGTTTTTATCAGAAACTGGAAAACCAAACAGACTTACTACTGCTATATTTAAGGATTTTGTTGTTGATGTGTTTTAGTGCTGTTGCAGGTTTGTTAAACGTGCAAATACAATCTCAACAAACTCCAACGGATATCTACTCAGAGCTGATTGAATTGCAGTTGAAAACAGAAAGTGGATTTATAGGAACTGAGATCCTAAAATCTCTCATTCAGTTGCAGTGGGTAGATAAAAGACTGGTTTGAATTTTGAAAGAAGGACAGGATCGCAGAATACTGAGAGAAGTGTGAAAAATTCGCGGGAGATCATTCATTCAAACACATAGACATTCAAGCTTCAATTCCAGATTTCAGAAGATCAATCATTCCAGTTTCCAGAAGAACATATCCAGGCTTCACAAGCTTATTCTTCTACTGTGTTCTTCATCTGTTTTGTAATCTGCTTATCTTTTGTATATCTAAAACCTCACTAAACCTAGTGGTTGGTTGTTCAAGTGAACAACAAGAGGTTCTTTTTAGCTCAACAGTTAGTAGCTAATACTAGATAGGTTTGGAACCACAAGTTGTATAGGTGTAAGGGAAATACCTTAGGCTTGAAGATCTAGGGCTGTTTCTGTGTGAGTAATAAGAAGTGTTTGCCCAATCCTGGTGGGATTAGATCCCTCAGGCAGAGATTAGGTCCATTGGGACTGAACTTTGTAAATTGCTTTGTGTTCGTTACTTTACAGTTTTGTTATTTTCTGCTGCATATAACTCAAATCAAACTAGGGTTTATAAGCTGTTTAGAACTGGTAAAAGTTCAAGGCCTTGAAGCTTTCTATTTTGTCTTTGAAAGTGTTTCTGATAATTTTCTAAAATCTCAAGGCCTTGAGATTTGAGTTTCTCACAAAGATAATTAGTTAAAATCTGAGTTTTGCAAAAAGTTTCCATATTCTATTCAACCCCCCCTTCTAGAGTATTTAGATCCTGTATGTAGTCTACATTACACACTTTCAATTGGTATCAGAGCTTGGGTCATTGATATAGATATAACAATCTTGTGACTATGAGTAATGTAGGAGATGGTGGATTCTCACAAGGGCAGCCAACAGACCTCCATTGTTCTGTGATAACTTCATGCACTGGAAGGCATTGATGAAGATGTTCATCATAGATCAAGACATGGAACTGTGGTCAATAGTTCAGAATGGTCCTCATGAGTACTACACTACTACTGATGGAGTCAGATGTATCAAGTCTGAGGAAAATCTCTTAGTTACTGAACTGGAAAAGGTATCAAAAAATTACAAGGCTATGAATCTGTTATATTGTGCTCTTAATGCAGATGAGTTCAACAGAGTGTCCAATTTAAAAAGTGCCAAATAAGTATTGGAAAAACTAGTGGTGACTTATCAAGGAACAAGCCAGGTTAAGCAGACCAAAATCAACATACTTCTGAGGCAATATGAGTCTTTCAAGATGAACACATATGAGACCATCATGGAGATGTTCAAAAGATTCACTGATGTGGTGAATAATCTGGAGTCATTGGGAAAGAAGTTTTCAAATGAAGAAAATGTCAGGAACAACAACCATTGAGGAAGCTCAGGATTTAAGTCTTCTTCATCTAGATGATCTACAAGGAAAGCTGCTCACTCATGAAATGTCAATGAAGGATGTAGAAGATGATTTGAGTGACAACATAAAGAACTTAGCACTCAAGGCCAAAGACAGTGAAAAATCTCAAAGCCTTGAGACGTAAGATGAACATGATGATGAAGAGGCTTTAGCATTGATCTCCAAGGCCTTGGCCAGAATTCTCAAGAAGAAAAGAAACTCTGGTAACAGGGACTACAACAGAGAGAGATCAAGACCTTCAGGCAGCAAGGACTACAATGGTAAATCTTCATCACAGTCACATAAAACTAAAGTAATGAATTGTTTTGAGTGTGGTGATGCAGATCATTTAGTAAGGGACTGTCCAAAAAAGAATAAGAACAGGAACTTTTAGAAGAAAGATAGTGACAACAGAAGGAAGAAAGCCATGATGGCTTCCTGGAGTGATTCTGATTCATCAAGTGACTCAGACGCAGAATAAGATTAAGCAAACTTATGCTTCATGGCCAAGCATGATGAAGAAAAGTCATCAGACAGACATATTGAAGAAATGGTAAAAAAAAATCTTCTTTCTAGTCCTTCTGATGTACTTCCTGAAATTCTCAAGAGTATGTTTTTAAATGAGGAAAGTTATAGAAATGAGATTTCTTCTTTAAAGATTAAGAGTCATGAGCAGGTAAAAGAAAACCTGGACCTAGTTTTTACCAACAAAACTGTTGAAGTTTCTAAGACAAAAATTGAAAAGGACTTCAAGGCCTTGGACAGCAGGTTCAAAGCCTTGAAGGCACAGATAAAAGAGAGTGTTGATCAAAACACTCTTTTGACTGAAAGATATGCTGATTTAAAGACTCATTCTGAGAATTTAGAACAAAAAATCTATTCTTTGACTGAGAAACTTCAACAGTCTAAAAAGATCCCAGCTAGTTTTACAGGCTCAGAACATAATCTAAATCTCATTCTTAGAGGAAGTCTGAAATCAATGCATAAAAGTGGGATTGGCTATAATCCAAGTTTTCCAAAGAAAAGCCAAACTACTTTTGTCAAATATGGTAGCAGACATTCTCCATAGTTTCATTACTGTGGAAGAATTGGTCATGTCAGATTAACTTGTCCCTTCAGAAGATCAGAACCTCACGTTATGAGGAATACTTATCCTTATCAGCTTAAGGGACAGGTTAGGCAGATTTGGGTTCCAAAAGGGATTAGACCACCAAACGTGGCTGAATCTGAGTATGACTCAAAGTTCTGCACTTGGTCTAACATCCTGTTGAGGCAATGATTTACTTTTGCAGGATGTCACCAAGGCCTTGAAAGATCAGAAATGGATATTAGACAGTGGATGTTCCAGACATATGAGTGGAAAGAAATCACTCTTTAATGAGCTTACAGAAAAATCTGGAGGAATAATCACACTTGGTGACAAAGCAAAATGCAATATTATTGGTATAGGTAGTATTGGTAATGGTTCTACAAACTCTATCTCTGATGTTCATCTTGTGGATGGACTTAAGTATAATCTGCTTAGTATCTCTCAGTTATGTGATAAAGGTTATAAAGCTATATTTGACAAGGAGATATGTGTGGTGCAAGATGAGAAATCTGGTGATTGCATACTCACTGCTCCTAGATCATATAATCTATATGCTATGAGTACTAACAGTGTTGCAGGTGACAAGTTAAAATGCCTCAAGGCCTTGAAGGAAGATTCAAAGATTTGACACAGAAAGCTTGGCATATTAGCATACACACCTTGAATAAACTCATATCAAAGGATTTGGTAAGAGGTTTACCATCACAGAAATTTTCAGATGATGAGGTTTGCAAGGCATGTGTACAAGGTAAACAAACCAGAAGCTCATTTAAGCCAAAGAACTTTGTAAGTACTTCTAGACCCTTAGAACTATCGCATATGGACTTGTGTGGTCCTATGAGAGTTCAGACCCCAAAAGGTAAGAGGTATATGCTTGTTATATTAGATGATTATTCTAGATTTACTTGGGTGATGTTTATTAGAGACAAAACTGAAGCCTTATCTGAATTTTCTAGATTGTGCAAAGAGCTTCAAACTTTGAAAAATTTACCTGTTGCATCCATCAGAAGTGATCATGATAGGGAATTTGATCAACTTGACTTTGATTTATTTTGTGCAAAGCATGGCATATCACACAACTTTTCTGCACCTAGAACTCCACAGCAAGATGGATTAGTTGAAAGGAAAAATAGGACACTTGAGGATATGTCTAGAACCATGCTTCTTGAAAGTAACTTGCCAAAGTTCTTGTGGGCAGAAGTTGTTAATACTGCCAATTATGTGCTAAATAGATGCTTGATTAGACCTATTTTGAAAAAGACCCCTTATGAACTGTTTAAAGGTAGGAAGCCTAGTGTTTCTTATTTCAAACCTTTTGGTTGTATCTGTTTGTGCATAATAATGGTAGAGACAGTCTTGGTAAATTTGATGCTAGGAGTGATGAAGGTGTATTTCTTGGATATTCTCAAACTAGCAAAGCTTATAGAGTTTACAATAGAAAAACCAAGATTGTGGAAGAGAGTATTCATGTGATTTTTGATGAAAGTACTAAGAATTCTCTGAGTGAAAGTTTTGCAGATCTAAATTTGAAAAAGCATGAGTCTGATGATGATGTTGTGAAAGAGGACAAAGGCAAAACTAATGTGCATATTCAATCAACAGAATCTCAAGGCCTTGAACCTCCTGCAGAACCAAAATCTCAAAGCCTTGAGACAGAAGCTGAAACTTTCTATGATGCTCCCTCTACTGTTTCAAGAACTCAAAGCCTTGAAGGAGAATATTCCTGGATACCAAGGAAGAAGTTTAAGTACCTTGCAGATCATTCATCTGACAATATCTTATCTGATCCATCAACTGGAACTCAGACAAGAGGACAGTTGAAGAACTTGTGTGCTTTTAGTGCATTTGTATCTTTGATTGAACCTAAAAATACCAAGGAAGCACTAGAAAATGCAGACTGGATCATTGCAATGCAGAGAGAGCTAAATGAATTTGAAAGAAACAAGGTATGGAATCTGGTTCCCAGACCTAAAGAGAAATCAGTTATTGGAACCAGATGGGTGTTCAGAAATAAGCTTGATGAGAATGGCAAAGTGGTAAGGAAAAAAGCCAGACTGGTGGCACAGGGATATAATCAGGAAGAAGGTATAGATTATGAGGAGACCGTTGCTCCTGTTTCCAGGTTAGAAGCTATTAGAATACTTCTTGCATTTTCATCTCACAATCACATAAAACTTTATCGAATGGATGTCAAATGTGCTTTTCTAAATGGTTATTTACAAGAAGATGTTTTTGTAGCACAACCTCCTGGTTTTGAAGATGAAAAATTTCCTGATCATGTTTACAAACTAGACAAAGCTCTTTATGGGTTAAAAGAAACTCCAAGGGCTTGGTATGATAGACTTTCAAAAATTTTACTTGACAACAATTTCAAGAGAGGTCTAGTTGATAAAACTCTTTTCATTAAACATCATGAAAGTGATTTGTTAGTAGTTCAGATCTATGTGGATGATATTCTATTTGGTTCTACTAATGATGCTCTTTCAAAAGAGTTCTCTAGTCTGATGTGCAGGGAGTTTGAGATGAGCTTAATGGGAGAACTGAATTTCTTTCTTGGACTTCATATCTTACAAATGAAGAAAAGAATTTTCTTACATCAAGGAAAGTATACCAAGGACTTATTGAACAAGTACAATATGTCACAGTCCAAGGTGCTTAAAACCCCTATGATTTCATCACTCTCATTAGACAGGGATTCAAATGGTAAGAGTGTGAATCAGGAGGAATACAGAGGTATGATTGGATCACTTTTTTACTTAACTGCTAGTAGACCTGATATTATGTTCAGTGTCTGTATGTGTGCTAGATTTCAAGAAGATCCTAAGGAAAGTCATTTAACTGCAGTCAAAAGAATTTTTAGATATTTGAATGGAACCAAAGACTTGGGGCTTTGGTATCCAAGGAGATCTAATTTTATGTTGAGTGGCTATTCAGATGTAAATTTTGCAGGATATAAAGTAGACAGGAAGAGTACTTCTGGATGTTGCCATTTTCTTGGATCTTCATTGATCAGTTGGCATTCTAAAAAGCAAAAATCTTTAGCATTATCAACTATAGAAGCTGAATACATTGCAGCTGGAGCTTGCTGTTCACAAGTGTTATGGATTGCTCAGCAACTTAGAGATCTTGGCTATAACTTCAGAAATGTGCCTATTCATTGTGACAATACAAGGGCTATCTCAATCTCTAAGAATCCAGTCCAGCACTCAAGAACCATGCACATAGATGTGAGACATCACTTCCTTAGAGATCATCCAGAACAAGGTGATGTTGTTTTATCTTTTATTTCTGCTTCAATGCAGATTGCTGATATTTTCACTAAACCTTTGCCAGATGATAGGTTTTCATCCCTAAGGCTTGAATAGGGGATGTTAAACAAGGATGCATTGGTTTAGGGGGAGTATTGGTACTTACATGTGTTTATGTGTTGAAATCTCAAAGCCTTGAGATTATACTTTTCAAAGCCTTGAAAGTATAGCTCAAAGCTTTGAAGTTTCACAAACCGCAGAAAATCTCAAGGCCTTGAGATTGTTCTCCAGGTCTTGAAACATCCGTTTTTTTTAAATGGATCATCAAATATTATATCTTATCTTTTTAGATAACTGTAAAATATTTGAATTACTCAGAGAATTTTCTAAAATATCCAAAAATATTTTCTAACATTCTTTTCGCATGTTGATTTTAGTAGAGTCCTTTTATGACTCATCATTTTCAACCTACTTAAGCTGAAAGACAGGGCTTATTCTTCTTCATTCTCTCTCAATTCTCTACGTCTTTCTACTCTCTCTTAATTTCTCTCAATCTCATTCTCTTCTCAAAACCCTAAACCCACAATGGAGCGCAAATAAGCCAGAATTCAACAACAAGGGAAGCCTTCTGGCAGATCCAAGAAGAGGGCAAATAAGAAGGAGAAGATTTTGATTTCTGATTCGGATTCAGAAAATTCTCAGGGTTTGCATGAGGATACTCCTCCTGCAAAGAAGATCAGAACAGAAAAGGGAGATGAGGGCTCAAGCATTGATCCATAGAAGGAGACAAAGACTCAGGGTGGTGATCAACCTAGGTCAGACAAGAAGAAAGGGGGAGAGTAGAAAAAGGCTGGAGAAGAAGAAAAGGGGAAATCTGCTCAAGAAAGCAAGAAGAAGCAAACTGAAGGAGAACAAGAGAAGAGCAAACCCACTGAGAAGAAAACAAGGGTTAAGCAGGTTGCTGCTACAACCAAAAAGGGTTATCAAGGTAAGAATGAACTTCCTTCAGATTGGTTTGTTAGTTCTGAAGTTAGGACTGTGTGGATGCAAGGTTATGCTTCTTCCAAGGTTTCTTTTTGTAGTATGGTTTCTGGGGAGTTATTGGATAAACTGGATATTAATTGTATGAGAAAGTTAAGAGAAACTGCAGTTTGGAAGGTGTAAAATCCTAGTTCAAAAGCTTATCCTAGGCTAACTAGATTAATTTATCTGAATCTGGTTCATGAAGGAGATGATAAGATGGTATTGACTTCTAAAGTGGCTGGGATAAATTTGAGGCTAGATCATAGGACTTTTGCCAAAGTCTTGGGCATTCTTAGGAAGTATAATGTTGGAGATTACCCTGGTAGGAAGGAGTGTCAGGAAAAGGCAAAAGAAATGTTTTTCATTGCTGGTGTACCCTCTGGTCCAAAGCATTTGACACACTCTGTGCTCAACTGTGAAGCTAAGATTTTGTTTACAATTATGATGAGGTGTGTTGTTCCTAGGGAGAACTCAAGGGAGTTGGTTACTGATAAATTTCTCATACAGATGTATCTGATATGTCAAGGGTTTGAGATAGACTTGCCAACAGTTGTTATGGAGCATATGATCTATTGTGCAACAAGAACTAGAAACCATCCTATTCCATATGCCAACCTCTTACCTCTTTTCTTTGAGCATTTTGATGTACCTGTGAAAGGGGGGGAAAGATTACTGAAGGTTTTGGGTTGATTGATGAAACTGCCTTACAGCGGATTGGAGTAGTTCAAACTGGGAAAGGTCACTGGAAATTTTATTCAGAATTGTCAAAGGATGAGCTTGGAGAGAAGGAGTTTGTTAAGACAAAGGGGGCTACATCAGGGAAAGGACAAGCAAATGAGGATTACTCTTTCTTGGTTGAGAAATTTGAAGATCAGCAGGTTGAGATTGAAGATCTCATACAAAGGTTATTTGATATGTCTTCTGAATTTAACCAGTTCAAGGGCTTGATGAATGCAATGAATGGAAAATTGGATGTTGTCATTAAGGGTTTGAACTAGGAGATGATACCTTCTGCTACTAGTCATGACCCCAGTGTGGACTCAGATGAAAGACTAGGTGATTTCTTGAAGAAGAAAAAGAAGCCAATTCCAGTGGTGCTCACTTCAAAAGATCTGTATGAGCAAACTGATGAAGAAGATGCTGGTGAAGACACAGGTGTTGATGCAGCTACATGGGGTGATTCAGTGCAGGTTAAGAACAAGAAGGTGGATGACATCATTAAAGAAGTGGTTGCAGAATTGGAAGCTGAACAAGAGGGAAATCAGACTGCTGATGATGCTGAAAGTGATGAAGAAGTTGGAGAAGGCTCAGAGAAAGGCCAGGCATCAAAGAAGAAATGAAGATTAGAGAAGACCAAATCCTTGAACCTTTACTTCTATCTATTTCATTTCTTCTTTTCTGTTCTCAAGGCCTTGACTTTCTAGGAATAAATTTTGTTTAAGTTTTTTTTAAAGACTCTGAGTGATGATCCAACATTTCTTCACCTTTATTTGATGAAAGTCAAAAAGGGGGAGAAATTATGTGTTTTGTGGTTACTTTCAGTTACTTGAATAATAATAATCAGTTGTTTTGTTCATCAGTTGTGTTCTGTGGTAACTGTGGTTATATGTGATTATCTTTGAATTACTGATTATCTGTGTTAATATGGTTTGACTGGTATTATTGTCTATTGTTTCTGCAATATGGTGTTATCTAATTCTTACAAGGAGTTGCAGGGATATCTACACAACATTATGGGTTTTGTCTTTCATCAAGGGGGAGATTGTTGACTCAAAGACCCTTGAGTGTGTTTTGAGAAGTAATTGTTTTGAGTGATGAAAGACAAAGACAAAGCATTTCTGATACTCCAAGACCTTGAGATATTGACAGAGCTTCAAAGCCTTGAGAGTTGTTTTTATTGTGCTGAATGTTCTAACAATCTTGTGTTACAGATTGGCTATCTGATTATATGGATCAGAGATTTGCTGCAAATACTTATGTTTTATATTTTCTACATATCTAACACAATTGCAGATGTCCTGATCAGAGAAAATCAAAGATTTCTGGACTTAACTTTGAAAGACTGTGAAGCATGTTCAGAGCTTCAAGGCCTTGAGATGTGCGTTGAGCTGCTGACAGTTTTACAGAACTAATTTGATTCTTTCTTGCAGGGTTTGATTCTTATTATTGTGATTTTTTAAAGACTTCTAAGAGCCTTAAACTGGTTTATCATGAATTATATGTGTCAGAAGTTAATCAGATTATTGTTTCATTATTTCATCCAGCTTTATCAAAAACTGGAAAACCAAACAGACTTACTACTTCTATATTTTTGGATTTTGTTGTTGCTGTGTTTTAGTGTTGTTGCAGGTTTGTTAACGTGCAAATACAATCTCAACAAACTCCAACGGATATCTACTCAGAGCTGTTTCAACTGCAGTTGAAAACAGAAAGAGGATTTGTAGGAACTGAGATCCTAAAATCTCTCATTCAGTTGCAGTGGGTAGATAAAATACTGGTCTGAATTTTGAAAGAAGGAGAGGCTTGTAGAATACTGAGAGAAGTGTGAAAAATTCGTGGGAGATCATTCACTCAAACACACAGACATTCAAGCTTCAATTCCAGATTTCAGAAGATCAATCATTCCAGTTTCCAGAAGAACATATCCAGGCTTCACAAGCTTATTCTTCTACTGTGTTCTTCATCTGTTTTGTAATCTGCTTATATTTTGTATATCTAAAACCTCACTAAACCTAGTCATGGGTTGTTCAAGTGAACAACAAGAGGTTCTTGTTAGCTCAACAGTTAGTTGCTGATACTAGATAGGTTTGGAACCACAAGCTGTATAGGTATAAGGGAAATCACTTAGGCTTGAAGACCTAGGGCTGTTTCTGTGTGAGTAATAAGAAGTGTTTGCCCAATCCTGGTGGGATTAGATCCCTCAGACAGAGATTAGGTCCATTGGGACTGAACTCTGTAAATTGCTTTGTGTTCTTTACTTTACAGTTTTGTTATTTTCTACTACGTACAACTCAAATCAAACTAGGGTTTATAAGCTGTTTAGAACTGGTAAAAGTTCAAGGCCTTGAAGCTTTCTATTTTGTCTTTGAAAGTTTCTGACATTTTTCTTAAATCTCAAGGCCTTGGGATTTGAGTTTCTCACAAAGCTAATTAGTTAAAATCTGAGTTTTGCAAAAAGTTTCCATACTCTATTCAACCCCTCCCCTTTCTAGAGTATTTAGATCCTGTATTTAGTCTACATTACACACTTTCAGTTCTCATCTAGTTCATCCTCTGGTTCATCCTATGTAACCTTTTCTTTTCCTTTTCCCTTATCTTCTTTGTCATCCTTCTTCTTTGCCTTCTTAGGGATACCAATCTAGATTCCCTTCAGTTTTCTGGTGCAGACTCCACTGCCTTCTTCTTCTTCTTGCTGGACACTGGTGTCTCATCTTTCTTGGCCTTCTTCTGGGGAGGAGGAGGTGCTATGTCTTCTGCAGTAGCAGTCTTTGAACTGGAATCTCCACTGATGTTCTGAACCTCTTCCACAGTGGTCTTTATTTTCTTCTCTATTGTAGCCTTTGAACCACCAGCCATCTTGATTTTGTCATAAGGTGTGAGGACCATTCTCAATGATTTTCCATAGTTCCATATCATGATCGATGATGAACATCTTCATCAAAGCTTTCGAGTGGACAAAATTGTCTCCAGAAAAAGAGAGGAGGTCTGTTAGCAGCTCTTCCCTGTGAGGATACATAATCACCTACAGTACTCATAATCACAAGATGGTTAAATCTATGCAGTGATACAAGCTCTGATACCAACTCAAGGGGTGTACAGTAGGTAGAAATGCAGGATCAATACTCTAGAAGGGGGGTTGAATAAAGTATGAAAAATTTTGCTAAAACTTGCAAGAGTAGTGGTTTCAAAATATTTTTAAAGAGATTCAAGGCCTTGAAATGAGTTTCAAACCCTTGAAATGAAACTGTTTTGAATGCTACAAAAGTTCTAAGTATGAAACTGAAAAGTAAATGCAAGAGACACATGATATATAGAATTCAGTCCACTTGGACCTACGTCTCTACCTCGGGGATCTTCTCCCCACAGGATTTTCAACACAATTCTTATTAATCCAAAGCTAAGCCTTAGATCTCAAGCACAGAGAGATGTCTTACTCTGTTACAACTTGTGGTTCTCACTAACCTATCTAGTACCTGCTCTAGCTTTCTGATTAAATAAGAATTCTATGTTGTTCACCTTGAACAAACCTTGAGAACGAGAACTAAATTATCATCAAAATGTATACAAATGAAGTTCAGAAAAGAAGAACAAAGGAAATGAAACTGCAGTGAGTATGCAGTGTTCTTCTGATGCTTGGATTGAGAGATGAAAATGCTTCTTTGTTGGTTATCAATCCTTGAATGTTTTTGAGTGTCTCTGTGAATTGCTCAGTTGTGTCTCTTTGTTTTGTTTTATCGAGTTCTCTCAGCAATTCTCTTTATAAACACTTAGTTTGAATTGAAGATCTTCAGAATCTCTTCAACAAACTTTCCTGAAAATTAGCTTCAAATCTTGACTCTTATAACAACTTCTTCTAACGTCTAGTAGCTCAGTATCTTCCAAGATATTGATTTGATCTTGTTGGAAGTCTGTTTAGAAGCTTCTAATCATAGCAGATCAATCACAGAATCAAGTCATCGAGCAGTTTCCATAAGTTAGGAAATAGATTCCTATAAAATAGGAAACACATTATCCCCTCATAACTGAGTCAAACAGATGGTGTTAGATATTGTAAACTGTGTAAAAATACTTTGTCTTTCATCATCAAATATCATCTAATCATGCACAGGGGTTTAGGAGTTGAATCAAGTGCATAAACTCCCCCTAAGTCCATGCATATAAAGCTCATTCAGTTTCAACGCTTTGAAGGCCTTGAAATAGACTGAAACTGCATTGAACTTACACAATTCCTTGCCTAACCATAAAATGAAATTTTTCCCACTTCAAGACTAAATTCTTTTCTTCACATCTTCTCAAAACCATCTCAGATTTTCAAGACAACTATCAAATGAGTTTCCGTGCACCGAAACTTCATCCATAAAAATTTCCATGCATTTTTCCACCATGTCCGAAAATATGCTTAGCATGCAACGTTGAAATGTAGTCGGGGCATTAAACAAACCAAATGGAATCCTCCTATAAGAAAATGTTCCAAATGGACAAGTGAAAGTGGTTTTCTCTTGGTCCATTGGATCTATGGCAATTTGATTATAACCCAAGTAGCCATCTAAGAAACAATAAAACTCATGGCCGACTAACCTTTCTTACATCTGATCTATGAATGGAAGGGGAAAGTGATCCTTCTTAGTGACAGCATTTAATTTCCTATAGTCAATGCACATCCTCCACTTAGTAGGAACTCTCGTGGTCATAAGCTCACCCTTCTCATTTTCAACAACGGTGATCCCCGCTTTTTTAGGGACCACTTGGGTAGGAATTACCCATTTACTATCCGAGATGGGTAAATCATACCCGCATCTAACAACTTGAGAACCTTGGCTCTCACAACCTCTTGCATGTGAGGGTTTAACCTCCTTTGAGGCTCCCTTGAAGTTTTGGCGTTTTCCTCTAAATGAATTCTATGTGTGCAAATGGAAGGACTAATGCCTCTAATATCCTCAATGGACCATCCTATGGCACCCTTGTAGTATTTCAAAACTTCAAGCAACCTATTTTCTTGCTCAACATCAAGGGAAGATGAGATCATAATAGGATAAGTATCATTAACCCCAAGAAATGCATATATCAAATCCAAAGGAAGGGGTTTTAACTCACAAATTGGTGGATCCCTCACAATGGGAGGTATCACATCACTCCAATGCAACTCACTATCAACACTAGAATGCTCATGAGTTGACTCAATTACTTGGTCAAGTTGAGCAATGAGTATCTCGCCTTCATCAAAGTCAAATTCTTCTTCCAGAAGAAGGGATGAAAGGGGAGTATCATTATCGCACAAAAATTCTAATTCTTCCAAGTAAGCTCACTTGAATCTTTGGAACATGTAGCTAGAGTATAAATATCTTAAACACATGATTCTACCCAACTCACTTCACAGACATCATCATCATCTTGTGAGCTTAGGTGAATACATGTATTAAAAATACTAAGCTCTAACATCATGTTCCCAAAATGTTATATTCATCGTACCAATCCTCCAATTTATTATTGCATTAGATGTAGCAAGAAATGGTCTCCCTAAAATAATAGGAATGGATGATGTGCCACTAGCCAAAGGAGAGGTGTCTAAAACTATAAAATCCAACGGAAAATAGCATTGGTTTGCTTGAACCAACACATCCTCAACGATGCCTCTAGAGCCTCTAGTGGACCTATCCGCCAATTGGAGAGTCACTCTCGTGGGTTTCAATTCACCCAACCCCAACTTCTCATACGCCGAATATGGAAGAAGGTTTACACTTGCACCCAAATCTAACAAATAATTATGAATTTTATGATCTCCAATGGTGCAAGTGATAGTATGTGAACCCGGATATTTGTACTGGGGAGGGAGATTATTTTGTAGAACTGAGCTCACTTGCTCGGTGAGAAAAGCCTTCTTCTCACTTGAATATTTCTCTTGAAGGTGCAAAGATCCTTGAGAAGCTTGGCATAAGCCGAAATTTGGTTGATATCATCCAAGAGTGGTATGTTTATCTTGATATTTTGGATTTCTCACGGATATCCTGGTTAATAGCCTTCTTGGTAGAGGCCAATAGTCTTTGGCGAAATGGTGGAGGAACCTTAATTTCCTCACTTTCTTCCACTACCTATTTCCTCTTGTCAAGACTCCTCTTTGACTCTTGTGAATCGGCAACGCTCTCTTGGTCATCACTCTTCTCACACTCCTCTTCTTCATCATTTTCATTGGTCTCCTCACTTGGAAGTCCATTGTTAACAACCTTCCCACTTCTCAAAATGGTGATGGCCTTAGCATATTCCACATGGTTGAAGATTTGGTACCTTGGGTTTTGTTGAGGTTGAGATGGGAATTTTCCCTTTTCTTGAGCATTTAGTCTCCAACCTAGCCAACGTATTTCGTAACTCTTGATTGGAGTTTTGCAACTCTTGAATGGTCTTTCTCAACTCCTTGTTGGTTTGGTTTTGGCTAGCCATAAATTTCTCAAAGGTCTCTTCTAGACCCCTTTTGTTAGGAGGAACATAACTAGATCTTGAGGGGTTCACTTGACTGTCTTGGCCTTGTCTCCATGAAAAATTAGGGTGATTCCTCCAATTTGAGTTATATGTATCCGAGTAGGGTGAGTTATTATACGACTTCCTATAATTGTTAGAATTCAACATATTAACTTGCTCACCCATGAGCTCTTGGGCTCTTAGAAAATCGGGACACTTACTTAACTCATGAGAGTTATCACTACAAATGAGCACAATGCCTCACTCTTAGCCTTAAGTTGATACATGGTACCTTTAGGCTTAGATTTAGCATCCTTAGAAGGCTCATTGTTGTCACAAGATTGGACTTTCTCAGAAATTTTATCTAAACAATCCCACCCCTCATCTTCACCTTTTGTGAAGAAATCTCCCCCCACTCATGGATTCAATTATGTGCTTATGGTCACATGGCAAACCATCATAAAAGGAGCTAATAAATCTCCATGTCTCAAATACATGATGAGGGCAAGAAATGAAGAGATCCTTGAAGCGTTCCCAAGCTTGAGGAAGTGGCTCTCCTTCCTTAGCACAAAAAGTCACAATTTGCCTTTTTATAGAATTTGTCTTGTAAGTAGGGAAGAGTTTATTGAGAAACTTTTCTCTAATTCTGCCCATGTGTCTATGGTCCTCGTTCTAAAGGAATGAAGCCATGACTTGGATTTGTCCTTTAAAGAGAAAGGAAACAACCTAAGCTTGAATTATTACTAGAGACACCATTGCAATTAACCGTTGATGCAATATCATTGAAGTCCTTAAGATGAGAGTAAGCACTCTCGGACTCTAGGCCATAAAACTTAGGTAGAATTTGAATTGTGCCCGTCTTAACATCAAAATTTATTTCATTTAATGGAAACAGAAAGCAAGAAGGTGAACTTTGCCTAGAAGGATGCATAAAATATCTAAGTGTACGATATGACATCATTTTGTTGTTGCTACTCTGCCCATCATCTCTATCCATGATTTCAAATCTATTAAGAGAGCTAGAATGGTTGGATTGGACTAGACTACTACTACCACTAAAAGAAGAACTTTCACCAAAGGGATTTCCACCCTCTTCTTCAAGAAAAGTGCAATGCAATCTATGAGTACTATCACGTTGCCACACACTCGTGCAACCCAAGCTCAAATAAAGTTCAAGAGGGTTACCTAACACAAGCTAGGAGTATGTTCTTGTGATTTTTTTCTTTTCGCTTTTTTTTGTTCCAAAGTTCAAATATGAACCCGGAATTTTCTTCAAACGTATTTAAAAAATAAAAACAAGCAAAACAAGAAACAACGAAAGAGTGAGTGTCTTAGCACCAATCCCCGACAACAGCGCCAAAAACTTGTTCGACGAAATCCCAAGTATAGTATATCGTTTCAAGTAATATTCGGGTAAGTCCGGAGTCGAGTACTCAAGGATTGGGAAAGAGGGAACACTCCAAGCTAACAAATATACTAAGAAAATAACTAAACTAAAGTGCAATGAAAGTAAATTTCTCAAAGACTTTTCTAGCTATCCAAGCTTCAAATCTACAAGGTATAACTTGGTCGAGCAAGAGTTTGTGAGAAATTGAAAAGAAACTCAATGAAAGAAATGAAGAAACTAAGCAAGTAGATATGAACAAATATCTAAAAGAGTCTGTAATATCGAGAGAAGATGTTGGCCATAGTTGAATTCCCTAGATGTGTTGAGCATGAATCCAACACCCAAACAATTTTCCAAATGAAGAATGTGGATTATAATGTCGAAGTCAAGTGTGATTCATGAAGAAATCTTGTAAAATTTAAAACTAAATTATATAAACTATCTATGATGTGTATTCAATCATGAATCATCATTCAAGATGAAGCTACAGTCTAGATTTGTATTCCAACACTCGTTCGAGATGAATCATAAGCGGAACTTCTCAATTCAATGGTTCAATAATCTAATCCACACCCAACAACTTATAAGTTCATAAACCTTATCCAACAATTAGTATAGCGACTCACGTTCAATAGCAACGCAAAATAAAAGATATCAAGCATACTCATGAATATTCTCATTAGATTCAAGCTTAAAATCAAGGATACACAAGCTATTCTTCAATTTCAACCCAAGAACTTGCTTCAAATATCCAAAATGAAGAACAAAGTCACTAGTACTTTAAAACTACTAAAACTTGACCCAGAAACACAACTGAATTCGACTTGGAAACTCGGTAAAAATTGACCCGAAAGATGAACAATCAGACTCCCTCCCCTCTTTGGTTGCCCTTGTCTCCTGAATAGCTCAAGAGTGAGCTTGGAATCACCAAGAACAACCAAGAATCATAGAAGAATGAAAGAAACAAAGGATCAGAGGTTCGACTCAGCCAAAGCGTGGGTCGGAGGTCCTTTCTTCTTCTTCTTCTTCAACTTCAGCTTAAATAGGCCTTGGGGATGGATTGCATAGCCTCCATAGGTGTATCTCATCCCTTCAATGGAGCTCTAACCCTCTACATCGTTGATCTGGAGAAGCCTCTTATGAACCTTAGAATTTAGGGCTTTCTCGAATCTTCACTTTTGGGTCGAATTGATAGGTGCAGTAGAGAGGTCTTGGGCTGGGGAGCAGTTTGGTAAGAATTTTGCGCCATTTGGTGAAGGAACGAAGCCGAGGTGAGGGATGGACGAAGCTTCGTCGAGCTTCAATGGTGTCTCTGCTCTTTTCTCTGTTTAGACGTCGGGGAGAGAGAAAGGTTGCACGCTGGTGCTGAGCTGTTTGCATGAAATTGCATATTGGTCCCCCTTAAGTTGTTGGGCGCTTTTAAATACCCCCATCCGTTAATAACCTTTCACTGCAGTCCTTGTAAACTTTAGAAAACTCGTTTTAGCTCCCCGTTCGTTGAATTATCTTCAAATAAGCCCCTTTGATGTAACTTTGGCCTTCTAACTTGCTTTGTCTTCAATCTTGGCCTCTCAAATCTTCACTAATTAATCTTCTAATCAAGCGCCCCAAGTACCTTCTTCATCTCTCTTGGCCCCTCCAAAGCGTCTCAATTCATCATTCAAGCTCTCCCCACCTAGCATCTTGTGTTCCAAAGCCCGTATTAAACTACAAAAATGAGAAAAAACCAACAAAAACTACAAAGACATGCATAAGTCTAGAAATAGGGATATAATGAATAAATTACACTTAAAAGAAATTTAAGAAGAGTTCAATGACCTACTAAATTGTGCAATTTACAATCATTAAGAATCATCCACATACACATCAAGAAAATAAACTTGCTCCCATTGATCTTGAGATATATGAAAGAATTAACTGTGTTCTCAATGAAACCAAGAGATACCACTACCTGTTGAAACTTTAAGTACCGTTTTCTTGATGCTTGCTTAAGGCCATAAATCGATATCTTTAAATTGCAAACCGATTCTTAGTTTCAGATGATATAAACCCTTCGGGTTGCTTCATATACACCTCCTCATAAAGGTCTCAATTCAAAAAGGTTGTTTTGACATCCATTTGGTGAAGTTCTAAATCAAAATGTGATGGCAGTGCCATAATTATGCGGAAAGCGTCCTTAGAGGAAACATGGGAAAAAGTTTCAGTGTAATCAACACCCTCTCTGAGTAGAACCCTTCGTCGTAAGTCTAGCTTTACACCTTTCAACATTCCTCTTAGACTCTTTCTCGGTCTTGAAAATCCATTTACACCCAATGCATTTAGAACCCTGATGAAGCTCAAATAACTCCCACACCTCATTATTGGACATTGAGTTCATTTCCTCCTTCATTGCTTCAATCCACTTATCAGCTTGTACACTGGTAATGGCGTTGCTATAACTTATGAGATCAACTATATCATGCTCTCCAAGATAAACAAAATTCTTAGAAGTTGTAGGTCTCCTTACCCTTCCACATCTACGCACATGGGTGGATTTTGTTCAACATTCTCACCTTGTGGTGGCAAGTTAACAGGGACAACTGGTGCATCCATCACCCCATCTATTGTCTCTGAAGTTGGAGCACTTAATTTTTCTATAACAGTCGACAATGTCACAAAAGTTGGTTCTGAAGGGTTTTGATAACAGATAAGCAGCAGAATAAAAAATAATTTATCCGTTTCATAACGATAGTAAGGGATTAGTATCAAAATACCTTTTGGTTCTCCTTTGATGACTTCTCTCGTGAAATTGTGTTCACGTCTCTATGGCTAGTTCAATCCTAGGTTAGAACCCGGATCTTTCAACACCAGGTTCTAGCTAGGAACGATGGAAGAAGAAGAAGAAGAAGAAGAAGAAGAAGAAGAAGAATATCACACAAGGAACACCAAAAGAGGGGCTCGACCCCATTTCTAATTAATTAATCATATAAATTACTTTCCTAGTCCGGCCTAATCCACAGGGAGTGGGACCCCATAGGTTTCTACTTAGTTGGTAGTAACAATTTACTAACATGGCGCGGCCTCTAGCAAGACATCCATGCTACCCAACTAAAAGAAATAGTCATCCGACATACCTTGTGCAAGTATTGTCTCATACCTTTGTATCTATATCCAGATTAGACACTATACATATAAGTCACACTCGTATATCCAATCCATAGTTTCTCGATCCTGGGAATAGTCTCATTCATGCAGATAACATCAATATCCCATATTGATTTATCTGAGTCTGGCCAGACATTCTATGAGCACCATCCCTCGAGTGGCCCGTGGATATCTACTCCCGTTATGTGGGAAGGACAAATCCTATCTACGTCACTACCATCTCTAATCTTGCATCCTTATTGTATCCGACTAACGCCTTTATTACTACCCACTTACAGTGTTGCGTTTGACGATGTCAAAACACAATTTTCCGCAACTAGAGTATCTAGTGACTTCATGTCCAAGGATGACAATACCGTTGTCACTACGAGAAGCACATGTGACTTTACATAACATGTATGTAGCCTTCTCATTATGGTTCAATCCAGTATGCTATTACTTCTATTGCATACCCATATGTTGGATCGTGATATCTCCATATCAATCCAACCCCATACTAGTCTATAGTTGATCATCCTATTAATCAATATAATTGACTAGGGATATTTAAGATAAACAATATATTCACAATCTAAGGACTTCATTATATTAAATATCTGCATAAATAATACAATGAATGTTTCTATCCAAAAACACTATTCATACTAAAAATATTGCCTCTAGGGAACCTATTCCAACAGTCTCCCACTTTCACTAGAGCCAATCTGGCGCATCCCATAGACCTAGTGTGTCCATCATGCTTGCGCTGAACAAGCGGCTTTGTAAGCGGATCTGACACATTCTCATCTGTAGGAATCTTGCATATCTTCACATCTCCTCTATCTATGATATCGCGAATAAGATGTAACTTTCTAAGTGCGTGTTTGGATTTCTGGTGTGACATGAGTTCCTTTGATTGTGCGATCGCCCTAGTGTTGTCACAATACAACTCTATTGGATCCACAATTCTAGAAACCACACCAAGTTCAGTAATGAACTTCCTAATCCAAAAAAATTCCTTGCTGCGCCACTCGCAGCAATGTACTCAGCCTCAGTTGTAGAATCAGCAATCGTCTCTTGCTTGGAACTCTTCCAGCTCACAGCTCCTGCATTTAGGCAATACACGAATCCCGACTGCAATCTGAAATCATCTATGTCGGTTTGGAAGATTGCATCCGTGTAACCCCTTACACGCAACTCTTCCTCCCCTCCATAGATCAAGAACACATCCTTAGTTCTTCGCAAGTACTTTAAGATGTTCTTAACCGCTATCCACTGACTCTCACCCGGATTAGACTTATATATGCTTGTCATACTTAAAGCGTACGACACATATGGTCTAGTAAATAACATGGCGTACATGATGGATCCTATGGCCGAGGCGTAGGTTATCCTACTCATGTGTTCCTTCTCAATCTCATTGGAAGGACAACCGATCTTCGAAAGAGTGATTCCATGCGACAACGGCAAGAAACTCTTCTTGGAATCTTGCATGTTGAACTGATTCAACACCTTGTCTATATATGTACTGTGACTTAGGCCTAACAGCTTCCTCGATCTATCTCTATAGATCTTGATACCAAGTATATAAGCTGCTTCCCCTAAGTCTTTCATTGAGAAAAACTTTCCTAGCCAATCTTTCGCAAATTGCAGCATGGGAATGCTGTTTCCAATGAGTAGTATTTCATCCACATACATGACCAGAAAAAGCAACATAGCTCCCACTAACCTTCTAGTAGACACAAGATTCATCTTCGTTCTTGATGAAATCAAACTCTTTGATTGCTTCATCAAAACGTCGATTCCAACTCCTAGAAGCTTGCTTTAATCCATAAATGGATCGTTGTAGCTTACATACTTTATTTGCATGCTCTGGATCCACAAAACCCTCAGGTTGTGTCACACATCCTCAAGGAGGTTTCCACACAGAAACGCTGTTTTGACATCCATATTTCAAATCTTATAGTCGTAGTAAGCTGCAACTGCAAGTAGGATTTTGATGGATTTGGTCATTGCGACTGGTGAAAAGTTATCATCATAGTTTATACCATGAATATGTTTGAATCCTTTTGCCACAAATCGGCCCTTATAGGTAATCGCATTACCATCCATGTCGGTCTTCTTCTTGAAGACCCACTTGCACCCTATGGGTCGTGCCCCTTGGGGTGGTTCCACCAAAGTTCATACTTTGTTGGTTACATGGATTCCATCTCCGATTCCGTGGCTTTGCGCCACTTCTGAGATTCAGGCCCTTTCATTGCCTCTCCATAGGTAGTAGGCTCATCATCTGTGAGCGACGTGTCATTAGACTCAGTCACGAGAAGTCCATACCTCTCTGGCTCCTGGCGCACTCTACTGGACCTACGATTCTCTTGTGTTACTTGAACAGGTTCCTCCACATCATTTTTGCGGTTCATGTCCATGTTCCATAGCAGGATCGGTAGTTTGTGGTTCTTGAATTTCTTCAAGTTCTACAATCCTCCCACTTGCTTCTTTAGAGACAAATTCTCTTTCTAGAAACACGCCGGATCGAGCAAAATACACTTTGTTCTCCATTTGATTGTAGAAATAACACCCTTTAGTTTCCTTAGGGTATCCCATAAACTTACACTTATCCGACTTAAGCCCGATTTTTTCTGATTGTGAACGCTTACATAGACATCTAGCCCCAAATCTTCATGAACGACACTGTGGGACGCCTCCGACTCCACATATCATGTGGTGTCTTCATGACCGATTTAGATGGAACGGTTAATGGCAAAAGGTGCACACAATAGAGCGTAGCCCCAGAAGGATAATGGAAGATCAGTTTGACACATCATAGATTGAACCATGTCCAGCAGTGTTCGATTCCTCCTCTCGGACACGCCATTCTACTGTGGCGTTCCGGGTGGAGTGAGTTGGGATACTATCCCACACTCTCTAAGATAGTCGTCGAACTCTTGGATCAAGTATTCTCCTCCACGATCCGATCATAGAGCATTGGTACTTCTGCCAAGTTGCTTCTCTGCTTCATTCTTGAATTCTTTGAAATTTTTAAGGGATTCGAATTTGGCCTTCATAAGGTATACAAATCCGTATCTACTGAAATAATCAGTAAATATAATGAAGTAGACATAACCACCCCTGGAAGACGTGGAAAATGGCTCACACACATCAGTATGCACAAGCGCCAATTGCTCACTAGTCCTCTCACCTTTCTTATTAAAAGGGGACTTTGTCATTTTTCCTACTAAACAAGCTTCACATGTCTCATATGAATCAAAATCAAATGAGTCGGGAAATCCATCCTTATGAATTCTAGATACAAGTTTCTTATATGGCCTAAACGACAATGCCATATATAAGCAGGATTTAAATCATTCATTTCCATCCTCTTCGTATTTATGTTATAGACAAAATTGTTTAGATCAAGGATATACAATCCACTAAATAATTGTGTACTACAATAGTGAATACTATAAAAATAATCGGAGAAACAATTGTCCTTAATTGAAAAAGTAAAACAATCATTGTCCAAACAAGAAATAGAAATAATGTTTCTACTCAAAGCAGGCAGAAAATAGCAATTATTTAATTATATGTTTTTAATCTTATTAAAATTACCCAGTTTGGTCCAACCTCTTACTTAAAAAATTGCACATTACTTTCTTGTGCCATCGCAACACAATCATGACAAACCAAGTCGTCCTGATTTGGCACGCACGAGATTGATAATCATGATCATGAAGAGTGTTTAAATAACGAGAAGGCAAAATGCAATATTTAAATTGAGGGATTTTTCCTTTCAATTTTAAATTGTTTTTGTTGATTCAAAGACCCTTGAATGTGTTTTGGTTGGTAATTGTTTTGAGTGATGAAAGACAAAGACTAAGACATAAGCAGCAAAGCATTTCAGTTATCCCAAGGCCTTGAGATATTGACTGAACTTCAAAGCCTTGAGAGTTATTCTATTCTGCTATATGTTCTAACAGTTCTGTGTTGCAGATTCGATATCTGATTATACAGATCAATGGTTTACTGAATATACTTATGGATTGCACTATTTATATATCTAACACAATTGCAGATGATCAGAACAGGAAGAATCAAATGTATCTGGATTTAACTTTAAAATTCTGTGAAGCAGGTTTAGAGTTCCAAGGCCTTGAGATTTGCCTTAAGCTGCTGACAGATTTTTTTTTACAGAACTAAGTTGATTATTTCTTTCAAGTTGTGATTCTATTGTGATTATTTACTCACTTCTAAATGTCTTAAACTTGTTTTTCATGATTTATATTTTTTAGAAAATATACAGGTTATTGTTCTAGTCTGTTAAACAGTTTTATCAGAAACTGGATAACCAAACAGTCATAGCACTGTTATCTTTCTGGATTTTGTTGTTGCTGTGTTTCAATGCTATTGCAGGGTTGTTAAACGTGCAGGAGCAATCTCAACAAACTCCAACGGATATCCAGTTGAAGCTGTTTGAATTTCAGTTGAAAACAAAAAGAGGATTTGTAGGAACTGAGATCCTAAATCTCTCAATCAGTTGCAGCTGTGGATAAAAGAGACTGGTTTGAATTTTGAAGAATATAGAGGCTTGCATAATACTCAGAGAGGTGTGAAAAAATCATGGGAGATCATTCATTCAAACACACAATCATTCAAGCTTCATTCTTGATTCCAGAAGATCAAATCAATACAGTTTTCCAGAAGAACACATTCAGGCCTCAACAGCTTATCTTCATACTGTGTTCTTCACTTGTACTTCTATCTGTGTATCTTTAGATTATCTTAAACCTCACTTAACCTAGTGGTTGGTTGTTCAAGTGAACAACAAGCGGTTCTTGTTAGCTCAACAGTTAGTAGCTGGAACTAGATAGGTTTGGAACCACAAGCTGTATAGGTGTAAGGGAAATCACTTAGGCTTGAAGATCTAGGGCTGTTTCTGTGTGAGTAATAAGAAGTGTTTGCCCAATCCTGGTGGGATTAGATCCCTCAGGCAGAGATTAGGTCCGTTGGGACTGAACTCTGTAAATTGCTTTGTGTTCTTTACTTTACAGTTTGATTATTATCTGCTGCACACAACTCAAATCAAACTAGGGTTCAAAAGCTGTTTAGAATTGTTTACAGTTCAAGGCCTTAAAGCTTACTATTTTGCCTTTATAAGTTTCAGACAGTTTACTAAAATCTCAAGGTCTTGAGATTTGAGTTTCACACAAAGTCTTTCTGTTAAACTTTGAGTTTTGAAAAAAGTTTCCATACTCTATTCAACCCCCCCCCCCCCACCCTTCTAGAGTATTTAGGTCCTGTATTTAGTCTACATTACACATTTTCAATTGGTATCAGAGCTTGTGTCACTGTTTTAGATCAAACAATCTGGTGACTATGAGTAATGTAGGAGATGGTGGATTCTCACAAGGAAGGGCAGCCAACAGACCTCCATTGTTCTGCGGTGTTAACTTCATGCACTGGAAGGCATTGATGAAGATGTTCATCATAGATCAAGACATGGAACTATGGTCAATAGTTCAGAATGGTCCTCATGAGTACTACACTACAATTGATGGAGCCAGATGTATCAAGTCTGAGGAAAATCTTTCAGTCACTGAACTGGAAAAGGTATCAAAAAATTACAAGGCTATGAATATGTTATACTGTGCTCTAAATGCAGATGTGTTCAACAGAGTGTCAAACTGCAAGAGTGCCAAAGAAGTATGGGATAAACTGGTGGTGACATATGAAGGAACCAGCCAGGGTAAGCAGACAAAATCAACATACTTCTGAGGCACTATGAGTTGTTCAAGATGAATTCAGATGAGACCATCAAGGAGATGTTCAAAAGATTCACTGATGTGGTGAACAATCTGGAGTCATTGGGAAAGAAGTTCTCAGATGAAGAGAAGGTTAGAAATATTCTGAGAAGCTTGCCAAAAGCCAAGTGGGAGCCAAAGACAACAGCCATTGAGGAAGCTCAGGACTTGAGTCTTCTCCAGCTAGATGATCTACAAGGAAAGCTGCTCACTCATGAAATGTCAATGAAAGATGTGGAAGGTGATTTGAGTGAAAACATCAGGAACCTAGCACTTAAGGCAAAAGACAGTGAAAAGTCTCAAAGCCTTGAGACTGAGGATGAGCCTGATGATGAAGAGGCTTTAGCATTGATCTCCAAGGCCTTGGCCAGGATTCTCAAAAAGAAAAGAAACTCTGGTAACAGGGATTACAAAAGAGAGAGATCAAGACCCTCAGGCAGCAAGGATTACAAAGGTAAATCTTCATCACAATCACATAAAACTAAAGTAATGAATTGTTTTGAGTACGGTGATGCAGATCATTTAGTAAGGGACTGTCCACAAAAGAAGAAGAACAGGAACTTTCAGAAGAAAGACAGTGAAAACAGAAGGAAGAAAGCCATGATGGCTTCTTGGAGTGATTCTGATTCATCAAGTGACTCAGACACAGAAGAAGAGCAAGCAAACCTATGCTTCATGGCAAAACATGATAAAGAAAATTCATGAGACAGGCATATTGAAGACATGGTAAAAAATTTAGTTGCTAGACCTTCTGATGTACTTCCTGAAATTCTCAAAAGTATGTTTTTAAATGAGGAAAGTTATAGAAATGAGATTTATGCTTTAAAGATTAAGATTCATGAGCAGGTAAAAGAAAACCCGGACCTAGTCTTTTCAAACAAAACTGTTGAAGTTTCTAAGACAAAGCTGGAAAAAGACTTCAAGGCCTTGGACAGCAGGTTCAAAGTCTTGAAGGCACTGATAAAAGAGGTTGTTGATCAAAACACTCATTCTGAGAATTTAGAACAACAGATCTGCTCTTTTACTGAGAAACTTCAAGATTCCAAGAAGGTCCTAGCAAGGTTTACAGGCTCAGAACATAATATGAATCTCATTCTTGGAGGAAGTCTGAAATCAATGCATAAAAGTGGGATTGGCTATAATTAAAATTTTCCAAAGAAAGGCCAAACTACTTTTGTCAAATCTGGTAGCAGACATTCTCCAAAATGTTATTACTGTGGAAAAATTGGTCATGTCAGATTAACTTGTCCCTTCAGAAGATCAGAACCTCATAATATGAGGAATACTTATCCTTATCAGCTTAAGGGACAGGTTAGGAAGATTTGGGTTCCAAAAGGAATCACGCCACCAAATATGGTTGATTCTGAGTATGACTCAAAGTTCTGCACTTGGTCTAACAGCCTGTTGAGGAAATGATTTGTTTTTGCAGGATGTCACCAAGGCCTTGAAAGATTAGAAATGGATTTTAGACAGTGGATGTTCCAGACATATGAGTGGAAAGAAGTCTCTCTTTACTGAACTTACAGAAAAATCTGGAGGAACAATCACACTTGGTGACAAAGCAAAATGCAATATCATTGGTATAGGTAGTATTGGTAATGGTTCTACAAATTCTATATCTGGTGTTTATCTGGTAGATGGACTTAAGTATAACTTGCTTAGTATCTCTCAGTTATGTGATAAAGGTTATAAAGCTATATTTGACAAGGAGAAATGTGTGGTGCAAGATGAGAAATCTGGTGATTGCATACTCACTGCTCCTAGATCATATAATCTATATGCTATGAATACTAACAGTGTTGCAGGTGACAAGCTAAAATGCCTCAAGGCCTTGAAGGAAGATTCAAAGCTTTGGCACAGAAAGCTTGGGCATATTAGTATTCATACTTTGAATAAACTCATCTCAAAAGACTTGGTAAGAGGTTTACCATCACAGAAATTTTCAGATGATGAGGTTTGCAAGGCATGTGTACGAGGTAAACACACCAGAAGCTCATTCAAGCCAATGAACTTTGTAAGTACTTCTAGACCCTTAGAATTCCTTCATATGGACTTATGTGGTCCTATGAGAGTTCAGACTCCAAAAGGTAAGAGGTATATTCTTGTTATAATTGATAATTATTCTAGATTTACTTGGGTGATGTTTATTAGAGACAAAACTGAAGATTTATCTGAATTTTCTAGACTATGCAAAGAGCTTCAAACTTTGAAAAATTTACATGTTGCATCCATTAGAAGTGATCATGGTAGGGAGTTTGATCAACTTAACTTTGATTTGTTTTGTGAAAAGCATGGTATTTCACACAAATTTTCTGCACCTAGAACTCCACAGAAAAATGGAGTAGTTGAAAGAAAAAATAGGACACTTGAGGATATGTCCAGAACCATGCTTCTTGAAAGTAATCTGCCAAATTTTTTATGGGCAGAAGCTGTTAACACTGCCAATTATGTGCTGAATAGATGCTTGATTAGACCTATTTTGAAAAAGACCCCCTATGAACTGTTTAAAGGTAGAAAGCCTACTGTTTCTTATTTCAAACCCTTTTGTTGTATCTGTTTTGTGCATAATAATGGTAGAGACAATATTGGTAAGTTTGATGCTAGAAGTGATGAAGGTGTATTTCTTGGATATTCTCAAACTAGCAAAGCTTATAGAGTTTATAATAGAAAAAGCAAGATTGTGGAAGAGAGCATTCATGTAATTTTTGATGGAAGTACTAAGGATTCTCTGAGTGAAAGTTTTGCAGATCTAGACTTGAACAAGCATGAATCAGATGATGATGCTGTGAAAGAAGACAAAGGCAAAACTAATGTGCAGAATCAATCAGCAGAATCTCAAGGCCTTGAACCTCCTGCTGAACCAAAATCTCAAAGCCTTGAGACAGAAGCTGAAACTTTCTATGATGCTCCCTCTACTGTTTCAAGGACTCAAAGCCTTGAAGGAGAATACTCCTGGGTACCAAGAAAGAAGTTTAAGTACCTTGCAGACCATCCAGCTGATAACATTAAATCAGATCCATCAACTGGAACTCAGACAAGAGGACAGTAAAAGAACTTGTGTGCTTTTAGTGCATTTGTATCTTTGATTGAGCCTAAGAATACCAAGGAAGCTCTAGAAGATGCAGAATGGATCATTGCAATGCAGAGTGAGCTGAATGGTTTGAAAGGAACAAGGTTTGGAATATGGTCCCAAGACCTAAAGAGAAATCAGTTATGGAACCAGATGGGTATTCAGAAACAAGCTTGATGAGAATGGTAAAGTGGTAAGAAATAAAGCCAGACTGGTAGCTCAAGGATATAATCAGGAATAAGGTATATATTATGAGGAGACTTTTGCTCCTGTTGCCAGGTTAGAAGCTATTAGAATACTTCTTGCATTTGCATCTCACAATCACATAAAGCTTTATCAAATGGATGTTAAATGTGCTTTTCTGAATGGATATTTACAAGAAGATGTTTTGTAGCACAACCTCCTGGTTTTGAAGATAAAAATTTTCCTGATCATGCTTATAAACTGGATAAAGCTCTCTATGGTTTTAAACAAGCTCCAAGGGCTTGGTATGACAGACTTTCAAAAATTTTACTTGAAAACAATTTAAAAAGAGGCTTAGTTGACAAAACTCTTTTCATTAAACACCAACAAATTGATATGTTAGTAGTTCAGATTTATGTAGATGATATATTGTTTGGTGCTACTAATGATGCTCTTACAAAAGATTTTTCTAGTCTGATGTGCAGGGAGTTTGAGATGAGCCAAATGGGTGAACTGAATTTCTTTCTTGGACTTCATATATTACAAATGAAGAAAGGAATTTTTGTGCATCAAGGAAAATATACCAAGGACTTATTGAATAAGTATAATATGTCACAGTCCAAGGTGCTTAAGACCCCTATGAGTTCAACACTCTCTTTAGAAAAAGATTCAAATGGTAAGAGTGTGTCAAAAGGAATACAGAGGTATGATTGGATCAATATTGTATTTAACTGCTAGCAGACCTGATATTATGTTCAGTGTCTGTATATGTGCTAGATTTCAAGCTGATCCTAAGGAAAGTCATTTAACTGCAGTCAAAAGAATTTTTAGATATTTGAATGGAACCAGAGACTTAGGGCTTTGGTATCCAAGAAGATCTAATTTTATGTTGAGTGGCTATTCAGATGCAGATTTTGCAGGATATAAAGTAGACAGGAAAAGTACTTCTGGATGCTGTCAATTTCTTGGATCTTCATTGATCTGTTGGCATTCCAAAAAGCAAAATTATGTAGCATTATTAACTGCAGAAGCTGAATATATTGCAGCTGGTGCTTGCTGTTCACAAGTGTTATGGATTTCTCAGCAACTTAGAGATCTTGACTATAACTTCAGAAATGTGCCTATTCATTGTGACAACACAAGTGCTATTTCAATCTCTAAGAATCCAGTTCAGCACTCAAGGACAAATCACATAGATGTGAGACATCATTTCCTTAGAGATCATGCAGAACAAGGTGATGTTGTTTTACATTTTATCTCTACTTCAATGCAGATTGCTGATATTTTCACTAAACCTTTGCCAGATGATAGGTTTTCATCTCTAAGGCTTGAATTGGGCATGTTAAACAAGGATGCATTGGTTTAGGGGGAGTATTAGTACTTATATGTGTTTATGTGTTGGAATCTCAAAGCCTTGAGATTATACTTTTTGAAGCCTTGAAAGTATAACTCAAAGCTTTGAAGTTTCTCAAACTATAGAAAATCTCAAGGCCTTGAGATTTTTCTCCAGGTCTTGATAATATCTGTATTTTTTTTAAAAAAATGATCATCAAATATTATATCTTATCCTTTTAGATAACTGTATAATATTTGAAATACTCAGAGAATTTTGTAAATATCCCAAAAATATTTTTCAACATCCTATTTTGCATGTTGATATAGCAGAGTCCTTTTATGACTCATCCTTTTCAACCTACTTAAGTTGAAATTCAGGGCTTTTTTCTTCTCATTCTCTTTCAATTTTCTGCGACTCTATCTCTCTCTCTCAATTCCTCTCAATCACATTCTCTTCTCAAAACCCTGAACCCTAAAATGGAGCGCTAATCAACCAGAATTCAGCAAAAGGGAAAGCCCTCTGGCAGATCCAAGAAGAGAGCAAATAAGAAGGAGAAGATAGTGATTTCTGATTCAGATTCAGAAAACACTCAGAGCTTGCATGAGGATACCCCTCCTGCAAAGAAGTCTAGAACAGAGAAGGGAGATGAAGGCTCAAGTGTTGATCCACAACAAGAGACTCAGGGTGGTGATCAACCTAGGTCAGAGAAGAAGAAAGGGGGAGAAAAGAAAAATACTGGTGAAGAGGAAAAAGGGAAATCAACTCAGGAAAGCCAGGACAAACCAACTGAAGGAGAACAAGAAAAGACCAAACCCTCAGAGAAGAAAACTAGGGTTAAGCAAGTTGCTGCTGCAACTAAGAAAGGATATCAAGGTAAGAATGTACTTCCTACAGAATGGTTTGTTAGTTCTGAGGTTAGAACTGTTTGGATGAAAGGGTATGCTTCATCTAAGGTAGCTTTCTGTAGCATGATTTCTGATGAATTATTGGATAAATTGGACATAGGCTGCATGAGAAAGTTAAGAGAAACTGTTGTTTGAAGGTGTTAAATCCTAGTTCAAAGGCCTATCCTAGGTTAACTAGGTTATTTTATCTGAACTTGGTTTCTGAAGGTGATGATAAAATGGTGTTAACTTCAAAAGTGGCTGGTGTGGATTTGAGGTTAGATCATAGGACTTTTGCCAAAGTCTTGGGCATTCCTACGAAATACAATGTTGGAGATTATCCTGATAGGAAGGAGTGTCTGGATAAGGCAAAGGAGATGTTTTTTATTAAAGGTGTTCCCTCTGGTCCAAAGCAGTTGACACACTCTGTTCTCAACTGTGAAGCCAAAATCTTGTTTACAATTCTGATGAGAAGTGTAGTTCCTAGGGAGAACTCAAGGGAGTTAGTAACTGTTAAGGTTCTGATTTTGATTTATCTGATATCTCAAGGTTTTGAGATAGATTTGCCAACAGTTGTTATGGAGCATATGATCTATTGTGCAACCAGGACTAGAAACCATCCTCTTCCATATGCCAACCTGTTACCTCTTTTCTTTGAATATTTTGACGTACCTGTGAAAGGAGAAGAATATTACTGGAGGTTTTGGGTTGATATATGAGACTGAACTTCAGAGGATTGGAGTAGTTCAAACTGGGAATGGACATTGGAAGTTTTATTCTGATTTGTCAAAGGAAGAACTTGCTGAGAATGAGTTTTTGAAGCCTAAGGGAACTACATCTGGGAAAGGACAAGCCTATGAAGATTACTCTCTGCTGGTTGAGAAGTTAGAAGATCAGCAGGTTGAGATTGAAGATCTCAGACAAAGGTTATTTGACCTGTCAACTGAATTCAACCAGTTCAAGGGCTTGATGAATGTTATGAATGGGAAGCTGGATGTTGTCATCAAGGGATTGAATCTGGAGAAGATACCTTTTGCTACTAGTCATGACACCAGTGTGGATTCAGAAGAAAAGCTGGGAGATTT
Source organism: Linanthus parryae (assembly GCA_023055425.1). Lineage (NCBI taxonomy): Eukaryota > Viridiplantae > Streptophyta > Magnoliopsida > Ericales > Polemoniaceae > Linanthus > Linanthus parryae. The sequence goes on along the minus strand of JALGPY010000007.1, from coordinate 45,623,362 downwards.
TCTGAAGAAAAAGAAGAAGCCAATTCCAGTGGTACTAACTTCAAAAGATTTGTATGAACAAACTGATGAAGAAGATGCTTGTGAAGACACAGGTGTTGATGCAGCTACAGAGGTGGATTCAGTACAGGCTAAGAAGAAAGTGGACGAGATAATCCAAGAAGTGGTTGCTGAAGTGGAAGCTGAACAAGAAAGTAATCAGTCTGCTGAAGATGCTGCAAGTGAAGAAGAAATTGGAGAAGGCTCAGAGAAAGGCCATACATCAAAGAAGAAGTGAAGATCAGGGATTACCAAAGCCTTGACCCTCTATCTCTTTCTCTTCTATATTTTCCGTTCTCAAGGCCTTGACTTTTTAGCTAAAATTTTGTTTTAAGTTTATTTTTAGACTCTGAGTAATGATCCAACATTTCTTCAACCTTATTTGATGAAAGTCAAAAAAGGGGGAGAATTTATGTGGTTCTTCTGTGTTTGTGTTTGCAGTGTTTGAAATAATAATAATGCCTAGTTTTGTTTTGTGGTTTAATCAGTTGTGTGTTTATATTTCTGTGGTAATTTGTAATTTTTATCCTTACTTGTTATCTGTTTGGCATTATTGTATATTGTATCTGCAAATTGTGGTTATCTAATTTTGAATATGAGTGGCAGGAAAATCTATACAAGACTGTAGGTTTTGTCTTTCATCAAGGGGGAGATTGTTGATTCAAAGAGCCTTGAATGTTTTTTGGTTGGTAATTGTTTTGAGTGATGAAAGACAAAGACTAAGACATAAGCAGCAAAGCATTTCAGTTATCCCAAGGCCTTGAGATATTGACTGAACTTCAAAGCCTTGAGAGTTATTCTATTCTGCTATATGTTCTAACAGTTCTGTGTTGCAGATTGGATATCTGATTATACAGATCAATGGTTTACTGCATATACTTATGGATTACACTATTTATATATCTAACACAATTGCAGATGATCAGAACAGGAAGAATCAAAGTTATCTGGGTTTAACTTTGAAATTCTGTGAAGCAGGTTCAGAGCTCCAAGGCCTTGAGATTTGCCTTGAGCTGCTGACAGGTTTTTTTTCTTTTTTTTTTTTTTTTTCTTTTTTTTTTCTTTTTTTTTTTTTACAGAACTTAGTTGATTCTTTCTTGCAGGTTGTGATTCTTAGTATTGTGATTATTTACTCACTTCTAAATGTCTTAAACTTGTTTTTCATGATTTATATATTTTAGAAGATATGCATGTTATTTTTCTAGTCTGTTAAACAGTTTTATCAGAAACTGGATAACCAAACAGTCATAGCACTGTTATCTTTCTGGATTTTGTTGTTGCTGTGTTTCAATGCTTTTGCAGGGTTGTTAAACGTGCAGAAGCAATCTCAACAGACTCCAACGGATATCCACTTGAGGCTGTTTGAATTTCAGTTGAAAATAGAAAGAGGATTTGTAGGAACTGAGATCCTAAAATCTCTCAATCAGTTGCAGCTGTGGATAAAAGAGACTGGTTTGAATTTTGAAGAATATAGAGGCTTGCATAATACTCAGAGAGGTGTGACAAAATCGTGGGAGATCATTCATTCAAACACACACTCATTCAAGCTTCATTCCTGATTCCAGAAGATCAAATCAATCCAGTTTTCCAGAAGAACACATCCAGGCTTCAACAGCTTATCTTCATACTGTGTTCTTCACTTGTACTTCTATATGTGTATCTTTAGATTATTTTAAACCTCACTTAACCTAGTGTTTGGTTGCTCAAGTGAACAACAAGAGGTTCTTGTTAGCTCAACACTTAGTAGCTGGAACTAGATAGGTTTGGAACCACAAGTTGTATAGGTGTAAGGGAAATCACTTAGGCTTGAAGATCTAGGGCTGTTTCTGTGTGAGTAATAAGAAGTGTTTGCCCAATCCTGGTGGGATAAGATCCCACAGGCAGGGATTAGATCCATTGGGACTGAACTCTGTAAATTGCTTTGTGTTCTTTACTTTACAGTTTGATTATTATCTGCTGCACACAACTCAAATCAAACTAGGGTTCAAAAGCTGTTTAGAATTGTTTACAGTTCAAGGCCTTGAAGCTTACTATTTTGGCTTTGTAAGTTTCAGACAGTTTACAAAAATCTCAAGGCCTTGAGATTTGAGTTTCACACAAAGTCTTTCTGTTAAACTTTGAGTTTTGCAAAAAGTTTCCATACTCTATTCAACCCCCCCCCCCCCCCCGTCTAGAGTATTTATGTCCTGTATTTAGTCTACATTACACACTTTGAGTTTTGTTGATCCATATCAACTTATCTACTTATTTTGAGTTGGGCTAACTCAAAAATAAAATATTATGTTTGTTAATTATCTTATTATCATTTTTGCATGCATCAACCATACACCAAAAATAAATAACAAGACAATAAAATAAACAACCACAAAAGAAAAATTAACGTGATATGGATATGGCCTCTAATCTAAGATATTCTCAAGCCAATGAGAATATCTATGAACCCTAAAACAATAGGAAGGTCGTCTCCATGTGCCTCCATCTTTTGGTCCATGCTCCATAGCTCTTTGTGGATTGTCGCCTTCTTGTGGTTTCTCTGTTTCTTTAGGCTTCTTTTTCTCCATGTATTGACTATTATCTATTTTATCTAATTCTAGCTAGCTAGTAGACTAAACAAAGAATTCTTACAAGTTGAGAGAAAGACCGGTTCGCAGAACGTAAAGCTTAATTAACTATTACATTAATTTGATCAGCACGCAGGTCGTAAAACAAACCACAAAATAAACATCCACAACAAACCACAACCTAAAGTCATATCCAATCACCATGCAATAAGAACATAAATAGTTAAAATCCAATTTTAACGCGTTTGGTAAATTTTAATTGTTTTTGGATGTGCTAGGGTAAAAACAGTCCAATAGGGTTCTCTATGGCTTTGGACGAAACCCTAAAGGAGTGCCACAAGGCCTAGGGGCCGGTCTGCTCTAGGTCGCATGGTCGACCCGCGCGCGTCTAGGTCATTCGGCCCTAGGCCCGTGGCCTTTGGCTTGGGCGGCGAGGAAGGGGGACGGTCCCTAGGGGGCCGAACCTCTTGTAGGAGTTGTTTCCGAAACAACTCCTACTCCGTGTTTCCCAAGTTTAGTTGTTTCCAAATTTGAAAATACCCTTTTTCCAAGCATGTGCCTAAACCCTAGCCGTCAAGATCCAAAAATCCACATCCTCTGTGATTCAAACTCACTAATAATTCACATCATATGTAAACATAGGTATTGTTTGATTGAATCGTATTCAATTGCGTAAATTATGCTTAATATGTATGTTTTACGTGATAAACAACAACTTAAAGTGTAAAACAAGATGAATCAATCGTAACACATAAACTACGTTATGCTCTACGACATGTGACTCTGATACCACTGAAGGGCTTTGATAACGGATACGCAGCGGAATTAACAATAATTAAACCGTTCGAAGACCCTCCAAGGATCACAAGTCAAGAACTCATACCGTATTAAGGGACTAGTATCAAAATACCTTTTGGTTCTCCTTTGATGACTTCTCTCGTGAAATTGTGTTCACGTCTCTATGGCTAGTCCACTCCTAGGTTAGAACCTGGATGTTCCAACACCAAGTGCTAGCTAGGAACGATGGGATAAGAAGAAGACGAAGATCACATAAGGAACACCAAAAGAGGGGCCCGACCCTATTTTGTGGCAGACGGGTAGGGGTGGACCAAGGGGGCGTTCGGCCTCCTTTGGTTTTTCTCTCTCTCTCCTTGCTTTTCTCTCCCACTCAATGTGTTATGAGCATTAGTTGTGGGAAGGAAGCTAGGAGTGTCCTTTATTTAGTCCAACAACTCATTGTTGACTGCATAAAAGCCCCAATCCTAATCATGTCCATACACGGATTAGTCCAACTTGCAAATTAGTACTAATAAGTTTGCAAGTAGTTGCTTATTGATCCTTATAATTAATTAATCATATTAATTACTTCCCTAGTCCGGTCTAATCCGTAGGTAGTGTGACCTCATAGGTTTCTACTTAGTTGGTAGTAACAATTTACTAACATTGAGCGACCTCTAGCAAGACATCCCTGCTACCCAACTAATAGAAATAGTCATCCGACATACCTTGTGCAAGTATTGTCTCATCCCTTTGTCTCTATATCCGGATTGGACACGAGACATACAAGTCACACTCGTATATCCAATACATAGTTTCTTGATCCTGGGAATAGTCTAATTCATGCAGATAACATCAGTATCCCATATTGATTTATCTGAGTCTAGCCTTACATTCTATGAGCACCATCCCTCGATTGGACCGCGGGTATCTACTCCCGTTATGTGGGAGGGACATATCCTATCTACGTCACTACCATATCTAAGCTCGCTTCCTTATTGTATCCGACTAACGCCTTTATTACTACCCAGTTACGGTGTAGCGTTTGACGATGTCAAAACACAATATTCCCCAACTAGAGGATCTAGTGACTTCAAGTCTAAGGATGACAATACCTTTGTCACTACGAGAAGCACTTGTGACTTACATAACCTGTATGTAGCCTTCTCGTTATGGGTCAATCCAGTATGATATTACTCCTAATGCATACCTATGTGTTGGATCGTGATATTTCCATATCAATCCAACCCCATACTAGTCTATATTTGATCGTCATGTTTATCAATATAATTGACTAGGGATATTTAAGATGAACAATATATTTGCAATCTAAGGACTTCATTACATTAAATATCCGCATAAATAAGACAATGAATCTTTCTATCCAAAAACACTATTCATACCAAAAATATTGCCTCTAGGGCACCTATTCCAACAGGTTCATCTTCGGACACTTCAGACTGGATAGTAGGGGAAGCATAATCACTCACATTGTCTTCAAATAATGTTGCATTACCAGATTCTACAATTCTTGTCCCATGACCAGAAGTATAGAAACGATACCCCTTTGACCCCTCTGGGTACCCTACAAAATAGCACCGAGTGGTTCTACGACCCAACTTTGATTCAGTAGGATTATAGAGTTAAAAATCAGCAGGACATCCACATACGCGAAAATGGTTTAAACTAGGTTTTCTACCAGTCCACAACTCAAAGGGTGTTTTAGGAAAAGATTTTGAGGGTACACGGTTTAGGATATACATGGCAGTTACAAGGGCTTCACCCCAAAGAGACTCATGTAATTTGGATAAGATCCACATACACCTCATCATCTCCTCTAGAATGTTATTATGGCGCTCAGCCACACCATTTTGTTCAGGGGTACCGTGCATATTATATTGGGCACCAGTTCCACAATTCTCTAAGAATTCAGCAAAGTCTCCCTTGTGCTGGCCAACATCACCGTGCTTTCCATAATACTCACCCCCACGGTCAGACCTAACAATTTTAATCATCTTTCTAGTTTTTTTTTTCAACATAGGTCTTGAAAGGTTTGAAGTTCTCTCAAGACTTTAACTTATGTTGAATCAGCTAAACAAACCCATAACGGGGATAATCATCAATGAAGGTGATGAAATACTTTTTCCCACACAAATTTGAAGAGAATGGACCAGGAATATCAGTGTGTATTATCTCTAAAAGATTCGTACTACCAGTGGACCCAAGCTTCCTTTTTTTTTTCATCTTGCCTCTTATGAAATCAACACAAGGTTCACCTCCATCTTGTTCAAGTTTAGGAAGAATATTTTACTTAATCAATCTCTGAACTCTCTCATTAGAAATGTGAGCTAGTCTCCTATGCCAAAGAGCATGAGATTTGTCTTTACTTAAAGATCTTCTAGTCCACTACACTCGACGCTTAAGGAGAAATGAGTAGATGATAGATTCAAATGATACAATCCGTTACACAAGAATCCATTGCCGACAAGATATGACTTCAAGAATAAATCAAACTTATTATTGCCAAAAGTGAACGTGTAACCAGAGACATCGAGTTCTGATACAGAAATCAAATTTTGTCTTATAGACGGTACATAAGCAACGTTTTCTAACACATTGCTAAATTTGGACTCAAAAAACAACCTAACACTACCAATGAAGACTATGGGAATTCATACTCCATTTCCTACGAAGATGTGATCTTCTCCTTCCCTAGGCTTGCGTTTGCTTTGGAACCCCTGCAAGGAACTAGAAACATGAATAGGGGTTCCACTATCAAGCCACCAAGAATTAGGTGGGATATCTACCAATGAAGACTCAAAGAAGACGAAAACCTCACCTTATTTCTTATTCTTCTTCTTATGTGACAAGGAATGGAGCTTGGGACACTCTGACTTCTTATGACCACTCAACTTGCTAAACCAGCAAGAGACACCTTTTCAATGGTAGGCTTTGGGCCATGTGGCTATTTAGGATGACCGTGCTTCCTCTTATGGTGTTGGCTTTTATGATGCTTATAATTCTTATTCTGATAAATGCTACTGCTATGCCCCCCCCCAACATGGCGTGGCTGATACACCATATTCACACTCTCATATTTGGCTCTCTTGTTCCTCTCTTCCAGTTGAACACAAATTTTAATCAACTCATTCACAAATTAAGACTCCTTGTAAACATTGTAAGTGGTTTTGAGGTTATCAAACAAAGGTGGAAGAGAATTGAGGGCTTGGTGGACCAAAAAGGTATCGGCTATGGGAAATTTGAGGTTGGTTGACTTGTTTGCTATTTTCTGCATGCTCATAAGATAGGTCCTAACCCCACTCACCCCATCGTATTTCATGGTTGAATAAGTCTCCGAAAGCTAACCAGTTTCAGCATTCTCATATTCTTGAAATTTGTTTCTAGTTGCATCTAGAAACTTATTGGAATTTGTCTCTCTGATATGGAATTCTTTATAATCATAATGCCAAGCCTATTAGCTCTCTCCAATTTCTGATAATAGGACTTTTGTTCAGTAGTACTAGAGTCAGTAAGTTTAGCGGGCTCATTGTCAATCAGGGCAATGTCTAAATCAGCAAGTCTCAATGCTAACTCAACATCACGTTTCCAACTCTTAAAGTTATTGGTAGAGAGAGTCTCAATAGCACAAATCTGATTATGCACAGCAACATTACTAAAATTTGCAATAATGATTCAATTCAGTTCTAACATCAACAACAATATATGGGTATTCTCAAGAACATGCTAAATATAAACCAAGCAATATTCACATGATCATACAATGCGTCATCATATAAACACATTTCGGAAGGATATATTAGACACATCAAAGATCATAACCAAGCCAATCAGTAAGAACAATACCTATGAAGAACTAAATTCCTTTGGACAAATAGTTTTCATTGGAATAAAAAAACTGCATCCCCTTACTAATGGCTCACACTACCTCCAAATTTATACATTTAATCGACCCCTTTTGGGTAGGTAATTAAATATATAAATTTCAAAGGAGCCTCCCAGGATCCTTATTGAATAACATAAATTCATACACATTGACCACTTTGGTAATACCATATGCACAAACTCAAGATATTCAGCTGACACAAAAGAAATTCCAACAAATACCCAATATGTTGTCATAATGCTATTATGTTTTTAAGATTCTTCTTCCCATATATTTAAGCAACAGATCACAAGACAATCAAACTTGACTAAAAGATGTAACATCCCTACTTTTCTTTTCCTTTTTTTTTATTATAACAAATGACAAAAAGGTGATTTTACAAGCATTATTGGCGTTAACACACATGGGGGTTACAAGTAGTCTGCAAAGAATTCACAGTGGAGTTGCTTGCTGTTACAAGCTGATTTGCCTGCAATTTGATTCACTCTATTCTCTTTAATAATACGTAAAAAAGATAAAACCCCATTGTTTTGTTATGAAAGCATGGGAAAATAATAGTACCCACTTATATTTTATATGCAGTACTAACAAATAAAAGGAATGTCAGAAAGTTAGACAAATTAACGACAACAATCAAAATTTGAGTCACATGCCATCCACAGAAGATGACACAACAATGACTGCATCTTCATAATCATATTAAATAGACAAAAAAAACTCATGAGCACAACTCCTCAAAGATTGTTGGCCACTAATTCAAACAAACCTAGGTAACCCTGGTAGTACTTTGTCAAAAACACCTACGTCCTTTTTCAGTTTTTTCTTTTCCGATCCGGAAGAAAAAAAAAATTGACATAGCAGGCATGAAGGAACAACAAACGTTCATGTACAAACAGTGCCGAAATAACTGAAAACGTTAAACACACGACGCAATACAGCTATATGTGATTGGATTTTAATTTCTTGTATGTGGGCTCTGATACCACATGTAAGTTGTACACTGGATCTCATACTAGAAATTAAAACACCATAATAATGTTACAGTAATCAGAAGAACGTACTGTTCGATCCAGCCATGTATTTGGTCGTCGGATCTCCTCAAATCAGAAGAAGAACTAGAGCGCCGAATCTTCCCCTCCAACTCCCTCTCTTCTTGTTTTTTGATAGGGCTAACAATCCCCCAGCTAGTCTTATTTATAATATCTAGCTAGGGTTTTTGGGAGTGGAGAGGGGACCGGGCCTAATAATAATAAACAGTCATTGGACCCTCCTATCAAGGAGCCCAATGACCAACCAGCCCACGCTTTCATACCACACTAAATAATAACACTAAGATGCACCATGGCCCAAACACAAAATCACTAACATATTGGGCTCGTACCGATATATTACTTGGACCACATTTAACCTGTTTTATAAATACTAAAATACAATTATTGGCAGCCCAAATAATTAGTTAAAAACAATTTTCTTACACTTCAAACCCATATAATGCACTTTAGAAATCGATGTACCATAGTCGAATACATAGAAACATCTATTTGAAGATCCCGTTCCCAATTAAGCTTCAAAGTCGAGGGATCATAAACCCCCAAGTTCATAACCATCTACCAAGATCCTCAATTCACCTATAACACTGTCTTAACCATCTCCTTATTACCTAGTGTTTTTCCCATATTTAAAGAATACGATTTTTGTTAACAAATCGTTATTGATATAATGAATTCAAGAATGATGAGACGAATAATATAAATCTGAAAATTAAGATATTACAATGAAGAATAAACTTAAATCACATACCGGAGATAAGAACGAGAACGATGATGGCGAGAAAGCGACTGAAATTGAAACAACACAACACAACACAATGGGTGAGAGAACCGTTGATAGCGCCTTTTAGGGGCTATATTTCTTTAGCATTTACCACATGTTTGATAGGCTTTTGGGAGATTTTTGAGCCTAATATTGTTGAGATGAGCATGATTTGCTACTTGTTCCTTCATATGCTTAATTCTAGTCTAGGCATGTTCTTTATGTTGATTTACGCTTACTTTGTTGGATTTGATCGCTTGGTATAGTTGTTGTTGTTGTCTTTGAAAGGAAACATGGCTATTGGAGTGATTGGAATCAAGAACATGAACTTTTGAAGCAAGGAAGGGCAATGAAAGAGGCTCGGGAACCAAAAGGGAAAGAAGTTGAAGATTGAAGATCATTGAAGCCCAGTGCATTTCGGGCCAAAATGGGAGCCGAAATACTTCTATTTCGGGCCGAAATGGGCAGAATTCATGTGCGGAATTTTGGGGAAAATGAAATTCTTGAAGACTTTAGCTTCCCCACTTCGACCTAAGCAGCAAGGGACCTGAATAGACCAAAGTTGTGAGCCGAGTGTTGGGTTTTGACGTAGGTAACGCAGCGGAATAACAAAAATTAATCCTACTCAAAGCCCACCAAGGATCACAGGAAGAGACATCATAACATGATTAAGGTCATAGAAGATGTGTACCTTTTGATTTGTGAGATCACACGAAGAACGATGTCCTCGTCTCTACGGTTGATCCACGTCTAGAGGTGAGATCTAGATTCTTCCTTCTCCACAAGTGCTAGCTTGAACCCGGAGGAAGAGGTATGAAGATCAAAGCAACAAAGCAACAAAGCACAAAGGGGGGGCTCGGCCACCCTTTTGTCTTCGGGTAGAGGGGCGGACGGGGGCTAGGGTTTCGGCCCTAGCTCTTTGTCTTGCTCTCTCTTTTTCTCTCTCCCACTCTTAGTGTTATGTCTAATAATAACTCATGTGGTAAGGAAGCTAGAGCCTCTTATATATATACTCCAACAACTCCTTGTTGTTTCCATATTAGAGTTTTCTTGTTCTAGTAGGACTAGAACTATTCCCTTCCTTGCAAATTAGTCCTACTAAGTTTGCAAGGTGTTGCACAATGATCCTTCTATTAGTTAATCTTTATTAGTTAATCCCAAATCTAGCTCTACTCTATTTGACGTGTGACCCCATAGGTTTCTATATAATTGGTAGTAACTATTACTAACATGGAGCGGTGTCTAGCAACACATCCATGCCACCCAACCCATAGAAATAGTCAGTGATCCCGACAAACCTTTGTGCCCAATATATCATATTGCATTATCCCTTTGTCTCCAAATCCGGATTGGACACGAGACATAAATAGTCACACTCGTATATCCAATCCATAGTTCCTCGATCCTGGGAATATGCTTATACTTGCAGATAACATTAATATCTCTATATTAATTTATCTGAGTCTGGCCAGACATTCAATAAGCCTCATCCCTCGAGTGGCCATGGATATTTACCCCCATTATGTGGGAGGGACAAATCCTATCTACATCACTACGATCTCTAAGCTTGCTTCCTATCACGCCCGATAGTCATCTTTATGATTACCCAGTTACGGTGTAACGTTTGATAACATCAAAGCGCAATATTTCACAACTAGAGTATCTAGTGACTTCAAGTCCAAGGATTGCAATAATATTAGCACTACGAAAAGCGATTGTGACTTCACATAATCTAATGTATCCTTTTCGTCGTGGGTCAATCCAGTATGCCATTACTCCTAATGCATACCCATGTGTTAGACTTGATATCTCCATATTAATCTATCCACATACTAGTCTATATTTGATCGTCCTATTAATCAATATAATTGACTAGGGATATTTAAGATAAATAACACATTTTATCTAAGGACTTCATTATATTAATTATCGCCATAAATAATAAATGAATATTCTAGCCAAAACATTGTTCATACTAAATCTACGATTGCCTCTAGGGCATCTATTCCAACAGTCTCCCACTTGCACTAGAGCCAATCTGACGCATCTCGTATGCCTATAGATATGGCGTGCCCTTCATGCTTTCACTGCGCAAGAGGTTTCGTGAGCGGATCTGAAACGTTGTCATCCGTCGGAATCTTGCACATCTTCACATCTCCTCGATCGATCATATCACGAATAAGATGGAATCTCCTAAGTACATGCTTTGACTTTTGGTGCGATCTTGGTTCCTTCGCCTGTGCGATTGCCCCAGAGTTGTCACAGTACAACTCTATGGGATCCACTATGCTAGGGACCACACCGAGCTCAGCGATAAACTTCTTTATCCATACTGCCTCTTTTGCCGCTTCCGCAGCAGCAATGTACTCAGCTTCTGTTGTAGAATCAGCAACTGTGCCTTGCTTGGAACTCTTCCAGCTGACAGCTCCTCCATTCAGGCAAAACACGTATCCAGACTGCGATCTGTAATCATCCTTGTCGGTTTGGAAGCTTGCGTCAGTGTAACCCTTTACACTTAGCTCTTCCATTCCTCCAAATATCAAGAATACATCCTTAGTTCTTCTCAAGTACTTTAGGATGTTCTTGACAGCAATCCAGTGACTCTCACCCGGATCAGACTGATATCTGCTCACCATACTCAATGCGTATGATACGTCTGGTCTAGTACATAGCATGGCGTACATGATGGATCCTATGGCCGAAGCATAGGGTATCCTGCTCATGCGGTCCTTCTCCATCTCGTTGGAGGGACAGTCATTCTTGGAAAGAGCGACTCCATGGGACATGGGCAAGAATCCCTTCTTGGAATCTTGCATGTTGAACCTTTTCAACACCTTGTCAATATATGTACTCTGACTTAGGCCAAGCAACCTTTTAGATCTATCTCTATAGATCTTTATACCCAGTATATAGGCCGCGTCTCCTAAGTCTTTCATCGCAAAGCATTTTCCTAGCCAATCTTTAACAGATTGCAGAGTAGGAATATCATTGCCAATGATTAGTATGTCATCCACATACAAGACCAGAAATACTATAGAGCTCCCACTAACCTTCTTGTAAACACAAGGCTCATCTTCGTTCTTGATGAAGCCAAACTCTTTGACTGCGTCATCAAAACGTCGATTCCAGCTCCTAGAAGCTTTCTTTAATCCATAAATGGACCTTTGCAGCTTACAGACTTTATTGGCATTCTTTGGATCCTCAAAACCCTCTGGTTGTGTCATATACACATCCTCAAGGAGGTTCCCATAAAGGAACGCTGTTTTGACATCCATTTGCCAAATCTCATAGTCGTAGTATGCTGCAATAGCAAGTAAGATTCGAATGGATTTAGTCATGGTGACTGGTGAAAAGGTCTCATCATAGTCAATACCATGAATCTGTCTATAACCTTTGGCCACCAATCGGCCCTTATAGGCAACTACCTTGCCATCCATGTCGGTCTTCTTCTTGAAGACCCACTTGCACCCTATGGGTCGAGCCCCTTCGGGTGGTTCCACCAAAGTCCATACTTTGTTGGTGTACATGGAATCCATTTCGGATCTCATGGCTTCTAGCCACTTCTTAGAGTCTGGGCCACTCATGGCTTCTCCATAGTTTGCAGGCTCATCATCCATGAGTGGTACGTCATCAGGCTCAGTCACGAGAAGTCCATACCTCTCTGGCTCATGACGCACTCTTCCTGATCTACGGAGTTCCTGTGTTATGGTTCCTGTTCATGTTCCATTATTGGTTCAGTGGTTTGTGGTTCATGAATTTCTTCAAGTTCTACAACCCTCCCACTTGCTTCTTTAGAGACTAGTTCTCTTTCTAGAAACACGCCGGTCCGAGCAACAAACACTTTGTTCTCGGTAGGGTTATAGAAGTAATATCCTTTAGTCTCTTTAGGATATCCCACAAACTTACACTTATCCGCTTTAGGCCCAAGCTTGTCTGTTTGTAAACGCTTTACATAGACGTCGCAACCCCAAATCTTCATAAACGACACTATGGGACGCTTCCCAGTCCATATCTCATATGGCGTCTTCATGACCGATTTGGATGGAACACGGTTAATGGTAAAAGATGCCGTCATTAGAGCATGTCCCCAAAAGGATATCGGAAGATCTGTTTGAGACATCATAGATCGCACCATATCTAATAGAGTGCGATTCCTCCTCTCAGATACACCATTCCATTGTGGTGTTCCGGGTGGAGTGAGCTGGGATACTATCCCACACTCTCTAAGATACTCATCAAACTCTTGGCTTAAGTATTCTCCTCCACGATCCGATCGTAGAGCTTTAATACTCTTGCCAAGTTGCTTCTCTACTTCATTCTTGAATTCCTTGAACAATTCAAAGGATTCTGATTTGGCCTTCATAAGGTAAACAAATCCATATCTACTGAAATCATCAGTAAATGTGATGAAGTAGGTATAACCACCTCTGGCAGGCGTGGGGAATGGTCCGCATACATCAGTATGTATGAGTGCCAATAACTCACTAGTCCGCTCGCCTTTCTTATTGAAAGGGGACTTTGTCATTTTTCCTAATAAACAAGATTCACATGTCTCATATGATTCCAAATCAAATGAGTCTAGAAGTCCATCCTTATGGAGTCTAGATATGCGTTTCTCATTTACATGGCCTAAACGAAAGTGCCATAGATATGTAGGATTTAAATCATTAGTTTTAATCCTTTTAGTATTTATGTTATAGATTGGATTATTTAGATCAAGGATATACAATCCATTAGACAAATGCGCACTACAATAGTGCATACTATCAAAATAAATGGAGCAACACTTGTCCTTTATTGAAATTGAAAAACCTTTCTCGTCCAAACAAGAAACGGAAATAATGTTTCTGCTCATAGCAGGCACATAAAAGCAATTGTCTAATTCTAAAATAAGTCCAGAAGGCAAAGATAGCTCATAAACGCCTACAGCTAATGCAGCAACCTTTGCTCCATTCCCGACGCGCAAGTCTATCTCCCCTTTTCGCAATCTTCTACTTCTTTTCAAATCCTGCACATTACGACAAATGTGAGAACCACATCCGGTATCCAATACCCAGGATGATGAAATAGAGAGATTGACGTCTATAACATAAATACCTGGTGGTGGTGGAATCACTATTCCAAGCTTCTTATCCTCCAGATATTTAGGGCAATTCCTCCTCCAGTGACCCGGCTGGCTACAGTAGTGACATTCACCTTTAGCCACGCCCCCACTAGGCTTTAGGGCTTCCTTGGATTTCGCAACTTTCTTGCGTTTTCCTTTTGAAGTAGATGCAACTGACTTGCCCTTCTTCTTGTGTACCATCATTATGGCCTTGCCCTTGCCTTTATTGATGCTTTGCTCAGCTGTCTTTAGCATGTTCAATAGGTCTGGCAAAGACTTGCTGATCTCATTCATATTATAGTTCATAATGAACTGATTATAACTGTCAGGCAACGATTGCAAGACGAGATCAGTCGCCAAGTCCTGGCCGAGTGGGAACCCCAGTCTCTCAAGGTTCTCTATGTACCCGATCATTCGGAGTACATGAGGGCCTACTGGATTCCCCTCTGCAAGACTACTTTTGAACAATGCTTTAGACACCTCATAGCGCTCATGCCTTGCCGGTTCCTGAAACAATTGTTTCAAGTGTCTGATCATATCATAGGCTTCCATGTTCTCGTGTTGCTTCTGAAGCTCACCAGTCATGGTGCAAAGCATGAGGCAAGTCACGTCATTAGAATCATCAATGTGTTTCTGACGTGCCCTTACTTCCGCTAGTAGAGACTCATCTTGTGGTGGGTCTGGAATTGGAGTGTCCAAGACGTACAGCTTCTTTTCTTGCTTGAGGACAATCCTCAAGTTTTTGTACCAGTCAAGGAAATTTGTTCCAGACAATTTATCCTTCTCAAGGACAGATCGTAGGGATGAACTCGATGCGTTGTTGTTTGCCATTTGGAATTTTACAAAACGAGAAATATGCAATTTAGTATTTTGAACAATTTGACTATATTTAACAATGGCTAGATCATCAAATATAGCTCCCACTATTTTTCTCGGATTAATAGCCCTCACTATTAAAGCGGAAAATATATTTATACTTTCTAGTGGGTCCAAGATCCCTTTTTCACTTCTTCTTGAGCTTGGTTTGGCAAGTCACCCAAGAATTGGTTATTTAGGTGGGAACCATTCCAATTGCATCCCATGCAACTCTTGGTCCAATTAGGTGAATAAATACCTTTTTATTCTTTATCCAATTGGATAACTCCTAATTGTCATGCCTCTAAGCTCATCAATCTACATTGACTCTTGCCTAGTTGCGTCCAACCTCTTGTTTTCAACATACACGCATTACTAGCTTGCGTCGTCCGCAACACATCATGAAAAATTAAAATCGCCTTGCTTTGGCAAGCTCGAATTTTAATAGGCCATGATCATGAAGGGTGTTTTGACAAGAGAAGGCAAAACGCAATATTTAATTGAGGGATTTCTTTTAAGTTGTTTGGTTGATCTTATCAACATGGTCTACTTATTTGGATTGGGCCATCCACAATTAAAGACCAACCTTGTTTATTATTATCTTGTTATCGTTTTGCTTGTAGCGCCATACACACAAAATAAATAACAAGGCATGAATAATAAAACATCCACAAAAATAAAAAAACGTGGCATGGATATGGCCCCTAGACTAATGATATTATCAAGCCAATGATAATATCTAGTTGCCCTAAAGTGCCGAGCTCATCTCCATGTGCTCCACCATAGCTGCGCGCCTAGGGATGTCTTTTGGCTCCTTTGGTTCTCCGGTCTTCTTCTCCATGTTCTTGGCTATCATCTAAATACTTCTAACTCTAGCCTAACATCTAGAATAAATAAATAACAAAAGCCTCACATGTCGAGGAGAAAAAGACGACTCGCAGGCCGTAAAACTTAATTAATTATTACATTAATTTGATCAGCTCGCAGGCCGTAAACCAAACCACAAAACAATAAACATCCACAATCCTAGGTCATATCCATCCACCATGCAACAAAGCACATAATACAGTTAAAACCAATTTTTAACGCGCTTTTTTAATTTTAATGAAATTGGGTAACTAGGGTTTTACAACGGTCCAAAGGGCCCAAGCTAACAAGTGGCCCGAACCCTAGGACCGCCGCACGCCTAGAGGCCCGCGGCCTTGCTTGGCGCGCAAGGGAGGGGCGGGCGGCTAGGGTTTCGGCCCTAGTCCCCTTCCTCCTTCCTTGTTGCCCAAGCAAGGTTGTTTCCTCATGGAATTATTTCCATAACTTTGTTCCCATAATTGAAAACCCCTTTTCAATCATGTGCCCATGAACCCTAATTTTTCAAGAACCCAATTATTCACATCCTATGTGATTAAACTCACCAATTCTAACATCCAATGTCAAATTGGGTCTTGTTTGATTGAAGCAAATTCAATATTGCATCAAATTCAATATTGCATCTACTATGCCAATTTTTCAATTTTCGCGTAATAAACAATAATACGGTGTATGAACTGAAATCGTAAACACATAATATCATGTTATGCTCTACGACCTGTGGCTCTGATACCACTGTTGGGTTTTGACGTAGGTAACGCAGCGGAATAACAAAAATTAATCCTACTCAAAGCCCACCAAGGATCACAGGAAGAGACATCATAACATGATTGAGGTCATAGAAGATGTGTACCTTTTGATTTGTGAGATCACACGAAGAATGATGTCCTCGTCTCTACGGTTGATCCACGTCTAGAGGTGAGATCTAGATTCTTCCTTCTCCACAAGTGCTAGCTTGAACCCGGAGGAAGAGGGATGAAGATCAAAGCAACAAAGCAACAAAGCACAAAGGGGGGGCTCGGCCACCCTTTTGCCGTCGGGTAGAGGGGCGGACGGGGGCTAGGGTTTCGGCCCTAGCTCTTTGTCTTGCTCTCTCTTTTGCTCTCTCCCACTCTTAGTGTTATGTCTAATAATAACTCATGTGGGAAGGAAGCTAGAGCCTCTTATATATATACTCCAACAACTCCTTGTTGTTTCCATATTAGAGTTTTCTTGTTCTAGTAGGACTAGAACTATTCCCTTCCTTGCAAATTAGTCCTACTAAGTTTGCAAGGTGTTGCACAATGATCCTTCTATTAATTAATCTTAATTAATTAATCCCAAATCTAGCTCTACTCTATTTGACGTGTGACCCCATAGGTTTCTATATAGTTGGTAGTAACTATTACTAACATGGAGCGGTGTCTAGCAACACATCCATGCCACCCAACCCATATAAATAGTCAGTGATCCCGACAAACCTTTGTGCCCAATATATCATATTGCATTATCCCTTTGTCTCCATATCCGGACTGGACACGAGACATAAATAGTCACACTCGTATATCCAATCCATAGTTCCTCGATCCTGGGAATATGCTTATACTTGCAGATAACATTAATATCTCTATATTAATTTATCTGAGTCTAGCCAGACATTCAATAAGCCTCATCCCTCGAGTGGCCGTGGATATTTACCCCCATTATGTGGGAGGGACAAATCCTATCTACATCACTACGATCTCTAAGCTTGCTTCCTATCACGCCCGATAGCCATCTTTATGATTACCCAGTTACGGTGTAACGTTTGATAACATCAAAGCGCAATATTTCACAACTAGAGTATCTAGTGACTTCAAGTCCAAGGATTGCAATAATATTAGCACTACGAAAAGCGATTGTGACTTCACATAATCTAATGTATCCTTTTCGTCGTGGGTCAATCCAGTATGCCATTACTCCTAATGCATACCCATGTGTTAGACTTG
The DNA here is from genome assembly GCA_023055425.1 of Linanthus parryae. Taxonomy (NCBI): domain Eukaryota; kingdom Viridiplantae; phylum Streptophyta; class Magnoliopsida; order Ericales; family Polemoniaceae; genus Linanthus; species Linanthus parryae. Next base: position 45,605,482 of record JALGPY010000007.1, on the reverse strand, counting down.
ATATCTCCATATCAATCTATCCACATACTAGTCTATATTTGATCGTCCTATTAATCAATATAATTTACTAGGGATATTTAAGATAAATAACACATTTTATCTAAGGACTTCATTATATTAATTATCGCCATAAATAATAAATGAATATTCTAGCCAAAACATTGTTCATACTAAATCTACGATTGCCTCTAGGGCATCTATTCCAACACCAAGAACACTAAGGAGAGCAAGGAGACTTTGTTGGGAGCATCATCAAGCAAGGAGACGAGCCCGGATCAACGCCATAACCCAATTTTAGCGTTTCATCTATTTTCTCTCTTTCTATTTTATGAAATATTCAAAAAAATATGATAACTTTTATTATGAGTAGCTAAACTCATGCCTAGGCATCTGCGGAGAGCCTAGGGTTTATGTTTTGATGATAAATTTTCCAGGTTTTGATGAACTTTCATGTTTAGGGTTTGTGATTCAATGAAGATTGTTCTAGTTTATATTATGTTGATTTCTTCCATTGACAAGTTAGAACTAAGATGTGTGATCTTGATTATCTCTTTCTTCATTTAATCATGAACTTGGCTTAATGACAATCTTAGCAGCCTAATATCTCGTTTATTGTGCTTAATCCTTAGTAAGTTAGGAGTCATGACCCAACCTTGCTACTTAGCTAGTGAGTGTGTGAAAGCAACTCTACCCTAGTTGGGATGAGTAGACAAGAACATTCTTAATCAATGAGACTGAGAAGTGAGTTGAGTAGGAATGGCTAGAAGAGGGTAGATTCGTTAGGAGATAGTGAAGTGTTCGTGTGATGATGGTTTGAGATGAAATTATTTCGTGCACTATCGTTAGCCTGCTAGAACGTATCGGTAGTTAGAGTTGGCCTGAGAGGGACAAATAGGTACCGCTGTGTAGAAAGACAAGACACCGATAGGTAACTGTCAGTGCCATTACCCAGCTTAGCTAACTAAGAGTTATCGTGTTAGAACATGGAATCCGGAATCGTCAAAACTACCCTAGATGATTTATAGATTTCCTAGTCTTCTCTCCATTGGTTTAATCTAAATCATTTCTTTTTCTTAATTTTACTTATAGTTTCTAGTCACTTGATTGAGGGTGAGAACACTCCAATTGGAAACATTTTTACCGGTTACTAAGTAGGTTAAAGTAGTTGTCAGACTTAGAAAAGTAAGCACCTTCCCTTGGGTTAGATAACTCGAAGTCCCAAACACTCCATTATATTACTTGACCGTATACTTGCGTAGCAACGCGTAATATAGACGCGTCAACCGTGATCATGTCCACGTAGAGGACGAGAGAGAGAGAGAGAGAGAGAGAGCTCTTACCCGAGAGACAAAGAGAAAGAGGTCGGAGGCAGTGGCGGTCGAACATGCTGCTGCCGCTCCTGGCTTCGGCAAATCCGAAAGGGAGAGAGATAGAGAGTTTAGGGGAGAGAGAGGTGGTACGAGAGAGAGTCAGGGACGGTTGAGAGAGTGAGAGAGATAGAGAGAAAGAGAATATATATAATAGGAGTAGGAGAACGACCAGAGTTTTAGGAAAAACCCATTGAGAATTAAACTTGATTCAATTTGGTCGAAAATTTACTTTACATAATATACACCTGAACCCCCACTTTCAATAAACTAATAATAAGTCTCCTAAAAATCCCAAAAGAGCTATTTCAATACAATATAAAAAAAAACAGGGGTTTTTCATAAATAGGGTATTTATCAAAAACATGGTATATCGTATGGGATATTTCCTCTTATTAAAGATTAAATATAGATTGTAGAAAATTTTTAAATTAAAATTGGATAAGACAACTAAGACTGGTAATAAATGGAAAGTAATAAGTTGGGAGTTGTGAATTAGGGTATTCCCTATTTGCGGGGTGTTTCAGGATGAACTTATGCTCTTGAGAGAGTGGAATTTTCCAAAAACTTTAAAGCTCCAAATTATGAAATATTGAGCTGTCAATGCAATTAGTTCTCCGAGTAAAAACAATGTGTTATGAAATATGTAATTGGACTGATGTGAATATCCACCACATAATTGGGTGTAATTTGTATGATTATATTCTGGTCCACAAGCCCACCTAATGCCTATATAAGGAGGCTTAGGGTTGGAGAATAATACACCTCTTAATACTCTTCTCCCTACATCTTTGTCTCTCATACCTCTCTCTCTTTTCAGTCTCTCTCAATATCGTTTCACAACACGTTATCAGCACGATTGCGCTCTAGAGAAGGTTCGACAATCAAGAACACAAGAACACAATCAAGAACACCAAGGTAAAGTAAATATTTTTCAAGTCATGCCATTACATAAATTCAAGGGAAATACCTTTTTGCCTTGTGAGATCTAAGATCTTCTTTATTGTTGCAAAACAAACAGTTAGTTTCTTTTTGAAAGTTTAAATCTAAGAAGAAACCTAATTGTTCAGATGCCAATTCAATGCTCTATGTACGTAGTCTTGAAGTGCATTAGTTTCAAAGGCAGTTTATGTTAACAATTGTTTTATACCCACTCAGACCTTGATAGTGCTCTTGATGGTAGTTCTCTAGATCGCCGTATTACCGAAACCCTAAGTCATACTGCTTAACTTGTTTGTTTCTACTTTTACTTGCTTTATAGAATATTACTAGTAGTAAGCAAAATAAATAAAGTTCTAAACTTATCATATAGTAATATGGAGTAAAGAGTTTCTCGTTGTATAATGAAAGCAATAAGGAAGCATTTTTAGCCTTTTACCAATAAGTATGTACTCCTCAGCTTTGGTTGATCAAACTCCGAAGCCATACATGAGTATAGTGAAGGTCTTCTCACTCATTCAGTTCCTATTCCACATCATGAATATTGTTATATGTTTTTTTAGATTTTTCTTTATTATTTTTCTTTGATTCTAAATTAGATCATTTTATGGAGGTTTCTACTCTATGACCCTGAAGCTATAGATCACATGAAGTTTTTGAACGTAACCTGAAGTTACAACAATATTGTTTTTATGACCCGAAGTCACATCAAATTATTTTTACATCTCCAGAAGAGATGTTTAAATTACCGTAATTATTTGGACCTCCTGAAGAGGCCATGTTTCGTAACCTGAAGTTACGATAATTTTTATCATTAGAATTGATCATAACTTGGAGTTACGGAATCAATTTTTTTTGTATGACCTGACTTCATGATCGATCTCCTGAAGAGATGTCTAAAACGCCTAAAATACTTGTTATTATCAAGCCTCCTGAAGAGATTTTAATTCTTGACCACATATTGGTCCAAACTAGTGATACAATTATACTTTCACACCTGAAGTTGTGAATTCTTTGATTATCTGATCGTAACCCGAAGTTATGACATCATTTTTTTTATGACCTGAAGTCATAACAAATATTATTAAAATCTCCGGAAGAGATGAATTTTATCGTAACATGAAGTTGCGACAGTTCTTTATATGACCCGAAGTCATAATTTTAGGTTACATCTCCTGAAGAGATGTCCTACAATTTTCTTTTAAACCTCCTGAAGAGGTCAGTTTTTGTTACCTCGCTTTATATAATTTTTATGATTTTTTTTTGCTACTTTTTCTTTTGTTCTCTCATTATGGATCAAAAACGGACCCCTAGGAGAGGTTTCGTAATCGCCATCGATGTTAAATATGGCCATGTCATATGTACCCGAAGTTACATATTACATGATATCACTCATAACCAGCAGTTATGACTCATAACCTGAAGTTATGAAATATTATAATTAATTATCTCCTGAAGAGATTGCTACAATTCAACTATGATCCACCCTCCTGAAGAGGTTATTATGTTTATTTTTTGTACTATTTACACATTTATTTTTAACATTGTCCAGTACTTTACTGTTTATACATTTGTTATTGATTCATGTAGAGCATCCAGAAGATGTTCTTAGTCCATGAGGGTTTAATGGACAAATGCATTTCATATGCATAAAAAGTTATTTTCATACCAGAAGTTATGAAAAATAATATTATAACCCGGAGTTATAAAATAACATCAAAAGATCTCCCTGAAGAGAGAATCTACAACCACTCAATTTTAAATAAACGTATTGACATTTACGTCTCTTTTTGGGTTTCTTGGCGAAACTTTGACTAGAGAACTACGGCGTCCAAGAGATTGCTTATTGTCAATATTTTTATTCTAATTTGAGAATTGGTTTAGACAAAGTACATATGAGACAAATTGATGCCTGAAGCATCAATAAAGTATCATTATGGTTATGATCATATTGCTCATGTCATGAGGGGGAGAATGGGTCCTATTGCATGACGTGAGCCAAAATATCATTGTCTCTACGGGTATGTACTAATGTAAAATCCCGACCAAATGGATAGCTTCTCGACTAATGGATGTCGGTTATGGGTATACACTTTAAGCATAAAAAGGTTGCTTGTGTACATATGTTGATCCTCCATAAGAGGAACATAAATCAAAGCATCCAAAATAATTTGGGATATAGTTAAAATGCTCTACAAATTAAGAACACAAGATTCTGGAGAAATCTTGGGGGTTCATATATACATCATCATAATGGATCAAAACCAACGTTGGTAATTGAATAGCCCTGGGAGAGGCTCATAGCTCTGGAAGTAGCTAAAGGTACCTTAATACAAATAGTATGATCCTACTATGAATGATGATGTTTATCTTGAGAAAGCGCTTGTAAAATCACGTGATTTATCATATGGGAAGAATGTTGACTAAATAGTTATTGGCCAAAAACAAAGTCAACAAGTGCATAGAAAACTGCTCGGGTACAATCATTTTGAATATGTAGAGCATAGAAACAACCCGAAGCAGAAATTTATATACTATGCAGAGAGTACATATCCGCCGGTAAGCGTGGGATCTTTGTAGTTATTATATGTCCGCTATTAAGCGTGAGACTCATGTAAAGGTTATATGTCCGCTGTAATGCGTGGGACTCATATCGAGGTTTATGTCCGCTTTTAAGCGTGGGACTTGTAAAATGAGAAACATGATATATGGGTCATGTTAAATTCTCATTAGTATAATATTCTCGTGGTGAGAATGATGATAATAATGTTGTTTTAGTCTTAAGGACTAAGGTACAACATAATATGATGTAACTAGTTACAATACGACCGTATAAATCACAAATTTGTGAAATTCCATGGAGGTTGGCTCCCATGAGAAATATTATTTGCCTGAAGCAAATCAAAAGTGTACACTCGCGAGTAGTTTTAGGTGCATATGCATTTAATCAATTATGATTGTTAATTATTTCTTTTAGATTGTTGTTTTTGCAATGAATTTTGTTTGTCAGGTACAAGGATATTACAATGAGGGGGAGATCCAATGAAATGCTAAAAGCGCGGCACTCTTTTTCCTTCGCTACGGTTTTGTCCCACAGGGTTTTTCCTAGCAAGGTTTTAACGAGGCTTGCGAAGATTATCCAGATGCGTTCCAGAAGAATGTCATCACCAACTGAGCAAATAGGATTCACCGATGTACTCTTTTTCCTTAGTCATTGATTTTTCCCACTGGGTTTTTCATGACAAGGTTTTAACGAGGCATCGTAGTGGTGAATATTCAAGGGGGAGTGTTATGAAATATGTAATTGGACTGATGTGAATATCCACCACATAATTGGGTGTAATTTGTATGATTATATTCTGGTCCACAAGCCCACCTAATGCCTATATAAGGAGGCTTAGGGTTGGAGAATAATACACCTCTTAATACTCTTCTCCCTACATCTTTGTCTCTCATACCTCTCTCTCTTTTCAGTCTCTCTCAATATCGTTTCACAACACAATGTTATTTTTTTGTGATTAAAGAAGCGGTGCCAAATATTAAAAATAAATGGATTCCGTATTTAGACGTGATTTGTCTATTTTGTCTACAGAAGGGGAATGTGCACTTGCTTGGAATGAAAAAGAAAGGCTATTCTCTTGCATCATATTCCTTATCTTTCAAGACTTTCGATTACCTTTGCACTTTCCTTTCATCTCAAGGTGAGGCAAGGAATTCAATAAGATCTTTGATCTCTAAACACATCTAATTATATAGTTCATTATTTAATAGGTAGTGATGTAGTGTCATGGTCCTAACATTGGTATAAAACTTGATATATCATCTTCGAGTTCTTTTGAACATCATGTTACCAGCTCAGAACTCGACATCGCTGGCGGCGGGATAGACCAAATCCACTACCGGATAGCTAAAAGTCAGCACCGGTGCAGGCCGGACTGACGGAGAAGGAATGCTACTGTCAGCAAAGTCGTCCATAATCACAAATACACCTTCACTCCAGAAAATTAATGAAGCTCCCCTTTGGAATCGAGTAGAATAGCATAAGCATGTGAAATCAGAGAATGATCAACTATCATGAGAGAATTGCAGAGAAAAAGTTTTGTCCTGGAAAGTGATTTCCTCTCTAGTACAGGTGATGAAGTGAGCTAGAGAGGGGGACAATGAGATGAGATGGACATATGAGAAGCATCGGGAATTAGTAACGAAAGATCCAGTTACTCGAAACAACCCACACTACGTGGTTCAATGCACGCCTTGCCCGTGTAGTAAGTGTACACACTTATCTGCACAACTGGGATTGGAGTATGACATTTTCTATGTGTCGTGCAATGATGAGCCCTTATATACTATGGATGTAATTTTGACGGATTCTACACACCCAAGAGCCCAATCATTTGACCTAATTCGAGAAGCATATGCAACTAGATGGTGATCCACTCTCATGAGAGAACTGCAGAGAGAAAGTTTCGTTTTGAAAAGTGATTCTCTTTGGTCCAATTGATGAACTGACCTAGAAAAGTGGAGACGAGGCAGACACATCATAAGCATCGAGAATCGTTAATAGAATGGTAAAATAAATTTTCCCTTCATGTTTGAAAGAAAGATACTTCCACCTCCTTACAATTTGAGAAATGACAATTACCCCCTATGATGTGTCAAATTGCAGAAAACTTACACTGCTGATTGTGTCATTCCAAATTATATTTTGATGTAAGACAATCAAAATATTTTGATTTCCCAAGCCCGCCCGAGCCCGAACTTTTAGTTATCTCTACCCGTACAAACCCGGACCAAGTTTACTAATGTATAACTCGGGCTTTACCCGGCCCAGCCCGAATTACGTTCAAACTTTTAAAATTTTGTTACAAAAAATAGTATTGACTACCCTTACATAGATGAAGTCAGTTTCTTTTGTAGAAATGAAGGAGCAAGCAACGTAAGTACATCATGATACAATTTGACATTGATATATCTATAAATCTCCTAAAAAGTAATGAAGCACTCTTTGTAACATGCTTCTCAAGATTCAACTTAACCAATTCATGAGCTACCAAGACCAAGATCATTTACAAATAACACTAATTTAGCAATTATCTCACCCAAATCATTTGTTGGCAATCAAAGTAGAGCACTGGAGTGGCATCCTATACATGAATTATAGTTGATTTTAAAGAGATCTACATGAGGAAGAGTCCAAGTTGGTGCAGGCATATGTATTGTTATCTTCCTAGTCAACTGGGCTCCTTTAAAATCTAGTCTTGAGGAGAAACTGTCGTGGATGGATGGTGGACTGGCATTTGATGCGCCATCGTGCTCCCTTAGAAACTCCCCTCATGTTGCAATTTTCCCAACAAGCTATGTAGCCATCTTATTATGTGATGTAACTTCAGCCATCTTGTTTATTCACAGCAACTATCCAAAATAAATTCAATTTATTCAAAAAAGAATTGAAGTACTTGTAAAATAATTGAAATCCATGTCTATAAATGTATAATAAATAAATGTATAATAAATAAGTCATGTACTACAGAGTCATTTACTACAAAACTTTATTTACTTTTTCATGTAAAACAATCAATTTTTATAGTCTATTCTTCATGAACTTTTGCAAAACAATTGAAGCCATGTACACCAAAGTAATGAAAAATTATAGACTAAAGAGATATCAAGATCTGTAAAAAAGACATAACTTCTTGGATCACTGAAAGCAACAAATCGTGAGAAATAAGGGAAAAGAGAGATTCTTACCTCGTGATGTTCGTCGTTGAAGCTCCTGCAATGATAGGAAATGGTGTGAACGGTTTTGGTGTACTGATGTTGTAATATACTACAGTTTGGCTATTGGTTTGAGTCTGAGAGACACAAATACAATAAAAATCATACATCTTCAAATCTGAAATTGATCATCTCTTCATTTATCAAAATCGTTGATTGATTGGAATTAATACAGAATGGTATTTTGACCCAAGGTAGATGAGGAGTTTAGGCTTTAATTTGGGAAGAATTGAAGATGCATGTATGTAGGATATAAAAATGTGGGAAATGCTAAACGTCATCATTTTTTCTTCACCCTTCAAGTTCACCCCTTATAAGGATGTTTTTATTGGTGATGTGATTATAGAAATATCTTAAATTAACTACTACCAACAATCATATCTGACACGTAGGAGGTGAACATGAAGGGTGAAGAAAAAAGGGTGAAGCATAGCGGCCCTCTAAAAATATATATGCAGTTAATGACTATACATAAAAATCATTAATAATTTCTCAAAAAAAAAAGAATCATTAATAATTTGTATAATACGGGTAATTCGGGTTTAGCCCGGAAATTATTCACTATTAACGAGCCCGAACCGGATTTCACTTTGGGCTGCAAAATATAGCCAAAACCCGTCCCAATTAGAAAAATGCGCAACCCAGCCCGGGTTCAATTCGGTCCGGGCCCGGCTTTCCCGATTTCAACCCGACCGACTTGCAGTCCTAATCATATCCCGTGTTTGAGTAGCGGATATGGAGGAGGATGTCATATCGTCCCTTATCAATCCCCTCACTTTTTCCGTCAAAAGACTAAAATCTTATAACATTACCCCTTAGGTATTTACCGGATAAGATAAGAGTACATTTTTTTACCAATTTACCCTCATCAAATACATAAAATTACACCATAAATGCTAAAAGTTACACATTGTACACTGCTCTCTTTCTATCAATCTTATCTCCCTCTCGGATGTGTTCATCCTAACACCACTAAACCAGCGCCGACATCTCGTCGATCTCCTCTCACGGCACCCCCACCGTTTCGTCTCTCTATTTTTCTCTTTGTCTCTTGCCCTCGGGAGGGTGCTCTTCACGGTTACCCAAAACACGACTTACATTTACTTGTTCGGGTGTCTCAATCGGAGGTTGTGCTCTCCGATTTGGTTCTCGATTTCAATCGGAGAACGGTTTTTCGAATTGGGTGTTCCAATCATAAAACGGTTTGAAATTAATCAATTGTGTTGCTTTGTTATTTGAATTGATTTGGGGGAGAGGGAGGGGGATGTTTTCTCTCTTCTGCTTCATTTTCTTCTTCTGCATTCTTGCATTGCTGAATCTGTTTTTTTTTTTCAACTAGTTGCATTTGTATGTAAATATAAACATACATTATAAATTATAAATGAGTGATTTATGACAAAGTATACATTGGTGAAATTGATTGAATTTGGGTTAATTAAGCATATCAAATTTTAGACGACAAACAACTACAGCTTTAAATTCACATGATTGTCGGACATTTTGGTCATTTTTGCAAAAATCCTTATTATATCCTGACTCATATACTGCTTCACCCAAACACAGAAAAATATATTATATATATTTTGTCTTATCTCACAGCATACATATCCCACCTCATAACCCAGCATAAGTCAAATCCGACATATCTTATCTTCTACCGAAACGAGGCCTTGGATGAATTCTGTAGGCTCAACAGCACAGTCATCTATATATACTATTTGAGAATGTCCTCTCAAGATTTGCGTGAGGAAATGCCACGTGGAATTTCAATTAATTAATCAATATATAATAAATAAAATGTGAGAATCTATATATGGAAATTGTGATTAAATGTTAATATAATTGATTCATTTGTCTATTCCGTTTTGTCTTAAATAAAAATAAAAACATATGGTAACTTCTAATTACCTCGTGTTTTTTAGGAGAAATTACATCATGTTTGGTAACGTTTTTCAACATTTTTGTAAGTAATGACCAACATGGAAATTGATGTAAAAGTTGTCATATAAAAATAGACAATCCATCCCCAAATATATGAGCAATAATGGGAAATCCGTCTAAAAAGAAAATGTGAAACAATACGGTTTATATTGTCATTCAAAATAGAAATGTAAAATAATAAAAATAATTTGATTGCATCAATCAAACCAATGTAGTAACAAAAAAATGTCAAATGTGATTGGTTAAAATATTTATATATAAATCAACTTTGGTTTACTAGAGAAAGCCTCACTTTTCCAAAATCCAATTATTTTTTAAATTTCCATGTTCCAAAAGGGATAAAGGTATGGGAAACTCAAACCTGTCCAGATTAGCACCCCCCCCCCCCTTCTCACTCCGCCTCCTCCAAGAAACTCTAGCAGCAACCAGCGACAACCTCTGGCGGTCTCTAGCAGCATTGACTCACACATACCCAGGTCATATCAATGACCCCTTCCATATGCGAGTCCCGGTTAGGCCAACCAACCATGGCATTGATCCGACTCTGAGCGAAAAGCCGATTCTCGATCGATTTTGTTTCTGTTACCATTTGTCTTTGTGTATCTTTTAATATTTATGACAAAGAATATAAAATTGAGTTTTTAGCTTTCCTCTTTCTCTTAATTGTTTATCTTGGTAGGATGCTCTTTGATGTGTTAAGAAACTCATTAGGAATTCTTTTCAGTCTTTATCTTCGATGGCTAGCAAAATGTTTGTTTCATTTAGCTATTTTGGTACTTTTTTTTTTAATTCTATTTTATGTCTAATGCACTCTGTATGGTGCCTCAAGTTTGTTGTTTGGCTTTTGGTAGATCCTTTGTTTGCTGAAAGGGCGACTCGATGTAAAGGTGCAAAAAGCATGGATCTTTACATTGCTATGTTCCGGCAAGTGCAGGTTCTGGCAAGCTTATGAAATATTGATAGTGCATCACAGCTTGGTAGGGCCATGCTTTAGGAAAACTGAACTACATTTTCAAAGAAATGTGTGGAGTTGAAATCCCATCTCCGGGTTTATAAGATTTTTTATATTCAATCATTTTCATTAACTTCTCAGTTAAACTGATTGTACAGAATAGAATTAATTCGCCATTTTTATTGAAATCATTTACATGTTGATGTACCTTCTTTATGTCACGAATCACTTATTGATATTCACATATAACAACAGGTCCTTCTAATTTACTTTAGTATAAATAATGAGTTCATACAGCTTTATTTTAGAGTTTTGTGTTTCCAAAAGTAAATGAGCAATGAGTGAAAATCGTGTGTGCAAAATAAAATGAGTGATATGGAAAACTTTGAAAATGCAATAATTATTTGAAACAGGGTCTATCATTTCTTATTTAATGAGAGAATTACTCTCTAACTTTTGGAATTCACATAAACATATAAATATCTTAACTTATACATTTTTGGATGAGAAAAAGAAAATGATAGATTAATTAATATAAAAATCAAGTTAGCAACTAAGAAATGCTAATGTTGGACCTATGTAAAAGTAACAAATTTGGTGACCCTTATATTAGTTAAGTTTGTTGAAGAATCTGAAATACATTTTTAGTCAAAATATTTCTTGATATTTTTTTTTTCAAAATAGGAAAATATATAATACATATAGATATGGATTGTGTAATTGTTCTATCCGTTTTCATTGGGAGTACTACCTTCATCTCTCTTAAGTCTTAAACATCATATAGTACATTGATGACCTTGCCTCTATAGAAGTCATGTTTCCGTGCATCGCACGGGTTCAAGGCTAGTTTGACCTAATGGCATTCTCACGGTAGTAATAGGAAAATGGATGAGTGGGGTTTTGAAAAGATGCCATTAGCAAATGATGCTCTATCCGACTCAAATTATTCACCCCTCTTAACTTTTTTACGTTCTATGAAGTAATGGTTTTACTTATAAAATGATCTAAAAAACTTCATTTGTTTCATCAAGTCTTAATATTAATACGACACTATAGTACTATACTAGTGAAGCTGCCACCTTAAAATACGTGGAGAAAGAATTGAACATGACATTTTAGGACGAGAAGAACAAAAGAGAAATGTATTCCATAGGTTGCTGAAATTGAGACCACATTTTCTTACTTCACAAATGACCTAGGGGATAGAGATAGGCATGCTAACCCCATATCCAGCATAGTGAGTCTTCCTAATGTCTTCTACTCATTCTCTCTGAGACGATTCGTCTGTTTTAGTGAAATCTCTGCAACTACGTGGACGTAGGCTGTTTTGCCGAACCACGTAAATCTGTGTGTTTCGATTCTTTTTTTTCTGCATATTTCGTTTTTCACAACAACTGATATTAGAGCCAGGTTCGCTATGGTTTGGGAAAAACGATGGCAGATGAGATGAAGGGATCTGGAATTGAAAAGTTCGACGGCGCATATTATGCATACTGGAAGATTCAGATAGAGGACTATCTGTATGGGAAGAAACTGCACGCTCCACTGGACGGGGTAAAGCTTGAAGCCATGAAGGAGGAAGACTGGAAGGTTATGGATCGACAAGTTCTGGGCATTGTTCGATTGACGCTGTCAAGGTCGGTTGCGCACAACGTTATTAAGGAGACTACTACAGCTTCGCTGATAAAGGCGTTGTCAGGAATGTACGAGACTCTGTCTGCTAATAACAAGGTGTACTTGATGAAGCGTCTGTTCAATCTGAAGATGACAGAAGGTATGTTGGTTGCTCAACATCTTACTGATTTCAATACAATTACGAATCAGTTGTCTGTTGTTGATATCGATTTTGATGATGAGGTTAGGGCTTTGATATTGTTAGCGTCATTACCTAATAGTTGGGAATCTATATGAACTGTTGTTAGTACTTCGGCTGGAAAAGAAAAGTTAAAGTATGATAACATACGTGATTTAATTCTGGCTGAGGAAGTGCGTTGTAGAGATTCTGGTGAACCTTCGGGTTCAGCCTATAATACTGATAATCGTGGCAGAAGTAATGAAAGGAATGATAATAATAATCGGGGAAGATCAAAATCTAAGCATAGAGGTACCAGTCGTGGAAAATCGCAGACAAGGGATGGAAACACGGGTAATTGCTGGAACTGTGGTAAATCTGGTCACTTTAAGAGTGATTGTAAGGCACCGAAGAAAAACAAATGAAAGACTGGTAATTCGGTGAATGCAGTCAGTGATGAAATTCAAGATGCTTTACTTCTTGCTGTGTATAGTCCAGTTGATGATTGTATATCAGATTCGGGTGCTTCTTTCCATACCACCTCGCACCGTGAAATTATGCAAAACTGGGGATTTCGGAAAGGTGTACTTGGCAGATGGAGAGTCGCTGAATATTGTTGGTCAGGGTGATATTGATGCCAAGCTTGCAAGTGGTTCTTTATGGACTTTGCGGAAAGTGAGACATGTTCCTGAACTGAAGAAGAATTTGATATCGGTGGGACAGCTTGATGATGATTGTAACTCTGTGGTCTTCTCAAGTCGTGCGTGGAAGGTTTTGAAAGGTTCCATGATACTTTCTCGTGGTAAGAAAGTGGGAACTTTGTACATGACTTCGGGTCCAAGTGATACAGTAGCTGTTGCTGAAGATGAGCAAGACGCTAATTTGTGGCATCACAGACTTGGTCATATGAGTCATAGAGGTATGAAGATATTGCAGTCCCAAGTTAAGCTCTCAAAACTGAAGTCTGTTGATCTGGGTATTTGTGAGAGTTGTATTATGGGAAAGCAGAAGAGAGTCAGTTTCTTGAAAGGCGGTCGTGCCTTGAGATCAAGCAAGCTGGATCTCGTGCACACAGATGTGTGGGGTCCTTCACCAGTAGCGTCGCTAGGAGGATCTCAATACTATGTCACTTTCATTGATGATTTCATTAGGAAAGTATGAGTTTATTTTATGAAAAATAAATCTGATGTGTTTGAAACTTTTAAGAAGTGGAAAGCCATAGTTGAGACTGAAACGGGTTTGAAATTGAAGTGTCTGAGATCTGATAATGGTGGAGAGTACATTAAAGGTGGACTTAAGGATTATTGTGCTACGCATAGTGTTAGACTCGAAAATACTCTTCCAGGGACACCACAACAGAATGATGTGGCTGAGCGCATGAATAGGACCATCAATGAGAGAGCTAGAAGCATGAGGCTTTGGTCTGGGTTACCAACGACTTTCTGGGCAGATGCAGTTAGCACAGCGGTTTATTGCATAAACCGTGGACCTTCAGTTCCATTGGAATTCAGATTGTCTGAAAAAGTATGGAGCGGAAAAGATGTTAGTTTTGATCATTTGAAAGTTTTCGGTTGTGTTTCTTATGTTCATATTGATGCTGCCAAACGTAGTAAGCTAGATGCAAAATCCAAGATTTGTTTCTTTATTGGCTATGGAGATGCACAATTTGGTTACAGATTCTGGGATGCTGAGAACAGGAAAATTATGAGAAGCAGCGATGTGATCTCCAATGAGAAGATGATGTATAAGGATAGGGCGAGTGTTGCTATTGATACAGATGATAAAGTCCCAGCTACTCGTTAGTATGTTTGTCCTGATATTCTTGAAAATGTCACTCCCAGTGATGATGTTCCGCAGGATCAGTCTAGTGTGCCTGACACTACTGAGTCACAGCCAGTTGCAAAGGACAAGAACACTCCTCTGAAGACCTATGAGGTCCCGAGCGTTACTCCCCTAGTCTTAATTATATATTCTTGATTGATGCTGGTGAGCCTGAGACTTATGCAGAGACTTTGCAGGATGTTAACTCTAGCAAGTGGGAGTCAGTAATGAATGATGAGATGGATTCTTTGCGTGGGATCAGACATGGGAGTTAACTGAACTTCCAACAGGGAAGACGGCACTTCATAACAGGTGGGTATATCGTGTGAAGAACGAATCTGATGGAAGTAAACTGTATAAGGCAAGGCTTGTTGTGAAGGGGTACCAGCAGAAGCAGGGAATTGATTATTCTGAGATATTTTCACCTGTGGTGAAGCTTACAACTATCAGGTTCGTGCTGAGTATGGTTGCTCAAGAAGACTTACATCTTGAGCAGTTAGATGTAAAGACTGCATTCCTTCATGGTGACTTGGAGGAAGAATTATATATGCATCAGCCAGAGGGTTTCGAGGTACAGGGAAAGGAGAATCTTGTGTGCAGGTTCAAGAAGAGCTTGTATGGTCTGAAACAAGCTCCTCGGCAGTGGAACAAGAAATTTGATAGTTTTATGTGCAGCTTAAAGTACACGAGATGTCATGCAGACTATTGTTGTTATGTTAGACAGTTTGATGGCTCCTACATTATCTTGTTGTTATACGTTGATGATATGCTGATTGCAGGATCTAGTATGGATGAAATTAACAACTTGAAGAAGAAATTGTCTACACAGTTTGCCATGAAAGACTTGGGCCCTGCAAGTCAGATTCTTAGCATGAGGATAGTCACAGATAGAGCTAGAAGTACTCTGTATTTGTCCCAGGCAGAGTATGTGAAGAAGGTACTAAGCAGATTCAGCATGGATCAGGCTAAGTCTCTGAACACTCCGTTGGGGGGTCATTTTAGGTTGAGTAAAGATGATTCACCATAGACAGTTGAAGAACGGGAAAACATTGGTAAGACTCCATATGCCTTAGCTATTGGTTCATAGATGTATGCTATGGTTTGTACTAGGCGAGATATTTCCCATGCAGTGGGAGTTGTGAGCAGGTACATGAGTAATCCACGAAAGCAACATTGGGAGGCAGTTAAATGGATCTTAAGATACTTGAGAGGTTCTTCAGACACGTGCTTATGTTTCGGTGGAGATGCTTTGAAACTTAAGGGTTTTGTTCATGTTGATCTTGCCGGTGATCTTGATAAAATGAAGAGTACTACAGGGTATGTGTTCACCTTGGGTGGTACGGCAGTGTCATGGGGTTCTAACTTGCAGAAGGTTGTTGTTCTTTCAAAAACGGAAGCTGAGTATATTGCTATCACGGAAGCTGCAAAGGAGATGGTATGGTTGCATAGGTTCTTAGGAGAGTTGGGGAAGATACAGGAGAATGGCACGCTTCACAGTGACAGTCAGAGTGCTATTTTTCTTGCTAAACATTCAGTGTTCCATTCTAAGACCAAGCATATTGAGACAAAATATCATTTCATCCGTGAGTTACTTGATGATGGTCAGGTACAGCTTGAGAAGATTTGTGGAAGTGATAACCCAGCAGACATGTTCACAAAGGTTGTTACTGTTGAGAAACTGAAGATGTGCGCAGCTTGAGTGGGTCTTCTTTCTTGAAGAAGATGAGTTGAGTTGCAGGGATGGAGCTTGATTATGTTAGGGGTTGTGGTTCTGGTACATGATGTTGAGCCTGTCTCCAAGTGGGAGAATTGTTGGGTTGGAGGAGCCCTCGTTCATGGGCGACCTGTTTCATGTTTTGCTACGACCCGAAAAGGGAGACATGATTCGTGAAGCGGCCCAATCCGTAGCGATCACGAACATGTCTCCCGTGGGTTCGGGGGTAGCGCCCCCGAAAAAAAAATTTACACGTTTTTGACCCGTTTGGGCTTGGATCCGGCCCGGTTTGATATGTCATCTATTTATAGAATTCTTAGGGTTCGTAGCATGTTATGTTGAGCGTTCTGATTTCGCTTGTAATTCTCTCTGAGACGATTCGTCTGTTTTAGTGAAATCTCTGCAACTCCGTGGACGTAGGCTGTTTTGCCAAACCACGTAAATATGTGTGTTTCGATTCTTTTTTTCTGCATATTTCGTTTTTCACAACAACTGTGTGTGTGTACGTGCGCTGCTGACAGGGGCGGATCTATGTCTGACCCCAGGTGGACATAGGACTCTGAGTTTGTATCCTCTTTTAAAATCCTGCGTCCCTGCTGATATAATTCTGCTTTAAACATCGTCATCAACAATCCGATGATAGCACAGCTGGTACATGAGAGTCCTTCAATCCCCTTCCATTGGTCTCTAACGGGAAGAACATAACACAAAGCTCCCACAAAAGCTACCACAACCTCAAACAACACAACTGCTGCTGTCTGATGGCGGGCAACCACTGACCAAACTAACCGCGACTAGGGGGCACAGCATCCCCCCAATTTTCCCAATTGACGTCGCTATCCCCACACCAGTTGACCTCACAGAGGTTGGATACACCTACATATATCAATGTCCCAGGCTTTGATTATATATAAACCAGATTTGAATAATTACGAGCCCAAAAGACTACAAATTTACCCTTTTTTACCTCTGGGGCATAGACACAGAGAACAGTGGCGGTTGCGGAGATGAACATTCGAGCTCCAAACAACAAAAATGTCGTCCAGAACTCATCTTGAGGTGAAACCAACGGCAGAAGTAAAATAAAACCTAACAGAAGCGTAACAGCCATTGACAGCTTCCGTCCTATTATGTCCACAAGTGCTGATAAGACAAGCCCCGGAAACTGTAAAAAAATAGTCAAAATTTTAAAATCCATTTTCTGATATTCAAATTTGATAGAAATGAAAAGAGGACGGTTAACCTCTTTTTTCAAAAGAAAATATTTATATTTTCAACAAACAACATGATCATAATAATTACCTGCCAAACTGGTGAGAAATACATTTAGGTAGAGTCTAGAATCCTGAAAATTGTCTGAAACTGAACTAGGGAATGATCCACATTTGCTTTGCCGCCCACTGCTTAACGTGGAGGTCAAGAGTACAATGCCATAGTACGAAAACGTAACGCCCAAGTAAACCATCCATAACTTAAAGGTGGTTCTCACTAGTTTTGGAGAAAACAATACCGAATGTGAGCAGTTCGTTGTTTCCTTATTTCTAGAGGTAGTATCAAGTAAGGTTTGATCAGTATCTTCAGTTAATGTTTCATCATCAGCATCTTCATGAGTTTGGTCTGCAATGAGGATTCGAGGAGGTAGTTGTGTTCTGTTCATAGCAGCCACATTCTCAAGCAAACGCCGCGCTTCATCTGCTCTTCCTTTCATGCATAGATATCTCGGAGTCTCCGGCACAACACCATAGACTGAGATCAATGTAAAAGATGGTATCGCAGACAGTGCAAGAAGCCACCTCCAACCCAAAATAGGCATGACGATCCATGCGAGTGCAGCCTCAATAACAATGCCAATAGTCCAGAAAGTTGAGAAAACAACCATCCAAGTGCCTCTGCTTGGAGTAGGAACAAACTCCAGAAACCACGATGTGTAAACATGCGCACCGCCCAAACCAATACAGACCAGCCCGCGAAGAATCACCAAGGAGGTTTAATTAGGGCATAAACTGCTTAGCATCCCAGCTCCACTAGTGATAAGAACCACACCCAGAAGACTTTTCCTGAATAAGGAATAATCAAATGATAGTTGCAGTCCAATCCCAGCAAAATCAGATAAACTACAACAAGTATTGGTTTATGCTACAAACCATTTTTGTCAACCAGTTTGGGAATGCCTCTGCTGGCAACGCAGCTGCTTTCCGACAGCAAAAGCAGTTTTAGTGCATTTGGTAAACATGTTTTTTTTGACTTTTCGGACAGTTTCTGCTGTCTCACAGTAGCTTTCAGGAAGCAAGGGGGAAGATGTTTTTCCGCAAAGTGCTTTTGATTAATTTATCTACAACCAATTTTAACCTTACAAATTTTATAAATCTCAATATTTATCTTTACGGAACTGATACATGTAATATATTTTGTTATTTTACCTTCTCACGTAGAGCTGGTTCACAGTTGATTTTACAGAACACGAAATTATTATGTCAATATCTCACAGTAGTTTTCACATAAAATTTACCAAACAATATCTTAACTTAAAATCACAGCAGCTTTTTCATAGTGGTTCTCGCACAGCAGCCTCTAGTACTACCGGCCTACCGCCACAGCATTCCCAAACTAGCTCTTAGTAGGCCAAGGAATGAAATTTGCAATATTAATCTGATTATATATGAAAAAACTGAAAGATGGAGAAGGGCATTTACCTTCTGCCATAGGTGTCGGAGATGACGCACCAAGAATATGCTCCAATTAACATGCCAGCAAAGACAACGTTGCTTATCAAACTCTCTTCACTAGAGGATATTCCCCATTTGGACTTGAGTGCTGGTCCTATGAAAGAGAGAAGCATCAATTCCATTGCTTCTGCAATCCAATCTAGTCCGGCGTAAATGAATAAGAGCCCCTGACATCTCCCGAAACCAATTTTGGAAAGTGCCTCGTCCAACGTGTAAACATTGCTCTCAACTGGCATCTAAGGAAACAAAATAACTCAGTACTACTACTACTACTACTAATAACAATAATAATAATAATAATAATAATAATAATAATAATAATAATAATAATAATAATAATAATAATAATAATAATAATAATAAAACACTAAACGGTTCAACAGTCTAATAGAATGTTTTGAAGAAATTAGCAGACAAACGCGTAAAAATGTTCTTAACCTATACAAAGTAGGCGATTTTTTCCTCTTCAGTCAATAATCAAGAGTTAGGAGTCTTGAACTAAAACCATCATGTATGACCTATTGACCTTCAATACTGAACCAAATACGGCGGGGCAGTTAAGTGCTTACATGAGGGAACTACCTTCTAAGTTCTAACTGATAGGCAAATGACTGCCCAGTGTTAACCAGTGTCATACATATGACTTCTGTTGGACCCTCCCTCCTCCAAAAGGAGTCTCTTACCTTTTACAAAAAAAAAAATATTTGACTCGAGTAAGACCCTTAAGTGGGCTGGAATGTTAAATCGTCGACATTACAGATCACATGACTGGAGTATTCCAGAAAAATGGTAAATGAAGATTAATGAATTTGATAATGGTAGAGGAAACTCAATTTTACCTTAAAATTACTAACCAATTGTTGGATAATCTCTTCCGTCGCCGCCCTTGCAGAGCAAACAAGCCAGTTGAATGGCCTGCTTCTGCTCTCCTTGTCTCTCTCTCTCTCTCTTCTTCCTCTTCCTTTGCTTTCCTCTCCTTCTTCTTCTTCGAGTCTTTTGAGTTTGGAAATTAAAGGTTAAGCTCAGCTAGATAATTATACTCATCGCACAACACTAGTTAAACGGAGTTTTTAAATGACGTGGCTGAGCAAAAAAAAAAAAAAAAAAAACACCCTCATGAGGCAAACATATTCTTACAACAAAGTCTTCCACATTGTCTCCTACAACTACTTTATTTGTTGGAGAAAGAGACAGACAGAAGATGGTAATGGCAGTAGCATTACCAGTACCTTAAAAAACTGTCATTTAACAATTCACGTCGACATCAGCAAATCAAATAATCAAAGATTCGACTCTTTTGTTTTTCGCACTGGTTGAATCTAGTATTAGTTTTCTGTGTAGCTGGAATGGGAAAGTTGAATTACAAGAAAACTTAGGTTTTTTATGTAGAACCCGATGAGTTTTAATGTAGTAGCATTCATCAACTTGATTTTATTTTATTTTATTTATACGTGTGTGTGTGAACGCGACATTGAAATATGAAGATGATCTCCCCCTAAAACAACACTATTGTAAACTAGGGAACCTGTTAAAAGATAGAGTGACGACTGACCATGATTGCAGAAATGGGACAAAACATGAAGGTAGAGATAAAGAACTAACTTTGCATCTGTTTAGATAAGAAAACCGTGACGAAGAGCATCGTGACAGAAATGAATTGCACATTTTGCAGAAATTGAATATGAGAATCACAAGTCTTACATTATTGTACTTACAAATAACACGGTACTTGAACAAAACAAGCCTGCGATGTTCCTGCCCTACTTGAGCTTCATCTTCCTGGTTGGGTACTGATGTGAGTTCCCCCACTGCTGCCGATCTCTTCTTCCACCAATTAGTGCTTCTTACAACACATATGATCACCAACTTGAGACTGGTACAGAGTCTATCAGTTCCCTTTTGTTGGTCTCAAATGGGAAGCACGTAACACAGAGTCCAACAACAGCAATCACACACTCAAATAAAACAACTGCAGCTGTTTGATGGCAACCACTCACCAAGCCAACGGCGACAAGGGGGCATATCATGCCACCGATTTTGCCGATGGACGTGGAAATGCCTACACCAGTCGTCCTCACAGAGGTTGGATATACCTGCAGATATGTCATAAGGTAAACAAGACATAGATCTTGTAGATGATATTTGGTGCTGCGTATGTATGTTATTTCTGAGATATTCATTTGCAAGCCAAGCCAAAATTAAAACAAAAACTACCCACTCTACAAGATAAATGTACATGAAGCATGTCTATATCAACAGTGGAGTTTACCTCTGGGGCATAGATACAGAGAATAGTGAAGGTTGCTGAAATGAACATGCGAGCTCCAAACAACAGAGATGTGGTCCAAAACTCATCTTGAGGTGAAAGCAATGGTAAAAGTAAGACGAAACCTAACAGAAGCATAACCGCCATTGAGAGCTTCCGTCCTATTCTGTCCACAATCAGTGCTGACAAGACAAGCCCAGGAAACTCTGCAAACAAACATTTTCAAGTTCAGTTCAGATTCTACAAGACTGCCAAAATTTTTGTGTACTTTGCCCCTCTACGCTATCGCACTAGGAGATAACTTAAATTGGTTGAGGATGTGCCAAACTGAAGCTTTCACTCGATGCAGTACATCTGAAAGCTACGTTGCACGGAAACGGGTACGGGTACGACAAGACACGGAGACGCCGACACGGCATTTTTTGAAAAATCGAGAAACGCGGACACGGGATATACACACACACACACACACACACACACACACACACACACACACACACAATAAAGACATTAAAGCAATAACAATTTCAGTCACTACCAAGTACAAATAGATCAAAGCATAAATAATTTCAGACACTACAGGTTGGTATTCGATTCTTCTCTTCTTTTGTTTTCGCCTCTTCGCGTTTTTCTCTTTGTTTCGCAACCCTGATGAGTATTTGAGATAGTGTGCGGCTAGGGTTAAGGATCTATGTATTGAGAAGATGATACTTGACAATTTCAGAACAGTCTCTCTAATTTTTAATATATCACAAAATGAACCCCGAGAAATTTAAAAAAATTCCAGACACGTGTGTCTCCGGTTTAACACACGCGTGTCTCCCGCGTGTCGGACGGCTAGACACGCAATTTTTTTCTGTTTTTTGAACCGAAACGCCACCTGGCGTTTCAGAGACGTTTAGGCCGAGTGTCGGAGAAGTTTCTGCGTGTCGGAGTGTCTGAAACGCGAACCAGAAAATATTTGGAGTGTCGGTGCAACATAGTCTGAAAGTATTGAAATCAAAGGGACCCATTGATTTTGACGTTTGATACTGAATTGTTGTTTTTTCTAGGTTTACTGATTGGTATTTGGTGATTGATTGCAAAAAAATAGGAACTTCACTGAGGTTGATTTTCGAATCTCTCTGTCTATGGAGACATTGGAAATCAGATTGTAGCCTGGGAGCGAAGTCCAATTACGCAAAAAAGCAAACAGTTTATATAATAACATGATACTACATTACCTGCCAAACTGGTGATAAATACATCTAGATAGAGTCGAGAATCCTGATTATCTCCTGAAAGCAAATTGATCGAGCCACATTTGCTTTGTCCGCTGCTCAACGCAGAAGTCAACAGTACAATGCCATAGTATGAAAATGTGACTCCAAAGTATACCACCCATAAGAGAAAGGTCGTTTTGACTAGTTTTGTAGAGAACAATACCAAATGTGGGGAGGTTTTTTCACAATTTTCAGTTTTCTTACTACTTGAGGTAATAAGTAAGTGAGTATCTTCTTCCGGTGAAGCTAATGCTTCATCAAGATCTTCTATTCTGTCCGCAATGAGGACTCCCAAAGGAAGTTCTGTTTGGTTTAAGGCTGATATAGCCTCAAGCAAGTGCTGTGCTTCACTTGTTCTACCTTTCATGCATAGATATCTAGGAGTCTCGGGTACAACACAATAAACCAAAATTAAAGCAAATGATGGAGTAGCAGAGAGCGCGAGTAGCCACCTCCAACCCAAACTAGGCATGACAATCTGCAGTAAGAAAAGTGTATTCAATGTCAGAGTGCTAACATTAGTGCCCAAAGGTCAACTTGGTATGGATTTCAGATAAACTTATGTAAAGAACCAGGGACGAACCCAAAAATTTAGTAGGAGGGGCCAACGTAAAAAAAATTAAAAAAAAAATGTTTCTCATTAAATGATGTGTTTGTAAAATCGGATACTTTCAAAGATTTATATAGTTTCGACCGCCTAATAAAAAGGAGTGTCAATGTTAATATGTAACTTCAAAAGTGGAAGATAATTCATAAAAATTCTACTACACTTACTAAGTTGACGACAAAAAAAATGAAATAGCCATCATTGTAGATCAACCATAATAAATTAGTTAGTAATGTTCTTAATTCCATCTCAAGCTTGAAATTAAGAAGAAATAACCAACATTGTGGCAATGACGTATGAAACATAATGAAATTCAGAAGCCCCTTTCATCACTTTGAAAGACAGGAAACGAGATAGGTGAACAGAAAAACGAATACAAAAACAGTCCTTTGTGTTCCTTTGTTGTCTTGTGCTCTACCATTAGAACTCTCTCGTGAAGAACTGGAAGAAGTCAAAGATAACAACTTTTTCAAACAGTAACCAAAGTGTTACAAGAAAAGGAAAGGAGTGGAAAGAAAGGAGAATCATAACAATGAAGATGAAATGTATTAAAAGATAAAAGAAACACCGAACTAATGAATGATGAAGACAGCTAAGAGAAAAGAAAAAAAAGGAGCAACAAGTCTAACACGTTTAAAATAACTTGAGGCCAGAATTCGTAGTGGGTAAATTATCATTATAAATTTCCCACGACACGTTTGTTTAAACTCTTAGGCTGAACAACCCCGTATTTCCTTGATCACTATGGAATACATAATCTTCCTCTAAAAGATCTGTAGAAGTTAAGCGTTTAGTACAGACAATGACAAAATGAAACTTGTTTGTTGGCAATAGCCAAACTGGATACAGCCAACAAGGTCACGCAGAAAAGCAGTCAGCACAATCTCTTTATCTAACAGATCATGCACTACTAATCTCAAAACTAACCTTGAAACACGAAGTGTCAATTTATGCTATTGTGACTGTTTCTAAGTGATTGTTAATTCTGGTTCAAATATATCAGATCATGTAGTTTGATGTATATGAATTGCAGGGGGTTGTAGTGAGAAATTAAAAGTGCAGGGGGTTTTGTGTCCCAAACTGCATTTTGCATGTAGGTTTAGTGTCCATTACCCTATGAATTATATAAATGATAGCTCTTATTTAGATATTTATGTGATGCTAACCCTTCTTGCAGGGCTATTCAAGCTTCTTTGAATCTAGTGCAGCAGATCATGTACCATTCAAAGGGTTTTCAGATATTCTTCCAGCAGCATCCGTCCAGTGCAGGGGGTTTTGTGTCAAGTCTTTTTCTTAGGTCTCGGGTCATTCCAGCAGCATCCGTCCAGTGTCTAGGGACTAAACTGTCAAAGTTGGCAAAGAGGGAGGCCTTACAGAACTGGGGCAACCACCTTAGCAAGCCCAACACACCAACACAAGCCCTAGGAGCATTGGTATTGTGATGGGACGACTAGGGTTGCCTCCTCAGCTCCTTCATCTTCCAATCTTGTAAGTTCAGAAAGTTTAGTCAATATGAAATTCTTCTTTCTAGATTTCCTAAGATCGTGAATCTTAATCTTCCAAAAGAGAGAGTTCAATAAGGATTGAAATACTTATTTTGATAAGAAAACTTTTTTTAGATTTATTTCAGATTTTATTAATAAGAATCTTCCTATTAATTACTTATATAATTAATTTTCTAATTCAAGTAAGTTGGAAGTATTTTGATGCAAATCAAATATTATGTAGTAACATATTTTTAGTGAGAAATATTGATTTTTTTATATTACTGTATATGATTTATATTGATTGGAAATCTTTTATTAATTAGAATATCCTTTTCTTAATTAATAAAGAAGAGTTTTTGACATATCAAATCTTCAATTACAGTTTTCTTATTTATAAGGTAATATATTTTATGATATGAACTTTAATTGAGAATATTATATATTAATATTGAATTTTGTATTTTTGGATTATGATCTTTTATTTAAAGAATAACTCTTTTTAATTGATGATAATCA
The DNA here is from genome assembly GCA_023055425.1 of Linanthus parryae. Classification (NCBI taxonomy): domain Eukaryota; kingdom Viridiplantae; phylum Streptophyta; class Magnoliopsida; order Ericales; family Polemoniaceae; genus Linanthus; species Linanthus parryae. Next base: position 45,580,317 of record JALGPY010000007.1, on the reverse strand, counting down.
GTCTTCAATTAGAGATTAAATTTGATTTAAATTCCAAAAGTCTAGATTCATTGTAGATTTTCTTTAGAACTCTCTTGCTTGGACATTAAGCAATCTTACTCTATGAATACAGGTCTAGGGTTCTTAGAAATCTTTAAGCTGTGAGAAATCACTCAAATAGAGAGAGAGAGAGAGAGAGAGAGAGAGAGAGATTCTCCCCAGCTGGGGACGCCCTAGGAGACAGAGGAACGTCCTACCCTTTATGCTCGGCCATAGGAGAGAGTAAACTTTATAGAAATTTGTGCCTGAGCTTCTAGGGTTCGGCCAGGTAGGTGCCGTTCTGTTTTTGTGTGATGATTCAGCGTTAAAGAATCGTTTCACTAATCTGTGGCAGTTCTACTTCTCTACAGGTTAGAAGTATTGTTTCATATTCTAGATTTCAGGTTGGATCTGTTTTTCATTACTGAATCAATCTCTAAATCTATAATTGTCTTCAGATCTAGGACTTCTATTAATTTGTTTACCTGTGTCTAGCCATAAAATTTTCATTGTTTTCGAAATCTAAGACTCCTGATATTGTTCTTAGATTTTAATTCGTGTTTAGATCTGGTTAAAGATGATCTCTCCATATAAAAAGTCTACAGATCTTGAACTCTAGAATTGTGTCTGTTATAATCAGTTGAACCTTAGGTCTCTTAAAATAGTGTGTTTGAATTCACTAGGCATATTCTTCTGGTTTATTCTAGAGCCAGTTTGTGCAAATCCGTGAAGCTAAGTTGCGCTTAACTTTTAATTGATCCATTGCATCATATATGAGTTGTGTGCCCTTATAGGGACTTGTTCAATAACCTCGTAGCATCGTCTAGGGTTTGGTTATTCGTACCTGTAGGTTTAGGATCTTTAGCCGTGTTTAGATTCTCCGATCCCTACTGGTTCTGCTGTCAATATATTTTACCAGTATCATAAAGATTCGTTCAGTTTATTAACCCTCCTACACGCTACTGACGCTAGTTCGAATCTGTTTGCTAGTGTCTGGTATTTCGAGTCTGTTTGCTAGCATGAAAGAAAGGTCTTGTGGTATCAAAGTTAGAGTACGTCTTCTTTGTATCCTGAGGTCGCTAGTTCAGTTCGTCTGTTGGTTTGTTGGTTCCCAACTAGATTCAAGGGAGTGCTTGGATTGCCACAGCATGGGGTGCTACACAAGAGATTGCAGAAGCTAGGCAGGTAAAGGTATAGTTAGGTTAGATCCGAAGGATTGCTTTTATATCTTGTATCAGACGGTTTCGTGCAATGAAGTTGTCTAGCACTTCTTGGTGCTCGCATGTGGGGTTTTTATCCTAATTGAACTTCTCAGACGGAGAACTCAATAAAGGTTTCCCCCACGGTAAAAATCTGGTGTGCCGTGCCTTATTTCTGTTAACTGTTTGGTATTTTATGTTTAACGTTTTACTTAACACCTGTATCGAAAGCATCTACAAGTTATCTTTACGTTAGCTCTTGCTTAAATAGACTAAATCTTATTATCTTGTTAATTATCTATTCGGTTAAAGAAGCAAGACTGATCCGTTCCTCTACGTGTTAAGTAGTATTCTGCTGTGCGATTTATTGGTATAGATTAGAGACACACTCGTACTTGTGTGACTTATATCGTTCACTGGACTCTATATCCACTCTCAAACCTCGTGCCAACCAATCACAGTATAAAGGTGATGATGCAAACCGCATCAGTATCACACACACAAGGTGGTGTCACAAACCTCACGTCACAGACTTTGCTCAATTCGATGTCCCAGAAAGCCATATATCAGCCTTATATATTTTATGAAAGGTAAACATTGCAGCCATTCAATGGTTCTTATGTCCCCTTAAAGATAATTTTTCTTTTGTTAGTTTCAACTTTTGTCTATCTTCTACTTTTCCATATTTACTGCTATGTGGATCGGGTACAAAAAATACTGGTTTCCTACTACATAAGAACAATATCAAGCAATACCAGAATACTATTCTATGCTTCCAAACAAAATAGTTGAGTTGACATACCCATGCAAGTGCAGCCCCAATGACCGTTCCAATTGTCCAGAAAGTTGAAAAAATGACCATCCAAGTACCTCTGCTCGGAGTAGGAACAAACTCCAAAAACCATGATGTATATACATGCGAACCTCCCAAACCAATACCAACCAACCCACGAAGAATCACCAACGATATGTAATTAGGGGCGAGAGTACTTAACATGCCAGCTCCAGAAGTGACCATAGCAATGCCAAGGAGACTTATCCTGATTGGGTAACCAATTGATTGTTATCGTTGGCTCCAGCAAAATTATCCGCAACGATGAACAGTAGTGGCATTTATGATTAAAGAATCCCGTTACAATTATAATAGAATTTCAAGGTTTATAGACTTGAAAAAATAGTTCAGCTCAACAAAAAACTCATTATCTGAAGGTGATATGTCAAATATAAATTAACCTGAGCATAGGAGAAGTATATTACCTGAAATCAATTCTACAAACTATACCTTCACTTCAAATTTTACTCAGTTTATAGAGTATTGAAAGGTATTCAAATATTAGTCTGCTTGATAGAGTTACCATCTTCATAGAGGAATCAGTTTTTTTCACCTAAGTCGTCCAAATGATTCAACCATTCAACCAAGGGAGATACAAGTTCTTGTTTGAGAGATATTGCACCTAACTGGTCTGACAATGAACCCTCCATTTCAAGTTCTTTTTTCCATCAAATAGTACCCTTGCAATCTACCTATTCTAGTCTTCCTCCACAGTCTTTTTTCCTTTCCTTTAGATTTTTTTTCTTTTTTTAGAATTTGACTTTGTTAATACCATGCTGGCATGCTGTAATTGCTGGTTACCGAAAAAAAATGATTTCAATTCACGAGAAATTTCAATTTAAGCTAAAAAAAAGATCTGACTCCTTGTCACTTGACAAGGAACGAGGAGCATGAGACAAGGTATTATTGTTCTCTTTTAACATTAAAGTTTGCAGCAAATGCCATAATGTGCATATATTATGAGAAATTGAAGGAGTTTAAGTGGTGGTTTACTAAAAGGCTAATACAAGATAGAGAAGCTTACCTCCTCCCATGAGTATCAGAGATGACACCCCAAGAATATGCTCCAATCAACATGCCGGCAAAGACAATTGTACTTATAAAACTCTCTTCGCTAGAGGATAGTCCCCATTCAGACTTGAGTGCTGGTCCTATGAAAGACAGAAGCATTAACTCAATTGCTTCTGTAGCCAAACCAAATCCCGCATAAATAAATAGGAGGCCCTGGTATTTTCCGAAACCAATTGTGGAAAGCGCATCGTCCAATGTGTAAACATGGCTCTCAACTGGCATCTGAATTCTGAAGAAACAATTTATTTCAGGACTTTATATTAGAGAACTGGTATAGAAATTAGAGCTAGTTTCCTATTCTAGGTTGACCTTAATCCTCTTAGACCAAAGACTCTACAATTTCTTTCCCATCATCAACTCCTAAACATGGGTGTATGAACAGTGATTAGACGATGAATTTACCGAGATTCGTTACTATAGCTCATTCCCATACCTTCGACATTTAAAATTTAACCCAGTTCTCTCTGAATTTCTGAGAATTTTGCCATCAACCATTGGGTTCTCTAATATATTATTCTGGTGATAAATAGATAATTTGCAGATTCTTTGAGCATGACATGATATTAAACTGAAACACATAGAACTTTCTTAACAAGGGCAAAACAATACTAATACTAAACTGCTAGTACACATAGAACTACTAAGTCTTTATACCCCCAAATAGGAGGAGCATCACCCACATTGACTTAGCTGCAAAATTTGGGGATGAAATCATTCCGATGTGGAGAAATCAATCAAATTAGACCCCGATGTGGAGAAATCAATCAAATTAGACCCATGAGTGGATTTGTTATCTTTCTCTCTCTAAAGGGTCCAATTCCTGAAAAATCGGGATATGATAGAACATAGCAGCAAACAGGAGTAACCCAGAAAAAGACAGACAGCAACCTTGCTTGTGTACCAGAACTTCATTCTCACCTTAGCCAACGAAATTGATGGTTGTGGGGGTTTTCCACTTCTCTTCTTCTTGTTGCTCTTTCTGCACAGATACCAATCCCACAGAAGAAATAACCAGAACTCTCTCTCTCTCTCTCCCTCCCTTTGACCCTCGTTCAGATTATGTTGCTTTCAGTCTAAGAACATACTGCTACCTCTGTTTCTTCTCTTTCAGCCTACTTCACTTTTTGCCACTATTCACTGGGTTACTTTGATTTGGTGATTTGATTACCAAAACGATATAAGAATGTGATAATTTTTGCATTGACTTGTAGATTAAACTTTACCCTACAACACTATGAAAAAATTGCCAAAAAATTATATCGTTTTGCTGTCTAAATCACCGAGTCAAAGTGACCCGGTTTAAGGTTGAAAAGTCAAAGTAGGACTATCCAGAAGAAACGGAGGTAGTACGTGCTACTACCTCCGTTTCTGGCGGTTGACTTTTTTACCCCTAACTACGTCACTTTGAATCGGTGATTTGGATAGCAAAGCGTTGTAATTTTCTAGTAATTTTTTCATAGTGTTGTACTAGGCCTGTCAATGGGTCGGGCCTATAACACCCCCAAATGGCCCAAGCCGGAGACCCGGGGATGTCACTCCGTACCCGAGAGGAGCCCGGATACAAGGAGATTTTATAACATGGTTCTCAAGCAAAACATCCACAATAATAATTAAAATCAATTGAAACTATCCATTATTACAATCCAAAACATTCTAGCCTCAAACCGAGCATAAACAATCTAAAGTGTTTGAAATACTAAGGAGTCCAAATTCCAAATAAAATACTAGTGATCTATATGATACGCGTCCCCTTCTACGCCAGATAACCATCCACTAAGCCTGTGGTGCGGAATCAAAAAGAAACACCAAAGTACAACATCAGCATTAAATACTGGTAAATAAATACCCAAACATGTAAAACAATGATAGGATTGTTATAAAACAAATTCTCATTTGTAAGTAAGAGTTTTTCTCAAACACAGCGGTAATAAAGTTGACACTTGTAATAAAACGTAAGAGTTCCCAATTTTATAATATCTCCAACCAATTCCATAATCATTAGGAAATACAAAATCCATCATTAACTCTTTTTCATTAACAAAATCAAAAATCCATCATTATTAATTCGTTGTGACGGGGGAACTCAAATTCACCACAGCTTCCATGACCTTAAGTGTCGACACCCCCCTAAGACTACGTCGGCCAGAGGAGTGAGTACATGCCGCTGTCAGGGGACTTGCAACTGGATCAAAAAGGGACGGGACCGCAGCCAACACGCCCAAAGATAATAATAATAATGGCCCCGCACAACTTCCACTTTACGTTATAGTTCATTGATATCATGGTGATGTTTTTAGCAAAATCATTTAACAAGTAGAAATCATGTATTTCAAGTCATGTAGCACGTAAACACATTTTGAGACGTAACAAATCAAAGTACACATTTGACACGAAAGAGATAAGCACACTATGCTTGGCATGTTTACTTACCTCAAAGAAAAATCCAACTATAGCAATCAATCGACGTACTCTACGTACTCGTCGTCGACGAACTCGTCACCTACACGTAACAATATTCTAATCAAACAAATATTCTAGCAATACTCTTGCTATACTAGCTAAATGCATATGATAGTCAATGGTTTAGGGTTCAAACACCAACCTAACATCCCACTTAATTCCTATTTCAAAACAAAACCCAAAACCTTGCCCCAAAATCCTCTAACCTAAAGCATGCATAACCTATCATAACTCCACCAATTTATTACTCCATATTCCCAAACAGATCATGGCTCAAAAACAGTTTCATTGGATTCAAAACATTCGAAATAATAAGTTTAGCCTCAAACGGATCTTAATTTCGATTCCTGGATCAAAAGTTACACTAGTTTCAAATTTCCAATTTCACTCAAAATACCCATACGGGAATTATCAATTTTCATGAAACTTTTCCCCCAAGCATCTAGTTCATCATATATTCATACTAAACCTAATATAACATGATTCCCACATCAAATCAGATTGTTACCCACATACTATGATCATCCAATCACCCAAATTGCTTAATCAAACTTCTCTTCCAAACTAGGGTTTTTCCCATAAACCATAAACATGAAAAGCCCTAAAACTTGATCCTCAATCCTACGAATCCTTGAATATTGATCCTAACAATATCAAACTGAAATTAAAGATTACATGCAACATACATGAATCATGAACAAGTGACACAAGAACAAGAGATCAACAAGAGAAAAGAAAAGAAGAAACAAAACTAGCTCTAACCTGCCGCCCATGGAGGCCGGACGGGAAGAGAGAGAGACGGACGGAGAGAGAGAGAAAGAAAGAGAGACAGAAAGAAAGAAAAAGAAAGAGAGATAGAGTGATTACCTGCACGGGAGAAAGAGGCGGCGTCGGCGGTGGTTGTTGCCGTCGGCCACAAGAGAGAGACGAGAGAGAGAGAGAGAGAGGGACGGGTGAGGGAGGGAGAGACGTGAGAGAGATATAGAGAAATAGGGAGAGTGAGGGTTTTGTGAGAGTTGGAAAAAAATCAACTTCATAAGTAGGAAACCCTCTTGAATTAGGAAACTTTACGTAGGAAGAAAAGTTAGGTCAAAAACACTTTTCCCCCATTATTTTGTCAAAAGACAACTACATCCCCCAAACCCAAGTAAAAGACACTAAAACTTTTAGATTAAAGTCACAAAGATCCCCCAAACTCTCGTAACCATTATAATTAACTCTCAACAATTAAATTAACTCCCCAAAACTTATAATAATATCACAAAATACCCATAGTCACAAAACGGGGTATTTCATCCTTCCCTCCTTAAAGAGAACTTCGTCCTCGAAGTTTAAACTAAAACCTCCCTCCTTAACGAGAACTGCGTCCTCGAAGTTTAAACTAAACCTTAACCACAATAAGGTATGCTCCTCCCCTCAATGGTACAACTACTAAATGCAAACCTACGGTCATGAATGATATGCAATATACTATAAGTAGTACTGTATTAAAAAGGTTGATGTGTAATCCTTCGGTTTACATCCTCTCCCCCTTAGAGGAGTGACGTCCTCGGAACTCAAGGTACCTCGTCAAACAGGTGAGGGTACTTCTTCCTCATATCATCCTCCGCTTCCCAAGTTACCTCTTCAGTGAGGTGATTTTTCCATAAGACCTTTACAATCTTGACACTCTTGTTGCGGGTGTTCCTTGTCTTGGTGTCTAGAATCTTGACAGGATGTTCTTCATAACTCAAAGACGGGTCCAGTTCTACTGGTTCGGGATCTAATACATGGGATGCATTATGCATATACTTCTTCAGCTGCGATACCTGAAATACATTGTGAACACGACCCAAATCCGATGGTAAATCCAATCGATAAGCCACTTCTCCAATCTTCTCTATGACATCATATGGCCCAATGAATTTCGGGCTCAACTTCCCTTTCTGATTGAACCTCATGAATCCCTTAGTAGGCGAAACTTTAAGAAATGCTTTTTCTCCAACTTGAAATTCCAATGGTCTCCTTTTCTGATCAGCGTAGGACTTTTGTCTATCCTGGGCTGCCTTCATTCGCTGCTGTGTAAGTCTCACTTGATCTGTCATCTCTTGATAAGTTGTGGACCAATTACTATTGTCTCGCTTATGTCGTTCCAACACAATGGTGTTCTACACTTTCTTCCATACAACGCCTGATGTGGTGCCATTACAATACTGGCATGATAACTGTTGTTGTAGGAGAATTCTATTAAAGGTAATCTATCAACCCATGAACCTTGAAAATCCATAACACACGATCTTAGCATATCCTCCAAAGTCTAAATTGTCCTCTCGGTTTGTCCATCTGTAGCAGGGTGGAACGCCGTGCTAAATTTCAACTGAGTTCCCAGTGCCTCCTGGAGTGCTTTCCATAAGTGAGAAAGAAAGTTTGGATCTCTGTCGGAAACTATAGAGCTTGGTACTCCACGATACCTCACAATGTTCTTCATATACGCTTCAGCTCTTTGTTCCATGTTCCATGTATCTTTCATCGGAATTAACCTTGCTGTCTTGGTCAATCTGTCAACTACGACCCAAATCTGATTCAGTCCATTCTTTGATGTCGGTAACGCAGTCACGAAATCCATCGAAATTGAATCCCACTTCCAAACTGGCACGTCCAATGGTTGAACTAAGCCTCCCATTCTCTTATGTTCAAACTTCACCTTCTGACAAGTTAAACATCTTGCCACAAATTCTGCCACTTCCTTTTTCATGTTTGGCCACCAAAAATTCTTCTTTATATCCTTATAGAGTTTGTCACCCCCTGGATGTACAGAGTAGGGTGTGTTGTATGCTTCACGCATCAACTTCTCCTTGGTTTCTGCACACTTATGTGGTACACACCATCTTCCTTTGTAACAGTACTTCCATCCTCATGGATCTTGAAATCATTTACTTGACATGTTGCCATCTTCTTCTTTATCCTTTCCAGCTTCACATCTCCTGGCTGGTTACTCCTTATTTCTTCTAAGACATCTGGCACAACTGTCATATTCCCAAGGATATTCTTTACTCCACCTTGTTCCACTACTTCAATCTCGAGATTTTGGAACTCTCGGCATAGCCGATCTGGAAAAATTGGCATAGTATCTAAAGTATGGCTCGATTTTCGGCTTAACGCATCAGCTACTACGTTTGCCTTCCCTTCATGGTATTGGATACGCAAATCATAATCCTATATGACTTCTAACCAACGTCTTTGCATGTTGTTTAGCTCTTTCTGCGTGAAGATGTACTTGAGACTGTTGTGGTCAGTATACAATCTACACACAGATCCATATAAATGATGTCTCCATATCTTCAGTGCGAAAACTATAGCTGCAAGCTCTAAGTCATGCGTAGCATAGTTCTCTTCATGAGTTTTCAGTTGTCTTGAAGCATAGGCAATAACTCTCCTTTCTTGCATAAGCACGCACCCTAAACCCTTCTTCGACGCGTCACTATAAACATCAAATTTGCCAGAATCATTGGGTAAAGCTAACACAGGTGATGTAGTTAACTTTTCCTTCAATGTCTGGAATGCTTCTTCACAATCTTCGCTCCACCGATACTTCACCGTCTTCTTGGTTAGTGTAGTCAGCGGTCTAGCTATCTTTGAGAAATCTTTTACAAAACACATGTAATATCCTGCTAATCCCAAAAACTTCTTACTTCGGACACATTCTTCGGAGTTGGCCAATCTTTCACTGCTCAAATCTTTCCTGGATCTACGGATATTCGTTCCTTGGAGATTATGTAACCAAAAAATGGAACATGTTTTAGCCAAAACTCACACTTCGAGAGCTTAGCATACAACTTCTCATGTCGCAATGTCTCTAACACTTCCTTGAGATGTTCTTCGTGTTCTTCCTCGCTCTATGAGTAAACAAGGATGTCGTCAATAAAGACGACCAAGAAACGATCCAGAAAACGTCCCCATAACACGATTCATGAGATCCATAAATAATGCTGGTGCATTGGTAAGACCGAAAGGCATAACAGTAAACTCATAGTGTCCATACCTCGTTCTAAAGGCTGTCTTCGGGATGTCCATCTCGGCTACCCGAAGTTGGTGATACCCTGATCTCAAGTCTATCTTTGAGAAAACGCTCGCCCCTTGAAACTGATCGAACAAGTCGTCAATTTGGGGTAAAGGGTATTTGTTCTTGATCGTTGCGCTATTCAACTCTCTATAGTCAATGCACAACCTCAAGCTTCCGTCTTACTTCTTCACAAACAATACCGGTGCTCCCCAAGGGGAAACACTCGGCCTTATGTAACCCTTTTGAAGTAGCTCTTGTAACTGATCCTTTAGTTCTTTCAACTCTACTGGTGCCATTCTATACGGCGCCTTTGAGATTGGAGATGTTCCAGGTGCTAAGTCCATAGTGAATTCAATCTCCCTTCTAGGTGGCATTCCTTGAATTTCTTCCGGGAACACATCGGGAAAAATCCTTGATTATTGGTATCTCTTCTAGCACGTTCTCCTTTTTAGACATGTCTTGAACATAACACAAGTAAGCACTATTCCCTTTCTTCACTTGGTTGACTATGGTCAAAGCTGACACTAGTCGGATACATTGTTCCTTTGTGATACCACAGTAAGAAACCTTTTCTCCTTTTGGACCTTTGAGCCTTATTTTCTGATCGTGGCAGTCTATAACTTCTCGATATTTACCCAGCCAATCCATTTCCAATATCACATCTATTCCTCCAAGATCAAACTGTATCAGGTTGGCTGGTAAGGTACTAGCCGAAATCTTAACTTCTACTCATTCAAAAATGGTGTCACATACTGTTACGTGACCAGTTGGGGTAGCTACAGGAAAGGATATTCTAGACGGCTTATTGAGACTCAACTTTTCCACAAATGATGATGAAATAAATGAATACGATGCTCCGGAATCAAATAGAGTAAATGCTTGTAGATCATGAACAAGAAATGTACCAGTGACTACTCCATTTGCTGCTTCCGCTTCAGTCCTGCTCATGACATCAATCCTTGCAACGTTCCCATTTTGTGCGGTAGTTCCTGTTGTACCAGTCCCATTGTTGTTGTTGGCATTGGCCGTAGCATTGTTGCTCCTACTCCCGTTCTGAACTCCATTGTTCCTTCCATTGCCCTGGTTGTTCACTTGCTGCCTGCCATAATTGTTGCCTCCATTATTCTGGTTGCTGTAGTTCCCATAGTTCCGTTTTTCGCCCTGATTGTTGTTGTTGAACTGTCGATTCCCTTGGTAATTGCCTCCTTGGTTTCCTTGTTGATTTCCATTTGGTTTCGATCGGCACGCAAACGAATGATGACCCTTCTTGCCACAGTGGTAGCAAGTGATAAGGTTCCCTTGACAGTCCTTTCTTGGATGATTCTGTTGACACTTCTTGCAGATATAACGGCGAGGTTGATCATCTCCATTTTTCTGCTTGTTACCACGGTACTGTCCCTGGTTACTTCCTCCATGGTTGGGCTTAAACCTCTTGTCCTGACTACCTTGGTTAATCCTACCTCTTGATTCAAAGACCCTTGAATGAGTTTTGTTTGGTAATTGTTTTGAGTGATGAAAGACAAAGACATAAGCAGCAAAGCATTTCAGATACACCAAGGCCTTGAGATATTGACAGAACTTCAAAGCCTTGAGAGTTGTTCTATTCTGCTATATGTTCTAACAGTTTTGTGTTGCAGATTGGATATCTGATTATACAGATCAATGATAACGCCCAATTAGGGGTTATCTTTTAGCCTGATTTCACGAGTATTTGTGCCGGGAATAGCGTATTTTGCCGGAAATTGCCCTAGAATGCCTCGGGAATTTAGAACGAGATGTTTATTTGTACTTTCTGGATTCCTGCTTATTTATTACTTTATTTGGATATGATCGCGGGTTTTCGTTCGTGTTGCCTTTTCATGAACAGGTTCGCAAGGTGCATCGGGAAGCGTGCCGGGATCAAGCCGGGACCGTCTCGTGAAGCGTGCATAGGGACCGGGTCAAGACGGGAACACGGAAAAGCAGGAGAATACCAAAGGAGGCAAACCGGGAGCATCAGGCAGAAGAGTGGGACCCAGGAGACCCAACCGGGCCCACCAAAGGACCAAGCAGGGCCACCACCACCACCCCCTGCTTGCGTATATACGCAGGCCTGCGTATATACGCAGGCAGGGAAGGTGGAGGTGGGAGGATTTCTGCCCCTGGTTGCGTATATACGCAGCCTTGCGTATATACGCAGCCAGTTTGACTTTTCTCCAAAGTCGGTGGACCGATGGCAGATTCCGTAATTTCTGGCGCACGCGTTTCGGGGAAAAAAACACTATTTAAAGACTCGTCCAGACTCGTTTGAACACACAATACTCAGCACAACCGAAGGGCAAGTCAGAGCATTCACGGAGAGCAAGGAAGCGCGATTCGAGATTCGAAGACTTAGTTTGATTTCGTTCTCTCTCTTTATATTCAGAAACTGTGTTTAGTATTATTTCTAGTCGTAGCTAAACTTTTTACCTAGGTTCTCGGTGAACCTAGGGTTTCGTATCCAGATTTTATGACTACGTCGTTTATGGATTCATGATTGTTATCTTAATTCAGCAAGTTTTATCTGTTATTCTGGATTTGATTATTATCGTATATGCATGATAGGATTGATCACCCAGGATTGCTATAGACCCGAGCTTGTAGGTGAAAACGTCAAGTTAGGGTTAGGAAGAAAAGTCAGGATTTAGTACCTTACCCTGATAGACCGACCAAAGAAAGGGAGATAGGGCTAGCATCAAAAAACGTGAGACAAACTGTTAGAGAATTTGACCCGGGCCATTCGGACAGGTTAGAAACCCTAACAGGCTTAGATCGAGACTGCAGACCTAGGCAGCTTAACAAGAATCCGAAAGTCTGCAAGATCGGGATTACGTGTGGAATTTGAAAAGTCACTGCACAACTGGTACGTTGCACAGATATCGAAACTGCTGAGTGTTTTCATAATCGAATGTAAAACTGAAATCTGTAGAAACCCTAGGGGATCCTGGAGCCTAGTTCCCATCTATTATCGTAACAACCGATTAAGCTTATTTCAGAAAACGTCACAAAAAATATTTACGTTTACGTTTTTAATTTCTATTTTTAGTTTAGTAAACTGCAATCACAACCTACTCCTCCTTGTTATTACACTCGGTTAACCGAAAGTGACGACGTGAGAAAACCCGAAATAGTCCTCGTGGGAACGATCACCCGAGTTTAACTACACCCGGTATTACAAGATTTGTATACTTGCGAACTGCACGTTAGTTTGCGCATCAAGTTTTTGGCGCCGTTGCCGGGGACTTTTTAGGGTCTATTTAGTTGTCAGAATTAGTTTTCTGAGTTTTTGTTTATTTTTCAGTTTTGTTATTTTTCTTTTTATCTCACTGCGTTTTTGAATCTGCGTTTTCAGGACTATTTAGTTGATGCCCAGATTGCCTTGCGATTTGGTGCCACCACTCGACAACCCAGAAAAACTGTACACCGAACAGAACCGCAGAAACCGAGAAAGCAGAATGGCAACCAACCAGATAGATACACCGGAGAACAATGAAGCCGGTGGGCAGGAACGAGAGACACGTACCCCAGCCCAGATGGCTCGGTACATCGAGGAACTTGTCACAGCAGGACTTGCTGCCCGAAGCAACCAGAGAACATATAACCGATCTGGGAGAGCGTTGGTGGAAAATTTCGAAGTCCCCACCGGGGGGCATGAGAGAGCTATTGTGGTGCCCAAGATCACCGCCGAGCACTTTTACATCAAACCATCCACCATCCAGACGGTACAGACTCTCTGCCCGTTTCATGGCAGGGCCGACGAAGACCAGAACGACTTTATCTGGAAATTCGAGGATTACTGCAACAAGGTCCGATACAAGGGGGTAGAAGCAGAGGCACTCATGCTGATCTTATTCCCGTACTGCCTATACGGAGTGGCCAAAGACTGGCTCGAATCCCGACCACCCCGATCCATCACCACATGGGAGGAGTTTGTCGCAGATTTTCTGGCAAAGTTCTATCCCGCCTCTCGAGTCATATAGTTACAGAGCGAGATTCTGTCATTCAAACAGAAGATGGGGGAGACGGTGGTAGACGCATGGGACAGGCGCATGAGATTGGTCAAACGGTGCCCGAACCACGGTTTTGGAGATGCTAAGATCCTGCAGGTTTCTACCACGCCCTAGACAGGGAGAACGCCGACAGGATTGACAGAGAGGCCGGGGGAAACTTCTTGTATCACGTGGACAAAGAAGGTGCGTATGACCTGATGAAGCAGTTAGCCAAGCAGGACACCCGACTGTTTGACGATCGTAGAATGACGGCTAGAGCCGAACCAGCAGAGGATGACCGGATAGACAACCTGGCCAAGATCGTTCATGACTTGGTCAAGAAACTCTAATCGGATAAGAAGACTGTTGCAGCAGTCGAAGAACCTGATTTGGACACGGCCATTGAGGAACTAAGGACCGAAGACACCAATTACGTACAGCAGCAGTGGGACCCGAGCCGGTACTGACCGGGTACGAGAGACCATCCCGGGTTCCGGTACGGAAACCCGAATGCAGCAGTTTATGCACCGGGGTTCCAGCACAGGCCACCAGCCCAGCAGGCTGCACCAACGCAGCAGGCTCAGTCGGGCCCATCTGCACAGCAGTACGACGCTCAGATGAAGAAGATCGAGTCCATGTTCCAGACCATGGAGTCCCGGTTCAAGCACATGGACGCCCTGACGGCAGACATGCAGACAACCAAAACGTCACTGCGCGCTTTGGAAGTACAAGTGGGGCAGTTAGCACAACAGCTAACGGAGAGACAGCCAGGAAATCTACCCTCGAATACAGTAAACAATCCACGGGCTCAGATCAATGCTATCTCCACTCGGAGTGGATTGGCACTGCAGGATCCACCGTATCCTAGCCACGCTCGCGCAGAAAATTCGAAAGAAGTAGAACGCAACTTGTCGGGCCAGGATAACAGCACAGTCGAACGCCCCCAGCCGAAGGGCTCGGTTGAGCAGGATGCAGTGCAGAACGAGACAGATGTAGAAACGGTACCTGTCTCCAGGGAGGTGCCATACCCCTTGCGAACACGAAAGATGGACGATAGCAAGGACTACGCCAGGTTTCTCGAGATGTTCAAGCAGCTGCAGATCAACATACCTTTTGCCGAGGCTTTGGCTAAGATGCCCACTTATGCCAAATTCCTCAAGGACATATTGTATGGGAGGAGGCGGATGAGCGATTTCGAGACCATAAACCTGACGACAGAAGTGAGCAATTGTGTGAAGAATGGGCTACCGAGGAAAAGAAAGGATCCTGGCAGCTTTGTTATACCGGTCACTCTAGGTAACGCTTACACAGGAAAGGCTCTGTGTGACCTAGGGGCCAGCATCAACCTGATGCCATTAACGATTTTCAAAATTTTGAAAGTCGGTGAACCCCGACCAACCAGAATCATGCTGCAGATGGCAGACAGGTCCGTAAAACAGGCCTATGGGGTTCTCGAGGATATTCTGGTCAAAGTCGGCGAGCTGATTTTTCCGGCAGATTTCGTCATCCTGGACATGGAGGCAGGAGAGGTACCGCTCATACTTGGCAGGCCTTTTTTGGCCACGGGCGAAGCTATGATAAAATGCAAGAGCGGGGAGCTGACCATGCAGATTAACGAGGAAAAGGTGAAATTCAACGTTTTCAAAAATCTGCAACTGCCAAATTACTACGACCACGAGGACATCTTCTCCATAGACGTGGTTGACGAAGGCTGGGAAAACGAGGAGATGGAACAATTATGGGAAGAAATCGATAGCATGTACGGTGAAGAAAAGGAGAAGACTCGGTGCGAGTACGCCATGAGAGCCGAGGACTGGACCACTTTGCACCGGGACGAAGACGGCGGGCAAAAGATGATTCTGGTCCCGTCACTCAGGGAGCCACCCGCACTGGAGCTGAAACCGCTCCCGAGCCATTTCAGGTATGCATATATTGGTGAAAATAGTACTCTGCCCGTAATTGTTTCGTCTTGTTTATCTCAGGAACATGAGCAGAAACTGCTGGAGGTACTGCGAGAGCATAAGAAAGCAATCGCCTGGACGATTGCAGATATCAAGGGGATCAGCCCCTCCTATTGCATGCACAATATCCGAATTGAAGAAGGCAAGAAGCCGGTGATTCAGCCCCAGCGGCGACTGAATCCGAACATGAAGGACGTTGTGCGAAAAGAGGTCATGAAGTGGCTGGAAGCAGGAATCATATACCCCATATCTGACAGCAGTTGGATCAGCCCGGTCCAGTGCGTGCCCAAAAAGGGGGGGGGTATTACGGTGGTGCAGAATAATGACCAGGAGCAGATTGCACAGCGCACCGTCACAGGCTGGCGGATCTGCATGGACTATCGGAGGCTAAACGACGCAACACTGAAAGACCACTTCCCGCTACCCTTCATGGATCAGATGCTGGACCGGCTCGCCCACCACGCTTATTACTGTTTTCTGGACAGGTACTCCGGGTACAATTAGATTTGCATAGCCCCGGAAGATCAGGAAAAGACGACGTTTACCTGCCCATACAGTACGTTCGCGTTTCGACGCATGCCGTTTGGGTTGTGTAACGCTCCTGCCACGTTCCAGAGATGTATGATGGCGATTTTTCCCGACATGATCGAGAAAAATCTGGAGGTGTTTATGGACGACTTTTCACTATTCGGGGACAGTTTCGATGACTGCCTGCACCATTTGGGTCAGGTTCTAGTCCGATGCAAGAAGGCAAATTTGGTGCTCAATTGGAAAAATTGTCACTTTATGGTCACCGAGGGGATCGTGCTGGGTCACAGAATTTCCAGCAAGGGACTCGAGGTGGACAGGGCCAAGATCGAGGTGATAAAGCAGCTTCCATACCCGACAAACGTAAAGGCGATCAAAAGTTTTCTAGGACATGCAGGATTTTACCGGAGGTTCATCAAAGACTTTTCCAAGATCACAAAGCCACTCTGCGCTTTACTCGGAAAAGAAATACCCTTTGATTTCGATGCAGCATGTCGGCAGGCTTTTGACCATTTAAAAGAGAAGCTGACCACAGCTCCGGTTATTACTACGCCGGATTGGTCACTCCCGTTTGAGCTGATGTGTGACGCTAGCGACTACGCAGTCGGGGCAGTTTTGGGGAATCGAAAGGATAAAGTCTGCCACGTGATATACTATGCGAGCCGGGTTCTTAACGATTCCCAGCTCAACTATGGCACAACAGAAAAGGAACTGCTCGCTGTGGTGTATGCCCTGGAAAAATTCAGGCCCTATTTGGTCGGGTCGAAAGTCATCGTTTGTACCGACCATAGTGCCCTGAAATACCTGCTGGACAAGAAGGACGCGAAACCGAGACTGTTGAGGTGGGTACTACTGATGCAGGAATTCGACGTGGAAATCCGGGACAATAAGGGAGTTGAGAACGTGGTAGCGGATCACCTATCCAGACTTGAGAATGTGAAGGTGGACCCAGTGCCAATCAAGGAAAACTTCCCGGACGAGCACATCATGGCAGTGAAAATCAGGAGACCGTGGTATTATTCCATAGCTAATTACTTGGTAACTGGCACGCTTCCCGAGGATCTTACCCCGTCTCAGCGGAAATGGTTCATTTCCGAAAGCCGACAGTATTTCTGGGATGACCCGTACCTATTCAAACAGGGGGCCGACAACATCCTGAGAAGGTGCATTCCGACCCACGAGGCCTGCAACGTAATCCGACACTGTCACTCATCACAGTGTGGGGGTCATTTTGGGGGAACGCGAACAGCTCATAAAATACTGCAGTCCGGGTTTTTTTGGCCGACAATCTTTAAAGACTGTCACGACTTTGTGCAGGGATGTGATAGATACCAGAGAACAGGGAACACGTCACACCGGGACGAGATGCCGATGACCGTGTGGCAGGAAGTAGAACCTTTCGATGTATGGGGTATTGACTTTATGGGTCCATACCCGTCTTCCATGGGTTACCTCTACATTCTGCTTGCAGTGGATTATGTGACTAAGTGGATCGAAGCGATCGCGTGTCAGAAAAACGATGCAGCCACCGTTGAGCGTTTTTTGAAACGTAACATTTTCACTCGTTTCGGAACTCCCAGGGCAATGATCAGTGACGAAGGTTCCCACTTCATCAATCGAGTCTTTGCGAAAGTTCTAAAACAGTATGGCATGTCAGTTCATAAGGTCTCATTATCCTACCATCCGCAGACAAACGGGCAAGCCGAGGTTTCAAACCGAGAGATCAAGAGCATACTCGAGAAAACGGTGAATCTCGGCCGAAAGGATTGGTCCATCAGACTGGACGATGCGCTCTGGGCCTACAGGACTGCTTTCAAAACACCGCTGTGTATGTCACCATACCAGCTCGTGTTTGGGAAAGCGTGTCACTTACCGGTGGAATTGGAGCACAAAGCGTATTGGGCCATCAAGTTGCTCAACTTGGATCAGAATCTGGCGGGAGATAAGAGAAAGATGGCACTGCTGGAATTAGAGGAGTTCCGCAGAACAGCTTTCAAGAGCGCCAAAATTTACAAAGAGAAGACGAAGAAGTGGCATGATCACCGTATCACGCCAAAGCATTTTAACGAAGGCGATAAAGTGCTTCTCTATAATACCCGAATGCGGTTTTTTCCGGGAAAACTGAGGTCTCGTTGGTCGGGCCCGTTCATCATCAAGCAGATCTTTACATGGGGAGCATTCGAGCTGGAAAATCCAAAAGATAAGTCTAGTTTCAGGGTGAACGGGAATCGAATCAAGCCATATCTCGAGACCGCCGAAGTCGTAAAAATAGACCCGGTCTGTTTTGATTACCCGTAAGAGGTAACCAGGTCGGGCCGTCGACCGTAAATCACAAAGCGCTGTTTGGGAGGCAACCCAAAGTTATCGTTAATTAATTTATTTTTGTTATTTTATTCAGTTATTATATTCAGTTCTGAATTTTTGAGAGAGGCGAGATGAGCGGGTTTTTGACTTGTAATTGAGATTGTGCAGATGCAGCAGAATAGAAATCAGGCAGAACCGGGAAAACAGAGGAAGAGAAAAAAAAAGCTGTTGGTTGCGTATATACGCAACCCTGCGTATATACGCAACCAGGGGTATTTTTTTATTTTTTTTGTTTTCTTTTGATTTCTGATTGAGTATATACGCAGCATTGCGTATATACGCAGACAGGAAGAAAAAAAAATTGTAAATTTTTCAAAACATGAGGGGCATTTTGTCATTTCGCAAAAATTAAAGTTTATATGGAGAAGAAGGAGGCCGGCCTCCATTGTTGCACCTTCCTCTCTCTCTCTCTTCCTTCATTTTCTCTCAAACTTGAAGAACACAAATTTGCCTCGGACGTCCAAATCAAAATCCGGGCACCTTTCTGGAATCCCCTCGTCGCAAGGAGCAATTATCATCTATCAAAATCCAGAAACAAGCGAGAATCGCACGGGAAATTATCATCTAGGAATGGCGTGTTCTTGTGGAAAAGGGCTGATTCGAAGGTGTTAGAGCAAGAACTAGCAAAAACCGAACAAGGGAAGTTGAAAGAGGAGACCGAGAGCTTCGATTTGGTGGGTTTGGATTTCAATTCCGGGCAGTTACGTTTTCCGGCGATTTTTCCGGCGACCTAGTGAGTACCCTGCGGAGCAAATCCACTCTAGGAGGTTTGACAGTTTTCGTTTCGTGAACCATTATGCTCATTATTATTATATGACCGCAACGAAATGGGTCATAAACTGCCCAAGGACTACCGCTTTGAGGTCGACCATATGAGCATGCCACCTGAGATGGCACAGTTTGCTAGTCGTCCGGATCTTTTCGGACAGTCCTTGGCCGGGTTTTCGGAGGTGTCTAGCTCCTCCTTAGTGCGTGAGTTTTACAGTAACCTCATGCATAAGGGGGCGGGTGAGGCCAACGGTGACACCCGATGGGTGTACTGCCAGAGGCAGTTTATATTAGTCACGGCGGACAGTATCCGCCAGGCGTATGGGATCCCGTTGAGAAACGTCCCGTGCGCCTATGCTGAATGTGAGGATTACCCGCCAAGCGATGCTGAGATTTTGCGGGTTGTGACTAGTGGGTACCCGGAGGCCCACTTCGAGAGAGAGGGTACTGGGGAGATAGGAAAGAAACTACACTCTCGTTTTATTACCGGCCCACCACGATGGTGGGCCGAGTGGGTAGTGAACCGGGTAGTGGGTATTAAACATTTTACCCATCTTGACTATGAGTACGTACTCTTAGTCTACTGCCTCGTTCTCCGGCGAGAGGTCGACCTTCCTCGTCGCATCTGGATTTACATGCAGGAGCGGAACAACACCGCGAGCCATAAGGGGTTGGGGTACGCCAACCTCATCGCCAAACTGGCGCGGGATTTTGAGGTTCCCATGGAGATCCTTGAGGGCGATTTAGAGCTTCCGAGTCTACGGCCTTATAGGAAGATTATGGCCCGTAACCTGGGACCACAGGAGCTGGTCGTTGACCTCGATGAGGATGACGAACTTATGGAGGAGGACCCTGACCCTACCCCTGCCCCTAGGAGGCGATCGACTCAGGAGCGACCAGCCAGTAGCCAGACATCGGCCGGACTTCGGCGATGCCGTACTAGTCGAGAGAGTGAGCGTCCCGAGTCGAGTCGGCAGGGGACTGAGAGGAATGCCCATACCCAGCCAGCCCGACAGCGAGGTGAGCCGGCCCCACGGGCCGACCCGATCCCGAGAGCTAGACCAGCCCCGCCACGTAGGTTGCACCGAGTTGACGAGGGATTTGAGGGGTGTCGTGGCGGGCACAAGTCCATTGGGGAGAGAATGCTCGACAAAGCGGGCAAACTTTGGAGGGATATCACACACACCCGCCGGACTCAGCGGAAGGTCACGAAGGACACCCACGCTGCTCTTGCTAGTATTCGAGAGGAGCAGCGGGAGGCAGCTCGGCACGCAGGCCGAGAACCGCCACTCCCGCTGTATTTTCCCCCTACCTACTCCAGCAGCTTTACCACGAGTTGGTCTGATGACGGGGACTCTAGCGAGTATACCTCTGCTCCACCTCCCCCGACCCAGCCACCTCCCCCGAATCAGCCATCGCCGCAACCTGCAAGACAGGAGAGACGTCAGTATGGGTCCCGTACCCAGCAGCCCACAGGCCGTCAGACTGGGTCCCTTACCCAGCAGCCTTCGAGTGGCAGGACGAGATTGCGCTCCCAGCCACCTAGCAGTTGGACTGGGTCAGAGTCGCAGTCCTCCGATTACCGGCCCCGTGCACGCTTGCGTCGGCCGGTCGTCTACATGACTGATTCTGGCAGCAGCTCTCCGGGCAGCATATCCGGTACTTCCGAGATCGGGTCAGACCTGACATTTTTTCCGGACGAGTGAGTGCCATGAGGGCATGCCACCTCTTAGTGTGGGGGTGGTAGTTGTGTCTGCATTAACCCGGTCTGCACGTTTTTTCATGTTTATTTGCAGTTTTATTTTGTATTTTTGAGTCAGCATATTTTTGTTATTTGAGTCAACCCACCACAAACATTCTAGCCATGCATTGTAAATATTTAAAAAACAAAAAAATCAAAAATTAATTTTTTTTATGCTACTGGTTGAGTATATACGCAGCCCTGCGTATATACGCAAACAGCAGTATAAAATATTTTTCAAAAAAAAAAAAGTTTAAAATCAGAAAACTTTTGAGAAAGGGCAATCGAGATAACAGAAACAGTGAAGAAATTGAGGTTGAATCCTTTGAAAGAAAAGAAAACTTGCACCGAGGTATACTAGATAGGTGAGAGCCAGTGACCTTTCGAATCCGCAAGTAATTATCATCTGAGCTAAGAATCCGACTAGTTGCTACACCACTGTCACTTAGGTAGTCGACAACCCGCCCACGGGCGCCGTCACGGTCATCGCATTTTTCGGTGGAGTGACTGGCTATCAAGGGACCTCACGTCCTGTTTCTTACCCCTAGGTCCAATTAGTCAACCCGTTTGAAGCCATTTACCCTCTTTCTTCTTAGCCACTTTAGCCTAGGCAGCCTTCTTTGAGACCTCATCAGTCGATAGTTGGCTATTCTACGTGTTATGACTGAGGGAGTGAGTAGGGTGGGGTTTTAGATGGGAGAGCTTCATGATTTATCAGTTTTGGACAGTTTTGATATCTACACATTTTTCGAGGGAAGGACAGGGTGAGTTAGTGGCGACAGTACATTAATTTGCGGAGGTGGATCACTGCATTACATAGTGACCACAGGAGGAGTTAGTCGCGTGCGAGCATCTTTTCGCACAAAACGGGGTCCCGCGGGGGGGGGGGGGGGGTTGAAGAGTTAATTGGTGGTTGTGCCGCTTTTCTACATGTTTGGTGATGAGGAGATTCGTTGGGACTGCACAGTATTATTTCGACTACAGGATCAGCGCTTCAGGATTAGTGTGGGGGTAGTGCACATGAGGACATTTTACGTACCCCACGACAGAGATTTATTTTCACTCACTCAGCTTTAGTCAGTTTAGTATTGTCAGTATTCATGTATGTCTGTATATAGTCATTTTATTATTATGAAAAAAAGGAAAAAAAAACAGAAAAACAAAGAAAAAGAAATAGAAAAGAAAAGAAAAGAAAAGAAAAAAAAGGGGTCATGTTCTAGTTTTTAGTTTTGTTTTACGTTTTTGTTATTTAAATAAAAAGCTGAGTGAGTGACACAATTTCGAGACGTTTACACCACTTCATATTTGTGGCCGCGAGCACGGCGAAGACACACCAGGGGGACAGAAGAATTGGGGAAGCAGGAACTTAGGTGTTTCGGGCAGTTTTTCGGGATCTCGGTGAGGGGTGTGAGTTTTGTAAATTGTGAGAATGTCATAACAAGTAGGATTATGCCGTACCTTATTACATTTATATATCCTACCTGATTAGACATAGATCCTTTCGGAAACAGCTCGGATGGTAAGTTAGCTAGGGATTTGCTCAGATTGATAACTAAAGTAATAGTACTTTGGTCCCGCGCTTAAATCCACCATATAAATCTGTCCAGACTTACCGATCGCTTGCAGGGAAGTACATTCTGAAAAGGATGAGATCACGAGTACACACTGGTTATGTTTTTGAGGTTGCCCAATCTCACCAAAAAATATATTTTGTCATTAGTCACTTTTGATTCGTTTGAGTCTGTGTACATTCTATCTGAGTCTGTTTTTCTATCGAGTCGTCCAGTTGAAAGGTTTGGGTCGAAAGAGTATGCAACGGTAGTGTATGCACAGAGCCAGTCCCACGAGAGCAGAAATGTATGATGTCAGGCTAGTGTTGGCAGGATTTCTCGGGACGAGCAATGTTTAGTGCGGGGTTATTTGATAACGCCCAATTAGGGGTTATCTTTTAGCCTGATTTCACGAGTATTTGTGCCGGGAATAGCGTATTTTGCCAGAAATTGCCCTAGAATGCCTCGGGAATTTAGAACGAGATGTTTATTTGTACTTTCTGGATTCCTGCTTATTTATTTCTTTATTTGGATATGATCGTGGGTTTTCGTTCGTGTTGCCTTTTCAGGAACAGGTTCGGAAGGTGCATCGGGAAGCGTGCAGGGACCAATCTGGGACCGTCTCGGGAAACGTGCACAGGACCGGGTCAAGACGGGAACACGGAAAAGCAGGAGAATACCAAAGGAGTCAAACCGGGAGCATCAGGCAGAAGAGTGGGAACTAGGAGACCCAACCGGGCCCACCAAAGGACCAAGCAGGGCCACCACCACCACCCCCTGCTTGCGTATATACGCAGGCCTGCATATATACGCAGCCTTGCGTATATACGCAGGCAGGGAAGGTGGAGGTGGGAGGATTTTGGCCCCTGGTTGCGTATATACGCAGCCTTGCGTATATACGCAGCCAGTTTGATTATTTGCCAAAGTCGGTGGACCGATGGCAGATTCCGTAATTTCTGGCGCACGCGTTTCGGGGAAAAAAACACTATTTAAAGACTCGTCCAGACTCGTTTGAACACACAATACTCAGCACAACCGAAGGGCAAGTCAGAGCATTCACGGAGAGCACGGAAGCGCGATTCGAGATTCGAAGACTTAGTTTGATTTCGTTCTCTCTCTTTATATTCAGAAACTGTGTTTAGTATTATGTCTAGTCGTAGCTAAACTTTTTACCTAGGTTCTAGGTGAACCTAGGGTTTCGTATACAGATTTTATGACTACATCGTTTATGAATTCATGATTGTTAATTCAGCAAGTTGTATCTGTTATTCTGGCTTTGATTATTATCGTATATGCATGATAGAATTGATCACCCAGGATTGCTATAGACCCGAGCTTGTAGGTGAAAATGTCAAGTTAGCGTTAGGAAGAAAAGTCAGGATTTAGTACCTTACCCTGATAGACCGACCAGAGAAAGGGAGATAGGGCTAGCATCGAAAAACGTGAGACCAACTGTTAGAGAATTTGACCCGGGCCATTCGGACAGGTTAGAAACCCTAACAGGCTTAGATCGATACTGCAGACCTAGGCAGCTTAACAAGAATCCGGAAGTCTGCAGGATCGGGATTACGTGTGGAATCTGAAAAGTCACTGCACAACTGGTACGTTGCACATATATCGAAACTGCTGAGTGTTTTCATAATCGAATGTAAAACTGAAATCTGTAGAAACCCTAGGGGATCCCGGAGCCTAGTTCCCATCTATTATCGTAACAACCGATTCAGCTTATTTCAGAAAACGTCACAAAAAATATTTACGTTTATGTTTTTAATTTCTGTTTTTAGTTTAGTAAACTACAATCACAACCTACTCCTCCTTGTTATTACACTCGGTTAACCGAAACTGACGACGTGAGAAAACCCGAAATAGTCCTCGTGGGAACGATCACCCGAGTTTAATTACACCCGGTATTACAAGATTCGTATACTTGCGAACAGCACGTTAGTTTGCGCATCAATCAAGGATTTACTACATATACTTATAGATTACACCTTTTACATATCTAACACAATTGCAGATGATCAGAACAGGAAGAATCAAAGTTATATGGGTTTAACTTTGAATATAAGTGAAGTAGGTTCAGAGCTCCAAGGCCTTGAGATGTGCCTTGAGCTGCTGACAGTTTTTAAAGAACTAAGTTGATTATTTCTTGCAGGTTGTGATTCTTAGTATTGTGATTATTTATTAACTTCTAAGAGTCTTAAACTTTTGTTTCATGATTTATATGTATTAGAAGTTATACATGTTATTGTTCTAATCTGTTAACCAGTTTTATCAGAAACTGGATAACCAAACAGTCATAGCAGTGTTATCTTTTTGGATTTTGTTGTTGTTGTGTTTCAATGTTGTTGCGGGGTTGTTAAACGTGCAGAAGCAATCTCAAAAAACTCCAACGAATATCTACTTAGAGCTGTTTGAATTTCAGTTGAAAACAGAAAGAGGATTTGTAGGAACTGAGATCCTATAATCTCTCAATCAGTTGCAGTTGTGGATAAAAGAGACTGGTTTGAATTTTGAAGGGTAGAGAGGCTTGCAGAATACTCAGAAAGGTGTGACAAATTCGTGGGAGATCATTCATTCAAACACACAAACATTCAAGCTTCAATCCAGATTCCAGAAGATCAAATCAATCCAGTTTTCATAAGAACACTTTCAGGCTTCAACAGCTTATCTTTTCTACTGTGTTCTTCATCTGCACTTTAATCTGTGTATCTTTAGATTATCTTAAACCTCACTTAACCTAGTGGTTGGTTGTTCAAGTGAAAAACAATAGGTTCTTGTTAGCTCAACAGTTAGTAGCTGGAACTAGATAGGGTTGGAACCACAAGCTGTATAGGTGTAAGGACAATCACTTAGGCTTGAAGATCTTGGGTTGTTTCTGTGTGAGTAATAAGAAGTGTCTGCCCAATCTTGGTGGGATTAGATCCCTCAGGCAGAGATTAGGTCCATTGGGACTGAACTCTGTAAATTTCTTTGTGTTCTTTACTTTACAGTTTGATTATTATCTGCTGCTTACAACTCAAATCAAACTAGGGTTCAAAATCTGTTTAGAATTGTTTATTGGTCAAGGCCTTGAAGCTTTCTTTTTTGCCTTTGAAAGTTTCAGACAGTTTACTAAAATCTCAAGGCCTTGAGATTTGAGTTTCACACAAAGTTATTCTGTTAAACTTTGAGTTTTGAAAAAAGTTTCCATACTCTATTCAACCCCCCCCCCTTCTAGAGTATTTAGGTCCTGTATTTAGTCTACATTACTCACTTTCAATTGGTATCAGAGCTTGTGTCACTGTTTTAGATCTAACAATCTGGTGACTATGAGTAATGTAGGAGATGGTGGATTCTCACAAGGAAGGGCAGCCAACAGACCTCCATTGTTTTGTGGTGATAACTTCATGCACTGGAAGGCATTGATGAAGATGTTCATCATAGATCACGACATGGAACTATGGTCAATATTTCAAAATGGTCCTCTGAGTACTACACTACAATTGATGGAGTCAGATGTATCAAGTCTGAGGAAAATCTTTCAGTTACTGAACTGGAAAAGGTATCAAAAAATTACAAGGCTATGAATATGTTATACTGTGCTCTTAATGCAGATGAGTTCAACAGAGTGTCAAATTGCAAGAGTGCCAAATAAGTATGGGATAAACTGGTGGTGACATATGAAGGAACTAGCCAGGTTAAGCAGACCAAAATCAATATACTTTTGAGGCAATATGAGTTGTTCAAGATGAACTCAGATGAGACCATCAAGGATATGTTCAAAAGATTCACTGATGTGGTGAACAATCTGGAGTCATTGGGAAAGAAGTTCTCAAATGAAGAGAAGGTCAGAAAGGTTCTGAGAAGCTTGCCAAAAGCCAAGTGGGAGCCAAAGACAACAACCATTGAGGAAGCTCAGGACTTGAGTCTTCTTCAGCTAGATGATCTACAAGGAAAGCTGCTCACACATGAAATGTCTATGAAGGATGTGGAAGGTGATTTGAGTGAAAATATCAGGAACCTAGCACTTAAAGCAAATGACAGTGAAAAGTCTCAAAGCCTTGAGACTGAGGATGACCCTGATGATGAGGAGGCCTTAGCATTGATCTTTAAGGCCTTGGGCAGGATTCTCAAAAAGAAAAGAAACTCTGTTAACAGGGATTACAACAGAGAGAGATCAAGACCCTCAGGTAGCAAGGACTACAAAGGTAAACCTTCATCACAGTCACATAAAACTAAAGTAATGAATTGTTTTGAGTGTGGTGATGCAGATCATTTAGTAAGGGGTTGTCCACAAAAGAAGAAGAACAGGAACTTTCAGAAGAAAGACAGTGACAACAGAAGGAAGAAAGACATCATGGCTTCTTGGAGTGATTCTGATTCATCAAGTGACTCAGACACATAAGAAGAACAAGCAAACTTATGCTTCATGGCAAAGCATGATGAGGAAAATTCGTCAGACAGACACATTGAAGATATGGTAAAAAAATTGCTTGCTAGTCCTTCTGATGTACTTCCTGAAATTCTCAAAAGTATGTTTTTAAATGAGGAAAGTTATAGAAATGAGATTTCTTCTTTAAAGATTAAGATTCATGAGCAGATAAAAGAAAACCTGGACCTAGATTTTTCAAACAAAACTGTTGAAGTTTCTAAGACAAAGCTTGAAAAGGACTTCAAGGCCTTAGACAGCAGGTTCAAAGCCTTGAAGGCACAAATAAAAGAGGTTTTTGATCAAAATACTCTTTTGACTGAAATATATGCTGATCTAAATACTCATTCTGAGAATTTAGAACAACAGATCTGTTCTTTGACTGAGAAACTTCAAGAGTCCAAGAAGGTCCTTGCTAGGTTTACAGGCTCAGAACATAATCTGAATCTCATTCTTGGAGGAAGTTTGAAATCAATGCATAAAAGTGGGATTGGCTATAATCCAAATTTTCCAAAGAAAGGCCAAACTACTTTTGTCAAATCTGGAAGCAGACATTCTCCAAAATGTCATTATTGTGTAAAAATTGGTCATGTCAGATTAACTTGTCCCTTCAGAAGATCAGAACCTCACATTATGAGGAATACTTATCCTTATCAGCTTAAGGGACAGGTTAGGCAGATTTGGTTTCCAAAAGGAATTAGGCCACCAAAAATGGCTGATTCTGAGTATGACTCAAAGTTCTGCACTTGGTCTAAGAGCCTGTTGAGGCAATGATTTTTTTTTGCAGGATGTCACCAAGGCCTTGAAAGATCAGAAATGGATATTAGACAGTGGATGTTCCAGACATATGAGTGGAAAGAAGTCTCTCTTCACTGAACTTACAGAAAAATCTGGAGGAACAATCACACTTGGTGACAAAGCAAAATGCAATATCATTGGTATAGGTAGTATTGGTAATGGTTCTATTAATTCTATATCTGATGTTTATCTGGTAGATGGACTTAAGTATAATCTGCTTAGTATCTCTCAGTTATGTGATAAAGGTTATAAAGCTATATTTGACAAGGAGAAATGTGTGGTGCAAGATGAGAAATCTGGTGATTGCATACTCACTGCTCCTAGATCATATAATCTATTTGCTATGAATACTAACAGTGTTGCAGGTGACAAGCTAAAATGCCTCAAGGCCTTGAAGGAAGATTCAAAGCTTTGGCACAGAAAGCTTGGGCATATTAGTATACATACCTTGAATAAACTTATCTCAAAAGAATTGGTAAGAGGTTTACCATCACAAAAAATTTCAGATGATGAGGTATGCAAGGCATGTGTACAAGGTAAACAAACCAGAAGCTCATTCAAGCCAAAGAACTTTGTAAGTACTTCTAGACCCTTAGAATTGCTTCATATGGACTTGTGTGGTCCTATGAGAGTTCATACCCCAAAAGGTAAGAGGTATATGCTTGTTATAATTGATGATTATTCTAGATTTACTTGGGTGATGTTT
The DNA here is from genome assembly GCA_023055425.1 of Linanthus parryae. Lineage (NCBI taxonomy): Eukaryota > Viridiplantae > Streptophyta > Magnoliopsida > Ericales > Polemoniaceae > Linanthus > Linanthus parryae. Next base: position 45,551,861 of record JALGPY010000007.1, on the reverse strand, counting down.
ATTAGAGACAAAACTAAAGCTTTATCTGAATTTTCTAGACTATGCAAAGAGCTTCAACTTGACTTTGATTTGTTTTGTGCAAAGCATGGCATTTCACACAACTTTTCTGCACCTAGAACTCCACAGCAAAATGGAGTAGTTGAAAGGAAGAATAGGACACTTGAGGATATGTCCAGAACCATGCTTCTTGAAAGTAATTTGCCAAAGTTTTTATGGGCAGAAGCTGTTAACACTGCTAATTATGTGCTGAATAGATGCTTGATTAGACCTATTTTGAAAAGACCCCCTATGAACTGTTTAAAGGCAGAAAGCCTACTGTTTCTTATTTCAAACCCTTTGGTTGTATCTGTTTTGTGCATAATAATGGTAGAGACAATCTTGTTAAGTTTTATGCTAGAAGTGATGAAGGTGTATTTCTTGGATATTCTCAAACTAGCAAAGCTTATAGAGTTTATAATAGAAAAACCAAGATTGTGGAAGAGAGCATTCATGTAATCTTTGATGAAAGTACTAAGGATTCTCTGAGTGAAAGTTTTGCAGATCTAGATTTGAACAAGCATGAATCAGATGATGATTCTGTGAAAGAAGACAAAGGCAAAACTAATGTGCAGAATCAATCAGCAGAATCTCAAGGCCTTGAACCTCCTGCTGAACCTAAATCTCAAAGCCTTGAGACAGGAGCTGAAACTTTCTATGATGCTCCCTCTACTATTTCAAGGATTCAAAGCCTTGAAGGAGAATACTCCTGGGTACCAGGAAAGAAGTTTAAGTACCTTGAAGACCATCCAGCTAATAACATTATATCAGATCCATCAACTGGAACACAAACAAGAGGACAGTTGAAGAACTTGTGTGCTTTTAGTGCATTTGTATCTTTGATTGAGCTTAAGAATACCAAGGAAGCACTAGAAGATGCAGAATGGATCATTGAAATGCAGAGTGAGCTGAATGAGTTTGAAAGGAGCAATGTTTGGAATCTGGTTCCCGGACCTAAAGAAAAATCAGTTATTGGAACCAGATGGGTATTTAGAAACAAGCTTGATGAGAATGGAAAAGCGGTAAGAAATAAAGCCAGACTGGTGGCTCAAGGATATAATCAGGAAGCATGTACAGATTATGAGGAGACTTTTGCTCCTGTTTCTAGGTTAGAAGCTATTAGAATACTTCTTGCATTTGCATCTCACAATCACATAAAGCTTTATCAAATGGATGTTAAATGTGCTTTTTTGAATGGTTATTTAAAAGAAGATGTTTTTGTAGCACAACCACCTGGTTTTGAAGATGAAAACTTTCCTGATCATGTTTATAAACTGGACAAAGCTCTTTATGGTTTAAAACAAGCTCCAAGGGCTTGGTATGACAGACTTTCAAAATTTCTACTTGAAAACAATTTCAAAATAGGCCTAGTTGACAAAACTCTTTTCATTAAACACCATCATAGTGATTTGTTAGTAGTTCAGATTTATGTAGATGATATTTTATTTGGTTCTACTAATGATGCTCTTTCAAAAGAGTTTTCTAGTCTGATGTGCAGGGAGTTTGAGATGAGCTTAATGGGTGAACTGAATTTATTTCTTGGACTTCATATCCTACAGATGAATAAAGGAATTTTTGTGCATCAAGGAAAGTATACCAAGGACTTATTGAATAAGTACAATATGTCACAGTCCAAGACCCATATGAGTTCATCACTCTCTTTAGACAAAGATTCAAATGGTAAGAGTGTGAATCAAAAGGAATACAGAGGTATGATTGGATCACTGTTTTATTTAACTGCTAGTAGACCTGATATTATATTCAGTGTCTGTATGTGTGCTAGATTTCAAGCAGATCCTAAGGAAAGTCATTTAACTGCAGTCAAAAGAATTTTTAGATATTTTAATGGAACCAGAGACTTAGGGCTTTGGTATCCAAGAAGATCTAATTTTATGTTGAGTGGCTATTCAGATGCAGATTTTGCACGATATAAAGTAGACAGGAAAAGTACTTCTGGATGCTGTCAATTTCTTAGATCTTCACTGATCAGTTGGCATTCCAAAAAGTAAAATTCTGTAGCATTATCAACTGCAGAAGCTGAATACATTGCAGCTGGTGCTTGCTGTTCACAAGTGTTATGAATTGCTTAGCAACTTAGAGATCTTGGCTATAATTTCAGAAATGTGCCTATTCATTGTGACAACACAAGTGCTATTTCAATCTCTAAGAATCCAGTTCAGCACTCAAGGACCAAGCACATAGATGTGAGACATCACTTCCTTAGAGATAATGCAGAACAAGGTGATGTTGTTTTAAATTTTATCTCTACTTCAATGCAGATTGCTGATATTTTCACTAAACCTTTGCCAGATGATAGGTTTTCACCTATAAGGCTTGAATTGGGGATGTTAAACAAGGATGTATTGGTTTAGGGGGAGTATTAGTACTTATATGTGTTTATGTGCTGAAATCTCAAAGCCTTGAGATTATACTTTCTGAAGCCTTGAAAGTATAGCTCAAAGCTTTGAAGTTTCTCAAACTGCAGAAAATCTCAAGGCCTTGAGATTGTTCTCCAGGTCTTGATAATATCTGTATTTAAAAAAAAAATGGATCATCAAATATTATATCTTATCTTTTTAGATAACTTTATAATATTTGAATTACTCAGAGAATTTTCTAAAATATCCCAAAAATATTTTTCAAGATCCTATTTTGCATGTTGATATAGCAGAGTCCTTTTATGACTCATCCTTTTCAACTTACTTAAGCTGAAAGTCAGGGCTTTTTCTTCTCATTCTCTCTCAATTCTCTACGACTCTACTCTCTCTCTCTCTCTCAGTTTCTCTCAATCACATTCTCTTCTCAAAAACCTAAACCCCAAAATGGAGCGCAAATCAGCCAGAATTCAGCAACAAGGAAAGCCCTATGGCAGATCCAAGAAGAGAGCAAATAAGAAGGAGAAGATAGTGATTTCTGATTCAGATTCAGAAAACACTCAGAGCTTGCATGAGGACACTCCTCCTGCAAAGAAGTCCAGAATAGAGAAGGGAGATGAAGGCTCAAGCATTGATCCACAACAGGAGACACAGGGTGGTGATCAACCTAGGTCAGAGAAGAAGAAAGGGGGAGAAAAGAAAAAGACTGGTGAAGAGGAAAAAGGGAAATCAACTCAGGAAATCCAGAAGAAACCATCTGAAGGAGGACAAGAAAAGACCAACCCCTCAGAGAAGAAAACTAGGGTTAAGCAGGTTGCTGCTGCAACCAAGAAAGGATATCAAGGTAAGAATGTACTTCCTACAGACTGGTTTGTTAGTTTTGAGGTTAGAACTGTATGGATGCAAGAGTATGCTTCATCTAAGGTAGCTTTCTGTAGTATGATTTCTCAAGATTTATTGGATAAATTGGACATAGACTGCATGAGAAAGTTAAGAGAAACTGCTGTTTGGAAGGTGTTAAATCCTAGTTCAAAGGCCTATCATAGGTTAACTAGGTTTTTTTATCTGAATTTGGTTTCTGAAGGTGATGATAAAATGGTATTAACTTCAAAAGTGGCTGGAGTGGATTTGAGGTTAGATCATAGGACTTTTGCCAAAGTCTTGGGCATTCCTAGGAAATACAATGTTGGAGATTACCCTGATAGGAAGGAGTGTCAGGATAAGGCAAAGAAGATGTTCTTTATTGAAGGTGTACCCTCTAGTCCAAAGCAGTTAACACACTCTGTGCTCAACTGTGAAGCCAAAATCTTGTTTACAATTCTGATGATGAGTGTTGTTCCAATGGAGAACTCAAGGGAGTTAGTGACTGATAAGGTTCGGATTTTGATGTATCTGATATCTTAAGGGTTTGAGATATACTTGCCAACAGTTGTTATGGAGCATATGATTTATTGTGCAACTACAACTATAAACCATCCTCTTCCATATGCCAACCTGTTACCTCTTTTCTTTGAATACTTTGATGTACCTGTGAAAGGAGAAGAAAAGATTACTGTAGGTTTTGGGTTGATAGATGAGACTGCACTTCAGAGGATTGGGGTAGTTCAGACTGGGAAAGGACATTGGAAGTTTTATTCAGATTTTTCAAAGGAAGAACTTGCAGAAAAGGAGTTTGTGAGGCCTAAGGGGACTACATCAGGGAAAGGACAAGCCAATGAGGATTATTCTTTGTTGTTGAGAAGTTAGAAGGTCAGCTGGTTGAGATTGAAGATCTCAGACAAAGGTTATTTGACATGTCAACTGAATTCAACCAGTTCAAGGGCTTGATGAATGTTATGAATGGGAAGCTGGATGTTGTCATCAAGGGTTTGCATTTGGAGAAGATACCTTCTACTACTAGTCATGACACCAGTGTGGATTCAGATGAAAGGCTGAGAGATTTTCTAAAGAAAAAGAAGAAGCCAATTCCAGTGGTGCTTACTTCAAAAGATTTGTATGAACAAACTGATGAAGAAGATGCTGGTGAAGACACAGGTGTTGATGTAGCTACAGAAGGGGATTCAGTGCAGGCAAATAAGAAAGTGGGTGAGATAATTCAAGAGGTTGTTGCAGAATTGGAAGCTGAACAAGAAGGTAATCAGTCTGCTGAAGATGCTGCAAGTGAAGAAGAAGTTTGAGAAGGCTCAGAGAAAGGCCAGACATCAAAGAAGAAGTGAAGATCAGAGATTGCCAAAGCCTTGACCTTCTATTTCTTTCTGTTCTTTCTTTTCTGCTCTCAAGGCCTTGACTTTTAGCAATAAATTTTTTTAAGTTTTTTTAAGACTCTGAGTAATGATCCAACATTTCTTCATCCTTATTTGATGAAAGTCAAAAAGGGGGAGAATTTATGTGGTTGCAGTATTTGAATAATAATAATACTTAGTTGTTTTGTGGTTTAATTTTCAGTTGTGTTTATATTTCTGTGGTAATATGTAATTTTTTGCTGATTATCTGTTTGCTGGTTATCTGTTTGGCATTATTGTATATTGTATCTGCATTTTGTGGTTATCTAATTTTAAATATGAGTGGCAGGAAAATCTATACAAGACTGCAGGTTTTGTCTTTCATCAAGGGGGAGATTGTTGATTCAAAGACCCTTGAATGAGTTTTGGTTGGTAATTGTTTTGAGTGATGAAAGACAAATACATAAGCAACAAAGCATTTCAGATACTCCAAGGCCTTGAGATATTGACAGAACTTCAAAGCCTTGAGAGTTGTTCTATTCTGCTATATGTTCTAACAGTTTTGTGTTGCAGATTGGATATCTGATTATACAGATCATGGATTTACTGCATATACTTATAGATTACACCTTTTACATATCTAACACAATTTCAGATGATCAGAACAGGAAGAATCAAAGTTATCTGGGTTCAACGTTGAATATCTGTGAAGTAGGTTCACAGCTCCAAGGCCTTGAGATGTGCCTTGAGCTGCTGACGGTTTTTACAGAACTAAGTTGATTCTTTCTTGCAGGTTGTGATTCTTAGTATTGTGATTATTTATTAACTTATAAGAGTCTTAAACTTGTTTTTCATGATTTATATGTATTAGAAGTTATACAGGTTATTGTTCTAATCTGTTGACCAGTTTTATCAGAAACTGGATAACCAAACAGTCATAGCACTGTTATCTTTTTGGATTTTGTTGTTGTTGTGTTTAAATGCTGTTGCAGGGTTGTTAAACGTGCAGGAGCAATCTCAACAAACTCCAACGGATATCTACTTAGAGCTGTTTGAATTTCAGTTGAAAACAGAAAGAGGATTTGTAGGAACTGAGATCCTAAAATCTCTCAATCAGTTGCAGTTGTGGATAAAAGAGACTGGTTTGAATTTTGAAGGGTAGAGAGGCTTGCAGAATACTCAGAAAGGTGTGAAAAGTTCGTGGGAGATCATTCATTCAAACACACAAACATTCAAGCTTTAATCCAGATTCCAGAAGATCAAATCAATCCAGTTTTCAGAAGAACACTTCCAGGCTTCAACAGCTTATCTTTTCTACTGTGTTCTTCATCTGTACTTTAATATGTGTATCTTTATATTATCTTAAACCTCACTTAACCTAGTGGTTGGTTGTTTAGGTGAAAAACAAGAGGTTCTTGTTAGCTCAACAGTTAGTAGCTGGAACTAGATAGGTTTGGAACCACAAGCTGTATAGGTGTAAGGAAAATCACTTAGGCTTGAAGATCTAGGGCTGTTTCTGTGTAAGTAATAAGAAGTGTTTGCCCAATCCTGGTGGGATTAGATCCCTCAGGAAGAGATTAGGTCCATTGGGACTGAACTCTGTAAATTGCTTTGTGTTCTTTACTTTACAGTTTGATTATTATCTGCTTCTTACAACTCAAATCAAACTAGGGTTCAAAAGCTGTTTAGAATTGTTTACAGTTCAAGGCCTTGAATCTTTCTTTTTTGCCTTTGAAAGTTTCAGACAGTTTACTAAAATCTCAAGGCCTTGAGATTTGAGTTGCACACAAAGTTATTCTGTTAAACTTTGAGTTTTGCAAAAAGTTTCCATACTCTATTCAACCCCCCCCCCCTCTAGAGTATTTAGGTCCTATATTTACTCTACATTACACACTTTCACTACCCTGATTGTTTCCATAGCCCACAGCGCTCTCAACATTGTGCTTTCCACGCTTCTCATCTTGTGCCTCTTGAATACGCCAAACGGCTGCAGCTCTATCATAAGCTTCCTGAAGAGTATCGTACGTCCTGCACATCAAGTCGTTCTGCAGATGAAGTTCGAGACCATACATGAACTTCCTAACCTTATTCGCCTCGTCAGGCATCAGGTGACCTGAGAATCGGGATATTTCCATGAACTTCTTGAAGTACTCGATCACAGAACCATTCCCTTGTGTCAGATTCACGAAGTCTATGTACTTTTGATCCTGGACATGGTCCGGATAAAAGCGAGTGAGTAGTGCAGTTTGAAGAGCCTCCCAATTGAAATTGGGTTGAGCCAAAAAGTTCTGACGTGTGCTCCTCCACCATATATTAGCTTCGTTCTTCAGGTAGAATGCCGCGCAAACAACCTTGCAGTTCTCGGGGCACTCAACTAGCTCTAGGACCTTATCCATTTCATAGATCCAATTTTCGAGCTCAAAAAAATACTCATTGCCTGTAAAGTTCCCTGACTTCATGTCAGCCACTTTCTTTGCCCAGTTAGCGTTATTCTGCTCTCCTTGGTTTGCGTTATGCGCCATTTGAGCAAATTGAGCAAAGAACTGCTCCATGTTGTTGTTGTTGTTGTTGTTGTTGTTGTTGTTGTTGTTGTTTGGTGCTGCCATTGGTACTTGGCGATTTCTCCTGGTGTAGTATTGATGTGGTCTATGAGTCATAATCCCTACACTATATCCTATTGTATTACATATAAAGTATCAATAAGTACAAAAAATCATGCATATATGGCATGTAGTGCACAATTAAACAAGTAATGTCACACATTGATCATCATTTAAATCAATTACACATGCATTTCCACATAGGCTGATCACGTCTCAACTTTTCATCGTCTACAAAAATTGGAAAAAAGATCAATAGGACAAGAAAAAATTATAAATTTTAGTGAAACAACCTCTCTGAGTCTACTTTCATAATCAAGAAGAATCAACTCAAAATCAATTGTAGAACTCGAGATACACAGGAAATACTACAGCTTTTGTCACAGACCACCAGAACAGAAATTTTGACTTTGAAAAGCTTTAAACTGACTTTAAATTTCTCAAAAAGAGCTAGGATTTCTCCCATTGTTGGCTAAACGTGTCTTATAGCTTCCATAAAAATTTGAGATCAAAACAAGGTCTGGATGATAGGTAAACATCAAAAATTCTATAGCTAGTCACTTTGCGATTCTGCTACTGAACCACCAACTTTGAAAAATCGTAACTAATTCTCCAGAACTCATATAGGGCTGAAATATTTATGGGAGATACCTGGATATGTCTAATTTCTGGAAAATATTCAGGGAAAAATAACTCAAAAATTGAATACGTCTGCTACAACAAAAACTCACTGCTGCGCAGAGTCAACAGTACCAAAGATCAAAGTTTTCGCGTTCTAACCCCATGAACACTTTCTATGTTCTTAATCAATGATAAAAAAACACAAAATAATCTTAATTCATCAATTCATACTACAAAATCAGAACTAAATTTATTAAACTCCCCAAATCGGGTTCTCAAAACATAAACATTATTCATCTCCTAAAGCAAAACGCTAAAAATTTAACTCTAGCCCAAAAGTGACTAATCAAAATCATTCTAAAAACTTCAAAGTATTGCTTGGCATCATAGCCTTATTCAAACCAATAATAAAATTCAAAATTCATCAAGTCTAGGAATCTAGAGGACTCTAAGAGCATCCACAGTAGACTATTCAAATGGAAGTTAATATCAAAATAGCCAGTCAAATTGATTAAGTGCTCCCTCCAGTAGGCTATTCAAACCACATGCTACTTTAGTGTCCTACTTTCTTTCTAGCTACATCTGGCAAGTCAACACTTCCTCGCCACTTCTCTTTTAAATTTTTATTTTTATTTTAGACATTTTAAAAATCGATTTTTTCTCATACGTTCCTTCCGTTTCTTAAAAAAAAACGTTCCTGCATTTGAAGTTGTCCAACACTAATTTACTTTTAACTAATCTATATTGGATTTTTTCTCAAACAAAACAAATCCTATAGAGTCCCACACCTATAAAAAACTAAACAATCTCATCCAATCTACAAATCATATTCACGTGAGAGAAAAGGAATCCATGTTGGATTGAGATTCTCCTTCATCCATCCAGGTAAATAATTTCCGTTATCCACTAATTATTTTTATTGTTATTGTTTTTTATAAATTATGAGGTAATTTATCAATTCCTGCCATTTATATAAAGTTTGTAAAGAAAAAAATATAAATATAAAAGTTTTTATAGATAGCTTTGGTATAATACTACTGGAGCAAAACCACTTTACTAAAATGAATAAGTTAATTTTAGATTAAAATTTAGCTAGTATGTGCATAACACTACTGTGGATGCTCTAACAAGCTTAATCCTCGTCTTCATCGCTTTCATCCAACTCTTCCTCTTCATCGGCATCATACTCGAGCCCTTCACCTTCACTCGGGTCTTCTTCACTTTCTTCATACTCGATGGGATCTTGCTCAATCTCGGGGTATTGATCGACATCTTCCATTGGATCCTGTTCGACTTCCTCATCGTCACTAGAGTCTATAATGATCACCTCTTCGTCATCACTAGAGCTTATGTAGATCACGCCTTCTTCATCACTGGACTCTATCTCAATAAATTTATAACTTTGCCACTTAAGATGAGTCTCCATCAACAACTTGCATATAAAATCTGCACTTACCGTCCATTCACCTTGGTAACGATAATCCCTATCATTCAGACGATTGAACCTGCCCATTATGTTGCTATACTTTTTAATAATTTCCCCAAACATGGGTCTCCTAGGTAATGCCTTCACCATACAGTAAGCCTGAAAAGCTGGATTCCTATACCGAGGAAAATCTAAGGCATGGAACCTATCCTCACAATAGTGAACCACGCGGTCACGAAAATCTGGAAGGTCTTCACCTTCGACCCAACGTGTCACAACGGGGTGCTTCTCAGCTGGCATCACATGCTTCCTTGCTGTATGCTTAGTTCTAGCCATCTACAAGAGGAAACAACTTAATAAATCTCTAATTGCACAAGGTATAGATATCGTAACAAAAAGTAACTACTCTTCGCAAACCAATAATTATTGCCAAGACTCCAAATTGATATTCACAAGACTCTTGAAGAAATTTCCCAACAACATTCCTTAAAAGTAGGCTTCCAACCTGAACTCCAATGAAACGCCTCTACAATCCGATCTCTTAGTATCTTGGATAGGCTAAGGCTCTTAGTTAGGAATGGGTGGGTGGAAATACTTGCTTTCTATCCTATTTTCTAAACACTTACACATAATAGTCCTATCCATACTACCTAATTTCCCAGGGCTTGTCAAATTTTAGTTTTTTTTTTTTTTTTCATTTTAGTTACGCTAACAAGTTTCGATTTCCTTTTTGGAATGCCAACTCTGATACCACCTGTAACACCCCCAAATGACCCAAGCCAGAGATCCGGGGATGTCACTCCGTACCCGAGAGGAGCCCGGATACGAGAAGATTTTATAACATGGTTCTCAAGCAAAACATCCACAATAATAATTAAAATCAATTGAAATTATCCATTATTACAATCCAAAACATTCTATCCTCAAACCGGGCATAAACAATCTAAAGTGTTTGAAATACTAAGGAGTCCAAATTCGAAATAAAATACTAGTGATCCATATGATACGCGTCCCCTTCTACGCCAGATAACCATCCTGTAAACCTGTGGTGCGGAATCAAAAAGAAACACCACAGCACAACATCAACATTAGATACTAGTAAATAAACACCTAAACATGTAAAACGATGATAGGATAGTTATAATACAAATTCTCATTTGTAAGTAAGAGTTTTTCTCAAACACAGCGGTAATAAAGTTGACTCTTGTAATAAACGTAAGAGTTCCCAATTTCATAATATCTCCAACCAATTTCATAATCATTAGGAAATACAGAATCCATCATTAACTCTTTTCCATTAACAAAATCAAAAATCCATAATTATTAATTCTTTTTGACGGGGGAACTCAAATAAACCACAGCTTCCATGACCTTAAGTGTCGACACCCCCCTAAGACTACGTCGGCCAGAGGAGTGAGTACATGCCGCTATCCGGGGACTTGCAACCGGATCAAAAAGGGACGGGACCGCAGCCAACACGCCCAAAGATAATAATAATAATGGCCCCGCACAACTTCCACTATACGTTATAGTTCATTGATATCATGGTGATGTTTTTAGCAAAATCATTTAACAAGTAGAAATCATGTATTTCAAGTCATGTAGCCTGTAGACACATTTTGAGACGTAACAAATCAAAGTACTCATTTGGCACGAAAGAGATAAGCACACTATGCTTGGCATGTTTACTTACCTCAAAGCAAAATCCAACTATAGCAATCAATCAACGTACTCTACGTACTCGTCGTCGACGAACTCGTCACCTACACGTAACAATATTCTAATCAAACAAATATTCTAGCAATACACTTGCTATAATAGCTACATGCATATGATATTCAATGGTTTAGGGTTCTAACACCAACCTAACATCCCACTTAATTCATACTTCAAAACAAAACCCAAAACCTTGCCCCAAAATCCTCTAACCTAAAGCATACATGACCTATCATAACTCCACCAATTTATTACTCCATTTTCCCAAACAGATCATGGCTCAAAAACAGTTCCATTGGGTTCAAAACATTCGAAATAATAAGTTTAGCCTCAAACGGATCTTAATTTCGATTCCTGGATCAAAAGTTACACTAGTTTCAAATTTCCAATTTCACTCAAAATACCCATACGGGAATTATCAATTTTCATGAAACTTTTCCCCTGAGCATCTAGTTCATCCTATATTCATACTAAACCTAATGTAACATGATTCCCACATCAAATCAGATTGTTACCCACATACTATGATCATCCAATCACCCAAATTGCTTAATCAAACTTCTCTTCCAAACTAGGGTTTTTCCCATAAATCATAAACATGAAAAGCCCTAAAACTTGATCCTCAATCCTACGAATCCATGAATATTGATCCTAACAATATCAAACTGAAATTAAAGATTACATGCAACATACATGAATCATGAACAAGTGATCACAAGAACAAGAGATCAACAAGAGAAAAGAAAAGAAGAAACAAAACTAACTCTAACCCGCCGCCCATGGAGGCTGGACGGGAAGAGAAAGAGACGGACAGAGAGAGAGAGAAAGAAAGAGAGAAAGAAAGAAAGAAAAAGAAAGAGAGATAGAGAGATTACCTGCACGGGAGAGAGAGGCGGCGGCGGCAGTGGTTGTTGCAGTCGGCCACAAGAGAGAGACGAGAGAGAGAGAGAGAGAGAGAGAGAGGGACGGGTGAGAGAGGGAGAGACGTGAGAGAGATAGAGAGAAATAGGCAGAGGAGGGTTTTATGAGAGTTGGAAAAAAATCAACTTCATAAGTAGGAGACCCTCTTGAATTAGAAAACTTTACGTAGGAAGAAAAGTTAGGTCAAAAACACTTTTCCCCCTTTATTTTTCCAAAAGACAACTACCTCCCCCAAACCCAAGTAAAAGACACTAAAACTTTTAGATTAAAGTCACAAAGATCCCCCAAACTCTCGTAACCATTATAATTAACTCTCAAAAATTAAATTAACTTCCCAAAACTTATAATAATATCACAAAATACCCATAGTCATAAAACGGGGTATTTCATCCTTCCCTCCTTAAAGAGAACTTCGTCCTCGAAGTTTAAACTAAAACCTCCCTCCTTAACGAGAACTGCGTCCTCGAAGTTTAAACTAAACCTTAACCACAATAAGGTATGTTCCTCCCCTCAATGGTACAACTACTAAATGCAAACCTACGGTCATGAATGATATGCAATATACTATAAGTAGTACTGTATTAAAAAGGTTGATGTGTAATCCTTCGGTTCACATCCTCTCCCCCTTAGAGGAGTGACGTCCTCGGAACTCAAGGTACCTCGTCAAACAGGTGAGGGTACTTCTTCCTCATATCATCCTCCGCTTCCCAAGTTGCCTCTTCAGTGAGGTGATTTTTCCATAAGACCTTTACAATCTTGACACTCTTGTTGCGGGTGTTCCTTGTCTTGGTGTCTAGAATCTTGACAGGATGTTCTTCATAACTCAAAACGGGTCCAGTTCTACTGGTTCGGGATCTAATACATGGGATGCATTATGCATATACTTCTTCAGCTGCGATACCTGAAATACATTGTGAACACGACCCAAATCCGATGGTAAATCCAATCGATAAGCCACTTCTCCAATCTTCTCTATGACATCATATGGCCCAATGAATTTCGGGCTCAACTTCCCTTTCTGATTGAACCTCATGACTCCCTTATTAGGCGAAACTTTAAGAAATGCTTTTTCTCCAACTTGAAATTCCAATGGTCTCCTTTTCTGATCAGCGTAGGACTTCTGTCTATCCTGGGCTGCCTTCATTCGCTGCTGTGTAAGTCTCACTTGATCTGTCATCTCTTCGATAAGTTGTGGAACAATTACTACTGTCTCGCTTATGTCGTTCAAAGACAATGATGTTCTACACCTTCTTCCATACAACGCCTGATGTGGTGCCATTCCAATACTGGCATGATAACTGTTGTTGTAGGAGAATTCTATCAAATTTAATCTATCAACCCATGAACCTTGAAAATCCATAACACACGGTCTTAGCATATCCTCCAAAGTCTGAATTGTCCTCTCGGTTTGTCCATCCGTAGCAGGGTGGAACGCCGTGCTAAATTTCAACTGAGTTCCCAGTGCCTCCTGGAGTGCTTTCCAGAATTGAGAAAGAAAGTTTGGATCTCTGTCGGAAACTAAAGAGCTTGGAACTCCATGATACCTCACAATGTTCTTCATATACGCTTCAAATCTTTATTCCATGTTCCATGTATCTTTCATCGGAATAAACCTTGTTGTCTTGGTCAATCTGTCAACTACGACCCAAATCTGATTCAGTCCATTCTTTAATGTCGGTAACGCAGTCACGAAATCCATCGAAATTGAATCCCACGTCCAAACTGGCACGTCAAATGGTTGAACTAAGCCTCCCATTCTTTTATGTTCAAACTTCACCTTCTAACAAGTCAAACATCTTGCCACAAATTCTGCCATTTCCTTTTTCATGTTTTGGCACCAAAAATTCTTCTTTATATCCTTATAGAGTTTTTCACCACCTAGATGTACAGAGTAGGGTGTGTTGTGTGCTTCACGCATCAACTTCTCCTTGGTTTCTGCACACTTATGTTATACACACCATCTTCCTTTGTAACAGATACTTCCATCCTCATGGATCTTGAAATCATTTGCTTGACCTGTTGCCATCTTGTTCTTTATCCTTTCCAGCTTCACATCTCCTGGCTGGTTACTCCTTATTTCTTCTAAGACATCTGGCACAACTGTCATATTCCCAAGGATATTCTTTACTCCACCTTGTTCCACTACTTCAATCTCGAGATTTCGGAACTCTCGGCATAGCCGATCTGGCAAAACTGGCATAGTATCTAAAGTATGGCTCGATTTTTGGCTTAACGCATCAGCTACTACATTTGCCTTCCCTTCATGGTATTGGATACGCAAATCATAATCCTTTATGACTTCTAACCAACGTCTTTGCATGTTGCTTAGCTCTTTCTGCGTGAAGATGTACTTGAGACTGCTGTGGTCAGTATACAATCTACACACAGATCCATATAAATGATGTCTCCATATCTTCAGTGCGAAAACTATAGCTGCAAGCTCTAAGTCATGCGTAGCATAGTTCTCTTCATGAGTTTTCAGTTGTCTTGAAGCATAGGTAATAACTCTCCTTTCTTGCATAAGCACGCATCCTAAACCCTTCTTCGACGCGTCACTGTAAACATCAAATTTGCCAGAATCATTGAGTAAAGCTAACACAGGTGTTGTAGTCAACGTTTCCTTCAATGTCTGGAATGCTTCTTCACAATCTTCGCTCCACCGATACTTCACCGTCTTCTTGGTTAGCGTAGTCAGCGGTCTAGCTATCTTCGAGAAATATTTTACAAAACGCCTGTAATATCCTGCTAATCCCAGAAAACTTCTTACTTCGGAGTTGGCCAATCTTTCACTGCTGAAATCTTTCCTGGATCTACGGATATTCCTTCCTTGGAGATTATGTGACCCAAAAATGGAACATGTTTTAGCCAAAACTCACACTTCGAGAGCTTAGCATACAACTTCTCATGTCTCAATGTCTCTAACACTTCCTTGAGATGTTCTTCGTGTTCTTCCTCGCTCTTTGAGTAAACAAGGATGTCATCAATAAAGACGACCACGAAATGATCTAGAAACATCCCCATAACACGATTCATGAGATCCATAAATACTGCTGGTGCATTGGTAAGACCGAAAGGCATAACAGTAAATTCATAGTGTCCATACCTCGTTGTAAAGGCTGTCTTCGTGATGTCCTTCTCGGCTACCCGAATTTGGTGATACCCTGATCTCAAGTCTATCTTTTAGAAAACGTTCGCCCCTTGAAACTGATCGAACAAGTCGTCAACTCGGGGTAAAGGGTATTTGTTCTTGATCGTTGCGCTATTCAACTCTCTATAGTCAATGCACAACCTCAAGCTTCCGTCTTTCTTCTTCAAAAACAATATCGGTGCTCCCCAAGGGGAAACACTCGGCATTATGTAACCCTTTTGAAGTAGCTCTTGTAACTGATCCTTTAGTTCTTTCAACTCTACTGGTGCCATTCTGTACGGCGCCTTTGAGATTGGAGCTGATCCAGGTGCTAAGTCCATAGTGAATTCAATATCCCTTCTAGGTGGAATTCCTTCAATTTCGTCCGGGAACACATCGGGAAAATTCTTGACTATTGGTATCTCTTCTAGCACGTTCTCCTTTTTAGACATATCTTGAACATAACACAAATAAGCACTATTCCCTTTCTTCACTTGGTTGACTATGGTCAAAGCTGACACTGGTCGGATACATGGTTCCTTTGTGATACCACGGTAAGAAACCTTTTCTCCTTTTGGACCTTTGAGCCTTATTTTCTGATCGTGGCAGTCTATAACTGCTCGATATTTACCCGGCCAATCCATTCCCAATATCACATCTATTCCTCCAAGATCAAACTGTATCAGGTTGGCTGGTAAGGTGCTAGCCGAAATCTTAACTTCTACTCCTTCAAAAATGGTGTCACATACTGTTACGCGACCAGTTGGGGTAGCTACAGGGATGGATATTCTAGACGGCTTATTGAGACTCAAATTTTCCACAAATGATGATGAAATAAATGAATACGATGCTCCGGAATCAAATAGAGTAAATTCTTGTAGATCATGAACAAGAAATGTACAGTTGACTACTCCATTTGCTGCTTCCGCTTCAGTCCTGCTCATGACATCAATCCTTGCAATGTTCCCATTCTGTGCGGTAGTTCCTGTTGTACCAGTCCCATTGTTGTTGTTGGCATTGGCCGTAGCATTATTGCTCCTACTCCCGTTATGAACTCCATTGTTCCTTCCATTGCCCTGGTTGTTCACTTGCTGCCTCCCATAATTGTTGCCTCCATTATTCTGGTTGTTGTAGTTCCCACAGTTCCGGTTTCCGCCCTGATTGTTGTTGTTGAACTATCGATTCCCTTGGTAATTGCCTCCTTGGTTTTCTTGTTTATTTCCATTTGGTTTCGATCGGCACTCAAACGAACGATGACCCTTCTTGCCACAGTGGTAGCAAGTGATAAGGTTCCCTTGACAGTCCTTTCCTGGATGATTCTGTTGACACTTCTTGCAGATTAACAGCGAGGTTGATCATCTCCATTTTTCTGCTTGTTACCACGGTACTGTCCCTGGTTACTTCCTCCATGGTTGGGCTTAAACCTCTTGTCCTGACTACCTTGGTTAATCCTACCCTGATTTTTTCCATAGCCCACAACGCTCTCAACCTTGCGCTTTCCACGCTTCTCATATTATGCCTCTTGAATACGCCAAACGGCTGCAACTCTATCATAAGCTTCCTGAAGAGTATCGTACGTCCTGCACATCAAGTCTTTCTGCAGATGAAGTTCGAGACCAGACATGAACTTCCTAACCTTAGTCGCCTCGTCAGGCATCAGGTGACCTGAGAATCGGGATAGTTCCATGAAATTCTTGAAGTACTCGATCACAGAACCGTTCCCTTGTGTCAGATTCACGAATTCTATGTACTTTTGATCGTGGACATGGTTCGGATAAAAGCGAGTGCGTAGTGCAGTTTGAAGAGCCTCCCAATTGAAATTGGGTTGAGCCAAAAAGTTCTGACGTGTGCTCCTCCACCATATATTAGCTTCTTTCTTCCGGTAGAATGCCGCACAAACAACCTTGCAGTTCTCGGGGCACTCAACTAGCTCTAGGACCTTATCCATTTCATCGATCCAATTTTCGAGCTCAACAGGATCCTCATTGCCTGTAAAGTTCTCTGGCTTCATGTCAGCCACATTCTTTGCCCACTTAGCGTTATTCTGCTCTCCCTGGTTTGCGTTCTGCGCCATATGAGCAAATTGTGCAAAGAACTGCTCCATGTTGTTGTTGTTGTTGTTTGGTGCTGCCATTGGTACTTGGCGATTTCTCCTGGTGTAGTATTGATGTGGTCTATCAGTCATAATCCCTACACTATATCTTATTGTATTACTTATAAATTATCAATAAGTACAAACAATCATGCATATATGGCATGTAGTGCACAATTAAACAAGTAATGTCACACATTGATCATCATTTAAATCAATTACACATGCATTTCCACATATGCTGATCACGTCTCAACTTTTCATCTTCTTCAAAAATTGGAAAAAAGATCAATAGGACAAGAAAAAATCATGAATTTTGGTGTGCAACAACCTCTATGAGTCTACTTTCATAATCAAGAAGAATCAACTCAAAATCAATTGTAGAACTCTAAAGCTTCTGTCACAGACCACCAGAACAGAAGATTTGACTTTGAAAAGCTTTAAACTGACTTTAAATTTTTCAAAAAGAGCTAGGCTTTCTCCCAATGTTAGCTAAACGTGTCTTCTAGCTGCTATAAAAATTTGAGATCAAAACAAGGTCTGGAATATAGGTAAATGTCAAAAATGCTATAGCTAGTCACTTTACAATTCTGCTACTGAACCACCAACTTTGAAAATTCGGAACTAATTCTCCATAACTCATATAGCACTGAAATATTTATGGGAGATACCTGGATATGTCTAATTTCTGGAAAAAAATCAGGGAAAAATAACTCCAAAATTGAATACATCTGCTACAACAAAAACTCACTGCTGCGCAGAGTCAACAATACCAAAGATCAAAGTTTTCGCGTTCTAACCCCATGAACACTTTCTATGTTCTTAATCAATGATAACAAAACACAAAATAACCTTAATTCATCAATTCATACTCCAAAATCAGAACTAAATTTATTGAACTCCCCAAATCGATTTCTCAAAGCATAAACATTATTCATCTCCTAAAGCAAAACACTATAAATTTAACTCTAGCCCAAAAGTGACTATTCAAAAATCATTCTAAAAACTTCAAAGTATTGCTTGGCATCATAGCCTTATTCAAACCAATAAAAAAATTCAAAATTCATCAAGTCTAGGAATCTAGAGGACTCTAACAAGTTTAATCCTCGTCTTCATCGCTTTCATCCAACTCTTCCTCTTCATCGGCATCATACTCGAGCCATTCACCTTCACTCGCGTCTTCTTCACTTTCTTCATACTCCATGGGACCTTCCTCAATCTCGGGGTATTCATCGACATCTTCCATTGGATCCTCTTCGACTTCCCATCATCACTAGAGTCTATAATGATCACCTATTCGTCATCACTAGAGCTTATGTAGATCACGTCTTCTTCATCACTGAACTCTATCTCAATAACTGTATAACTTTGCCACTTAAGATGAGTCTCCATCAACAGCTTGCATATAAAATCTGCACTTACCGTCCATTCACCTTGGTAACGATAATCCCTATCATTCAGACGATTGAACCTGCCCATGATGTTGCTATACTTTGTAATTATTTCCCCAAAATGGGTCTCATAGGTAATGCCTTCACCATACAGTAAGCCTGAAAAGCTGGATTCCTATACCGAGGAAAATCTAAGGCATGAAACCTATCCTCACAATACTGAACCACGCGGTCACACAAATCTGGAAAGTCTTCACCTTCGAACCAACGTGTCACAACGGTGTGCTTCTCAGCTGGCATCACATGCTTCCTTGCTGTATGCTTAGTTCTAGCCATCTACAAGAGGAAACAACTTAATAAATCTCTAATTGCACAAGGTATATATATCGTAACAAAAAATAACTACTCTTAGCAAACTAATAATTATTCCCAAGACTCCAAATTGATAATCACAAGAGTCTTGAAGAAATTTCCCAACAACATTCCTTAAAAGTAGGCTTCCAACCTGAACTCCAATGAAACGCCTCTACGATCCGATCTCTTAGTATCTTGGATAGGCTAAGGCTCTTAGTTAGGAATGGGTGGGTGGAAATACTTGCTTTCTATCCTATTTTCTAAACACTTACACATAATAGTCCTATCCATACTACCCAATTTCCCAGGGCTTGTCAATTTTTTTTTTCCTATATTCATTTTAGTTACGCTAACAAGTTTCGATTTCCTTTTTGGAATGCCAACACTGATACCACCTGTAACACCCCCAAATGGCCCAAGCCGGAGACCCGGGGATGTCACTCCGTACCCGAGAGGAGCCCGGATACAAGGAGATTTTATAACATGGTTCTCAAGCAAAACATCCACAATAATAATTAAAATCAATTGAAACTATCCATTATTACAATCCAAAACATTCTAGCCTGAAATCGGTCATAAACAATCTAAAGTGTTTGAAATACAAAGGAGTCCAAATTCCAAATAAAATACTAGTGATCCATATGATACGCGTCCCCTTCTACGCCAGATAACCATCCTCTAACCCTGTGGTGTGGAATAAAAAAGAAACACCACAGTACAAAATCAGCGTGAAATACTGGTAAATAAAAACCAAAACATGTAAAACGATGATATGATAGTTATAAAAAAAATTCTCATTTGTAAGTAAGAGTTTTTCTCAAACACAGCGGTAATAAAGTTAAATCTTGTAATAAAAACGTATGAGTTCCCAATTTCATAATATCTCCAACCAATTTCATAATCATCAGGAAATACAAAATCCATCATTAACTCTTTTCCATTAACAAAATCAAAAATCCATCATTATTAATTTTTTGTGACGGGGGAACTCAAATAAACCACAGCTTCCATGACCTTAAGTGTTGACACCCCCTAAGACTACGTCGGCCAGAGGAGTGAGTACATGCCGCTATCCGGGGACTTGCAACCGGATCAAAAAGGGACGGGACCGCAGCCAACACGCCCAAAGATAATAATAAAAATGGCCCTGCACAACTTCTTCCACTTTACGTTATAGTTCATTGATATCATGGTGATGTTTTCAGCAAAATTATTTAACATGTAGAAATCATGTATTTCAAGTCATGTAGCACGTAAGCACATTTTGAGACGTAACAAATCAAAGTACTCATTTGACACGAAAGAGATAAGAACACTAGGCTTGGCATGTTTACTTACCTCAAAGCAAAATCAAACTATAGCAATCAATCAACGTACTCTACGTACTCATCGTCGGCGAACTCGTCACCTACACGTAACAATATTCTAATCAAACAAATATTCTTGCAATACACTTGCTATACTAGCTACATGCATGTGATATTCAATGGTTTAGGGTTCTAACACCAACCTAACATCCACTTAATTCATACTTCAAAACAAAACCCAAAACCTTGCCCCAAAATCCTCTAACCTAAAGCATACATAACCTATCATAACTCCACTAATTTATTACTCCAGTTTCCTAAACAGATAATGGCTCAAAAACAGTTCCATTGGATTCAAAACATTCGAAATAATAAGTTTAGCCTCAAACGGATCTTAATTTCGATTCCTGGATCAAAAGTTACACTAGTTTCAAATTTCCTAATTTCACTCAAAATACCCATACGAGAATTATCAATTTTTATGAAACTTTTTTCCCACGCATCTAGTTCATCCTATATTCATACTAAACCTAATATAAAATGATTCCCACATCAAATCAGATTGTTACCCACATACTATGATCATCCAATCACCCAAATTGCTTAATCAAACTTCTCTTCCAAACTAGGGTTTTTCCCATAAACCATAAACATGATAAACCCTAAAACTTGATCCTCAATCCTACGAATCCATGAATATTGATCCTAACAATATCAAACTGAAATTAAAGATTACATGCAACATACATGAATCATGAACAAGTGATCACAAGAACAAGAGATCAACAAGAGAAAAGAAAAGAAGAAACAAAACTAGCTCTAACCCGCCGCCCATGGAGGCCGGACGGGAAGAGAGAGAGAGACGGACGGAGAGAGAGAGAGAGAAAGAAAGAGAGAAAGAAAGAAAGAAAAATAAAGAGAGAGAGAGAGAGAGAGAGAGAGAGAGAGAGATAGATTACCTGCACGGGAGAGAGAGGCGGCGGTGGTTGTTGCCGTCGGTTACAAGAGAGAGAGAGAGAGAGAGAGAGAGAGAGAGAGAGAGAGAGAGCGGGGGAGGGGGACGGGTGAGAAAGGGAGAGACGTGAGAGAGATAGAGAGAAATAGGGAGAGTGATGGTTTTATGAGAGTTGGAAAAAAAACAACTTCATAAGTAGGAAACCCTCTTGAATTAGAAACTTTACGTAGGAAGAAAAGTTAGGCCAAAAACACTTTTTCCCCCTTTATTTTGTCAAAAGACAACTACCTCCCCCAAAATCAAGTAAAAGACACTAAAACTTTTAGAGTAAAGTCACAAAGATCCCCCAAACTCTCGTAACCATTATAAATTAACTCTCGACAATTAAATTAACTCTCCAACACTTATAATAATATCACAAAATACCCATAGTCACAAAACGGGGTATTTCAGGGTCTGGGTAAACCCGACCCGGACCCAATACAGACCCGGATTCTAGGAGACCCAAGTAGAACCGGACCGTGAAACCCAGAATCAAAAGCAACATAACCGGACTAGAACCGTATACCCATTGGGCTACCCGTCACCCGTACTTCTGCAACTTGGGGAGATTCAAATACAGTTCCTTACATCTCCATATTTGAATTCTCAATCGAGAAAGAGGGAGACTGATCGACATAAACGAAATTCTCAATCAACGAACATGTTATGACCCCTGGTAATTTCGGAATTGCGATCCGAGAGAGAGAGGAATCAGATGAGTTTCGAATTGGGAATTTCAAATATGACGAGACATAGACGTCGGAGCTCCAAAAGAGAACCATATTTAGGGATTTGGTTACCTGGGGAATGGACTTCGTCGGAGCTCAAACGCCGGCGAAGCTCGAATAGAGCACAAAGCCGTTTACTTGCGTCGTCGGAGCTCGAACAGAGTACAAAGACGTTTGCTTACAACGGCTCTGCTGGTGTGCTTTGATTCTTCAACAGAGAGCTTAGGAGCTTTGGATTTGTACGCTTAGCAGTTACCACTTTCATATGGGTTTCAAACTGACCCCTTGGGTTATTGGTTCAGACCCAGAGGTTCTGCGGTTTCGTGGGTTTAGATCCACTAGGATCTGGGTCATATTTTAATTGGGTGGTTCGAGTCATTCATGGTCGGTTCCGGGTCCGAACCGACCCATTGACATGTCTATGTTGTATAGTAAAGTTTACTCTATAAGTTCATGCAAAGATTACCAAATTTGTGTATCGTTTTGCTAACCAAATCACCGACTCAAAATGACCCAGTGAATAATGTCAAAAAGTGAAGTAAGCTGAAAGAGAAGAAACAGAGGTAGTATTTTGTAATGGAGGGGACAAATGAGGAAAAATTGTGGAAAAAGCTATATCTCACACCAAGTGGGAACTACCCAAAGACTTTTTTGCCTTTCACTTTGACCTATATATAGGGAATTAATTATAAATTTGGTAAACTAGTTAAATTAATTAAAATGAAAACATAAAAAACATTAAAATTCAAAAAGTAACACTCTCTCACCTCTCTCTCTTACTCGGGATCAAAACCCAACCCACCTCAATCAAAGGGAAGCACGTGACTGACCCTCCTCCTCCTCCATCTTCTCCGGCGATTCCACATCTCTCTCACTCGTGTCTCTCTCTCGCTCGCTCTCATGGCCTCCCCCAAAAAACTCTCCTACTACAGTTGTTGACGACGTTCTTGGAGATCACAACTCTGGCGGCCAAGGGACTCTCTCCGTCCTCTTCTCCAGCGCCGACGGTTGTAAAGGTTGCGGTTGGGGCTTTTCCGGCACCGGCTCCTCCCTCTCCACATGCAAGTGTCCACCAAGAGGTGAATATGTTTCACCATGTCAATTTTTTTTCATCAAACACATGTTTTAGGGTTAGAAAAAATTGATGTTGTGATGATTTTTTGTGCAAAATTCGTTGATGAAATCAAGTTGTTATGTAAAATCCACATACAAGTTCATGTAATAATCAAGTTGAGGAACCGGAACCACATGGCGCACTAAAGAACACCAATATGGATTGAAAAGTCATCTAGGGAGCCTTACTGTGATGGGAAACCAAAATTTTTGACTGAATATAATCAGGGGCGCCTAGGGGCGCACACAATATGTGTTGGGGCGTACAATTTTTTTGTGTGCTCCCTAACTGATACATGAAAAGTTTTAGACTGATTTATGCACGGGGCGCATACTATGGGGGCCTACATATGTTGCGGGTGTCCATAGTATGTGCCCCTGCATAAATCAGTCAAAATCTTGTCATGTACCAGTTAGGGGCGCACATTGGTTTGTTGTGGGCGCCCTTTCCTAGGCACCCTTGAATAATTCATTAAGGATCTTGTGTTTTCTGAAATGGGCGCCCTGTCAGTTAACTAAGCTGAAAAGATGGGGCATACAAGACCAAGTACTAGGCGCCCATTATTATAGTACTGAGGTGATTTTTTTTTTGTGTGTGAGTTACTTCTGTACTGATAATTGACAACTTATTGTTTTATTTGAAAGGATTTCATCCCCTTAGAGCAATTAGGTCGTGTCCCAGATTCAGGGTATAAATTGATGTTTCGCTTGCGCCAGAGCTCATGGGTAATGTTTGCAATGCTTACCAGACGCCAAGACTTTAGGAATTTAATAGAAGAGATGCTCCCTAACGTGGCATGGCTTTTAACCTATCGATATGAGCAAGTGTTCGCAAAGACGCTCCTCGACTTAATTATCCAGCGTCGGGTTAACACCAACCCTCATGATAGAGAACTATGGTTCAACTTTGGAGACTTCCCGATTCGGTTCTCCCTACAAGAGTTTGTTCTCTGCAGTGGAATCAATGTGTACAAGTCATATAGCGATCAGCAGCTCAACGAGCGGATGGTAGATTATGCCCTAATTGAGACTGTCTTCGGCGACGGTTTCAGGAACGTCTACGGGAATGTGAAGGCCACCAAGCTAGAGAAGCATCTGGACGAGATCGACAAGGCTCACCCGTACTCCGCCGATCATGATTAGCATATTGACCCGACCCTGTTGGAAAGATTTGTGAAGCTGTTAGTTGCTGCAATAATTGGTAGGTTATGGCACAACACCGACGGCCATGACAATATTCTCGCGTCAGTGATACAGAAGTGCAACAAATTTGAGTCCTCTAACGCGTACGATTGGGGTACAAATGCTTTGAATCTTTACTCAGTGGGATGAAATGGAACGACTACAATAAGAATGAAACTTACTCGATCACCTCCTTCCCATTCATTGCTACGGTAATTGTGTTAGTTATGCATTTTTTATTCTTTATATGTATATACGTTATACGCTTACTGCCCTCGTCTCTCCATGCATGCTTGGGCCTTCAAAGCAATCCCACAGATGGTACCCGTCTTAGCTAGCACGGACAAAGGGGTTCTTCCCAGAGTGGCGGCGTACTTTCCTCTAGTGGACAAGGTTAAGGATAATACAGTGATCAAACTTGTGCCAAAAAACACATATGTCCGCCCGACACTCCACCCCACACCTGTAGAGGCAGCATTGGGACAGGCGTCGGTACTTGGATCATATGGAAGTTAATTCATATATTCCCTTGTATCCGAACCTAACGCGTCAATTGAGTGGCCGATGCATTGTCTACCGTGGTCCAGTGATTCAAATGCAATTGTTTTAGATATCCGGTTTCAAGACGATGAAAGTTCAGTTGAAGAAGCAGTCTCGGAAACAAACAAGTGCACCTCCACAAGATGTGGAGGACGATGTGCCCAATCCGGAGAAAACCAAGGGGAAAAAGCAAACACTGAAAAAGAGTAAGCAACCAACTGCAGCACCACAACAGGATGTGGAGTTCGAAAAGTCCGTGCCAGTTGTCCGTCTTAGGGAAATTTGGGATGAAATGATTAACGCACCCCTGTCCTCACCCGATAGGGAGGTTGGTGCCGAGTAAAGGTCAAAGAAGCGCTAAGAGCGTGAAATAGTGAGCGATGACGTGTTCGAGGAAACGGAGGAGGCAAATCAAGAAAGATATCTCGGACGGAGGAAACCCAATCGCGAGATCCAAATGCACAGGGCACGCAGGAAATGGAAGATTATATGAATCTCATTATTAGTATGCCGACTTTGTGAAGTCATAAATGACAAACATGTAGGGTTTTGATTCCTGGATGCACAACGGGAACACAAACAATCATAACCCATGCAAAACCCTCCAAGGATCACAAGTCAAGAGACATAACGATGGTAAGAGAAGAAATCAATAACACACCTTAGGGTTTCTCCTTTGATGACTTCAAACGCGAATTGTGTCACGTTCTATAAAGTTGATCCACGCCTAGAGTTGAATACTAGATCTTCCAATCCTTGGTGCTAGCCCGGAATGAGGAAGAGGAAGAAGAATCACGCAAAACGAGACGAAACAAGG
The DNA here is from genome assembly GCA_023055425.1 of Linanthus parryae. Taxonomy (NCBI): domain Eukaryota; kingdom Viridiplantae; phylum Streptophyta; class Magnoliopsida; order Ericales; family Polemoniaceae; genus Linanthus; species Linanthus parryae. The sequence goes on along the minus strand of JALGPY010000007.1, from coordinate 45,526,296 downwards.
AGGTTTCAGCCTCCTTGAGGCCGACGGGGACGGGCGGCGGCAAAGGGGGGCGGCGGATCCTCTTTGCTTGCTTGCTCTCTCCTTTATTTCTCTCCCACTCAATTTATGATCAATAAGGTCATAAGTGTGGGAAGGAAGGAAGGAGTGTCCTTTATATAGTCTAACAAATCCTTGCCAACTACCTAAAGGACCTATTCTAGTCCTACTAGAATTCAACTTAATCCCTTCCTTGCAAATAAGTCATACTAAGTTTGCAAGGTGTTGCAAAGTGATCCTTCTAATTAATTAATCCTATTAATTAATTCCCAAATCTAGTTCAACTCTATATAGCGTGTGACCCCATAGGTTCTATCTAGTTGGTAGCAACGATTTGCTAATATGGAGCGGTTTCTAGGAAAACATCCATTCTAGCCAACTAATTGAATAGTCATCTTGACAAACCTTGTACAAGTAATTGTCTCATCCCTTTGTCTCTATATCCAGATAGGACACGAGACATACAAGTCACACTCGTATATCCAATCCACAGTTTCTCGATCCATGGGAATAGCCTTATTCGTGCAAATAACATCAATATCCCATATTGATTTATTCGAGTCTGTCCAGACATTCTATAAGCACTATCCCTCGAGTGGCCTAGGATATTTGCTCCCGTTATGTGGGAGGGACAAATTATATCTACGTCAACTACGATCTCTAAGCTTGCTTCTTATTGTATTCGGTACACGCCTTTAAAACTACCCAGTTACGGTGTAGCATTTAACGCTACCAAAATCACAATAATCCACAACTAGAATATCTAGCGACTTCAAGTCTAAGGATGACAATACCATTGCACCACGAGAAGCGCTTGTGACTCAACATAACGTGTATGTAGCCTTCTCGGAGATGGGTCAATCCAGTGTGTCATTACCCTTAATGCACACCTATGTGTTGGATCATGATATCTCCATATCAATCCAACCCATACTAGTCTATAGATGATTGTCCCATTAATCATTATGCTGGACTAGGGATATTTAAGATAAACAACACACTTGTAAATCTAAGGACTTAATTATATTCAATATCCAATAAATAATAAAATGAATTTTTTTAGCCACAAACAAATTCATACTAAACTAGATTGCCTCTAGGTCATCTATTCCAACAGTCTCCCACTTGAAATAGAGCCAATCTGGCGCATCTCGTATGCCCATACTCCTAGTGTGCCCTTCATGCTTCCACTGCGTAAGCGGCTTTGTAAGTGGGTCTGACAGATTATCATCTGTAGGAATCATGCATATCCGAACGTCTCCTCTATCGATAATATCTCGAATCAGATGGAACTTCCTGAGCACGTGCTTGGATATCTGGTGTGACCTGGGCTCCTTTGATTGCGTGATCGCCCCAGTGTTGTCACAGTACAACTCAACTGGATCCGAAATGCTAGGAACCACACCAAGTTCAGAAACAAACTTTCTGATCCAAACAGCTTCCTTTCCTGCGCCATTTGCAGCAATGTACTCAGCCTCTGTTGTAGAATCAGCCACCGTCTCTTGCTTGGAACTTTTCCAGCTCACCGCTGCTCCATTCAGGCAAAACACATATCCCGACTGTGATCTAAAGTCATCTATGTCGGTTTGGAAGCTTGCATCAGTGTAACCCCTTAAACGCAACTCTTCCTCACCGCCAAATATCAAGAAAGCATCCTTAGTTCTTCTCAAGTACTTTAGGATGTTCTTGACTGCAATCCAGTGACTCTCACCCGAATTGGATTGGTATCTGCTTGTCATACTCAAGGCATATGACACATCTGGTCTAGTACATAACATGGCGTACATGATAGATCCTATGGCCGAAGCATAGGGAATTATACTCATGTGTTCCTTCTCAATCTCATTGGAAGGACAACCACTCTTCGAAAGAATGATTCCATGTGACATGGGCAAGAATCCCTTGTTGGAATCTTGCATGTTGAACCGCTTCAACACCTTGTCAATATATGTACTTTGACTTAGGCCTAGCAGTATCTTAGATCTATCTTTATAGATCTTTATACCGAGTATATAGGCTGCTTCCCCTAAGTCCTTCATTGAGAAACACTTCCCTAGCCAATCTTTAACAGATTGCAGCATGGGAACGTCGTTTCCAATGAGTAGTATGTCATCCACATACAAGACCAGAAAAGCTACAGAGCTCCCACTAACCTTCTTGTAGACACAAGACTCATCTTCGTTTCTGATGAAGCCAAACTCTTTAACTACTTCATCAAAACGTCAATTCCAACTCCTAGAAGCTTGATTCAATCCATAAATGGATGGTTGCAGCTTACAGACTTTGTTGGCTTGCTTTGGATCTTCAAAACCCTCCGGCTGTATCATATACACGTCCTCGAGGAGATTCCCATAAAGGAATGTTGTTTTGACATCCATCTGCCAAATCTCATAGTCATGGTATGCTGCAATCGCAAGTAGGATTCAGATGGATTTGGTCATAGCGACTGGTGAAAAGGTTTCATCATAGTCAATACCATGAATCTGTCTAAATCCTTTAGCCACCAATCGGCCCTTATAGGTAATCACATTACCATCCATGTCGATCTTCTTCTTGAAGACCCACTTGCACCCTATGGGCCGCGCCCCTTCGGGTGGTTCCACCAAATTCCATACTTTGTTAGTATACATGGATTCCATATCGGATCTCATGGCTTCTAGCCACTTCTGAGAGTCTGGGCCTTTCATGGCCTCTTCATAGGTAGTAGGCTCATCATTTATGAGCATCGTGTCACCGGAATCGGTCACGAGAAGTCCATACCTCTCGGGTTCCTGGCGCACTCTACTAGATCTACGAAGCTCTTGTGTTACTTGAACAGGCTCCTCCACAACTCCTTGTGGTTCCTGTTCATGTTCCATAATTGGTTCAGTGATTTGTGATTCTTGAATCTCTTCAAGTTCAACAGTCCTCCCACTTGCTTCTTTAGAGACAAACTCTCTTTCTAGAAACACGTCGGTCCGAGCAACAAACACTTTGTTCTCGGTTGGATTGTAGAAGTAGTAACCCTTAGTTTCCTTAGGGTACCCCACAAACTTACACTTATCCGATTTCGGCCCTAGCTTGTCTGATTGTAAACGTTTTACATAGACATCGCAGTCCCAAATTCTCATGAACGACAGTGTGGGACGCCTCCCACTCCACATCTCATGTGGTGTCTTCATGACTGATTTCGATGGAACACGGTTAATGGTGAAAGCTGCACTTAATAGAGCGTGGCCCGAAAACGATAATGGAAGATCGGTTTGACACATGATAGATCGAACCATATCCAATAGGGTTCGATTCCTCCTTTTAGACACGCCATTCCACTGTGGCGTTCCGAGTGGAGTGATTTGGGACACGATCCCACACTCTCTAAGATAGTCGTCAAACTCTTGGCTCAAGTATTCTCCTCCACGACCTGATCGTAGAGCCTTGATACTTTTTCCAAGTTGCTTCTCTACTTCATTATTGAATTCTTTGAACACTTCAAAGGATTCGGATTTGGCCCTCATGAGGTCCACAAATCCATATCTACTGTAATCATCAGTAAATGTAATGAAGTAGACGTAACTACCCCGGGCAGGCGTGGCAAATGGACCACACACATCAGTATGTATGAGCGCCAATTGCTCACTAGTCCTCTCACCTTTCTTATCGAAAGGGGACTTTGTCATTTTTCCCAATAAAGAAGCCTCACATGTCTCATATGATTCAAAATCAAATGAGTCTAGTAGTCCATCCTAATGGAGTCTAGATACACGTTTCTCGTTTATATGGCCTAAACGACAGTACCATAAGTAAGCAGGATTTAAATCATTTATTTAAATCCGCTTGGTATTAATGTTGTAGACAGGATTGCTTAGATCAAGGACATACATCCCATTAAATAATTTTGCACTAAAATAGTGAATATTATTCAAATAAAAGGAACAACAATTGTTCTTTATTGAAATACTAAAACCTTCCTTGTCCAAACAAGAAATACAAATAATGTTTCTGCTCATAGCAGGCACAAAATAGCAATTATTTAATTCTAAAACTAATCCTGAAGGCAGAGATAGCTCGCACACGCCCACGGCCAATGCAGCAACTTTTTCTCCATTCCCAACGCGCAGATCTATCTCCCCTTTAGCTAATCTTCTACTTCTCTTTAGATCTTGCACATTTCGACAAATGTGAGATCCACATCCAGTATCCAATTCCCATGATGTAGAGACAGTTAAATTGACATCTACAACAAAAATACCTGGTGGTGGTGGAATCACTATTCCAAGCCTTTTGCCCTCCAGATATTTTGGGCAGTTCCTCCTCCACTGTCCAGGCTGACTGCAGTAGTGACACTCACCTTTAGTCACACCTTTGGAAATGCCACCAACAGGCTTAAGAGCAGGTTCCTTGGACTTGGCAACTGACTTTCCTTTGCCCTTGGAGGATGAGGCAAACCTTTTTCCCTTTCCTTTCTGCACCATCATAATGGCCATGCCCTTACCCTTGTTGATGCTTTGTTCAGCTGTCCTCAACATATTGAGAAAATCTGTCAGTGGTTTCACGATCTCGTTCATGTTATAGTTCATGATGAACTGTCCATAACTCTCGGGCAACGATTGCAAGAAGAGATCGGTTGCCAACTCTTGGCCGACCGGGAACCCAAGTCGGGCGAGATTCTCCAAGTACCCGATCATACGGAGTACATGGGGTCCCACCAGGTTCCCTTCTGCCAGATGACCCTTGAACAATGCCTTAGAGACCTCATACCTCTCAACCCTTGCCTGCACTTGGAAGAGGTGCTTCAGATGCTCGATCATATCGACAACATTCATGTTTACGTGTTGCTTATGAAGCTCAGAAGTCATGGTGCATAGCATAAGGCAGGCCGCATCATTAGCGTCATCAACACGCTTTTGATACGCCTTTAGGGCTGCAGGTGTTTGGTTCTCTGGACCTGCTGGAACATGCTCCTCTATTACGTACAGTTTCTTCTCTTGCTTGAGAACGATTCTCAAGTTTCTTTACCAATCAAGGAAGTTGGTACCAGAGAGCTTGTCCTTCTCAAGGACAGATCGTAGGGAATGTTGTGAACTCGATGAGTTGTTTGCCATTTGGAATTCTACAAAAGGAAAATACGCAAGTTTTAGTATTTGTGAATGACTATATTCAATAATGGCTAGTTTATCAAATATAGCTCCCACTATTTTTCTACGGATTAATAACCCTCGAGATATTAATGCGGAAAATATCCTTATATTTTCTAGTGGGCCTAGATCCATGTTTCATCTCCTTATGAGCTTTCTTTGGCAAGTCACCCATAATTTGACTACTTTAGGTAGGAACAATTCCAATTGCATCCCTTATGCAACTCTTGGTTCAATTGGGCAAATAACTCTTTATTTATCCATCCATATGGATAATCCCAATTGATTGCCTCTAGTTTTCTTAATCATATTAATAGCCTAGTTGTGTTCAACCTCTTATTTAAACAATTGCACATTACTAGCTTGTGCCATCGCATTCCATCATTATGAACCAAGTCGCCATGCTTTGGCACGCACGAACTTGATAAATCATGATGATAATGAGTGTTTAAATAACGAGAAGGCAAGAACACAATATTTGAATTTTGAGGGATTTTAAATTCAATTTTAATTGTTTTGTTGATCATTATCAAATGATCTATCTATTTGAGTTTGGGCACAACTCCAAATAATAGATCCGGGTTGTCTAATTATCTTATTATCCTAATTGCATGCATCATCCATAAACCAACCACAAAATAATAAGACAATAAAATAAACAACCACAAAACAAAAAATAAACGTGATGTGGATATGGCCTTTTCTAGTCTAAGATAATTCCAAGCCAATGGAATTATCTATGAACCTTAAAATCAAACACATCTCCATGAGTCTTGATCTTTTGGTCCATCCTTCATAGTCATGCTCCATGCTCCATCTTTTGTGGCTTCTTTTGGCTTTGGGCTTCTTTTCTTCAATCTTGGCTAACAATCTACTCTATCTAGCACTAGCTAACAACTATACTAAATAAAATAAATCTCACAAGTTGAGAAAAAAATGGCTCGCAGGCCATAAAACCCTAATTAATTATTACAATTAATTGATCAGCTCGCAGGCCGTAAACCAAACCACAAAAATTAAACATCCACATCAAACCACATCCTAAGGCCATATCCAATCACCATGTGAATTGCACATAAACAGTTAAAATCCAATTTTAACGCCCTTGGTCAATTTTAATTGATTTTAGAATATTCTAGGGTTAAAACGGTCCATGGGGCCCAACAATCTAATTGCCCGGGTCAAAAAAGAGAACCGCAAAGACCTTGGGCCGGCCGGCCCCAAGCCCACGCGGCTAGGCCGCGGGCTAGGGCTGCCCCAGCCCCTAGGCCGAGCCTTGCTTGGGAGGCAGGCAAGGAGGGGCGGTCCTTAGGGGGGTCGAACCTCCTTTGGGAGTTGTTTCCAAAACAACTCCCTTGCTTGGTGCCCAAGTTTGGTTGTTTCCTTGTTTGGGAAGAACTCCTTCCTCCCAAAGGATGCCCAAACCCTAGATCTAAGATCCTAAAATTTCTCAAACACACTAATTCATGCATCCAATGCAAAAAATAGATCTTGTTATGATTGATTATTCACAAATTGCATCATATGCTTGATTTGTCTTGTTTTACGCGATAAACAACAATTTTAAGGTGTAAAACTATCAAAACGTAACACATAAACCACATTTATGCTCTACGACCTGTGGCTCTGATACTACTGTAGGGTTTTGATTCATGGATGCGCAACGGAAACACAAACAATCATAACCCATGCAAAACCCTCCAAGGATCACAAGTCAAGAGACATAATGATGGTAAGAGAAGAAATCAATAACACACCTTAGGGTTTCTCCTTTGATGACTTCAAACGCGAATTGTGTCACGTTCTCTATAGTTGATCCACGCCTAGAGTTGAATACTAGATCTTCCAATCCTTGGTGCTAGCTCAGAATGAGGAAGAGGAAGAAGAAGTAGAATCACACAAAACGAGACAAAACAAGGAGGTTTCGGCCTCCTTGTGGCCGACGGGGACGGGCGGCGGCAAAGGGGGGCGGCGGCTCCTCTTTGCTTGCTTGCTCTCTCCTTTTGTTCTCTCCCACTCAAGTTATGATCAATAAGGTCATAAGTGTGGGAAGGAAGGAAGGACTGTCCTTTATATAGTCCAACAAATCCTTGCCAACTACCTAAAGGACCTATTCTAGTCCTACTAGAATTCAATTTAGTCCCTTCCTTGCAAATTAGTCCTACTAAGTTTGCAAGGTGTTGCAAAGTGATCCTTCTAATTAATTAATCCTATTAATTAATTCCCAAATCTAGTTCAACTCTATATAGCGTGTGACCCCATAGGTTCTATCTAGTTGGTAGCAACAATTTGCTAATATGGAGCGGTTTCTAGCAAAACATCCATTCTAGCCAACTAATAAAATAGTTATCTTGACAAAGCTTGTACAAGTAATTGTCTCATCCCTTTGTCTCTATATCCTAATTGGACACGAGACATACAAGTCACACTCGTATATCCAATCCACAGTTTCTCGATCCATGGGAATAGCCTTATTCGTGCAAATAACATCAATATCCCATATTGATTTATTTGAGTCTGGCCAGACATTCTATAAGCACTATCCCTCGAGTGTCCTAGGATATTTGCTCCCGTTATGTGGGAGGGACAAATTATATCTACGTCAACTACGATCTCTAAGCTTGCTTCTTATTGTATCCGGTACACGCCTTTATAACTACCCAGTTACGGTGTAGCATTTAACGCTACCAAAATCACAATAATCCACAACTAGAATATCTAGCGACTTCAAGTATAAGGATGACAATACCATTGCACCACGAGAAGCGCTTGTGACTCAACATAACGTGTATGTAGCCTTCTCGGAGATGGGTCAATCCAGTGCGTCATTACCCTTAATGCACACCTATGTGTTGGATCATGATATCTCCATATCAATCCAACCCCATACTAGTCTATAGATGATTGTCCCATTAATCATTATACTGGACTAGGGATATTTAAGATAAACAACACAATTGTAAATCTAAGGACTTCATTATATTAAATATCCAATAAATAATAAAATGATTTTTTTTAGCCACAAACAAATTCATACTAAACTAGATTGCCTCTAGGGCATCTATTCCAACAAAACATGGCGTCTCGAATGATAAACATGGCATTGGATATCAAGATTTTAAGAAACGAGCAACAAATGAATATGAATGCGTGTATGAGGAAGATGGATGAGGTGACTGCGAGGCTGGATTTGGTGACGGAGAGGCTAGATGGGTTGACAGACAACAACACTGCTGCTAGCCTGATGGGAACGGCAGAACCTACCGATGCGCCGACTTCCCAATCCGTTCATATTAGCCAGGAAGAAGTAGATGTATATCTGGATCCCGACATAGCTGCTGGAGCGATGGGAACAACAAAACCTACGGATGTGCCGCCTTCACCATTGGTCCCAACTACCGAGGAAGAAGCCACATATTTTTCTGCCGCCAAAACTGGGGTGATTGAACAGATCGCAGAATGTCCCAATCCACCAGTTTCCTCGATTGCACAACCTGTTAGTAAGTCGCCTGAACCGATAAGTTTTGAATTTCCTGATGTACCAACCCTCGAGCAGTGCTGGTGGCATAGTTTCTTTACAAGGGTTGGCAAGGAACATGTCGAGGGAAAACCTGGGACCACCCAGGATCAAAAGAATAAAATTCTTTGTCATTTCAACAGGTAAGAGATCAACATTGCTATTATCATTTTGTGTTCTCGTATTGTATCATTTGTGTGACTAATCTTCATTTGTGTTTCCAGTAAGGTATCGGTTGAAATCCCTGGTGGCACTAAGATCTCTTGTTCACACGCGTACAAGTTTTCATCCGGACATTGGATGACAGACGCGGTAAGGGAGTACATAAATTTTTAACTTTCATTTGAATTGAATCCGTCGACAATTTTCTAAGCTGTAAATATTACAGACCATTTTGTGCATGACGTAGGACATACCTAACTTTAATTTCCACTAATTAATGGTTTTTGTTGTGATAATTTGCTTTATAGATATGGCTGGTTAGCCTATGTGGGTTCTTAATCAAACGCCACGCTTGTTTAGTAAGAAGAGTATTGTTAAGGAATTCAAAATCCTGAACCCCGAGTCCTCATTCCTTCTTCCTAACTTTTAATTTTTCCAACATCATCCAGTGTAAAGGCTTCTTATTATTTGTATCACCCATCAAAAATATTTGATTAACCTCTCAATTTCTTAACACGTACACATAGGTAGGAGGAAACAACTCATTATATAGTTCAGCATAGTCTTAGCATCATTAGAACTTCTTTCCCAACTGGAGGTAGTATTTTTTCCTTCCAATTTTTTAATCTATTGATTACTTTATCCAACACTTTACCTAATTTAATTTTATTATGTCTTCCAACTGTTGTAGGGAGCCCCAAATATTGTTCGTGAGTTTTTGCCAATTCTGACAGATTAAACTTATGTTTCAAGGTTACTTTGTAATTATGTGAGAGCTAGCCTAGAGTAGCTTGCTCGTGGAAAGATGACTCATCAAGACCAGGAGGCTGCAAACCTCTACAGTCTTCGCAAAAACTCAAAAACACCGAGGGAAAACGCAAGTGCGGTCATATCCGAGCTTTACCATCTCTGATTTCTCAATCAGAGGCGCACCTGAACCCCACGCAACTCGATTCATGTGCAAAGGGGCTAATGTAGATAGTGAAAAACATAACCTTGGTCCGCAGCCACATGGACCTATTGTAGGGTTTTGATTCATGGATCGCGCAAACGGAAGCATAATCAAACAAATAACCATGCAAAACCCTCCAAGGATCACAAGTCTAGATGCATAACGATAGTAAAGGTAAGAAATCATAAACACACCTTTGGGTTCTCCTTGATGACTTCAAACGCGAATAGTGTCACGTTCTCTATAGTTGATCCACGCCTAGAGTTGCTCGTAGATCTCCCAAACTCCTTGGTGCTAGCCCGGAATAAGAGGAGGGTGAAGGAATCACGCAAAACGAGACAAAAAGAGGGGCTCGGCCCTCTTTTGGCCGACGGGGTGAGGGGGCGGCGGCAAGGGACGGGTTCGGCCCTTGTTGCTTGCTCTCTCTCTCCTTTGTTCTCTCCCACTCTTGTTATGATCACTAATGAGCATAAGTTATGAGGAAGGAAGGAAGGAGGGTCCTTTATATAGTCCAACAACTCCTTGTTAACTACCTAAAGGACTTATTCTAGTCCTACTAGAATTCAATTTAGTCCCTTCCTTGCAAATTAGTCCCTACTAAGTTTGCAAGGGTTTGCAAAGTGATCCTTCTAATTAATTAATCCAATTAATTAATTCCCAAATCTAATACAACTCTATATAGCGTGTGACCCCATAGGTTCTATCTAGTTGGTAGCAACTATTTGCTAATATGGAGCGGTTTCTAGCAAAACATCCATTCTAGCCAACTAATAGAATAGTCATCTAGACAACCTTGTACAAGTAATTGTCTCATCCCTTTGCCTCCATATCCGGATTGGACACGAGACATACAAGTCACACTCGTATATCCAATCCATATTTTCTCGATCTATGGGATAGCCTTATTCGTGCAAATAACATCAATATCCCATATTGATTTATTTGAGTCTGGCCAGACATTCTATAAGCACTATCCTTCGAGTGGCCTAGGATACTTGCTCCCGTTATGTGGGAGGGGCAAATCCTCTCTACGTCCACTACGATCTCTAAGTTGCTTCTCATTGTATCCAGTACACGCCTTTATAACTACCCAGTTACGGTGTAGCGTTTAACGCTACCAAGATCACAATGATCCACAACTAGAATATCTAGTGACTTCAAGTCTAAGGATGACAATACCATTGCACCCGAGAAGCACTTGTGACTCAACATAACATGTATGTAGCCTTCTCGGTGATGGGTCAATCCAGTGCAACATTCCGTAATGCACACCTATGTGTTGGATCGTGATATCTCCATATCAATCCAACCCCATACTAGTCTATAGATGATTGTCCCATTAATCATTATACTTGAATAGGGATATTTAAGATAAACAACACGATTGTAAATCTAAGGACTTCATTATATTAAATATCCAATAAATAATAAATGAATTTTCTAGCCATATACAAATTCATACTAAACTAGATTGCCTCTAGGGCATCTATTCCAACAGTCTCCCACTTGCACTAGAGCCAATCTGGCGCATCTCGTATGCCCATACTCCTAGTGTGCCCTTCATGCGTCCACTGCGTGAGAGGCTTCGTAAGCGGGTATGACAGATTATCATCTGTAGGAATCTTGCATATCCGAACGTCTCCTCTATCGATAATATCTCGAATCAGATGAAACTTCCTGAGCACGTGCTTGGACTTCTGGTGCGATCTGGGTTCCTTTGATTGCGCGATCGCCCCAGTGTTGTCACAGAACAACTCCACTGGATCCGCAATGGTAGGGACCACACCAAGTTCAGAAACAAACTTTCTAATCCAAACAGCCTCCTTTGCTGCGCCATTTGCAGCAATGTACTCAGCCTCTGTTGTAGAATCAGCTACCGTCTCTTTCTTGGAACTCTTCCAGCTCACCGCTGCTCCATTCAGGCAAAACACATATCCCGACTGTGACCTAAAGTCATCTCTGTCAGTTTGGAAGCTTGCATCAGTGTAACCCCTTACACGCAACTCTTCCTCACCGCCAAACATCAAGAAAGCATCCTTAGTTCTTCTCAAGTACTTTAGGATGTTCTTGACAGCAATCCAGTGACTCTCACCCGGATTGGATTGGTATCTGCTTGTCATACTCAAGGCATATGACACATCTGGTCTAGTACATAACATGGCGTACATGATAGATTCTATGGCCGAGGCATAGGGAATCCTACTCATGCGTTCCTTCTCAATCTCATTGGAAGGACAACCACTCTTCGAAAGAGTGATTCCATGTGACATGGGCAAGAATCCCTTCTTGGAATCTTGCATGTTGAACCGCTTCAACACCTTGTCAATATATGTACCTTGACTTAGGCCTAGCAACCTTTTAGATCTATCTCTATAGATCTTTATACCGAGTATATAGGCTGCCTCCCCTAAGTCCTTCATTGAGAAACACTTTCCTAGCCAATCTTTAACAGATTGAAGCATGGGAACGTCGTTTCCAATGAGTAGTATGTCATCCACATACAAGACCAGAAAAGCTATAGAGCTCCCACTAACCTTCTTGTAGACACAAGACTCATCTTCGTTTCTGATGAAGCCAAACTCTTTGACCACTTCATCAAAACGTCGATTCCAACTCCTAGAAGCTTGCTTCAATCCATAAATGGATCGTTGCAGCTTACAGACTTTGTTGGCTTGCTTTGGATCCTCAAAACCCTCCGACTGTATCATATACACGTCCTCGAGGAGATTCCCATAAAGGAATGTTGTTTTGACATCCATCTGCCAAATCTCATAGTCATGGTATGCTGCAATTGCAAGTAGGATTCGGATGGATTTGGTCATAGCGACTGGTGAAAAGGTTTCGTCATAGTCAATACCATGAATCTGTCTGAATCCTCTAGCCACCAATCGGCCCTTATAGGTAATCACATTACCATCCATGTCGATCTTCTTCTTGAAGACCCACTTGCACCCTATGGGCCGCGCCCCATCGGGTGGTTCCACCAAAGTCCATACTTTGTTGGTATACATGGATTCCATCTCGGATCTCATGGCTTCAAGCCACTTCTGCGAGTCTGGGCCACTCATGGCCTCCTCATAGGTAGTAGGCTCATCATCTATGAGCATCGTGTCACCGGAATCAGTTACGAAAATTCCGTACCTCTCGGGTTCCTGGCGCACTCTACTAGATCTACGAAGCTCTTGTGTTACCTGAACAGGTGGCTCCACAACTGCTTGTGATTCCTGTTCATGTTCCATAATCGGTTCAGTGATTTGTGGTTCTTGAACCTCTTCAAGTTCTACATTCCTCCCACTTGCTTCTTTAGAGTCAAACTCTCTTTCTAGAAACACGCCGGTCCGAGCAACAAACACTTTGTTCTCGGTTGGATTGTAGAAGTAGTATTCCTTAGTTTCCTTAGGGTACCCCACAAATTTACACTTATCCGATTTAGGCCCTAGCTTGTCTGATTGTAAACGTTTTACATAGACGTCGCAGCCCCAAATCCTCATGAACGACAGTGTGGGACACCTCCCACTCCACATCTCATATGGTGTCTTCATGACTGATTTAGATGGAACACGGTTAATGGTGAAAGCTGCACTTAATAGAGCGTAGCCCCAAAATGATAATGGAAGATCGGTTTGACACATCATAGACCGAACCATATCCAATAGGGTTCGATTCCTCCTCTCGGACACGCCATTCCATTGTGGCGTTCCGGGTGGGGTGAGTTGGGACACAATCCCACACTCTCTAAGATAGTCGTCAAACTCTTGGCTCAAGTATTCTCCTCCACGATCCGATCGTAGAGCCTTGATACTTTTGCCAAGTTGCTTCTCTACTTCATTCTTGAATTCTTTGAACACTTCAAAGGATTCGGATTTTGCCCTCATAAGGTACACAAATCCATATCTACTGTAATCATCAGTAAATGTAATGAAGTAGACATAACCACTCCTGGCAGGCGTGGCAAATGGCCCACACACATCGGTATGTATGAGTGCCAATTGCTCACTAGTCCTCTCACCTTTCTTATTGAAAGGGGACTTTGTCATTTTTCCCAATAAACAAGCCTCACATGTCTCATATGATTCAAAATCAAATGAGTCTAGTAATCCATCCTTATGGAGTCTAGATACACGTTTCTCATTTATGTGGCCTAAACGACAATGCCATAAATAAGCAGGATTTAAATCATTTATTTCAATCCGCTTGGTATTAATGTTGTAGACAGGATTGCTTAGATCAAGGACATAAATTCCATTAAATAATTGCGCACTAAAATAGTGAATATTATTCAAATAAAAGAAACAACAATTGTTCTTTATTGAAATAATAAAACCTTCCTTGTCCAAACAAGAAATACAAATAATGTTTCTGCTCATAGCAGGCACAAAATAGCAATTATTTAATTCTAAAACTAATCCTGAAGGCAGAGATAGCTCGCACACGCCTATGGCCAACGCAGCAACCTTTGCTCCATTCCCAACGCGCAGATCTACCTCCCCTTTAGCCAATCTTTTACTTCTCTTTAGATCCTGCATATTTCGACAAATATGAGATCCACATCCAGTATCTAAGACCCATGATGTAGAGACAGTTAAATTGACATCTACAACAAAAATACCTGGTGGTGGTGGAATCACTATTCCAAGCCTCTTGTCCTCCAGATATTTTGGGCAGTTCCTCCTCCAGTGTCCAGGTTGACTGCAGTAGTGACACTCACCCTTAGTCACGACCTTGGCAATGCCACCAACAGGCTTAAAGGCTTGTTCCTTGGACTTGGCAACTGACTTGCTTTTGCCCTTGGAGGAAGAGGCAAACCTTTTGCCCTTTCCTTTATGCACCATCATAATGGCCTTGCCCTTACCCTTGTTGATACTCTGTTCAACCGTCCTCAACATGTTGAGCAAATCTGGTAGTGGTTTAACGATCTCGTTCATGTTATAGTTCATAATGAACTGTCCATAATTCTCGGGCAACGATTGCAACACGAGATCGGTTGCCAACTCTTGGCCGACCGGGAACCCAAGCCGGGCGAGATTCTCCAAGTACCCGATCATTCGGAGTACATGGGGTCCCACCGGATTCCCTTCTGCCAGATGACATTTGAACAGTGCCTTTGAGACCTCATACCTCTCTACCCTCGCCTGCTCTTGGAAGAGCTGCTTTAGATGTTCGATCATATCGACAGCATTCATGTTCTCGTGTTGCTTCTGAAGCTCAGAGGTCATGGTGCAAAGCATTAGGCAGGCCGCATCATTAGCGTCATCAACACGCTTTTGATGCGCCTTTAAGGCAGCAGGTGTCTGATTCTCTGGACCTTCTGGAACATGCTCCTCTATGGCGTACAGTTTCTTCTCTTGCTTGAGAACAATTCTCAAGTTTCTGTACCAATCAAGAAAGTTGGTTCCAGAGAGCTTGTCCTTCTCAAGGACAGATCGTAGGGAATGTTGTGAACTCGATGAGTTGTTTGCCATTTGGAATTCTACAAAAAGGAAAATACGCAAGTTTTAGTATTTGTGAATTTTTTGACTATATTTAATAATGGCTAGTTTATTAAATATAGCTCCCACTATTTTTCTACGGATTAATAACCCTCAAGATATTAATGCGGAAAATATCCTTATATTTTCTAGTGGGCCAAGATCCATCTTTTCATCTCCTTATGAGCTTGCTTTGGCAAGTCACCCATAATTCGACTACTTTTAGGTAGGAACAATTCCAATTGCATCCCATATGCAACTCTTGGTTCAACCAGGCAAATAACTCCTTATTTATCCATCCATATGGATAATCCCAATTGATTGCCTCTAGGTTTCTTAATCAAATTAATAGCCTAGTTGTGTTCAACCTCTTATCTAAACAATTGCACATTGTTACGTGCCATCGCATTCCATCATTATGAACCAAGTCGCCATGCTTTGGCACGCACGAACTTGATAAATAATGATGATAATGAGTGTTTAAATAACGAGAAGGCAAGAACACAATATTTAAAATTTGAGGGATTTTCAATTCAATTTTAATTGTTTTGTTGATCAATATCAACTAATCTATCTATTTGAGTTTGGGCACAACTCCAAATAATAGATCCGGGTTGTCTAATTATCTTATTATCCTAATTGCATGCATCATCCATACACCAACCACAAAAATAATAAGACAATAAATAAACAACCACAAAACAGAAATTAAACGTGATGTGGATATGGCCTTTTCTAGACTAAGATAATTCCAAGCCAATGGAATTATCTATGAACCCTAAGCAAACACATCTCCATGCGTCTTGATCTTTTGGTCCATCCTTCATAGTCATGTGGTATGCTCCATGCTCCATCTTTTGTGGCTCCTTTGGCTTTGGGCTTCTTTTTCTCCAATCTTGGCTAACAATCTACTTTATCTAGCACTAACTAATATTTATACTAAATAAAATAAATCTCACAAGTTGAGAGAAAAAAATGGCACGCAGGCCATAAAACCCTAATTAATTATTACAATTAATTGATCAGCTCGCAGGCCGTAAAACCAAACCACAAAATTAAACATCCACATCAAACCACATCCTAAGGCCATATCCAATCACCATGCGATTTGCACATAAACAGTTAAAATCTAATTTTAACGCGCTTGGTCAATTTTAATTGATTTTAGGATTTTTAGGGTTAAAACGGTCCATGGGCCCAACAATCCAATTGCCCGGGCCCAATAAAGTGAACCACAAGGCCCTAGGGCCGGCCCGGCCCAAAACCCGCAAGCTAGGCCCGCGGGTTAGGGCCGCCCGGCCCCTTAGGGCGGCCAAGCTTGGGCGGCAAGCAAGGGGGCGGTCCCCTAGGGGGCCGAACCTCCTCTTGGGAGTTGTTTCCAAAACAACTCCCTTGCTTGGAGCCCAAGTTTGGTTGTTTCCTTGTTTTGGGAGAACTCCTTCTTCCCCAAGGATGCCCAAACCCTAGATCTATGATCCTAAAATTTCTCAAACTCACCAATTCATGCATCCAATGCAAAATTGGGTCTTGTTATGATCTAATTATTGACAAATTGCATCCCATGCTTGATTTGTCTTGTTTTACGCGATAAACAACAAATTAAGGTGTAAAACAACAAGAATGTAACACATAACCTACGTTTATGCTCTATGACCTATGGCTCTGATACCACTGTAGGGTTTTGATTCATGGATCGCGCAAACGGAAGCATAATCAAACAAATAACCATGCAAAACCCTCCAAAGATCACAAGTCTAGATGCATAACGATAGTAAAGGTAAGAAATCATAAACACACCTTTGGGTTCTCCTTGATGACTTCAAACGCGAATAGTGTCACGTTCTCTATAGTTGATCCACGCCTAGAGTTGCTCCTAGATCTCCCAAACTCCTTGGTGCTAGCCCGGAATAAGAGGAGGGTGAAGGAATCACGCAAAACGAGACAAAAAGAGGGGCTCGGCCCTCTTTTGGCCGACGGGGTGAGGGGGCGGCGGCAAGGGACGGGTTCGGCCCTTGTTGCTTGCTCTCTCTCTCCTTTGTTCTCTCCCACTCTTGTTATGATCACTAATGAGCATAAGTTATGAGGAAGGAAGGAAGGAGGGTCCTTTATATAGTCCAACAACTCCTTGTTAACTACCTAAAGGACTTATTATAGTCCTACTAGAATTCAATTTAGTCCCTTCCTTGCAAATTAGTCCCTACTAAGTTTGCAAGGGTTTGCAAAGTGATCCTTCTAATTAATTAATCCAATTAATTAATTCCCAAATCTAGTACAACTCTATATAGCGTGTGACCCCATAGGTTCTATCTAGTTGGTAGCAACTATTTGCTAATATGGAGCGGTTTCTAGCAAAACATCCATTCTAGCCAACTAATAGAATAGTCATCTAGACAACCTTGTACAAGTAATTGTCTCATCCCTTTGCCTCCATATCCGGATTGGACACGAGACATACAAGTCACACTCGTATATCCAATCCATAGTTTCTCGATCTATGGGATAGCCTTATTCGTGCAAATAACATCAATATCCCATATTGATTTATTTGAGTCTGGCCAGACATTCTATAAGCACTATCCTTCGAGTGGCCTAGGATACTTGCTCCCGTTATGTGGGAGGGGCAAATCCTCTCTACGTCCACTACGATCTCTAAGCTTGCTTCTCATTGTATCCAGTACACGCCTTTATAACTACCCAGTTACGGTGTAGCGTTTAACGCTACCAAGATCACAATGATCCACAACTAGAATATCTAGTGACTTCAAGTCTAAGGATGACAATACCATTGCACCCGAGAATCACTTGTGACTCAACATAACATGTATGTAGCCTTCTCGGTGATGGGTCAATCCAGTGCAACATTCCGTAATGCACACCTATGTGTTGGATCGTGATATCTCCATATCAATCCAACCCCATACTAGTCTATAGATGATTGTCCCATTAATCATTATACTTGACTAGGGATATTTAAGATAAACAACACGATTGTAAATCTAAGGACTTCATTATATTAAATATCCAATAAATAATAAATGAATTTTCTAGCCATATACAAATTCATACTAAACTAGATTGCCTCTAGGGCATCTATTCCAACACCTATCAGCAGCCTACAGCTGGTAGCCTTACGGTTCCCCATGCACACCAAATCATGCCACATCAGCATATGGGGACCATGAGATAGGGTCCCCTCACACATCACAGCTCGCACAAGAACCAGGGGACTTAGTGGCTTGGAGGCTGGAATAAGGCTCGTCGCAAGTGGTTGTTTCCCCACATGCGACCCATGTATGCTTTGGAAGAAGCTTTGTACGACCATCCGTTTATACTTATTCGATATATACGATCACGATCTCCTGAGATCATAACCGTCTCACAGGGTTATACGACATTTAGATAGCCACGTAATCCCCTTGGTTGATGACACACTCCAACTGCAAGTGTACAGTTGTCGGTGTAGTAATAATCCGGTAATCCGGGTTATCGAACCCAAGAGACTTCGTTCTTAACTAGTTATCAACTTTAAACCTTATGTGGGCACAGCGCATTGAGTTTTTTTGACTAATTCTACTAAAATTGAAAAGAACAAGTATTCCAATTAATCAGACGAATTGCTTCACCATTAACAAAGATAGTTTGTAAGGGTTTCTTAATAAATTGACAAAGTCAAGATATCTCTACGGGTAACTAAGATCTCACACCACTTAGGGTTTATGTTTTGATAACATGAGTATATTTTCTTAGTTAAACGAGCATAACCGTGTTGGAGATTCCTCAACCAACACCTATGCTTAAACTCTCATACCCGATTTCTCAAGTCTACTTAAGTTCAAGCATACATTAACATCACGAGTCTACTCTTAGATCTTAGCTAACTAGAAAGATCACTCAACCCTAGATACGGCTAGTGCATGTTTCAAGTTCCGGTAATGGCTATCGATTTCTCTAACATCCATAACCTAGATCAATTCTGCTACGTCTAACAATAAGAAAGATGAATAAAGTTCATAAAGCACGCATAACTAAACAAAACCTATTCGATTAAGCTCAAGAGCAGGAAATCAAATCCATAAACCACAAACTGTGGTGATAAAACCCTAGTTCCCTACGAGATATCCTGAGATAAGAGTTTAACTAATTAAGCACATGATCAAAATACAACGTTCTATGATCATGATCCAAAATAAGAAAAAGGACGAAGTTTAGAAAGAAAACGAATGATCCCAAGCTTCGCAAGCACTCCCTAGCTCCAAGAATACGTTCCCACGTCTAGAGATACTAAAACAATATACCCTACTCGTTATAATAAGTTTCCAAAAAGATTAGACAAAGTTTTGGTTAATTTCACAAAGACCCCGCTGAAATCTGCTGCGTTTGCCAGTCTCTTCGTGCGAAGACTTCGACTTCTTCGTGCGAACGTCTTCGTGCGAACACCTTTTTCTCTTCGTGCGAAGGTCTTCGTGCAAAGAGTTACAGTCTTCGGGCGAAGGTCTTCTGATTTTGAGATAGAGAGCTCTCTCACGAAGACTTCTGGGACTTCTCTGAAAATTGGCTAACTCCTTCTCTTCGTGCGAAGACTTTTTCTCTTCGTGCGAAGAGATTGTACCATGCACGTTTTTGGCTCTTTTCTTTGAGTTTCTCGTTTCCGAAGCTCGTCTCTCCATCCTCTTTGATCCTCGCGTCCTATTCCCTGCCAATCACAACACAAAACAAGAACCCACGATCATATCACAATAAACACATCAAAATAAACGAGAAACGCCCGGGATTAAACATTGAATGCGCAAAAACTCAAGATTCGCAATTTACGCACATTTCACTTATAAAAGACAATGAATTCTCCATGATGAGCACACAAAATGCAGAAAATCAAGTAATAAAATAACTCCGAAAACGGATTTATCAACTAACTCCACACTACATTTTGCTCATCCGAGCAAATATCCAAGCCATTACTTAACCTCTCAACTCAAACTTCCTTAATTTCTCAAATTCACTTGGCATACATCCCCAATTAACATTGCATACCTTCCTTACGCCAATTGCATACGATCACCACATTTCAAACTCATACTTACATTGTATACTAGTCCGAGGAGAAGATCTAACCACAAACCACCTTTTACTAGCCGACACGACTCGATTATACACAATGCACCTATATTAAAATGCAATATAAACAATGCAAGTATTAATATAACAGATTGTTTTATTTTCCTTTTGCGAGATCGGGCAGTCTCAATTAGCTCAAACCGGTTATCATGGAGTGATGAGAGATCTAGGTACAAGGCGTGAAATGGAACTAAACTTGTCAACGAGAATTTCCCCTAGTTCGTATAGAAAGCCTAACTTTACTAAGTACAAGAATAACCTACCTCTTCGCTTGTACCGACAAAATAAGAGGCTACGCTAAGCTAAGCCACATTCACGGTCCGAGATCCTACTCCACTAACGGTTTTAGACTGATGAAGCTTAAGGACATAAAGATAATCATGATATATACTCCTAAAGCGTCACATTCTCACATTTAATCCCACATCTCACACACCCTCGCCATGATGATAGAAACCGCAACCTGAAACTCACTGCCTCGGTTCCCTCAAACCCCGGTACAATAACGATCTCCGTGGCCACTGTTGTGAATCGTGCATGAAATGCAAACCGCCGTCAATGAACTAGTAGCTTCCACCTATCGATTTCCATCAAAAAAGAACCCTCTCCTTTTCTTCCCTCTCTCTTTTTTATTTTCTGTTTTTTTTCCTGAATTTCTTTTTTTATCTCTCAAAACTAACAATATTCTACCAATCGTACGAGTGGTCTTCCTAGAGCAAGAGAATAATTTAAGGGGAAGGAAACAAACAATACCGTGAATATGTATCACAAGTAAGATTCGTCTCCCCCTAACTCGATGAAGTACACGGTGCCACCAAACAAAGCCGCAAACAATCCAAGTACATGTATGGGGGTGGAGTCGTCAAAAGTGCAATCTCTATTTCTGTAGTCAAAAGTCGACACCCCCACACTAGTATATATCCATGTCCCCTCTCAAGTAGTCAATAAATGTCTGTCTCGTGCCTAATCCAACTGATCCTCCTACACCAAGATGACACAAGTAACGATACCTAGCACGAGCCACCGATTAAGATCAACCAATCCCATTTTCGTGCGGATTAGACGACACGCACTCACGACTCTCCACAACTATGTCCATGGTGTAATGACATGGAACACCACCACTCCGAAGTGTGCAAGCCTACTCACTCACCCTTGCAAACCCTCAAAAATATCAATTAACACGCATGTGATCATGTAAGACTCACAAGTATATGCAATAAAGCTCTCCCTCATCGAACCCCCTCAACTACAACTCCCTTGTGACGCACTAAGTGGTGTGATGAAGGCCAAGAATAGTCACCCTAGGTCAAGAGGCTAGCAAATAATCCAAGGTTCAAATCGGGTTTTCTAGTGGTCCTAAAATGTGAGTTCTAAGAAGCAGTGAATGCTCTAATTCGCATCCTCACACAGCTGTTATGTGTGCCACTACGAGGTGGGCTGGCACTACCTGAGACCTACACATGGACGTTCGGGTTGTTTAGATCACACCTTGCTCAACTCTTGTAAGAAAACACGGAACACACTTAAGATTTGAAAATCAAGTAAGTGTATAAAAATAGGCAGGTATTCCCGTAAAGAAAGTCTCTCTAGACGTACCAAAAGGAACTCACACTTTCATTCTCGGTCGCAAGTCACGCTCTATGCCTAAAGTTATCACACTCCTCAATTTTACTAAATTTTAAGATTCTTTTGATTTCCCTTCCTCAAATTTTCAATTTTTATTTTCTTTTTGTATTTTTCAATTTTCTTATTTTTTTTGTTTTTTTATAAATCATAACTCTATACGCAACTGCCAACGCGATTAACGACTCGATAAGGAGTAGGGGGACTCAATAAAGTAAAATAAATATGCAAACAAAATGAGAAATAACAAAAAGAAAAATAAGGACATAACCAAAAATCTAGCTACATGTGACTGGCTATGCAAGATTCGATTGGCTAGTGAAAGGTACAACCACCCCCACACTAGGATGCATTGTTGTCTTCAACGATACGATGAGGACTCAACAATCCTATCGCAAGGGTTATCTCTCCTCTACTCCTCATCATCAGAGCCCGGGACATCCCCGACTCCATTCTCATCAAACCCTTCTTCTTCCTCTTCTTCCAGCTCCTCCTCATCCCCACTCGGTGGGACCGGATCCTCATACTCGACCTCTTGATACCATTTCTCAGAGTTGGGAACAGCCGGTACAAATTCCTCCCTAGGGACGTCACTCGAGTAGAGTACCCACTCACCAACCATCTGGGTCAAATTACCCAATTGAGCATGGTTGCTCCTCAGACACTCGAACTGACGTCTCCTCTCATCTCTATCCAGTGCCATATCTTCCCTCAGCTTGTTGTAGGCCGCCTCTCTATCAAAACTCGTGCCTACACTCTCTTAGTAAACTTCCTACCCTTGTTCCTCTTTAAGGATTTCGCCTCCTCATCAAACTTAGACCACTCTCTCTTAGAAAATTCATCTAAATCCTTGTCATGTTTGGGAACCACAACAACAGAAGTAATAGACAAGTGCATGCGCACACAAGTATGCCCCGCCACCATTTTGTTATCCCTAGAAATCCTATCCATGACGTTCCCCCAAATAAACCTAGGGATGTCAATTCGCTCTACCAACCAGACACACATCGCCATGACACAGAGTTTGAATGAATATCGAGGATTTGAGGTGATTCCCAAAACCCAATTCTCTAAAGTTCACAAACCCATCTAGCTTGTGGTCTAAGCTCACCTGTAGCCATTTTCCACTTGAGCATCTCTCCTTTTTCTATCCCACAGGTCCTTACCCGGCTTGAAACAGAACCTGTTAACTCTCTCAAAGATGCCCACACTCGACCCGATACGAAGGTAATCACATTGTTGGGTGAGGGGTGGGAACTTAAGTGCGAAGGGAATAGCCTCTGGTGTGAAGACTATCCACTTCTTCCTACATTACACCATCCTCGGGTCTTGGCTCTCACCCTTCTTCGCATATCGCAAATTAACACAAATTTCCCTAGCTATTTGAGAGCTACATTTCCCAACCAATTCAAACCATTTCAGAAGTTTTTCCCTGTTGTAAATTGCTTTCATTTCCTTAGACATATCCTCATGATATTCAAAAACTTTCTCAGGCTTCCTTGATTTCTTCCAGTATTTGTCATGGTAGAAATTGAGGTGAGCCTTGTGAGACACAAAGCATTAGGAGTTAAAGTTCCCCGGGACTACATTTCTCATATTGATCTTAGACTCTCGCCTACCCACAATCCCGGGCTTTTAGGTAAATCGTTCGCAAGCACAGCATATTTAGGCGAATCCGGCACCTCAATGGGAGGTTCACCCGAAACAGAAGCCTCATCAGACGGACCCTCTCCGGTTTTCGTTTTTTAGACGCCATTTAGGATGCACAACGAAATAAAATGAAACCAACTACGGTGCATAGTGACAGGGAGTGAACACGAAAGCGAACAACTTGCAAATCAGCAAGTAACCCTAGGACTCTAGTCAATCACCCCCAAATTCGCAATTAAGCAAAACAAAATAAACTGATCTTTTACTCAATGTGCCTAGACTCTTGAAATTAAAATGCAAGAACAAGAAAGTACCTGAGGCACTCGAAATTCCCTTCTTACAGGTGTCGTTTCCGTGAAATTTTCGACAAGACGGGCTGAAAAATCAACCGTCGAAAATTTCTGGAAAAGTGGAAGATGCTTAACTCACCTTGTCGTCCCCATCGATGTTTCTTCTCGGAATTTTGTCCAAATCCGCCTCCAAGTGCTTCAATTTTCAGATCTAGGAATGAACCCTAAGTCTCATCATCACCCCAAACACGACTTTTCAACTTGAATGAGGCAAAACATCAAAACTTAATCTTCTTCTACTCATTCGTGCGAACAAAACCATCCCTTCTTTTTAAAATTTGAAGAACTATCTCACTTTGGATTTCTCGGGAGATTGAAGAAAGAGAGAGAGCTATGAACGGGTGAAGGCTGAATGAAAACTAAGTCTTCATCAGGTGAAAATTTCGGCTTTATAGTCCCCCAGTGATGTGTCCATTTTGCCCCTTCAAGCTCCTTGCAATTCCTCTTCTGTAGCCGGCTTTTTGGTCCATTCACCGACGTCTTCGTGCGAAGACAATTACTCTTCGTGCGAAGACCTTCGTGCTAAGAGATTCAGTCTTTGTGCGAAGACCTTCGCATTTTATCTGATTGAGCATCCTTTTGGCCATAACTTTTGCGTCCGGACTCTGATATATGCGATCCACCTATCCACACAAAGCTCTCAACCACCACCACACAATGGCACTCTTTGAATTCACTAACAGTAATGTCTGCAAAAATTCTCCACGTAATTCGTGCCATTGTGCCAGGTTTCTCGATTCTCCAATACATTCTTCATGTATATCAAGACGGGGAGTCCAGATAAGCATTCGCCCCCCAGGTGCGTGTGTTGAGTGAGTGTAGGAATAGCCTCCAACATAAATTTCTTCATTCCGGATCCTGATACGCGTTTCGGCATGCTTTTTCTTGATTTTCATGACTTTATTCATACGCGCATCAAGACGTGGGATCCGGAACAGGCCTTTCACCTAAACTTCCTGCACAAAATCATTGAAAATATTATTCCCTCTCTCTCGCACCTCTAAAATCTCAAAAACATAACAGAATATACAAAACAACATTTAAATCTATTCTAAAACAGTAAATAGGTTGTGTTGCCTCCCAACAAGCGCCTTGTAATTTAAGGTCGACGACCCGAGCCAGTTACCTCACATGAGCTCAGATAGCGGGAATTGCGCTGAGGCGTTCACTTAACCCAATGAAATTCCCGTCCACATATTGTTTTTCTCTCAGCCCATTCACCTTGAATCGATTATCGTTTTCATCTTCCACTTCAAGTGATCCCCATGGGTAAACCTCAGTAATCATGAAAGCACCGCTCAACCTCGATTTCAACTTGCCCAGAAAAAGTTTCAGATGTGCGTTGAATATCAGCACCTTTTGTCCAACCTTGAAGTCTCTCGGTATGATGCGCTTGTCATGCCATTGCTTGGTCCATTCTTTGTAAATTATTGCACTCTCATAAGCCATCAACCGAAATTATTCAAGCTCTAGCAATGCATGTTTCATTTGCTCACCTGAGAGCTTAGTATCCAAATTGATCTTTTTCAAAGCCCAAAACGCCTTGTGCTCAAGTTCCACCGGGAGATGACATGACTTCCCAAATACCAGCTGATATGGAGACATGCCCAAGGGACTCTTGTATGCTGTCAGATATGCCCATAGACTGTCATCTAAGTGTAGGGACCAGTCTTTGCGTCCCAGATTGACTGTCTTATCTAAGATTTTCTCAATCTCTCGTTTTGATACTTCTACTTGCCCATTTGACTGCGGATGGTAGGCTAGTGATATCTTATGTGTCTTCACCTCATATTTTCTCAAAACAATGGCGAAGACCTTGTTAACGAAATGTGTTCCTTCATAACTAGTAATGTCCCTAGGTGTCCCAAACCGCGTAAAGATATTCTTGCGCACAAATCTCTCAAATTGTCGTGCCATCATTCTTTGTACATGCCAATGTCTCTATCCACTTGGTCACATAATCAACAGACAACAGAATATAGAGATTACCAAGTGAAGTGGGGAAAGGCCCCATGAAATCAATGCCCCATACATCAAACGGCTCTACCTCCGACACGAAATTTCGAGGCATCTCATTTCGTTTGGAAATATTGCCGGTTCTCTGACATCGGTCACACTGCTGCACAAAAAAATGAGCATCTTTTATGCAATGTAAGCCAATAGAATCCACTCTAAAGTAACTTGGCCACTGTGCGCGACTTGCCAAAGTGACCCCCAAAGTTCAACTCATGGCGGTGTCTGAGAATATCCAACGTGTCTAGTGGAGCTTCACACCTTCGCAATACATTATCTACTCCCAGCTTGAACATATAGGGATCATCCCATAAATATTGGCGTGCATGTGCAAAGAACTTCTTTCCCTGGTGAGAAGACATGTCTTTGGGAACAATGTTGAGTGCCTTGAAATTTTCCAAATCAGCAAACCACGGCACAACTGCGACCACTACCATAAATTGTTCATCTGGATATTCCCATCGATTGGCCTCTCCTCACGCTTCTCGTTTTCTAGCCTTTATAGATGATCTTTCACAACATTCTCCACCCCTTTCTTGTCCTTGATCTTTATATCAAACTCTTGCATCAACGGTACCCTCCGAATAAATCTTGGCTTTGCATCCTTCTTGGTGAGAACATACTTGAGGGCGGCATGGTCAGTAAAGATAGTTACTTGAGAAACCACGAGATACGGCCGAAACTTGTCCAGTTCAAAAATATAGCTAACATCTCTTTCTCAGTAGTAGCATAGTTTACATGTGCATTGTTCAACGTCCGGCTAGCATAGTAAATGACGTGAGCTACCTTATCCTTCCGCTGTCCTAGAAATGCTCCCACCACATAGTCACTAGCATCACACATGAGCTCAAATGGTAGGTTTCAGTCTGGAGTAGTGATGATGGGTGCGCTAATTAGCTTCTCCTTGAGCAAATCAAAAGCTAATATGCACTCTGCATTAAAATCAAAGACTACATCTTTCTCAAGCTAACCAGACAAAGGCTTTGTGATCTTCGAGAAGTCTCTAATGAAACGCCGATAAAACCCTGCATGTCCTAATAAACTCCTTACCCCTTTGGCAGAAGTGGGGTAGGGAAGCTTCTCAATCACCTCAATCTTGGCTCTATCACCTCTAAACCTTTTCTGGAGATCTTGTACCCCAAAACAATGCCCTCAGTCACCATGAAGTGACACTTCTCCCAGTTGAGAACTAGGTTGGTGTCAATGCATCTATCCAGTACACGGGCCAGTTGCTGCAATTAGTCTTCAAACCCATCATCGTAAAGCGAAAAGTCTTCCATGAACACTTCAAACTTCTGCTCCATCATATCAGAGAAGATCGACATCATGCACCTCTGAAAAGTGGCTTGTGCATTGCATAACCCGAAAGGCATGCGTCTGAAATAAAAAGTCCCATAGGGACATGTGAATGTCATCTTCTCCTGATCTGCTGTCTGAAGGGCAATCTGGTTGTACCCGGAGTATCCATCCAAAAAGCAGTAGTGCGAATGGTGAACCAGCCTATCAAGCATCTGATCAACGAATGGGAGGGGGAAGTGATCCTTCAAAATGGCATCATTAAGTTTGCGGTATTCCATGCAAACTCGCCACCCGGTAATAGTACGGGTAGCAATCTGATCACCTTTCTCCCCTTCCACCACAGTAAAACCTCCCTTCTTAGGGACACACTGCACCGGGCTAGTCCAAGTGCTGTCAAAAATTGGGGAGATGATGCCCGTATCCAACCATTTAAGCACCTCTTTATTTACCACATCCTGCATATGATGGTTGAGGCGGCGCTGAAATCGGACCACCGGCTTCCTATCCTCCATAATCCGGATCTTGTGTTGGCAAACTGTGAGGCTGATCCCTTTGATATCCGCTATGGTCCATCCCATAGCTACCTTTCTTCCCTGCAATACATCTAGTAGCTACTCCTCCTATTCCTTGTCCAAACAAGCAGAAACAATCACATGTAAAGTTTCATTAGATCCAAGATATAAATATTGCAAATTTGCAGGTAAAGCTTTTAACTCTAAAGTAGGAGCAATATCAAGAGAAGGGATAAGAATCTCCATGCTTCCCTCATTAAAGAGGGGTAGGGGCTGGCGTCAATGCGCTTCCATAGCTTGCTCTTTTTTGATTTAATCAAGTAGAGCAAGTTCCTCATATAGTCGCTCCATTAAAATGTCTTCCTCCTCATCCGGTGTGTATGCCTCCACATCAAAACATTTCTCACTCACTGCATAAGCTGGAAACTTCATAGATTCAAAGACGTTGAAGGAAGCTTTCTCATCATTTATCCTCATCGTCAACTCTCCGTTAGCAACATCAACGATGGTCCTCCCTGTGGCCAGGAATGGTCGGTCCAGGATAAGAGGAACATCCTCATCAGCTTCCATGTCTAGGATCACAAAATTAGTTGGGAAGATGAGTCCTTCAACTCTCACTAGTACATCCTCCAAGACGCCTCATGGATTTTTAATGTGGGGTCTGCCATCTGCAAGCACATCCTAGTCGGTTTTGGTTCTCCCAGACCAAGCTGCTCAAAAACAAATATGGGCATCAAATTAATGCTTGCGCCAAGGTCACACAATGCCCTCCCATGAAAAGCATCTCCCAATGTCACATGAATTATGAAACCACCCGGATCTTTCATGTTCTTTGGCAGCGCCTTCTGAACAACGGCGCTACATTACTCATTTAGAGTTACGATCTCAAAATCATCCATGCACCTCCTATTATTAAGGAGATCCTTGAGAAATTTAGCATATTTTGGCATTTGTGACATGGGTTCCGCAAAGGGGATATTTATGTGCAACTTCTTGAAGATATCCACGAACTTCTTGAAGTGCTTAGCTTCTCTTGGCTATTCAATCTCTGCGGGTATGGCACACGCACACTATATTCCTCCTTTGGCTTAGGCTTCTGATCCGACTTCCTACTCGTGTCCTTTGATTAGGAATCTTGGTAGGCACGTGAATTTCTTCATCCAACGCTTTTTTAGTGGCCTTGGTCACCTTGGCTCGCGCATGGGTAGGATATGGAGGATCCTTAGTGGTGGTCCCACTGCGAGTAGTGATAGCCTCCAACTGCTCAGGTGGAGTGATTCTGTTATAAGGAAGCATGCTAGGTGGAAGTCTAGTATTTTGATTGGTAATTTTCCCAATCTGCGTCTCATGACTCTTCATTGTGTCTTCAATGGAGACAATTTCGCTCTTCATTCTATCTTGATTAGCAAGCAGTTTTCTCAATAAAGTGTTTGTCTCTTGGTCTTCGTTTTGTGGAGCCTGTTGTTGCGGAATTTGTTGTTGTGGAGCATGTCTTTGCACTTGGTATGGGATATTAGGCTTTTGGCCAAGTGCATATAATCCACTGTTTGGATTGGCATAGCTATATTTGGGGTGATTGAGGTTATTAGGATGATAATTGTTGGACAACTGATGTTGTAGGGGTGGACCCATGTAGTTCACATCTTCAATTGTATCGTCATATCTCAGATTCGCATCTGCCATCATCTATCCTACCAATTTTACCTATGTCGATGGATTCATACCGCTGAAGGTCGAGGTCATAACTGCCATCTGTGGTTCAAATTTATGCTCCACCATTGTCTCAATCTTGTTGACCAGAGATCCATCTGACTTGGAGTTTCTACGAGTCTCAGTCCTCGTAGACTCACGCTTCGCCACGCTGTTCAGCAATTCTTGGCATCTCCATACTCCCAAGCCCATAAATTTACCCTGGGCCATCGTATCAAGTTCTGCTGCTGTCTCCCTGTCTAGAGCGTTATAAAAGTAATGAAGAAGTTTATACCACAGTTATCCATGAGTTGGGCATCTCTGTAGGAGTTGGTTGAATTTCCTCCATGTATCTCCCAAAGAGTCATCCTCTTGCTGAGTGAATGTTGTAATATCTGTCGTCTGCTGAGCAACCTTAGATGGTTGGAGGTAATTTCTAAGAAAATCCTTACTACACTCAGCCCATTTAGTAATGCATCCCGCTAGAAGTTCCATAAGCCATGTATTTGCTTGCCCCGATAAAGAGAAGGGGAAGAGCATAAGCTTTACCGTCTCAAGTGGGACCCTCTCATCATATATCGTGAAAGTAATCTGCTCGACGTTGAGCAAGTGAGCATGTGGATCATCACCCGGAGCTCTTGTGAATAGGCACTCATCTCGAACCATGTTTATCAAGGGCTGGCGCATTTCAAAATGTGATGCATTAATGGTTGGTCTTACGATGGTAGGCTGATATCCATCCGGCGTGGTTATGAAATAGTCCACTAATGGACGTTCATCTTGATCTACATTGTTTACTTGAGCCTCAACACTCTCCCTGTTGTTTTCACCGTTATTTCCCCCATTATTGCCTCCATTATTTCCACCATTTTTACCTCCATTGTTTCCAGAAGCCACGCCTGCACAAGATGCTGGATTTAGGCGTGCCATAGCTGCTTCCATCTCAACCATCCGAGCTCTGAGCTGCTCAATTTCTTGTGCTCAAGTGGTTGCTTCTTGCACAACTGCTATTATGGCTGCCTCTGCATCTTGCACAGCCTTACGAAACCTTTATAACTCAGCTCCGGTTTGGCTGTCCATCTGAAATGAGTTTGTCTTGTTGGAATAGGTGCCCTAGAGACAATCTAGTTTAGTATGAACAATAAATTATCTAGAATATTCATTGTATTATTTATTGAGATATTAAATATAATGAAGTCCTTAGATTTACAATTGTGATGTTTATCTTAAATATCCCTATTCCAATATAATGATTAACAGAAAAATCATCTATACACTAGTATGGGGTTGGATTGATATTGAGATATCATGATCCAACAAATGGGTATGCATTAGGAGTACTGGCATACTGGATTAACCCGTCTCCGAGAAGGCTACATACATGTAATGTAAAGTCACAAGTGCTTCTCGCGCTGAAAACGGTATTGTCATCCTTAGACATGAAGTCACTAGATTACTAGTTGTGGAATATTGTGTTTTGGTAGCGTCAAACGCTACACCGTGATAGGGTAGTTATAAAGGCGTGTATCAGACACAATAGGAAGCAAGCTCAGATATCGTAGTTATGTAGATAGAATTGGCCCCTCCCACATAACGGGAGAAATGTCCTAGGCCACTCGATGGATAGTGCTTATAGAATGTCTGGCCAGACTCAAATAAATCAATGCAGGATATTGATCTTATTTGCACGAATAAGACTATTCCCAGGATCGAGAAATTATGGATTGGATATACGAGTGTGACTTGTATGTCAGGTGTCCAATCGGGATATTGAGACAAAGGGATGAGACAATACTTGCACAAGGTTTGTCGGATGACTAATTCTATTAGTTGGCTAGAATGGATGCCTTGCTAGAGACCGCTCCATATTAGTAAATAGTTACTACCAACTAAGTAGAAACATATGGGGTCACACGCCATATAGGATTAAACTAGACTTGGGAATTAAATAATATGATTAATTAATTAGAATGATCAAATCGCAACAAATTGTTAACTTAGCAGGATTGATATGCAAGTTGGACTAATCCGAATTTGAGTAGGATTAGGAGAGGGTCTTTATGTAGTAACAAGGAGTTGTTGGACTATATAAAGGATGCTCCTAGCTTCCTTAACAAAAACTAATGCTCATAGCATAAGTTGAGTTGGAGAGAAGCAAGGAGAGAGCAAGACAACAAGAGGGCCGAACACCCCCTTGTCGTCCGTCTACCCGTCGGCCAAAGAAGAGAGGCCGCCCCTCCTTTTGGTGCTCCATTGCGTGATTTCTTCTTCCTCTTCCATTCATCCAAGCTAGCACAAGGATATTGGAGGATCTTGATCTCAATCCTAGGCGTGGATCAACCGTAGAGACGTGATAATTTTCGCGTTTGAATTCATCAAAGGAGACCTACAAGGTACATTACACGAATCATTTACCATCGTCATGAATTCTCTTCATGTGATCCTTGGAGGGTCTTGATCGGATAAATTATTTTTATTCCGCTGCGTATCCATGATCAAAACCCTGCAGTGGTATCAGAGCCACATGTCGTAGAGCATAAAGTGGTTTATGTGTTACGTTTTTGTTGTTTTTCACCTATAATTGTTGATTATTGTGTTAAAACGACAAATTAAGCATATTAGATGCATGTTGAATGTGATTCAATCAAACAAGATCTTATTCTTGCATTGGATGTGTGAATTAGTGATTTTGAGAAGTTTTATGATATTAGATCTAGGGTTCTTGGGCATCCAATTGGAAAAAGGAGTTCTTTCAATTAGGAAACAACCAAACTTGGGCAACAAGGCAAGGAGTTGTTTTGGAAACAACTCCTAAAGGAGGTTCGGCCCCCCTAAGGGACCTCCCCTCCTTCCTTTCCGCCAAATCTAGGCTCAGCCAAGGGGCCGGGGTAGCCCTATGGCAAGGCCTAGTCATGTGGGCTAGGGGTCTGCCGGCCCAAGGCCTCGAGCGGTCCATTAAGGGGTTCAGCCAAGCTTTGGTGGGCCCTCTTGGACCGTTTTGACCATAGTAATCCTATAATCAACTAAAATTTACTAAGCGCACTGAAATTGATTTTAACAGTTTATGTGAAATTCGTATGGTGATTGGATATGGCCTTAGATGTTGTTTATTGTGAATGTTTATTTTTTGTGGTTTTTTTACGGTCTGCAAGCCGAATTTTTTCTCAACTTGTGAGATTTATTTATTTAGTTTAGTTGCTAGCTAGAACTAAATAGAATAGATAGCCAAGATTGAAGAAAAGAAGCCCAAAGAATTAAAGGAGCCACAACAAGGAGCATGGAGCATTCCACAAGGATATGGAGGATGGACCAAGAGATGGAGGCACATGAAGATGCATTTTCTATTCTAGGGTTCATAGATATTCTCATTGGCTTGGGAATATCTTAGTCTAGGAGGCCATATCCACATCACGTTAATTTATTTTTTGTGGATGTTTACTTTATTGTCTTATTATTGTTGTTGATGTATGGATGATGCATGCAATTTGATAATAAGATAATTAAACAACTCGGATCTTTTATTTGGAGTTTTTCCCAAACACAAATAAGTAGATCAGTTGATATGGATCAACAAAATAATTAAAATTGAAAGAAAAAACCCTCAAACTGAAATATTACGTTTACCTTCTCGCTTACTTAAACACTAATCACAAAATCGATTAATTAAGTTCGTGCGGGCCAAAGCAAGACGACTTGATTCATCATTATGTGTTCCGATGGCACACATAGTGTGCAATTGTTGGAGTAAGAAGTTGGACGTAACTAGGTAATTTTAATAAAGATTAAAACCTAGAGGAACTCAATTGGGATTATCTATGTGATAGATAAATAAGGAGTTATTTGCCCAATTGAACCAAGAGTTGCATGGGATGCAATTGAAATTTTTCCAACATAAATAACTAAATTTTGGGTGACTTGCCTATGCAAGCTCAGAAGGAAGTGAAATATGGATCTTGACCCACTAGAAAATATAGTGATATTTTCCTTTTTTGTATTTCCAATGGTAAACAAGTCATCGAACTCATCTCACTCCCTACGCTCTGTCCTTGAGAAGGACAAGCTCTCCGGGACCAATTTTCTAGACTGGTACAGAAACTTGAGAATCGTTCTCAATAAGGAAAAGAAAATGTACGCTCTAGAGGAGCAAGTTCCTGACGGTCCGGAAAACAACACTCATGCAGCCCTAAAGGCGTATCAGAAGCGTGGTGATGACGCTAATGATGCGGCCTACCTAATGTTTGCATTATGTCCTCTGAGCTTCAGAAGCAACATGAGAACATGAATGCAGTCGATATGATCGCACACTTGAAGCAACTCTTCCAAGAGCAGGCTAGGGTTGAGAGGTATGAAGTTTCCAAGGCATTGTTCAAATGTCATCTGTCAGAGGGAAACCCCGTAGGGCCGCACGTGTTGCATATGATCGGCTATTTAGAGAGCCTCAGCCGCTTATGGTTTCTGGTAGGTCAAGATTTTCCACCGATCTCATCTTGCAATCGTTGCCTGAGAGTTCTGGACAGTTCATCATGAACTATAACATGAATTAGATTGTGAAACCTCTGCCAGATCTACTCAATATGTTGAGGACATCTAAACAAAGCATCAACAAGGGTAATCGCAAATCCATAATGATGGTGAAGAAAGGAAAAGGCAAAAGGTTTGCCTCTACCTCCAAAGGAAAGGGCAAAGCAGTTGCCAAACCTGACGAATCTGCCCTTAAGCCTGTTGGTGGCATTGTCAAAGGTGTGACTAAAGGTGAGTGTCACTACTGCAGTCAGCCTGGACATTGGAGGAGGAACTGCCCAAAATATCTGGAGGATAAGAGGCTTGGAATAGTGATTCCACCACCACCAGGTGTTTTTATTATAGATTTCAACTTAACTGTCTGTTCATCATGGGTATTGGATACTGGATACGGATCTCACATTTTTCGAAATGTGCAGGACCTAAATACAAGTAGAATATTGGCTAAAGGGAAGATAGACCTACGCGTTGGGAATGGATTAAGAGTTGCTGCATTGGCCGTAGGCGTGTACGAGTTGTCTCTGCCTTAAGGATTAATTTTAGAATTAAATAATTGCTATTTTGTTCCTACTATGAGCAGAAACATTATTTATATTTCTTATTTGGACAAGGATGATTTTACTATTTTAATAAAGAACAATTGTTTTTCCATTTATTTTGATAGTATTCACTATTGTAGTGGGAAATTATTTAATGGAATATATATCCTTGATCTAAGCAATCATGTCTATAACATTAATACCAAGAGGATTAAAATGAATAATTTAAATCATGCTTATCTATGGCACTGTTGTTTAGGCCATATAAACGAGAAACGTGTATCTAAGATCCATAAGGATGGATTTCTAGACTCATTTGATTTTGAATCATATGAGACATGTGAGGCTTGTTTATTGGGAAAAATGACAAAGTACCCTTTAAATAAGAAAAGTGAGAGGACTAGTTAGCAATTGGCTCTAGTACATACTGATGTATGTGGGCCATTTTCCACGCCTGCCAGGGGTGGTTATGTCTACTTCATCACATTTACTGATGATTCAGTAGATATAAATTTGTATACTTTATGAAGGCCAAATCATAGTCCTTTGAAAAGTTCAAAGAATTCAAGAATGAAGTAGAGAAGCAGCTTGGCAAAAGCATTAAGGCTCTACGATCGGATCGTGGAGGAGAATACTTGAGCCAAGAGTTTGACGATTATCTTAGAGAGTGTGGGATAATATCCCAACTCACTCCACCCGGAACGCCACAGTGGAATGGCGTGTCCGAGAGGAGGAATCGAACTATATTGGATATGGTTCGATCTACGATGTGTCAAACTGATCTTCCGTTATAATTTTGCGGCTATGCTCTATTGAGTGCAACTTTCACCATTAACCGTGTTCCATCTAAGTCAGTCATGAAGACACCACATGAGATGTGGAGTGGGAATCGTCCCACATTGTCGTTCATGAAGATTTGGGGCTGCGATGTATATGTAAAACATTTACAATTAGACGAGCTAGGGCCTAAGTCGGTAAAATGAAAATTTGTGGGATACCCTAAGGAAACTAAGGGAGATTATTTCTGCAATCCAACTGAGAACAAAGTGTTTGTTGCTCGGTTCAGCCTGTTTCTAGAAAGAGAGTTTGTCTCTAAATAAGCAAGTAGGAGAACTATAGAACTTGAACAAGCTCAAGAACCACAAAGCATTGATCCGACTATGGAACATGAACATGAACCACAAAGAGGTTGTGGAGCAGCCTGTTCAAGTAACACTAGAGCTTCGTAGATCTAGTAGAGTGAGCCAGGAGCCATAGAGGTATGGAATTCTCGTGACAGAGTCTGGTGACACGATGCTCATAGAAGATGAGCCTACTACCTATGAAGAGGCCATAGAAGGGCCGGACTCTCAAAAATGGCTTGAGGCCATGAGATTCGAGATGGAATCCATGTATACCAACAAAGTATGAACTTTGGAGGAACCACCCGAAGGGGCTCGGCCCATAGGGTGCAAGTGGGTATTCAATAAGAAGATCGACATGGATGGTAATGTGATTACCTATAAGAGCCGATTGGTGGCTAAAGGATTCAGACATATTCATGGTATTGACTATGATGAAACCTTTTCACAAGTCGCAATGACCAACTCCATCCGAATCTTACTTGCTATTGCAACATACTACGACTATGAGATTTGGCAGATGGATGTCAACACAGCATTCCTTTATGGGAATCTCCTTGTGGATGTGTATATGACACAACCTAAGGGGTTTTGAAGATCCAATGCAAGACAACAAAGTCTGTAAGCTGCAACGATCCATTTATGGATTGAAGCAAGCCTCTAGGAGTTGGAATCGACGTTTTGATGAAGTATTCAAAGAGTTTGGCTTCATCAGAAACGAAGATGAGTCTTCTGTCTAAAAGAAGGTTAGTGGGAGCTCTGTTGCTTTTCTGGTCTTGTATGTGGATGACATACTACTCATTGGAAACGACATTCATATGCTGCAATCTGTTAAAGATTGGATAGGAAAGTGTTTCTAAATGAAAGACTTAGGTGAAGCAGCTTATATACTCGATATAAAGATCTATAAAGATAGATCAAGAAGTTGCTCGTCCCAAGTCAAAGTACATATATAGCAAGGTGTTGAAACCGTTCAGCATGCAAGATTCCATGAAGGGATTCTTGCCCATGTCGCACGGAATCACTCATTAGAATAGTGGTTGTCCTTCCAATGAGATTGAGAAGGCGCATGAGTAGGGTTCCCTAAGCCTCGGCCATATGATCCATCATGTACGCCATGTTATGTACTAGACCAGACGTGTCGTATGCATTAAGTATGACAAGCAGATATCAATCCAATCCAGGTTAGAATCACTGAATTGCAGTCAAGAACATCCTGAAGTACTTGAGAAGAACTAAGGATGCGTTCTTGATATTTGGAGGTGAATAAGAGTTGTGTGTAAGGAGTTGCACGGATGCAAGCTTCTAGACCGACATAGATTATTTCATATCACAGTCGGGGTTTTTGTTTTGCCTGAATGGAGCAGCGGTGAGCTGGAAGAGTTCCAAGCAAGATACGATGGCTGATTCTACAACAGAGGCAACGTACATTGCTGCGAATGGCGCATCAAATGAGGCTGTTTGTATTAGGAAGTTCGTCACTGAGCTTGGTGTGGTTCTTAGAATTGCAGATCCAATAGAGTTGTATTGTGACAACACTGGGGTGATCGCGCAATTAAAGGAACCCAGGTCACACCAAACATTCAAGCACATACTCTGGAAGTTCCATCTTATTCGAGATATTATCGAAAGAGGAGACGTTCGGATATGCAAGATTCCTACATATGAGAATCTGTAAGATCCACTTACAAAACCGCTTGTTCAGCTCAAGCATGAATGGCACACTAGGAGAATTGGCATACGAAATGCACCAGATTGGCTCTAGTGCAAGTAGGAGACTGTTGGAATAGGTGCCCTAGAGGCAATCTAGTTTAGTATGAACAATAAATTGGCTAGAATATTCATTATATTATTTATAGAGATATTTAATATAATGAAGTCCTTAGATTTACAATTGTGTTGTTTATCTTAAATATCCCTAGTCCATTATAATGATTAATAGGAAAATCATCTATAGACTAGTATGGGGTTGGATTGATATGGAGAGATCATGATCCAACACATGGGTATGCATTAGGAGTAATGGCATACTGGATTGACCCATCTCCGAGAAGGCTACATACATGTTATGTAAAGTCACAAGTGCTTCTCGCGGTGAAAACGGTATTGTCATCCTTAGACTTGAAGTCACTAGATCATCTAGTTGTGGAATATTGTGTTGTGTTAGCGTCAAACGCTACACCGTGACTGGGTAGTTATAAAGGTGTGTATCGAACACAATAGGAAGCAAGCTTAGATATCGTAGTGATGTAGATATAATTGGTCCCTCCCACATAACGGGAGCAAATATCCTAGGCCACTCGAGGGATAAAGCTTATAGAATGTCTGGCCAGACTCAAATAAATCAATATAGGATATTGATTTATTTGCACGAATAAGGCTATTCCCAGGGTCGAGAAACTATGGATTGGATATAAGAGTGTGACTTGTATGTCTCGTGTCCAATCCGGATAGTGAGACAAAGGTATGAGACAGTACTTGCACAAGATTTGTCGGATGACTATTTCTATTAGTTGGCTAGAATGGATGCCTTGCTAGAGACCGCTCCATATTAGTAAATAATTACTACCAACTAAGTAGAAACCTATGGGGTCACACGCCATATAGGATTGAACTAGACTTGGGAATTAATTAATATGATTAATTAATTAGAAGGATCAAATCGCAACAACTTGCTAACTTAGTAGGACTAATATGCAAGTTGGACTAATCTGAACTTGAGTAGGATTATTAGAGGGCCTTTATGTAGTAACAATGAGTTGTTGGACTATATAAAGTATGCTCATAGCTTCCTTACCAACAACTAATGCTCATAGAATAAGTTGATTTGGAGAGAAGCAAGGAGAGAGCAAGACAACAAGAGGGCCGAACGCCCCTTTGTCGTCTGCCCCTACCCGTCGGCGAAAGAAAGGCCGCCCTTCTCGTTGGTGCTCTGTTGCATGATTTCTTCTTCCTCTTCCATCATCCTAGTTAGCACAAGGATATTGGAGGATCTAGATCTCAATCCCAGGTGTGGATCAACCGTAGAGACGTGATACTTTTTGCGTTTGAAGTCATCAAAGGAGACCTACAAGGTACATAACACGAATCATTTACCATTGTCATGAATTCTCTTCTTGTGATACTTGGAGGGTCTAGATCGGATAGATTATTGTTTATTCCGCTGCGTATCCATGATCAAAACCCTACATGTATTCCTCGAGTCTCTAAGCTCTTGGCGTAAAAAGGATTTCGGGTTTTCTTGTACTGGGTACAAAAGCTCGTCTCGAGAACGGGTCATGCACCATGGTGTTCAACCTGCAAACACATATAACACGTAAAAAAGTAGGTGAGTAACATATATAAACAAGAAAGTAAAATCCCTAAGGCTAGGAATTAAAACTAATATCGCCGAAGTCCCCGGAAACGGCGCCAAAAACTTTACACGCTCCAACTGCAAGTGTACAGTTATCGGTGTACTAATAATCCAGTAATCCGGGTTGTCGAACCCAAGATCCTTCGTTCTTAACGAGTTATTAACTCTAAACCTTTATGTGGGCACAGCGCGTTGAGTTTGTTTGACTAATTATACTAAAATTGAAAACAACAAGTATCCCAATTAATCAGACGAATTGCTTCACGATTAATAAAGATAGTTTGTAATGGTTTCTTAATAAATTGACAAAGTCAGGATATCTGTAACACCCCCAAAATGACCAAGCCGGAAACCCGGGGGTTTCACTCTATACCCGAGATGAAACCCGGATACAAGGAGATTTATAATCAAGGATCGAAGCATAACATCCATAATACTTATTAAAAATTTAAATCTATGTGCCTCAAATATTGGCATAAAATTCAACAAATGGTTCAATGATACTAAAGGAAATTTCAAGAAACTAAATGTGAATTAACTAATCGTCTATGCGATGATTTGTGTCCCCGCTAAGCTATGCTCCCATCATCTAGACTTGTGGTGCATGAAACAAAAGAGAACACCACAGTTTCCAAAAATCAGCGGAAATACTGAGTAAATAAACACCCAGACATGTAAAAAGATCACGAGGCATGATTTTAAATAAGACAACAATAGTTTGAAAACAAAGAGATAAAGTATGAGTATAAGTGCGAAATAAGAATTCACCAAACTTTCCGTTTAGCATTTCACTTGGGGAAACATTCCCAAATTCTCTTCATATTCCAATCGGGACTTCCAAATTTTAAACCACAAAAGTCCATGAAAAACCCGGGAACCTACGGTCCTCGCTAGTACAACTTAATGAAATTCAAAGAGTTCTTTATTGAAATAAAAGCAAAGGAGAAACCATCCTTAAATTATTAATAGAATGGCAAACATCGTCTTAAATCAGGAAACTGAAACTAAACATTATTGTTTGCTAGAAAAGATCTAAAATTCCATCTCGTGCGCGTGTTCCCCCACCCCCCAGCTTATCTTGACATGTGGGTTTTCAAATGGCAAAAGCCGACGCAGAAAAACGTTTATCTGTAAAAACTGAGTAAGATTATACCACAACACCTAAAGATATGGTTTTGGCTAACACGAGAATATACACAGTAAAATAAGCAATAACCAAATTTTTATTTTTTTTATTTGATTGAGGCGTAGCCCACGAGCCCCAACAGGTTCGGTGTGGACAGAAATGTCACGATGGAATAATAATAAGGTAGGGTGCTTCTTGGGATATCACAGTCCATCCTAATTCTCCCTAAAATAACTAGTGAGACCTTAAGTGTCGACACCCATATACAGTCGTGACATAAACATGCATAGGTAGTACTCATATATTCCACGATAAATAAGAGGGTAAAAGTATATGTTGGGTTAGAGGAGAAATAAAAGGAAGGTGATTCATTTTTATTTCCCCATTGTTGTTTGAATGGTAGCTGAATTAGGGAAGAGAATAATTAATTGAATTGGGAATATATTGTGGTGGTGGAAGAGTTGACTTGTGAGAAAGAAAAAACAATCATTCTTATTGTTTTGGAGAGTTGGTATGGCCGTATGAGGTGGAGAAGAAACGAAAAAAAAATTATTTTGTTTTCCGTTTTTTTGCCAACATAAATGAACAGATTAATTGCTCCAATTGATTGGAGTCAAAATTTGATGAGTACTAATTGGGTATTCTCCATTTGAAAAGAAAGAGAGGATTCTTTTGAGTTTTATTCGAGAAATCAATCCCATGTTATGGGAGTCAAAATTGGAGAATGGTTGGGTGAATTTGGAGCACCAAATTAAAGGATGATTTGGTCAAGATCAATTGGGTGACTTGCGGGTATCAAGTGATGCGTAATTTTTTTGTATGCATATATATATATATATATATATATATATATATATATACACACACATATATCAGACATAAGTAAATAAAATAAAAGACAAAAAAATGTAAATAAAATTGTAGCAATTTATAAATATCCATGATATCCGTGCACATTCACAAAAATACCCATCTAAAATTATGGGGTATTACATCAAATCTCCCTTAAAACAAAGCTTCGTCCCCGAAGCTTAAGGTAAATCAAATCTCTCAATGCAAGTATACAGTTCTAATGTGCACATAATAACATGACAAGGCGGGTAATTTAATTCATGACTGTTAAATCACATCTCCCTTAAAAGGAAGTGACGTCCCCGTCACTCGACTCATACCTGGTCGAAGAGGCGTGGGTAACGTTTCCTCATGTCTTTCTCGGCTTCTCAAGGCTTTTCTTCCGTTTGGTGGTTTGATCAAGAACCTTGACCATCATGGTTGACTTGGTACGGGTGTTCCTGGTTTTTGTGTCAAGAATTTTGATCGGCTGTTGTTCAAATGTAAGAGAGGGATCAAGTTCGACAGGCTCGGGATCAATGATATGACTCGGATTAGGTACATAAGCTTTGAGTTGGGACACATGAAAAACGTTATGGACTCTAGTACAACTTAACGAAATCCAAATAGTACTTTATTGGAAAAAAAAGTAAAGGAGAAACCCTCCTTACATTAATAATAGAATGGCAAACATCGTCTTAAACCAAGAGACTGAAAATAAAAATTATTGTTTGCTAGAAAATATCTAAAAATCCAGCTCGTGCGCGCGTTTCCCCCCAGCTTAATCTTGACCTGCGGTTTTTTAAATGGCAAAAGATGATGCAGAAAAACGTTTATCAGTAAAAGCTCAGTATGATTATACCACAACACGTAAAGACAGAGTTTTGACAAACATGAGAATATGCACAGTAAAATAAGCAGTAACCACATTTTTATTTTTTTATTTGGTTGAGGCGTATCCCACGAGCCCCAACAGGTTCGGTGTGGACAGAGAAGTCATGATGGAATAATAATAAGGTAGTGGTTCTCGGTATATCACAGTTCTTCCCGATTCCCCCTAAAATAACTAGTGAGACCTTAAGTGTCGACACCCCTATACAGTTAGTACTCATAGATTCCACGATAAATATGAGGGTAAGAGTGTAGGTTGGGTTAGAGGAGAAATAAAAGGAAGGTGATTCAATTTGTTTCCCCATTTTTGTTTGACTGGTAGCAGAATTAGGGAAGAGAATAATTAATTGAACTGGGAATATATTGTGGTGGTGGAAGAGTTGACTTGTGCGGAAGAAGAAAAAATCATTCTGATTGTTTTGGACAGTTGGTATGGTCGTATGGGGTAGTGAAGAAACGGAACAAAATTTATTTTGTTTTTCGTTTTTTTCTGCCAACATAAATGATCAGATTAATTGCTCCAATTGATTGGAATCAAAATTTGATGAATACTAATGGGTATTCTCCATTTGAAAAGAAAGAGAGAATTCTTTTAATTTTTTTTCGGGAAATCAATCCCTTATTACGGGAGTCAAAATCTGAGAATGGTTGGGTGATTTTGGAGCACCGAAGTAAAGGATGATTTGGTCAAGATCAATTGGGTGACTTGCGGCTATCAAGTGATGCATAATTTTTTTTTTTTTGTATGCATATGAATATGTATAATATGTATATATATATATGTGTGTGTGTGTGTGTGTGTGTGTGTGTGTGTGTGTGTGTGTGTGTGTGTGCATCTATAAGAAACAAGCAAATAAAATAAAAGACAAAAAAATGTATATAAAATTGTAGTAATTTATAAATATCCATGATATCCTTGCACATTCACAAAAATACCCCTCTAAATTTATGGGGTATTACATCACATCTCCCTTAAACAAAGCTTCGTTCCCGAAGCTTAGGGTAAATCAAATCTCCCAATACAAGTATGCAGTTCTAATGTGCACATAATAATAAGACAAGACGGGTAATTAAATGCATGACTGTTAAATGACATTTCCCTTAAAAGGAAGTGACGTCCCCGTCACTCGACTCATACCTGGTCGAAGAAGCGTGGGTAATGTTTCCTCATGTCTTCCTCGGCTTCCCAAGTTTCTTCTCCCATTCGGTGGTTTGACCAAAGAACCTTGACCAGCTTGGTGGACTTGGTACGGGTAATCCTGTTTTTTGTGTCAAGAATTTTGATCGATTGTTTTTCAAAAGTAAGAGAGGGATCAAGTTCGATAGGCTCGGGATCAATGATATGACTCGAATCAGGGACATAAACTGTGACTTGGGACACATGAAAAATGTTATGGAATTTAATACAACTTAACGAAATCCAAAGAGTACTTTATTGAAATAAAAGTAAAGGAGAAACCCTCCTTACATTAATAATAGAATGGAAAATATCGTCTTAAATCAAGAAACTGAAACTAAACATTATTTTTTGCTA
Source organism: Linanthus parryae (assembly GCA_023055425.1). Classification (NCBI taxonomy): domain Eukaryota; kingdom Viridiplantae; phylum Streptophyta; class Magnoliopsida; order Ericales; family Polemoniaceae; genus Linanthus; species Linanthus parryae. Next base: position 45,482,875 of record JALGPY010000007.1, on the reverse strand, counting down.
GAAAATATCTAAAACTCCAGCTCGTGCGCGCGTTTCCCCCCAACTTAATCTTGACATGCGGGTTTTTAAATGGCAAAAGACGACGCAAAAAAACGTTTATCAGTAAAAACTAAGTAAGATTATACCACAACACGTAAAGACATAGTTTTGGCTAACACGAGAATATACACAGTAAAATAAATAGTAACCACATTTTTATTTTTTTATTTGGTTGAGACGTAGCCCACGAGCCCCAACAGGTTCGGTGTGGACAGAGAGGTCACGATAGAATAATAATAAGGTAGGGTGGTTCTTGGGATATCACAGTCCATCCCAATTCCCCTAAAATAACTAGTGAGACCTTAACTGTCGACACCCCTATACAGTCGTGACCTAAACATGCATAAGTAGTACTCATAGATTCCACGATAAATAAGTGGGTAAGAGTGTATGTTGGGTTACAGGAGAAATAAAAAGAAGGTGATTCAATTTTTTTCCCCATTGTTGTTTGACTGGTAGCAGAATTATGGAAGAGAATAATTAATTTAATTGGGATTATATTGTGGTGGTGGAAGAGTTGACTTGTGAGAAAGAAGAAAAAATCATTCTTATTATTTCGGAGAGTTGGTATGGTCGTATGGGGTGGAGAAGAAATTGAATAAACTTTATTTTGTTTTCAGTTCTTTTTTAAAACATAAATGATCAGATTAATTGCTCCAATTGATTGGAGTCAATATTTGATGAGTACTAATGGGTATTCTCCATTTGAAAAGCAAGAGAGGATTCTTTTGATTTTTTTTGGAAAATCAATCCCATTTTATGGGAGTCAAAATCGGAGAATGGTTGGGTGATTTTGGAGCACCAAAGTAAAGGATGATTTGGTCAAGATCAATTGGGTGGTTTGCGGGCATCTAGTGATGCGTAATTTTTTTTGTATTCATATGAATATGTAATATATATATATATATGTGTGTGTGTGTGTGTGTGCGCGCGCGCGTGTGTGTGTGTATCTATAAGACACAAGTAAATAAAATAAAAGACAAAAAATGTAAATAAAATTGTATTAATTTATAAATATCCCTGATATCCTTGCGCATTCACAAAAATACCCCTCCAAAATTATGGGGTATTACGGTCCATCCATAGAAATCCACATCATTATCATGTTGTCACGGGGAAGAACCAATCATCGCGTGCTACCAAGACCCTAAGTGTGGACACCCCTTAAGACTTCTTGCGGCCAGAGAGGTAAGTACAAGCTGCGAGTCGGGACTGTTGCGACTGAGTAAATTAAAATAAAGTGGGTCGAGAGAAAGTAGTCAACAACGACCAGACCCAAGAACAAGTAAAGTGTTCCCCTGTACAATTATTCCACTTTACTTCATTACATTTTATTACTTTCTCATGTGACAGTGGTGATAGAACCACTTTAAAAAAATCATATAAATACTCAAGTAAACATATAACACAGATATTTCATTTTGAGAAAATAAATCATAAACATACGTTTGACACGAAGAAAGGAATGGGCGCTAGGCCTGTCATGTTTAGTCACCTCAAATAAAAGCAACTACAGCAACTCAGTCGTATTACTCTACGTACCCTTCGTCTGAGAACTCGTCGCCTACATGTTAACAATATCTTAATCAACATATTGCACACAAGGTCCCAAATATAAATGCAAATAATTCTCTTACTAACTCTCTCCAACATTTGCTAAGGTGAACAACCACTATTATTTAAAATACGATTTATAAAACTAGCGTTTATTATTTATAAGAACATACTAAGTTATAATTATATAACTTATAAGGTAATATAACTTTTACTATTACTGTTATCGTTATTTAGAATAAAGAAGATAAGATGTTTAACTATGAAAGAATGTTATTTTACCCAAAACTTGATAATGTAAAATTATGGAATCATTATAGTCTCTCAAACGTCTTATAACGTGCAAAGTCACCTTCCAATTATAATCCCACAATTTACTAAGGTAAAACTACGACTTTTATTTAAAATATTGTTTGTAAAAACTAGATTTTATAGCCTTTTGGGTGAATAATCCGGCGAGGATTAGGAAACTCACCGACGACAATTTCTATTCCAAATTGGGACACAAGGAGAAACTGGTATTCTTGGAGCCAAAGATTTGGTCTTTGTCAAGTTTGAAGTTGAATAGGATTAAATTTGGGTGAAAAGAAGATCATATTGTGGAGTTGGTGTTGGAGTATGAGAGGTGGTTGGCGGTGGAGGAAGTCTCCCGTTGGGAGAAGAAGTTTGGGGAAGAAGATGATGAAATTTAAGATAAAAGACACTCCCCCTCCCCCCACAGTTTTAGTTAAAAGACATCTATCACCCCCATAGTTTAACTCTCAAATAATAAAAATTAATACCCAACACTTATAACAATATCATAAAATACACGTATCCACAAAACGGGGTATTTCAATATCTCTACGGGTAATTAAGGATCTCACACCACTTAGGTTTATGTTTTGATTACGAGTATATTTTTCTTAGTTAAACGAGCATAACCGTGTTGAAGATTCCTGAACCAACACCTATGCTTAAACTCGCATACCTGATTCCTCTAGTCTACTTAAGTTCAAGCATGCATTAACATCACGAGTCTACTCTTAGTTCTTAGCTAACTAGCAAGATCACTCAACCCTAGATACGACTAGTGCATGTTTCAAGTTCCGGTAATGGATATCGATTCCTCTAACATCCAGAACCTAAATCAATCATATTACTACGTCTATCAATAAGAAAGATGAATAAAGATCATAAAACACGCATAACTAAACAAAACGTATTCGATTAAGCTCAAGAGCATGAAATCAAATCCATAAACCACAAACTGTGGTGATAAAAACCTAGTTCCCTACGAGATATCCTGAGATAAGAGTTTAGCTACTTAAACACAAGATCAAAATACAACGTACTATGATCATAATCCAAAACAAGAGAAAATACGAAGTTTAGAAAGCAAACGAATGATCCCAAGCTTCGCAAGCACTCTCTAGCTCCAAGAATACGTTCCCACATCCATAGATACTAAAACAATACACCCTAACTCATTCTCATACTTTTCCAAAAATATTAGACAAAGTTTTGCTTAATTTCATAAAGACAACGCTCAAATCTGCTGCGTTTTCCAGTCTCATCGTGTGAAGGTCTTCGTGCGAAAACCTTTTTCCCTTCGTGCGAAGAGTTACAGTCCCCACGCGAAGGTATTCTTAGTTTGAGACCGAGAGCTCTCTCCCGAAGACTTTTGGGACTTTTCTGAAAATTGGCTAACTCCTTCTCTTCGTGCGAAGACTTTTTCTCTTCGGGCGAAGAGACTGTACCCTGCACGTCTTTGGCTTCTTTTATTTGAGTTTCTCGTTTCCGAAGCTCGTCTCTCCATCCTCTTTGATCCTCGCGTCCTATTCCCTGCCAATCACAACACGAAACAAGAACCCGCGATCATATCACAATAAACACATCAAAATATACACTCACAAAAACTCGAGATTCGCAATTTATGTACATTTCACTCAAAAGACGATGAATTCTGCATGATGAGCAAACAAAATGCAGAAAAACAAATAATAAAATAACTATGAAACGGTGTTATCAGTTGACCTAATCGGACTAGTATAAATAGAATGGTTTATTCTCGCAAACAGTACACTACCGTACCCTCACGTACGTACAGATTGCTTGAATACACCACAAAGTTGTCTATCTGCACACTTGGCTTATTTCCACTCATTGGCTTTATCTGTTTTTGTTTCCATCTCTATACTTTTTCACCATTGTTAGTTACTTGTTGATTGTACCCCTTTGAACTATATTGATTAATACATATCATACTTCCTTGCTTACAACTTGTAAAAGTACTAGCAAATGACCCGTGACCGTAGGGAACTTATAATATATCACTTGACTCACTCATGTCTGTATGGAAATTATAAAATGTATATTATTTGATTTATATTTAAATTTTTTTTTTTTTGACAAATTTCAATAATAAATTCATATAAAATTATTTTGTTAATATTAATATAGGTTTAATAATTAGTTAGATAGAGACATTTCTTTTAGATCTAAGATACATTTCAAAAGTTATCCAAGATAAAACAGAATTTTGAAATAGTTAGTTAGATGAAAGAGAGATTTTAAGATATAACAATATTTTATCTTTTATATGTATTAACTAATATGTATTTTTAATAATGTCTCAAATAAAACAGAATTGAAGACCAACGGATCAAAATGTCTTGAGACATTTCTAAGACTGAATGGCTAGGATGATCCCGTTAACTATTTTTTGGAGGAAATACCTAGCTGGTTTATTTATCAGTCCTGTTCTCACGAACTCGTGTTCATTTATACTATTATGAGAATGTGACATGGCATAGTGATAGCCACAAATTTCTTTCCATTAAGGAAGGAGAAATCACATTTATTAGGACCATAAATCTTAAAGAATATGCGCGTGACTTCTCCTTCATTAATGAAAAAAAAATTATGAGTATGACACATCACGTTCTCATTATAGTGTCTATGAACACGAGTTCATGAGAACGGTACTCTTTATGACACTACGATATTATAAAATGACTACAAAATCCTTATATATTTTCACGAAGCCAACGCCTCTGGCCTGCTTGGTGACACTGTTCAAGTTTCTGCTCGGAGGGAGAAGTGTGGACGAAGCTAGCTACGGGTTACTGCAAAATTAATACGGACGCTTCTTGGGTTGGTTTTGGACCGGCAACCGAGGTGGGTGTTCATTCCGAAACAACCAAGCCCATTTCATTGCCGGTATACGTTACCGGGTTCCTCGACTCTGTTCAATGTTATTAGCGGAGTTAGCTGCCATGGAAACCAGCCTAAAATTGGCCAGGGAGCCTAATATCCATCGAATGATAGACAGATTGCCTTGCTATTTTTCACCTAGTGAAAAACGGTATTCATAGAAAAATGCAGCAGATTGGAGAGGTTCTTGTCAATTTGAAGAGCATTGTAGAAGCATGTCATCAACTACTTTCTGGTTTTCAGTTGGCGCAATATCATTTGCGGGTCGGGATGACAATATGTTAGCTCACTGCTTCGCAAAGAAAGGCATAGACGAAGAAGTCATGTCTTTTTTATTCTCAAGAGTTGTTATGGGCAAACGATGTATTTTTCTTTGGGATTTGACTACCCAGTTTTATAAAATCAATCTTTCCTTTAAAAAAAACATTTTTTGAGATAATGACAAAAAAAAAGTGTATTCCATGTGATGTTGAAATTGAGACCACGTTGCTAGAAGAGCTAGGAGCAAGGTGGTTATGTTGAAATTGTCTACTGGAGAATGGTGTGATGATGCTGCCATACCAAAGCACGAGGTGACTAGACACTTCAAGAACCTCTATGATGATCCTAGCCCTACTTTAGCCACCTCCTTCAAATGGCAAGGTGGGAGATTAAATGAGGAAGAAATGCAGCAACTTCTTTTACCAATTTCTGAGATTGAAGTGAAGAATGCTTTTTTTTCTGTGGGGACCTAAAAGAGTCCTGGGCCAGATGGTCTGCCCCCCATATTCTACCAAGCCCAATGGGCTGTGGTAGGGCCCACTTTGGTGGCCATGGTCAGGGATGCTATGAGTACAGGGAAGTTACCTGGGAACATTAATAACACTTATCTCACACTGATCCCTAAGAATGAGCATCCTACTACTTTCTCTCAGTTTAGACCCATTTCACTTTGTAATGTCACTTTGAAGCTCATCACAAAGGTTATGAAACAGAAGTTGAGGCCCATTCTTTAAAGGCTTATTCACCCTTTACAGTATAGCTTCCTCCCTGGAAGACAAGCCAGTGATAACATTATTATAGCTCAGGAGTTGTGTCACTGTTTGAAGAACATGAAGGGAAGAAAGGGTGGCTTAGCTGTGAAAATCGATTTGGCTAAGGCCTATGATAGAGTCAAATGGACTCTTGTTGATGCTGTTTTAGATCAGATTGGTATCCTTGAGAATTGTAAGAGTGTCATTATGGAATCTGACACCTCAGCCTCTTTCAATATCTTGTGAAATGGGGAGAACCAACAGGAGTTCAGGCCTGGGAGGGGGCTTAGGCAGGGGGATCCCATATCCCCCTACCTCTTTCTCCTTACCATGGAAGTGTTATCTCAAAAAATCCAAACTGCAGTGTATATGAAGGCTTGGAAAGGGTTGAAATGTTCTAGAAGTGGGGTTTCCATCTCCCATGTATTTTTTTAGGATGACTTGCTTTGAGAGGCTACCCCTATGCAAGTTCAAGTAAAGAAAGAGGTGCTGAGTGAATTCTGTTTGGATACTGGTTAAGCCATAAGTTTAGATAAGTCAAAGCTTTTTGTTAGTCCTTGTGTGTCTAGACACAAGGCTAGGGAGCTCAGTCATCTTGCTGGTATCACTCTCACAGATGATTTGGGGTTTCAGTCGGGGATTCCTCTTATCCACAATAGATATAATCATGGCATGTATCAGTACATTTTGGATAAAATCTTTAGGAAACTCACTGCATGGAAGGCTTCACAACTGTCTCTAGTTGGCAGGACAACCCTTGTGCAGACTGTTCTTCAGGCCTTGCCCTCTTATGCCATGCAGACTACTTTACTCCCAGCTAAAAATTTGAAGGCTATTGATCAAGCTTGTAGAAGGTTTATTTGGGGGGGCTACTGTTGATAAGGAGAAGGTGTCTCTTATTAATTGGGATACTGTCTGTCTTCCAAGAGAACTTGGTGGTTTGGGTTTTAAGAAGTTGGATAAATTCAACGTAGCCATGCTTGCTAAGACTGGTTGGAAAGTGGTTAGCAACAACAAGCCTCTATGGGCCAGGGAGTTCCAAACCATATATGGTGTAACCTCTCTCAATTCTCTGAATTCTCAGCCCAGAAGTCATTGTTCTAAGCTTTGGAAGCAGATACATAAAAGTCTTACTGCTGTGAGTTCTGGTATTGGTATGAATATTGCTACTGGAACCGCTACTCTATTTTGGCTGGATAAATGGTTGGGTAAATTTAAACTGTGTGATGTTGCCTTGTGTCCTCTTAGTGATGAAGATTTGATTCTTAAAGTTTCTGATATGTGGTCTATGGAGGAAGGTTGGAACTGGATTGCCTTGGAAGGCATGCTTCCCATGAATATCATTCAATTACTTTAGAACATTACCATTAATGGTGATGAAGCTGAGCAAGATGAGTGTGTGTGGCTGGGAAATGGAAAAGGGGGCTACTCTCTTGCTTCTGGGTATGAGGAAATTCTTGATAAGCCTATAAGCATGGAAGACAGGAAAGTGTGGAGAGAAATCTGGAGGTGTAAAGGATTCCATAGGTGGAAGACTTTCTTGTGGCTTCTCAGTCATGGCAGGTTAGCTACAAAACATTTATTTTCTTCAAGAGGTGTCATCTCTAGCTCTGCTTGTCCATTTTTTAATCATGGTTGTGAAGATACTTTGCATGCCATAAGAGACTGTCAGTAGGCTATGCTTATTTGGAAACAATTTATTCCTATTTTTGGTTGGGAAGAGTTTTTTACTCTCTCAACAGCCTCTTGGGTTTTGTGGAATATTAGTTGGAAGCATAAAGGTGGTGAGTTGACTGAGGGTATCTCTTGGAGTGTGTTGTTTCAAACTATTTGTTCTCAAATCTGGTTCTGGCACAACCAGAGAACTCATGATGTTCAATTTCAAATGCCTGTTGTGACTAAATGGTCTTTGTTGCATCAAGCTAGAAGAATTGTCAAGGGTATTCAGCTAGTTCCTGGTTCTCTGCCTCAAAGACCAATTCTTATTTCTTGGGAGAAGTCTTCTATAAATCAGCTGAAATTGAATGTGGATTGTGGTTGTATTCATGTTAATGGTTGTCTTGCAATTGGAGGAGTGTGTAGGAACCATGAGGGGTCCTGGATTTGAGGGTTTCAGCAAAATGTTGGTTGCACTTCTATCCTTCATGGTGAGATTTGGGCAATTCTGGAGGGGTTGAAGATATTCAAGCATAAAAAGTATATGGGAGTGATTGTTGAATCAGATTCTAAGGAAGCAATTTACTTGGTGGATTCTGCCTCTAAGACTTCCCCTTTTTGGTGTCAAATTGTTGTCGCAAGGCGATTACTGCTAGAAACTCATAGTTCTTTGCCTCACGTTTGGAGAGAAGCCAACAAAGTGGCAGATTGTTTGGTTAAACATTGTAGTTTTAGTTCTCTGGTTAGGGTTACTTTAAATTCTGTCCCTGCTGTTTGTCAAGCTGTGATGGCTTTTGACAAGGCTGGTGAAGGGAGTGTTAGACTCCTTGTGTAATTTTCTTCTATTTAATAAAAAAAAACTGAGACCACGTTGTTATTTCACAGCATACGAGGGGATAGAGAACTCCACTAACCCATATCCAGCGTAGTGAGTAGAGCTGCTTATTCGATTAGAACCGAACCGGAACCGAACCTGTGGAAGCCAAACCGGTCGGTTTTGGTTCGGTTAGTCGGTTTTTTTTTGGAGAATTCGGTTCGGTTTAACCGGAACCGAAGTTTTGGTATATCCGGAACCGGACCGGAACCGTGAACCGAAATCGGTTGGATTAACCGATTCGGTTACGGTTCAGAGTTCGGTTCCGGTTCTGAACCGGGTCTGGACAATTTTTTTTCCTTGTTTGTTTTAGGGTTGTTTTTAGCAAATAATAAATATAAAAACATAAAATTAGACAAATAATCAAAACAAAAGGAAACAAACTTGTATTATTAATTAAGGTATAAAACGTTAGAAAAAATTGCATCTCTGTAGTTTAAGTACATCCCAACTAGGTTGGCACCCACTCAACTACCAATCATTTGCATTTTTTCTAACTTACATACTAACTTATTGAAATGAACTTATTGAAATACGAAGTTCTTTTTTCTAACTATTCGTCTTGATCTAGCGGAGCGTCCTTGCCTATTCCCAATTCTTGATAAATTTCGCTCACGGCCACGTCCAAAGGGTGTAGGTCTTGTGTGCGTTTGTTGGCGTCGCTCCAATCCTTTGAGCATATGAGTACCTCCAACATCTCTGAAGTTAGACACGATCTTTTCACCGACAACACTGGTTTACCTGCACTAAAAGTTGATTCCGAAGGGACTGTAGAAGCGGGAGGGGTTAGTAAATCACGTGTCATAATAGAAACAATCGGATAGTTGATTGCACGATTTTTCCACCAATCGAGTACATCTACTTGTTCTATTTCTTCCTCGGTTTGTTGTAAGAAATAATTTTGGTTAATGTACATCAATAATTCCGAGATGCAGTTTGACCCGGTGGTGGTGGTTTGTCTACTCTTATATAAAGAATTCATTTTTGCCTTACCCCTACCTCTCGGATCACTTGATGATGCTTGAGAACCTTGATTACCAATACCAAACTTAACAACATATTTTTCATACATGACATTAATAGTTTGTTTAACTTCTTCAAAAGTGGGTGATATCACTACTATATTATTATCGGTACTCATGTTTTCCCCAATTTTTTCTAGCATAAAACGTGTGGTTTCATCCTTACACCTTGGGTCCAAAATACTTGCCAAACAAAAAACCATAGGGATGTCTCTAAAATATTTGAGAAATTGTTCTTCCATAGCCGGAATTGCATCGGATAAGATTATGTTATCCCTATATTCTATAAAAGCGTCACTTATAAACATTAGTTGTGGAATAACGTTGTTAGTAGACAGATAATAAACACCCGAAAGAGTGTTTGATGAGGAAGTGTGAGAAAAATGGTGAAGAGGGTTGGGTATTTACCGAAGTTGAAGGGAGGGTAGGGGGTGATTGTAATAAAAGAAAACTTCAAAAATCCAGCGAAATTTATTGCCAAACGGTCACTGACCGTGAGGTGACAATTCACAACGTTTCAAAAAAATTGTGTAACCACCCGAAACCCTGGGCGTTATTTTAGGAAATAATAAGCAAAAGTGGCACGACGATCCAACCGGCACCACCTGCGGATCACCACCGCGGGTACCAAAACAAATACTCGTCTGCCAATCAGGTACCGTCCAAGCCACCAACTCAGGTACCAAGACAACATCGTATTTCAATAAAAAGTTATTCATTTAATTCACAAAAGATGATACAGTGGTACGTGATTCACGATTGAAAATAGTAATTTTATAAAAGAATGTGTTTACAAATAATCTGATACAATAAACCAAATAACAAGCTTTAATCTAATCTAATAAAGTTATCACTTTAATTTTACCGTTGGATCCGTCCGTCGTAACCTGCAAACACTGTTAGGGGGTGAGCTCGCGCCCAGTAGGTCGTTCACCGCAACAATAGGGTGAAATGCAATAAACAATATAATTATAGCAGGTTACACGTAATATCACATATCACGTAATAATCACATAGCACCGAATAGCATGCGAATCGATAATAACAATAATATACGAATCGACATATACATAAAACACCAAGCATGCTCATAAACCGTAAGCGATAATAATATTGTAAAGTGCATAACCCCCTACCTCAATAATAGCATCCGCACAATAGCTTTGAAATGGTTAGAGTAGCTGCAAATATAATATCTCAGAATATCCCGAGTAACTCTCTCTCCCTCTATCTTACTTATAAGTACTTTGATCGAATCCAAAACGAGAATTAACTATAGCACATGACCCAATTTATAGAAATGATCGACCAATCAGGTACCGATGTGTCATAGGGACACGTGGCATCCATGTAGGGTTCGGAAGCTAGATTCGCGACACATGTCGCATAGGTGTCACGCATGCAGAGCAGGAGGCTATGGCGGTGACACACGGGAGGGTTATGTGTCAGAAGCATCTGACTTGCAGTAGGACACGTGTCGCACATGTCACGAAAGCTGCCATGCGACGACACACAGCAGGGGCGTGTGTCAATCATTTGTGACAGTGGCTAAGGCAGTGACACGTGTCACCCTAAATGTCATTCATACAGTTAACACATATACAAGCTAACATACTACAAGTCATTATGTACGAATCATGATTAACTAAGCTAAGTAACACTTAAATGAATGATTGTACTAATTATTCCTTAAATATTTTTATCCTTAATTTAGCGATTAAAGAAGATATTAGTAATTCTGGTGTATTTCTGGACGAGCTTTACTATCATAGTTTCACAATTATGAGTTCTTCTATCAGGATACTAAATAACATAAAATTCACTTAAGTAATATAAGCTTCAGAAATACAACCACTACACTGCATACAATAGCAATTAAGCATGCTAACAGGTTATGTCAAATACACATATTTACAGTAAATTTAAGTATTTCATGCTTTCCAAAACCAAGGATATTTCAACCTACCCCACTTAAATAAATTTCGTCCCGAAATTTAAAATAAAACCCAAATATTTTATTTGTAAATCGGCCACGTACCTGAGTCATGACGAACTCGTACCAACTTGGGGAATGAGTCACATACAGCCTTAGTTTCCCAAACCCTAAACACTAATCAGCTGATTTAACAATCAACAATAAACCGAGTCCACGACTCAACAGGCACAACTAAGCACTGAGTCCACACCATTTCCCACTTTGGTAGAATTATGTCATCGGATCTGTAACTCAAAAATCAGTTAGAAACACAGCATAGATAAACCAATATTATCCCGTCGTCCGAAAACAGAGCGTTACCGTGCTCTGATACCAATTGTAATGACCCGAAGCCCAGGGCGTTATTTTAGGAAATAATAAACAAAAGCAGCACGACGATCCAGCGGACACCACCAGCGGATCACCACCGCGGGTACCAAAACAAATACTCGTCTGCCAATCAGGTACCGTCTAAGCCACTAGCTCAGGTACCAAGACAACATTGTATTTCAATAAACAGTTATTCATTTACTTCATAAAAGACGATACAGTGGTACATGATTCACGACTGAAAATAGTAATTTTATAAAAGAATGTGTTTACAAATAATCTTATACGATAAACCAAATAACAAGCTTTAATCTAATCTAATAATGCTATCACTTTAATTCTATCGTTTGATCCGTCCGTCGTAACCTGCAAACACTGTTAGGGGTTGAGCTCGCGCCCAGTAGGTCGTTCACCGCAACAGTAGGGTGAAATGCAATAAACAATATAATTATAGCAGGTTGCACGTAATATCACATATCACGTAATAATTTCATAGCACCGAATAGCATGCGAATCGATAATAACAATAATATATGAATCGACATATATATATATATAACACCAAGCATGCTCATAAACCGTAAGGGATAATAATATTGTAAAGTGCATAACCTCCTACCTCAATAATAGCATCCGCACAATAGCTTGAAATGGTTAGAGTAGCTGCAAATATAATATCTCAGAATATCCCGAGTAACTCTATCTCCCTCTATCTTACTTATCAGTACTTTAATCAAATCCGAAATGAGAATTAACTATAGCACATGACCCAATTTATAGAAGTGATTGACCTGTCAGGTACCGATGTGTCATAGGGACACGTGGCATCCATGTAGGGTTCGGAGGCTAGATTCGCGACACATGTCGCATAGGTGTCACCCATGCAGAGCAGGAGGCTATGGCAGTGACACACGGGAAGGTTATGTGTCAGAAGCATCTGACTTGCAGTAGGACACGTGTCACACATGTGACGAAAGCTGCCACGTGACGACACGCAGCAGGGGCGTGTGTCAATCATCTGTGACCGTGGCTAAGGCAGTGACACGTGTCACCCTACATGTCATTCATACAGTTAACACATATACCATCTAACATACTACAAGTCATTATGTACTAATCATGATTAACTAAGCTAAGTAACACTTAAACGAATGATTAGTACTAATTATTCCCTAAATATTTGTATCCTTAATCTAGCGATTAAAGAAGATATTAGTAATTCTGGTGTATTTCTGGACGAGCTTTACTATCATAGTTTCACAATTATGAGTGCATCTATCAGGATACTAAATAACATAAAATTTGTAGGGTTTCGATTCATTGATGCGCAACGGAAAAAAAAATAACCATGCAAAACCCTCCAAGGATCAAAATTCAAGAGACATAACGATGGTAAGGGAAGAAATCAACAACACACCTTAGGGTTCTCCTTTGATGACTTCAAACGCGAATTGTGCCACGTTCTCTACGGTTGATCCACGCCTAGAGTTGATCCTAGAATCTCCCAAGTCCTTGATGCTAGCCCGGAAGAAAAAGAGGAAGAAGAATCACGCAAAACGAGACCCAAAGGAGGGTCTCGGCCTCCTTTTGGCCGACGGGTTGGGGCGGCGGGCTAGGGGCGGCGAGCTCCTAGCTTGCTTGCTCCTTTTCTCTCCTTTTGTTCTCTCCCACTCTTGTTATGTTCAATAATGAGCATAAGTTATGTGTGAAGGAAGGAAGGAAGGAAGGTCCTTTATATAGTCCAACAACTCCTTGCCAACTACCTAAAGGACTTATTCTAGTCCTACTAGAATTCAATTTAGTCCCTTCCTTGCAAATTAGTCCCTACTAAGTTTGCAAGGTATTGCAAAGTGATCCTTCTAATTAATTAATTCCCAAATCTAGTTCAACTCTATATAGCGTCTGACCCCATAGGTTCTATCTAGTTGGTAGCAACTATTTGCTAATATGGAGCGGTCTCTAGTAAAACATCCATTCTAGCCAACTAATAGAATAGTCATCTTGACAACCTTTGTACAAGTAATTGTCTCATCCCCTTTTCTCTATATCCGGATTGGACACGAGACATACAAGTCACACTCGTATATCCAATCCATAGTTTCTCGATCCATGGGAATAGCCTTATTCGTGCAAATAACATCAATATCCCATATTGATTTATTTGAGTCTGGCCAGACATTCTATAAGCACTATCCCTCGAGTGGCCTAGGATATTTGCTCCCGTTATGTGGGAGGGACAAATTCTGTCTACGTCCACTACGATCTCTAAGCTTGCTTCTTATTGTATCCAGTACACGCCTTTATAACTACCCAGTTACGGTGTAGCGTTTAACGCTACCAAAATCACAATAATTCACAACTAGAATATCTAGTGACTTCAAGTCAAAGGATGACCATACCATTGCACCGCGAGAAGCGCTTGTGACTTAACATAACGTGTATGTAGCCTTCTAGGAGATGGGTCAATCCAGTGCAACATTCCTAATGCTCACCTATGTGTTGGATCATGATATCTCCACATCAATCCAACCCCATACTAGTCTATAGATGATTGTCCCATTAATCATTATACTGGACTAGGGATATTTAAGATAAACAGCACAATTGTAAATCTAAGGACTTCATTATATTAAATATCCAATAAATAATAAATGAATTTCCAGCCACAAATAATTCATACTAAACTAGATTGCCTCTAGGGCATCTATTCCAACAGTCTCCCACTTGCACTAGAGCCAATCTGGCGCATCTCGTATGCCCATACTCCTAGTGTGCCCTTCATGCTTCCACTGCGTGAGCGGCTTTGTAAGCGGGTCTGACAGATTCTCATCTGTAGGAATCTTGCATATCCGAACGTCTCCTCTATCGATAATATCTCGAATCAGATGAAACTTCCTGAGCACGTGCTTGGACTTCTTGTGCGATCTTGGTTCCTTTGATTGCGCGATCGCCCCAGTGTTGTCGCAGAACAACTCAACTGGATCCGCAATGCTAGGGACCACACCAAGTTCAGAAACAAACTTTCTGATCCAAACAGCTTCCTTTGCTGCGCCATTTGCAGCAATGTACTCAGCCTCTGTTGTAGAATCAGCTACCGTCTCTTGCTTGGAACTCTTCCAGGTCACCGCTGCTCCATTCAGGAAAAACACATATCCCGATTGAGATCTAAAGTCATCTCTGTCAGTTTGGAAGCTTGCATCAGTGTAACCCCTTCGCGCAACTCTTCCTCACCGCCAAATATCAAGAAAGCATCCTTAGTTCTTCTCAAGTACTTAGGATGTTCTTGACTGCAATCCAGTGACTCTCACCCGGATTGGATTGGTATCTGCTTGTCATACTCAAGGCATATGACACATCTGGTCTAGTACATAACATGGCGTACATGATAGATCCTATGGCCGAGGCATAGGGAATTCTACTCATGCGTTCCTTCTCAATCTCATTGGAATGACAACCACTCTTCGAAAGAGTGATTCCATGTGACATGGGCAAGAATCCCTTCTTGGAATCTTGCATGTTGAACCGTTTCAACACCTTGTCAATATATATACTTTGACTTAGGCTTAGCAACCTCTTAGATCTATCTCTATAGATCTTTATACCAAGTATATAGGCTGCCTCCCCTAAGTCCTTCATTGAGAAACACTTTCCTATCCAATCTTTAACAGATTGAAGCATGGGAACGTCGTTTCCAATGAGTAGTATGTCATCCACATACAAGACCAGAAAAGCTATAGAGCTCCCACTAACCTTCTTGTAGACACAAGACTCATCTTCGTTTCTGATGAAGCCAAACTCTTTGACCACTTCATCAAAACGTCGATTCCAACTCCTAGAAGCTTGCTTCAATCCATAAATGGATCGTTGCAGCTTACAGACTTTGTTGGCTTGCTTTGGATCCTCAAACCCCTCCGGCTGTATCATATACACGTCCTCGAGGAGATTCCCATAAAGGAATGCTGTTTTGACATCCATCTGCCAAATCTCATAGTCATGGTATGCTGCAATTGCAAGTAGGATTCGGATGGATTTGGTCATAGCGACTGGTGAAAAGGTTTCGTCATAGTCAATACCATGAATCTGTCTGAATCCTCTAGCCACCAATCGGCCCTTATAGGTAATCACATTACCATCCATGTCGATCTTCTTCTTGAAGACCCACTTGCACCCTATGGGCCGCGCCCCATCGGGTGGTTCCACCAAAGTCCATACTTTGTTGGTATACATGGATTCCATCTCGGATCTCATGGCTTCTAGCCACTTCTGAGAGTCTGGGCCATTCATGGCCTCCTCATAGGTAGTAGGCTCATCATCTATGAGCATCATGTCACCGGAATCGGTTACGAGAAGTCCATACCTCTCGGGTTCCTGGCGCACTCTACTAGATCTACGAAGCTCTTGTGTTACCTGAACATGTTGCTCCACAACTGCTTGTGGTTCCTGTTCATGTTCCATAATCGGTTCAGTGATTTGTGGTTCTTGAACCTCTTCAAGTTCTCCTCCCACTTGCTTCTTTAGAGACAAACTCTCTTTCTAGAAACACGCCAGTCCGAGTAACAAACACTTTGTTCTCGGTTGGATTGTAGAAGTAGTATCCCTTAGTTTCCTTAGGGTACCCCACAAATTTACACTTATCCGATTTAGGCCCTAGCTTGTCTGATTGTAAACGTTTTACATAGACATCGCAGCCCCAAATCCTCATGAACGATAGTGTGGGACGTCTCCCACTCCACATCTCATATGGTGTCTTCATGACTGATTTAGATGGAACACGGTTAATGGTGAAAGCTGCACTTAATAGATCGTAGCCCCAAAATGATAATGGAAGATCGGTTTGACACATCATAGATCGAACCATATCCAATAGGGTTCGATTCCTCCTCTCGGACACGCCATTCCATTGTGGTGTTCCGGGTGGAGTGAGTTGGGACACGATCCCACACTCTCTAAGATAGTCGTCAAACTCTTGGCTCAAGTATTCTCCTCCACGATCCGATCGTAGAGCCTTGATACTTTTGCCAAGTTGCCTCTCTACTTCATTCTTGAATTCCTTGAACACTTCAAAGGATTCGGATTTTTCCCTCATGAGGTAGACAAATCCATATCTACTGTAATCATCAATAAATGTAATGAAGTAGACATAACCACCCCTGGCAGGCGTGGCAAATGGCCCACACACATTGGTATGTATGAGCTCCAATTGCTCACTAGTCCTCTCACCTTTCTTACTGAAAGGGGACTTTGTCATTTTTTCCAATAAACAAGCCTCACATGTCTCATATGATTCAAAATCAAATGAGTCTAGTAATCCATCCTTATGGAGTCTAGATACACGTTTCTCATTTATGTGGCCTAAACGACAGTGCCATAAATAAGCAGGATTTAAATTATTTATTTTAATCCGCTTGGTATTAATGTTGTAGACAAGATTGCTTAGATCAAGGACATAAAGTCCATTAAATAATTGCGCACTAAAATAGTGAATATTATTTAAATAAAAGGAACAACAATTGTTCTTTATTGAAATAATAAAACCATCCTTGTCCAAACAAGAAACAGTGTTTCTGCTCATAGCAAGCACAAAATAGCAATTATTTAATTCTAAATCTAATCCTGAAGGCAGAGATAGCTCGCACACGCCTATGGCCAACGCAACAACCTTTGCTCCATTCCCAACGCGCAAATCTACCTCTCCTTTAGCCAATCTTCTACTTCTCTTTCGATCCTGCATATTTCGACAAATATGAGATCCACATCCAGTATCTAATACCCATGATGTAGAGACAGTTAAATTGACATCTACAACAAAAATACCTGGTGGCGGTGGAATCACTATTCCAAGCCTCTTGTCCTCCAGATATTTTGGGCAGTTCCTCCTCCAGTGTTCAGGCTGACTGTAGTAGTGACACTCACCTTTAGTCACACCTTTGGCAATGCCACCAACAGGCTTAAGGGCAGGTTCCTTGGACTTGGCAACTGACTTGCCTTTGCCCTTGGAGGAAGAGGCAAACCTTTTGCCCTTTCCTTTCTGTACCATCATAATGGCCTTGCCCTTACCCTTGTTGATGCTCTGTTCAGCCGTCCTCAACATATTGAGTAAATCTGGCATTGGTTTCACGATCTCGTTCATGTTATAGTTCATAACGAACTGTCCATAACTCTCGGGCAATGATTGCAACACGAGATCGGTTGCCAACTCTTGGCCGACCGGGAACCCTAGTCGGGCGAGATTCTCCAAGTATCCGATCATTCGGAGTACATGGGGTCCCACCGGGTTCCCTTCTGCCAGATGACACTTGAAACGTGCCTTAGAAACCTCATACCTCTCTACCCTAGCCTGCTCTTGGAAGAGCTGCTTCAGATGCTCGATCATATCGACAGCATTCATGTTTTCGTGTTGCTTCTGAAGCTCAGAAGTCATGGTGCATAGCAGAAGGCAGGCCGCATCATTAGCGTCATCAACACGCTTTTGAGGGCAGCAGGTGTTTGGTTCTCTGGACCTTCTGGAACATGCTCCTCTATTGCGTACAGTGTCTTCTCTTGCTTGAGAACAATTCTCAAGTTTCTGTACCAATCAAGAAAGTTGGTTCCAGAGAGCTTGTCCTTCTCAAGGACAGATCGTAGGGAATGTTGTGAACTCGATGAGTTGTTTGCCATTTGGAATTCTACAAAAAAGGAAAAAACGCAAGTTTTAGTATTTGTGATTTTTTTACTATATTCAATAATGGCTAGTTTATCAAATATAGCTCCCACTATTTTTCTACGGATTAATAACCCTCAAGATATTAATGCGGAAAATATCCTTATATTTTCTAGTGGGCCAAGATCCATCTTTCATCTCCTTATGAGCTTGCTTCAGCAAGTCACCCATAATTTGACTACTTTAGGTAGGAACAATTCCAATTTCATCCCATATGCAACTCTTGGTTCAATTGGGCAAATAACTCCTTATCTATCCATCCATATGGATAATCCCAATTGATTGCCTCTAGGTTTCTTAATCAAATAAATAGCCTAGTTGTGTTCAACCTCTTGTCTAAACAATTGCACATTGTTACGTGCCATCGCATTCCATCATAATGAACCAAGTCGCTATGCTTTGGCACGCACGAGTTTGATAAATAATGATGATAATGAGTGTTTAAATAACGAGAAGGCAAGAACATAATATTTGAATTTCTAGGGATTTTAAATTCAATTTTAATTGTTTTGTTGATCAATATCAACTAATCTATCTATTTGAGTTTGGGCACAACTCCAAATAATAGATCCGGGTTATCTAATTATCTTATTATCATAATTGCATGCATCATCCATACACCAACCACACAATAATAATACAATAAAATAAACAACCACAAAACAGAAATTAAACGTGATGTGGATATGGCCTTTTCTTAGACTAAGATAATTCCAAGCCAATGGAATTATCTATGAACCCTAAAACAAACACATCTCCATGCGTCTTGATCTTTTGGTCCATCCTTCATAGTCATGTGGAATGCTCCATGCTCCATGCTCCATCTTTTGTGGCTTCTTTGGCTTTGGGCTTCTTTTCTTCAACCTTGGCTAACAATCTACTTTATCTAGCACTAGCTAACTTCTATACTAAATAAAATAAATCTCACAAGTTGAGAAAAAAAAGGCACGCAGGCCATAAAACCCTAATTAATTATTACAATTAATTGATCAGCTCGCATGCCGTAAAACCAAACCACAAAATTAAACATCCACATCAAACCACATCCTAAGGCCATATCCAATCACCATGCGATTTGCACATAAACAGTTAAAATCCAATTTTAACGCGCTTGGTCAATTTTAATTGATTTAGGATTTCTAGGGTTAAAACGGTCCATGGGCCCAACAATCAGATTGCTCGGGCCCAATAAGATGAACCACAAGGCCCTTGGGCCGGCCCAGCCCAAAACCCACAAGCCTAGGCCGCGGGTTAGGGCCGCCCGACCCCTAGGGCGGCCAATCTTGGGCGGCAAGCAAGGGGGGCGGTCCCTAGGGGGGCCGAACCTCCTTGAGGGAGTTGTTTCCAAAACAACTCCCTTGCTTGGTGCCCAAGTTTGGTTGTTTCCTTGTTTTGGGAGAACTCCTTCTTCCCCAAGGATGCCCAAACCCTAGATCTAAGATCCTAAAATTTCTCAAACTCACCAATTCATGCATCCAATGCAAAAATTAGATCTTGTTATGATTAATTATTGACAAATTGCATCCCATGCTTGATTTGTCTTGTTTTACGCGATAAGCAATCAAATTAAGGTGTAAAACAACTAAAACGTAACACATAAACCACGTTTATGCTCTACGACCTGTGGCTCTGATACCACTGTAGGGTTTTGATTCATGGATGCGCAACGGAAACAAAAATAACCACGCAAAACCCTCCAAGGATCACAAGTCAAGAGACATAACGATGGTAAGGGAAGAAATCAACAACACACCTTAGGGTTCTCCTTTGATGACTTCAAACGTGAATTGTGTCACGTTCTCTATGGTTGATGAACGCCTAGAGTTGATCCTAGAATCTCCCAAGTCCTTGGTGCTAGCCCGGAAGAGGAAGAGGAAGAAGAATCACGCAAAACGAGACCCAAAGGAGGGTCTCGGCCTCCTTTTGGCCGACGGGTTGGGGCGGCGGGCTAGGGGCGGCGAGCTCCTAGCTTGCTTGCTCCTTTTCTCTCCTTTTGTTCTCTCCCACTCTTGTTATGTTCAATAATGAGCATAAGTTATGTGTGAAGGAAGGAAGGAAGGAAGGTCATTTATATAGTCCAACAACTCCTTGCCAACTACCTAAAGGACTTATTCTAGTCCTACTAGAATTCAATTTAGTCCCTTCCTTGCAAATTAGTCCCTACTAAGTTTGCAAGGTATTGCAAAGTGATCCTTCTAATCCAATTAATTAACTCCCAAATCTAGTTCAACTCTATATAGCGTGTGACCCCATAGGTTCTATCTAGTTGGTAGCAACTATTTGTTAATATGGAGCGGTCTCTAGCAAAACATCCATTCTAGCCAACTAATAGAATAGTCATCTTGACAACCTTTGTACAAGTAATTGTCTCATCCCTTTGTCTCTATATCCGGATTGGACACGAGACATACAAGTCACACTCGTATATCCAATCCATAGTTTCTCGATCCATGGGAATAGCCTTATTCGTGCAAATAACATCAATATCCCATATTGATTTATTTGAGTCTGGCCAGACATTCTATAAGCACTATCCCTCGAGTGGCCTAGGATATTTGCTCCCGTTATGTGGGAGGGACAAATTATGTCTACGTCCACTACGATCTCTAAGCTTGCTTCTTATTGTATCCAGTACACGCCTTTATAACTACCCAGTTACGGTGTAGCGTTTAACGCAACCAAAATCACAATAATCCGCAACTAGAATATCTAGTGACTTCAAGTCTAAGGATGACAATACCATTGCACCGCGAGAAGCGCTTGTGACTTAACATAACGTGTATGTAGCCTTCTCGGAGATGGGTCAATCCAGTGCAACATTCCTAATTCACACCTATGTGTTGGATCATGATATCTCCATATCAATCCAACCCCATACTAGTCTATAGATGATTGTCCCATTAATCATTATACTGGACTAGGGATATTTAAGATCAACAACACAATTGTAAATCTAAGGACTTCATTATATTAAATATCCAATAAATAATAAATGAATTTCTATCCACAAATAATTCATACTAAACTAGATTGCCTCTAGGGCATCTATTCCAACAAAATTCACTTAAGTAATATAAGCTTCAGAAATACAACCACTACACTGCATACAATAGCAATTACGCATGCTAACAAGTTATGTCAAAAACACATACTTACAGTAAATTTAAGTATTTCATGCTTTCCAAAACCAGAGATATTACAATCTACCCCACTTAAATAAATTTTGTCCCGAAATTTAAAATAAGACCCAAATATTTTATTTGTAAATCGGCCACGTACCTGATTCATCACCTCTGACGAACTCGTACCAACTTGGGGAATGAGTCACATACAGCCTTAGTTGCCCAAACCCTAATCACTAATCAGCTGATTTAACAATCAACAATAAACCGAGTCCACGACTCAGCAGGCACAACTAAGCACTGAGTCCACACCATTTCCCACTTTGGTAGAATTATGTCATCAGATCTGCAACTCAAAAATCAGTTAGAAACACAGCATAGATAAACCCATATTATCCCGTCGTCCCAAAACAGAGCGTTACCGTGCTCTGATACCAATTATACTGACCCGAAGCCTAGGGCGTTATTTTAGGAAATAATAAAAAAAAGCGGCAGGACGATCCAGCCGACACCACCTGCGGATCACCACCGCGGGTACCAAAACAAATACTCGTCTGCCAATCAGGTACCGTCTAAGCCACTAGCTCAGGTACCAAGACAACATCGTATTTCAATAAACAGTTATTCATTTACTTCATAAAAGACGATACAGTGGTACGTGATTCACGATTGAAAATAGTAATTTTATAAAAAAATGTGTTTACAAATAATCTGATACGATAAACCAAATAACAAGCTTTAATCTAATCTAATAAAGCTATCACTTTAATTTTACCGTTTGATCCGTCCGTCGTAACCTGCAAACACTGTTAGGGGGTGAGCTCGCGCCCAGTAGGTCGTTCACCGAAACAATAGGGCTAAATGCAATAAACTATATAATTATAGCATGTTACACGTAATATCACATATCACGTAATAATCGCATAGCACCAAATAGCATGCGAATCGATAATAACAATAATATACGAATCGACATATATATATATATATATATACATATATATATATATATGGGTAAAAGACAAAAACCACCCCTTGAGTATGGGTGATATACAAAAACACCCCTCGTGTTCGAGGATATACAAAAACCACCCATGTCAGAGTTACAACATAACGGTGCACTAACGGAAGAAAGAAAAGTCAAAAATACCCCTGATATTAAAGAAATTACCCCACTATAAAATCATTTCCCACCTTCTCCTTCTCATTCTCTAATCCTAGCCATCTTATCTCTGCCTCTCTCACTCTATCTTCCCCCTCTTCACAATCGATACTTTGCAACCCACAGACCTCTCACCCTATCACTGTCTCTCTCTCGACACAACCCACCACCAATGCTATCACCCCCTCTGGTTCCATTTACTCTCAGAAGCATGAATCCCACACAAACGGGCTCGCTCGACATCTTTCAAGCCAACAGATCCGACTACCCAGACTCTGGCGGAGATCTGAGATCTGGGGAGGCAATCGGGCTTCGCGACATCATTTCGAAAAGGGCGGGCTCGATCTCGGAGGCCATTAACGCCGCCGTAGCTCGGCAATGCTAAGCCCATATTCGTATTAGGTGGGTACCAAATTTTGTGATTCAACGGCGAGTCAGCAATTGAAGGCGAAATTAATGGGGATTGAGAAGGGTTCGCAGAGGAACCCAGAGTCGGGTCAGGGTTTGAAGCAGCCGGAGATGGTGGAGAAGGCGGCGGCGGAGGTGGTGGTGGCTTGGAAGTTGCAGGGAGCACCGGGAGCCGTCAGGGGAGACAACAGTGGGGGTTTCAAGCCTCCGTTGGCGGTGGGTAAGAGAAGCGTTCAAATATCTCCTTCAGAGCAAGCTCGAAGACAACGAGGACGAAGAAGCTCCCCAAATCTTGAAGAAGCTAGTCTCGGCCCAACCCAAATTGAGTGGAAGTTCTGATTAGCAAGATTGCTGAACAAACTGGGGAAAACCCAAGTGATTACAGGTCTTATTTCTGCAAAGGGGTTATTTATATAGCTTGCTTGATATGATTTATAGAAGCTCATCATCTCAATCGCCGGCGGGGATGCGGTTGAGATGATGAGCTTCTATGATTTATAATTGGCAGCAAGTAGAGTTTGGTTGTGGAGGTTAGGCAGATTGTTGATTTGGGGATTTCTTCTAGGTTTCTTTCATTCTAGGTATTGGGTGTTACTGGTGGTGGTGTTCGAAGTGCTCTGGTGGTAACAAAACAAAATCATCCTCTCCATCTCTCTCTATCTCTATGGAAATGTGGATATGAGTCTGCTTTGAATTGGAGAAGTCTGGGTGTTTGTGTTGGTGGTGGGTGTTGTTGCTGTTGTTTTTTTGGGTAACTAGTTGTCGTCTGGGTCTTTGTGTTGGTGGTGGGTGTTGTTGTTGTTTTTCTTGGGTAACTAGTTGTTGTTGTTGTTGTTGTTGTTGTTGTTGTTGTTGTTGTTGTTGTGGTGGCGGTGGTGGTGGTGGCGGTGGCGGTGATGGTGGCGGTCAAGAACACCAAGAACATAAACAAAATAAAATAAAAACTACAAATAGGGGCAAAATTGTCATAAAAAAGACAGAATGCACCCCTATACTTACTGAGTGTAACAGAAGGGTGTCTTTCGTCTAACGTCCATCCACTGACAGGGGTGGTTTTTGTCTCGACAGGGGTGGTTTTTGTATATCTCCAAACACGAGGGGTGTTTTTGTATATCACCCATACTTGAGGGGTGGTTTTTGTCTTTTACCCTATATATATATATATATATATATATATATATATATATATATATATATATATATATATATATATATATATATATATAACACCAAGCAAGCTCATAAAGCGTAAGCGATAATAATATTGTAAAGTGCATAATCTCCTACCTCAATAATAGCATCCGCACAATAGCTTTGAAATGGTTAGAGTAGCTGCAAATATAATATCTCAGAATATCCCGAGTAACTCTCTCTCCCTCTATCTTACTTATCAGTACTTTGATCGAATCCAAAATGAGAATTAACTATAGCACATGACCCAATTTATAGAAGTGATTGACCAGTCAGGTACCGATGTGTCATAGGGACACGTGGCATCCATGTAGGGTTCGGAGGCTAGATTCGCGACACATGTCGCATAGGTGTCACGCATGCAGAGCAGGAGGCTATGGCAGTGACACACGGCAGGGTTATGTGTCACAAGCATCTGACTTGCAGTAGGACACGTGTCACACATGTGACGAAAGCTGCCACGCGACGACACACAGCAGGGGCGTGTGTAAATCAACTGTGACCGTGGCTAAGGAAGTGACACGTGTCAC
Source organism: Linanthus parryae (assembly GCA_023055425.1). Classification (NCBI taxonomy): domain Eukaryota; kingdom Viridiplantae; phylum Streptophyta; class Magnoliopsida; order Ericales; family Polemoniaceae; genus Linanthus; species Linanthus parryae. The sequence goes on along the minus strand of JALGPY010000007.1, from coordinate 45,458,104 downwards.
TCTACATGTCATTCATATAGTTAACACATATACCATCTAACATACTACAAGTCATTATGTACTAATCATGATTAACTAAGCTAAGTAACACTTAAACGAATGATTAGTACTAATTATTCCCTAAATATTTGTATCCTTAATCTAGTGATTAAAGAAGATATTAGTAATTCTGGTGTATTTCTGGACGAGCTTTACTATCATAGTTTCGCAATATGAGTTCATCTATCACGAATACAACCACTACACTGCATACAATAGCAATTAAGCATGCTAACAAGTTATGTCAAAAACACATATTTACAGTAAATTTAAGTATTTCATGCTTTCCAAAACCAGGGATATTACAATCTACCCCACTTAAATAAATTTCGTCCCGAAATTTAAAATAAGACCCAAATATTTTATTTGTAAATCGGCCACGTACCTGAGTCATCACCTCTGACGAACTCGTACCAACTTGGGGAACGAGTCACATACAGCCTTAGTTGCCCAAACCCTAATCACTAATCAGCTGATTTAACAATCAGCAATAAACCGAGTCCACGACTAAACAGGCACAACTAAGCACTGAGTCCACACCATTTCCCACTTTGGTAGAATTATGTCATCGGATCTGCAATTCAAAAATCAGTTAGAAACACAGCATAGATAAACCCATATTATCCCGTCGTCCCAAAACAGAGCGTTACCGTGCTCTGATACCAATTGTAATGACCCGAAACCCAGGGCTTTATTTTAGGAAATAATAAACAAAAGCGGCACGACGATCCAGCCGACACCACATGCGGATCATCACCGCGGGTACCAAAACAAATACTCGTCTGCCAATCAGATACCGTCTAAGCCACTAGCTCAGGTACCAAGACAACATCGTATTTCAATAAACAGTTATTCATTTACTTCATAAAAGACGATACAGTGGTACGTGATTCACGATTGAAAATAGTAATTTTATAAAAGAATGTGTTTACAAATAATCTGATATGATAAACCAAATAACAAGCTTTAATCTAATCTAATAAAGCTATCACTTTAATTCTACCGTTTGATCCGTCCGTCGTAACCTGTAAACACTGTTAGGGGGTGAGCTCGCGCCTAGTAGGTCGTTCACCGAAACAGCATGGCGAAATGCAATAAACAATATAATTATAGCATGTTACACGTAATATCACATATCACGTAATAATCGCATAGCACCGAATAGCATGCGAATCGATAATAACAATAATATACGAATCGACATATATATATAACACCAAGCATGCTCATAAACCGTAAGCGATAATAATATTGTAAAGTGCATAACCTCCTACCTCAATAATAGCATCCGCACAATAGCTTTGAAATTGTTAGAGTAGCTGCAAATATAATATCTCAGAATATCCCGAGTAACTCTCTCTCCCTCTATCTTACTTATCAATACTTTGATCGAATCCAAAATGAGAATTAACTATAGCACATGACCCAATTTATAGAAGTGATTGACGAGTCAGGTACCGATGTGTCATAGGGACACGTGGCATCCATGTAGGGTTCGGAGGCTAGATTCGCGACACATGTCGCATAGGTGTCACACATGCAGAGCAGGAGGCTATGGCAGTGACACACGGGAGGGTTATGTGTCAGAAGCATCTGACTTGCAGTAGGACACGTGTCACACATGTGACGAAAGCTGCCACGCGGCGACACGCAACAGGGGTGTGTGTCAATCATCTGTGACCGTGGTTAAGGCAGTGACACGTGTCACCCTACATGTCATTCATACAGTTAACACATATACCAGCTAACATACTACAAGTCATTATGTACTAATCATGATTAACTAAGCTAAGTAACACTTAAACGAATGATTAGTACTAATTATTCCCTAAATATTTTTATCCTTAATCCAGCGATTAAAGAAGATATTAGTAATTCTGGTGTATTTCTGTACGAGCTTTACTATCATAGTTTCACAATTATGAGTTCATCTATCAGGATACTAAATAACATAAAATTCACTTAAGTAATATAAGCTTCAGAATTGCAACCACCACACGACATACAATAGCAATCAAACATGCTAACAGGTTATGTCAAAAACACATATTTACAGTAAATTTAAATATTTCATGCTTTCCAAAACCAGGGATATTACAATTTGACCGTTGGTGTTGGTTCTCGGTTTGGTTCCGGGTCGGTTCCAGAAATCTGCAAAACTGAACCGAGACCGAATATTACCGGGTTCGGGTCCGGTTTCGGTCCCCCGGTTCTCGGTTCGGTCCGCTCCTCCATACTCGGTTAATTCGGTTCAGTTTGAACCGGAACCGCCGGTTCAACCGAACCGAAATGCAGCTCTAGTAGTGAGTCTTGCCCATGTCTTCTACTTACAAATTTGCAATGAACTCATTTTGTTGACAGTAGTGAAGACTATTCCTACACATTGCTTGCTATACATGTTCTTGGCTTCTTTTGTGAAACTACTGTATATACGCGCTGCTGATATACTTTCTCCTTTGAACATCGTCATCAACAACCCGATGATAGCACAGCTGGTACATGAGAGTCCATCAATCCCCTTCCATTGGTCTCGAATGGGAAGAACATAACACATGCTCCTACAAAAGCTATCACAACCTCAAACAACACAACTGCAGCTGTCTGATGGCAACCACTCACCAAACCAACCGCCACAAGTGGGCACAGCATCCCCCCAATTTTCCCGATCGACGTCGCTATCCCCACACCAGTTGACCTCACAGAGGTTGGATACACCTACATATATCAATGTCCCATGATTTAGATTATAAATCAACAAGACTTGAATAATAACGAGCCCAAAAGACAATAAATTTGCCCTTTTACCTCTGGGGCATAGACACAGAGAACAGTGGCGGTTGCGGAGATGAACATGCGAGCTCCAAACAACAAAAATGTCGTCCAGAACTCATCTTGAGGTGAAACCAAAGGCAGAAGTAAAATAAAACCTAACAAAAGCGTAACAGCCATCAACAACTTTCGTCCTATTCTGTCCACAAGTAGTGCTGATAAGACGAGCCCTGGAAACTCTGTACAAAAAAGTCAAACTTTAAAATCCATAAAAGAAAATATTTTCAACAAACAACATGATCATAATAGCAAAACATATAGCAATTTTTGACTTTTTAACCCGTAACTAGGTCACTTTAACTTGGTGATTTGATTAGCAAAACGATATAAGTAATTTTTTGGAAATTTTTCTATGGAGTTGTAGAGTAAATTTACTCTACAAGACCATGCAAAGATTAACAAATTCTTGTATTGTTTTGCTAATCAAATCACCTGATCAAAATGAATAGTGACAAAAAGTGAAGTAGGCTGAAAGAGAAGAAACGGAGGTAGTACCTGCCAAGCTGGTGATAAATACATTTACGTAGAGTCTAGAATCCTGAAAATCATCTGAAACTGAACTGGGGATTGATCCACATTTGCTTTGTCGCCCACTGCTTAATGCAGAGGTCAAGAGTACAATGCCATAGTACGAAAATGTATCGCCCAAGTAAACCATCCATAACAGAACGGTGGTTCTGACTAGTTTTGCAGAGAACAATACCGAATGTGAGCAGTTCATTATTTCCTTATTTCTAGAGGTAGTATCAAGTAAGGTTTGATCAGTATCTTCAGTTAATGTTTCATGATCAGCATCTTCATGACTTTGATCTCCAATGAGGATTCCAGGAGGTAGCTGTGTTCTGTTCATAGCAGCCACTTTCTCAAGCAAACGCCGTGCTTCATCTGTTTTACCTTTCATGCATAGATATCTCGGTGTCTCGGGCACAACACCATAAACTGAGATCAATGTAAAAGATGGTATCGCAGACAGTGCAAGAAGCCACCTCCAACCCAAAATAGGTATGATGGTCCATGCGAGTGCAGCCTCAATAACAATGCCAATTGTCCAGAAAGTTGAGAAAATTACCATCCAGGTACCTCTACTTGGAGTAGGAACAAACTCCAGAAACCACGATGTGTACACATGCGCACCGCCCAAACCAATACCGACAAGCCCGCGAAGAATCACCAACGACGTGTAATTAGGGGAGAAACTGCTTAGTATTCCAGCTCCACTAGTTATAAGAACCACACCCAGAAGACTTTTCCTGTTTGGGGAATAACCAAATCATAGTCATATTGCAATCCCAGCAAAATCAGATAAACTGCAACAAGTACTGGTTTATGCTACAAACCATTTCTGTCACTTAGGGCCAGTTTGGGAATGCTTCTGCTGCCAGCGCAGCTGCTTTCCAACAGCAGAAGCAGTCGTAGTGCGTTTGGTAAACATAACTTTTTCGACATATCGGGTAGTGTCTGCTGTCTCGCAGCAGATTTCAGGAAGCAAGGGGGAGATGCTTTTCCGGAAAGCGCCTCTGATTAATTTATCTACAACCAGTTCCAACCTTACAAATTTTATAAATTTCAAACCTCACAGTAGGTTTACAGTTGATTTTACCAAACATGAAATTATTGTGTCAATATCTCACGGTAGCTCTCACATAAAATTTACCAAACAATATCTTAACTAAAATTCCCAACAGCTTTTCACAGTGATTCTCGCACACCAGCTTCTAGCATTGCCACAGCATTCCCAAACTAGACCACAATAGCCCAAGGAATGAAATTTGCAATATTAATCTGATTATATATGAACAAAAACTGAATGATAGAGAAGGGCATTACCTTCTGCCATATGTGTCGGAGAAGACGCCCCAAGAATATGCTCCAATTAACATGCCAGCAAAGACAACGGTGCTTATCAAACTCTCTTCACTAGAGGATATTCCCCATTCGGACTTGATTGCCGGTCCTATGAAAGAGAGAAGCATCAATTCCATTGCTTCTGCAATCCAACCTAGTCCGGCGTAAATGAATAAGAGCCCTTGACATCTCCCGAAACCAATTTTGGAAAGTGCCTCGTCCAACGTGTAAACATTGCTGTCAACTGGCATCTAAGGAGACAAAATAATTCAGAAAATAATAATAATAATAATAATAATAATAATAATAATAATAATAATAATAATAATAATAATAATAATAATAATAATAATAATAATAATAATCATCATCATCATCATCATCGTCATCATCATCATCATCATAATAATAATAATAATAATAATAATAATAATAATAATAATAATCGAACGGTTCAACAGTCTAATAAAATCAGATTTAGGCTCTGAAACCTGTCCATCTTATTAAATATAATATTTTGAAGAAATTAGCAGACAAACGCGTAAACATGTTCTTAACCTATACAAAGTAGGCAACTTTTTCCTCTTCAGTCAATAATCAAGAGTTAGGAGTCTTGAACTAAAACCATCATGTATGACCTATTGACCTTCAATACTGAACCAAAAACGGCGTGGCAGTTTAGTGTTTACATGAGGGAACTACCTTCTAAGTTCTAACTGATAGGCAAATGACTGTCCAGTGTTAACCAGTGTCATACATGTGACTTCTGTTGGACCCTCCCTCCTCCAAAAGGAGTTTCTTACCTTTTATCCAGAAAAAATATTTGACTCGAGTTAGACCCTTAAGTGGGCTGGACTGTCAAATCGTCGACATTACAGATCACATGACTGGAGTATATGAAGATTAATGAATTTGATAATGGTAGAGGAAACTCAATTTTACCATAAATTACTAACCAATCGTTGGTTAATCTCTTCTGTCGCCGCCCTTGCAGAGTGAACGGCCTGCTTCTGCTCTCCTTGTCTCTCTCTCTCTCTCTTCTTCCTCTTCCTCTGCTTTCCTCTCCTTCTTCTTTGAGTCTTTTGAGTTTGGAAATTAAAGGTAAAGCTCAACTATATAATTATACTCATTGCACAATACCACTCTGTCCCAGCTCTTTCTTCCTAATTTGACTTTTGTCACTATTCACTGGGTCACTTTGACCCGGTGATTTGAATGGAAAATCGATGTAATTTTTTGATAATTTTTTCATGGTGTTGTAGAGTAAGAGTTGCTTTATAATACGGTGAAAAAATTATCAAAATATCGTATTATTTTGCTATCCAAATCACCCGGTCAAAGTGACTCAGATACGAGTCAAAAAAGTCAGATGGGAAGAAAGAGCTGGGACGGAGTGGTACTAGTTAAACGGATTTTTAAATGACGTGGCCAAGCAAAAAAAAAACCCCCACCCTCATGAGGCAAACATATTCTTACAACAAAGTCTTCCACATTGTCTCCTACAACTACTTTATTTGTTGGAGAAAGAGACAAACAGAAGATGGTAATGGCAGTAGCATTACCATTACCTTAAAAAAATGTCATTTAACAATTCACGTCGACATCAGCAAATCAAATAATCAAAGATTCGTCTCTTTAGTTTTTTGCACTGGTCGAATCTAGTATTAGTTTTCTGTGTAGTTGGAATGGGAAAGTTGAATGACAAGAAAACTGAGTAGTTTTTTAATGTAGAAACCGATGAATTTTTAGTGTAGTAGCATTCATCAAATTGATTTTATTTTTATTTTATTTATACGTGTGTGTGAACGCGACATTGAAATATGAAGAGTGATCTCCCCCTAAAACAACACTATAGTAAACTAGGGAACCTGTTAAAATGGTGCGACTGACCGTGATTGCAGAAATGGAACAAAACATTAAGGCAGAGATAAAGAACTAACTTTGCATCTATCTAGATAAGGGAAACGGTAATGAAGAGCATCGTGGCAGAAATGAATTGCACATTTTGCAGCAATTGAATGAATATGAGAATCACAAATCTTACATTACTGTACTTACAAGCTATAGATGTGCGTGTTCAGAAGAGAAGGCGAGAGTGAATCCTCCTCTAACCAGCTAACCCTCTTTCTGTCAGGCGACGCTCAACCTTAACTACGCATCTACAAATAACACGGTACTTGAACAAAACAAGCCTGCGATGTTCCTGACCTACTTGAGCTTCATTTTCCTTGTTGGGTACTGATGTGAGTCACCATAGCTGCTGATATCTTCTTCCACCAATAAGTGCTTCTTACAACATATATATGATCACCAACTTGAGACTGGTACAGAGTCTATCAGTTCCCTTCCATTGGTCTCAAATGGGAAGCACATAACACAGAGTCCAACAACAGCAATCACACACTCAAACAAAACAACTGCAGCTGTTTGATGGCAACCGCTCACCAAGCCAACGGCCACAAGAGGGCATATCATGCCGCCGATTTTTCCAATGGACGTGGAAATGCCAACACCAGTTGACCTCACAGAGGTTGGATATACCTACAGAATGTCATAAGGTTAACAAGATTTAGATCATGAGATGATTTTTGGTGCGGCCTATGTATGTTATTTCTGAGATATTCATTTGCAAGCCAAAATAAAAACAAAAACTACCCATTCTACAAAATAAATGAACTTGAAGCATGTCTATATCAACAGTGGAGTTTACCTCTGGGGCATAGATGCAGAGAATAGTGGAGGTTGCTGAAATGAACATGCGAGCTCCAAACAACAGAGATGTGGTCCAAAACTCATCTTGAGGTGAAAGCAATGGTAAAAGTAAGACGAAACCTAACAGAAGCATAACTGCCATTGAGAGCTTCCGTCCTATTCTGTCCACAATCAGTGCTGACAAGACAAGCCCAGGAAACTCTGGAAACAAACATTTTCAAGTTCAGATTCTACAAGACTAGTAACATTTTTGTGTACTTTGCCCCTCTAAGCTATCACCTTTTCAATAACCACAATGAACTGCTAGCTACAATAAACTGTTAGCTACTTGGGGTACAGCTACAGATTCGCACTAGGAGGTAACTTAAATTGGCTGCGAAAGTGTCAACCTTAAGCTTTCACTCGATGCAGTACATCTAAAGTTCGGAGATTTAAAATCATATTCTTGCCCTTTTTAGGTATTCTGATTGGCATATGGTGATTGATTGCAAAAATTAAGAATATCACTGAGGTATATTGCCAAATCTTTATCTATGGAGACATTGAAAATCAGATCCTACATTACCTGCCAAACTGGTGATAAATACATCTAGATAGAGTCGAGTATCCTGACTATCTCCTGAAAGCAAATTGATAGAGCCACATTTGCTTTGTCCGCTGCTCAACGCAGAAGTCAACAGTACAATGCCATAGTATGAAAATGTGTCTCCAAAGTATACCATCCATAAGAGCAAGGTCGTTTTGACTAGTTTTGCCGAGAACAATACCGAATGCGAGGAGGTTGTTTCACAATCTTCAGTTTTCTTACTACTTGAGGTAATAAGTAAGTGAGTATCTTCTTCCGATGCTTCATCAGGATCTTCTATTCTGTCCACGATGAGGACTCCAGGAGGAAGTTCTGTTTGGTTTAAGGCTGCTATAGCCTCAAGCAAGTGCTGTGCTTCACTTGTTCTACCTTTCATGCATAAATATCTTGGAGTCTCGGGTATAACACAATAAACCAAGATTAAAGTAAATGATGGCGTAGCAGACAGTGCGAGTAGCCACCTCAAACCCAAACTAGGCATGACAATCTGCAGGGAAGAAAAGTGCATTCAATGTCAGAGAGCTAACAATAATGCCCAAAGGTCAGCTCGTTATGGATTTCAGATAAACTTAAGTAAAGAATCAGGGACGGACCCAGAAAATTTTAGTAGGAGGAGCCAAAAAAAAAACTAAACATAAAATTGTTTCTCATTAAATGATGTATTTGTAGATCAGATACTTTCAAAGATTTCTACAGTTTCTACCGCCTAATAAAAAGGAGTGTCAGTGTGAATATGTAACTTCAAAAGTGGAAAATAATTCATAAAAATTCTACTATACGTACTAAGTTGGCAACAAAAAATTGAAATAACCAAAATTGTAGATCGACCATAATAAATTAGTTAGTAATGTTCTTAATTCCATCTCAAGCTAGAAAATTTAATAAGAGAATTTAAAGAAAAATATGTGATTACTATAATATCAAAATCCACAGACCCAAGGGGGGCACATCGTTGAAATAGTACCCAATTTCTGCTCTTTCAAACTCAAAATATACTAAAATGGTTAGTTCTCAAAACTAACCTAGGGGGGCCATTCCGTCCCTGTAAACAACCATAGTGCTTTAAGGTTTTTTTTTTCAGCTACTATCAAACGTATGCTTAAGTTCACAAATCTACTGTAGGTTTTCCATGGCACCAATTCTATAGCGGCGACTTCAAGCAGCAGAGACGTTTTAAACATATTGAAATTCAGAAGCCCCCTTGATCACTTTGAAAGACAGGAAACGAGATAGGTGAATAGAAAAACGAATAAAGAAACAGTCCTTTGCAGTTAGAATAGCTTTATGTTCCTTTGTTGTCTAGTGCTCTACCATTAGAACTCTCTCGTGAAGAAATGGAAACAGTCAAAGATAACGACTTTTTCAAACAGTAACCAAAGTGTTAGTACAAGAAAAGGAAAGGAAAGGAAATGAGTGAAAGGATCTTCAAAACAATGAAGAGGAATTGTATATAAAGATAAACGCTAAATTGCACCGGGGGTACCCGTAATTTGGTTTTTGTGTGGATTTGGTACCCATAGTTTCAATTGCAGCATCCGTGGTACCCATACTTTCAATTTGTTGCAACCGTGGTACCCACCGTTAACTTTCCATCCGTATGTTGGATGGCAACATGAAAAAAGACTAGTGTGCCCTAATTCTCACCCCTAAAATTTTGCAACTAGTTTATATATATATATATATATATATATATATATATATATATATATATATATATATATATATACCAAGGATTTAAATAACGGTATCGGCCAGCGTATCGGTAACGGTCGCGGAAAACGGTTTTGACTGATAACGGACAAACCGTAACGGGAACCGGGAACCGAACACGTGAATGTTAAAAAATTGTCAGAACATGCCAAAAAGTATTTTTAAACATTATTTTTTACATCAATAATCTTTTACTAGTTGTTTTTTAAACACAGAATGTGTGAAAGTGGGTTCGAACTGGGTTCTCTCAAATTCCGTTTTTTCCCCTTGTAACCGAGCGTATCGCCCGTTTTTTGACGATATCGGATCGTATCGGCCGTTTCGGGTGTGACTCCGATTCACCCGCAACGTATCGGGTGAATCGGTTTCGGTGGCCTCCGATTCCGCGACGAACCGGGCGATACGTGACGAGTTGGTCCGATATTTAAATCCTTGATATATACATACATATATATATATATATGTTTGTATATGTAAAAAAGTTACTTTTCATTGTAATAATTAAAATTTTAATTATTTTAAATTTAATAATTTCCTTGCCATAGTAATAATTAATAAATTTATTATAAATTTTTTCATCAAACGAAATATTTATCTTGTACTTCGTAGTAGAAAAAGTGTAATTTTTTATTTGAAGATATATGATATTATATTAATATATAAGTAAATATTTAAATTTAAAAATTAACTTTGATGTAATTTTAAGAAAAAAAATTGTAGTTAAAATTTATAATTTTATTAAAAATTGGAGTGAAAATGAGGGGCAAACTAGTCTTTTTATACATTTCCATCCAACATATGGATGGAAGGTTAACAAAGGGTACCACCGTTGCAACAAATGAAAAGTGTGGGTACTGTGGATGCTGCAATCCAAAGTATGGATACCAAATCCACACAAAATCCAAATACCACAATGCAATTTAGCCAAAGATAAAAGAAACAAGAAACTAATGAGTTATGAAAACAGCTATGAGAAAAGAAACAAAAAGGAGCAACAACAAGTCTAACACATTTAAATAACTTGAGGCCAGAATATTATATACTAATATGCTTTTAGTGAGAAATATTGATTTCTATATTACTGTATATGATTTATATTGATTTGATATCTTTTATTAATTATAATATATTTTTCATAAATAAAAAAAAATAGTTTTTGGCGAATTGATATCAAATATTCAATTACAGTTTTCTTATTTATTAAGTAATATCTTTTATGATATGAACTTTAATTGAGATTATTTGATATTAATAATGACTTTTTGTATTTTTAGAATATGATCTTTTCTTTAAAGCATAACTCTTTTCTATTAATGATAATCATTTTTCAATTAGAGGTTGAGTTTGATTTAAATTTCAAAAGTCGAGATTCATTCTAGATTCCCTTTAGAACTCTCTTGCTTGGTGATTAAGCAATCTCACTCTATACATAAAGGTCTAGGGTCCTTAGAAATCTTTAAGCCATGAGAAATCACTCAAATAGAGAGAGGAGAGACAGAGAGATTTTCGCCAGCAGGGGACACCCCAGGAGAGAGAGAGAGAGAGAGAGAGAGAGAGAGGAACGTCCTCCCATTTAAGCTCGGCCATAGGAGAGAGAAAACTCGATAGAAATTCTTGCATGAGCTTCTAGGGTTTAGCTAGGTAGGTGTCGTTCCGTTTCTATGTTTTGATTCGGCGTTAAAAACACGATTCAGTGATTTCTGGTAGTTCTACTTCTCTACAGGTAAGGAGTATTGTTTCATATTCAAGATTTCACGTTGGATCTGTTTTTCAATGTTGAATTAGTCTTTAAATCTATGATTTTCTTCAGATCTAGGACTTCTATTAATTTGTCTACCTGTGTCGAGCCATAGAACTTTCGTTGTTTTATAAATCTAAGACTCATGATATTGTTCTTAGATTTTGACGATCTCTCCATATAAAAGCCTACAGATCTAGAACTCTAGAATTGTGTATGTTATAACCAGTTGAACCTCTTAGGTCTCTTACAATGTGTGTTTGAATTCGCTAGGCGTATTCTTCTTGTTTATTCTAGAGTTAGTTTGTGCAAATCCGTGGAACTAAGTTGTGCTTAACTGTTAATTGATTTATTGCTTCAGATCTGAGTTGTGTGCCTTTATAGGGACTTGTTCAATAACCTCGCAGCATTGTCTAGGGTTTGGTTATTCGTACATGTAGGTCTAGGATCTTTAGCCGTGTCTAGATTCTTCTATCCGTACTTGTTCTACTCTCAATATATTTTACTAGTATCATATAGAGTCGTTCACTCTACGAACCCTCCTACACGCTACTTCGAATCTGTTTGCTAGTGTCTGGTAGTTCGAGTCTGTTTGCTAGCGTGAAAGAAAGGTCGTGTGGTGTCAAAGTTACAGTACGTCTTCAGGGGCGGTGTAACAACCCGAGTGGATTACTGTCCAAACAACTTCTTTATCCGTACCAACGGATAAAAATGTTAAGCCTTGAAAGTGCTAGTAGTAATCCACAAGGTTTACCATATACCAGATGGCAAACTCACTAATCTCCAATGTGGGACAAGATATCACAATCCCCCACCCATACCATATATACATATAATTCACATTATCAATCCAAAATATCTTGACGGGATATTACAATCCCCCACCTTATGTACTCGACGCCCTCGTCGAGAGTGCCCAGTCACGTATTCCCTTGGCTGGCGGCGAACCGCCACGGAGCCCTTGCGGGACCAGGGTGTAAGAGTCCATGGAGTTCCACCTCAAAACCAATTGGCAATGAGGGGAGTAGCCCATGACACTAATTAATTATATTTCTTCTTCTTGAATGTCCGATGTGGGACTTCTCAACACGCCCCCTCACGTGTGGCATTCTTTGGCCTACACGTGGATCTTTTGTCTACGGGTGGCGGTGAGCACGTGGGTTGTTAGACCAGTCACGTGTGTGAGCCGAGGCTCTGATACCATGTAAGAGTCCATGGAGTTCCACCTCAAAACCAATTGGCAATGAGGGGAGTAGCCCATGAAGCTAATTAATTATATTTCTTCTTCTTGAATGTCCGATGTGGGACTTCTCAACACAGGGTTGGCTCTGATACCATTTGTAACAACCCAAGTGGATTACTGTCCCAACAACTTCTTTATTCGTACCACCGGATAAAAATGCTTAAGCCTTGAAGGTGCTAGTAGTAATCCACAAGGTTTACCATATACCTGATACCATTTGTAACCCGAGTGGATTACTGTCCCTACAACTTCTTTATCCGTACCACCGGATAATAATTCTTAAGCCTTGAAGGTGCTAGTAGTAATCCACAAAGTTTTCCATATACCAGATGTCAAACTCACAAATCTCCAATGTGGGACAAGTTATCACAATCCCCCACCCATACCTATATACATCTAATCCACAATATCTTTATGTGGGATGGGATATTACAGGCGGAGCTTAGAAGGGGCATGGGCGGTCACGTGCCCCCCCCCCCCTTAACTTTCTCAGAGACACTAGGATATCCCCATTTTTTATAACTTTTTTTTTTCAATTGTGTCCCTCTTAATATATACAAGTGCCCCCCGATTTGAGTCACAAATGGTTCACTGGTCTAGTGGTTAAAACATTGAATTGAGAATCTAGTAACTCGAGTTCTATTCTCGGTTCGAGTTCGATTCTCGTTATAAACATTTTTTGGACCATCTTTTTGGACAAAAAAAGTGCCCCTCTATTTAATATACACGAGTGCCCCTCTAGCTTTTCAAAAATGCACAAAAGACGACAATATATATTTTTAACGCGCAAAAGCCTACTCATCGTAAAAAAAAAAAAAAAAAAAAAAAAAAAAAAAAAAAATCTACAATGCGATATAATATATTTTTGACATTTGTACGTGAATTTTATTTTTTAAAATTGTGCCCCCGCCCCTTACCCATATCCTGGCTCCGCCACTGTACACCTTCTTTGTATCCTCAGGTCACTAGTTCAGTTCGTCTGTTGGTTTGTTAGTTCCTAACAAGATTCAAGGAAGAACTTGGATTACCACAGCGTGGGGTGCTACACAAGAGATTGCAGAAGCTAGGAGGTAAAGGTATAGTTAGGATAGATCCAAGGGATTGCATTAGATGATTTCGTGCAATAATGTTGTCTAGCACTGGTTGGTGCTAGCAGGTGGGGTTTTTTATCTTAATTGATCTTCTCAGGTGGAGAACTCAATAAAGGTTTCCCCACAGTAAAAAAATTGGTGTGTCGTTCCTTATTTCTTTTAACCGTTTGGTACTGTTTACGTTTATATTTAACGTTTTACTGAACAGTTATATCGACAACATCTACAAGTTATCTTTACGCTAGCTCTTGCTTAAATAGATTAGATTTTATTATCTTGTTAATTATCTATTTGGTTAAAGAAGCAAGACTGATCCATTGGCTTTACGTGTTAAGTAGTATTCTGTGTGCGATTTGTCGGAATAGATTAGTGGACAAACTCGTACTTGTGTGAGTTATATAGTCCACTGGACTCTATATCCACTCTCAAACCTCATGCCAACCAATCACAGTATACAAGGTGATGATGCAAACCCCATCAGTATCACACACACAAGGTGGTGTGACAAACCTCACGTCAGAGACTTTCCCCAATTTGATGTCCCAAAAAGCCATATGTCAGCCTTATATATTTGATGAAAGGTAAACATTGTAGCCATTAAATGGTTATTATGTCCCCTAAAGATAATTTTTCTTTCACTAGTTTCAACTTTTGTCTATCTTCTACCTTTCCGTATTTACTGCTATTTTGATTGGGTACAAAAATACTGGTTTCCTACTAGATAAGAACAATATCAAGCAATACCAAAATAAGAGATAATTCACTAGTATCCAAACAAATTCGAGTTGACATACCCATGCAAGTGCAGCCCCAATGACCGTTCCAATCGTCCAGAAAATTGAAAAAATGACCATCCAAGTACCCCTGCTTGGAGTAGGAACAAACTCCAAAAACCATGATGTATATACATGCGAACCTCCCAAACCAATACCAACCAACCCACGAAGAATCACCAACGATATGTAATTAGGGGCGAGAGTACTTAACATGCCAGCTCCAGAAGTGACCATAGCAATGCCAAGGAGACTTGTCCTGATTTAGGACCAATTGATTGTTATTATTGGGTCTAGCAAAATTATCCGGAAAGATGAACAGTAGTGGCATTTATGACTAAAAACTCCTGTTACAAAGATAGTAGGCTTTCAAGGTTTATAGACTGCAACAAGTAGTTCAGTTCAACAATCAACTCATTATCCGAAGGTGCTACAAAGATAAAATTAGCCTGCTCAGCATAGGAGAAGTACATTACCTAAAATCAACTCCATAAAGGCAAAAACTATACCTTCGCTTCAAAATTTACTTGATTTATAAAATATTGAAAGGTATTGAATTATTAGTCTGCTTAAAAGAGTTACTATCTCCATAGACGACTCAGTTTTTTCACCTAAGTCGCCGAAATGATTCAACCATTACCTTCAACACTCGAAATCTCCTGTTTGTTCCTCTTTTGTCCCAACCTAGAGAATGGGCAAGGGTAGTTCAGTAGTGTTCAAGAAGCCCGACTAAACCATGAGCCGCAATTGACTCCCCTAGTATCTCAAGTGTATGATACACCTTTCTTGTATTCTTGTTTGAGAAATATTGCACATAACTGATCTGACAATGAACCTCCATTTTCAAGTTTTTCCCATCAAAAGTACCCTTGCAATCTACCTATTCTAGTCTTCTTCCGCAGCCTTTTATCTTTTCCAATAGTTGTTTTTCCTCTACAGGATTTGACTATGTTAATAGCATGCTGTAATTTATAGTTACCAAAAAAATGCTTTTTTGTTTCACGAGAAACTTCAAATTATGCTAAAAACATTCCGGTCACTTGACAAGGAACGAAGAGCGTGAGACAAGGTATTATTGCGTTCTTTTAGCAAAGTTTGCAAGAATTGCCATAATCTGCATATATATGAAAAAAATGAAGGAGCTTGAGTGGTGGTTTAAGAAAAATATGAGGCAAATAGAAGACAGAGAAGCCGTACCTCCTCCCATAGGTATCGGAGATGACACCCCACGAATATGCTCCCATCAACATGCCGGCAAAGACCACTGTACTTATAAAACTCTCTTCGCTAGAGGATAGTCCCCATTCTGACTTGAGTGCCGGTCCTATGAAAGATAGAAGCATTAACTCCATTGCTTCGGTAGCCCAACCAAGTCCAGCATAAATAAGTAGGAGGCCCTGATATTTTCCGAAACCAACTGTGGAAAGTGCCTCGTCCAGTGTGTAAACATTGCTCTCAACTGGCATCTGAAGAACATTTTCTTTTAGGAATTTGTATTAGAGAACGCGTAAAAAAATTAGAGCTAGTTTCCTTTTCTTGGTTGACCATTAATCCTCTCTTAGACCAAAGACTACCATTTCTTTCCCATCATCAAACATGGATGTATGAACAGTGAACAGACGATGAATTAGCTGCAAAATTTGGGATGAAGCTATTCCGATAGAGAGAAATCAATCAACATAGACCCATAAGTGGATTTATTATCTTTCTCTCTCTAAAGGGTCCAATTCCTGAAAATTCGGGATATGATAGAACATAGCAGGAAACAGGGAGTAACCCAGATAAAGACAGACAGCAATCTTGATTGTTTAATGATAGTACTATTACCAGAACTTCAATCTCACCTTAGCCAACGAAATTGGTGGTAGTCGGGGTTTGCCACTTCTTTTCTTCTTGTCGCTCTTTCTGCACAGATAATAATCCCAGAGAAGAAACAAATAACCAGAACTCCTCCCTCCCTTGGTTCAAATTGTGTTGCTCTCAGTCTAGAGATATTTTGTAATGGCGAGGTAGGGACAAATGAGTGTATGTGTATTATTAGCTTTCTTGCAATTAGATTATACTCCATCCGTTTCGCCTTATTCTTCAAACTTCCTTTTTGAGTGTTTCGCTAGATTCTTCAAATTTTCCAAAAAAGACAACTTTGATATTGGTAAAATACCATTATACCCTCACTAAAGAAATCCAAACCCACATTATAATTGGGCTAAACTAATCAGTTTTTAGACTAAATCTGATTAATTAAGCCCAATCATAATTGTGGGCTAATTAATCACACAGACCAGCCCAACCACCCCAACTACCACAACCCAAACACTTAATGTTTCAAACCCTAATTCCCCAAACACCTCCTCCACTTACACCCCGGTTCATTGTTCTTCCCCAATTCATTTCATTTGTCTCTCTCTCTCTCTCTCTCTCTCTCTCTCTCCATCTCCTTCTGTCTCTCTCTGTCACTCCGCCTCTGCGTCTAAGGTTTCTTGTGTTCTTGAGAAACCCTAGCAATTCACCCAGTCCACCGCGAGATCTGATACTCGGACCTTGATTCTTATCACCAAATCAATCGGATTCGATGAGTTTTGTGGTGGAACCAGATGTTATGGACCTCGATGAGTCCGATCTCACATGGTTTGATGATGCATGTTGGAGGCCGATGTCTTTCGATGAGAATCGCTATGCTCTTTTCCGATTCATGGCTATTTATGTTACGACCATGCTTCGAACGCCGCCGGAGTACTTGCCGGTGAATCTATTCGTCCCCGACTCGGAGGATTTGCCGGAGAATCTAATCGTCCCCGACTCGGAGGACTTGCCGGAGAATCCAATCGTCCCCTACTCGGAGGAAGTTGTACCGGACTCCGAAGAAGGTTATACGAACCGGCGCCGATCAAGGGGGAAGTGAACAGAAACCCTAACTGCTCATGGATCTGTTTTGTGAGAAACCCTAACTCTCTCTCTCTCCTTAGATCTGTAAAAACCCTAACTCTCTCTCTCGTTTGATCTGTTCTGGTATTATGTTATGTGATCTGTTACGGTGCTCTGTTTACTTTATCTATGTGGTTGTGACCTGATGAAACAGAGGGAGTACATGATCTGTTCAATTGTATAACATGGTTATGTATCTGGATATTGTGATCATGTTTATTGTGATTATGTTATTGGATATTATGTGATCTGCAAATACCTGTTATTGTGATCAAGTTGTTAGATGTTATGTGATCTGCAAAGTGCTGTTATTGTGATCAAGTTATTGGATGTTATGTGATCTGCAAAGACATGTGATTGTGATCAAGTTACCTGGTTGTGCACCTGTTTGTGGCATCATCACTCAATGAGGAGATGTCCTAGAGTGTTGATGCAAAGATCATATGTAAACAGGTTCCACCCCCTTGTGATGCAGGTTAGCTAATGGTTGATCACACAACCACCTACCTGCATTACCTGTTTTGCAGGTTAGCTAATGGTTGATCACACAACCACCTACCTGCATTATCAGTGATGTAGTGTTAGATAATGGTTGTCTTAAACAACCACCTACCTGCATTACCTGTTATGCAGGTTAGCTAATGGTTGATCACACAACCACCTACCTGCACACCCTGTGATGAGTAGATAACCACCTACCTGAGGGTATTAGAAGCAATTGAGAAACTGTGTAATACTACACTCTTGCTTCTTGGTTGTAGATGAGTGTGTACCTTGTAGAAGTGTGTGTTAACAATGAGTAGGTAGTAATGCAACTCTTGGTAATTGATAACGCCCAAATAGGGGTTATCTTTTAGCCTGATTTGACGTGTCTTTGTGTCGGAAAGCCGTGTTTTAGCCAGAATTCACCCTCGGAAAGCCACGGAATTTAGAACGAGACGTTTATTTGCTCTTCGTGAATTTCTGCATGTTTTGTACTTTTATTGGATATGATCGCGGGTTTTTTCATGTTTTTAAGGAACAGGTTCGGAAAGTGCATTGGGATGCGTGCCGAGACAGAACCGGGATCGCCTCGGGCAACGTGCAGAAAATGCTCGGGACAGGATTTGACCGAGACTGGTAAAAAGGGAGAGTGGAATGGAAAACGGAAAGACTGGAGGAAAAACGAGCAGTGAAAACCGACCGAGGAAGCTGAAAACGCCAAAACCGAGAATCACCGGAATGCGCTCTGTTGACGATATCTTGAGCTTGACTTGGAATTTTGAAGTGAAACCGGGGGCAAAATAACGGAGATGTCAAGGGCTTTCCGAAACAGGTTATAATGCTGAAACGGAGTCCGGCCGAAAAACCGACTCCCGTCACGTGTGGGTCCCAGCCAGGCCACGCCCGAGTAAGGAGTCTCGGTTCCCGGTGTCCAGAGTGAGGAGCAACTATTTCATGTTCGTGACGATTTCCGGGACAGTTTTGGCCTAGGGGTATTTTGGTCATTTTGGCACCAGGCCCGGGTTTCCGGAGTCAAGTTCAGATTTTGTCTCCCAAATTCAGTCAGCAGTTTTCCTATGGCCAGAGCCAAGATTGGACAGAATTTGGAGCGGTTTTGACCCAGGGGTATTTTGGTAATTTTGACAAGTTTCGGGTCAAAACGCAAGACGGGAACACGGGAAAGCAGGAAGACACCGAGGAAGGAAAACTGGAGATTTCAGGCAGAAGAGTGGGACCCAGGAGACCCAACCGGGCCCACCAAAGGACCAAGCAGGGCCACCACCACCACCCCCTGCGTGCGTATATACGCAGGCTTGCGTATATACGCAGGCAGGGAAGGTGGAGGTGGGTGGATATTGGGCCCCTGGTTAAGTATATACGCAGCCTTGAGTATATACGCAGCCTTGAGTATATACGCAGCCTTGAATATATACGCAACCTTGCGTATATACGCAGCCAGTTTGACTTTTTTTCCCGAGTCAGTGGACCGATGGCAGTTTCCGTAATTTCTGGCGCACGCGTTTCGGGGAAAAACAGCACTATTTAAAGACTCGTCCAGACTCGTTTTACAACACAGAACAGAACACACAAGACAGCAAAACCGGAGGAGTCTGAGCATCCCCGGAGAGCACGGAAACGTGAATCCAGATTCAAGACACCCGTTTGCTCTTCTTCTCTCTCATTCAAAAACTGTGTTATCTACGTTATGAATTTCAGTAGCTAAACTTTTACCTAGGTTCTCGGTGAACCTAGGGTTTCGTTTTCAGAGATTAGTTCTACGTTTTGACTATGGATTCATGATCGTACTATCTTAATATCAGCAGCTTTATTCGTTATTTTGTCTTTGAATTTTACTATTTATGCATGATCGGAGTCGCGAACCAGAATTGCTACAGACCCGAGCCGGTAGGTGAAAACGTCTGGTTAGGGTTAGGAAGAGAAGACAGAATTTAGCACCTTACCCCGATGGGCCGACTAGCGAAGGGGAGTTAGGACTAGCCTGAAATCGTTGAGACCAACTGTTAGAGAATCTGACCCGGGCCATCAGGACAGGTTAGAAACCCTAGCAGCCTTAGAACGAGACTGCAGATTTAGGCAGCTTAACAGGAATCCGACAATCTGCAGGATTGTGATAACGTGCAGGAAAAGAAAATATACTGCACAATTGGTACGTGGCACGGATAACGAGACTGCTGTGTGTTTTCATGTCAAACGGAGAACGAAAATCTGAAGAACCCTAGGGGATCCCGGGACCTAGTATCTCAAACCCTAGTTTTACAACCATAAGATTATTCAGAAAATTATTGCAAAAAGATTTACGTTTCAGTTATTTACTTTCAGTACTTAAACAACTCTCAAAATACTCCTCCTTTTTACACTCTGTTTGTAAAAACTGATTGCTAGAAAAACCTGCAAAGTCCCTGTGGGATCGATAATCTGAGTCGTAATACACTCTATACTACTTGATTCGTATACTTGCGAATAGCACGCTAAATTGCGCACCAAGTTTTTGGCGCCGTTGCCGGGGACTTTTTAGGGTTTATTTAGTAATCCGAATTAATTTTCAGAGTTTTTATTTTTATATTTTATTTTTATTTTTATTTTTCAGTTATCTCACTGCTCTTGAGATCTCTATTTTTTCAGGATGGGCGACAATACCGAGAGAACGCCAGAACTGCCCGAGACACGTACTCGAGCCGAGATGGCTCGGTACATCGAGGATCTGATCGCAGCAGGATTCGCTGCCCGAAGCAACCATAGGACATACAACAGATCTGGAAAGGCATTGGTCGAAAATTTTGAGGTCCCGACGGGAGGACATGAACGAGCTATTGTGGTGCCCGAGATCACCGCAGAACACTTTGACATAAAACCCTCCACCATCCAGACTGTGCAGACCCTCTGCCCGTTCCATGGCAAAGCTGACGAAGACCCGAACGAATTTATCGGGAAGTTCGAGGATTACTGCAACAAGGTCCGGTATAAGGGAGTTGACGCAGAGGCACTTATGCTAATTCTTTTCCCATACTGCCTATACGGAGTGGCCAACGACTGGCTCGAATCCCGACCACCCAGGTCCATCACAACATGGGAGGGGTGTGTCACGGATTTTCTGGCCAAATTTTACCCCGCCTCCCGGGTCATCCAGTTACAAAGCGAGATTCTGTCATTCAAGCAGAAGACAGGGGAGACGGTGGTAGACGCATGGGACAGATTGATGAGATTGGTGAAAAAGTGCCCAAACCACGGTTTTGGAGACCCGAAGATCCTGCAGGTATTCTACCATGCCCTAGACAGGGAGAATGCTGACAGGATTGACAGAGAAGCCGGAGGAAACTTCCTGTACCATGTGGACAAAGACGGTGCCTATGAGTTGATGAAGCAGTTAGCCAAACAGGAAACTCGCCTGTTTGATGATCGCAGGATCACCGCCCGAGCTGAGCCCGTAGAAGACGACCGGATAGACAATCTGGCCAAGATCGTTCAAGATTTGGTCAAGAAGGTTTACTCAGAAAAGAAGACTGTTGCGGCAGTAGACAAACCAAATTTGGACACAGCCATTGAGGGGCTCGGAAACGAAGATTCCAATTACGTACAGCAGCAGTGGGACCCGATCCGGTACAGACCGGGCACGAGAGATCATCCCGGGTTCCGGTACGAAAACCCGAATTCTGCAATTTATGTACCGGGGTTCCAGCACAGGCCACCAGCCCAGTAGGCTGCACCGGCCCAGCAGGTTCAGTCAGGCCCATCTGCACAACAATACGACGCTCAGATGAAGGAGATCAAGTCCATGTTCCAGACCATGGAGTCCCGATTCAAGCACATGGACGCCCTGACGGCAGACATGCAGACAACCAAAACGTCACTGCGCGCTTTGGAAGTACAAGTGGGGCAGTTAGCACAGCAACTAACAGAGAGACAGCCAGGAAACCTACCCTCGAATACAGTAAATAATCCACGGGCTCAGATCAATGCTATCTCCACTCGGAGTGGATTGGCACTGCAGGATCCACCGTATCCCAGCCACGCACGTGCAGAAAAGTCGACGGAAATCGAGCGCGAAGTATTTGGCCAGGATAACAGCTCAGCCGACCGCCCCCAGCCGAAGGGCTCGGTTGAGAAGGATGCAATGCAAAACGAGAAGGAAGCAGAAACGGTACCTGTCTCCAAGGAGGTGTCGTATCCTTTGAAGAAACGAAAGAGGGATGATAGCAAGGACTACGCCAGATTTCTCGAGATTTTCAAACAGCTGAAGATCAACATACCCTTTGCGGAGGCGTTGGCAAAGATGCCCACTTATGCCAAGTTCCTCAAAGATATTTTGTATGGACGGAAACGTATGAGTGATTTCGAGACAATAAATCTGACGGCAGAAGTGAGCAATTGTGTGAAGAATGGGCTACCGAGGAAGAGGAAGGACCCTGGCAGTTTTGTCATCCCGGTGACCCTAGGTAATGCTTACACAGGAAAGGCTCTGTGTGACCTAGGGGCCAGTATCAATCTGATGCCGTTATTAATTTTCAAAACTTTGAAAATCGGTGAACTCAGGCCCACCAGAATCAAGCTGCAAATGGCGGACAGATCCGTGAAGCAGGCTTACGGAGTTATTGAAGACATTCTGGTGAAAGTCGGAGAATTAATTTTTCCGGCAGATTTTGTGATTCTGGACATGGAGGCAGGAGACGTACCACTCATTCTGGGCAGACCGTTTTTGGCCACTGGAGAAGCCATGATAAACTGCAAGAGCGGAGAACTGACTATGCAGATTAATGAAGACAAGGTGAAGTTCAACGTTTTAAAAAATCTGCAATTACCGAATTATTACGAGCATGAAGATATTTTCGTAGTGGAGGTAGTCGAAGAAGGCTGGGAAAACGAAGAGATGGATGAGCTATGGGCAGAGATTGATAGAGTGGACAGAGAGAACGAGGAGAGATTCCAGAAGGAGCAAGCCATGCAAGCTGAAAACCGGACCAGTTTACAGCTGGACGGAAAAGGTGGGAAGAAATTGGCCCTGGTCCCGTCACTCAAACAGCCACCGACCCTAGAGCTGAAACCACTCCTGAGCGATCAAATTTCAGCACAGCCAATGCCGTTTCAAGTAGGACAGAAAGTATTTCTGTGCGATTCTCGGAAGCAGTTTTCTCCGGGAATATTGAGATCTCGGTGGTCAGAACTGTTTATCATCAAAGAGGTACTTTCATGGGATGCAGTTGAATTGGAGAATCCGCATGACAGTACAACTTGCAGGGTGAGCGGAAACCGGGTCAAGCCATATCTGGGCCCGGGAGCAGACGTCAAGGTAGACCCTGGCGGTTTTGACGTCCCTTGAGCAAACATGAGGTAACTGGGTCGGGCCGTCGACCGTAAATTACAAGCGCTGGTTGGGAGGCAACCCAACGTAGTAAGTTAGTTTAAATTATGTCAGTTTTATTTTCAGTTTTGAATTTTGAGAGAGGTAAGATGAGTGGTATTGACTTTGAATTGAGCATGTGCAGATACAGTAGAGCAGAAAACGAGAACAAAAAGGAGTAGAAATAATTTGTGTGTGTATTTTACGCCCATCCTGTGCGTATAATACGCACACAGGGGGTAGAGAGAAAAAAATTATGTTTGAAAAAAAAATTGAAAAATTGAAATTTTGCTGCTGCCTGCGTATATACGCAGGTGCTGCGTATATATATACGCAGCCAGCAGTAAAATTTCAGAATTTTGAAAAAAAAAATATTTTTTTTACCTGCTGTCTGCGTATATAAGCAGGGTTCAGCAGCGAAAATCATGAATTAAAAAAAAAAAATCTTTTTCAAAAAAAAAAAAAAAAAACTTTTGCCACATTTTTCTCTCTCTACCTCCATACAGAGATCCGTGGAGTTTGAAGCGAATTCGGAAAATTTCATTTTCAAAATATTGAAGAATCGAACCCGGTGTGTTCTGGCACACTCGACCGTCACAGGGACTCGTACGAGTTGGGGATTTTTCAGGAACAATTTTTCTGTCGAACCGAGCAATCGACCCCGGTGTACGGAAGTATACTCGACCATATGGGAGCACATTGTCAAACACAATGGTGCTCGGGGATTGCACATTTGAAGAGCGCACATAGAGCCCGGAAGGTTGACAACTTCCGTCGAGAAATTTTCTGACGACCGGTCAATGGTCCTTCTCCACCGGGATCTGCGAAAAGTTCCGCACCTGTAAGAACTGACTCCGGGTGCACAGGTTCAATTTTGTCTCTCGCTTTATTTTTCTGCATATGCTACAATATGCTGCCAGTTCCCATTCGATGAGGCAAGCCAGCTCATCCAATCCTGATTATATGACTGATGAGTAGTACCATGAGGGCATGGCACCATCCAGTGTGGGGGTGGTGGCGTTGTAACTGCATAACGTTTTATTAAAAAAAATTGTAAAAAAAATAATAATAAAATTTTAAAAATTGAAAATTTTGAGACTGGGCGAAGGATTTAGCTTAAAACTGGAGAGAGCTTAATGATAGAAAATTTCCCGAAGTGGACGAACTTCGGTGAGGAAGAGCTGCGAGAATCTGTCTAGGGGAGTTAATAGAGCCAATGCACTTCAGAAAACGCAAGTAGCTGTCTCCTGAGCATGTATCCGACTAGCTGCCAGACCACCGTCACCAGGTAGTCGTCAACCCGCCATCACGGTCACCACATCATTTGGTGGAGTGATAGGCCATAGGGGACCTCACGTCCTGTCTCGCGCCTTAGGTCCACTAGTGAGCCCGGTTGATCCATTAACCCATTTCTCGGTAACTGTTTGACCTAGGAAGCCGTTTTTTTGATACTCGCATCATTGTTAGTATTTTTACCTTTCCTACGCGTCATGGCACGAGGGAGTTGAGTTGAGGGGGATTTTCTGGGGTAGAGCAGAATTGTCATATTTGATAGTGGATGAGCTTTATTTTTATATTTGAGGGTGTGTAAGGGTGAGATAGTGACGGCAGCACACTTCGGTGTGGCGGTGACTCACGACATTACACCGTGAGCACAGGAGGAGAGCCGTAGTGCGTAAATTTTCTGCACGACATGGGAAACTTGGGGTTGACAGGGTTATTTGGAGGACGCGCTGTGCGATTTAGACATCCTTGGAGTGAGGAGGATCGGTTGGAAAAGCGCGATTATTTTACAGATTGACTACATGATTCGAAATTAGTGTGGGGGTGGTCGTTTCAGATTTTATTTCAGTTTCTTTTTCTGCCACCCCACGTTTTTGGTTTATCATAGAGTTGGCCTGGTTTGTATTATTGTTGTTTATTGTGTTGCCCCGCAAAAAAAAAAAAAAAAAAAAAAAAAAAAAAAAAAAAAAAAAACGAGAAAGAAAAAAAGAAAAAAAGAAAAGGAGTATCAAATGCAGAAAATTCAGGGTGCTTGATTGATTTTATTTCAAAACGTCGGGCCGGCAATTTTTATCACAGTTTCACATTCGTTCACAGTTGTGGCCGCGAGAACGCCAGTTACACCGGGACTGGGGAAATTGAGTGTCTAGAATCTTAGGTGATTTGGGTTAGTTTCTATCATCTTGGTGAGGGAGTGTGAGATTGGGGTATTTGTGAGTGTGCTGTGACGTTTAGGACATCGCTTCTAAATGACTTATCCTACCGTCCCAAAGCCGGCAGATTTACATTACACCCGGAGTAAAAGCACGGAAGGTGTGCGTTAGGGATACCTTCAGTTTGCGTGCAAAAGCGGAAGTAAGTGGTGTTCGTGCTTGTTGCTAACCTAGGCTGGCCGCGAGTTCTTCCGATGACCGCAGTTTCTGAAATTTAGGGAAATACGAGAACTTGATGATGTTCAGTTTGAGTTGAAGAGATTGCCCAGTCTCACCAAAAAAAAAATATATATATATATATATAAACTGTTTTTATAAATATTGTTTTTAAATAAGTGCAGTTACACCGCTCTGGATTGATTCGAGATAGTATGCATTGGTAGTATATTGCTGGAGTTTGCTCGGGACGAGCAAAGTTTAGTGTGGGGGTATTTGATAACGCCCAAATAGGGGTTATCTTTTAGCCTGATTTGACGTGTCTTTGTGTCGGAAAGCCGTGTTTTAGCCAGAATTCACCCTCGGAAAGCCACGGAATTTAGAACAAGACGTTTATTTGCTCTTCGTGAATTTATGCATGTTTTGTACTTTTATTGAATATGATCGCGGGTTTTTTCATGTTTTTAAGGAACATGTTCGGAAAGTGCATTGGGATGCGTGCCGAGATAGAACTGGGATCGCCTCGGGAAACGTGCAGAAAATGCTCGGGACAGGATTTGACCGAGACTGGTAAAAAGGGAGAGTGGAATGGAAAATGGAAAGATTGGAGGAAAAACGAGCAGTGAAAACCGACCGAGGAAGCTGAAAACGCCAAAACCGAGAATCACCGGAACGCGCTCTGTTGACGATATCTTGAGCTTGACTTGGAATTTTGAAGTGAAACCGGGGGCAAAATAACGGAGATGTCAAGGGCTTTCCGAAAACAGGTTATAATGCTGAAACGGAGTCCGGCCGAAAAACCGACTCCCGTCACGTGTGGGTCCCAGCCAGGCCACGCCCGAGTAAGGAGTCTCGGTTCCCGGTGTCCAGAGTGAGGCGCAACTATTTCATGTTCGTGACGATTTCCGGGACAGTTTTGGCCTAGGGGTATTTTGGTCATTTTGGCACCGGGCCCGGGTTTCCGGAGTCAAGTTCAGATTTTGTCTCCCAAATTCAGTCAGCAGTTTTCCTATGGCCAGAGCCAAGATTGGACAGAATTTGGAGCGGTTTTGACCCAGGGGTATTTTGGTAATTTTGACAAGTTTCGGGTCAAAACGCAAGACGGAAACACGGGAAAGCAGGAAGACACCGAGGAAGGAAAGCTAGAGATTTCAGGCAGAAGAGTGGGACCCAGGAGACCCAACCGGGCCCACCAAAGGACCAAGCAGGGCCACCACCACCACCCCCTGCTTGCGTATATACGCACGCTTGCGTATATACGCAGGCAGGGAAGGTGGAGGTGGTTGGATTTTGGGCCCCTGGTTGAGTATATACGCAGCCTTGAGTATATACGCAGCCTTGACTATATACGCAACCTTGCGTATATACGCATCCAGTTTGACTTTTTTTGAAATACCCCGTTAAATTTCGTGGACAATTCGGTAACTTTTTGTTAAAATTAGAGTGTAATTGTCGAGTCGTGAATTAAGAGGGGGTGATAAGTGTAGTTTACTAAATTACAACCTAGTTAAATGTTTGGGGGGTGGTATGTGTATTTACCTAGAAGTTATTAACAGCCAAAAATAACAAATAAAAAAAAAAAAAAAAAAAAAAAAAAAAAGAAAGAAAGAAAACCCAGCTCCCTCAGGAAACGGGCTCTGCAGATTTGAGTCCCCCAACACAGGTGTGTTCTCCAACACCAAAATTCCCTCTTCTTATACTTCTCCTTCCCTTCTCTTCTTCGGCAGAAGCACCAGCAGACCACCACCTCCTTCTTCGCAGCCTCCATCCCTCTCCCCCTCTGTTTCGCCGGAAAACAGAGCAGCAGCAGCGGTGGTTGCCGCTGCCACCACCGACGGAGGCCATAACCACCACCACCATCACCCTCTGCCCTCTCCCTCTCCCCTCTGCTCTCCCTCTCCCTCGCCCTCTGTCCTCCCCGCGACCAAGAGCAGAGGAGTAACAGCAGCAGAAACCTCGCCGACCACCACCACCATCGCCGCGACTCCATTAACGCCGGCGACGAGGTCGGGTCTTGCAATCCGACGCTACCCAACCCCGTCTCTTCCTCCCACTAGCCTCCTGGAGATCCGAGGAAGTCAGAAACGCAACCCACCGGAGCCAACCACGCCGGATTGACCCCCGTCGACCACCACCGTCGGGTTCACCAACCCGACTCGTCTCTTCACCGATTCTTGAAATTTTTGGTGCGGGTAATCTCTAATCCTCCCCGTTGTTCGTTTAAAGTAATCAGAATCGCGTTTTATCGCTAGAAATCAAGTTTTGATTCAAGTAGTTATGGGTGTTTGCTGTGGGTATAAACAGGGGGGTGAAAGTGTCGTTTCAGAAACGTTGAGGGCATGAACTATATGTTATAAAAACTGCATTAGATTGAACTGGGGGGTGAAAGTGTTATTTCAGAAACTTGTTTGGCATTATTTATCATTTATATAAACTGTGATGTATGTGGGTTGGGGGTTAAAAGTGTTGATTTTGGAAAATGAGGGGCTTATTTGTAGATTGTATATTTTATTTTGTTAATATAACTAGTAATTTCTTTTATTAAATAAAATATATAAAGTTTATTATACATATTTGTATAACTATATATTACAATGTAATGTTTAACATATTTACATATTTATACACACACATATACATATCTTTTTTTAAATAATTGAAACAAGTTATTTTCTAGTTTCTTTTTACATTTTAATTTATTAATAAAAGAGCATGACTAAAAGATATTGTGCTTATAAAATTATTTTTGAGAATACGATTTGTGTTAGATATTCACTATGTGTACATATAATATTGTGTATATAAAGTTTCAAATAATTATAAGTATTGACATTGCTTTTAGTAACAAATAAAATTGCTAGTTAAATATTTGTTAAAGAATAATAATAGGGAGGAGGACGGTTTTCATTGTGAAAAATTAAGAAATAATTTCTTTAGAAAATATATATATATATCGTCAATAATATAAGGTTTGTTATATTTCTTTATAATTACTAATATCTATAATTACTATTTTTGAGGAAATACTTGTTAAATATTTTGAGTTTATTACTAATAAGAATTAATTTCTTCCGTATCACTACTTAAGGATATACATAAGAGTTCAATTATATTTTTATCAATAAGTCTATGGCATCAAGTATTTTAATAAATAATTATTAACTAGCTACAAATGTTGTTTTTAAGAAACAAATATAAATTAGTTGGTCTCAATATAAAATAGGATGCCCCGCTCCATCACTAGTCTTTCGGGGTATTTCACATAAGAGATATGAGTTTTATGTGCTAGACTTTGGATTGATTAGAAACTACAAATTTGTAGGCGACGAGTTCATAGACGAGGGTTACATCTATCAGTAGGAGCTAGTTCGAGTTGTTTGCTGTTTCTACTTGAGGTAAGTTATATGCTCGACTCTTCAGTCATCAAAATGAGTTTATCAACGTGTCATCTGCTTAAATGTTTTACTGTCGGACTATCAGGATATCCGTATGCTGAAAATCTAGAAACGATTCCTATCTTGAAACAAAGCAGTAGAGTCGGACATTATCCCTTGAATATTATGAGTTATATTCATCATTACTTTATTTATTATTTCCTTGGAATTGTATCACCGGAATCGGTTTGAGGATCAACGTTTTCAGAAAAGTACTCTTAAGACACTAAGAAACGTAAAGTGAAAGATAACTTGTACGAGTTGTTTTTGGTTCACTAATGTTTAGACCATACGTTCTGGTCAGGGGATTTAGGGAGCCAAACTCTGGCCTACCCTGGTGCCCATTATCCTACACTACCATGAGGATATGGGAGGAGCTACAAGTACTACTCTAGAGGAGTTGCTAACCTCTAGGGGGTGTCGACACTTAAGGTCTTGTAGGCGAGTTATGAGGCGGGAAGGTTCTATCTAGTGGGACTTTCTCAACCGCCGGGTTGAAGTAGGGTTTGATAGACCCACGATTTAACCCTAATATATTATTCCGAGGCAGGCGGGTTCTCCGCACGGTTCCACTCGTACATTGTTAATGTCTGGGGCTCATGGGGCAGATAAGCAATCTGTTTACCCGTGGCACGTGGAGAGGTCTCCGCCAGATAAATTTAAAGGAATACTTTAATAAAGAAACATTAATCCGGAATCTCAAACTTTTCATTTATTACTTGTTCTTGTAAATATCAATTCATCGCTTTATTCCTTATTTCATTTACTTGTCTTTAAAATATATGTGCCAAATCATCTGTTTACATGTTGAGATATTTCTTACTCAGCCCTAGTTGACTTTTCGTAAAAACTGTGGTCGGCTTTTGCTATTTCAAAACACCGCAGGTCAATACCGCTGCTAGCTCTGGGGGGACGAATCACTGACTTGGACCAAGGACGTAATCACCTTAGCTGTCATGAAATAAATGTAACTTGTCTTTTGAAATGTTTTTAGTTTGCAAGTACTACCCTAATGACCGTGTTTGGTCACTCTTTTGTAATCGAATGTTTTTAAGTAAGTTTGAAGTTAGTTCTTTATGGTATGGTACGAAGCCGACAATCTACTCCGTTCACAATGAGGTAAAACTCCTCGTGCGGAGGGCACTTTCCAAAATTTACGGTTCAACCGGCCGTGAATATTGGGGGTGTTACAGGTGGTATCAGAGCTCGGTTTCGTAACCTTACCTAAAGAATTCGGATGAATTAACTATTTAATCACAAATGGAAAACCCTTTCAAAATTTTAATAACCGGAGTAGGGAAGACTAAAACCTAATAATTAATGAGTAAACAAGCCGTGGGGATTGGGTTACTTGTGCGTTTTTAATTAGCATTTATGTATTTACTCGGTGATTAACTGTTTACTGGTAACTGATGCTTGATCCATGGAGAAGCCACATGTCTACTTTTATGTCGGTTAACTTATGAGCATGCCTTATTGATCTTGTTTGACGTGTGGTCGTAATTCTCTACCAAGAGTTATTTTATGCTTCCCACCCACCCACTACCACTCTTTCTGCATGAGAGACGACTGGTGTTACTAAAACATTGTTATTTGATTGACTAAGACTTTGAGGTGCTTTATGATTCGCCTATTATTGAGTAGAATAAGTAAGTACTTGGATTCTTAACATTCATTGGCACGTGTTTGTTCTGTTATTAAGTAGTAGCTACTTGGGAATAGGTAAATGAGCGGTCAGATTGATCACTATTATACCAGGAACCGCGCCCGATCAAGGAACCCTCAACCAACCATGGATCATGAAGCACGATTCACCCAACTGGAGCAAATGACCATGACCCTGGCTCGGATTGCTGAAAATAACAGTACTCCTGGAGATGATATGTCTCGTAAGATATCCTTCATGAAGCCTGATTTCTTCTGGGGCAAGGATGATCCAGGCTTGCTAGAAGATTGGATCAGAGACTTTGACAAGATCTTTGAGTCGGTTAACTGCCCGGATAACCAGCGTGTCGCATGTGCGGCATACTACTTTAAGGGTGAGGCCGACAATTGGTGGACTGCTAATAAGGCTGCACTCCAAGCGCAAGGGAACTTTGGATGGGAGGATTTGGTGAAAGCTTTGCGTGAACGGTTTTATCCCTTTCACGTGAAGAAGAAGAAGTTTCGTGAGTTCCTGGAACTCAAACAAGGCGGTGACACTGTGGAGGAATACTATGAAAAATTCTCGGAGTTATCAAGATTTGCTGGAGCCTTAGCACCAACGGAGGAGGAGAAGATTGATCGTTTCATTGAAGGTCTGAATTATAGTGTTCTAAGGTCTGTTGGGGCAATCCAATTCACCACTCTACAAGAAGCATATGGGAAAGCGATCAATATGGCTCGGTACGCTGAAATCAACAACGAAAACAACAAGAAGCGTAAGGCGGAATCCCAACCATCGGGAAGTCAACCCAGGAACCAATATGACAACGGGGAGAAGCGTTTCAAGCCAAACACTAGCAACCAAATGCAGCATGGGCCGAACTTTGGTGGGTCCGGGAGCTGGAACAAAGGAGCCAATCGTACCTATCGCTGCAGGTTTTGCCCAAGGAACCATCCCGGAACAGACTGCCAAGGTAACAAAGTGACTTGCCGTAATTGTGGAGCGCTGGGGCACAGGATGTATGAGTGCTTTAGACCGATTAACAACCAAGGTGGTGGTAATGGAAGACTCAATGAAGGAACCAACTACCGTGGGGGTAATCAAGGTGGAAACTTCCAGCGGAACAACAACAATCAGGGTGGAGGGTATCGTACCAACAACAACAACAGGCAGCAAGTTGGAAACAACCAGGGGAATCGCAACTTTCAGAATGTCCCGGCAAGAATAGCAGCTCTGCCAACAGGCACTGTTGCGGCAACTACAACTGCTACTGAACAGCAGATGGGAACTATCCACGTGATGGACCGTACCGAAGCAGCAAATGCTAACGTGGTGACCGGTACATTCCTAGTCCATAACTCCCCTGCTTTTATTTTATTCGATTCGGGAGCATCCTATTCTTTTGTGTCATCAACTTTTGTTAAAAAGCTGGGTTTCCCTTCACATTCTAAAATTTCAGTGCCAATTTCTACCCCTACTGGTCAAGTCGTAGGATGTGATACCATGTTTAAAGGGATAAGTGTAGAAATTCTGGATTGCAAACTCCCTACCGACCTTATCCAGTTTGACCTCGGGAGTCTAGATGTCATCCTAGGCATGGACTGGCTTAGCAAATATAGGGCTAACATAGACTGTTTCAATCAAAAAGTAACTTTTCGTGGACCAAAGGGTGAGCGTTTATCTTATAAGAGTATCACCCCTGGACCCAGAGTCAAACTTGTGTCAGCCTTAACCATCCAATCCATGATCAAGAAAGGGCACGTGGCATACCTCTGTACTGTCCAGGATAAGGACCGAGAGGAGAAACAGTTGGAAGATATACCTGTGGTAAGAGAATTCCCCGATGTGTTTCCCAAGGAGCTTCCGGGAATGCCACCCGTAAGGGCAATTGATTTTACCATAGACCTTGTCCCTGGGACAGCTCCTATTTTGAAGGCACCATATCGGATGGCAAAAGTCGAGTTAAAAGAACTTAAGGAGCAGCTGAAGGAGTTGTTAGACAAAGGATATATCAGACCAAGCATCTCACCTTGGGGGGCACCAGTACTCTTTGTCAAGAAAAAGGACGGGAGTTTACGATTGTGCATTGATTACAGGGAGTTGAACAATGTCACTATCAAAAACAAGTATCCCCTTCCTAGAATAGATGACTTATTCGACCAGCTTCAGGGCGCAGACACCTTTTCCAAGATTGATTTGAGGTCAGGGTACCACCAATTGAGGGTTGCAGAGGAAGACATACCCAAAACAGCTTTTAGAACCCGATACGGACACTTTGAATTCACCGTGATGCCATTTGGATTGACCAACGCGCCGTCTCGTTTTATGGAGCTAATGAATGGGGTGCTGAAGAATTACTTGGACCAGTTTGTGGTAGTGTTCATCGATGATATTTTGGTGTACTCAAAAGGGAAGGAGAAGCACGAGAGACACCTTAGAAGTGTTTTGGAAACCTTAAGGAAGGAGAAGTTGTATGGAAAGCTGTCAAAGTGTGAGTTCTGGTTGAACAAGGTACCTTTTCTAGGGCACATAATCACCAAGGAAGGAATATCTGTAGACCCTGGAAAGATTGCAGCAGTAAGAGACTGGCCAACACCAAAGAACGTCACCGAAGTTAGAAGTTTCTTGGGGCTGGCAGGCTATTACCGGAGGTTTGTGAAGGACTTCTCAAAGATAGCAAGACCCTTAACAAGTCTGACTAAGAAGACAACAAAGTACCAATGGGATGCAAAGTGCGAAGAAGCATTTCAGACTCTGAAGGACAAACTAACCTCAGCACCAGTGCTGACCTTACCTACAGAGAATGGAGAATTCGAGGTGTACAGTGATGCATCCAAGCATGGTTTAGGTTGTGTGTTAATGCAAGACGGAAAGGTGGTCGCTTATGCGTCCCGTCAGCTTAAACCATACGAGGAGAACTACGCAACCCATGATTTAGAGTTAGCTGCAATCGTGTTTGCCTTGAAAATTTGGAGGCATTACTTGTTCGGAAACACTTGTAAGATGTATACAGACCACAAAAGTCTCAAATATATCTTTACTCAGAAGGATCTTAACATGAGGCAGCGAAGGTGGTTGGAACTCATCAAGGACTACGACTTGCAGATTCAGTACCATGAAGGAAAGGCAAATGTCGTGGCGGATGCCCTAAGTAGAAAGACCAGTCACACAGTCAATACACTAAGGGTTCTGCCAAGGAAGTTGAATGAAGACCTCGAGAAATTGGACATAGAATTATGTGAAGAGGGGGCTAAGGAACAATACTTATGTAGCCTCACCGCAGTGCCGGACATCT
The DNA here is from genome assembly GCA_023055425.1 of Linanthus parryae. Lineage (NCBI taxonomy): Eukaryota > Viridiplantae > Streptophyta > Magnoliopsida > Ericales > Polemoniaceae > Linanthus > Linanthus parryae. The sequence continues at coordinate 45,424,028 of JALGPY010000007.1, read as the reverse complement.
TTGCCGAAATCATTGAGGGTCAGAAGGGAGATGCGTTTCTCGAAGGAATACGAAAGAAGATAGCAGAAGGAGCAACAACAGATTTCAAGCTGGAAGAAGATGGTAGTATTCGCTTCAAGGGCAGGTGGTGTGTACCTTTCGGATGCGCAGACTTAAAAGAAAGGTTAATGAAGGAAGCTCACAATTCACCATACTCAGTGCACCCAGGAGGAGACAAGTTATACAAAAACTTGAAGGAGAACTATTGGTGGGCCAACATGAAGAAGGAAGTCGCAGACTTTGTATCGCGATGTCTGACATGCCAGAAGGTGAAGTTCGAGCATAAGCGTATGGGCGGTATGGTACAACCACTAGAGATACCTGTCTGGAAATGGGATTTTGTCGCAATGGATTTCGTGACAGCCCTACCAGTTACAAAGAAAGGAATGAACGCAATATGGGTGGTTGTGGACCGTTTGAAAAAGACGGCAAGATTTATCCCCATGAAGGACACCTGGAACATGGAACAGAGAGCAAGGGCCTACCTTGAGAACATAGTGCGTTATCATGGAGTACCTAGCAAGATTGTTTCAGATAGGGACCCTACATTCCTATCAAACTTCTGGAAATCACTTCAGAAAGCACTTGGAACGCAGTTAAGGTTCAGTACTGCCTTTCATCCAGCAACCGATGGGCAGAGCGAAAGGACAATACAAACCTTGGAGGATATGTTGCGAGCATGCATCATGGACTTCCAGGGATCGTGGGAAGACAAGTTGGCGTTAATTGAAATCTCCTACAATAACAGTTATCATGCAAGCATTGGCATGGCTCCGTATGAAGCGTTGTATGGGAGGAAGTGCAGGACTCCGCTATGTTGGAATGACATTAGTGAGACAATCGTTCTGGGACCCAACTCATAGAGGATATGATGAGCCAGGTGCGAATAATTCAACAGAGGATGAAGGCCGCGCAAGACAGACAAAAATCATATGCAGATTTGAAAAGGAGACCAATACAGTTTGAGGTGGGAGACAAGGTGTTTTTGAAAGTCTCACCAACAAAGGGGGTAATGAGATTCAGTCAGAAAGGAAAGCTTAGCCCAAAGTTTATCGGGCCGTATAGCATTCTGGATAGAATCGGAGAGGTCGCCTATCGCCTTGATCTTCCTTCCAAACTTGGTCGAGTTCACAATGTCTTTCATGTCTCTCAACTCAAAAAGTACATTCCCGATCCGAGTCATATCATTGACCCCGAGCCTATAGAGTTTGATCAATCCCTTTCATATGAAGAGCGGCCTATTAAGATTTTAGATACAAAAACTCGGGATACTCGTACCAAGTCAACCACGTTAGTAAAGGTTTTGTGGTCGAACCATCTCACGGAGGAAGCAACGTGGGAAGCCGAGGCCGACATGAAGAAGCGTTACCCACACCTATTTGACAAGGTAATTGAACTCCGACACGTCACTCTCTAAGTAAATAATATCTTTACCTGTGCATTTCATGTAATTACGTGTCCATCTCTAGATATGTGTTCTATACCCTTACAGGGTTGGTGGCACTTGGCATATCGTATAGTTCTAGCTTCGGGGACGAAGCTCTCTTTAAGGGGGGAAGGATGAAATACCCCGTTAAATTTCGTGGACAATTCGGTAACTTTTTGTTAAAATTAGAGTGTAATTGTCGAGTCGTGAATTAAGAGGGGGTGATAAGTGTAGTTTACTAAATTACAACCTAGTTAAATGTTTGGGGGGTGGTATGTGTATTTACCTAGAAGTTATTAACAGCCAAAAATAATAAATAAATAAAAAAAAAAAAAAAAAAGAGAGAGAGAAAACCCAGCTCCCTCAGGAAACGGGCTCTGCAGATTTGAGTCCCCCAACACAGGTGTGTTCTCCAACACCAAAATTCCCTCTTCTTATACTTCTCCTTCCCTTCTCTTCTTCGGCAGAAGCACCAGCAGACCACCACCTCCTTCTTCGCAGCCTCCATCCCTCTCCCCCTCTGTTTCGCCGGAAAACAGAGCAGCAGCAGCGGTGGTTGCCGCTGCCACCACCGACGGAGGCCATAACCACCACCACCATCACCCTCTGCCCTCTCCCTCTCCCCTCTGCTCTCCCTCTCCCTCGCCCTCTGTCCTCCCCGCGACCAAGAGCAGAGGAGTAACAGCAGCAGAAACCTCGCCGACCACCACCACCATCGCCGCGACTCCATTAACGCCGGCGACGAGGTCGGGTCTTGCAATCCGACGCTACCCAACCCCGTCTCTTCCTCCCACTAGCCTCCTGGAGATCCGAGGAAGTCAGAAACGCAACCCACCGGAGCCAACCACGCCGGATTGACCCCCGTCGACCACCACCGTCGGGTTCACCAACCCGACTCGTCTCTTCACCGATTCTTGAAATTTTTGGTGCGGGTAATCTCTAATCCTCCCCGTTGTTCGTTTAAAGTAATCAGAATCGCGTTTTATCGCTAGAAATCAAGTTTTGATTCAAGTAGTTATGGGTGTTTGCTGTGGGTATAAACAGGGGGGTGAAAGTGTCGTTTCAGAAACGTTGAGGGCATGAACTATATGTTATAAAAACTGCATTAGATTGAACTGGGGGGTGAAAGTGTTATTTCAGAAACTTGTTTGGCATTATTTATCATTTATATAAACTGTGATGTATGTGGGTTGGGGGTTAAAAGTGTTGATTTTGGAAAATGAGGGGCTTATTTGTAGATTGTATATTTTATTTTGTTAATATAACTAGTAATTTCTTTTATTAAATAAAATATATAAAGTTTATTATACATATTTGTATAACTATATATTACAATGTAATGTTTAACATATTTACATATTTATACACACACATATACATATCTTTTTTTAAATAATTGAAACAAGTTATTTTCTAGTTTCTTTTTACATTTTAATTTATTAATAAAAGAGCATGACTAAAAGATATTGTGCTTATAAAATTATTTTTGAGAATACGATTTGTGTTAGATATTCACTATGTGTACATATAATATTGTGTATATAAAGTTTCAAATAATTATAAGTATTGACATTGCTTTTAGTAACAAATAAAATTGCTAGTTAAATATTTGTTAAAGAATAATAATAGGGAGGAGGACGGTTTTCATTGTGAAAAATTAAGAAATAATTTCTTTAGAAAATATATATATATATCGTCAATAATATAAGGTTTGTTATATTTCTTTATAATTACTAATATCTATAATTACTATTTTTGAGGAAATACTTGTTAAATATTTTGAGTTTATTACTAATAAGAATTAATTTCTTCCGTATCACTACTTAAGGATATACATAAGAGTTCAATTATATTTTTATCAATAAGTCTATGGCATCAAGTATTTTAATAAATAATTATTAACTAGCTACAAATGTTGTTTTTAAGAAACAAATATAAATTAGTTGGTCTCAGTAAAAAATAGGATGCCCCGCTCCATCACTAGTCTTTCGGGGTATTTCACATAAGAGATATGAGTTTTATGTGCTAGACTTTGGATTGATTAGAAACTACAAATTTGTAGGCGACGAGTTCATAGACGAGGGTTACATCTATCAGTAGGAGCTAGTTCGAGTTGTTTGCTGTTTCTACTTGAGGTAAGTTATATGCTCGACTCTTCAGTCATCAAAATGAGTTTATCAACGTGTCATCTGCTTAAATGTTTTACTGTCGGACTATCAGGATATCCGTATGCTGAAAATCTAGAAACGATTCCTATCTTGAAACAAAGCAGTAGAGTCGGACATTATCCCTTGAATATTATGAGTTATATTCATCATTACTTTATTTATTATTTCCTTGGAATTGTATCACCGGAATCGGTTTGAGGATCAACGTTTTCAGAAAAGTACTCTTAAGACACTAAGAAACGTAAAGTGAAAGATAACTTGTACGAGTTGTTTTTGGTTCACTAATGTTTAGACCATACGTTCTGGTCAGGGGATTTAGGGAGCCAAACTCTGGCCTACCCTGGTGCCCATTATCCTACACTACCATGAGGATATGGGAGGAGCTACAAGTACTACTCTAGCGGAGTTGCTAACCTCTAGGGGGTGTCGACACTTAAGGTCTTGTAGACGAGTTATGAGGCGGGAAGGTTCTATCTAGTGGGACTTTCTCAACCGCCGGGTTGAAGTAGGGTTTGATAGACCCACGATTTAACCCTAATATATTATTCCGAGGCAGGCGGGTTCTCCGCACGGTTCCACTCGTACATTGTTAATGTCTGGGGCTCATGGGGCAGATAAGCAATCTGTTTACCCGTGGCACGTGGAGAGGTCTCCGCCAGATAAATTTAAAGGAATACTTTAATAAAGAAACATTAATCCGGAATCTCAAACTTTTCATTTATTACTTGTTCTTGTAAATATCAATTCATCGCTTTATTCCTTATTTCATTTACTTGTCTTTAAAATATATGTGCCCAATCATCTGTTTACATGTTGAGATATTTCTTACTCAGCCCTAGCTGACTTTTCGTAAAAACTGTGGTCGGCTTTTGCTGTTTCAAAACACCGCAGGTCAATACCGCTGCTAGCTCTGGGGGGACGAATCACTGACTTGGACCAAGGACGTAATCACCTTAGCTGTCATGAAATAAATGTAACTTGTCTTTTGAAATGTTTTTAGTTTGCAAGTACTACCCTAATGACCGTGTTTGGTCACTCTTTTGTAATCGAATGTTTTTAAGTAAGTTTGAAGTTAGTTCTTTATGGTATGGTACGAAGCCGACAATCTACTCCGTTCACAATGAGGTAAAACTCCTCGTGCGGAGGGCACTTTCCAAAATTTACGGTTCAACCGGCCGTGAATATTGGGGGTGTTACATTTTTTCCCGAGTCGGTGGACCGATGGCAGTTTCCGTAATTTCTGGCGCACGCGTTTCGGGGAAAAACAGCACTATTTAAAGACTCGTCCAGACTCGTTTTACAAGACAGAACAGAACACACAAGACAGCAAAACCGGAGGAGTCTGAGCATCCCCGGAGAGCACGGAAACGTGAATCCAGATTCATGACACCCGTTTGCTCTTCTTCTCTCTCATTCAAAAACTGTGTTATTTATGTTATGAATTTCAGTATCTAAACTTTTACCTAGGTTCTCGGTGAACCTAGGGTTTCGTTTTCAGAGATTAGTTCTACGTTTTGACTATGGATTCATGATTGTACTATCTTAATATCAGCAGCTTTATTCGTTATTCTGTCTTTGAATTTTACTATTTATGCATGATCGGAGTCGCGAACCAGAATTGCTACAGACTCGAGCCGGTAGGTGAAAACGTCTGGTTAGGGTTAGGAAGAGAAGACAGAATTTAGCACCTTACCCCGATGGGCCGACTAGCGAAGGGGAGTTAGGACTAGCCTGAAATCGTTGAGACCAACTGTTAGAGAATCTGACCCGGGCCATCAGGACAGGTTAGAAACCCTAGCAGCCTTAGAACGAGACTGCAGATTTAGGCAGCTTAACAGGAATCCGACAATCTGCAGGATTGTGATAACGTGCAGGAAAAGAAAAGATACTGCACAATTGGTACGTGGCACGGATAACGAGACTGCTGTGTGTTTTCATGTCAAACGGAGAACGAAAATCTGAAGAACCCTAGGGGATCCCGGGACCTAGTATCTCAAACCCTAGTTTTACAACCATAAGATTATTCAGAAAATTATTGCAAAAAGATTTACGTTTCAGTTATTTACTTTCAGTACTTAAACAACTCTCAAAATACTCCTCCTTTTTACACTCTGTTTGTTAAAACTGATTGCTAGAAAAACCTGCAAAGTCCCTGTGGGATCGATAATCTGAGTCGTAATACACTCTATACTACTTGATTCGTATACTTGCGAATAGCACGCTAAATTGCGCATCAGTAATACAATCAAACACTTCTACCAATTATAGGTAGTGATGCATACAACCACAAGTCTTTGATGATGTTACATTCTGAGGCTTGAACAAAATATACAGAACTACTTACACATTCTGTAATTACACTTGTGTCTCTACAAGAGACCAAAATATACAAAAGATGCTCTGAACTTGTTGTTAATTGGCATAACCAAGAGCCTCCATTAGGATTGGATTCTCTATCTGCACTCCATTCTGTTGCAGATACTCAATGCAATCCTTGAAAAGTTCTTTGTCAACCTCCAAATCTCTTGGTAGAATGCCTAATGCTCTGAGTCTTGCTTTCCCCATATGTGGTTTGGGGTACTTGTTGTTTCCCTTAACCTTCATGACCTCAATCATGCACATTTGGCATGATAAAAACACATCATTCAAAGGTCTGATGGTCTAATGCTTCAAATGCCATTTGTACTGCTTGATTTAGTTCTTCAATGTCATCTGTTTGGATCTCCTGCTGCAAGCTTTGAATTGAACAAAAGAAACCAAGATCATTGACATTAAGATCTGGACTTCTTGTTGGCTGATTGACAATGGTTATGTTAAAACCATCACTTTACAAGCCACAAATTATTCCATATCATCAGAACCAATGTAACATGGTGCATTGTCTTGTTGAATGATTATATTATTTGGCAAGTTAGGAGGCCAGTACCTCTTGATTGCTGGAATTATCTGAGATAGCATCATGTCCTTCATTACACTTCTGTTAATTGAAGCTATTGGCCTCTTCTTAATTGTGCCTCTTGGTCTGTTAGATGAACTTCTTTGTGCTTCATAATCCTCCAAAAAGGGCCATATACCCAATTTTCCATCAAATAAAACTTCACCATTTGATCCATAAAGAGGTCTCATCACTGCACGCATAAACATGAGTTTTGGAATGAATGCTTTGTTGATGCAGGTTCTGTGTGGAGTCTCTTCATCTGGTAGCACAATATACCTCTCTGTTTTGGATTGAGTGTGAAACCACTTTTCATCTATGATGCAAGAGAAGTCCATGGTCTTAAACACAAGTCTCTCATCTCCATGTACTGTGATTGATTGCACACACCATTTCAATCTTGCAATTTTGTGCTCTTCTCTCAGTAGTGGCTTAACTGCACTTGTAGATGTTCTCAGTTCTCCATCATTCTTCTTTCTCCACACCATGCTTTGGCTAAGACCAGAGTGTGCTGCAATATAATGGTTGGCCTCTTCATTAAATGATGATATACACAAGCATGGCATTATATGTGTTCTAATAGATTGATTCAGTGGCTTTAGTTATGGCATAGTGTGATGACATCTTGTCTGAAATGCAAACTACCATCTGAAATTGGACATTCTATATGAACACTTAATGTTAGTGTATTTTCTGATATTCAAATGTTTACGACAATGTCCCTAAACCTTGTTTTGGCTAAATCATGATGTGCTGCAATAAAATGGGTATACTTCTTGATTAAATGATGATGTACACAAGCATTGCATTATATGTGTTCTAATATATTGATTCAGTGGTTTTAGTTATGGCATATTGTGATGACATCTTGTCTGAAATGCAAACTACCATCTGAAATTGAACATTCTATGTGAACACTTAATGTTAGTGTATTTTCTGATATTCAAATGTTTACGACAATGTCCCTAAACCTTGTTTTGGCTAAGTCATGATGTGCTGCAATAAAATGGGTATGCTTCTTGATTAAATGATGATGTACACAAGCATGGCATTATATGTGTTCTAATAGATTGATTCGGTGGTTTTAGTTATGGTATATTGTGATGACATCTTGTCTAAATGCAAACTACCATCTGAAATTGGACATTCTATGTGAACACTTAATGTTAGTGTATTTTCTGATATTCAAATGTTTACGACAACGTCCCTAAACCTTGTTTTGGCTAAATCATGATGTGCTGCAATAAAATGGGTATGCTTCTTGATTAAATAATGATGTACACAAGCATGGCATTATATGTGTTCTAATAGATTGATTCAGTGGTTTTAGTTATGGCATATTGTGATGAAATCTTGTCTGAAATGCAAACTACCATCTGAAATTGGACATTCTATGTGAACACATAATAATAGTGTATTTTCTGATATTCAAATGTTTACGACAGTGTCCCTAAACCTTGTTTTGGCTAAATCATGGTGTGCTGCAATAAAATGGTTAGCTTCTTGATTAAATGATGATGTACACAAGCATGGCATTATAATGTGTTCTAATAGATTGATTCAGTGGTTAAGTCATGGCATATTGTGATGAACACATAATGTTAGTGTATTTCTGATATTCAAATTCTAATTAAATGATTCAATGCATGAAATGCATACAAGAAAGAGTACTACCTGCAAGTGTTCTAATTGTCCTCCTATGTTTCAATTCCATGTCTCGGATAAATTGGGTATCAATTTGGATCTTAGGCTTCTTATTGCCACAAAACCTTGGCTTCACCTTCATGGGAACACCCTTTTTGTCACATGACTTGATAATTTCCCAGATAGTATAAACTGTCTTTAAGCTTACACTCCACTTTGATGCAGCTTGCTCAATTGCACCCTTGTTAAGCTCCGTGACTGTTTCATTGTATTGTTGTGTTTTATTGCTGTTTTGAAGCAAGAAACACTTTATATACTCCTTCTCTTCTTCATTCAATATTATTTTACTCATTTCTTAGCTTCTGCTTTGATTTTGCAGGAACTATCACTTCTGTACATCAAACACAAAATAAAAGACATGGAGATGAAGAAAATGGAGATGTAGAATGGAGACAAAGATGGGAGATGAAGAATGCATCACCTTTTGGAACTGAAGAAGTCAGATGCAGCTCAAGTATGAAGATAATCAACACTGTCTACATGTGTTTGGAGTTGTTTTCTTTCTTACTCTGCTTCTTCTTCTTCTCTGTGTTTTCTGGGGTTTTTCATGTGCTGGGTTTTCTCTCAAGAACCCAGTTTTTGTTCATGTAGATTGTGTTGTTGAAATGTGTAATAAGAACTCTTAAATAGACTTTGGTAGCTGTGAAATAATTTGGAGGGTGAATGTAACTTTGGAGGGAAAGGTTTCAGATTTAAAGCATTGGTTTAGTTTTGGTGGGAAGTGGGTTAAAACACCCCACCTGTAAAGCAGTCACTCCTTTTTGGTGAGTCACAGGGGTATAAGGGCCATTTAGGCCTTTGTCTTAACCCCATACCCAAAAAAGTTTTAGAAGTATATGTTGAAACAGAGGGAGTACCAGTCTATCCCGCCTCTTTGTTCCCGATTTAACTTTTGTCACTATTCACTGGGTTACTTTTACTCGGTGATTTGAATAGCAAACCGATGTAATTTTTTGATAATTTTTTCATTGTGTTGTTGAGTAAAAGTTTCTCTATAATATGGTGAAAAAATTATCAAAAAATTGTATTATTTCGTTATCCAAATCACCCGGTCAAAGTGACTCAGATGTTAAGTATAGAGGCTAAAGTACAATTTAATATAGTTTAGTATTGGTTTGTTAGATAGTGGAGATTGTGGGGTTAAATGTGTAAATACAGAATACTTGAGTATTTTGTTACATCTGGTATAAGTCATTGTATTTATTGTTCTATAAAGTTAATAAGATAACAAACTTTCCCAATTCTCTTCTAGGTTTTCCATTTCTTCTCTATTGTTCACATGGTATCAGAGCCACCGATCGGTGGATCTTGATGTTTTCCGGTGTAATCCATGGCGATTTCGTCTTCTCCGGCGTCGATTGCCTCCAATCTCCAGTTCTTCATCACTAATTTCCATCATCTGGTCCATGTGAAGCTTGATTCACAGAATTACGGTGTTTGGCGTCTTCAGTGTGAGAGCGCTCTCACAGCGAGTCTGCTTCTCGATCGTCTACACACTGAATCGTATCCACCACGAGCAATCATCTCCGGTGAAGGTATTTGTGCTCCGAATCCTCAGTTTCAGGCTTGTATTGTTGAAGATTCCTATATTCGTAGTTGTCTACTTGCTACTCTGAGTCCTTCGGTTCTGGTTCAAGTTCGTCATCTTAATTCTGCGTATTCTTTGAGGAAATTTCTTGAAGACAAATTCACACGGCTTAACTCTACTGATATCTATAATCTTAGATATCAATTGCACAGTATTAAGAAGACTAGTACCGAATCTGTGAAGGATTTCTTAGCTCGTATTCGTCTCATTCGCTGAACAATTAGCTCTAACTGGCTCACCTATCAATCATGCAGATCTTGTGTTCTTATCTCTTCAAGGATTGCTTGCTGAGTTTAATTCTATCAGACCTGTTATTCGGAATCTTCCACTCTCTCTGTATATTGAAGAAGTTCACACTAGGATTTTATTTGAGGTTGTTCGTGTGGGTCTTGAACATAAAGCTATGCTTGCTAATATTGCATCTAATGTGGCTTTGGTTGCTCATTCGGAGAATGCTAATCAGTATAGGTTTAATCCTAACAAGTTTAAGCATACTAGTTACTCCAAGAGCTTCTCTAAATCTGGTTACGACAAATCAAGAGGTGGTCAAGGAGGTTCTTCTTTTGCTTCTACTGGTTCTAGGACCACTGTTCAATGCTAGATATGTGACAAGACAGGTCATACTGCAGCAACTTGTTGGCACAGATTTAAAGAAGACTATACACCAAAAGCCTTGCTGGCACATTCTTCACCATCCAGAGATCATTGGATTCTTGATTCTGGTGCTAGTAGTCATCTCACTCATGACTTTTCTAACCTACATCACAGAAGTACTTCCTCTAGAGCAGGCCCCTCACATGTTGTGCTTGCCGATGGTTCTTCTACTGCTGTTGTATCTAGTGGTGATGGTTTATTACCAACTCCTACTGGTACTCTCTTACTCAACCAGTTACTTCATGTTACACGACTAGCACATAATCTCATTTCAGTTCAGAAACTTTCTAGAGACAATAACTGTGTTGTGATTTTTTATGCTACTTCTGTGGTGATACAGGACAAAGTTTCTAACAAAGTCCTTTATCAAGGGAAGGCTACTAATGGCCTTTACACAATTGTGCCCTATCAAGTTGTGTCTTCTCCTGATGTTGTGGCTCTTGCTTCTTCACCTAAGTCTTCTTCTCTTAGTCAAGTGTGGCATGCTAGATTGGGTCACCCTTTTGGTGATATCTCTTCTGCTATCTCTCATAAGCTACATTTACCTTGTCTTACTTCACATCATTGTTCTGCTTGTGCTTTGGCCAAGGGCAAGAAACTTCCATTTTCTTCTACATCTGGTTCAAGAGCTACTTCTGCCTTGGCTCTCTTACATCTAGATGTTTGGGGTCCAACTCCAATTGTGTATAATACTGGGTTTAGATACTATCTTCTAATTGTGGATGATTATACAAGGTTCTCCTGGATCTTTCCTCTTGTGCAAAAGTCAGATGTGTGCTCCACTATTCAAACCTTTTTTCTTCAAGTTGAAAATCAGTTCTCTGCTTCTGTTAAAGCTATCAAAACTGATGGAGGAGGTGAATTCTGTAATAAATTCTTGGAGAATTTTCTGCAACACAAAGGAATTCAACATCTTGTGACTTGTCCACACACACCACAACATAATGGTGTTGTGGAAAGGAAGCACAGACGCATCAGAGAAACACTAAGAGCTTTTCTTACTTATCCTTCTGTACCATCTATGTACTGGGTTGAAGGAGTCCTAACTAGTGTCTATCTCATCAATAGAATGCCACTGTCAACACTTGGATTTGTTTATCCTTTTGAGCTTCTCAATCAACAGCAACCAGATCTACAAAACATCAAGGTGTTTGGGTGCTTGTGCTATCCCTGGATCAGGCCTTATAATCCACACAAGCTAGCAAACAGGTCTGTTGCTTGTGTATTCCTTGGATATCATACTCCTTGTGGCTACAGGTGTCTAGATCCAGTTTCAGGGAGAGTCTATGTCTCAAGGCATGTTATATTTCAAGAAGATGTGTTTCCCTTTCTCTACTGCCTTAGTATGTGATGGATCCTCTTCAAGAATGAATGTTTTGGATGTGTTTCCTATTCCTACCACTACAATCAGTTCCACGAGCTCTTCATCCAATATTCAAAGTTTGGATGCTACCATTACTGCTCCTCTTCCTGATGTTGATCCTCTTCATGTTGCAACTCCTCTCCATGAGAATTCTGAACTTCTTACAGAATCTTCTCCTCACAATTCTTATGGTTCTACCTCATCTTCTTCTACTACTACTATTGCACCACCTTCTGTCTCACCTCCTATGTCTAACACACACCCAATGGTGACTAGACTAAGGTCAGGGATAAGAAAGCCTAAGCATATCTTCTCTCTTCATACCTTTGTTGAAGACAGAGAACCATCTACAGTTGCAGAAGCTATGTCTCATCCTCTATGGCTCAAGGCAATGCAGGAGGATTTTCAGGCTCTCCAAGTTCAACAAACCTAGACTTTAGTTTCTCCTCCTCCTGGGTGTAATGTTATTGGTTGTAGATGGGTATTCAAATTGAAGAAACATGCAGATGAATCTATAGCAAGAGACAAGTCTAGGCTTGTCGCCAAAGGATTCCATCAACAAGAAGGGGTAGATTACAATGACATTATCAGTCCAGTTGTTAAACAACAAACTGTGAAGTTGGTGCTTATTATTGCTCATCATTTTCATTGGCCTCTTAGGCAATTTGATGTCAATGATGCCTTCCTCCATGGACCTTTGAATGAAACTGTCTTCATTATTCAACCTCTAGGTTTTGAGGACAAGCTTCACTCTTCTCATGTGTGTTGTTTGAAAAACGCCTTGTATGGCCTTAAACAAGCCCCTAGGGCATGGTACCAGTTACTTCAATCCTTTATTGTGAGAAAAGGTTTTCAAACTTCACCTACATATACATCTCTCTTCTACAGACACTCAAAGGGTAAAGTGGTAATTATGCTTGTGTATGTGGATGATCTTATCCTCACTGGGAATGATGGTGTTTTTATGAGTGAGCTTGTTTCAGCCATGCACAATGAGTTCTCCATAAAAGATTTAGGATCCTTGTCCTATTTCTTAGGTATCTCTTACATATCTACATCTTCTGGTTTTGCTCTCTCCCAGTCTAAATATTCAAGTGAAATCTTGCACAAAGCAGGCTTTTCTGATTGCAAAGCTGGTCCTACACCAATGGCTCTCAAGGTTGACATATGTCCAGATCTTACTCCTCTTACTGATCCTTCTGCCTTTAGAAGTGTAGTAGGCTCACTTCAGTACTTAACAGTGACAAGACCAGATCTCTCTTTTGCTGTCAATTATGTATGTCAGAGAATGCATATGCCCACAGTGGCTGATCAAAAGGTTCTACACATAATTCTCAGGTATGTCAAGGGCACTTGGAAATTTGGTTTGACCTTTCATAACAGTCCTTTGGATATCATTGCTTATTCAGACAGTGATTGGGCTGGTGATCATCTAGATAGAAAGTCTGTTACTGGCTCTTGTATATTTCTTGGAAGAAATTTGCTTGCTTGGACTTCAAAGAAACATGTCACTGTTTCTTGGTCATCTACTGAAGCTGAGTTTAGATCTCTTGCTCACACAGCTTCAGATGTTTTGTGGTTGAAAATATTGCTTACATAATTGAAAATTCTTATAAATGGAACTCCCAAGATCTATTGTGATAATGTTGCAGCTCTGAGCTTGCTCAGAACCCTGTTCTACACAGTAGAACTAAACACATGGAAATTGACTGTTATTTTGTGAGAGATAGAGTCTTGAATGGAGCTTTGGTTGTGCATCATGTTGGTACTGAATCACAGTTTGCTGACCTTCTCACCAAACCTATCACTGCTGCAAGGTTTCATAGTCTTTGTCACTCTCTTGGAGTTGTGGATCTTAGCTCAGTTGCTTCTTGCTCTTCTTCAGCTACTAAAACTCCCAGCTGTCAGATAACTCTGTATTAGAGTTATATTTCTTCTACTTTTGTGTACCGTATTGTGTGATTTCCGGGTAGAATATGTTAGTTTTACACTATGAACTTGAGGAAATTGAGTAAGTTTAGATGTGAGCTTAATATTTCTAATTCGGGCATTTCTCGTGTTAATTTATGCTATTTTGTCACGTTTGATCGCACGGGTGTTTTTCATGTTATTTTGACAGAAAACGGAACGTGCGTGATCAAGCGGAGAGGAGAACGAACTTCGGAAAATGACTAAAGCTCAAGAAAGTGAAAGAAGAAAACAAAGCATGCAAAGAGGAATCAAGAAAAAAAAATAGCTTCAAGAGGTCACACGACCTGATATGGCAGATCGTGCGACTTGACTTGGCACTTAGAATTTTTTCGTGCGGCAAATTGGAGAACTCACTGTCACTGCGACTTGAGTGGCTGATCGTGTGAATAGCTAAACAGATCGCACGATCTGGTTTTGGCTGATCGCGTGATCTGCTGAAGAAAAACAAGACCTGGACGCAACTCACCCCGAGATCACACGATCAGGAATTTCAGATCGTGCGATCTCCTTAAGGAAAAATCACACGGACGGGGAAGGAAGAAAAATAGGCTAGATTTGGCTCAAAACTACGTAGTTTCATGTTAATTATTTCCTAAAACCTAATTTGGGAATAACTAATACATGGGGGCTGATTTATTAAGGAGATTTATTCATTCTATAAGACATCAACGTGAGGGAAAAGGAGGACGGACGCACGCAAGAGGAGGACTCATCCTCCATTGAAGCTCTAGGTTTCTTCTTCTTCTTCTTCTTCTTTCAAATCTTGTATGGAGAAACTTGTAAGTCATGTTTGGTTGATTATTATTAGCTAGACATTTTGCTAGGCGTCGCTTTGAGAGCTTAGGGTTCATGTAAACGATGATATTTTTCCGGATTTGATCTTTGCTTCATGATTTCTTGATTTCTTCTTTTGAATCAATTCTAGTTTCTTGTTTATGTTAGTAATCCTAAATTGAGTGACACGATTAGGAGATAAAACTAGGGTTCAAGAACTAGGGTTTGTTCAATAGTTGATTCATGCTTAAAGTTAGAAATATTTTAATTCAATTGTTCATGTACTGTGCTTAATACTCAGTGTTAATGGAGTAGCTAACCGGAAACACTACTTAGTTATCGAATGCACGATAGTGATTCTAACTAACTAGGATGAGACTTGAGCATCAATCCCGTATCACTGAGACTGAGAAGAGACGTGTTAGAATTGGCTAGTGTGGGTAGATTCGGTAGGTGAGATTCGAATGTTTCGTGCAACGGTGGACCGACAGGACCCGTTGTCGTGCATGTCGTTAGCCTACTAGAACGGACCGGTAGACACAAGAGACCGATAGGAGATTGTAGTCTAACGTGAAGTAGAATGACTCGAGACCGATAGGAGATAGTCAGCGTTGTTACCCGGCTTTGTTAGAATATAGTTAAAGTGTTGCTCAGATAATCCGGTAATCGTCCACAGCCCTAGGTGATCTAGAGATCGCCTAGTTTCTCCATATCTATTTCTTAAATAACAAGAAAAACAAAAATATTAGCATAGTTGTTATTTTAATTCTTAAATCAATCAACTCTTTCCTCCTGTACCGTACTATAAATTAAGTAACTTATTAAATAATCTCGAGTCTGTCCTCGTGGGATCGATAACTTGGGGTTGAAATACCACCCCTATATTACTTGACCGTGCACTTGCGCATACGCGTTAAGAAATCGCGTCAAGTTTTTTGCGCCGTTGCCGGGGACAGCGGTAGATTATTTAGTTAAGAGTTAGTTTAGAGTACTTTTATTTTATTTTAGTTTTAATTTTTTTATTCTATATCTCTGTGCTTCACGGGTGTCTTGTGAGTCTGTTTTTCAGGTTCGCAGGAAGCAAGAGACACTATAAGCATGTGGAGCGAAGACTGTTATTCGGGTGAAGACGAGGACGCATGCATAATTTGGTGCTACATGTGCGGTATTTGGCACGGCCGTAGAGACTCATGTCGAGTACATGCCCCCCCAGCTTCATCAGCACCAGGAAGACTCATCAGCAATTATGGCAGAACGGCGTAGTATTATGGAGGACATCGAAGTGTGCGCCAATTTTTTATTCATAGCTGCACAAGTGCCACAAGAGGATTCTGCCACAGGTAGGGAACTAGCTTTGAACCCATGCGATGCACGGAGACATGACCCTTATACATGCCAACAAATACAATGTCTATAACTATACAAATAATAAAACAAAATATAGAAAGTGCTCAAAAATAACTACAAATAAAGCATAAAAAGGGATTGGGGGATTTGAACCAAGAATGGAGAGAACAAATTGACTACTATAAATCAAACAATGCAAGCGCGCTATGTTTATCCAACAATGCATGTTGTCACCAACTGAAGAAATAGACGAAGAAAAAGTAACTGAAAAGAAGTGCCAAACTTGCTCATAAAAATTACTAAAAAAAATTGATTTCCCTATATTGGGCACGTGAGCTTGAACAAATGTGCTAAGATACAGAGAGCGTATATCAAATCAATACAATAACATAACTATTCATTGCATATTTTTTTCCTATAAATCTAGAAGGAAATTTCCATCCCTAAGTACATGATTCATACATCCTTCTGCACATTTTTTTTTTCTTAATTCATCTAACAACATATACTTCTTAAACTTCCAAACAAAAGAACCTTCTCAATAACGTCAATGTGTTTTGAGAGAACATGTCTGGACTTCAAGTTTTTCTAAATTCAAAACAAAGGTCAGTTAAAGAAAGAATAAAATAAAGAACCGGTAAGAGAGAACGGAAGATAAACTAACCTCTAATTACAAACCAATATTTTCCAATTTGATTTACTGGATAGTAGAAATATTAGATCTTGTTCATCGTGTAAATTTAATATATATATATATATATATATATATTCTAGAATAACACATTTTGCAAACTAACACCTATAAATCCAAATAATAGCGGACCAAGCAAGGATAAATAAAAAAAGCACAAAAAGCCTAACAAACAAAGAAACTAACCCCAATGAGAGATCAATATTGTATATAATGAAAAAAAAATTGTCCAGTGCTATGATTAGATGAATATATTGAAGATATGTATGATTTACTTGATTCATAGGCTAACTGGTTAGTGAAAATCAAGCATAATGAAAAGAGGAAAATTAGTTTCAGAGAAGTAAATTCATATCGAATGATTTATTATCATTTAAATTACATGAAAATCATACCTTATCCATCGAAAGTTTCTTATTTTTTTCCCCATAAATTTTAACTTGTTGTTCAACAGAAATCATTCAGAAACGTTGGACTTTCGAGAAATAAAATCGTGCAATCTTTGTTACAATTGATGTATTTTAAATTTTTAATCTAACCCTATGATGGACCAAATCAGTTATTAATGCACCATGCATTCAATTTAAATTTTCCTCCAATTTTTTTTTCCACCTACCTTAACAAAGAAAATTCAAAACTTAAAAAGGAAAATATCCAAAACTAACATGTGGGCAAATTATTTATCGTGACACCGTTCTATTTTCTACATCATTTGACATACTATTCTTTTTAGAAGAGACATACTATTTCTTAGGTATATAAATATAAATAACTGTGAAAAATAAAGTAATTAGAATTTGTCATTTTTAATATTTAAGAGTAACTTTTCTTGAATTTTCACATTATTTGGTTTCAAAATAAATTTTGTCATTTCTTAATATGAGAACTAATGTACCTTCAACATTTTTTTTTCTTTTTAGTTGGTAAAATTTCCATATTTTATGGATCTCATATTACATACTATTTTTTTAAAAGAGACATGCAATTTATTAGGTATATAAATATAAATAACTCTGAAAAATAAACAAATTAGAATTTGTCATTTTTAATATTTAAGAGTAACTTTTCTTGAATTTTCACATTATTTGGTTTCAAAATAAATTTTGTAATTTCTTCATATGAGAACTAATATACCTTCAACATTTTTTTCTTTTTAGTTGGTAACATTTCCCTATTTTATGGATCTCATATTTATTTCTATTTCGGATGCCATTAAAGTTTGATTTGTGACATTAATTTATTAATTTTTGTTTTTAAATTAAAATATTTCCACGTGGCAATTCCTCAGGCAAAGCTGAAGAAGACATTCTCAAATAGTATATATAGATACGTGAGGGAGATGATGGAGAGGATAAAGAAATGAATAGAAAAACTGTCAACAGCAGGGGAATCTAGTATTCAAGAGCCACAAGAGGAGCCCTTGCCACATGACAGTGAGCTTCATATTGAACCTTCATCATCACCACCACAAGTGGAAGAAGAGATAACTGAGCCGAACGAAGACTGCAGTGTCCAGGAACCATTGGTGGACTCTGCCATTTAAGAATACTCAGATTCTGATTTAGACTGGGGTGGACCTGTGTGCCGAAGATGGGAAGACCTGCCGTATTGCGAGCCAAGACCGCAGGCGCCCTCACATCCTTGGCATGAATGGGAAGACACCACTATTGGAAGCCTGTGGTGTGCCGACGATGAAGTTGATGATTCACTTTTTCCCATAACTATTGAGGTAAAAGCCCCTACTCATACTTTGAAGAATTCTCCGTATCTCATATTAATCAATGATGAGTTGGAAAGACTTGTGTATGGAGATTCTTATGGGGAAGAAATCATGAGAAATTTTCAATTCCTTGTCATATTGGCTACTTTATTGATGATCCATATGCCATAGTCAAGGAGTTGGAAATCAACAAGTGTGGGGGTGTGGATGAATTGCATGGATTATTTGAAGAGCATCTAGCACTAACGAGGTACTATTGGGATGAATTTATGGAGAGCGACGCATTTGAGCCCAGTGGTACTTGGTGGATGTTTCTCAAGAAGATCAATTGCAAAATGAAAGGAGTCTGCTTCCACAACTCTCCACCGTCTTTGCAGCACATGGGTGCACGCGAGGTTCTAGAAAAGAGATGGTGGAAGAAGAAGAAGTGGAGGGATAAAGCAGCCCCCACATTCCTTTTCGATTGAGGTAACCGGGTCAGGCTGTCCACCTTAAATTACAAGCGCTGCTTGGGAGGCAACCCAATGTAGAGTAGGATGCTATTTATTAATGTTCTTTCTTTTAGTTCTCCATATTTAATTTTGAGGGGTGAGAGAGAGTTGCTTTAATTCTTCCAATCAGTGTGCAGGGAAACAGGTACAGAAGACGCTCCGGGTTCCCCTTCTTGATGTACGTGCTAGAGATTGCACGAAATTGTGGAAACAAAAAGCCCCACAGTATGCAGAAAAAGATATAGAGAATTGTTCGAGGTCGAGGAGAAATTCCAATATGTTGAGTGCCACACGCATGAGAGGGCTACAATTCATGTCCTAGACGCACATCGGAATCCGGGCGCGCAGAGACTTCTCCGGAAATTGTCCACGGTCCACAAGACCCCTTCTTGTTGCAATTTTGCGGCAACGGTGCCCATGTAGGTCCGGGCACCCAGGTACCTCTAACACTCTCTCTAATCTACATTTTGAGCAATAAATGTTGAAATCCACCGCCTACACATATAAGCGATGAGTCCTCCTTCATTATCTCTAAATTCGTTGAGGACAACGAAACGCTTAAGTGTGGGGGGGTGGGGTTGTATCTACTATCACTAGCCATGTATTTGTTTGCATCGCCTTGTTACATATATTTATGTGTTCGTAGTGTGTTGGTTTGTGGTAGGATTTTGTAGTTTATGCATTTTATTAGCACTTTTACTTTATTGAGTCCCCTACCCAAAACGTGTGTTTAATCGAGTTGGCCAAAAGCATACAGAGTTAGGAAATATGAAAAAAAAATTAAAAATTCAAAAATCATGAGAAAAAATTGAAAACTTATGAGAAAGGGCAATCGAAGAAAGTGAATGTGGAGAGGGCTTAATGATAGAATTCCCTAGGAGTATGAAAATCTGAGGTGAGGTAGACGCGAGAATCTGGAGTAGGAAGACTTATAGGGCTAATGCACATTAGAAATGCGAGTAGCTGCCTCTCAGACTGGTTATCCAACTAGCGTTAGACCACCGTCACTTAGGTAGTCGTCAACCCTCTTCGTAGTGGCAACGGAACAGCTGTGCGAGTGATTTTTATGGGGGCCTCACGTCCCATCTCCATCTCCTAGGTCCACTAGTTACCCCTATTGATCCGTATACCCATTTTATTCACACCCTCTAGCCTAGGAAGCCTTTCATTGTGACTTTCATCACTTGTTAGAATGGTCCTTTCCTATGCGTCATGATAGAGGGAGTTGAGTTAGGGAGGTTCGATGAGGGTGCTCTGATTTGATACATCTTACGTGGATTCTCTTACATGTCGTCTTTTGAGGGGATGTGAGGGTGAGTTAGAGACGGTAGCACACTTCGGTGTGGCGGTGAGTCATGTCCTTACACCACGATCACAGGTGGAGTACCGTAGTGTGTGATATTCTTTCCGCACGTCATGGGGTGGGGGTTGGTTTATCTTAAAGGAGGTCGTGCTTATGCTTTATTTATATTCTCTATTTCTTAGGTGATGAGGAGGATCGGTTGGAAAAGCACGTTTACACATTGACTACTGGGTGCGTGATTTGCTTTGCATTGAGTGTGGGGGTGTCGACATCTAAATTCGATATTGGATCTCCTTGGATATTACTATCGTATTGTCGGCTCCATGTGCTTAATGTTATTGTGTGGAAATGAAAAAAAAATAAGAGAAAAAAAAAGAAAGAAAGAAAAATATAAATTGAAATTGAAAGTGAAAGGAAATAAAGGAGCAAGCTTGAAATTGAAGACCGGGGAGATTAGCTATGGATCTTGACCACTCTTTCACATTCGTGGCCGCGAGAGCGGCGTTGCACCAAGATTGAGGGAATGAGGGCCGGAGTAGTGAGATTCGGTGTGGTTCCTTGGATTTTGGTGAGGGAGTGTGAGAATCGGGTTTTGTGAGTTATATCATGACGTCAAGGACTACGCTTCTAAATATCATATCCTACCCGTCCTAAGCCGTCAACAGTTTAACCCGTGGATAAATAGCTCGGATGGTAAGCTCTAGGGATACGTTTGATGAGTGTGCAGAAGCAACGTATTTTGTGTTCGTGCCCAATCTGTCTAACGAAACTGGCCGCAAGTTCTACCGATCACCAAAGTTATAGAATTTCCGAGAGAATATGAGAGCCTTATGACTTGCCGGTTTACTTTTTGAGATTGCCCGATCTCTAATTAAAAAGAAAAAAAATATTTGTGTTGTTTCAATTTTTGCATTGTTTGATAATCGAGTTGCATTGTTTATAGTCATGTAGATTGCATTGGGTGTGTGTGTTGTGTGTGTCACATGGCTAGGGGAGTGGAATGCAATTCGGTGGATAGAAAATCATAGAGTGGGAGATGTTTTAATTTTGCTCGGGACGCGCAAAAAGGTAGTGTGGGGGATTTGATAACTCTGTATTAGAGTTATATTTCTTTTACTTTTGTGTACCGTATTGTGTGATTTCCGGGTAGAATATGTTAGTTTTACACTATGAACTTGAGGAAATTGAGTAAGTTTAGATTTGAGATTTAAATTTCTAATTCGGGGGTTTCTCGTGTTAATTTATGCTATTTTGTCACGTTTGATCGCACGGGTGTTTTTCATGTTATTTTGACAGGAAACGGAACGTGCACGATCAAGCGGAGAGGAGAACGAACTTCGGAACACGACTAAAGCTCAAGAAAGAGAAAGAAGAAAACAGAGCAGGCAAAGAGGAATCAAGAAAAAAAATAAAAGAGCTTCAGGAGGTCACACGACCTAATATGGCAGATCGTGCGACTTGACTTGGAACTTAGAATTTTTTTCGTGCGGCAAATTGGAGAACTCACTGTTACTGCGACTTGAGTGGCTAATCGTGCGAATAGCTAGTCAGATCGCACGATCTGATTTTGGTTGATCGTGTGATCTGCTGAAGAAAAACAAGACCTGGACACAACTCACCCCGAGATCACACGATCAGGAATTTCAGATCGTGCGATCTCCTTAAGGGAAAATCACACGGACGGGAAAGGAAGAAAAATAGGCCAGCTTTGGCTCAAAACCTTGTAGTTTCATGTTAATTATTTCCTAAAACCTAATTTGGGAATAATTAATACATGGGGGCTGATTTATTAAGGAGATTGATTCATTCTACAAGACATCAACGTGAGGGAAAAGGAGGACGGACGCACGCAAGAGGAGGACTCATCCTCCATTGAAGCTCTAGGTTTCTTCTTCTTCTTCTTCTTCTTCTTCTTCTTCTTCTCCTTCTTTTTCTTCTTCCGCTTCTTCTTCTTCTTCTTCTTCTTCTTCTTTTTCTTCTTCTTCTTCTTCTTCTTCTTCTTCTTCTTCTTCTTCTTCTTCTTCTTCTTCTTTCAAATCTTGTATGGAGAAACTTGTAAGTCTTGTTTGGTTGATTATTATTAGCTAGACATTTTGCTAGGCGTCTCTTTGAGAGCCTAGGGTTCATGTAAACGATGATATTTTTCCGGATTTGATCTTTGCTTCATGATTTCTTGATTTCTTCTTTTGAATCAATTCTAGTTTCTTGTTTATGTTTGTAATCCTAATTGAGTGACACAATTAGGAGATGAAACTAGGGTTCAAGAACTAGGGTTTGTTCAATAGTTGATTCATGCTTAAAGTTAGCAATATTTTAATTCAATTGTTCATGTACTGTGCTTAATACTCAGTGTTAATGGAGTAGCTAACCGGAAACAGTGCTTAGTTAGCGAATGCACGATAGTGATTCTAACTAACTAGGATGAGACTTGAGCATCAATCCCGTATCACTGAGACTGAGAAGAGACGTGTTAGGATTGGCTAGTGTGGGTAGATTCAGTAGGTGAGATTCGACTGTTTCGTGCAACGGTGGACCGACAGGACCCGTTGTCGTGCATGTCGTTAGCCTAGTAGAACGGACCGGTAGACACAAGAGACCGATAGGAGATTGTAGTCTAACGTGAAGTAGAATGACTCGAGACCAATAGGAGATAGTCAGCGCTGTTACCCGACTTAGTTAGAATATAGTTAACGTGTTGCTCAGATAATCCGGAAATCATCTACAGCCCTGGGTGATCTAGAGATCACCTAGTTTCTCCATATCTATTTCTTGAATAACAAAAAAATACAAAAATATTAGCTTAGTTTTTATTTTAATTCTTAAATCAATCAACTCTCTCCTCATGTACCGTACTCTAAATTAAGTAACTTATTAAATAATCTCGAGTCTGTCCTCGTGGGATCGATAAATCGGGGTTGAAATACCACCCCTATATTACTTGACCATGCACTTGCGCATACGCGTTAAGAAATCGCGTCACTGTCACACTTCTATTGCTCTCTGCTCTTGTACTCACTGGGAAGCTGCATCTTCTGAGAAAAGATGGGTTTGCTCTTCTTGTGGTGTGTCTAGTTCACACTCTTCAGTTGGTGTTTTACGCCCCACTTCAGAGTGAGGGGGAATGTTAAGTATAGAGGCTAAAGTACAATTTAATATAGTTTAGTACAGGTTTGTTAGATAGTGGAGATTGTGGGGTTAAATGTGTAAATACAAAATACTTGAGTATTTTGTTACACCAGGTATAAGTCATTGTATTGATTGTTCTATACAGTTAATGAGATAACAAACTTTCCCAATTCTCTTCTAGGTTTTCCATTTCTTCTCTATTGTTCACACGAGATACGAGTCAAAAAAGTCAAATGGGAACAAAGAGCTCGGACGGACTGGTATTATATATTTCCCTCAACCCCCTCCTCTAAGTCTGGTACAAAGACACATTCACCCCTTCCACATTGGGAAGGGGACACTTTCACCACTTCATTGTGCCAAATTTTATGACATCTATAATAGTCCTTTTGACAATTGTCTTTTCTATACTATGAGATTGCACAACCAGGGGTGCAAGTATCCCGGAGTTTGGCACACTAAGGAGGTGAAAGTGTGGATTCTCAAATTAGGAGTGAATGTCTTAGTGTCAAACCGACAGGATAAAAGTATCTTTTACCCTACTTGATTGGGCCATTAGTTCTTCATCGCATAATTATACTACTATATTTAGGTTTTTTTTTTTTTTTGATGACTATATTTAGGTTTAAGTATCTTGTTTTAACAACAGCAACTGTAGGGCATCTGCAGTTGAACCCAACTGTTTAAGTCCCTCGCATGCATCTATCTCCTTGTCATATGTGACATGCAAGAATAGTGCATTTGCGCCGGCATGTGCGTGGAGGATTACAATAATCAATCGGATAGCCAAACTGCTGAATTACTGCAATTATCCCCCGTCTAGCGAGGATTACAATAATGAATACCACTCCGTCCCAGCTCTTTCTTCCCATTCTGACTTTTTGACTCGTATCTGAGCCATTTTGACCGGGTGATTTGGATAGCAAAACAATGTGATTTTTTGATAATTTTTCCACCATGTTATAGAGCAACCTTTACTCTACAATGCCATGAAAAAATTATCAAAAAATTGTATCATTTTGCTATCCAAATCATCGGGTCAAAGTGACCCAATGAATAATGGTAAAAATTAAATTGGGAAGAAAGAACTGGGACATAGTGGTATCAATCAGATAGCTAAAAGTGCTGAATTACTGCAATTATCTCCGATAGCAACAGCACTTGATCAGTAAGATAGCCTGAAAACAACCACAACAGCCACCATAGAGAATAGCACTTCCCTCACTGTCGCGATAGCACTTTCCCAATGCTTCTCAGAAGGAAGCAACTTACAAAATCATTACACAACAGTAGACCAGAGCAGAGTCCAGTAAACAGCTTTGAACTGAAATTCTTCCAAAAATGTAAAATTCATACTATTTCTCAAACAACCAAAATTTTACATCCAACAAAAAAATCCAGAACCCGCTTGCTAGAAGCATACAACATTTCTTCTTACCTTTGACAACATTACTAGGTGCAAAAGTGACTACTTCTGCTTCTCCTTCTTGATCGATGCACTCAGAGCCGCTCTAGTATTCATCCACTCTTTCATGGAAGCCGGATTCCGCACGAAAGAGCAAGTTTCACTAATTGGCTGGTCCCTGATCGGCAACCGCTTAGGTTTTACAATTTCTTTCGTCCGCGCAGCAAATTATCTGTTTCTTTTGATGTCTGTACATCCTTTCCAGAGTGGACCAGCTTAGGGTCAGGACCAGAGGACAATCCAACCATATTGGAGCTACCACAAATATCAACTGAAGTTTAGGCACTTGCAATGATGGGCTCCTGATGTTGCAGGTTCTCAAAAACTGTGCCGGGTAAAAGTTGAGTTATGCTAAATGAGCTATTAGTCTGACTAGTTGGGTCCAGGATGATTTTTGCCGCCAATAATCACCCCTAGCATATTTATCGGTGGAGCCATTTGATTCATTTCCAACTTCTTCTGGGCCTTTAGATGATCCAGACCGAAGTTGGAGTTTGGTACCTTCTTCCACCATCTGGTTTTGGTGAAGACTGTAGGGGTTCGGTTCCGGTTCGGGCCGGAACCGGTCGGTTTCGGCTCGGTTCAGCGGTTCAACTTCCGTGTTCGGTTCGGTTGAACCGGAACCGGGATTTTTGTTCCGCTAGAACCGAACCCGAACCGGTAACCGGAACCGGAACCTTCACCGGTTCGGTTTCGGTTCGGTTCCGGTTATGAACCGGTCGGATAATTTTTTTTTATTTGTTTGTGTTGATATTTTAATTGTTGTAGTATTAATTAATAAAATTAGGGTTAGGGTTAGGGACTTAGGGTTACATTAATGTTATTAATTAATAATAGATTTTTTTGAATGTATAAATGTAATGTACTTAAGCTTGACAAAAATTGATAAATATTGAAAAAAAATATCAAAACTTGACAAATATTGAAAAAAACCAAGTAAACTTTTATTATTGATTAAAAGTTAAAACATCAAATGTTAAAAAAAATTGCATCACTATAGTTTAAGTACATCCCAACTAGGTTGGCACCTACTTAACT
The DNA here is from genome assembly GCA_023055425.1 of Linanthus parryae. Taxonomy (NCBI): domain Eukaryota; kingdom Viridiplantae; phylum Streptophyta; class Magnoliopsida; order Ericales; family Polemoniaceae; genus Linanthus; species Linanthus parryae. Next base: position 45,398,225 of record JALGPY010000007.1, on the reverse strand, counting down.
AACAATCATTTGCATTTTTTCTAACTTACATACAAACTTATTGAAATTAACAAAAATACCCAATAATAGTCTTCATTTTTCAACGCCTTGTCTTTGGCAATTCGTCTACATCTAGGGGAGTGTCCGGGTCTATTCCCAAATCTTGGTAAAGTTCGGTGACCAAAACGTCCAAAGGGTGTTGGTCTTGTGTGCGTTTGTTGGCGTCGCTCCAATCCTTCGAGCATATGAGTACCTCCAATATCTCCGAGGTTAGGCACGTTCTTTTCTCCGACAAAACTCGTTTACCTGCACTAAAAGTAGATTCGGAAGGGACTGTAGAAGCGGGAGGGGTCAGTAAATCACGTGCCATTTTAGAAACAATTGGATAAGTTCTTTCATAATTTTTCCACCAATCAAGTATATCTACATTTCCTATGTCTTTCTCCGATACATTTATGAAATAATGTTGGTTGAGAAACAACGTTAATTCCGAGACGCAACTAGTCCCGGTGGGTGTGGCTTGTGTAGTCTTAAATAAAGAACCAATAGCGTACTTACTCTTACCCTTGCCCTTACCCTTCGGATCGCTCGATGATTTTTGAGGACCACCACTAACACCAAATTTAGCAAGATATTTATCGTACATAACATTAAGTTCTTGTTTAACTTGTTCAATAGTTGGTGATATCACTACATCTCTATATTGGGTAATCATGTTTTCCGAAATTTGGTTTAGCATAAAACCTAGGGAAGCATCCTTTTGTCTTGGGTCCAAAATACTTGACAAACAAAAAATCATAGGGATCGTTTCAAAATATTTGAGAAATTTGTCTTCCATGTCGTTAATTGCCTCGTATAAAATTTCATTCTCCCTATACTCTTTAAAAGCCGCCGTTAAAAACATTAGTTGTGGAATAACGTTGTTAGTAGTAGGATAATAAACACCCGAAAGAATATTAGTTGCGTCATAAAATGGTTCAAGAAACTCTCTTAAGACCCTTGCGGCGTTCCAATCATTTTGTGAAACGTATCCGGGATTGCCATTTTCATTCAAAAAACGTGTGATTGTGGTCTCATAACCTTCAACACTTTTCAACATCAAATAAGTGGAGTTCCATCTAGTCCTACAATCTCCCCCAAACCTTCTTTTTTTTCTTGCCTATTTTATCACAATATGCCCCAAAAAGTTCGGTTCTTTTGTTTGAAGACGCAATAAAGAGAATAGCATCACGAATAGGAGAAATATACTCATCTAGTTTTTTCAAACCATCTTGTACAATTAAATTGATAATGTGACATACACAACGTACATGTTCAATTTCTTCGCGAAATGGTGTTTGTATCAAAGTTCGAATATGATCTATCGCACTATCACATGCCGATGCATTGTCAAAAGTAAATGATGTAATTCGTTGATCAATACCCCACTCTTCAACAATATCGATTATGGCTTCTCCTATGTTTACACCGTTGTGAGGATATGCAACTTCTTGAAATGCAATAACACGTTTTTGTAAAGTCCAATTAGTGTCAATGTAGTGTGCGGTGACGCAAATATATCCTTTGTTATTTCTACCCGACCACATATCCGAAGTACAACCAACTATGAAATTAGAATTTAAAAATGTTTGCAAAATTTCCGCTTTCCTCTCACTATATGTTTCCATTATATTTTTTCTAATAGTGTGTCTACTAATATGCTTATAACCCGGGCAAAAAGTGGTTTGTACTAATGTGTCCCACTCGTTGTCGTCGGTCATATTTAGAGGTTTTTCCTTGGCGGCGATATAATGAGATAATGCTTTTATTGCTCTATTTTCATCGTAGACAAAAGTAACTACGTTGCCTTGTGCGTCGAATCCTAGTTGGGTTTGGAGCATCGCGTCGCCTACGGCGGGTGTATCTTTCAAAAGTCCGTGTACATTTTGTAAATGTTTTCTAAGTGATCCTAATCCACCGGTTATATCCAATACAAAACTTTTTTGACAATGTTTGCATTTAGCCCTAAATTTTTGTCTACCGTTGGCGTCTAAGCCATCGGGTAATTTATCCATATGTTCCCAAACGGGGCTTTTTTTTAGTTTTTTCCACCTTACGTGTTCTTTTATTACTACCTAATTCGGATCATTTTCCTCTATACCGTCAAAAGCGTTAGCGGCACCTTCGCCAAACATAATGTCCATTTGCTCATCAATAGTCATGTCCTCTACTACGGGTACGTATTGGTTGTTTTGGTCATCAAAATTTACGTGAGAAGAAGAAGCCATTTTTTTCTTATAGAAATTTGATGAAAACAAATAAAATTTTACAAATAATGCACAAATAATAACACAATCAAATAGCAAACAACAAAAAATAAAACTTACAAACTCCAAGAATAATTCTTGGAGGTGAAGCGAAACGTCAAAGATTGAAGAGGCGTTGCCGAATATGGAAGATGCGTTGCTCTTGCTTGTCGAATATTGAAGACGAGAGTGTATGACGATTTTTGAGTGATTTTGATTTTTGAGAGTGTATATGGAAATTGGAATTGAGGATTGAGGAATATGGAGATTGGAGAATGAATTTTGGAGAGTGTAGGATGATTTTTGAGTGAAGAATTGTGAGAAATGTTGAGAGAGTTTGATGAGGAAGTGTGAAAAAAATTGTAGTATGGGTTGGGTATTTATAGGTGTTGAAGGAAGGGGATGGAAGGTGAAAAAAGAAAAAAATAATAATAATAATAATAATTCCCAAACGGTCAAAAACAAACGGCTATATATTTCAAAAATCCGGCCGTTGCTTCGGTTCTCGGGTCGGTTCCGGCCCGGTTCCGGGTCGGTTCCCGGTTCCAAAAATTCATGAAACCGAACCGGAACCGAAGATCCCACGGATCCGGTTCGGTCCGGGTAGTCGGGTCTTCGGTTCGGTTCCGGGTCTTTTGATTCGGTTGGAATTCTCTCCGGTTCGGTTCGGTTCTCGGGTGAACCGAACCGAATTCGCACCTCTAGAAGACTGGAGATGGGATTATCGCCAATGTCAGGTTTTGACTCTTCTTTAGAAATAGTGCTTTCACCAACAAGATCATTCCGTGGGGACTTCTGTGGTAATGAATGGTCCGTACTAGCTTTGTGAGTAGATTTCCCTAAATGGGTCTTTTGGGCCTTCCCCTTCCTCTCAAGCTTAGCGGTGGCTTGTTCTTTCCTATCAGTTAATTACTGGTGGTGATATTCTCTTCTTCTGAGAAGGTTCATTGCTATTTTTCTAGCTTTTGAGCACACTTGCAGATGAGTTGTCTTTGGAGGTAGGTTCAGCATTTGCTACCTCCGGCTTCGGTTTTTGGTGATGACTGGAGATGGGCATATCACTGCAGGCTTGGAGTCTTCCTCGAAGATAGTGCCATATGTGATATAGAGAATGAAGAGTTGCTCTTTTCCCCAACCAGATCTTTCCATGAGGATCTCTGTGGCAATGGATGGTTTTGTACTTGTTTCATGAGTAGAATTTCCCAAATGCATCTTTTTGGCCTTCCTCTTCTTCACAAGGTTACCATCAGTCACTTCAACAAGTTGTGATTCCATCAGGAAATGATGCTCTATCTGCCTTAAATTATTTGCCCTCTTAACTTTTTTCCATTAAGTAGTGATTTTACTTATAAAATGATATTAAAAATGATTTTTTTACTAAGACTAATATTAATATGACACTACGATATTAATACAGGACTATAAAATCTTTATATATAATTACTTGTGAAGCTGCCACCTTAATATATGCCAAGAAAGAATTGAACATAACAACCGTTTTAGGAGACTATGACAAAGAAGAAATGTATCTCATATGTTGTTGAAATTGAGACCACATTTTCTTATTTCACTAAGGTACTACATATAGTGAGTGTTGTCCGTGTCTTCTACAGACAAATTTGCAATGAACTCATTTTATTGCACTAGTGAAGCCTATTACTACACCTTGCTTGCTATATATGTTTCTGGCCTTCTTTTGTGAAACTACTATATATACGCGCTGCTGATATAATTCTTTTAGATATCGTCATCAACAACCCGAAGATAGCAGAGCTGGTACATGAGAGTCCATCAATCCCCTTCCAGTGGTCTCGAACGGGAAGAACATAACACATGCTCCTACACAAGCTATCACAACCTCAAACATCACAACTGCTGCTGTCTGATGGCAACCACTGACCAAACCAACCGCGACAAGGGGACACAGCATCCCCCCAATTTTCCCAATCTACGTTGCTATCCCCACACCAGTTGACCTCACAGAGGTTAGATACACCTACATATATCAATGTCCCAGGTTTTGATTATAAATAAACCAGACTTGAATAATTACGAGCCCAAAAGACTACTAATTTACCCTTTTTTACCTCTGGGGCATAGACACCGAGAACAGTGGCGGTTGCGGAGATGAACATGCGAGCTCCAAACAACAAAAATGTCGTCCAGAAATCATCTTGAGGTGAAACCAACAGCAGAAGTAAAACAAAACCTAACAGAAGCGTAACAGCCGTTGACAACTTCCGTCCTATTCTGTCCACAAGTAGTGCTGATAAGACAAGCCCCGGAAAAAAAAACCCTCAAGTTAACTTAAAAATCCACAAAAAGAAAATATCTATAGATGAACATAATAAGTACTTCCTCCGTGTCCTCTGGAATGTCCTGGTTTGACTTTTTAACCCGTAACTTTGACTCGGTGATTTGAATAGCAAAACAACATAGTAAGTTTTTGGAACTTTTTCCATTGAGTTGTAGAGTAAAATTTACTCTACAAGACCATGCAAAGATTGCCAAATTCTTGTATTGTTTTCCCAATCAAATCAACTGGTCAAAGTTACCGAATATTGACAAAAGTGAAGTAGGCTGAAAGAGAAGAAACAGAGGTAGTACCTTCCAAGCTGGTGATAAATACATTACATAGAGTCTAGAATCCTGAAAATTATCTGAAGCTGAACCAGGGAATGATCCACATTTGCTTTGTCGCCCACTGCTTAACGTAAAGGTCAAGAGTACAATGCCATAGTATGCAAACGTATCGCCCAAGTAAACCATCCATAACAGAAAGGTGGTTCTGACTAGTTTTGCAGAGAACAATGCCGAATGTGAGTAGGTCAGTGTTTCCTTATTTCCAGAGGTCGTATCAAGTAAGGTTTGATCAGGATCTTCAGTTAATGTTTCATCATCAGCATCTTCATGAGTTTGGTCTGCACTGAGGATTCCAGGAGGTAGCTGTGTTCTGTTCATAGCAGCCACTATCTCAAGCAACCGCCGTGCTTCATCTGTTCTTCCTTTCATGCATAAATATCGTGGAGTCTCAGGCACAACACCATAAACTGAGATCAATGTTAAAAGATAGTATCGCAGACAGTTCAAGAAGCCACCTCCAACCTAAAATAGGCATGACGATCCACGCGAGTGCAGCTTCGATAACTATCCCAATCGTCCAGAAAGTTGAGAAAATGACCATCCTAGTGCCTCTACTTGGAGTAGGAACAAACTCCAGAAACCACGATGTCCACGATACCAACAAGCCCGCGAAGAATCACCAAGGAGGTGTAATTAGGGGAGAAACTACTTAGGATTCCAGCTCCAGTAGTGATAAGAACCACACCCAGAAGACTTTTCCTGATTGGGGAATAATCAAATCATAGTCATATTGCAATCCCAGCAAAATCAGATAAAGTGCAACAAGTATTGGTTTATGCTACAAACCATTTTTGTCACTTAGGGCCAGTTTGGGAATTCTTCTGCTGCTAGCACAGCTGCTTTCCAACAGCAAAAAAAAAAAAAAAAAAAAAAAAAAAAAAAAAAAAAAAAGTGTGTTTCGTAAAAATAAAATTGTCGACTTTCCGGACAGTTTCTGTTGTCTCCCAGCAGCTTTCAGGAAGCAAGGGGTGAGATGCTTTTCCGGAAAGTGATTTTGATTAATTTATCCACAACCAATTTTAATCTTAGAAATTTGAAAAATCTGGATATTTATCTTTACAGAACTGATACATGAAACGTAATTTTGTCATTTTACCTTCGCAGTTGATTTTACCAAACATGAGATTATCATGTCAATAAGTCACAGTAGCTTTCACATTATATTTACCAAACAATATTTTAACTAATATTCACAGCAACTTTTCCACACAGCCACAACATTCCCAAACTAGCCCTTAATAGGCCAAGGAATGAAAATATTAATCTATTATATATGAAAAAACAGAAACATGGAGAAGGCTATTATACCTTCTGCCATAGGTGTCGGAGATGACGCCCCAAGAATATGCTCCAATTAACATGCCAGCAAAGACAACTGTGCTTATCAAACTCTCTTGACTAGAAGATATTCCCCATTCGGACTTGAGTGCTGGTACTATGAAAGAGAGAAGCATTAATTCCAACCTAGTCCGGCATAAATGAATAAGAGGCCCTGACATCTCCCGAAACCAATTTTGGAAAGTGCCTCGTCCAACGTGTAAACGTTGCTCTCAGCTGGCATCTAAGGAAACAAAATACTTCAGCAGCAGCAGCAGCAGCAGCAGCAGCAGCAACAACAACAACAACAACAACAACAACAACAACAACAACAACAACAACAACAACAACAACAACAACAACAACAACAACAACAACAACAACAACAACAACAACAACAACAACAACAACAACAACAACAACAACAACAACAACAACAACAACAACAACAACAACAACAACAACAACAACAACAACAACAACAACAACAACAACAACAACAACAACAACAACAACAACAACAACAACAACAACAACAACAACAACAACAACAACAACAACAACAACAACAACAACAACAACAACAACAACAACAACAACAACAACAACAACAACAACAACAACAACAACAACAACAACAACAACAACAACAACAACAACAACAACAACAATAATAAGAATAGTAATAGTAATAGTAATAATAATAATAATAATAATAATAATAATAATAATAATAATACACCAAACGGTTCAACGGTCTAATATAATCAGATTTTAGGCTCTGAAACATGTCCATCTTATGAAATAGAATATTTTGAAGAAATTAGCAGACAAGTGTGTAAACGTGCTCTTAACCTATACAAAGTAGGTAACCTTTTCCTCTTCACTCAACAATCAAGAGTTAGGAGTCTTGAACTAAAACAATCATGTATGACCTATTGACCTTCAATACTGAACCAAATACGGCGTGGCAGCTCTTGTGCTTACATACTTTCTAACTCATAGGCAAATGACAGTCCTGTGTTAACCAGTGCCATACATATGACTTGTGTTGGACCCTCCCTCCCCAAAAAGGAATTTCTTACCTTTTACCAAAAAAGATATATTTCACTCGAGTTAGATCCTTAGGTGGGCTGGACTGTCAAATCCTTGACATTACAGATCACATGACTAGAGTAGTCCAGAAAAAGAAAAATGGTAAATGAAGATTAATGAATTTGATAATGGTAGAAGAAACTAAATTTTACCTTAATTTACTAATTAATGATTGTTGTTGGTTGATCTCTTCTGTTGCCGCCCTTCCAGAGATACAGCAAACACACCGTAGAAACAACCCAGTTGAATGGTCTGCTTCTGCTCTCCTTGTCTCTCTCTCCTTCTTCTTCTTCTTTAAAGCTCAACTAGATAATTATACTCATTGCACAGCACTAGTTAAACAGAGTTTCTAAATGACATGGTTGAGCAAGTATAAAAAAACATCGTCATGAGGCAAACATATTCTCGCAAAAAAGTCTTCCAAATTGTCTCCTACTACTTTATTTGTTGGAGAGAGACAGACAGAAGATGGTTATGGCAGTAGCATTACCATTACCAAAAAAAAAAATCATTTTACTATTCACGCCGACATCATCAAATCAAATAATCAAAGATCCGACTCTTTTGTTTTTCGCACTGGTCGAATCTAGTATTAGTTTTCTGTGTAGTTGGAATGGGAAAGTTGAATGACATGAAAACTGAGGAGTTTTTAATGTAGAAACCGAGGAATTTGATCAATGTAGTAGCATTCATCAAATTGATTTTATTTTTATTTTATATATGCGTGTGTGTGTGAATGCGATATTGAAACATGAAGAGTGATCTCCCCCTAAAACAACACTATTGTAAACTACGGAACCTGTTAAAAGATGGTGTGACTGACCCTGATTACAGAAATGGAACAACACACTAAGGCATAGATAAAGAATTAACTTTGCATCTATTTAGATAAGGAAAACCGTAATGAAGAGCATCATGACAGAAATGAATTGCACATTATTGAAAAAATTTAATATGAGAATCAAAAATCTTATATCATTGTACTTACAAATAACACGGTACTTGAACAAAACAAACCTGCGATGTTCCTGGCCTACTTGAGCTTCATTTTCCTTGATGGATACTGATGTGAGTCCCCATTGCTGCTGATATGTACTTTCACCAATAAATACTTCTTACAACACATATGATCAACAACTTGAGACTGGTACAGAGTCCATGAGTTCCCTTCCGTTGGTCTCAAATGGGAAGCACATAACACAGAGTCCAACAACAGCAATCACACACTCAAATAAAACAACTGCAGCTGTTTGATGGCAACCGCTCACCAATCCAACGGCGACAAGGGGGCATATCATGCCGCCGATTTTGCCAATGGATGTGGAAATGCCTACACCAGTTGACCTCACAGAGGTTGGATACACCTACAGAATGTCATAAGGTAAACAAAAGTTATAGATTATACAAATTATATTCGGTAACCATAGATCAGTCAGTACACTATTTTTCTGGATCAAAGGTAAGAACTTCATAACAATATAAAAAGTACAGTCAGATCCCGAACACAGTGAAAGCATCTGTAGGCCAGTACTCTATATTGTTCAGCAATTTCATATGAAATGTACTCGATTTGTACATGACCGAGATATTAAGGTAGTCACCCATATACATTTATTTATAGTCTAATATTCCTAAGAATTGTTTTGGCAAGCGTACCTAGGCAACCTCCAACTCTAAGGTAACCCATTTTCATTACTGCTAGTTGACTTTTCAAATTAATTTTAGAATACACCCACAGGGATGGTTCCATAGCCGCCGGACCAAATTTATTCAATTTAATTATTTTAGTTTGCAATTCCAGCAAGCAAATGTTCCAAATATTCAGGTGCGTGTGCGTGTGTGTGTGTGCACACACATCAGTAGTCCTAAGCATTGTTTGAACCAGATCTGTCATACCTAGTTCATAGTGCTGATCTTGATGGAGCAAACTCGATTCCTTCTCTTTGTTACTACCATTTGTTCTTTGGTCCAGTACCCCTCCCTCGTGAGTTGCTTACCTACAATAGCCACCACCATTGACACATCTGCCCTTCTTGCCCTAAAAACCCGTATAACCTCTGACCCGAATGGCGTGTTAGCTGCCAACTGGACCACAAATGCCCCTGTTTGTTTGTGGACTGGCGTTGTTCGCAACACTCACCATAAAAGAGTGGAATCCTTGGTAATTCGCAATATGGGCATTGTTGGCACCCTTCCTCCGGACATGGGGAATCTTTCCTTCCTTGTTGAGCTGGACATTGCAAACAATAGCTTCCATGGGAACCTGCCTCCAGAAATGGCTCGTGTCCGTTGTCTCAGAGCCCTTGCCTTGGGATGGAATGCCCTGAGTGGCTCAGTCCCTTCTTGGTTTGGAGATCTAACAAATCTTGGTTTCTTGTCTCTCTGGAATAATAGTTTCGCAGGAAGCATTCCACCTTCTATCTCAAATGCTTCTCAACTCGTGCACTTGGATTTTTTCTAGCAACCATCTACAAGGGGGAATTCCTTCAGAGATAGGTAACTTTCAAAACCTCGGATCTCTATTTTTGGATGGTAACCAACTTTCAGGGCCCTTACCACATGGCATCTTCAACTTGTCACTCGAGGTTCTTGATCTTATATCAAATGGTCTATCGGGTGATCTGCCACTCGACATGTGTTCTCACAGTCCTAGATTACGGCGTATTGGCATCTCTTTTAATAACTTTGGTGGCAATTTTCCGTCGAGGTTATACAAATGCAGAATGATTGAACTTTTGTACCTGAACGATGATGCTTTTGATGGGGGCATCCCGGATAAGATTGGGAACTTGACTACACTGACAGATTTGGATCTTGGTTTCAACAAATTGAGTGGTAAGCTGCTCTTCTTCATCACAATCCCACAGTTTTTTTTTTTACTAGTATATAGCAACTGTTAATATTACTCGCCAAGTATGCTGACGTTTGTAATTTCCAAGATATTGATCTAAAATCTTATTTAATTGCTAAGATCTGCCCTGACCCTGAGATGGGGTAGCCTCCACAAGATTGGGATTTGGGACTCTGTTGCAGCTATTATTGATATTGTTATTATTGCATAATTACAGTATGGCAGCCATTCTAACTGTATATGCGTTTTAACGAATCTATTTAACTGTCGACAGGTGAAATTCCACAACTGGCTGGACTTGTCAATTTGCGGAATTTCAATGTGGAGCGTAATTTTCTCAAAGGCCCACTTCCATCCAGTATTTTTAACTTGTCTTCATTGGTGCTGCTTGATGTCGCACAAAACAGATGCTTTGGAAGTTTGCCATGGACATGTGTCACCGTCTTCCGCTGCTCGAACATGTTGTATTCTTGATAAATGAATTCACTGGAAGCTTTCCCGGCAGCATTGCGAATTGTACCTTCCTCAAATATATCCAAGGGGTGTCAACAATTTCAGTGGTACAGTACTTTGAATTTTCTAGCTTCTTCGAATTAAGTTTACAAAGTCTCTGTCAAGTAATTGAACATGCATATGCTAAATATTATTGTTATCTTCCAGGGGAGCTTCCTTCAGAGTTCAGACATAGATAACTTGGGTGATATTGTGTGGATGGAGTTTGTCAGTAACTACTTCAGTGGCTTCATCCCTGAGTCCATCTACAATGCTTCTACACTTGAGGAATTTGACGCTAGCGCCAACTTATTCGGTGGTTTTATACCTAATACATTGACCACCTTAACAACATTAAGATTCTTCAGTTGTCTTTCAATAATTTGACCGTCAGATCCAACATATTTTTTACCTCATTAACCAAGCTTCTCCACTTGAGGGTATTAGGACTATCAGGTAATCCGCTACAAATTACCCTTCCAGATTCCATCGGGAATTTTCACAATCTGGAAGAACTTCGACTTGAAGGTGCCAAAATTATGGGAAGCATTCCAATGGAAATTGGCAACTTGAGCAATTTTCCTTGTATCTTACTGACAATAACTTCATAGGTACAGTTCCTGAGACCATGGGCCGATTCCAAAAGCTCCAACTCTTAGGTTTGAGAGGCAATAAAATGCAAGGTCAGCTTCCTGCTAGCATTTGTGGTTTAAGTGGCTTAGTTTACTTGCTTTTGAGTAGCAATCAATTTTCTGGATCACTGCCCATGTGCTTAGGAGAAGTCTCTTCCTTGAGGGAAATTCAGATGGGCTCGAATAGATTAACTTCAATTCCCAATGTGTGGAAACTCAAAGATGACCTGATTCTAAACTTTTCTTCAAATCTTTTAGCCGGTGAACTAACTGCAGAAATTGGAAAGTTGAAGGTGGTTTATGTAGTGGATCTGTCAGCTGGGAATCAAATATCAGGTGAGATCCCAAGCACAATTGGGAGTCTAAAGAATTTGGTGAATCTCTCTTTGCCAGAAAACACACTCACCGGTCCAATCCCCCAATCAGTTGGTAGTTTGACTGGTTTGGAATTCTTGAATTTGTCTCATAACAAACTGACTGGTGTCATTCCAAAATCCTTTTGGAAACTGTCTGTCTTGCACTACTTGAACTTGTGCTCCAATGTACTTGAAGGTAAAATCCCTCACGGAGGACCTGTTACCAACTTCACAGCTCAATCGTTTCTGCCAAATAGAGAACTGTGCGGTTTGCCTAGATTTCATGTTCGTCCATATTCAAATGCCCGTCGTCAGAGATCATCAATACCGAGGAAAGTGGTAACAATTTTGAAATATATTTTACCAGCTTCTTTTATCTTCATTGCTTTGGTGCTGTTATTCGTCTGGATCCATTGGCGAAAGAGAAGTCCAATAATTACTGATCAAGAGAATTATATTTCCCCGATTGTCCCACAAAAATTTTCGTACCTAGAGCTTCAAAGAGCAACAAACGGGTTTGCAGAACAAACTTGTTGGGCAAAGGAAGCTTTTCTTCGGTCTGCAAAGGGACACCTCCTGATGAGAAGACGAGTATTGCAGTTAAAGTTTTTAACTTGCAAGTTGAAGGGTCGTTGAGGAGCTTTGATATGGAGTGTGAAGTCTTACGTAATGCACGTCCCAGGAATCTTGTTAATGTTTATTGTCAGTTGCTCAAACTTCGATTACAAGACGTTAGTGACTGATTACATGCCTAATGGGAGTCTCGACAAGTGGTTGCATGAATCAGAACATGAACATTTGGATTTATTGCAGAGGATGAACGTTATGATTGATGTTGCTTCTGCGTTGGAATATCTTCACCATGGTCATTCAACGGTGATTGTTCATTGCGATGTGAGACCGAGCAATATACTTCTAGATGAAGACATGGCTGCACGTCTAGGTGATTATGACATAGCAAAATTGTTTGGTGAGCAAGAATTTTCAGACCGAACAAAGACACTTGCTACAATTGGATACATATCGCCAGGTGATTCCTTTTTTGTGGTTCATATGTATGTTTACCCTATTTTTGTACTACTTAATATGTGAGCATTTAAATACTAACACACCTCTTTCACAGAGTATGGATCAGAAGGAATAGTTTCGGCGAAAGGTGATGTATACAATTATGGTATAACATTGTTGGAGATATTCACAAGCGGAAAACCTAGGGATGAAATGTTTGCTGGAGACATGAGCTTGAATCGCTGGGTTATGGAGTCATTGCTTCATGGAATAACGGACATAACAGACCCAGATATATTTGAAGGTGGAGAGCATTCTTCTATCAAAGAGAGTTGCCTTGGAAGCGTAATGGAATTGGCTCTATCGCGTTGTGCAGAGTCGCCAGAAGATAGGATCGATATCAAAGAGGTTTCCAACAAGCTGAAGAAGATAAAAGTCTCTTTTCTGGGAATCATTACAAACTGATTTCAAGAATTTTATATAGAAATATTTAAGTGTGCTGTTCATTGTTTAATTGTTATGCTGCTGCCACCGCCATCTATTGTCCCTTATACCGAAGTATTGTTGCCAGCCTTAATATGGTTAGCCCCTTCGCTTCCGAAGTTCATAATTGCTCGTTAATGCCTTATGATGTGTTGTAATCAAATTTCAGAATTTGCTTGAATAACAAGACTACGAAATCGTGAATAGTATCTCTACTATTAAAAAGTTTAAACTGTTCCTAACCCATGAGTGTTCCCAACTCCAGGTGTTCCTTCTACTTTTGAAATTCCAAAATACCCCAACAAAATCTTATGATCTCTAATATACCAGTCCTTGGTTCAAGATCAATGTAAAGTTTTTAACTTCCAAGTTGAAGGTCATTGAGGAGTTTTGATACAGAAAAGTTTTGCGTGATGTACGTCACTGGAATCTTGTTAAGGTCATCGGCAGTTGCTCAAACCTCGATTACAAGGCGCTGGTAACTGATAACATGCCTAATGGAGTCTGAAGAAGTGGTTGCATGAATCAGGAATGAACGTTTGGATATGTTGCAGAGGATGAATACAATGATTGATGTAGATAGTCCAAAACAGAGTCTAGGTCAGCAGCCACGTGGGTCTATCAGCAGCATGCAGCAGTCTACCACACGGTGCTCTATACACACCAGATCATGCCATATCAGTATACGGGGACCATGAGACAGGGTCCCCTCGTACGTCACAGCTCGCACGGGATCAGGGGACTTAGCAGCTTGGAGGATGGAATAAGGCTCGTCGCAGGTGGTTGTTGTCCCACCTGCGACTATTCTTTGAAAGAGGCTTCGTGCGACCCTCTATTTATACTTGTACGATATCAACGGTCACGATCTTTCGAGATCACATCCGCCTCACAAAGTTGTACGTCTCTCACCTTTGGCTGACCTAATCAGACTAAATAGAAGGGTCTATTCGTGCAAACAGTACACATTACGGTACTATTCGTACGTATGGTATGATACAATCAGGGGGTGCAAGCGTCATGAAGTTTGGCACACAAAAGGTGTGAAAGTGTCATTTCCCAAACTAGAAGGGGTGAAGGTGTCTTTCTGTCAAACCTAAGGGGTGAAAGTGTCTTTTACACAAAATTATATTCAGATATAGCGACTGAGCCTATTAACATTAAAACGGTGCATACAGTAGGTGGTGCTAAGTAGACAAAATTGAGAGAATAGTCTGAGGTGGTTTGGTTATGAGTATCATTGGACCGTGAATGAAGTGATACAGTCCAGATCGATGATGGGGGACAAGGGAGAATAGACAATAAGACAAAACCTGAGGAGTTTGACCCATGTAGCCACCCAGGTTAATCTGGGAGAAGGTTCTTTGAGTTTGAGTATCCGTAGGTGCTAATAAAAGATAAGTCCTCTGCTATTTCAACTCTAGTCCCATGTCAATCAAGCATAGTATACAACTGCTCCTCTACAAACCGGGGCGCAGGTGCGGGAGTTTCTAGAAATCTGGGGTGCGGGTGAGACGTATGTATGTATGTTATTTATGAGATATTCATTTTGATGCCAACACAAAAATAAAAACAGTAATAGCCTAAATTATATATAATCCAAATAAACCATTCTACAAAATAAATGAACATGAAAGCATTTCTTTAATATCAAACAAAAAGAGTTTTGACTCTTGATACAGTGGAGTTTACCTCTGGGGCGTAGAAACAGAGAATATTTGAGGTAGCTGAAATGAACATGCGAGCTCCAAACAACAGAGATGTGGTCCAAAACTCATCTTGAGGTGAAAGCAATGGTAAAAGCAAGAGGAACCCTAACAGATGCATAACTGCCATTGAGAGCTTCCGTCCTATTCTGTCCACAATCAGTGCTGATAAGACAAGCCCAGGAAACTCTGGAAACAAACATTTTCGAGTTCAGTTCAGATTCTACAACACTAGCAACATTTTTGTGTACTTTTCCCCGAGCTATCGCCTTTTTCAATCGACTACAATAAACTGCTAACTACTTCGGGACCAGCCATGGATTTGCACTTGCAGGTAACTTAAATTGGCTGAGGAAGTGCCAAACTGAAGCTTTCAGTCGATGCAGTACATCTAAAGTTCAGAGATTTAAAATTATATTCTTGTCCTTTTTAGGTATTCTGATTGGCATTTGGTGATTGATTGCAAAAATTAAGAATTTCACTGAGGTTTATTGGCGAGTCATTATCTATGGAGACATTGAAAATCAGATGGTAACATAGGAGACAAAGTCTAATTGCGAAAAAACAAACAATTCAAAGACTATGATCCTACAGTACCTGCCAAACTCGTGATAAATACATCTAGATAGAGTCGAGAATCCTGATTATCTCCTGAAAGCATATTGATCGAGCCACATTTGCTTTGTCCGCTGCTCAACGCAGAAGTCAACAGTACAATGCCATAGTACGAAAATGTGTCTCCAAAGCATACCACCCATAAGAGAAAGGTCGTTTTGAGTAGTTTTGCAGAGAACAATCCCGAATGTGAGGAGGTTGTTTCACAATCTTCAGTTTTCTTACTACTTGAGGTAATAAGTAAGTGAGTATCTTCTTCCGATGAAGCTAATGCTTCATCAAGATCTTCTATTCCGTCCGCAATGAGGACTCCCAAAGGAAGTTCTGTTTGGTTTAAGGCTGATATAGCCTCAAGCAAGTGCTGTGCTTCACTTGTTCTACCTTTCATGCATAGATATCTTGGAGTCTCGGGTATAGCACAATAAACCAAGATTAAAGCAAATGATGGTGTAGCAGACAGCGCAAGTAGCCACCTCCAACCCAAACTAGGCATGACGATCTGCAGAAAAAATAGTGTATCAGAGTGCTAACATAAGTGCCCAAAGGTCAGCTTGGTATGGATTTCAGATAAACTTATGTAAGGAACCATAGCGCTTTTAGGTTTTTTTTTTCAGCCACTGTCAAACATATGCTTAAGTTCACAACTCTACTCTAGCGTTTCCATGGCGCTAATTCTGTAGTGGAAACAGTTACTCAACAGATAGATATGAACATATTAAAATTCAGAAGCCCCTTTTGATCACTTAGAAAGACAGGAAATGAGATAGGTTAGTAGAAAAATGAATACAGAAAACACTCCTTCGCAGTTACAATAGGTTTCTATTCCTTTGTTGTCTTGTGCTCTACCTTAGCAACTCTCTAGTGAAGAAATGGAAAAAGTCAAAGATAATGGTTTTGTCAAACAGTAACCAAAGCATTACTACAAGAAAAGAAAAGGATTGACAAGAAAGGATCATCAAAATCACAATGACATCTTAAAATAAAACTGCATGGGAAAAAGATAGAAAAAGGAGCAACAAGTCTAACAAGTTTGAAGTAACTAAAGGCCAGAATTTGTAGTGGGTTAGGTATCACTTTAATCTCCCATCACTTTTGAATACATAATCTCCCCCTAAAAGATCTGTAGTAGTTAAGCATTTGGAACAGACAATGACAAGATGTCATGAAACTTGTTTGCTGGCAATAGCCAAACTGGATACAGCCAACGAGGTCATGAAGGATAAGCAGTGAGCACAAGGCACTACGGATCTCAAAACTAACCTTATGGCAAGCAAGCACAATATACAAGGTGGTGTCGCAAACCTCGTGAGTATCACATACAAGGTGGGTGTGACAACGTCAGAGACTTCGCCCAATTCGCTGTCCCAGAAATCCATATACCAGCCTTAAATATTTGATGAAATGTATACATTGTAGCCGTTAAATTGTTGTTATTTCCCCAAAAAGGGTTTTTTTTTTTTTTTTTTTGTTAGTTTCAACTTGTGTCAATCTTCTACCTTGTCACATTTACTGCTATATTGATTGGGTAAAAAAATATGGTTTCCTACTAGATAAGAACAATATCAAGCAATACCAGAATAAAAGATAATCACTATTATTCAGTACTTCCGAACAAAATATTCAGAGTTCACATACCCATGCAAGTGCAGCCCCAATGACCGTTCCAATCGTCCAGAAAGTTGAAAAAATGACCATCCAAGTACCCCTGCTTGGAGTAGGAACAAACTCCAAAAACCATGATGTATATACATGCGAACCTCCCAAACCAATACCAACCAACCCACGAAGAATCGCCAACGATATGTAATTAGGGGCGAGAGTACTTAACATGCCAGCTCCAGAAGTGACCATAGCAATGCCAAGGAGACTTATCCTGATTGGGTAACCAATTGATTGTTATTGTTGGCTCCAGCAAAATTATCCGCAACGATGAACAGTAGTGGCATTTATGATTAAAGAATCCGGTTACAAAGATAATAGAATTTCAAGGTTTATAGACTTCAAAAAATAGTTCAGCTCAACAAGAAACTCATTATCTGAAGGTAATATGTCAAATACAAATTAACTCTTGCTCAGCATAAGAGAAGTATATTACTACTACCTGGTATCAACTCTACAAACCATACCTTCACAGCTTCACTTCAAAATTTACTCGGTTTGTAGAGTATTGAAAGGTATTGAAATATTAGTCTGCTTGAGAGAGTTACTATCTCCATAGACGAATCAGTTTTTTTCACCTAAGTCCCCCAAATGATTCAACCATTACCTTCAACACTCAAAATCCCCTGTGTGTTCCTCTTTTGTTCCAACCTAGAGAATGGGCAAGGGTGGTTCAGTAGTGTTCAAGAAGCCCGACACAACCATGAGCGGCAATTGCCTCCCCTAGTTTCTCAAGTGTAAGATACACCTTTCTTGTATTCTTGTTTGAAAATATTGCACATAACTGCTCTGACAATAAACCTCCCTTTTTCAAGTTTTTTCCCCATCAAATAGTACCCTTCAATCTACCTATTCTAGTCTTCTTCCACAGCCTTTTGTCTTTTCCTATTTTTTTTTCTTTTATTGAATTTGTTAATACCATGCTGTAACTGCTAGTTACCAAAAGAATTGATTTTTAATTTTTATTAAAAATAAACTTAAATTATGCTAAAAACATTTCGGTCACTTGGCAAGGAACGAAGAGCGTGAAACAAGTTATTTTGTTGCGCTCCTTTGACATAAAAGTTTGCAGGAATTGCCATAATCTGCATATATATGTGAAAAGTGAAGGAGCTTGAGTGGTGGTTTAAGAAAACTACGAGGCGAATAGAAGACAGAGAAGCTTACCTCCTCCCATAGGTATCAGAGATGACACCCCAAGAATATGCTCCAATCAACATGCCGGCAAAGACAACTGTACTTATAAAACTCTCTTCGCTAGAGGATAGTCCCCATTCAGACTTGAGTGCTGGTCCTATGAAAGACAGAAGCATTAACTCCATTGCTTCTGTAGCCAAACCAAATCCCGCATAAATAAATAGGAGGCCCTGATATTTTCCGAAACCAATTGTGGAAAGCGCCTCGTCCAATGTGTAAACATTGCTCTCAACTGGCATCTGAAGAAACAATTTATTTCAGGAGTTTATATTAGAGAATGGGTATAGAAATTAGAGCTAGTTTCCTATTCTTGGTTGACCTTAATCCTCTTACACCAAAGACTCTACAACTTCTTTCCCATCATCAACTCCTAAACGTGGGTGTATGAACAGTGATTAGACGATGAATTTACCGAGATTCGTTACTATAGCTCATTCCCATACCTTCGACATTTAACATTTAACCCAGTTCTCTCATGAATTTCTGAGAATTTTGCCATCAACCATTGGGTTCCTCTAATATTGTTCTGGTGATGAATGGATAATTTGCAGATTCGTTGAGCATGACATGATATTAAACTGTAAATAGAACTTTCTTAGCAAAGGACCAAAACAATACTAGTAATTACATATAGAACTAGTAAGTCTTTATACCCCCAAAATAGGAGAGGGAGTATCATTAATGAATTAGCTGCAAAATTTGGGATGAAATCAATCCAATTCAACCCATAAGTGGATTGGTTATCTGTCTCTCGAAAGAGTCCAATTCCTGAAAAATCGGGACTTGATAGAACATAGCAAAACAGGAGTAACTCAGATAAAGACAGACAGCAATCTTGATTGTTCAATAATAGTACTATTACCAGAACTTCATTCTCACCTTAGCCAACGGAATTGATGGTTATGGGGATTGCCACTTCTCTTCTTCTTGTTGCTCTTTCTGCAGAGATACCAATCCCACAGAAGAAAATGACCAGAACTCTCTCTCTCTCCCTCCCTCCCTCCCTTGACCTTTGGTTCAAATTGTGTTGCTTTCAGTCTCGAGATATTTTGTACTACCTCTGTTTCTTTTCTTTCAGCTTACTTGGTCACTTTGACTCGATAGTTTGGTTAGCAAAACGATACACGATTTTGGTAATCTTTGCATGATCTTGTAGAGTAAACTTTACTCTACAATATTTTAAAAAAATTGTCAAAAAATTACATCGTTTTGCTATCCAAATCCGCCAAGTCAAAGTGACTCAATTACGGGTAAAAAAGTCAAACCCCATTGAAAGAGAAGAAACAGAGATAGTAATGGCGAGGGAGGGGACGAATGAGTGGGTGTATAGTAGCTTTCTTGAAATTAGATTATATATTTCCCTCAAAAAAAAATTATACTATTATACAACATTTGATTAGTTCCTCAAAAAAAAAATGATTAGGTAAAAGACACTTTTACCCCCCCCCCCCTCCCCCACCCCCTTTAAGTTTGGTGCAAAGACACTTTCACCCCTTCCAGTTCGGGAAGAGACACTTTCACCCCTTCAATGTGCCTAATTTTATGACATCTATAGTTATTTCAGGGCTCAAAGTAAAAATAGTAACGGACGCTTTTGTAGTTTACTTAGGAGCACAAAGGGATACAAATGTGAATTCAAGGTAATATAGTAATAATATTTGTAGTTACGTAAAATTCTGAGGCGCGCTTGACCCCATGTTTACATCCCTCGCATGCATCTATTTCCTTATGATATATGACGTGCAAGAATAGTGCATTTGCAGTTGAACCTAATTCTTTAGGTCCCTCGCATGCATCTATTTCCTTATAATTGACGTGCAAGAATAGTGCATTTGCGACGGCGTGTGCTTGGAGGATTACGGTAATGGATATCAATTGGATAGCCAAAACTGCTGAATTACTGCACTTACCTCCGGTGGTAGCAACAACACATTATTATCAGTCAGAAACTGCCTGAAAACAACCACAACAGCAACCACGGAGTATAGCACTTCCCATCACTGTCGCAATAGCACTTTCCCAATGCTCCTCAGAAGGAAGCAACTTAACAAAATCATTAAACAGCAGTAGACCAGAACAGAGTCTAGTAAATAGCCTTGAACTGAAATTTTTCCAAAAATGTAAAATTCATACTAATTCTCAAACAACCAAAATTTTACATCCAACAAAAAGGTCCACAACCCGCTTGCTAGAAGCATATAACATCTCTTCTTACCTTTGACAACATTACTAGATTTAAAAGCGACTACTTCTGTTTCTCTTTCTTCTTGAGCGATGCACTTAGAGCCGCTCTTGTATTCATCCACTCTTTCATGGAAGCCGGAGTCCTCATGAAAAAGCAAGTTTCACCAATTGGCTGGTCCCTGATAGGCAGCCGCTTTGGTTTCACATTCTTCGGCGCAGCAAAATTATCTGTTTCTTCTGATGTCTGTACACCCTTTTTAGAGTGGACCAGCTTAGGGTCCGAACCAGTGGGCAATCCAACCATATTGGAGTTACCAGGAATATCAACTGAAATTTGGGCACTTGCAATTATGGGCTCCTGAAGTTGTAGTTTCTCGAAAGCTGTTCCAGGTAAAAGTTGGGTTATGCTGAATGAGCTATTAGTCTGACTAACTAGTTGGGTCCAGGATGATTTCTGCCGCCAAAAATCACCCCTAGCATATTTATCGGTGGATGCATTTAATTCATTTGCAACTTATTCTGGGCCTTTAGATGAGCCAGACTGAAGTTGGAGTTCAGTACCTTCTTCAGGCTTCTGGTTTTGGTGATGACTGGAGATGGGGATATCACCAATGTCAGGTCTCGACTCTTCTTCAGAAATAGTGTTTTCACCAACAAGATCATTCCGTGGGGACTTCTGTGGTAATGGATGGTCCGTACTAGCTTCGTGAGTAGATTTCCCCAAATGGGTCTTTTGGGCCTCCCCCTTCCTCTCAAGCTTAGTGGTGGCTTGTTCTTTCCTATCAGTCAATTCAACTGGTGGTGATATTCTCTTCTTCTGAGAAGGTTCATTGCTATTTTTCTGGATTTTGAGCACACTTGCAGATGAGTTGTCTTTGGAGGTAGGTTCAGCATTTGCTACCTCCGGCTTCTGTTTTTGGTGATGACTGGAGATGGGCATATCACTGTCAGGCTTGGAGTCTTCGTCGAAGATCGTGCCATATGTGATATAGAGAATGAAGAGTTGCTCCTTTCCCCAACCAGATCATTCCATGAGGATCTCTGTGGCAATGGATGGTTTGTACTTGTTTCATGAGTAGATTTTCCCAAATGCATCTTTTTGGCCTTCCTCTTCTTCACAAGGTTACCATCAGTCACTTCAACAAGTTGTGATTCCATCAGGAAATGATGCTCTATCTGCCTCAAATTATTTGCCCTCTTAACTTTTTTCCATTAAGTAGTGATTTTACTTATAAAAAATGATTTTTTACTAAGACTAATATTAATATGACACTACGATATTAATAAAGGACTATAAAATATTTATATATATTTACTTGTGAAGCTGCCACCTTAATATATGCCAAGAAAGAATTGAACATAACAACCATTTTAGGAGACTATGACAAAGAAGAAATGTATCTCATATGTTGTTGAAATTGAGACCACATTTTCTTATTTCACTAAGGTACTACATACAGTGAGTGTTGTCCGTGTCTTCTACTGACAAATTTGCAATGAACTCATTTTATTGACACTAGTGAAGCCTATTACTACACCTTGCTTGCTATACATGTTTCTGGCCTTCTTTTGTGAAACTACTATATATACGCGCTGCTGATATATTTCCTTTAGATATCGTCATCAACAACCCGAAGATAGCAGAGCTGGTACATGAGAGTCCATCAATCCCCTTCCAGTGGTCTCGAATGGGAAGAACATAACACATGCTCCTACACAAGCTATCACAACCTCAAACATCACAACTGCTGCTGTCTGATGTCAACCACTGACCAAACCAACCGCGACAAGGGGACACAGCATCCCCCCAATTTTCCCAATAGACGTCGCTATCCCCACACCAGTTGACCTCACAGAGGTTGGATACACCTACATATATCAATGTCCCAGGTTTTTATTATAAATAAAGCGGACTTGAATAATAACGAGCCCAAAAGACTATAAATTTACCCTTTTTTACCTCTGGGGCATAGACACAGAGAACGGTGGCGGTTGCGGAGACGAACATGCGAGCTCCAAACAACAAAAATGTCGTCCAGAATTCATCTTGAGGTGAAACCAACGGCCGAAGTAAAACAAAACCTAACAGAAGTGTAACAACCATTGACAACTTCCGTCCTATTCTGTCCACAAGTAGTGCTGATAAGATAAGCCCCGGAAACTCTGGAAAAGAACCCTCAAGTTAACTTAAAAATCCACAAAAAGTAAATATCTATAGATGATCATAATAAGTACTTCCTCCTTGTCCTCTGGAATGTCCTGGTTTGACTTTTTAACCCGTAACTTTGACTCGGTGATTTGAATAGCAAAACAATAAAGTAATTTTTGGGAAATTTTTCAATGGAGTTACAAGACCATGCAAAGATTACCAAATTCTTGTATTGTTTTCTTAATCAAATCAACTGGTCAAAGTTACCGAATAGTGACGAAAAGTGAAGAAGAGAGAAGAAACAGAGGTAGTACCAGCCAAGCTGGTGATAAATACATTTACGTAGAGTCCAGAATCCTGAAAATTATCTGAAGCTGAACCAGGGAATGATCCACATTTGCTTTGTCGCCCACTGCTTAACGCAGAGGTCAAGAGTACAATGCCATAGTATGCAAACGTATCGCCCAAGTAAACCATCCATAACAGAAAGGTGGTTCTGACTAGTTTTGCAGAGAACAATGGCGAATGTGAGTAGGTCATTGTTTCCTTATTTCTAGAGGTAGTATCAAGTAAGGTTTTATAAGGATCTTCAGTTAATGTTTCATCATCATCTTCATGGGTTTGGTCTGCAATGACGATTCCAGGAGGTAGCTGTGTTCTGTTCATAGCAGCCACTTTCTCAAGCAACCGCCGTGCTTCATCTGTTCTTCCTTTCATGCATAGATATCGTGGAGTCTCAGGCACAACACCATAAACTGAGATCAATGTAAAAGATGGTATCACAGACAGTGCAAGAAGACACCTCCAACCTAAAATAGGCATGACGATCCACGCGAGTGCAGCTTCGATAACTATCCCAATCGTCCAGAAAGTTGAGAAAATGACCATCCAAGTGCCTCTACTTGGAGTAGGAACAAACTCCAGAAACCACGATGTGTAAACATGCGCACCGCCCAAACCAATACCAACAAGCCCGCGAAGAATCACCAAGGATGTGTAATTAGGGGAGAAACTACTTGGCATTCCAGCTCCACTAGTGATAAGAACCACACCCAGAAGACTTTTCCTGATTGGGGAATAATCAAATCATAGTCATATTGCAGTCCCAGCAAAATCAGATAAAGTGCAACAAGTACTGGTTTATGTCACTTAGGGCCAGTATGGGAATGCTTCTGCTGCTTAGCACAGCTGCTTTCCGACAGCAGAAAAAAATTTAGTGCGTTTCGTAAAAATAAAATTTTCGCCTATCCGGACAGTTTCTGCTGTCTCACAGCAGCTTTCAGGAAGCAAGGGGTGAGATGCTTTTCCGGAAAGTGATTCTGATTAATTTTCCACAACCACTTTAATCTTACAAATTTGAAAAATCTCGGTATTTATCTTTACGGAACTGATACATGAGACATACTTTTGTCATTTTACCTTCCCAGTTGATTTTACCAAACATGAAATTATCATGTCAATAAGTCACAGTAGCTTTCACATAATATTTACCAAACAATATTTTAACTAAAATTCACAGCAACTTTTCCATGCAGCAGCTTCTAGCACCGCCACAACATTCCCAAACTAGCCCTTAATAGGCCAAGGAATGAAAATATAAATATGATTATATATGAAAAAACTGAAAGATGGAGAAGGGTATTGTACTAGTAGTATTATACCTTCTGCCATAGGTGTCGGAGATGAAGCCCCAAGAATATGCTCCAATTAACATGCCAGCAAAGACAACTGTGCTTATCAAACTCTCATCACTAGAAGATATTCCTCATTCGGACTTGAGTGCTGGTCCTATGAAAGAAAGAAGCATTAATTCCATTGCTTCTGCAATCCAACCTAGTCCAGCATAATCGAATAAGAGGCCCTGACATCTCCCGAAACTAATTTTGGAAACTGCCTCGTCCAACGTGTAAACATTGCTCTCAACTGGCATCTAAGGAAACAAAATAACTCAGTAATAATAATAATAATAATAATAATAATAATAATAATAATAATAATAATAATAATAATAATAATAATAACGACAACAACAACAATAATAATAATAATAATAATAATAATAATAATAATAATAATAATACACCAAACGGTTCAACGGTCTAATATAATAAGATTTAGGCTCTGAAATCTGTCCATCTTATGACATAGAATATTTTGAGTATACGTGCTCTTAACCTATACAAAGTAGGTAACCTTTTCCTCTTCACTCAACAATCAACAGTTAGGAGTCTTGAACTAAAACAATCATGTATGACCTATTGACCTTCAATACTGAACCAAATACGGCGTGGCAGTTCTTGTGCTTACATACTTTCTACCTCCTAGGCAAATGACAGTTCAGTGTTAACCAGTGCCATACATATGACTTGTGTTGGACCCTCCCTCCCCGAAAATGAATTTCTTACCTTTTACCAAAAAAGTTATATTTGACTCGAGTTAGATCCCTAAGTGGGCTGGACTGTCAAATCCTTGACATTACAGATCACATGACTAGAGTAGTCCAGAAAAAAAATGGTAAATGAAGATTAATGAATTTGATAATGGTAGAAGAGACTCAATTTTACCTTAATTTACTAACCAATGGTTGTTGTTGGTTGATCTCTTCTGTCCCCGCCCTTCCAGAGATACAGAAAACACACCGTAGAAACAACCCAGTTGAATGGCCTGCTTCTGCTCTCCTTGTCTCTCTCTCCCTTCTTCTTCTTCCTCTTCTTCTGCTTTGCTCTCCTTCTTCTTCTTCTTTGAGACTTTTGAATTTGGCAATTAAATTTAAAGCTCAACTAGATAATTATACTCATTGCACAGCACTAGTTAAACAGAGTTTTTAAATGACATGGTTGAGCAAGTATAAAAAAAACATCGTCATGAGGCGAACATATTCTTGCAAAAAAGTCTTCCAAATTGTCTCCTACTACTACTATCTTTGTTGGAGAGAGACAGACAGAAGATGGTAATGGCAGTAGCATTACCATTACCATTACCATTACCTTAAAAAAATCATTTTACTATTCACGCCGACATCATCAAATCAAATAATCAAAGATTCGAATGTTTTGTTTTTCGCACTGGTCGAATCTAGTATTAGTTTTCTGTGTAGTTGGAATGGGAAAGTTGAATGACAAGAAAACTGAGGAGTTTTTAATGTAGAAACCGAGGAATTTGATCAATGTAGTAGCATTTATCAAATTGATTTTATTTTTTATTTTTATCTATGCGTGTGTGAACGCAATATTGAAACATGAAGAGTGATCTCCCCCTAAAACAACACTATTGTAAACTAGGGAACCTGTTAAAAGATGGTGTGACTGACCATGATTGCAGAAATGGAACAACACATTAAGGCAGAGATAAAGAATTAACTTTGCATAAGAAAAACCGTGATGAAGAGCATCATGACAGAAATGAATTGCACATTGTTGCAAAATTGAATATGAGAATCACAAATCTTATATCATTGTACTTACAAATAACACGGTACTTGAACAAAACAAACCTGCGATGTTCCTGGCCTACTTGAACTTCATTTTCCTTGATGGGTACTGATGTGAGTCCCCATTGCTGCTGATATGTACTTTCACCAATAAATGCTTCTTACAACACATGATCAACAACTTGAGACTGGTACAGAGTCCATGAGTTCCCTTCCGTTGGTCTCAAATGGGAAGCACATAACACAGAGTCCAACAACAGCAATCACACACTCAAATAAAAAAACTGCAGCTGTTTGATGGCAACCGCTCACCAATCCAACGGCGACAAGGGGGCATATCATGCCGCCGATTTTGCCAATGGACGTGGAAATGCCGACACCAGTCGACCTCACAGAGGTTGGATATACCTACAGAATGTCATAAGGTAAACAAAAGTTAGATTATACAGATTATATTTGGTAACCATAGATCAGTCAATACTCTATTTTTCTGGATCAAAGGTAAGAACTTCATAACAATATAAAAAGTACAGTCAGATCCTGAACACAGTGAAAGCATCTGTAGGCCAGTACTCTAAATTGTTCAGCAATTTGTTAAGAAATGTACTCGATTTGTACATGACCCAGATATTACGGTAGTCACCCCATACATTTATTTATAGTCCAATATTCCTAAGAATTTTTTTAGCAAGCGTACCTAGGCAACCTCCCAACTCTAAGGTAACCCATTTTCATTACTGCTAGTTGACTTTTCAAATTAATTTTAGAATACACCCACAGGGATGGTTCCTTAGCCGCTGGACCAAATTTATTCAACTTAATTATTTTAGTTTGCATTTCCAGCAAGCAAATGTTCCAAATATTCAGGTAAGAACATGACACAGTGTGTATGCGTGTGCGTGTGTGTGTACACACACACATCAGTAGTCCTAAGCATTGTTTGAACCAGACCTGTCATACCTAGTTCATAGTGCTGATCTTGATGGAGCAAACTCGATTTCTTCTCTTTGTTACTACCATTTGTTCTTTGGTCCAGTACCCCTCCCTCGTGAGTTGCTTACCTACAACAGACACCAACATTGACACATCTGCCCTTCTTGCCCTGAAAACCCGTATAACCTCTGACCCGAATGGCGTGTTAGCTGCCAACTGGACCAAAAATGCCCCTGTTTGTTTGTGGACTGGCGTTGTTCGCAACACTCACCATAAAAGAGTGGCATCCTTGGTAATTCGCAATATGAGCATTGTTGGCACCCTTCCTCCGGACATGGGGAATCTTTCCTTCCTTGAGCTGGACATTGCAAACAATAGCTTCCATGGGAACCTGCCTCCAGAAATGGCTCGTCTCCGTCGTCTCAGAGCCCTTGCCTTGGGATGGAATGCCCTGAGTGGATCAGTCCCTTCTTGGTTTGGAGATCTAACAAATCTTGGTTTCTTGTCTCTCTGGAATAATAGTTTCGCAGGAAGCATTCCACCTTCTATCTCAAATGCTTCTCAACTCATGCACTTGGATTTTTCTAGCAACCATCTACAAGGGGGAATTCCTTCAGAGATAGGTAACTTTCAAAATCTCAGATCTCTATTTTTGGATGGTAACCAACTTTCAGGGCCCTTACCACATGGCATCTTCAACTTGTCACATGAGGTTCTTGATCTTATATCAAATGGTCTATCGGGTGATCTGCCACCCGACATGTGTTCTCACAGTCCTAGATTGCGGCGTCTTGGCATCTCTTTTAATAACTTTAGTGGCAATTTTCCGTCGAGCTTATACAAATTCAGAATGATTGAACTTTTGTACCTGAACGACGATGCTTTTGATGGGGCCATCCCGGATAAGATTGGGAACTTGACTACACTGACAGATTTGGATCTTGGTTTCAACAAATTGAGTGGTAAGCTGCTCTTCTTCATCACAATCTCACAGTTTTTTTTACTAGTATATAGCAACTGTTAATATTACTCGCCAAGTATGCTGACGAGTGTAATTTCCAAGATATTGATCTAAAATCTTATTTAATTGCTAAGATCTTCCCTGACCCTGAGATGGGGTAGCCTCCATAAGATTGGGATTTGGGACTCTATTGCAGCTATTATTGATATTGTTATTATGACATAATTACAGTATGGCAGCCATTCTAACTGTATATGCCTTTTAACGAATCTATTTAACTGTCGACAGGTGAAATTCCACAACTGGCTGGACTTGTCAATTTGCGGAATTTCAATGTGGAGCGTAATTTTCTCAAAGGCCCACTTCCATCCAGTATTTTCAACTTGTCTTCATTGATGCTGCTTGATGTCGCACAAAACAGGTTCTTTGGAAGTTTGCCATGGATATGTGTCACCGTCTTCTGCTGCTCGAACATGTTGTATTCTCGATAAATGAATTCACTGGAAGCTTTCCCGGTGGCATTGCGAATTGTACCTTCCTCAAATATATCCAAGGGAGTGTCAACAATTTCAGTGGTACAGTACTTCGACTTTTCTAGCTTCTTCAAATTAAGTTTACAGTCTCTGTCAAGTAAATGAACATGCATTTGCTAAATATTATTTTTATCTTCCAGGGGAGCTTCCTTCAGAGTTCAGCCATAGGTAACTTGGCTGATATTGCGTGGATGGAGTTTGGCAGTAACTTCAGTGGCTTCATCCCTGAGACCATCTACAATGCTTCTACACTTGAGGAATTTGACGCTAGCGCCAACTTATTCGGTGGTTTTATACCTAATACATTGACCACCTTAACAACATTAAGATTCTTCAGTTGTCTTTCAATAATTTGACCATCAGATCTAACATATTTTTTACCTCATTAACCAAGCTTCTCCACTTGAGGGTATTAGGACAATCAGGTAATCCGCTACAAATTACCCTTCCAGATTCCATCGGGAATTTCCACAATCTTGAAGAACTTCGACTTGAAGGTGCCAAAATTATGGGAAACATTCCAATGGAAGTTGGCAACTTGAGCAATTTTCCTTGTATCTTACTGACAATAACTTAAGAGGTGCAGATCCTGAGACCATGGGGTTTGAGAGGCAATAAACTGCAAGTTCAGCTTCCTGCTAGCATTTGTGGTTTAAGTGGCTTAGTTTACTTGCTTTTGAGTAGCAATCAATTTTCTGGATCACTTCCCATGTGCTTAGGAGAAGTCTCTTCCTTGAGGGAAATTCAGATGGGCTCGAATAGATTAACTTCAATTCCCAATGTGTGGAAACTCAAAGATGTCCTGATTCTAAAATTTTCTTCAAATCTTTTAGCCGGTGAACTAACTGCAGAAATTGGAAAGTTGAAGGTGGTTTATGTAGTGGATCTGTCAGGGAATCAAATATCAGGTGAGATCCCAAGCACAATTGGGAGTCTAAAGAATTTGGCGAATCTCTCTTTGCCAGAAAACACACTCACCGGTCCAATCCCCCAATCACTTGGTAATTTGACTGGCTTGAATTTGTCTCATAACAAACTGACTGGTGTCATTCCAAAATCCTTTTGGAAACTGTCTGTCTTGCACTACTTAAACTTGTGCTCCAATGTACTTGAAGGAGAAATCCCTCATTGAGGACCTTTTACCAACTTCACAGCTCAATCGTTTCTGCCAAATAGAGACCTGTGCGGTTTGCCTAGGTTTCATGTTCGTCCATGTTCAAATGCCCGTCGTCAGAGATCATCAATACCGAGGACAGTGGTAACAATTTTGAAATATATTTTACCAGCTTCTTTTGTCTTCATTCCTTTGGTTCTGTTATTCGTCTGGATCCATTGGCGAAAGAGAAGTCCAATAATAACTGGTATTTTCCCGATTGTCCCACAAAAAATTTCGTACCTAGAGCTTCAAAGAGCAACAAACAGGTTTGCAGAATCAAACTTGTTGGGCAAAGGAGGCTTTTCTTCGGTCTGCAAAGGGACACTTCCTGATGAGACGGCGACTATTGCAGTTAAAGTTTTTAACTTGCATGTTGAAGGGTCGTTGAGGAGATTTGATACAGAGTGTGAAGTCTTACGTAATGCACGTCACAGGAATCTTGTTAATGTTTATTGTCAGTTGCTCAAACTTCGATTACAAGGCGTTGGTGACTGGTTATATGCCTAATGGGAGTCTCGACAAGTGGTTGCATGAATCAGAACATGGACGTTTGGATTTGTTGCAGAGGATGAACGTTGTGAATGATATTGCTTCTGCTTTGGAAAATCTTCACCATGGTTATTCAACGGTGATTGTTCACTGCGATGTGAAACCGAGAAATATACTTCTAGATGAAGACATGGCTGCACGTCTAGGTGATTATGGTATAGCAAAATTGTTTGGTGAGCAAGAATTCTCAGACCGAACAAAGACACTTGCTACAATTGGATACATCTCCCCAGGTGATTCTTTTTTTGTGGTTTATATGTCTGTTTACCCGATTTTTGTACTACTTAATATGTGAGCGTTTAAATATTAACATACCTCTTTCACAGAGTATGGATCAGAAGGAATAGTTTCGGCGAAAGGTGATGTATACAGTTATGGTATAACATTGTTGGAGATATTCACGAGGAGAAAACCTGCGGATGAAATGTTTGCTGGAGACATGAGCTTGAAGCGCTGGGTTATGGAGTCATTGCTTCATGGAATAACGGACATAACTGACCCAGATATATTTGAAGGTGGAGAGCATTCTTCTATCAAAGAGAGTTGCCTTAGAAGTATTATGGAATTTGCTCTATCGTGTTGTGCAGAGTCGCCAGAAGATATGATTGATATCAAAGAGGTTTCCAACAAGCTGAAGAAAATAAAAATCTCTTTTCTGGGAAGCATTACAAACTGATTTCAAGAACTTTATATAGAAATATTTAAGTGTGCTGTTCATTGTTTAATTGTTATGCTGCTGCCACCGCCATCTATTGTCCCTTATACCGAAGTATTGTTGTCAGCCTTAATATGGTTAGCCCCTTCGCTTCCGAAGTTCCTAATTGCTCGTTAGTGCCTTATGATGTGTTGTAATTAAATTTCAGCATTTGCTTGAATAACAAGACTACGAAATCTTGAATAGTATCTCTACTATTAAAAAGTTTCAAGTGTTCCTAACCCATGAGTGTTCCCAACTCTAGGTGTTCCTACTACTTTTGAAATTCCAAAATACCCCAACAAAATCTTATGATCTCTAATATACCAATCCTTGGTTCAAGATCAATGTAAAGTGTTTGACTTCCAAGTTGAAGGTCATTGAGGAGTTTTGATACAGAAAAGTTTTGCGTAATGTACGTCACTGGAATCTTGTTAAGGTCATCGGCAGTTGCTCAAACCTCGATTACAAGGGTCTGGTAACTGATAACATGCCTAATGGGAGTCTGAAGAAGTGGTTGCATGAATCAGGAATGAATGCTTGGATATGTTGCAGAGGATGAATACAACGATTGATGTAGATAGTCCAAAATAGAGTCTAGGTCTACAGCCACGTGGATCTATCAGCAGCATGTCCCTGTCTACCACACGGTGCTCCATACACACCAGATCATGCCATGTCAGCATACGGGGAACATGAGACAGGGTCCCCTCGTACGTCACAGGTCGCACGGGATCAGGGGACTTAGCAGCTTGGAGGCTGGAATAAGGCTCGTCGCAGGTGGTTGTTGTCCCACCTGCGACTATTCTTTGAAAGAGGCTCCGTGCGACCCTCTGTTTATACTTGTACGATATCAACGGTCACGATCTTTCGAGATTACATCCGCCTCACAAGGTTATACGTCTCTCAGGTAATCCCCTTTGGCCGACCTAATCAGACTAAATAGAAGGGTCTATTCCTGCAAACAGTACACATTACGGTACCATTCGTACGTATGGAATGATACAATAAGGGGGTGCGAGTGTCATGGCACACAAAAGGTGTGAAAGTGTCATTTCCCAAACTAGGAGGGGTGAAAGTGTCTTTTAAACAAATTATATTCAGATGTAGCGACTGAGCCTATTAACATTAAAACGGTGCATGCAGTAGGTGGTGCGAAGAAGACAAAATTGGAGAGAATCGTCTGAGGTGGTTTGGTTATGAGTATCATTGGACCGTGAATGAAGTGATACAGTCCAGATCGATGATGGGGGACAAGGGAGAGGGATACCAAAAAGAATCTGGGTAGAATAGACAATAAGACAAAACTTGAGGAGTTCGACCCATGTAGCCACCCAGGTTAATCTGGGAGAAGGTTCTTAGAGTTTGAGTATACGTAGGTGCTAATAAAAGATAAGTCCTCTGCCTATTTCAACTCTAGTCCCATGTCAATCAAGCATAGTATACAACTGCTCCTCTACAAAGCACAGATGCAGGGGCATAGCGGGGCGCAGGTGCGGGAGTTTCTAGAAATCTGGGGTGCGGGTGAGACGTATGTATGTATGGTATTTATGAGATATTCATTTGGATGCCAACACAAAAATAAAAACAGTAACAGCCTAAACTATATATAAACCAAATAAACCATTCTACAAAATAACGAACATGAAAGCATTTCTTTAATATCAAACAAAAAGAGTTTTGACTCTTGATACGGTGGAGTTTACCTCTGGGGCGTAGAAACAGAGAATATTTGAGGTAGCTGAAATGAACATGCGAGCTCCAAACAACAGAGATGTGGTCCGAAACTCATCTTGAGGTGAAAGCAATGGTAAAAGCAAGAGGAACCCTAACAGATGCATAACTGCCATTGAGAGCTTCCGTCCTATTCTGTCCACAATCAGTGCTGATAAGACAAGCCCGGGAAACTCTGGAAACAAACATTTTCGAGTTCAGTTCAGATTCTACAAGACTAGCAACATTTTTGTGTACTTTGCCCTGAGCTATCGCCTTTTTTCAATCGACTACAATAAACTGCTAACTACTTCGGGACCAGCCACGGATTTGCACTTGGAGGTAACTTAAATTGGCTGAGGAAGTGCCAAACTGAAGCTTTCACTCGATGCAGTACATCTAAAGTTCAGAGATTTACAGTTATATTCTTGTCCTTTTTAGGTATTCTGATTGGCATTTGGTGATTGATTGCAAAAATTAAGAATTTCACTGAGGTTTATTGGCGATCATTGTCTATGGAGACATTGAAAATCAGATGGTAATATAGGAGACAAAGTCCAATTGAGAAAAAACAAAATTCAAAGACTATGATCCTACATTACCTGCCAAACTGGTGATAAATACATCTAGATAGAGTCGAGAATCCTGATTATCTCCTGAAAGTAAATTGATCGAGCCACATTTGCTTTGTCCGCTGCTCAACGCAGAAGTCAACAGTACAATGCCATAGTACGAAAATGTGTCTCCAAAGCATACCACCCATAAGAGAAAGGTCGTTTTGAGTAGTTTTGCAGAGAACAATCCCGAATGTGAGGAGGTTGTTTCACAATCTTCAGTTTTCTTACTACTTGAGGTAATAAGTAAGTGAGTATCTTCTTCCGATGAAGCTATTGCTTCATCAAGATCTTCTATTCCGTCCGCAATGAGGACTCCCAAAGGAAGTTCTGTTTGGTTTAAGGCTGATATAGCCTCAAGCAAGTGCTGTGCTTCACTTGTTCTACCTTTCATGCACAGATATCTTGGAGTCTCGGGTATAACACAATAAACCAAGATTAAAGCAAATGATGGTGTGGCAGACAGCGCAAGTAGCCACCTCCAACCCAAACTAGGCATGACGATCTGCAGAAAAAATAGTGTATCAGAGTGCTAACATAAGTGCCCAAAGGTCAGCTTGGTATGGATTTCAGATAAACTTATGTAAGGAACCATAGCGCTTTTAGGTTTTTTTTTTTTCAGCCACTGTCAAACATATGCTTAAGTTCACAACTCTACTCTAGCGTTTCCATGGCGCTAATTCTGTAGTGGAAACAGTTACTCAACAGATACATATGAAACATGCTGAAAGCCTGAAATTAAGAAGCCCCTTTTGATCACTTTGAAAGACAGGAAATGAGATAGGTGAGTAGAAAAATGAATACAGAAAACACTCCTTCACAGTTACAATAGGTTTCTATTCCTTTGTTGTCTTGTGCTCTACCTTAGCAACTCTCTAGTGAAGAAATGGAAAAAGTCAAAGATAATGGTTTTGTCAAACAGTAACCAAAGCATTACTACAAGAAACGAAAAGGATTGAAAAGAAAGGATCATCGAAATCACAATGACATCTTAAAATAAAACTGCATGGGAAAAAGATAAAAAAGGAGCAACAAGTCTAACAAGTTTGAAGTAACTAAAGGCCAGAATTTGTAGTGGGTTAGTTATCACTTTAATCTCCCATCACTTTTGAATGCTTAATCTCCCCCTAAAAGATCTGTAGTAGTTAAGCGTTTGGAACAGACAATGACAAGATGTCATGAAACTTGTTTGCTGGCAATAGCCAAACGAGGTCATGAAGGATAAGCAGTGAGCACAATGCACTAAGGATCTCAAAACTAAACTCGTGGCAACCAAGCACAATATACAAGGTGGTGTAGCAAACCTCGTGAGTATCACATACAAGGTGGGTGTGACAAACCTCACGTCAGAAACTTCGCCCAATTCGCTGTCCCAGAAATCCATATACCAGCCTTACATATTTGATGAAATGTATACATTTTAGTAGCCGTTAAATTGTTGTTATTTCCCCCAAAAGGGTTTTTTTTTGGTTAGTTTCAACTTGTGTCTATCTTCTACCTTGTCACATTTACTGCTATATTGATTGGGTAAAAAAATACTGGTTTCCTACTAG
Organism: Linanthus parryae; assembly: GCA_023055425.1. Classification (NCBI taxonomy): domain Eukaryota; kingdom Viridiplantae; phylum Streptophyta; class Magnoliopsida; order Ericales; family Polemoniaceae; genus Linanthus; species Linanthus parryae. The sequence continues at coordinate 45,363,441 of JALGPY010000007.1, read as the reverse complement.
ATAAGAACAATATCAAGCAATACCAGAATAAAAGATAAATCACTATTATTCAGTACTTCCGAACAAAATATTCGAGTTCACATACCCATGCAAGTGCAGCCCCAATGACCGTTCCAATCGTCCAGAAAGTTGAAAAAATGACCATCCAAGTACCTCTGCTCGGAGTAGGAACAAACTCCAAAAACCACGATCTATATACATGCGAACCTCCCAAACCAATACCAACCAACCCACGAAGAATCGCCAACGATATGTAATTAGGGGCGAGAGTACTAAACATGCCAGCTCCAGAAGTGACCATACCAATGCCAAGGAGACTTATCCTGATTGGGTAACCAATTGATTGTTATTGTTGTCTCCAGCAAAATTATCCGCAACGATGAACAGTAGTGGCATTTATGATTAAAGAATCCGGTTACAAAGATAATAGAATTTCAAGGTTTATAGACTTCAAAAAATAGTTCACTCAACAAGAAACTCATTATCTGAAGGTAATATGTCAAATATAAATTAACCTGCTCAGCATAGGAGAAGTATATTACCTGAAATCAACTCTACAAACTATACCTTCACAGCTTCACTTCAAAATTTACTCGGTTTATAGAGTATTGAAAGGTATTGAAATATTAGTCTGCTTGAGAGAGTTACTATCTCCATAGACGAATCAGTTTTTTTCACCTAAGTCATCCAAATGATTCAACCATTACCTTCAACACTCAAAATCCCCTGCGAGTTCCTCTTTTGTTCCAACCTAGAGAATGGGCAAGGGTGGTTCAGTAGTGTTCAAGAAGCCCGACTCAACCATGAGCGGCAACTGTCTCCCCTAGTTTCTCAAGTGTATGATACACCTTTCTTGTATACTTGTTTGAGAAATATTGCACATAACTGCTCTGACAATAAAACTCCCTTTTGCAAGTTCTTTCCCCATCAAATAGTACCCTTTAATCTACCTATTCTAGTCTTCTTCCACAGCCTTTTGTCTTTTCCTAATATTTTTTTCTTTTATAGAATTTGAATTTGTTAATACCATGCTGTAACTGCTAGTTACCAAAAGAATTGATTTTTAATTTTTATTAACAAGAAACTTAAATTATGCTAAAAACATTTCGGTCACTTGGCAAGGAACGAAGAGTGTGAGACGAGTTATTTTGCTGCGCTCCTTTAACATAAAAGTTTGCAGGAATTGCCATAATCTGCATATATATGTGAAAAGTGAAGGAGCTTGAGTGGTGGTTTAAGAAAAGTACGAGGCGAATAGAAGACAGAGAAGCTTACCTCCTCCCATAGGTATCAGAGATGACACCCCAAGAATATGCTCCAATCAACATGCCGGCAAAGACAACTGTACTTATAAAACTCTCTTCGCTAGAGGATAGTCCCCATTCAGACTTGAGTGCTGGTCCTATGAAAGACAGAAGCATTAACTCCATTGCTTCTGTAACCAAACCAAATCCCGCATAAATAAATAGGAGGCCCTGATATCTTCCGAAACCCATTGTGGAAAGCGCATCGTCCAATGTGTAAACATTGCTCTCAACTGGCATCTGAAGAAACAATTTATTTCAGGAGTTTATATTAGAGAATGGGTATAAAAATTAGAGCTAGTTTCCTATTCTTGGTTGACCTTAATCCTCTTAGACCAAAGACTCTACAATTTGTTTCCCATCATCAACTCCTAAACATGCGTGTATGAACAGTGATTAGACGATGAATTTACCGAGATTCGTGACTACAGCACATTCCCATACCTTCGACATTTAACATTTAACCCAGTTCTCTCATGAATTCCTGAGAATTTTGCCATCAACCATTGGGTTTCTCTAATATTGTTCTGGTGATAAATGGATAATTTGCAGATTCTTTGAGCATGACATGATATTAAACTGTAAATAGAACTTTCTTAGCAAAGGACCAAAACAATTTCTACAACACTTCGAAATATTTTTCGATAATTTTTTTATTGTCTCGTAGAATAAGAGTTACTCTACAACACTTCGAAAAAATTATCTAAAAATTATAAAGTTTTGCTATCTGTATTGTCGCAGCGAATAGTGGTAAAAGTCCAAATGGTGCAAAAGAGGTTGGACGGAGTGGTACTAAACTGTTAGTAGTACATATAGAACTAGTAAGTCTTTAATGAATTAGCTGCAAAATTTGGGATGAAATCAATCCAATTCAACCCATAAGTGGATTGGTTATCTGTCTCTCGAAAGAGTCCAATTCCTGAAAAATCGGGACTTGATAGAACATAGCAAAACAGGAGTAACCCAGATAAAGACAGACAGCAATCTTGATTGTTCAATAATAGTACTATTACCAGAACTTCATTCTCACCTTAGCCAACGGAATTGATGGTTATGGGGATTGCCACTTCTCTTCTTCTTGTTGCTCTTTCTGCAGAGATACCAATCCCACAGAAGAAAATGACCAGAACTCTCTCTCTCTCCCTCCCTCCCTCCCTTGACCTTTGGTTCAAATTGTGTTGCTTTCAGTCTCGAGATATTTTGTACTACCTCTGTTTCTTTTCTTTCAGCTTACTTCACTTTTTGACACCTATTCACTGGGTCACTTTGACCCGATAGTTTGGTTAGCAAAACGATACACGAATTTGGTAATCTTTGCATGATCTTGTAGAGTAAACTTTACTCTACAATACTATGAAAAAATTGTCAAAAAATTACATCGTTTTGCTATTCAAATCGCCAAGTCAAAATGACTCAATTACGGGTAAAAAAGTCAAACCCCATTTAAAGGGAAGAAACAGAGATAGTAATGGCGAGGGAGGGGACGAATGAGTGGGTGTGTAGTAGCTTTCTGAAATTAGATTATATATTTCCCTCAAAACAAAATTATACTATTATACAACATTTGATTAGTTCCTAAAAAAACATTTGATTAAGTAAAAGACACTTTTACCGCCCACCTCCTTTAAGTTTGGTGCAAAGGCACTTTCACCCCTTTCAGTTCGGGAAGGGACACTTTCACCTTTTCAATATGCCAAATTTTATGACATCTATAGTTACGTCATGGCTCAAAGTAAAAATAGTAACGGACGCTTTTGTAGTTTACTTAGGAGCACAAAGGGATACAAATGTGAATTCAGGGTAATATAGTAATAATGTTTGTAGTTACGTAAAATTCTGAGGCGCGCTTGACCTCATGTTTACATCCGTCGCATGCATCTATTTCCTTATGATATATGACGTGCAAGAATAGTGCATTTGCAGTTGAACCTAATTCTTTAGGTCCCTCGCATGCATCTATTTCCTTATAATATGACGTGCAAGAATAGAGCATTTGCGACGGCGTGTGCTTGGAGGATTACGGTAATGGATATCAATTGGGTAGCCAAAACTGCTGACTTACTGCACTTACCTCCGGTGGTAGCAGCAACACATTTCAGTCAGATACTGCCTGAAAACAACCACAACAGCAACCACGGAGTATAGCACTACTTCCCATCACTGTCGCAATAGCACTTTCCCAATGCTCCTCATAAGGAAGCAACTTAACAAAATCATTAAACAGCAGTAGACCAGAACAGAGTCTAGTAAATAGCCTTGAACTGAAATTTTTCCAAAAATGTAAAATTCATACTACTCAAACAACCAAAATTTTACATCCAACAAAAAGGTCCACAACCCGCTTGCTAGAAGCATATAACATCTCTTCTTACCTTTGACAACATTACTAGATTTAAAAGCGACTACTTCTGTTTCTCTTTCTTCTTCAGCGATGCACTTAGAGCCGCTCTTGTATTCATCCACTCTTTCATGGAAGCCGGAGTCCTCATGAAAGAGCAAGTTTCACCAATTGGCTGGTCCCTGATAGGCAGCCGCTTTGGTTTCACAACTTCTTTCTTCGGCGCAGAAAAATAATCTGTTTCTTCTGATGTCTGTACACCCTTTCCAGAGTGGACCAGCTTAGGGTCAGAACCAGTGGGCAATCCAACCATATTGGAGCTACCAGGAATATCAACTGAAGTTTGGGCACTTGTAATTATGGGCTCCTGAAGTTGTAGTTTCTCGAAAGCTGTTCCGGGTAAAAGTTGGGTTATGCTGAATGAGCTATTAGTCTGACTAACTAGTTGGGTCCAGGATGATTTTTGCCGCCAAAAATCACCCCTAGCATATTTATCAGTGGATGCATTTAATTCATTTGCAACTTCTTCTGGGCCTTTAGATGAGCCAGACTGAAGTTGGAGTTCAGTACCTTCTTCAGGCTTCTGGTTTTGGTGATGACTGGAGATGGGGATATCACCAATGTCAGGTTTTGGCTCTTCTTCAGAAATAGTGCTTTCACCAACAAGATCATTCCGCGGGGACTTCTGTGGAAATGGATGGTCTGTACTCGCTTCGTGAGTAGATTTTCCCAAATGGGTCTTTTTGGCCTTCCCCTTCCTCTCAAGCTTAACAGTGGTTTTTTCTTTCCCATCGGTCAATTCGAATGGTGTTGATTTTCTCTTCTTCTGAGAAGGTTCATTGCTCTTTTCCTGGCTTTTGAGCACACTTGCAGATGGGCTAACTTTGGAGGTAGGTTCAGCATTTGCTACCTCCGGGTTCTGTTTTTGGTGATGACTGGAGATGGTGATATCACTGTCAGGCTTGGAGTCTTCGTCGACGATAGTGCTTTGCATGATATGTGAGATAGAGAATGAAGAGTTGCTCCTTTCCCCAACCAGATCTTTCCATGAGGATTTAGGCAATGGATGGTTTGTACTTTTTTCTTGAGTGGATTTTCCCAACTGCGTCTTTTTGGCTTTCCTCTTCTTTTCAAGGCTCAGAGGAGCTTGTTCTTGCACATCAGTAATTTCAACAAGAGGTGATTTTCTCTTCTTCTGAAGAGGTTCCTTCTTATCTTTCTGTCTTTTGAGCACACTTACGGATGAGCTATCTTTAGAGGTGTGTGGTTCATCAAATGATACCTCCTGCACCAAGGAAAGGTGAGAGAAAATGTAAGTCAAATGATTCTGGCACAAGCAAATGGCCCAAGTGGAGAGTGTCTAAAGATAGGCAAGTATTCTGCCCGCAAGTATTCTGTGTTCTCCTTATATGGGCTTCCTCAAGAAATAATAACCTTCTTATTATCAGGGATCTGTCAAAGTCTTGTGATGGTCATACGACGGCCTCTAGTCAAAAGGAGATTGTTGAATATAAAAGTTTAAACTTCAATATTATGTTGAGATGGGTAAAGTGCATCTAACCCAGATATTATTCTAGCATTTCCAAGGAAACCTCTGGTAGTATATCTTCTAAACAGTTCAAAGATCACAAAGTGAGATACAAAGCACAAATACCTCATTTCTGAAGGAGACTTGGCTTTCCTTAGTTCCCAAGACGGCTGTTTTCTTACTTCCACCTGTCACGAAATTCATTACAAGACTGTCATCATCAGTCGTATCATCCATCTCCTCGTCATCTGGGAAGTCGTCAACTGACTTAGTCGTGGTGTTGGCCTGATCGGTCAGTGCAGTATCTTCAGTTCCATCCGCAAAAGGTGACATTTTCTTCTGGTCAAACGGTATAGTTTTCTGTCTCTGACTTTTGTTCTGTTTGAGAGATGGCCCAACTTTTGAACTCCGTAGTGCATCTATCAGGTCTTCCTGTAACATAAGCAGATACGGAGAGAATCTCAGTCGTGAGGAATTACAATACTACGTGTACTTCTTCAAGACTACTCAGAAGCTCGAATGGTAAAAGAAAGATATAATTGTTATCTCATTGGTAAAACTATTACACCTTTCGATGGAATCCATATCTCTTTCTAGCAAAGGAAGAAACGCAATTCCAACAAATCATGGCATACATCAAAAAAAAACTACTAAGATATACTATTACGACAGATACGGCCCCATTTTCTTCACACATCTGATTCCATTCCTACTACCTTGATTTATTTGCACCAAACGTCACAGAATGTCCGATGTCAAATGCAATGGTCATAACAGACGTTTCCGCAGGGGGATTGAGTCACTCAAGGCATTGTGATTGTACCCAGTAAAAATTATTGAGCATTTGGCCTAAAATGTTGTACAACTTATCTCAACAATTAGAAGCAACCAAACACATAATTTGTTGTAAAAAGCAAAAGAAATGCCTTAAAGAAAGTACTGAAATTGTTAGTGACAGAATACCTCGTTCTCAACAACTGTAGATTTTCGATTCTTTCCACTGGACACAAAATTCATTAAGAGATCGTCTTCATCAGACAGGTGATCTGATTCACTTTCATTGTCTACCAGATCATCAACAGAGTCAAGACCACTACTTTCCTCCTTGACCAACCCGACCTGGACAGATGCAGTCTTATTACTGTGCCTCTCAAAGAGCTTTTTCATCACTGAGTTCATTATGTCCAGCTCCTTCTCATCTATCCCACCGCCTTGTGTTTCAAGATTAGAAATATCTTTTCTTTCGGGATTAGGATAAGGATGCGAGTGTTCCTCACAATCACAGAAATGGAGTGGGCGAGAAGTAACTTCAAAACGCTGAAAACTATACTTGTGTTTTCCGGATCCTTTGAATGGCAACAACTCCACCTAAAAAAGAGCCTCGCAGGTATTAAGAAAATAAAAAGACCCGAACAGAACCTTAAACGAAAAGCGCCAGATAGCAAGGTCATGGAGGCACTTACAGATCTTAATTTGGGAAAGAACACCCTGAGATCCTTCTTTTCCAAGTTCAAGGAACTTTTGTTGAGCTTCACGGGAGAATCGGAAGTTTCAACTGCAGAAACAGCACTACCTGGTGTACCATTGGCAAGTTTAGCATCTTCTTCCCACTCCTTTCTTAAGCGCAGTAGATAGTTTTCCTTGGCTTTCTCAAGTCTCAACTTCCCTCCCTTCCACGCACAGCCGTTATACTGTAAAATCAAAGAACATAAATGTGTTTGCCTCTAAAAAGGCACTTGAAACAAAATACTCAAATTACAGGTACTGGAAGAAATTAAAAAGTATTTGGGGCATATGGATAAGAACTTCGCATAAAAAAAAATTGGCTCTCCATTTACATAAACCTAAGTTGTAAGCTAAATACTCTTCTAGTCATACCCCAGTTACATACCAACAAAAATACAAAATGTTCAACCAACCAACCATGATATTAGATTTCAAAATGCGATACTGTACAACACATCATGGAGTAGCTCATGCTTCGCAGAAATAATGGACTTTGAGTTCCATAAGAATTTGCCTCTCAAGTGCACGATTAGACTTCGGACTGGCACACTTCACCAAGAGCACTGGAAAGTGAGGTTCTGAAGAATATATTCCATCCAGAGAGCTTCAGGAGCTCAGGTTACCTAATGTCAGAACTCAGGACAAATTCACTGCTTAAAAGAAGCTGTTCAGTTTGTCTCACACTTGCACGTTCTCACATACATTATCTGATGTGGCCTCTTTAGTTTTGTACTTCACGTTTCTAGGAAGTTTTTCAATTCTTTATATCATTCTTCTTATTGGAAGTTACTTTTATTCATTCTGAACCTATGTTACCAGAAACGCGGAACGCTGCGCTATGTGAGACGGGAACGGGGAGCGCGATAGGTCTCGGTATGGGGTACACTATGGGTAGGTTTCTCGGGAACGTTGTCCGAGGTGTAATATGATTACTGCGAACGAGGAATACTAATTGGAAATAATAAAAATAAAGAACTCTTGGAAAATTGGGATTATGTTTTCTTTAAAAAAATAGATTAAATAATTATTGATGTACCTTACCAGTTAGCTAATAATGTCGTGGAATATGGGCTCATTTTTAATAATATTAGATAAAGTAAAAAATAATTTAATAATACTCCTACCCACATTTCCTATTAAAGAATATATTTTCTAACCTAGCATCCAGACCCGAGAGGACGACAAACAGACAAAGCCTCCAAACTAGAGAGGATGGTCACCGGAGAAGAGAATGAGAAGATTGGTCTGATGGTCGAAACACCAGTGATAAAGAGGTCCATTCTGTTTCTCACTCCCTGCAACGTTCATGAAGTGGCTTTTTGCAGTCGGGTCGAATATGTAGAGCATTTCGGTAAGAACGTACCAGATCGGAAAACGCTGCTAGTTTTATGTTTCAGGTATCTTAGTTCTGAACTAAAAAGAATACAACAGGTTAACCTAAACTAGCTCAATCTTCTGAAGGAAGACATTAATGAACTCGCATAAATCCCAAACCATATTCAGACAATCCTTCAAGCTAAGAGCAGAACAATGATAATTCCTTGTCCACAAAACCCCCTATTATGAATACTTGGTAGACATGAATTTGAATAGATGACATTTAGTCAGAGAAGATATGTTCGGGGAAAACAAGGAACTAGAGGTGAACAATTAAGTATGCCAGTCAACTTCAATATGGCTCTGCCTCTAATCAATCTCTCCAGTTTTTGTTTCCCAATCCTTCAACTTCTCTTCCAACATAGTCCCAAAACAATCCCAGCACCACAACAAGCCTATTCCATTCAAAACGAAGACTTCGATTTAGGGGAAAATGCAGCCTCTGAGAGCTAAAGCATGGCAGCAACCTTGAATTCGATTCAGTCATTCAGGACTTGCTTGAACATATCATTGATAAAACTAAAGCTTTCGCTTGGACTCAAGAGTTTGTGGGGGAAAAGAAAACGGAAAGAATTGGAAAGGATTGCAGGACTGTATCTGCTTGGCTGTGCACAAAACCTATTAAGCACAGGTGCTGGTGCATCAGGGTGTTCGTACAGCACTTTTCTGAAAATTAGGGGTGCGGAGGGGTATGGAAAATTATGTATGTGTGTATACATTATTTTGTAACATATCGATATTGTAAAAAAATAATAATAACAACCACCACCCTAACAACAACTGTTTTGGTTAAATTTTAGTTGTATTTTAGAATGTTCCCCACCTTTAAAAAACATTCTACAAAATAATTCACAAGTCACAATAGAGAGACACACCCTTGTGGTTAAGATTCAGTTTTATTTTAGAAGGCCTCCCACCTGAAATTTTCAGAACAAAATAATCCTGCGCAAGCACAAAAGCACCCCGAGACCCAGTGTGACACCCAAAAGCACCTGTGCTTCCTAGTTAAAATCCTTCATTTTATATATGGTCCAAGCAGCTAAAACAATTTTTGCATGGATTTAGTTTTGGTTTCAACTTCCAAGCATATCCTAACAAGCTTCTTTTCTTCAATAATTTCGGCCCATCAGGTTCCTTACTCTATTCATACCTTCTATGAAACATAGACTTCTCTTAAAAATAACAAATTATATACAAAAGGATGAGGTCATTGATTGTAACCGGTGGTGGGCGATGGTGAAGCAGGAGGTGCGAGAGTGTATCAATTCTGATAGTGCTGTTGAGTCACAAGATGAAAATGATGTAATCCAACAGAATGCTATTAAGTGACTAAGTGTAGGCCCTACTGTTGATGATTTGTTGGAGTTTGGCAAATTGTTGGGGTTATCTTGTAGTAACCCAGAGCAGCAAGCTAGAAGACTTTTACAGTCCATTGATGAGAAAAACTCCGAAAAGAATCACTCCAATGGCCAACGCAGCTCGACAAAAATTGGATGGGAAATTAGGGAGATCTGGGTCTTCTGTGAATTATGGAGCAAATAGTAGCTCGTAGAGGTACTTAAATGGAACCGTTGCTTCACTGTACTTTTTATTATTCTACCTTGTTTTGGAGGTATTTCTTTTAATAGTTTTCTATTACATATCAAAAAAATATCTACAGAGACTAGAATTAAGATTCTAATTTCAGGAAATGGATCCTTTGGCAGCTTAAGCACAGTACTACGTGTGAATTCCAGTCAAGATTTGCTCAAACCTATAGCCAATACACTTAGAAGTGTTTTAATAAACCTGTCATTGTTTGTATTTCCAAGATCTTTACTGAATATTGGACCTCAACTAGTACCAGTTAGTAGTCTACAATTCACCCACTTCAATTCAACTCCAAAGCAAAAAAGGACTAAAGTCCTCTTTATCTGACCTTTTATCTGTGACTGCAAGGCGTATCATCTGTTCTTGATTGTACAGATTTTACAACTTTTTCATACTGTTAGAAGCAACTTAAATTGGAAATACTCACACATATGCATGTACAAAAAAATTGAGCAGAGAGTGATATAGATACCGTGCTGAATAGCTTGGCAAGAGATTTGGGGGAAGAAGGAAGGAAGTCCAAGTACGCCAAGCTGCGCCCTTTTGTACGGACGATTTCCACTGATGTCACATTCCCCAAAGAAGAGAAAGTGTGGCGGATATCATCGGCCGTAACTGCATTCCCCAGACCTCCAACATATATTCTTGTAGCTGTTACTGGCAACTCTGTTGCTGAACCATTGATTTCACCGTTGTCAGGGTGATCTCGGTCATCCCCTCCCATCAGTGGCAGAGCCAGGAATTGACCAGATGTGTCACTGTTTTAAGTCAATACAAAATAGCTAAAAAGCAACCCTGTAAAGAAAACCCCAAATCAGAATCATAGAGGAATGAGCCTCATTGTACAAACATGATCCTTCCCATATATATAACATTTAAAAAACCGCCCAAATTTTCACATCCAAAACTGAAATGATCATACATGACTCACAAAACTACTTTCAAATACTCGAACTCGAACATCTGTAAACATATCACAGCGGAGTTAATTTCTTTACTCCAACAGAAATAATGAGTACAATGACAGCTCCAACTTGTAGTTCCAATATCACCCGATATCTAGCATCTTGTTTGCAAAACTCTTGAAAATTAAACAAATTATACAAGGAGTTCTGTGTCTAATTCTCAAAGAGCAATGAGCCAATACCGAATTCAGCAACCCTAAAACCCCAAATTCAGATTATGAACCCATATCTACTTAAAAATCTCAACTTCGAGTTCATAATCTCCACTCTAGCAAACTTAATCACACGAATGAAATCAAACAGCATAAATATCAAAACAGCTACTTATCAATCCCAAAGCCATAAACCCTAGTCTAGCAATTCAAATCAAGCACAGCGAAAATCGACTATGACAAATGGATAATCGCCTGCCATCAATCAAATAAGGAAATACCTCTGTAAGAAGAATAAGTAGAAGAAGCTCCTTAGACCTACACGCCTGAGCCCGTGAGCCGATAGCTGCCGCCGGTCGCCGCGCCGTCGTCGTCGTCGTCGTCGGGGAGGGTGCAGAGAGACAGAAGGGGGCGACTATGTGATATGGGGAGTTGAGTGATTGATTTATGTGCTCGGGTCATTTTGTAATAGTTGAGAGATTAGTGGTCAATTTGTAATTTAACATGAGTTTTTGTTATTCGTTTTGATGGTACTAGTATAAGAGTTGGTGAAAAGACGGGGCAATTTCACAATTACAATAAGGGTGTTATTGCTGCGAAATTAGGCGTTACGGGCAATAGTATAATATTTGAGAACTCTGCATATCGTGGCTCCTTTCTGACAACCCTAAAAGACCCCGCACAGCAACTGCTAAGGTCCTGTTTGGTGTCTGTTTAGAAACAGAAAAAGTAGTAGACAAAAACATGCTGCAAACACATTTAAAAATAATAAAAAAATGTTTGGTATGTGCTTAAAAATACTGTTTAAAATATAGTCTCCCTACCACGATGGCGAGGAACAAGTTCATCACTTTCAATTCCCTTATTGAGAAACTTACAGCAGACTCAAAGAGTGGAAGGAAAAGTCCCTCTCTGTTTCAGGAAAGGAAGTCTTGATCAAAGATGTTGCACAGGCTTTTCCTACATACGCAATGAGCTGTTTTATGCTACCTGACAACATTTGTGATAAAATTGAAGCCATTATTCGTCGGTTTTGGTGGGCTTAACGAGATAAAGATAGCATAATCAATTGGTTTGCGTGGCACAAAATCCAGGGTTCGAGAAGGCAAGGTGAGCTGGAGTTCAAGAAGATGAAGGAATTTAACCAAGCTTTATTGGCCAAACAGGGATGGAGGATCCTACAAAATCCCAACTCCCTGTTTAGTAGAGTTCTTAAAGCGAAATATTCCGTGAATACTCACTATGGTCATTAGAGCTTGGCAATGCACCATCCTTACGCATGGAGGAGCATTCTTTTTGGAAGAGAGTTGTTGAAGAAAGGCAGGGGATGGAGGATAGGGGATGGTTGTTCAGCTTCTCTAGCTGATTTGTGGTTGTTGGGTCATCGAGATTATAAAACCATTACTCCTTTATTTGGTTCGGGTCCCTTAGTTGGCAACTTCATCAACCCGGATCGCACATGGAATATTGACTACATGAAGAACTTTTTTATGGTACGTGGATGTGAACGCTATTGCTAACATCAATATCCCTCTTTCCCCTTGTTCAGATAAGATTATATGGCACTTCGAGGAGAAAGGTATTTACACGATAAAGTCAGAAATGAGATTGCTATTCGGGGTAGCAACATTGATGAATCTCAGTCCTCCAATGAGTATTGGGTTTGAGTTACTATGGGAGATAAGGATTCCAAAAAAGATCCTACACGTCATATAGCGATGTTTTCATGAAATTTTACCTACTCGTTCAAACCTCTTGCGCACAAATATATTTAGTGATAATAATTGTGTGTTTTGTGGAGCTCAGGAAGAAACGGAAGCTCATCTTTTCCCTCTTTGCCCGAAACTAAAGAAGATGTGGATTGGCATGGGGTTTAACCCTGATTTTCTGAAGATCGAATTGGGGTTCAAATTTTGGATAGCCCACATTATCACTCAAGTTAAGCCTCAAGAACGAAGACGATTTTGTTGGTTTTTTGTGGGAGGTGTGGAATCTCCAAAATGCTATTTGCTTCAATGGCACCATAAAAAGATGAACAACAAGTTTACGCATTGGTTGAAGCTCGAGTTCAAGAGATGGAGTTAGCCATAGGTTCAAACACGAGTTCAGGACCTGGTAACCCAATGCAGTGCGGGGTGCGTCCTCCAGCTGGGTTGGCTAAACTTAATTTCGATGGTGGCTCGACTACTCGACCAGGTCCAGCAGTAGTGCAGTGGTGCTTCGAGCAAGTGTAGCTTCCTGGGAGCGAGTTATGGTGTAGGAACTTTGAGAGACGGTCCACGATATGACGAGGCAGTGTCATAATTATCTGGTTTGGCTTTGGCTTATGAATTGGGACTCATACGCATTGTGGTTGAATGCGACGTGAAAGTTCTTTTGGAGGATTTAAAAGCACAGATCTCGGGTCAAAGTATAGCAGATTACTCATCTTGGGTGAGTTCTTACTAGCTATTGCGGAAAAAATGTCAACCTTTGAAGAAACTCGTATCAACAGAGTTCCTCGCGAGATTAATTCAGTGGCTCACCAACTAGCTTGTAGAGCAAAACAGGACCCTTATCTGAACAATGGGTTGGTACTTATCCCAACTGGCTTGATAATGTGCTGAAAATGGATGTACCACTTGATTCAAGTTTATTAAAGAATTTTTTTCTCTCAAAAAAAATATTATTTAAAATAATAAAAAAAATGACAACACTATTAAATTTTATTGTTAATTTGCTATAACATCATTTTGTACATACAACAACAACAACATATAATTGTCATATTCTATAATGGTGGGAATTAGTTTAATCACTAAGTGCGTGTTTGGTATCCGTTTTGAAACAAATCTATTTAAAGACTTTTTTTTAACATATTTAGCAATGTATGTTTTTGCTTTTTTTAAAAAAAAAAAAAAACAGTCTGAAAAACACTTGTTTAAAAAAAACAGTTCTAGTTTTTTTATGCTTTTTCGTACTTTGGGTGGTTAAACGAAGGGATTATTATAGCTAAGGCATGAAGTTAAGAATTATTTAGTCAAAAGGCAGCAAAATGAAAATAATTATTAAAAAATGAAGTTCTATAAACTATTTACAAACAAGGCAGTTATTATATATTTATACATAGAGTGACCATTGTACCCTTCCACTGAAATACTAATCCTATTAACTACCCACCCATTGTTCAGATAAGGGTCCTGAACAATAGTGTACATAGAGTGACCATTGTACTCCTCGTTTATGATACATTTGTCGAAAGTAGTGTAGCCGGACGGGAATCGTCACCGTAGATGCGAGACTCATGCCTTCTTCTATATACCAGTCTATTTATGATGATAACTTACTAGGGTTAATATGAGGATCGTAAACAAAAGAAGGTGAAAATGATTATTAAGAGGGTATAATTGTCACTCTATGTACCAATTGGGAATTCATTTCCCTGCTTGCAATTAGTTTTCAAGAAGTTCATTTTTTTAATAATTATTTTCATTTTGTTGCCTTTATACTAAATATTTCTTAACTTCCTGCCTTAACTATAATAATCCCCTAAATAAATTCAAAAAATCTTGTTAAACACTACATTCGTTTCTTCTCTATGACACCAGTTTGACTTTTTGACTCATATCTGGGTCAATTTGGCCTGGTAATTTGGATAGCAAAACGATACGATTTTTTGATAATTATTTGGTCGTGTTATAGAGCAACTTTTACTCTACAACTCCAGCGAATAGTAACCAGTGTCTTAGAGAAGAAACGGATGTAGTATATAAAACGACAATGGTATCTTGTTGTTGTATGTACAAATAGTGTTAGCGTAAATTAACAATGATGTTTTTTAGTGGTGTAAAATATTTTGTAAGAAAGTAACGATTTAATTACCTAGTGCATACCCCCTGTTTGTTGGAGCTCTTAGATTGCAACCCCCACTTCTAAAACTTGTTGATTACATTTCCATTTGTAATTAAAACTTCAATGTGAAACTTGTACAAAATGTCATCCAAACACTAACAACAGGATGGGGGTAAAATTGTCAATATATAAATATTATATTAACGATAAAAAATAAGGCTTAATTACTTAATGCATACCCCCAGTATGCACAAACTAACACATTGAAATCTCCACTTTTAGAATATGCTTATTGCACCCCCCCCCCCCATTTGCAATAAATCATACTTATTGAAATTGGTAAAAAGACGGGTCGGGCCGGGCCACTTTTAGAATGTGCTTATTGCATCCCCCATTTCAATCTCCCATTAGTAATAAAGTCGGGTCGGGCCGGACTTAAGCTACTTCTAAAATAAAGTATGCACAATCAAGTGGGTCTGAACCCGGCCCATGTCCATCATTTGACAGACCGACGTTGTTCATACACATTTTAAACGAGATATTTTTTTACATAAAAAAGTAAACGAGACATTTTTATTTATATCTTATGATAATATGACTCACAAAACTTTAGAAAAATACCATCATACAAACTTTAGGGTGTGAAATACGTTGTGACACATAAGTTTTACAGTACTATGACCACAAACCCCTAATATACCCCCCACAAACCTTATAAAAATGGAATACTGGCCATAAATTGTGACATTGTTAGTTTGGGTGTGGGGGTTCATCACTATTGTAGTTTTGGGGACAAATATGTTCTCTTAGAGCATGAAATGACACAATCAATAACTATAAGCGTCTTGAAGTTTGGAACACAAAAGGAGTGATAGTGTCATTTTCAAAACTAGAAGTGTTGAAAGTGTCTTATCATCAAACTTGGGGGGTGAAAGTGACGTGTACCCGATAATGACATATCTCTTTAGAGTAATAGAGACTTTCACCCCCCCCCCCCTTAAGTTTGAAAAATTTAATGATAGTTACACTCTGTAATTGTGGCACGATTATATTAGTATGGGCGTGTTAGTCCGTCACCACTATAGTGTTCCCCTCATCTTTTTCATAATTTACAGAGTTAAAAAAATGAGTTTTATTCATTCTCAAGGATTGGCGTAGTGGGTGAGTCTTGAGACTTAAGAGTTTGTTCCATTCCATTTCTTAAGTTCAAAATCTAAGAGGATCTCTTGTTTCTACGACTTTTTTTATTTATTTCCTAGGTTTGTCGATTTAATATTTTCTAAAATGTATTTGTTGCCTTCCGGTGTGTGTACATGATAAGGTGTGTGAAACCTACATTTCTATGATGATGGAAAAGATGAAGCACAATATGATCAGTTGCATCAAGGTTTTATTTTTCTCATACTCATTATTTGGGATGAAAACGGTTCGGTTCGACACCCATCCGAACCGAACCGCATGTAACGGTTAGGGCAAAATCCAAACATAATCTGGACCCTTCCTGGCTCAAAACCGAACCGAACCGTGAATGACCGCTTTGGTTTAGATTTAAACCGTGATTTCTGGAAACATTATTTCATTAAAATTTCTTATAGTTCACTCAACAATCAAATGATTGCTAAAACTTCTATGCCAAGCAATTAAAAAATAAATTCGATTTTGAGTTACATACTTTATATAATAAATGTGTAGAAATTCTCAAGTTTGGTAACTGCATAACCTAATATGCTACATAAACGGTTCGGTTCGATTTTTTAAGGTTTTGTGGTATCTCAAACCTAAACCGAACCGTATTGTACGGTTTGTGATTTTTTCAAACCTAGACAAAACTGTAATAGCTTCCAAACCGAACCAAACCGCCCGGTTCGACTAGGATTGCGGTTTTTCAGGTTTGAACTTGCATCCCTACTCATTATCATTAATGCATGCATTGTGAAGTCTATCTGATACTACTAGATAACATCAAGCTCAAAATTATTACTGAGAGTAAAATGTTAAAAATTGTATTCACTTGTATGCAGGTAAAGTATCATCCCCAACCAAGGTACTAGACCATTCTTCATCATCACATGCTTCTGGAGCACACTTGCACGATCCAATAGACCTAGTATGACACCATTTTTACTAGTAATTGCTTGTGCATCTTCCCAAACACACATAACATTGTTTGTATTCTGATAAAATGCACTTGTTGTTGTGTGAACCTTCTGGAGATATTTTCAACGGGTTTGTTGGATCAATGTTCACGCCTGGAAATTCTCGTAAGTCAAAAATCTTCAAGTTGTTCTCACTTTTTTTAATATCGTCTTCTCCGTTAAGTGAGTTTGCATTTCCTATTATATTCAGTTGTTAGAATAAAAAACAATATTTTTGTACTTTCATATACATTGCAAAATGACTATGATAAATTCTTTTAAAAAAAGACTATGATAAAAATTCAATTTGAAAATAAAAGATTGTCCAAACTTTCTAAAAAAATGTGTGTAGTTGAACTGTTTAGCTGCTACATGCTTATATATGGTAGTGTGATACAAGATGCTAATTGTGCAAATTATGGCTTCCCATGTGATGTAAATCTGTCAAACAGGTCGGCCCACTGGACGGTGGACCACTTGTCCACAGTTGGTGCTGGGACACTCAGAGAGTTAGGAGTCCCAGGACCATCTCGACCCATGGGTCCGGACCAGCCCATCGGGTCAAATGAGCGGGCCAGTTTGGTGGTCCGCCTGACCAATTTGACAGCTCTATTTTGATGCGATGCTTTGGTTGATTCCTCCTAACACACAGATTAATAAAAATCAGGCTATTTAAGTTAATCAAACTTCATTTTCTTTTAATGTTCATATTGTCTGTTTATCAATATACAACACCTAGAGACCTCATTCTATTTTCTCAGTTGTAAAAAAAGGGTGTACTCTTATCTCTATCTTTCAAATGTACAATCATTTCTTTTCCCATGTGTTTTCTGGATTAAATTAACCGAAAAAAGACTTTCATTTCCTCCTCAAATCCACAACTTATTACTCACAGTTTCATGAATGATTCTTTAACATTCAACTCAATGACTGTAATCATTTGCAGGAAATGATGATGAATTACCTGTGCCTAGTTCAAGATATGATAATGGTCCCCCTTCACTCAATTGGGACAGTAATTTAAACACACATATGGACATATTCAACTTCATCTATGTAAATGTTTTGTTTTTACACGGACAACACAAAATCACATTGTAAATTCATTTTACATGCTTATGTTTAAACATAAAAAAGGAGCATACTCTTCATTCATGCAGACTGGGAGTAGCATGGAGCCGACAACTGAGGAGCATGTAGTACCATACTTGAATACAAAGCTCAAGATACATAAAGCATCTGAACACAGCTTCACACCAGAGAGTGAGTAGTAAAGTGTTGCATTTGCATGTCTTTTTTTATTTTTGTAATTAGCTCCAACTGAACTTTTTAAAGTGATGAACTTGTCTGCAGATGTCTTGGTGGCGGTTGGTCCTGCTCAAAATAGTCATCTGATGGTTGATTAGTCCATTGATCAGATACATAACACTCTTCCTCATACTCTTGATTCGGTAAGCAACTGTTGTAGACTTCTAGCTGGTACTGTATGTGTGTGAAACCCTTCTGATGATGTTTACAGTTTAGAAGAAAAAATCTCATATGGATGTGCTATGTTTTTATTCCCAAGAGGATTTTGATGAATAGTGAACTTTTTGTCCAAAAACCAGCGGATTATTAACATAATCTTTCATGATAAAGCATTTAGATTAAAAATAAACATATGTTTACAGTCTTCTTTACAGTGGATTTGGCTCTCTTGAAAATTAGAGATTACTACATCTGAATTTTAATGTTGCATACATCTGAATTTCAATGTTGCATAATAACATATAGTTAAAAATGAGAGGTGTATATATAATTATTATTCAATAAGCATATTGACTTCTGCTGTCAAAATTTTATTTTTCAGAACTATATCCGAATAAATTGATCTTAACTATATCTGGCGCATGTTGTACAGCTAAAAAAGGAAGCAACTCAGTTTTGAACCAGTCACTACACATATATGCGATTACTAACGATTCACTAGGACGCACACAATGAAATAAAAAGATGAGAAGAGGAAGGAAAATATGAGATAGCAAAATTTGAAGTGATAGATGCCCCCCTCCCCCCAAAAAAATTCTAAACAGTGCAAGCCTCGCCGGAAAAGACCACGGGAAGGCGGCGCGTGGACTTTACGCATCGACTGACGCCACCCAAACAAGGGTCGCGGTGGCTGACATAGCACGACACGTGGTGGTGAAACATCTACTAGACGTTGGAGGTTGCAATGATGTGGTATCTTGACTTGACATGCACCGTCAGCATAGTGCAAACGTGACAGAAGGTACAACACTGACTGGACAACTACGTGGCGTCCGATCAATAAGTTGCTGACGTGGTTGTGATCCAAGAGTGGCATGTGATGGAGGCGGGCTTGATTTTGGAATATTAACATATGGATTGTATTTTGCGGCTATAGCTACAGGAGTGATGCTTTGCCTCTCGATTGGGAATTATGGTTATACGGACTCTTTTAGAATACTTGTCCGTTTTCATGTATGGTAGCATCATGTGATCGAAGACTCTGATAGTTACGAAGTCGGAGGTCGGTGGGGAAAGAACTTTCAAAGTACGTACTAGTTTTGTGGCTCGAAACCCGGTAAAATATGTACATGTATCTACTAGCTCGTATTATGCACCTTAATTTTAGTGTGCGAATAATATACAATTGCGTATGTAGTTTCGTTAGGATTCTAGAAATATAAAGTTTGTATTTTTTTCATAAATTGGCTAAAAGTTATGACAGTTTTCGTATCCTACCTGGACACGCATTGACTAACACAACCCAAACTCGCGCCATGCGCCCTCACGCGCAAGGTTGACCGATGCAACTGGCGTGGCAAGACACGTGGCAGTGACACGTTAGCTGTATGTTGGTGTGGCAATGACGTGGGTGATGAAGTGGGCGGTGATGTGGTATGCTGACTTGACATGCACGATTAGCACAATCCGGACATTGCAGAAGGCATGACATTCACTGGACAACCACGTGGCGTCCGAGTCAGCAAATTACAGACGTGGTTTTGGTCCGAGAGGGGCGCGTGATGGAGGAGAGCTCGATTTTAAAATATTAACATCTGGATTATATTTTGCGGCTATGGCTTCGGAAGCGATCATTTGCCTCCCGGATGGGAATGATGGTTATATGGATTGTTTTCTGAAATACTTATTTGTTTACATGTACAATAGTGGAATGAGAGTCGAAGAATCTGATAATGGAAGAGTTGAGGTCGCTGGTTGAGGAATTTCAAAATAAGTACTAGTTATATATATGTGTACATATATAAGTATGTATCTTATACAAACTCAACAATTCTATTATTATAGTATTGCAGCTGATTGATTTGTGTGTCGGAACTACGCATTATTCTTGTAGAGCACATGGATTTCTATTGACTGTGAGATGTTGCTGACGCATACCACATAATGGGGGGGATACGAAAAAAAAACTAATAATTGGAGGTGTCTGGTTAATTGCCACTACTTTAAGATTATAATTGTCTAGTTTGCAAAATAATTATTAAACGTATGAATAAGATGTAATCCACTACTTTTCCTAAGGTAAAATGTTTCATATTTTTTCTTTAGCACATGTTTCTCAAACTATTTTTGCAGTATGCATTTTCGATTATGTTGTTGCTTCGTGAAGAAAACTACGCCAAGATTGCTTATGGGAGCTTTTTCAAGCCATTTATGTATTCACGGTCTCGGTCGGCCAAACCTTGCTTGATCTAAAATCTAATGATATTGCTATAGTATCAATTGAGAATAAAGATGGAGATCTTATTGTCTTCCAAACATGTTGAAATTGAGGTCTGAACACATGGTTGAAATTAGGACGAAACGCGAAGCACAACGGTATAGGCGTCGCCAGAAAATGACAACGGGAAGGCGAGGTGTCAAACTCACGCGCCGATTGACGCCCCTCAAACGCGCGCCACGCGCCAAGGTTGGTCTTTTTGGCTGACGTGGTAGTACACGTAGTGGGTGAAACGTCAGTTGGACGCTGGTGTGGCAATGACGTGGTATGCTGACTTGACATGCACGATTAACACATTGTGGACGTTGCAGAATACATGACATTGACTGAACAACCACGTGGTGTCCGATTCGGTCATTTGCTCACGTGGCTCCGGTTCAAGAGGAACGCGCGACAGAGGCGAGCTCGATTTTAGAATATTATCATATTGGATTATATTTCGTGGCTATGGCTTCGGAAGCTATCATTTGCCTCCCGGCTGTGAATGATGGTTATATGGATTTTTTTTAGAATGCTTGTCTGTTTACAATGATGGTAATAATTGGAGGTGTCTGGTTAATTGTCACTACTTGATGAGAATAATTGTTTATTTTGCAAAATAATTATTAAATATACGAATAATATGTAATCCACTACTTTTTCCTACAGAAAAAGTCCAATATTTTTTCTTTGGCATAAGTTTCTCAACTATTTTGCAATATGCATTTTCGATTATGTTGTTGCTTCGTGAAGTCAACTACGCCAAGATTGCTTAGGGGAGCTTTTTCAAGCCATTTATGTATTCAGAGTCTCGGTCGGCCAAAACTTGCATTATCTAACGACTAATGATATTGCTATAGTACCAATTGGGAACAAAGATGACGATCTTATTCTTTTCTAAACATATTAAAATCAATGTTTGAACACATGTTTAGACTTAGGAAAAAACACCGAGCACAACAGTGTAAGCCTTGCCAGAAAAAGGACCACGGGAAGGTGGCGTGTGGACTTCACGTGCCGATTGACGTCCCTCAAATGCGCGCCACACGCCAAGGTTGGTCGTTGTGGCTGAAGTGGTAGTACACGTGGTGGTGAAATGTCAATTGGATGCTGGTGTGGCAATGACGTGGTATGCTGACTTCCCATGCACGATTGGCACAAACCGGATGTTGCAGAAGGCATAACATTGAGTGAACAACCATGTGGCGTCCGATTCGGCAAGTTGATAACGTGGCTTCGGTTCGAGAGGTGCGCGTGACGGAGGCAAGCTCGATTTTAGAATATTAACATCTGGATTATATTTCTTGGCTATTACTTCGGAAGCGATCATTTGCCTCTCGGATGGGAATGATGGTTATATGGACTCTTTTTTGTATTCTTGTCTACTAGACATGTACAGTAGTAGCATGTGAGTCGAAGAATATGATAATTGCAGGTCGTTGGTTGACGAATTAAAATAAAAATGTTATATATACACAGACACAAACTCAATAATTCTATTATTATAGTATTGTAGCTGATTGATTTGTGTGCATGAACCACACATTATATTTGTAGAGCACAAGGAGTTCTATTTTCTGTGAGATGCTGCCGATGCATACCATATAATCCTGGGGAGGGGATACGTAAAAAAACTAATATTTGGGGGTGTGTGTTTAATTGTCACTACTTTAAGATAATATTTGTCTAGTTTGCAAAATAATTATTAAACATATGTATAAGATGTAATCCACTACTTTTCCAAAAGTAAAGGTCCAATATTTTTCTTTAGCACATTTTTCTCAAACTATTTTTGCAATATGCATTTTCGATTATGTTGTTGCTTCGTGAAGACAACTACGCCAAGATTTCTTAGGGGAGCTTTTTCAAGCCATTTATGTATTCAGAGTCTCAGTCGGCCAAAACTTGCTTGATCTAACGTCTAAAGATATTTCTATAGTATCAATTGGGAACAAATATGGTGATCTTATTATTTTCCAAACGTGTTAAAATTGAGGTTTGAACACATGGTTGAAATTTGGACGAAACGCGAAGCACAACGGTGTAGGCCTCGTCAAAAAATGACTATTGGAAAGCGGCGCGTCGAATTCATGTGCCGATTGACGCCTCTCAAACACGCGCCACGCACCAAGGTTGGTCTTTTGTAGCTGACGTGGTAATACACGTGGTGGTGAAACGTCAATTGGACGCTGGTGTGGCAATGACGTGGTATGCTTACTTGACATGCACGATTGGCACAAAGCGGACGTTGTAGAAGGCATGACATTGACTGAACAACCAAGTGGCGTCCGATTCAGCAAGTTGCTGACATGGCTTCGGTTCGAGAGGTGCGCGTAACGGAGACAAGCTCGATTTTAGAATATTAACATCTGGATTATATTTCTTGGCTATTGCTTCAGAAGCGATCATTTGCCTCCCGGATGGAAATGATGGTTATATGGACTCTTTTTCGAATACTTGTCTACTAGACATGTACAGTAGTAGCATGTGAGTCGAAGAATATGATAATTGCAGAATTGGAGGTCGTTGGTTGACGAATTAAAATAAAAATGTTATATATACACAGACACAAACTCAATAATTCTATTATTATAGCATTGTAGCTGATTGATTTGTGTGCATGAACCACACATTATATTTGTAGAGCACAAGGAGTTCTATTTTCTGTGAGATGCTGCCGATGCATACCAAATAATCCTGAGGAGGGGATACGTAAAAAAACTTATATTTGGGGGTGTGTGTTTAATTGTCACTACTTTAAGATAATATTTGTTTAGTTTGCAAAATAATTATTAAACATATGTATAAGATGTAATCCACTACTTTTCCTAAAGTAAATGTCCAATATTTTTCTTTAGCACATTTTTCTCAAACTATTTTTGCAATATGCATTTTCGATTATGTTGTTGCTTCGTGAAGACAACTACGCCAAGATTTCTTAGGGGAGCTTTTTCAAGCCATTTATGTATTCAGAGTCTCAGTCGGCCAAAACTTGCTTGATCTAACGTCTAATTATATTTCTATAGTATCAATTGGGAACAAATATGGTGATCTTATTATTTTCCAAACGTGTTAAAATTGAGGTTTGAACACATGGTTGAAATTTGGACGAAACGCGAAGCACAACGGTGTAGGCCTCGTCAAAAAATGACTATTGGAAAGCGGCGCGTCGAAGTCACGCGCCGATTGACGCCTCTCAAACACGCGCCACGCACCAAGGTTGGTCTTTTGTAGCTGACGTGGTAATACACGTGGTGGTGAAACGTCAATTGGACGCTGGTGTGGCAATGACGTGGTATGCTTACTTGACATGCACGATTGGCACAAAGCGGACGTTGTAGAAGGCATGACATTGACTGAACAACCACGTGGCCTCCGATTCAGCAAGTTGCTGACATGGCTTCGGTTCGAGAGGTGCGCGTAACGGAGACAAGCTCGATTTTAGAATATTAACATCTGGATTATATTTCTTGGCTATTGCTTCGGAAGCGATCATTTGCCTCCTAGATGGAAATGATGGTTATATGGACTCTTTTTCGAATACTTGTCTACTAGACATGTACAGTAGTAGCATGTGAGTCGAAGAATATGATAATTGCAGAATTGGAGGTCGTTGGTTGACGAATTAAAATAAAAATGTTATATATACACAGACACAAACTCAATAATTCTATTATTATAGTATTGTAGCTGATTGATTTGTGTGCATGAACCACACATTATATTTGTAGAGCACAAGGAGTTCTATTTTCTGTGAGATGCTGCCGATGCATACCATATAATCCTGCGGAGGGGATACGTTAAAAAACTAATATTTGGGGGTGTGTGTTTAATTGTCACTACTTTAAGATAATATTTGTCTAGTTTGCAAAATAATTATTAAACATATGTATAAGATGTAATCCACTACTTTTCCTAAAGTAAAGGTCCAATATTTTTCTTTAGCACATTTTTCTCAAACTATTTTTGCAATATGCATTTTCGATTATGTTGTTGCTTCGTGAAGACAACTACGCCAAGATTTCTTAGGGGAGCTTTTTCAAGCCATTTATGTATTCAGAGTCTCAGTCGGCCAAAACTTGCTTGATCTAACGTCTAATGATATTGCTATAGTATCAATTGGGAACAAATATGGTGATCTTATTGTTTTCCAAACGTGTTAAAATTGAGGTTTGAACACATGGTTGAAATTTGGACGAAACGCGAAGCACAACGGTGTAGGCCTCGTCAAAAAATGACTATGGGAAAGCGGCGCGTCGAAGTCACGCGCCGATTGACGCCTCTCAAACACGCGCCACGCACCAAGGTTGGTCTTTTGTAGCTGACGTGGTAATACACGTGGTGGTGAAACGTCAACTGGACGCTGGTGTGGCAATGACGTGGTATGCTTACTTGACATGCACGATTGGCACAAAGCGGACGTTGTAGAAGGCATGACATTGACTGAACAACCACGTGGCGTCCGATTCAGCAAGTTGCTGACATGGCTTCGGTTCGAGAGGTGCGCGTAACGGAGACAAGCTCGATTTTAGAATATTAACATCTGGATTATATTTCTTGGCTATTGCTTTGGAAGCGATCATTTGCCTCCCGGATGGAAATGATGGTTATATGGACTCTTTTTGGAATACTTGTATACTAGACATGTACAGTAGTGGTATGTGAGTCGAAGAATATGATAATTGCAGAATTGGAGGTTGTTGGATGATGAATTAAAAAATGTTATACACACACATACATACACATGTGTGTGTGTGTGTGTGTATGTATCTTGTCTAAACTCAATAATTCTATTATTATAGTATTGCAGCTGATTGATTTGTGTGTCGGAACCACACATTATTCTTGTAGAGCACAAAGATTTATATTGTCTGTGAGATGTTGCTGATGCATACGACATAATAATGGGGGGGATATGTAAAAAAAACTAAAAATTGGAGGTGTCTGGTTAATTGCTACTACTTTAAGATAATAATTGTCTAGTTTGCAAAATAATTATTAAACATATGAATAAGATGTAATCCACTACTTTTCCTAAAGTAAAATGTCCAGTATTTTTTCTTTAGCACATGTTTCTCAAACTATTTTTGCAATATGTATTTTCGATTATGTTGTTGCTTCGTGAAGACAATTACGCCAATATTGCTTAGGGGAGCTTTTTCAAGCCATTTACGTATTACGGTCTCGGTCGGCCAAAACTTTTTTGATCTAACGTCTAATGATATTGCTATTATATCAATTGAGAACAAAAATGGCTATATTGATTTGTGTGTCGGAACTACGCATTATTCTTGTAGAGCACATGGATTTCTATTGACTGTGAGATGTTGCTGACGCATACCACGTAATGGGGGGGATACGAAAAAAAAACTAATAATTGGAGGTGTCTGGTTAATTGCCACTACTTTAAGATTATAATTGTCTAGTTTGCAAAATAATTATTAAACGTATGAATAAGATGTAATCCACTACTTTTCCTAAGGTAAAATGTTTCATATTTGTTCTTTAGCACATGTTTCTCAAACTATTTTTGCAGTATGCATTTTCGATTATGTTGTTGCTTCGTGAAGAAAACTACGCCAAGATTGCTTAGGGGAGCTTTTTCAAGCCATTTATGTATTCACGGTCTCGGTCGGCCAAACCTTGCTTGATCTAAAATCTAATGATATTGCTATAGTATCAATTGAGAATAAAGATGGAGATCTTATTGTCTTCCAAACATGTTGAAATTGAGGTCTGAACACATAGTTGAAATTAGGACGAAACGCGAAGCACAACGGTATAGGCGTCGCCAGAAAATGACAACGGGAAGGCGAGGTGTCAAACTCACGCGCCGATAGACGCCCCTCAAACGCGCGTCACGCGCCAAGGTTGGTCTTTTTGGCTGACGTGGTAGTACACGTAGTGGGTGAAACGTCAGTTGGACGCTGGTGTGGCAATGACGTGGTATGCTGACTTGACATGCACGATTAACACATTGTGGACGTTGCAGAATACATGACATTGACTGAACAACCACGTGGTGTCCGATTCGGTCATTTGCTCACGTGGCTCCGGTTCGAGAGGTACGCGCGACAGAGGCGAGCTCGATTTTAGAATATTATCATATGGATTATATTTCGTGGCTATGGCTTCGGAAGCTATCATTTGCCTCCCGGCTGTGAATGATGGTTATATGGAATTTTTTTAGAATGCTTGTCTGTTTACAATGATGGTAATAATTGGAGGTGTCTGGTTAATTGTCACTACTTGATGAGAATAATTGTTTATTTTGCAAAATAATTATTAAATATACGAATAATATGTAATCCACTACTTTTTCCTACAGAAAAAGTCAAATATTTTTTCTTTGGCATAAGTTTCTCAACTATTTTGCAATATGCATTTTCGATTATGTTGTTGCTTCGTGAAGTCAACTACGCCAAGATTGCTTAGGGGAGCTTTTTCAAGCCATTTATGTATCCAGAGTCTCGGTCGGCCAAAACTTGCATTATCTAACGACTAATGATATTGCTATAGTACCAATTAGTAACAAATATGACGATCTTATTCTTTTCTAAACATATTAAAATCGATGTTTGAACACATATTTAGACTTAGGAAAAAACACCGAGCACAACAGTGTAAGCCTTGCCAGAAAAAGGACCACGGGAAGGTGGCGTGTGGACTTCACGTGCCGATTGACGTCCCTCAAATGCGCGCCACACGCCAAGGTTGGTCATTGTGGCTGACGTGGTAGTACACGTGGTGGTGAAATGTCAATTGGATGCTGGTGTGGCAATGACGTGGTATGCTGACTTCCCATGCACGATTGGCACAAACCGGATGTTGCAGAAGGCATGACATTGAGTGAACAACCATGTGGCGTCCGATTCGGCAAGTTGCTAACGTGGCTTCGGTTCGAGAGGTGCGCGTGACGGAGGCAAGCTCGATTTTAGAATATTAACATCTGGATTATATTTCTTGGCTATTACTTCGGAAGCGATCATTTGCCTCTCGGATGGGAATGATGGTTATATGGACTCTTTTTTGTATACTTGTCTACTAGACATGTACAGTAGTAGCATGTGAGTCGAAGAATATGATAATTGCAGAATTGGAGGTCGTTGATGACGAATTAAAATAAAAATGTTATATATACACAGACACAAACTCAATAATTCTATTATTATAGTATTGTAGCTGATTGATTTGTGTACATGAACCACACATTATATTTGTAGAGCACAAGGAGTTCTATTTTATGTGAGATGCTGCCGATGCATACCATATAATCCTGGAGAGGGGATACGTAAAAAAACTAATATTTGGGGGTGTGTGTTTAATTGTCACTACTTTAAGATAATATTTGTCTAGTTTGCAAAATAATTATTAAACATATGTATAAGATGTAATCCACTACTTTTCCAAAAGTAAAGGTCCAATATTTTTCTTTAGCACATTTTTCTCAAACTATTTTTGCAATATGCATTTTCGATTATGTTGTTGTTTCGTGAAGACAACTACACCAAGATTTCTTAGGGGAGCTTTTTCAAGCCATTTATGTATCCAGAGTCTCAGTCGGCCAAAACTTGCTTGATCTAACGTCTAATAATATTGCTATAGTATCAATTGGGAACAAATATGGTGATCTTATTGTTTTCCAAACGTGTTAAAATTGAGGTTTGAACACATGGTTGAAATTTGGACGAAACGCGAAGCACAACGGTTTAGGCCTCGTCAAAAAATGACTATTGGAAAGCGGCGCGTCGAATTCATGCGCCGATTGACGCCTCTCAAACACGCGCCACGCACCAAGGTTGGTCTTTTGTAGCTGACGTGGTAATACACGTGGTGGTGAAACGTCAATTGGACGCTGGTGTGGCAATGACGTGGTATGCTTACTTGACATGCACGATTGGCACAAAGCGGACGTTGTAGAAGGCATTACATTGACTGAACAACCACGTGGCGTCCGATTCAGCAAGTTGCTGACATGGCTTCGGTTCGAGAGATGCGCGTAACGGAGACAAACTCGATTTTAGAATATTAACATCTGGATTATATTTCTTGGCTATTGCTTCGGAAGCGATCATTTGCCTCCCGGATGGAAATGATGGTTATATGGACTCTTTTTCGAATACTTGTCTACTAGACATGTACAGTAGTAGCATGTGAGTCGAAGAATATGATAATTGCAGAATTGGAGGTCGTTGGTTGACGAATTAAAATAAAAATGTTATATATACACAGACACAAACTCAATAATTCTATTATTATAGCATTGTAGCTGATTGATTTGTGTGCATGAACCACACATTATATTTGTAGAGCACAAGGAGTTCTATTTTATGTGAGATGCTGCCGATGCATACCATATAATCCTGGGGAGGGGATACGTAAAAAAACTAATATTTGGGTGTGTGTGTTTAATTGTCACTACTTTAAGATAATATTTGTCTAGTTTGCAAAATAATTATTAAACATATGTATAAGATGTAATCCACTACTTTTCCTAAAGTAAAGGTCCAATATTTTTCTTTAGCACATTTTTCTCAAACTATTTTTGCAATATGCATTTTCGATTATGTTGTTGCTTCGTGAAGACAACTACGCCAAGATTTCTTAGGGGAGCTTTTTCAAGCCATTTATGTATTCAGAGTCTCAGTCGGCCAAAACTTGCTTGATATAACGTCTAATGATATTTCTATAGTATCAATTGGGAACAAATATGGTGATCTTATTATTTTCCAAACGTGTTAAAATTGAGGTTTGAACACTTGGTTGAAATTTGGACGAAACGCGAAGCACAACGGTGTAGGCCTCGTCAAAAATGACTATTGGAAAGCGGCGCATCGAATTCATGCGCCGATTGACGCCTCTCAAACACGCGCCACGCACCAAGGTTGGTCTTTTGTAGCTGACGTGGTAATACACGTGGTGGTGAAACGTCAATTGGACGCTGGTGTGGCAATGACGTGGTATGCTTACTTGACATGCACGATTGGCACAAAGCGGACGTTGTAGAAGGCATGACATTGACTGAACAACCACGTGGTGTCCGATTCAGCAAGTTCTGACATGGCTTCGGTTCGAGAGGTGCGCGTAACGGAGACAAGCTCGATTTTAGAATATTAACATCTGGATTATATTTCTTGGCTATTGCTTCGGAAGCGATCATTTGCCTCCTAGATGGAAATGATGGTTATATGGACTCTTTTTCGAATACTTGTCTACTAGACATGTACAGTAGTAGCATGTGAGTCGAAGAATATGATAATTGCAGAATTGGAGGTCGTTGGTTGACGAATTAAAATAAAAATGTTATATATACACAGACACAAACTCAATAATTCTATTATTATAGCATTGTAGCTGATTGATTTGTGTGCATGAACCACACATTATATTTGTAGAGCACAAGGAGTTCTATTTTCTGTGAGATGGTGCCGATGCATACCATATAATCCTGGAGAGGGAATACGTAAAAAAACTAATATTTGGGTGTGTGTGTTTAATTGTCACTACTTTAAGATAATATTTGTCTAGTTTGCAAAATAATTATTAAACATATGTATAAGATGTAATCCACTACTTTTCCTAAAGTAAAGGTCCAATATTTTTCTTTAGCACATTTTTCTCAAACTATTTTTGCAATATTCATTTTCGATTATGTTGTTGCTTCGTGAAGACAACTACGCCAAGATTTCTTAGGGGAGCTTTTTCAAGCCATTTATGTATTCAGAGTCTCAGTCGGCCAAAACTTGCTTGATCTAACGTCTAATGATATTTCTATAGTATCAATTGGGAACAAATATGGTGATCTTATTATTTTCCAAACGTGTTAAAATTGAGGTTTGAACACATGGTTGAAATTTGGACGAAACGCGAAGCACAACGGTGTAGGCCTCGTCAAAAATGACTATTAGAAAGCGGCGCGTCGAATTCATGCGCCGATTGACGCCTCTCAAACACGCGCCACGCACCAAGGTTGGTCTTTTGTAGCTGACGTGGTAATACACGTGGTGGTGAAACGTCAATTGGACGCTGGTGTGGCAATGACGTGGTATGCTTACTTGACATGCACGATTGGCACAAAGCGGACGTTGTAGAAGGCATGACATTGACTGAACAACCACGTGGCGTCCGATTCAGCAAGTTGCTGACATGGCTTCGGTTCGAGAGGTGCGCGTAACGGAGACAAGCTCGATTTTAGAATATTAACATATGGATTATATTTCTTGGCTATTGCTTCGGAAGCGATCATTTGCCTCCTAGATGGAAATGATGGTTATATGGACTCTTTTTCGAATACTTGTCTACTAGACATGTACAGTAGTAGCATGTGAGTCGAAGAATATGATAATTGCAGAATTGGAGGTCGTTGGTTGACGAATTAAAATAAAAATGTTATATATACACAGACACAAACTCAATAATTCTATTATTATAGTATTGTAGCTGATTGATTTGTGTGCATGAACCACACATTATATTTGTAGAGCACAAGGAGTTCTATTTTCTGTGAGATGCTGCCGATGCATACCATATAATCCTGCGGAGGGGATACGTTAAAAAACTAATATTTGGGGGTGTGTGTTTAATTGTCACTACTTTAAAATAATATTTGTCTAGTTTGCAAAATAATTATTAAACATATGTATAAGATGTAATCCACTACTTTTCCTAAAGTAAAGGTCCAATATTTTTCTTTAGCACATTTTTCTCAAACTATTTTTGCAATATGCATTTTCGATTATGTTGTTGCTTCGTGAAGACAACTACGCCAAGATTTCTTAGGGGAGCTTTTTCAAGCCATTTATGTATTCAGAGTCTCAGTCGGCCAAAACTTGCTTGATCTAACGTCTAATGATATTGCTATAGTATCAATTGGGAACAAATATGGTGATCTTATTGTTTTCCAAACGTGTTAAAATTGAGGTTTGAACACATGGTTGAAATTTGGACGAAACGCGAAGCACAACGGTGTAGGCCTCGTCAAAAAATGACTATGGGAAAGCGGCGCGTCGAAGTCACGCGCCGATTGACGCCTCTCAAACACGCGCCACGCACCAAGGTTGGTCTTTTGTAGCTGACGTGGTAATACACGTGGTGGTGAAACGTCAATTGGACGCTGGTGTGGCAATGACGTGGTATGCTTACTTGACATGCACGATTGGCACAAAGCGGACGTTGTAGAAGGCATGACATTGACTGAACAACCACGTGGCGTCCGATTCAGCAAGTTGCTGACATGGCTTCGGTTCGAGAGGTGCGCGTAACGGAGACAAGCTCGATTTTAGAATATTAACATCTGGATTATATTTCTTGGCTATTGCTTCGGAAGCGATCATTTGCCTCCTAGATGGAAATGATGGTTATATGGACTCTTTTTCGAATACTTGTCTACTAGACATGTACAGTAGTAGCATGTGAGTCGAAGAATATGATAATTGCAGAATTGGAGGTCGTTGGTTGACGAATTAAAATAAAAATGTTATATATACACAGACACAAACTCAATAATTCTATTATTATAGTATTGTAGCTGATTGATTTGTGTGCATGAACCACACATTATATTTGTAGAGCACAAGGAGTTCTATTTTCTGTGAGATGCTGCCGATGCATACCATATAATCCTGCGGAGGGGATACGTTAAAAAACTAATATTTGGGGGTGTGTGTTTAATTGTCACTACTTTAAGATAATATTTGTCTAGTTTGCAAAATAATTATTAAACATATGTATAAGATGTAATCCACTACTTTTCCTAAAGTAAAGGTCCAATATTTTTCTTTAGCACATTTTTCTCAAACTATTTTTGCAATATGCATTTTCGATTATGTTGTTGCTTCGTGAAGACAACTACGCCAAGATTTCTTAGGGGAGCTTTTTCAAGCCATTTATGTATTCAGAGTCTCAGTCGGCCAAAACTTGCTTGATCTAACGTCTAATGATATTGCTATAGTATCAATTGGGAACAAATATGGTGATCTTATTGTTTTCCAAACGTGTTAAAATTGAGGTTTGAACACATGGTTGAAATTTGGACGAAACGCGAAGCACAACGGTGTAGGCCTCGTCAAAAAATGACTATGGGAAAGCGGCGCGTCGAAGTCACGCGCCGATTGACGCCTCTCAAACACGCGCCACGCACCAAGGTTGGTCTTTTGTAGCTGACGTGGTAATACACGTGGTGGTGAAACGTCAACTGGACGCTGGTGTGGCAATGACGTGGTATGCTTACTTGACATGCACGATTGGCACAAAGCGGACGTTGTAGAAGGCATGACATTGACTGAACAACCACGTGGCGTCCGATTCAGCAAGTTGCTGACATGGCTTCGGTTTGAGAGGTGCGCGTAACGGAGACAAGCTCGATTTTAGAATATTAACATCTGGATTATATTTCTTGGCTATTGCTTTGGAAGCGATCATTTGCCTCCCGGATGGAAATGATGGTTATATGGACTCTTTTTGGAATACTTGTATACTAGACATGTACAGTAGTGGTATGTGAGTCGAAGAATATGATAATTGCAGAATTGGAGGTTGTTGGATGATGAATTAAAAAATGTTATACACATACATACATACACATGTGTGTGTGTGTATGTATGTATCTTGTCTAAACTCAATAATTCTATTATTATAGTATTGCAGCTGATTGATTTGTGTGTCGGAACCACACATTATTCTTGTAGAGCACAAGGATTTATATTGTCTGTGAGATGTTGCTGATGCATACGACATAATAATGGGGGGATATGTAAAAAAAACTAAAAATTGGAGGTGTCTGGTTAATTGCTACTACTTTAAGATAATAATTGTCTAGTTTGCAAAATAATTATTAAACATATGAATAAGATGTAATCCACTACTTTTCCTAAAGTAAAATGTCCAGTATTTTTTCTTTAGCACATGTTTCTCAAACTATTTTTGCAATATGCATTTTCGATTATGTTGTTGCTTCGTGAAGACAATTACGCCAATATTGCTTAGGGGAGCTTTTTCAAGCCATTTACGTATTCACGGTCTCGGTCGGCCAAAACTTTTTTGATCTAACGTCTAATGATATTGCTATTATATCAATTGGGAACAAAAATGGCTATATTATTCTTTTTCAAACGTGTTAAATCGAGGTTTCAACACATGGTTGGAATTAGGACAAAACGCCGAGCACAACGGTGTAGGTCTCAACAGAAAAGGACCAAGGGAAGGTTGCGCGTGGACTTCATGTGCCGATTGACGCCGCTCAAATGCGCGCAACGCGCGAAAGTGTATCGGTGTGCCTGACGTGGTAGTACACGTGGCGTTTAAACCTTAGTTGGACGCTGGCGTGACAATGACGTGGTATGCTAACTTGACATGCAAGGTCAGCATAGAGCACATGTGGCAAAAGGTATGACATTGACTGGACAACCATGTGGCATCTGATTTGGCAAGTTGCCGACGTGGCTACGGCTGTGAGGTGCGCGTGACGGAGGCGAGGTCGATTTTGAAATATTAACATATGGATTATATTTCGCGACTAGAGCTTCAGGAGTAATGCTTTGCCTCTCGGCTAAGAATGATAGTTATGCAGACTCTCTTTGGAATACATGTCTGTTTGCATGTACAGCAGCGACATGTGAGTCAAAGAATCCGATAGTTTCAAAGTCGGAGGTCGCTGGTGAAGGATTTTTAAAGTACTAGTTTCGTGGCTCGAAACCCTATAAATCTGTACATGTACCCACTACCTCGAATTATGAGGCTTCAGTTTTAGTGTTCAATAATATACCATTGCATAGATATTTCCGTGAGAACTGCATAAATATAATTTATAACTTTTTGATAAATGAGATAGTAGTTATGGCTGTTTTCATATTCTACCTGGAGTGCGATGTAGAATCTCGATCTGTAAAACATAACGTGTTTTTTCAAACGTAATAAAATTGAGTTTTGAACACATGGTTGGAATTAGGACAAAAAAACCTAGCACAACGGTGCAAACCCCGTCGGAAAAGGGCCATGGGAAAGCGGCGCGTGCGCTTTACGCGTTGATTGACACAACCCTCACGCGCACTACACGCAGCACGCGCCAAGGTTGGTCGCGACAGTTGGCGTGGAACGACACGTGGCGGCGACAGGTCAGCTAGATGCTGGCGTGGCAATGACGTGGGTGATGATGTGGGCGGTGACATTGTATGCTTTCTTGACATGCACGATCAACACAATGCGAACGTTGTAGAAGGCATGGCACTGACTGGACAACCACGTGGTGTCCGAGTCAACAAGTTTCTTACTTGGTTCTGCTAAGAGAGGGGCGTATGATGGAGGCGAGCTTGATTTTGGAATATTAACATCTAGATTATATTTTGCGGCTATGGCTTAAGAAGCGATCCTTTTCCTCCCGACTGGGAATGATGGTTATACAGACTCTATTTGGAATACTCGTCTGTTTGCATGTACACTAAAAACCAAATAGATGAGCATCATCCATAGAGCGGTGCGCGTCACACTCGGAGAGGATGAAGCAGAAGGTGGTACAAGACATGCCAACTGAGAAGCACGTAGGACCAGCAATTTCAAAAATACAAGAACAAGCCAATGTGAGTCAGCAAATAAATACGCAAAGGCGAGGCTATGCCCGACCAGCAAAAAACATGGAACGATCCAACCCTAACTAATCTTTGACACAAATCAAACAATGACAAGAGATGTGCATTATACAATCGGTAATAGTTAACTTTGGTCTACAAAAAGCTAGGTTTGCTGTTATTATGTTTTTTGAACTGATTAAGTGAACTTTTACCTCCAAAAATATTCGATGTTTTCACACCGCCGCCACTAATTTCACATCCCATGTTCTGTTACTTGAGTCCTTAAATCAACCCTGAAATATCCATTAGCTAGAACTTAACACAAGTCACAGACAACAGTAAACAATATATGTTATGCAGGACATGCAATTATTATATGGTTTATCCACGTGCCTTAAGGCACTGTGATGCAGGATGAAAATCGTTTGCTTCAGAATAACAGAGTATCCTCACTGAATTCAGATTAGTACACAGAAATTGATAACAATTTACAAAAATAGGAACCGTAAATTACGAAGCGTCTTTAAGCTGTAACGTGGAACATCTAAATGATTGCATCCAACACTTTTTATACAGGGCCTGATAATCATCTTAAAATTTATTTTTAACTTATTAAATTCATTGCATCCACAAAATAAACCGACTCTTAGTTAACATTCCTAAATTTGGGATTGATGATAGGCCTCAGTTAAATTACTAAGATATTAACTGAGGTCCAGGATAAGCTAAATTCGCTCTTATTCGGTTTTTTGAACCGATTTAAGTGAACTGTTAATTCTACAAATATTCTCTGCTTTCACATCACCAATACCAATTCTACATTCCATTTTCTGTTACTTGAATTTTTGTAAACCTACTGCGTATGGATACACCATTGTCATTCTCCTCAACACAACCAATACCTTGATGTTATGGTTCAACACCCATACCTTTAAATATATCAACAACGTCAACTTCTTCACACGCATTTGAATCCCCATTCTCATCTTTTACCTCAGCAGCACCACTTCTTCTTTAGCTGCCACTTGAACATACCAAAGTATAACTAAAATTCAATAACATATCCAAATTTTTATTAAGAAATAAATCTAGATACCTTCAGTAGTAGCTCTAGAGTCCTTGAAATTGACATAGAGATTTGCAATAATCTCCTTCTTCAACCCAGTTGTAGAAACTCCCCTAGAAGCAACTTATTTGTGTAGCTGTTGAATCCCATGTCATGAAACCCATCTACGATGTTAACTTTCGTCGGGCCATTAGAATTTCCATCTCCGCCTTCTCTATCCTCTTCTTGCTTGCTACTGGACCGTTGGCAGTATCATCAGATTTCTTATTTTCTGCAGGAATAGCTGATTTGAGCCTCCGAACCTGCAATAGACAACTCACAGTCAAAATGTGAAAAATCCAGACGTTGAAGAAGTTCCAAGTCTGAGGCGATGAACCAGATGTAGGAACATGCAATTTCTCCTTGCCAAACCATATCTTTTTTTTTTTTGCCTTCTCCGATTTCTTCTCCTCAGAATCAGGGCGGATTGCTTTCTTTACTGAAGAAAATCACTTCCTTTTGTTCCCATTTATATATCACTCCGCAAATTCTTCTTCGATGTTCGAATAAAATAATATATACTGAATTACAGTACAAAGCTTGAAATGAACAAGGAATCATAGAAAAGGGAAACATGAAAAGACTCCAAACGACAGAGCACGACTTACCAATCGTGAAAAAACTCTAACAAAGCCTTCCGATGATGCCAATATATTCCAGAGTGCAGTGATGGCGAAAACGATCTATCTGTAGTGGAAAATACGATAGACAAAAGGAGGCGATTATAATGGGATTTTCGGAATACAGCTGCAAAATCATCAAAGTAGATATTCATCTATCATTTCCTCAATTACATATATTATCAAACAAAGGGTTCCTAATAATAATGTCCCAAACTGTGAATCGGTAACTCGAAAAAGAAAACCCAACAATTGACCTACAAAAAATTCAATTATGGACACGAACATTCAATCTTATGAGCCAAATAGAGAAAAAGTCATATGAAAGATGCAAACCTCTTGGGAAGACGATTCATCACAAAATACCACTAAACATGGTTTGCATGCAAAATCATATCAAAACCCATCATCAGTGAAAAAGAGAATAATTACACAACCAAAAAACTCTTAAAATATACAAACTTCGCTCGACAATCACATGAGAGAGAAATTGCAACCCCTAAATGAAATTGGAAGTGACTAAAGAAGAGGATGAAACTGACAACAATGACGAATTTCTACTACCTAATTGAACCCAAGGACTGAGAGAAGAATTAATTACATAGCCTCACTTCAGAAATCCTAGATGACCTCTATTTGAAAACCCTATAAAACGCCGGCAGTGAACCTGTGCCCATGGCCATTTACGGTCGCCACAACCTTCTCAACCTCTGGTAGACATCACAGTGCCTGGTCCTAGCGGAAGTGAGTTGCTAGGGCGGGTGTGGTGGTGGTGTTACAAAATCATTATGGAGCACAGGTTGCATGTGCCATATCTCTCATCAGAAATCCGGACTCCAATCGAAAACTGAAAACCAATTTGAGAATCTGAAACCCAGATCTTCAAGAGGCTCTAAATTTACTGATAATGTTAGGGAGCAGCAGTTAGGGTTTAGATTCCAGAGAACTAAAGGGAGAAAACTTGGCGACGAATAACAGCGGTGGAGGCGATGATGAACACCGGCGAAACTACACCGAAAGAGAAGTGTGCGAGACAGATCGGAGACCGAAAGAGGAGAGAGAGAATGGTGAGAGAGGTGAAAGCAAACCAAAGCAAAGAAAAGAAAAGAGGGAAGCTCTGCAACACATGACGCCAACAATATGTACCAAAAGCGGACTTCCTTCTCCCAACCTTTTGACCAATAAAAGTTGAGTTGGTCGGGTGAGCATTCTTAAGACTTTGGGCATTTTTCTTGAAGTCTTGAGTTCAAACCTTGGGGCAACCCAATGACTGTCTATTGGCCTTCTCAATTGCCAGCCTCTCAGCCCATTTTTTGCAAGCTGGTTTGTCTCTCTAATGTGGTTTGCAGGCTATTGCACTAGAGCGGGGGTTTACTCAGTGCGCACCCTAAGGATAAAGGCTGCGAATTCCCATATCATAAAAAAAATACCATTATTACCAAATAGCAAAAAGCTTTCAGCCTTCACAACAAAGAGGGGCAAGAAAAACAACCAATCATATGCATCCACTTCAACTAACTCGCTGATGTCCCAATTGCCTTAACTTCTTTTATATAAAGGAGTAAGATAAGCCAAAAAATCAAAATCCAAAATCTGCTAAAAAAATTCATACAAAACTATTACGAAAATTTCAAAAAAAAAAAACTGTTTTTAAATTAAAAGACCAAAAAAGTTATACCAAACATGGTTAAGAGCTGTCCATCCTCTCTTTATGAGTTGGAGCACATCAGACGCTTCAGATTTAAAGAACCCAACCAGGACTGCGATTGGTGGAACAATCCATGGCGGCAGATCACCTTTTTGGGAGTATATACGTACCAACTATAAATTGAATAAAAATAAAAAACAAATAAATAAACAAAGTTATCCGTTACCACTCCGTCCCGTCTCTTTGTTCCCAATTTTATTTTTGTCACTATTCACCGGGTCTCTTTGACCCGGTGATTTGAATAGCAAATTGATGTAATTTTTCGATAATTTTTTCATGGTGTTGTAGAGAAAAAGTTGCTCTATAATACGGTGAAAAAATTATGAAAAAAACGTATTATTTTGCTATCCAAATCACCCGGTCAAAGTGACCCAGATACGAGTCAAAAAAGTCAAATGGGAACAAAGAGACGGGACGGAGTGGTACCTAGTTGGTGGTACTAGTAGTTGTGCTGACTCACACTTATCCACTCACAACTCGACAGCTGGAACCCTCTTTCTCCTCACGTGTCACCGTCCCAAAACCCTACCGTCATCATACCCCCTTCCCAAATCTCCCCCAAATCTCTCTCTCCCCCAATCTCTCTCTCTCTCTCGCCACTGCCTATACGACAACGCCACACAAGCTAAACCCACATCCTTCTCTCTCTAGAGAAACAGAGTCTTTGCTGCCTTTGGGTTTGTCGGAGGCAACAACAACAACAACTACCTTCTTTGTTAGCATCTCTCACTCTCTGCTCTCTCTCTCGTTCGATAGATCTAAAAAGAGACTGTTGGCGACCCCAACCTTCGTCTCCGTATAGCTCCCGAATTCAGGTCAGTCTGTCTTCTCTATTTTTAGACCCCCTTTTGTAATTGCGTGTTTTTCGGAGCAGAATCATTCAATTTTGCTGCTCCGGGAAGAAATAAATAAATAAAAATAAATAAATCATCCTTTGAATTGTACGTGTTTGAAAGATTACTGTTTGAATTCATATCTGGTATCAAATTCAATTTTATTCGGAACAATCAGCTGGTAGAAATTAAATTTTGCGTTTTTTTGTTTGTTTGCGCGGATAAAAATCAGTTCTTTATCCGTTTTTTTGTTTGTTTTTGTTTTTTTCCCTGGACATCATTGAAAGCAGTTGTTGTTCATGTAACCTGCCGTGGTTGGTGCCTTGAGATTACCATACGCCAATTTGGGGAAGTAGTGAAATTTGTGCGTAATTATCACTGTATAGCAGTAGGATTGTGAACAGAAGACAGATGTATAAAAAGAAGATACAGCTTTGATTTGTTACTTCAACAAGTAAAATCACCAACTTGAGTACATTGGCTAGAGGCACATTCCCAATTCAGGCCCATATTTAGTTTCTGATCGATTTAAGAAGGCCTTAAGAGTCCTTTAATCAAAGATTAAATCTAGCAATCTACGCTCACTTCAATGCAGTGGCGGGCCTAGTCGGGGGCGGAGGAGGGGGGGGGGGGGGGGACCTGGACCCCGAAAAGTTCTAAAAATCTCACTTAGCACCCATATATTCATTACTAACTTTATAAATATCCCATGCCTCGGCCCCTTTAAAGTAAGAACATTTCATATTAGTCCATTGCAATAACAGTTTGGCCCCTACACAATAATTTTTTTGCTTCCGCCACTGCTTCAATGTACTAACACTGCGAGGCGCCGTTTACGGCTTTGGTGTTAAAGATCTTTACCACCTGTATTTTTATGGCACCGTGATTTTTGAAATCTATAATTAGACTATGTCTCATATCTCGTGAACCATGATTCTACTCATAGAACACTGAATGATTCTCTTATATTAGAGCAATTAGTAACCACAGGACATACCGGAAGTCCTTAAAGTGTCAATTTCAAACTATGTTCCTATATGTTATGTAGATATACCGTTTATAATTGGTAGTCTGAATGATTTGAGTTTACAAGGTGCATTTCACGTAAAAAATTATATGAACTGTTCTGCTGATATTAATACATATCCAATGTGTTAAATGGTGACCTCCTGTTATGGTAATGGTGGCCATAGCTAACACTGATGATAACAGGAGCCCTGAATTTGTTTTGGTAAACATTTATCAAAATAGTCCTGTTGCCATAACAAGATTGCAGAATCTGTTTAAAGACACTGCACAAAACATTCACTTCTATTATGTCGCTCTGAATGATTTTGCAAGTATTTAATTGCTTACCGAAGTGCTATTCCGGATTAATTGCACCAACTGAACAACTCTTGAACGATGCTAATTCCATCCATGAATATGATCAATATGATTATGGCGATATATCAACATGATTATGATTATAGATATGCGAGCTTTGGTTTGGGCTCAGTTCTGATAGGTAACATGTGCTTTGAAAAGTCACTTAACTGGTTTATGGTTTGCTCCGTGTATGACATACGTTTTCCATCCATATTTGCTTTAACAAATAAAGAATTAGTTTTGTTTTGCCTTCTGTAGTTAAGGAGTGTTCCAAAAACCTTCCACAGTAAATTGTCAACTTTCCAAAACTAACCCAAGTTTTAAACAAAATAACATAAAGAGACCAAAAAGAAAGCACACGTAGCATTTTGTCCTCCTTATCTTCTACCACCATCATTGTAGCAAGTAAACACCTAAATCAACCCGAGGTCAAATCAATTTTGAACAAAAGTCAGCACCAGGAAGAGTCATCAGACTGTTTCTACTTAACCCATTAGGACGGTGACCTAGTTTGACTTCAAGAAGAGCGGTTAGAGGAGGACACTCCTTCCATCACCACCGCATACGACGGGGAATGCAAAATCCCAAGCCACTACCAACGAGGACCACAGAAGGAGGTGGAGAGGCCGGAGTCACCGCCTCTGCATCTGTAGTTTCTCCAATTCATCTCTCTCAACTCGATCTGATTCTTTGTCTCATTAGATTGGTAAGTTTTGTACTTGGATTTTGATCTATTTATGGAACAATTTGAATATTTTTGTGGTGTCAATTTTGACTGGGAGATGGAGATGAGGAAGGTGTTGGAGGTGTAATCTGCAGCAGTGACGGTTATGGTAGAGAAGACGGCGGTAACTATGGCGGAGAATGTGGCGCTGGCAGTAGTGACTGTGAATTTCTAGGTTTTTCTTGGCTTGGATTGCAGTGTTGGCTCGTTTTCTTCCATCTCTCTTTCTCGATCTGGTGGCGAGGGATTGTGTACTTGTAGCGTAATGCCACAACACTGCATATCCAGTTCTTGTAATCAAAAGGTGGGTTCTGGGTAAATGAATTGGTCTCCTCTTCTCTTGGTGGTCAGGACAGCAGCGGCTACGAGACGGAGACTGCCTCCTCCTGCTCCTCCTCCTCCTTCTTCTTCTTTTCGAGATTTCACAACAACCCTTCTGAGTAAAGATACTGCTAACAAATTTAGTGCAGGGAAAACTTGCTCTTGTTCCTAGTTATATATATGCATAAAAAATCTTGATTTTAACTATTGATTTGAAACCCATCAAATCAACACTTTGATGCTAAAAAAAGAACTCAGCCAAAACCAACACTCTATTCAAACTTTAAACTCGCCATGGTCAGAGTCCAGACCCATCTATCAAAACTCGCTGGACACAGCCAAGAAACTACTCGAATCAACTATTTTGTTTGAAACCCAGCATCACTCACCTAAGCTATCAGAAATCCAAGCCTCTCTCCATCCGGAAGAGGATGACAACCGCGGTTTCTGTTGGTCTCAAGTTGCCCTGATATCAGAACCTCCATGAACTAAATCAAATTACCAATAATTTGCAAAAAAGGTCTGCGATAGCGGATTTTGCAAATTATCGAAGTTTTCCAAGCTATACCAAGGGAAAAATCCACATTGAGACTTGAGAGGATTGGTTCTTTATGAATTTTGTTCAAAGTACTGCTCAAGAGAGACGGAAAATGTCGCCGGTTTTGATGGCGTTGATTTTTTCTTCGGCGGTCTGGTTTTTAGTTGTCGCAGTTGGGTCGGCCCCGTGGCTGAGAGATAGGAGATCTTCGCTGGTGTTCTACCGGAGCGGAGGGAGAAGGGTGGGTCCGAACTTCCGGTCGGTCATGGGGTGGGTTTGGGTCGTCGAGTATCTGGGCAAATAGGACTGGTTTGGGGTCGGTGAGAACAAAGTAGGCAATGGATTCGATGGCGATGGGTGGTGGTTTCGACGGGGTAGTGCCACAATGGTGGTTCAATCCAGTGGTGAGTGGCGGTGTAGTGGTTTGAATTGGTTTTCGCCGCCGGTGAAGGCCAGTGGTGTTGCAAAGCGGAATGCAGCTGCCAAGGGAGGAAGAAAGAGTTGTAAAAGAAATCGATGTAAGGAAGGGTAGGCAAAAAGTAGTGTGACCATACAATAGCAATAGTGTAAGAATTAGCCCCCTTAACTTTTTATTT
Organism: Linanthus parryae; assembly: GCA_023055425.1. NCBI lineage: Eukaryota > Viridiplantae > Streptophyta > Magnoliopsida > Ericales > Polemoniaceae > Linanthus > Linanthus parryae. The sequence continues at coordinate 45,320,614 of JALGPY010000007.1, read as the reverse complement.
ATTATTTTTGGTTACAGGCAAAATAAAGGAAAATCATCTAACCAATGCAGAGTGCAGACATAAAAAAGAAGTTGCAAGCAAATGCTTGCACAGAAGATGAAACACAATTTATTTACGAATATAATGAAACTAGAGTAGTACTGTATGGACCACCAACGGACACAAGTTATGAGCACTCAGCTGACAAGGAGATGCCATGTTGTCACACAGTAGGCACTTGTTGGTATTAGATAAGGGGCGTACAGCGGTTTTTCTCATGTGGCTGTATTCTGTAATGACCAAAATGCCACCAAGAAGTGAAAATCTACCCAGTCTTCCTCTTTCAGTGATCACCTCTTCCATTCCATGTGGGCCTGTCAACTCTCTGAGCCTTTCCCCATTTTAGTCGATGCGGCTACATGGATCAAACTCGTTCAGTTCCTTTTGCCCAATGCTATTTGCTTACTGAAGTTTGCTTTAACTATGTATTGTCTTATTTTCTCTGCCACGGTCTGCCCCCCTTCCAATGTAGAGTTGGTGCATCCAAGGGCCCACCATACACATGAACAAACTGCTTTGACCAATTCTCTATCATTTTGTCTTCTATTGGTGCAACATCTATATTCTTTCTAATTGTGTCATTGCGTGTCCTGTGCTTCCTAATTACGCCATTCATCCAACTTAGCATTTTCAGTGCTACAGTCTTATATTTATTCTTAGCCACCCAACAAGTAGTCCCTTCATCAAGCGGGTCTTAAAACTTGACTTTCAACCTAATTAGGGCCTATAGTCTCACAGCACTCAACTTCATCTACCATGCTCTTATCCAATTGGTGATGTCCCTATCTATCGTTCATCATGTACAATTGACCCAAGATATCTAAAATAATCCTTCTTCAGTACCTCTTGCCCACTATTTTCTATTTTCTCCTCTCCTATATTCCCATGGCCGCTATACCTCCTAAACAACCTAATTTACTGTTTGGCCGGCTTCCACGTTACATCAGTAAAAATGGTCAGCAAATAACATCCACGGTGGGATCTCATCTTGAATACATCTTTAATACATCTTGAATACATCTTGAATCCGTTACTAACGTTATCATGTAGGGACTTAATGCCAACCTACAAAGCACATATATGAATTTCGGTGTAGGATATGACAGAAGAACAGGCACTGAACACGTGATATTCTAAAAAATGAGGATACAAATGAGGCAGGGATACGTCACATCATCATTAATACTAAAATTATATTTATATATATATTATATTTTTTTCATATATATTTTAATTTTTAAATGATCGGACAACAAAGTGATTGGTGCCGGCTTCTTTAATTTTATAGCTCAACTATCACAGAAAAGCCTAGATTAAACATATAAAGCATAGAAGAGTAAGGAGAGCAGCTTACTGGGCTCGAGTTTGTTGAGTTGTGCCCGTGAAAACCTTTGAAGCTGTTGCATGTGAGTATTTAAAACCTCGCACAAACCTTTTGTTCAAAAGGCCAGCCTTTTCATATATTGGGGCTTCAATTAACAATATATATAATATCTACTACTTTAGCCTTACAACGTCATAACCCACTTAAAATATTTCATAATAGGCCCTTCGTGAAAGTCTAACGAATACAAAGGGGGACTGCTGTGTCTCGTTAGTTATCCATGACATGTCCGATAACATTCTCTAAAATAGCACCTACTGGAGTGTCAGACATGTATGTAGGAGTGTACAAATGTCCTGCGTGTCCTACACGGCCAAAACTCTTATTTTGGAGTGTCCATGCATCCTAGATGCTAACCATTGTTGTAAACCTGTTATGGAAGATTCTCTTGTTTCTCCCACTGTCAGTCACTCCAGTAACTTCCCCTTCATACATGTCAATCACCTAAAATATGTTAAATAGATGATAATCATTTGGAAATATTTTGTTGCGATATGAAGAGCGTTTTTGTGTGTTGAAATTAGCAGTCATAGGGCCCAACTGGGGGGGGGGGGTGGGGTCTGCAAAATTGGAGGTTTACTCATCACTGTTTGACAGATATAGGACCCTTACCTCTGACACTTTCTAAGGCGTTCCTCTGGTCTATGCATGGGCTGAAGATTAATAAACTCCGTAGAGAGAACTAAAAAGTCAAAGGAAGTAAAAAAGTGTCGTGGCACCAATATATTATTCTTTACTATACAGTGATGTGGAATCTCCACGTTAGCTTGGCATTGGCCTTCTTTGTCTCTTCGCCAGGCAGATGGCATTACTCATTACTGCATATAGGGATTTTCTTCCAGGATAAGAGTGCATGAAAAGCAAATATTTATGTTCGAGTTAAAGCAAAATTCTGTTATTGATTGCTATTGTTACTAGTTTTTTTTTTAATTGTAATATCTCTATTACTTGCAGACCTGGGAAGTGACATAACAAGACTATGTCTTTAACATAACATTATTTTGAAGAGTACTGTTATCATTTTAGAAACGTCTTCATTGATTTTAATGATTATTTTCCTGCTAATAATTGTCAAAACATCATCCTTATTTTCATATGTGGCTTTAAGGTTAACTTTTTCCGGGCTCTAAAAAGCTAGTATAGACATTCCGACTTTATTAGCCCCAATCCTTATCCGGACCTTAGTATTGTTTTACCTCCTCCCATTTGTGTTTGATTTTTATATTGATCTTCTAAGATATATCTGGATTCCTGCAGATGCGAATCCTTAGTCTATCAAAAGAGTATGCGTGTTTTTGTGTTTCCTGTCAATCTTATCTTCTTTCTCTTCTTAAACTTACAAGACATACATAGAATCATGGATATTTTGCTGGGATAGGATATGGATGTGTGACGGGTTGGCGATTCGATGTAACTAACCCAAGTCAAAATCAAATACCCGATATAATGTGGCACCATTCACCATCCCCATCTAAAATTTCTCAACAATACCAATTCTTCAGTTCCATAGGAGCCATGAACAGAATCCTCGCGAGCAAAAACGTATCAATTATGTATCTACTTATGACATGCTGGCTTGATTAATATACAGTCAGACGAAGCTAATCGGCACCTGTTATCATGTATGTCATGAAGGCATAGAGAGTTTATATAAAGTACCTTCTCCAAATTGTTTGAATTTGTCAACTTGGTTACCACTCCCCACAGTTTAAGGCTTTAATGCGAAGGTTAATTGTTTCAGGACGTTTATTGAACTTGGAAGTGCAGGGAAATTATTCGAAATGGGAGCCGGGGAAGATAGTCCACCTGCTAAGACATCCAAGCCAAATTCTTCAGCTCAGGTCTTGCTAACTTCTTTCTTTTGCTAATTCTCTTTTCTCTCTGCCTTCCTCTACAAATACAGCTTTTTTTGCAGACGCAGGAAACACCAGCAACACCTTCCTATGCTGATTGGGCCTCCATGCAGGTTTCTTTTAAGATCTTGCATCTAATTTCAGTTAAATTGACAGATATACGAGTTCTTAGAGTTGTTTTGATCATTTTGTGAGTGGTGTATTGATTGCTTATTGTGTAGGCATATTATGGCCATGGTGCTCCACCTCCCTTTTTCGCTGCAACTGTTGCTTCTCCAACTCCCCATCCTTACATGTGGGGAGGTCAGGTGGGACTCTCTCTCTCTCTCTCTCTCTCTCTCTCTCTCTCTCTCTCTCTCTCTCATGTGTGTGTGTAATACGCATGTATGCACGTTTTCAATACCCTATTACATGCGCTATCCATTTCTGTGTACTATTAGTGCACTTATTCAGGGGTTTAATTTGTTGTTGGTAATGTTGCAGCATGCCATCATGCCACCTTATGGGACACCAGTTCCCTACCCCGCTATGTATCCCCCAGGGAGTGTCTATGCACATCCTAATATGGCCATGGTAATCGTCATTGTTGTTTGCCGCATTAGTTACATTTCTATCGTTAATGTGTTCTGTTGAAGAGAATTCCATTGAATGAAATGATTGGTCCAGTTCGTAATAATTTTCTAAATATATATTTTTTTGGTTGATAATTAGTTCCTTAAATTTTTCTAGTTGCACTATTGTTATCGATCCTTCAAATTGTTTCTCTTTATTCTAAATTAGGCTCCAAGCTTAGGTCATCCAAGTACAGAGTTGGAAGGAAAGGCTGTAAATGGGAAAGATAGGGCTCCTAATAAGAAAGCCAAAGGTGCCCAAGGAAACACAGGCATGATGGGTGGGAAAGGAGGAGAAAGTGGGAATACGGCTTCGGGTTCTGGAAATGATGGAGCCACACAGAGGTCTCCTACTTGAACTTAGTCTTTGGCTTTCTTTCTTAATGTGCCTTTATTTGGGCTTTCATTTAGCACTCTCAGTTCAGTCCAGATATGCTGCTAATCCTCTGTTTTTCTATCCGGCCATGAATTCCTGACAACAGTGCTGAAAGCGGAAGCGAAGGTTCATCAGATGCAAGTGATGACAACCAAGTATGTCCATCCTTTCTAATCATTGAAGTTTGTCCTCTCTGTAATAATGGCCAACTTGCTTTGTACCGTGAATAACTTGTTGGGTTTTCACCACAATCTATTAGATGTCCAACGTAAATGTCTTGTGACCAGAACCGTGCTAGCAACTTACTAATTCATTTGTGATGTTTATCCTTCATGGTCTGACCCACATGCGTTGATTTTTGTAGGAATTTGCCGGAAGTGCAAGTAAGAAAGGAAGCTTCGATTTGATGCTTGCTGACGGTAGTAATCTTATCTGTCGTTAATGTTTCTTTCTGGATTTGGTAGTGATTTTCTACTTCTGTAAACTTGTGCAGGAGCCAATGCACATAATAATGCTGGTGGGCTTCAAGCATCTGCGCCTGGGGCAATTGTTTCTGTCCCTGCAACAAATTTAAACATTGGAATGGACTTATGGAGTGCCTCTGGTGCTGGAGCCGTGAAAATGAGATCTAACACTCCTGGAAGTGCTGCTCCAGGAACAATGGTTGGCCGCGAGGGCATGATGGGTGACCATTACATTCAGGTATGAGGTCTTCTTGCTTCTTTACATGCTGGTACAAGCTTTTTCGATTGTGTATCTTTCAAATCTGCACATTTGGTGGCTCATGATTTGCCCCTTTTTCATACTATTTCGAAGGTTGACCAGACTTCATCTGCGTCTCACTCTCCTAACCACCAGCTTAGGTAAAACAGCATACTTTACCGGGGATTGATCTTTCAGATAAACTAGGTCTTGGAAATATCTTTTGGTCGGACATGCCAGGATACATGTTCAGAAATTCCTCAATCACTTAAGGTTGAAAAGTTTGTCATGGAGAAATGATACGAGCAACAGTTTTTTTTTTTCCCTCCCACATTGCCATTGACCATGTGGGGTTCTCCAATTGGTGGTAGCTTTTTATGAAAAAAACAACAAACTAATAATAACCCATTACACTATGTATGGCATCCTCTAGAATCCATGGGGTTCAATCTCAAAAGTAATTGGCAATTGAGGGGAGTAGCACACGATCTTGTGCATTATAGTTATTTTTTCGGAATTACGATGTGGGACTTCTCAACCCGCCAGCCCCCCTCACTTGTGGCATCATTATGGTGGATCTTTCTGTCTGCTGGTGGCAGTGAGCACGTGGGTATTTTGACCCTTCATGTTAAGCAGTGGCTCTGATACCATGTTAGAATCCATGGGGTTTCTTTGACCCTTCACGTTAAGCAATGGCTCTGATACCATTTAAGCATCAATGGGGTTCAACCTCAAATTCAATTGGCGATTGAGGGGAGTAGCCCAGGATTTTATTACTGTAGTTGTAGTTATTTTTCGGATTTGTCTGATCACTAATGTGGGACATTTCAACACATCACTCTTTATCATGGGATTGTGTTGAAGAGAGTGGTGAGTTGTTCAAATGAAGGAAAAAGGGGAGGATAAAGGATGCACAAGCAGGAATGGAGCCAATATCTGTCAAATACTTAGGATAGTACATGTGGCAGGATGAGTTTGTCCATTTCCTTCTATTCTCATACTCACAGTTATTTTGAATTCTGTGTTTTGTAAGGACTTGACTAAGAATTTATACAAAATGTTTAATTCCTTTCAAGTCTCAATAGACGTGATTTATACCCGGAGGCAGCAATTTTGATGATCTTCTGGGTATAAAAATTGCATACATGTGCTCTGGTATCTAAAGAGTGGGAGGTAATAAAAAAAGAGCGGGAGGCAGACTCATGTATTTTTTGCTCTTCTCGTGCTCTTTGTTTTTTTTACATCCGAGTTGTACTGTTCCATTGTGCTCTGGTTTGTATACAAGGAGCTGTTCGCTTCAGACAGACTTCTATTCAGTTTGAAAGCTAGGGTTTTGCTTCTGCATTCGTCTTTTAAGTCTGAGATCATTTTTTTATCTCTCGACTGACTGATGTACAGGATGAGCGTGAATTAAAGAGACAAAAGAGGAAGGAATCTAACAGAGAATCAGCTAGGAGATCAAGGTTACGCAAGCAGGTATGAAGCTATCTGTGCACTTGCTTTGTTGGACTTTAATCTCTTTGCTTCATTGCGGTAACTAAGATAGGTTGTTATGTCTTAGATAGCATTTTAGCAGATGAGTTTTTGAGCTTCCTGTGTTATGATAAAAGTTTAATAACATTACAGCCTGAATCTGGTAGCTAACCTGCTGTCCCAGTGGCTGTACTAGTCCGGTCAGCTCAAACCAGACAAGCCCTGATTTCAATGTGACAGTGGCCTTCATTTGATGGCTACAGAGAAAAAAAAAAGCGGAAAAAGAAGCTTGATCTTAGTCATACCCTCAAAATTATTTTTTCAGTAGCATAATAAATAGCCTGGCTTATTATGTGACAAAGTAATAAATGCAGTGATTGACCGAAGCAAACTGTGCTATTGGTTGCTAATACCTAACTCAATCACGTGACTGAAAAACATAGATCTTTCAATTGAATTTCATCAAATGTCAATTAACTTGTTGTGTTGATGCCATGACCTCAGTTGTCCCATTCTTCGGAAAATGAATGAATAAACAAACAAGTAGTAGCAGTATTGTCGTTGCATCTAATCAGAAGAAAATGGGCAAATAAATATACTACTGATTTCTTTTGTTGTATCCTCATCTAGGCACTAGTGATTTTTTATGTTGTATCTGAAGGGCTTGGAATACGAAGAATCTCCTTTTGATTTTTACAATCCCGTTTCTCTAGTTCACTTACTAACATCTGTCCTAGTGATGATCACCATTCAAAGAGCTGCTTGACTTTCTAATGTGTAACATGAGCTTATTTAAAATGGTAGCAAAAAATTGTTCTGAAATTTGTATCTCGTGGTGTAGGTGGTGTTTGACTGAATTTCTATTATTCTTAACAGGCAGAGTGCGAAGAGTTGCAAGCAAGGGTAGAGACACTGACGAATGAGAACTCCACACTTAGGGATGAATTGCAAAGGCTGTCAGAGGAGTGTGTGAAGCTCACATCTGAAAATAATAACATCAAGGTCCATCCCAGTTACCTATTTCAAGAGTTGTCTTTTATTCTCTCCATGTCTCTGGTCGTGTTTCTTGGTTTATTATTGGCCCATAGTGTGACCCTGTTTCTTTGTTCTCACCTACGTTACCCGGACTCTTCTAAATCGCCACCGTACCCGTGTCGATACGATCCGACATGTGTGTGGGTATGGGATGTGTGGCGGGTGTGGCTGGATTCCTCCCGACGCTTTGACTACGAGCCGCTTACTCAAAACACTGGACTGGGCCAAGGATTTAGTTATATTTCAGTTATTTTCAGCAGACTTTCAAAAGAAGAATCAGTTTTTGCACTAAATTTCAATATATTGCAGTGTAGCTATATAACTGTTTTATACACTAAAACTTGCCTAAACAAATTGCAATTCTGTATTTTCTGCATTCCCATGTATGACATTTTAAAAAATACAATTTGAAACAATCATTTTTCTACCATATCCCCGCACCCGTGTCCAAAAGCTAGATACTTTTTAGCCGAGTCGACGTATCCTACTTTTAAATAAATTTGCGAATCCGATCTCCGGATCCGTATCAGATCCGATACCCGCACCCAAGTTCGTGCAACATAGGTTCTCACAACTGCAAGTAGAGTTCATTTTCGCACAAGTCACAAGACTGATATCACTTTCTTTTCTTGATTTCTCTTGCAACAGGAAGATTTAACTAGGTTGTGTGGACCCGATGTGGTATCTAAACTTGAGAATAGCACTAACCAACTCATTCAGTCATACACAGACGAGGGAAATAGATGAGAGATCTTGCGGAAGGTGATTTTCTTGATGCTGGGCAGGGATATAGAGCGATCTTGGCCACCGATTCTGTACTCTTAACCGGCGCATTCTTTCCATAGTGTAACAGTCACTTATTTATGTGATTCTAACATGAGTCAGGGTTTTGGTTTAAGTCCACAATTTGTAAAATTGATACTTGGAAAAGGAAAATGATAGGCATTTAGATGTTTTGTTTCAGGTAGACACAAACTTTGTGATGTTACTGATTGTTGTGCAGCTAATAAACTGCCGGTTCCTACATTCTTGTTACTGTTGCTTCATTTTGTAAATCTGGTTACGTGATTCTGGAAGCTGCAAAAGGCTAAATATGATATATCGTTCATGTCTCCTCGTTGTTGGCAAACCGTATAATTGGTGTTGAGCAGTCATGTTAAGGGCCATTGTATAACACTTCCGTGCCTACATTTTTCACCTTGTTGCTCAGGTAGGTTGGAGTTCCTCTTCTTTTCATGGTATCCTCTGCCTAAGAGCATCTCCAACAGATGGAGCAACATGTTCGTTAAACTATTTATACGTCAGTTTTGTCAAAAAATCAGTTCCAACAGTTGGTCTAAATTTTCACCCGGCTTATTTTCTGGACAAAACAGAAGACTACTATTCATGGTGGAAAATATATAAAAAATCCAAGTTTATTCAAAGTAATAAAAATAATGATGGTGCATTACGCGTGTTTTGTCCTACCACTGAAGCAACAACTCAAAGAGAGTATGAGCAAAATTTAGGTCTCGAACACATTTAGTTCAGTTAACGTCGTGCTACCTCCGTTTCGTCAGATTCTTACCACTATACATCGGTAATTTGATTAGCAGAACGACTTACAATTTTGGTAATTTCTTATGGTGTTGTACAATAAGCTTTACTCTACAACACCATGAATAGATCACCAATTTTTTTTTATTGTTTTGTTATCCAAATCACTTGATCAAAGTGTATAATTACGGATGAAAAAGTCAAAGTATGAAGAAACTGACAAAACGGAGGTGATACATACATAACTACTATCACTGACACATAAATTCAGTGACTTCTCCTTACATATCAGGACCAAGGGTGGATGTGTTAGGATCGACTCGGAGCGATATAATTTAGACTAGGTTACAAAACAGTCTTCACACTTAACAATCTCCCACTTGAAGACTGATTAACTCTGAGTGTACTTCTCCCGGCTTCAATTCAACATCCTCCATGAGTGTGGACTTGGCCTCTCATCATGTAACTAGGCCAACCGAAGCCGAGCAGGTTCTCAGCTTCTCCAAGGTCACAACCTTGGTAAACATATCCGCAGGATTCTGGCTCGTGTGAATCTTCTCCAATTTGATCACGTCTTTCTCCAATAATGAACGAATGAAGTGATACCTGATGTCAATGTGTTTCGTCCTTGCATGAAAAGTGGAATTCTTCGCCAGATGAATTGCACTCTGACTGTCACTATACAGCTTACAACTCCTCTGCTTCTTCCCAAGTTCCCTCAAGAAACTCTGTAGCCAAACCATCTCTTTGCATGCTTCCGTAGCTGCTACATATTCGGCTTCAGTAGTAGATAGGGCAACAATTTTCTGCAACCTCGAAACCCAACTGACTGCTCCACTTCCAAGTGTAAACACATAGCCTGTAGTGCTCTTTTTTCTGTCCACATCACCAGCCATGTCTGAATCAACATACCCCTTCAAACTGATCTCTGACCCGCCATAGCACAAAGCTACATCCTGTGTACCTCTCAGATACCTGAAAATCCACTTCACAGCTCTCCAATGCTCCTTACCAGGATTTCTCATGAATCTGCTAACAACTCCCACTGCTTGGGCAATATCTGGACGTGTGCACACCATAGCATACATCAAGCTTCCCACAGCAGATGCATAAGGAACTTTAGCCATGTAGTTCTTCTCCTCATCTGTAGCTGGCCTCTGGTCTTTCGAAAGTTTGAAGTGACTCGCCAACGGAGTACTCACTGGTTTAGCATCATGCATGTTAAACCTCTTCAAGACTTTCTGAACATAATTAGCTTGTGACAAAACTAGCTTCTTGCCAATTCTATCCCTGTTGATTCTCATGCCAAGGATTTGCTTCGCAGGTCCTAAATCCTTCATTGAGAACTCTTTAGATAAGCTCTCTTTCAGCTTCTGAATTTCCCCCATGCTTGATCCTGCAACAAGCATATCATCCACATATAACAAGAGAATAGTGTAAGAATTCTTGAACCTCTTGAAGTAGCAACAGTGATCCCCGTGACACTTCTTGTATCCTTGCCTAGACATGAAGTTATCAAACTTCTTGTACCACTGCCTCGGTGCTTGCTTCAAGCCATACAAACTCTTGCTTAGTTTGCACACCATATTCTCTTTACCTGCTGCTTTGTACCCTTGTGGCTGTACCATATAGATGTCTTCTTCTAAATCCCCGTGTAGAAAGGCTGTCTTGACATCTAACTGCTCAAGGTGCAAATCTTCAACTGCCACAATGCTAAGTACCGTGCGGATGGTGGAAATCTTCACAACTAGAGAGAAGATTTCAGTGAAGTCTACACCTGCTTTCTGCTGAAATCCTTTCACCACCAGTCTAGCCTTGTACCTCTTTGATCCATCATGCTCCTCCTTAAGTCTGTAAGCCCACCTGTTGTGCAAAGCCTTCTTCCCTCGAGGCAACTCCACAAGATCCCATGTCTTATTGGAGTAGAGAGACTGCATCTCATCATTCATTGCATGCTCCCACTTGACTCTGGCTTCACTCTGAACAGCTTCCTCGAAGCTCTCGGGTTTACCACTATCTGTGAGCAAAAGATATGACAGTGATGATAAATAACGAGCTGGAGTCTTACCTTTAGTCGACCTTCCTGAAATTCTTCGTGTTGGAGCGACCGCTTCAACTTCTGAGCTTTGTACTGGAGCAGGGGCTTCAACTTGTGGCTGGACATCTCCAATCTCAAGCTCTACCGTTTCCTTCTCATCTGAAACCTGTCCCTGTTTCCAATCCTTGTACATAACTGACTCGTTAAATACCACATCCATGCTTCTAACAGCCTTGTGCTTATCGAAATCCCAAAATCGATAGCCAAAACTGTTAATGCCATATCCGATAAACGCGCACATCTTCGACTTAGGATCTAACTTGGACCTCTGTTCTGCATCAACATGAACATAAGCGGTACATCCAAATGTTCTCAAATGCGACAAACATACCTGTTTTCCTGTCCAAGCTTCCTCAGGCAATCCAAAATCTAGTGCAGTCGATGGACCTCGGTTGATTAAGTATGCAGCTGTGTTCACTGCCTCAGCCCAAAATGACTTAGGCAATCCAGCGTGTATCCTCATGCACCTTGCACGCTCTGTGAGTGTTCTATTCATGCGCTCTGCAACTCCATTCTGTCTAGGCTTGTTTGGAATTGTCTTCTGTCTCTTGATGCCGTTCTCAGCGCAGAACTCCTCAAACTCATTGCTGCAATACTCGCCACCATTGTCAGATCTCAAACACTTAAGTTTCCGACCTGTCTCATTCTCAATAGTAGCTTTCCACTTCTTAAACACATCAAACACATCTGATTTGTGTTTCAAGAAGTAAACCCATAGTTTTCTAGTGGCATCATCAATAAAAGTAACAAAGTAAGACACACCTCCATTAGAAGCTACATTTGCTGGACCCCATACATCTGTATGCACTAACTCCAACTTGTTGAGCTTTCTACCGCGGCTAACTTTGGTGAAGCTGACTCTCTTCTGCTTCCCGTAGACACAATCCTCGCAAAACTCCAAATCAAGTTCCTTCAAACCCTTGAGCTTTCCTGTTTTGAGCATTATCTGCATGCCCTTCTCACTCATGTGTCCTAGCCTGTGGTGCCAGGTACTTGCGCCAATGTCAGAAGACGCGACAGCTATGGTACTGTCCGTTCCTGAAGTCACATACAAGGTACCCTCCTTCTTACCGTGAGCGATCACCATAGATCCTCTTGTTACTTTCCAGGAATCAACTCCAAAAGTAGTTTTGCAACCTGATGCTGCAAGCTGGCCTACCGAGATAAGATTCCTCTTCAACATCGGAACATGTCTGACATCAGTCAACTGCAAAGCTGTTCCATTATCCAAGTTCAATTGGATTTCTCCCTTCCCAACAATCTTACATGCCTCATCGTCTCCGAGATACACCTTCCCGAAATCACCCTGCATGTAATTATGAAGAATATCCTTTCTACCTGTCGCATGGAACGAAGCACCAGAATCGACCACCCACACATCCTCCTTTGAGGATACAGATAATATTAATGTTTCAGGATCACTTTCAGAAATATTAATAGAATCATTACCTTTGTGGTTGTCTGACTTCTTCTTGCTCGGATTCTTGCAATCCCTTGCAAAATGTCCGCTTTCACCGCAGTTGTAGCACTCGATGTCCTTAATGTCCTTTTTCTTCCACTTTGACTTTGACTTAGATCGACCTCGACCCTTGTTTCCATTCTTCCTGTCTGCTGATCTTCCTCTCTGCTCGACATACAACGCACCATCAGAGGATTTGCTAGATCCACTGCTCTTCCTGCGCATCTCTTCACCGAGTACTGTGCTCACCACGTTGTCGTACCCTAGCTTGTCTTTTCCAGCAGAATTGCTCACAACAGTCACTACGCCACCCCAACTCTTGGGTAACCCGGACAGAACCAACAGTGCCTTCATCTCGTCATCAAAGCATGTAATCCCAACGGATTCCAACTGGCTTATGACGATATTCAACTCGTTCAGGTACTGGGAAACATTACCACTCTCGGCCATCCTCATGTCAAAGAGCTTCTGCATGAGAAACACCTTGTTCGCTGCTGAAGGTTTCTCATACATTTGTGAGAGAGCATCCATCAAACCCTTCGTCGTCGTTTCTTTCGACACATTGAACAGAACTGACGATGCGAGACTCAATCTCACAAGTCCTAGAGCTTTTCTGTCCAAAATCTTCCACTGTTCGTCTTTAATTTCGCTTGGTTTCTTCTCAACTCCGTCCAACGGCAAGTACAAGTCCTTCTGATACAAATAGTCTTCTATCTGCATCTTCCATAGGCTGAAATTCGTCCCGTCGAATTTCTCAATCTTGAATCTTCCGTCGTCCGCCATCACTCCCACTCAAACCATGCAGAATCTCAACAATCTGATCTGACCAACAGATCCGGAACGTCCAAAAACCTCAAGTTTGACTCCTGTTTCAAGTCAATCGGATTCCTGAGCGCTGAGAAACGTCCAAAACAAATTCAGACCAAATACGCGCGATTGAACACACTGGGGCGGCGTGTGCGAGAAGCACCAAATAGCTTCTCTTGTGAGACCAATCTGGGCAGCACTCAAAGAGCAGCCTCCTTATGCCTTCTATTAAAACCACTTCACGTGATGTTGATAGCCACGCAAAGCAACTTCTCACGTGTTGGCAACAAGCAGGCCACACAACCTTCGTCGACTAATCACCGTAACCAACAAAATTCTTCAGAATATTAATTAATAAACGAACTTGAGGGTTACCTTTGTACCTTCAGATCGGCAAGACGGCCACCCACTGTTTTTGCGATGATCTTCTCACGCTACTGCAACTCAACTCCGAGTGTGAATCCAAAAAAATTGGATTTAATTCTTAGCACAGTTTTAACGTGGCTCTGATACCAGTTGTTAGGATCGACTCGGAGCGATATAACAACGCAACGAAAAGCAAAACAAAATCACACGAACAAGAACACGACGATTTACGTGGTTCACCAAATTGGCTACATCCACGGTCCACACCCACTTCACTATGATGAACGAATAAAAAGTACAAAAGATCTCTCAGCCTCTCTCTGTGATGTGATGTGATACACTAACCCTAGGCTAGGTTAATATTTATATAGAGATAACTAATATGAAATTGCTTGTAAGCCCCTCTAATTTAGACTAGGTTACAAAACAGTCTTCACACTTAACAGGATGCACATTAGTACCAGTGCTTTCCAAATTTTAATTTTACCGTGTTTTGAGTAGCTTGTTCAGCTTTGTCCAACTAAAATGCACTATGTTAAGAATAGAATTGTGACTCTTAACCCCCAAAATAGAACCATAATACAGAAAAGAGCCAATAGAGATAAATCCACCCGAATGCTTCCACTAATTTGGAATTACAGTTTACAACTGATGGTGTGCCCGCGTTCGCTATCGTTGCTTAAAGAGAGGGGAAGAAGAATTACATGAGGAAGAAAATGCTAATTGAATCGGTTCCCCAACTTGTTCCTTCTCGAGTTGTTATATACCCGAAGGTGCAACCAACCGAAACTGGCCAATCCTCCTTCGCCACGTGTCTAGTTTGTTCCGCCTAACTAGCGCGCCACCGAACTCGTGTCTTGACCTTTCAATCTCTGAAACCCTTGCGGGGGACGGGACGAGGAGTGCAGTCGCGCTTGCCATGACTGCGCTAGAGCAGAGATTAGAAAACTTCGTGGCAAGCCAGGGCACCCTAAGTAGTGTCATGCCCAGCATAGAGTGTATTCTCCCCACCCCAATGGAGATCTACCAAACTCCCAATCCCACCTGATACAAGGCCCCAAAGTGGGGCGCATTTCATGAGGTAAATGGTGATTCTCATGAGCACGTCATGAGGTTTATAGATATGCTAGGCCCCTACGACGCATATAAGAACTTGATGACGAGAGAGTTTCCCAGGTCTTTAGAGTCTGTGGCTTACAAGTGGTACATGCTCCTTGAGCCTAATTCTATTCGCACCTGGAAAGATATGGTGAAGAAGTTCTATACTAAGTTCTTCCAAATCAAAGAGAATATCACAACCATCGATCTCTCCCGCATGGCGCAGAAGAAAGATGAAGATGGAGTCGCATTTATCAAAAAGTTTCGTTTGAAATCCTTGGAGTGCGCAGAAGAAGCCTCTAAGCATAGGCTGGTGGAAATCTGCCTCAATGGCATGCTACCGGAATGCAAGGGGATGCTGATCAACCATAACTTTCCAAAATTTACCAAACTCATAGACTGCGCGCGGAACATCGAACCAATTGTGGAAAAGAAGAGGAAGAAGACATCGCACGATGCCTCCCATTTCAAGATCGACCGTTTCAGTTACCAGAGAGGCCGAGAGCCTAAAGTCCACATTGTATAATCCTTGCAGAAGTACCAGCGCACTGCAATACCTGATCCACTCCCACCATTGCCGTGTTTAATAGAGTTGTCTCCCACCTCACCTAAGCGTATAGGAACCTCTATCATCTGAGAGAGAAGAATGTGAAAGAAGGAGAGCTGGTAATTGAAGAGTTAACGAAAGATGTGCGGGACAATCCTTTCCCCTCGCACTCAAAGGATCCTAAAGGAAGGGAGATTGTTTTCATCTCCTACATAGACGAAGTAGAAGAAGATATTGTCGGATAAGTCAATGAAGGGGAGGAATAAAAAAGAGACACTGAGGATACGCGTGCAGCCAGGGTTGTGCGCGTAACCAAGTTCACATCCTTATGGCTAGATGGGCTTTTTCAGAAGCACGCCGCATGGATTAAAAAAGGCCATTCCGTGAGTGGTAAGAGACTACAAGGAGAGCCATGTCTCCATCAATGGATCAGTGGCTAAATCTATTCGCACAACTTCTACCACAATGTGCTTTTCGGAGGCATGCAAGAGAGAAGAGGCACAACACAACAAGCCCACATACGTAACTAAGACTGTCAAAGTAGTGGAGTTCAAAAGAGCCTTGTTGATGGAGGAGCTTTGGTTAATGTTAATTTTTGGACAACCAAGGATCACATGCATTCCATAGAATAAGAAATCAAGCGCCATGCGCCGCTCAGTGGCTTTGGGAACGATTCAAAGAAGACACTAGGATTTTTTCCGATAAACTTGCAAGTAGGGAAGATAAATCGCTTGGAGAAATTCCCTTTGATAGATGCGAACACCACTTACCATATGATCATGGGCGTACATTCATTCAAAGATTTGATGCAGTACCCTCTACCGTACACCAGCTCATGAAGGCCATATGGAAAGGGAAAGTGGTGGATATACCAGCTTCCATCAAACCCTTCAACACATGCAAGGCTCATTTCACGTAAGCAATATGGTGGAATGAACTGGGACAAGAACACATGCAATCCTTCAACCCGACTCCCTTAGCAAGATGGGAGGCCATCAAAGAATAGTTCCCCACGGGACTAATGGTGGGAAGAGAGTCAAAATCCCACTAAGGAAGAACCATCTCTTGCGAGAAAGAATATCTACTCCCCCAAACGGGCAGTGGAATATTACGATCAAGGAGAGGAAGTGCAAACCTTTTACAGGAATGAGAATAAGTGCTATCGCATCTGACATGCGCAAGGTTATCCCCTTTTCAGGGAGAGGGTGTCCCTGAGATCCTTGAAGTTGAAGCACCCACAGAAGAACCACCAAGAACAAAAGAAAATATTGAAGACGCGCCAATATGTTTCCAGGACAACCCCAGATCACAGAAGGAAGAGTTAGAGAAAGTTGACCTCGGTCCGAAAGGAGACAAAAGAAGGCTCATCTTCATCGTAGCAGGGCCTTAAAGAGAAGGAGAAAAATGTCCTCACTAAATTACTACAAGCCGACATGGGCATGTTCGCATGGGATTACCATGAAAAGTCAGGCTTGGAACAGAAGTGACATTTCACATGCTCAATGTCCTCCCAAATTCGAAGCCTGTAAAGCAGACCACTAGTGTTTTTTGCACAAAAGTGGAGGTCGAAATCAAGAAGCAAATATAATTATTACTGAAGGTCAAATTCATCAGACCCTTGCATCATCCCACCTGGCTCGCAAACATATTTCCTCCCATAAAAAAAGAATGACCAACTTCGCATATGCGTGGATTTCAGGGACTTCACAAATCTATGTTTAAAAGACAATTTTCCATTACCTTAGCTGATTTTACATCTGAACATCATATGTTCATCTTTATGGATGGTTCAACGACTATAAGAAGATCAAAATGGCACCCCAGATGATGCGGAGAATACTTCTTTCATCACAAAAGAAGGAGTATTTCATTATATAGCTATGTTCTTTGGTATCAAGAATGTAGGTGCGACATATCACAAAGCCATGATGGCCCTTTTTCCATGATTTATTGCACAAACAAGTGGAATTTTACGTGAACGACCTGGTGATTAAGTCTGTGCAAAAATTACCACCATCTTAAGGACTTGCAAAGAGGATTTGAGAGGTGCAAGAAGTTTCAGATCAAGATAAACCTGATGAAGTGCTCCTTCAGAGTCACATTCGGAAAATTCCTAGGTTGCCTCATTCACATGTATGGAGTTGAGCTGGAACCTACTAAGGTGCATGAATTTACCCACATGCTTATTCCAAGATCAAAAAATGAGCTCAAGAGTTTACTGGGAAAGCTATCCAACCTGCGAAGATCCATCATGCGGTGGCAGAGCTCACACATACTTTTAACGATCTGCTGAAGAAAGGTGCACCAAAGCACCAAGAAAGTTTTGAGAAAATGAAAATGCAACACCCCCTTATCACGAAGGGAATGCCTCCGCCCGAGGTCATGAGCATTGGGAACGTATAAGGATTGTCGGTTCATAGCTAGTACAACCATCGACTAATCAAAACATAATTTATTACATAATACCAAATAAACCAGTGATAACATTTGAAAAGCTAGCAGTTCAATTTGTCAGTGACATGATAATACTAGATGATATTCTAGCAACAAGCCTTCCGATCCAGCAGTGTCGTGAACGTCCCCAACCTTGAATAATAACCCGCGGTTTTAAAATGGCAAAAGCCGACGCAGTTTTACAAAAAATGATCAGCAAACGGCTGAGTAAGCTAACACCCATAGCACGTAAACAGATAATGAGACATATGACATGAATAAAATATTCGCTAATGAAGATAAGATGTTTGTGGGAATAGCGTTCTCGTTGATTTGATGTGTCAACTTCGTAACGGTTTCAAATTTGGATCTCCAACCCAAAGATGTGGACCATCTTGGGGAATCACTGTTAAAATTATTTCGCAATATCACTTTAAATTACAAGATGATAACTTTCACTTTTCTCAATGATAAGATAATCGAGTTTAGGAGTTTATTTTACCAACTAGTTGATACGGGGAGTGACCATATCCAATCCACAACCGCTTTCTCATAATGCGCAAAAGCACAGTCATAACCATAACTCAATCACAAGGAGGTTCGCATCACAACGCCTCATAACCAAAACATAATCAAAAGGAGGTTCGCATAATAGCGTCTCATAATCTCATAACAGTAACCAATCACAATATGTCAGAAATGTATCGTATCAGGGATATGGCACAAACCCATGCACAACAGTTTCCACTTTACATCATTATGATCTTTCAAGATATTACCGGATGTAAATCGGGAGCTCCAAGTAAAGCCGGTGTGACACATTTCATAATAATCGATGTATGAATGTGAGAGGTATTTTTACTTGACCAATAAGTGAGCGGTGTGCTACTTCTGGATAATCGTGGCCCGTGAACTAGGTAATCACGACCTAATTTGGTAGTGGTTATTGGAACGGTATTTATCATTTCACAATAAAATTTGAATGATTCTTTATTTTGTATTTGGATTATCAATTTTCATATGAGACTTTCAAAGTAAAATTATTGGAAAGCAAGTGAAGGTTCAAATAAACATATACGGTAGTATTTTCAAATAACACACGCGATACACGAAAGAAATGAAAGGCACACAACACTAGGCATATTAACTTTCCTTAAATCCAAATGTCAAATAGCTCGATGTAGTCCTCGTTTATGAAATCGTCGCCTACAAGTTCACACTCTCAACTAATTTATTTGCTCTAATAATGAAAAAAAAACTCTTAATATATTCTAGCTTTCTTTTATTTTTCTCAAGAAAATATTAATTTTAACTTATTTCAAAACTTACAAATATTCTCTTCTAATTTTCAATACTTACAAATATTTACCCTCAACCCAATTTATGAAAGATATAATTATTAGTAAAAAATAATTTAAACAAACTAAAATTATTAATGAAAACGAAATTGTAAACTGCATCTAGTAATCCAAAAGTTTTTGAAAAGTCATATTCACCCCCTTAAGTTTCTGAAACGACAAAAATAACCCCTATTAACTTTCTGAAAATTGCAATTTAGCCCTCCCACCAAGAACATTCAAACTAACGGATGAAAACATGGATTCAAAGCCTAATGACCCGATTTTGATTACAAATAATGACTTAGGGGAAGAATTAGAGCATACCCAGTCAAAGAACGGAGGAAAACGGTCACGAAACGACTTGGGTCGACCTCCCGTCAGTGACGCTTGGCTGTGATGGCCGAGGGGGCTTCTCCGGCGACTTTCAGCTTCGTCTTGGACCTCCGTGAGCCTGGTCGGACCTTCAGGAGGCTAGAGGGATGTGTGGAAGAGGCTGGGTGCCTCTGTTTTGAGCGGGCTCGAAGCTCGCCGGAAAAAATGGAGTCTCGACGGTGGGTTTTCTTCTGCCACCGCTGCGCTGCTACTGCTGTTTCTATTTTCGTCTTCTACTTATTCTTATGAGGTCGAAATAGGGAGAGAGAGTGACTGAGAGATAGAGAGAGAGAGAGAGAGAGAGAGAGAGAGAGAGAGAGAGAGAGAGAGAGAGAGAGAGAGAGAGAGAGAGAGAGAGAGAGAGAGAAACATAATGGTGGAGGTGGTGGCTCGCTGGTGGGTTCTCCGACCATTGTTGCCGCTGCTGCTACTTCTCGCCGGCAAACCAGAGAGGGAAAAGAGGGAAACAGGGGAGAGAGATTGAGGGAGAGAGATGGGTTGTGGTGGAGGTGGAGGCTATGGTGATGGTGGTGATCGTGTTGGAGGCGTCGGGGGTGGTGTTCCGAAGAAGAATAAATAAATAGAAGAAGAGATAGAGAGAGAAGAAAGGGGAGAGAGAGAGAGAGAGAGATAGAGAGAGAGAGAGAGAGAGGATGAGGGAGTTGGGGAATGTGAGGAATTGTGGGAAACACATATCAACAGTGTGTTGGGGAAGGGGAAACAAAACATTTTTTGTTTCTTTTTATTCTATTTACTATTAACTATTTACCCATTGGGCTTTTTAATTTTTATCAAATACAACTACCACCCCAATTATTAACTAGTTAATATCTTCTAAAATACAATTGTCTCCCCACTAGCCAAATATTTCGAGAATAAATATGTAAACTATACGGAAAAGACGCCAATTATACTTACAAAAAGACGGGGTGTTACATCCTCCCCCCCCCCCCCCCCCCCCTTAAAGAGAGCTTCGTCCTCGAAGCTAGACCTGCTAGGTCGCAGAAAGGTTCTAAAGTCTACAAGTCTTACTTATCGTGTCGACAGACAAAACTGAATAGCACTGATCACAACAACACAGATAATCAAATAACAGCAAATAGCAACTTCAACACATCTGACATATAAGGACTTAAGCTATCCCGTAATCCCCGTCTTGTTCAATTTTATTACCGGTTTGAATTTTCCTACATCAATTTTAATTTTCAAAAAATCTTATTTTAATGGAGATCGAAAGGTCGCACTAACTTAGAACCGTCTGCTCTGATACCAACTGCAACACCCCCGAATCGCACGGTCGTCCGAACCATATATTTGGAAAGATGTCTCCGCCCGAGGTGATGAGCCTTATTGGGAACATATAAGGATCGTCGGTTCACAGTTAGTACAATCATCGATAATCTAAAAAATAATTTATACAAATTTAAGTCAACATAGTGATAGCGTCTGAAAGGATAACAGTACATTGTTCAGTGAAAAATAGAAATACTAAGTTAAATAGTAGATGTTTCCAGCATGAGTCCCTCATCAGTAGTTGTCGTGATCGTCCCCCTCCTGGTAACCTGCGGGTTTTGAAATAGCAAAAGCCGATCGCAGAAAAATTGTAATCAGTAAAAACTGAGTAAGAACATATTGCAATATGTAACACGAGTTTTGGCACATAAATACAAGTTAGATATGAACCCACATGAACTGTAACATTAACCAAATCTATATTTCAACCATTAATTTAGCTGAGTCGTAATATAGCCCAGCGGGTAACTATGTCCACAGAGAGGTCGCGATGCAATAAATCACAATAAGGGTGCCTTTTGGGATATCACAGATCCCAATTCACCCGAGCGTTGTGGGAGCCCCTACGTCAATCCCCGCTCATAACCATAACTATGAGACCTTAAGAGTCGCACCCCTATGTCGTTGTGACCCAAACAGACATAAGTAGTACTCTATAGTTTTCACATTAAATGGGTGGATCGCAACCTTGCGCCCCCAGCTGTAGCCTCAACACATGTATATGGGTGGATCGCAACCTTGCGCCCCCGGCCGTAGCCTTCACACACATCCTTTGTACATCGCCCCAATTATATTATAGTGCATTATTCAACCGTCATTTCAGAACCGTACAATTTGTTTCAAAGATCATATTATAACCGTATATTTTCCAAACAGGATATTTGAAAGATATTATCAAATCATGATTCTCAAATATTTGATCCTTCCATAACATATTTCAAGCATCACGTGTTATAACAAGTTCATATCTTTGAAAATAACACACGCGAAACCGCATTTTGACAGTTTAAGGTACTACACATATGGACTTACTTATAATAAGTAGAGCGGCACACGCACGACAAGGGATGTGATAGTACTCGTATTCAACAAACTAGTCGCATATGAATTGGGTGTGTAAAAATACACGAATATCCCTAAATTAATACACAACCCACATTCACTTACGAATGCATAGTTCCCTAAGTGACGTACAAATGCACGACCCCTTGTAATTTCCTAAATCAAGTGTACCCTTAATATAAGTTACAAGAACTTATTTATTTATGTCAAGTCTAAATACTAATTTTAAGCCATATTAATTTAGGAACTAAATTCAGTAAGACAAATTTTTATGAGCTTTAAATTGTTTAATAATACTCTAAAAGTTATTTGACGATCTTTTATTTTGGGAGAGGGTTCATAGCCACTTATTTTTAATTATGAGGATAATCAGGCCTTTAAATTAGTGAGAAAACGAGGATAACTGATATTTATAACAATCACATTTTAAATGGAGAAAAATATCGTACTGTCATTTCAGACCATACTATTTAGTTTACGAAAATAAATTCTCTTAAACAAGGGGTTATCTAAGAGACATATTTTTATAAATTATCTTATTATTTTCTAAATCTTGAAACTCATTTACTTTTGTTCTAAAGGAGAAAAAAAATTATCATGTGATTATTAACAAGAAAAGTGCTATTTTCGTTTAAATAAACACGATACTATCTGAGTAGTTTTGTTCTCTATAGAGCATACTAATATTTGTTATAGCCCATTTATAAACTCTTTTAACTATTTTTTTGAGTAAGCTATTACTTTCGGAATTAAAACTAATTAACATAGCTATTTATGAAATAAAACAAGATTCATAAATTACAACTAGTTTATTAGGAAAATTCACTAAAATTATAAATATTTGTATTAGCCAAAACTACTTTAGTAACAAGCTAATAATTCAAGAATTTTATTTTCATAGATAACTTATTAAATTTATCTATTATGTAATACTTTAACTAAATGAAAAATAGAAATCCTGCACTACAACTAGTACCCCCAAAGACAAAATATGCATCTTATATAACTACCCTCCAAGTTTCTGAAACAACAAATCAACCCCCTAACCATACTCATTGGTAACATATACACCACCCAAATCAAATCGATGCAATCGTGCATTTAATCTATAAAAATTCAATTTTGATCATTAAAAATGGACTAGGAGGGTATTTAGAGTGTACCCATGCCAAGAACAGGGAGAATCGGTCAAGAAATAGAGCGGGTCGAGCTTGCCGGCAACGGACTTGGCGGTGGTTCTCGACGTGGCTTCTCCGGTTACTTCTGGTCGCGTTTAAACCCCTCGTCGTGGTCCTTGGAGGCTTAGGATCTTGGAGATATCGGGAAAGAGGTCTGGGCTGCCTCGGGTTCAAATCCCCGAAGCTTGTCGCCGGCGTTAATGGCCGACCGACGATGATGGGTCTTTCTTGGATGCTCCTGCTACTGCTACTGCTGCTGCCTCATTCTGTTTCGTTTGGGTCTGGGAAGAGTGATGGGGCGACTGAGATGGTGAGAGAGAGAAGGGACATAAGCGGTGGTGGTGGTGGTTTGCCGGTGGGTCTCCCGTCAGGAAGGCAGCGACCTTCGTTGCCGCTGCTGCTTCTTTCTGCTGGGTTCGAACGGATCAGAGACAGGGGGATTGGGGGGGGGGGGTTGAGAGAAGAGAGGCAGAGAGAGGGTGGCGGAGTTGGTTCTGGTGGCGATGGTGGCTGGTGTTGGTCTCGGGGGTTGTTGCCGAAGGAGAAGAAGAAGGTGAAGTTAAATAGAAGAAGGGAAGGAGAGAGAGAGAAGTGACGGGGAGAGAGAGAGGGAGAATGTGATAGAAGTTTGTTGGGAAACACAATCTGCTTCAAAGTTTGGGGAAACTCTTTCCCTATTATTATTATTATTATTATTATTATTATTATTATTATTATTATTATTATTATTATTATTATTATTATTATTATTATTATTATTATTATTTATACTTCTTCTTCTTATTATTGTTACGTATATGCGTCATGTATTATACGGTATAGGTACGGGTTAAGAATACGATATTATCATCAGTATATATACAATATAAATACATTATTATATATATTTGTTTGTGTAAAAGACAATTACTCTCCCCCTTAGTTTCTAATAATGCAAGTTTTAGCACCAATTTATAACAATACTTTAAGAAAATTGCACAATCGCCCTTATTATCGTAGTGGGGTATTTCAGAAAAGCTTGTTAGCTTCACCGTGTGTCATGATTGCTCCTCAGATAGGAAGGCCACCTATACTTGACTTCAACCACAAAGTCTATTGGAGCACTTACTATGCATGAGGTGGAGGGACATGAACCACCTGTTTACTGCATCTCAAGGGTGATTCAGGGATCATAATCCATATACTGATCCATTAAAAGACAATGTTTAGCACTAGTGTTTGTGGTGTAGAAGCTAGTGCAATACTATGCCTCGCATAAGGTAGTTATGATCACCAAGAGTGACCACATACAGTAGCTTTTGGCGCATCCAACACCTTGTGTAAGGCTTGCAAAATGGCTTCTAATCCTGATTCCTATCATTGTATGACATCACTTGAACACATCCCAAGGCAATAAAATCACAACTTGTAGTTGATCTTCTTGCCCAATTTTTGGATGGCTCGCATGAGCCTAAGCATGAGGAGGTTCGAAGAGATATGGAAATCCACCAAGTAGAAGGTAAATGGTCTTTGAGCTTTGATGGTTGTTCTACCAGAACTGGAGGGTGTGATGGGGTATTCTTAATGCCCAGTGGGAGAAGTGGTCCAGATGTCATACAAGTCAATTTCACATTTACAAACAATGAAGCAAAGTATGAGGCATTGATAGTTGGGCTTCCCGCAGAAAATTCCTTGGTGGATCAAACACTTAGTTATCACGGGAGACTCCAAAATTATGGTTAGACAATCATCTAGGGAGTTCGCACTCAAAGAGATTGACTTATTTTGTTATCGCACCGTCATTCTAAAGCTTAATGTAGGTTTTGGGTCCGTTGTTTACGAACAGATGGCCAGTCCAGACAATAGGCATGCAAATGCCTTGGCCACTCTTTGATCAAAGATCGCTGAATAAAAGTGTCTACCCTCCATCCTATTGAAACAAAATCCACCCATATTCTATCCAAGGCCTGCATGAGAAGGGATATAAGGTGCGAGAAGGGTGCTGGAGCAAGAAGATATTAAGCTTCTCGCAAAAGGAGCAAGCAACAAGGATTGACCCTCTGCCAAAAGCTTCTTCATGCATGATGGCATTATTTACCATAAAGGCCTATGAGTTATCTTTCAAAGATGTATCGGGGAAACGAGATGTTTGGTCTATCTCCAAGAATTACATAAAGAGCGCTCCGAACATAATGGGACTCCCCTATACATAATGGCGCAACGCCAAGGCTACTACTGGCCGCATATGAGCTCACTGCATCCGTGATACAGGCTCAATGTGAGCAATGAGGTTTGGTCTATGACATACTGGATATATGCACAATTGATGACTTTCAAGACAGGAGAAAACCTTTCATTGAGTATTTAGAAAGAAATTATCTTCCCTTCAATAAACATCAAACAAAAGTAATAAATAAGAAGGCACAAAGCTATGAGCTTCGGGAAGGCATCCTATTTAGAAGTCGCAGGAACATTACCCAGGTGTCTCGCATGACAGGACTCATGAGATTATGTAGGCAGTTCATTCACCTGAACAACAAGGAGCTGCAAAGTTGTGTCATCAACTCCTGTTAATGAAGCATTTTTGGGCATCCATGGAGGCTGACTGTCGTGAGAAGGTCAGAAAATGTTAGTAATGCCGGTTCCATGGAAATATCATAGATGCGTCAGCTGTTGACTTGCAGGCCTTAAGGACACCTTGGCCTTTTCATACTTTGTCTCTAGATTTTATTGGTCCCATTAATCCTTCCTCTAATGGATGCACATGGATCCTCACAGGACCTAAGCTCTTCACAAAGTGGGTTGAAGCCGTGTCGCTAAGAAAGGCTGCGCATGGATGTGTTATCAACTTCATCCAAAAATGATCGTACGTAGATTTGGCGTTCTCAACACCATTCTTTCTGATAGTAGGCCCCCTTTCTCAAATAGGCATGTTGCTGCAAAGATTTCCAAATTCAATATTTGAAAACTCACCTATACTCCATACTATCCTAAGGGAAATGGTTAGACTAAGGTCACCAACAAAAAACTTTGAAGGCATTCATAAGAAAAACTGTGCATGATGAGTAGAAGAAGTGGGTTGACTGGCTGCATTTTGCTCTATGGGCCTACCACACCTCTCCAATATCATTATGCTATGGAGTGGGAGTTGTGCTCCCCGAGGAGATCAAGGTCCCTTCTGAAAGACTAGATTAAAGCACACATGCCCAAGCTGATGCGTACCATGAACTAGACTTGCTTGAAGAACAAAGAGACAAGGCCCAAAAAAACAATGAGCATCGTATGGACATAATCAGCAGGGCCTATAACAAGATAGTTCAGCCAAGACAATTCATAGTAGGAGATCAAGTATTGCGAGCCTCAACACATTTTTTGCCCAACCAAGCACCCACCAAGTTTACTCCCAACTAGGAAGGACTATTTGCAGTAAAAGAAGTCTTCGACAACGTATATTGCAAAACACTTAGATGTGGGGGCAATGCGACTGAGCCAAACCCTGTCAACGTAAAATTGCTCAAGAGATACTATCCCTGGTTATCTCATGTAATTCTCATGTTCGACTCTTCCCATATGGAGAGTTCAGGATTTTCCACTTACTCCCATAGGAGAAAATTAATAAACAACCCGTCCATATGAGGCTTTTCAGCATTTTTCTACGAAATTTTATTTCTTTGATTCTTGCACAACGAAATGCGCAATTCCTTATCTAAGAAAAGGAAAATGAGTTACTCTAAGCCTAAGCCTATCATTAATGATAGCAGCTGCACAACTCTTTGCTTACAGAAAACACAATGAAAGTGTGAGTGTGCAGGTGGTAATGCAGCTAAGATACTCTAGAAGGGGGGGGGGGGGGGGGGTTGAATAGAGTATGCCAAATTTTTGCAAAACTTGCTAGGAAGATGGAATCTTGTGAAAACTAGTGAAGTTCAAGGCCTTGAAAACAAGTTCAAGCCCTTGGAAGATATGCAGTTTGTAATAAAGAAGATAAGCCTTTTTCAAGGCCTTGAAAATAGTTTCAAACCCTTTAAAAACATTCAGATGTGTATGCTGCAAGAATTAATAAAATGAATGAAATGTAAATGCAAGAGACAGATGATTAATAGAGTTCAGTCCACTCGGACCTACGTCTCTACCTCAGAGATCTTCTCCCTGCAGGATTTTCAACTCAATTCTTATGAATCAAAATCTAACCCCTAGATCTCAAGCACAGAGAATCGCCTTACTCTGTTACAGCTTGTGGTTCTCCCTAACCTATCTAGTACCTGCTCTAGCTAACTGATTAACTAAGAATTCTCTATTATTCACTTTGAACAATCCTTGAGAATGAAGATAGAAATAATACATAAATGATCTACCAATAAAGCACAATACAGATGAAAACTTTGTGTGTAGAAACTGCAGTGAAGTATGCAGTGTTCTTCTGTGAATGGATTGGAAGATTGATGAACATCTTTGATGCTTGTCAATCCAGAACTCTTTCTCTCTTTTTTCCTGTTGAGTGTTGTCTTGTTGATTCATAATTGAGCTCTATAAAAACTTCAAACAGCTCTGAATATCTTCCCAGATTTTCAGTAACAAATCTCCTATTTTGTAGGCAACAAACTTTGACTCTTTGATAATCTTCTGCAACGGTTAAGTGATCACAATCCTCAGAGATAATTTTGTGATCTTGCATTTGAATAGGTTGATAAGCTGTCAAGTCATTCAGATCAAACACATAATCATCTTCTTGATTATTTCCTTCCCTGCATAAGTCAGATTAGGAAACAATCTCTGCAAACTTAGGAAATAAAATCTCCTGCAAAAGCATAGTCAAACAGATGATATTCTATGTTAAAAACGAGTTAGGATACTTTGTCTTCGATCATCAAATAATAGTAAATCAAGTATATGAAGGATAGAAAGGGAATCAACTCAGAGAGTTTGCAGAAAACTCCCCCTGAGAATGTTCTTCACAGGTTAATCAGTTTCAAGGCTTTGAATCTAGTTTCAAAGCTTTCAAGCCTCTGAGAACTGATTCAAGGATTTGAAAGCTGGTTCAAGGCCGTGAAATAGTCAAAATATTTCAAGCCTTGCACAACCTGATCTTACAATCTCCCCCTTGATGAAAGACAAAACCAAACTCTGTTTGATCCTTAGTCTCTGCAAAAAATACTGATTAGTTCACCATGCATAATAACATAGTAATTCTGAAAAGATCCAACTTATTCAAATTACCAGCAGAAGGTAAACAGTTCAGCAAATAGCAAATAACAGCAAAGAAAATAAATTCTAAAACCTAGAATTTCTCCCCCTTTTTGACTTTCATCAAAAAGATAGAGAGGATGTTGGATCAAATGTCTGGAAAATTTTGAAAACTTAAAGAAAAACTTTAAGAAGAGATAATGGGGAAGAAAGAGTAGGCATGATTAAGGTTCTCTATCTTCATCTTAATTTCCTTCTTCCTCCTCACTGTCTTCATTGCTGGCTTGAAATTCTGGTGAGACCACATTTAGATCCTCAATGAAGGAGCTGATCTTCTCAATAACACTATTGAATAAGAATGTGAGTCATTCCAAAGCTTTTCTTCCATGCTTCAGCTTCTTCTTTACAGCCATCCTTTTCTGCTGAGTAGATAATCTTGTGTGATCCTTATTTCCTGCTTTTGAGGCTTCTAAAGACTGAGACTGATCCTTCTCTTGTTTCCTCTTGTTGGATATGGAGTACACCCCATAGGATCCTGAAGTAGTGTCTGAGTATTGAATGAGAATTTCTTTTCCTTTTTCTTTGACCATTGATGCGCAGAATACATGCTATTCGCAAGTATACGAAATCAAGTAATACCGGGTGTATTTCAACTCGGGTTGTCGATCCCACAGAGACTGTTTCAGGTTTTCTCAAGTAATCCGTTTCAGTTAACCGAGTGTAACGACAAGGAGGAGTTGGTTGTAATTGTAGTTTGCTAACCTAAAACAGAAATTAAAAGTCGAAAACATAAATATTTTTTGTGACGTTTTTCTAGAATAAGCTGAATGGGTTGTTATTATAGTTGATAGGAACTAGGGTCCCTAGGGTTTCTACAGATTTCAGTTTTTGTTTGATATTAAAACACTCAGCAGTTTTGTTATCTGTACAACGTACCGGTTGTGCAGTGACCTTTCAGCTTCCGCATGTAATCCCGATCCTGCAGACTTTCGGATTCCTGTTAAGCTGCCGAAGTCTGCAGTCTCGTTCTAATCCTGTTAGGGTTTCTAACCTGTCCGAATGGCTCGGGTCAAATTCTCTAACAGTTGGTCTCACGTTTTGCGGTGCTAGCCCTATCTCCCTTTCTCTGGTCGGTCTATCAGGGTAAGGTATTAAATCCTGTCTTTTCTTCCTAACCCTAACCTGACGTTTTCACCTACAGGCTCGGGTCTATAGCAATCCCGGGTGATCAATCCTATCATGAATATACGAAAATAATCAAAGGCAGAATAACAGATACAATTGCTGAATTAAGATAACAATCATGAATCCATAATCAAACTAGTCATAAAATCTGGATACGAAACCCTAGGTTAACCGAGAACCTAGGTAAGAAGTTTATCTACTAAGAGTCATAATACTAAAACACAGTTTCTGAGTGTAAAGAGAGAAAATGAAATCAAACTAAGTCTTCGAATCTCGAATCGCTCTTCCGTGCTCTTCGGGGACGATCTGACTTGTCCTTCGGTTGTCCTGTGTGCTGTGTGTGTTCAAAACGAGTCTGGACTGAAACATCCCGGGATCTCGGTTCAGGGTTAAAGAGACAATCGACAACCAAAAGTAGAAATATACTATTAAGATTACATTTCGCTTAATGTACATAACAAAATTTCGATAATAAGTACAATTTAAAACATAACATTTGTGATCTATTAAGTGATCTATGTTAAGCTATACTTCTTCGTCTCGTTCCAGCGTTCCCATCCCCCACTTTGATTGACGACCTGCGGTTTTAAAATGGCAAAAGCCGACGCAGTTTTGAAGAAATTGATCAGTAAAAACTGAGTAAGTACACACTACGACATGTAAAGCAACGAGTGGCACGGAAGCATGAGTTGAAACAAATCAGAAGATTTAAACAGTAAAACTATCATATTGGAGAATTTGGATCAACTTGAAGTAACCGAGTAACAAAAACCTCTCAATTTAATAAAGTAGAGAAACCACAAGTAGTTGGTAAAATATCCAGAGTAAAAAAGTCCATAGGATAACTTAGTTCATGAGTAGCCAAATCATTTCAAATCATTTCAATTGATTAGGGCAATCTAGAGCCACAAACAACATTAATAAAGTAGTCAATTTTTAATTTCGACTTCAATCAACAGTTTAATTTAGCTGAGGCGTGTCAAGAGCCACCAGCAGGATCGATGTAAACAGAGGGATCACGAAATAATCACTAAGGGTTCCTTCTAGGGTCTATCAAACCCTATTTCACCCGAGCGTTAAGGGAGCCCATTAGTCAACCCCGCTCACAACATTAGCTAAAAGGCCTTAAGTGTCGACACCCCTATACCGTAGTGACCCTTACAAGTATAAGTAGCACTCTATAGCTCTATAAAACCCTTGGCCTCAATAACTTGGTACATTTTGGCTCATCGGGGGCGGATTTTTGAACATTGACGTTCTATCCAATAATAAGAAGCATTGCTTCAATGGTCTTAGCCATAATAAAATGGAGGATCGCTTGACGCCTCCCATTAATAACAGTACTCTGTACATCGTCCTAAGTCTATTAGAGGTATTTTATTTATTCTCTTTCACATAACCAGAATCACAATATAAACATTTCACAGGTAATTTCCGAGAGTTCTCAAATGAGATGAATAAAATAGTTTAACAACTTTCGAGTGGAAAACATGCATTCTCATACTATTTCATATAGCAAACATTCATTGAAACCTCAAACACTTACGCAGATTTTGATATGAAAAGGCCGTACATATGTACTTACCTCTGAGCCATGAAAGGCGCAAAGCAAAGCTAGCACTCCTACAACGCTCGTCTCCGAATCTCACAGTAAATGCAGCAACACGAATACGTACATCTACTTCGAACGATCCTTAATAACGACTGGATATACACAAGTCAAGTATATAGTCTATTAGCATTTACCCTCTATATGAGGTTGTATGCAAGAATTCAATGGAAAGCGGGTCATGCAAGCTACTTGACCAAAACGCCCCTGATACTCCAAAATCGTCCAGTACCGACTATGATTGTGCATGGACCCCAAACTATACTCATACTGGCCCAAAAACATGTAAGAATGACTCTAAACTCTCCCATATGTACTTAGCATCGAAATCTACAACTTTCAATAATTTGCACTTAGGCCCCTAAAGTTTGGTAAAATTGCAAAAAGACCCCAACATTTGACTTGGTCAACACTAGCCCAAAATTACATAGGAGTACTCCAAATACGCATACAAGACATGCTGAAAAACTCCAAGTTACTAAACGAATCTCAATTTAAAGCTAAGTGAAATTACTATTTTGCCCCTCCTATACAGTCCAGTCAAACTAGGGTTTACAGAAAGTCAAACTTGGTCAAACTTGATATTTAGACTCAGAATATGAATACGAACAAGTTTTGTGAAGAACGCTAAGGCTAGAAATGTCATTTAGAGGGACAAAATTGAAAGTCAGAGATAGAGTGAAATCATCTCAACTAGTCAACTTTGGAGCTGATTTGTGGTAAAACGAGGGAGAGTTTAGAAAATATGAAGGTGGGTTATTGAAGAGAGTATTCCAAGCTTTCCAGAACATATTTGAACTCCTAAGAACTCCAAGTATTCAAAGAGATATCGCTAGTCATAGTTGGACAAAAATTCCGAATCAACACTTAGTAAAATTCAAGAAAGTTTATTAAGTTCAAACTAGCAACTTTAGGCTTGATTTGTGAGAAATCCGTTACAAATTTGAACATGACCCAGAGACGATGATTTGAAGTATTATGTATCATCTACGCAGAGAAGAAAGAAAAACAAGATTTCTTTAAGTATTGAGGGAGTTATAATCGTTTGAAAATGACTACTTCAATTCAAACTTCAACACTAGAAAATTATGAGTTGTTTTGCTAGCGAAGAACATAACATTGCAGCAACTTTGGAGCCAAAATCAGAGGCTTTAGAGATGAAATTGGACCGAGAAATCAACATGAAAGTTGTAGCCAATTCTCCAAGGATTCCAGAAAGCTAAAGATCATTCAAAACGGATTACAAACGAAGAAGATACAAGCATTTGAACAGGGGAGGTTTTTGTACCAAAACACATGAACACAAGAACACATTCAAGAACTTCACCTTCCCCTAACTTTAGCTCAGATTTATACACGATTAGAGATCGAATTGGACCAATAAATCAGCACGAAAGTTGGAGTACTACATGCTGTGGATCCACAGAGTCAAAAATCATGCGAAGTGATCAAGAAACGGCCAAGTTACAGGTCGAAGAACAGGTCAGGTTCACAAGTAGAAAAAAATGATGAAAACATGAACTAACACCGATCAAACAACAATCTGGGCATGATTGGATCATTCAAACAGGTTTAGGACATGATAAGGAGCAAGATCAAGCTTTTAAACGATCAAAATGGGCAAGAATCGAAGCCGTACCAAGCTTGGCGCTTTTCCGGCGGCCATGGCGGATTCCGGCGATGTGCGTCCAGTTTCCGGTGCTCACATGAACTTCCATCGACTTCTGGGTTGAAAAGAGGTTGCTGCGAGGTCCATAGGTCACGGGGGAAGCGTCGGGAGGGAGAAGAACCGCCCAGAACGAAGCAAACGTCGAAGGTCCGAAGTCCGCCGGCGATTCCCGTCGGGTTTCCAAACCCATAATCCGGCGAGGCAAAAACCGTCGATTCACAGCGCGATCCTGGACTCCCCAGGTGCGCAATCACCCCCATAACATGAAAACAAGGGTCAATTAGATCAAATTACAACATAAATCAAGAAATTGGTCGGGGAAAGGGCTAGGGTTCTTCACCTTCAAAACCCGATTGCTCTCTCAATACGCCATCTTTTTCAAAATTGACTTGTGCGTTTTGCTCCTGGAATTGGTGGCTATCTACGGTAGCAGCAGGTCGGCAAGAGGAGGTCTTAATGTGGAGTTCTTCATTGGTGGTGGTGGTGGTTCATGGTGGTGTTCATGAGGGAGAAAAGGGTATTGAAGAAAATTGTGTTTTGTTCAATTCTCCACTGGATTCAGAAGGTGAGGGAGGATAGGGAGGTGTTGACACCTAAGTGGAGAGGTGTCAAAACTAGTTTGACAAGTGGAGAGCATGCATGGGGGGTGAAAGTGTAGTTTCCTAAAGTTTAGGATACAAACAAGAAATAGAGGTTCTACTTGATTTCAGAGAATTTCAAAACCACCCCGAACATCTCTACTGCTTCAAAATCATTCTAAAAACTTTCAAATATTGACAACACTCCAAAATGCCCACTTTAAAGCCGTGACGAACTATTTACAAATTCGCCCCCAAAGTCTTGATATTTCACTAAGAACTCTCTCGGGAATTAGGGGTGTTACAATCTACCCACCTTAAAAGAATCTTCGTCCCCGAAGATCTCATACTGTACTAACCCACATACACGAATTGCAGATGAAATGCAGCACATTGGCCCAACCTATTTTGCTTAAACAGACAAGTACATAAACCGCTCTCGTCGGATGTTCTGCTCCCAAAAGATGGCTTTCTTAGTTGGTCAGTTAGCAACACATTAACGGAAAGAAATTCCTCATTCTCACTCTCCACACAACGGGGTCTATACTACATAACAGTCTGAACTCGCATCACATTAGGGTTTCATATAATATTAGCTCAAGTAAAAGGGTCGCACTAAATTTTTAAAGTTCAATAACAACATACAAGTCCTCAATTTTAGAAACGACTCAAAAATTTGATAGAATTTATACAAATCTCGAAACTTTTAGACAAATACTTTTATCAAGACTGATATGTTGTTTTGCTTGAATCATCCGCATTAAAAAATGTTGTCTTACCTCTAGAGGGTTAGATAAACCAATCACCTAAAGTGTTCCACGCATACGAGGGAGAAAGAACACTATGTGTCGTCACACAACGTGCCTTTCTAACACAACTCGCATGTGCTTCAAATGTTCCAACTTAGTCTACACAGCGGGTACAACTTATAGTACCGTCGTACTAAGAGTCGCGCCAGCGGACTGATAAACAAAGTGGTCCATATCACTTGGCATTTGGTAGCTCGAAACGTCAATAATTTTCTGAAACCATATTTTTGTAATAAATACTTTATTTTCAAAAGTTTCTAATTTTGGAAAGAACAATGTCAAACTAACTCAAAATAAACCAAATTCAAACTAATGTTTTACGGTTCATCCCTCGTAGGTGCGAAATAATGGTCTCGGGGTCTTCTAAGTCACATCGTCGTTACTCTCTCGTCGAGAAATTACTTACAAAAATGAAGAGTCAAAGATACGCATCACACAACTACGAAAAACAATTCGATACAAGTAGGCATGTCACATAAATATTGCGCCTGTAAATAGGCAAGTATACTTTGCATGAACATATCAAATAGTCATTAATATTCAATCAACATATACGGTACAGGTCGAGTTTCATAATACGTAAGTACCCAAACTCCCCGATGGCTTGTTTACTTCTTACTGCCAAATTGGGTTATCCTAGTCAATTTTAAAATTTCGAAAATGTTTTATCTTTCTTATTCTCTACTAATGGAAATCGAAAAGTCACTTTAACCGGAGAACCGATGCTCTGATACCATATGAAACATCCTGGGATCTCGGTTCAGGGTTAAAGAGACAATCGACAGCCAAAAGTAGAAATATACTATTAAGATTACATTTCGCTTAATGTACATAACAAAAATTCGATAATAAGTACAATTTAAAACATAACATTTGTGATCTATTAAGTGATCTATGTTAAGCTATACTTCTTTGTCTCGTTCCAGCGTTCCCATCCCCCACTTTGATTGACGACATGCGGTTTTAAAATGGCAAAAGCCGACGCAGTTTTGAAGAAATTGATCAGTAAAAACTGAGTAAGTACACACTACGACATGTAAAGCAACGAG
This sequence comes from Linanthus parryae, assembly GCA_023055425.1. Taxonomy (NCBI): domain Eukaryota; kingdom Viridiplantae; phylum Streptophyta; class Magnoliopsida; order Ericales; family Polemoniaceae; genus Linanthus; species Linanthus parryae. Next base: position 45,285,490 of record JALGPY010000007.1, on the reverse strand, counting down.
TGGCACGGAAGCATGAGTTGAAACAAATCAGAAGATTTAAACAGTAAAACTATCATATTGGAGAATTTGGATCAACTTGAAGTAACCGAGTAACAAAAACCTCTCAATTTAATAAAGTAGAGAAACCAAAAGTAGTTGGTAAAATATCCAGAGTAAACAAGTCCATTTAAGAGGATAACTTAGTTCATGAGTAGCCAAAGCACTTCAAATTATTTCAATTGATTAGGGCAATCTAGAGCCAAAAACAACATTAATAAAGTTGTCAATTTTTAATTTCGACTTCAATCAACAGTTTAATTTAGCTGAGGCGTGTCAAGAGCCACCGGCAGGATCGATGTAAACAGAGGGATCACGAAATAATCACTAAGGGTTCCTTCTAGGGTCTATCAAACCCTATTTCACCCGAGCGTTAAGGGAGCCCATTCGTCAACCCCGCTCACAACATTAGCTAAAAGGCCTTAAGTGTCGACACCACTATACCGTAGTGACCCTTACGAGTATAAGTAGCACTCTATAGCTCTATAAAACCCTTGGCCTCAATAAATTGGTACATTTTGGCTCATCGGGGGCGGATTTTTGAACATTGACGTTCTATCCAATAATAAGAAGCATTGCTTCAATGGTCTTAGCCATAAGAAAATGGAGGATCGCTTGACGCCTCCCATTAATAACAGTACTCTGTACATCGTCCTAAGTCTATTAGAGGTATTTTATTTATTCTGTTTCACATAACCAGAATCAGAATATAAACATTTCACAGGTAATTTCCGAGAGTTCTCAAATGAGATGAATAAAATAGTTTAACAACTTTCGAGTGGAAAACATGCATTCTCATACTATTTCATATAGCAAACATTCATTTGAAACCTCAAACACTTACGCAGATTTTGATATGAAAAGACCGTACATATGTACTTACCTCTGAGCCATGAAAGGCGCAAAGCAAAGCTAGCACTCCTACAACGCTCGTCTCCGAATCTCACAGTAAATGCAGCAACACGAATACGTACATCTACTTCGAACGATCCTTAATAATGGCTGGATATACACAAGTCAAGTATATAGTCTATTAGCATTTACCCTCTATATGAGGTTGTATGCAAGAATTCAATGGAAAGCGGGTCATGCAAGCTACTTGACCAAAACGCCCCTGATACTCCAAAATCGTCCAGTACCGACTATGATTGTGCATGGACCCCAAACTATACTCATACTGGCCCAAAAACATGTAAGAATGACTCTAAACTCTCGCATATGTACTTAGCATCGAAATCTACAACTTTCAATAATTTGCACTTAGGCCCCTAAAGTTTGGTAAAATTGCAAAAAGACCCCAACATTTGACTTGGTCAACACTAGCCCAAAATTACATAGGAGTACTCCAAATACGCATACAAGATATGCTGAAAAACTCCAAGTTACTAAACGAATCTCAATTTAAAGCTAAGTGAAATTACTATTTTGCCCCTCCTATACAGTCCAGTCAAACTAGGGTTTACAGAAAGTCAAACTTGGTCAAACTTGATATTAAGACTCAGAATATGAATACGAACAAGTTTCGTGAAGAACGCTAAGGCCAGAAATGTCATTTAGAGGGACAAAATTGAAAGTCAGAGATAGAGTGAAATCATCTCAACTAGTCAACTTTGGAGCTGATTTGTGGTAAAACAAGGGAGAGTTTAGAAAATATGAAGGTGGGTTATTGAAGAGGGTATTCCAAGCTTTCCAGAACGTATTTGAACTCCTAAGAACTCCAAGTATTCAAAGAGATGTCGCTAGTCAAAGTTGGACAATCCGAATCAACACTTAGTAAAATTCAAGAAAGTTTATTAAGTTCAAACTAGCAACTTTAGGCTTGATTTGTGAGAAATCCGTTACAAATTTGAACATGACCCAGAGACGATGATTTGAAGTATTATGTATCATCTACGCAGAGAAGAAAGAAAAACAAGATTTCTTTAAGTATTGAGGGAGTTATAATCGTTTGAAAATGACTATTTCAATTCAAACTTCAACACTTAGAAAATTCTGAGTTGTTTTGCTAGCGAAGAACATAACATTGCAGCAACTTTGGAGCCAAAATCAGAGGCTTTAGAGATGAAATTGGACCGAGAAATCAACATGAAAGTTGTAGCCAATTCTCCAAGGATTCCAGAAAGCTAAAGATCATTCAAAACAGATTTCAAACGAAGAAGATACAAGTACCAAAACACATGAACACAAGAACACATTTAAGAACTTCACTTTCCCCTAACTTTAGCTCAGATTTATACACGATTAGAGATCGAATTGGACCAATAAAGCAGCACGAAAGTTGGATTACTACATGCAGTGGATCCACAGAGTCAAAAATCATGCGAAGAGATCAAGAAACGGCCAAGTTACAGGTCGAAGAACAGGTGAGGTTCACAAGTAGAAAAAAACGATGAAAACATGAACTAACACCGATCAAACAACAATCTGGGCATGATTGGATCATTCAAACAGGTTTAGGACATGATAAGGAGCAAGATCAAGCTTTTAAACGATCAAAATGGGCAAGAATCGAAGCCGTACCAAGCTTGGCGCTTTTCCGGCGGCCATGGCGGATTCCGGCGATGTGCGTCCAGTTTCCGGTGCTCCCATGAACTTCCATCGACTTCTGGGTTGAAAAGAGGTTGCTGCGAGGTCCATAGGTCACGGGGGAAGCGTCGGGAGGGAGAAGAACCGCCCAAAACAAAGCAAACGTCGAAGGTCCGAAGTCCGCCGGCGATTCCCGTCGGGTTTCCAAACCCAGAATCCGGCGAGGCAAAAACCGTCGATTCACAGCGCGATCCTGGACTCCCCAGGTGCGCAATCACCCCCATAACATGAAAACAAGGTTTAATTAGATCAAATTACAACATAAATCAAGAAATTGGTCGGGGAAAGGGCTAGGGTTCTTCACCTTCAAAACCCGATTGCTCTCTCAATACTCCATCTTTTTCAAAAGTGATTTGTGCGTTTTGCTCTTGGAATTGGTGGCTATATACGGTAGCAGCAGGTAGGCAAGTGGAGGCCTTAATGTGGAGTTCTTCGTTGGTGGTGGTGGTGGTTCATGGTGGTGTTCATGAGGGAGAAAAGGGTATTGAAGAAAATTGTGTTTTGTTCAATTCTCCACTGGATTCAGAAGGTGAGGGAGGATAGGGAGGTGTTGAAACCTAAGTGGAGAGGTGTCAAAACTAGTTTGACAAGTGGAGAGCATGCATGGGGGGTGAAAGTGTAGTTTCCTAAAGTTTAGGGTACAAACTAGAAATAGAGGTTCTACTTGATTTCAGAGAATTGCAAAACCACCCCGAACATCTCTACTGCTTCAAAATCATTCTAAAAACTTTCAAATATTGACAAAACTCCAAAATGCCCACTTTAAAGCCGTGACGAACTATTTACAAATTCGCCCCCAAAGTCTTGATATTTCACTAAGAACTCTCTCGGGAATTAGGGGTGTTACATGGACGAGTCTTTAAATAGTGATGTTTTTTTCCGAAACGCTGTGCCAGAATTTACGAAAACTGCCATCGGTCCACCGACTCGGAAAAAAGTCAACCTGGCTGCGTATATACGCAACATGCTGCGTATATATGCAACCAGGGCCCACAAGAATCACTCCCCCACCTCATGCCTGCGTATATACGCAAGAGGCTGCGTATATACGCAGGAAGGGGATTGTCCTGGCCTGGCTTGGTCCTCTGCTGGGCCCGGTTAGGTCTTCTGGGTCCCACACTTCTGCTTGAAATCTCCGGTTTGCCTTACTTGGTGTTTTCCTTCTTTCCCGTGTTCCCGTCTTGGTTAGATCTCGTGCACGTTTCCCGAGATTGACCTGGTTCGGTCCCGACACGCTTCCCGATGCACCTCCCGGACCTGTTCCTGAAAAGACAACACGAACAGAACCCTCGATCATATTCAATAAAAGCATAAAATAAGCAGGAATCCAGAAAGTACAATAAACATTTTGTTCTAACTTTCCAAGGAATTCTAGGGCAAATCCCGGCAAAAGATGCTGTTTTCCGACACAAAAGCTCGTGAAATCAGGCTAATAGATAACCCCTAATTGGGCGTTATCAAATACCCCCACACTAGGCATTGCTCGTCCCGAGAAAACCCCGTGTACACTTTCCTGCATGCATACATTTCTGCCTTCGTAAAACCGGCCCTGCCGTGCATACACTACCTTTGCATACTCCCTGCAATTGCATACTATTTTGACCCGAATCTTACGGCCAGACGAATCGATAGAAAAACTGACTCAGATAGAATATACACAGACTCAAAAGACTCAAAACATACTTATGAAAAATTATTTTTGGCGAGAATGGGCAATCTCAAAAACATAACCAGTGTGTCCTCGACACCTCACCCTTTTCAGAAAGTACTTCTCTGCAAGCGATCGGTAAGTCTGAACAGATTTATATGGTGGATTTAAGCACTGGACCAAAGTACTACTACTTCCGTTATCAACCTGAGCAAATCCCTAGCTAACTTACCATCCGAGCTTTTTCCGAAAGGATCTAAGTCTAACAGGTAGGATATATATATATGTATCAAGGTACGACACAGTCCTACTTGTTATGACATTATCACAATTTACCAAACTCACACCCCTCACCGAGATCCCGAAAAACTGTCTGAAACACCTAAGTTCCTGCTTTCTCAATTCCTCTGGCCCCCGGTGTTAGGGGTGAGCACGGACCGGGTTGGACCGGTTTTGCCGAGTATTCCTACCCGACCCAATATGTACGGGTTGGAGAATGTTCAACCCAAACCTACCCAATGATTTGTGATACCCAAACCAATCGTAACGTATCGACTCGGTCCGGTTCGGACCGGTTAATCGGGTTGAAAAATCTTTAAATTTTACTTGAAAAATACATTTATTTGGTTAATTATCTTTGTAATATTGTTTGTATAAAATTTAAACTTGGAAACATAAAATTATTTTCTATGAAAGAGAAATAGCGTGAGAAAAATCAAGTATTAAAATTGTCTTAACTTGTAAAACTTAATTTCTAAACCATATATCTAAATAAAATTTACAATGTTTACATATAAAATGTTAATCGGACCGGTTCGGTTTTAAATGGGTATTCCACTTCCAAACCCATGATCGATCGAACTTTGTTCGGGTTGATGAATCTATACCCATAATCAATCAATTAGCATTGATCGATGCCAAAATCGGACCGGTTTGGTGCGGGGCGGTTCGGGGAGGCGGGTTGGGCCGGGTTTTGCTCACCCCTACCCGGTGTGTCTTCGCCGTACCCGCGACCACAAATGTGAAGTGGTGCAAACGTCTCGAAAATTATGCCACTCACTCAGCTTCTTACTAAATAACATAAACGACAAAAAATCTGAAAACTAGAACATTGCTTCTTCTTCTTCTTCTTCTTCTTCTTCTTCTTCTTCTTCTTCTTCTTCTTCTTCTTCTTCTTCTTCTTCTTCTTCTTCTTCTTCTTCTTCTTCTTCTTCTTCTTCTTCTTCTTCTTCTTCTTCTTCTTCTTCTTCTTCTTCTTCTTCTTCTTCTTCTTCTTCTTCTTCTTCTTCTTCTTCTTCTTCTTCTTCTTCTTCTTCTTTTAACACTATATACATAAATAAATACATGAATAATGACAATAATTAAACTGACTATCTCTTCACCAATAATTTCTTCCTGGGGCTTCTATTATGTTGAACGGTTCTCGTGATTCAACTAAAGCTCCAATATTGAATGAAAGTGTGAATTGTCAATTGCATATGAAATCTTCGAACTCATATGGATCAAATCATTCCTCTGAAAATGTTAGCATCCAAAATTACTCATTCGTCCATCATTTTCAAAATTACAAATATAATGGAGCAGAAAGTGTTAATCCATTTCTAAAAGTTCCAAATTTAGCCTTCAAAGAGGTTGACCAGGCTCACGAAAACTTTAGGAGTGACTTTCAACGATGCAAAGCTCTATGAAATACACTCATACTAAAGGGCGATGGAGTGCAAAAGATGACAGGTAGATTTTAATATGAAATTTTGGTATAATAAGCTTTTCAATTGAAATTTGTTTATTTACAATTATCATGCTTTCCACGTGTAGGTTACTGACAAAATTTGTTAACAAATATGGAGAAAAGATCTGGACTCGCATTGGTAAAATGCTTCATGGAAGAGTTGGAAACTAATGCAGAGCGAGGTGGCAAGACCATCCGAGGCCACATATTAAGGTTTAATTTCTTATTATCTTTAATCTCTTCACTCGCATAAGGATAAAAATACACAAACACATAGTGTGATGCTTGCACAAAAAGCGAAGCACGAAATAGCAATTAATCTCTTTAATTTGAGCTATTTTTATTCATATATTCCTTTCTTACACTTTATTCTCATGTTTTTTGAATGGACGGTTCTGATGATTTCATTTTGTATAAGAGATAAATAAGCAAAGCGTTTTAAGTGTGACTTGTCATGAAAGTGAATTTTATTTCAAAATACATCAATTATCTAAAAACATTCAACGAGCTTAAATATAATTAGGAAAAAAAATGTTACAAAATGCTTATATTAATTACATTGAAGGATATCTCTATGTCCAAGATATTTATTGCACTTCATGAAATTGTATCTAAGTTAACTTTATCTTTTTAATTAAAAGATAGCATTTATCTTAATTTTTCCTAAATCATCAACTTTCTTATACCATGGAATACCCGCATGAACATGTTTGATAAAAAAACTTAGATGAGAATTCAAATATTTGCATAAATGTGATTGTTTATTATATTTGAAAAATACATTTGTGTGATTTCCGCATTGTTTTACGTAATACATAATTTAGAAAATAATATAAAATACCTCCGTTACATACATTAGAAAAATTATATAAAATTATTTATACTTAAAAAAAAACTAATATTTTTATTACATAAGACCTTGAAGTTCATTTGTCTCCTGTTATGTTTGCATAGCCAATTGTTTCAATTCAGGTCAATTATTTTTGCATCTTCCTAAAATATGAAGTATATAAAGCATATTCACTCAAAATAAAAGTATGTTTCACCGAGGTATGATTGTAAATCATAGAATAAAAAAATAATATATTGATACATTGATGATCTATCAACCATTATACATTGCAAGAGCGAGTTTGTGCACTTGACCATTGAATTATATTTTTATGTATGTTTATCGATAAATATTGTAGAAAGGTAAATGGACCGAGGAAGAAGAGTTAAAGCTAATCGAAGCCCACAAGAGATTTGACAACAAATGGACATTCATAGCAAAGGAGATTCCTGGAAGGACCGAAAATAGCATCAAGAACCATTGGAACTCAACCAAAAGGAGGAAATTCCGCAAGCCCAATGATTTCTCTGCCTTAGAAGAGTACGTGGATAGTCTCACATCGGACTATGCTTCTTCTTCTTCTTCTTCAAGAACTTTAATTAAAAACTAGGACTTCGAGAATATTAAAACTTCATAATTAATAATGAGTTTTCTTGGAATAAAGGGTTTGTAATTGTCAGTTTTCCTTAGTTGCAACTAGAATCCAATAGCTTCAGATTCAGGATGCCTCGTGAAATAATATTTTGATGGAGATGATCTATTGAGTCTAATTTTAAAGAAAGTGGGATTTTTGTTACATAAGGCATTCAGTGGTATGGTTAGTAGTTCATAGGAGAAAGAGCTACATGTCATCTCTTTATGACTCCTATAAGATGTGTGTCATAATGCATATAAAAACTACAAACTATGGTAATTTTTTTTAGTTTTGAAATTATGTTTCTAGTTATTATGAAATAATAATGTAAAGCTTTTATCACTTGTCTAGAATGTCTAATGTCATGAATTTCCTCGTTTTGTCGTGTAATTGAAATGAACCGAACAACAAGTGCATGACTGTCAGTGTAGTCGAAGATCACATACTCAACTACTCACAGGAAGAAGAAGTGCACGACACGATAGTCAGTGGAATGTTTAAATGTCATGAATTTTCACGTTTTGTTGTGCAAGTACCGTTCTAATTGGATTTAGGCTTATAGTCTTCCGTTGTATCATGCTTAGTCGCGAATTTTGGTTTTCGATTAGAAGACACACTTTAACACGTGTGTGATATCGCCTATGACTCTATACTTCATCCCCTTTCACATTCATATAGTCTTTTCTTATAATTTATTCTCATGCTTATTGAATGGATGGTTGTGGTAATTCTATTTTGTATAAGATGAAAGTGAATTACATTTCAAAATAGATCAGTTACCTAAAATTCTTATTTCAATTACATTGAAGGATATCTCTACGTCCAAGATATTTATTTTACTTCATGAAATCGTGTCTACCAAGTTTTGATTATCTACAATAAGACCCCTAAAGTTTGATAAACTACATAGTGACCCTTAGACAGTTGACTAGGGCAAAATAATCTCAAAATAGTTTATTATGACTCCAACTACCAACAAAATACAGCTGACTGCTCGAATTCATTGATTTGACCCCAGAACAGCTTTTATGTGAATTAAAATTTTACCATACTGTTTTGGTCAAAATAGAGTTTTATAGGAGGTCAACCTTGTCATATTATACATACAGACTCAAAACAATATTGTGAACAATATTGTTCAAGGATGTGAAGGCTAGAGAGGTCATATCCAATAAAAACTAAGACTCAAAGCTTGAGTGATAATAGCACAAACAGTCAACTTTAGAGCAGGTTTATGATTTGATGGGAGAGTGTTTGGGAAAACTAAAATTGGGTTTTGAAGATGGTTCGAAAAGGATTCCATAACATATTCATGCTCTAGGGAATTCAAAGTAATTAGAGAAATACAACATGTCAAAGTTGGTAAAAGTTAAGCCATTCCCATACTTGGCTAAATTTAAAGGTTTAGCGTATTCCTAACCATTTTACAGCCACTTTGCCTTAGATTTTAAGTCTCTTAAAGGTGAAATTGAAAGAATACACGGAGCTAAACAACTCCTCAATCCAAGAACTTACGAAAGAATTATTAAGTTTCAAAGTTGGTGGCAAAGTTCTGTCAAAAGACAGGATGCTACACATTTTAGAGCAAGTTCATGGGAGAAATTTAAGGGAGTTGGAGAGGAATTCAAGACATGTTATCTTCCCTGGTTTATAGCATGATCAACAAGGAGAAAATAGGTCAAATTTCAAATCATTTGGCTGAGTTTTGAAAGAGATATGGCTTATGAAAATTGACAAGAAACACCAAGGTCATGAAGATTTGTCAAGAACACGCAATTATTTGGCCACTTTGGCTTGATTTTCATAATCCTAAGAAAGTGAAACTGGAAGAAAAATCAACTGAAACTTATAGCTCAGCAACCAAGGAACACATATGAAGGACAATAATGTAGGAATGACAACAGGATCAATACTCTAGAAGGGGGGTTGAATAGAGTATGGCAACATTTGCAACTTTTGAAAAAAGAGTGGTTTCAAAGAAGTTTGTGAAGTGCAGCAATTATTTCAAGGCCTTAGTTTCAAGTCCTTGGAATCAAAACAGGAAGTAAAGAGAAAGGTGATAGTTTTCAAGGCCTTGAAATGAGTTTCAAGCCCTTGAACTGAAACATGTTTTGAGCAGTGTATAAGCTAAGTAAAGTGCAGTAAAGAATATGCAAGAGACACAATGATTTATAGAGTTCATTCCCCTTGGACTTACGTCTCTACCTCAGGATTTTAATGCCAGCAGGATTTTCTACTCAATTCTTATTAATCAACAGCTAATCCCTAGATCTCAAGCACAGAGCAATGCCTTACTCTGTTACAGCTTGTGGTTCTCACTATCCTATCTAGTACCTGCCCCAGCTAACTAATTAACTAAGAATTCTCTATTGTTCACCTTGAACAATCCACGAGAATAAGAACTATAAGTATTATCCAAATGATACTCAAATGATGATTAGAAGAGAACAACACTGCGAACTAAGTCTTCAGTGAGAATGCAGTGTTCTTAAAATGATTGGATTGAGTGATGTAGATCTGCTTCTTGGTTGCTTTTCAATCCTATGTAGTCTCTATTTATTTCTCTGTATTGTGTCTTTGAAATTCTTCTGTAATTTCATCTTTTAAGCAGTCTGTTTGAATTGAAGATCTTCGTAATCTTCTTAACAAACTTTCCTGAAAAATAGCTTCAAATCTTGACTCTTCTAACAGCTTCCTCCAACGGCTAGTTGCTTTGTATCTTCAAGGATACTTCTTGCGTTTGTTTAGGAGTAAGTAAGAAGGTCCAAATCAGATTTGAGCCAACACAGAATCAAATCAATCAGCTCAGTTTCCTTTTTTGCAAATCTAGTTTAGAAACTAATTCCTGCAAAATAGGCAAATGTATATCCCTGCAACTTAGTCAAAAAAAATAGATTAATCACAGTTTAGAGCGGGAGTTGGAGTGAAATCAAAAGCTCCCCCTAAGTTCATGCTGTATTCTGCAGTGTTTGTTTCAAACCCTTGAAAGCGGTTTCAAGGCCTTGAAACAGACAAGCTGTTTCAAGCCTTTGAAACAGGCTGAACTTATAATCTCCCCCTTGGTGAAAGACAAAACAAAAATCCTCTTAGGGAATGATTCTCTGCAAAAAAAAAAAAAATTCATTAGAGCATAGTTGAATCCATGATAGTAAACTGTAACACAAGATATCTAAGTGATCCAACTTATTAGCAACAAAACAGTAGCAATGTCTAGCAAACCCCCTATTGATCTAAACCAGATCTTTAAGCCAGATAAAATGTACTAAAATTAAACAAATAAAACACCAAAATTTCTCCCCCGTTTTGACTTTCATCGAAAAAGAATGAGAAAATGTTGGATCAATGTTTGCAAAACTGAGTAAAAAAAAGTTTTGAAAAGATAGAAATTTTCAAGACTTTGAAAAGAAATTCAAGGCCTTGAAAAAGAAAGAAAGAAGATGAAAGAGTTAGGGGGTTGGGTCTCCATATCCCTTATGCTCAGCATCTTCTTCTCCTCTCTCTTCTTCATCATCCTCATCACCTTGTTGTTATTATTCTTGATCTGCGTGACCACTAGCACCACCAGTCGCTTCAAACAGTTGTGTTTCAATCATTATCTCTAGAGTGACAGCTTTCTTTTTCTTCCTCTTGAGATCGTTGATCAACATCCCATAATCTGGACTCTCAGCATCACACCCTGTTCTTGAACGACTTATTTTCCTTTGTCCACCATCCCTGTAGCCTCATTCTGAGTTGTATACTCACTGAACAATTCTTTGGTTGAACCTTTTGTATCTTTCTTTGATCCTTCTGCAGCGTGAGACACTTCTGATTCCACATGAAGTACATTGATTCTCTTAAATATGCTTTCAACCATATACTTTACTTATTTTAAATCAATGTCAAACTCATGCCGATTTTTCTTCAGATCATCCATATCCTTCTCAAGAACTTCAAGTCTTTGAACCACCATAGAAAGGTCTTGAGGTTGAGAGGGTAGGTTTGAAGGAGGGGTCAAGGCCTTGGTTTAAGGAAACTTCTTGGATTGCAAGTCCTTCTCAGAAAGAAGAGAGTATAACATCCATATCCCATCACTGGTTTTCACAAAACCAATTCTCTCAAACGCTTTCTCATCTAGCATGCCAAAACAAGTTGTAATGGTTTCTTCTCTGTCAGTAGGAAGGTCAAGGTGAAGAAAGAATGCAGAAAACAGATTAGCATAAGGCAAAGGGTGATATCTTTCTTTGGTCTGGGAGTAGAGCATGTGTTCCATCACAATTGTTGTAAGATCAATCTCATATCGATACATGATCAAATACATCAAATATAATACCCTGTCAGTCGGCAGCTCTTTTGAATTCTCCCTAGGTACTACACACCTCATCAAGATTGTGAACAAAACTTTGACTTCAACTCTTAGCACATAGTGTGTTAACTTTTTTAGAGGAGGTAGAGACAATAGGTAGAAATAATTATTCCCTAGCCAGTTTCAATGCTTCAACCTTGTTGGGATAGTTTTCTTCAGTTAGAGTTCTTGAGCTAGAATCACCACTGATAGTTTGAATCACATCTTCTACAGTCTTCCTCTTCTTTTCTGAAACCACCTTTGAGCCTCCATCCATCTTGAATCTTTGGGATTCTCTTCTTGTTCTTATTAAGGTTTGAGGGTAGAGAATAGATAGGCAGGAGATACGGAGAAGAAATAGAGAGATACAGAAGAAGATAAATACTAGAGAGTAGATATGGAAACAAAAATATTTCCAAATATCTTTAAGATCTTTACTATTTGAATGAAACTCAAATGTGTGTGTGTGACGTGGGAAATGAAATAAAATAATATTGGTTTATACGAAAATAATTTTTAAAAAGTAAATACAATATTGAGAAATTATCTAATGAGATAGCACCCAATATTTGAGAATCCAATCTTTAACTAAATAGCATACCGACTTATTTCAAGGATTTTGAAATAATTTCAAGTCCTTGAAAAGCTATAATTCTGAAACAGATAATATCAATGCTTTGAAACAATTTTCAAGGATTTGAAAATCAGTTCAAAACATTGAAACACAAAATAATATACCTGAAACTTACCTGATACTCCCCCAAAACCAATGCTTCCTTATTAAGCATACCCAGATCTAATCTGAGGGCTGTAAATATTTCTTTTGGAAATTGTTTAGTTAAGATACCTGCTAGTTGCATGTTAGTAGAAACAAACTCAAGAATAATATCACGTTTCCCAGTATGATCTCTGACGAAATGATGTCTAGCATCTATATGCTTGGTTTTGGAATGGTGAACAGGGTTCTTTGTAATTGAAATAGAACTGGTGTTGTCCCATTAGGTAGGTATTCTTTGAAATCAAATCCAAGACCCCTCGTTTGCTGAGCAATTCACAACATTTGTGAGCAGCATGCTCCAACTACTATATATTATGCTTCAACTGTTGATAATGCCACATAGTTCTGTTTTTTTGAATGTCAGCTGATTAGGGATGAACCAAGGAATTGGCAACACCCTGAAGTTCTCTTCCTGTAAACTTTATATCCTGCAAATTCAGCTTCTTAATATCCACAAAGAGAGAAGTTTGACTGTTTTGGATACCAAAGCCATAAGTCTTTGGTACCATTGAGATATCTTAATATTCTTTTAAAAGATGTTAAATGTGACTCTTTGGGATTAGATTGGAATCTTGCACTCATACATACACTAAACATATTGTCTGGTCTACTAGCAGTGAGATATAGTAGAGATCCAATCATACCTCTATACACTTTCTGATTTACACTCTTACCAGCTGAGACATATTGTACTTTTTAATCAAGTCCTTAGCATACTTGTTTTGATGCAGAAAGATTCCTTTCTTCATCTCTTGTACATGCAGTCCAAGGAAGAAATTCAATTCTCCCATTAAGCTCATCTCAAATTCCCTGCTCATAAGACTTGAGAAATCCTTTCAGAGAGAATCATTAGTAGCTCCAAAAGGAGTATCCTCAACATCGATTTGAACTACTAAAATTTCTTTCTCACGAGTCTTTATGAAAAGGGTTTTATCAACTAATCCTCTCTTGAAACCATTTTCACGTAGACACTTTGACGGTCTTCATACCAAGCCCTTGGAGTTTTTTTTAAACCATAGAGAGCTTTGTAAAGTTTATAAACATGGTTTGAAAACTCATCACTTTCAAATCAAGGAGGTTGAGCCACATAAACTTCTTCTTGCAAGTAACCATTTAGAAATGCACACTTGACACCCACTGGAAAAAGTTTAATGTTCATGTAAGATACAAATGCAAGTAACATTCTAATTTCTTCTAACCTAGCAACAGTAGCAAAATTCTCCTCATAATCAATACCTTCTTCTTGGTTATATCCTTGAGCTACTAGTCTGGATTTGTTTCTGATTACCTTGCCATTTTCATCTAACTTGTTTCTGAATACCCACCTTGTGCCAATTACAGACTAATCTTTTGGTGGAGAACTAGATTCCACACCTTGTTTCTCTTTGCATTGCAACGATCCAGTCTACTTGTTGTAATGCTTCTTTCACATTTTTGGGTTCTACAAGGGAAACTAAAGAATTAAAAGCACAAAAGTTTTTCAATTGAGATCTTGTTTGTGTACCAGTGTATGGATCAGATATAATGTTGTCAACTGAATGAGATGACATATATTTGAATCTCTTTCTTGGAGTCCATGGCTCAGGTTCTCCAGGTAACTTTTCAATCCTTTGAGATCTTGAGGAAGTGACTTGATCACTTTGATTCTTCTGTTGCTCATTTTCAAGGCTTTGAGAACCATTTTCAAGACCTTGAAAGTTCTTCCTGTTTTCCTGAAAGCATTCCCTGGAACCATGTGAAGTCTCTTCTTCATCTTCTGACTCATGCTTGTTCAAATTGAAGTCTGTAAAACTTTCACTGAAAGAACCATCATAGCTTTCATCAAAAATGACATGAATACTTTATTCAACAAGCTTAGTTGTTTTATTGTTAACTTTATATTCTTTGCTAGTCAGAGAGTAACCAAGAAAGATACCTTCATCACTCCTTGCATCAAACTTACCAAGATTTTCCTTACCATTGTTGTGAACAAAGCAAGTGCAGCCAAAAGGTGTGACATATGAAATATTTGTTTTTCTTCCTTTGGAAAGTTCATAGGGATTCTTCTTCAAAGTTGGCCTAATCAGGCATCTGTTGAGTATGTAGTTGGCTTTGTTCACAGCATCTCCCCATAATGACTTTGGTAACTTTTTCTTTAGAAGCATTGTCCTTGACATATCTTCAAGCCATTCTGTTGAGGAGTTCTTGGAGCAGAAAAGTTGTGAGAGATACCATGCTTAGCACAAAATAAACCAACTCATTCTTATCAAATTGTCTACAATGATCTGTTCTGATTTAAGCAATTGGTAGGTTTTTCAAAGTTTGAAGCTCTTTACAAAGCTTTGAAAATTCAGTTAGAGCTTCAGATTTATCTCTAAGAAACATAACCCAAGTAAACCTAGAATAATCATAAACAATAACTAACATATACTTCTTACCCTTTGGATTTGGGGTCCTCATAGGACCAAAAATATTCATATGAAGTAGTTCAATGGGTCTAGTAGTACTTACAATTTTTTTTGGTTTGAATGAGCTCCTTGTCTGCTTACCTTGAGCACATGCTTTGCATACTTCATCATCTCAGAATTTGATAGAAGGAAATCCTCTTACCAGGTTATTAGAGATCAACTTGTTCAAGGTATGCAAGCTAATGTTTCCGAGCTTTTTGTTCCAAAGCTTTGAATCCTCTTTCAAGTCCTTGAGAAACTTTAAGCTTTCACCTGCAACTTGGTTAGTGTGTAAAGTATAGACAATATTTCACCTTGAGACAGTGAGACTGAAAATTCCAGATTACTCATTTTGCACCACGCGTTTCTCTTTATCAATGATAACCTTGTTACCATTATCACAAATTTGAGATACACTAAGCAGATTAAATTTCAAACCATCAACTAAATAGACATCAGAAATAGAATTTTCATAGTTTGTACCAACTTTAACAATGCATAAAATATTGCATTTCCTTTGTCACCAAGTGTGATTGAGCCTTCAGATTGCTCTTTTAGTTCTGAGAATAAAGATCTCTTTCCACTCATATGTTTGGAGAATCCGCTGTCCATAAACCATATTTTATCTTTACTAATGGTGACATCCTGCAAACACCATTCACTGCCTTACCCAGCTGTTAGACCAAGTGTGGAATTTAGATTCATATTCAGGGTCAACCATGTTAGGTGGTCTAACCCCTATTGGAACCCATATCTTTCTTACTTTTCCTTTAAGTTGAACTGGAAAAGCGTTCTACATTATTTGAGGGTCTCTTCTTATAAAATGACAAGTCGTTTTAACATGACCAGTTCTGTTACTGTAATGGCACTTAGGATAATTTTTGTTACTAGCAATCACAAATCTGGTGTTGCTTTTTCTAGGAAAGTTTGGATTGTAGCGAATACCAATTTTGTGAACAGACTGTAAGCTTCCTCCAAGAAATCAAGTTTAGATTGTGTTTTTAGCCACCAAGCTTTATCATAGCATTCTTATCATCTTGAAGTTTCTCAGTTAGACTAGTCTATTGTTCCTCCAATTCATCACAATGATGTCTTAGAGCAACAATACTGTCACTCAAAAGAGAGTTATTAGTGACTACTTCCTTGACTTAAGTTTTCAAGGACTTGAAACTGGTTTCCAAACTTTGAAATCTCTTTCAGAATTTTTCGAAGAAATTTCAAGGTTTTGATTTTGACAAAAAAGTTCCAAGTTCTCTTTTGCTTGCTCATGAAGCTTTTCTTTCAAAGCTCTAATCTCTTTCAGATAGTCCTCCTCATTTAAAAGCACTGTTCTAAGATAATCAGTAAGGACATCTGTTGGTTTAGAAATCAAACAGTTTACCATTACCTCAATGTTCTTTTCAGAACTTTCATCTTGCTTGGTGTCACAGGGTCAGGTTTTAATCTCTAAAACTGGCTCTGCGTGACAACCAAATTCTCGACTTGGTTCAGCCTTCTCAAAGGCACCTACGAGGTTTGTAGTTGAGCAGATGATCAAACGAATGCACATGTGTTTACGGGAACCGTCCCAACTTTTATTTCTCAAATAAAAGACTCTCTCTAAAGATCTCTAATGGAGTACAATTCGTCCTCCACTTAACCTGCTGCAAAACAAGTGCATGAAGTGCCTATAAACAAGTGGCGGTTACCTCAGTAACTACCCAGATCTTGGAAAAACCCATGACCCTCATTCTGCCCACTTTTCTAGCCCATTACACGAACTAAAAATGTGCTAAGTAACCGCTGTAGCATAGCTATGAATTTAATATATTACATGGCCTAGAGAACTCACTAACATGCTACAAAACTATGTATCACGTCGCGCTCCAGCACGGGACAGCAAGCAGCCAGCAAGCTCTGGTGCACCAGCAACAACTCAAGCTCAACAGAATTGCAAGTAAACCAGCCACGCAACGACCGTATACAAGCAGCTCGTCTCAATCTCAATTCCGTTTCCCATAGCCCACTAAGCAACTTGTTGAACCGACAACAAGAAACCCAAAGCCAAGCGACGAACAGACCACAATGTTGCTCAATCTCGTAGCTCACCGAGCCAACGTGCTCACTCAGTACACCGTTCTTGTCTAAGGGACTCAACGGTGTGACAAACATCCCGACCCTCTGGAACTCGACGTCCTCAGCGAGGCTGACTTAGAATCACAAGCCGTCTCTTCTTGCTCAACCAAATCTGCCCACGATAAATTCTTTTCGCCCGGACTTGTCTCATCAACCGGCCGCACTCGAGAAAGTGAAGAAGATTTTTCTCACTTCTCATAACTTGTTGAATTCTCTCGCTTTTCCTCGCCCAAAAAATCAGCAAGCTTCTCTCGTTTAGGGCAATCGAGAGCCCGGTGTGGACCATCACATATGAAGAAACCCGTCTTCTTGGCCTTCGCAAAGTTCACACCGACGTTCTTCACTCGGTCACCGTCTCTAGCGACTTTTCCCTTGTAAATTTTCACACACTTATTCCCGTCACGATCCTCTAATCTAGGAAAGGAGGTAGAATTGAAATTTAGTGAATCCTTGGCACTCTTGCCCACGAAGCATTCCGTATCAACAAGTCTCAATATCAATTGTTCTACATCGTCCCCGATGAACAAGGAACCCACTGCACGCTTCAACAACACAATCTCTAACATCATGTCGTT
Source organism: Linanthus parryae (assembly GCA_023055425.1). Classification (NCBI taxonomy): domain Eukaryota; kingdom Viridiplantae; phylum Streptophyta; class Magnoliopsida; order Ericales; family Polemoniaceae; genus Linanthus; species Linanthus parryae. The sequence goes on along the minus strand of JALGPY010000007.1, from coordinate 45,267,807 downwards.
ATGGCGAACTTGTGCACGGGCTTCTGACTCGGAAAGAGAATCACGCAGCCCACTTATGGCGCCTTCGAATGCCATATTTCTCTCGTCGAACGGTCTCGCAGGAGCACCACCAACAAGGGTCTCAACGTTTGTCTCTAAACGAGTCATCCGTTCTCGCAACTCCGCCATCATAACCAATAGCAACTCGAACTCTTGCAGGACCACCGGGCACGAAGCACACAGCAATATCTTCTCGAAGCATAGCCATGTCAGCTAGCAACTCGTGCTACAACTAAAACACAGCAGCCAACAATCCGGCTCGCAGAAACTCGGTTTCTCGAACTACCACAGTGGGCAGCAACTCGACGAAGGCAGCGGCAAATTTCCAGCAACTCCCACCAGAATTTTGACGAAAAATTTACCACCAAGCAGCGTGCTAAACTCGCGCACCACAACCGTTGGTTTAAAACAACTTGGAGCCAAGAAAAACTTAATTCTGGTGCTGAAAACTTACCCGGATAGCCAACAAAATCTTGGCAGAGAGAATCACATTCAAGCAGCCCATCGATTGTCTCCAACCACGGAAATCATTCCTCGTTTCTCCTTAATTCCACCGGCAATGCAAGCAAATCAAGTTTAAATCTTAGTTTAGAAAAGAAGGAGAACAATGCAGCACTCAGCCGCACAAACAACCTGACCGGCAGCGAACAATACATTGCACAGGCACCAAACTCACAGCAGCAAGGCACGCAACCAGGCCACCGTTTATCCACCACCGAAGGGACGAAAATGCAACGACGATGCCCCAAACCTGGCACTCTGATACCAGTTGTCACAGGGTAAGGTTTTAATCTCTAAAACAGGCTCTGCGCGACAACCAAATTCTCGACTTGGTTCTGCCTTCTCAAACGCACCTACGAGGTTAGTAGTTGAGCAGATGATTGAAACAATGCACAAGTGTTACGGGAACCGTCCCAAATTTTATTTCTCAAATAAAAGACTCTCACTCAAGCTCTCTAATGGAGTACAATTCGTCCTCCTCTTAACCTGCTGCAAAACAAGTGCAGGAAGTGCCTATAAACAAGTGGCGGTTACCTCGGTAACAACCCATGTCATGGACAAACCCATGACCCTCATTCTGCCCACTTTTCTAGCCCAATACATGCACTAAAAATGTGCTAAATCACCCCTGTAACATAGCTACGAATTTAATACATTACATGGCCTAGACAACTCACTAACATGCTACAAAACTATGTATCACATCGCGCACCAGCACGGGACAGCAAGCAGCCAGTAAACCAGCAAGCTCTGGTGCACCAGCAGCAACCCAATCTCAATAGAATTGCAAGTAAACCAGCCACGCAACGACTGTCTACAAGCAGCTCGTCTCAATCTCAATTTCGTTTCCCACAGCCCAGTAAGCAACTAGTTGCACCGACAACAATAAACCCAAAGCCAAGCGACGAAGGGACCACTTTGTTGCTCAATCTCGTAGCACACCGAACCAACGTGCTCACTCGGTGCACCGTTCTCGTCTAAGGGACTCAACGGTGTGACAAACATCCCGCCCCTATGGAACTCGACGTCCTCGTCGAGGCGACTTAGAATCACAAGCCGTCTCTTCTTGCTCAACCAAATCTGCCCACGATAAAGTCTTCTCGCCCTGACTTGTCTCATCAACCGGCTGCACTCGAAAAGTGAAGTTGATTTTTCTCACTTCTCATAACTTGCTGAATTCTGTCGCTTTTCCTCGGCTAACAAATCAGCAAGCTTCTCTCGTTTAGGGCAATCAAGAGCCCGGTGTGTACCATCACATATGAAGCAAACCGTCTTCTTGGCCTTCGCCAAGTTCACACCGGCGTTCTTCAATCGGTCACCGTCTCTTGCGACTTTGCTTTTGTCAATTTTTCACACACTTCTTCCCGTCACGATCCTCTAATCTAGGCAAGGAGGTAGAATTGAAATTTGGTGCATCCTTGGAACTCTTGCCAACGAAGGATTCCGTATCAACAAGTCTCGATCTCAATTTTTCTACATCGGCCCCGATGAACAAGGAACCCACTGCACTCTTTAACAACACAATCTCTAACATCATGTCATTATGGCAAACTTGTGCACAGAATTCTAACTCGGAAAGAAAATCACCAACAAGGGTCTCAACGATTGTCTCTAAACGAGTCTTCCGGTCTCGCAACTCCGCCATCATAACCAATAGCAACTCGAACTCTCGCAGGACCACCGGGCACGAAGCATACAACAACGTCTTCTCTAAGCACATCCACGATAGCTAGCAACTCGTGCTGCAACTAAAACACAGCAGCCAACAGACCGGGTCGCATAAACTCGGTTTCTCGAACTACCACAGCGGGCAGCAACTCGACGAACGCAGCGACAAATTTCCAGCAACTCCCACCAGAATTTTGACGAAAAATTTACCACCAAGCAGCGTGCTAAACTCGCGCACCACAACCGTTGGTTTAAAACAAATTGGAGCCAAGAAAAAACTTAATTCTGGTGCTGAAAACTTACCCGGATAGCCAACAAAATCTTGGCAGCGAGAATCACATTCAAGCAGCCCAACGATTGTCTCCAACCACGAAAATCATTCCTCGTTTCTCCTTAATTCCACCGGCAATGCAAGCAAATCAAGTTTAAATCTTAGTTTAGAAAAGAAGGAGAACAATGCAGCACTCAGCCGCACAGACAACCTGACCGGCAGCGAACAATACATTGCACAGCCACCAAACTCACAGCAGCAAGGCACGCAACCAGGCCACCGTTTATCCACCACCGAAGGGACGAAAATGCAACGACGATGCCCCAAACCTGGCACTCTGATACCAGTTGTCACAGGGTAAGGTTTTAATCTCTAAAACAGGCTCTGCGCGACAACCAAATTCTCGACTTGGTTCTGCCTTCTCAAACGCACCTACGAGGTTAGTAGTTGAGCAGATGATTGAAAGAATGCACAAGTGTTACGGGAACCGTCCCAACTTTTATTTCTCAAATAAAAGACTCTCACTCAAGCTCTATAATGGAGTACAATTCATCCTCCTCTTAACCTAATGCAAAACAAGTGCAGGAAGTGCCTATAAACAAGTGGCGGTTACCTCGGTAACAACCCATGTCATGGACAAACCCATGACCCTCATTCTGCCCACTTTTCTAGCCCAGTTCATGCACTAAAAATGTGCTAAATCACCCCTGTAACATAGCTACGAATTTAATACATTACATGGCCTAGACAACTCACTAACATGCTACAAAACTATGTATCACATCGCGCACCAGCACGGGACAACAAGCAGCCAGTAAACCAGCAAGCTCTGGTGCACCAGCAGCAACCCAATCTCAATAGAATTGCAAGTAAACCAGCCACGCAACGACTGTCTACAAGCAGCTCGTCTCAATCTCAATTTCGTTTCCCACAGCCCAGTAATCAACTAGTTGCACCGACAATAAGAAACCCAAAGCCAAGCGACGAAAGGACCACTTTGTTGCTCAATCTCGTAGCACACCGAGCCAACGTGCTCACTCGGTGCACCGTTCTCGTCTAAGGGACTCAACGGTTGACAAACATCCCGCCCCTATGGAACTCGACGTCCTCGTCGAGGCGACTTAGAATCACAATCCGTTTCTTCTTGCTTAACCAAAATCTGCCCACGATATAGTCTTCTCGCCCTGACTTGTCTCATCAACCGGTTGCACTCGAAAAGTGAAGTTGATTTTTCTAACTTCTCATAACTTGCTGAATTCTGTCGCTTTTCCTCGGCTAACAAATCAGCAAGCTTCTCTCGTTGAGGGCAATCGAGAGCCCGGTGTGTACCATCACATATGAAGCAAACTGTCTTCTTGGCCTTCGCTAAGTTCACACCGGCGTTCTTCAATCGGCCACCGTCTCTAGCGACTTTGTTTTTGTCAATTTTTCACACACTTCTTCCCGTCACGATCCTCTAATCTAGGCAAGGAGGTAGAATTGAAATTTGGTGCATCCTTGGAACTCTTGCCAACGAAGGATTCCGTATCAACAAGTCTCGATCTCAATTTTTCTACATCGGCCCCGATGAACAAGGAACCCACTGCACTCTTTAACAACACAATCTCTAACATCATGTCATTATGCCAAACTTGTGCACGGGCTTCTAACTCGGAAAGAAAATCACCAACAAGGGTCTCAACGGTTGTCTATAAACGAGTCTTCCGGTCTCGCAACTCCGCCATCATAACCAATAGCAACTCGAACTCTCGCAGCTTGTCTGTTTCAAGGCCTTGAAACCGCTTTCAAGGGTTTGAAACAAACACTGCAGAATACAGCATGAACTTAGGGGAAGCTTTTGATTTCACTCCAACTCCCACTCCAAATTGTGATTAATCTATTTTTTTGACTAAGTTGCAGGGATATACATTTGCCTATTTTGCAGGAATTAGTTTCTAAACTGGATTTGCAAAAAAGGAAACTGAGCGGATTGATTTGATTCAGTGTTGGCTCAAATCTGATTTGGACCTTCTTACTTACTCCTAAACAAACGCAAGAAGTATCCTTGAAGTACAAAGCAACTAGCCGTTGGAGGAAGCTGTTAGAAGTGTCAAGATTTGAAGCTATTTTTCAGGAAAGTTTATTAAGAAGATTACGAAGATCTTCAATTCTAACAGGCTGCTTAAAAGATGAAATTACAGAAGAATTTCAAAGACACAATACAGAGAAATAAATAGAGACTACATAGGATTGAAAAGCAACCAAGAAGCAGATCTACATCACTCAATCCAATCATTTTAAGAACACTGCATTCTCACCGAAGACTTAGTTCGCAGTGTTCTTCTCTTCTAATCATCATTTGAATATCATTTGGATAATACTTATAGATCTTATTCTCGTGGATTGTTCAAGGTGAACAATAGAGAATTCTTATTTAATCAGTTAGCTGGAGCAGGTACTAGATAGGATAGTGAGAACCACAAGCTGTAACAGAGTAAGGCATTGCTCTGTGCTTGAGATCTAGGGCTTAGCTGTTGATTAATAAGAATTGAGTAGAAAATCCTGCAGGGATTAAGTTCCTGAGGTAGAGACGTAGGTCCAAGTGGAATGAACTCTATAAATCACTGTGTCTCTTGCATATTCTTTACTTCACTTTACTTAGCTTATACACTGCTCAAAACATGTTTCAGTTCAAGGGCTTGAAACTCATTTCAAGGCCTTGAAAACTATCACCTTTCTCTTTACTTTCTATTTTGATTCCAAGGACTTGAAACTAAGGCCTTGAAATACTTGCTGCACTTCACAAACTTCTTTGAAACCACTCTTTTATCAAAACTTGCAAATGTTGCCATACTCTACTCAACCCCCCCTTCTATAGTATTGATCCTATTGTCATTCCTACATTATTGTCCTTCATATGTGTTCCTTGGTTTATTGAGCTACAAGTTCCAGTTGATTTTTTTCCAGTTTCACTTTCTTAGGATTATGATAATCAAGCCAAAGTGGCCAAATAGTTGCGTGTTCTTGACAAGTTCTTCATGACCTTGGTGTTTCTTGTCAAATTTCATAAGCCCTATCTCTTTCAAAACTCAGCCAAATGATTTGAAAGGTTGACCTATTTGCTCCTTGTTGATCATGCTATAAACCAGGTAAGATAACATGTCTTGAATTCCTCTCCAACTCCCTTAAATTTCTCCCATGAAACTTGCTGTAAAATGTGTAGCATCCTATCTTTTGACAGAACTTTGCAATCAACTTTGAAACTTAATAACTCTTTCGTAAGTTCTTGGATTGAGGATTTGTTTAGCTCCGTGTATTCTTTCAATTTCACCTTTAAGAGACATAACTAAAGCAAAGTGGCTGTAAAATGGTTAGGAATACGCTAAACCTTTAAATTTAGCCAAGTATGTGAATGGCTTAACTTTTACCAACTTTGACATGTTGTATTTCTCTAATTACTTTGAATTCCCTAGAGCATGAATATGTTATGGAATCCTTTTCGAACCATCTTCAAAACCCAATTTTAGTTTTCCCAAACACTCTCCCATCAAATCATAAACCTGCTCTAAAGTTGACTGTTTGTGCTATTATCACTCAAGCTTTGAGTCTTAGTTTGTATTGGATATGACCTCTCTAGCCTTCACATCCTTGAACAATATTGTTCACAATATTGTTTTGAGTCTGTATGTATAATATGACAAGGTTGACCTCCTATAAAACTCTATTTTGACCAAAACAGTACGGTAAAATTGTAATTCACATAAAAGCTGTTCTGAGGTCAAATCAATGACTTCGAGCAGTCAACTGTATTTTGTTGGTAGTTGGAGTCATAATAAACTATTTTGATATTATTTTGCCCTAGTCAACAGTCTAGGGGTCACTATGTAATTTATCAAACTTTAGGGGTCTTATTGTAGATAATAAAAACTTGGTAGATACAATTTCATGAAGTACAATAAATATCTTGGACGTAGAGATATCCTTCAATGTAATTGAGATAAGAATTTTAGGTAACTGATCTATTTTGAAATATAATTCACTTTCATCTTATAAAAAATAGAATTACCACAACCATCCATTCAATAAGCATGAGAATAAATTATAAGAAAAGACTATATGAATGTGAAAGGGGATGAAGTATAGAGTCATAGGCGATATCACACACGTGCTAAAGTGTGTCTTCTAATTAGAATGGTACTTGCACAAAAAAACGTGAAAATTCATGACATTTAAACATTCCACTGACAATCGTGTCGTGCACTTTTTCTTCCTGTGAGTAGTTGAGTATGTGATCTTCGACTACAGTGACAATCATGCACTTGTTGTTCGGTTCATTTCAATTACACGACAAAACGAGGAAATTCATGACATTTAGACATTCTAGACAGGTGATAAAAGCTTTACATTATTATTTCATAATAACTACAAACATAACTTCAAAACTAAAAAAAATTACCATAGTTTGTAGTTTTGATATGCATTATGACACACATCGTATAGGAGTCATAAAGAGATGACATGTAGCTCTTTCTCCTTCGGACTACTAACCATACCACTGAATGCCTCATGTAACAAAAATCCCACTTTCTTTAAAATTAGACTCAATAGATCATCTCCATCAAAATATTATTTCACGAGGCATCCTGAATCTGAAGCTATTGGATTCTAGTTGCAACTAAGGAAAACTGACAATTACAAACCCTTTATTCCAAGAAAATCATTATTAATTATGAAGTTTGAATGTTCTCGAAGTCCTAGTTTTTAATTAAAGTTCTTGAAGAAGAAGAAGAAGCAGCATAGTCCGATGTGAGACTGTCCACGTACTCTTCTAAGGCAGAGCAATCATTGGGCTTGCGGAATTTCCTCCTTTTGGTTGAGTTCCAATGGTTTTTGATGCTATTTTCGGTCCTTCCAGAAATCTCCTTTGCTATGAATGTCCATTTGTTGCCAAATCTCTTGTGGGCTTCGATTAGCTTTAACTCTTCTTCCTCGGTCCATTTACCTTTCTACAATATTTATCGATAAACATACATAAAAATATAATTCAATGGTCAAGTGCACAAACTCGCTCTTGCAATGTATAATGGTTGATAGATCATCAATGTATCAATATATTATTTTTTTATTCTATGATTTACAATCATACCTTGGTGAAACATACTTTTATTTTGAGTGAATATTCTTTATATACTCCATATTTTAGGAAGATGCAAAAATAATTGACCTGAATTGAAACAATTGGCTATTCAAGCATAACAGGAGACAAATGAACTTCAAGGTCTTATGTAATAAAAATATTAGTTTTTTTTTAAGTATAAATAGTTTTATATAATTTTTCTAATGTATGTAACGGAGGTATTTTACATTATTTTCTATATTATGTATTACTAAAACAATGCGGAAATCACACACATGTATTTTTCAAATATAATAAAAAATCACATTTATGCAATTATTTGAATTCTCATCCAAGTTTTTTGTCAAACAAGTCCATGCGGGTATTCCATGGTATAAGAAAGTTGATGATTTAGAAAAAATTAAGATAAATGCTATCTTTTATTTAAAAAGATACACGCAACTTAGATACAATTTCATGAAGTACAATAAAGATCTAGAGATATCCTTCAATGTAATTAATATAAGCATTTTGTAACATTTTTTTTCCGCTCGTTGAATTTTTTTAGATAATTGATTTATTTTGAAATAAAATTCACTTTCATGACAAGTCACACTTAAAACGCTTTGCTTATTTATCTCTTATAGAAAGATGCAATCATCACAACCGTCCATTCAAAAACCATGAGAATAAAGTGTAAGAAAGGAATATATGAATAAAAATAGCTCAAATTAAAGAGAGTAATTGCTATTTCGTGCTTCGCTTTTTGTGCAAGCATCACACTATGTGTTTGTGTATTTTTATCCTTATGCGAGTGAAGAGATTAAAGAAAATAAGAAATTAAACCTTAATATGTGGCCTCAGATGGTTTTGCCACCTCGCTCTGCATTGGTTTCCAACTCTTCCATGAAGCATTTTACCAATGTGAGTCCATCTTTTTTCTCCATATTTGTTAACAAATTTTGTCAGTAACCTACACGTGGAAAGCATGATAAATTGTAAATAAACAAATTTCAACAGAAAAGCTTATTATACCAAAATTGCATATTAAAATCTACCTGTCTTCTTCTGCACTCCACCGTCCTTTAGTATGAGTGTATTTCATAGAGCTTTGCATAGGTTGAAAGTCACTCCTAAAGTTTTCGTGAGCCTGGTCAGCCTCTTTGAAGGCTAAATTTGGAACTTTTAGAAATGGATTAACACTTTCTGCTCCAGTATATTTGTAATTTTGAAAATGATGGACGAATGAATAATTTTGGATGCTAACATTTTCAGAGGAATAATTTGATCCATATGAGTTTAAAGATTTCATATGCAATTGACAATTCACGCTTTCATTCAATATTGGAGCTTTAGTTGAATCACGAGAACCGTTCAACATAATAGAAGCCCCAGGAAGAGAGTATGGTGAAGAGATATCACCCGAGGGTAGACTTTCCACAATGACTCTAGGAGAACGATTCTTGAAATCTAAATTCAGAGTATTCTGATTAGATCTAAATGAGTTGGGTAAGTTTAGATTTGGACTATCATTCGAAGATGGAGCTCGAATTTGTCCAAGGGGACCGTAAAATGTATAAGGCCCCCAAAAGAGCATGTTTAAAGAAGATACCCCCATTGATGGTGCATCAAAATCAAGAGATTTTTTCTTCAATTTTTTTGATGAAGAAGATCCTATCTGAAACTTATTTTCCATTTGTGAAACTGAGGCTTTTATGGAAAATATTGGATTGAAAATTAACTTTCTTTAAAGTCGCTCGTACCAAAGACCAAGAAAAATTAAAAGATAGAAGGTAGTGAGAGTAGAAGCTAAAGAAAGGGGTTTCTTATAGTTTCTTCAAAATGGTTCCATGGACTTTAATAGGTGAGGAAGAGAAATGATAGTGCCTAGGAGTCCTCACAGCCGTTGATTAGATAATGTGATCTGACGGTGTACGTTTCAAGTAGACAATATCAAATTATCATAGCTTTCAGACTTACTAATACAGACAACATACTTTTTTCCTCTAAACATGGATATCGTGTTGTACCCGTGACTCTTACATAAACCGCGTGATATATGAGTGTGTAACGGATAGAGATAAAATAGTAAGTTTGAATGGTAATATGTCTTATTAGACACATTTTCAAGAGGAACCATTTTACTCCTTACATATCAAAACTAACTCAGGTTGATTTCAAATAACCTTAACACTCCTTCTATAGTTGGACTAACTTTTATGAAATCTCGTCTTCCGTGGTACAAAATGCTAGTATGGTATGATTGTATACTATCAGAGCACCACATTGTTAACATTATTCTATATTGTATTCCTCCATCCCATGTTTGTATGGTCAATCTAAAGCTAACAATATCTGACATGTCACCATGATACGAAACGAACCCGACAAGCAATTAGCAGGTTTGGGTTGACCTAAACCTAAAACGGGTCAAAAATGGGTCAGATCGAAAGTGATACGGGAATTAATAGGACGGGTTAGTATCAACCCACACATCCAAAAAACTACCCATTTCAACTCGTCTATTACAACATTAACCCTCTTTTAACCATTACCCATTCTATAAGAAAAATTAAGCATAACAGTATGCATGTCGACACAACAGCAGACACAAACCCGACACGAAGTTAGCGGGTATGGGTCGAAAAAATCCTCAATGTGAAAGTGGATGAAATACAGAGTCGTAGGCGATATCATACACGAGTTAAAGTGTGTCTTCTAATCTACACTTTAAATTCGCGACTAAGCATGATACAACGGAAGAATATAAGCCTAAAGCCAATTATAACTGTCCTTATTCAATAGTATAATAGAATGAATAATAGAAAAGGCTATAAGATCTAAAATATTATTTTTACTAGGACTGCGTAAAAGAGATATCAGATGTCGTAATATAACTGTAAAGTGAGCCTTAACTAAAGAATCGTAACAAAACGTAAGCAAGATGACACATGCACCCATTTTTACCGTGGGGAAACCTTTTTTGTGTTCTCCGCCTGAGAAGGTCAGTTAATATAAAAACGGTAACACTCTGAAATTTCTGTAAGTGTTAAAAGGTAATAAATTATAAGTTTGAGTTAGTTGTGTAAATTTCTTATTCAATCTATTTTTCTGACACCTTTGTAATAGGGAATGTTTTTAAATGTGAATGCAAGTGGGATATTTATGAAATTATTGAAAATACTCGAGCAATTTGTAACTTCCTAAATTGGAATATCTGAGTGAAATCTGGCCAACCTGGCATTTGCTGAAAGAATGTTCGTCACTTATAGAGTAATTGAAACATTGGGGCAATAAGGTAATTATCTGAGTGCCCAGCTTTTCGTCTAATTCTACCTCAACCCTAATTTAGTGGAAACTACACATGCACCCCCTTGTGTAAAGACTAACTTGACTCCTCACCAATGAGGTTTCAATTTCTTCTCCACCTTCTGAAGCGGTTGATAATTTATTCATCACGTCTTCATCATTCTCCCCATTTTCTTCTTCTCCTCCACCAACCACCACAACACAACCACCACTTTGCTTCTCTCCAACATGTTGCAAACACAGGTACGCCGTAGTGAGAGGATTCAAAGTCCTCTATCAATTTCAAGGATGATTATCTAACAAGAGAGAAAACCAGATGCCAAGGTATGAACCCTAGTTCATAAATCAGTCGAATTTTTCCTTGTTTATTGTAATTCAGTAGGATTAAACCCTATTTTTGTGATTCTCACTCTCAGGCGATCTCAGGGGTTTCTAGAATTTGTCATAATTCGTCGAAAGTATAGGATTCACAGTAAATTGCACTTCTAGTCACCGGATTCTGCAAAATAATGTTGTAGCTTCGACAATCCCTCGTGTCTTGCTCTTTTTGATTCTTCTTGCGCGCTGCACTGTAATCCTAGGAACATTAGGAGTTCACTTAAATCATCAAATCATGCCCGATAATCGATTCGAGTGGCCTTTGAATGACCAATTGTGCATTTTTCTGATTGCTTTTTCATACCCTAAAAACCTTGTTTTAACTCCTTCATTCATGAATAAATTCAAGATTGGTTTGGGGCTATGTTGTAATTTCAGCCTGTTTCAAAGGCTTGAAACAACTTGTTTATTTCATGGCCTTGAAACTTCTTTCAAGGGTTTGAAACAAACACTACAGAATACAGCATGGACTTATGGGGAGCTTTTGATTTCACTCCAACTCCTGATCTCCTATGACTGATTATATGTTACATGATGATGAAAGAAAAATCATCAAATCATTCTACTACTCTAAATGTGATTAATCTATCTGTTTGACTAAGTTTTGCAGGGATATATAGTTGCCTTTTTGCAGGAACTAGTTTCTAAATTGGATGTTGCAGAAAAGGAAACTGAGCTGGTTGATTTGATTCTTTGTTGGATCAAATATGATATGGACCTTAAATTACTCCTAAACAAAGTCAAGATAGTATCATTGAAGATACTGAGAAACTAGCAGTTGGAGAAAGCTGTTAGAAGAGTCAAGATTTGAATCTATTTTTCAGGAACGTTTCTTGAGAAGATTCTGATGATCTTAAATTCAAACAGGCTTCTTAAAAGTTGGAATTACTGAAGAATTTTGTAGACACAATACGGAACAATACGCAGAGAAATTCAAACGTCACAAAGGATTGACAAGCAACCAAGAAGCAGATCTACATCACTCAATCCAATCTTCCGAAGAACACTGCATTATCACTGAAGACTTAGTTCTCAGTGTTCTTCTCTTCTGATTATCATTTGTATATCATTAGGATAATACTCGTAGCTCTTATTCTCGTGGATTTTTCAAGGTGAACAATAGAGAATTCTTAGTTAATCAGTTAGCCAGAGCATGTACTAGATAGGTTAGTGAGAACCACAAGCTGTAACAGAGTAAGGCACCTCTCCGAGCTTGAGATCTAGGGCTTAGCTGTTGATTAATATGAATTGAATTGAAAATCCTCCAGGGATTAAGTCAATGAGGTAGAGACGTAGGTCCTAGTTAACTAAACTCTATAAATCACTGTGTCTCTTGCATATTCTTTACTGCACTTTACTTAGCTTATACAATGCTCATAACAGGTTTCAGTTCAAGGGCTTGAAACTCATTTCAAGGCCATGAAAACTATCAGCTTTCTCTTTACTTTCTGTTTTGATTCCAAGGACATGAAACTCATTTCAAGGCCTTGAAATACTTGCTTCACTTCAAAAACTTCTTTGAAACCACTCTTTTAGCAAAAGTTAAAAAAGATGCCATACTCTATTCAACCCCCCTTCTAGAGTATTGATTCTGTTGTCATTCCTACATTACTGTCCTTCAATTGGTATCAGAGCTTGTATCACTGCATAGATCTAAAAATCTTGTGATTATGAGTATTGTAGCAGATGGTGGTTTCTCACAGGAAAGAGCTGCAAATAGACCTCCCTTGTTCCGTGGTGACAATTTTGTGCACTAGAAATCCCTGATTTCAGGATGCAAGACTGCCAAGGAAATATGGGATAAGGTTGTGGTGACCTTTGAAGGAACTAGCCAAGTTAAGAAGACCAAGTTCAACATATTACTTAGGCAATATGAGATGTTCAATATGAATGGACATGAATCAATAAGAGACATGTTTAAAAGATTCACTGATATTGTCAACAACCTTGATTCATTGGGAAAACACATTTCCAATGAAGAAAAGGTTAGAAAGATTCTGAGAAGTCTTCCTAAAGCAAAATGGGAACCAAAGACTACATCCATTGAAGAAGCCCAATATCTATCATCTCTTCAACTTGATGACCTGTAAGGAAAGCTGACCACACATGATATCTCTATGAATGAAGCTGATGGAGATGTACTAGACAGTTTCTAGAACTTAGCTCTCAAGGCCAAGGAGAGTGAATCATCTTAAAGCCTTGAACAAGAAGAAGATGATGATGAAGATCCTTTTTCTCTCAATTCCAAAGCCTTGAAAAGGATTCTAAAGATGAAGAAGAACTTTAGAAACAAAGAATTCAGAAAGGACAAACACAGATCCTCCAGTAGCAGATACTACAAAGGTAAAGCTATCTCCCATGGTAATAAAGCTAAAGTAATGAATTGATATGAGTGTGGTGATGCAAGCCACTTAATCAGAGATTGTCCACACAAGAAGAGCAAACAATTTCAGAAGAAAGACCATGACAGAAAAAAGAAAGATATGGTAGATTCTGAGAGTGATTCTGATTCCTCTAGTGATTCTGAATCTGAATAAGAACAAGCCAACTTCTTTCTTATGGCCAAGTGTCACACCGTTGAGTCCCTTAGACGAGGCCATGTAATGTATTAAATCCGTAGCTATGTTACATGGGTGATTAGAACATTTTTAGTTCATGTATTAGGCTAGAAAAGTGCTCAGAATGAGGGTCATGGGGTTTTCCATGATCTGGGTAGATACTGAGGTAACCACCACTTGTTTATAGGCACTTCCTGCACTTGTTTTGCAGCAGTTTAAGAGGAGGACGAATTGTACTCCATTAGAGAGCTTGAGATAGAGTCTTTTATTTGAGAAATAAAAGTTAGGATGTTTCCCGTAAACACTTGTGCATTCGTTCATTCATATGCTCAACTACTAACCTCGTAGGTGCGTTTGAGAAGGCAGAACTAAGTCGAGAATTTGGTTGCCGAGCAGAGCCAGTTTTAGAAATTAAAACCTGACCCTGTGAAAACTGGTATCAGAGCGCCAGGTTTGGGGCATCTTCGCTGCGTTTTCGTCCCTTCGGTGGTGGAGAAACGCTGGCCTGGTTGCGTGCCTTGCTGCTGTGAGTTTGGTGGCTGTGCAGTGTATTGTTCGCTGCCAGTCAGGTTGTTTGTGCGGCTGAGTGCTGCATTCTTCTCCTTCTTTTCTAAACTAGGATGCAAACTTAAGTTGCTTGCATTGCCGGTGGAATTAAGGAGAAATGAGGAATGATTGTCGTGGTTGGAGATAATCGTTGGGCTGCTTGAATGTGATTCTCGCTGCCCAGATTTTGTTAGCTGTCCGGGTAAATTTTCAACACCAGAATTGAGTTTTTTCTTGGCTCCAAGTTGCTGTAAACCAACGGTTGTGGTGCGCGAGTTTAACACGCTGCTTGGTGGTAAATTTGTCGTCGAAATTCTGGTGGGAGCTGCTGGAAATTTTTTCGCTGCCTTCGTCGAGTTGCTGCCCGCTGTGGTAGTTCGAGAAACCGAGTTTATGCGACCCGATCTGTTGGCTGCTGTGTTTTAGTTGCAGCACGAGTTGCTAGCTGTCGTGGCTGTGCTTATAGAAGACGTTGTTGTATGCTTCGTGCCCGGTGGTCCTGCGAGAGTTCGAGTTGCTATTGGTTATGATGGCGGAGTTGCGAGGCCGGAAGACTCGTTTAGAGACAATCGTTGAGACCCTTGTTGGTGATTTTCTTTCCGAGTTAGAAGCCCGTGCAAAAGTTTGCCATAATGTCATGATGTTAGAGATTGTGTTGTTAAAGAGTGCAGTGGGTTCCTTGTTCATCGGGGACGATGTAGAAAAATTGAGATTGAGACTTGTTGATACGGAATCCTTTGTTGGCAAGAGTTCCAAGGATGCACCAAATTTCAATTCAACATCCTTGCCTAGATTAGAGGATCGTGACGGGAAGAAGTGTGTGAAAAATTGACAAAAGCAAAGTCCCTAGAGACGGTGACCGATTGAAGAACGCCGGTGTGAACTTGGCGAAGGCCAAGAAGACGGTTTGCTTCATATGTGATGGTACACACCGGGCTCTCGATTGCCCTAAACGAGAGAAGCTTGCTGATTTGTTAGCCGAGGAAAAGCGACAGAACTCAGCAAGTTATGAGAAGTGAGAAAAATCAACTTCACTTTTCGAGTGCAGCTGGTTGATGAGACAAGTCAGGGCGAGAAGACTTTATCGTGGGCAGATTTGGTCGAGCAAGAAGAGACGACTTGTGATTCTAAGTCGCCTCGACGAGGACATCGAGTTCCATAGGGGCGGGATGTTTGTGACACCGTTGAGTCCCTTAGACGAGAACGGTGCACCGAGTGAGCACGTTGGCTCGGTGTGCTATGAGATTGAGCAACAAAGTGGTCCCTTCGTCGCTTGGCTATGGGTTTCTTGTTGTCGGTGCAACTAGTTGCTTACTGGGCTGTGGGAAACGAAATTGAGATTGAGACGAGCTGCTTGTAGACAGTCGTTGCGTGGCTGGTTTATTTGCAATTCTATTGAGATTGGGTTGCTGCTGGTGCACCAGAGCTTGCTGGTTTACTGGCTGCTTGCTGTCCCGTGCTGGCGCGCGATGTGATACATAGTTTTGTAACATGTTAGTGAGTTGTCTAGGCCATGTAATGTATTAAATTCGTAGCTATGTTACAGGGGTGATTTAGCACATTTTTAGTGCATGTACTGGGCTAGAAAATTGGGCAGAATGAGGGTCATGGGTTTGTCCATGACATGGGTTGTTACCGAGGTAACCGCCACTTGTTTGTAGGCACTTCCTGCACTTGTTTTGCAGAAGGTTAAGAGAAGGACGAATTGTACTCCATTAGGGAGCTTGAGTGAGAGTCTTTTATTTGAGAAATAAAAGTTGGGACGGTTCCCGTAACACTTGTGCATTCTTTCAATCATCTGCTCATCTACTAACCTTGTAGGTGCGTTTGAGAAGGCAGAACCAAGTCGAGAATTTGGTTGCCGCGCAGAGTCTGTTTTAGAGATTAAAACCTGACCCTGTGACAACTGGTATCAGAGCGCCAGGTTTGGAGCAATGTCGCTGCATTTTCGTCCCTTCGGTGGTGGATAAACGGTGGCCTGGTAGCGTGCCTTGCTGCTGTGAGTTTCATGGCTGCGCAATGTATTGTTCGTTGTCGGTCAGGTTCTTTGTGCGGCTGAGTGCTGCATTGTTCCCCTTCTTTTCTAAACTAAGATTTAAACTTGATTTGCTTGCATTGCCGGTGGAATTAAGGAGAAACGAGGAATGATTTTCGTGGTTGGAGACAATCGTTGGGCTGCTTGAATGTGATTATCGCTGCCAAGATTTTGTTGGCTATCCGGGTAAGTTTTCAGCACCAGAATTGAGTTTTTTCTTGGCTCCAAGTTGTTTTAAACCAACGGTTGTGGTGCACGAGTTTAGCACGCTGCTTGGTGTAAATTTTTCGTCAAAATTCTGGTGGGAGTTGCTGGAAATTTGCCGCTGCCTTCGTCGAGTTGCTACCCACTGTGGTAGTTCGAGAAACCGAGTTTATGCGACCCGATCTGTTGGCTGTTGTGTTTTAGTTGCAGCACGAGTTGCTAGATGCCGTGGCTATGCTTTCGAGAAGACATTGCTGTGTGCTTCGTGCCCGGTGGTCCTGCACGAGTTCGAGTAGCTATTGGTTATGATGGCGGAGTTGCGAGAATGGAAGACTCGTTTAGAGACAATCGTTGAGACCCTTGTTGGTGATTTTCTTTCCGATTTAGAAGCCCGTGCACAAGTTTGCCATAATGACATGATGTTAGAGATTGTGTTGTTAAAGAGTGCAGTGGGTTCCTTGTTCATCGGGGACGATGTAGAAAAATTGAGATCGAGACTTGTTGATACGGAATCCTTCGTTGGCAAGAGTTCCAAGGATGCACCAAATTTCAATTCTACCTCCTTGCCTAGATTAGAGGATCATGACGGGAAGAAGTGTGTGAAAAATTGACAAAAGCATAATCGCTAGAGACGGTGACCGATTGAAGAACGCCGGTGTGAACTTAGCGAAGGCCAAGAAGACGGTTTGCTTCATATGTGATGGTACACACCGGGCTCTCGATTGCCCTAAACGAGAGAAGCTTGCTGATTTGTTAGCCGAGGAAAAGCGACATAATTCAGCAAGTTATGAGAAGTGAGAAAAATCAACTTCACTTTTCGAGTGCAGCCGGTTGATGAGACAAGTCAGGGCGAGAAGACTATATCGTGGGCAGATTTGGTTAAGCAAGAAGAGACGGCTTGTGATTCTAAGTCGCCTCGACGAGGACATCGAGTTCCATAGGGGCGGGATGTTTGTCACACCGTTGAGTCCCTTAGACGAGAACGGTGCACCGAGTGAGCATGTTGGCTCGGTGTGCTACGAGATTGAGCAACAAAGTGGTCCCTTCGTCGCTTGGATTTGGGTTTCTTGTTGTCGGTGCAACTAGTTGATTACTGGGCTGTGGGAAACGAAATTGAGATTGAGACGAGCTGCTTGTAGACAGTCGTTGCGTGGCTGGTTTACTTGCAATTCTATTGAGATTGGGTTGCTGCTGGTGCACCAGAGCTTGCTGGTTTACTGGCTGCTTGCTGTCACGTGCTGGTGCGCGATGTGATACATAGTTTTGTAGCATGTTAGTGAGTTGTCTAGGCCATGTAATGTATTAAATTCGTAGCTATGTTACAGGGGTGATTTAGCACATTTTTAGTGCATGTACTGGGCTAGAAAAGTGGGCAGAATGAGGGTCATGGGTTTGTCCATGACATGGGTTGTTATCGAGGTAACCGCCACTTGTTTATAGGCACTTCCTGCACTTGTTTTGCAGCAGGTTAAGAGGAGGACGAATTGTACTCCATTAGAGAGCTTGAGTGAGATTCTTTTATTTGAGAAATAAAAGTTGGGACGGTTCCCGTAACACTTGTGCATTCTTTCAATCATCTGCTCAACTACTAACCTCGTAGGTGCGTTTGAGAAGGAAGAACCAAGTCGAGAATTTGGTTGCCGCGCAGAGCCTGTTTTAGAGATTAAAACCTAACCCTGTGACAACTGGTATCAGAGCGCCAGGTTTGGGGCATCGTCGATTCATTTTCGTCCCTTCGGTGGTGGATAAACGGTGGCCTGGTTGCGTGCCTTGCTGCTGTGAGTTTGGTGGCTGTGCAATGTATTGTTCGCTGCCGGTCAGGTTGTTTGTGCGGGTGAGTGCTGCATTGTTCTCCTTCTTTTCTAAACTAAGATTTAAACTTGATATGCTTGCATTGCCGGTGGAATTAAGGAGAAACGAGGAATGATTTTCCTGGTTGGAGACAATCGTTGGGCTGCTTGAATGTGATTCTCGCTGCCAAGATTTTGTGGCTATCCGGGTAAGTTTTCAGCACCAGAATTGAGTTTTATCTTGGCTCCAAGTTGTTTTAAACCAACAGTTGTGGTGCGCGAGTTTAGCACGCTGCTTGGTGGTAAATTTTTCGTCAAAATTCTGGTGGGAGTTGCTGGAAATTTGCCGCTGCCTTCGTCGAGATGCTGCCCGCTGTGGTAGTTCGAGAAACCGAGTTTATGCGACCCGATCTGTTGGCTGCTGTGTTTTAGTTGCAGCACGAGTTGCTAGCTGTCGTGGATGTGCTTAGAGAAGACGTTGTTGTATGCTTCGTGCCCAGTGGTCCTGCGAGGGTTCGAGTTGCTATTGGTTATGATGGCGGAGTTGCGAGACCGGAAGACTCGTTTAGAGACAATCGTTGAGACCCTTGTTGGTGATTTTCTTTCCGAGTTAGAAGCCCGTGCACAAGTTTGCCATAATGACATGATGTTAGAGATTGTGTTGTTAAAGAGTGCAGTGGGTTCCTTGTTCATCGGGGCCGATGTAGAAAAATTGAGATGGAGACTTGTTGATACGGAATCCTTCGTTGGCAAGAGTTCCAAGGATGCACCAAATTTCAATTCTACCTCCTTGCCTAGATTAGAGGATCGTGACGGGAAGAAGTGTGTGAAAAATTGACAAAAGCAAAGTCGCTAGAGACGGTGACCGATTGAAGAACGCCGGTGTGAACTTAGCTCCCACCAGAATTTTGACGAAAAATTTACCACCAAGCAGCGTGCTAAACTCGCGCACCACAACCGTTGGTTTAAAACAACTTGGAGCCAAGAAAAAACTCAATTCTGGTGCTGAAAACTTACCCGGATAGCCAACAAAATCTTGGCAGCGAGAATCACATTCAAGCAGCCCAACGATTGTCTCCAACCACGAAAATCATTCCTTGTTTCTCCTTAATTCCACCGGCAATGCAAGCAAATCAAGTTTAAATCTTAGTTTAGAAAAGAAGGAGAACAATGCAGCACTCACCCGCACAAACAACCTGACCGGCAGCGAACAATACATTGCACAGCCACCAAACTCACAGCAGCAAGGCACGCAACCAAGCCACCGTTTATCCACCACCGAAGGGACGAAAATGCAGCGACGATGCCCCAAACATGGCGCTCTGATACTAGTTGTCACAGGGTCAGGTTTTAATCTCTAAAACAGGCTCTGCGCGGCAACCAATTTCTCGACTTGGTTCTGCCTTCTCAAACGCACCTACGAGGTTAGTAGTTGAGCAGATGATTGAAAGAATGCACAAGTGTTACGGGAACCGTCCCAACTTTTATTTCTCAAATAAAAGACTCTCACTCATGCTCTCTAATGGAGTACAATTCGTCCTCCTCTTAACCTAATGCAAAACAAGTGCAGGAAGTGCCTATAAACAAGTGGCGGTTACCTCGGTAACAACCCATGTCATGGACAAACCCGTGACCCTCATTCTGCCCACTTTTCTAGCCCAGTACATGCACTAAAAATGTGCTAAATCACCCCTGTAACATAGCTACGAATTTAATACATTACATGGCCTAGAAAACTCACTAACATGCTACAAAACTATGTATCACATCGCGCACCAGCACGGGACAGCAAGCAGGCAGTAAACCAGCAAGCTCTGGTGCACCAGCAGCAACCCAATCTCAATAGAATTGCAAGTAAACCAGCCACGCAACGACTGTCTACAAGCAGCTCGTCTCAATCTCAATTTCGTTTCCCACAGCCCAGTAATCAACTAGTTGCACCGACAACAAGAAACCCAAAGCCAAGCGACGAAGGGACCACTTTGTTGCTCAATCTCGTAGCACACCGAGCCAACGTGCTCACTCGGTGCACCGTTCTCGTATAAGGGACTCAACGGTGTGACAAACATCCCGCCCCTATGGAAATCGAATGATACTGTGCAGTCCCACCGAACCTCCTCATCACCAAAGATGTAGAAAAACAGCACAACCACCAATTAACCCTGCAACCCCCCGGAACCCCGTTTTGTGCGAAAAGATGCTCGCACGCGACTAACTCCTCCTGTGGTCACTATTTAATGCAGTGATCCACCTCCGTAAATTAATGCACTGTCGCCACTAACTCACCCTGTCCTTCCCCCAAAAAACGTGTCGATGTCAAAACTGTCCAAAACTGATAGATCATGAAGCTCTCCCATCTAAAACCCTCCCTACTCACTCCCTCTGTCATAACGCGTAGAATAGCCAACTAACGACCGATGAAGGTCTCAAAGAAGGCTGCCTATGCTACAGTGGCTAATAATAAAGGGGAAAAAGGCTTCAAACGGGCTGACTAATTTGGACATAGGGTTAAGAAATAGGACGTGAGGTCCCTTGATAGCCAGTCACTCCACCAAAAAATGCGATGACCGTGACGGCGCCCGTAGGCGGGTTGTCGACTACCTAGATGACGGTGGTGTAGCAACTAGTAGGATCCTTAGCTCAGGTGATAATTACTTGCGGATTCCAAAGGTCACTGGCTCTCACCTATCTACTATACCTCCGTGCAAGTTTTCTTTTCCGTCAAAGGATTCAACCTCGATTTCTTCACTGTTTCTGTTATCTTGATTGCCCTTTCTCAAAATTTTCTGATTTTTTAATTTTTAGGATTTTTTTGAAAAATAAACACCGCTGTCTGCGTATATACGCAGCAGCCTGCGTATATACGCAGGCAGCAGTATAAATTTTTAATTTTTTGATTTTTTTTATATATACAATGCAAGGCTAGAATGTTTATGGTAGGTTGACTCAAATAACGAAAATATGCTGACTCAAAAAATAATATAAAACTGCAAATAACTATGAAAAAACGTGCAGACTGGGATAATGCAGACACGACTACCACCACACACTAAGAGGTGCCATGCCCTCATGGCACTCACTCGTCAGGAATAAATGTCGGGTCTGACCCGGTTTCCGAGGAACCGGATATGCTACTCGTGGAGCTGCCCCCAGAGTCGGTCCGGTAGACGGTCGCCCGACGTGCTCGTGGATGGGGACGGTAGTCGGAGGACTGGGACTCTGATCCAGTCCAAATGCTAGGTGGCTGAGATCGTAACCTCGTCCGGACACTCGAAGGCTGCTGGGATCGTGTCCCAGTCTGATGACTTGTGGGCTGCTGGGATCGTGTCCCCGACTGACGTCTCTGTGGCGGCTGCGGTGGCTGAGGTGGCTGAGTCGGGGGAGGTGGGGCGGAGGTAAACTCGCTAGAGTCCGCCTCGTCCGACCAACTCGTAGTGTAGCTGCTGGAATAGGTAGGAGGGAAATACAGTGGTAAAGGCTGTTCTCGGCCTGCGTACCGGGCCGCCTCACGCTGCTCCTCTCGAATACTAGTAAATGCAACGTTATGGTCCTTGGCCATCTTCCGTTGAGTCCGTCGGGAGTGCTTGAATGCCCTCCAAAGCTTGCCCGCTTTCTCGAGCAGTTTCTCCCGATGGACTTCTGGCCCCCACGACATCCCTCAAATCCCTCGTCTACTCGGGACAGCCTACGTGGTGGGGCTGGTCTGGCTCTCGGAGTCGGTTCGCCCGGTGGGGTCGGCTCGTCTCCCTCTCTGGCTGGCTGACTTGGGCTAGCTCCCTGACTATCCTGCCGAATCGACTCACCCCGCTCACGCTCTCGACTCGTACGACACCGCTGATGTCCGGCCGATGCCTGCCTACTGACGGGTCTCTCCTGTGTCGATATCCTCCTAGGGGCACGGGCAGGTGCAGTGTAAGGTTCCTCCTCCATGGGGTCGTCATCCCCGTCTAGGTCAACGACCGGCTCGTGATGACCAGGTGGGCCCGGGTTCCGGGTAACTATCTTCCTATAGGTCCTTAAAATTGGAGGGGCTAAGCGCCCTCCTGGAGGATCAAAGGGACGTCATACTCCCGAGCCAGTTTGGCGATGAGGTTACTATACCCCAACCCCTTATGGCTAGCGGTCGCATTCCGTTCCTGCATATATACCCAAATGCGACGTGGGATGTCGACATCTCTCCGGAGAACTAAGCAATAAACCAAAAGGACATACTCGTAATCCAAATGGGTAAAATGCTGGATACCCACCATGCGGTTCACCACCCACTCGGCCCACCACCGTGGTGGTCCGGTAATAAATTGAGAGCGCAACTTCATGCCTCTCTGCCCCTCACCGCCTCTCTCGAATTGGGCCCCCGCAGCACCACCAGTCACAACCTGCATAATTTTTGCATCGCTCGGTGGGTAGTCAACGCACTCAGCATAGGCGCAAGGGACATTCGTTAATGATATCCCGTAGGCCTCGCGGATACTGTCCACCGTCACCAACATAAACCGCCGACGGCAAAACACCCATCGGGTGTCACCGTTGGCCTCCCCTGCCCCCTTATGCATAAGGTTGCTGTAAAACTCTCGAACCAAAGAGGAGCTGGACACATCCTCAAGCCCGGTAAGGGACTGTCCGAAAAGGTCAAAACGACTAGCATACGCAGCCATCTCTGGAGGCATCCTAACGTCATCTACCTCAAAGCGGTACTGCCTAGGCAGTTTATGACCCAGCTTTGTCCCCGTCATGTAATAGTAACGGGCGTAATGGTTAAAAAAATGAAAACTGTCATAATTGCCCGAGTTAATTGACTCCTTCGGGAAGTCAGTAGGGTAGTCGTCCCGGTTCTGGTCAATGATCGGCACTCCGTAATCCATGGCAGAAAAATAAAAATCTCGAAAAACGTGCCGCCTAGGGAATTGTGCAGAATTAGCGAAACGTGCACGTGAAATGTGTGTCTCAGTAAATAATCCACCTAGGATCTACCAGAGGTCCACACGGCAAGTGCCGCTCCAAAATAAAAATCGCAAAAAATAACGGACCCGGCTACGGGTCGTGCCAAAACTGAAAATAAAGTGAGAGTTGAAAGTTTTTGACCTTCCCTAAAAAGGGGTGAAGAATGCAGAAACTGCCCAGAAGTGATCGAAAAAGTCGCCGGCTGTCGCCGGAAAAGTCACCAGAAAATGAAACTGCCCGGAATCAAAATCTAAAACCACCAAGTCGAAGCTCTCGTTCTCCTCTTTCAACTTCCCTTCTACGATTTTTGCTAGTTCCGCCTCTAACTCCTTCGAATTGGCCCTTTTGCTTACGAACACCCCATTCCTAGATCTAAAATTCCCGCTCGATTCTTGCTTGTTTCTTGATTTTGATGGTTGCTTTAGACTCTTTGCGACGAGGGGATTCCAGAAATGTGCTTGGAATTTGATTTGGAGGCCCGTAGCAAAATGTGTGTTCTTCAAGTGGAGAGAAAATGGAGGAAGAGAGAGAAATGGAGGTGCATCAATGGAGTCCCGTCGGCCTCCACCCCCTTTCATACCCTAAATTTTGAAAAATGACCAAAATACCCCTAGTATTTGAAAAAATTCCAAATTTTTTTCTTCTGTCTGCGTATATACGCAACACCTGCGTATATACGCAGTCAGAAAATATTTTGAAACGAAAAAAATAATAAAAAATGGCTGCTGGTTGCGTATATACGCAGCAGCCTGCGTACATCAGCTATTTTTTTTTTTTATATATTTCTCTCTTTCTTCCTCTGTTTTCCCTTTTTTGCGCGGTCTCTGTTTTGCTGCTTCTGCACAAACTTAATTTCAAGTCAAAACCCGCTCATCTCGCCTCTCTCAAAAATTCAGAACTGAATAAAATAACTGAAATAAACTAATTAATGATTGTGCACAAGAGATTCCGGCGGGGAGACCTCCGTGTACACCGTATGTAGAGGATCAGAGATGGCACAGGAAGAGTTGGGTTGTGTGTAGGGAGAGAGTAAGGCAGTAGTAATGTCTGAGAGAGAGACAGAGGTTTGGCAGAGCTTCCGCGTATGGCAAGTGTGTTCTCCTTTGTATGGAAAGGTTAACGTCCTATATATAGCAGGGAACGTGACCGTTGTAGTGTGGTTAATGCGCCCATTAATGGCGGCTTAATTAGCTTAACCACAACGGCACGTTCGTCCTCGTATATAGGGACCGTTACAGCACGTTATGCGCGAATACCGGAACCGTTACGAGGTTGACCGGGTTTGACCGGATTGACCGGGTTTATGGAGCTCGTGCCATAAATCTCTCAAAAGCAGTTACTAAAGGTCGCGTGCGGGCTTGGCTCGCATGCGACAGGGCTTACTCTAGCCTCCAAACCACTAAGTCCCTACAAGTCCCGTGCAGTGGTATGCGAGGGCTCTGTCTCGCAGCCCCCACATGGATCAGCTCGGCTGGTGATCCAGTGTGTATGGAGCACAATATGGTGTGCTGGATGGTTGCCACGTGGCCAAGATCTGTCACCTCAGAAAGCACTATCTACATTAGCCCCCTTTCTGCGCGTGAAGACTCATAGCTGTATAGACTTCCATGCGCGGAAACCAACATACGCGTCGCCGCCACGCACCAATTCAATTACGGGTAAGTTCAGCCCCCGTGCGTGCCATTATTACCTAAAACCCCTGGAGTCGTGCTGTCTGGCCTTTAGGGTTTTAGGCGTGACGTCAGCTTGTCTTGTGATTGCGCGATTCGACGGTGACGGTTGCGATTCGACTACTGAAAGGACGCAACCCTTCATTGTTTTTGGATAAATACTTTGTACTCTCCATTGTTGCAAAGCATCACTTCTTTCTCTTAAAGTGAATGATACCCGGAAGTCTTCGGGAGCAGATTCAGATAATCGATCACCAGTTCAGAACTGCGAATCGTCTTCTCCAACTGTGTGTATCCAAGCAGGCTTCGCGGAAACCAGGTTGGCCTTGTTCAATTTCAATTTAGAATACCAGTGTATGCTTCAAACTGCGTTGAATCAGTAAACCCATGACATATAATCTGTTGAAACTTGTGAAGAAGCTTCAAGCTTTGGACCCAATTTTGGCTTAATCCTTCGATGATAAGGATCTTGGATGTAGGGTTTTGAAATCCCTGATAATGCAACCCTCTAATTTCTGAAATTGATACCAAAAACTGTTCATCTTTCTTTCCATAGATCTTGAATCTTGAAATTCGAACTGAAGTGTGGCGTATTTCTCCCCCATTTTTTCTTGCTCTTCCGCAGGAATGGCCAAGACAAAAGGAACCAAACCCACCAAGGAGGACGAAGAGATACCTGATCTTCCACAAGCTTTGTGGCGAAAAGCCCCCTATCTGGGTGGCAAAGATTTTTACCACGCGAGGGTTAAGGCGAATAAATTGTCTGCCTCTGTCCCCAATGAGGGATTGCTAACACTGACTCCCCCAGTTAACTCTGCTTTGCTCGAGTTGATTGGCTCTGAGGACGTGGTTCGATTGGGAATCGAAAATGGGTACTTCCCCTATGCTGCGATTTCCACCCAAGATTTTGTCCAGAAATTGGACTACATGGATGAGTGGATTGACCACGTGTTGACCGATCATGCTGCGACTCTCAATGAAGCCGGCGTATACTTCGCTGTTCGTGCTATGAAGGGTGCTGCCGTGAAGCTGGACCAGTCCATGCTTCTAAACCTTCTTTCCCGCTACTCGCCTGCGACTCACACTTTTTGCTTCGCTGAGTTCGAGGCTGCCCCCACACTCGAGGACGTGCACATGCTGTACGATTTGTCTCCCATGGGTGAAGTGGACCCTTTGAGTCCTTTGAGGACGGCTGCGGAGATCGCTTTGTACACGCAGATGGAGGAGTGTCTGTCAGAGGTAAAGAAAATCTCCACCCGGTGGACCACTACCAAAGCCCTTCCGAACTGGCAGTTGGTTGATACGTCCGCGAAGAATACTTGGAACAAATGGGTGCAGTACTTCTTTCGTGACTACGCGAACAGCATCATCACCAAGAAGCTTCTTAGTGAGAACCCAGAGGCCAAGAATTATGTGGAGGGTAAAGGCTATCACTTGACCCTTTGTGCTTTCCTCTGTGCGTGGTTGTCGAGGTACTTAATCGATGGTCACCCGCATGATGGGGTCTTTTATCACGTTCTGCCGCTTGCTGTGAAGCTCGCCCTTGGCCAGAGAGTCGCACTCGGACCCTTGGTCTTGGGCACGCTGTACTATAGACTGGATCAGCTAGTTGTGGCCATGAAGGAGTCACGTGGCCGCCTCGATATACTGACTTTCGTCAACATTTCCTTCTTGACAATGTGGGTCTTTGAGCGATGGCCGTCCTATGCCCCAACTGCTCTTAAGCCTAACAAGTGGTGTCCCCCAGGTGAGGTGGAGGAGCGTAACAGTGGCAGAGCTGCGAGGTGGTTCGGAGCGAACAATACCAAGTGCGTTTGGAGCCTGATATGCGACAAGCGGCAAGAGTTCACTGCCAAGCCCTATGCCATGCGCATTGAGAACGTGCGATGGTTTCCAAAGCTGTACCCTTCTAAGGGTGTCGTCTTCTCAGAAGAGCTCCTCTTCGAAGAGGGATCGCATTTCCATGAGCGCTATCGCGAATTCTTTTGCTGGTGCCTGCGAGGTTCCCTTCCTGCTCTCGCAGAGCATATTCGTGAGCTCGCGCCAAGGTATGAGAGGATTACCGTGGATGTTGACCCCACTCGAGTTTCTCCCCAGTTCGGCTTTGATGCAGTGGCACCATCAATCTGGCCCCAGTCCATTATCAGAGGTTGCTATAAGCGCTTGCTAACAAAGGAGTGCAAGACAGTCTTCATGAACAATCTCCCCTTTGAGCAACCTGCGGGTAACAGCGAGGGTGGTTGTTCCCAGAACTGGCTCGCATACTGGATCGCCCAGCAAACGAGGATTGAGACACAGTCGGCCGCCTAGCCGAGTAGAGCTCCCTTGATCAAAAGAAACTCTTTTCCGTTTCGCCAAAATTGCAGTCTGAGCGAGTCTGAATATGGTTGCTACTCATTGTTGGATCATGAGAACCATTTGTGCCCTGACGTCATTTTGAAGGAAAAGATCGTCGCAGTTAAGAAAGGCGACTCGCATGTCATCAGATATAGCGAGACATTTGCTAAGGTAAGCAACTTTTTCCGCGTGCGTTAAGCTTCTTGATTTCCACATGTTGATGCCTTTATTCTATACTGTTTGCTGTAGTGTCATGTGCGGAGATTCGCATCTGGTGATCGTTCCAAGTCGTTGGTTAACACCATTGTTGCCACCAGAAGACAAGGACAGTCGTTCCTGCTAGCATCGAGGATGGACCCCGAGGTCGAAACCAGGATTCGCGCAGTCATGAATGCTTTTGCTGACTCGCTGATAGATAATGCTCCGGCCTCGTCTCCACCTAGAGATAATCCGTCTCCTCCAGCGACTGCCGCGCCGAGAGCGAAGAGACCCAGGCAAAAGGGAATTACAATTTCTTCCCCTAGAAGTGCTCCAACTTCCCCTCCAGCGAGGTCCCTTTCTGTCAAGGATAAAGGCAAAGGTCGCATGCCCAGTAGAGCGCGGAAGGAGCTCGCAGTTGAGACCTTTGTTCCATTCAACCAGGAGGAAGAAGAGGAGAGGCAGGAGCCCAGAGAAGGTGATGAAGAAGAAGAAGAAGAAAGAACAAATGTGATACATGAGGAAGAATCAGGAGGTACCTCCATCGCGTTTCCCTTCTCATTATCGTAATTCTTTTGCAACTCTTTCTTAAACCAATCGTTTCTTCGCAGATGATGATGATGAGACCATCGGTGGCCTTTTGGCCAAGAGACAAAAGAGGAATGCTCATTCTGGCATTCCAGACGAACCCATAGGCGAGGACGTTCTTGCCGAATCCAGGAAGACAGCCGCGGAAGCTGCTGAAAGAAGAAGGCAGCGCGAAGAGGAGGAGCTCGAGCGTGTGAGACAGCGGAGCCTCGAAGAGCAACATGTTGACGACTTAGTGCGTCCCACTGATGAGGAAGATATGCTTCCCGAAGAGGTGGCTCCTCAGGCTGCGGAGGAGGATGTGGCTCTAGAAGAGGATGCAGCAGCTCTGGAGCAAGCCCAAGCAGATTTTGAAGAAATCGCAGGTGGCGATAAAGGTGAGATTTTCAATCTCGCAGTAACTTATAGAGATGTTGTAGTGGGTGCATTAAAGCATGGTGTGTCAAAAGCTGACATTCGCCGTTGGCTAGTAGGCAAGTGCGGAGAACCTTCAGGTAATCTTTTGAACGATATGCATGGACTAGACCTTAGCAACTTGAAACAGAAACATGACTGGTTTCTTCGCGTCCCTGGTCACGCTCATTTTAAGGACCTGCTTAATGAGTACACACTAATAGGGCATGGTTCCACGTCTTTAGTGTATGACGAAGATACTTCAATCCCACCTTCGCGTGGAGGTGCTTGCTCTTAGCTTTAGCAAAGATAGTAAAATAACGTACAATACGAGTTACCTCATACTATCGCATTTGTATCGCAGGCGATGCTGATGAACCGGTGTTGGAGCAAAGAAGTCAACCTTGTGCGTCCTATGTTCCGATTCCGAGTTCCCATACCGAGAAGCCCGTCACAGCTGCTACATATACAGGAGAGCCTCTTGAGGACATCATCGAACTTTCTGATGATGCCGAAGCTGACGTTGTGCTAATGGAGGAAGATGCCGATACTGGCGCTGAGGAAGTAAGAAAAAGCACTGTTGATGCTTCCGCATCGGAAAGTGTCCCTCGCCAAGGAACTTCGGCTGTCACTTCGCCTCCGGCAACAACTGGGTCGGCGGCACCTCTTCCTGCGTGGAGCTTTTGGGGCTCTCAGGTTGGGAATGCAGTCGCAGCTGGTGCGGCTTATACTCTTCCTCCTAACTATGAGGGGTTAGATCTCGCAGCTGACAGGAGAGCTATGGAGCGAGGACAGTCTTCGACCACTCCAGCAATGCGCATTCCTTCTCTTCGTGAGATCCTTGAAGGAACTGTTAAGTAGAGGTTTGCTGCTTGCATCTCGCATTATTCATTTGCACAAGTTCGATAGCATAACTTAGCTTTGACATTGCTTTAGGTTTGAAGCAAACTGATGTGGACTGGCTAGTTCGGATTCGCCTCACCTACCCCCAATCATTTGCGAGATCTCTGGAGATAGGGCCCTTTGACAGGAGGCTGTTTCTTACCGAAGCCATTTGGATTTTGGAGCAGCTGTCTGCGGCCACGCCTGCGACCATTTTAGTCCAGAGTGCCGAATTGCTTTTTGGCATGTGCCAAAATCTTCTTGCCAAAGTCCAAGGCAGACTTGGTTTCAGATTTCTTATGAAAAGAGTTACCCTGATTCGCGCAGCCGTAACTTTGAAACTTGGCCACCAAAACCTCGCAGCTGAGAAGCAGAAGGTGGAGCAGCAGAAGCAAAAGGCTGAAGAGGCTCTGAAGCTCTATCATGAGATGAATGCCAAGTGCGAGCAATTGAAGCAGGAAGTGGAGCACGTAGAGAATCTGAGCCATCAGTTCGACCCTCATGATTCCTTGATCAAGAATTTGCTTTGACTTTTGAATTTGAAAAGTAGCAAACAAATAGCTGGAAGATTAATGTAATGCTAAAGCATTAATGTAATGTTGCTAGGGTTTCTCCCCTTTTTTTTAACAAAAGAATCGACATGCCCGTTTTGCCCCTTTCCGGGATTTGATAGGATATCTCTGTGCATATCCAATTATGACATCAGCAATTGATATTCTGCTTGATTTTGGCGCTAATTTATCGTAAGATAAGCACGCTTTCCTTGGGAAGTCCATCCGAATCATGACCATCCGTCATTAATTAGGATACGCAACTGAATCTTCGTAGCCTTTAGTAGGGTAATTGATCGTTACCGCTTTTCAAGGCGTAAGTGATTGAACTTACCCTCTTTTCAAATTCGGCTGACTCATCTTAGCAACTGAAGAGTCTCCACAAGGTCTATATAAACCCTTGTCTTTGCCATTTGGGTTCTTCATCCCAAAAAATGTGCTTTGCCGTGAGTCCTCACGACTGCTGGCTTCAACGCTTGTTTCTCGTTGATTCATGGCAACTCCAAGTCATGAGACCTGAGTTTTTGCTTTGTGCTATAGAAATAGTTTCCAAGATCCGCTTTATGAGGCTTATTGATCTTTATAACCATCGTAAAGAAGATGGATATGATATCTCATGTGTGTTCGAAGAATTTTCTTCGTGTATTATGTTTTCAGGTCATGTTTCCGGCCGCCTCCCGGTGAGGTGCAGCGCCGTAGTGACCGTGCTACCGGTTCGTAATGAACGGCGGAATTCTCCTCCAGCATCCCTGGAGGAGGATTTCTTGCCTCTTCGTTCTTGAACTCAGGAGGCTCGTCAATGCCCTTGTCTATCAGAACAAGGAACCCAGTACCACTGGAATGACTGCTTCCCTGTTTCTCACGACGGCATACGCCGGAACAGGTGGTTCCTCTGGTACATATCTTGATCAGACAGAGGCCTTTGTCAGCTCCCGAGGTCTTGGACGTCCCGTCACCCAGATCTTGCTGCTAGGGACGTAGCGAATGACGAGTTGATCTCTTCGCAGAAGCATCTCACTTGCTACAGATCTTTGGCCGCAGATCTGCGTATCGCATAGCCGGTGTTAGGACCGTTGGGTTCATCCTTTTCAGTCAGGATTCCCGTGGTGTGTCACTGCTGGCTTGTCAGTTACTTTTCGAATGCATTGTAAGCCATGTTGGCTACGTAGTTAGATTTGAGCTTTTTCGTTTGTAAGCTGCTATCTAGACAGATAAATTGTAAGTCCTTTTGACTCATTATGATAAATGGCTTTTGTATTATCTGCTGTATCGTTACAACAAAGTACAATTTCGCATGCGTATCGGCATATTTCGCCTTGTGTAATGCTATATACATACTTGCTATCTGCCATATAAATTCGCATATGTTTTATTAGATCGTTCGAGATCGTGTTTGCGCAGCTGTGCCATCTTGGCAGATGGGCTTGTGATTTGCTTCCAGATTCAAGTGTAAGTGCTATCACATCAGATAGACCTTTATAGATCACTTGAGATCATTTTGCATGATGTTGCTATCGCAATAGATAGTCTTAAGGACGAATTTTGAATCGCATCTATATAACGCTGCTATAACGGCAGACA
The DNA here is from genome assembly GCA_023055425.1 of Linanthus parryae. NCBI lineage: Eukaryota > Viridiplantae > Streptophyta > Magnoliopsida > Ericales > Polemoniaceae > Linanthus > Linanthus parryae. The sequence goes on along the minus strand of JALGPY010000007.1, from coordinate 45,236,272 downwards.
GGCATGGAAGATCGCTTAAGATCATGTTCGCATACGTTGCTATCGTGGCAGATAGGCTTTGGAAGATCAATTAAGTCATTTTGCATAGGCTGCTATCATGACAGATAGGCTGAGAAGATCAATTGAGATCGCATTTGCTTAGGCTGCTATCATGGCAGATAGGCTTAGAAGATCAATTAAGATCGCATTTGCATAGGCTGCTATCGTGGCAGATAGGCTTAAAAGATCAATTAAGATCGCATTTGCATAAGCTGCTATCGTGACGGATAGGCTTAGAAGATCAATTAAGATCGCATTTGCATAGGCTGCTATCGTGGCAGATAGGCTTAGAAGATCAATTAAGATCGCATTTGCACAGGCTGCTATCGTGACGGATAGGCTTAGAAGATCAATTAAGATCGCATTTGCATAGGCTGCTATCGTGGCAGATAGGCTTAAAAGATCAATTAAGATCGCATTTGCATAGGCTGCTATCGTGACGGATTGCCCCTCGTTAACAATAATAACAAACTAAATGAAATAAAATTAACAGCTAGGAATACGAAGTTCTCATTTGGGAGAACCCTTTTATTATAATGCTCTCATATGGGAGAGATGAGATTACAATTCTCTCATATGGGAGAGGAGATTGTGTAAATCATAGCCATACAAGACATGAAGCAACGTTATAATAAAACGCATGAAATGAGAGAATTCAGGGATAGTACTTCTTAATCCAGCGCATGTTGACTGAACTCGGGGTTGAGGTTGTGCCGTGCAACCTTCGTATGCTGCAGTAGCCACTGTCAAAGACTTCTGTGACTTCGAAGGGTCCTTCCCAATTGGCTGCGAACTTTGGGTTAGCCGCTTCTCGCATGCAATGGTCAGATGCGCGCAGGACCAAATCTCCAACTGCGAAATCTCTTCGCTGGACCGTCTTATTGTAAGCACGAGCGATTCTTTCTTGATACCGCTTGTTGGTCCTTTTAGCTTGTTCTCGCTTTTCCTCCAGCAAGACTAAATCATGATCGCGTTGATTGTCGTATAGTGCGTGAAAGGCCAATCTCGCCGAATTGACTCTCACCTCCGCAGGTACCACGGCCTCGGCCCCATAGCATAGTAGGAATGGTGAGGCCCCGTGGGTGTCCTTGGAGAAGTTCGGTAAGCCCACAGAGCTATTCTTAGAGAATCGGCCCATTTCTTGTGGTCATCTGCGACCATCTTGCTCAAAATCCTCAACAACGTTTTGTTGGTCGCTTCGGCTTGCCCGTTCCCCTTCGGGTAGTAAGGGGTGGAATATATTTGCCTGATATTGTACTCTGCTAACTTCGCAGCCACCTGGCGATTAACAAAAGGAGTACCATTATATGAAAGAATGGTGTTTGGAATTCTGAACCTGCATATGATGTTTTCCTGGATGAAATTGACCACAGCTAGCGCATTTGCCGTCTTCAGTGGTATCGCCTCCACCCATTTGGTGAATAGCTCAGTTGCGGTGAGAATAAAGTGATTCCCGTGTGATGTTGGTCGGATGGGACCAATGAATTCTAGAGCCCATGTGTGAAATGGCCATGGCGTTCCTAATGCATGTAGATCCACAGCTGGAGCGTGCACCAGGTTTCCTTTGAATTGACACTCCTGGCAGCGTCGTACTTTGGTGCGGCAATCAGCCTCCATCGTGGGCCAGAAATATCCAATTGAGAGGAGCTGCCTGCATAATTTCGCACCTCCTTGGTGTTCCACCTGATGAGAAAGGTCCATGACTTCTTGTGCTTCCCTACCGTCTAGACATCGCAGCAAGTTGCCCTCATGGCCTCTTCGCCAAAGCAAGTTCTCTTGCACCACATACCGAGATGCTTTCCTTTTCAGCTCTCCGCTTCTTTTCTCGATTCGGGCATGGTGCCCTGAGTGAGGAAGTCAAAGAGTGGCTTCCTCCAATCCGTGTCGTCATCAGTTAGAGCGATGAGTAGAGAATCTTTGATCAGTGTGCAACTTTCGCACTTCCCTTGTATCAGGGCCGCGACATTTGACATGTCTGGCCAATGAATGCCATATCTCTGAGCCTTCCGATAGATTGACACCTCACTTTCTCCGCAAGCATGTCGGTGAATCTTTTCTAAAACCAGCTGTCCCTCTTGCTCGGAGACGCATCGCATGAGTATTCCGCCAGGACCCTTGTAGTAAAGGGTGTTGTCATGTATGCAGTACCCCTTTATGAGTGCCCAGCTTTCACTGCTCGTGCCTTCTGCAATAGCTTGTAAGACTGCTTTTCTCCAGTCTGTATCATCCATATGTTCATCGTCGCACGCGTCTTCTGTCAATGCCGACGATGTTCGCACTTCGATCGAGATCCTTGTGGGACATTTGTCTGTACTGACCTTGGATCCCAAGGTGGCCAAAGCATCTGCATGCCTGTTGTCCGCTCGGGGCTTGTGCTCGTATCTCACGTCGCAGAATTGCTGCACCAGCTTTTGTACCAAAGTCCGGTAGGACAGAAGGTTAATCTCCTTCAAACCGTACTCGCCTGAGGCTTGCTTGACGATCAACTTGGAGTCTCCCATGACCGTCAGATTGATTACTTCTAAAGCCTTTGCTGCACGGAGTCCCGCGATAAGAGCCTCATATTCCGCTTCATTGTTAGTGACTGCGAAGTCGAGTTTGGCGGACATCTGTATGACCTCTCCATCCGGCTTGCTCAAGACTATCCCAATGCCCCCGCATTTCCTTGTTGACGAACCGTCAAAATGGAGCGTCCAATAGGGCACGTCGATTGCATAGATTTCAGGTCCTTCGAGCTCTTCTTCGATCACGGGCTCGTGGCTGTTGTCGGGGAACTGTGCCAACATATCCGCTACCGCATGCGACTTGATCGCTCGCGGTCGCACGCATGTGATATCGTATTGAGAGATGGTCATGTACCATTTCGCCAATCTTCCTCCAGGAGTAGTGTGAGTTAGCAGATATCGTATGGGATCGCTCTTGGTGACCACTACCACTTTGTGCGACGCAAAGTAGTGTTTCAACTTCTCTATCACGAAGAACAAAGCAAGGCAATGACGTTCGATGTCTGTGTACCTTGATTCAGCAGGCTGCACAATGCGAGAGATATAGTAGATAGGCCTCTCTTGGCCTTCGTACTCCTGAGCCAAGATTGCTCCTATGGACCTCCTTGTTGACGTCAGATATAGCAGAAGCGGTGATCCCAGTTGAGGTGCGATCATTATTTTTGAAGACGTCAGCAGATCCTTCAGCTTTTCGAACGCAGCTTCGTGCTCCGGAGTCCAGCTGTATACGACATCTTTCTTGAGAAGGGTACTAAAACAGCAGGTGATTTTGGCAATCGCTGGGATGAATCTCCGCAGATATGATAGCTTTCCCAAAAATGTCTTCAAGGCACTTTGGTTATGGGGCGGCGTCATGCCAGTGATGGCTGATACTTTCGCAGGGTCAGGCTCGATTCCTTGGCGATGAACCACGCATCCCAAGAACTTCCCTGATGTTACCCCAAATGCGCATTTCATAGGATTCATCTTCAGTTGAAAGCGTCTACATCTATTGAACACTTTCCGCAAATCCGCGAGGTGATCTGCTTCCTGCTTGGATTTGACCACAAGGTCATCCACATAAAACTCCACTTCTTTGTGCATCATGTCCTGGAATAGGGCCATCATGGCCCGCTGATAGGTCGCACCCGATTTTTTGAGACCGAATGGCATCACTGTGTAGTTGAACACTCCCACCGGAGTGATGAATGCAGTTTTCCGCGCATCTTCAGGGTCCCTCTTGATCTGGTTGTACCCGCTGAAGCCGTCCATGAAACTGAACATGCGATGACCCGCTGTTGAATCGATCAGCAAATCGATGTTGGGCAGTGGAAAATCGTCCTTTGGGCAGAAACGATTGAGATCCCGGAAGTCCACGCAGATGCGAAGCTGTCCGTTCTTCTTTACCACTGGCACAATGTTGGCCAGCCATGTGGGATGATGATTCGGCTCTATGAACTTGGCATCCAGGAGTTTGACAATCTCCTGTTTGATCTTCACGTTAAGATCCGGCCTGAAGCTTCTTGTGCTCTGCTTTACCGGATTAGATCCTGGGATGATGTCTAAACGGTGCATAGTGATGCTTGTATCCAGACCTGGCATCTCATCATACTCCCATGCGAACACATCCTTGTATTCAGTTAGGAGCTGTAGCAGTCCTTGCTCCTCCTCGCTTGTGAGGTCTGCACTTAGAAAGACTGGCCTCTTCTTTTCCTCGTTCGGGCTGAGGAACACTTCCTTTAGCTCTTGCTTTTGTGGTCTGGGCCTGTCTTCCATGCATTCGGGTGCTTCTTTGAGTTTCTCATCTGGAGTGATCTGCATTGGCTCTTCCGTTACCGCAATCTGCTCGATTTGGTTGATTTGCCCAGGGATGTCCCCATGCCCGTGTGAGGACATCCCCGCGCACCTTCATATGCGATAGCACTTCTTCCCGTTGGCGTAGAAACTCTCTATCTCTTTGCCTTCAGGGTCATGCTTTGCTATTCTCTTCAAAGTGTACACGTTCTTTCGATGGTAAGTGATTCGCGGCGCCTCTTCGCATGTGGGCGGCTTTTCTTTGGCATCTTCCCTTGTCACCATTACTCCTGCTGGTGACTGATCCTTGATATCCTCCCAGAGAGGTAAAGGAGTCGGGTTGAATGGTCCCGGTGTTTGCTCGTCCGCCATCTCGGTGAACCATACCGCCTCGCTGAGATGTGCTTCATCCAAGTTGAATGGATTTGTCGAAGCCGGTATCTCGACTATTCTATCATTCCAGATAGCTTTCATGACCTGGTGAGCTGTTGAAGGGACCGCGTCAAAGCGATGAATCCAGGCTCGACCTATGATCATGTGATACGTAGTGTTCGCGTCTATGACATAGAACTTCGCTGAGAACTTGATTTTGCCAATCTGAACGCCCAGGCGGATCCATCCGATCGTCATTCTAGAGTCGCTTCCGAATCCCATCAGCGGAGATGGACGCCTGACAATCTTGTGCTCGGGGATCCCTGCTAGCTTCAGTGTGTGGAGCGAAACGACATTGACCGCTGCTCCTCCGTCTACAAATGCTCGTTTGAACTCGACACCAATGATGATGGCTGTCACATACAGAGGCCTCTGGTGGCTCGCATCTGTCTTTTTATCGCTGGCAGAAAAGGTCATAATCTTTTCTGTAGAGCGGGACGCCCTGATGACTTTCCCGTTGGAGACTACAAGATCCTCCTCATATTCCTCTGCTATCCTCAAGATTGCTTTCGTCATTTCTGTCCGGCATTTCTCCGAGAAATTCATCTCGTCGAAGAATCTGCTGAAGCCGTGCGACCCCTTCATCCTGTCAGCACGTTCATCCTCTGTGTCCACGCTGTAATCCTCGTCTTCATGGACTTCGGCAATGATGGGTAGACCATCCTCTGCGACTTCTTCTAAGTCTACAATCGAGATCATGGCGACCTCTTTCCCTTTCGAGTCTTGCTCCGCATGAGCAGGAAGTGGATTGTTGCGCACATCCTTCCTGTGATCGCTGACGATTAGCTCGCCGTTCTTCATTTTCTGATTGAACACAATCCTGAGCGTCTTACATTCCGCTGTAGGATGCATGACCTTGCCGTGGTACTCGCACCACTTCGGGTCCCTCACCATCTCCTTGGAGGGTACCTTATCGAGCGGCGGTAGGACACCGTCCTTGCGCCATTGCCTGCAGAGGTCGCTTGCCTCCTCCACCGAACATGGCAGAGGTGGTACGTCGAAGTTCACAACCTTCGTCTGCTTCTGGGGTGAAACTGTATTGACCTCAGCTTCGCGTCCCCTCTTGTAACTGAACCTCCCGATTTTGTAGGTAGTACCGCTCGAGGATCGCTCCGGAGCGTTTTTCTTTTTCTGTCTCTCCACTATAGGCTCGATGTTCTTCGTGCACTCGATGAGCTTTGAAAACGTAGGCGTTTGCAGGTTGATGAGCATACCTTTGTATTCATCTCGCATGCACTGCAGGCATATCTCTACAAGCCGACTTTCGAGCATTGGATCTTTGCATTCCAAGGACTTCGCCCAGAATTTCTTGATGAAAGTAATCCCGTCCTCCTCGCGCTTCTGATACATCCGCGAGAGGTGGATCATTGTCACCTTTTCTTCCATCTGGAAGAAATTGGTATAGAACTTCTGGACCATGTCGTCCCAAGTCTTTACAGATCCGGCCTCCAACGTCCGGTACCACTTGTACGCTACGTTTCCCAAGGATTTTGGGAATTCTCGCATCAGCAGCTTGGGATCGGCTCCGTATGGCCCCATGACATCAATGAAACGCATGACATGCTCATGAGCGTTTCCGTTGACACCTAGAACTTGTCCCATTTAGGAGCCTTATACCCTACTGGGTTAGGCATGAGATAGATCTCCCGCGGGATGGGTGGATAGTTGTATAGATTCGGGATAATGGTATCCGCGAATGATTGGTGAGCCAGAATAGTATCCATACGCTTCTGCAAAGACGTCATACATTCTGGAATGCTTCCCTCGGTAGCAGGAGGAGGGGTTGCCGCAGGCGGAGGCGACACATATGCTGCCGAAGGATTGGGGACATATTGGCTGCTCGCATTGCCCCAGATCGCCGTTGACGTAGGCTAGGGATACTGCGACGCCGAATTTGTTGGAATAGATGCCCTAGAGGCAATCTAGTTTAGTATGAATTTGTAATTGGCTAGAAATTCATTTATTATTTATTGGATATTTAATATAATGAAGACCTTAGATTTACAATTGTGTTGTTTATCTTAAATATCCCTAGTCAAGTATAATGATTAAATGGGACAATCATCTATAGACTAGTATGGGGTTGGATTGATATGGAGATATCACGATCCAACACATAGGTGTGCATTACGGAATGTTGCACTGGATTGACCCATTACCGAGAAGGCTACATACACGTTATGTTGAGTCACAAGTGCTTCTCGGGTACAATGGTATTGTCATCCTTAGACTTGAAGTCACTAGATATTCTAGTTGTGGATCATTGTGATCTTGGTAGCGTTAAACGCTACACCGTAACTGGGTAGTTATAAAGGCGTGTACTGGATACAATGAGAAGCAAGCTTAGAGATCGTAGTGGACGTAGAGAGGATTTGCCCCTCCCACATAACGGGAGCAAATATCCAAGGCCACTCGAGGATAGTGCTTATAGAATGTCTGGCCAGACTCAAATAAATCAATATATGGGATATTGATGTTATTTGCACGAATAAGGCTATTCCATGGATCGAGAAACTAGGGATTGGATATACGAGTGTGACTTGTATGTCTCGTGTCCAATCCGGATATGGAGGCAAAGGGATGAGACAATTACTTGTACAAGGTTGTCTAGATGACTATTCTATTAGTTGGCTAGAATGGATGTTTTGCTAGAAACCGCTCCATATTAGCAAAGAGTTGCTACCAACTAGATAGAACCTATGGGGTCACACGCTATATAGAGTTGTACTAGATTGTGGAATTAATTAATTGGATTAATTAATTAGAAGGATCACTTTGCAAACCCTTGCAAACTTAGTAGGGACTAATTTGCAAGGAAGGGACTAAATTGAACTCTAGTAGGATTAGAATAAGACCTTTAGGTAGTTGACAAGGAGTTGTTGGACTATATAAAGGACCCTCCTCCTTCCTTCCCTACACACTTTATGCTCTAGAGAGAACATAACAAGAGTAGGAAAGAACAAAGGAGAGAGAGAGCAAGCCACAAAGAGGGACGCCGCCCCCTTTGCCGCCGCCCCTTGTCCCCGACGCCACAAAGGGCCGAACCCCCTTTTGGTGCCTCGTTTTGCGTGATTCCTTCACCCTCCTTTCAATCCGGGCTAGCACCAAGGAGATTGGAGATCTAGGAACAACTCTAGGCGTGGATCAACTATAGAGAACGTGACACTATTCGCGTTTGAAGTCATCAAGGAGAACCCAAAGGAGGGTTTTGCATGGTTGTTTGTTTGATTATGCTTCCGTTTGCGCGATCCATGAATCAAAACCCTACAGTGGTATCAGAGCCACAGGTCATAGAGCATAAACGTAGTTTATGTGTTACATTCTTGTTGTTTTACACCTTAATTTGTTGTTTATCGCGTAAAACAAGACAAATCAAGCATTGGATGCAATTTGTCAAAGAATTAATCATAACAAGACCCAATTATTGCATTGGATGCATGAATTGGTGAGTTTGAGAAATTTTAGGATCTTAGATCTAGGGTTTGGGCATCCTTGGGGAAGAAGGAGTTCTCCCACAACAAGGAAACAACCAAACTTGGGCTCCAAGCAAGGAGGTTGTTTTGGAAACAACCTCCACAAGGAGGTTCGGCCCCCTAGGGGACCGCCCCCTTGCTTGCCGCCCAAGCTTGGAGCCCTAAGGGGCCGGGCGGCCCTAACCCGCGGGCCTAGCTTGCGGGTTTTGGGCCGGGCCGGCCCTAGGGCTTTATGGTTCACTTATTTGGGCCCGGGCAATTGGATTGTTGGGCCCATGGACCGTTTTAACCCTAGAAATCCTAAAATCAATTAAAATTGACCAAGCGCGTTAAAATTGGATTTTAACTGTTTATGTGCAAATCGCATGGTGATTGGATATGGCCTTAGGATGTGGTTTGATGTGGATGTTTAATTTTGTGGTTTGGTTTTACGGCCTGCGAGCTGATCAATTAATTGTAATAATTAATTAGGGTTTTATGGCCTGCGTGCCATTTTTTTTTCTCAACTTGTGAGATTTATTTTATTTAGTATAGATATTAGCTAGTGCTAGATAAAGTAGATTGTTAGCCAAGATTGGAGAAAAGAAGCCCAAAGCCAAAAGGAGCCACAAAAGATGGAGCATGGAGCATGGAGCGCACCACATGACTATGAAGGATGGACCAAAAGATCAAGACGCATGGAGATGTGTTTGTTTAGGGTTCATAGATAATTCCATTGGCTTGGAATTATCTTAGTCTAGAAAAGGCCATATCCACATCACGTTTAATTTCTGTTTTGTGGTTGTTTATTTATTGTCTTATTATTTGTGTGGTTGGTGTATGGATGATGCATGCAATTAGGATAATAAGATAATTAGACAACCCGGATCTATTATTTGGAGTTGTGCCCAAACTCAAATAGATAGATTAGTTGATATTGATCAACAAAATAATTAAAATTGAATTTGAAAAATCCCTCAAATTTTAAAATATTGTGTTCTTGCCTTCTCGTTATTTAAACACTCATTATCATCATTATTTATCGAGTTCGTGCGTGCCAAAGCATGGCGACTTGGTTCATAATGATGGAATGCGATGGCACATAACAATGTGCAATTGTTTAGATAAGAGGTTGAACACAACTAGGCTATTAATTTGATTAAGAAACCTAGAGGCAATCAATTGGGATTATCCATATGGATGGATAAATAAGGAGTTATTTGCCCGGTTGAACCAAGAGTTGCATATAGGATGCAATTGGAATCGTTCCTACCTAAGAAGTAATCGAATTATGGGTGACTTGCCAAAGCAAGCTCATAAGGAGATGAAAAAGATGGATCTTGGCCCACTAGAAAATATAAGGATATTTTCCGCATTAATATCTTGAGGGTTATTAATCCGTAGAAAAATAGTGGGAGCTATATTTAATAAACTAGCCATTATTAAATATAGTCAAAAATTCACAAATACTAAAACTTGCGTATTTTCCTTTTTGTAGAATTCCAAATGGCAAACAACTCATCGAGTTCACAACATTCCCTACGATCTGTCCTTGAGAAGGACAAGCTCTCAGGAACCAACTTTCTCGATTGGTACAGAAACTTGAGAATTGTTCTCAAGCAAGAAAAGAAGCTGTACGCAATAGAGGAGCAAGTTCCAGAAGGTCCAGAGAATCAGACACCTGCTGCCTTAAAGGCGTATCAAAAGCGTGTTGATGACGCCAATGATGCGGCCTGCCTAATGCTTTGCACCATGACCTCTGAGCTTCAGAAGCAACATGAGAACATGAATGCTGTCGATATGATCGAACATCTAAAGCAGCTCTTCCAAGAGCAGGCGAGGGTAGAGAGGTATGAGGTCTCAAAGGCACTGTTCAAATGTCATCTAGCAGAAGGGAACCCGGTGGGACCCCATGTACTCCGAATGATCGGGTACTTGGAGAATCTCGCCCGGCTAGGGTTCCCGGTCGGCCAAGAGTTGGCAACCGATCTCGTGTTGCAATCGTTGCCCGAGAGTTATGGACAGTTCATTATGAACTATAACATGAACGAGATCGTTAAACCACTGCCAGATTTGCTCAACATGTTGAGGACGGCTGAACAGAGCATCAATAAGGGTAAGGGCAAATCCATTATGATGGTGCATAAAGGAAAGGGTAAAAAGTTTGCCTCTTCCTCCAAGGGCAAAGGCAAGTCAGTTGCTAAGTCCAAGGAACAAGCCCTTAAGCCTGTTGGTGCCATTGCCAAGGTCGTGACTAAGGGTGAATGTCACTACTGTAGTCAACCTGGACACTGGAGGAGGAACTGCCCAAAATATCTGGAGGACAAGAGGCTTGGAATAGTGATTCCACCACCACCAGGTATTTTTGTTGTAGATGTCAATTTAACTGTCTCTACATCATGGGTATTAGATACTGGATGTGGATCTCATATTTGTCGAAATATGCAGGATCTAAAGAGAAGTAAAAGATTGGCTAAAGGGGAGGTAGATCTGCGCGTTGGGAATGGAGCAAAGGTTGCTGCGTTGGCCATAGGCGTTTGCGAGCTTTCTCTGCCTTCAGGATTAGTTTTAGAATTAAATAATTGCTATTTTGTGCCTGCTATGAGCAGAAACATTATTTCTATTTCTTGTTTGGACAAGGAAGGTTTTATTATTTCAATAAAGAACAATTGTTGTTCCTTTTATTTGAATAATATTCACTATTTTAGTGCGCAATTATTTAATGGACTTTATGTCCTTGATCTAAGTAATCCTGTCTACAACATTAATACCAAGCGGATTAAAATAAATGATTTAAATCCTGCTTATTTATGGCACTGTCGTTTAGGCCACATAAATGAGAAACGTGTATCTAGACTCCATAAGGATGGATTGCTAGACTCATTTGATTTTGAATCATATGAGACATGTGAAGCTTGTTTATTAGGAAAAATGACAAAGTCCCCTTTCAATAAGAAAGGTGAAAGGACTAGTGAGCAATTGGCACTCATACATACCGATGTGTATGGGCCATTTGCCACGCCTGCCAGGGGTGGTTATGTCTACTTCATTACATTTACTGATGATTACAGTAGATATGGATTTGTGTACCTTATGAGGGCAAAATCCGAATCCTTTGAAGTGTTCAAAGAATTCAAGAATGAAGTAGAGAAGCAACTTGGCAAAAGTATCAAGGCTCTACGATCGGATCGTGGAGGAGAATACTTAAGCCAAGAGTTTGACGACTATCTTAGAGAGTGTGGGATCGTGTCCCAACTCACTCCACCCGGAACGCCACAATGGAATGGCGTGTCTGAGAGGAGGAATCGAACCCTATTGGATATGGTTCGGTCTATGATGTGTCAAACCGATCTTCCACTATCATTTTGGGGCTACGCTCTATTAAGTGCAGCTTTCACCATTAACCGTGTTCCATCTAAATCAGTCATGAAGACACCATATGAGATGTGGAGTGGGAGGCGTCCCACACTGTCGTTCATGAGGATTTGGGGCTGCGATGTCTATGTAAAACGTTTACAATCAGACAAGCTAGGGCCTAAATCGGATAAGTGTAAATTTGTGGGGTACCCTAAGGAAACTAAGGGATATTACTTCTACAATCCAACCGAGAACAAAGTGTTTGTTGCTCGGACCGGCGTGTTTCTAGAAAGAGAGTTTGTCTCTAAAGAAGCAAGTGGGAGGAATGTAGAACTTGAAGAAGTTCAAGAACCACAAATCACAGAACCGATTATGGAACATGAACAGGAATCACAAGCAGTTGTGGATCCACCTGTTCAGGTAACACAAGAGCTTCGTAGATCTAGTAGAGTGCGCCAGGAACCCGAGAGGTACGGACTTCTCGTAACTGGTTCCGGTGACACGATGCTCATAGATGATGAGCCTACTACCTATGAGGAGGCCATGAATGGCCCAGACTCGCAGAAGTGGCTTGAGGCCATGAGATCCGAGATGGAATCCATGTATACCAACAAAGTATGGACTTTGGTGGAACCACCTGATGGGGCGCGGCCCATAGGGTGCAAGTGGGTCTTCAAGAAGAAGATCGACATGGATGGTAATGTGATTACCTATAAGGGCCGATTGGTGGCTAAAGGATTCAGACAGATTCATGGTATTGACTATGATGAAACCTTTTCACCAGTCGCAATGACCAAATCCATCCGAATCCTACTTGCAATTGCAGCATACTACGACTATGAGATTTGGCAGATGGATGTCAAAACAGCATTCCTTTATGGGAATCTCCTCGAGGACGTGTATATGATACAGCCGGAGGGTTTTGAGGATCCAAAGCAAGCCAACAAATTCTGTAAGCTGCAACGATCCATTTATGGATTGAAGCAAGCTTCTAGGAGTTGGAATCGACGTTTTGATGAAGTGGTCAAAGAGTTTGGCTTCATCAGAAACGAAGATGAGTCTTGTGTCTACAAGAAGGTTAGTGGGAGCTCTGTAGCTTTTCTGGTCTTGTATGTGGATGACATACTACTCATTGGAAACGACATTCCCATGCTGCAATCTGTGAAAGATTGGCTAGGAAAGTGTTTCTCAATGAAGGACTTAGGGGAAGCAGCCTATATACTCGGTATAAAGATCTATAGAGATAGATATAAAAGGTTGCTAGGCCTAAGTCAAAGTACATATATTGACAAGGTGTTGAAACGGTTCAACATGCAAGATTCCAAGAAGGGATTCTTGCCCATGTCACATGGAATCACTCTTTCGAAGAGTGGTTGTCCTTCCAATGAGATTGAGAAGGAACGCATGAGTAGGATTCCCTATGCCTCGGCCATAGGGTCTATCATGTACGCCATGTTATGTACTAGACCAGATGTGTCATATGCCTTGAGTATGACAAGCAGATACCAATCCAATCCAGGTGAGAGTCACTGGATTGCTGTCAAGAACATCCTAAAGTACTTGAGAAGAACTAAGGATGCTTTCTTGATGTTTGGCGGTGAGGAAGAGTTGCGTGTAAGGGGTTACACTGATGCAAGCTTCCAAACCGATAGAGATGACTTTAGATCACAGTCGGGATATGTGTTTTGCCTGAATGGAGCAGCGGTGAGCTGGAAGAGTTCCAAGCAAGAGACGGTAGCTGATTCTACAACAGAGGCTGAGTACATTGCTGCAAATGGCGCAGCAAAGGAGGCTGTTTGGATCAGAAAGTTTGTTTCTGAACTTGGTGTGGTCCCTAGCATTGCGGATCCAGTGGAGTTGTTCTGTGACAACACTGGGGCGATCGCGCAATCAAAGGAACCCAGATCGCACCAGAAGTCCAAGCATGTGCTCAGGAAGTTTCATCTGATTCGAGATATTATCGATAGAGGAGACGTTCGGATATGCAAGATTCCTATAGATGATAATCTGTCAGACCCGCTTACAAAGCCTCTCACGCAGTGGAAGCATGAAGGGCACACTAGGAGTATGGGCATACGAGATGCGCCAGATTGGCTCTAGTGCAAGTGGGAGACTGTTGGAATAGATGCCCTAGAGGCAATCTAGTTTAGTATGAATTTGTAATTGGCTAGAAATTCATTTATTATTTATTGGATATTTAATATAATGAAGACCTTAGATTTACAATTGTGTTGTTTATCTTAACTATCCCTAGTCAAGTATAATGATTAAATGGGACAATCATCTATAGACTAGTATGGGGTTGGATTGATATGGAGATATCACGATCCAACACATAGGTGTGCATTACGGAATGTTGCACTGGATTGACCCATTACCGAGAAGGCTACATACACGTTATGTTGAGTCACAAGTGCTTCTCGGGTACAATGGTATTGTCATCCTTAGACTTGAAGTCACTAGATATTCTAGTTGTGGATCATTGTGATCTTGGTAGCGTTAAACGCTACACCGTAACTGGGTAGTTATAAAGGCGTGTACTGGATACAATGAGAAGCAAGCTTAGAGATCGTAGTGGACGTAGAGAGGATTTGCCCCTCCCACATAACGGGAGCAAATATCCAAGGCCACTCGAGGATAGTGCTTATAGAATGTCTGGCCAGACTCAAATAAATCAATATATGGGATATTGATGTTATTTGCACGAATAAGGCTATTCCATGGATCGAGAAACTAGGGATTGGATATACGAGTGTGACTTGTATGTCTCGTGTCCAATCCGGATATGGAGGCAAAGGGATGAGACAATTACTTGTACAAGGTTGTCTAGATGACTATTCTATTAGTTGGCTAGAATGGATGTTTTGCTAGAAACCGCTCCATATTAGCAAAGAGTTGCTACCAACTAGATAGAACCTATGGGGTCACACGCTATATAGAGTTGTACTAGATTGTGGAATTAATTAATTGGATTAATTAATTAGAAGGATCACTTTGCAAACCCTTGCAAACTTAGTAGGGACTAATTTGCAAGGAAGGGACTAAATTGAACTCTAGTAGGACTAGAATAAGACCTTTAGGTAGTTGACAAGGAGTTGTTGGACTATATAAAGGACCCTCCTCCTTCCTTCCCTACACACTTTATGCTCTAGAGAGAACATAACAAGAGTAGGAAAGAACAAAGGAGAGAGAGAGCAAGCCACAAAGAGGGACGCCGCCCCCTTTGCCGCCGCCCCTTGTCCCCGACGCCACAAAGGGCCGAACCCCCTTTTGGTGCCTCGTTTTGCGTGATTCCTTCACCCTCCTTTCAATCCGGGCTAGCACCAAGGAGATTGGAGATCTAGGAACAACTCTAGGCGTGGATCAACTATAGAGAACGTGACACTATTCGCGTTTGAAGTCATCAAGGAGAACCCAAAGGTGTGTTTATGATTTCTTGCCTTTACTATCGTTATGCATCTAGACTTGTGATCCTTGGAGGGTTTTGCATGGTTGTTTGTTTGATTATGCTTCCGTTTGCGCGATCCATGAATCAAAACCCTACAGAATTAGGTACCAAAGCCGGAGGCTGAGGAGTATGAGCAGTGAGAGGCAACATCTGAGCCGTTGACCCCTGAATTGAAGGCAGCTGCGTAGTCGCCGGTGGAGTCTGCAGATTAGGGTTGGGAGGTGTGGTTGACACTCCCAGTCCTGGAACGGTAGGGGATCCTCCTCCTTGAGAGACGGTGGTGGCTGGTGAAGGGTTTGGCGCAAGGGTGCCCAGAACGGCAAGGATCCGTTCTAGCTGCGCAGACTGAGCTTTGAGAGCTTTCGCCTGACTTTGGACAGTGGCGTCCAAGGATTCTATCATCGGTGCCTCGCCGGGGGTCGTAGGAGTACGTCGAGTCTCCTCTCCCGAGGCAGCTTTGGTGGAAGGCGATCTGTTGCTGATATCATCCTCCTGAGACATGGTTGCTTTTGTTGGTAAGTTCACGTCGGGTTCACCAAAATGTGCACAAGAGATTCCGGCGGGAAGACCTCCGTGTACACCGTATGTAGAGGATCAGAGATGGCACAGGAAGAGTTGGGTTGTGTGTAGGGAGAGAGTAAGGCAGTAGTAATGTATGAGAGAGAGACAGAGGTTTGGCAGAGCTTCCGCGTATGGCAAGTGTGTTCTCCTTTGTATGGAAAGGTTAACGTCCTATATATAGCAGGGAACGTGACCGTTGTAGTGTGGTTAATGCGCCCATTAATGGCCGCTTAATTAGCTTAACCACAACGGCACGTTCGTCCTCGTATATAGGGACCGTTACAGCACGTTATGCGCGAATACCGGAACCGTTACGAGGTTGACCGGGTTTGACCGGATTGACCGGGTTTATGGAGCTCGTGCCATAAATCTCTCAAAAGCAGTTACTAAAGGTCGCGTGCGGGCTTGGCTCGCACGCGACAGGGCTTACTCTAGCCTCCAAACCACTAAGTCCCTACAAGTCCCGTGCAGTGGTATGCGAGGGCTCTGTCTCGCAGCCCCCACATGGATCACCTCGGCTGGTGATCCAGTGTGTATGGAGCACAATATGGTGTGCTGGATGGTTGCCACGTGGCCAAGATCTGTCAGCTCAGAAAGCACTATCTACAATGATTTCTTTGGGTTGCCTCCCAATCAGCGCTTTGTGATTTACGGAAGACGGCCCTAACCGGTTACCTTTTTACGGGTCGTCAAAATAGACGGGGTCTACCTTGACGACTTCGGCTGTATCAAGATACGGTTTGATCCGATTCCCATTCACCCTGAAACTGGAATTATCTTTTGGATTCTCCAGCTCAAATGCACCCCATGCGAAAATCTTCTTGATGATGAACGGGCCCGACCAACGAGACCTCAGTTTTCCCGGAAAGAACCGCATCCGGGTGTTGTAGAGAAGCACTTTATCTCCTTCGTTAAACTGCTTTGGCGTGATGCCCTGATCATGCCATTTCTTTGTCTTCTCTTTGTAAATTTTGGCGCTCTCAAAAGCCATCCTGCGGAACTCCTCTAATTCCAGCAGCGCCATCTTTCTCTTATCTCCTGCCAGATTCTGATCCATGTTGAGCAGCTTGATGGCCCAGTACGCTTTATGCTCCAATTCTACCGGTAAGTGGCACACTTTCCCAAACACGAGCTGGTATGGCGACATTCCCAGCGGCGTTTTGAAAGTTTCCCTATAGGCCCAGAGCGCATCGTCCAGTCTCATGGACCAATCCTTTCGGCCGAGATTCACGGTTTTCTCGAGTATGCTTTTGATCTATCTGTTTGAAACCTCGGCTTGCCCGTTCGTCTGTGGATGGTAAGGTAGCGACACCTTGTGAACTGTCACGTGGTATTGTTTCAGAACTTTAGCAAAAACTCGATTGATGAAGTGTGAGCCCTCGTCACTGATCATCGCCTTGAGAGTTCCGAAACGTGTAAAAATGTTGCGTTTCAGAAAACGCTCAACGGTGGCTGCATCGTTTTTCTGACACGCGATCTCCTCGATCCACTTAGTCACATAATCCACTGCAAGCAGAATGTAGAGGTTACCCATAGAAGACGGGAATGGCCCCATAAATTAAATACCCCACACATCGAAGGGTTCCACTTCCTGCCACACGGTCATCGGCATCTCGTCCTTGTGTGAAGTGTTCCCTGTTCTCTGGCATCTATCACATCCCTGCACATAGTCGTGACAATCCTTAAAGATTGTCGGACAGAAAAAACCGGACTGTAGTATTTTATGTGCTGTACGTGTTCCCCCAAAATGACCCCTACACTGTGATGAGTGACAGTGTCTGATTACGTTCCAGGCTTCGTGGGTCGGAATGCACCTTCTCAGGTGGTTATCGGCCCCCTGTTTGAATAGGTACGGGTCATCCCAGAAATACTGTCGGATCTCGGAAACAAACCGTTTTCGCTGAGACGGGGTAAGGTCCTCGGGAAGCGTGCCAGTTACCAAGTAATTGGCTATGGCGTAGTACCACGGTCTCCCGATTTTTGCTGCCATGATGTGCTCGTCCGTGAAGTTTTCCTTGATTGGTATCGGGTCCACCTTTGCATTCTCGAGCCTGGATAGGTGATCCGCTACTACGTTCTCAACTCCCTTCTTGTCCCGGATTTCCACGTCGAATTCCTGCATCAATAATACCCACCTCAACAGTCTCGGTTTTGCGTCCTTTTTGTCTAGCAGATACTTCAGGGCGCTATGGTCGGTAAAAACGATAACTTTTGACCCGACCAAATATGGTCGGAATTTGTTCAGGGCATATACCACAGCAAGCAGTTCCTTTTCTGTAGTGCCATAGTTGAGTTGGGCATCGTTGAGTACCCGACTCGCATAATATATCACGTGGCAGACCTTGTCCTTTCGCTGCCCCAAGACTGCACCGACTGCGTAGTCGCTGGCATCAAACATTAGTTCAAACGGGAGTGACCAATCCGGCGTAGTAATAACCGGGGCTGTGGTCAGCTTCTCCTTTAAATGGTCGAATGCCTGCTGGCATTCTGTATCAAAGTCAAAGGGCACGTCCTTTCCAAGTAAAGCGCATAGTGGCTTTGTGATCTTGGAAAAGTCTTTGATGAACCTCCGGTAAAATCCTGCATGTCCCAGAAAACTCTTGATCGCCTTTACGTTTGTCGGGTATGGAAGTTGTTTTATCACCTCGATCTTGGCCCTGTCCACCTCGAGTCCCTTGCTGGAAATTTTGTGACCCAGCATGATGCCCTCGGTGACCATAAAGTGACACTTCTCACAGTTCAGTACCAAATTCGCCTTCTTGCATCGGACCAGATCCTGACCCAGATGGTGCAGGCAGTCATGGAAACTGTCCCCGAACAGTGAAAAATTGTCCATAAAGACCTCCAGATTTTTCTCGATCATATCGGAGAAGATTGCCATCATGCATCTGTGGAACGTGGCCGGAGCGTTACACAACCCGAATGGCATGCGCCGGAACGCAAGCGTACCATACGGGCAGGTAAACGTTGTCTTTTCCTGATCTTCCGGGGCTATGCAAATCTGGTTGTACCCGGAGTACCTGTCCAGAAAACAGTAATAAGCGTGATGAGCAAGCCTGTCCAACATCTGGTCCATGAATGGTAGCGGGAAGTGGTCTTTTAGTGTTGCATCGTTTAGCCTCCGATAATCCATACAGATCCGCCAGCCTGTAACGGTGCGCTGCGCAATCTGTTCCTGGTCGTTATTCTGCACCACCGTAATACCCCCCTTTTTGGGAACGCACTGGACTGGGCTGATCCAAGTGCTGTCACATATGGGGTATATGATTCCCGCTTCCAGCCACTTCATGACCTCCTTGCGCACAACATCTTTCATGTTCGGATTCAGTCTTCGCTGGGGCTGAATCACCAGTTTCTTGCCTTCCTCAATTCTGATCTTGTGCATGCAATAGGAGGGGATGATCCCCCTTAATATCTGCAATCGTCCAGGCGATTGCTTCCTTATGCTCTCGCAATACTTTCAACAGTTTCTGCTCCTGTTCCTGAGATAAACGGGACAAACAATTACGGGCAGAGTACTATTATCACCAATATACGCATACCTGAGATGGCTCGGGAGCGGTTTCAGCTCCAGTGCGGGCGGTTCCTTGAGTGACGGGACCAGAATCATCTTTTTCCCACCATCTTCGTCCCGGTGCAAAGTGGTCTAGTCTTCGGCTCTCATGGCATGCTCGCACCGAGTCTTCTCCTTTTCTTCCCCGTACATGCTTTCAATCTCTTCCCACAATTGGTTCATCTCCTCGTTTTCCCAGCCTTCGTCAACCACGTCTATGGAAAAGATATCTTCATGTTCGTAATAATTTGGCAGTTGCAGATTTTTGAAAACGTTAAATTTCACCTTGTCCTCGTTAATTTGCATGGTCAGTTCCCCGCTCTTGCAGTTTATCATAGCTTCGCCAGTGGCCAAAAACGGCCTGCCAAGTATGAGCGGTACTTCCCCTGCCTCCATGTCCAGGATTTCGAAATCTGCCGGAAAAATCAGCTCGCCGACTTTCACCAAAATATCCTCGATAACCCCATAAGCCTGTTTTTCGGACATGTCTGCCATCTGCAGCATGATTCTGGTGGGTCGGGGTTCACCGACTTTCAAACTTTTGAAAATCGTTAATGACATCAGGTTGATGCAGGCTCCTAGTGTTGGAATAGATTCCCTAGAGGCAATCTAGTTTAGTATGAATTTATTTGTGTCTAGAAATTCATTTATTATTTATTGGATATTTAATATAATGAAGTCCTTAGATTTACAATTGTGTTGTTGATCTTAAATATTCGTAGTCCAGTATAACGATTAATGGGACAATCATCTATAGACTAGTATGGGGTTGGATTGATATGGAGATATCACGATCCAACACATAGGTTTGCGTTAGGGTAATGTCGCACTGGATTGACCCATCTCCGAGAAGGCTACATACACGTTATGTTGAGTCACAAGCGCTTCTCGCGGTACAACGGTATTGTCATCCTTAGACTTGAAGTCACTAGATATTCAAGTTGTGGATTATTGTGATTTTGGTAGCGTTAAACGCTACACCGTAACTGGGTAGTTATAAAGGCGTGTACTGGATACAATAAGAAGCAAGCTTAGAGATCGTAGTAGACGTAGATAGAATTTGTCCCTCCCACATAACGGGAGCAAGTATCCTAGGTCACTCGAGGTATAGTGCTTATAGAATGTCTGGCCAGACTCAAATAAATCAATATGGGATATTGATGTTATTTGCACGAAAAAGGCTAGTCCCATGGATCGAGAAACTATGGATTAGATATACGAGTGTGAATTGTATGTCTCGTGTCCAATCCGGATATAGAGACAAAGGGATGAGACAATGACTTGTGCAAAGGTTGTCAAGATGACTATTCTATTAGTTGGCTAGAATGGATGTTATGCTAGAAACCGCTCCATATTAGCAAATACTTGCTACCAACTAGATAGAACCTATGGGGTCAAACGCCATATAGAGTTGAAATAGATTTGGGAATTAATTAATTGGATTAATTAATTAGAAGGATCACTTTTCAAAACCTTGCAAACTTAGTAGGGACTAATTTGCAAGGAAGGGACTAAATTGAATTATAGTAGGACTAGAATAAGTCCTTTAGGTAGTTGGCAAGGAGTTGTTGGACTATATAAAGGACCTTCCTTCCTTCCTTCCCACAACTTATGCTCATAATTGAACATAACATGAGTGGGAGAGAACAAAAGGAGAGAGAGCAACAAGCTAGAGGAGCCGCCACCCACTAGCCCGCCGCCCGTCCCCGTCGGCCCCAAAGGAGGCCGAAACCTCCTTTGGTTCGTCTCGTTTTGCGTGATTATTCTTCCTCTTCCTCTTTCCAGGCTAGCACCAAAGAGTGGGAGATCTAGAAATCAAATCTAGGCGTGGATCAACTATAGAGAACGTGACACAATTCGCGTTTGAAGTCATCAAAGGAGAACCCTAAGGTGTGTTATTGATTTCTTCCTTTACCATCGTTATGTCTCTTGACTTGTGATCCTTGGAGGGTTTTGCATGGTTAATTATTGTTTCCGTTGCGCATCCATGAACCAAAACCCTACAGTGGTATCAGAGCCACATGTCGTAGAGCATAAACGTGGTGTATGTGTTACGTTTTAGTTGTTTTACACCTTAAATTGATTGTTTATCGCGTAAAACAAGACAAATCAAGCATGGGATGCAGTTTGTCAATAATCTATCATAACAAGATCTAATTTTTTCATTGGATGCATGAATTAGTGAGTTTAAGAAATTTTAGGATATTAGATCTAGGGTTTGGGCATCCTTGGGGAAGAAGAAGTTCTTCCAAAAAAAAGGAAACAACCAAACTTGGGCACCAAGCAAGGGAGTTGTTTTGGAAACAACTCCCTAAAGGAGGTTCGGCCCCCTAGGGGACCGCCCCTCTTGCTTGCCGCCCAAGCCTTGGCCGCCCTAGGGGCCAGGCGGCCCTAGCCCGCAGCCTAGCGGCGTGGACTAGGGGCTGGGCCTGCCCTAGAGCCTTGCGGTTCACCTTTTTGGGCCTGGGAAATTTGATTGTTGGGCCCATGGACCGTTTTAACCCTAGAAATCCTAAAATAAATTAAAATTGACCAAGCGCGTTAAAATTGGATTTTAACTGTTGTAGATAGTGCTTTCTGAGCTGATAGATCTTGGCCACGTGGCAACCATCCAGCACACCATATTGTGCTCCATACACACTGGATCACCAGCCGAGCTGATCCATGTGGGGGCTGCGAGACAGAGCCCTCGCATACCACTGCACGGGACTTGTAGGGACTTAGTGGTTTGGAGGCTAGAGTAAGCCCTGTCGCGTGCGGGCAAAGCCCGCACGCGACCTTTAGTAACTGCTTTTGAGAGATTTATGGCACGAGCTCCATAAAACCGGTCAATCCGGTTAAACCCGGTCAACCTCGTAACGGTTCCGGTATTCGCGCATAACGTGCTGTAACGGTCCCTATATACGAGGACGAACGTGCCGTTGTGGTTAAGCTAATTAAGCCGCCATTAATGGGCGCATTAACCACACTACAACGGTCACGTTCCCTGCTATATATAGGACGTTAACCTTTCCATACAAAGGAGGACACACTTGCCATGCGCGGAAGCTCTGCCAAACCTCTGTCTCTCTCTCAGACATTACTACTGCCTTACTCTCTCCCTACACACAACCCAACTCTTCCTGTGCCATCTCTGATCCTCTACATACGGTGTACACGGAGGTCTCCCCGCCGGAATATCTTGTGCACATTTTGGTGAACCCGACGTGAACTTACCAACAAAAGCAACCATGTCTCAGGAGGATGATATCAGCAACAGATCGCCTTCCACCGAAGCTGCCTCGGGAGAGGAGACTCGCCGTACTCCTACGACCCCCGGCGAGACACCGACGCTAGAATCCTTGGACGCCACTGTCCAAAGTCAGGCGAAAGCTCTCAAAGCTCAGTCTGCGCAGCTAGAACGGATCCTGGCCGTTCAGGGCACCCTTGCGCCAAACCCTTCACCAGCCACCACCGTCTCTCAAGGAGGAGGAGCTCCTACCGCTCCAGGACTGGGAGTGTCAACCACACCTCCCAACCCTAATATGCAGACTCCACCGGCGACTACGCAACTGCCTTCAATTCAGGGGTCGACGGCTCAGATGTTGCCTCTCACTGCTCATACTCCTCAGCCTCCGGCTTTGGTACCTAATTCGGCGACGCGTATGTTGGTTTCCGCGCATGGAAGTCTATACAGCTATGAGTCTTCACGCGCAGATGGGGGCTAATGTAGATAGTGCTTTCTGAGCTGACAGATCTTGGCCACGTGGCAACCATCCAGCACACCATATTGTGCTCCATACACACTGGATCACCAGCCGAGCTGATCCATGTGGGGGCTGCGAGACAGAGCCCTCGCATACCACTGCACGGGACTTGTAGGGACTTAGTGGTTTGGAGGTTAGAGTAAGCCCTGTCGCGTGCGAGCCAAGCCCGCACGCGACCTTTAGTAACTGCTTTTGAGAGATTTATGGCACGAGCTCCATAAACCCGGTCAATCCGGTCAAACCCGGTCAACCTCGTAACGGTTCCGGTATTCGCGCATAACGTGCTGTAACGGTCCCTATATACGAGGACGAACGTGCCGTTGTGGTTAAGCTTATTAAGCCGCCATTAATGGGTGCATTAAACACAATACAACGGTCACGTTCCCTGCTATATATAGGACGTTAACCTTTCCATACAAAGGAGGACACACTTGCCATATGCGGAAGCTCTGCCAAACCTCTGTCTCTCTCTCAGAAATTACTACTGCCTTACTCTCTCCCTACACACAACCCAACTCTTCCTGTGCCATCTCTGATCCTCTACATACGGTGTACACGGAGGTCTCCCCGCCGGAATCTCTTGTGCACAACTGTTTATGTGCAATTCACATGGTGATTGGATATGGCCTTAGGATGTGGTTTGATGTGGATGTTTAATTTTGTGGTTTGGTTTTATGGCCTGCGAGCTGATCAATCAAGTGTAATAATTAATTAGAATTTTATGGCCTGCGTTCCATCTTTTTTCTCAACTTGTGAGATTTATTTTATTTAGTATAGAAGTTAGCTAGTGCTAGATAAAGTAGATTGTTAGCCAAGATTGAAGAAAAGAAGCCCAAAGCCAAAAGGAGCCACAAAAGAATGGAGCATGGAGCATTCCACATGACTATGAAGGATGGACCAAAAGATCAAGATGCATGGAGATGTGTTTGCTTTTAGGGTTCACAGATAATTCCGTTGGCTTGGAATTATCTTAGTTTAGAAAATGCCATATCCACATCACGTTTATTTTTTTTTGTTTTGTGGTTGTTTACTTTATTGTCTTATTATTGTGTGGTTGGTGTATGGATGATGCATGCAGTTAGGATAATAAGATAATTAGACAACCCGGATCTATTATTTGGAGTTGTGCCCAAACTCAAATAGATAGATTAGTTGATTTTGATCAACAAAACAATTAAAAATTGAATTTAAAACCCCTCAAAATTCAAATATTGTGTTCTTGCCTTCTCATTATTTAAACACTCATTATCATCATTATTTATCAAGTTCGTGTGTGCCAAAGCATGGCAACTTGGTTCATAATGATGGAATGCGATGGCACAAACTAGTAATGTGCAATTGTTTAAATAAGAGGTTGAACACAACTAGGCAATTAATGTGATTAAGAAACCTAGAGGCAATCAATTGGGATTATCCATATGGATGGATAAATAAGGAGTTATTTGCCCAATTGAACCAAGAGTTGCATAAGGGATGCAATTGGAATTGTTCCTACCTAAAGTAGTCAAATTATGGGTGACTTGCCAAAGCAAACTCATAAGGAGATGAAACATGGATCTTGGCCCACTAGAAAATATAAGGATATTTTCCGCATTAATATCTTGAGGGTTATTAATCCGTAGAAATATAGTGGGAGCTATATTTGATAAACTAGCCATTATTGAATATAGTCAAAAATTCACAAATACTAAAACTTGCGTATTTTCCTTTTGTAGAATTCCAAATGGCAAACAACTCGTCGAGTTCACAACATTCCCTACGATCTGTCCTTGAGAAGGAGAAGCTCTCTGGAACCAACTTTCTTGATTGCTACAGAAACTTGAGAATTGTTATCAAGCAAGAGAAGAAACTGTACGCAATAGAGGAGCATGTTCCAGAAGGTCCAGAGAACCAAACACCTGCTGCCCTAAAGGCGTATCAAAAGCGTGTTGATGACGCTAATGATGCGGCCTGTCTTATGCTATTCACCATGACTTCTGAGCTTCAGAAGCAACACGAAAACATGAATACTGTCGATATGATCGAGCATCTGAAGCAGCTCTTCCAAGAGCAGGCAAGGGTAGAGAGGTACGAGGTCTCTAAGGCACTGTACAAGTGTCATCTAGCAGAAGGGAACCCGGTGGGACCCCATGTACTCCGTATGATCGGGTACTTGGAGAATCTCGCCCGACAAGGGTTCCCGGTTGATAAATCCATATTTGGAGTTATATTCGTATATGTTTCCTTACCGTTTTGCGTGTATTCCGATGCGTTTTGATGGATTTTGGACCATTTCTTGCTAAAATTGGAGCATGTTGAGTCTTTGCATGTAAATGATGAGTCCGGGCACTTCTTGCGTTAATTTTGACTATATTTTATCACGTTTGATCTTCCGGTATGTTTCTCGTGTCGTGGTTTTCAGGAACCGGGAGCTCGGGACGTGACATTGGAGCAAAAGTGAACTTCGTAAAAGTTGGAGGCTCAAAGGAATGCTCGGGAAGTGAAGACGACGGGAAAAAGAGCAAGAATATGGAGTTTTGATGGTGGCTGCCCAGAAGTAATCGTACGATTACATGGAGGTAATCGTACGATTACCCTTTGGCCAAAATTTCATGCAGCAAGTAATCTTGTGAAGTAAACGCAGCAAGTAATCGTACGATTACATCAAGGTAATCGTACGATTACCTCTGCTGCCAGGATCGGATTTTTGGGGCAATTGTGCTATTTTGGCATAGTTTTGAGATGTTTGAGCCACGGAAGACTTAGGAAACATTGGGGAACGTGTTTGGCATCAGAAAACACATTGGGAGACGTGCTTGGAGAGCTTGGAGCTAGGTTGGAGAGCTTGGATCATCCGTTTGGCTTCTAATCTTCGTTTCTTCTATAGTTTTTGATATTGGATCATGAAACTTTGTATTTTGAACATGTTTATGCGTAGCTAAACGCTTATTTCGGGATATCTCGTAGGAAACTAGGGTTTGATCACTACGTATTGTGATTTATGGATTTGCTTGCATGCTTTCTAGCTTAATTGATGAAATTTTCTCTAGTTATGTGTATTTTACATCTTTCATCTATCTTTTCTATTAGTAGACGTATTAATAGGATTGTTTTAGGTTGCGAATGATAGAGGAATCTACATTCGTTTCCCGGAAACTTGAAATACACACTAGCCGTATCTAGGGTTGAGGAAAACAAAGAGTAGAATCAATATCGTAATGCGTGTTTAACCTTGAGTAGGCTAGAGGAATCATTTATGAGAGTTTAAGCATAGTTATTGGTTGAGACATCTTCAATATACAATTGCTCGTTTAACTAGAACTAAAATTCATCGTGTTAGTAGAACATAAATCCAACGTAGTGTGAAATACCTAGTGATCCGTAGAGATATCCTGATTTTGACCCATTTTGAGAAACAACCAAATCAACTCGTGCTTATTAATCTTAAAATAATTCTTTGAATTATTTGAGATAATTGTTATTTTTAATTATTAGTAGAAATAGAACAAAACAACTGCGCTTTGCCAACACAAAGAACAAATTTAGTAGTTAATTTACACGAAGTTTCTTGGGTTCGACAACCCGGATTTCCGGAATATTATCACTACACCGACAACTGTGCACTTGCAGTTGGAGCGTGTCAAGTTTTTGGCGCCGTTGCCGGGGACTTCAGATAAATTAGCTATTATTTTTCTCTTTAGGGATTTACTATTTCAGTTTATATCTGTTACTCACCTGTTTTGTGTGTGTGATTCGTGTTTTCAGGTCTGATTCACTTGGTGCATGTCACGTTCTCGAAACGAGCCTTTGCATCCAACACTTGAAGACCCGGAATCCTTATTGCGAGCACAGAGTAGAGACAAGAGGAAAGCAAATTCAGTTCAGATGGACGAGCAAACTAGAGCTGAGTTTGAGAGGTTCCGCAAAGGCCTCGAGGATGCAGAAGCAGCTAGAGCTGCAGCTGTGGAAGATGCAGCAAATCGAGCAAGGGAGATTGAGCAGCTTAGGGCTCAAATGGCTGAGATGCAGGCAGTGATTGATCGCATGAACCCCCCAAATCCACGACAACTCCCTGGTGCGGAAATAGTTGATAGAAACAATCGAGGAGTTAATGGTGGAAACAACGGTGGCAATGGGAACAATGGGGGTAATAGTAGGAACAATAACGGTCGGAATGTGGTGGATCAAGTCAACAATGCTGAGGAGGATGAGCGTCCGTTGGTGGACTACTTCAGGACTACACCGAAGGGATATCAGCCTACCATTGTCAGGCCGCAGATTAATGCCGCGCATTTCGAGATTCGCCAACCGTTGATTAATATGGTTAGGGCTGAATGCTTATTCACTGGAGCCCCGAGTGATGATCCACATCAACACTTGCTCAATTTCGAGCAGATTACTTCTACCATGTATGACCAGAGAGTTCCAATCGAGACGATAAAGCTCATGCTTTTCCCCTTCTCTTTATCGGGAAAGGCAAAGACATGGCTTATGGAACTTCCAGCAGGCAGCATAGTTACATGGGCAGATTGTAGCAGAGAGTTTCTTTGGAAGTATCTTCCACCATCCAAGGTTGCTCAACGGATGGCTGACATAACCAAATTTACACAGCAGGAAGATGATTCTCTGGGTGACACGTGGAGCAAGTTCAACCAGCTCCTTCGCAGATGCCCTACACACGGAGAGCCATGGTATAAACTTCTTCATTACTTTTATAATGCTTTGGACAGAGAGACTGCTAGTGAGCTGGACATGATGGCTCAAGGAAATTTTATGGGAATGGGACTACAGAGGTGTCGTGATCTGCTAGATAATGTAGCAAAACGTGAATCCACGAGGTCTGAGACTCGTAGAAACACGAAATCAGATGGGGCATTGGTTAGTAAGATTGAGTCCATGGTGGAGCAGAAATTTGAACATCAGATGGCAGTGATGACTTCGGCTTTCAGTAATTTGAATCCATCGGCACAGGTGAAGTCAGTGGGAGAGATGGTAGCAGATGCAAATCACGGATATGGGGATGGCATTGAAGACGTGAATTACATGGGTCAACAAAGACAGCAACAATGGCCAAACACCTATCATCCCAACAATCTCAATCACCCCAACTTCAGCTATGCCAATCCGAATAGTGGATTATATGCGCCAGGTCATAGGCCAAATATTCCTTACCAAGCTGAGAGACAGGTTCCACAACAACAGGCTCCACCTCCACTCTCAGAAGAACAGGATACAAACGCGATGATGAGGAAACTGTTATCTAACAATGATAAGATTGAGAGCAAGATTGTCGCAATGGAAGCTTCGCTAAAGAGCCATGAAACACAAATTGGCCAAATAGCTAATCAGAATCCTCGACTTCCACCAGGTATACTTCCGTCCAACACTATTACTCCAACTGAGCAATTGAAGGCTATTACTACTCGAAGTGGGACCACTACCCAGGATCCCCCATATCCTACCAATGCGCGAGCTGAGGCGACTAAGGCCATTGAAAAAGCCTTGGATGAAGAGATTCCCGTGCCTACCGTGATTCCCCAATCAAAGGACACGGTGAGGAAGTCGGATGAGAAACAGAAGCCAAGGGAGGAATACAGTGTGCGAGTGCCATACCCGCAGAGATTGAAGAGTCAAGAGGATGCCAAGCATTTCAAGAAGTTTGTGGATATCTTTAAGAAACTGCACATTAATATACCTTTTGCGGAGGCCATTGTTGGAATTGTGCCCTAGAGGCAATCAATTTATTGTGGCATTTATGGATTTACGATTCATTATGTTATCGATATGGAGATATGTTAACATGAATGAAGTCCTTAGAATATAAGTGTTATATTCTTAAATATCGCTAGTCGATTATAATGATTAATAGGACAATCATCTATAGACTAGTATGGGGTTGGATTGATATGGAGATATCATGATCCAACACATGGGTATGCATTAGGAGTAATGGAATACTGGATTGACCCATCTCCGAGAAGGCTACATACACGTTATGTTAAGTCACAAGCGCTTCTCGCGGTGTAATGGTATTGTCATCCTTAGACTTGAAGTCGCTAGATATTCTAGTTGTGGATTATTGTGATCTTGGTAGCGTTAAACGCTACACCGTAACTGGATAGTTATAAAGGCGTGTACTGGATACAATAAGAAGCAAGCTTAGAGATCGTAGTGGACGTAGATAGAATTTGTCCCTCCCACATAACGGGAGCAAATATCCTAGGCCACTCGAGGGATAGTGCTTATAAAATGTCTGGCCAGACTCAAATAAATCAATATGGGATATTGATGTTATTTGCACGAATAAGGCTATTCCCAGGATCGAGAAACTACGTATTGGATAACGAGTGTGACTTGTATGTCTCGTGTCCAATCCGGATATTGGGACAAAGGGATGAGACAATTACTTGCACAAGGTTTGTCATGATGACTATTCTATTTGTTGGCTAGAATGGATGTCTTGCTAGAGGCCGCTCCATATTAGTAAATAGTTACTACCAACTAAATAGAACCTATGGGGTCACACGCCATATAGGGGTGAACTAGACATGGGAAATAATTAATTAATATGATTAATTAATTAAAAGGATCAAATCGCAACAACTTGCTAACTTAGTAGGACTAATATGCAAGTTGGACTAATCCATGTATGGACATGATTAGGATTTGCCAAGGTGGGCTAATTCATGTAGAGACATGATTAGGATTAATTTGCAAAATAGAACTAATCCATGTATTGACATGATAAGGACTATTTTTGCAAAAGGGACTAATCCGAACTTGAGTAGGATTATGAGGGGTTCTTTATGTAGTAGGACAAGGAGTTGTTGGACTATATAAAAAACACTCCTAGCTTATTTTTCTCTCTACACACACCCATCTATTTGATAGAAGAAAGGAGAGAACAAAGCAAGGAGAGAGCAAGTCCCAAAAGAGGGCCGAACCCCCTAATGGGACCGCCCCTACCCGTCGGCCATGGAAGTGCCGCCCCACCTCTTGGTACTCCATTGTTGCTTGGTTCCTTCTTCCTCCTCCATTCTTCCTAGCTAGCACATGGATTTGGAGGATCTAGATCTCACCTCTAGGCGTGGATCAACCGTAGAGACGTGACACTATTCGCGTTTGAAGTCATCAAAGGAGAACCCAAAGGTGTGTTTATGATTTCTAACCCTTACCATCGTTATGTCTCTTGACTTGTGATCCTTGGAGGTTTTTGCATGGTTTTATGTTTGATTATGCTTCCGTTGTGCGATCCATGAATCAAAACCCTATAGCCATTTCACAAATGCCTAAATATGCCAAATTTCTCAAGGACCTCCTTTCTAATAGGAGGCGCATGGATGACTTTGAAACCGTGACTCTTAATGAGGAGTGTAGCGCAGTTGTGCAAAAGGCGTTACCAAAGAAGATGAAAGATCCAGGCGGTTTCATCATTCCTGTTACGTTGGGAGATGCGTTTCATGGGAGGGCATTATGTGATCTTTGTGCAAGTATTAATTTGATGCCCACATCGGTTTTTGAGCAACTTGGTGTGGGAGATCCTAAGCCTACCAGGATGTGCTTGCAGATGGCTGATCGCACTATAAAACGCCCCAGGGGTGTTTTAGAGGATGTATTAGTGAGAGTTGAAGGACTCATCTTCCCAGCGGATTTTGTGATCTTGGACATGGAGGCTGACGATGATGTTCCTCTTATTTTGGGCCGCCCATTCCTGGCTACTGGGAGGACTATCATTGATGTGGCCAATGGAGAGCTGACTATGCAGATCAACGTTGAGAAAATGGCCTTCAATGTATTTGAGGCTATAAGTTTCCCGCATATGCGGTAAGCGAGCAGTGCTTTGGTGTGGAGGCATACACACCGGACGAAGAGGACGATATTTTGTTGGAGCAACTATATGAGGAGCTTGCTCTACTTGATTCCAGCGAGAAAGAGCAAGCCTTAGATGTTCATTGGCGCCAACCATTACCCCTCTTTAATGAGGGAAGCAGGAAGATTCTTACTCCTTCTCTTATTACTGCTCCTATTTTAGAATTAAAGCCTTTACCTGTTCATTTGAAATATTTGTACTTGGGATCTAATGAGACTTTACCTGTGATTGTGTCTGCATGTTTGGACAGGGAACAGGAGGAGCAGCTTCTCAAGGTACTACAGGAGAGAAAGGAAGCTATGGGATGGACCATAGCAGGTATCAAGGGGATCAGCCCCACAGTTTGCCAGCACAAGATTCGGCTCATGGAAGATAAGAAGCCGGTAGTTCAGTTTCAGCGCCGCCGCAATCCTCACATGCAGGAGGTGGTCAAGAAAGAGGTGCTTAAATGGTTGGAGGCGGGCATCATTTATCTCATTTTCGACAGCACATGGACTAGCCCGGTGCAGTGTGTTCCTAAGAAGGGAGGTATAACTGTGGTGGAAGGGGAAAAAGGTGATCAGATTGCTACTCGTACTGTTACTGGGTGGAGAGTTTACATGGATTACCGCAAGCTCAATGATGCCACTTTGAAGGATCATTTTCCCCTCCCATTCGTTGATCAGATGCTTGATAGGCTGGCACGTCATTCTCATTATTGCTTTTTGGATGGGTACTCCGGGTACAACCAGATAGCAATTGAGCCAGCTGACCAGGAGAAGACGACATTCACTTGTCCTTATGGGACCTTTGCTTTTAGACGGATGCCTTTTGGGTTATGCAACACACCTGCTACGTTTCAGAGGTGTATGATGTCGATCTTCTCTGACATGATGGAACAGAATTTCGAGGTATTCATGGAGGACTTCTCGCTCTATGGGGATGGATTCGAGGACTGCCTGCAACAGTTGGCCCGGGTTTTGGATAGATGCATTGACACCAACCTAGTGCTCAACTGGGAGAAGTGTCACTTCATGGTTACTGAGGGTATTGTTTTGGGCCACAAGATTCCAGCAAAGGTTTGGAGGTGGATAGAGCCAAGATCGAGGTGATTGAGAAGCTTCCTTACCCTACCTCTGTCAAAGGGGTAAGGAGTTTCTTGGTACATGCAGGTTTCTATCGGCGCTTCATTAAAGACTTCTCGAAGATCACGAAGCCTTTGTGTGGATTGCTTGAGAAGGATGCAGTCTTTGATTTTAATGCGGAGTGCAAGTCAGCTTTTGATTTGCTCAAGGAAAAGCTGATTAGCGCGCCTATCATCACCACACCAGACTGGACCCTACCATTTGAGCTCATGTGTGATGCTAGTGACTATGCGGTTGGAGCAGTTCTGGGCCAGCGGAAAGATAAGGTAGCTCACGTCATTTATTATTCCAGTCGTAATCTTAATGATGCACAGGTGAATTATGCTACCACGGAGAAAGAGATGTTGACCATCATATTTGCGTTGGACAAGTTTCGTCCATATCTTGTGGGTTCTCAGGTGACGATTTTCACGGACCATTCAGCCCTCAAGTATCTTCTCACCAAGAAGGACGCCAAGCCAAGATTGATCCGGTGGGTTTTATTGATGCAAGAGTTCGATGTGGTAATCAAGGATAAAAAGGGGGTAGAGAATGTGGTTGCGAACCATTTGTCAAGACTGGAGAACGATAAGCAGGAAGATTTGCCTATTCGAGAGGATTTTCCAGATGAGCAGCTTACGGTTGTGGTTGCAGCTGTGCCTTGGTTTGCTGATTTGGCGAATTTCAAGGCACTAAACATTGTACCCAAGGACATGAGTTACCACCAGAGGAAGAAATTCTTTGCAGACGCGCGACAATACTTCTGTGATGATCCTTATCTGTTCAAGCTGGGAGCAGATAATGTATTGCGGAGGTGTGTTGCAGAGCCGGACACGTTAGAGATCCTTAGACACTGCCATGAGTTGAATTGCGGGGGACATTTCTGCAAATCACGCACTGTTGCTAAGGTACTTCAGAGTGGTTTCTTTTGGCCAACTTTGCATAAAGACGCCCATCTATTTGTGCAGCAGTGTGACCGGTGCCAAAGAACAGGTAATATCTCTAACCGAAATGAAATGCCTCAAAATTTTGTGTTAGAAGTAGAACCGTTTGATGTGTGGGGAATTGACTTTATGGGGCCATTCCCATCTTTGCTTGGTAATCTGTATATTTTGTTGGCGGTTGACTATGTTACCAAATGGGTAGAGGCTCTGGCGTGTCCAAAGAATGATAGTGCTACAGTCGAGAGATTCTTACGCAAGAATATATTCACAAGGTTTGGAACGCCTAGAGCCATTATTAGCGATGAGGGATCACACTTTGTGAACAAGGTTTTTGCCAATACCTTGAGCAAGTATGGGGTAAAGACACACAAGATCTCATTGGCCTATCATCCACAATCCAATGGTCAAGCTGAAGTGTCTAACCGAGAGATAAAAGGGATTCTAGAGAAAACTGTCAATCCAGGACGCAAAGACTGGGCTCTACACTTGGATGATAGTTTATGGGCATACCGGACTGCATACAAGACTCCCTTGGGCATATCTCCCTACCAGCTCGTTTTCGGGAAATCATGCCATCTGCCGGTGGAACTTGAGCACAAAGCATTTTAGGCACTAAAGAAATTAAATTTGGATGCTAAGCTCTCTGGTGAGAAAATGAAGCAGGCATTGCTTGAATTAGAAGAACACAGGTTGATGGCATATCAGAGTGCCAAGATCTACAAAGAGAGAACCAAGCAATGGCATGACAAGCATATCATTCCACGAGACTTCAGAGTGGGCCAGAAGGTATTGATATTCAACGCCCGACTGAAATTGTTTCCGGGCAAGCTAAAGTCAAGGTGGAGTGGTCCATTTACAATTACAGAGGTTTACCCATGGGGATCGCTCGAGGTAGAAGCTGAGAATGGGAACAGATTCAAGGTAAATGGACAGCAAGCAAAACCGTACGTGGATGGGAATTTCATTGGGGTGATTGAGAGCCTCAAACCAATTCCCGATATCTGAGCTCATTTGAGGTAACTGGGTCGGGCCGTCGACCTTAAATTACAAAGCGCTTGTTGGGAGGCAACCCAACCTATTTCCTGCATAGTGTAGATTTCAATACTGTTTTGTTATTTTATTTTGTTCTAATTATTTGAGAGGTGCGAGAGAGTGGTTTAATATTTCCAATGAGTATGTGCAGGAATTCTAGGTGGAAGGCCTATTCCGGATCCCCCTTCTTGATGCGCGAGTGAAGAATTGCACGAAAAACGAGAAAGAGCAGACCAAAACGCGTATCGGGACCCGGAATGAAGAAATAGAGGATTGACGCCATTCCTACACATATTCAATACATGCACCTGGGGAAGATCGAGTTCCCGGACTCCCCTTCTTGATATACGCAAAGAAGACGTAAAGAAATTGGGAAAGCTGGCACAATGGCACAAATTACGAGGTAAATTTTTGAAGACAGGACTGTGAGCTGATTTGAACAGTGCCATAGTGTGGGAGTGGTCGAGAGCTTTCTGTGGATAGGTGGATCGCGTATATCGGAGTCCGGACGAAGAAGTTATGCCAAAAAGGATGTTGAGCAAGTGAAAAGGCGCCAAAAAGCATCCGGAATTGCCAAACGGGTCTTTGGAATGATCAAATTGAAGAATAAAGGGTTCCCCGGACATTGGGAATCTTTTATAACGTAAATGGAGTCTCGAGGTCGAGGAGATCCATGACAAAGCAAATAAACGAGAAACAAAGACGAAAAAGGACGCTAAAAGGCGTCCAAAAGCATCCGGAAATGCCAAACGGGCCTTTGGAAGCGCGAAATTGAAGAATGAAAGGTTCCCCGGACTTTGGGAATTTATCTACATGAGCAGAGATCCCGCACTCCCCATCTTGATGAAGGTGATTGCAAAATTTTGAAGAAATGACGAATTTGGCACATTTTGGATATTTTTCGCGTAATTAGGCGATAATTGAGGAAAGTCGGGGAAAACGATCCGGAAATGGGACGTGATTTATGTGAGCAAGACTTACGTCGAAAAAGGGATCCAAAGGTGCAAAAATCACACTCATCGGATTTCGGGATCAAAATACGAGGTAAAGGTTATATTTTGGCTAGTAAAAATTTTCCCCTGCACAAAAGTAATCGTACGATTACCTTGAGGTAATCGTATGTTTACTTTTGCCTTAAAAAATTTTTGGGGTGAATCGGTTGAGAAAATCTTTCTGATCATTCGTACGAGGTAGTCGTGCAAAGTAATCGCACGATTACTTAAAATTAATCGCACGATTACTTTCAAGTAATCGTGCGATTACTTCTGAGGGGGCAGACAAGCGGGTTAAAAAAAAAAAATCTCTATCTTTCCAAAACCCTCCGCTCCCGTCGACTTCTCCTGCGTCTTCTTCCCTCTGCAATCACCACCACGACCACCATCTCCAGCCGCCACCACCACGTCCATCCCTACAGCCGCCGCCGCCGCCATCCCCATCTGCCTTCTCTCCACCCTCCGACCATCACAGAGCCGACTTCCGACCACCACAGCACCCCCTTCGACACCACCACCGGAGCTATCTGCCCTCTCTCCATCATCACCACCACGCATCTTCTCTGCACATCACCGGAGGGAAAGACAGAGAGGTACTGGTCAAATTTGATTGGGCTGCTTGGTTGAAGATTTGGAGGACTGAAGAAGCTAGGGTTTCGAAAAAAAAAATCTGAAATTCAAGTGGATTGAGGTCAAATTGGAAAAAAGTGGTTGAGGGGTTTCGACGGGGACACCGAAAGGAGAAAAAGGCACAGATTGATTGCAAAATTTAGAAGAATAATTTCGGCGACCAGAAAACAGCCCGGTTTGTCGAAATTCTGCAATTTTGTGCCCGTAAGACTTGCTCCGGGCACGTAGGTACACTCTAAAACTAGCAATTTCAATACTCGAGTCTAGGAACGATTGAGTAAAAGCCCATTTTAATTTTTGTTGCGCTTAGTAGCGTGCTTGGTGGCGATTGCTTAGAGTCCTAGGATTACGTGCTTACGTGCTTACTTGCTTCATATCTGTTACACTTCTTTTCACATTGCACTTGATCGAATTTTGTCACGTTAATTGCTTTATCTTGTTATACTTGCTTTGGTCAAAATGAGCAAACGTGCTAGAACAAGTCGTGATGAGGACCCCGATTATACATTACCCGGGGCGAGTGTGGTGGCAGAACCCGAGAGTGAGTCTGAGTCTGATGGGGGTGACCCGGGTGGCCAATTGGTCATCCCGTTATTCCCTGGCCTTGGGGTTTTTCATACACCCGTTCCATCCCAATTGCCCCCATTTAGAAAGGGTCGTAGTCATACGCCGGACGACAAAAAGCTGGAAGTTGATAGGGGCGGGGTCTTTTGCGACTATAGGTTTATTTCGGCGACTGCCTAGGGTTTTTACAGATCGAACCCTAGGATTAATAGAGGTGTCCAGGCCGAGAGAATCTTTCCACTTGAGGGAGTTCCTGAGGACCTACAAAAGGTCGCGAAGACCGAGAACTTTGCGGGGTGGATGGAGTTAGTGAAAAAGAAAGCCAGTTCTGTACTGACTCGTGAGATTTATGCAAATGCGAGACACACCGATGAGGGTGAGACGTCTAGGCTCAATGACCCTCGTGTGATTTATTGTCGTCGGCACTGGCTAGTTTTGTCTTCTGAGCGCATCGCCGCAGCACTTAAGTGGCCCCCGTTGACAGAGCCCTGTCAATTTAAGATTTATCTGCAGAAAGACCAGCAGACGCTCATTAATGAGGTGTCGGATTTTTGTTTTGAGGGAGTGCCAGTAGCCGACTGGGATAGGTCTAAAACTAATATCAGACATTGGAAAATCCCAGTCGGATACTTGCTGCCTAAACCAAGGTGGCTCGTTGTTATTTTGGAGTCATGGGTGTTGGGAGTTTCAGCTCCAAATTTTGTTGACTTTGAGGTGTGTCTCATGGCTCTTTGTCTATCCAGGGGGCATCGGATAGACATTCCTAGGCGGATCTTCCTGTATTTGCACGAGAGGTATGAATCGAAAAATAGGAAGTCTGCGGGCCATAGTTTCTTACTCATGCACCTAGCTCAGGATTGCGGGGCCAACGTGCCTAAGGATGAGCGAGACCTCAAACCCAAGGCTCCAAGACACTTTGATAAAATCCCGGACCCGTTGAAAGATGTAGTTGTGAAGGAGGAGGGGACTAGTTCTAGACCTCCTAACGGAAAGGCTAAGAAAAGAGCCTCTTCCTCGCGTGCAGCTCCTACGCCTCCAGCTCCTACTCCTCCCGTTCCACCTCAGCCTGTACCTCCACCTGTCATTGACCCTGGCCAGCCGAGTGTGAGATTAGCGGACTTGATGGCCGAGTTGAGATTGACCAGGACTATGACCCTCACATCCCAGGGTCGGTCCCGTGACTATGTTGCTGACATGAGTGCTAGGCAGTTTGAGCATCATCGCAGTAGCATGCGTAACTTAGGACAGGGACTACGTCAGGTGAGTCTGCATCAGCACCGTCAGGACCAGTGGTTAGAGGCATTGGCCACTCATGTGGGATTCTCGAGAGATCAGTGGCCTAGTGGCCAAGAGACTTACCCTGGTGCCTACAAGTACCATTCGGATGCCTATTCTGGAGATTAGGACCAGGACGGCGAGGATTCGTCCGAGTAGACTTACCACCCCCTGCATTTGAATGCTGAGTCTTTTCGCTTGACCTATGCATTCGTTGAGGACAACGAAGCGTTCAAGTGTGGGGGGGGGGTTCTCAGCCTTTATTAGCCAAGTCCGTGTCTGCATTCACCAGTTACATATAGGTTGTTTATGTCGTATTGTGTGTCAGTTTTTGTAGTCCGTGTCGTGTTTATATATATTGTGTGTGTCGTATTGTGAGTAGTTTATGTTTAGTGCACGTTTTATTTAATTGAGTCCACCTACCCGAGTTGAGTCAGTTTCGAGTCTTCTTTCGAGTCGGCCCATGCATATAGAGTAGGAATTATATATCTAAAAAAAAAGAAAAACAAAAAAAAAAAATTAAAAAAAAATTAAAAAGAAATCTGAAAATTGAGAAAGGGCAATCAAAAGAAGCTTGAATTTGGAAAATCGAGGAGTGTGAGAACTTTAGGCATAGGGTATGATGTGTGACCGAGAATGACAATTTGAGTTCCCCTTAGTATGTATAGAGAGACTTCTTTTATGGGAATACCTGCCTATTTTACGACACTTAAATGATTTTCAAATCTAAAGTGTGCGCCTTGTTTTCTTACAAGAGTTGAGCTAGGTGTGAGCTAAACAAGCCGAACATTCATGTGTACGTCTTAGGTACTCGCCAACCCGCCTCGTAGTGGCACACAGAACAGCTGTGCGAGGTGTGTATTAGAGCACTCACTGCTTATAGAACTTACCTTGTAGGACCACTAGCAAACCCTGTTTTGAACCTTGGATTCTTTGATAACCTCTGGACTTAGGGTGACGATTCTTGGCATTCATCATTGATTGGTTAGAATCACCGCTTTAGTGCGTCACGAGGGTGTTTGTAGTTGAGGGGGTTCGATGAGGGAGTACTTCATGATATACTTGTGTGAGTCTTACATATCGCATGTACTTCATTTATGATTATCGAGGGGAATGCGAGGGTGAGTGAGAGTAGGCTTGCGCACTTCTGTGTGGCGGTGTTCCATGTCATTACACCATGGACACAGTTGTGGAGAGCCGTGAGTGCGTGACATCTAATACGCACAAATTGGGTTGGGTGATTTAATTGGTGGATCGTTCTAGGGATCGTTTCTTTTCATCATCTTGGTGTAGGAGGATCGGTTGGATTAAGCACGAGACTTGCATTGTTTTGATTACTTGAGAGGGGACATGGGTATATTCTAGTGTGGGGATGTCGACTTTTGACTACGGACATAGAGATTGAGCTTTTGACGACTCCATCCCCATACATGTACTTGGATTTGTTTGCGGCTTTGTTTGGTGGCACCGTGTATTTCATTGAGTTAGGGGGAGATGAATTTTACTTGTGATACATATTCATTGTATTGTTTACTTCCTCCCCTTAACGTTTTTGTTTGGCTTGACACTTGGAAGACCACTCGAGATATACATTGTAAAAGTTGTGTTTTTGGATATTGAGAGATTTGAAAAAAAAAAGAATAAAAAAAGAGAAATGAAAAAAAAGATAGAAAAAAAAGAGAAATGAAAAAAAAGAGAAAAAAAAAGGAGAGATGAAAAAAAAATAGAAAAAAAAAGTGAGAGAAAAAAAGGAGAGATGAAATAAAGGAATAAAGTTTGAGCTTAATGAAGACCGAGTGGTGGAAGCAACTATTTCATCGACGGCGATGTTCATTTTATGCATGTTTCACGACGGTGGCCACGGAAATCGTTATTGTACCGGAGTTTGAGGGGATCGAGGGCCGGAGATGGTGAGTTTCGGGTTGCGGTTCCTATCATCGTGGTGAGGGTGTGTGAGATGTGGGTTTTAACGTGAGAATGTGACGCTTAGGACTTGTTACTACATGATTATCCTTTTGTCCCTAAGCCTCTACATTCTAACCCGTTAGCGGAATAGGAGCTCGGACCTTGAATGTGGCTTAGCCTAGCGTAGCCTCTTATTTATCGGCACACGTGAAGAGGTAGGTTATTCTTACACGTAGTAAAGCTAGGCTTTCTATACTAACTAAGGGAAATTCTTGTTGTCGATTTTAGTTGCAATTCATACCTCGTTCCTAGATTCTTCATCACTCCATGAGAACCGGTTTAAGTTAATTGAGATTGCCCGATCTCGTCTAAAAATATATTTTGTGTATATATGTGTTTAGTTAAGATCGAGTCATATAATTGCATTGCATCATATTGTTGCATCGTTGAGTCTTGTATTGAGTCGTCGTGTGTATTGAGTCGGCTAATTGAGGTTAGTATGCAATTGGTAAGTTGAAAAGTATGCAATGGTCTTGGTTGGAATAGTTGACTCGAGAGGTGAGATGAGAGGAGGAAGGTTCGGATGATTGTTGATAGTTTGTGATTTGGATGCAATGGTCTAGGTTGGAATATATATATTCGTATATGTTTCCTTACCGTTTTGCGTGTATTTCGATGCGTTTTGATGGATTTTGGACCATTTCTTGCTAAAATTGGAGCATGTTGAGTCTTTGCATGTAAATGATGAGTCCGGGCACTTTTTGCGTTAATTTTGACTATATTTTATCACGTTTGATCTTCCGTATGTTTCTCGTGTTGTGGTTTTCAGGAACCGGGAGCTCGGGACGTGACATTGGAGCAAAAGTGAACTTCGAAAAAGTTGGAGGCTCAAAGGAATGCTCGGGAAGTGAAGACGACGGGAAAAAGAGCAAGAAGATGGAGTTTTGATGGTGGCTGCCCAGAAGTAATCGTACGATTACATGGAGGTAATCGTACGATTACCCCTTGGCCAAAATTTCATGCAGCAACTAATCTTGTGAAGTAAACGCAGCAAGTAATCGTACGATTACATCAAGGTAATCGTACGATTACCTCTGCTGCCAGGATCGGATTTTTGGGGCAATTTTGCTATTTTGGCATAGTTTTGAGATGTTTGAGCCACGGAAGACTTAGGAAACATTGGGGAACGTGTTTGGCATTAGAAAACACATTGGGAGAAGTGCTTGGAGAGCTTGGAGCTAGGTTGGAGAGCTTGGATCATCCGTTTGGCTTCAAATCTTTGTTTCTTCTCTAGTTTTTGATATTGGATCATGAAACTTTGTACTTTGAACATGTTTATGCGTAGCTAAACGCTTATTTCGGGATATCTCGTAGGAAACTAGGGTTTGATCACTACGTATTGTGATTTATGGATTTGATTGCATGCTTTCTAGCTTAATTGATGAAATTTTCTTTAGTTATGTGTATTTTACATCTTTCATCTATCTTTTCTATTAGTATACGTATTAATATGATTGTTTTAGGTTGCGAATGATAGAGGAATCTACATTCGTTGCCCGGAAACTTGAAATACACACTAGCCGTATCTAGGGTTGAGGAATCTTGCTAGTTAGCTAAGAACAAAGAGTAGAATCAATATCGTAATGCGTGTTTAACCTTGAGTAGTCTAGAGGAATCAGTTATGAGAGTTTAAGCATAGTTATTGGTTGAGACATCTTCAATATACAATTGCTCGTTTAACTAGAACTAAAATTCGTCGTGTTAGTAGAACATAAATCCAACGTAGTGTGAAATACCTAGTGATCCGTAGAGATATCCTGATTTTGACCCATTTTGAGAAACAACCAAATCAACTCGTGCTTATTAATCTTGAAATAATTCTTTGAATTATTTGAGATAATTGTTATTTTTAATTATTAGTAGAAATAGAACAAAACAACTGCGCTTTGCCCACACAAAGAACAAATTTAGTAGTGAATTTACACGAAGTCTCTTGGGTTCGACAACCCGGATTTCCGGAATATTATCACTACACCGACAACTGTGCACTTGCAGTTGGAGCGTGTCACCGGTCGGCCAAGAGTTGGCAACCGATCTCGTGTTGCAATCGTTGCCCGAGAGTTATGGACAGTTCATCATGAACTATAACGTGAACGAGATCGTGAAACCACTGCCAGATTTACTCAATATGTTGAGGACAGCTGAACAGAGCATCAACAAGGGTAAGGGCAAGGCCATTATGATGGTTCAGAAAGGAAAGGGCAAAAGGTTTGCCTCATCCTCCAAGGGCAATGGCAAGTCAGTTTCCAAGTCCAAGGAACCTGCCCTTAAGCCTTTTGGTGGCATTGCCAAAGGTGTGACTAAAGGTGAGTGTCACTACTGCAGTCAGCCTGGATACTGGAGGAGGAACTGCCCAAAATATCTGGAGGACAAGAGGCTTGGA
The DNA here is from genome assembly GCA_023055425.1 of Linanthus parryae. NCBI lineage: Eukaryota > Viridiplantae > Streptophyta > Magnoliopsida > Ericales > Polemoniaceae > Linanthus > Linanthus parryae. The sequence goes on along the minus strand of JALGPY010000007.1, from coordinate 45,194,670 downwards.
ATAGTGATTCCACCACCACCAGGTATTTTTGTTGTAGATGTCAATTTAACTGTCTCAATATCATGGGTATTAGATACTGGATGTGGATCTCACATTTGTCGAAATGTGCAGGATCTAAAGAGAAGTAGAAGATTGGCTAAAGGAGAGGTAGATCTGCGCGTTGGGAATTGAGCAAAAGTTGCTGCGTTGGCCATAGGCGTGTGCGAGCTATCTCTGCCTTCAGGATTAGTTTTAGAATTAAATAATTGCTATTTTGTGCCTGCTATGAGCAGAAACATTATTTCTATTTCTTGTTTGGACAAGGATGGTTTTATTATTTCAATAAAGAACAATTGTTGTTCATTTTATTTGAATAATATTCACTATTTTAGTGCGCAATTATTTAATGGACTGTATGTCCTTGATCTAAGCAATCATGTCTACAACATTAATACCAAGCGGATTAAAATAAATGATTTAAATCCTGCTTATTTATGGCACTGTCGTTTAGGCCACATAAATGAGAAACGTGTATCTAGACTCCATAAGGATGGATTACTAGACTCATTTGATTTTAAATCATATGAGACATGTGAGGCTTGTTTATTGGGAAAAATGAAAAAGTCCCCTTTCAATAAGAAAGGTGAGAGGACTAGTGAGCAATTGGAGCTCATACATACTGATGTGTGTGGGCTATTTGCCACGCCTTCCAGGGGTGGTTATGTCTACTTCATTACATTTACTGATGATTACAGTAGATATGGATTTGTGTACCTTATGAGGGAAAAATTTGAATCCTTTGAAGTGTTCAAAGAATTTAAGAATGAAGTAGAGAAGCAACTTGACAAAAGTATCAAGGCTCTACGATCGGATCGTGGAGGAGAATACTTGAGCCAAGAGTTTGACGACTATCTTAGAGAGTGTGGGATCGTGTCCCAACTCACTCCACCCGGAACGCCACAATGGAATGGCGTGTCCGAGAGGAGGAATCGAACCCTATTGGATATGGTTCGATCTATGATGTGTCAAACCAATCTTTCATTATCGTTTTGGGGCCACGCTCTATTAAGTGCAGCTTTCACCATTAACCGTGTTCCATCTAAATCAGTCATGAAGACACCATATGAGATGTGGAGTGGGAGGCGTCCCACACTGTCGTTCATGAGGATTTGGGGCTGCGATGTCTATGTAAAACGTTTACAATCAGACAAGCTAGGGCCAAAATCGGATAAGTGTAAGTTTGTGGGGTACCCTAAGGAAACTAAGGGTTACTACTTCTACAATCCAGCCGAGAACAAAGTGTTTGTTGCTCGGACTGGCGTGTTTCTAGAAAGAGAATTTGTCTCTAAAGAATAAAGTGGGAGGACTGTAGAACTTCAAGAGGTTCAAGAGCCACAAATCACTGAACCAATTATGGAACATGAACAGGAACCACAAGCAGTTGTGGAGCAACCTGTTCAGGTAACACAAGAGCTTCGTAGATCTAGTAGAGTGCGCCAGGAACCCGAGAGGTATGGACTTCTCATGACCGATTCCGGTGACACGATGCTCATTGATGATGAGCCTACTACCTATGAGGAGGCCATGAATGGCCTAGACTCTCAGAAGTGGCTAGAATCCATGAGATCCGAGATGAAATCCATGTACACCAACAAAGTATGGACTTTGGTGGAACCACCCGAAGGGGCGCGGCCCATAGAATGCAAGTGGGTCTTCAAGAAGAAGATCGACATGGATGGTAATGTGATTACCTACAAGGGCCGATTGGTGGCTAAAGGATTCAGAAAGATTCATGGTATTGACTATGATGAAACCTTTTCACCAGTCGCTATGAACAAATCCATCCGAATCCTACTTGCGATTGCAGCATACCATGACTATGAGATTTGGCAGATGGATGTCAAAACAGCATTCCTTTATGGGAATCTCCTCGAGGACGTGTATATGATAAATCTGGAGGGTTTTAAGGATCCAAAGCAAGCCAACAAAGTCTATAAGCTGCAACGATCCATTTATGGATTGAAGCAAGCTTCTAGGAGTTGGAATCGACGTTTTGATGAAGCAGTCAAAGAGTTTGGCTTCATCATAAACGAAGATGAGTCTTGTGTCTACAAGAAGGTTAGTGGGAGCTCTGTAGCTTTTCTGGTCTTGTATGTGGATGACATACTACTCATTGGAAACGACGTTCCCATGCTACAATCTGTTAAAGATTGGCTAGGGAAGTGTTTCTCAATGAAGGACTTAGGGGAAGCAGCCTATATACTCGGTATAAAGATCTATAGAGATAGATCTAAGAGACTGCTAGGTCTAAGTCATAGTATATATATTGACAAGGTGTTGAAACGGTTCAACATGCAAGATTCCAAGAAGGGATTCTTGCCCATGTCACATGGAATCACTCTTTCGAAGAGCAGTTGTCCTTCCAATGAGATTGAGAAGGAACGCATGAGTAGAATTCCCTATGCCTCGGCCATAGGATCTATCATGTACGCCTTGTTATGTACTAGACCAGATGTGTCATATGCCTTGAGTATGACAAGTAGATACCAATCCAATCCGGGTGAGAGTCACTGGATTGCAGTAAAGAACATCCTAAAGTACTTGAGAAGAACTAAGGATGCTTTCTTGACATTTGGCGGTGAGGAAGAGTTGCGTGTAAGGGGTTACACTGATGCAAGCTTCCAAACCGACAGAGATGACTTTAGATCACAGTCGGGATATGCGTTTTGCTTGAATGGAGCAACGGTGAGGTGGAAGAGTTCCAAGCAAGAGACGGTAGCTGATTCTACAACAGAGACTGAGTACATTGCTGCAAATGGCGCAACAAAGGATGTTGTTTGGATCAGAAAGTTTGTTTCTGAACTTTGTGTGGTTCCTAGCATTGCGGATCCAGTTGAGTTGTACTGTGACAACACTGGGGCGATCGCGCAATCAAAGGAACCAAGATCGCACTAGAAATCCAAGCACGTGCTCAGAAAGTTTCATCTGATTCGAGATATTATCGATAGAGGAGACGTTCGGATATGCAAGATTCCTACAGATGACAATCTGTCAGACCCGCTTACAAAGCCGCTCACGCAGTGGAAGCATGATGGGAACACTAGGAGTATGGGCATACGAGATGCGCCAGATTGGCTCTAGTGCAAGTGGGAGACTGTTGGAATAGATGCCCTAGAGGCAATCTAGTTTAGTATGAATTTATTTGTGGCTAGAAATTCATTTATTATTTATTGGATATTTAATATAATGAAGTCCTTAGATTTACAATTGTGTTGTTTATCTTAAATATCCCTAGTCCAGTATAATGATTAATGGGACAATCATCTATAGACTAGTATGGGGTTGGATTGATATGGAGATATCATGATCCAACACATAGGTGTGCATTAGGGTAATGTCGCACTGGATTGACCCATCTCCGAGAAGGCTACATACACGTTATGTTGAGTCACAAGCGCTTCTTGCGGTACAACGGTATTTTCATCCTTAGACTTGAAGTCACTAGATATTCTAGTGGTGGATTATTGTGAATTTGGTAGTGTTAAACGCTACACCGTAACTGGGTAGTTATAAAGGCGTGTACTGGATACAATAAGAAGAAAGCTTAGAGATCGTAGTAGACGTAGATAGAATTTGTCCCTCCCACATAACGGGAGCAAGTATCCTAGGCCACTCGAGGGATAGTGCTTATAGAATGTCTGGCCAGACTCAAATAAATCAATATGGGATATTGATGTTATTTGCACGAATAAGGCTATTCCCATGGATCGAGAAACTATGGATTGGATATACAAGTGTGACTTGTATGTCTCATGTCCAAACCGGATATAGAGACAAAGGGATGAGACAATGACTTGTGCAAAGGTTGTCAAGATGACTATTCTATTAGTTGGCTAGAATGGATGTTTTGCTAGAAACCGCTCCATATTAGCAAATAGTTGCTACCAACTAGATAGAACCTATGGGGTCACACGCCATATAGAGTTGAACTAGATTGGGGAATTAATTAATTGGATTAATTAATTAGAAGGAACACTTTGCAAAACCTTGCAAACTTAGTAGGGACTAATTTGCAAGGAAGGGACTAAATTGAATTCTAGTAGGACTAGAATAAGTCCTTTAGGTAGTTGGCAAGGAGTTGTTGGACTATATAAAGGACCTTCCTTCCTTCCTTCCCAAAACTTATGCTCATAATTGAACATAACAAGAGTGGGAGAGAACAAAAGGAGAGAGAGCAACAAGCTAGAGGAGCCGCCCCACCCTAGCCCGCCGCCCGTCCCCGTCGGCCCCAAAGGAGGCTGAAACCTCCTTTGGTTCGTCTCGCTTTGCGTGATTCTTCTTCCTCTTCCTCTTTCCGGGCTAGCACCAAGGAGTGGGAGATATAGAAATCAACTCTAGGCGTGGATCAACTATAGAGAACGTGACACAATTCGCGTTTGAAGTCATCAAAGGAGAACCCTAAGGTGTGTTATTGATTTCTTCCTTTACCATCGTTATGTCTCTTGACTTGTGATCCTTGGAGGGTTTTGCATGGTTAATTATAGTTTTCCGTTGCGCATCCACGAATCAAAAACCTACACCTAGGTCACACAGAGCCTTTCCTGTGTAAGCATTACCTAGGGTGACCGGTATAACAAAACTGCCATGATCCTTTCTCTTCCTCGGTAGCCCATTCTTCACACAGTTGCTCACTTATGCCGTTAGGTTTATGGTCTCGAAATTGCTCATCCGCCTTCTCCCATACAAGACGTCCTTGAGGAATTTGGCGTAAGTGGGCATCTTCGCCAAAGCCTTGGTTGGTAAAGGGTATGTTGATCTGCAGCTGTTTGAACATTCGAGAAACCTGGCGTAGTCCTTGCTGTCATCCCTCTTTCGTGTCCTCAAGGGGTATGGCACCTCCTTGGAGATAGGTACCGTTCATGCATTTGTCTCGTTCTGCACTGCATCCTGCTCAACCGATCGCTTCGGATGGGGGCGGTCGACTTAGCTGTTATCCAGGCCCGACAGTTTGCGTTCTACTTCTTTCGACTTTTCTGCGCGAGCGTGGCTAGGATACGGTGGATCCTGCAGTGCTAATCCACTCCGAGTGGAGATAGCATTGATCTGAGCCCGTGGATTATTCACTGTATTCGAGGGCAGGTTTCCTGGCTGTCTCTCCGTTAGCTGCTGTGCTAACTGCCCCACTTGTACCTCCAAAGCGCGCAGTGACGTTTTGGTTGTCTGCATGTTGGCTGTCAGGGCATCCATATGTGCGAACCGGGACTCCATGGTCTGAAGCATGGACTCGATCTTCTTCATCTGGGCGTCGTACTGCTGTGCAGATGGGCCCGGCTGAACCTGCTGTGTCGGTGCAGCCTGCTGGGTTGGTGGCCTGTGCTGGAATCGCGGTGTATAAACTGCGGAGTTCGTGTTTCCGTACCGAAACCCGGGATGATCTCTCGTCCCCGGTCTGTACCGGATCAGGTCCCACTGCTGCTGTACGTAATTGGTGTCTTCGGTTCTCAGTTCCCCAATGGCCGTGTCCAAATTGGGTTCTCCCATTGCTGAAACGGTCTTCTTATCCGAGTAGACTTTCTTGACCAAGTCCTGAACGATCTTGGATAGATTATCTATCCGGTCATCTGTCGCTGGTTCGGCTCTAGCCGTCATCCTGCGATCGTCAAACTGTCGGGTATCCTGTTTGGCTAACTACTTCATCAGGTCTTATGCACCATCTTTTTCGACATGATACAGGAAGTTTCCCCTGGCTTCTCTGTCAATCCTGTCAGCATTCTCCCTGTCTAGGGCGTGGCAGAATACCTGCAGGATCTTCGCATCTCCAAAACCGTGGTTCGGGCATCTTTTCACCAATCTCATGAGTCTGTCCCATGCGTCTATCACCGTCTCCCCCATCTTCTGCTTGAATGACAGAATCTCGCTCTGCAACTGAATGACTCGGGAAGCGGGATAAAACTTTGCCAGAAAATCTGTGACGCACTCCTCCCCTGTAGCGATGGACTTGGGTGGTCGGGATTCAAGCCAGTCTTTGGCTACTCCGAATAGGCAATATGGGAACATGATTAGCATAAGCGCCTCTGCATCTACCCCCTTGTATCGGACCTTGTTGCAGTAATCCTCGAATTTCCCGATAAATTCGTTCGGGTCTTCGTCGGCCTTGCCATGAAACGGGCAGAGAGTCTATACCGTCTGGATGGTGGAGGGTTTGAAGTCACAGTGCTCGGCGGTGATCTCGGGCACCATAATGGCTCGCTCATGCCCCCCGGTGGGGACTTCGAAATTCTCCACCAACGCTTTCCCAGACCGGTTATACGTTCTCAGGTTGCTTCGGGCAGCAAGGCCTACTGTGACGAGCTCTTCGATGTATCGAGCCATATAGGCTAGGGTACGTGTCTCTCGTTCCTCCCCACCGGTTGCTGGGTTTTCGGGATTATCTATATGGTTGGTTTCCATTCTGCTTTCTCGGTTTCTGCGGTTCTGTTCGATGTACAGCTTCTCTGGATTGTCGAGTGGTGGTACCAAATTGCGAGGCAATCTGGGCATCAACTGAACAGTCCTGAAAAACGCAAATTCAGAAAGCAATGAGATAAAAGGAAAATAACGAAACTGAAAATAAAATAAAAACTCTGAAAACTAATTCTGACAACTAAATAGACCCTAAAAAGTCCCCGGCAACGGCGCCAAAAACTTGATGCGCAGAATACACGCAAGTATACGAAATCAAGTACTACCGGGTGTATTTCAATTTGGGTTGTCGATCCCACAGAGACTGTTTCGGGTTTTCTCAAGTAATCAATTTCAATTAACCGAGTGTAACGACAAGGAGGAGTTGGTTGTAATTGTAGTTTGCTAACCTAAAACAGAAATTAAAAGTCGAAAACATAAATATTTTTTGTGGCATTTTTCTGGAATAAGCTGAATGGGTTGTTACTATAGTTGATAGGAACTAGGCTCCAAGATCCCCTAGGGTTTCTACAGATTTCAGTTTTTGTTTGATATGAAAACACTTAGCAATTGTTATCTGTACAACGTACACGTTGTGCAGTGACCTTTCAGCTTCCGCACGTAATCCCGATCCTGCAGACTTTCGGATTCCTGTTAAGCTGCCGAAGTCTGCAGTCTCGTTCTAATCCCGTTAGGGTTTCTAACCTGTCCGAATGGCCTAGGTCAAATTCTCTAACAGTTGGTCTCACGTTTTTCGGTGCTAGCCCTATCTCTCTTTCTCTGGTCGGTCTATCAGGGTAAGGTACTAAATCCTGTCTTTTCTTCCTAACCCTAACCTGACGTTTTCACCTACAGGCTCGGGTCTATAGCAACCCCGGGTGATCAATCCTATCATGCATATACGAAAATAATCAAAGCCAGAATAACAGATACAACTGCTGAATTAAGATAACAATCATGAATCCATAATCAAACTAGTCATAAAATCTGGATACGAAACCCTAGGTTCACCGAGAACCCAGGTAAGAAGTTTAGCTACTAAGAGTCATAATACTAAAACACAGTTTCTGAATGTAAAGAGAGAGAATGAAATCAAACTAAGTCTTCCAATCTCGAAACGCTCTTCCGCGCTCTTCGGGGATGCTCTGACTTGTCCTTCGGTTGTCCTGTGTGTTGTGTGTATTCAAATCGAGTTTGGACGAGTATTTAAATAGTGCTGTTTTTTCCCGAAATGCTGTGCCAGAATTTACGAAAACTGCCATCGGTCCACCGACTCGGAAAAAAGTCAACAGGCTGCGTATATACGCAACAGGCTGCGTATATACGCAACCAGGGCCCACAAGAATTACTCCCCCACCTCCTGCCTGCGTATATACGCAAGAGGTTGCGTATATACATAGGCAGGGGCTTGTCCTGGCCTGGCTTGGTCCTGGCCTGGCTTGATCCTCTACTGGGTCTGGTTAGGTCTTCTGGGTCCCACACTTCTGCCTGAAATCTCCGGTTTGCCTTCCTTGGTGTTTTCCTGCTTTCCCGTGTTCCCGTCTTGGTTAGATCTCGTGCTTGTTTCCCGTGACGGACCCGGTTCGGTCCCGGCACGCTTCCCGATGCACCTCCCGGACCTGTTCCTGAAAAGACAACACGAACAGAACCCGCGATCGTATCCAATAAAATCATAAAATAAGCAGGAATCCAGAAAGTAAAATAAACATTTCGTTCTAACTTTCCAAGGCATTCTAGGGCAAATCCCGGCAAAAGATGATGTTTTCCGACACAAACGCTCGTGAAATCAGTCTAAAATATAACCCCTAATTGGGCGTTATCAACCTCTGTGACTGTATTTTTCTTGTCTCTCTTAGGGCTTCCAATATGGATTCCCTTCTGCTTTTCTTGTGTAGATGTCGTGGTCTTTTTCTTCTTTGCTGGTGCCTGGTCCTTTCTCACCATCTTCTTGGGTGGTGAAGATTCTTATTCTTCATCAGTAAAGCTCTCTGAATCTGAGTCTTTACTTATCTCTTGAACTTCATTTACTACTGCCTTTCTTTTCTTCTCTGAAACATGTTTTGATCCTCCAGCCATCTTGATTCTGTCTGAGGTTCTCCTTGTGCTCATTAGGGTTTGGGAGAAGAATAGAGAGAGGTGGGAATGATACAGAGAGAAGAGAAAAGAAGATATATACTAAGAGAGTTTGAGTTTCAAAAGGAAACTAGAATATCTCTCTGATCTCAAAAGATTTGCAATAATCAGAGAGAATTCAAATCTTTTAGGCCGTTGGAAAATAAAATATTTTAATACTATTTTTGGCTAAAACGTGTTTTTGGAAAAGGTAGGGGCTATATTGAGCAAATATCTACAGAGATATCACCCAATACAGAATGCTCCAGTTTATTGACTACTAGAATGGCAGACTCATTTTCAAGGCTTTGAAAATGTTTTCAAGGTCTTGAAATGCTATAAAATTGCAACAGATAAAAACAGAACTTTGAAGTGATTTTCAAGGCTTTGAAAATCAATTCAAACCTTTGAAAACACATACAACTTACCTTTCTTTACCTGATGCTCCCCCTAAACCAATGCATCTTTATTTCGCATTCCTAATTCCAATCTTAGAGCTGAGAACCTTTCATTTGCTAATGGTTTAGTGAAGATATCTGCAATCTGCATGTTAGTAGCGAAAAATTCAAGAACAATATCACCTTTATCAACATGATCTCTGATGAAATGGTGTCTGACATCAATGTGCTTGGTTCTAGAATGTTGAACTAGATTCTTTGTAATTGAAATTTCACTGGTGTTATCACACTTGATAGGTATGCTTCTGAAATCAAATCCAAGGTCTCTTAGCTGTTGAGCAATCCACAGTACTTGTGAGCAACATGCTCCTGCAACTATATATTCAGCCTCAGCTATTGATAAAGCAATTGGATTCTGTTTCTTTGAATGCCAACTGATCAAGGATGATCCAATAAATTGGCAAGTTCCTGAAGTGCTTTTCCTATCAACTTTGTAACCTGCAAAGTCAGCATCTGAAAATCCATGCAATGAGAAGTTAGAATGTCTTGGATACCAAAGCCCTAAGTCTTTGGTACCATTGAGATATCTGAATATTCTCTTCACAACAGTCAAGTGTGATTATTTTGGATCAGCTTGAAATCTAGCACACATACATACACTAAACATAATATCTGGTCTGCTTGCTGTGAGATAGAGTAATAATCCAATCATACCTCTATACTCTTTCACATTGACACTCTTAGCAGATTCATCTTTGTCTAAGGACAGTGTAGAACTCATAGGAGTCTTGGCTTCTTTAAATTGAGCCATGCTATATTTTCTTAACAAGTCTCTTGTGTACTTGCTTTGATGCAGAAAGATGTCATTATTCAATTGATGTATTTGAATTCCTAGAAGAAGTTCAGCTCTCCCATCATGCTCATTTCAAATTACCTGCTCATAAGACTTGAGAATTCTCTGCACAATTGATCATTAGTAGCTCCAAACAAGATATCATCAACATAGATCTGAACTACAAGCAAATTTTTCTCATGAGTCTTTATGAAAAGAGTCTTGTCTACTAATCATCTTTTGAAATCATTTCAAGCAAAAACTTTGACAACCTTTCATACCAAGCTCTTGGAGCCTGTTTTAAACCATAAAGAGCTTTGTCAAGTTTGTAGACATGATCTGGAAAATTTTCACTTTCAAAACCAGGAGGTTGTGCTACATAAACTTCTTCTTGTAAGTAGCCATTCAGGAAAGCACACTTCACATCCATTTGAAACAGTTTCATGTTCATGTGAGATGCAAATGCAAGCAAAATTCTAATTTCTTCTAACCTGGAAAATGGAGCAAAAATTTCCTCATAATCAATACTTTCTTCTTGGTTGTAGCCTTGAGCAACTAACCTTGCTTTGTTTTTGATCACTTTGCCACTTTCATCCAACTTAGTTCTGAACACCCATCTGGTACCAATGACAGACTGGTTTGTAGGTGGATGAACCAGGTTCCGAACCTTATTCCTTTCAAACTCATTGAGTTCACTTTGCATAGCAATGATCCAGTCTGCTTCTTGTAATGCTTCCTTCACAGTTTTAGGTTCTACAAGAGAGATAAAGCATTAAAAGCACATAAGTTCTTCAACTGTGATCTAGTTTGTGTACCAGTGGTTGGATCTGAGATGCTATTGTCAACTGGCTGATATGAGAGATATTTGAATCTCTTTCTTGGAGACCATGGTTCAGGATCTCCATAGATCTTCTCTGTTCTTGAAGTAGTGGCTTTGTCACTTGTATCCTTCTAATCATCGTTTCCAAGGCTTTGAGGCTTATTTTCAAGGCCTTGAGCACCATTTTTAAGGTATTAAAAATGTCTTCTGTTTTCATCTGTGCCTTTCTTGAATACCAGTGGATTCTCAATCTCTTCCTCTGATTCATGCTTGTTCAAATTCAAGTCTGCAAAACTTTCACTCAAAGAACCATCATAGCTTTCATAAAAAATAACATGAATGCTCTCTTCAACCAGTTTGGTTCTTTTATTGTAAACTCTATAAGCTTTGCTATTCAGAGAGTAACCAAGAAAGATACCTTCATCACTTCTTGCTTCAAACTTACCAAGATTATCTTTCCCATTGTCGTGGATAAAACAAGTACACCCAAAGGGTCTGAAGTATGAAATGTTTGGCTTCCTCCCTTTGAATAGTTCATAGGGGTTCTTTTTCAGAATAGGTCTGATCAAGCACCTGTTCAGTATAGAGTTTGCTGTATTCACAGCTTCTGCCCAATAATGTTTTGGCAGCTTGTTCTAAAGAAGCATTGTCCTTGACATATCTTCAAGAGTCCTGTTCTTTCTTTCAACAACACCTTTCTGTTGAGGAGTTCTTGGAGAAGAAAAGTTGTGAGTAATACCATGCTTATCACAGAATAAATCAAATTCTAATTGATCATATTCTCTACCATGATCACTTCTAACTGAAGCTACATGTAGGTTTTTCATAGTTTGAAGTTATCTGCAAAATCTTTGAAAATTCAGAGAGGGCTTTAGATTTTTCTTTTAGAAACATAACCCAAATATATCTAGAAAAATCGTCTACAACAACTAGCATATACCTTTTACCTTTTGGAGTAGGAGTTCTCATAGGACCACAGAGATCCATACGAAGAAGTTCAATAGGTCTAGTTGTACTTACAAACTTCTTTGTCTTGAAGGAGCTTCTGGTCTGCTTGCCTTGAGCACAAGCCTTGCACAATTCATCTTCTTTGAAATTAATGGATGGCGATCGTCTTACTACGTCTTTGGAAATCAACTTGTTCAAAGTATGCAAACTGATATGACCAAGCTTCCTGTGACAAAGCTTTGAATCCTCTTTCAAGGCCTAGAGACACTTCAAACTTTCACCTGCAACTTTGTTAGTCTAAAAAGTATAAACATTGTTTGATCTAGAGGTTGTGAGAATGCAACCTCCTGATTTCTCATTTGAACCACACACTTCTCTTTATCAAAGATAAATTTTTTGCCATTATCACAAAGCTGAGATACACTAAGCAAGTTAAATTTCAAACCATCAACTAGATATACATCAGAGATAGAGTTTTCAGAATTTTTACCAACTTTGCCAATACCAAGAATATTGCATTTACCTTTGTCACCAAGTGTAATTGAACCTTCAGATTGATCGTTCAATTCTGAGAATAGAGATCTATTTCCACTCATGCGTCTTAATCAACCACTGTCCCTAAACCAATTTTGTTCTTTGATGTTGGTGACAACCTGCAAGTACCAATCACTATCTTACCAAGCTGTTAGACCAAGTGTTGAATTTGGATTCATATTCAGGATCAACCATGTTAGGTGGTCTAACCCCTTTAGGAACCCAAATCTGCTTAACTTGTCATTTGAGTTGAAAAGGAAAAGTGTTCCTCATTATGTGAGGGTCTCTTCTTCTGAAAGTACAAGTAATTTTAACATGAACAGTTTTGCAGCAGTAATGACATTTAGGAGAAGTTTTATTTCCAGCTTTCACAAATCTGGTAGTGTTCTTTCTTGGAAAGTTTGGATTGAATCCAATACCAGCTTTGTGAACAGACTATGAACTTCCTCCAAGAATCAATTTCAACTTGTTTTCTGTTCCAGCAAGTCTAACTTTGATCAGTTCATATTCTTGAAGTTTCTCAGTAAGAATAGTCTTTTATTTATCTAATTCATCAACTTGATGTTTTATATTAACAAGACTGTTACTCATTAAAGAGTTTTCAGTGACTACTTCCTTGAATTGTGTTTTCAAGGCTTTGAAACTGGTTTTCAAGGCCTTGAAATCACTGTCAATTTTCTTCTGAGAGATTTCAATATTCTGATTTGTTGGAATAGATGCCCTAGAGGCAATCTAGTTTAGTATGAATTTATTTGTGGCTAGAAATATTATTTATTGGATATTTAATATAATGAAGTCCTTAGATTTACAATTGTGTTGTTTATCTTAAATATCCCTAGTCCAGTATAATGATTAATGGGACAATCATCTATAGACTAGTATGGGGTTGGATTGATATGGAGATATCACGATCCAACACATAGGTGTGCATTAAGGGTAATGACGCACTGGATTGACCCATCTCCGAGAAGTCTACATACACGTTATGTTGAGTCACAAGCGCTTCTCGCGGTGCAATGGTATTTTCATCCTTAGACCTGAAGTCACTAGACATTCGAGTTGTGGATTATTGTGATTTTGGTAGCGTTAAACGCTACACCGTAACTGGGTAGTTATAAATGCGTGTACTGGATACAATAAGAAGCAAGCTTAGAGATCGTAGTGGACGTAGATAGAATTTTTCCCTCCCACATAACCGGAGTAAATATCCTAGGCCACTCGAGGGATAGTGCTTATAGAATGTCTGGCAAGACTCAAATAAATCAATATGGGCTATTGATGTTATTTGCACGAATAAGGCTATTCCCATGGATCGAGAAACTATGGATTGGATATACGAGTGTGACTTGTATGTCTCGTGTCCAATCCGGATATAGAGACAAAGGGATGAGACAATTACTTGTACAAAGGTTGTCAAGATGACTATTCTATTAGTTGGCTAGAATGGATGTTTTGCTGGAAACCGCTCCATATTAGCAAATAGTTACTACCAACTAGATAGAACCTATGGGGTAACACGCTATATAGATTTGAACTAGATTTGGGAATTAATTAATTGGATTAATTAATTGGAAGGATCACTTTGCAAAACCTTGCAAACTTAGTAGAGACTAATTTACAAGGAATGGACTAAATTGAATTCTAGTAGGACTAGAATAAGTCCTTTAGGTAATTGGCAAGGAGTTGTTGGACTATATAAAGGACCTTCCTTCCTTCATTCCTTCCCATAACTTATGCTCATAATTGATCATAACAAGAGTGGGAGAGAACAAAAGGAGAGAAGAGAGAAAGCAAGCTAGGAGCTCGCCGCCCCTAGCCCGCCGCCCGTCCCCGTCGGCCACAAGGAGGCCGAACACCTCCTTGTTCGTCTCGTTTTGCGTGAGTCTTCTTACACTTCCTCTTTTCGGGCTAGCACCAAGGAGTGGGAGATATAGAAATCAACTCTAGGCGTGGATCAACTATAGAGAGCGTGACACAATTCGCGTTTGAAGTCATCAAAGGAGAACCCTAAGGTGTGTTATTAATTTCTTCATTTACCATCGTTATGTCTCTTGACTTGTGATCCTTGGAGGGTTTTGCATGGTTAATTATTGTTTCCGTTGCGCATCCATGAATCAAAACCCTACAGTGGTATCAGAGCCACAGGCCGTAGAGCATAAACGTGGTTTATGTGTTACGTTTTAGTTGTTTTACACTTTAAATTGATTGTTTATCGCGTAAAACAAGACAAATCAAGCATGGGATGCAATTTATCAATAATATATCATAACAAGATCTAATTTTTGCACTGGATGCATGAATTAGTGAGTTTGAGAAATTTTAGGATCTTAGATCTAGGATTTGGGCATCCTTAGGGAAGAAGGAGTTCTTCCAAAACAAGGAAACAACCTAACTTGGGCACCAAGCAAGGGAGTTGTTTTGGAAACAACTCCCCAATAGAGGTTCACCCCCCCCCCCTAGGGGACCGCCCCTCTTGCTTGCCGCCCAAGCTTTGGCCGCCCTAGCCCGCGGCCTAGCTGCGTGGGCTAGGGGCCGGGCCGGGCCTAGGGCCTTGCGGTTCACCTTTTTGGGCCCGGGCAATTTGATTGGTGGGCCCATGGACCGTTTTAACCCTAGAATATCCTAAAATCAATTAAAATTGACCAAGCGCGTTAAAATTGGATTTTAACTGTTTATGTGCAATTCGCATGGTGATTGGATATGGCCTTAGGACGTGGTTTGATGTGGATGTTTATTTTTGTGCTTTGGTTTTACGGCATGCGAGCTGATCAATTAATTGTAATAATTAATTAGGGTTTTATGGCCTGCGTGCCATTTTTTTTCTCAACTTGTGAGATTTATTTTATTTAGTATAGAAGTTAGCTAGTGCTAGATAAAGTAGATTGTTAGCCAAGATTGAAGAAAAGAAGCCCAAAGCCAAAGGAGCCACAAAAGAATAGAGCATGACGCATGGAGCATTCCACATGACTATAAAGGATGGACCAAAAGATCAAGACGCATGGAGATGTGTTTCCTTTAGGGTTCATAGATAATTCCATTGGCTTGGAATTATCTTAGTCTAGAAAAAAGGTCATATCCACATCACGTTTAATTTTTGTTTTGTGGTTGTTTACTTTATTGTCTTATTATTTTGTGGTTGGTGTATGAATGATGCATGCAATTAGGATAATAAGATAATTAGACAACCCGGATCTATTATTTGGAGTTGTGCCCAAACTCAAATAGATAGATTAGTTGATTTTGATCAACAAAACAATTAAAATTGAATTTTAAAAATCCCTCAAAATTCTAATATTGTGTTCTTGCCTTCTCGTTATTTAAACACTCATGATCATCATTATTTATCAAATTCGTGCGTGCCAAAGCATGGCGACTTGGTTCATAATGATGGAATGCGATGGCACAAGCTAGTAATGTGCAATTGTTTAAATAAGAGGTTGAACACAACTAGGCTATTAATGAGATTAAGAAACCTAGAGACAATCAATTGGGATTATCCATATGGATGGATAAATAAGGTGTTATTTGCCCAATTGAACCAAGAGTTGCATAAGGGATGCAATTGGAATTGTTCCTACCTAAAGTAGTCGAATTATGGGTGGCTTGCCAAAGCAAGCTCATAAGGAGATGATACATGGATCTTGGCCCACTAGAAAATATAAGGATATTTTCCGCATTAATATCTTGAGGGTTATTAATCCGTAAAAAAATAGTGGGAGCTATATTTGATAAACTAGCCATTATTGAATATAGTCAAAAATTCACAAATACTAAAACTTGCGTATTTTCTTTTTGTAGAATTCCAAATGGAAAACAACTCATCGAGTTCACAACATTCCCTACGATCTATCCTTGAGAAGGAAAAGCTCTCTGGAACCAACTTTCTTGATTGGTACAGAAACTTGAGAATTGTTCTCAAGCAAGAGAAGAAACTGTACGCAATAGAGGAACATGTTCCAGCAGGTCCAGAGAACCAAACACCTGCTGCCCTAAAGGCGTATCAAAAGCGTGTTGATGACGCTAATGATGCGGCCTGCCTTATGCTATGCACCATGACTTCTGAGCTTCAGAAGAAACACGAAAACATGAATGTTGTCGATATGATCGAGCATCTGAAGCATCTCTTCCAAGAGCAGACAAGGGTAGGGAGGTATGAGGTCTCTAAGGCACTGTTCAAGTGTCATCTAGCAGAAGGGAACCCGGTGGGACCCCATGCACTCCGTATGATCGGGTACTTGGAGAATCTCGCCCGACTAGGGTTCCCAGTCGGCCAATAGTTGGCAACCGATCTCGTGTTGCAATCGTTGCCCGAGAGTTATGGACAGTTCATCATGAACTATAACATGAACGAGATCGTGAAACCACTGCCAGATTTACTCAATATGTTGAGGACAGCTGAACAGAGCATCAACAAGGGTAAGGGGAAGGCCATTATGATGGTACAAAAAGGAAAGGGCAAAAGGTTTGCCTCATCCTCCAAGGGCAAAGGCAAGTCAGTTTCCAAGTCCAAGGAGCCTGCCCTTAAGCCTGTTGGTGGCGTAGCCAAAGGTGTGACTAAAGGTGAGTGTCACTACTGCAGTCAACCTGGACACTGGAGGAGGAACTGCCCAAAATATCTGGAGGACAAGAGGCTTGGAATAGTGATTCCACCACCACCAGGTATTTTTGTTGTAGATGTCAATTTAACTGTCTCTACATCATGGGTATTATATACTGGATGTGGATCTCACATTTGTCGAAATGTCCAGGATCTAAAGAGAAGTAAAAGATTGGCTAAAGGGGAGGTAGATCTGCACGTTGGGAATGGAGCAAAAGTTGATGCGTTGGCCATAGGCGTGTGCGAGCTATCTCTGCCTCAGGATTAGTTTTAGAATTAAATAATTGCTATTTTGTGCCTGCTATGAGCAGAAACATTATTTCTATTTCTTGTTTGGACAAGGATGGTTTTATTATTTCAATAAAGAACAATTTTTGTTCCTTTTATTTAAATAATATTCACTATTTTAGTGAACAATTATTTAATGGATTGTATGTCCTTGATCTAAGCAATCCTGTCTACAACATTAATACCAAGCGGATTAAAATAAATGATTTAAATCCTGCTTATTTATGGCATTGTCGTTTAGGCCACATAAACGAGAAACGTGTATCTAGACTCCATAAGGATGGATTACTAGACTCATTTAATTTTGAATCATATGAGACATGTGAGGCTTGTTTATTGGGAAAAATGACAAAGTCCCCTTTCAATAAGAAAGGTGAGAGGACTAGTGAGCAATTGGCACTCATACATACTGATTTTGTGGGTCATTTGCCACGCCTGCCAGGGGTGGTTAGGTATACTTCGTTACATTTACTAATGACTACAGTAGATATGGATTTGTGTACCTTATGAGGGCAAAATCCGAATCCTTTGAAGTGTTCAAAGAATTCAAGAATGAAGTAGAGAAGCAACTTGGAAAAAGTATCAAGGCTCTACGATCGGATCGTGGAGGAGAATACTTGAGCCAAGAGTTTAACGACTATCTTAGAGAGTGTGGGATCGTGTCCCAACTCACTCCACCCGGAACGCCACAATGGAATGGCGTGTCTGATAGGAGGAATCGAACCCTATTGGATATGGTTCGATCTATGATGTGTCAAACTAATCTTCCATTATCATTTTGGGGCCACGCTCTATTGAATGCAGCTTTCACCATTAACCGTGTTCCATCCAAATCAGTCATGAAGACACCATATGAGATGTGTAATGGGAGGCGTCCCACACTGTCGTTCATGAGGATTTGGGGCTTCGATGTGTATGTAAAACGTTTACAATCAGACAAGCTAGGGCCAAAATCGAATAAGTGTAAACTTGTGGGGTACCCTAAGGAAACTAAGGGTTACTACTTCTACAATCCAGCCTTGAACAAAGTGTTTGTTGCTCGGACCGGCGTGTTTCTAGAAAGAGAGTTTGTCTCTAAAGAAGCAAATGGGAGGACTGTAGAGCTTGAAGAGGTTCAAGAACCACAAATCACTGAACCAATTATGGAACATGAACAGGAACCACAATCGGTTGTGGAGCAGCCTGTCCAGGTAACACAAGAGCTTCGTAGATCTAGTAGAGTGCGCCAGGAACCCGAGAGGTATGGACTTCTCGTGACCGATTCCGGTGACACGAGGCTCATAGATGATGAGCCTACTACCTATGAAGAGTCCATGAAGGGCCCAGACTCTCAGAAGTGGCTAGAAGCCATGAGATCCGAGATGGAATCCATGTATAACAATAAAGTATGGACTTTGGTGGAACCAGCCGAGGGGGCGCGGCCCATAGGGTGCAAGTGGGCCTTCAAGAAGAAGATCGACATGGATGGTAATGTGATTACCTATAAGGGATGATTGGTGGCCAAAGGATTCAGACAGATTCATGGTATTGACTATGATGAAACCTTTTCACCAGTCGCTATGACCAAATCCATCCGAATCCTACTTGCGATTGCAGCATATCACGACTATGAGATTTGGCAGATGGATGTCAAAACAGCATTCCTTTATGGGAATCTCCTCGAAGACGTGTATATGATACAGCCTGAGGGTTTTGAGGATCCAAAGCAAGCCAACAAAGTCTGTAAACTGCAACGATCCATTAATGGATTAAAGCAAGCTTCTAGGAGTTGGAATCGACGTTTTGATGAAGTAGTCAAAGAGTTTGGCTTCATCAGAAACGAAGATGAGTCTTGTGTCTACAAAAAGGTTAGTGGGAGCTCTGTAGCTTTTCTGGTCTTGTATGTGGATGACATACTACTCATTGGAAACGACGTTCCCATGCTGCAATCTGTTAAAGATTGGTTAGGGAAGTGTTTCTCAATGAAGGACTTAGGGGAAGCAGCCTTTATACTCGGTATAAAGATCTATAGAGATAGATCTAAGAGGTTGCTAGGCCTAAGTCAAAGTACATATATTGACAAGGTGTTGAAACGGTTCAACATGCAAGATTCCAAGAAGGGATTCTTGCCCATGTCACATGGAATCACTCTTTCGAAGAGTGGTTGTCCTTCCAATGAGATTGAGAAGGAACGCATGAGTAGAATACCCTATGCCTCGGCCATAGGATATATCACGTACGACATGTTATGTACTAGACCAGATGTGTCATATGCCTTGAGTATGACAAGCAGATACCAATCCAATCCGGGTGAGAGTCACTGGATTGCAGCAAGAATATCCTAAAGTACTTGAGAAGAACTAAGTATGCTTTCTTGATATTTGGCGGTGAGGAAGAGTTGCGTGTAAAGGGTTACACTGATGAAAGCTTCCAAACCGACATAGATGACTTTAGATCACAGTCGGGATATGTGTTTTGCCTGAATGGAGCAGCGGTGAGCTGGAAGAGTTCCAAGCAAGAGACGGTGGCTGATTCTACAACAGAGGCTGAGTACATTGCTGCAAATGGCGCAACAAAGGAAGTTGTTTGGATCAGAAAATTTGTTTCTGAACTCGGTGTGGTTCCTAGCATTGCGGATCCAGTTGAGTTGTACTGTGACAACACTGGGGCGATCGCGCAATCGAAGGAACCCAGATCACACCAGAAATCCAAGCACGTGCTCAGGAAGTTTCATATGATTTGAGATATTATCGATAGAGGAGACGTTCGGATATGTAAGATTCATACAGATGAGAATTTGTCAGACCCGCTTACAAAGCCGCTCACGCAGTGGAAGCATGAAGGGCACACTAGGAGTATGGGCATACGAGATGCGCCATATTGGCTCTAGTGCAAGTGGGAGACTGTTGGAATAGATGCCCTAGAGGCAATCTAGTTTAGTATGAATTTATTTGTGGCTAGAAATTCATTTATTATTTATTGGATATTTAAATATAATGAAGTCCTTAGATTTACAATTGTATTGTTTATCTTAAATATCCCTAGTCCAGTATAATGATTAATGGGACAATCATCTATAGACTAGTATGGGGTTGGATTGATATGGAGATATCACGATCCAACACATAGGTGTGCATTAAGGGTAATGACGCACTGGATTGACCCATCTCCGAGAAGGCTACATACACGTTATGTTGAGTCACAAGCGCTTCTCGCGGTGCAATAGTTTTGTCATCCTTATACTTGAAGTCACTAGATATTCTAGTTAATGATTATTGTGATTTTGGTAGCGTTAAACGCTACACCGTAACTGGGTAGTTATAAAGGCGTGTACTGGATAAAATAAGAAGCAAGCTTAGAGATCGTAGTGGACGTAGATAGAATTTTTCCCTCCCACATAACGGGAGTAAATATCCTAGGCCACTCGAGGGATAGTGCTTATAAAATGTCTGGCCAGACTCAAATAAATCAATATGGGATATTGATGTTATTTGCACGAATGAGGCTTTTCCCATGGATCGAGAAACTATGGATTGGATATAAGAGTGTGACTTGTATGTCTCGTGTCCAATCCGGATATAGAGACAAAGGGATGAGACAATTACTTGTACAAAGGTTGTCAAGATGACTATTCTATTAGTTGGCTAGAATGGATGTTTTGCTAGAAACCGCTCTGTATTAGCAAATAGTTGCTACCAACTAGATAGAACCTATGGGGTCACACGCTATATAGAGTTGAACTAGATTTGGGAATTAATTAATTGGATTAATTAATTAGAAGGATCACTTTGCAAAACCTTGCAAACTTAGTAGAGACTAATTTACAAGGAATGGACTAAATTGAATTCTAGTAGGACTAGAATAAGTCCTTTAGGTAATTGGCAAGGAGTTGTTGGACTATATAAAGGACCTTCCTTCCTTCATTCCTTCCCATAAATTATGCTCATAATTGATCATAACAAGAGTGGGAGAGAACAAAAGGAGAGAAGAGAGCAAGCAAGCTAGGAGCTCGCCGCCCCTAGCCCGCCGCCCGTCCCCGTCGGCCACAAGGAGGCCGAACACCTCCTTGTTCGTCTCGTTTTGCGTGATTCTTCTTCCTCTTCCTCTTTCCGGGATAGCACCAAGGAGTGGGAGATCTAGAAATCAACTCTAGGCGTTAATCAACTATAGAGAACGTGACACAATTCACGTTTGAAGTCATCAAAGGAGAACCCTAAGGTGTGTTATTGATTTCTTCCTTTACCATCGTTATGTCTCTTGACTTGTGATCCTTGGAGGGTTTTGCATGGTTAATTATTGTTTCCATTGCGCATCCATGAATCAAAACCCTACATGATTTAGGCAAACAAGTTGTAAGTTCTCTTTTGCTTGCTCATGAACTTTTGCTTTCAAAAATCTGATCTCTTTCAGATAATCTTCCTCATTTAAAAGCATTGTTATGAGATAATCTGAAAGAGCTTCTTTTTGTTTTGAAATCAGACAGTTTAACATTACCTCAATGTTCTTCTCTGAACTTTCATCATGCTTGGCCATGAAGCATAGGTTGGCATGTTCTTCTTCTGATTCAGATCCACTTGAACTATCTGAATCACTCCATGAAGCTATCATAGCTTTCTTTCTTATGTCATGGTCTTTCTTTTGAAAGCTCTTACTTTTCTTGTGTGGATTATCTCTTATCAGATGTCCTGCATCACCATTTTCAAATCAGTTCATAACTTTTGATTTATTTTGTGAAGAAGACTTACCTCTGTAGTCCTTGCTACTGGATGGTCTATGTCTTTCTCTGTTGAAGTCTTTGTTTCCAAAGTTTTTCTTCATTTTGAGAATCCTTGTCAAGGCTTTGGAAATCAAAGCATATGGATCTTCATCATCACCATCCTCAGTTTCAAGGCTTTGAATTCTCTCATTCTCTTTGGCTTTGAGGGCTAAGTTCTTGACACTTTCTGGAGCTCTCCATCAACTTCATTCATAGATATTTTATGTGTCAGGAGCTTCCCTTGCAGGTCATCAAGTTGTAGAGTTGAGAGATTCTGAGCTTCTTCAATTGTTGTGGTCTTTGGTTCCCACTTTGCTTTTGGAAGACTTCTTAGTATCTTCCTCACCTTTTCTTCATTGGAAAAGTGTTTTCCCAGTGAATCAAGGTTGTTAACAATGTCTGTGAACCTATTGAACATGTCTCTGATAGACTCATCTGCATTCATCTTAAACATCTCATACTGCCTGAGATATATGTTGATCTTGGTTTGCTTTACTTGACTGGTTCCCTCAAAAGTTACCACAAGTTTATCCCAGATTTCTTTGGTAGTAGTGCAACTTGAAATCCTGTTGAATTCATCTGTACTCAAAGCACAATATAAGATGTTAATAGCTTTGTAATTCTTAGAGAATTGCTCTAGTTCAGAAGAGGAGAGTGAGTCTTCAGATTTGGGAGTTCTAATCCCATCTTTCTCTGTGTATAAAGTGTGAGGACCATTCTGAATAATGGTCCAAAGCTCTATGTCTTGATCAATGATGAACATTTTCATCAGGGCTTTCCAGTGAGCAAAATTTTCTTCACAAAATAGAGGAGGTCTGTTAGCAGCTCTTCCCTGTGAGAAACCACCATCACCAGCAGTAATCATGATCACCAGATGGTTAAATCTATACAGTGATACAAGCTCTGACACCAATTGAAAGTGTGAGTGTGCAGGTGGTAATGCAGCTAAGATACTCTAGAAGGGGGGGGGGGTTGAATAGAGTATGCCAACTTTTTGCAAAACTTGATAGGAAGATAGAATCTTGTGAAAACTAGTGAAGTTCAAGGCCTTGAAAAAAAGTTCAAGCCTTTGGAAGATATGCAGTTTGTAATAAAGAAGATAAGGCTTTTTCAAGGCCTTCTAAACAGTTTCAAACCCTTGAAAAACAGTCAGATGTGTTTGCTGCAAGAATTAAGAAAATGAATGAACTGTAAACGCAAGAGACAGATGATTTTTAGGGTTCAATCCACTTGGACCTACGTCTCTACCTCAGGGATCTTCTCCCTGCAGGATTTTCAACTCAATTCTTATTAATCAAAAGCTAAGCCCTAGATCTCAAGCACAGAGAATTGTCTTACTCTGTTACAGCTTGTGGTTCTCCCTAACCTATCTAGTACCTGCTCTAGCTAACTGATTAACTAAGAATTATCTATTGTTCACTTTGAACAATCCTTGAGAATGAAGATAGAAATAATAAAGAAATAATCTATCAATAAAGCACAATACAGAAGAACACTTAGTGTGTAGAAACTGCAGTGAAGTATGCAGTGTTCTTCTGTGAATGGATTGGAAGATTGATAAACTTCTTTGATGCTTGTCAATCCAGAACTCTTTCTCTCTTTTTGCCCGTTGAGTGTTGTGTCTTGTTGCTTCAGAATTGAGCTATATTTAAACTTCAAACAGCTCTGAATATCTTCTCAGATTTTCAGCAACAAATCTCTTATTTTGTCGGCAACAGATTTTGACTCTTTGACAATCTTCTCCAACGTTTAAGTGATCACAATCCTCAGAGATAATGTCGTGATCTTGCATTTGAATAGGTTGAGAAGTTGTAAAGTCATTCAGATCAAACAAATAATCATCTTCTTGATTATTTCCTTTCCTTCATAAGTCAGATTAGGAAACAATCTCTGCAAACTTAGGAAATAAAATCTCCTGCAAAAGCATAGTCAAACAGATGATATTCTATGTTCAAAACGAGTTAGGATAATTTGTCTTTCATCATCAAATAACAATAAATCAAGTATATGAAGGATAGAAAGGGAATCAACTCAGTGAGTTTGCAGAAAACTCCCCGTGAGAATGTTCTTCACAGGTTAATCAGTTTCAAGACTTTGAATCTAGTTTCAAGGCCTTGAAAATAGCTAAGGCTCTGAGAACTGATTCAAGACTTTGAAAGCTGGTTCAAGGCCTTGAAATAGTCAACTATTTCAAGCCTCGCACAACCTGATCTTACACACAAGTTTAAGCCTATCATCTATGATAGCAACTAATGTGAGATATTTTCCCAAGGACCAAAATATAACATGCTATCATCTACGGTAGCAGCAAATGCGATTTTTTTGTCTAAGGATCAAAATGTCAAAACCTATTATTTACCCGAGGAAACAAATTGAGAGGCTGCAAGTCTAGCCTGTCATCCATGATATCAACTGCGGCAATCTTCGTACCATGAATGAGATAGAATTGCAAATAAAAAATACATTAGCCAATTGCGAAACGTAATATGAAAGAAAGCAAAAAAGGGTCTACCATGTCTATTGTCAAAATGTTGTGTTTACGAAACAAGTTTACATAAAGAAAAATATAGAGGTACACATCTTCTATTTAACCACTGTCCAGAGGAACTCTAGGGTCAATCTGCGCGGCATTCTGGCTAAGTGATAACTCCGTTTTCGGAGTTATTTTATGCCTTTTATTTCTACGTTTTGCGTGCTTATAATGGAGAATTTGTCGTCTTTTGAGTAAATTGAGCGTAAATGTGAAAATACGAGTTCATGTGCAATACTTGTTGAATCCGGGCGTTTCTTTAGATTTTTGAGCTTTTTATTGTGATATGATCGCGGGTTGTGTTTTCGTGTTGTGATTCGCAGGAAAACAGGGCTTGGATGATCGTGCGGGATTTGGAAGCGAACTTCGGAAACGAGGAACTCAAAGACAAGTCAAGAGGAGAGTCAAAAGTCAAAGGAAGTCAATGGAAAGTCAAAGGAAAGACAAGTCAAGAAGAAGGTCAAAGAAAGTCAAAGGAAGAAAGAATGGAAGAAGGGAGTCAAAGAAGAGAAGAGAAAAGTCAAAGGAAGCAAGAAGGGGGCTGGAACACAGTGTCTTCGTGCGAAGACATTTGTCTTCGTGCGAAGACAAATACTTAGCCAAATTTTCATTCTGCAGCATTCTCTTCGCAGACACACTTGCAGTATCTCAATGAGAAGATCTTCGCACGAAGAGGCAGAAGTCTTCGTACGAAGACTCTTCGTGCGAAGACAACTGTCTTCGTGCGAAGAGATCGTGGGTCAGCAGCATATTTTTGGGGCTTTTCCGTATTATTTCCAAACTTTGTAAGATTATTATGGGAACGTATTTAAGACTTTTAGGTCGTCTTTTTCAGTAGTTTTGGAGGATTAGAGACATCTTTGGAGATCAAGAAGCTTAGGAGAGAGCTTAGGAGCTTTTGGATCATTCGTTTGAATTCTAAACTCTCGTTTTTCTTGATTTTCATGTTTAAACTCATTATAATCGTTGTTTTGATTAAGAATATGAGTAGCTAAACACCTTTTGCTGGGAATTCTTGTTTGGTGTAGCTAGGGTTTGATCTAAAGTCGATGTTTTGATGATTGTGATGCATGCTTTAGCTTAATCTCTCGTGTTTATGCATTATTATGGATTATTTGCGTTCTTAACCTTATTATCTTTGCGAGTAGCTAACGTAGAGATAGAATTAATTAGTTTCACGCGGTAACTCCGTGATAACTAGTCGGTAAATTGAATAATCCACCTAGTCGTATCAATGTTTGGTAACTCGGCATCGTTAACTAGGATCGTTAAAGTAGAATCATAATCTTAATGCATACTTAAACCTAAATTAGGCTTGGTAACTCGGTTTAGTTTAGTTTAAGTATAGTGGATTTAATTGGTAACTCGGTAAGTTCAACGTTGCTTGATTAATAGTGAATAACACGTGGTTGTTTTACGAATCAAAACATAAATTTAGATCATCCTAGTGAACCTAGAGAATTCCCGGTGCTTCTCCTTTATTGATAAAAACCTCCAAATATTCATTCTTTATTAATCGTGAATTATTTCACTTGGTTAATTGAGAATTTTGCGTTTAATTTCTTAGGATTAGATAAAAACACAACTTGCGACTTGCCCAAATAAGGTATAGAATAATAATTAATTTAAACAAAGTCCCTTGGGTTCGACAACCCGGATTTCCGGTTTATTACTACACACGACGGCTGTGCACTTGCAGTTGGAACGTGTCAAGTTTTTGGCGCCGTTGCCGGGGACTTCGGCTAAATTAGTTATAATTCCTAGCCTTAGGGATTTTAATTTATTGTTTATATCCGTTACTCACCTACGTTTTGTGTGTTTCGTGATTTCAGGTTGATTTACACGGTGCATGACCCGTTCTCGAGACGAGCCTTTGTATCCAACGTTTGAAGACCCGGAATCCTTATTAAAAGCACAGCGTAGAGACAAGAGGAGTTCAAGCTCAGTAGTTATGGACGAAGAAACGAGAGCTGAGTATGAGAGGATCCGCAAAGGTTTGCAGGATGCGGAAGCAGCTAGAGTTGCAGCTGTAGAGGAGGCTGCACGGAGAGCCGCAGAAACTGAAGAGGTGAGAGCTCAAATGGCTGAGATGCAGGCAAGGATGGATCGCATGGCCCCCCCAAATCCACAACCACGTCATGGTGTGGGGGCACAAGTAGCGAACATCGGTGGGAACAACAATGGTAATAATGGGGAAAACAACAGGCAGAACAATGCTGAGAATGAAGAACGCCCGATGGTGGATTATTTCAGGACTACTCCAGCATGTTATCAGCCTACCATTGTTAGGCCGCAGATCAATGCCCAACACTTCGAGTTGCGCCAACATATGATCAACATGGTTCGTGATGAGTGCGCATTCAACGGAGCTCCAGGAGATGACCCCAATCACCATCTGCTGGTATTTGAGCAAATCACATCAACCCTGCACGATCAGCGAGTTCCAGATGAAACAGTTAAGCTTTTACTATTTCCATTCTCCTTATCTGGAAAAGCCAAGAAGTGGCTTATGGAGCTGCCAGCTGGTAGCATAGTGACATGGGCAGATTGTTGTCATGAGTTTTTGAGGAAGTATTTGCCACCATCCAGAGTCGCGCAGCAGATGGCAGAGATTGCAAAGTTCACTCAGGATGAAGATAGCTCTTTGGGAGATGCATGGAGGAAGTTCAGCCAAATTCTCCGTAGATGTCCGAATCATGGAGAGCCATGGCACAAGCTCTTCCATTATTTCTACACTGCATTAGACAAGGAGACAGCTGACCAGTTGGATATGCTAGCTGGAGGTAATTTTATGGGACTTGGAGCACAGCGAGCTCAAGATTTGCTGAACAACGCGTCAAAGAGAGAGACTACACGATCTGAAACGCGTAGGTATTCCAAACCGGGGGATTCATCCTTAGTCAACAAGATTGAATCGATGGAACAAAAGTTGGAATCCATGACTTCAGCATTTCACGGTATGCACCCTCCAACTCAGAAGCCCATGGGTGAATTACTAGCAGATGAAAGCCAGGGATATGATAACAGTGTTGAAGATGTGAATTTTATGCGACAGCAACAATGGCCTAACACCTATCATCCCAACAATCGTAATCACCCCAACTTCAGCTATGCCAATCCAAACAGTGGATTATATGCACCTGGTCAGAGACCCAATGTTCCATATCAGGCGAGGCAAGCTCCACAGCAGCAGGCTCAGCAACCAGAAGAACAAGAGACGAACGCTTTATTGAGAAAGTTGATAGCTAATAACGACAGGATGGAGAGCGCGATTGTCTCAATACAAGCAACATTAAAGAGCCACGAGACGCAGATTGGGCAGATTGCCAGTCAGAATGCTAAATTGCCGCCAGGAATGCTTCCTTCCAATACTATTACTCCTACTGAGCAGCTCAAGGCTATTACTACTCGCAGTGGTGTGACTACTCAAGATCCTCCATATCCTAGCCATGCGAGAGCCGAAGCTACAAAGGCCACTGAGAAAGCATTGGATGAAGAGATTCCCGTGCCTACCATGAATCCCCAATCAAAGGACACGGTTGAGAAGAAAGAAGAGTCCAAGAGTACTCCTGATCCAGCTGCTTATAAGCCACGAATTCCATATCCGGCGGCGATAAAGAGGAATGATGAGGAACACTTTGGGAAATTCATGGATATATTCAAGCAATTGCATATTAACATTCCCCTTGTAGAAGCACTTGTTCAGATGCCCAGGTACAAGAAGTTCTTGAAGGAAATTCTATGGGGAAAGAAGAGCATAGAACCCTATGCCACGGTAAAGCTAACAGAGACGTGTAGCACAGTCATACAAAGAGACATTCCCAAGATGAGAGATCCAGGCAGTGTCATTCTAGGCTGCACTCTTGGGGGTGGATATCGTACACATGGTCTCTGTGATTTAGGCGCGAGTATTAATCTCATGCCATTGTCTCTGTTTCAGAGATTGGGCATTGGCGCACCGACTCCTGTGAAGATGGGTCTGCAATTGGCAGATAATTCTATAGTTACGGCAAATGGGGTGATTGAGAACTTGCTCGTCAAAGTGGGTGCGTTTGTATTCCCAGCTGACTTTGTGATAGTGGATATCAAGGAGGATCGCGATGTTCCACTCATCTTTGGAAGACCGTTGTTGAAAACAATGCGCGCAAATGTGGATCTAGAAGCAGAGGAGTTGACTATCAAGGCTCTAGACTCATCAATCGTGTTCAAGGCGTTTGTTCCTAGCAAGGGGAAGAATAAATTGGCCATGATCAAGTTTAGAGAAGATCGTGTGGATCCGTCTCCTGGTTTACCTACCGTGTTGCATCCCGATCCACCCGAATCAGAGAAGAAGCCAAATGTGGTGAGGGCACATGATGTGGTGCAGAAAATCAAGAGCATGAAATTGAAGGAGGAAGCACGTCGTGCTAGACCTCCTTAACATATCTCTGAGGTAACTGGGTCGGGCCGTCGACCTTAAATTACAAAGCGCTTGTTGGGAGGCAACCCAACCTATTTATTGCTTTAGGATAGATTTTAATACTGTTTTGTAATTTTTATTCGGTTTGATGTTATTGAGGGGTGCGAGAGAGTGGATTTAATATTTCCAATGAGTATGTGCAGGAATACGAGGTGAAAGGCCTATTTCGGATCCCCCTTCTTGATGCGCGCGTGCGAAACAGAGTAAAAAGTCCAGATTTGCAGCTAAATACGCGTATCGGGATCCGAAGTGAAGAAATTGAAGATAGAAGCCATTTCTGCATCTATTCAACACACGCACCTGGGGAAGATCATGTTCCCGGACTCCCCGTCTTGATTTGCGCAAGAATTTGATTAGTGAACGGAGAAAGCTAGCACGCCGGCACGGATTACGAGGTGAAATTTTGAAGGACAGACTAAAATGAGAATTTAACAATGCCAACGTGTGGGGGTGGTCGAGAGCTTTCTGTAGACGGGTGGATCGCGCAAATCGGAGTCCGGATGAGAAAGTTACGCCAAAAAGGATGTTTTAGCAAGTAAAACGAGGCCAAAAGCATCCGGAAATGCAAAACGTGCCTTGGAACGCGTGAAATTGACAAATAAAATATTCCCCGGATTTTGGGAGTGTTTTAAGGTGAAAAGGGAGTCTCGAGGTCGAGGAGATCCTTCGGAAAGCAACGGCACGATCGAAGACGCGAAAAATCGACAAAAAGGATGTTTTAAGCACAATTCAGCATTGTCTTCGTACTAAGACAATTGTCTTCGTACGAAGACATTGTACTTAGAAAAATTTTTGACCCTCTGAATTGTCTTCCTATAACAGCTCTCAGTATCTATTTGAGAAGGCCTTCGTGCGAAGACAATTTGTCTTCGTACGAAGACTCTTCGCACGAAGAGAAACGTCTTCGCACGAAGACATCGCGCAGAAAGACTAATTTGTCCAGCACGGATAGAAGCTTTTGGGGTTAAATTATGGGGGCTTTTTAGACATTTTGGCACGAACTCGATGGTTAATCAGCTGCTAATGGATTCATTCCTTCATTCTTCATCTTCAAACGCAGGTCTCCTCCTCCATAGCCGCACCACACTCAAGTTCACTCCCCCATTGTTTCTTCGTCAAAATCAACATTCTACCTAGGGTTTTGCTCGCAATTCCAAGGAGAACACGATTCTACAGGAGTTTTTGAGTGAGAGTGTGAGACAAGAGAGAAATCAGAGGAGAGGAAAGCTAGGGTTTGGAAGGAGAAGTGAGAAATTGGACGAGTTGGGGCTTGATTCACCTTTCGGACGAGAAGGAAACATTAACGGGGACTACGCAAGGAGTACGGGGCAGCAAGAAATTCAAGATTTCGACAAATTTTTCCGGCACCATAAAAATCAGTCCGGGTTCGTCAAATTGGGAAATTTTTGCGTCCGTAAGACTTGCTCCGGACTCGTAGGTACTATCTAAACTTCGCAATTTCATAATCGAGTCTTAGGCACATTGAGTAAAAGCCCGGTTATATTTGTTGCGCTTAGAAGCGTATTTGGGGGCGATTGCGTAAAGTCCTAGGAACTACTTGTTACGTGCCTACGTGTTTCGTTTCGTTTACACTTCTTGTTCACGTGCACAAGTGTTGAATTGCTTGTTTTACTTGGATTTGAATTTTAAATGGCGGGTGGTAAGAAGAGAAAGACGGGAGAGGGTTCGTCGCAAGAAGCATCGGGATCGGGCGATCCCCAATTGGAGATACCGCCTACTCCCCAATATGCCATCTTGACGGCTCCTTTCCCGGCTAAACCGGGAATTGTCGGTCGACGAAAGGCAAAAGCTAATTTGAAAGAGCGTAGTATTGCGCCAGGTTATTATGATAGCTACCGTTTCGTCACCCACGAGGCCCATCTTGACTCTCGTAGAGATACGTATTTGACTAAGAACGGGCAGCCCGAGAAAGCCTTTCCTTTGCACGAGGACATGCCTCAAGCAATTAAGGAAATTTATGAGCGCGAGAAGCTTGAAAATTGGTTTAAACTAGTAGGGCAGTCTAGTTCACACATTACGAGAGAGTTTTTGTTCAATTTGCGTTATGCAAAGGACGGTGAGAGTCAAGACCCTCGTCTCGTTTACTGTCGGAACGAGTGGATAGTCTTCACGCCAGAGACTATCGCTCTCGCCATGGGTTTCCCCGCTTTGAAAGATGGTTGTGGGTTAGAGACGGTTCTTCGTAGTGAGAACCTTTGGTCTCGTCTAAATGCTTTTTGCTTTGCGAAGGGGGTTGATCCATGGGACAGGAAGGGAGAGGTGATTCATTGGAAGGCCGAGAAGAGGTTTTATAGGCCGGAGGCTAGGTGGTGTTGTGAAGTGCTAGAAAACTGGGTTTTGGGAATCACACGAAACCCTAGTTATACTTTCCGCCTCTCGGTTTGGGCCCTTTGTCTTTACACCGGGGTTAGAATTGATATCCCCAAACTGATTTGGGAGAACTGTCTTGAGAGGGTGTCGAGGACGAACAAATTGGGCCCCGGTCATACCTGCTTGATCACTCACCTGGCCAAAACTGCTGAAGTAGTCATAGGGAGAGATATGGACTTGAAACCGTTTACGGCTAGGAAGTGGCACAGGTTTGATGAGACAGCGAGGAAGAAGGGCAAGGGTAGGAGGATGAACACCTCTAGGTTTGACAACCAGGTTGCCTACGACCACCTGAGAGAGGAGATGGCCCGGGATAGACTTGAGAGAAGACGCCAGTTTGCCCACACTCGGGACAATCAGGCGAAGCTGGGGGGTTTAATCCAGATGGTTGGCCAGTGGGTGATACAGTCTAGTGGTCAGGCACCGGGGGAGTTTGTTCCACCAGTCCCGACGGCGGATCCGTGGTTTCAGGAGGATGACTTTGAATATGAGGTTCCGCCGAGTGAGGATGAGGAAGAAGAAGAAGAAGATGAGGAGGAAGGTGATGAGGATGAGGAAGATGACGAGTAGTGGAGTGTACCCTCGTGCTAGAATTGTTGAGTCCTCGTGTTATCGTTGAGGACAACGATGCATTCTAGTGTGGGGGTGGTTGAATCCTTTTTACTAGTCAGTGTCGTGTCTTTGCATCGCCAGTGTCTGCATATAGTTAGAGGTTTTTGGTTATGTCCTTATTTTTCTTTTTATTATTCATTTTTTTTTTTTTTTTTTTTTTTGCACGTTTTGGTATTTTGAGTCAACCTACCATTGTTGAGTCGTACTCGAGTTGGCCTTGCATATAGTGTAGGTATTTATAAAAAAAAAAAAAAAAAAAAAACTAAAAATGTGAAAAATCCAAAAAAATTAAAAAATTTGAGAAAGGGCAATTGAAAAAAGCTAAAAATTCGGTAAAATCGAGAGGCGTGAGACTTTTAGGCGTAGGGCGTGAATTGCGATCGAGAGTGACAATGTGAGAGTCCCTTAGTAAGTATAGAGAAACTCTCTTTACGGGAATGCGTGCCTATTTTACACACGAATTTAATTCTTTCAAATTTAAAGTGTGTGCCTAATTTTCTTACAAGAGTTGAGCTAGGTGTGAGCTAAACAAGCCGAACGTTCTTGTGTACGTCTTAGGTAGTCGCCAACCCGCCTCGTAGTGGCACACAGAACAGCTGTGCGAGGTGTGTATTAGAGCACTCACTGCTTCTAGAACTTACCTTGTAGGACCACTAGCAAACCCGTATTTGAACCATGGATTCTTTGACAACCTTTGGACTTAGGGTGACGATTCTTGGCCTTCAGCATTGATTGGTTAGAATCACCACTTTAGTGCGTCACGAGGGTGTTGTAGTTGAGGGGGTTCGATGAGGGAGTACTTCATGCTATATTTATGTGAGTCTTACATATCGCATGCGCTTCATTTGTGATCTTCGAGGGGAATGCGAGGGTGAGTGAGAGTAGGCTTGCGCACTTCGGTGTGGCGGTGTTCCATGGCATTACAACATGGACACAAGTGAGGAGAGCCGTGAGTGTGTACGTCTAATACACACGAAACTTGGGTTGGGGGAATTTAATAGGTGGATCGTGCTAGGTACCGGATCTTACTCATCATGGTGTAGGAGGTTTGGTTGGATTAGGCACGAGACAGACATTTGATCGACTACGTGAGAGGGGACAGGATTACATTCGAGTGTGGGGGTGTCGACATTTGACTTCGGACATCGAGATTGCGTTTGCGACGACTCCATCCCCACACATACTCTTTTATGTTAGCGGCTTTGATGATTTACACCGAGGATTTCATTGAGATTGGGAGAGACTTTGATTTGTGATTTATACGTGATTTTGATAGTGTCTCTCCTTACGATTATATGATAGCTTGGCACTTGGAAGACCACTCGAGAAAAGACATTGAAGAAATTGTGCAGATTTTGAGAGATATAGTAAAAAAAAAAAAATCAGAAAAAAAAAAAAAAAAAAAAAAAAAAATCAGAAAAAAAAAGAAAAGAGAGAAAAAAAGGAGAGATGAATAAAGGAAGAATGAGAAGCTTTGTGGAAGAACGAGTGGAGAAGCGACTAGTTCACGAACGGGAAATTTTGACTTATGCATCATTCATGACGATGGCCGCGGAGATCGTAATTGTACCGGGGTTTGAGGGGATCGAGGGCCGGAGATGGTGAGTTTCGGGCTTGGTTTCTATCATTGTTGTGAGGGTGTGTGAGCTATGGTATTTGTGAGAATGTGACGCTTTAGGACTTGTATTTGATTCTTATCCTATTTGTCCCTAAAGCCTCATCATTTAAACCCGTTAGCGGATTAGGAGCTCGGACCTTGAACGTGGCTTAGCCTAGCGTAGCCTTTTATTTTGTGGCACACATGAAAAGGTATTGCATTCTTGTACTTAGTAAAGTTAGGTTCTCTATACTAGCTAGGGGGAATTCATGTTGACGAATTTGATTTCGAATCATTCCTTGTGCCTAGATTTCTCATCGCTTCGTGTGAATCGGTTTAAGCTAATGGAGATTGCCCAATCTCGCAAAAGAAAAGAAAAAATTTTGTATTTCAATACTTGCATTGTAAATATTGCATTTGCATATAGGTGCATTGTGTATAATCGAGTCGTGTCGACTAGTAGGAAGGATGGTTGGTGAACGGTTCTACTCGTATTAGTATGCAAGAGTTCTTGGTATTGTATGCAATGTGAGGTGATAGTATGCAAATGGCGTAGGGAAGTATGCAATGAGTAATTGGGTAGTATGCAAAGTTGGATGAATTGCGGAAAAGCGAAAGAAGCTTTGACTTGAGAGAGATGGAATTGACTTGAGAGATTTGCTCGGGACGAGCAAAAGGTAGTGTGGGGGTAGTTGATAACTCCGTTTTCGGAGTTATTTTATGCCTTTTATTTCTACGTTTTGCGTGCTTATAATGGAGAATTTGTCGTCTTTTGAGTAAATTGAGCGTAAATGTGAAAATACGAGTTCATGTGCAATACTTGTTGAATCCGGGCGTTTCTTTAGATTTTTGAGCTTTTTATTGTGATATGATCGCGGGTTGTGTTTTCGTGTTGTGATTCGCAGGAAAACAGGGCTTGGATGATCGTGCGGGATTTGGAAGCGAACTTCGGAAACGAGGAACTCAAAGACAAGTCAAGAGGAGAGTCAAAAGTCAAAGGAAGTCAATGGAAAGTCAAAGGAAAGACAAGTCAAGAAGAAGGTCAAAGAAAGTCAAAGGAAGAAAGAATGGAAGAAGGGAGTCAAAGAAGAGAAGAGAAAAGTCAAAGGAAGCAAGAAGGGGGCTGGAACACAGTGTCTTCGTGCGAAGACATTTGTCTTCGTGCGAAGACAAATACTTAGCCAAATTTTCATTCTGCAGCATTCTCTTCGCAGACACACTTGCAGTATCTCAATGAGAAGATCTTCGCACGAAGAGGCAGAAGTCTTCGTACGAAGACTCTTCGTGCGAAGACAACTGTCTTCGTGCGAAGAGATCGTGGGTCAGCAGCATATTTTTGGGGCTTTTCCGTATTATTTCCAAACTTTGTAAGATTATTATGGGAACGTATTTAAGACTTTTAGGTCGTCTTTTTCAGTAGTTTTGGAGGATTAGAGACATCTTTGGAGATCAAGAAGCTTAGGAGAGAGCTTAGGAGCTTTTGGATCATTCGTTTGAATTCTAAACTCTCGTTTTTCTTGATTTTCATGTTTAAACTCATTATAATCGTTGTTTTGATTATGAATATGAGTAGCTAAACACCTTTTGCTGGGAATTCTCGTTTGGTGTAGCTAGGGTTTGATCTAAAGTCGATGTTTTGATGATTCTGATGCATGCTTTAGCTTAATCTCTCGTGTTTATTCATTATTATGGTTTATTCACGTTCTTAATCACATTATCTTTGCGAGTAGCTAACGTAGAGATAGAATTAATTAGTTTCACGCGGTAACTCCGTGATAACTAGTCGGTAAATTGAATAATCCACCTAGTCGTATCAATGTTTGGTAACTCGGCATCGTTAACTAGGATCGTTAAAGTAGAATCATAATCTTAATGCATACTTAAACCTAAATTAGGCTTGGTAACTCGGTTTAGTTTAGTTTAAGTATAGTGGATTTACTTGGTAACTCGGTAAGTTCAACGTTGCTTGATTAATAGTGAATAACACGTGGTTGTTTTACGAATCAAAACATAAATTTAGATCATCCTAGTGAACCTAGAGAATTCCCGGTGCTTCTCCTTTATTGATAAAAACCTCCAAATATTCATTCTTTATTAATCGTGAATTATTTCACTTGGTTAATCGAGAATTTTGCGTTTAATTTCTTAGAATTAGATAAAAACACATCTTGCGACTTGCCCACATAAGGTATAGAATAATAATTAATTTAAACAAAGTCCCTTGGGTTCGACAACCCGGATTTCCGGTTTATTACTACACACGACGGCTGTGCACTTGCAGTTGGAACGTGTCACTAAGCTGTTTCAAATCCACTCCCAAAGCTTCCACTCCTGTTTTGCTTCATCAAATTTTGCTTGTTCACCCATGTAGGCTTTTTGCATGGCCTCCAGTTTATGCCGCTGTGTTTATTAGAATTCCATATGATGTAACCATATGTTGCTTTGAAAAATAAGTAATGTTTGCACGTAATTAACCAAGTACACTAGTGCATAATCTTGAATAAGTACATACACGGGATCGGATTTGGTGCGGTTTTGATCCGTGCAGTGCAAGTGCGGTTATAATCGAAGTGACCATAATATGCCACGTGGTGTAAATACAAAGAGACTGAAAACCGAGTATACTAATGCCCACGCGCTCATCACTGTCTTTCTCTCTCTCATGTTCTCTTTCTACCATCTCTGAAGTCTCAACCTGTGAAATCGAAATGGAGACCCAAAACCAGAGAAGTCGTTTCTAATTGGCGGCTCTCCAACCTCCTCTCTGTGACCCTTTTCCGACCAAATCACAATCCAATCGAACGTGTTTCACGACCCATACAATCCTTTTTACAGATCTATGCTCGATCAAACATAAGTTTTGATACCATTCACTTCTTAAAGATCATCGGGAAAATCGTACTGAAAATGGGAGTTGAAATTAACTCAGGCAGTGCTTGGTCTGCAATGGTAGTAACAACAAGCGACTGAAACTATTTACATGTTTCATTAGAGGATGAGGACGGCGGCCTTTAACGGTGTTTCAAACAGAGTAGAGAGTGAAAATAATAATAAAATAATAACAATAAATTCAGTTTCAAGAGATGAGAATACGAGACCCACTGCGCGTGGAGTCCTGTTTGTATGGGAGTACTTCAGACTTTTATTGTGCCACATGGCATATTATAGACGGTTGGATAGTAACCGCACTTGAACCGCACGGATCAAAACCGCACCAAATCTGATCCCCATACAGAAGTACCAAAAATGCAAGACAATAACACCAATTATATTCCCCTTCTTTAAGGTAGTACTGTAGTAGTACTTGATACAAATACATTAAAGTCTACGTAGTTATTACCCTTCCTTCCCCTAATTGTGTCCTCTTAACACCTCCAAGCTGACGTAGCAACTAGGGCCCTCTCCTGCCAGCAGAGCACCATCTCAGCTTGCCTCTTCGCCACGTGGTATCCCCTCACCTGTACTTTCCTTAGCAAACACTCCGCCTGAAAGTCAGCAAACTGACTCAACCCCACCGGCCTCATCCCCGCCGCCGCGAACGCCTCCCTCCACGACGGCGTCCGCCGTCCCAACCCTTCCACCGCCGCCACAATCTTCGGCCGCAGGATCGACGCCTCGATCTTCTCAACCCAGTCCTCGTTTCCCCCGATGTTTGCCGCCTCCAGTGTCTCCAACACCGTTGTATAGAACTCCAACCCGTCGATCACTCCCCTGTGGAACGTCGGCGGTCCGCTGTTGGATGATCCTTCTCCGTCTATGACCACAACCACGTGGGGTAAAATTTGTCGGAGATCGGTCAAGAACCCAGCGCCGAGGCGCTGGAATACGGTCGGGGACAGCAGGACAGCTGTCCTCTCACCTTCCATGAACCGAATCGACTTGAAGGATAAGAACTCGAAGTTGGTGTTCGAAACGAACTCGATTTCGAACCCTATTTTGACCTCACGAGCGAACTGGGTCAGATTCTCTCTGATCAACCTCGATTCAGCCGCGTACTCTTCGGGAACAACGGCGGTGATGCGGAGAACCGGCGGGTTTGTTTTATCGGCGACTTCTTTCATGAAGGAAGCCCACTGGCCGCCGAACCCGATCTCGAAATCGACAACGTGGATGAACATCGCGCCGTTCAGCGCCTCAAGGATCGCCTGATTGGCGGTGAAGTTGGAGAACATGACCATCGGAGAGACGTTGGTGAAGTTCTTGTAGGCTTTGATGGCTTGCACGACTTCGGAAGACGAGGACTGGGACCGAGTCGGGCGAGTCGACCCGGTGAGAAGAGACTGGAGGGACTCCTTGTAGTAGAACGCCGCCCTCTGGAGCGGCTTTCCAGCCGGCGAGGGCAGCTGCTGATCGAGCCGGGACAGTATGACCTGACCCAGCTGGAGATTGTCGGAGTCGAAGCAATCGGCGGCTCGGATCAGCTCGTCGACGAAGTTGAACCCGGCGTTGTTGTCCTCTTCCCAGTGGCTCATGCCGGCGAAGTCGCCGTAAAACTCGGAGGGATTGGTGGACAGAGAGAGTGGGAATTCGGCGAATTGGTTGAGTTGAGAGATGGGTTTGAGATTGGGGGCGGCGAAATCGTCGTGGAGGCCAATATCTCTCATCAGAGAGTCCCAATCCTCGAGGTTTCCGAGTGCTTGCTCGTCTAAGTGGAGAGAGATTTCGTCGGAGAGGTCGGAGGTTTGGGATTTTCGGCTGGGGCTCCGGCAGAGATCAAGCACCGACTTGGGTTCGTAGCTGTTGAAGTTGGCGGCGGTGGTGGTGGTGGCGGGGCTTCTGTAAGCGGTGGTCGGAACTTTCATGTTCTCTTGGGACTTCTCGAGGAGAAGAGGAAGAGAGAGTGAGAGGAATGTAATTGCAGAGTTGGGTATTTTTGTGCTCCTCCACCTCCTCCTATTCTTCACTTGATGTTGCTTCTTTGTCATGGGGTTTAATTATACAACTCTGTTTGGGAGTTAGGAAATTTTTCTGTGTTGTCTTGGTGGGGCCATTTGGTTGGTCATTATTGGTGTCTTTTCAAGTTGGGGCTAACTAGAAACTTAACTACATGGACCACCTCCTACTTTACCACTATCTCAAAGTGGCCTCATTTTTATTTGGTCTGTTTCTTCTGTTTCTTCTAAGTTTGACTTTTTCATCCGTAGTCATCTCACTTTGATCCGGTGATGTGGATAGCAAAATAATACATGCCGATTGAGGATAACACACATATGGGGCGATCTATGGTCAGTATGTACATGCGACTGTGGTCAACTACCGACCAACAATCATAGTGCCACCAATCACTACAACTCATTTCTAGTTGAGGAGCTCGATGAATCAGATGGTGCAGAATGATTGTAGATTCAGTGAAGTAGCATGGTATGATCCAAATGACCACCTGGAAAATCTCAATCAAATTTGTCTGACATTCAATGACCGAGGATTTCCGGAAGATACAATCAAAATGATGTTGTTTATGTTTTCCCTAGTTGGGGATGCTATGCAATGTCTAATTGAACTTCCGACTGATTCCATTAGTACTTGGGATGAGCTTACCATATAATTTATGAGGAATTATCATCCACCGTCCAAGGTTGCAGAATTGACAGCCGAGATAATCCAGTTCAACCAGCT
This sequence comes from Linanthus parryae, assembly GCA_023055425.1. NCBI lineage: Eukaryota > Viridiplantae > Streptophyta > Magnoliopsida > Ericales > Polemoniaceae > Linanthus > Linanthus parryae. The sequence continues at coordinate 45,155,781 of JALGPY010000007.1, read as the reverse complement.
TGATGGCTACTCACTTGGAGATGCATTGAGAAAATTCAACCAAAGTCTGCGCAAATGCCTGAATAAAGGAGAACCTTGGTACACACTGTTTCGTTACTTCTATACAGCTCTAGATAGAGAATCTTCCAAGGAACTGGACATGCTCACTGGTGGTAACTTCATGAGATTGAATGAACGCAATGCCAAATACCTGCTGAATATTGTGGTAAAAAGGAAAACTACGGGATTTGCTATTCATAAGACATGCAAACTCTCAAGGATTCAACAATGGTTACTCATATGGAGACACTGAATCAGCTGATGGCTACGTTGACCACAAGATTTAATAACCAAAATCCGACATCACAGGTGAAGACAATGGGGGAACAATTAGCGGATGAGAACCGAGAATATGATTGTGGTATAGACTAGTATGTGGGTAGATTGATATGGAGATATCAAGTCTAGCACATGGGTATGCATTAGGGGTAATGGTATACTGGATTGACTCACAATGAGAAGACTACATACAAGTTATGTAAAAGTCACAAGTTCTTCTCGTGGTGACAATGGTATTGTGGCCCTTAGACTTGAAGTCATTAGATACTCTAGTTGTGAAATATCATGCTTTGATATTATGTTGCTCCTTGACCGGGTATCTATAAAGGTAGTTATCGGGAATGATAGCTAGGAAGCAAGCTTAGAGATGGTAGTGATGTTGATAGGTTTTGTCCCTCCCACATAATGGGAGCAAATATCCATGGCCACTCGAGGGGTAGCGCTTATGGAATGCCTAGCCAGAATCAGATAAATCAATATGGAGACATTGAGGTTATATGTATAAATAAGTCTATTCCCATGATTGAGAAATAATGGAATAGATATACGAGTGTGACAATTATGTCTCGTGTCCAATCCGGATATAGGGACAAAGGGATAGATACCACGTGGTAACATTGGACACATGATTTGTCGGATCACCGACTTTTCTATTAGTTGGGTGGCGTAGATGTGTTACTAGACACCGCTCTATGTTTGTAATATTTACTACCAACTAAGTAGAAACCTATGGGGTCACACACCTTACGAATTAAACTGGATTTGAACATTGATTAGTTGGACTAGTTAATTAAAATGATCATAACGCAACCGCAAGCAAAGTTAGTGGACTAACTTGCAAGGTGAACTAATCCGTGTATGAACATTATTAATATTCGGGAAAATATGTAGTTAATAAGGAGTTATTAACTATATAAGGGCACTCTAGTTTATTATTTTCTCGACACAAGTCGTTATTGAGAGAACATAACAACGTAAGGGGAGAGAGAGAGTTGATGCCAAAGCCCCAACCCGTCCGCCACTCTAAGCCGTCGGCCACTAGGTGGCGCGCGGCCTTTGCTGATCTATTTTGCGTGATATTTGCCTCCTTCTTCCGTTGCTAGCCCTTGAAGTGGAGAAGGGTTCCATCTGCAATCCTTGGTGTGGATATTCATAGAGATGAAGACACAATTCTTCGTGGTGATCACACAAACTAAGGTGCACCATTCGTTAGCGCTAATCATGTTATGAATGCTTGCTTGCGATCCGTGGAGGGCTTTGAGCATGATTAATTTTTGTTATTCCGCTGCATTACCTGCATCAAAACCCTACAGTGGTAACAAAGCCACATGTTGTAGCGCATAACATGATATAATGTGTTACTTTTATCAGTGATGTGAGTTTTTGGGTTTTCAAAAGTTAGGGTTTGGGCACAATTAGGGAAAAGGGGGTTTTCTCATCAATTGGAAATAAGCACACAAGGGAGGAGGAACGTTTAGGAAACAACCCGAAGGGGTTCAGCCAAGGGGTTGGCCGCCCCCCTTCCTTGCACGCCAAGCCAAGCCGTGGCCTAGCCGGTTCGGCCTAGCCACCGGTTGGACCGTGCGGGCTAGGGCCTGCCGTTTTGGCCCGAATTGGGAGGTCCTTTTGGGGTTCGGCCAATGAGATTGGTAGGCCCCTTGGACCGTTTTGGCCCTATAAAATTCCAAATTGAACTAAAATTGACCAAGCGCGTTACAATTGGATTTTAAATGTATTATGTGTTTATCGCATGGTGGATGGATATGGCATAGGTTGTGGATATTTATTTTGTGGTTTGTTTTGGTTTTGGTTTATTTTAATTAATGTAATTAATTATTTTACGGCATGCGTGTCGTCTTCTTCCTCAACTTGTGAGGTCTCTCTAATTGTTATAGATGCTAGCTAGTATAGATAGTTAGTTGATAGCCAAGACATGGAGAAGAAGATCAAAGACTGAAGAAACCACAAGACTTGGACTCACAAGCCTAGGACGCGTGGACTAAAGATGGAGGCACATGTAGATGAGTTTGTCACTTTAGGGCTTATATATATTCTCATTGGCTTGAGAATATCTTAGTCTGAGGGACCATATCCAGACCACATTTATTTATTTTTTTGTTAATTATTTATTGTCTTGTTATTTATATTTGGTGTATGGTTGATGCATGAAAAACGTAACAAGATAATAATAAACAACGTTGATCTTTTATTTGGATTGTATATTTCTCATTTTGTAGAATTCCAAATGGCAAATAATTAAGCATCGACTTCATCCCTACGATCTATCCTTGAGAATGACAAGTTGCTTGGAACCAGTATTCTGTACTGGTACAGAAACTTGAGAATTGTTCTCAAGCAAGCAAATAAACTTTACATCTTAGACAATTCTATTCCAGACCCACTAGCTGAGGATGATGTTCTAGTTGCCATGACAGCACATCAGAAACATGTGGATGATTATAATGATGTGACTTGTCTCATGATTTTCACCATGAACTATGAGCTTCAGAAGCAACATGAGAACATGGAGGCGTACGATATGATCGTACATTTGAAGCAGCTCTTCCAAGAGTAGGCCAGACACGAGCAGTATGAAGTATCCAAAGCACTGTTCAAGTGCACTCTGTCAGAGGGGAACTGAGTCTGGCCTCATATGCTCCGTATGATCGGATACATGGAGAATCTCGAGAGGTTAGGCTTCTCGTTCGGCCAAGAGTTGGCCGCTGATCTCGTCCTGCAATCGTTTCCGGATAGTTATAGCCAATTCATCATGAACTATAACATAAATGAGATCAAAAAACCTCTGCCAGACCTGCTCAATATGTTGAGGACCGCTGAATAGAGCATTAACAAAGGAAAAGGCAAGGCCATAATGATGGTGAATAAAGGGAAGAGCAAGCGAGTCGCTTCTACCTCCAAAGGAAAGAGAAAGAAAGTTTCTAAATTCAAGGAAGCTTCCTTTAGGCCTACTGGTGGTGTCTCTAAGGGCGCATGTCACTATTATATTCAGACAGGCCAATGGAAGAGGAACTTCCTAAAGTATCTGGAGGATAAAAGGCTTAGAATAGTGATTCCACCACCACCCGGTATTTTTTTGTTATATATGTCAATTTGTCTATTTCTTCATCTTGGGTATTGAATAATTGATGTGGATCTCACATTTACCTAAATGTTCAGGATCTCAAGAGAAGTAGACGATTGGCTAAATGGGAGATGGACTTGCGCGTGGAGAATGGAGCAAGGGTTGGTGCATTAGCCGTAGGTGTTTATGAGTTATCTTGCCTTCTGGACTTATTTTAGAATTAGACAATTCCTATTATGTGCCTGCTATGAGCAGAAACATTAGTTCTGTTTGTTGTTTGGACGGGAAATATTTTCTATTAAAATTAAGGACAAGTGTTGCTCCATTTATTTTGATAGTTTGCACTATTGTAGTGCGCTTTTGTCTAATGAATTGTATATTATTGATCAAAATAATTCCGTCTATAACATAAATATCAAGAGTATTAAAACTAACAATTTAAATCCTACTTATCTATGGCACAGTAGTTTAGGCCATATTAACGAGAAACATATTTCTAGACTCCATAAGGATGGATTCCTAGACTCATTAGATTATAAATCTTAAGAGACATGTGAATATTGTTTATTAGGGAAAATGATAAAGTCCCATTTCAATATAAAGGTGATAGGACTAGTGAGTTATTGACATTCATACATACTGATGTGTGTGTGCCGTTTCCCATGCCTGCCAGAGGTGGTTATCTTTGCTGTTGACTTCAGTAGATATGGATTTGTATACCTTATGAAGTCCAAATTCGAATACTTTGAAATGTTCAAAGAATTCAAGAATGAGGTAGAGAAGCAACTTGGAAAGAGTATTACGGCTCTACGATCGGATCGTGGAGGAGAATACTTGAGTCAAGAGTTTGATGACCATCTTAGAGAGTGTTGTATCTTGTCGGAACTCACTTCACCTGGAACGCCATAGTGGAATGGCGTGTCCGAGAGGAGGAATCACACCTTATTGGATATGGTGCGGTCTATTATGTCTCAAGCAATCTTCCAATATCGCTTTGGGGACATGCTCTATTGAATGCGACTTTTATCATTAACCGTGTTCCATCCAAATCGGTCATGAAGACACCATATGAGATATGGACTGGGGGGGGGGCTTCCCATAGTGTCGTTTATGAAGATTTGGGGTCGCGACGTCTATGTAAAGAGTTTACAAACAGACAAGATCGGACCCAAGCGTAAGTTTGTGGGATATCCTAAGGAAACAAAAAGATATTACTTCTACAACCCAATCGAGAAAAAAATGTTTGTTCCTCGGACCGGTGTGTTTATAGAAAGAGAGACATTTTCTCTAAAGAAGCCAGTGGGAGGACTGTAGAGCTTGAAGAAGTTCAAGAACCACAAAAAACTGATCCTACGATGGAACATGAACATGGACCACAAGTTTTTGTGGAGCAACCTGTTCAAGTAACACAAGAACTCCGTAGGTCGAGTAGGGTACGTCAGGAGCCAGAGAGGTATGGACTTCTCGTGACTGAGCCACCCATGGATGATGACCCTACTAACTTTGGAGAAACCATAAAAGGGCCATACTCTAAGAAGTGGCTTGAATCCAAGAGATATGAGATGGAATCCATGTATACCAACAAAGTGTGGACTTTGGTGGAACCACCCAAAGAGGCTCGACCCAAAGGGTGCAAGTGGGTCTTCAAGAAGATGACCGACATGGATGGCAATGTGATTGCCTACAAGGGCCGATTGGTGGAAAAATGTTTAGACATATTCAAGGTATTGACTATGATGAAACCTTTCCCCCCCGTCACAATGACCAAATTCATTTGCTCACGACTATGAGATTTGGCAGATGAATGTCAAAACAGCGTTTATGTATAGAAACCTCCTTGAGGATGTGTACATGACACAACTAGAGGGTTTTGAGGATCCATAACAAGCCAACAAAGTCGGTAAGTTGCAACGATCCATTTATGGATTGAAGCAAACTTCTAGGAGTTGGAGTTTACGTTTTGCTAACGTGGTATAAGAGTTTGGCTTCATCAATAACGAAGATGAACCTTGTGTATATAAGAAGGTTAGTGGGAGTTCTATTGTGTTTCTAGTCTTGTATGTGGGTGAAATACTGCTCATTGGAAATGACATTCCTACCTTGAAATCTGTGAAAGATTGGATAGGGAAGTGTTTCACAATGAAGGACTTAGGAGATGTAGCTTACATACTTGGTATCAAGATCTATGGGGATAGATGTAGAAAGTTGGTCAGACTAAGCCAAAGTACATATATAGACAAGGTGTTGAAACAGTTCAATATGCAAGAATCAAAGAAATTATTATTGTCCATTCGTATGGAGTCACCCTTTCGAAGGCTGTCTCTCCCTCCAATGATATTGAGAAGGACCATATGAGTAAGATCCCGTACGCGTCAGCTATAGGACCTATCACATACGCCATGTTGTGTACTAGACAAGATGTGTCGTACGCGTTGAGTATGGCAAGCAGATACCAATCCGATCCGGGTGAGATTCACTGGATTGCTGTCAAGAATATCCTCAAGTACTTGAGAAGAAGTAAGGATGCATTCTTGATATTTGGAGGTGAGGAAGAACTCAGTGTAATTGGATACACATACGCGATCTTTCGAACCGACAAGGACGACTACAGATCGCAGTCGAGCTATGTGTTTTGCCTGAATGGAGGAGCTGTGAGATGGAAGAATTCCAAGCAAGAGACAGTTGCTGATTCTACAACTGAAGCTGAGTACATTGATGCGGCTGGCGCAACAAAGGAAACTGTTTGTATTAGAAAGTTCATTACTGAGCTTGGTGTGGTTCCTAGCATTGTGGATCCCATTGTGTTGTACTGTGACAACACTGGGGCGATAGCACAAGGAAAGGAACCCAGGTCACACCAGAAATCCTAACACGTACTTAAGAGATTCCATCTTATTCGAGAGATCACTGATAGAGGAGATGTGAAGATATGCAAGATTCCAACGGATAATAATCTTTCAGATCCACTGACAAAACCGCTTGTTCATCGCAGGCATGAAGGGCACACTAGATCTATATGCATACTAGATGCACCAGATTGGCTCTAGTGCAAGTGGGAGATTGTTGGAGTAGATGCCCAGTAGGCAATCTATATTTAGTATGAACATTGTTTGTATATAATATTCATTTATTATTTATGGAGATATTAGATATAATAAACTCCTTTTGATTTTAATGTGTTGTTTATCTTAAATATCCCTACTCCATTATATTAATTAATAGGACGATCACTATAGACTAGTATATGGGTTGATTGATATGGAGATATCAAGTCTAACACATGGTTATGCATTAGGTGTAATGGCATACTGGATTGACCCACAACGAGAAGGCTACATTCGGGTTAACGTTACAAGTGCTTCTCCTAATGGTGTTGTAATCCTTAAACTGGAAGTCACTGGATACTCTAGTTGTGAAATATCAAGTTTTGATATTATCAAATGTTACACCGTAACTGGGTATCTATAAATATAGTCATCGAGCATGCTAGGAAGAAATTTTAGAGTAGGTAGTGATGTAGAGCGGATTTATCCCTCCCCACATAATGGAAGCAAATATCCATGCCCACTCGAGGGACAATGCTTATAGAATGTCTGACCAGGCTCAGATAAATCAATATGGAGATATTGATGTTATCTGTATAGATAAGCCTATTCCCAGGATTGAGAAACTATGGACTGGATATACGAGTGTGAAAATTATGTCTCGTGTCCAATCTGGATATAGAGACAAAGGGATAGATACACGCGGTAACATTGGACACATGGTTTGTCGGATCACTGACTTTTCTATTAGTTGGGTGGCATAGATGTGTTGCTAGACACCCGCTCCATGTTTGTAATATTAACTACCAACTAAGTAGAAATCTATGTGGTCATACACCTTATGGATTAAACTAGATTTTAACATTTATTAGTTGGACTAATTAATTAAAAGGATCATAACGCAACCACAAGCAAAGTTAGTAGGACTAATTAGCAAGGTGGAATAATCCGTGTATGGACATGATTAGTATTGGGGTATATATGTAGTTAATAATGAGTTATTAACTATAGAAGGGCACTCTAGCTTATTATTTTCTCAACAAAATTCATTATTGAGTAAACATTAGAAAGCAAGGAGAGAGAGAGTTGAGGCCGGAGCCCCAAACCGTCCGCCCCTCCAAGCCGTCTGCCACTAGGTGGCCCACGACTTTTGGTGCTCCGTTTTGCGTTATCTTTGCCTCCTTCTTCCGTTGCTAGCACTTGATGTGGAGAAGGGTTCCATCTGCAATCTTAGGTGTCGATATTCATGGAGATGAAGACAGAATTCTTCGTAGTGATTACACAAACTAAGGTACACTAGTTGTTAACCCTAATCATGTTATGAATGCTTGCATGTGATCCGTGGAGGGCTTTAATCAGGACTAATCTTTGTTATTCCGCTACGTTACCTGCATCAAAACCCTACAGCTATGAGTAGCTAAAATCATACCTAGGCGTCTTTGGAGAGCTTAGGGTTTATGTTTTGATTGGTTTTCCGGATTTAGATGAACTTTCACGCACAAGATTTATCTTTGAATGAAGAACTTTTTGGTTAATATTGTTGAACTCTTTCTATGACATGTTTGAGTTAAGATGTAATTAATGGTTATAGTTTTAGTTCATATGATAAATCTAGCTTAAATGATAATTTTTGTTAGTTAATCAATTGTATGCCACGCTTAATTCTTAGAAGGAGAGGAGTCATGACCCAACTTGTTACATATCTAGTGAGCATGTGAGAGCAACTCTACCCTAGTTGGGATGAGTTTACAATTGCATTCTGAATCAGTGACACCGTGAGGTGAGTTGAGTAAGAGTGACTAGAAGAGGCTAGATTCGGTATGAGATAGCGATATGTTTGTGTAGTGATGGACCGAAAGACACCGTTTCCGTTGACTATCGTTTGCCTACTAGAACGTGTCGGTAACCACAGTGGATTGAGAGGGACATGGTGACACTAGTGTGTAGAACGGCAAGAGACTGAGAAGTTATTTTCAGTGCTATTACTCAGCTTAACTAAACATTAGAACTATCGTGTAAGAGCAGTGAATCTGGAAACATCAACTACCCTAGGTGATCTATGAATAGCCTAGTTTTCTCCATCTTGACACATTTCAGTATTTCGTCTACGTTATTAGTCTTAATTACTAGTCACTTGATTGAGGGTGACAACCTTTCCACCACACACACTTTTTACTGGTTACTTAGTGGATTAGATTTAATTGCTAGAGTTAGACTAGTAAACACCTTCCGTTGGGTTTGATAACTCGGAGTCAACAATATTCCATTATATTACTTGACCGTATACTTACGCAGTACACATAATTTAGGCATGTCAATTTCTAGCCGCAGGAAGACCGATGTTGATGTCCCATTGATGTTGCGAAGGCCATTTCTAGCCACGGGGAGGACTATCATTGATGTTGCCAATGGGGAGCTGAATCTGCGGATCAATGATGATTACGTGGAATTCATTTTATTTGAAGCTATGAAGTTCCCAACATATGCCGATATTTTCTCATGGAGAAACTTCATGAAGAACTTGCATTTCTTGATTCAAGTGAAAAGGAGAAAGTCATGGAGAATCAGTGGCAAAATCCCCACCCTCTCTACAATGAGGGGGACATGATAGCTCTCATCTCTTATCTTGAAATTTCTTATATTCTAGATTTAAATCCTTTACAAGCACATTAAAATATATGTATTGGGGGAGATAATGAAACTATACCCGTGACTATGTCTTCTTGTTTGGACAGGGAACATGAAGGGCAATTTCTTAATGTTTTGCAGGAAAGGAAGGAAACTATGGGAAGGGCTATAGCGGATTTATAGAGGATCATCCCCTCCATTTTCAAACACAAGATTTGGCTTGCTGAGGAAAAGAAGCCAGTGATACATTTTCAGTATTTCCTAAACCTTATATGAAGGAGGTAGTGTAGAAAGAAGTGCTCAAGTGGTTGGAAGTCAGGCACACTAATCACATTGTAAGAGGGATTTTGATTTGATGATGGAAAAGCTTATGCCGTAGAAGCAGTTCTGGGTCAACATAAAGACAAGTCAGGCCATGTAATCTATTATGTGAGACGTGTACTTATGAAACTCAGTTTAATTATGCTACCACATAGAGGTGTTGGCAGTGATTTTTGCGTTGTGAAAGTTTCGTCCTTATCTTGTGGGATATTAAGTTGGCCCACAAGTATCTGCTCACCAAGGAAGACGTGAAGGCAAAATTTATCAGTGGTTACTTCTGATGAAGTAATTTAATATTATGATCAATGATAAGAAAGGGGTAAAGAACGTTGTAGCTGATCATCTATCGAGACTTGAGAATGTGAGGAGGTTCCGTTCAAAGATATTTTCCCAATCAACAACTTATGGTTGTGGACCAGCTCTACCTTGGTTTGCTGACTCGGAAAATTTCAAGGTAAGCAAAAGTCTGCCTCCGTATTTGACATGGCACCAGAGAAGAAATTCATTGCATATGCACAATGGTACTATTGGGATGATCCTTATCTATTCAAGCTCAATATCGATAGTGTGTTGAGGAGGTGTGTGGCGCCATAACATACTCATGAATTCTCAAACACTGCCATAAGTTGAGTTGTGGAGGTCACTTTGGAGGAGCACACACAACAAAAAAGGTGCTAAAGAGTGGATTCTTTTAGCTTTATTTATTTAAGGATGCTCATACTTTTGTATAGTAGTGTGAGCGGTGCTAGAGGATCGGCAAGATCTCCAAATGAAATGAGTTGCCCCAGAATTTTGTTTTGAGGTAGAACCGTTTGATGTTTGGGGCATTGATTTTATGGTCTTGTTTCCATCATCACTTGGTAATACATACATACATACATACATACATACATACATACATACATGCATGCATGCATGCATGCATGCATGCATACATACATACATACATACATACATACATACATACATACATACATACATACATACATACATACATACATACATACATATGCTGTGGATTATGTGACCGAGTGGGTGGAGGCGTTGGCTTTCCCTAACAATTATGGTTCTATAGAAATTTCTGCGCAGGTACATATTTACTTGTTTTGGTAAGCCCGAGCGATAATTCGTGATGAGGGATCTCATTTCGTGAATCATGTCTTTGCTAAGGTGTTGAGTAAGTATGTGATTTGGACACACAATATATAATTGGCTTATCATCCGTAGTCAAATGGCCAAGCCGAGGTATCAAATCGAGAGATTAATGGGATTCTAGAGAAGATTATCAATCCAAGAAACAAGGACTGGGCCTTAAAGTTGAATGACAGTTTGTGGGCGTACGAAACTCCATAGCTGACCCCCTTGGGCATGTCTACCTATGATATTGTTTTTGGGAAGTCATAACATCTCCTTGTTGAACTGGAGCACAAATGGCTTGTACTGGGTTTCTATGGACAACCCAGGGTTCTGACTTTGATATTTTCTAGAATTACGTGTGATTCATGTTTTGAATGACTTAATACTATTTTATGTACTAGTTTATGATTGCGTTCTTCATCATCATATTATGCATGGATGGTTTGATCACCCGGACGTGTTAGTTATTTTTAGGTTGTGCCCGAGAGCGACTTAAACCCAAATTGGGTGACAAATATAATATGATTCTCTAATCCTTTGAGTCTGATATGAGATAAGGACTTGAATGGCCTTGTGAGGGTAGATTCAGCCGACTTGGTGGAGTTAGTGCGTCGCTGGACCGAGAGGACCCGATGAATGAAGTTTGTTAACCGACCACAACGTAATGATAGACATTTGTGGGCCGAGAGGACCCAATGACTAGCGTTAGGTAAAACTACGTGATAACAACAGAAGACCGTAGTAGCTATTGGCCGACTTAACTAGACGTGAGTAGTATGCTTCATCGTAACTCTGAATTTTCGAATGACCGTAGGGACCTACAGAATATCCAGTATCTTCCAATCATCCATTTACAAAAAAAAAAACAATTAATGTGAAAGTTCCAAAAAATAGTAGTTTAGTTCAATTATTTACATTTCAGTTACTTGTTGGGGCGAAAACTTACACAATAATTTTTTTATCCTTTTTACTTGAGATAAATTCTTAGCTTAGATATTCACAATTTATCCTCGTGGGGTCGATAATACCTGGTACTTTACCGGTACTTAATGGCCTAGTATACTTTCTAAGAGGCGGTTAATTTCACGTCATTTATCACCGCAATTAATGTAGTATGACGTTGTGATTCACCTTTTACGCTTAATCAACGCATGTTTTATTGTTATGTTCGTTCTTTGAGCTTTATTTTACCTCTCTAATGAATGACTTCTAGTTAGATAGATCACAATTAACAATTATTTAGAAACTCGATAGTTGTTAACGAAAATGGGAACAAACACCTAACCAAATCGGTAGCTTAGTAACTCGACATCATTAGTTAGGAACGTTGAGTAGAATTGAAACCATAATGAATTATTAGGGTTCGTTAATACTTGGTAACTCGGTATTAGTTGATTCTAAACATAGAATGATCACTTGGTAACTCGGTGATTAAGATTGCTCGTTTGACAAGAAAACTGTATCGGTGTTTCACGAACCGTAGTGCTTACCGATAGTAATCCTATTTATCCAATGAGGAGTCTCGATGTTTCCTCCATATTGTAACTCCAACACTTAAATTTGTGTGAGTTGTTTTCACAAAAAAATAAATTTCATTTACTTCCAGTTTCATAGAATAGAAAAATTACTCAAATATATGGCTACATTAGGATTATTCAGAATAATTAGTTAAAATGAGTTCCTTTGGGTTTGTTACACTAGAATTTATCGAATAATAATGCATCAAAAACCGCGCACCTGCATTTTGGCTTGTGTCAAAGACGAGGAGAAGATCGGTGATGGAGAGATGAGGTAGAGGAAGGCGGGGAGGAGGAGGAGACGAGGAGATCCGGAAGATTTCGGGTGGCGTTTGTTGTTCTGGAGGCGAATGTGGTGAGACGCCAAATCGAGGGGGTTGGCGGTAGTGGCGAGGCTGCATATTCAGCCTCTCTTCTTCTTCTTCTTCTTCTTCTTCTTCTTCTTCTTCTTCTTCTTCTTCTTCTTCTTCTTCTTCTTCTTCTTCTTCTTCTTCTTCTTCTTCTTCTTCTTCTTCTTCTCAATTCTAGATTCAGGATATCACGATGACGTTTGTTGTACAAGTGGCAACTGTGGCGAGGCGGCATATTCGACCTCATCCTCTTCTTCTTCTTCTTCACGATGTATAGACCTGTAAATTCTTGATGTATAGATATGTTTTGACCTGTAAATTGATCAAGAATTTTGAAAATTGATCTGTAACAAACCCATTGCTTCTGGAATTGATCTATAAATTCTTAATATGTGTGTGTGTTGTTGTTGTTGTTGACATATAGAGAGTGAGAGACTGTGAGGGAGAGGGAGGAAGAGAGTGACTGAGCGGGACGGGGAATGGCCATTAACACAAATTTCTTAAAACATGTGTCAATCTAAACTAGGAAGATAGAAGAGTAACATATGTAAGTATAAAGTAGGCATGTTAATTGAATTTGTTGGAAAATATATTTGATGAAAATTCAATTTCTTCGAAGTAAAAATGAAAAATTTCTGACGAAACAGAGATAGTTATAAATATTCTGGTACTTTGACGTTTTTGCTGTTAACCTCATTTTCATATTTCTCTTTTAATGAATATAATATTCTTACAAACCTTCATAATAGGATTTCTCCATAGCTACTGTAGTGACTTTACAACTTGTTCTTTCTATTACTTCATATAACCGGATTCGAACTTGGGGCCTCATGCAGGGACTTCAAATACTATAATTTGAGGTAGCACGCGTTTACAACTCAATAGCTTGTTGAAAAATGTGAATACTTGATTAAAATGCTTACAACTTCGAGCTCTAGTAAGAATCTACAATAATGCCTCTATAACATAAGTTTTATTATTCAAAAGTCTTGATGTTGATCGAGAATATCACATGAGAACCCCTTTAAATTATGTTAAGGTTAGGTACTACGTAGATGAAATCAGAGAATAAACGCCTTAAGTCATGTTAAGGTTAGATACTACACGGATGAAACTAGAAAACGATAGCTTACATCGGTCTAAAATGGAGAGTCTTTTACTAACAACTTACAATTATCTTGTTTGCTGGAATACCAAAGCCACACACTATGGTCTAGTTTGGGAAACATAGATTATTTGATAGATTATTAAATGTGTTGTTAAAATAAAGAAAGAGATACAAATGTACATCATTGTTGAGTTGGTGCCTTGAATTGGTCAAAGGTGGTCAAACTCTTTGTTTCCAACTTTGATTAGGAAACATTGGAAGTCAAAGGCGGTGGAGGATTAGTTATGAAACAAGTTTGTTTCCAAATCGGATTTGAAAACTTTAGGAATTTCCTAGCACTATATAAAGAACCTGATAGTCACATTATTAGGTATGCAAAAACATTCCTGTAGTATTGTTCCTCTTACGTGAATAAATGGTGCTTTTTCCGCCGTGGAGGTAGTTAGCAAATATTTTGCTAGCGAACCACATTAAATTCCGTGTTCTTCTTTATTCGTTCATTGTTCGTGATGTGGTTTGTCATAACAATCATCTCATCTCACCCACTCATTCAATAATCTATCTAATAATCTATCTCATCTAAACTAGGCTTATGTAAGACTCATAACATTGTGTTTTGTTTGCTAGAATACTAGAACCACGTAAGCCTTGTAAGTCGTGGTGTACCCCTCGTTTGGGTAAGGTATAAGAAGAGGTGGACAAGGATAAAATTGTACCCCTGCTCCTTATCTTGTGTTTAGGTGCAGGATAAGGAACATGTACAAAAATGATTTCCTTATCCCTTAGGTACAATACTCAAATTTTTTGCCTACAACCTTATACCACCCAAGGGGGAGGAAGGTATAAGGAGAGTGTTTTGGAATGACAACATTGCCCCCGTCATATATATATGTATATATATATATACATATACATATACATATATATATATATATACATATACATACATATATATATATACATATATATATATATATATATATATATATATATATATATAGATATATATATATATAGAGAGAGAGAGAGAGAGAGAGAGAGAGAGATGACATGCAATTCCCAACAATCTCTCCCTCAAATCATGGAGATTATCTCTTTAATATTGTTATTATTGTTACCATACTTATCTCCTTTGACTTATCTCATTTAATTTGTATTTATTCCTTTGATTTGTATTCATCTCCTTATTGTAATCATAGTGTAGTATAAAAAGATGATGTACTAGTGATTATCAATAACATTCATTTTATTCTCTCACTCTCATCTCTTTATGGTATTAGAGCACTGATCCGTGCCTCTACTGCCTCAACCATGTCCACCCACTCCGACACCACCTCTTCCTCTCAACTCCCCAATACAACCGATCCCTCAAAACCCTTCACAATCATCAACACTCATAACGTCCTAAAACTCACCTCACAAAACTACCTATCGTGGAAGCTTCAAGTCGAAGCTCTTCTCGTTGGCCACGATCTCTATGGCTATGTCGATGGCACCCTCACGTGCCCATCTCCCACCGTCACAAGCGATGACAAAACCTCCCCAGACCCAGCCTTCATCAATTGGAATCGCCAAGATCGTCTACTGTTTGGTGCCCTCATCAGAACAATCTCTCCAACCCTTGTTCCTCTCATCTCTGAAGCCAAAACTTCAGCCGAGCTTTGGAAAAAACTCAACAACACCTTTTCCATGCCATCTCGTGGCCACATCAAGCAAATCAAAGACAAATTTAACAGAATTGTCAAAGTCACTGCTACCATCACAAATTTCATGCGATCCGTGAAAGAATGTGCCGACCACCTTGCTGCTCTTGGCAAACCGATTGAAGATGAAGAACTCATTGACAGAATCCTTGCTGGCCTTGATGACTCTTACAAGTCTGTGATTGATTCAGTCAATGCCCGAGACACAATCATCACCTTTGAAGAACTTCATGAGAAGCTCATCAACAAAGAGCTAGCCATTCTTCAATCCCAAGCCCGAACTGATCCATCCCTCCCCGCCACTGCCTTCACTGCCACATCGAGATACAACACCCGCAACACCCCTCGGCCTGCTACCCAAGGTCTACTACCCATACCAAAACAGTCCCGCCCCTTCCTCGACAAGTGCCAATGGTGCCGAGAATAAGGTCATGTTGTCACACACTGCCCCTTGTTCACTAGCCAATTCCCCTCTGCATCACCTCCCCCTCCCCGACCACCTATAACTCACACACATCATTCTCACACCAAACCGCAAGCCCACACGGCTCAACTCCCATCACCCCTAGCCTCTACCCCGTGGCTGCTCGACAGTGGGGCTTCCCACCACGTCACCAATGATCTCAACAATCTCTCTCTCCATGCGCCATATGATGGAACCGAAGAACTCATAGTTGGTGATGGTAAGGGTCTCCTTATAACCCACTTTGGCTCTTGCTCTCTATCTTCTCTCACACTTAAAAATGTTCTAGTTGTTCCTTCCATCTCTAAAAATATAATCTCTCTCTCTCAACTATGTGCTGACAATAATATCTCAATATCTTTTGTCTCCAATTCCTTTCTTTTAAAGGACATTTCAACGGGGAAAGTGCTATTTCAAGGGACTCCTAATCAGAGTATCTATGAGCTCCTCCCTCCCTATCCTCAAGTCCACACGAGTACCACTTCCTCTCTAGCATGGCACCATCGGTTGGGACATCCCTCCCGGAATATTTTCAAGCTTCTAGCAACTCGCAATAATCTTAGTGTTTCCTCTATTTCTACTCTAGATTGTTATTCTTGTGCCTGGAATAAAAGTCATAAACTTCCGTTCTCTACCTCCTCCATCAAGTCTAACGCTCCTCTTGAATATGTGTACACTGATCTATGGACTTCTCCAATCCACTCTCATGACAACTTAAAATACTATTTGATTTTTGTCGACCACTACTCCAAATACATATGGCTCTACAATTTGAAGCAAAAATTGGACACTAAATCTGTTTTCGTTCGCTTCAAAGTTTTAGTCGAAAAACACTTCCAACTCCCCCTTAAAACCCTCTATTCCGATAAGGGTACTGAATACATAGCCTTACAAAACTTCCTCACTATTGATGGCACTTCCCATCTCACAACTCCTCCTCATACCCCCAACACAACGGTTATTCCGAACGCCGTCACCGACATATTGTTGAGACCTTTCTCTCTCTCTCTCTCTCTCTCTCTCTCTCCTATCCCACGCCAATATGCCCCTTCAATATTGGTCGCATGCTGCTTCCACTGCCGCCTATTTAATCAATCGCCTTCCTACTCCCACCCTCAACAACGTTTCCCCCTTCTTCAAACTCTTTGGTCACCAACCCAACTATACTAAACTTCGTAGTTTCGGCTTCCTTTGCTACCCATGGCTTAAACCATATAATTCCCACAAACTAGACCCAAAGTCTATTCCATGTATCTTCATCGGATACTCTCCCACACAAAGTGCCTACTACTGCCTCGACCCTACCACTTCACGCATCTATGTCTCTCGCCACGTCCAATTCAATGAAACTACATTCCCTTTTTCCACGTTACAATCCACACCTGTCAATCCCACTGATCTTATCAATCAATGGGCTCCCCTCTCTCTCTCTCTCACCATACTCTCTCCTACCCCGCAACCCTTACCATCCGAACACCACTCCCAACAACCACCCTCATCTCCACCCCCCACGGTTACTTCTCCACCTTCATCACCTAATCCCGCCGAAACCATCTCCCAGCCCTCTCTACGTCCACCACCCACGTCCACCACAACAAACCCACCCCATCCACCTCTCGAATTGTCACACGCCTCCAAAGTGGCATTCGAAAACCCATCTCCAAACTCAATCTCAATGCCGAAATTCATGAAACAACCCTACCCAAAAATATCACCCAAGCTCTCAAAAGCCCTACTTGGCGAAAAGCCATGGAAGCCGAACTACATGCTCTTCACGAAAACAAAACTTGGTCCCTTGTACCATCCAATCCCTCTCAAAATGTTGTCGGTTGTAAATGGGTATTTTGTATAAAGAGAGATAAAGATGGCAACATCAACCAACACAAAGCACGCTTCGTGGCCAAAGGTTTCACTCAACGTGTTGGGGTTGACTATGGCGAAACATTCAGCCCCGTAATCAAACCAACCACAGTGCGTCTTGTCCTCTCCCTTGCGGTTGCTCATGGTTAGCCGTTGCGTCAACTTGACATCAACAATGCCTTCCTACAAGGTTCTCTCACTGAAGATGTCTACACAATCCAACCACCCGGTTTTGTTGACCCCAAATATCCTACTCATGTGTGTAAGCTCAACAAATCTCTATACGATTTAAAACAAGCTCCTAGAGCTTGGTACACCGAACCCCGCAACCACCTTCTCCATCTTGGTTTTCGTAACGCTGTCTCTGACTCTTCTCTCTTTACACTCTTCGTTAATGGAATCACCACATACTTACTTGTCTATGTTGATGACATTATCATCACCTCTAGTAACCCATCCTTCCTTGACACTCTCATCACCACTCTATCCTCTCGGTTCTCTCTAAAAGACTTGGGCAACCTCTCTTATTTCTTCGGAGTGGAAGTTCAACCACAACCCAATGGGCTATTTCTTAGTCAAGCACGCTACATTCAGACTTCCTAACCAAAGCAAACATGGAAAACTCTAAACCCACACCCACACCCGTTGCGGTTCATCCCCCCTAACCACCGCCGGCACACCACTCCTCGACCCATCCCATTATCGAACCTTAATCGGTGGCCTTCAATACCTAAGCTTCACCCGCCCTGATATCGCCTTCTTTGTTAACAAACTTGACCAGTATATGCACTCCCCCACCCATGCTCACATGCAATCTCTCCATCGTCTTATATGGTATCTCAATGGTACCTCCACCATGGGCCTAACAATTTACAAAAATACCCCCTTAAACCTCCACGCCTTCTCGGATGCCGACTGGGCCCGCGACACGGATGATTTCATATCAACTACGACTTATATTGTCTATCTTGGTCGGATGCCCATATCTTGGTCCTCAAAGAAACCAAAGACCCGCGCGCGATCCTCTACTGAAGCCGAGTACAGAGCTGTCGCCGCTGCCTCTGCCAAAATTTTGTGGATACAAAATCTTCTCCATGAGCTTCATCATCCTCTGTCCTCCACTCCGGTCATCTACTGTGATAATGCAGGAGCTACGTATGTATGCGCAAACCCAATGTTTCATTCCCGCATGAAACACCTAGCCCTTGACTATCACTTCGTACGAGAAAATGTGCAAGCAGGCAAACTTCGTGTTGCTTACATCTCAAACAACGACCAACTTGCTGATGCTCTCACGAAGCCTTTACCGCGAGGACCATTCACTACTATCATCAACAAAATCGGCCTTCATTCATGGCCGCCCGTTTTGAGGGGGCGTATTAGGACATGACATGCAATGCCCAACAATCTCTCCCTCAAATCATGGAGATTATCTCTTCAATATTGTTATTATTGTTACCATACTTATCTCCTTTGACTTATCTCATTTAAGTGTTATCAGGCCATGTAATCTACTATGTGAGACGTGTACTTATGAAACTCAGTTTAATTATGCTACCACATAGAGGTGTTGGCAGTGATTTTTGCGTTGTGAAAGTTTCGTCCTTATCTTGTGGGATATTAAGTTGGCCCTCAAGTATCTGCTCACCAAGGAAGACGTGAAGGCAAAATTTATCAGTGGTTACTTCTGATGAAGTAATTTAATATTATGATCAATGATAAGAAAGGGGTAAAGAACGTTGTAGCTGATCATCTATCGAGACTTGAGAATGTGAGGAGGTTCCGTTCAAAGATATTTTCCCAATCAACAACTTATGGTTGTGGACCAGCTCTACCTTGGTTTGCTGACTCGGAAAATTTCAAGGTAAGCAAAAGTCTGCCTCCGTATTTGACATGGCACCAGAGAAGAAATTCATTGCATATGCACAATGGTACTATTGGGATGATCCTTGTATATTCAAGATCAATATCGATAGTGTGTTGAGGAGGTGTGTGGCGCCATAACATACTCATGAATTCTCAAACACTGCCATAAGTTGAGTTGTGGAGGTCACTTTGGAGGAGCACACACAACAAAAAAGGTGCTAAAGAGTGGATTCTTTTAGCTTTATTTATTTAAGGATGCTCATACTTTTGTATAGTAGTGTGAGCGGTGCTAGAGGATCGGCAAGATCTCCAAATGAAAGAGTTGCCCCAGAATTTTGTTTTGAGGTAGAACCGTTTGATGTTTGGGGCATTGATTTTATGGTCTCGTTTCCATCATCACTTGGTAATACATACATACATACATACATACATACATACATACATACATACATACATACATACATACATACATACATCAATACATGCGTGCATGCATGCATACATACATACATACATACATACATACATACATACATACATACATACATACATACATACATACATACATACATATGCTGTGGATTATGTGACCAAGTGGGTGGAGGCGTTGGCTTTCCCTAACAATTATGGTTCTATAGAAATTTCTGCGCAGGTACATATTTACTTGTTTTGGTAAGCCCGAGCGATAATTCGTGATGAGGGATCTCATTTCGTGAATCATGTCTTTGCTAAGGTGTTGAGTAAGTATGTGATTTGGACACAATATATAATTGGCTTATCATCCGTAGTCAAATGGCCAAGCCGAGGTATCAAATCGAGAGATTAATGGGATTCTAGAGAAGATTATCAATCCAAGAAACAAGGACTGGGCCTTAAAGTTGAATGACAGTTTGTGGGCGTACGAAACTCCATAGCTGACCCCCTTGGGCATGTCTACCTATGATATTGTTTTTGGGAAGTCATAACATCTCCTTGTTGAACTGGAGCACAAATGGCTTGTACTGGGTTTCTATGGACAACCCAGGGTTCTGACTTTGATATTTTCTAGAATTATGTGTGATTCATGTTTTGAATGACTTAATACTATTTGATGTACTAGTTTATGATTGCGTTCTTCATCATCATATTATGCATGGATGGTTTGATCACCCGGACGTGTTAGTTATTTTTAGGTTGTGCCCGAGAGCGACTTAAACCCAAATTGGGTGACAAATATAATATGATTCTCTAATTCTTTGAGTCTGATATGAGATAAGGACTTGAATGGCCTTGGGAGGGTAGATTCAGCCGACTTGGTGGAGTTAGTGCGTCGCTGGACCGAGAGGACCCGATGAACGAAGTTTGTTAACCGACCACAACGTAATGATAGACATTTGTGGGCCGAGAGGACCCAATGACTAGCGTTAGGTAAAACTACGTGATAACAACAGAAGACCGTAGTAGCTATTGCCCGACTTAACTAGACGTGAGTAGTATGTTTCATCGTAACTCTGAATTTTCGAAGGACGTAGGGACCTACAGAATATCCAGTATCTTCCAATCATCCATTTACAAAAAAAAAACAATTAATGTGAAAGTTCCAAAAAATAGTAGTTTAGTTCAATTATTTACATTTCAGTTACTTGTTGGGGCGAAAACTTACACAATAATTTGTTTATCCTTTTTACTTGAGATAAATTCTTAGCTTAGATATTCACAATTTATCCTCGTGGGGTCGATAATACCTGGTACTTTACCGGTACTTAATGGCCTAGTATACTTTCTAAGAGGCGGTTAATTTCACGTCATTTATCACCGCAATTAATGTAGTATGACGTTGTGATTCACCTTTTACGCTTAATCGACGCATGTTTTATTGTTATGTTCGTTCTTTGAGCTTTATTTTACCTCTCTAATGAATGACTTCTAGTTAGATAGATCACAATTAACAATTATTTAGAAACTCGATAGTTGTTAACGAAAATTGGAACAAACACCTAACCAAATCGGTAGCTTAGTAACTCGACATCATTAGTTAGGAACGTTGAGTAGAATTGAAACCATAATGAATTATTAGGGTTCGTTAATACTTGGTAACTCGGTATTAGTTGATTCTAAACATAGAATGATCACTTGGTAACTCGGTGATTAAGATTGCTCGTTTGACAAGAAAACTGTATCGGTGTTTCACGAACCGTAGTGCTTACCGATAGTAATCCTATTTATCCAATGAGGAGTCTCGATGTTTCCTCCATATTGTAACTCCAACACTTAAATTTGTGTGAGTTGTTTTCACAAAAAAATAAATTTCATTTACTTCCAGTTTCATAGAATAGAAAAATTACTCAAATATATGGCTACATTAGGATTATTCTGAATAATTAGTTAAAATGAGTTCCTTTGGGTTTGTTACACTAGAATTTATCGAATAATAATGCATCAAAAACCGCGCACCTGCATTTTGGCTTGTGTCAAAGACGAGGAGAAGATCGGTGATGGAGAGATGAGGTAGAGGAAGGCGGGGAGGAGGAGGAGACGAGGAGATCCGGAAGATTTCGGGTGGCGTTTGTTGTTCTGGAGGCGAATGTGGTGAGACGCCAAATCGAGGGGGTTGGCGGTAGTGGCGAGGCTGCATATTCAGCCTCTCTTCTTCTTCTTCTTCTTCTTCTTCTTCTTCTTCTTCTTCTTCTTCTTCTTCTTCTTCTTCTTCTTCTTCTTCTTCTTCTTCTTCTTCTTCTTCTTCTTCTTCTTCTTCTTCTTCTTCTTCTTCTTCTTCTTCTTCTTCTTCTTCTTCTCAATTCTAGATTCAGGATATCACGATGACGTTTGTTGTACAAGTGGCAACTGTGGCGAGGCGGCATATTCGACCTCATCCTCTTCTTCTTCTTCTTCACGATGTATAGACCTGTAAATTCTTGATTTATAGATATGTTTTGACCTGTAAATTGATCAAGAATTTTGAAAATTGATCTGTAACAAACCCATTGCTTCTGGAATTGATCTATAATTCTTAATATGTGTGTGTGTGTTGTTGTTGTTGTTGACATATAGAGAGTGAGAGACTGTGAGGGAGAGGGAGGAAGAGAGTGACTGAGCGGGACGGAGAATGGCCATTAACACAAATTTCTTAAAACATGTGTCAATCTAAACTAGGAAGATAGAAGAGTAACATATGTAAGTATAAAGTAGGCATGTTAATTGAATTTGTTAGAAAATATATTTGATGAAAATTCAATTTCTTCGAAGTAAAAATGAAAAATTTCTGACGAAACAGAGATAGTTATAAATATTCTGGTACTTTGACGTTTTTGCTGTTAACCTCATTTTCATATTTCTCTTTTAATGAATATAATATTCTTACAAACCTTCATAATAGGATTTCTCCATAGCTACTGTAGTGACTTTACAACTTGTTCTTTCTATTACTTCATATAACCGGATTCGAACTTGGGGCCTCATGCAGGGACTTCAAATACTATAATTTGAGGTAGCACGCGTTTACAACTCAATAGCTTGTTGAAAAATGTAAATACTTGATTAAAATGCTTACAACTTCGAGCTCTAGTAAGAATCTACAATAATGCCTCTATAACATAAGTTTTATTATTCAAAAGTCTTGATGTTGATCGAGAATATCACATGAGAACCCCTTTAAATTATGTTAAGGTTAGGTACTACGTAGATGAAATCAGAGAATAAACGCCTTAAGTCATGTTAAGGTTAGATACTACACGGATGAAACTAGAAAACGATAGCTTACATTGGTCTAAAATGGAGAGTCTTTTACTAACAACTTACAATTATCTTGTTTGCTGGAATACCAAAGCCACACACTATGGTCTAGTTTGGGAAACATAGATTATTTGATAGATTATTCAATGTGTTGTTAAAATAAAGAAAGAGATACAAATGTACATCATTGTTGAGTTGGTGCCTTGAATTGGTCAAAGGCGGTCAAACTCTTTGTTTCCAACTTTGATTAGGAAACATTGGAAGTCAAAGGCGGTGGAGGATTAGTTATGAAACAAGTTTGTTTCCAAATCGGATTTGAAAACTTTAGGAATTTCCTAGCACTATATAAAGAACCTGATAGTCACATTATTAGGTATGCAAAAACATTCATGTAGTATTGTTCCTCTTACGTGAATAAATGGTGCTTTTTCCGCCGTGGAGGTAGTTAGCAAATATTTTGCTAGCGAACCACATTAAATTCCGTGTTCTTCTTTATTCTTTCATTGTTCGTGATGTGGTTTGTCATAACAATCATCTCATCTCACCCACTCATTCAATAATCTATCTAATAATCTATCTCATCTAAACTAGGCTTATGTAAGACTCATAACATTGTGTTTTGTTTGCTAGAATACTAGAACCACGTAAGCCTTGTAAGTCGTGGTGTACCCCTCGTTTGGGTAAGGTATAAGAAGAGGTGGAAAGGGATAAAATTGTACCCCTGCTCCTTATCTTGGGTTTAGGTGCAGGATAAGGAACATGTACAAAAATGATTTCCTTATCCCTTAGGTACAATACTCAAATTTTTTGCCTACAACCTTATACCACCCAAGGGGGACGAAGGTATAAGGAGAGTGTTTTGGAATGACAACATTGCCCCCGTCATATATATATATATATATATATATATATATATATATATATATAGAGAGAGAGAGAGAGAGAGAGAGAGAGAGAGAGAGAGAAAGAGAGAGAGAGACATGACATGCAATTCCCAACAATCTCTCCCTCAAATCATGGAGATTATCTCTTCAATATTGTTATTATTGTTACCATACTTATCTCCTTTGACTTATCTCATTTAATTTGTATTTATTCCTTTGATTTGTATTCATCTCCTTATTGTAATCATAGTGTAGTATAAAAAGATGATGTACTAGTGATTATCAATAACATTCATTTTATTCTATCACTCTCATCTCTTTATGGTATTAGAGCACTGATCCGTGCCTCTACTGCCTCAACCATGTCCACCCTCTCCGACACCACCTCTTCCTCTCAACTCCCCAATACAACCGATCCCTCAAAACCCTTCACAATCATCAACACTTATAACGTCCTAAAACTCACCTCACAAAACTACCTATCGTGGAAGCTTCAAGTCGAAGCTCTTCTCGTTGGCCACGATCTCTATGGCTATGTCGATGGCACCCTCACGTGCCCATCTCCCACCGTCACAAGCGATGACAAAACCTCCCCAGACCCAGCCTTCATCAATTGGAATCGCCAAGATCGTCTACTGTTTGGTGCCCTCATCAGAACAATCTCTCCAACCCTTGTTCCTCTCATCTCTGAAGCCAAAACTTCAACCGAGCTTTGGAAAAAACTCAACAACACCTTTTCCATGCCATCTCGTGGCCACATCAAGCAAATCAAAGACAAATTTAACAGAATTGTCAAAGGCACTGCTACCATCACAGATTTCATGCGATTCGTGAAAGAATGTGCCGACCACCTTGCTGCTCTTGGCAAACCGATTGAAGATGAAGACCTCATTGACAGAATCCTTGCTGGCCTTGATGACTCTTACAAGTCTGTGATTGATTCAGTCAATGCCCGAGACACAATCATAACCTTTGAAGAACTTCATGAGAAGCTCATCAACAAAGAACTATCCATTCTTCAATCCCAAGCCCGAACTGATCCATCCCTCCCCGCCACTGCTTTCACTGCCACATCGAGATACAACACCCGTAACACCCCTCGGCCTGCTACCCAAGGTCTACTACCCATACCAAAACAGTCCCGCCCCTTCCTCGACAAGTGCCAATGGTGCCGAGAATAAGGCCATGTTGTCGCACACTGCCCCTTGTTCACTAGCCAATTCCCCTCTGCATCACCTCCCCCTCCCCGACCACCTATAACTCACACACATCATTCTCACACCAAACCGCAAGCCCACACGGCTCAACTCCCATCACCCCTAGCCTCTACCCCGTGGCTGCTCGACAGTGGGGCTTCCCACCACGTCACCAATGATCTCAACAATCTCTCTCTCCATGCGCCATATGATGGAACCGAAGAACTCATAGTTGGTGATGGTAAGGGTCTCCTTATAACCCACTTTGGCTCTTGCTCTCTATCTTCTCTCACACTTAAAAATGTTCTAGTTGTTCCTTCCATCTCTAAAAATATAATCTCTCTCTCTCAACTATGTGCTGACAATAATATCTCAATATCTTTTGTCTCCAATTCCTTTCTTTTGAAGGACATTTCAACGGGGAAAGTGCTATTTCAAGGGACTCCTAATCAGGGTATCTATGAGCTCCTCCCTCCCTCTCCTCAAGTCCACACGAGTACCACTTCCTCTCTAGCATGGCACCATCGGTTGGGACATCCCTCCCGGAATATTTTCAAGCTTCTAGCAACTCGCAATAATCTTAGTGTTTCCTCTATTTCTACTCTAGATTGTTATTTTTTGTGCCTGGAATAAAAGTCATAAACTTCCGTTCTCTACCTCCTCCATCAAGTCTAACGCTCCTCTTGAATATGTGTACACTGATCTATGGACTTCTCCAATCCACTCTCATGACAACTTAAAATACTATTTGATTTTTTTCGACCACTACTCCAAATACATATGGCTCTACAATTTGAAGCAAAAATTGGACACTAAATCTTTTTTCGTTCGCTTCAAAGCTTTAGTCGAAAAACACTTCCAACTCCCCCTTAAAACCCTCTATTCCGATAAGGGTACTGAATACTTAGCCTTACAAAACTTCCTCACTATTGATGGCACTTCCCATCTCACAACTCCTCCTCATACCCCCCAACACAACGGTTATTCCGAACGCCGTCACCGACATATTGTTGAGACCTTTCTCTCTCTCTCTCTCTCTCTCTCTCTCTCTCTCTCTCCTATCCCACGCCAATATGCCCCTTCAATATTGGTCGCATGCTGCTTCCACTGCCGCCTATTTAATCAATCGCCTTCCTACTCCCACCCTCAACAACGTTTCCCCCTTCTTCAAACTCTTTGGTCACCAACCCAACTATACTAAACTTCATAGTTACGGCTTCCTATGCTACCCATGGCTTAAACCATATAATTCCCACAAACTAGACCCAAAGTCTATTCCATGTATCTTCATCGGATACTCTCCCACACAAAGTGCCTACTACTGCCTCGACCCTACCATTTCACGCATCTATGTCTCTCGCCACGTCCAATTCAATGAAACTACATTCCCTTTTTCCACGTTACAATCCACACCTGTCAATCCCACTGATCTTATCAATCAATGGGCTCCCCTCTCTCTCTCTCTCACCATACTCTCTCCTACCCCGCAACCCTTACCATCCGAACACCACTCCCAACAACCACCCTCATCTCCACCCCCCACGGTTACTTCTCCACCTTCATCACCTAATCCCGCCGAAACCATCTCCCAGCCCTCTCTACGTCCACCACCCACGTCCACCACAACAAACCCACCCCATCCACCTCTCGAATTGTCACACGCCTCCAAAGTGGCATTCGAAAACCCATCTCCAAACTCAATCTCAATGCCGAAGTTCATGAAACAACCCTACCCAAAAATATCACCCAAGCTCTCAAAAGCCCTACTTGGAAAAAAGCCATGGAAGCCGAACTACATGCTCTTCACGAAAACAAAACTTGGTCCCTTGTACCATCCAATCCCTCTCAAAATGTTGTCGGTTGTAAATGGGTATTTTTTATAAAGAGAGATAAAGATGGCAACATCACCCAACACAAAGCACGCTTCGTGGCCAAAGGTTTCACTCAACGTGTTGGGGTTGACTATGGCGAAACATTCAGCCCCGTAATCAAACCAACCACGGTGCGTCTTGTCCTCTCCCTTGCGGTTGCTCATGGTTGGCCGTTGCGTCAACTTGACATCAACAATGCCTTCCTACAAGGTTCTCTCACTGAAGATGTCTACACAATCCAACCACCCGGTTTTGTTGACCCCAAATATCCTACTCATGTGTGTAAGCTCAACAAATCTCTATACGGTTTAAAACAAGCTCCTAGAGCTTGGTACACCGAACTCCGCAACCACCTTCTCCATCTCGGTTTTCGTAACGCTGTCTCTGACTCTTCTCTCTTTACACTCTTCGTTAATGGAATCACCACATACTTACTTGTCTATGTTGATGACATTATCATCACCTCTAGTAACCCATCCTTCCTTGACACTCTCATCACCACTCTATCCTCTCGGTTCTCTCTAAAAGACTTGGGCAACCTCTCTTATTTCTTGGGAGTGGAAGTTCAACCACAACCCAATGGGCTATTTCTTAGTCAAGCACGCTACATTCAGACCTCCTAACCAAAGCAAACATGGAAAACTCTAAACCCACACCCGTTGCGGTTCATCCCCCCTAACCACCGCCGGCACACCACTCCTCGACCCATCCCATTATCGCACCTTAATCGGTGGCCTTCAATACCTAAGCCTCACCCGCCCTGATATCGCCTTCTTTGTTAACAAACTTGTCCAGTATATGCACTCCCCCACCCATGCTCACATGCAATCTCTCCATCGTCTTATATGGTATCTCAATGGTACCTCAACCATGGGCCTAACAATTTACAAAAATACCCCCTTAAACCTCCACGCCTTCTCGGATGCCGACTGGGCCCGCGACACGGATGATTTCATATCAACTACGGCTTATATTGTCTATCCTGGTCGGATGCCCATATCTTGGTCCTCAAAGAAACCAAAGACCCGCGCGCGATCCTCTACTGAAGCCGAGTACAGAGCTGTCGCCGCTGCCTCTGCCAAAATTTTGTGGATACAAAATCTTCTCCATGAGCTTCATCATCCTCTGTCCTCCACTCCGGTCATCTACTATGATAATGCAGGAGCTACGTATGTATGCACAAACCCAATGTTTCATTCCCGCATGAAACACCTAGCCCTTGACTATCACTT
The DNA here is from genome assembly GCA_023055425.1 of Linanthus parryae. Classification (NCBI taxonomy): domain Eukaryota; kingdom Viridiplantae; phylum Streptophyta; class Magnoliopsida; order Ericales; family Polemoniaceae; genus Linanthus; species Linanthus parryae. Next base: position 45,127,490 of record JALGPY010000007.1, on the reverse strand, counting down.
CGTACGAGAAAATGTGCAAGCAGGCAAACTTCGTGTTGCTTACATCTCAAACAACGACCAACTTGCTGATGCTCTCACGAAGCCTTTACCGCGAGGACCATTCACTACTATCATCAACAAAATCGGCCTTCATTCATGGCCGCCCGTTTTGAGGGGGCGTATAAGGACATGACATGCAATGCCCAACAATCTCTCCCTCAAATCATGGAGATTATCTCTTCAATATTGTTATTATTGTTACCATACTTATCTCCTTTGACTTATCTCATGTAATTTGTATTTATTCCTTTGATTTGTATTCATCTTTTTATTGTAATCATAGTGTAGTATAAAAAGATGATGTACTAGTGATTATCAATAACATTCATTTTATTCTCTCACTCTCATCTCTTTATATATGTATATATATATGTCTCTCTCTCTCTCTCTCTATATATATATATATATATATATATATCCTTTGACTTATCTCATTTAATTTGTATTTATTCCTTTGATTTGTATTCATCTTTTTATTGTAATCATAGTGTAGTATAAAAAGATGATGTACTAGTGATTATCAATAACATTCATTTTATTCTCTCACTCTCATCTCTTTATATATGTATATATATATATGTCTCTATATATATATATATATATATATATATATAGACACACACACACATACATTTGTATGTATGTATGTATTATACATATAATACGTATATACATGCATTCTTTTTGCGAAGTATATACATATATATATATATATTATATGCATTTTTATATATATATATATATATAATATGTATATAATATATACATATGTATAACATGTATATAATATATAGATAAATATATTACATATATGTATATGTCCTATGTATACACATATATATACATATTATATGTATACACACACACACATACATACATACATACATACATACATACATACATACATACATACATACATACATACATACATACATACATACATACATACATACATACATACATACATACATACATACATACATACATATGTCAATATGTAAGCAGAACCATGACAATTCGTATTTCAAGAGGCAAAAAATACCTATTATGCAAGGAATAATAGACTCACATCACGATATCTTGACATAAGATTTATAAATATCTCTACTCTAATATTGTCACATTTAATAAGTCAAATGTGTGTAATATTATTTTTTGTTTACAGTGGAAGATAGAATGATTTAAAAACTCAAATTTTAAACAAGTAGGGCATTTGGTCATTTACACACATATCTTATCTCTTATCATGCACTACTCAAATACGTGTTAATATATATTTCTGCATTTTATCCTATCTCATATCCTATTCTACCAATCACTCATAGCTACTATAATTTTATCAAGACTTATACCAGTACAATAATATTATATCTCTTATACCAGTATAACTCTTATACCGGTAGAGTACTAGATCACTGGGTCTAATTCAATTGAAATCTTATGAAGCCATGGAGAGGAAGGTACGTAATGGAGGAGCGGCTGAGAAAGTGTGCATTATTTTGACAAAAGTGAGGAGATTCTAAGACACGAGTGTGACTTATCCTGACAAACGTGACACACATATGTGGACTCCATTACATTCACAATTTATTAGTGTTATGTCGTCTTTTCGTTTATGTGCTACATCAGTTGAATTATTTAACACCTTTATGAAAAGCTTCATGCCTAAGGCAAGCTTTTTCCTCTTCCTTTCTTTGCCCACCCCCACACCCTCCTGTTTTATTCCTCCCTTCGTCTGGCTCTCCTCTCCACTACCACCAACTAGCTTTGCTTATGAAACAGATAAGGTTTGATTTCACGTCACTGCCGATAAGGCATTAAGGTGGGAGATGCACGGATGAGAGATCAGTGGTGGAGCTAGAATTCTGAAACAGTTAATTTGTATAGGAGATGAAACAGTTTATTAATATTTATGTATTTATTATAAGAATATTGTTGTCAAAAATAAATGTGTTTGTATAGTTTCGAAAAAGTCAGTGTCTATCTTTCATCAAAACAACTAATTCAGAAAAGCAATTCCTAAATTAATCCAAAAGACACTTTCCAAACAAGACCATAACACTCCGTCCCAGTTCCCACCTCAAATGCATGATTTGGACTTTTTTCACCTGTAATTGGGTTACTTTGGCCCGGTGATTTGAATCGTAAAATGATATTATTTTTCGATATTTTTTTATTGACTTGTAAAATAAAGTTACTCTACAACATTTGGAAAAAATTATCTAAAAAATGTAAAATTTTATTATTCAAATTATCGGATCAAAGTGACCCAAAAGAGATAGAACAGAGTGGTAATATATTATTCTTGTTATAGAGTCCCGCGCATTTTACAAGACAATTCAACGACGTGATGAATAAGTTTAAAACATCTGTATAATAGTCTTGGTGAAAAGGGGAAACCCGTAGTTTATGGTCTGGGTTGGAGCCTCCACACGACCAGACCCTCACTTAGGATCATGTTAGAGTTCTTACGTTAAAAAAAAAATCATATAACTATAATCGTGTTCAGAAGTAAGAGGAACACGACAAATGAAGAAATTGGTTGCATATGAACGAATGTTCGTAATTGCGTCATGTTAAAGGAGGTCACTGTCGAGAGCATATGCTATTTACCAAGGTCAATAGCATGATTGATTGTCTCCCCTCTCTGATGAAAGTCCAACAGATCAGTTTAGATGCGAAGTCCCTTGAGAACAAACTCTTCTCTATCATTCATAGTTTTACTATTTAGGATTTGAAACGATCTAACCTGAGCTAATGCGAATATCGTCTGTTGAGTTTAACAGTTCAACTTTCTTAAAATAGAACTTTGGACAAACACCAACTCAGTTCATGACTCATGCAGTGTTTTGCTGTTCGGATTTGTTTACCTAAATTTATTGACAGAGAAGTCTAAGTTGATGGAATGTGAATATACAAGTTCATATTTGAGCTCGTGGCAAAGTGAAGTATCATTTCACATAAACTTGAGGAGGTTGTGTAAATTTTAGGCTTAATTACTTAATGCATACTTCCAGTATACCGAAATTAACACTTTGCAACCCCCATTTCTAGAATAGGCTTATTGCATCCCCCAGTTGCAATAAATTCTAAGCTTAATTACTTAATGGTACCCCCCAGTATAGCGAAACTATCACTTTGCACTACCCACTATCAAAGCTTGCTGATAATGTTCCTCATTTGCAATAAATCAGTCACTTTCAAACTGGTAAAAAAAAATCATCCAACCACCATCCATGTAATAAGGGTAAACTTGTCAATAAAAAAGGATACTAAAAATTTAAGAAAGGAAAAAGAAATTAGAAGATAATGTCAACCAATCTACTCCAATCCAATTCTAAAAAATCTACTCTAGATAAATTAACCACGTGAACCTCCATCTTCTCTCTTTCCGTCCCCCCTCTCGCGCTCTCTGCTGTGTCTCTCTTTTCTTCACTTCTCTCCTCTTTTCTTTTTTCTTCTTCTTCTCCGATGTTCCACAAGGCTCCAACACACTGTACCTTCAACCAAGAACAAGGCATAATCACTCAATTCTGTGGTTGTTGGTTAATTGGGTAAGACGTGATTCACTTCTTGGTTGCAGATTAATTGGGTATAATCCGATTCCGTGTGTCTAATTTCAGGATTTGGATTGCGGCAAACATGGGGTTGTTGGAGAAGAGAGAGATGGAAGGAGTCGGTCATGTATAGTGTTTGCTAGGGTTCTATGACCGGGAGATTTGGGGGGTCAGTTGGTGGCGTTGGAGGCTGAGTTCTGGTTGGAGGTAGTTCTCTTGGACGAAGGAGAACGAGAGGGTGGAGGACGTGGGGTCTGGTTGGGGTTCAATTTACTGGTCGGAGGTCTGGTATATTTCGGGTTGAGTGGCGGTCATGGTTGGGATAGTTCTGTGTTTGCTAGGGTGGGGATTTGGGGATCCGTTGGTGGCGTTGGAGGGTGGATTCTGGTTGGAGGTAGTTCACTTGGACGGAGGAGAATGAGAAGGTGGATGACCGAGGTTTGGTTGGGTTTTATTTTGAGGTTGGAGGTCGGATTGGGTTGCCGGAATCTGGGTTTAGATGGCCAAATTCTGGGGATAGTGGGATGGTGGGGATTAATATTCATAGATAGAAGAGAATATACCAATTTACCAATATACCAATTTACCCTCGAACAAAAGGATATGAACGACAACTAACGGTTTATTCCGTTAAGTACTAGACGGAAAAAACTTACTAGTTTCAAAGTGACTAATTTATTGCAAATGGGGAACATTATCAGCAAGTTTTGATAGTGGGTAGTGCAAAGTGATAGTTTCGCTATACGAGGGGGGGGGGGGAGGAGGGGGGGTACCATTAAGTAACTAAATCCTACTTGTTGAAACTGGGAAAAAATGACATCCAAACACCATCCTTATAAGGAGGGAAAATCTGTCAATACGTACTAATGTTTTTGGAGTAAAATAAAGAAATGAAGATAACGATGAACCATTCTGAAGGATTGAGTAATTCCGCGTTTCCCTTCTCTCCCGTCCCTCTCGTTTCTTCTTCCTCTCTCTCACTCGCTCTCTTTGTTTCTCTCTTCCTCGACCGTCTCTTTCTCTCCATCTCTCTCTCATTGATTTGGATCCGAAACTAGTCTTTGATTTGGCGATGCTTGTATTTGGGCTGGGAGTTGGTCAGATTTGAGTTTGGATGGCGGCGGCAATGGTGGTACTCTATTTGTGGACAGTGGAGGTGATGTAAGGCGGGTTCTATCGGGGTGGTGAAGCTTGGTTGGGTTTGATTGATGGCCGACGAGGAAAGCGGAGGAGGGGGTTGATGAGGCAGTTGGTTTTTTTTGCCAGATTACGTGTTTCAGTGGTGATTACGGCGGCCGTGGTGTTTCTCATTGCGTTGAAGAAAAAGAAGAAGAGGCAAACTTGCTGGAAACCTAGCAATCAGCGACATGAACAGGGCACACCAATTAGGTATTTCCCCCTTTCTCTTGGTTTGTTCTCTTTCTGGATTTGGTAAAAGCAATTGATTTTGCTAAGGCAAATCAATTTCTTGTTGAGTCTCTTTCTCTACATTTTTTTTGTAATCATTGTTCTAATTTTTTTAGGATTGATGGCAATGAAAAACCGCCGGAATCTGGGCTTTGTTGGTTGGAGTCTGGGCTTGGCGGTGATGTGGCGGTCGTGGTGGTGACTTGTTTGCCAGAATCTGGGTTTCATTGTAGTGGTGGTGGTGACTCTCATATTCTTATAAGTGCTTATAAATAAGAAGTGGACAATTTTACCCTTAAACAAAAGGATGTGTGAGTCAACTAACGATCTATTCCGTTAAGTGAGTAACGAATTTTTTTCCCAGTTTCAACAAGTAGGATTTATTGCAACTGGGGGATGCAATAAGCCTATTCTAGAAATGGGGGTTGCAAAGTGTTAGTTTCGATGTACTGGAGGTATGCATTAAGTAATTAAGCCTAAAGTTTATGAAGTTTTTTTTAATATGTAATACCATTTGAATTTACTCTTAATGAACGTATGTGAAATGAATATGTAGGACTGGGCTTGAAGTGCGATTGTGGCAGAGTAATGCACAGAAAGAGAGACGAAAGGAGAACATAGGAGAGGATGTGAGCTTGGACGATTGCTCAGAGAGAGAAAGAGAGCTCATACTGCGTGTAACCGGGATTATTGTTTTACCAGTGAAGCAAAATGAGGGCGAATTTATATAGGCGCAGTTTTTGTTGTAGTGGACTCGAAGACCTAAGCATCATGGGAGGCCGTTAGCATCACTCCTCTTGAGGAAATGAAAATTATCCTCAAGCACGTGATGTGGTCCTGAGCTCACCTGCTTCCTCCTATAAGATACAAGAGTATCTCTATTTAAGTAACCATAGCGGGATCCCTCTGCAGACGTCTTAGAAAACCTTACTCTAGCCTCCACTACACTATACTTCACCAGTCCTAGTGTGTGCAACACTTTCGTACATGGTAATGTGATCGTGATTTGAAGCACCCCAGGAAATGTCTCATGCTTCAGATGGGGCCCAAAGCCTGCTCGGTGTGTGATCTGTGGGGTTAATGGTGCGGCCCACATGATCACGGTTAACCCCTAGAGAGTGAATGGGACGTGACGCCCTACATGTTTTGCTCCATCTGGCGCGATGGGAAACCCAAAATCATGTATCTACATTAGCACCCCTACACATGTTCTTGTCATAGATACTTTAGTTTTCATTTTAAAGAGTGTTCAGTAGGTGGGAATGATGTTCCCATGACGTCAGTTGCTGCGATGCATACGTGAGCCCCCTTTAGAGTAGGTGTGGCTCAAGATGTGGGGATTTGTCCTGAGGAAACATTCTCACATAGCAACATAGTGGGGGCGCGTTTCTTAACGAGATCTCTAGGGTTGTATGATATCTAGTCATTTCAGCGACATTTGAATTTCCCTGAATGATGTAAGCGACATAACCATGTAGGACACGTTCTTCTATAAAAGGAGCGTCTTTTACTCCAACATGTTCATCACATCCTTCTCTAGAGATATCTTCTAAGTTTTAATCTCTTGATTGATTTTTAAAGTTCTTTAAGTTCGTGTCCTGAAACCTTGTTTCTTTGTCGATTGCAATGAACAAGAAGAACATGAAAGCTCAGGTGGTAGTTGAGTCTGTTCCTCCGACTGAACTCTGGAAAGAGTCTCTTATGTTTGGCGGCATAAATTGTACAACGCATCCATGAATATGTGGGAAGTCGTCTCTATCCCTTTGGACAAGACTATAATTTCCCAGACCCCTATTTTGTCCGTGATCCGTTAACCACCAAGCATTGTGAGATACACTATACGGCCTTAGATAACGGGTCATACCTTCAATGTAAGGTCCACTATGAGTCTCCTTCATAGGTTTTTGGACATATGGATGAGTGGGCGAATTATGTCATGGGGGACCATGAGCATATCTTGAAGAAGGCGCATGCATATAATGCTATGAAAGCGACTTGAGGTCTCCTTCGGAAGAAATATCACATCATGCTCGATACACTGGTGTCCTGGTGGAGCCACATGAGCCGCACATTCCATTTAGAGAGTGACGATGTTGATCCCTTTCCATAAGATGTTAGTATGTTGTTGGAGTTGCCTATCATTAAAATTCAGGATCCTCTCGCAGTTCTTGATAAGGATCTTCATGCTTTACTTAATGTTGTAGGAAAATCGTTCGACCTGGCAAAGAAGCAGGATTCATGATGGTTAAGAATTAAGTGTGGGGATGCGCCTGCACTATTGGGAAAAACTAAGAATACGTAGGTTTGCTGACACAACACTTTTTTCATGGCTATGCCAACAAATTGGAACCTGTAAAGGTTAACAAGAGAAAACATACCTTCTTTGTGAGTGGACTCAACTTCGAAAAATCCCTCTTCGGTTTTCTAGTCTTGTAGCTTTCACATTACTTATTTGAAAGACCGTGCCTTGATGGGGGTATTCGCAAGCACCTTCATTATTGTCGCGAAGCTTTGTGGGGGTGAGTTCTCGCCACTAGGACCCTTTCCTGGGGACCTTGTATCAAAATAATTGAGATGTGTAAGTTATGTCCGAGTCAAATTTCAGACCGTGTGGGCGTACGGGCACTTTACAGACTATGCTCCACAGCCTCGAGTTCTCGGAGTGAAAGGTGATAATTTTCCTCTTTTGTATGGGGAAGGAAAGTTGGTGCAAGACGCGCGTGGTGATGAGATTATTTAACATGTTCTCATGCCACACGTAGTGATGGCATGGCGAGCTTAACATGTAGAAGTACCTTTCTTAGAGTGCAACAGAGTGCGACATGAGGGATTGTTTTGTCTTTCGTCTCTATGTCTTGATGGAAGATGGGGTCCCTCACTGTCCTTCACATTACTAGAAGGACTATTCGTGGCGGATCCTACGAATTTTAACAATAACCTAAGTCCTTTCGCCATGGATGTCTTGTTGTGGTCTCGATATGGAAGGAAAGCAGTGATAATCACACTGTGACACCCCTCTTTTCTTTTTGTTCTCCTAACAAGGTCCCTCTTCAGTAGGGCTTTGCGGTATCCCCTCCTAGGAGATTCACGACTGCGACACGAGATGTGAACTACTTCCACTTCCTTATTATTCCAAACCAAAACTTTTTACCAAGGTGGGCCTCCTACTCCTGTGAGTTATTTAATATGCTCGAAGGATTGGATCGATATCCGAGTCTTGGGTAAATTTTGGACGACTTAGCTGCCTTCCAACTTGAAGTGATCACCAATCCAATTGAGATGAACCAGATCCTTTGTCAAGGGAGATGTAGGGTTTCTGCAGTGGAGGTTCATTAACGAAATACAAATTTGGAAACTAATTGTTTTCTCTCTTCCATATGTGTGGACCTCTTTCCAAGAGTGGTGTGATCGTTTGCGTCTGGGCGCCATGAGTATGTATGATTATGATGAGAAATCCCCACGAGTAGCTTTATCCTTTCTTTTTTCCTTTCCTTTGTACGTAACAACTTCGGTCTGTATCTTCGTATCCTTTTGTTCCTTGCATTTTCGGCTACGTCTCTTTGTTGCAAGGGACCAATCTCCTATCTTTTTAAATCAGTGAGGAACAAGAAGCTCTCTCTTCTTACAAGGTAACCTTTCCTTTATCGTAGGAGCTGAGAAAATTCCCGACTTCCATGGCGCAAGACTTTCCGAAACGGAAGTCAGTGGCTTCTGTGCCCATGAATAATTTTCGTGGATCTCCCCTTTCACGAAAGCCGAGGGAGGTCCATGCGCTACTTCTCCTACTATGGGCGAATCCGATGCAATGCGAGGTCGTGAGATCGATGAATAAGAAGAAGGTGACGAGACTCCTTTCCTCAGGAATCACCCAAGGAGTGCCTTCGAGCCTTTTCCTCAACGGAACCCGCCTAGGGCTCCAAATACTAGTCGATATTTGGTTTCCTCTAGTGGTGAGCATTTCCCAAGTTGGTATGCAACGACGAATTGAAATGATATGTCAGTTTATCTCCTTTTCACGTTTGGAACATCGCCACATAAGGAGGGATTTGGTTCATCCCCATTGTTTTTGATGGTTACTATCAATCCCATTTCCCTTCCTTCAGAATAGGAGGCGGCCAACGTTTACAAGGGATGGCAGCCAACCATGATGACATTGTTTGAAAAGTTGCGACATCCGACGCCAACTTCAATAAGGAAGGGAGAGATCTGAAGCCTCTCATGAAGCCATAAACTTTGTAAAGGCACTCATGCGCTCCCAAGAGGGTGCTCAAAGGTCATCCACGAGGGAAGAAGCGACCTGTAATAATCCTTTGTTCTTCTTTCCAGGAGGGCGTTCCTAAAGGTGAGCGAGAGGCTATCACTCATCACCGACTTCCTTACATTACCCATTTCTTATAGAATATATACTCTTTAGATGAAGCATCTCATTACTTTCTCCCAAAAATAGGTGAACCTTCACGTATGTGAAGTTTTTCCGTCGTTGTTTCCTTGTTTTGTTCGCATGAACTCTCATAATTTCTTTTGTTTTTTTCTTCATACAAGTACCAAAGACGAAAAAGGGCTCCCAATTGATGTTTATATTGATATGGAGGTTTGTGAAGGAATTGGGATGCTTTCCAACACGGGTTTCATAATGTAGGATAGCCTGACTACTATGAGTTCATCTATCTGGAGAGTCTAGCGAAGCCCCTTAAGAGTTCTGACTTCCTGAAGGACTTAATCTTTATTTAGTGGAAACTAAAGGGTCTCACTAAATTCAGAATTGTCGGATTTGATACCAAATGAATCACCCTCAAATTATTGGATGCCTCCACACCAGGGTACAAACCCCATGGGAAACAAATAAGGACACTCGGTTAACATACAGTGCAACCCTTGATAATCTCAAAGCATAATTTATTGCAAATTCAAAGATAATCCAGAAATAGTGTTTGAGAGATAATAGTACATTATTCGGTGAAATGAAAATACTAGGTGAAATACTATATGTTCACATCATGAGTCCCTAGCCAGCATTTTTCGTGAGCGTCCTTGACTTGGTAACTTGCAGTGTTCTGACATAGGAAACCAAATTGCAAAAATATTAAATTCATAAAAATTGAGTACAAACATAGTACAACATGTAAAACGAGTTTCAGCTTAACAATTAAATTATCAAAACTTGCATGGGAAAAAACCCACTTGAACTCTAACAAGTAACTCATTCCAAATTTTAATCATTAGTTTAGCTAAGGCATATGAAAGCTCAGGTTGTGCAAGACTTGAAATAGCTTAGATATTTCAAGGCCTTTAAACAGTTTTCAAAGCCTTGAATCATCTTCATAGGCTTTCAAGACCTTGAAACTGGATTCGAAGCCTTGAAACTGCTTAACCTGAATACACATTCTCAGGGGGAGTTTTCTGCTAATTCTCTAATTTGACTTATTCTCCTTCTTAGATATATTTATTCTCTGTTATTAGATGATGAAAGACAAATTGTTAAACATGTTTTTAATCGTAATATATCATCTGTTTGACCATGATTATGCAGGAAATTTTGTTTCTAAGTTTTGCAAGATTGTTTCTTAAACTGAATTGCTGCAGATTTGGAAATACTAGAAAACTTTGACCTGTGATCAATCAGGCGTGTATTTTGGATTGAAGCAACAAGACACAAAAATCAACGGGAAAATACAGAGAAAGTATTCTAGATTGACAAGCATCAAAGAAGTTCTTCATTTCTTCCAATCCATTCACGGAAGTTCACTGCATTTCACTGCAGTTTTCTACTCTTAAGTGTTCTTCTGTATAGAGCTATATTGGTAGATCATTTCTATATTATTTCTACATTTATTCTCAAGGATTGTTCAGAGTGAACAATAGAGAATACTTAGTTAATCAGTTAGCTAGAGCAGGTACTAGAAAGGTTAGGGAAAACCACAAGCTGTAACAGAGTAAGGGAACTCTTTGTGCTTGAGTTCTAGGGCTTATCTTTTGATTAATAAGAATTGAGTTGAAATCCTGCAGGGATCTAATTCCTGAGGTAGAGACGTAGGTCCAAGTGGACTGAACTGTATAAATCACTTGTCTTATGCATTTTTAGTTCATTTACTTTCAAATCTTTTGCAGCATACAAAACTGTTTATTTTTCAAGGGTTTGAACTTGTTTTCAAGGCCTTGAAAAAGGCATACTTGCTCTCTACCTTCTGCATCTAATTCAAAGGCTTGAACTTGTGTTCAAGGCCTTGAACTTCATTGTTTGCACTTTTTCATCCTCTTAGCAAGTTTTGTAAAAATTTGGCATACTCTATTCAACCCCCTTGCCCCCCCTTCTAAAGTACCTTAGCTGTTTATACATCTGCATACTCACACTTTCAATTGGTATCAGAGCTTGTATCACTGTATAAGATTTAATCAACTAGTGATCATGAGTACTGCAGGTGATGGTGGGTCTCACAAGGAAGAGCTGCTAACAGACCCTCTCTATTCTGTGGAGAAAATTTTGCTCACTGGAAAGCTCTCATCAAAATGTTAATCATTGATCAAGATCTAGAGCTTTGTACCATTATTCTAAATGGACCTCATACTTTCTACATAGAGAAAGATGGGATCAAAACTCCCAAAGCTGAATATATAGCTACAGGAGCATGTTGCTCACAAGTGCTATGGATTTCTCAATAGCTAAGAGACCTTGGATTTGACTTCACAGGCATACCTATTAAGTGTGAAAACACTAGTGCAATTTCCATTACAAAGAATCCAGTGCAACACTCAAGAACCAAGCACATTGATGTCAAACACCACTTCATCATAGATCATGCTGAGAAAGGTGACATTGTTCTTAAATTTGTTGCTACTAACATGCAAATTGCAGATATCTTCACCAAACCATTAGCAGATGAAAGGTTCTCAACTCTAAGATTGGAATTGGGAATGATAAATAAAACTGCATTGGTTTAGGAGGAGCATCAGGTAAGAAAGGTATTCTGTATGTGCTTACAAAGGTTTGAACTGAGTTTCAAAGCCTTGAAAATCAGTTCAAAGCTTTGAATTTTACTTTTTGCAGTGTTACATCTTTTCAAGACCATGAAAACCTTTTCAAAGCCTTAAAAATAAGTCTACTACAATGATAGTCAATAATCATGGATCATTCTATGTTGGGTGATATCTCTGAAGATATTTGCCTAATATAGCCCCTACCCTTTTCGAAATTTTGATTTAGCCAAAAATAGTATTAGTATATTCTATTTTCCAACGGCATAATAGTTTTGAGAATCAAAGAGATACTAGTTTCCTTTTGAAACTCAAACTCTTTCAATATTTATCCTCTTCTCTTCTCCTTCACTCCGTACCATTCCACCTCTCTCTTTTCTTCTCCCAAACCCTAATGAGCACAAGAAGGGCCTCAGACAGAATCAAGATGGATGGAGGTTCGAAACCTGTCTCAGAGAAGAAGAGAAAAGCAGCAGTGGAAGAGGTTCAAGAGATTAGTGAGGACTCTGTGTCAAAAAGCTTCACTGAGGAAGAAGAAGAAGAATCCTCACCACCCAAGAAAATAGTGAGAAATGATCAAGGTCCAGCAAAGAAGAAACAATCCACGGAATCTACACAAGATAAGCAGAAGGGAATCAATATTGGAAGCCCTAAGAGAGACAAGAAGAAGACAGTCTCTGAGGTTAAAGGAAAAAGAAAGGAAATCCTTATTCAAGATTCTGAATCAGACACTTATTCAGGATCTTATGGTGTGTATGCCATGCCCAACAAATGAAAAATTGAAGGGAAACTTGAAAAAGATCCATCCCAAGAGGCATCAAAAGCAGGAAAGAAGAATATAAAGACTGCTTCTCCTCAACAGAAATGGTTAGCTGTAAAGAAAAAGCTGAAGCATGGGAAGAAAGCCTTAGAAGGACTCACCTTCTTATTCAACAGTGTTATCGAAAAGATCAGTTACTTCATTGAGGAAACAGATGTGATCTCTCAAGTAGTTCAAACCAACAATGAAGAAAGTGAGGAGGAAGCAGGAGATCAAGAGGATGAGAAAGAACCTTAATCTTACCTATTCTTTCTTCCACATTCTTTCTGCTTTCAAGTTTTCTTTAAGGTTTCAAAATTTTCCAAACACTTGATCCAACATCTTCTATCTTTTTGATGAAAGTCAAAAAGGGGGAGAAAATTCTAGGTTTTAGTTTCTAGTTCTTAGGTTTATTTGGTTTTATCTGCTGAACTATTTAAGTTTTTGTTGGTATTGTGAATAAGTTGGATCTTTTTGGAAATACTGTGTTTTTAAATTATGGACTAATCAGTTTATTTTGTAGAGACTACAAATCAAACTGAATTTGGTTTTGCCTTTCATCAAGGGGGAGATTGAAAGCTCAGGTTGTGAAAGACTTGAAATAATTTAGCTATTTCAAAGCCTTGAATCAGCTTTCAAAGCCTTGAATCAGCTTCATCTCAAGGCCTTGAAACTGGATTCAAAGCCTTGAAACTGCTTAACCTGAATACACATTCTCAGGGGGAGTTTTCTACTAACTCTCTGATTTGACTTACTCTCCTTCTTAGATATATTTGATTCTCTGTTATTAGATGATGAAAGACAAATTTTTAAACATGTTTTTAATCGTAATATATCATCTGTTTGGCCATGATAATGCAGGAAATTTTGTTTCTAAGTTTTGCAGGATTGTTTCCTAAACTGAATTGCTGTAGATTTGGAAATACTTGAACACTTTGATCCTGTGATCAATCAGACGTGTATGACAGCTTCTCATAGTGGTTAAATGAAAGATTACAACAATATCACTTAAGATTGTAATTATCCAACCGTTGTAGAAGATTTCAAAGTAGTCAAACTCTGTTGCCTACAAAATAGGAAGGTTGTTGATGAAAATCTGGGGAGATTTGCAGAGATGTTTGAAGTATATATATAGCTCAAATTCGAAGCAACAAGACACAACACTCAACGGGCAAATACAGAGAAAGTATTCTGGATTGACAAGCATCAAATAAGTTCTTCATTTCTTCCAATCCATTCACAGAAGTTCACTGCATTTCACAGCAGTTTTCTACTCTTAAGTGTTCTTCTGTATAGAGCTATATTGGTAGATCATTTCTGTATTATTTCTATATTTATTCTCAATGATTGTTCAAGGTAAACAATAGAGAATTCTTAGTTACTCAGTTAGCTAGAGCAGGTACTAGACAAGTTAGGGAAAACCACAAGATGTAACAGAGTAAGGGAACTCTCTGTTCTTGAGTTCTAGGACTTAGCTTTTGATTAATAAGAATTGAGTTGAAAATCCTGCAGGAATCTAATCCCTGAGGTAGAGACGTAGGTCCAAGTGGAGCGAACTCTATAAATCACCTGTCTTGTGCATTTTCAGTTCATTTACTTTCATATCTTTTGCAGCATACAAAACTGTTTATTTTTCAAGGGTTTGAACTTGTTTTCAAGGCCTTGAAAAAGGCATACTTGCTCTCTACCTTCTGCATCTAATTCAAAGGCTTGAACTTGTGTTCAAGGCCTTGTCTTCATTGTTTGCAAAAGTTTTCATCCTCTTAGAAAGTTTTGCAAAAAGTTGACATACTCTATTCAACCCCCCCTTCTAGAGTATCTTAGCTCCTTATACATCTGCATACTCACGCTTTCAGCATATAAGAGCCCAATGGGTAACGAATGACCACATAGAAGTCACGATGCAATGAGATATTAAAAATTCCAATTAACCCCGAGCGTCATGAAAGCCCCTAGGTCAATCCCCGCTCATATCCATAGCTAAAAGACCTTAAGTGTAGACACTCCTATACTGATGTGACACACAAATGTAAAGTAGTACTCTAATAGCTTTCACATATAAATGACCCCGACAGCGTAGTACCTCGGTCCATGACAGCCGACCACGAGGGCCGGGTGGGTAATCTCATAGGATTAGCACCCAAGGAGGATCGACTCACATGCGCACTCGTCCGTAGCTTCCACACACCGTAGTCCGTGAAGGATTCTTTTCGAAAATGGAATCCGTGAATGGAAGGGCAGAGCTATGGAGAGAAGTAAATTATGATCGATCTAAGAACGGAATCATGGAATTTTTTTTGGACACCGCAGTTCGCAAGAGGAGGGGCTGATACAGGTCAACCTTATCGTCACCATCCGTATTATTTATTTAGTATTAATTAATTAGTTTAATTACTTTATTTAAGTCGGGCTAGGTTTTCTTTGCAGTTCTTTCCTGGCCTATGGAAGGGAACCGCCTAGGTCTATATTGTTATCCTATTTAAACTAGTTGTAGACTTTGGTTATTTTTATCGGATGAATAGAAGAATATCTTTATTCGGTCAAAACCTAGTTTGTTAGAAAGAGGGCCAGAACCTCTAAGCTACGTGGAAGTTTGTTAATTTCTCACAAAATTGTCGTATTCAAAACCATGCCGGTATCAACTGGTGTTGTCATTGAGCTTCCCCATCGTCAACTGGTGTTTTCATTGACTTCACCATTCAACTAGTGATACGATGGCGAACACCAAGGAAATAACCGAGTAATCACTTCAATCAATCAATGAAGAACCCATGGACTAGTTTATGCACAAATTTCCTGTGGAATTTGATAAACACAATAAGCGTTGAGACTCCCGGCTCGCTGCCCTAGCAGATCCCGTGAACCTTCCATCCTCACCGCATCAGCCGCCGCTGACCACCCAGCCTCTACCATCGCAAGACCCACAGCAAGAACATCCATCACCCCCTTCTGCCTACCCGTCGTCGGTCGATCCACCTGCGCACATACACCGGTCGATACGATGAGAGCAAGATCCGCCCCAAAACAAGCCACGAACGGCGCATACCACAACAGACCTCGTAGACCACTTCACCACCAATAACGGCGAGATAGAATTCAAAGCACAAGTCCGCATACTGGTTCCGTCCCCTCCTTCGCAGTTGCAACAACTCCCCACGACAGGTCATCACTATTGTTTCCTCCGACCTCGACAGAGAACCAGTCCACAACACCTGCGATTCAACTCCAATGGTGGCTTCACCAGACGCCACTATCACCAGGTCTGAAAGCCACCCAGTTCGGCCTCACATCCGACGCCACCCTCCGTGCGCTGCATCAACCACCGGCAGAATCCCCACCGCAGTCCAAAAATTGCAGCTGCCACCTGCAACAGATGACGGGAAGGCATCCTGGGTCCTTTCTCGCACTACCACATGTGTTAGGGTTGTTTTTTTTCCAGTGGGCTGCGTATTTCCATTAGGCTTCATTGTTCACTTGAGCCTAGGTTGTATTCTGGGCCGAATATACCACATGGGGCCTCAGCCAACAAATTATTTTAGGTATCACACATCAAATTTGATGCGCCTTGAGAACAAGGCGTTTCTAAACCGCGCAGGAGTTGATACGGGTCAATCGCATTGTACGTATTATTTATTTAGTATTAGTTAATCAATTTAATTATTTTATTTAATTAGTTAGTCGTGCTAGGTTATGTTGGAACCTGTACAAGAATCTGACTTTAAAAAGAAATCTAAACTGAAAAAAAATAAAACTTACAGAGTTTGGAGAATTGCAGCAGTAAAGCAGAGACGATATCGTGCATAGACACGATGGCCTTAAGGCTTTATTCGCTCCCAATTGGTTATGTTGATCCGGAGCGAAGGCCTCCCAAGATAATCGCCTCTCACCGTGCAAGCAGAAGTACCGTCTGGATTGCACCTGTAGAACCTGTTAATTGGTGTGAAATCTCTCTGGTTTGAAGAAGGAAGAGGATTGGATTTCGGAATACAGAAACAGAGGAAGGTGTCTGCCTTTTAAAGAAGACAGACACCCGTTGGGAACGGTTGGAAACTGTTGGGGAACGAAAACGGCTGCAACTGCTCAAAAAGAGCAGTGCAAAAACTGGTGAAGAATTTATTTCGGGCTGATTTAAATCTGAAAAGGGAGTTGGTTTCTGGCCCTAAAAGATGAATTCATTGCTTAATCAGGCCCAGGCCCAAGACCACACTACGTCACGTGCCTGATCCCGAGACCGAGCCGGCCGTCCGGACGGACAGCGGCGGCGACGGCGCGCGCGTGTGGTGGTTCAGACCCAAAGGGCGTGCCCTATAGTGCAAACTTGAACTACATAAGGTGAACAAGTTTGTTCTTCCCTCCAATGTGGGATGAATTAATTTTCCCACTTGAAGTTGCCTCCTTCACCTCTTGAGGTAGCCATCTTCACCCATGAATTTTTCATTCACCCGAAATCGATTTGGGTCGAAATAAATTAGTAGGACGATCACCTCGACATAAGGTTTCCAAAACTACTTTCACCTCGACGAATCGATAACCCGATTCTTCACAAATCGGGTCCAAAGTCGACCCGCAATTGATATTTTCCAACAGGTTATATTTGCGGTTCTTTCCTGGCCCTTGGAAGTGAACCGCCTAGGTCTATATTGTTCTCCTATTTAAACAAGTTGCACTCTTTGGTTATTTTTATCGAATGAATAGAAGAGTATCTTTATTCGGTCAAACTGTACTTTGTTAGAAAGAGGGCCGTAGCCTTTAAACTACGTGTGAGTTTGTCAATTTATCACAAAATTGTCGTTTTCGATACCATCATACGGGACAAAGCTAAAATGCGGCACGATACCTCAACTTTGAAAAATAACACATAACATATATACACTTCTGTTTTTAGTCGATGTTTTTCCGTGATACTTTTGGCAAAACTATCGAACTGTCTAACCTTTAGCTGAAATGTAGTAAAGCGTCCAAGTCCATTCCTCGCCCGGGGTGAAAAACCCTAGCATGGTTTTCAAGGCCAAGATAGAAGTGGGAAGAAAGAAAGAAAGAAGCATGCCCTAACGACTACTTCAACATTGCGGGCGTTAAAGTTGCATTATTTGCCGTGGAAAGAACGCATTGTGATAAAGAAGGACCAGAAAGTTTTAAAGTCCCACTATGTAATTGGTGTCGTTACCTCTGGTCCGTTGATCTACCTTCAACTTTTACTCTTCCCTCATCATTTAGCAGTTAGTCGCTTTTTAGGGTTTCACTTTAAGATGTGTCATTCATGTCTTTTGACGTCAATTGGGAAATGAACGACTCCTCGTTGGCTCCTAGCCTCATCGTACGTAGAACGTTGGCTTCTCATTTAGCAGTTAGCCTACTTTTAGGGTTTGAAGTTTGTTTTTATCTCAACGGCTGTTTCAAAACCCAAAGAATATTTAACCCAACCACAAAAAAGCCCTCTAATCACTCGAGCTTCTTTCAAAGAATACTGTTACCGGCAGACGTTGTTTACCGTATAAATATTGCCTTATGATCATGAGCATGATTGTCATTTCTAGTTGAGACCTTTATGTAAAGTTTTGATGTTTACTTGTAATTAAGAGTCTCCCAGTATCTCTCGCAAGCTTTAACTGTTGTTTGTAGTTTGATTAGCTAGTCTACAGTTTGAATCACTACCGAGAATTTTGATATGTTCATGTATTTTTACATACGTATACAAATTGTCAATAAGCATTGCAACGAAAACGTGATTATAAGAATGTGTTTTAAGTAGAAAAAACCGAAGAGAATATTTTTACGATCATGCAGTTTTTGGGACTTAATATTGTAAGACATGGGGGTGGGAAACGAATATTTCAGACAAGGTAGACAAAGGAATTAAAGGTTGAGATTCCGAAATAAGATCACTTATGTAAAGTTATATCAAGATCATCCTCCAAGTAGTCTATCTATCACAATATGTATTCAACCCACCCACCCATGACCCAACCACATCAAAAGGAAGGGAGTGGTATAGGCCATAGGGAATCTTGTAAAACAGAGGTCGGCGATACTTGGGGCATTTTTGATTGATTTATTGCTGGTGACTTGTTTATTAAGTTACACGTTCGTTGAATTACGAAATAATTTACATAAGGTGTGTATCTTCCTTCGCTAATTCATCGGAAAGAGAAAGATATTCCCATAGATTTAACTACTACCACTCCGTCCCAGCTCTTTCTTCTCATCTTGACTTTTTGACTCGTATCTGAGTCACTTTGACCAGGTGATTTGGATAGCAAAACGATGTGATTTTTTAATAATTTTTTCACCGTGTTATAGAGCAACCTTTACTCTACAATGTCATGAAAAAATTATCAAAAAATTGTATCATTTTACTATCCAAATCATCGGGTCAAAGTGACCCAATGAATAGTGGTAAAAACTAAATTGGGAAGAAAGAGCTGGGACAGAGTGGTACTGAATTAGTCATTCATTCACGTTTCAGGTAGTGGTGGCATTATTGCAGCAGTGTAGAATCTTAAAAAAAGAAACACAACTTGGAGAAGTATCTTATGTTATTTGACATGTGCAAATGCCCAGCGCCACTACTGTTTTCTATTTTTATCCAAGTTACGGAGTTAGTTGCCACTCTGTTAACTGCACCGATCGCGCAACTATGCGAATGTTTTTCTAATTATCGATTTTACTTGTAACTTTATGTGACTTATCATATCAAGAGGTTGTTTTTTCTGCTCATCCAATTGTCTCTGGTTAGAAAACTTGTGGCCGAGAAGAAGAAGAAGAAAGCTTGACTTTAGATAAAAGGATTTAATTTATAAATGAAAACTTCCAGAGAAATGAAAGATGTTAAGTGAATGAGGTTCAGCATAGTGGTAATAAAAAGAAGGCTTGTTGACTGAAAAAAAGAAAAGAAGGCTTGTTTACTTAATGTATACCTCCAGTTTGTCGAAACTATCACATTGCAACCCCTAATTCTAGAACTAGCTGATTGCATCCCCCATCTGCAAAAAATACGTCAATGTGAAACTGGAACTGAAATTTCGTTGCAAAATTAACGTACAGGAAGGGCATTATCTCAAATAATGTGATGCGATTGTATCATAGAGGATGTGCACTTAATGAAAATACCTTCGTCGGGTTCGAATTTGATGATTGAATTTTGTTCCCAGTTCGACATTGACGTATTTTTCGCAAATGGGGGATGCAATAAGCTAGTTTTAGATCTGGAGGTTGCAATGTGATAGTTTCGACAAATTAGGGATATGCATTAAATATTTAAGCTTAAAAAGAATAGTTGCTGTTACTTCTCTTTAGATGATCATGTCTATTTTCAGGTGTGCGACAATTTTCAAAATATTTTGAGGTCATTGTCGTGTTGTTCATCTGAAGGTGAACATTATGCACATCCTCTTGTGCGTAAATGTCGCTTGGAATTCAAATAATTATACATGAGGCAACCATAAAATAAGTAAGGGTACTCTAACATGTTAAGTATATGCCCCATTCTTTTGATGATATCAGAGAAACGACTGATTGATGGTAAATGGTCTTCCCATTTCATATGGATCCGTTTGTATCAATCTATTTTAAAGTGTGGATTTTATGTGAGAAAATTTTATAAAGAAGTTGAAGTGGAAAATAGTAGTCAATGCAGGAAATATTTCATGAATTTGAACAAGGGTTTGTTAATTGGGATGATGACAGTGTGTTCTTTGACAAAACTAGTACAATATCTGTATTTCAAATGTAGAGAAACCCATAGAGATAAGTGATTGTGGAAATTGGAAATAAGAAATGCATGTCATGCACATAGGAGGGAGATTTAGGTGTATGATTATAATGAATCTAAAGAACCTCGATGAAGATGAAGAGGATGAATTTCCTATATATACATTGCCAATAGTAAGGGCCATGGGAAAAAAAGAGTTGGGGGGGGGGGAGGGTGTTACTGCGTTAATCACTCTCCATTAAGTGGTCAAAGCGGAGATCTCGAGAGATTGTTACTATTAATACCTGAACTGCATATACATGGGTTGAACAAGTCATATCTATGACATATATGGTTCGCAGATGGCACATTAGACGAGCCTTATTTCAGCCTCCAAATCACTTGATCCCCTGATTCCCGGGCAAGCTGCAATATATGGAGGGACCCTGTCTCGTTGTCCTTGTATGCTAACTTCTATTGATCTGGTGTGCATATACCACTATTTAATAGCCAACTGCGGGCTGCTTATAGGTCCACATGGCTGCGAACTTGTACTAACATTTCGACTACATAAAAAAAATTCTCGTCTAGAGGCTTGGTGGCGTAGTAGACCTGCAGTTTTAAACCTAATCAACTACATTTGAAATTTACCTTTAATTGGATATCCTTTATATAGAGTTGTGAAATATGTGCATATTACATTAAAAGCTCTTATTTGTTGGCATAAAAACACTATCTCTCTTTCCAACCAGATTGCTAATTGTAAGCTTGAACTCTCTTTGGTCCAGAACCAGTTGCATGACTCTGCTGCTCTTTATCGTTTTCTAACCTATAATTTTGATAGGAATCGTATTTATAGTATTAAAAATGTAAATGATTCTGTAATTACGGATCAAAATTAAATTTATAGTGTTTTCATGCAACATTTCCAATCTATTTACTCTTTGCCCTCCCCCTCTTTTACGGATTTGGAAAATTTGTATGCTCAATACTGTTTTATTAATCTTCTTTTCAACTTTAATACGTTTCTTAGTGCGGATCAGCAACATTACCTATATTATCCCTTCTTAGCTGATGAAGTCAAAACGACAGTGTTTAGTCTAGGCCCTTTAAAAGCCCCAGGTCCTGACGGATTTCAACCTATTTTTTTCCAGAAATGTTGACCCTTCATCTCTACTAAACAGTCTTAAGACGACTGTTCTGTCTTTTCTCAACTCGGGGTTTAGTTCAGAACTTAACAACACTAATATTGTTCTTATACCAAAGTAGAACGTCCCTCTTCAGTTAACAAATATCGTCCTATTAGTCTTTGTAATGGTTTATATATAATTATCTCTAAAGTACTGGCCAACCGTCTTAAGACTGTTTTACCTTCTTTAATCACATATAATCAAAATGGTTTTGTTCCGGAGAGAAGTATTCAACACAAAATTCATCTCTCTCAAGACATTCAAATACTATTTCTAAGTTATCTGACCATTCTTTACCAAAATATGCTGCACTTAAGTTGGATTTATCAAAAGCTTTTGATAGGCTACGATGGAACTTCATTGAAGCCACTCTTCACCACTTCCACTTCCCCCCCTTCTTTATTCAACTTATTATGCAATGTATTACTACGGTCTCTTATTCTGTTATTATTAATAGGGTCCCGTCACTGAAATTTAAACCTTTTCGTGGGGTTAGACAAGGTGACCCCTTATCACCCTTTTTATTTTCATTCTTTGTGCTGAAGCTTTATCAAGGACCATTTCATACGCTTGTGACTCAGGAACTCTTCATGGTGTCCCATCATCTAATAGTGGACCTACTATTTCTCACTTACAATTTTCGGACGACAGTATTCTTTACTTTAAATTTACCCCTAATGTAGGAAATGTTATCCTGGGTATCCTTAATAGATTTGCAAATTAGATAGATTTGCAAATTAGTTAGGTCAATTAATAAACTTCTCCAAATCCTCTATTACCTTTTCTCCTAAATGTAACCAGATAGATATCAATAACTTAATTTCTACCCTTAATGTTAATTCTACCTCCCATATTAGTAATTACTTAGGGTTTTATTCATTCACTCTTTCTAAACATAAAAATGAAGCCCTTCTTATTGAAAAGGTTAAAAATAAATGTGCTTCTCGAAAAAGTTTTCTTCTTAATAAATTTGGTCAGGCTACCCTTATTAAAGCGATCCTTAGTAGTTTTTTAATGTATCCTCTCTCTATGATGAATATTTCTTCTAAGATAGCTAACACTCTTACTTCTAGTTGTAATAACTTTTTCTGGACATGTAATCCCTCTAAAAAGATATTTTCACTGCTTTTCCTGAAAATCTCTCTGCCTTAGTGTAAATAAGGGGGCTTAGGTTTCAAATATATTAAAATTTTAATGATGCCCTTTTTTGTAAACCACTTGGAATTTGCTGTCTAATAGCCACTCTTTAGCTTATGTTTTTTTTTTTTTATCTCTAAATATTGTAAATGTAGTCCCTTTTAGATCCATAATGTTCCTCCGAATGCATCTCCGACTTGGAAGGCAATTTTCAAAGGTAAGAGCTTCTTGGAAAGGGGTCTTCTAGCTTGATGATGACAATCATGTTTCGATAAATAGACATCCTTGGATCAAAGATGTTCCAGGAACATCCATGAATCAATACTTGCTTGGCAACAGTAGAATCAAATGGGTCAAGGACCTTACTACTCAAAGTAGTGATGGAGGGGTTGTCTGTAACTACTCTTTAATCACCAGAATCTTCCCTCCTTGTCTTGTAAACATTATACTCAATACTCCCTTAAACTCTCCTTATGATGAGCCTTGCTGGATCCTTTCAAATAATCATGCATTCTCAGTTAAATCTCTCTATAATCTTTTATATTCTCCTCTTCCATGTCCCATCTTAAGTCTAAAGTCTACCATATTTAATTCTACTTCTCTTAATTTCCATTGGAAGCATCTTTGGAAACTTAAATTGCCATACAAATTGAGATTTTTTGTTTGGCAGTTAGCTCACCAAATTTTACCTACAAGAAAATTCCTAAGCTCCAGAGGGATTAATTGCACTTCTTCTTGTGCTTTTTGTCACCACTCCAATGAAACAGTTAAACATCTTCTTCTAAAATGCACTTTCTCAAAAAATCTGTTCAGTAAGTTTCGAATTAATATGAGAACTTTTATTTCAAATTTCGAGGATGGGATCAATTTTTGGATTAAAAGGCATCAACCTATCATTATCAAGGCTTGTGCTGGGTCACTGCTGGTTGGATCATATGGAAAACTAGAAATGCTGTTATTTTCAAGAATCTCCCTCCTCTGCTTGATAATTGTTATTTTGAATTTTTGGGCCTAACTGCCCAAATTTACCATGCCCTTATTTTTCCTAATCAATTTCAACATTAGACTCTACCTCAGAAAAGAAGAAAGCCAAAGCCACAGGTGGTTCCTCTTCGAAGCAGAGAAAGCCTAGAGCCTCGAGTGTGGATAAAGGGAAAGCTCCAGAGTTGACTGAAGGTGAGGTGAAGAAGAAAAACTGTTTTGCAGCTGCTCTTGATCGTTTTATGGAAGACAAAGCTAAAAATGAGGAGAATATGAAGCTTCTGGTTGAGGCAGAAAAGAAGAGAACGGAGGAGTTGGCAGAAGCGTACAAGACAAAATCCCAAGGTTTAATATGGGTGGATGGAAAGAAGGTGGATCCAAATGAATAGGCACTGATTAAGTTTCTCAAGTAGAAATCATGCCCGAAGAAAGGAAATTCAGCTTGATTCAGTCTTCATTTTTGTCTAATTATCCTCTTTTGTTGTTGTGCACAAGAGATTCCGGCAGGGAGAACTCTGTGTACACCGAGAGTAGAGGATCAGAAATGGCACAGGAAGAGTTGGGTTGTGTGTAGAGAGAGAGTAAGGTAGTAGTAATGTCTGAGAGAGAGACAGGGGTTTGGCAGAGCTTCCGCGTATGTCTGGTGTGTCCTCCTTTGTATGGAAAGGTTAACGTCCTATACATAACAGAGAATGTGACCGTTGCGGTGTGGTTAATGTGCCCATCAATGGCGGCTTAATTATCTTAAACACAACGGCACGTTCGTCCGCGTATATAGGGACCGTTACAGCACGTTATGCGCGAATACCGGAACCGTTATGGGGTTGACCGGGTTTGACCGGGTTTATGGTGCTCGTGCCATAAATCTCTCAAAACCAGTTACTAAAGGTCGCGCGCGGGCTTGGCTCGCACGCGACAGGACTTACTCTAGCCTCCAAACCAGTAAGTCCCTACAAGTCCCGTGCAGTGGTATGCGAGGGCCCTGTCTCGCAGCCCCCACATGGATCAGCGCGGCTGGCGATCCAGTGTGTGTGGAGCACAATATGGTGTGCTGGATGGTCGCCACGTGGCCAAGATCTGTCAGCTCAGAAAGCACTATCTGCATTAGCCCCCTTTCTGAGCGTGAAGACTCATAGCCGGATAGACTTCCATGCGCAGAAACCAACGTACGCGTCGCCGCCACGCACCAATTCACATACGAGTAAGTTCAGCCCCCGTGCGTGCCATTATGACCTAAAAACCCTAGAGTCGTGCCGTCTGGCCTTTAGGGTTTTAGGCGTGACGTCACCTTGTCCTGTGATTGCGCGATTCGACGGTGACGGTTGCGATTCGACTACTGAAAGGACGCAACCCTTACTTGTTTTTGGATAAATACTCTGTACTCTCCATTGTTGCAAAGCATCACTTCTTTCTCTTAAAGTGAATGATACCCGGAAGTCTTCAAGAGCAGATTCAGATAACCAATCACCAGTTCAAAATTGCAAATCGTCTTCTTCAATTGTCTGCATCCAAGCAAGCTCCACGAAAACAAGGTTTGCCTTGTTCAATTTTGATTTAATATGCTGATATATGCTTTGAACTGCGTTGGATCTGCAAACCCGTGACATATTATCCGTCGAAAACTTATGAAGAGGCTCACAATCTTTGAATCCCATTTCGATTTAATCCCCCAATGATAAGGACCTTGAATGTAGGGTTTTTGAAATCCATGATAATGAAAACGATTCCAATCTCTAATTTCGGAGATTGGTGCTAGACTGTTCATCTTTCTTCCAATAGATCCTGAATCTCGAAATTCAAACTGAAGTAGTGTGCATATTTCTCCCCCCTTTTTTCTTGCTTTTCCGCAGGGATGGCAAAGACAAAAGGAACTAGACCCACTAAGGAGGGCGAAGAAATACCTGATCTTCCGCGGGCTCTATGGCGAAAAGCCCCCTATCTGGGAGGTAATGACTTCTACCATGCTAGGGTTAAGGCATAGAAACTGCCAATCCCTGTCCCTGGTGAAGGATTGAAAACATTAACCCCTCCAGTTAACTCAGCCCTGCTCGAATTGATTGGCTCCGAAGACGTGGTCCGATCGGGAGTCGAAAATGGGTACTTCCCGTATACTGCAATTTCCACCCAAGCTTTTTTTCAGAAATTGGACTTCATGGATGAGTGGATCGACCATGTATTGACTCATCACGCAATGACTCTAAACGATGCTGGCGTATACTTCGCAGTTCGTGCTATGAAGGGTGCTGCCGTGAAGCTGGACCAGTCCATGCTTCTAAACCTTCTTTTCCACTACTCGCCTGCGACTCACACATTTCATTTTGCTGAGTTCGAGGCTGCCCCCACGCTAGAGGATGTGCACATGCTGTATGATCTGTCTCCCATGGGCGAGGTGGATCCTTTGAGTCCCTTGAGAACGGGTGCGGAGATTGCTTTGTACACGCAGATGGAGGAGTGCTTGTCAGAAGTAAAGAAAATTTCCACCCGGTGGACCACTACAGAAGTCCTTCCTGACTGGCAGTTGGTTGACACATCTGCGAAAAACACTTGGAACAAGTGGGTGCAATACTTTTTCCGTGATTATACGAACAGCAGCATCACCAAGAAGCTTCTGAGTCAAAACCCGAAGGCTAATAACTATGTGGATGGCAAGGGTTATCACTTGAACCTATGCGCCTTCCTCTGCGCCTGGTTGTTGAGGTACTTAATCGATGGCCACCCGCATGATGGGGTCTTCTATCACGTGCTGCCTCTTGCTGTGAAATTGGCCCTTGGCCAGAAAGTCGCACTCGGACCCTTGGTCTTGGGCACGCTGTACTACAGGGTAGATCAGCTGGTCGTGGCAATGAAGGAATCGCGTGGCCGCCTCGACATACCGACTTACATCAATATTGCCTTCTTGACAATGTGGGTCTTCGAGCGATGGCCTTCCTATGCCCCAGTTTCTTCTAAGCCCAACAAGTGGTGTCCCCCAGGTGCGGAGGAGGAACGTAATAGCGGCAGAGCTGCGAGGTGGTTTGGAACAAACTACCCCAAGTGCGTCTGGAGCCTGATATGCGACAATCGGGAAGAGTTCATAGCCAGGCCCTATGCCATGCGTATTGAGAACGTGCGATGGTTTCCAAAACTCTACCCTTCTAAGGGTGTTGCCTTCTCAGAAGAGCTCCTTTTCGAAGGTGGCGAGCATTTCCACGAGCGCTATAGCGAATTCTTTTGCTGGTGCCTGAGAGGCTCCCTTCCTGCTCTCGCAGAACATGTTCGCGAGCTCGCGCCGAGGTACGAGAGGATTACCGTGGATGTTGATCCCACTCGCGTTTCTCCCCAATTCGGCTTCGATGCAGTAGCACCATCAATCTGGCCGCAGTCTATCATCAGAGGCTGCTACAAGCGTTTGTTGTCAAAGGAGTGTAAAACAATCTTGATGAGCAATCTCCCCTTCGAACAACCTGCAGGTAATCGTGAAGGCGGCTGTTCCAGAAACTGGCTCGCATACTGGAACGCCCAGCAAACAAGGTTTGAGACACAGTCGATCCCTCAGCCAAGCAGAGCTCCTGTGATCAAAAGGAATTCTTTCCCTTTTCGTCCCAATTGTAGTCTGGACGAGTCTGAATATGGTTGCTACTCATTGCTGGTTCACGAGAACCATCTGTGTCCCTCCACCATTTTAGATGAAAAGATCGCTGCGGTTAGAAAAGGCGATTCGCATGTCATCAGATATAGCGAAACTTTTGCTAAGGTAAGCAACTTCTCTTGCATGCGCTAAGCTTCTTTACTTCAATATATTGAAAACTTCATACTACGCTTCCTGTTGTAGTGCCATGTGCGGAGGTTTGCATCTGGTGAGCGTTCCAAATCGTTGGTTACCACCATTGTTACTGCAAGAAGGCAAGGACAGCCGTTTCGGCTAGCATCGAGAATGGATCCCGTAGTCGAGACCAGGATTCGCGAGATCATGAATGCTTTTGCTGATTCGTTGATAGACAACACTCCGGTCTTGTCTCCCCCTAGGGATGATCCATCTCCTCTAGCGACTGCTGCGCCAAGAGCGAAGAGGCCCAGGCAAAGGGGAATTACAATTTCTTCCCCTAGAAGCGCTCCAACTTCCCCTCCTGCGAGGTCCCTTTCTGCCAGGGATAAAGGTAAAGGTCGCATGACCGGTAAAGCGCGGAAGGAGCTCGCAGTGGAGACCTTCGTTCCGTTCGACCAGGAGGAAGAAGAGGAGAGGCGGGAGTCAAGAGGAGGAGATGAAGAAGAAGATGTCAGAGACAGAGAGGGAGATGTGATTCATGAGGAAGAATCAGGAGGTATCTCAATCGTACTTCTCTTCTCATTATCTTAACTCTTTCGCAATCTGGTTTGAACGAATTGTTTCTTCGCAGATGATGATGATGACACCATCAGTGGCCTTTTGGCCAAGAGGCAGAAGAGGGGTGCTCATTCTGGTGTTTCCGATGAAACCATAAGTGAGGACATTCTCGCCGAGTCCAGGAGGACAGCTGCGGAAGCTGCTGAAAGGAGAAGAAAGCGAGAAGAAGAGGAACTCGAGCGCGTGAAGCAAAGGAGCCTTGAAGAACAGCACGTCGACGACCTAGTGCGTCCAACTGATGAGGAAGATGTGCTTCCCGAAGAGGTGGCTCCTCGAGTTGAAGAGGAGGATGCGACTCCAGAAGAAGACGCGGCGGCTCTAGAGCAAGCCCAAGCAGATGTTGAAGAAATCGCAAGCGGCAATGAAGGTGAGATTTTTAATCTTGCAGTAACTTATCGAGATGTTATTGTTGGTGCGTTAAAGCACGGTGTGTCAAAAGCTGACATTCTCCGTTGGCTAGTAGGCAAGTGCGGTGAACCCTCAGGTAATCACTTGAACGATATGCGTGAACTAGGCTTAGCAACCCAAACATAATCATGACTGGTTTCTTCGCGCCCCAGGTCACGCTCACCTTAAAGACATGCTTAATGAAGACACATTAATAGGGCAAGGTTCCACGTCTTTAGCGTATGACGAGGATGCTGCAATCCCACCTTCGCGTGGAGGTGCTTGCTCTTAGCTTATCAAAGATAGTAAAATAATATACGATGCAAGTTACCTCACAACATCGCATTTTGTATCGCAGGCAATGCTGATGAAACCGTGTTGGAGCAAAGGAGTCAGCCTTCTGCTTCCTATGTCCCGGTGCCGAGTTCTCATACCGAGAAGCCCGTCGCAGCTGCTGAATATGCAGGAGAGCCCCTTGAGGACATCATCGAACTTTCTGATGATGCTGAGGCTGACACCGTGTTGATGGAAGAAGATGCCCACGCTGGTGCCGAGGAAATAGGAACGAACGCTGCTGATGCTATCGCACCTGAAGGTATTCCTCATCAAGCTGCAACTTCTGCTGCCACCATGCCTCCAGCAAGGACTGAGCCTGCGGCACCTCTCCCTGCGTGGAACTTTTGGGGTTCGCAGGTTGGGGCTGCAATCGCACCTGGTGCGGCTTATACTCTTCCCCCCAACTATGAGGAGTTAGAGCTCGCAGCTGATAAAAGGGCAATGGAGCGAGGACAGTCTTCAACTACCCTAGCAGTGCGCATTCCTTCTCTGAGCGAGATCCTTGAAGGAACGGGTATGTCGCGATTTGCTGTTCGCATCTTTCCTTCTTCATTTGCGAGTTTGATAGTCTAACTTGGCTTTGACATTGCTTTAGGGTTGAAGCAAGCTGACGTGGACTGGCTAGTTCGGATGCGCCTCTCCTACCCCCAATCATTTGCGAGGTCTCTGGAGATAGGGCCCTTCGACAGGAGACTATTTCTTACTGAAGCCATCTGGATTTTGGAGTAGCCGTCCGCGGCCACACCTGCGACCATTTCTCCTCAGAGCGCGGAATTGCTTTTTGGCATGTGCCAAAACCTTCACGCCAAAGTTCAAGGCAAGCTGGGCTTCAGGTTTCTTATCAAAAGAGTTACCCTGATTCGCGCGGTCGTGAATTTGAAACCCAGCCATCAAAACCTCGCAGCTGAGAAGCAGAAGGTAGAGCAGCAAAGGCAAAAGGTTGAAGAGGCTGTGAAGCTCTTTCAAGAGATGAGCGCCAAATGCGAGCAATTGAAGCAAGAAGTGGAGCAAGTGGAAAATCTGAGCCGTCAGTTTACTCCTCATGACTCCTTGATCAAGGGTTTATTTTGATTTTGAAAAGTAGCAGATATGTAGCTGAAAAATTATCGTAATGTTGCTAGGGTTTCTCCCCCCCTTTTTTTTCAAAAAGAATTGAAATGCCCGTTTTGCCCTTTCCGGGATTTGCTCGAATATCTCTGTACATATCAATTTATGATGTCATCAATTGATATTCTGCCTTGATTTTCGCGCTAATTGCTCATTAGATAAGCACGCTTTCCTTGGAAAGTCCATCCGAATCATGACCATCCGTCATTAATTAGGATACGCAACCGAATCGTCGTAGCCTTTAGTAGGGTAATTGATTGTTACCTCTTTTCAAGGCGTAAGTGATTGATCCTTACCCTCTTTTCGAATTCTGCTGACTCATCTTGGCAACTGAAGAGTCTTCACAAGGTCTATATAAACCCTGCCTTTTGCTATTTGGGTTCTACATCCCAAAATGTGGTTTGCCGTGAGTCCTTACGACTGCTGGCTTCAACGCTTGTTTTTCGTTGATTCATGGCAGTTACAAGTTGTGAAACCTGAGTTTGTGCTTTGTGCTATAGAAATAGTTTCCAAGATCTGCTTCATAAGGCTTATTGATCTTTATAACTATCATAAAGAAGATGCAGATAATACCTCATGTTTGCTCGAAGAATTTTCTTCGTCTATTATGCTTGCAGGTCATGTTTCCGGCCGCCTCCCGGCAAGGTGCAGCGCCGTACTGACCTTGCTACCAACTCGTAATGAACGGCGGAATTCTCCTCCAGCATGCCCGGAGGAGAATTTCTTGCCCCCACGTTCGTGAGCTCAGGGTGGCGAGCCATTGTGCTCGTTTCTGTGGACAAGGAGCCCATTGCCCGAGGAATAACTGCTCCCCTGTTTTGCAAGGCCACATACGCCGGAACAGGTGGTTCCTCTGGCACATATCTTCTTCAGACAAAGGCCTTGTCAGATCCTGAGACATAGCGTCCTACAGGTCTTGCGGTTGTAGACCTAGCGGGTAGCGGGCTGATCTTCTCGCATGAGCGCCCTACTTGCTACGGATCTTTGGTCGCAGACCTTTGTATCGCATAGCTTCTGCTAGGACCGTTAGGTCCATCCTTTTTCAGTTAGGATTCCCCCGATGAGTAACTTCTTGCTTGTAAGTTACCTTTTAGATGCATTGTAAGCCATGTTGGCTGCGTAGTTAGCTTGATTTGAGCTTTTTCGCTTGTAAGCTGTTAGCTAGACAGATAAATTGTATGTCCTTTTGACTCATAATGATAAATCGCTTTGCATGATTTGCTGTCTTGTTACAACAAATTACAATTTCGCATGCGTATTGGCAAATTTCGCCTTCTGTAGTGCTATATACACTCTTTTGCATTGTCGCTTATGATTTTCTATCTGCCGTATAAATTCGCAGATATGTTTTTTAGATCGTTCGAGATCGTGTTTGCGCAGCTTTGCTATCCTGGCAGACAGGCTTGCGATTTGCTTTAGATTCAAGTGCAAGTGCTATCTCATCAGATAGGCTTTTGTAGATCACTTAAGATCATTTTTGCAAAATGTTACTATCATGGCAAATAGACTTAAGAATCATTTTAAAATCGCATTTGTATAGTGCCGCTATCGTGGCAGATAGGCTTGAAAGATCATTCAAGATCATACTCGCATAGGTTGCTATCTTGTCAGATAAGCTTAAAAGATCAATTAAGATCACGTTCGCATGGACTACTATCGTGGTAGAGAGGCTTAAAAGATCACTTAAGATCGTACTCGCATAGGCTGCTATCGTTGCAGATAGGCTTAAGAGATCAGTTAAGATCATGTTCGCATGAGCTGCTATCGTGGCAGATAGGCTTAAAAGATCAATTAAGATCATATTCGCATGAGCTGCTATCGTGGCATATAGGCTTAAAAGATCAGTTAAGATCGTATTCGCATGAGCTGCTATCGTGGCAGATAGACTTAAAAGATCAGTTAAGATCGTATTCGCATAGGCTGCTATCGTTGCAGATAGGCTTAAAAAGATCAATTCAGATCATATTCATGTAGGCTGCTATCGTTGCAGATAGGCTTAAAAGATCAGTTAAGATCGCATTTGCATGGGCTGCTATCGCGGCGGATAGGCTTTTGTTAACAGTAATAATGAACTAAGTGAAGCAATAAAGACAGCTAGAAGCATAAAGTTCTTCTCATTTGGTAGAAGTCTTTTATTATAGAACTCTCATATCGGAGAGATGAGGTTACAATTCTCTCATATGGGAGAGAAGATGTGTGAATCATAGCCATACAGAGCATAAAGCAACGTTGTAATATAACGCATATAATGAGAGAAGTTAAGGATAATACTTCTTATCCAACGCATGTTGACTGAGCTTGGGGTTGAGGTTGTTCCGTGTAACCTCCGTATGTTGCAGTAGCCACTGTCGAAGACTTACGTGACTTCAAAGGGTCCTTCCCAATTGGCTGCGAATTTTGGGTGAGCAGCCTCTCGCATGCAATGATCAGATGCGCGCAAAACCAGATCTCCAACTGCGAAATCTCGTCGTTGGACTGTTTTATTGTACGCACGAGCGATCCTTTCCTGGTATCGTTTGTTGGTCCTTTTAGCTTGCTCCCGCTTTTCTTCTAGTAGGACTAAGTCATGGTCTCGTTGATTGTCGTACAATGCATGGAAAGCCAATCTTGCGGAGTTAACCTTCACTTCCGCAGGTACCACAGCCTCAGCTCCATAGCATAAAAGGAATGGTGAGACCCCTGTGGGTGTCCTTGGAGAAGTCCGATAAGCCCACAGGGCTATGCTCAAAGAATCATCCCACTTCTTGTGGTCATCTGCAACCATCTTGCTCAATATTCTCAACAGCGTCTTGTTGGTTGCTTCTGCTTTCCCATTCCCCTTCGGGTAGTATGGGGTGGAGCATATCTGCCTGATGTTGTATTCTGCTAGCTTCGCAGCCACCTGGCGATTAACAAAAGGAGTACCATTATCTGAAAGAATGGTGTTGGGAATTCCGAACCTGCGTATGATGCTTTCTTGGATGAAATGGACCACAGCTAGCGCATTTGCCGTCTTCAACGGTATCGCTTCTACCCATTTGGTGAACAACTCAGTCGCGGTGAGAATGAAGTGATTCTCGTGCGAGGTCGGTCGAATGGGACCGATGAAATCCTGAGCCCATGTGTGAAACGGCCATGGCGTTCCCAATGCATGTCGATCTACAGCAGGAGCGTGCACTAGATTACCTTTAAATTGACACTCCTGGCAGCGTCGTACTTTGGTGCGGCAATCAGCCTCCATAGTGGGCCAGAAATATCCAATTGAGAGGTGTTGTCTGCATAATTTCGCACCTCCCTGATGTTCCACCTGATGAGAAAGGTCCATCACTTCTTGTGCTTCCTTGCTGTCTAGACATCGCAGCAAGTTACCTTCATGGCCCCTTCGCCAAAGCATATTTTCTTGCACCACATACCGGGATGCTTTCCTCCTTAGTTTCTCAGCTTCTTTTCTTGACTCGGGTACAGTACACTGGGTGAGAAAATCAAAGAGTGGTTTCCTCCAATCCGCATCATCGTCGGTCAGAGCAATGAGTAAAGAGTCTTTGATCAGTGCGCAACTCTCGCACTTTCCTTGTATCAGTGCTGCGGCCGTCGACATGTCCAGCCAATGGATGCCATATATCTGAGCTTTCCGATAGATTGACACCTCACTTTCCCCGCAAGCATGTTGGTGAATCTTTTCTAATAGCAGCTGTCCTTCTTGTTCGGAGACGCATCGCATAAGTATTGCGCCAGGGACTTTGTAATAAAGGGTGTTGTCATGTATGCAATACCCCTTTGTGGATGCCCAGTTCTCGCTGCTCGTGCCTTCTGCGATGGCCCGTAAAATTGACTTTCTCCAGTCCGCATCGTCCATGCGTTCGTCGTCGCACGCGTCTTCTGTAAACGACGAAGATGTTCGCACCTCAATCGAGATTCTTGCAGGACATTTGTCCATGCTGACCTTGGATCCCAAGGTAGCTAAAGCGTCAGCATGTCTGTTGTTTGTCCAAGGCTTGTGCTCGTACCTAACGTCGCAGAGTTGTTGCACCAATTTTTGTACCAAGGTCCGGTAGGACAGTAGATTTATCTCCTTCAAACCATACTCGCCCAAGGCTTGTTTGACGATTAGATTGGAGTCCCCCATAACCGTCAGATTGCTTGCTTCCAAAGCTTTCGCCGCGCGAAGTCCCGCAATGAGGGCTTCATATTCTGCTTCGTTGTTGGTGACTGCGAAGTCAAGCTTTGCGGACATCTGTATGACTTCCCCATCTGGTTTGGTCAAGACTATCCCAATGCCTCCACCTTTCCTTGTTGACGAACCGTCGAAATGGAGCGTCCAATAGGGTAATTCAACTGCATAGATTTCAGGTCCCTCCAATTCTTCTTCAATCACAGGCTCATGACTGTTATCGGGGAACTGTGCCAGCAAATCCGCCACCACCTGCGACTTGATCGCCCGCGGTCGCACGCATGTGATGTCATATTGGGAGATGGTCATATACCATTTCGCCAATCTTCCCCCAGGAGTAGTGTGAGTCAGAAGATATCGTATGGGATCACTCTTTGTGACCACCACCACTTTGTGCGAAGCGAAGTAGTGTCTCAGCTTCTCTATTACGAAGAATAAGGCAAGGCAATGACGCTCGATGTCCGTGTACCTTGATTCTGCGGGCTGCACAATGCGAGAGATATAGTAGATGGGCCTTTCTTGACCCTCATACTATTGAGCCAGAAGAGCTCCTATAGACCTCCTTGTTGACGTCAGATACAGCAAAAGCGGTGATCCTAGCTGAGGTGCGATCATTACTTTTGAAGATGTCAGCAACTCCTTTAGTTTCCCGAACGCAGCTTCGTGCTCCGGAGTCCAGTTGTATACGGCATCTTTCTTGAGAAGATCACTGAAAAAGAAAGTAATTTCGGCAATCGGTGGGATGAATCTTCGCAGATATGATAGCTTTCCCAAGAATGTTTTCAAGGCACTCTGGTTATGTGGCGGAGTCATGCCGGTGATGGCTGATACTTTCGCAGGGTCAGGCTCGATTCCTTGGCGATGCGCCACGCATCCCAGGAACTTTCCTGATGTTACCCCGAATGTGCACTTCATGGGGCATCTGTTGAACACTTTCCGCAAATCCTCTAGATGTGCATCATGTCGTGGAACAGGGCCATCATGGCCCGCTGGTAAGTTGCACCTGCGTTTTTGAGACCAAAAGGCATCACCGTATAGTTGAATACTCCCACTGGGGTGATGAATGCGGTTTTCCGCGCATCTTCAGGGTCCATCTTGATCTGATTAAACCCACTGAAGCCGTCCATGAAACTGAACATGCGATGACCCGCTGTCGAATCAATAAGTAGATCGATGTTGGGGAGCGGAAAATCGTCCTTGGGGCAGAAACGATTGAGATCCCGGAAATCCACGCAAATGCGAAGCTGTCCATTCTTCTCTACGACTGGCACAATGTTGGCCAGCCATGTGGGATGGTGATTCGGCTCTATGAATTTGGCATCCAGGAGTTTGACAATCTCCTGCTTAATCTTCACGTTGAGCTCCGGCCTAAAGCTTCTTGTGCTCTGCTTTACCGGCTTGGATCCCGGAATCACGTCCAACCGATGCATGGTGATGCTCGTGTCCAGGCCTGGCATCTCATCATACTCCCATGCGAATACGTCCTTGTACTCGGTCAAGAGCTGTAGTAATCTTTCCTCCTCTTGGCTTGTGAGGTCTGCACTTAGAAAGACCGGCCTCTTCTTTTCTTCGTTCGGGCTTAGGAATACCTCCTTCAGCTCTTTTGTGGTCTTGGTTTGTCTTCCATGCATTCGGGTGCTTCTTTGAGTTTCTCTTCTAGAGTTCTTGGCATTGGTCTTTCTGTCTCCGCAACCTCCTCGATTTGGTTGATTTGCTCAGGCATATCCCCATGCCCGTGTGGGGACACCCCCGCGCACCTTCATATGCGATAACATTTCTTCCCGTTGGCGTAGAAACTCTCTATCTCCTTGCCTTCAGGGTCATACTTTGCTATTCTTTTCAGAGTGTATACGTTCTTTCGCTGGTAGGCAATCCGCGGCGCCTCTTCTCGCGTGGGCGGCTTTTCCTTGGCATCCTCTCTTGTCACCATCACTCCCGCAGGTGACTGATCTTTGATATCTTCCCATAGGGGTAAAGGAGTGGGGCTGAATGGTCCCGGTGTTTGCTCATCCGCCATCTCGGTGAACCACACCGCCTCACTGAGATGCGCTTCATCCATGTTGAATGGATTCGTCGAAGCCGGTATCTCGACTATTCTGTCATTCCAAATAGCTTTCAACACTTGGTGAGCTGTTGAAGGGACAGCATCAAAGCGATGAATCCAGGCACGACCTATGATCATGTGATACGTAGTGTTCGCATCTATGACATAGAATTTCGCTGAGCACTTGATTTTGCCGATCTGGATACCCAGGCGGATCCATCCTATCGTCATTCTGGAGTCGCTCCCGAATCCCATCAACGGGGATGGACGTTTGACAATCTTATACTCTGGGATTCCTGCTAGCTTCAAAGTGTGGAGCGAGACAACATTAACTGCTGCTCCTCCGTCGACGAATGCTCTTTTGAACTCGACGCCATTGATGATGGCCGTCACATACAGAGGCCTCTGGTGACTCGCATATGTCCTCTTGTCGCTGGTGGAAAAGGTTATGATCTTTTCTGTAGAGCGAGACGCCCTAATGACTTTCCCATTGGAGACTACGAGATTCTCCTCGTAATCTTCTGCTATCCTTAAGATCGCTTTTGTCATCTCCGTCCGGCATTTTTCTGAGAAGTTCATCTCGTCGAAGAACCTGCTGAAGCCGTGTGACCCCTTCATCCGGTCGGCACGCTCGTCCTCCGTGTCTATGCTGTAGTCTTCATCATCATGGACTTCGGCAATAATGGGTAGACCATCCTCTGCGACCTCTTCGAGATCCACAATCGAGATCATAGCGACCTCTTTGCCTTTCGATTCCTGCTCCGCATGGGCAGGGAGTGGATTGTTGCGCACATCCTGCCTTTGGTCGCTGACGATCAGTTCGCCATTCTTCATCTTTTGGCTGAACACAATTCTGAGCTTCTTACAGTCCGCCGTGGGATGCATGACCTTGCCGTGGTATTCGCACCACTTCGGGTCCCTCACCATCTCCTTTGAAGGTGCCCTCTCGAGCGGCGGTAGGACACCGTCCTTGCGCCATAGCCTGCAGAGGTCGCTTGCTTCTTCCACCGAACATGGCAGAGGTGGTGCATCAAAGTTCACAATCTTCGCCTGCTTTTGGGGTGAAACCGTATTGACTTCAGCTTCGCGTCCCCTCTTGTAGCTGAATCTCCCGATTTTGAAAGTAGTACCGCCCGAGGATCGCTCCGGAGCGCTTCTCTTTTTCTGCCTCTCCACTATAGGATCGATGTTCCTCGTGCATTCGATTAGTTTTGAAAACGTAGGCGTTTGCAGGTTAATAAGCATACCTTTGTACTCATCTCGCATGCACTGCAGGCATATCTCTACGAGTCTGCTTTCAAGTATCACATCTTTGCATTCCAAGGACTTGGCCCTGAACTTCTTGATGAAAGTTATTCCGTCCTCCTCGCGCTTCTGATACATCCGCGAGAGGTGAATCATCGTCACCTTTTCTTCCATCTGGAAGAACTTGGTGTAGAACTTT
This sequence comes from Linanthus parryae, assembly GCA_023055425.1. NCBI lineage: Eukaryota > Viridiplantae > Streptophyta > Magnoliopsida > Ericales > Polemoniaceae > Linanthus > Linanthus parryae. Next base: position 45,089,887 of record JALGPY010000007.1, on the reverse strand, counting down.
TGGACCATAGCGTCCCAAGTCTTCATGGACCCGGCTTCCAACGTCCTGTACCACTTGTAAGCCACGCTTCCCAAGGATTTCGGGAACTCACGCATCAGCAGTTTGGGATCGGCTCCATACGGCCCCATCACATCAATGAAACGCATAACATGTTCATGAGCGTTCCCATTGACGTCTTCGAACTTGTCCCATTTAGGAGCCTTATACCCAACGGGGTTAGGCATGAGATAGATCTCTCGTGGGATAGGTGGGTCATTGTCTAGCTTCGGGATAATGGTATCCGCGAATGATTGGTGAGCCAGAATGGTGTCTATGCGCCGTTGCAGAGACGTCATACACTCTGGAGTGTTTCCCTCGGTAGCAGGAGGAGGGGTTGCTGCAGGCGGAGGCGATACATATGCCGCAGGAGGGTTAGGGACATATTGTGCATTCACATTACCCCAGATTGCCGTTGGAGGAGGCAAGGGATACTGCGAGGCCGAATTAGGTACCAAAGCCGGAGGCTGAGGAGTATGAGCGGTGAGGGGCAACATTTGAGCTGTTGACCCTTGAATTGAGGGTAGCTGCGTAGTCGCCGGTGGAGTTTGTAGATTAGGGTTGGGTGGTGTGGTTGACACTCCCAGTCCTTGAGTGGTAGAGGCTCCTCCTCCCTGAGAGACGGCGGTGGCTGGTGCAGGGTTTGGAGCAAGAGTCCCCAAGACAGCCATGATCCGTTCTAGCTGCGCAGACTGAGCCTTGAGAGCCTTCCCCTGACTCTGGATGGTGGCGTCCAAGGCCTCTAGCGTCGGAGCTTCACCGGTAGTCGTAGGAGTACGGCGGATCTCCTCTCTTGAGGCGGCTTCGGTGGAAGGCGATCTGTTACTGACATCATCCTCCTGAGACATGGTTGCTTGTAATGGTAAGTTCACGTCGGGTTCACCAAAATGTGCACAAGAGATTCCGGCAGGGAGAAATCTGTGTACACCGAGAGTAGAGGATCAGAAATGGCACAGGAAGAGTTGGGTTGTGTGTAGGGAGAGAGTAAGGCAGTAGTAATGTCTGAGAGAGAGACAGGGGTTTGGCAGAGCTTCCGCGTATTTCTGGTGTGTCCTCCTTTGTATGGAAAGGTTAACTTCCTATATATAACGGAGAATGTGACGTTGCAGTGTGGTTAATGCGCCCATCAATGGCGGCTTAATTATCTTAACCACAACGGCACGTTCGTCCGCGTATATAGGGACCGTTACAGCACGTTATGCGCGAATACCGGAACCGTTATGGGGTTGACCGGGTTTGACCGGATTGACCGGGTTTATGGAGCTCGTGCCATAAATCTCTCAAAAGCAGTTACTAAAGGTCGCGCGCGGGCTTGGCTCGCACGCGACAGGACTTACTCTAGCCTCCAAACCACTAAGTCCCTACAAGTCCCGTGCAGTGGTATGCGAGGGCCCTGTCTCGCAGCCCCCACATGGATCAGCGCAGCTGGCGATCCAGTGTGTGTGGAGCACAATATGGTGTGCTGGATGGTCGCCACGTGGCCAAGATATGTCAGCTCAGAAAGCACTATCTACAGTTGTCTTAATCTCTGTTAATTTCTTTGTAATGTTTAATCCTAGAGATGTTGGTTTAGTTTTGTTGTTTGGTTGGTTAGTGTTGTTGAGCATGGCAAGATCATATGCTCAATTGGGGTTGTTGTTTTGTAAACTTCCTCCAGTTGTACCCGCTTTGTACTGTTTTGTTCCTTCGTTAATATGATGTTCTCACTGTTTGGCAAAAATAAAAAAAAAACATTATCCCCCTTGCGCATTAGCTGAGATTGTGAAGCCTTATGCGCATATGGAGCCCCCTAGTTATGATGACCCAGTAGGCAACTCATCTCCACTCAATGAATTATATCAGTCTAGCCTTTATGTTAGAAGGCGTGTGGAAATACCATCAATGTACGAACCCTATAATTCATTCAACGATTGGCTTGAACTGTGGATTGGTTGATCTTGCTGACGTGGGTAGACACCATAACTGCTACTTTGTTTTGGTGGCTAAAGTAAAGAACGTTTCAAAATCGAGAGTTTAAATAACGCTTGAGTTTCACCGTTGGGTACTGAGGGGTTGGACACCTTTTGAGTATAATCGCAATAGATCTGAAGACTAGCTTTTCATTTTTACTCCAAATATGAAGTTAGAGCAAGAGAGAAGTTGGAGCAGAAGTATTATAAAGAAGAAGTCTCATCAGACCTTGGAAGTTTCCTTCAGAACTTGAATAAAAAAATAACTTTGTAATGTTTTCGAATCAGGTATTCTAATCTAAGTGTAATTTGATTCAAATGTTGAAGAATTGTTTAGAGATATGTTAGGATTTTAAAGTTTTGTTCCTATCTAACGCAAAAACGTAGATCTAAAAATTGCAATGGTGGAAGATAAAGACGAGGAGGAGGAAATCATGATAAGTCTGGCTTAAGGATTTGTGAGGAAATCCCACCAGTTTGATGGGTGTGATTACTATCATTCGATGATGAGGGTTACTAGAGACAGAGTTGTGGTGGGGGAAAATGAACATATTATTGGTGAAACCCCCCTTAGAGATTACATGGACATAGTAGATCCCAAAGAGATCCACTGCATGGCCATAGAGGCTGAGTACTACCCCTATGGTTATGTTGAAAACTACAAATACCACCAGGAGTTGACTTAATGGAGGAAATGGGGGGGGGGGGGGAGGGGGGAGGTATGCCTTGGATAACTTTGAATATACCTTTAAATCTGTTGGGATCTTCCATGTTTGTTCGTGCCATAAAGGGTTACAAAATTAGCGATGACCATGTCATGTTAAACGTATTACAATCTAGGTGGTAAAACAAGACGCACACCTTCCGTTTTGTTGAACATAAACACAGTCTGGAGGATGTGTATGCGCTGATAGACTTGCCCGTAGGGCCTTGTTGACCCAGTTGATGGTTTTAAAGATATGTCCAAAGCCATGGTGAGGTGTGCAAGTACATTTCCAGGTGGAGCGGCTGCGCGTTCACTAAAGACCTAGTGTACACAAATTATGGGTAAAATATACATGGAAGAGGTAAGTGTTGTATTTTTTAAGAGACTATGTTGGAAGAATAGTCATAAACACCTTGGAAAATTAGGGACCTCCCACTTTTTCTCAGCGCTGCGGTTTTGAGAATAACCTTCGCGAATTCATCACCATCTGGCTATCAATATTTATAATTGATGGTCACCCTCACGACGGGGTCTTTCATCACATCCTCCCTCTAGATGTGCGCCTATCATTAGGCTAAAAGGCTGCACTAGCTCCCGGTGTACACGAGATTAGATTGTGGGCTTTTATAGAAGAATTTTCGCAGATGGTACTTCCGATGAAATGCTGCGGAGGAGATGCCCCTTCTTTCAGCTAAGAAATAGTCGTTTGGGAAGATAGTGTTGGGTGCACTACTGCAATCTGCAATATGATAGGAACACTACCATCTCTCTTTTTATTGCAGATGATCCCCCATCCTTGCGCAATGATGCTCCAGGCTTCAAAGATCGCAACTCCCTTACAGATACAGAATATGGCTACTAGTCTCTTCTTGACAAGGTGCACAACCAATGAGCCAGCTTCCTTAAGTCTGAGCGTAGGATGTTGTGAAGTTGGGTGGAAAGGTGATGGCAGCTTGTAGAGCCAAATTCTACGAGGTAGCTATTACTAATTTGAACTGTCACATTTTTTTTCAAGTCATCTGAAAGCCAATTGGGATGGCAACATGTGTCTGCGAAAATAAAGCAATAGTTGGTCATCTACTATAAGTGGACTAAAGAAGCTGACACCATGCCCTCCAAACCAGTCATAGAAGTCGTGAAGAAGAAGTCCTTCAAGTCTACTTCTACTACTAAAACCATTAATGATGTTTCTCCAAAGATATAGTAGTTCCAGTTGACGACGAGGAGTCTCGTGAGTCTGAAGAGGAGATGCTTACTGATCCAGAGGCCGTATTATTGAGAAAACTGTTGCTCCCAAGCGCAGGAAAGTGGCGCCTGCACCCAAGGTTGTTACTCTTGGAGGTCTACTCGCCATATTCCAAAAAAAAAACATATGAGCAGGACACAACAACCTTTAAGGCTTACGAAGGAAATGAAAATGATTTTCTAGCATGGTGTTGGTGCCTAAGAATTATTATTTATATTTGTGGCCTACTTTCTTTCTTTCAAGTAAAATGATGTTCAGTTTCTCATGGCAATTGAAGGGGTGTACAGTTGATAGAAATGCAGGATCAATAGTCTAGAAGGGGAGGGGGGGGTGTGTGAATAGAGTATGCATGATTTTGCTAAACTTTGCAAGAGTAGTGGTTTCAAAAGATTTGTAATGAGATTCAAGGCCTTGAAATGAGTTTCAAGCCCTTGGAATAAAACAGTGAAAGTGAGTAGAAGAATAAGTCTATTTCAAGGCATTGAAATGAGTTTCAAACCCTTGAAATGGAACTGTTTTGAATGCTGCAAAAGTTCTAAGTTTGTAACAAGAAAGTAAATCCAAGTTCTAAGTTTGTATCCAATACCAGTTTTGTGAACAGACTTCAAGCTACCTCCAAGAATCAAGTTCAAGTTGTGTTCTAATCTTGCGAGTTTGGCTTTTAATAATTCTTATTCTTGAAGTTTCTCAGTAAGAGTAGTCTTCTGTTTATCTAATTCATCAATTTGATGTCTCATATTAACAAGGCTATCACTCGAGAGAGAGTTGTCAATGACTACTTCCTTGACTTGTGTTTTCAAGGCTTTGAAACTGGTTTTCAAGGCCTTCAAATCACTGTCAGTTTTCTTTTGAGAGATTTCAAGATTCTGATTTAGACAAACAAGTTGCAAATTTTCTTTTGCTTTCTCATGAACTTTTTCTTTCAAAACTCTAATTTCTTTCAGATAGTCCTCTTCATTTAAAAGAATTGTTCTAAGATAATCAGATAGGGATTCTGTAGGTTATCAAACAATTCACCATTACCTCAATGTTCTTTTCAGAACTTTCATCATGCTTGGCCATAAAGCATAGGTTGACATGTTATTGTTCAGATTCAGAGTAGCTTGAGGTATTTGAATCACTTCATGAAGCTATCGTAGCTTTCTTTTTCTATTATGATCTTTCTTCTGAAAGTTCTTGCTTTTATTGTGTGGACAATCTCTGATCAAGTGTCCTGCATCACCAAACTCAAAGCAATTCATGACTTTTAGGATTATTATTTTGTGAAGAAGACTTACCTATGTAGTCCATGCTATTGGAGGATCTGTGTCTTTCTCTGTTGAAGTCCTTTTTTCCAAAGTATTTCTTCATCTTAAGAATTATGGTCAAGGCTTTGGAAATCAAAGCAATTGGATATTCATTATGATCCTCAGTTTCAAGGCTTTGAATAATCTCATTCTCTTTAGCCTTGAGAGACAAGTTCTTTTCACCTTCTGGTGGCTCTCCATCAACTTCATTCATGGATATTTCATGTGTGAGGAGCTTCCCTTATAGGTCATCAAGTAGGAGTGATAGAGGTCTTGAGCTTCCTCAATAGCAGTAGTCTTTGGTTTCCATTTTGACTTTTGAAGGCTTCTCAGAATCTTCCTCACCTTTTCTTCATTGGAAATATGTTTTCCCAGTGAATCAAGGTTGTTGACAATGTTTGTGAGCCTTTTGAACATGTCTCTGATTGACTCATCCCCATTCATATTGAATAGCTCATACTTCTTGAGATATATACTGATCTTGGTTTGCTTTACTTGAATGGTTCCTTTAAAGGTCACCACAAGCTTATCCCATATCTCTTTGTAGTCTTGCAGCTTGAAATCCTGTTAAATTCATCTGCACTCAAAGCACAATATAAGAGATTCATAGATTTATAGTTCTTTGAGAATTGCTCAAATTCAGATGAAGAAAGAGAGTCTTCATATTTGGGAGTTCTAATCTCATCCTTCTATGTGTAGAAAGTATGAGGAACATTCTGGATGATAGTCCAGAGTTCCATGTTTTGATCAATAATGAACATTTTCATCAAAGCTTTCCAGTGGACAAAATTGTCTCCACAGAATAGAGGAGGTCTGTAGTACTCATATTCACAAGATGGTTAAATCTATGTAGTGATACAATCTCTGATACCATATTGAAGGGTTGTACAGTAGGTAGAAATGCAGTATCAATACTCTAGAAGGGGGGGGGGGGTTTGAACAGAGTATACAGACTTTTGCTAAACTTTGAAAGAGTAGTGGTTTCAAAAGATTTGTAATGAGATTCAAGGCCTTGAAATTAGTTTCAAGCCTTTGGAATAAAACAGTGAAAGTGAGTAGAAGAATAAGTCTATTTCAAGGCCTTGAAATGAGTTAATTTCAAACCCTTGAAATGGAACTGTTTTGAATGCTACGAAAGTTCTAAATTTGTAACAGAAAAGTAAATGCAAGAGACACAAGATATATAGAGTTCAATACACTTGGACCTACGTCTCTACCTCAGGAATCTTCTCCCTATAGGATTTTAAAATCTATTCTTATTAATCAACAGCTAAGCCCTAGATCTTCAAGCAGAGAGAGATACCTTACTCTGTCATAGCTTGTGGTTCTCACTAACCTATCTAGTACCTGCTCTAGCTATCTGATTAACTAAGAATTATCTATTGTTCACCTTGAACAATCCTTAAGAATGTAAACAAGAGTAATATATGAAGATATACAAATAAAGTTCTGAACAGAAAAACACAAGAGATGAAACTGCTGTGAGAGTGCAGTGTTCTTCTGATGGTTGGATTGAGATTTTGATCTGCTTCTGTGCTGCTTGACAATCCTTAAATGTGTTTGACAGTCTGTAGCTGTTTTTGCACGTTGAGTTGTGTGTCAAATACTTCAAACTGAGCTCTATTTATACAGCTCATTTGTTCTGCAAATCTTCAAGATGTTCAGCAACAAACTTTCCTATTTTGTAGGCAACAACTTTGAATTCTCTAACAGTCTTCTTCCAACGGAGAGTTTCTCAGTATCTTCAGGGATACTGATCTGATCTTGTCCATAAACATGTCGTGAAGAAGTTGGGATCATTAGATTTATTGCATAATCAAATCAACATAGAAATTCCTTTCCTGCAAAACTCAAGTTAGGAAATAAATCCTGCAGAATAGGAAATACACATTCCCTGTAAAACTGAGTCAAACAGATAGATTATATGGTTTTAAACATATCAAATTTTTTTTTTTCATCATCAAGTGATAATAGATAAAGAACAGGGGTTTAGGGGTTCAAACAGAAACATAAACTCCCCCTAAGATTATGCTTATAAGTTTCAGTCAGTTTCAAGGCTTTGAAAGCTGTTTCAAGGCCTTTAAATAGACTAGCTATTTCAAGTCTTTGAAACATTGAAACTGCTTTGATCTTAGAATCTCCCCCTTCATGAAAGACAAAACCAAAGTCTTCCAATCTGTTGATACTGTACCACTGCAAGAAATACTCATTAACACATAGTATAAATAATCATATAAAATCAACATATATTTTCCAAGAGATCCAACTTATTAAATTGAAAACCATCAAAGTGTGCAGATAATCCCAACTGACCAAAACCAGTTCATCTAAAAAAACAAATAACAGATAAAACAACCTAAATTTTCTCCCCCTTTTTGACTTTCGTCAAAAAAGAATGAGAATATGTTGGATCATTGTTTGGAAAAACAGAAAGTAAAAGATTTGAATGGTAAGAATTTCAAGGCTTTGGAAAAGAGTTCAAGGCTTTGAAAAGAAAAAAGAAAGAGTAGGCAAGAATTAAGGGGTAGGATCTTCATCTCCTTGCTTCTCTGCATCTTCTTCTTGGCTTTCGTCCACATCATCCTGATCTTTTTCTTGTTGATCTACATTACCAACCTTTTCACCTTCTCCCTCAAACAAATCGGCAGCAGTCACAATCTCTGGTACAGTAGACTTTTAGGTTTCTTCTTCTTGATATCTATGAGCAGTCCACCTAAGTCTGGACTGTCTTCCTCTTGATCTTCATCTACTTGTTCAACCTCCACCTATTTTCCTTTTCCTTTGACCTGAGCAGTCTTATCTGGATTTGAATGCTCACTGGAGAGATCCTTTGCTAATTCAGCCTTTTTGGTACTCTTCTCAGCTTGAGACACTTCCTCAGCCACATCAAACAGTGTCATGCTCCTGAACATGTTTTCAACCATGTACTTCACTTGTCTGAGTTCAGTGTCAAACCCAAGCTGATTCTCCTTTACCTCATCAAAATCCATCTGAATTTCTTTCAACAATTTGAGGGTCAAGGGGTTGTCTTGGGACTGAGAGGTTTGGCTGGAAGTGGGAGTTAAGGATTTGGGTTTAAGAAACTTCTTGGAACCCAATTCTCATTCTGTCAACTCAGAGTAGAGGTTTCAAACTTTAGCACTTTTTTTTTACCACACCTATCTTCTCAAAAGCCATCTCATTTAGCATACCAAAACATTAGTCACTCATTCTTCATTAACAGTTGGAATTTCAAAGTGTTGGAAGAATAAGGTGAGCAGATTGGCAAAAGGCAAAGGGTGTTTTCTTTGGTTGGTTTGGCTATAAAGCATGTGCTCCATCACCAGCTTTGGAATATCATTTAATACCCATGCATAACCAAGTACATATAGTACAACACCCTGTCGGTAACCAGTTCCTTTGAGGTATGCATAACAGTTAGAACATAAATTCCTTAGATGTGGTAGGGGTATTAGGTAGAAAGAATTCTTCCTTTGCTAGTTTTCGGGCTTCACTCTTAGGAGGGTAGTTACTGGTGTCATATCTCTTAGGACAATATAGAACATTAGAAAACTCATAATGATCTAGTTCCATGTCAATGCCGACAACCTTAGTCTGAATCACTAGATTTACAGACTTCTTAACTTGTTTCAGGTTTAGGTAAAAGAATCTGGTGAGTCTAGGGTAAGCTAACTCTGGAGGATTTAGAATAAACCAAATAGAGCTTTTCTTAAACATTTTGACGCATTCCAGATTCATACCACGTAGCATAGGCATAGTAATCAGACTATAGAAAGCAACTGGTCTAGAGGCAAAACCATCAAGCCACTGACCTCTAGGAACATGAGTAACAAACCATGTACTATCAGGAGCTGATTTCTTACCAGTGGTTTTCTTCTCAGAGTAGATCTGGAGTGCCTTTTCTATGTTCTCACCTGCTTCATCTTCTGGTTCATCCTATGTAAATTTCTCTTTTCCTTTACTCTTGTCTGCTTTGTCAGCTTTCTTCTTTGACTTCTTTGGGCTACCAATCTGAATACCCTTCTGTTTCTGTGGGGGTGTCTCCACTGCCTTCTTCTTCTTCTTGCAAACTAGGGTTTCATCATTCTTGGCCTTCTTCTTGGGAGGAGGAGGAGCTATATCTTCTGCAGTAGGGGGTTTTGAACTGGAGTCCCCACTAATGGTTTGAATCTCTTCCACATTGGCCTTTCTTTTCTTCTCTTTTGTAGCCTTTGATACACCAACCATTTTGATTCTGTCTGAGGCTCTTCTGGTGCTCATTTGGGTTTGGAGAAGAAGTGGGAGGTAGGATAGGTACGAAGGAGAGAAAGAAGGAAGGAGATAAATAGAAGAGAGTTTCAGTTTGAGAAGGAAACTAAATATTTTCTCTGGTCTTTAAAGATCTTCGTGAGTTAGACAGATTCAAAAATTGAGTGTGCCATTGGAGATAAAATATTTAATATTATTTTGGCTGAAAAGGGGTTTTTCAAAATAGAGGGGCAACATTGAGCAATTATCTACAGAGATAACACCCAATATTGAAAGATCCAAAATTATTGACTAAGTAACATGTAGTCTTACTATCAAGGTTTTGGAAAGGATTTCAAGGCATTGAAAAGCTATATCATGTAAGGCACAAATACTCAAGGCTTTGAAAGGATTTTCAAGGCTTTGAAAGGATTTTCAAGGATTTGAAAATCAGTTCAAACCTTTGAAACACATAATACTTACCTGATTCTCCCCCTGAACCAAAACTTCCTTATTTAGCATGCCCAATTCCAATCTTAAAGCTGATAATCTTTCATCTGGCAATGGTCTAGTGAAGGTATCTGCATTTTGCATGTTAGTTGAAACAAATTCAAGAACAATATCACCTTTCTCTTCATGATCTCTGATGAAGTGATGCCTAATATCAATTTTCTTTGTTCTTGAATGTTGAAATGTATTCTTTGAAATTAATATTGCACTTGTATTGCAACTCTTGATAGGTATATCTCTGAAATCAAATCCAAGATCTCTCATTTGTTGTGCTATCGAAAAATACTTGAGAACAACAAGCTCCAGCTGCTATGTATTCAGCTTCAGCTATTGATAATGCCACTGCATTTTGCTTCTTAGAATGCCGGCTGATTAAAGTTGATCCAAGAAATTGGCAGCATTCTGATGTACTCTTTCTATCAACTTTATATCCTGCAAAATCAGCATCTGAATAGCCACACAAAGAGAAGTTAGAATGTTTAGCATACCAAAGCCCTAAGTCTTTGGTACCATTGAGATATCTAAAAATTCTTTTAACTGCATTCAAGTGTGATTCTTTAGGATCAGCTTGAAATCTAGCACACATGCCCACACTGAACATGATATCTGGTCTACTAGCTGTGAGATAGAGTAGTGATCCGATCATACCTCTATACTCCTTCCCATTCACACTCTTACCAGATTCATCCTTGTCTAAAGACATTCTATAACTCATGGGAGTCTTAATCTCTTTGGATTGAGACATATTGTACTTGCTTAGTAAGTCCTTTGTGTACTTGCTTTGATGTAGGAAAATGCCCTTCTTCATTTGAAGTCCAGGGAAGAATTTCAATTCTCCCATCAAGCTCGTTTCAAATTCGCTACTCATAAGACGTGAGAATTCATTGCATAGAAGATCATTAGTAGCTCCAAACAAAATATCATCAACATAAATTTGAACTACAAGCATATCTTTCTCCTGAGTCTTTATGAAAAGGGTTTTTTGTGCCAATCCTCTTTTGAAATTATTTTCAAGTAGAAACTTTGACAATCTTTCATACCAATCTCTTGGAGCTTGTTTTAAACCATAAAGAGCTTTGTCAAATTTGTAAACATGATCTGGAAACATGTCATTTCAAAACCTGCAGGTTGAGCAACATAAACTTCTTCTTGCAGATAACCATTTAGAAAAGAACACTTCACATCCATTTGAAATAGTTTCATGTTTTTGTGAGATGCAAATGCAAGTAGAATTGTAATTTATTCTAACATGGCAACATGAGAAAAAGTTTCTTCTTAGTCAATACCTCTTCTTGATTGTAGCCTTGAGCTACCAATCTAGCTTTGTTACTGATTACCTTTCCATTCTCATATAACTTGTTTCTGAATACCCATCTGGTGCCAATGACATAATGATTTCTTGGTGGAGGAGCTAGGTTTCAGACCTTGCTACTTTCAAACTAATTGATTTAACATTGCATAGCTATGATCCAGTCTGCTTCTTGTAATGTTTCCTTCACAGTTTTAGGCTCTACAAGAGAAATAAAAGCATTAAAAGCACACAATTTTTCAACTGTGATCTGGTCTGTGTACTAGTGGTTGGATAAGAAATAATGTTATCAGCAGGATGAGATGAGAGATATTTAAATCTCTTTCTTGGTGTCCATGGTTCAGTCTCTCCAATTTGCTTCTCATGTCGCTGAGAACTTGAAGTAGTAGCTTGTTCTACTGTTTTCTCTGAAGATCCTGTTTCAAGGCTTTGAATCTGTGTTTCAAGGACTTGAAAATGCCTGTCTTGATCCAATGACATTTCCGTGGATCCTTTTGAGGATTCATCTTCAGTATCTGAATCATGCTTATTCAGATTGAGATCTGCAAAACCATCACTCAAAGATCCATCATAGCTTTCATAAAAAATAACATGAATGCTCTCTTCAAAAAGCTTGGTTCTCTTATTCTAAACTCTATAGGCTTTGCTTGTCTGTGAATAACCAAGAAAAATACCTTCATCACTTCTTTCATCAAACTTACCAAGATTGTCCTTACCATTATTGTGGAGAAAACATGTACTGCCAAAATGTTTGAAGTAAGAAATGTTTGGCTTTCTTCCTTTGAACAACTCATATGGGGTCTTTTTCAGAATAGGTCTGTTCAAGCACCTGTAAGAATTTAGTTTGCTGTATTCACAGCTTCTGCCCAATAATACTTCGGCAGCTTGTTTTCCAGAAGCATTGTCCTTCACATGTCTTTAAGAGTCCTGTTCTTTCTTTCAAAAACTCAATTCTGTTGAGGAGTTCTAGGAGCAGAAAATTTGTGAGAGATGCCATGCTTAGAACAGAATATATCAAACTCAAGTTGATCAAATTCTCTACCATGATCACTTGTGATTGAAACAATATGTAGGTTTTTCAAAGTTTGAAGTTCTCTACAAAGTTTTGATAATTCAAAGAGAGCTTCAGATTTTTCTTTCAGAAACATTCCCCAAGTATATATAGAGAAGTAATCAACAATAAGAAGCATGTACTTCTTACCCTTTGGAGTTTGAGTTCTCATAGGACCACATAGATCCATATGCAATAATTCAATGGGTCTAGTAGTACTTACAAAGTTCTTTGACTTGAATGAGATTCTAGTTTGCTTGCCTTGTGCACATGCCTTGCATACTCCTTCATCTTTGAACTTGATAGAGGGCAATCCTCTTACTAAGTTCTTGGAGACTAGCTTGTTCAAGGTATGCAAGCTAATATGTCCCAACTTTCTGTGCCAAAGCTTTTAATCTTCTTTCAAGGCCTTGAGACACTTCAAGTTTTCACCTGCAACTTTGTTAGTCTGAAAAGTATAAACATTGTTTGATCTTATAGGTTGTGAGGATGCAATTGCCAGATTTCTCATTCTGCACCACACACTTCTCTTTATCAAATATGACTTTGTTTCCATTGTCAGAAAGTTGAGATACACTAAGCAAATTAAATTTCAAGCCATCAACTAGATATACATCAGAAATGGAATTTTCAGAATTTGTACTAACTTTACCAATACCAAGAATGTTGCATTTTCCTTTGTCACCAAGTGTAATTGAACCTTCTCATTGCTATTTTAGTTATGAGAATAGAGATATCTTTCCACTCATGTGTCGTGAGCAACCACTGTCCATAAACCACTTCTGCTCTTTGATCTTGGTGACACCCTGCAAACACCATTCATTGCCTTACCCAACTGTTAGACCAAGTGCTGAATTTAGATTCATATTCAGGGTCAACCATGTTAGGTGGTCTAAACCCTTTAGGAACCCAAATCTGTCTAACTTGTCCTTTGAGTTGGAAGGGAAAAGTATTCCTCATTATGTGAGGGTCTCTTCTTCTAAAAGGACAAGTCATTTTAACATGACCAATCTTATTGCAGTAATGGCATATAGGAGATTTTTTGCTTACAGCTTTCACATATATGGTATTGTTTTTCTTTTGAAAGTTTGGATTGTATCCAATACCATTTTGTGAACAGACTTCAAGCTACCTCCAAGAATCAGGTTCAAGTTATGTTCTGAGCCTGCAAGTTTAGCTTTGACTAATTCAGATTCTTGAAGTTTCTCAGTAAGACTAGTATTTTGTTTTTATAATTCATCAATTTGATGTCTCAGATTAACAAGGCTATCACTCAAAAGAGAGTTCTTAGTGACTACTTCCTTGAATTGTGTTTTCAAGGCTTTGAAACTGGTTTTCAAGGCCTTGAATTCACTGTCAGTTTTCTTCCGAGAGATTTGAAGATTCTGATTTAGACAAAAAAGTTGCAAATTTTCTTTTTCTTGCTCATGAACTTTTTATTTTAAAACTCTAATTTCTTTCAGATAGTCCTCTTCATTTAAAAGAATTGTTCTAAGATAATCAGAAAGGGCTTCTGTAGGTTTTGAAATCAAACAATTCACCAGTACCTCAATTTTCTTTTTCAGAACTTTCATCACGCTTGGCCATAAAACATTGGTTGGCATGTTCTTCTTCAGTTTCGGAGTCGCTTGAGGTATCTGAATCACTCCATGAAGCTATCAAAGCTTTCTTTGTTCTATCATGATATTTCTTCTGAAAGTCCTTACTTTTCTTGTGTCGAAAAACTCTGATCAAGTGTCCTGCAACACCACAATCAAAGAAATTAATGACTTTAGGCTTGTTATTTTGTGAATAAGACTTACCTTTGTAGTCCTTGCTACTGGAGAATCTGTGTCTTTCTCTGTTGAAGTATTTGTTTCCAAAGTTTTTCTTCTTCTTAAGAATTTTGGTCAAGGCTTTGGAAATAAAAGCAATTGGATATTCATTATCATCCTCAGTTTCAAGGCTTTGAATTGTCTCATTCTCTTTAGCCTTGAGAGACAATTTCTTGACACCATCTGGTAGCTCTCCACCAACTTCATTCATGGATATTTCATGTGTGAGGATCTTTCCTTGTAGGTCATCAAGTTGGAGTGATGAGAGGTCTTGAGCTTCCTCAATAGAAGTAGTCTTTGGTTCCCATTTTGCCTTTGGAAGACTTCTCAGAATCTTCCTCACCTTTTCTTCATTGGAAACATGTTTTCCCAGTGAACCAAGGTTGTTGAAAATGTCTGTGAACCTTTTGAACATGTATCTGATTGACTCATATCCATTCATCTTGAATAGCTCATATTTCCTGAGATATATACTGATCTTGGTTTACTTCACTTGACTGGTTCCTTCAAAGGTCACCACAATCTTATCCCATATCTCTTTGGCAGTCTTGCCGCTTGAAATCCTGTTAAATTCATCTGCACTCAAAGCACAATATAAGATATTTTATAGCTTTATAGTTCTTTGAGAATCGCTCTAATTCAGATGAAGAAAGAGAGTCTTCAGATTTGGGAGTTCTAATCTCATCCTTCTCTGTGTCGAAAGTATGACGACCATTCTGGATGTAGTCCAGAGTTTCATGTCTTGATCAATAATGAACATTTTCATCAAAGCTTTCCAGTGGACAAAATTGTCTCCACTGAATAGAGGAGGTCTGTTAGCAGCTCTTCCCTGTGAGAAACCACCATCACCTACAGTACTCATAATCAAAAAATGGTTAACTCTATGCAGTGATACAAGCTCTGATACCAATTGAAGGGGTGTATAGTAGGTAGAACTGCAGGATCAATACTCTAGAAGGGGGGGGGGGTTGAATAGAGTATGCAGACTTTTGCTCAACTTTGCAACAGTAGTGGTTTCAAAAGATTTGTAATGAGATTCAAGGCCTTGAAATTAGTTTAAGGCCCTTGGAATAAAACAGTGAAAGTGAGTAGAAGAATAAGTCTATTTCAAGGCCTTGAAATGAGTTTCAAACCCTTGAAATGGAACTGTTTTGAATGCTGCTAAAGTTCTAAGTTTGTAACAGAAAAGTAAATGCAAGAGACATAAGATATATAGAGTTCACTCCACTTGGTCCTAAGTCTCTAACTCAGGGATCTTCTCCCTGTAGGATTTTCAAATCAATTATTATTAATCAACAGCTAAGCCCTAGATCTTCAAGCACAGAGAGATACCTTACTATGTAGCGTGTGTTCTCACTAACCTATCTAGTACTTGCTCTAGCTATCTTATTAACTAAGAATGATCTCTTGTTCACCTTGAATAATCCATGAGAAAGTAAACAAGAGTAATATATGAAAGATAAACAAATAAAGTTAAGAACAGAAGAACACAAGAGATGAAACTGCTGTGAGAGTGCAGTGTTCTTTTGAGAGTTGGATTGAGATTTTGATCTGTATCTTTTTTGATTGACAATCCTTAAATGTGTTTGAGAGTCTATATTTTTTTTCCCGTTGAGTTGTGTGTCAAATTCTTCAAACTGAGCTCCTTTTATACAGCTCATTTGTTCTGCATATCTTCAAGATATTCAGCAACAAACTTTCTTATTTTGTAGGCAACAACTTTGACTTCTCTAACAGTCTTCTTCAAACGGATAGTTGCTCAGTATCTTCAGGGATACTGATATGATCTTGTCCATAAACATGTTGAGAAGCTGTTAGTATCATTAGATTGATTGCAGAATCAAATCAACCCAGAAATTCCATTCCTGCAAAACTCAGGTTAGGAAATAAATCCTGCAGAATAGGAAATAAACATTCCATGAAAAACTGAGTCAAACAGATAGATTAGATGGTGTTAAACATATCAAAATACATTGTCTTTCATCATCAAGTGATAATAGATAAAGCACAGGGGTTTAGGAGTTCAAACAGAAACAAAAACTCCCCCTAAGATTATGCTTAAGAGTTTTAGTCAGTTTCAAGACTTTGAAAGCTGTTTCAAGGCCTTGAAATAGACTAGTTATTTCAAGTCTTTGAAACATTGAAACTTCTTTGAGCTTACAGCAACACATGAGGGTGTCTCATTTTCCAAAGATGTTGTAGCCAAATTAAATCTTTCCAATACTTCTTCTCATCTAGATGCAGTCATAAAAAAAGAAGATGATGGCCAACTACTATCATATGCGATGAAGGCATCTCTAAAGAAACATCAAGAGGAGGAACAAAGCAGTTTGCTAGAGGAAGATCAATTAAGAGCTCAAGAAGATAGGAGCTTGTTAAAGATCGAGATAAGAGTATGCGAGAAGATGCTAAGAGAGATGCAATTTTTAGCTTGGTTAATGTGTAGGAAACTTATTGGGGATTATTCCGCAGGTCAGCTATATCCCCTTGTTGTTCCAAATATAAAAATAATTTGTGCGGCTCTTGAAAATGGTGTATCCCAGGGTGATATTGACAAATGGATTGTGAATCAAATCGGTGACCATCAAATAATGACTAAGTCAAATAAAAAAGTATGGAAGTATGTGTTTTCGCACTAAAAATTCAACTTACTCGATATGAGTGGCAAGGAAAGCTTCCTTGGATGATTTTATCCATTCACGCGGTGAGGCTGCTACTTTACAGACACAAGAGGTGGATCTCTTGGCTATAAATTCCTTGATTGGCTAGACTGCAAAAGAGTTATCTCACCCAGGTGACCTAATATTCTTCACATTTTATCACAACATTGGTCCATATGACATAAGCAACATAACATCTAAAATTGTCAAAGAAATTGCAGAGAGAGTCGAAATTTTTGATCCATAAGCCTTATTTGAAACTTCATAGAAACTTAATCATCATATGAAAGTTGTTCAACTACTAACATGGACATTCAAGTCATGGTTGATGATTTCAAAATTGTCATTGGTGAAGAACAACCTCCTTTCTCAATCAACTTAGGAGAGGTATGTGATGGTTTGAATAATTCTTTTCTTGCTTGCCCAAGAAACTGTTGTAACTGTAAATTATGTCATGGTATGATTTTTTCAGGTGATTGAAGTGCACCAAATGCGAGCATGGAGGGCCAAGAGCTTATAGATGCATATCTTGAAGATGGTCATGTGCAGGATGCTCCTAAGGATGTGGAGGCAACCCCAGTTGCACCTCAAGTTGTTGAGCAAGCAAATTTGCTGCCAACTATGGATCAACCTATGTCTTAAGAGAAAGCTGCATCTTCCTTCTGAGTCTGTGATTGCTGAAACAACACCATATGTTCCTAGTGTAGCGAAAAATCAGAGCCAAAGTCAAGAACCAGCTGGCAGGTAGTCCATAGAGTTAGGTCTAGATGCAAACATTGCAGCTTCCTATGAAAAAGTTGCGGGAGCATGAGTTGATGTGCATTAGGAAACACAGATTTAGGAGCATGGTTCATCCAACTCAGGTTGAAGCTCGTCCAATAACTTTGGTGAGCGTATTTATAAACCAACTTCATGTGCCTATTTGTTTTGAGAGGTTGATGCGCTGGGGGTAAATAATATTGGAAGCACAACCCCTCTACAAATTATGATATTCCTCCTCTCTTGATCAACATGAGGATGTTTCCGACGCTAAGTTCGTGCCATTGAAAGTCCCTCGCATGCGCGAGATTCTGCATAATGTGTAAATTAGATAGGAAAATCTTAAACTTTTCTCAAGATCATGATAGCACATCTAAAAACCTTAGCACCAATTTTGAAGCTATATCCCTATGGCAGGACATGGCTCCTTAATGAGTTGGCTCACTAATAGGTCACAGCTGGGCTCATACGATGTATTTTAAACCGCAAATGAATGGTGTCAACTGTAATTTTCCAGGTTTCCAGGTTTATATCGAACACACAGAACTAGGGGAGACAAGACTAAATCTAACTATCATATGAAAGTGATGATGGTTTTTTTTGTTGTTGATTATTCTAAAAACTAAGTCTAAAATAAATTAACGAAATATAAAAGTACTGAAAATAAAGATGAAGTTGTGTGAAAGTGATGGGTACAACTAGGAAACCGTGACGGATTCCTAGGGTACTCTTCCGTTTACTTACTACCAATGGAACACTAACCTAGTTTTATGTATTCAATCTACGGATCAAGGTGCTCCTTCCACGAATATGAAGTTCGAAGGCTTCCCATGGTTTTGATTTATCATAACTGCTAACTCCTACCGATTGCTAGCAATAATCTATGAGTTAACTTAGTTTCAAGATCAAGACGTCTCCTAATCATGAACATAAATGAAGAAGATAAATCAAAAATAAACGTTACAAAACTACATCATCAATTAAGCCAAATCATGGCATGAATCAAAGTAAAAACAACCCTTTTTTAGAATTAGAATGAAAATAAATTTCAATAATGCATATAACCATAGTTACCCACTCGGCCCCTAGTAAATAAATCTATTCAATCATAGAAAAAAATTGAGATCTTTGATTCGTAGTCATGTCTAACTGAAATAAAAAAAAAGTTGATTGAACTCAAGATATCCATATTAGCTACTTATGTTTTGATTTGACGCATGGATGGTGGATTGAATTTGGATGATCATAGGTGCCCCTGCGTGTCCATGTACCTGAAGCGTCATGCACCATAACTGCTTACATATAATTTAGTGACATGTAATTTTTCCGTTGATTCATTCCAAAATAAGTTTATGCATATGCATGGGGTGGGGAAAGATGTGTTTTCTGAAAGAAAATTGTGAATTTAAAAGGAAAAACAATGTCTCTTGTTGATTCAACTAGTATTGTGACGATTACTGACTTCTTTCATAAGCTTTAATGGTGCACATTTAGAATTATGTCTACCCGCACGTTTCTCAAAATGAAAAAGAATGAAAAACTTTGAAAGAAAACTTAAAACTCATCGTTTTCATGAAGGAGAATTATTTTTATTTTTTCCTTTGCCCTTGAAGAATTTCCATGGTTAGAATATGTCTTTCCACCATCCATTACTTCTGCCACATCTTTTGTAGGGTTGTGCTAAGGCTGAAGTACTGTCCTTAAAGTTTTTGAATTTCTTTTATGACCATAAGTGTCTCATAGTGGTATATCTACACTTCCTCTAATGTGCTAGATGGAAGCAGTTCTCGAGTGTTCTTATTTTATATTATTGTGGAACCATTTGTACTCTTAATGATCTCGGGTAGGATTTTGTATTGACATTGATTTAAGGTTACATAGTTACTGTGACCTAAGTTAAGTCATGTGACCTAAGTTAAGTCATGGGGTGTGTCTCACTATCTGTTATGGTGGTCATACGATAAAATCATAAGAAAACACACTCTCAACCTTACTACATTAAGTTATGTTTCCTTTCACGAGGATAATTTACATTTAATACAATCAAGGCTGAGATAGTTGAAAACTAGAATCTCAAATGTTCTAATATATCTTTGGCCTCAAATTCCTTATGTTTATCATAGTCTCAAATGCTCTGTGGATAAAATCTCAAAAATCCACCATGTAAGGACAGTGAATATATGAAGCTTGATTCAGTATTTCCTAGTTTCCAGTTAGACTCTGTGAAGTGGAGAATAATCCCTGCCTTAAGATGAAAATATTTATTTTTGTTTTGATTCAAGAGTAAAAACGTTTTTAATATGGAAGCCTTAGTATGTATTTGAATATAATCACCTTGTACCAAACAAAATTTTGTATTTTTGTGTATTCTGGGCATGTACGTTACATGCTCCATACCCTCCAAAATATTCTATGTGAATATTGAAGAGATCAAAGTATTTTTATGGTTATCCTTGATTTGTCACAAAGAAATTTTCTTTCTGTGAATATTTTGAACGCAGGAAGATGAATTATTAAAGAATAAATATCTGCAACATGAGATATTTTATTAAATTCTTAAGTAATTTTTCTTCACTCGCCAGCATATGGCATTAATTTAATCACCTAGGAGGTGGTTTCATGGAGAAGATTGTCTAAAATTAGCCAAGTTTCACAATCTTCTATCTTTTCTTAACTAAAAATTGATTTTCATCTTTTTACTTGAGAACATTCGGAACTCATTGGGTCTGCGTTCGACTTTGACTTTTTGGGTGGGATACTTTATTTACTTTCATATTTTTAACTCCTTAAGACTCATCCCCTTATCAAAATCATAGATTAGTCTCCTAAGTATATTAATACTGAATTTTAGAAAGTTTTAGAAATATTTTCAAACCTAGAATATAAGTTTTGGTAGGATTGAGACTCCACAAAGTCCTTGGGAACCTATTTAAACACCAAGGAGTGTTAGATTCACCAAAAAGTTGATGTTTTGGATCACACAAACACTCATCTTGAACCCGACGGTCCCTTGGAGTCGTGTTTTGACTCACTCGTCCACAAGCAGCTTGTCGGCTAGCTTGGGCGTGTTCTTGCTTGTTTTTTCTTTGTCTCTTCACTTATTTGTATTTTTGACAATCTCATGGCCCCGCTCCATCCTTTGAAGACCGCTATTAAGATTCCTTGAAACTATTGTGCCCACAATCTTGGACTAAGTGACAAATCTGAGCCATACATACTTTGTAACAATGAGACTCGTGAAAGAATTTGTAGGGTTTTGGTTCTTAAATCTATATGGTTGAATGATGAAGAATTTAAGAAGCTAGAAAAGGTTCTTCGATTCCATGCATCGTGTTAGAATTGTGAAGAAGGTTGTTTGATTCTCAATGAAAAGTTTAAATCATCGATCGCTCTTTTCTTAGTCCTTCTAGACTTAATCGGGCTTGGTATACTTCATCGGATGAATAATTTTTGCTTGAGATTGGGTGTCATAATGAAGATATGGTATAAAATCCCTCTACTATGATGTTGGAGGGTGAGCATCCGACTTTTCAAAAAATCTTGGTTGGATCCACTAAGGGTTGGTTGTCTTCATCTAAGCGGAAGCGTTATCCTAAGGTTTGGAATAAGCCTCGTGAAGATGGAAGATATATATCTCGAAGGGTTCCATTGGAAGGAACATCGACGAAGAAAGAGTGTCTTAAGGATTATGCATGCGTGTCATGTTTGAAGAGACGTTTGATGACTGTGGTCTGTAATAACATTTCGTAGTTCCTTTTTTTAGTTGGATGTTTTCTCTTTGATAGTTTCTTTGACGACTGTGGTCTATAATAAAATTTTGTAGCCCTTTTTCAAATCCGTGTGGCAAATAGAGAGAGTAGTTTTGAATTTAGATTCATAGGAGCGAGCACTGTTTCAATTTGTTAGAAGTGGAATAAAAGTTATGTTGTGTTCATGAGAATAATATATTTATTTATTGTTTTTCATTGTCTCTCATGAATTTCCAAATTGATTATGAGTAATGTGATGTATATTCCATATGCTCAATGCTACTACAACTACGATGATGTATTGGGTTAGAAATTTAAAGAATTTCTCGTTCATGTATTGAACTTTTGCATTCTATATGAATATGAGAAACAAGCAAGTACATTGTCAATCCTATTGATATCAATTGGTATCATGCATGCTTGCTATTGTTCTTGCAATTTTATGTTACATATTGTAACATTAAATCACCGACAGATTACACTTGGTCGTTTGTATGGAGTGTTTGAAATGCAGGATTTGAAAGAACAGTGATGAATGTTACAAACATTGAAGACAAAGTTAATTTATACATGGTTGAAAATGATTGGAGAATTAATGAAGGAGGAAAACGATGTATAAAGATGAAGACTAGCGTAGTTTTCTTTTCTTTAGAAATTCAAAAAGAGAAATTTGTCCCCGAATTGACATAGGGAAGACTGAAATGGGTCAGAATGTAGTTTTCTATAAAATCTCTATTGCGTACGTAATTAGTTTTCTAACTAAAGTTAGTTGGGAGAATTTCAGTATTAATCATATTAAATATAGTATTATTATAATTATTATATATTTCAAAAATATACTATATTCTATATATTATTATATGATTTATATTTATTGGAAACTTTACTTAATTAGAGATTATGTTCTCCCATTTATTGAAGAAGAATATTTGGCAACTTGACTCATATTCTAAGTTATCAAAGGATTATTTCTTTTATATTAATTACTACATTTAGAATAAAAAAGTGAAGATTAGCTCTATCTCTTATGGAAATTTTATTTTCTCTATAAATAAAACTCTTTTATTAATAATTAATTATTCTTTAAATATATTTTGACTTTATTTAAATTCTAAAACATCTTGATTCATAATTGATGTTTTCTAAAACACTCTTTCTTGAAAAACAAGTAATCCTACTTTATAAATAGAGGGTCAGGGTTCAGAAAAGACTAAGCTGAAAGTTAGGTCTAGCCTCCCTAGGTTTTCTGTGTGTGTGTGTGAGAGAGAGAGAGAGGTATCCTTCTAGGGTTTTGGGCAGCATAAAAGAAGAGAAGGCCGACGGTTAGCCTCCCCTTGGAGTGACCGTTCGGCTTCCAACATCCAGCAACGATGGTTTGTCTTCTTGCGGCGTTTCAGCTTCTCCGTGCTTCAATTCTAGGTTCTTGAAGTTGTATCCATTCTAGAATCAATCCGGGTTAGTCTGATCTTTTATAAACTCAGTCTCTGAATCAATATTCTTCTATTGATCTAGAACAAGTCTTTTGTCAATAATCATGTGTTTAAAATACTTTATAGTTTGGATAGACTAAACAAAGCCTCTGTAATCTTATTTTTAGTTTGTTTTTGCATCAGATTTGTGTTTCAGACAGTCTCTTCTTTATAAACGTCTCACATATTCTTAACATTAGGACTTGTCTCTCATATTCATCCTAGAGTATATACTGTTTCAGATATCTTGTCATGAACTGTTATATATTGAGTCTTTCAGCTATGAAATTGTTCCTATAATACCCCACCCTGGAGTGCTGGAGAACTACACTTGAATGCGCCTGATTCTCCGGATATGTCCTCCGCTAAGCATAGAAATGCTCGGCAAGGAGTCTAATCCTAGCGGTTCTGTTACAAGACGGAATTGAAGAAAATAAAACTAAAAAAAACTTGCTATCATAGCTTGCATATACTGATGTGACAACCTCTAAGTGATGTCCTACTTCACTGTACTTCCGCGTACTCATCTGCCAAGTATAGAAGGCAGTGATGTCACAACATCACTTTATAACAACCAAGATAGACTTCATAATTAAATAGATAAATACATATTTGAAAATGTATAACCTGTACGCGTAATGCATATGCCCCAGTAACCTGACCCACGAAATTAGTAAGGGAACATTATACCAGAAATTCAAATTATTCGATAACACAGTTACGACAAATCCATATCCATCAAGACAAACTAGACCTTAAGTGTGCACACATCTACTAGATCTCCAGTCCAGAGGGTACTACTAGTTACCTACAGTCGAGAGCTAGAAATGTACCGACTAAAAAGCCTATAGACCGGCTCACATGAGTTTCCGCAACCGCAACAGCCAGGCTTCTGGAGACTTTGATGACCATCTGAGGTCTAGGGTACATGAATCATTTCTTAAATAAATGTTTCAAACCATCATGAACAATACTCATACTTACTTGTTATATATATATATATATATATATATATATATATATATATATATATATATATATATATATATATATATATGTGTCCAAGGCCATCCATCTGTTACACCAATGATTATGTATCTCCTACTCATAGACACAATGCATACATCTAGTCATGTACTCTTCAATAGAAAATAAGAATTCATGTGCTTACCTGGTAGCCTGCCTAGTTCCTGATCAGCGCTACTGATTCTCTATCCCGGCAATTTATACACATACAAATGTATAATTATTAATTAGTGCATGTCCTCATTAGTGAGGTAGAATGCATATGCAGTGTCTTGCTAACAGTCTAGCCCAAAGTTACTATTTTGCCCCTGAAGACTCAATCTTATCAATACATTCCATGAATGTTCTTGAACCCATCAGTCATGTTTATTTATCCACTCTCAAGAGTTACTAAGTTCCAAGTTTTCCACTTAAGATTGTATCTCAAATTCCAATTATTTACACACAAGTCCTTGAAGTTTAATTAAATTGCACTTTAGCCCATGTTACAGTTGTGAATAGCCTCATTCAAGTCCAGATGGGCAAAATTGGATCCCAGATGTCATATAACTACTACAGAGTCATAAGGTCATATCCTGTATTAGGATTTGAGTGTCTGACTAAAGAAAACATGAAATTACTACTTTACCCCTCATAGCCAGCTTAATTGAACTATGGTTTTGAGAGAGTCAAACTCAGCCAAACTTGACCCTAAAATTAGAAATGTGATTCAAAACAACTCCCCATAAGGATATTTTTGTCAATTAATTCATCTGACGAGTCAAAACAGAAAGTCAAAGCTTCTCAACTAGCCAACTCCACAGTAATATTTTGATCGATTGAAGAGGAGATTTGAGAAACTGAAAGCTAGGTTTTGAGGATTGAACACTGAGGTTTCCAGATCATATCTGTACCAAAAGAAATCAGAGGAATCAAGGATAAAAGTTCAGCCAAAGTTGATTGGACAATCTGTTAAGGATATGAGAAATTCTCCTCTAGGAAGGATTTAGAGTACCATTAGCCAGCTTCTTACAGGAAAAAGCGTAATGCGGTTCCGGTAAACATTCAAAAAGTTACGACTAACATAACTTGACAGTTTAAGATCCATTTCTTAAAAAATTAATGGTCACGTAGTTACTTTGAGCTAAACTTGAGGAAAATCCATTTAGAATATGAAGAAAATTAAAAAACATGACTTGAAGTATTTGCAACGAGCTTTCTCTATATGGAAACAGATCAAAATTTAATGGAAAGTAAAACAAATTTTCCACCCTCCGACTATCGATTAAATTCATTTTCCCTTTTATTTATTGATAAATACCTTTTCCACTCATGTCAGTGGATGGAGGGTACATAGATACCACGCTTCTGTTACAATCCGTTAGTGGAGGGGTGCAAACTGACTTTTTGTGACCATTTTAACCATATAAATTGTGGAAAATTTACATTTTTTTAATATAGTGTTCATCATGTTCTTGGCGTTCTTGAGCACTACCTCCACTACCACCAAATCACTACCACCAACACCACCGCCACTACCACCACCACCACCACCGACGACGACAAAGTCGACGACGAAAACGCGAAATCACAATCTACTACTACACGTGACCACCGCAATTAAGCAATCCACCATTTCTCCATTACTCACCCAAAAAACCTGTTTCCTGCCTAAGAACCATCAATTGTAATTCTTCCTTGACCCAAAACCAAAAAAGACATCGAAGGAAAAACAAAACAAGACTACATGTCACGAAGAAAACCCAGATTTGATCCAATTACAAACACAACCAATACCAAAATCCCCAGTTTCAGAAAACACAAAACAAGGCACGAAGAAAACTCATATTCGATCTGAATCTCACCCCCATCAAGTTTTTCAACACGAAGTCAGTATTTTTTAACTAACGCTTGACAAGTTCGACTTAGTGGTTGTGGGTTGGACGTCAATCAGAGGGTCCTGCTCTCGATTTTAAATGGCGGTGCCGACTGGCAAGTTCGAATGAGCTTTGAGTCTGGGTCTAGGCCTTTTTTTCACCACCACCGCCGTCACCGCTGGGGCTTCCTCCTTGTGGCGGTCGTCGTCATTCATTTCCAATGGAAGTCGAGAGAGATATCATAGATGGGAGAGGAGGAGATGAAGATGGATGAGGTGGAGAGGGAGGAGGCAGATGAACCAGAGATACGGAGGAGGAGGGAGGAGGGAGGAGGGAGACGAAGAAGAGGGATAGGGGAGGGAGGAAGGAGACGAATTATAGGGAAGATGAGGAGGGAGGAAAGAGACGAACCGGAGGGAGGAGGGATGCGTGCTAGGGTTAGGAAATGAGGAGGAGAAGGAAAGGAAAGGCTTTATAGAGGTGTAATTTCCTAAATCTTGAGGGTAATTATGTCTTTTTGTCCTTCCGTTAGTGTGGTGTTAGTTTTTAACTCTAACAGAGGTGCATAATGTATTTATAAATAAATTAGGGGGCAAAATGTATTTATATCAATATTCGGAGAACGGAAAATGTCTTTTACCCTTCAATGAAATACGGAGAAAGTTACGGCCATACCAAAATGACAGTTTCAGCATTTCCTCCAACACTTCAGTATTAATTTGGGGTTCCCTAGTTTTTGGTTCACAAGGCTGCATCTTTGCAGGGCATAAGCAATAGGATTGACCGGGCAACTTGAGTTATGCATGTACTTGAAGATCACATCATCAACTACTCACAAGAAGAAAAATCAGCTCATTTCACCAAGGGAAGGCCATGAAACAGGATCTGAAAGTTGATTAAAAACTGCAGCATCCTATCTCGACAGAAAACACATAAAGTTGCACCATTTTGCAGAGAGATTTCAGGATTTATAGATGGCATTGGAAAGAGAATAAAACATGAATTTTTAGTATGTGATGAAATCATAGCACCGACAAGCTCTTCAAACCATTCTCTAATGAGGGAGATATCCTGATGAGAACAGGGGTGAAACTTGTTGGGTTTTGACGTAGGTTACGCAGCGGAATAACAAAATTTAATTCCTACTCAAATTCCACCAAGGATCACAGGAAGAGACAATCATAACATGATGAAGGACATAGAAGATGTGTACCTTTTGGTTCAGGAGATCACACGAACAATGTTTTCCTCGTCTCTACGGTTGATCCACGTCTAGAGGTGATATCTAGATTTTTCCTTCTCAAGTGCTAGCTTGGACCGGAGGAAGAGGGAAATAAAGAAACAACGAACCAAGAGAGGGATTCGACCCACTCTTGTGGCCGACGGGTAGGGGACGGCTAGGAGGGTTTGGCCCTCTTAGCTTGTCTCTTGCTCTCTCTTTTGCTTTCTCTCCCACTCACTTATGTTATGAGCATTATTTGTGGGAAGGAAGCTAGAGCATCCTTTATATATTCCAACAACTCCTTGTTAACTACATAAAGGCCCTCTCTAGCTCTTCATGAACTTGGATTAGTCCCTTCCTTTCATATTAGTCCTACTAAGTTTGAAAGGTGTTGCAAAATGATCCTTCTTATTAATTAATCATATTAATTATTCCCAAATCTAGTTCAACTCTATATTGACGTGTGAACCCATAGGTTTCTACTTAGTTGGTAGTAACTCATTACTAACAAGGAGCGGTGTCTAGCAACACATCCATGCACCCAACTAACAGAAATAAGTCAGTGATCCCGACAAACCTTTGTGCCCAATATCTCATATTGCTCTATCCCTTTGTCTCCATATCCGTATTGGACACGAGACATAAATAGTCACACTCGTATATCCAATCCATAGTTCCTCGATCCTGGGAATATGCTTATGCAAGAAGATAACATCAATATCTCCATATCGATTTATCTGAGTCTGGCCAGACATTCAATAAGCCTTATCCCTCAAGTGGCCGTGGAAATTTGCTCCCATTATGTGGGAGGGACAAATACTCTCTACATCACTACGATCTCTCTAAGCTTGCCTCCTATGATGCCCGATAACTACCTTTATAGTCACCCAGTTACGGTGTAACGCTTGATAACATCAAAGCATGATATTTCACAACTAGAGTATCTAGTGACTTCAAGTCTAAGGATTGAAATTATATTAGCACTACGAGAAGCGATTGTGACTTCAACATAATCTAATGTATCCTTCTCGTTGTGGGTCAATCCATTATGCCATTACTCCTAATGCATACCCATGTGTTGGATCGTGATATCTCCATATCAATCCAACCCCATATTAGTCTATAGATGATTTTCCCATTAATCATTATAATTGACTAAGGATATTTAAGAATATATTACTAAAATTCTAAAGAATTCATTCATGTTGACATATCTCCATATCGATAACATAATGAATTATAAATCCACATATTTGTCACAATTAATTGATTGCCTCTAGGGTACAATTCCAACAGTCTCCCACTTGCACCAGAGTCAATCTCGTGCATCATATGCCTATTGATCTAGCGCGGCCCTCTACCCTTACACTGCGTAGGGGCGAGGCATCTGATGGTATCTTGCGAATATTCACATCTCCTCTATCAAAAATTTGAATGAGATTGAATATTCTGAGTAAGTGCATCTTATGCATAAATATACTCAGTCTTCTGTGATAGAATCGCCAACTGAATCTTGCCAGGAAGCGTCCAGCTCACAGTCCCTCCCACTAGTGCAAAAACATAAAACTTGACTATAATCTGAAATCTTCTTTGTCATAATTGGAAGTTCGCATCACTGTAACCCCTTACAGTAAACTCTTCATATTCTCCATTTATCAAGAATTCATCCTTTAGTTCTTATCAAGTACTTAAGGATAATCTTGATAATTGTCCAGTGACTATCACCCGGATTTGACTGGTATCTTTGTGTCATACCATATGACATATATGGCCTTGTACATAACATGGCGTATCTCGTGAATCTTATTCACACGGTCCCTTTCCCAATCTAATTGGAAAGACTTAAAGACTAATTCCATGTGACATAGGTAGAATCCATATTCTTTACATGTTGAACCATATCAACACCTTTGTCAATTAATGTACTATGACCTAAGACTCACAACCATCTTGATCTATCTCCATAGATTTCATAGATTGTTTCACCTAAGTCTATCATTGGAAATCAATTCTCTAGCCAATCTTTAACAGATTGCAGAGTAGAGGCATTATTCCTAATGATTAGAATGTCTCTACATACAAGACCAAAAATGTAAATGTGCTCCCACTAACCTTCTTGTAAACATAAGCTTCATCTTCAATTTTGATGGAACCAAACTCCTTTGATTGCATCATCAATTCTAAGATTCCAACTCAGAGAAGCTTGACTCAATATATAGATAGATTGCTACAAGCAATATGCTAATGGATTTAAGCATCACAATTTGGGAGAAGATTTCTTCATAGTCTATACTATGAACTCACATGAAAACCCTTTCCAACCGATTGTCCCTTAAAAAGTAATCACATTACCATCCATGTTGGTTTCCTCAGAACCCATTTGCACCGTATGGGTCCTACCCTTTCAGGTGGTTCCACCAAAGTCCATACTTTGTTGGAATACATGGATTCCATATCGCATCTCATGTCTCCATTCCATTTCTGAGAGTATTGCCCACTCGTGGCCTCTTCATAGGTTGTAGACTCATCTCTATGAGCAATATATCACCGAGTTATGAGAAATCCATATTTATCTAGCTCCTTGACATATCCTACTTTACCTACGAAGTCCTTATGTTACTTAAGTAGGTTGCTGCACAACACCTTGTGTTCCTACTTATGTTCGATCAAAAAGTATCAATGTTCTGTTTGTGGTTCTTGAACTCCTTTAAGTTATACTGTGCTCCCACTGTTTCTTTTAGAGACAATCTCGATCTAGAAACACAGGGATTCGAGCAACAAACAATTTGTTCTCGATTGGAGCGTAGAGATAATATCCTTTATTTCTTCAGGATATTCCACATAATACATTTATCCGACTTGGGTTCAAGTTTATCTGTAAACTATTTACATAAACTCCATAAGCCAAATTCTTTATGAATGACATACTAGGACACTTCCTAGTCCATATCTCATATGGTGTTTCCATAATTAATTTAGATGGAACAAGGTTAAGGGAGAAATTTGTTGTAATTAGAACATGACCCTTAAAAGTAAACTGGCAGCTTTGTTTGACACATCCCCTTAGACACTCCATTCCATAATCGTGTTCTAAGTAGAGTGGGCTGGGATCGCATCCCATACTCCCTTAGATGTTCAAAATATTGGCTTAAGTATTCTCCTCCACGATCCAATTGTAGAGCCTTGATACTTTGCCAAGCTCGCTCATTTATGTGGCCTAAAAAATAATGCTAAAGATAAGTGAGGTTCATATCATTATATGCAAACCTCTTGGTATTAATCTCATAGATGAAACTATCATGATCAAGGATATACAATCCACTTAGACAAAAGTGCATTACAATAATGCATTTTTATCAAAATAAATGGAACAACATTTGTCCATTATTTTAATAAATTTTTTTTTTATTGTCAAAACAAGAGAATGTGATAATGTCCCTACTCAAAGAAGTGACATAATCGTATTTGTCTAATTCACGAATAATTTCAAAAAGGTAGAGATAGTTCCCTACGGCTAATTTAGCAACCCCTGCTTCATTGCCCCACGTGT
Source organism: Linanthus parryae (assembly GCA_023055425.1). Lineage (NCBI taxonomy): Eukaryota > Viridiplantae > Streptophyta > Magnoliopsida > Ericales > Polemoniaceae > Linanthus > Linanthus parryae. The sequence continues at coordinate 45,059,462 of JALGPY010000007.1, read as the reverse complement.
AGGTTTATTTCTTCCATATCCAATTGTCTACATCTCTTGAGATCCTCTCCATTTCTATAAATGTTAGATCCTCATCAAGTATCATATACTCATGATGATGAGATAGACATATTGACTTCTATAAAAAAATACCTAATTTAGAATTCATAATTCATTTATCATTTCCTTCCAGGTACTTTGGACAGTTTCTCTTCCTCTACACAACCTATGGGACTTTAAGGCAATGTGATTTTAGCAACAAGCTTGATTTATGCCCGTGGGGTCGACGCAAACTCTTTTGCTTTTACCCATGCTGTTAACCATTAACATGTTTTTCCTTTAGCCCTTTATGAGTGCTTTGTATAGAGGTTCTCAATCATATTGAGTAAATAACCTTTAAACAAAACTATAATTGCATCCAATGCAATTCTCAGTCCATATGGGAGAATAACTATTTATTCATTATCTATCTCATAGATAACTCCCAGTCTCTAAGCTTTCAATCATATTGAAGTAGCTTATTTGCGCTTTACATCTTGCTTCAGCATTCCCACATTACTAGCATGTGTCGTCGCGTCATATCTCGATGAACTAAGTCGCCTTGCTTTGGCAAGACCGAACTTATTCCATCTTGATCATGACGAGTGCTAAGCAAGAGAGTGCAAAGTGGAGCAACACTTCAAGCCTTTCATGACAAGGTCGCTCTTTGAAAGAGCTTCTTTTAATGTATGATCATATCATACGCCTCCATATTTCTCACATTGCTTCCAAAGCTCAGAGTTCATGGGAGCTGACATGAGACAAGTTACATCCAAAGAACCATTCTTTGATGTTCCTTCCATAAGGCTTTTAGTGCGTCTAGGTAGTCAGTCGGAAGAGAACTTTATGCTCTACAAAGTACAACATTTTTCTTTTTATTTGAGAATAATTCTCAATTTTATACCAGTCTAAAATTAGATTCCAGACAGCTTGTCCTTTTGAGGACACGAAGTCACGTTTTGTTTGTTTAATGCGATGGGTATTCAACACAAAAGGATTTATGCAAAATATTGTGACATTTTAACTATATTTAATCAAGGACTTAAATTGTTAAATATAGCTCCCACTATTTTTCTCGGATTAATAACCCTCCATATTAATGCGGAAAATATCATAATATTTTCTAGTGGGTCCAAGATCCATATCTCACTTCTTCTTGAGCTTGCTTTGGCAGGTTACCCAAGAATTGGTTATTTAGGTATGAACCCCTTCCAATTTCATCCCATTCAACTCTTGGTCCAATTAGGTGAATAACTCTTTATTCTTTATCTTTTAGATAACGCCTAATTTTCAAGCCTCTAGGTTCATCAATCCAATTGATTCTTACCTAGTTGCGCCCAACCTCTTTCTTCAACATACAAACATTACTTGATTGTGTCGTCCGCAACACATCATGGTGAATTAAAATCTCCTTGATTTGGCAAGCCCGGATTTTAATAGACCCTGATCATGAAGGGTGTTTAGGCAAGAGAAGGCAAAACGCAATATTCTATTTGAGGGATTAAATAGTCATTATTCGTTTGGTTGATCAAATCAACATGATCTACTTATTTGGATGGGGCTATCCACAATAGAAGATCAAGATCATCTTTGTTTATTATTATCTCGTTAACGTTTTGCTAGTATCGCCATACACACAAAAATAAATAACAAGACATAAATAATAAACATCCACAAAAGAAAAATTAACGTGGCATGGATATGGCCCCTAGACTAAGATATTATCAAGCCAATGATAATATCTATATGCACTAAAGTGAAAAGCTCATCTCCATGTGCTCCAAGATAGCCGCGCGCCTAGGGTAGGGAGTCTTCGTCGTCTTTTAGCTTCTTTGGTTCTCCTGTCTTCTTCTCCATGCTCTTGGCTAACATCTAAAAATTTCTAATTCTGGCCTAACATCTAGAATAAATAAATAAATAAAGCCTCACATGTTGAGGAGAAAAACGACTCGCAGTCGTAAAAATTAATTAATTATTACATTAATTTGGTCAGCTCGCAGGCCGTAAACCAAACCACAAAATCATAAAACATCCACAACTAGGCCATATCCATCCACCATGCAACAAAGCACATAATACAGTTAAAACCAATTTTTAACGCGCTTGTTCAATTTTAGTTGTTTTGGACATACTAGGGTTAAAACGGTCCAAGAGATTTACCCTGAGAATGGCCAAAATCAACCAAGGAACCGCCACACTAGGCCTGGGCCGGCCGGCCCTAGCCCACACAGCTAGGCCGTGTGCTAGGGTGCGCCGGCCCCCTTGGGGCCGTGTGTTACTTGGGCGGCAAGGAGAGAGAGGGGCAGTACCTTCATGGGGCCACACCACCTCATGGAATTGTTTCCAAAAATAATCCCTTCCTTATTGGGTTATTTCCAAAACACCCTTATGACATTGTTTCCAAAAACAATTCCTTCCTTGTTGGGTTGTTTCCAAAACACCCTTATGGAAATGTTTCCAAAAACAATTCATTCCTTGTTGGGTTGTTTTCAAAATACCCTTTTGCCTTGATGCTCAAGTTTAATTGTTTCCATACTTGGAAAACCCCTTTTCCAAGCATGTGCCCAAACCCTAGTTCTTGATCCAAAATTATTCACATCATATGTGACAAAACTCACTAATTCCTACATCCCTTGTAAAATTAGATCTTATTTATTGCATCTACTATGCCAATTAATTTTAGTTTCGCGTAAAATTAACAATACCGTGTATAATAAAATCATATTATGCACTACGACCTGTGGCTCTGATACCACTGTTGGGTTTTGACGTAGGTTACGCAGCGGAATAACAAAATTTAATTCCTACTCAAAGCCCACCAAGGATCACAGGAAGAGACATTCATAACATGATGAAGGACATAGAAGATGTGTACCTTTTGGTTTGGGAGATCACACGAAGAATATTTTCCTCGTCTCTACGGTTGATCCACGTCTAGAGGTGAGATGTAGATTCTTCCTTCTCAAGTTCTAGCTTGGAGCGGAGGATGAGGGAAGAAGGAATCAAGCAAAAACGAACCAAGAGAGGGATTCTGCCCTCTCTTGTGGCCGACGGGTAGGGGACGGCTAGGAGGGTTCGGCCCTCTTAGCTTGTCTCTTGCTCTCTCTTTTGCTTTCTCTCCCACTCACTTATGTTATGAGCATTAGTTGTGGGAAGGAAGCTAGAGCATACTCTATATAGTCCAACAACTCCTTGTTAACTACATAAAAGCCCTTCTTAGTTCGTCATGAACTTGGATTAGTCCCTTCCTTGCATATTAGTCCTACTAAGTTTGCAAGGTGTTGCAAAGTGATCATTCTTATTAATTAATCATATTAATTAATCCCAAATCTAGTTCAACTCTATTTGACGTGTGACCCCATAGGTTTCTACTTAGTTGGTAGTAACTTATTACTAACAAGGAGCGGTGTCTAGCAACACATCCATGCACCCAAGTAATGGAAAAGTCAGTGATCCCGACAAACCTTTGTGACCAATATCTCATATTGCACTATCCCTTTGTCTCTATATCCGGATTGAACACGAGACATAAATTGTCACACTCGTTTGTCCAATCCATAGTTCCTCGATCCTGGGAATATGCTTATGCAAGCAGATAACATCAATATCTCCATATCGATTTATCTGAATCTGACAAGACATTCAATAAGCCTTATCCCTCAGGTGGCCGTGGACATTTGCTCCAATTATGTGGGAGGGAAAAATCCTCTCTACATCTCTACGATCTCTAAGCTTGCTTCCTATCATGCCCGACCTTTATAGTCACTCAGTTACGGTGTAACATTTGATAACATCAAAACATGATATTTCACAACTAGAGTATCTAGTGACTTCAAGTCTAAGGATTGCAATTATATTAGCACTACGAGAAGCGATTGTGACTTCAACATTATCCAATGTCTCCTTCTCGTTGTGGGTCAATCTAGTATGCCATTACTGCTAATGCATACCAATGTGTTGGATCGTGATATCTCCATATCAATCTAACCCCATACTAGTCTATAGATGATTGTCCATTAATCATTATAATTGACTAGGGATATTTAAGAATATAACACTTTGTATTATAAGGACTTAATTCATGTTAACATATCTCCATATCGATAACATAATGAATCGTAGATCCACATATTTGTCACAATTAATTGATTGCCTCGAGGGCACAATTCCAACAAAACTACCTGCCGGAAAAACGATCCATGAACAAATCAAACACCAATCAAATTGAATTCTGGCAGTAATTCATGGTTCTGGATAGATTATAAAATTCCCATGGAGTTAATTGATGCATTAAGAAATGAAATTGACCCATAAATGAAGATTTACCCGACTTCTCGGCGAGCTTTGCAGATTCCGACGACATAGATGCAGATTCCGGCGACGGAAGCGGTCGATTTAGGGGCTCTAATATAGGTGTGCGGGTTCTCCGGGACACGAGTAACAAGAATTCGGTGGCCAATTTTAGATACTTCACTAGGGGAGATAATTTTCCATAAAACCTAGATAGGGTTCTTGACTATACCAGCGATTCTTGAACCCCCAAACCTGATGAAATACTAAATTGATGAGGGCATTTTGATCAGGTAGGAGAGAAGATGTTGTGGTAGTAGCAGTTGTTCATCAGGTGTAGAGGTTGTGGAGATGATGGTGGTTGTTCTTGGTTGAATAAGAAGATGAAGAAGATGAATAAGAAATTTGGTTGCCTCTCTGAAAATCTGTTAGAAAAGTGATTAGGGTGGTGTTGCCACCTTATAAGGGAGGTGTTACTGTGGGAGATATCCAAATGGCACATATGTGCAAAGGGTGGGGTGGGGTTGGGGGGGGTTGAAAGTTTAGTTTTCCAAACTTCTGGGCAAAATTAGATTTATAGGGAAATTAAAATTTTAGGAATTTACGTTATGGCTCTGATACTTAAAATTTCTCTATAAATACACCCCACAACTCCCAGTATTCTCTAGCTAGCCAACTTTCAGCCAGAATCCAATTTGTAAGAAATTACATATATACCCTAGTTTCTCAATCATGGCAAATTTGTCCCAACTAGAATTCTCATTTCCATATACTCCTGCTGAAAAGATGCCATCAAACGCAAATGTGTAATACATTTTCACAAGGAACGCAAGCTTTTAATTAATTGGAGTTTGGCTCCTATAAATTTGGGGGTGTTACAGTTCCCCCCAGTTGGGACCAATAGACTGAACCATAGTATTGTTCATGGTTTGCCTCTGTATACCTTTCAGTTCTAGGATTCCTTTAGTGTATGTAGAGTATCCAATCGTACACATTTTGTATGTGTTAGTGAAATCTATGAATAGAGTTGCTCACTCACGAACTAATGGTATTAGAGAGATGTTCACTTGACGAACTACCGTAGGAAAATGTCATGTTCTGCAATCCAGATAAATGTTCAACGTGTAGCTCAGGTCTCTAGCTCGAGGAGATAATGAGAAGTTCTCAAATAGATTTACTCGAGGCTTCGATTTCCACTACGTGAGGTGCTACACAAGATTTTGTAGAAACTAGGTAGAGAAAAGGTAGTGTAGTGAGTAGCTGGTCTGCATGATAGCTCGTTATCTATCTTGAATAAGATAGTTCGTGCAATATAGTTTTCTAGCACTGGTTGGTGCTAGTGGGCAAGGTTTTTCTAACACGGATACTAGAGTGCTGGAGAACTACACTTGGGTCCCCCCCGACTCTCCGGAGATGTCCTCCGCACAGAAATGCTCAGCAAGGAGTCCAAACCTAAAGGTTCTGTTAAATGACGAAATTGAAGAAACTGAAACTTAAAAGATACTTAACATGGCTCGCATATGGTGATGTGAAAAACTCTAAGTTATGACCTAATACCCAGTCTCCTGCATACTCACCTGCCAAGTATAGAAGACAGTGACGCCATGACATTAGACTACAAAGAAACAAAAATGAACTTTATGAAAAAATATATTTATACAGTTTTAAAAATGTTTTAACTTGTACATGTATTGCATATAGCACATTAACTTGTCCCGCATCAAAGAGGAAAAATAATGTTATGCCAGTATAATAGATGTCAGTTAATACCCAGTTATGATATATACAAACTCAGTTTCTTAATTAAATATTCAATAATCCATCAAGACATAGTAGACCTTAAGTGTGCACACCCCCTTCTGGATCATCATTCCAGAGAGTAGTACTAGTTTCCTACAGTCGGGAGCTAGCAATGTACCGACTAAAAATCTCGTAGACCAGGTCACATGTGTGTCCGACACTGCAGCAGCTAGACTTCGTGACACTGTAGTGACCATACAAGGGTCTAAAGTAACTATGATTAAGATATTAACCAAGTAATCTAAAGTCAAACCTAAATCACATGCATGTACACACACATGTTTGTGCATGCATGATCCAATTTTTCTTAATTATGCGTCACGTATTCAAAGACACACATACATATACTCTGGAATTCTCCAATAGAAAATTAAGCATTCTTATGCTTACCTGGTAGCCCGCCTAGTACTCTTGATCAATGCTTCTAATTCTCTATCCTCGAAATCTTTACATATACAGATATACATTTAGAGATTAGTACATGTCCTCTATATTAGGGCAGAAAGAATATGTAGGTGCTACACATTATAGCTAGCTCCGAACTACTATCCAGCCTTTGAAGTCTCAGTCTCATTAGTACAGACCCTGAGTGTTCCTGAACCCCTCAATTATGCCTAGTTGGTTAGTCTCATGAGCTATTAGGTCTCCGAGTTAGCTACTTAAGATTGAATCTCAAGTTTTGATTATTTGCTCTCAAGTCCAAGCTGTTTGTCTTAAATTACATTTTAGCCCCTAATTGTACATGTCCCCCCCCCCCTCAGCAACCAAAATTGTGCTCAATGATGAGAAAACACATTCCCAAACACTCTTATGTAGTTGTACAGTTGAATTCTACAACTTTTAATTATTTTCACTTAAGCCCCTATAGCTTGCTAAAATTATAATAAGACCCCCACAGTTGACTTGATCAAACCTGAGTCAACTTTTACTTCCTAAGACTGCAAATATCACTTTAAGTCACGTTGTTAGTCCCATAACATTAATTTAGTCTCAAGCAGTTCCAATGTGAAGTTTTGATGAATTTTACATAGGCCCATGTAGTTTGTGGAAATTACAAGAATGCGCCACAAGTAGACTTGGTCCACCTTAAGTCCATTTCCCATTCTTAAGACCCCAAAACTCGTTTCAAGTTAAGTTATTAGCTCCAAAACATCATGTTACTCTTCGTATAACTTTTATATGAATTTATTATTTTGCCCCACTTTTAACTTTGGTCAAATAGATATTTCTAGAAGGTCACACTTGGGAAAAACTTTTCTCAAGAATGTGAATGCCAAAATGGTAATTTGGGCGACAATTTAGAAACTCAAAATTTGAATCAAATAAGCTCAAGTGGTCAACTTTAGGACAGAACTGTGATCAATCTGGAAAGAATTTGAGAAATCCAGAGATTGGGTGAAAATAAAGTCCTAGTTATTAGAAAATTCTTTTATATCTTAGAAATGAAGAACAGTCACATGCAGTGACTTTAAAACCATATTCTGGAAATTTTATTATGAGCTATGAGTAATGCAATTTATGGGTTTTAAGTTCTCATGACTGTCTGCAATCAGAAAGAAACAATAGCTCAATCCAACAAGAAGTGTGAAAGATACCAGTATTCAAACTGGACAAAATTAATTATTGAGGAACATGCAGATTAGAAACACTGCATGCGGTGACCTTTGAATCCAAAGTCAATAGGTTTAGAATGTGAATTGAATCAAATCATAAGAAACGACTTGTAGTGCTACGCCCGCGCGACAAGCAGAACCAAGAATCATGTCATTTGATTTCCAAATGAGGGAGATAAGCTGAACCAAAGTAGGCTGCATTCAAGGTTATGTTCATAGTAGTTATATGCAGAAATTTTGCAGAATCAATGATTCATGTTTCCTATATGTTAGAGGTTGATTCCACTATGTTATTAGCATGGTTTAAAAGATGGTAGTTCTAGGAGTACACAACATTAAGAAATCATAAAAATCACCCACCAAAGTGCAAGTTATTAGTTGCTAAATTGTGCACTCCAACCCGCCGGAAAACAACGCCAGGACAACCAATTCCAGTCCAAACGATTATTTGGAAGGAATTAGATGATCCCAGTAGATTCACAAGGTTGTTTAGGTTAGGTATCAACTCTCGAAAACCATTTGTAGGCATCAAATGCGTTGGGAGCAGCCGCGAAAGCTTCTCGCCGGAGTTCATGGCATATTCAGGACGAATCGCCACCTCCACTTGTTACACTCAACATATACCGTACCAAGTGGTCACGAGGAGTTGATTAGAATTCAGTAGCTGTTCCTAAGCAGTTTAAACAAGGATCGGAGGCCTTTACCGAGTGTATGGATGTCTAGATGATGTCGTGGCTGACACACATGGGACCCGGTCTATGGGTTTTTTGTCGATACATTGCTAGCTCCCGACTTTAGTTAACTAGTAATAATCTCTGGACTGACGATCCAGTATGGAATGTTACATGATTTAAGATCTCTTAGCTCATTGACTAATTCCCGAGTCTCCCACGTACTCACCTTCGAAGTATAGAAGGCAGTGATGTCACAACGTCAGATTATAACAGATTAATAGAATTTATAAAAAAGTAGATATATACAAAAATGTTTAGTACAACCTGTCCCTCATCAAATATCATAAAGAATGTCAGACCAGTAATTCAGCTACGAGTTAGCGCAAAGTTATTACTACACCATCCTTATGCAGAGGATTCCAAACCCCACTACCCAGGGGGTTGTGAGGACCTGATTCACTTCCAACAAGGAAGGCAACATCAAAATCCATCCACTGATCCACCGAGACAAACTAGAACTTAAGTGCGCACACCCCCTACTAGATCGTCAGTTCAGAGAGTAGTACTAACTACCTACAGTTGGAGGCTAGCTACGACTCAACTAAAAGCCAGTAGGTCGGGTCCCACGTATGTCTGCAATCGCAGCAGTCAGACGTCCAGAGACTCTCATGACCATACAAGGGTCTATAGTTAACAATACTCAATAACAAACCAAGTATTCAAAGACAAGCATGAATCATAACCACACTCACATATTTTGTATTCAGATATAAGTATCTATGATCCTTCATTAGATAACCCCTGTATCTTGAACACATAGAAACATATTATCTATTCTAGAACTCTTCAATAGAAAATGAGCATTCATATTGAAAGTGTGTAATGTAGACTGAATACAGGACCTAAATACTCTAGAAGGGGGGGGGGGGGTTGAATAGAGTATGGAAAGTTTTTGCTAAACTTAATGTTTAACAGGATAGCTTTGTGTGAAACTTGGAATCTCAAGGCCTTAAGATTTTGTAAACTGTCTGAAACTCACTAAGGAAAAATTGTAAGATTCAAGGCCTTGAGCTGTGAACAATACTAAGCAGCTTTTAAACCCTAGTTTGATTTGAGTTGTATGCAGCAGATAATAATCAAACAGAAAAGTAAAGAACACAAAGCAATTTACAGAGTTCAGTCCCAATGGACCTAATCTCTGCCTGAGGGATCTAATCCCACCAGGATTGGGCAAACACTTTTTATTACTCACACAGAAACAACCTTAGATTTTCAAGCCTAAGTGCTTTCCCTTACACCTATACAGCTTGTGGTTCCAAACCTATCTAGTTCCAGCTACTAACTGTTGAGCAAACAAGAACCTCTTGTTGTTCACTTGAACAACCAACCACTAGGTTAAGTGAGGTTTAAAATAATATAGAGATACACAGATGAAGTACAAATGAAGAACACAGTATAAAGATAAAACTGTTGAAGTCTGGAAGTGTTCTTCAGGAATGACTGGATTGATTTGATCTTCAGAAGTCTGGAATGAAGCTTGAATGATTGTGTGTTTGAATGGATGATCTCTCACGAATTTGTCACACCTCTCAGAGTATTCTGCAAGCGTCTCCTCTTCAAAATTCAAACCAGTCTCTTTTATCCACAGCTGCAACTGACTGAGAGATTTTAGGATCTCAGTTCCTACAAATCCTCCTTCTGTTTTCAACTTAAATTCAAACAGCTTTCAGGTGGATATCCGTTGGAGTTTGTTGAGATTTCTCCTGCACGTTTAACAAACCTGCAACATCAAAGAAACACTGCAACAACAAAATCCAAACAACTAACAGTACTGAGACTGTTTGGTTATACAGTTTCTGGTAAAACTGTTTAATAGATTTAGAACATCAATATGCATATCCTCTAGAACAAATAAGATATGAAAAACAAGTTTAAGACACTTAGAAGTGAGTTAATAATCACAAAACTAAGAGTCATAACCTGCAAGAAAGAATCAATCAAGTTCTGTAAAAACTGTCAGTAGCGCAAGGCGAATCTCAAGGCCTTGCAGCTCTGAGCCTGTTTCACAGCATTTCAAAACCAAGATAACTTTGATTCTTCCTGTTCTGATCATCTGCAATTGTGTTAGATATATAAAAAGTACAAACCATAAATATATACCATAAACCACTGATTTGAATAATCATATATCCAATTCTGCAACACAAAGATGTTAGAACACATAGCAGAATAAGTAGTCTCAAGGCTTTGAAAGTTTCTGTCAATCTCAAGGCCTTGAGATGACTAACAAGCCTTTGCTGCTAATGTCTTAGCCCTTTTGACTTTCATCACTCAAAACAATTACCAATTAAAGCACAACTAGGGATCTTGACTCAACAATCTCCCCCTTGATGAAAGAAAAAACTTATAGTATTGCATAGATCTTCCTGCCACTCATAAGCAAAAAATTAAATAACCACAATCTGCAGATAAAATGTATACAGAATACAGAACCCAAATAGATAACCAAATACCACAGAATTATCACAGAAAAAAAATTAACTAAAGGCCAACTCTTATTATTTCCTGGATACTGCAAAGAAAACACAAATACATTCTCCCCCTTTTTGACTTTCATCAAATAAGGCTGAAGAAATGTAGGATCATTACTCAGAGTTTAAAAAAAAACTTAAAACAAAAAATAGCTAAAAAGTCATGGCCTTGAGACAGAAAAGATAGAAGAGAATGAGAAAGATGGTCAAGGCTTTGGCAGTCTCTGATCTTCACTTCTTCTTTGATGTCTGGCCTTTCTCTGAGTCATCCCCAACTTCTTCCTCACTTGCAGCTTCTTTTGCAGACTGATTACCTTCTTGTTCAGCTTCAACTTCAGTGACCACTTCTTGGATTATGTCATCTACTTTCTTCTTAGCCTGTGCTGAATCTACCTCTGTAGGTGCATCAACACCTGTGTCTTCATCAGCATCTTCCTCATCAATTTGCTCAAACAAGTCTTTTGAAGCTAGCACCACTGGAATTGGCTTCTTCTTCTTCTTCAGAAACTCTCCTAGCTTCTCTTCTGAATCCACATTGGTGTCATGACTAGTAGCAGAAGGTATCTTCTCCAGATTCAAGCCCTTGATGACAACATCCAACTTCCCATTCATAGTATTAATCAAACCCTTGAACTGATGAAATTCAGTTAACAGGTCAAACAGCCTTTGCCTGAGATCCTCAATCTCAACTTGCTGATCTTCTAATTTCTCAACCAGCAGTGAGTAATCCTTATTGGCTTGTCCTTTCCCAGATGCAGTCCCTTTAGGCTTCACAAACTCCTTCTCAGCAAGTTCCTCTTTTGACAAATCAGAATAGAATTTCCAATGCCCTTTCCCAGTCTGAACTACCCCAATCCTCTGAAGTGCAGTCTCATCTATCAACCCAAAACCTCCTGTAATCTTTTCCTCTCCTTTCACAGGCACATCAAAATAATCAAAGAAAAGAGGTAACAGGTTGGCATATGGTAGAGGATGGTTTCTAGTCTTGGTTGCACAATAAATCACATGATCCATCACAACTGTAGGCAGGTCTATCTCAAACCCTTGAGATATCAGATACATCAAAATCAGAACTTTATCAGTTACCAGCTCTCTTGAGTTCTCCCTGGGGACTACAGTCCTCATCAAATAGTAAATAAAATCTTGGCTTCATAGTTGAGCACAGAGTGTGTCAACTGTTTTGGACCAGAGGGAACACCATCAACAAAGAACATCTCCTTTGCCTTATCTAAATACTCCTTCCTATCAGGATAATCTCCAACATTGTATTTCCTAGGAATGCCCAAGACTTTGGCAAAAGTCCTATGATCTAACCTCAAATCCACACCAGCCACTTTAGATGTTAAAACCATTTTCTCATCACCTTCAGACACCAAGTTGATAAAATAACCTAGTCAACCTAGGATAAGCCTTTGAACTAGGATTTAAAACTGTCCAAACAGCAGTTTCCCTCAATTTCCTCATGCATTCTATGTCCAGTTTATCTAACAACTCATGAGAAATCATACTACAGAAAGCCACTTTAGATGATGCATACCCTTGCATCCAAACTGTTCTAACTTCAGAACTAATAAGCCACTCAGCTGGAACTACATTCTTACCTTGATATCCTTTCTTAGTTGCAGCAGCAACTTGCTTAACCCTAGTCTTCTTCTCAGAGGGTTTGGCCTTCTCCTGTACTCCTTCAGTTGATTTCTTCTGGCTCTCCTGAGTTGACTTCCCTTTTTCCTCTTCAGAAGCCTTTTTCGTTTCTCCCCCTTTCTTCTTCTCTGACCTAGGTTGATCACCACCCTGAGTCTCCTGTTGTTGATCAACACTTGAACCTTCATCTCCCTTCTCTGTCCTTGACTTTTTTGCAGGAGGAGTATCCTCATGCAAACTCTGAGTGTTTTCTGAATCTGAATCAGAAATCACTATCTTCTCCTTCTTGTTTGCTCTCTTCTTGGATCTTCCAGAGGGCTTCCCTTGTTGCTGAATTCTGGATGATTTGCGCTCCATTTTAGGGTTTAGGGTTTTGAGAAGAGAATGTGATTGAGAGGATTTGAGAGAGAGAGAGAGAAAGTAGTCGCAGAAAATTGGAAGAGAATGTGAAGAAAAAGCCCTGACTTTCAGCTTAAGTAGGTTGAGAGGATGAGTCATAAAAGGACTCTACAATATCTACATGCAAAAATAGAATCTTGAAAAATCTTTTTGGGATATTTTAGAAAATTCTCTGAGTAATTCAAATATTATACAATTATCTAAAAAGATAAGATATAATATTTGATGATCCAATTTTTTAAGAAAGAAAAATTGCAGATATTATCAAGACCTGGAGAACAATCTCAAGGCCTTGAGATTTTCTGCAGATTGAGAAACTTCAAAGCTTTGAGCTATACTTTCAAGGCTTCAGAAAGTATAATCTCAAGGCTTTGATATTCCAACACATATATAGGTACTAATACTCCCCCTAAACCAATGCATCCTTGTTTAACATCCCCAATTCAAGCCTTAGAGATGAAAACCTATCATCTGGCAATGGTTTAGTGAAAATATCAGCAATTTGCATTGAAGTAGAAATAAAATTTAAAACAACATCGCCTTGTTCTGCATGATCTCTAAGGAAGGGATGTCTCACATCTATGTGCTTTGTCCTTGAGTGCTGAACTGGATTCTTAGAGATTGAAATAGCACTTGTATTATCACATTTCTGAAGTTGTAACCAAGATCTCTAAGTTGCTGAGCAATCCATAGCACTTGTGAACAGCAAGCACCAGCTGCAATGTATTCAGCTTCTGCAGTTGATAATGCTTCAGAATTTTTCTTTTTGGAATGCCAACTGATCAATGAAGATCCAAGAAATTGACAGCATCCAGAAGTACTTTTCTTGTCTACTTTATAACCTGCAAAATCTGCATCTGAATAGCCACTCAACATAAAATTAGATCTTCTTGGATACCAAAGCCCTAAGTCTCTGGTTCCATTCAAATATCTAAAAATTATTTTAACTGCAGTTAGATGACTTTCCTTAGGATCTGCTTGAAATCTAGCACACATACAGACACTAAACATAATGTCAGGTCTGCTAGCAGTTAAATACAATAGTGATCCAATCATACCTCTGTATTCCTTCTGATTCACACTCTTACCATTTGAATCTTTGTCTAAAGAGAGTGATGAACTCTGGGGGTCTTAATCACCTTAGACTGTGACATGTTGTACTTATTCAATAAGTCCTTGGTATATTTTCCTTGATGCACAAAAATTCCTTTCTTCATTTGTAATATATGAAGTCCAAGAAAGAAATTTAGTTCACCCATTAGGCTCATCTCAAACTCCCTGCACATCAAACTAGAAAACTCTTTTGAAAGAGCATCATTAGTAGCACCAAATAGTATATCATCTACATAAATTTGAACTACTAACAAATCACTTTGTTGGTGTTTAATGAAAAGGGTTTTGTCTACTAATCCTCTTCTGAAATTGTTTTCAAGTAGAAAATTTGAAAGTCTTTCATACCAAGCCCTTGGAGCTTGTTTTAAACTATAAAGAGCTTTGTCCAGTTTATAAATATGATCAGGAAACTTTTCATCTTCAAAACCAGGAGGTTGTGCTACAAAAACATCTTCTTGTAAATATCCATTTAGAAAAGCACATTTGACATCCATTTGATAAAACTTTATGTGATTGTGAGATGCAAAAGCAAGAAGTATTCTAATAGCTTCTAACCTGGCCACAAGAGCAAAAGTCTCCTCATAGTCTATACCTTCTTCTTGATTATATCCTTGAGCTACCAATCTGGCTTTATTTCTTACCACTTTGCCATTCTCATCAAGCTTGTTTCTGAATACCCATCTGGTTCCAATAACTGACTTCTCTTTAGGTCTGGGAACTAAATTCCAAACCTTGTTCCTTTCAAACTCATTCAGCTCACTCTGCATTGCAATAATCCATTCTGCATCTTCCAGAGCTTCCTTGGTATTCTTAGGCTCAATCAAAGATACAAATGCACTGAAAGCACACAAGTTCTTTAACTATCCTCTTGTCTGTGTTCCAGTTGATGGATCTGATATAATATTGTCAGCTGGATGGTCTGCAAGGTACTTAAACTTCTTTCTTGGTACCAAGGAGTATTCTCCTTCAAGACTTTGAGTCCTTGAAACTGTAGAAGGAGCATCATAGAAAGTTTCAGCTTCTGTCTCAAGGATTTGAGATTTTGGTTCAGCAGGAGGTTCAAGGCCTTGAGATTCTGCTGATTGATTCTGTACAACAGTTTTACTTTTGTCTTCTTTCACATCATCATCATCTGATTCATGCTTGTTCAAATCTAGCTCTGCAAAACTTTCACTCAGAGAATCTTTAGTACTTTCATCAAAAATTACATGAATGCTCTCTTCCACAATCTTGGTTTTTCTATTATAAACTCTATAAGCTTTGCTAGTTTGAGAATATCCAAGAAATACACCTTCATCACTTCTAGCATCAAACTTACCAAGATTGTCTCTACAATTATTATGCACAAAAAAAATACGACCAAATGGCTTAAAATAAGAAACAGTAGGCTTTCTCCCTTTAAACAATTCATAGGGAGTCTTTTTCAAAATAGGTCTAATCAAGCATCTATTCAGCACATAATTTGCAGTATTAATAGCTTCTTCCCATAAAAACTTTGGCAAGTTACTTTCAAGCAGCATGGTTCTGGACATATCCTCAAGTGTCCTATTTTTCCTTTCAATTACTCCATTTTGCTGTGGAGTCGTAGGTGCAGAAAAGTTGTGTGAAATGCCATGCTTTGCACAAAACAAATCAAAATAAAGTTGATCAAATTCTCTACCATGATACTTCTAATGGATGCAACAGGTAAGTTTTTCAAAGTTTGAAGTTCTTTGCACAATTTTGAAAACTCATATAAAGCTTCAGTTTTGTCTCTGATAAACATCAGATATAGAATTTGTAGAACCATTACCAATACTACCTATACCAATGATATTGCACTTTGCTTTGTCACCAAGTGTAATTGTTCCTCCAGATTTCTCTGTAAGTTCAGAAAAAAGAGACATCTTTCCACTCATATGTCTGGAACATCCACTGTCTAATATCCATTTCTGATCTTTCAAGGCCTTGGTGACATCCTGCAAAAACAAATCATTTCCTCAACAGGCTATTAGACAAAGTGCAGAACTTTGATTCATACTCAGAATCAGCCATATTAGGTGGCCTAATTCCTTTTGGAACCCAAATCTGCCTAACCTGTCCCTTCAGCTGATAAGGATAAGTATTCCTCATGATATGAGGTTCTGATCTTCTGAAGGGACAAGTTAATCTGACATGACCAATTTTTCCTAAGTAATGACATTTTGGAGAATGTCTGCTACCAGATTTGACAAAAGTAGTTTGGCCTTTCTTTGGAAAATTTTGATTATAGCCAATCCCACTTTTATGCATTGATTTCAGACTTCCTCCAAGAATTAGATTTAGATTATGTTCTGAGCCTGTAAACTTAGCTAGGACCTTCTTGGATTCTTGAAGTTTCTCAGTCAAAGTACAGATCTGTTGTTCTAAATTCTCAGAATGAGCTTTTAGATCAGCATATCTTTCAGTCAAAAGAGTGTTTTAATCAACAACCTATTTTATCTGTGCCTTCAAGACTTTGAACCTGCTGTCCAAGGCCTTGAAGTCTTTTTCCATATTTTTCTTAGAAACTTCAACAGTTTTGTTTGAAAATACAAGGTCCAAGTTTTCTTTTACCTGCTCATGAACTTTAATCTTTAAAGCAGAAATCTCATTTCTATAACTCTCTTCATTCAAAAACATACCTTTGAGAATTTCAGGAAGTACATCGGATGGACTAGCAAGTAAATTTTTTACCATGTCTTCAATGTGTTTGTCTGATGAACTTTCCTCATTATGCTTTGCCATGAAGCATAAGTTTGCTTGCTCTTCTTCTGTGTCTGAATCACTTGATGAATCAGAATCACTCCAGGAAGCCATCATGGCCTTCTTCCTTTTGTTGTCACCATCTTTTTTCTGAAGGTTTCTGTTCTTCTTCTTTTGTGGACAGTCCCTTACTAAATGATCTGCATCACCACACTCAAAACAATTCATTACTTTAGTTTTATGTGACTGTGATGAAGATTTACCTTTGTAATCTTTGCTGCCTGAGGGTCTTGATCTCTCTCTGTTGTAATCCCTGTTACCAAAGTTTCTTTTCTTTCAGAGAATCCTGGCCAAGGCCTTGGAGATCAATGCTAAAGACTCTTCATCATCAGGTTCCTCCTCAGTCTCAAGGCTTTGAGATTTTTCACTGTCTTTTTCCTTAAGAGCTAGGTTCCTGATATTTTCACTCAGATCACCTTCCACATCTTTCATAGACATTTCATGAGTGAGCAGCTTTCCTTGTAGATCATCTAGCTGAAGAAGACTCAAGTCCTGAGCTTCCTCAATGGCTGTTGTCTTTGGCTCCCACTTTGCTTTTGGCAAGCTTCTCAGAATCTTTCTGACCTTATCTTCATTTGAGAACCTTTTTCCCAGGGACTCCAGGTTGTTCACCACATCAGTGAATATTTTGAACATTTCCTTGATGGTTTCATCTGAATTCATCTTGAACAACTCATATTGCCTCAGAAGTATGTTGATTTTTGTCTGCTTAACCTGGCTGGTATATGTCACCACCAGTTTATCCCACACTTCGTTTGCACTTTTGCAGTTTGATACTCTGTTGAACTCATCTGCATTCAAAGCACAATATAGCAAATTCATAGCTTTGTAATTTTTGGATACCTTTTCCAATTCAGTGACTGAGAGATTTTCCTCAGACTTGACAGTTCTGACTCCATCAATTGTAGTGTAATACTCATGAGGACCATTCTGAACTATTGACCATAGTTCCATGTCTTGATCTATGATGAACATCTTCATCAAGGCCTTCAAATGCATGAAATTGTCACCACAGAACCATGGAGGTCTATAAGCAGCCCTTCCTGGTGAGAATCCACCATCTCCTACATTACTCATAGTCACCAGATTTTTAGATCTAAAAACAGTGACACAAGCTCTGATACCAATTGAAAGTGTGTAATGTAGACTGAATACAGGACCTAAATACTCTAGAAGGGGGGGGGTGAATAGAGTATGGAAACTTTTTGCGAAACTTAAAGTTTAACAGGATAGCTTTGTGTGAAACTTGGAATCTCAAGGCCTTAAGATTTTGTAAATTGTCTGAAACTCACTAAGGCAAAATTGTAAGATTCAAGGCCTTGAGCTGTGAACAATACTAAGCAGCTTTTAAACCCTAGTTTGATTTGAGTTGTTTGCAGCAGATAATAATAAAACTGAAAAGTAAAGAACACAAAGCAATTTACAGAGTTCAGTCCCAATGGACCTAATCTCTGCCTGAGGGATCTAATACCACCAGGATTGGGCAAACACTTCTTATTACTCACACAGAAACAACCCTAGATTTTCAAGCCTAAGTTCTTTCCCTTACACCTATACTACTTGTGGTTCCAAACCTATCTAGTTCCAGCTACTAACTTTTGAGCTAACAAGAACCTCTTGTTGTTCACTTGAACAACCAACCACTAGGTTAAGTGAGGTTTAAAATAATATAGAGATAAACAGATGAAGTACAAATGAAGAACACAGTATAAAGATAAAACTGTTGAATTCTGGAAGTGTTCTTCAGGAATGACTGGATTGATTTGATCTTCAGAAGTCTGGAATGAAGCTTGAATGATTGTGTGTTTGAATGGATGATCTCTCAGGAATTTCTCACACCTCTCAGAGTATTTTGCAAGCGTCTCCTCTTCAAAATTCAAACCAGTCTCTTTTATCCACAGCTGCAACTGACTGAGAGATTTTAGGATCTCGGTTCCTACAAATCCTCCTTCTGTTTTCAACTTAAATTCAAACAGCTTTCAGGTGGATATCCGTTGGAGTTTGTTGAGATTTCTCCTGCACGTTTAACAAACCTGCAACATCAAAGAAACACTGCAACAACAAAATCCAAACAACTAACAGTACTGAGACTGTTTGGTTATACAGTTTCTGGTAAAACTGTTTAATAGATTTAGAACATCAATCTGCATATCCTCTAGAACAAATAAGATATGAAAAACAAGTTTAAGACACTTAGAAGTGAGTTAATAATCACAAAACTAAGAGTCATAACCTGCAAGAAAGAATCAATCAAGTTCTGTAAAAACTGTCAGTAGCACAAGGCAAATCTCAAGGCCTTGGAGCTCTGAGCCTGTTTCACAGCATTTCAAAATTAAACCCAGATAACTTTGATTCTTCCTGTTCTTATCATCTGCAATTTTGTTAGATATATAAAAAGTACAAACCATAAATATATACCATAAACCACTGATTTGAATAATCAGATATCCAATTCCGCAACACAAAGATGTTAGAACACATAGCAGAATAAGTAGTCTCAAGGCTTTGAAAGTTTCTGTCAATTTCAAGGCCTTGAGATGACTAACAAGCCTTTGCTGCTAATGTATTAGCCCTTTTGTCTTTCATCACTCAAAACAATTACCAATCAAAGCACAATCAGGGATCTTGACTCAACACATATGCTTACCTGGTAGCCTGCCTAGTTTTCCTGATCAACGGCGCTGGTTATCTATCCCATCAACCTCAAAACATACAAATGTAAATATACTGTTTAGGACATGTCCTCATTAGAGGGTAAAATGCATATGCAAGTATCTTGCTAGCTATCTAGCCCATAATCACTATTTTCCCCTGAAGTCTATGTCTTATTAGTTATGCTTAGTTGGCTAGTCTCTTGAGTTATTATGTCCCCAAGTTTTCCAACAAGACTAAGTCTCAGGTTCCAGTTATCTTCACTTAGGTTCCCAGAGTTTGACTAATTTACATTCCAGTCCTTGTTCCAGTATGGTTCATCAGATTTAAATCCAGATAGACACAATTGGATCCCATATGTTATGATACTGTCATAGAGATATGAGGTCATGTCCTGCTTCATGAATTGAGTGATTGGCCAGAATAAATGTAAAATCAGTAATTCACCCTCATAGGTAGCTCAATTCAACCAGGGTTTATAGAGAGATAAACTCATACAATTTGATCCTTAGGTCTGAAATATCATTATGAGAATCTTACGCGAAGAAATCTTTTGTCACAAAATTATTGTTTTGTCCATACTCATAATATCATAGTTCTACTTGAGTTTGTTATTCTAACAAGATAGTTTGAGAAACCCAGACATCGATCATGACTTCCTTAATTTCCCAATTCATTATTCTCAAGTAAATCAGATTCACTAGCTTGTTCATGAAAATGGATTTACCAAGTTTTCATTATCTGCAATAAGGCCCCTAAAGTTTGCTATATTACATAGTGACCCCTAGACAGTTGATTAGGGAAAACTAATCTCAAAATAAATTATTATGACTCGAACTACCAACAAAAGACAGTTGACTGCTCGAAGTCATTGATTTGACGTCAGAACAAATTTTATGTGAATTAGAATTTTACCCCTCCCATACTGTTTTGGTCAAAATAGAGTTTTCTAAGAGGTCAACCTCGTCATATTATACATACAGACTCAAAAAAATACTGTGAACAACATTTTTCAAGGATGTGAAGGCTAGAGAGGTCATATCCAATACAAATAAACTCAAAGCTTGAGTGATAGTAGCACAAACAGTCAACTTTAGAGCAGGTTTATGATTTGATGGGAGCGTTTTGGGAAAACTTGGGTGTTGAAGATGGTTCAAAAAGGATTCCAAAACATATTCATGCTCTAGGGAATTCAAAGTAATTATAGAAATACAACATGTCAAAGTTGGTAAAAGTTAAGCCATTCCCATACTTGCCTAAATTTACAGGTTTAGCGTATTCCTAACCATTTTACAGCCACTTTGCCTTAGTTTTTAAGTCTCTTAAAGGTGAAGTTGAAAGAATACACGGAGCTAAACAACTCCTCAATCCAAGAACTTACGAAAGAGTTCTTAAGTTTCAAAGTTGGTTACAAAGTTTTGTCTAAAGACAGGATGCTACACATTTTGTAGGAAGTTCATGGGAGAAATTTATGGGAGTTGGAGAGGAATTCAAGACATGTAATCTTCCCTGGTTTATATCATGATCAACAAGGAGCAAATAGGTCAAACTTTCAAATCATTTGGCTGAGAATTGAAAGAGATATGGCTTATGAAAATTGACAAGAAACACCAAGTTCATGAAGAACTTGTTAAGAACACGCAACTATTTGGCCACTTTGGCCTGATTTTCATAATCCTAAGAGAGTGAAACTGGAGGAAAATTCAACTGGAACTTGTAACTCAGCAACCAAGGAACACATATGAAGGACCGTAATGTAGGAATGACAACAGGATCAATACTCTAGAAGGGGGGTTGAATAGATTATGATAACTTTTGCATATTTTGCAAAAAGAGTGGTTTCAAAGAAGTTTGTGAAGTGAAACAAATATTTCAAGGCCTTAGTTTCAAGTCCTTGGAATAAAAACAGAAAGTAAAGAGAAAGGTGATAGTTTTCAAGGCCTTGAAATGAGTTTCAAGCCCTTGAACTGAAACATGTTTTGAGCAGTTTATAAGCTAAGTAAAGTGCAGTAAAGAATATGCAAGAGACACAGTGATTTATAGAGTTCATTCCACTTGGACCTACGTCTCTACCTCAGGAACTTAATCCCTGCAAGATTTTCTACTCAATTCTTATTAATCAACATCTAAGCCCAAGATCTCAAGCACAGAACGATGCCTTATTCTGTTACAGCTTGTGGTTCTCACTAACCTATCTAGTACCTTCTCTAGCTAACTGATTAACTAAGAATTTTCTATTGTTCACCTTGAACAATCCAAGAGAATTAGAACTATAAGTATTATCCAAATGATATTCAAATGATGATTAGATGAGAAGAACATTGCGAACTAAGTCTTCAGTGAGAATGTAGTGTTCTTAAAATGATTGGATTGAGTGATGTAGATCTGCTTATTGGTTGCTTTTCAATCCTATGTAGTGTTTTAATTTCTATTTTTCTTTCTCTATGTTGTGTCTTTGAAATTCTTCTGCAATTTCATCTTTTAAGCAGCCTATTTGAATTGAAGATCTTCATAATATTCTTAACAAACTTTCCTAAAAAATAGCTTCAAATCTTAACTCTTCTAACAGCTTCCTCCAACGGCTAGTTGCTTTCTATCTTCAAGGATACTTCTTGCCTTTGTTTAGGAGTAAGTAAGAAGGTCCAAATCATATTTGAGCCAACACATAATCAAATCAATCAGCTCAGTTTCCTTTTTTAGCAACATCCAGTTTAGAAACTAATTCCTGCAACTTAGTCAAAAAAAAAGATTAATCACAGTTTAGAGCAATATATTAATTTGTATTTCATCATCAAGTAACATATAATCAATCATTGGAGATCGGGAGTTGGAATGAATTCAAAAGCTCCCACTAAGTATATGCTGTATTCTGCAATGTTTGTTTCAAACCCTTGAAAGCAGTTTCAAGGCCTTGAAACAAAAAAGCTGTTTCGAGCCTTTGAAACAGGCTGAACTTACAATCTCCCCCTTGATGAAAGACAAAACAAAAATCTTCGTAGGGAATGATTCTCTGAAAAAAAATATTCATAAGAGCATAGCAGAATCCATGATAGTAAACTGTAACACAAGATATCCAAGTGATCCAACTTATTCGCAACAAAACAGTAGCAATGTCTAGCAAACCCCCTATTGATCAAAACTAGATCTCTAAGTTAGATAAAAATTAATAAAAGTAAACAAATAAAACACCTAAATTTCTCCCTTTTTGACTTTCATCAAAAAAGAACGAGAAAGTGTTGGATCAATGTTTGGAAAACTGAGTAAAAAAAAGGTTTTGAGAAGATAGAAATTTTCAAGACTTTGAAAAGAAATTCAAGGCCTTGAATAAGAAAGAAAGAAAGAAAGAAGAGGCAAGATTTAGAGGGTTGGGTCTTCAGCTCCCTTAGGCTCATCATCTTCTTCTCCACTCTCTTCTTCATCATCCTCATCATCTTGTTGTTATTCTTCTTCATCTGCATGACTACTAGTACCACCAGTCGCTTCAAACAGTTGTGATTCAGTCATTATGTCTAGAGTGACAGCTTTCTTTTTCTTCCCCTAGAGATCGTTGAGCAACATCCCATAATCTGGACTGTCAGCATCACACCCTGTTCTTGAACGACTTATTTTCCTTTGTCCACCACCCCTGTAGCCTCATTCTGAGTTGTATTCTCACTGAACAATTCTTTGGTTGAACCTTTTGTATCTTTATTTGATCCTTCTGCAGCCTGAGACACTTTTTCTTCCACATGAAATACATTGATGCTCTTGAAGATGCTTTCAACCATATACTTTACTTGTTTTAAATCAGTTCCAAAATCATGCTTATTTTCCTTCAGATCATCCATATCCTTCTCAAGAACTTCAAGTCTTTGAACCACCATGGAAAGGTCTTGAGGTTAGAGGGTAGGTTTGAAGGAGGGTCAAGGCCTTGGTTTTACGAAACTTCTTGGATTGAAAATCCTTCTCAAAAAGATCAGAGTATAACATCCATATCCCATCATTGGTTTTCACAACTCCAATTCTCTCAAACTCTTTCTCATCAAGCATGCCAAAACAAGTGGTAATGGTTTCTTCTCTGTCAGTACGAAGGTCAAGGTGCGGAAAGAATGCAAAAATCAGATTAGCATAAGGCAAAGGGTGATTTCTTTCTTTGGTCTAGGAGTAGAGCATGTGTTCCATTACAATTGTTGGAAGATCAATCACATATCCGTGCATTATCAAATACATCAAATATACTACCCTGTCAGTGAGCAGATCTTTTGAATTCTCCCTAGGTACTACACACCTCATCAAGATTGTGATCAAACCATTCGCTTCAACTCTTAGCACAGAGTGTGTTAACTTTTTTAGAGGATGTAGAGACATTTGGTAGAAAGAATTATTCCCTAGCCAGTATTAATCCTTCAACCTTGTTGGGATAGTTTTCTTCAGTTGGAGTTCTTGATCTAGAATCACCACTGATAGTTTGAATCACATCTTCTACAATCTTCCTCTTTTTTTCTGAAACCACCTTTGAACCTCCAGCCAGCTTGATTCTTTGGGATTCTCTTCTTGTGCTCATTACAGTTTGAGGGTATAGAATAGATAGGCAGGAGATACGGAGAAGAAATAGAGAGATATAGAAGAAGATAAATACTATAGAGTAGATAAGGAAACATAAATATTTCCAAATATCTTTAAGATGTTTATTGTTTGAATGAAATTCAAATGTGTGTGTGTGTGAAGTGGGAAATGAAATAAAATAATATTGATTTATACGAAAATAATTTTTAAAAAGTAAATACAATACTGAGAAATTATCTATTGAGATAGCACCCAATATTGGAAGATCAATTTTTAACTAAATAGCATACCGACTTATTTTCAAGGCTTTTGAAAGAATTTCAAGGCCTTGAAAAGCTATAATGCTGAAACAGATAATATCAATACTTTGAAACAATTTTCAAGGATTTGAAAATCAGTTCAAAACTTTGAAACACAAAATACTTTACCTGAAACTTACCTGATACTCCCCCAAAACCAATGCTTCCTTATTAAGCATACCCAGATCTAATCTGAGGGCTGTTAATATTTCTTTTGGAAATGGTTTAGTAAAGATATCAGCCAGTTTCAAGTTTGGATAAACAAATTCAAGAATAATATCACCTTTATCAGCATGATATCTGATGAAATGATGTCTAAACACATATAAGTTTGGTTTTGGAATGCTGAACTGGGTTCTTTGTAATTGAAGTAGCACTGGTGTTGTCACATTTGGTAGGTATTTCTTTGAAATCAAATCCAAGATCCTTCATTTGCTGAGCAATCAACAACACTGTTGAGCAGCATGCTCCAGCTGCTATATATTCTACTCCAGCTGTTGATAATGCCACAGAGTTCTGTCTCTTTGAATGCCAGCTGATTAGGGATGAACCAAGGAATTGGAAACACCCTGAAGTTCTCTTCCTGTCAACTTTATATCCTGCAAATTCATCTTCTGAATATCCACAAAGAGAGAAGTTGTACTCTTTTGGATACCAAAGCCCTAAGTCTTTGGTACCATTGAGATATCTGAATATTCTTTTAAAAGCAGTTAATTGTGACTCTTTGGGATCAGATTGGAATCTTTCACTCATACATACACTAAATATAATGTCTGGTCTACTAGCAGTGAGATATAGCAGAGATCCAATCATACTCTATACACTTTCTGATTTACACTCTTACCAGCTGAGACATATTGTACTTTTTAATCAAGTCCTTAGTATACTTGTTTTGATGCAGAAAGATTCCTTTCTTCATCTCTTGTACATGCAGTCCAAGGAAGAAATTCAATTCTCCCATCAAGCTCATCTCAAATTCCCTGCTCATAAGACTTGAGAAATCCTTTCAGAGAGAATCATTAGTAGCTCCAAAAGTAGTATCCTCAACATCGATTTTAACTACTAAAAATTCTTTCTCACGAGTCTTTATGAAAAGGGTTTTATCAACTAATCCTCTCTTGAAACCATTTTCACGTAGACACTTTGACGGTCTTTCATACCAAGCCCTTGGAGTTTCTTTTAAACCATAGAGAGCTTTGTCAAGTTTATAAACATGGTTTGGAAACTCATCACTTTCAAATCAAGGAGGTTGAGTAACATAAGCTTCTTCTTGCAAGTAACCATTTAGAAATGCGCACTTGACACCCATTGGAAAAAGTTTAATGTTCATGTAAGATGCAAATGCAAGTAACATTCTAATTGCTTCAAACCTTGAAACAGTAGCAAATCAATACATTTTTCTTGGTTGTAGCCTTGAGCTACTAGTCTGGATTTGTTTCTAATTATCTTGGCATTTTCATCTAACTTGTTTTTGAATACCCACCTTGTGCCAATAACAGACTGATCTTTTGGTGGAAAACTAGATTACACACCTTGTTTCTCTTAGATTCATTGAGTTCACTTTGCATTGCAATGATCCAGTCTATTTCTTGTAATGCTTCTTTCACATTTTTGGGTTCTACAAGAGAAACAGAAAGATTAAAAGCACACACGTTTTTCAATTGAGATATTGTTTGTGTACCAGTGTATGGATCAGATATAATGTTGTCAACTGATGAGATGACGGATATTTGAATCTCTTTCTTGGAGTCCATGACTCAGGTTCTCCAGGTAACTTTTCAATCCTTTGAGATGTTGAGGAAGTGACTTGATCACTTTGATTCTTCTGTTGCTCATTTTCAAGGCTCTGAGAACCATTTTCAAAACCTTGAAAGTTTTTCCCGTTTTCCTGCAAGCTTTCCCTGGAACCATGTGAAGTCTCTGCTTCATCTTCTGACTCATGCTTGTTCAAATTGAAGTCTGCAAAACTTTCACTGAAAGAACCATCATAGCTTTCATCAAAAATGACAAGAATACTTTCTTCAACAAGCTTAGTTATTTTATTGTAAACTTTTTAAGCTTTGCTAGTCAGAGAGTAACCAAGAAAGCTACCTTCATCACCCCTTGCATCAAACTTACCAAGATTGTCCTTACCATTTTTGTGAACAAAGAAAGTGCAGCCAAAAGGTTTAACATATGAAATATTTGTCTCTCTTCCTTTGAAAAGTTCTTAGTGATTCTATTTCAAATTTGGCCTAATCTGGCATCTGTGGAGTATGTAGTTGGCTGTGTTCACAGCTTCTGCCCATAATGACTTTGGTAACTTGTTCTCTAGAAGAATTGTCCTTGACATATCTTCAAGAGTCATGTTCTTTCTTTCAACAACACTATTCTTTTGAGGAGTTCTTGGAGCAGAAAAGTTGTGAGAGATATCATGCTTAGCACAAAAAAAATCAAACTCTTGCTTATCAAATTGTCTACCATGATCAGTTCTGATTTAAGAAATTGGTAGGTTTTTCAAAGTTTGAAGCTCTTTACAAAGGTTTGAAAATTCAGTTAGAGCTTCAGATTTATCTCTAAGAAACATAACCCAAGTAAATTTAGAATAATCATCAACAATAACTAGCATATACTTCTTACCCTTTGGATTTGGAGTCCTCATAGGACCACAAATATCCATATGAAGTAGTTCAATGGGTCTAGTAGTACTTACAAATTTCTTTGGTTTGAATGAGCTCCTTGTCTGCTTACCTTGAGCACATGCATTGCATACTTCATCATCTCTAAATTTGATAGAAGAAAATCCTCTTACCAGGTTTTTAGAGATCAACTTGTTCAAGGTATGAAAGCTAATGTTTCCGAGCTTTTTGTGCTAAAGCTTTGAATCCTCTTTCAAGTCCTTGAGACACTATAAGCTTTCACCTGCAACTTGGTTAGTGTGTAAAGTATAAAATTTATTTCACCTTGAGACAGTGAGACTGCAAATTCCAGATTACTTATTTTGAACCACACATTTCCCTTTGTCAATGATAACCTTGTTACTATTATCACAAATTTGAGATACAATAAGCGTATTAAATTTCAAACCATCAACTAAATAGACATCAGAAATATAATGTTCAGAATCCGTACCAACTTTGCATTTCCTTTGTCATCAATTGTGATTGAGCCTTCAGATTGCTCTTTTAGTTCTGAGAATAAAGATCTCTTTCCACTCATATGTTTGGAGAATCCACTGTCCATAAACCATATTTGATCTTTACTCTTGGTGACATCCTACAAACACCATTCACTGCCTTACCCAGCTGTTAGGCCAAGTGTGGAATTTAGATTCATATTCAGGGTCAACCATGTTAGCTGGTCTAACCCCTATTGGAACCAAATCTGTCGTACTTCTCCACATTATTTCAGGGTCTCTTCTTATAAAAGTACAAGTCTTTTTAACATGACCAGTTATGTTGCAGTAATGGCACTCAGCATAATTTTTGTTACTAGCCTACACAAATCTGGTGTTACTTTTTCTAGGGCAGTTTGGATTGTAGCGAATACCAGTTTTGCGAACAGACTGTAAGCTTCCTCCAAGAATCAAGTTTCGATTGTTTTTTGAACCACCAAGCTTTGTCATAGCATTCTTATCATCTTGAAGTTTATCAGTTAGACTAGTCTATTGTTCCTCCAATTCATCACAATGATGTCTTAGAGCAACAATACTGTCACTAAAAAGAGAGTTCTTAGTGACTACTTCCTTGACATAAGTTTTCAAGGCCTTGAAACTGGTTTCCAAGGCTTTGAAATATCTTTCAGAGTTTTTCGAAGAAATTTTAAGGCTTTGATTTTGACAAACAAGTTCCAAGTTCTCTTTTGCTTGCTCATGAACCTTTTCTTTCAAAGTTCTAATCTCTTTCAGGTAGTCCTCCTCATTTAAAAGCATTGTTCTAAGATAATCAGTGAGGACATCTGTTGGTTTTGAAATCAAATAGTTTACCATTACCTCAATGTTCTTTTTCAGAACTTTCATCATGCTTGGCCATAAGGCAGAGGTTGGCTTGTTCTTCTTCAGACTCAGAATCACTAGAGGAATCATAATCACTCCAGGAATCTACCATATCTTTCTTTTTTCTGTCATGGTCTTTCTTCTGAAATTGTTTGCTCTTCTTGTGTGGACAGTCTCTGATTAAGTGTCCT
The DNA here is from genome assembly GCA_023055425.1 of Linanthus parryae. Classification (NCBI taxonomy): domain Eukaryota; kingdom Viridiplantae; phylum Streptophyta; class Magnoliopsida; order Ericales; family Polemoniaceae; genus Linanthus; species Linanthus parryae. The sequence goes on along the minus strand of JALGPY010000007.1, from coordinate 45,030,960 downwards.
GCATCACCACACTCAAATCAATTCATTACTTTAGGTTTATTACCAAGAGAGATATCTTTACCTTTGTAGTATATGCTACTGGAGGATCTGTGTTTGTCCTTTCTGAATTCTTCGTTTCCAAAGTTTTTCTTCATCTTTATAATCCTGGTCAACACTTTGGAAATGAGAGCAAAAATATCTTCATCATCATCTTCTTCTGGTTCAAGGCTTTGAGATGATTCACTTTCCTTGGCCTTGATAGCTAAGTTCTAGAAACTGTCTGGTACATCTCCATCAGCTTCATTCATAGAGATCTCATGTGTGATCATCTTTCCTTGCAGGTCATCAAGTTGAAGATATGATAGATCTCGGGCTTCTTTAATGGATGTAGTCTTTGGTTCCCATTTTTCTTTAGGAAGACTTCTGAGAATCTTTCTAACATTTTTTTCATTGGAAATGTGTTTTGCCAATGAATCAAGGTTGTTGACAATATCAGTGAATCTTTTGAACATGTCTCTGATTGATTCATGTCCATTCATATTGAAGATCTCATATTTCCTGAGGAATATGTTGATCTTGGTCTTCTTGACTTGGGTAGTTCATTCAAATCTCACCACAAACTTATCCCACATTTCCTTGGAAGCCTTGCATCCTGAAATCCTGTTAAATTCATCTGCACTCAAAGCACAATATAAGAGATTCGTAGCTCTGTAATTTTTTAGAAAAATGCTCAAACTCAGAAGATGAAAGTGAATCCTCAGTTTTGGGAGTCCTGATCCCATCTTTTTCAGTGTAGAATATATGAGGACCCTTCTGAATGATAGTCCACAGTTCCATATCTTGATCAATGATGAACATTTTCATCAGGTCTTTCTAGTGCACAAAATTGTCACCACAGAATAAGGGAGGTCTATTTGCAGCTCTTCCCTGTGAGAAATCACCATCTCCTACAGTACTCATAATCACAATATTGTTAGATCTATGCAGTGATACAAGCTCTGATACTAATTAAATGACAGTAATGTAGGAATGACAACGGAATCAATAATCTACAAGGGGGGGGGGGGGGTTGATCAGAGTATGGCATCTTTTGCAACTTTTGCTAAAAGAGTTGTTTCAAAGAAGCTTATGAAGTGCAACAAGTATTTCAAGGCATTGAAATGAGTTTCAAGTCCTTGGAATCAAAACAGAAAGTAAAGAGAAAGCTTATAGTTTTCAAGGCCTTGAAATGAGTTTCAAGCCCTTGCACTGAAAACTGTTTTGAGCAGTGTATAAGCTAAGTAAAGTGCAGTAATGAATATGCAAGAGACACAGTGATTTATAGAGTTTAGTCCACTAGGACCTACGTCTCTACCACAGTGAATTAATCCCTGCAAGATTTTCAACACAATTCTTATCAATCATTAGCTAAGACCTAGATCTCAAGCTCGGACAGGTGCCTTACTCAGTTACAGCTTGTGGTTCTCACTTACCTATCTAGTACACGCTCTGGTTAACTGATAAATAAGAGTTCTCTATTTCCACCTTGAAAAATCCACGAGAATAAGAGCTATAAGTATCATCCAAATGATAAACAAATGATGATCAGAAGAGAAGAACACTGAGAACTATGTCTTCAGTGAGAATGCAGTGTTTTAGAGAAGATTGGATTGAGTGATGTAGATCTTCTTCTTGGTTGCTTGTCAATGCTTTGTGATGTTTGAATGTCTCTGTGTATTGTTCTGTATTGTGTCTACGAAATTCTTCAGTAATTCCATCTTTTAAAAAGTCTGTTTGAACTGAAGATCTTGTGAATCTTCTCAACAAACTTTCCTGAAAAATAGCTTCAAATCTTGACTCTTCTAACAGCTTGCTCCAACGGCTAGTTGCTCAGTATCTTCAATGATACTATCTTGACTTTGTTTAGAAGTAATTTAGGAAGGTACAGATCAGATTTGATCGGACAAAGAATCAAATCAACCAGCTCAGTTTCCTTTTCTGCAACATCAAATTTAGAAACTAATTCCTGCAAAACGGCAACTATATATCCCTGCAAAACTTAGTCAAACAGATAGATTAATCACAGTTTAGAGTAGTAGAATGATTTGATGATTTGTCTTTCATCATCAAGTAACATATAATCAAACACGGGAGATCAGGGGTTGTAATGAAATCAAAAGCTCCCCCTAAGTTCATTTGTATCAGTTGTACTTGTTTCAAACCTTTGAAAGTATTTTCAAGGCCTTGCTCTGTATTGTTTCTTCAAAATTCTTCAGTAATTTCTTCTTTTAAGAAGCATGTTTGAATTGAAGATCTTCATAATCTTCTCAACAAACTTTCTTGAAAAATGGCTTCAAATCTTGACTCTTCTAACAGCTTCCTCCAACGGCTAGTTGCTCAGTATCTTCAAGTATACTGTCTTGAATTTGTTTAGGAGTAATTTAGGAAGGTCCATATCAGATTTGAGCCAACACAGAATCAAATCAACCAGCTCAGTTTCCTTTTCTGCAACATCCAATTTAGAAACTAATTCTTGAAAAATAGGCAACTATATATCCCTGCAAAACTTAGTCAAACAAATAGATTAATCAGAGCTTATAGAAGGGTAATGCTTGGTCTTTCATCATCAAGTAAAATCTTATCAATCATAGGAGATCAGGAGTTGGAATGAAATCAAAAGCTCCCCGTAAGTTCATGCTGTATTCTGCAGTGTTTGTTTCAAACCCTTGAAAGCAGTTTCAAGGACTTGAAATAGACAAGTTGTTTCAAGCCTTTGAAACAGGCTGAACTTACAACATAGCACCAAACCAATCATGAATTGATTCATGAATGAAGGTGTTAAAACAAGTTTTTTAGGGTAAGAAAAATCAATCAGAAAAACGCACAATTGGTCATTAAAAGGCCACTCGAATCGATTACCAGGCATGATTTGATGATTGAAGTGAACTTCTAATGTTCCTAGGATCACAATGCAGCAAGAAGGGTCAAAAAGGGCAAGAAACGAGGGATTGTCGAAGCTACAACATTATTTTGCAGAATCCGGTGACTACAAGTGCAATTTACTATGAATCCTATACTTCCCGACGAATTACGACAAATTCTAGAAACCCCTGAGATCGCCTGAGAGTGAGAATCACAAAAATAGGGTTTAATCCTACTGAATTACAACAAACAAGGAAACATTTGACTGATTTATGAACTAGGGTTCATACCTTGGCATCTGGTTTTCTCTCTCGTTAGATAATCATCCTTGAAATTGATAGAGCACTTTGAATCCTCTCACTACGGTGTACCTGTTTTTGCAACATGTTGGAGAGAAGCGAAGTGGTGCTTGTGTTATGGTGGTTGGTGGAGGAGAAGAAGAAAATGGGGTGAATGATGAAGAGGTGATGAAAAAGTATCAACCACTTCAGAAGGTGGAGAAGAAAGTGAAACCTCATTGGGGAGGAGTCAAATTGGTCTTTACACAAAGGGGTGCATGTGTAGTTTCCACTAAATTAGGGTTGAGGTAGAATTAGAGGAAAAGCTGGTCACTCACATAATTACCTTATGGCCCCAATGTTTCAATTACTTTATAAGTGACGAACATTCTTTCAGCAAATCTCAGGTTGGCCAGATTTCACTCATATATTCCAATTTAGGAAGTTAAAAATTGCTCGAGTATCTTCAATAATTTCATAAATATCCCACTTGCATTCACATTTAAAAACATTCCCTATTACAAAGGTGTCAGAAAAAATAGATTGAATAAGAAATTTACACAACTAACTCAAAGTTATAATTTATTACCTTTTAACACTTACATAAATTTCAGGGTGTTACAGTTTTTATCTTAACTGTCCTTCAAAGGCGGAGAACACAGTGAAAGTTCCCCACGGTAAAAATCTTGTGTGTCATCTTGCTTACGTTTTGTTACGATTCTTTAGTTAAGGCTCACTTTACAGTTATATTACTACATCTGATATCTCTTTTACGCAGTCCTAGTAAAAATAATATTTTAGATCTTGTAGCCTTGTCTATTGTTCATTCTATTATACTATTGAATAAGGACAGTTATAATTGGCTTTAGGCTTATATTCTTCCGTTGTATCATGCTTAGTCGCGAATTTAAAGTGTAGATTAGAAGACACACTTTAACTCGTGTATGAAATCGCCTATGACTCTGTATTTCATCCACTTTCACATTTCGGATTTTGTCTACCCATACCCGCTAACTTCGTGTCGGGTTTGTGTCTGCTGTTGTGTCGAAATGTATACTGTTATGCTTAACTTTTCTTATAGAATGGGTAACGCTAAAAAGAGGGTTAATGTTGTAATAGACGGGTTAAAATGGGTAGTTTTTTGGATGTGTGGGTTGATACGAACCCGGCCTATTAATTCCCGTATCACTTTCGATCTGACCCATTTTTGACCCGTTTTAGGTTTAGGTCAACCCAAACCTGCTAATTGCTTGTCGGATTCGTGTCGTATCATGGTGACATGTCAGATATTGTTAGCTTTAGATTGACCATACAAACATGGGATGTAGGAATACAATATAGAATAATGTTAACAATGTGGTGCTCTGATAGTATACAATCATACCATACTAGCATTTTGTACCACAGAAGGCGAGATTTCATAGAAGCTAGTCCAACTATAGAAGGAGTGTTAAGATTATTTGAAATCAACCCGAGTTAATTTTGATATGTAAGGAGTAAAATGGTTCCTCCTGAAAATGTGTCTAATAAGACATATTAACATTCAAACTTACTATTTTAGCTCTACTCGTTACACACTCGTATATCACGCGGTTTACGTACGAATCACGGGTACAACACGATATACATGTTTAGATGAAAAAAGTATGTTGTCTGTATTAGTAAGTCTGAAAGCTATGATAATTTGATATTGTCTACTTGCAACGTACACCGTCAGATCACATTATCTAATCAACGGCCATGAGGACTCCTAGGGACTATCATTCTCTTCCTCACCTATTAAAGGCCTTGGAACCATTTTGAACAAACTATAATAAACCCCTTTCTTTAGCTTCTACTCTCACTACCTTCTATCTTTTAATTGTTCTTGGTCTTTGGTACGAGCGACTTTAAAGAAAGTTCATTTTCAATCCAATATTTTCATAAAAGCCTCAGTTTCACAAATGGAAAATAAGTTTCAGATAGGATCTTCTTCATCAAAAATTTTGAAGAAAAAATCTGGATTTTGATGCACCATCATTGGGGGTATCTTATTTAAACATGCGCTTTTGGGGGCCTTATACATTTTACGGTCCCCTTGGACAAATTCGAGCTCCATCTTAGAATGATAGTACAAATCTAAACATACCTAACTCATTTAAATCTAATCAGAATACTCTGAATTTAGATTTCAAGAATCGTTCTCCTAGAGTCATTGTGGAAAGTCTACCCTCGGGTGATATCTCTTCACCATAATTTCTTCATGGGGCTTCTATTATGTTGAACGGTTCTCGTGATTCAACTAAAGCTCCAATATTGAATGAAAGTGTGAATTGTCAATTGCATATGTAATCTTCGAACTCATATGGATCAAATCATTCCTCTGAAAATGTTAGCATCCAAAATTACTCATTCGTCCATCATTTTCAAATTTACAAATATACTGGAGCTGAAAGTGTTAATCCATTTCTAAAAGTTCCAAATTTAGCCTTCAAAGAGGCTGACCAGGCTCACGAAAACTTTATGAGTGAGTTTCAACCTATGCAAAGCTCTATGAAATACACTCATACTAAAGGACGGTGGAGTGCAGAAGAAGACATGTAGATTTTAATATGCTATTTTGGTATAATAAGCTTTTCTATTGAAATTTGTTTATTTACAATTTATCATGCTTTCCACGTGTATGTTACTGACAAAATTTGTTAACAAATATGGAGAAAAAAGATGGACTCACATTGGTAAAATGCTTCATGGAAGAGTTGGAAACCAATGCAGAGCGAGGTGGCAAGACCATATGAGGCCACATATTAAGGTTTAATTTCTTATTATCTTTAATCTCTTCACTCGCATAAGGATAAAAATACACAAACACATAGTGTGATGCTTGCACAAAAAGCGAAGCACGAAATAGCAATTACTCTCTTTAATTTGAGCTATTTTTATTCATATATTCCTTTATTACACTTTATTCTCATGTTTTTTGAATGGACGGTTGTGATGCTTGCATTTTGTATAAGAGATAAATAAGCAAAGCGTTTTAAGTGTGACTTGTCATGAAAGTGAATTTTATTTCAAAATAAATCAATTATCTAAAAACATTCAACGAGCTTGAATATAATTAGGAAAAAAAATGTTACAAATTGCTTATATTAATTACATTGAAGGATATCTCTATGTCCAAGATATTTATTGTACTTCATGAAATTGTATCTAAGTTGCGTTTATCTTTTTAAATAAAAGATAGCATTTATCTTAATTTTTCCTAAATCATCATCTTTCTTATACCATGGAATACCCGCATGAACATGTTTTACAAAAAAACTTAGATGAGAATTCAAATAATTGCATAAATGTGATTGTTTATTATATTTGAAAAATACATTTGTGTGATTTTTGCATTGTTTTACGTAATACATAATTTAGAAAATAATATAAAATGCCTCCGTTACATACATTAGAAAAATTATATAAAATTATTTATACTTAAAAAAAAACTAATATTTTTATTACATAAGACCTTGAAGTTCATTTGTCTTCAGGTCAATTATTTTTGCATCTTCCTAAAATATGGAGTATATAAAGCATATTCACTCAAAATAAAAGTATGTTTCACCAAGGTATTATTGTAAATCATAGAATAAAAAAATTATATATTGATACATTGATGATCTATCAACCATTATACATTGCAAGAGCGAGTTTGTGCACTTGACCATTGAATTATATTTTTATGTATGTTTATCGATAAATATTGTAGAAAGGTAAATGGACCGAGGAAGAAGAGCAAAAGCTAATCGAAGCCCACAAGAGATTTGACAACAAATGGACATTCCTAGCGAAGGAGATTCCTGGAAGGACCGAAAATAGCATCAAGAACCATTGGAACTCAACCAAAAGGAGGAAATTCCGCAAGCCCAATGTTTTCTCTGCCTTAGAAGAGTACGTGGACAGTCTCACATCGGACTATGCTTCTTCTTCTTCTTCTTCAAGAACTTTAATTAAAAACTAGGACTTCGAGAATATTAAAACTTCATAATTAATAATGAGTTTTCTTGGAATAAAGGGTTTTTAATTGTCAGTTTTCCTTAGTTGCAACTAGAATCCAATAGCTTCAGATTCAGGATGCCTCGTGAAATAATATTTTGATGGAGATGATATATTGAGTCTAATTTTAAAGAAAGTGGGATTTTTGTTACATAAGGCATTCAGTGGTATGGTCAGTAGTTCGAAGAAGAAAGAGCTAGATGTCATCTCTTTATGACTCCTATAAGATGTGTGTCATAATGCATATCAAAACTACAAACTATGGTAATTTTTTTTAGTTTGGAAATTATGTTTCTAGTTATTATGAAATAATAATGTAAAGCTTTTATCACTTGTCTAGAATGTCTAAATGTCATGAGTGCATGACTGTGAGTGTAGTCGAAGATCACATACTCAACTACTAACAGGAAGAAGAAGTGCACGACACAATGGTCAGTGGAATGTTTAAATGTCATGAATTTTCACGTTTTGTTGTGCAAGTACCGTTCTAATCGGCTTTAGGCTTATAGTCTTCCGTTGTATCATGCTTAGTCGCGAATTTAGGTTTTAGATTAGAAGACACACTTCACGTGTGTGATATCGCCTATGACTCTATACTTCATCCCCTTTCACATTCATATAGTCTTTTCTTATAATTTATTCTCATGCTTATTGAATGGATGGTTGTGGTAATACTATTTTGTATAAGATGAAAGTGAATTACATTTCAAAATAGACCAGTTACCGAAAATTCTTATTTCAATTACATTGAAGGATATCTCTACGTCCAAGATATTTATTTTACTTCATGAAATCGTATCTACCAAGTTTTGATTATCTACAATAAGACCCCTAAAAGTTTGATAAATTACATAGTGACCCCTAGACAGTTGACTAGGGCAAAATAATCTCAAAATAGTTTATTATGACTCCAACTACCAACAAAATACAGTTGACTGCTCGAAGTCATTGATTTGACCTCAGAACAGCTTTTATGTGAATTACAATTTTACCATACTGTTTTGGTCAAAATAGAGTTTTCTAGGAGGTCAACCTCGTCATATTATACATACAGACTCAAAACAATATTGTGAACAATAGTGTTCAAGGATGTGAATGCTAGATAGGTCATATCCAATACAAACTAAAACTCAAAGCTTGAGTGATAATAGCACAAACAGTCAACTTTAGAGCATGTTTATGATTTGATGGGAGAGTGTTTGGTAAAACTAAAATTGGGTTTTGAAGATGGTTCAAAAAGGATTCCAGAACATATTCATGCTCTAGGGAATTCAAAGTAATTAGAGAAATACAACATGTCAAAGTTGGTAAAAGTTAAGCCATTCCCATACTTGGCTAAATTTAAAGTTTTAGCGTATCCCTAACCATTTTACAGCCACTTTGCCTTAGATTTTAAGTCTCTTAAAGGTGAAATTGAAAGAATACACGGAGCTAAACAACTCCTCAATCCAAGAACTTACGAAAGAATAATTAAGTTTCAAAGTTGGTGGCAAAGTTCTGTCAAAAGACAGGATGCTACACATTTTACAGCAAGTTCATGGGAGAAATGTAAGGGAGTTGGAAAGGAATTCAAGACATGTTATCTTCCCTGGTTTATAGCATGATCAACAAGGAGAAAATAGGTATAAAAATTAACAAGAAACACCAAGGTCATGAAGATTTTGTCAAGAACACACAACTATTTGGCCACTTTGGCTTGATTTTCATAATCCTAAGAAAGTGAATCTGGAAGAAAAATCAACTAGAACTTGTAGCTCAACAACCAAGGAACACATATGAAGGACAATAATGTAGGAATGACAACATGATCAATACTCTAGAAGGGGGGGGGGGGGGTTGAATAGAGTATGGCAACATTTGCAAAAAAAGAGTGGTTTCAAAGAAGTTTGTGAAGTGCAGCAAGTATTTCAAGGCCTTAGTTTCAAGTCCTTGGAATCAAAACAGGAAGTAAAGAGAAAGGTGATAGTTTTTAAGGCCTTGAAATGAGTTTCAAGCCCTTGAACTGAAACATGTTTTGAGCAATGTATAAGCTAAGTAAAGTGCAGTAAAGAATATGCAAGATACACAATGATTTATAGAGTTCATTCCACTTGGACCTACGTCTCTACCTCAGGATTTTAATGCCAGCAGGATTTTCTACTCAATTCTTATTAATCAACAGCTAATCCCTAGATCTCAAGCACAGAGCAATGCCTTACTCTCTTACAGCTTGTGGTTCTCACTATCCTATCTAGTACCTGCTCCAGCTAACTGATTAACTAAGAATTCTCTATTGTTCACCTTGAACAATCCACGAGAATAAGAACTATAAGTATTATCCAAATGATATTCAAATGATGATTAGAAGAGAAGAACACGGCGTACTAAGTCTTCTGTGAGAATGCAGTGTTCTTAAAATGATTGGATTGAGTGATGTAGATCTGCTTCTTGGTTGCTTTTCAATCCTATGTAGTGTCTATTTATTTCTCTGTATTGTGTCTTTGAAATTCTTGTGTAATTTCATCTTTTAAGCAGCCTGTTTGAATTGAAGATCTTCGTAATCTTCGTAACAAACTTTCCTGAAAAATAGCTTCAAATCTTGACTCTTCTAACAGCTTCCTCCAACGGCTAGTTGCTTTGTATCTTCAAGGATACTTCTTTGGTTTGTTTAGGAGTAAGTAAGGAGGTGTCAAGGCCTTGGTTTTAGGAAACTTCTTGGATTGCAAATCCTTCTCAGAAAGAAGAGAGTATAACATCGATATCCCATCACTTGTTTTCACAAAACCAATTCTCTCAAATTCTTTCTCATCTAGCATTCCAAAACAAGTGGTAATGGTTTCTTCTCTGTCAGTAGGAAGGTCAAGGTGAAGAAAGAATGCAGAAAGCAGATTAGCATAAGGCAAAGGGTGAAATCTTTCTTTGGTCTGGGAGTAGAGCATGTGTTCCATCACAATTGTTGTAAGATCAATCTCATATCAATAAATGATCAAATACATCAAATATAATACCCTGTCAGTCGGCAGCTCTTTTGAATTCTCCCTAGGTACTACACACCTCATCAAGATTGTGAACAAAACTTTGGCTTCAACTCTTAGCACATAGTGTGTTAAATTTTTTAGAGGAGGTAGAGACAATAGGTAGAAATAATTATTCCCTAGCCAGTTTCAATGCTTCAACCTTGTTGGGATAGTTTTCTTCAGTTAGAGTTCTTGAGCTAGAATCACCACTGATAGTTTGAATCACATCTTATACAGTCTTCCTCTTCTTTTCTGAAACCACCTTTGAGCCTCCATCCATCTTGAATCTTTAGGATTCTCTTCTTGTTCTCATTAAGGTTTGAGGGTAGAGAATAGATAGGCAGGGGATACGGAGAAGAAATAGAGAGATACAGAAGAAGATAAATACTAGAGAGTAGATATGGAAACAGAAATATTTCCAAATATCTTTAAGATCTTTACTGTTTGAATGAAACTCAAATGTGTGTGTGTGACGTGGGAACTGAAATAAAATAATATTGGTTTATACCAAAATAATTTTTAAAAAGTAAATACAATATTGAGAAATTATCTAATGAGATAGCACCCAATATTTGAGAATCCAATCTTTAACTAAATAGCATACCGACTTATTTCAAGGATTTTGAAATAATTTCAAGGCCTTGAAAAGCTATAATTCTGAAACAGATAATATCAAGGCTTTGAAACAATTTTCAAGGATTTGAAAATCAGTTCAAAACATTGAAACACAAAATAATTTACCTGAAACTTACCTGATACTCCCCCAAAACCAATGCTTCCTTATTAAGCATACCCAGATCTAATATGAGGTCTGTAAATATTTCTTTTGGAAATTGTTTAGTGAAGATATCTGCTAGTTGCATGTTAGTGGAAACAAACTCAAGAATAATATCACCTTTCCCAGCATGATCTCTAATGAAATGATGTCTAGCATCTATATGCTTGGTTTTTGAATGGTGAACAGGGTTCTTTGTAATTGAAATAGAACTGGTGTTGTCACATTAGGTAGGTATTTCTTTGAAATCAAATCCAAGACCCCTCATTTGCTGAGCAATTCACAACACTTGTGAGCAGCATGCTCCAACTACTATATATTATGCTTCAGTTGTTGATAGTGCCACATAGTTCTGTTTCTTTGAATGTCAGCTGATTAGGGATGAACCAAGGAATTGGCAACACCCTGAAGTTCTCTTCCTGTGAACTTTATATCCTGCAAATTCAGCTTCTTAATATCCACAAAGAGAGAAGTTAAACTGTTTTGGATACGAAAGCCCTAAGTCTTTGGTACAATTGAGATATCTGAATATTCTTTTAAAAGAAGTTAAATGTGACTCTTTGGGATTAGATTGGAATCTTGCACTCATACAGACACTAAACATATTGTCTGGTCTACTAGCAGTGAGATATAGCAGAGATCCAATCATACCTCTATACACTTTCTGATTTACACTCTTACCAGCTGAGACATATTGTACTTTTTAATCAAGTCCTTAGTATACTTGTTTTGATGCAGAAAGATTCCTTTCTTCATCTCTTGTACATGCAGTCCAAGGAAGAAATTCAATTCTCCCATCAAGCTCATCTCAAATTCCCTGCTCATAAGACTTGAGAAATCCTTTCAGAGAGAATCATTAGTAGCTCCAAAAGTAGTATCCTCAACATCGATTTTAACTACTAAAAATTCTTTCTCACGAGTCTTTATGAAAAGGGTTTTATCAACTAATCCTCTCTTGAAACCATTTTCACGTAGACACTTTGATGGTCTTTCATACCAAGCCCTTGGAGTTTCTTTTAAACCATAGAGAGCTTTGTCAAGTTTATAAACATGGTTTGGAAACTCATCACTTTCAAATCAAGGAGGTTGAGCCACATAAACTTCTTCTTGCAAGTAACCATTTAGAAATGCACACTTGAAACCCACTGGAAAAAGTTTAATGTTCATGTAAGATACAAGTGCAAGTAACATTCTAATTTCTTCTAACCTAGCAACAGTAGCAAAATTCTCCTCATAATCAATACCTTCTTCTTGGTTGTATCCTTGAGCTACTAGTCTGGATTTGTTTCTGATTACCTTGCCATTTTCATCTAACTTGTTTCTGAATACCCACCTTGTGCCAATTACAGACTAATCTTTTGGTGGAGAACTAGATTCCACACCTTGTTTCTCTTAAATTCATTGAGTTCACTTTGCATTGCAATGATCCAGTCTGCTTGTTGTAATGCTTCTTTCACATTTTTGGGTTCTACAAGGGAAACTAAAGCATTAAAAGCACAAAATTTTTTCAATTGAGATCTTGTTTGTGTACCAGTGTATGGATCAGATATAATTTTGTCAACTGCATGAGATGACAGATATTTGAATCTCTTTCTTGGAGTCCATGGCTCAGGTTCCCCAGGTAACTTTTCAATCCTTTGAGATCTTGAGGAAGTGACTTGATCACTTTGATTCTTCTGTTGCTCATTTTCAAGGCTTTGAGAACGATTTTCAAGACCTTGAAAGTTCTTCCTGTTTTCCTGCAAGCTTTCCCTAGAACCATGTGAAGTCTCTGCTTCATCTTCTGACTCATGCTTGTTCAAATTGAAGTCTGTAAAACTTTCACTGAAAGAACCATCATAGCTTTCATCAAAAATGACATGAATACTTTCTTCAACAAGCTTAGTTGTTTTATTCTTAACTTTATATTCTTTGCTAGTCAGAGAGTAACCAAGAGAGATACTTTCATCACTCCTTGCATCAAACTTACCAAGATTTTCCTTACCATTGTTGTGAACAAACCAAGTGCAGCTAAAAGGTTTGACATATGAAATATTTGTTTTTCTTCCTTTGAAAAGTTCATAGGGATTCTTCTTAAAAGTTGGCCTACTCAGGCATATGTTTAGTATGTAGTTGGCTTTGTTCACAGCTTCTGCCCATAATGACTTTGGTAACTTGTTCTTCAGAAGCATTGTCCTTGACATATCTTCAAGAGTCATGTTCTTTCTTTCAACAACACCATTCTGTTGAGGAGTTCTTGGAGCAGAAAAGTTGTGAGAGATACCATGCTTAGCACAAAATAAACCAACTCATTCTTATCAAATTGTCTACAATGATCTGTTCTGATTTAAGCAATTGGTAGGTTTTTCAAAGTTTGAAGCTCTTTACAAAGCTTTGAAAATTCAGTTAGAGCTTCAGATTTATCTCTAAGAAACATAACCCAAGTAAAACTAGAATAATCATCAACAATAACTAACATATACTTCTTACCCTTAGGATTTGGAGTCCTCATAGGACCACAAATACCCATATGAAGTAGTTCAATGGTTCCAGTAGTACTTACAATTTTTTTTTGTTTGAATGAGCTCCTTGTCTGCTTACCTTGAGCACATGCTTTGCATACTTCATCATCTCAAAATTTGATAGAAGGAAATCCTCTTACCAGGTTTTTAGAGATCAACTTGTTCAAGGTATGCAAGCTAATGTTTCCGATCTTTTTGTTCCAAAGCTTTGAATCCTCTTTCAAGTCCTTGAGAAATTTTAAGCTTTCACCTGCAACTTGGTTAGTGTGTAAAGTATAGACAATATTTCACCTTGAGACAGTGAGACTGAAAATTCCAGATTACTCATTTTGCACCACACATTTCTCTTTGTCAATGATAACCTTGTTACCATTATCACAAATTTGAGATACAATAAGCAGATTAATTTCAAACCATCAACTAAATAGACATCAGAATTAGAATTTTCATAGTCTGTACCAACTTTAACAATGCCTAAAATATTGCATTTCCTTTGTCACCAAGTGTGATTGAGCCTTCAGATTGCTCTTTTAGTTATGAGAATAAAGATCTCTTTCCACTCATATGTTTGGAGAATCCACTGTCCATAAACCATATTTTATCTTTACTAATGGTGAGATCCTGCAAACACCATTCACTGCCTTACCCAGCTGTTAGACCAAGTGTGGAATTTAGATTCATATTCCGGGTCAACCATGTTAGGTGGTCTAACCCCTATTGGAACCCATATCTGTCTTACTTGTCCTTTAAGTTGAACTGGAAAAGCGTTCTACATTATTTGAGGGTCTCTTCTTATAAAATGACAAGTCATTTTAACATGAACAATATGTTACTGTAATGGCACTTAGGATAATTTTTGTTACTAGCAATCACAAATCTGGTGCTGCTTTTTCTAGGAAAGTTTGGATTGTAGCGAATACCAGTTTTGTGAACAGACTGTAAGCTTCCTCCAAGAAATCAAGTTTCGATTGTGTTTTGAGCCACCAAGATTTATCATAGCATTCTTATCATCTTGAAGTTTCTCAGTTAGACTAGTCTATTGTTCCTCCAATTCATCACAATGATGTCTTAAAGCAACAATACTGTAACTCAAAAGAGAGTTATTAGTGACTACTTCCTTGACTTAAGTTTTCAAGGCCTTGAAACTGGTTTCCAAGGCTTTGAAATCTCTTTCAGAATTTTTCGAAGAAATTTCAAGGCTTTGATTTTGACAAACAAGTTCCAAGTTCTCTTTTGCTTGCTCATGAAGCTTTTCTTTCAAAGTTCGAATCTCTTTCAGATAGTCCTCCTCATTTAAAAGTATTGTTCTAAAATAATCAGTGAGGATATCTGTTGGTTTAGAAATCAAACAGTTTACCATTACCTAAATGTTCTTTACAGAACTTTTATCTTGCTTGGTGTCACAGGGTCAGGTTTTAATCTCTAAAACTGGCTCTACGCGAAAACCAAACTCTTGACTTGGTTCAGCCTTCTCAAAGGCACCTACGAGGTTAGTAGTTGAGCAGATGATCAAACGAATGCACATGTGTTTACGGGAACCGTCCCAACTTTTATGTCTCAAATAAAAGACTCTCTCTAAAGATGTCTAATGGAGTACAATTCGTCCTCCACTTAACCTGCTGCAAAACAAGTGCATGAAGTGCCTATAAACAAGTGGCGGTTACCTCAGTAACTACCCAGATCTTGGAAAAACCCATGACCCTCATTCTGCTCACTTTTCGAGCCCATTACACGCACTAAAAATGTGCTAAGTAACCGCTGTAGCATAGCTACGAATTTATTATATTACATGGCCTAGACAACTCACTAACATGCTACAAAACTATGTATCATGTCGCGCACCAGCACGGGACAGCAAGCAGCCAGCAAGTTCTGGTGCACCAGCAGCAACTCAAGCTCAACAGAATTGCAAGTAAACCAGCCACGCAACGACTGTCTACAAGAAGCTCGTCTGAATCTCAATTCCGTTTCCCATAGCCCACTAAGCAACTTGTTGAACCGACAACAAGAAACCCAAAGCCAACCGACGAACAGACCACAATGTTGCTCAATCTCGTAGCACACCGAGCCAACGTGCTCACTCGGTACACCGTTCTTGTCTAAGGGACTCAACGGTGTGAAAAACATCCCGCCCCTCTGGAACTCGACGTCCTCAGCGAGGCGGACATAGAATCACAAGCCGTCTCTTCTTGCTCAACAAAATCTGCCCACGATAAAGTCTTTTCGCCCGGACTTGTCTCATCAACCGGCTGCACTCGAGAAAGTGAAGAAGATTTTTCTCACTTCTCATAAATTGTTGAATTCTCTCGCTTTTCCTCGGCCAACAAATCAGCAAGCTTCTCTCGTTTAGGGAAATTGATAGCCCGGTGTGGACCATCACATATGAAGAAACCCGTCTTCTTGGCCTTCGCAAAGTTCACACCGGCGTTCTTCACTCGGTCACCGTCTCTAGCGACTTTGCCCTTGTAAATTTTCACACACTTATTCCCGTCACGATCCTCTAATCTAGGCAAGGAGGTAGAATTGCAATTTAGTGAATCCTTGGAACTCTTGCCCACAAAGCATTCCGTATCAACAAGTCTCAAAATCAATTGTTCTACATCGTCCCCGATGAACAAGGAACCCACTGCACGCTTCAACAACACAATCTCTAACATCATGTCGTTATGGCGAACTTGTGCACGGGCTTCTGACTCGGAAAGAGAATCACGCAGCCCACTTATGGCGCCTTCGAATGCGATATTTCTCTCCTCGAACGGTCTCGCAGGAGCACCACCAACAAGGGTCTCAACGTTTGTCTCTAAACGAGTCATCCATTCTCGCAACTCCGCCATCATAACCAATAGCAACTCGAACTCTTGCAGGACCACCGGGCACGAAGCACACAACAATGTCTTCTCGAAGCATAGCCACGGCAGCTAGCAACTCGTGATGCAACTAAAACACAGCAGCCAACAATCCGGCTCGCAGAAACTCGGTTTCTCGAACTACCACAGTGGGCAGCAAATCGACAAAGGCAGCGGCAAATTTCCAGCAACTCCCACCAGAATTTTGACGACAAATTTAGCACCAAGCAGCGTGCTAAACTCGCGCACCACAACCGTTGGTTTACAACAACTTGGAGCCAAGAAAAAACTCAATTCTGGTGCTGAAAACTTACCCGGATAGCCAACAAAATCTTGGCAGCGAGAATCACATTTAAGCAGCCCAACGATTGTCTCCAACCACGAAAATCATTCCTCGTTTCTCCTTAATTCCACCGGCAATGTAAGCAAATCAAGTTTAAATCTTATTTTAGAAAAGAAGGAGAACAATGCAGCACTCAGCCGCACAAACAACCTGACCGACAGCGAACAATACATTGCACAGCCACCAAACTCACAGCAGCAAGGCACGCAACCAGGCCACCGTTTATCCACCACCGAAGGGACGAAAATGCAGCGAGGATGCCCCAAACCTGGCCCTCTGATACCAGTTGTCACAGGGTCAGGTTTTAATCTCTAAAACAGGCTCTGCGTGGCAACCAAATTCTCGAATTGGTTCTGCCTTCTCAAACGCACCTACGAGGTTAGTAGTTGAGCAGATGATTGAAAGAATGCACAAGTGTTTACAGGAACCGTCCCAACTTTTATTTCTCAAATAAAAGACTCTCACTCAAGCTCTCTAATGGAGTACAATTCGTCCTCCTCTTAACCTGATGCAAAACAAGTGCAGGTTGTGCCTATAAACAAGTGGCGGTTACCTCGGTAACAACCCATGTCATGGACAAACCCATGACCCTCATTCTGCCCACTTTTCTAGCCCAATACATGCACTAAAAATGTGCTAAATCACCCATGTAACATAGCTACGAATTTAATACATTACATGGCCTAGACAACTCACTAACATGCTACAAAACTATGTATGACATCGCGCACCAGCACGGGACGGCAAGCAGCCAGTAAAACAGCAAGCTCTGGTGCACCAGCAGCAACTCAATCTCAATAAAATTGCAAGTAAACCAGCCACGCAACGATTGTCTACAAGCAGCTCGTCTCAATCTCAATTTCGTTTCCCACAACCCACTAAGCAACTAGTTGCACCGACAATAAGAAACCCAAATCCAAGCGACGAAGGGACCACTTTGTTGCTCAATCTCGTAGCACATCGAGCCAACGTGCTCACTCGGTTAAACCGTTCTCGTCTAAGGGACTCAACGGTGTGACAAACATCCCGCCCCTATGGAACTCGACGTCCTCGTCAAGGCGATTTAGAATCACAAGCCGTCTCTTCTTGCTCAACCAAATCTGCCCACGATAAAGTCTTCTCGCCCTGACTTGTCTCATCAACCGGCTGCACTCGAAAAGTGAAGTTGATTTTTCTCACTTCTCATAACTTGCTGAATTCTCTCGCTTTTCCTCGGCTAACAAATCAGCAAGCTTCTCTCGTTTAGGGCAATCGAGAGCCCGGTGTGTACCCTCACATATGAAGCAAACCGTCTTATTGGCCTTCGCCAAGTTCACACCGGCGTTCTTCAATCGGTCACCGTCTCTTGCGACTTTGCTTTTGTCAATTTTCACACACTTCTTCCCGTCACGATCCTCTAATCTAGGCAAGGAGGTAGAATTGAAATTTAGTGCATCCTTGGAACTCTTGCAACGAAGGATTCCGTATCAACAAGTCTCGATCTCAATTTTTCTACATCGTCCCCGATGAACAAGGAACCCACTGCACGCTTCAACAACACAATCTCTAACATCATGTCGCTAAGGCGAACTTGTGCACGGGCTTCTAACTCGGAAAGAAAATCACCAACAAGGATCTCAACGGTTGTCTCTAAACGAGTCTTCCGGTCTCGCAACTCCAACATCCTAACCAATAGCAACTCGAATTCTCGAAGGACCACCGGGCACGAAGCATACAACAGCGTTTTCTCGAAGCACAGCCACGACAGCTAGCAACTCGTGCTGCAACTAAAACACAACAGCCAACAATTCGGTTCGCATAAACTCGGTTTCTCGAACTACCACAGCGGGCAGCAACTCGACGAAGGCAGCGAAAAAATTTCCAGCAACTCCCATTAGAATTTCGACGACAAATTTACCACCAGGCAGCGTGTTAAACTCGCGCACCAGAATCGTTGGTTTACAGTAACTTGGAGCTAAGAAAAAACTCAATTCTGGTGCTGAAAATTTACTCGGACAGCCAACAAAATCTGGGAAGCGAGAATCACATTCAAGCAGCCCAACGATTATCTCCAACCACGACAATCATTCCTCGTTACTCCTTAATTTTCCCGGAAATGCAAGCAACATAAGTTTGCATCCTAGTTTAGAAAAGAAGGAGAAGAATGCAGCACTCAGCCGCACAAACAACCTGACCGGCAGCGAACAATACACTGCACAGCAACCAAACTCACAGCAGCAAGGCACGCAACCAGGCCACCGTTTGTCCACCACCGAAGGGACGAAAACGCAGCGAAGATGCCCCAAACCTGGCGCTCTGATACCAGTTTTCACAGGGTCAGGTTTTAATTTCTAAAACTGGCTCTGCGCGCTAACCAAATTCTCGACTTAGTTCTGCCTTCTCAAAGGCACCTACGAGGTTAGTAGTTGAGCAGATGATTGAACGAATGCACAAGTGTTTACGGGAACCGTCCCAACTTTTATTTCTCAAATAAAAGACTCTATCTCAAGCTCTCTAATGGTGTACAATTCGTCCTCCTCTTAACCTGCTGCAAAACAAGTGCAGGAAGTGCCTATAAACAAGTGGTGGTTACCTCGGTAACTACCCAAATCATGGAAAAACCCATGACCCTCATTCTGCGCACTTTTCTAGTCTAATACATGCACTAAAAATGTGCTAATAACCCATGTAACATAGCTACAGATTTAATACATTACATGGCCTCGTCTAAGGGACTCAAATGTGTGACACTTGGCCATAAGACAGAAGTTGGCTTGTTCTTCTTCAGATTCAGAATCACTAGAGGAATCAGAATCACTCTCGGAATCTACCATATCTTTCTTTTTTCTGTCATGGTCTTTCTTATGAAATTGTTTGCTCTTCTTGTGTGGATAGTCTCTGATTAAGTGTCTTGCATCACCAAACTCAAATCAATTCATTATTTTAGCTTTATTACCATGAGATATAGCTTTACCTTTGTAGTATCTGCTACTGGAGGATCCGTGTTTGTCCTTTTCTGAATTCTTTGTTTCTAAAGTTCTTCTTCATCTTTAGAATCCTTGTCAAGGCTTTGGAAATGAGAGGAAAAGGATCTTCATCATCATCATCTTCTGGTTCAAGGATTTGAGATGATTCACTCTCCTTGGCCTTGAGAGCTAAGTTCTAGAAACTGTCTGGTACATCTCCATCAGCTTCATTCATAGAGGTATCATGTGTAATCAGCTTTCCTTGCAGGTCATCAAGTTGAAGAGATGATAGATATTGGGCTTCTTCAATGGATGTAGTCTTTGGTTCTCATTTTGCTTTAGGAAGACTTCTCAGAATCTTTCTAACATTTTCATCATTGGAAATGTGTTTTCCCAATGAATCAAGGTTGTTGACAATATCAGTGAATCTTTTAAACATGTCTCTGATTGATTCATGTTCATTCATATTGAAGATCTCATATTGCCTAAGTAAGATGTTGAACTTGGTCTTCTTAACTTGGCTAGTTCCTTCAAAGCTCACCTCAACCTTATCCCATATTTCCTTGGCAGTCTTGCATCCTGAAATCATGTTAAATTTATCTGCACTCAAAGCACAATGCAAGAGATTCGTAGATCTGTAATTTTTTAGAAAAATGTTCAAATTTAGAAGCAGAAAGTGAATCCTCAGTTTTGGGAGTCCTGATCCCATATTTTTTAGTGTAGAATATATGATGACCCTTCTGAAATATAGTACACAGTTCCATATCTTGATCAATGTTGAACATTTTCATCAGGGCTTTCTAGTGCACAAATTGTCACCACGGAACAAGGGAGGTCTATTTGCAGCTCTTTCCTGTGAGAAACCACCATCTGCTACAATACTCGTAGTCACAAGATTGTTAGATCTATGCAGTGATACAAGCTCTGATACCAATTGAAGGACAGTAATGTAGGAATGACAACATAATCAATACTCTAGAAGGGGGGGGGGGGGGGTTGAATAGAGTATGGCATCTTTTTTAACTTTTGCTAAAAGAGTGGTTTCAAAGAAGTTTGTGAAGTGAAGCAAGTATTTCAAGGCCTTGAAATGAGTTTCATGTCCTTGGAATCAAAACAGAAAGCAAAGAGAAAGTTGATAGTTTTCAAGGCCCTCAAATGAGTTTCAAGCCCTTGAACTAAAACCTGTTATGAGAATTGTATAAGCTAAGTAAAGTGCAGTAAAGAATATGCAAGAGACACAGTGATTTATAGAGTTTAGTTCACTAGGACCTACGTCTCTACCTCATGGACTTAATCCCTGGATGATTTTCAATTCAATTCATATTAATCAACAGCTAAGCCCTAGATCTCAAGCTCGGAGAGGTGCCTTACTCTGTTACAGCTTGTGGTTCTCACTAACCTATCTAGTACATGCTCTGGCTAACTGATTAACTAAGAATTCTCTATTGTTCACCTTGAAAAATCCACGAGAATAAGAGCTAGGAGTATTATCATAATGATATAAAAATGATAATCAGAAGAGAAGAACACTGAGAACTAAGTCTTCAGTGATAATGCAGTGTTCTTCGGAAGATTGGATTGAGTGATGTAGATCTGTTTCTTCGTTGCTTGTCAATCCTTTGTGACGTTTGAATGTCTCTGTGTATTGTTCTGTATTGTGTCTACAAAATTCTTCAGTAATTCCGACTTTTAAGAAGCCTGTTTGAATTTAAGATCATCAGAATCTTCTCAAGAAACGTTCCTGAAAAATAGATTCAAATCTTGACTCTTCTACCAGCTTTCTCCAACTGCTAGTTTCTCAGTATCTTCAATGATACTATCTTGACTTTGTTTAGGAGTAATTTAATGTCCATATCAGATTTGTTCCAACAAAGAATCAAATGAACCAGCTCAGTTTCCTTTTCTGCAACATCCAATTTAGAAACTAATTCCTGCAAAAAGGCAACTATATACCCCTGCAAAACTTAGTCAAACAGATTAATTATTTACATTTAGAGTAGTAGAATGATTTCATGATTTGTCTTTCATCATCATGTAACATATAATCAGTCATAGGAGATCAGGAGTTGGAGTGAAATCAAAAGCTCCCCATAAGTCCATGCTGTATTCTGTAGTGTTTGTTTCAAAACCTTGAAAGAAGTTTCAAGGCCATGAAATAAACAAGTTGTTTCAAGCCTTTGAAACAGGCTGAACTTACAACATAGCCCCAAACCAATCTTGAATTGATTCATGAATGAAGGAGTTAAAACAAGGTTTTTAGGGTATGAAAAAGCAATCAGAAAAACGCACAATTGGTCATTCAAAGGCCACTCAAACCGATTATCGAGCATGATTTGATGATTTAAGTGAACTCCTAATGTTCCTAGGATCACAGTGCAGCAAGAAGAATCAAAAAGAGCAAGACACGAGGGATTGTCGAAGCTACAACATTATTTTACAGAATCCGGTGACTACAAGTGCAATTTACTGTGAATCCTATACTTCCCGACGAATTACGACAAATTCTAGAAACCCCTGAGATCGCCTGAGAGTGAGAATCACAAAAATAGGGTTTAATCCTACTGAATTACAATAAACAAGGAAAAATTCGACTGATTTATGAACTAGGGTTCATACCTTGGCATCTGGTTTTCTCTCTTGTTAGATAATCATCCTTGAAATTGATAGAGGACTTTGAATCCTCTCACTACGGCGTACCTGTGTTTGCAACATGTTGGAGAGAAGCGAAGTGGTGGTTGTGTTATGGTGGTTGGTGGAGGAGAAGAAGAAAACGGGGAGAATGATGAAGACGTGATGAAAAAAGTATCAACCACTTCAGAAGGTGGAGAACAAATTGAAACCTCATTGGTGAGGAGTCAAATTGGTCTTTACACAAGGGGGTGCATGTGTAGTTTCCAATAAATTAGGGTTGAGGTAGAATTAGACGAAAAGCTGGGCACTCAGATAATTACCTTATTGCCCCAATGTTTCAATTACTCTATAAGTGACGAACATTCTTTCAGCAAATGTCAGGTTGGCCAGATTTCACTCAGATATTCCAATTTAGGAAGTTACAAATTGCTCAAGTATTTTCAATAATTTCATAAATATCCCACTTGCATTCACATTTAAAAACATTCCCTATTACAAAGGTGTCAGAAAAAATAGATTGAATAAGAAATTTACACAACTAACTCAAACTTATAATTTACTACCTTTTAACACTTACAGAAATTTCAGAGTGTTACCGTTTTTATATTAACTGTCCTTCTCAGGCGGAGAACACAAAAATGGTTTCCCCACGGTAAAAATCTTGTGTGTCATCTTGCTTACGTTTTGTTACTATTCTTTAGTTAAGGCTCACTTTACTGTTATATTATGACATCTGATATCTCTTTTACGCAGTCCTAGTAAAAACAATATTTTAGATCTTATAGCCTTGTCTATTATTCATTGTATTATACTATTGAATAAGGACACTTATAATTGGCTTTAGGCTTATATTCTTCCGTTGTATCATGCTTAGTCGCGAATTTAAAGTGTAGATTAGAAGACACACTTTAACTCGTGTATAATATCACCTATGACTCTGTATTTCATCCACTTTCACATTGCGGATTTTGTCGACCCATACCCCTTAACTTCGTGTCGGGTTTGTGTCTGCTGTTGTGTCGACATGTTTACTGTTATGCTCAATTTTTCTTATAGAATGGGTAACGATGAAAAGAGGGTTAATGTTGTAATAGGCGGGTTGAAATGGGTAGTTTTTTGGATGTGTGGGTTGATACTAACCCGGCCTATTAATTCCCGTATCACTTTCGATCTGACCCATTTTTGACCCGTTTTAGGTTTAGGTCAACCCAAACCTGCTAATTGCTTGTCAAATTCGTATCGTATCATGGTGACATGTCAGATATTGTTAGCTTTAGATTGACCATACAAACATGGGATGGAGGAATACAGTATAGAATAATGTTAACAATGTGGTGCTCTGATAGTATACAATCATACCATACTAGCATTTTGTACCACGGAAGACGAGATTTCATAAAAGTTAGTCCAACTATCGAAGGAGTGTTAAGATTATTTGAAATCAACCTGAGTTAGTTTTGATATGTAAGGAGTAAAATGGTTCCTCTTGAAAATGTGTCTAATAAGACATATTACCATTCAAACTTACATTTTATCTCTATCCGTTACACACTCATATATCACGCGGTTTATGTATGAATCACAGGTACAACAAGATATCCATGTTTAGAGGAAAAAAGTATGTTGTCCGTATTAGTAAGCCTGAAAGCTATGATAATTTGATATTGTCTACTTGAAACGTACACCTTCAGATCACATTATCTAATCAACGGCTGTGAGGACTCCTAGGGACTATCATTTCTCTTCCTCAACTATTAAAGGCCATGGAACCATTTTGAACAAACTATAAGAAACCCCTTTCTTTAGCTTCTACTCTCACTACCTTCTATCTTTTAATTGTTCTTGGTCTTTGGTACGAGCGACTTTAAAGAAAGTTCATTTTCAATCCAAAATTATTCCATAAAATCCTCGGTTTCACAAATGGAAAATAAGTTTCAGATAGGATCTTCTTCATCAAAAATTTTGAAGAAAAAATCTCTTGATTTTGATGCACCATCAATGGGGGTATCTTCTTTAAACATGCTCTTTTGGGGGCCTTATACATTTTACGGTCCCCTTGGACAAATTCGATCTCCATCTTCGAATGATAGTCCAAATCTAAACATACCCAACTCATTTAGATCTAATCAGAATACTCTGAATTTAGATTTCAAGAATCGTTCTCCTAGAGTCATTGTGGAAAGTCTACCCTCGGGTGATATCTCTTCACCATACTTTCTTCCTGGGGCTTCTATTATGTTGAACGGTTCTCGTGATTCAACTAAAGCTCCAATATTGAATGAAAGTGTGAATTGTCAATTGCATATGAAATCTTCAAACTCATATGGATCAAATCATTCCTCTGAAAATGTTAGCATCCAAAATTATTCATTCGTCCATCATTTTCAAAATTACAAATATACTGGAGTAGAAAGTGTTAATCCATTTCTAAAAGTTCCAAATTTAGCCTTCAAAGAGGATGACCAGGCTCACGAAAACTTTAGGAGTGACTTTCAACCTATGCAAAGCTCTATGAAATACACTCATACTAAAGGACGGTGGAGTGCAGAAGAAGACAGGTATATTTTAATATGCAATTTTGGTAAAATAAGCTTTCCTATTGAAATTTGATTATTTACAATTTATCATGCTTTCCAAGTGTAGGTTACTGACAAAATTTGTTAACAAATATGGAGAAAAAAGATGGACTCACATTGGTAAAATGCTCCATGGAAGAGTTGGAAACCAATGCAGAGCGAGGTGGCAAAACCATCTGAGGCCACATATTAAGGTTTAATTTCTTATTTTCTTTAATCTCTTCACTCGCATAAGGATAAAAATACACAAACACACATGGTGATGCTTGCACAAAAAGCAAAGCACGAAATAGCAATTACTCTCTTTAATTTGAGCTATTTTTATTCATATATTCCTTTCTTACATTTTATTCTCATGTTTTTTGAATGGACGGTTGTGACGATTGCATCTTTCTGTAAGAGAAAAAATAAGCAAAGCGTTTTAAGTGTGACTTGTCATGAAAGTGAATTTTATTTCAAAATAAATCAATTATCTAAAAAAATTCAACGAGCTTAAATATAATTAGGAAAAAAAATGTTACAAAATGCTTATATTAATTACATTGAAAGATATCTCTATGTCCAAGATCTTTATTGTACTTCATGAAATTGTATCTAAGTTGTGTGTATCTTTTTAAATAAAAGATAGCATTTATCTTAATTTTTTCTAAATCATCAACTTTCTTATACCATGGAATACCCGCATGGACTTGTTTGAAAAAAAACTTAGATGAGAATTCAAATAATTGCATAAATGTGATTGTTTGTTATATTTGAAAAAATACATTTGTGTGATTTCCGCATTGATTTAGTAATACATAATTTAGAAAATAATGTAAAATACCTCCGTTACATACATTAGAAAAATTATATGAAATTATTTATACTTAAAAAAAAAACTAATATTTTTATTACATAAGACCTTGAAGTTCATTTGTCTCCTGTTATGCTTGAATAGCCAATTGTTTCAATTCGGGTCAATTATTTTTGAATCTTCCTAAAATATGGAGTATATAAAGCATATTCACTCAAAATAAAAGTATGTTTCACCAAGGTATGATTGTAAATCATAGAATAAAAAAATAATATATTGATACATTAATGATCAATCAACCATTATACATTGCAAGAGCGAGTTTGTGCACTTGACCATTGAATTATAATTTTATGTATGTTTATCGATAAATATTGTAGAAAGGTAAATGGACCGAGGAAGAAGAGTTAAAGCTAATCGAAGCCCACAAGAGATTTGGCAACAAATGGACATTCATAGCAAAGGAGATTCCTGGAAGGACCGAAAATAGCATCAAAAACCATTGGAACTCAACCAAAAGGAGAAAATTCCGCAAGCCCGATGATTGCTCTGCCTTAGAAGAGTACGTGGACAGTCTCACATCGGACTATGCTGCTTCTTCTTCTTCTTCAAGAACTTTAATTAAAAAGTAGGACTTCGAGAATATTAAAACTTCATAATTAATAAGGAGTTTTCTTGGAATAAAGGGTTTGTAATTGTCAGTTTTCCTTAGTTGCAACTAGAATCCAATAGCTTCAGATTCAGTATGCCTCGTGAAATAATATTTTGATGGAGATGATCTATTGAGTCTAATTTTAAACAAAGTGGGATTTTTGTTACATGAGGCATTCAGTGGTATGGTTAGTAGTCCGAAGGAGAAAGAGCTACATGTCATCTCTTTATGACTCCTATATGATGTGTGTCATAATGCATATCAAAACTACAAACTATGGTAATTGTTTTTAGTTTTGAAGTTATGTTTCTAGTTATTATGAAATAATAATTTAAAGCTTTTATCACTTGTCTATAATGTCTAAATGTCATGAATTTCCTCTTTTTGTCGTGTAATTGAAATGAACCGAACAACAAGTGCATGACTGTCAGTGTAGTCGAAGATCACATACTCAACTACTGACAGGAAGAAAAAATGCACGACACGATTGTCTGTGGAATGTTTAAATGTCATGAATTTTCACGTTTTGTTGTGAAAGTACCATTCTAATTAGAAGACACACTTTAGCACGTGTGTGATATCGCCTATGACTCTATCCTTCATCCCCTTTCGAATTCATATAGTCTTTTCTTATAATTTATTTTCATGCTTATTGAATGGATGGTTGTGGTAATTCTATTTTTTTCAAGATGAAAGTGAATTACATATCAAAATAGATCAGTTACCTAAAATTCTTATTTTCAATTACATTGAAGGATATCCCTATGTCCAAGATAATTATTGTACTTCATGAAATTGTATCTATCAAGTTTGGATTATATACAATAAGACCCCTAAAGTTTGATAAATTACACAGTGACCCCTCGACTGTTGACTAGGGCATAATAATATCAAAATAGTTTAATATGACTCCAACTACCAACAAAATACAGTTGACTGCTCGAAGTCATTGATTTGACCTCAGAACAGCTTTTATGTGAATTACAATTTTACCGTACTGTTTTGGTCAAAATAGAGTTTTCTAGGAGGTCAACCTCGTCATATTATACATACAGACCCAAAACAATATTGTGAACAATATTGTTCAAGGATGTGAAGGCTAGAGAGGACATATCCAATACAAACTAAGACTCAAAGCTTGAGTGATAATAGCACAAACAGTAACCTTTAGAGCAGGTTTATGATTTGATGGGAGAGTGTTTGGGAAAACTAAAATTGGGATTTGAAGATGGTTCGACAAGGATTCCATAAAATATTCATGCTCTAGGGAATTCAAAGTAATTAGAGAAATACAACATGTCAAAGTTGGTAAAAGTTAAGCCATTCCCATAGTTGGCTAAATTTAAAGGTTTAGCGTATTCCTAACCATTTTACAGCCACTTTGCTTTAAATTTTATGTCTATTAAAGGTGAAATTGAAAGAATACACGGAGCGAAACAAATCCTCAATCCAAGAACTTACGAAAGAGTTATTAAGTTTCAAAGTTGGTTGCAAAGTTATGTCAAAAGACAGGATGCTACACATTTTACAGCAAGTTTTATGGGAGAAATTTAAGGGAGTTGGAGAGGAATTCAAGACATGTTATCTTCCCTGGTTTATAGCATGATCAACAAGGAGAAAATAGGTCAAACTTTCAAATCATTTGGCTGAGTTTTGAAAGAGATATGGCTTATGAAAATTGACAAGAAACACCAAGGTCATGAAGATTTTGTCAAGAACACGCAACTATTTGGCCACTTTGGCTTGATTTTCATAATCCTAAGAAAGTGAAACTGGAAGAAAAATCAACTGGAACTTGTAGCTCTGCAACCAAGGAACACATATGAAGGACAATAATGTAGGAATGACAACAGGATCAATACTCTAGAAGGGGGGTTGAGTAGAGTATGGCAACATTTGCAAAAAGAGTGGTTTCAAAGAAGTTTGTGAAGTGCAGCAAGTATTTCGAGGCCCTAGTTTCAAGTCCTTGGAATCAAAATAGGAAGTAAAGAGAAAGGTGATAGTTTTCAAGGCCTTGAAATGAGTTTCAAGCCCCTGAACTGAAACATGTTTTGAGAAGTGTATAAGCTAAGTAAAGTGCAGTAAAGAATATGCAAGAGACACAATGATTTATAGAGTTTATTCCACTTGGACCTACGTCTCTACCTCAGGATTTTAATGCCAGCAGGATTTTCTACTCAATTCTTATTAATCAACAGCTAATCCCTAGATCTCAAGCGCAGAGCAATGCCTTACTCTGTTACAGCTTGTGGTTCTCACTATCCTATCTAGTACCTGCTCCAGCTAACTAATTAACTAAGAATTCTCTATTGTTCACCTAGAACAATCCACGAGAATAAGAACTATAAGTATTATCCAAATGATATTCAAATGATGATTAGAAGAGAAGAACACTACGAACTAAGTCTTTAGTGAGAATGCAGTGTTCTTAAAATGATAGGATTGAGTGATGTAGATCTGCTTCTTGGTTGCTTTTAAATCCTATGTAGTTTCTATTTATTTCTCTGTATTGTGTCTTTGAAATTCTTCTGTAATTTCATCTTTTAAGTATCCTGTTTGAATTGAAGGTCTTTGTAATCTTCTTAACAAACTTTCCTGAAAAATAGCTTCAAATCTTGACTCTTCTAACAGCTTCCTCCAACGGCTAGTTGCTTTGTATCTTCAAGGATATTTCTTGCGTTTGTTTCGGAGTAAGTAAGAAGGTCCAAATCAGATTTGAGCCAACACATAATCAAATCAATCAGCTCAGTTTCCTTTTTTGCAAATCCAGTTTAGAAACTAATTCCTACAAAATAGGCAAATGTATATCCCTGCAACTTAGTCAAAAAAATAGATTAATCACAGTTTAGAGCGGGAGTTGGAGTGAAATCAAAATCTCCCCCTAAGTTCATGCTGTATTCTGCAGTGTTTGTTTCAAACCCTTGAAAGCGGTTTCATGGCCTTGAAACAGGCTGAACTTATAATCTCCCCCTTGGTGAAAGACAAAACAAAAATCCTCTTAGGGAATGATTCTCTGCAAAAAAAATATTCATAAGAGCATAGCTGAATCCATGATAGTAAACTGTAACACAAGATATCTAAGTGATCCAACTTATTAGCAACAAAACAGTAGCAATGTCTAGCAAACCCCCTATTGATCTAAACCAGATCTTTAAGCCAGATAAAATGTACTAACATTAAACAAATAAGACACCAAAATTTCTCCCCCATTTTGACTTTCATCGAAAAAGAATGATAAAATGTTATATCAATGTTTCCAAACTTGAGTAAAAAAAAGTATTGAAAAGATAGAAATTTTCAAGACTTAGAAAATAAATTCAAGGCCTTGAAAAAGAAAGAAAGAAGATGAAAGAGTTAGGGGGTTGGGTCTCCATATCCCTTATGCTCAGCATCTTCTTCTCCTCTCTCTTCTTCATCATCCTCATTATCTTGTTGTTATTATTCTTGATCTGCGTGACCACTAGCACCACCAGTCGCTTCAAACAGTTGTGCTTCAATCATTATCTCTAGAGTGACAACTTTATTTTCTTCCTCTTGAGATCGTTGATCAACATCCCATAATCTGGACTCTCAGCATCACACCCTGTTCTTGAACGACTTATTTTCCTTTGTCCACCATCCCCGTAGCCTCATTCTGAGTTGTATACTCACTGAACAATTCTTTGGTTGAACCTTTTGTATCTCTCTTTGATCCTTCTGCAGCGTGAGACACTTCTTCTTCCACATGAAGTACATTGATTCTGTTGAAGATGCTTTCAACCATATACTTTACTTGTTTTAAATAAATGTCAAACTCATGCTGATTTTCCTTCAGATCATCCATATCCTTCTCAAGAAATTCAAGTCTTTGAACCACCATGGAAAGGTCTTGAGGCTGAGAGGGTAGGCTTGAAGGAGGTGTCAAGGCCTTGGTTTTAGGAAACTTCTTGGATTGCAAATCCTTCTCAGAAAGAAGAGAGTATAACATCCATATCCCATCACTGGTTTTCACAAAACCAATTCTCTCAAATGCTTTCTCATCTAGCATTCCAAAACAAGTGGTAATGGTTTCTTCTCTGTCAATAGGAAGGTCAAGGTTAAGAAAGAATGCAGAAAGCATATTAGCATAAGGCAATGGGTGATATCTTTCTTTGGTCTTGGAGTAGAGCATGTGTTCCATCACAAGTGTTGTAATATCAATCTCATACTGATACATGATCAAATACATCAAATATAACACCCTCTCAGTCGGCAGCTCTTTTGAATTCTCCCTAGGTACTACACACCTCATCAAGATTGTGAACAAAACTTTGGCTTCAACTCTTAGCACATAGTGTGTTAACTTTTTTAGAGGAGGTAGAGACAATAGGTAGAAATAATTATTCCCTAGCCAGTTTCAATGCTTCAACCTTTTTGGGATAGTTTTCTTCAGTTAGAGTTCTTGAGCTAGAATCACCACTGATAGTTTGAATCACATCTTCTACAGTCTTCCTCTTCTTTTCAGAAACCACCTTTGAGCCTCCATCCATCTTGAATCTTTGGGATTCTCTTCTTGTTCTCATTAAGGTTTGAGGGTAGAGAATAGATAGGCAGGAGATACGAAGAAGAAATAGAGAGATACAGAAGAAGATAAATACTAGAGAGTAGATATGGAAACATAAATATTTCCAAATATCTTTAAGATCTTTACTGTTTGAATGAAACTCAAATGTGTGTGTGTGACGTGGGAAATGAAATAAAATAATATTGGTTTATACGAAAATAATTTTTAAAAAGTAAATACAATTTTGAGAAATTATCTAATGAGAGAGCACCCAATATTTGAGAATCCAATCTTTAACTAAATAGCATACCGACTTATTTCATGGATTTTGAAATAATTTCAAGGCCTTGAAAAGCTATAATTCTGAAACAGATTATATCAAGGCTTTGAAACAATTTTCAAGGATTTGAAATCAGTTCAAAACATTGAAACACAAAATATTTTACCTGAAACTTACCTGATACTCCCCCAAAACCAATGCTTCCTTATTAAGCATACCCAGATCTAATCTGAGGGCTGTAAATATTTATTTTGGAAATTGTTTAGTGAAGGTATCTGCTAGTTGCATGTTAGTAGAAACAAACTCAAGAATAATATCACCTTTCCCAGCATGATCTCTGATGAAATGATGTCTAGCATCTATATGCTTGGTTTTGGAATGGTGAACAGGGTTCTTTGTAATTGAAATCGAACTGGTGTTGCACATTAGGTAGGTATTTCTTTGAAATCAAATCCAAGACCCCTCATTTGCGGAGCAATTCACAACATTTGTGAGCAGCATGCTCCAACTACTATATATTATGCTTCAGCTTTTGATAATGCCACATAGTTCTGTTTCTTTGAATGTCAGCTGATTAGGAATGAACCAAGGAATTGGCAACACCCTGAAGTTTTCTTCCTGTAAACTTTATATCCTCCAAATTCAGCTTCTTAATATCCACAAAGAGAGAAGTTAGACTGTTTTGGATACCAAAGCCTAAGTCTTTGGTACCATTGAGATATCTGAATATTCTTTTAAAAGAAGTTAAATGCGACTCTTTGGGATTAGATTGGAATCTTGCACTCATACAGACACTAAACATATTGTTTGGTCTACTAGCAGTGAGATATAGCAGAGATACAATCATACCTCTATACACTTTCTGATTTACACTCTTACCAGCTGATACATATTGTACTTTTTAATCAAGTCCTTAGTATACTTGTTTTGATGCAGAAAGATTCCTTTCTTCATCTCTTGTACATGCAGTCCAAGGAAGAAATTCAATTCTCCCATTAAGCTCATCTCAAATTCCCTGCTCATAAGACTTGAGAAATCCTTTCAGAGAGAATCATTAGTAGCTCCAAAAGGAGTATCCTCAACATCTATTTGAACTACTAAAATTTCTTTCTCACGAGTCTTTATGAAAAGGCTTTTATCAACTAATCCTCTATTGAAACCATTTTCACGTAGACACTTTGACGGTCTTTCATACCAAGCCCTTGGAGTTTGTTTTAAACCATAGAGAGCTTTGTCAAGTTTATAAACATGGTTTGGAAACTCATCACTTTCAAATCAAGGAGGTGGAGCCACATAAACTTCTTCTTGAAAGTAACCATTTAGAAATGCACACTTGACACCCACTGGAAAAAGTTTAATGTTCATGTAAGATACAAATGCAAGTAACATTCTAATTTCTTCTAACCTAGCAACAGTAGCAAAATTCTCCTCATAATCAATACCTTCTTCTTGGTTGTATCCTTGAGCTACTAGTCTGGATTTGTTTCTGATTACCTTGCCATTTTCATCTAACTTGTTATGAATACCCACCTTGTGCCAATTACAGACTAATCTTTTGGTGGAGAACTAGATTCCACACCATGTTTCTCTTAAATTCATTGAGTTCACTTTGCATTGCAATGATCCAGTCTGCTTGTTGTAATGCTTCTTTCACATTTTTGGGTTCTACAAGGGAAACTAAAGAATTAAAAGCACAAAAGTTTTTCAATTGAGATCTTGTTTGTGTACCAGTGTATGGATCAGATATAATGTTGTCAACAACATGAGATGACAGATATTTGAATCTCTTTCTTGGAGTCCATGGCTCAGGTTCTCCAGGTAACTTTCCAATCCTTAGAGATCTTGAGGAAGTGACTTGATCACTTTGATTCTTCTGTTGCTCATTTTCAAGGCCTTGAGAACCATTTTCAAGACCTTGAAAGTTCTCTCTGTTTTCCTGCAAGCTTTCCCTGGAACCATGTGAAGTCTCTGCTTCATCTTCTGACTCATGCTTGTTCAAATTGAAGTCTGTAAAACTTTCACTGAAAGAACCATCATAGCTTTCATCAAAAATGACATGAATACTTTCTTCAACAAGCTTAGTTGTTTTATTGTTAACTTTATCTTCTTTGCTAGTCAGAAAGTAACCAAGAAAGATACCTTCATCACTCCTTGCATAAAACTTACCAAGATTTTCCTTACCATTATTGTGAACAAAGCAAGTGCAGCCAAAAGTTTTGACATATGAAATATTTGTTTTACTTCCTTTGAAAAGTTCATAGGGATTCTTCTTCAAAGTTGGCCTAATCAGGCATCTGTTGAGTATGTAGTTGGCTTTGTTCACAGCTTCTGCCCATAATGACTTTGGTAACTTGTTCTTTAGAAGCATTGTCCTTGACATATCTTCAAGAGTCCTGTTCTTTCTTTCAACAACACCATTCTGTTGAGGAGTTCTTGGAGCAGAAAAGTTGTGAGAGATACCATGCTTAGCACAAAATAAACCAACTCATTCTTATCAAATTGTCTACAATGATCTGTTCTGATTTAAGCAATTGGTAGGTTTTTCAAAGTTTGAAGCTCTTTACAAAGCTTTGAAAATTCAGTTAGAGCTTTAGATTTATCTCTAAGAAACATAACCCAAGTAAACCTAGAATAATCATCAACAATAACTAACATATACTTCTTACCCTTTGGATTTCGAGTCCTCATAGGACCACAAATATCCATATGAAGTAGTTCAATGGGTCTAGTAGTACTTACAATTTTTTTGGTTTGAATGAGCTCCTTGTTTGCTTACCTTGAGCACATGCTTTGCATACTTCATCATCTCAGAATTTGATAGAAGGAAATCCTCTTACCATGTTTTTAGAGTTCAAATTGTTCAAGGTATGCAAGCTAATGTTTCCGAGATTTTTGTTCCAAAGCTTTGAATCCTCTTTCAAGTCCTTGAGAAACTTTAAGCTTTCACCTGCAACTTGGTTAGTGTTTAAAGTATAGACAATATTTCACCTTGAGACAGTGAGACTGAAATTTCCAGATTACTCATTTTGCACCACACATTTCTCTTTGTCAATGATAACCTTGTTACCATTATCACAAATTTGAGATACACTAAGCAGAATAAATTCAAACCATCAACTAAATAGACATCGGAAATAGAATTTTCATAGTCTGTACCAACTTTAACAATGCCTAAAATATTGCATTTCCTTTGTCACCAAGTGTGATTGAGCCTTCAGATTGCTCTTTTAGTTCTGAGAATAAAGATCTCTTTCCACTCATATGTTTTGAGAATCCACTGTCCATAAACCATATTTTATCTTTACTAATGGTGACATCCTGCAAACACCATTCACAGCCTTACCGATCTGTTAGACCAAGAGTGGAATTTGGATTCATATTCAGGGTCAACCATGTTAGGTGGTCTAACCCCTATCGGAACCCATATTTGACAAGTCATTTTAACATGACCAGTTCTGTTACTGTAATGGCACTTAGGATAATTTTTGTTACTAGAAATTACAAATCTGGTGTTGCTTTTTCCAGGAAAGTTTGGATTGTAGCGAATACCAGTTTTGTGAACAGACTGTAAGCTTCCTCCAAGAAATCAAGTTTAGATTGTGTTTTGAGCCACCAAGCTTTATCATAGCATTCTTATCATCTTGAAGTTTCTCAGTTAGACTAGTCTATTGTTCCTCCAATTCATCACAATGATGTCTTAGAGCAACAATACTGTCACTCAAAAGAGAGTTATTAGTGACTACTTCATTGACTTAAGTTTTCAAGGCCTTGAAACTGGTTTCCAAGGATTTGAAATCTCTTTCAGAATTTTTTGAAGAAATTTCAAGGCTTTGATTTTGACAAACAAGTTCCAAGTTCTCTTTTGCTTGCTCATGAAGCTTTTCTTTCAAAGTTCTAATCTCTTTCAGATAGTCCTCCTCATTTAAAAGCATTGTTCTAAGATAATCAGTGAGGACATATGCTGGTTTAGAAATCAAACAGTTTACCATTACCTCAATGTTCTTCTCAGAACTTTCATCTTGCTTGGTGTCACAGGGTCAGGTTTTAATCTCTAAAACTGGCTCTGCGCGACAACCAAATTCTCGACTTGGTTCAGCCTTCTCAAAGGCACCTACGAGGTTAGTAGTTGAGCAGATGATGAAACAAATGCACATGTGTTTACGGGAACCGTCCCAAATTTTATTTCTCAAATAAAAGACTCTCTCTAAAGATCTCTAATGGAGTACAATTCGTCCTCCACTTAACCTGCTGCAAAAAAGTGCATGAAGTGCCTATAAAAAAGTGGCGGTTACCTCAGTAACTACCCAGATCTTGGAAAAACCCATGACCCTCATTCTGCTCACTTTTCGAGCCCATTACACGCACTAAAAATGTGCTAAGTAACCGCCGTAGCATAGCTACGAATTTATTATATTACATGGCCTAGACAACTCACTAACATGCTACAAAACTATGTATCATGTCGCGCACCAGCACGGGACAGCAAGCAGCCAGCAAGTTCTGGTGCACCAGCAGCAACTCAAGCTCAACAGAATTGCAAGTAAACCAGCCACGCAACGACTGTCTACAAGAAGCTCGTCTGAATCTCAATTCCGTTTCCCATAGCCCACTAAGCAACTTGTTGAACCGACAACAAGAAACCCAAAGCCAAGCGACGAACAGACCACAATGTTTCTCAATCTCGTAGCACACCGAGCCAACGTGCTCACTCGGTACACCGTTCTTGTCTAAGGGACTCAACGGTGTGACAAACATCCCGCCCCTCTGGAACTCGACGTCCTCAGCGAGGCCGACTTAGAATCACAAGCCGTCTCTTCTTCCTCAACCAAATCTGCCCATGATAATGTCTTTTCGCCCGGACTTGTCTCATCAACCGGCTGCACTCGAGAAATTGAAGAAGATTTTTCTCACTTCTCATAACTTGTTGAATTCTCTCGCTTTTCCTCGGCCAACAAATCAGCAAGCTTCTCTCGTTTAGGGAAATTGAGAGCCCGGTGTGGACCATCACATATGAAGCAACCCGTCTTATTGGCCTTCGCAAAGTTCACACCGGCGTTCTTCACTCGGTCACCGTCTCTAGCGACTTTGCCCTTGTAAATTTTCACACACTTATTCCCGTCACGATCCTATAATATAGGCAAGGAGGTAGAATTGCAATTTAGTGAATCCTTGGAACTCTTGCCCACGAAGCATTCCGTATCAACAAGTCTCGAAATGAGTTGTTCTACATCGTCCCCGATGAATAAGGAACCCAATGCACGCTTCAACAACACAATCTCTAACATCATGTCGTTATGGCGAACTTGTGCACGGGCTTCTGACTCGGAAAGAGAATCTCGCAGCCCACTTATGGCGCCTTCGAATGCGATATTTCTCTCCTCGAACGGTCTCGCAGGAGCACCACTAACAAGGGTCTCAACGTTTGTCTCTAAACGAGTCATCCGTTCTCGCAACTCCGCCATCATAACCAATAGCAACTCGAACTCTTGCAGGACCACCGGGCACGAAGCACACAACAATGTCTTCTCGAATCATAGCCACGGCAGCTAGCAACTCGTTCTGCAACTAAAACACAGCAGCCAACAATCCGGCTCGCAGAAACTCGGTTTCTCGAACTACCATAGTGGGCAGCAAATCGCCAAAGGCAGCGGCAAAGTTCCGGCAACTCCCACCAGAATTTTGACGACAAATTTAGCACCAAGCAGCGTGCTAAACTCGCGCACCACAACCGTTGGTTTACAACAACTTGAAGCCAAGAAAAAACTCAATTCTGGTGCTGAAAACTTACCCGGATAGCCAACAAAATCTTGGCAGCGAGAATCACATTCAAGCAGCCCAACGATTGTCTCCAACCACGAAAATCATTCCTCGTTTCTCCTTAATTCCACCGGCAATGTAAGCAAATCAAGTTTAAATCTTATTTCAGAAAAGAAGGAGAACATTGCAGCACTCAGCCGCACAAACAACCTGACCGACAGCGAACAATACATTGCACAGCCACCAAACTCACAGCAGCAAGGCACGCAACCAGGCCACCGTTTATCCACCACCGAAGGGACGAAAATGCAGCGACGATGCCCCAAACCTGGCGCTCAGATACCAGTTGTCACAGGGTCAAGTTTTAATCTCTAAAACAGGCTCTGCGCGGCAACCAAATTCTCGACTTGGTTCTGCCTTCGCAACCGCACCTACGAGGTTAGTAGTTGAGCAGATGATTGAAAGAATGCACACGTGTTTACGGGATTCGTCCCAACTTTTATTTCTCAAATAAAAGACTCTCACTCAAGCTCTCTAATGGAGTACAATTCGTCCTCCTCTTAACCTGCTGCAAAACAAGTGCAGGAAGTGCCTATAAACAAGTGGCGGTTACCTCGGTAACAACCTATGTCATGGACAAACCCATGACCCTCATTCTGCCCACTTTTCTAGCCCAGTACATAAAAATGTGCTAAATCACCCCTGTAGCATAGCTACGAATTTAATACATTACATGGCCTAGACAACTCACTAACATGCTACAAAACTATGTATCACATCGCGCACCAGCACGGGACGGCAAGCAGCCAACAAACCAGCAAGCTCTGGTGCACCAGCAGCAACTCAATCTCAATAGAATTGCAAGTAAACCAGCCACGCAACGACTGTCTACAAGCAGCTCGTCTCAATCTCAATTTCGTTTCGCACAGCCCACTAAGCAACTAGTTGCACCGACAACAAGAAACCCAAAGCCAAGCGACGAAGGGACCACTTTGTTGCTCAATCTCGTAGCACACCGAGCCAACGTGCTCACTCGGTGCACCGTTCTCGTCTAAGGGACTCAACGGTGTGACAAACATCCCGCCCCTATGGAACTCGACGTCCTCGTCGAGGCGATTTAGAATCACAAGCCGTCTCTTCTTGCTCAACCAAATCTGCCCACGATAAAGTCTTCTCGCCCTAACTTGTCTCATCAACCGGCTGCACTCGAAAAGTGAAGTTGATTTTTCTCACTTATCATAACTTGCTGAATTCTCTCGCTTTTCCTCGGCTAACAAATCAGCAAGCTTCTATCGTTTAGGGCAATCGAGAGCCCGGTGTGTACCATCACATATAAAGCAAACCGTCTTATTGGCCTTCGCCAAGTTCACACCGGCGTTCTTCAATCGGTCACCGTCTCTAGCGACTTTGCTTTTGTCAATTTTCACACACTTCTTCCCGTCACGATCCTCTAATCTAGGCAAGGAGGTAGAATTGAAATTTAGTGCATCCTTGGAACTCTTGCCAACGAAGGATTCCGTATCAACAAGTCTCGATCTCAATTTTTCTACATCATCCCCGATGAACAAGGAACCCACTGCAAGCTTCAACAACACAATCTCTAACATCATGTCGTTATGGCGAACTTGTGCACGGGCTTCTAACTCGTAAAGAAAATCACCAACAAGGATCTCAACGGTTGTCTCTAAACGAGTCTTCCGGTCTCGCAACTCCTCCATCATAACCAATAGCAACTCGAACTCTCGCAGGACCACCGGGCACGAAGCATACAACAACGTCTTCTCGAAGCACAGCCACGACAGCTAGCAACTCGTGCTGCAACTAAAACACAGCAGCCAACAATTCGGTTCGCATAAACTCGGTTTCTCGAACTACCACAACGGTCAGCAACTCGACGAAGGCAGCGAAAAAATTTCGAGCAACTCTTACCAGAATTTCGACGACAAATTTACCACCAGGCAGCGTGTTAAACTCGCGCACCACAATCGTTGGTTTACAGTAACTTGGAGCTAAGAAAAAACTCAATTCTGGTGCTGAAAATTTACCCGGACAGCCAACAAAATCTGGGCAGCGAGAATCACATTCAAGCAGCCCAACGTTTATTTCCAACCACGACAATCATTCCTCGTTTCTCCTTAATTCCACCGGAAATGCAAGAAACATAAGTTTGCATCCTAGTTTAGAAAAGAAGGAGAAGAATGCAGCACTCAGCCGCACAAACAACCTGACCGGAAGCGAACAATACACTGCACAGCCACCAAACTCACAGCAGCAAGGCACGCAACCAGGCCACCGTTTCTCCACCACCGAAGGGACGAAAACGCAGCGAAGATGCCCCAAACCTGGCGCTTTGATACCAGTTTTCACAGGGTCAGGTTTTAATTTCTAAAACTGGATCTGCGCGCTAACCAAATTCTCGACTTAGTTCTGCCTTCTCAAACGCACCTACGAGGTTAGTAGTTGAGCAGATGATTGAACGAATGCACAAGTGTTTACGGGAACCATCCTAACTTTTATTTCTCAAATAAAAGACTCTATCTCAAGCTCTCTAATGGAGTACAATCCGTCCTCCTCTTAACCTGCTGCAAAACAAGTGCAGGAAGTGCCTATAAACAAGTGGTGGTTACCTCAGTAACTACCCGGATAATGGAAAAACCCATGACCCTCATTCTGCGCACTTTTCTAGCCTAATACATGCACTAAAAATGTGCTAATAACCCATGTAAAATAGCTACGGATTTAATACATTACAAGGCCTCGTCTAAGGGACTCAACGGTGTGACAGTTGGCCATAAGACAGAAGTTGGCTTGTTCTTCTTCAGATTCAGAATCACTAGAGGAATCAGAATCACTCTCGGAATCTACCATATCTTTCTTTTTTCTGTCATGGTCTTTCTTATGAAATTGTTTGCTCTTCTTGTGTGGACAGTCTCTGATTAAGTGTCTTGCATCACCACACTCAAATCAATTCATTACTTTAGCTTTATTACCATGAGATATAGCTTTACCATTGTAGTAACTGCTACTGGAGGATCTGTGTTTTTCCTTTTCTGAATTCTTTGTTTCTAAATTTCTTCTTCAACTTTAGAATCCTTGTCAAGGCTTTGGAAATGAGAGGAAAAGGATCTTCATCATCATCTTCTTCTGGTACATCTCCATCAGCTTCATTCATAGAGATATCATGTGTGATCAGCTTTCCTTGCAGGACATCAAGTTGAAGAGATGATAGATATTGGGCTTCTTCAATGGATGTAGTCTTTGGTTCCCATTTTGCTTTAGGAAGACTTCTCAGAATCTTTCTAACCTTTTCTTCATTGGAAATGTGTTTTCCCAATGAATCAAGGTTGTTGACAATATCAGTGAATCTTTTGAACATGTCTCTGATTGATTCATGTCCATTCATATTGAACATCTCATATTGACTA
The DNA here is from genome assembly GCA_023055425.1 of Linanthus parryae. Lineage (NCBI taxonomy): Eukaryota > Viridiplantae > Streptophyta > Magnoliopsida > Ericales > Polemoniaceae > Linanthus > Linanthus parryae. Next base: position 44,990,737 of record JALGPY010000007.1, on the reverse strand, counting down.
AGTAATATGTTGAACTTGGTCTTCTTAACTTGGATAGTTCCTTCAAAGGTCACCACAACCTTATCCCATATTTCCTTGGAAGTATTGCATCCTGAAATCATGTTAAATTTATCTGCACTCAAAGCACAATGCAAGAGATTCGTAGATCTGTAAATTTTTAGAAAAATGCTCAAATTTAGAAGCAGAAAGTGAATCCTCAGTTTTGGGAGTCCTGATCCCATATTTTTCAGTGTAGAATATATGATGACCCTTCTGAAATATAGTACACAGTTCCATATCTTGATTAATGTTGAACATTTTCATCAGGGCTTTCTAGTGCACAAAATTTTCACCACGGAACAAGGGAGGTCTATTTGCAGCTCTTTCCTGTGAGAAACCACCATCTGCTACAATACTCATAATCACAAGATTGTTAGATCTATGCAGTGATACAAGCTCTGATACCAATTGAAGGACAGTAATGTAGGAATGACAACAGAATCAATACTCTAGAAGGGGGGGGGGGTTGAATAGAGTATGGCATCTTTTTTAACTTTTGCTAAAAGAGTGGTTTCAAAGAAGTTTGTGAAGTGAAGCAAGTATTTCAAGGCCTTGAAATGAGTTTCATGTCCTTGGAATTAAAACAGAAAGTAAAGAGAAAGCTGATAGTTTTCAAGGCCTTCAAATGAGTTTCAAGCCCTTGAACTGAAACCTGTTATGAGAATTGTATAAGCTTAGTAAAGTGCAGTAAAGAATATGCAAGAGACACAGTGATTTATAGAGTTTAGTTCACTAGGACCTACGTCTCTACCTCATGGACTAAATCCCTGGATGATTTTCAAATCAATTCATATTAATCAACAGCTAAGCCCTAGATCTCAAGCTCGGAGAGGTGCCTTACTCTGTTACAGCTTGTGGTTCTCACTAACCTATCTAGTACATGCTCTGGCTAACTGATTAACTAAGAATTCTCTATTGTTCACCTTGAAAAATCCACAAGAATAAGAGCTATGAGTATTATCCTAATGATATAAAAATGATAATCAGAAGTGAAGAACACTGAGAACTAAGTCTTCAGTGATAATGCAGTGTTCTTCGGAAGATTGGATTGAGTGATGTAGATATGTTTCTTCGTTGCTTGTCAATCCTTTGTGACGTTTGAAAATGTCTCTGTGTATTGTTCTGTATTGTGTCTACAAAATTCTTCAGTAATTCCAACTTTTAAGAAGCCTGTTTGAATTTAAGATCATCAGAATCTTCTCAAGAAACGTTCCTGAAAAATAGATTCAAATCTTCACTCTTCTACCAGCTTTCTCCAACTGCTAGTTTCTCAGTATCTTCAATGATACTATCTTGACTTTGTTTAGGAGTAATTTAATGTCCATGTAAGATTTGATCCAACAAAGAATCAAATGAACCAGCTCAGTTTCGTTTTCTGCAACATCCAATTTAGAAACTACCTGCAAAAAGGCAACTATATACCCCTGCAAAACTTAGTCAAACAGATTAATTATTTACATTTAGAGTAGTAGAATGATTTCATGATTTGTCTTTCATCATCATGTAACATATAATCAGTCATAGGAGATCAGGAGTTGGAGTGAAATCAAAAGCTCCCCATAAGTCCATGCTGTATTCTGTAGTGTTTATTTCAAACCCTTGAAAGAAGTTTCAAGGCCATGAAATAAACAAGTTGTTTCAAGCCTTTGAAACAGGCTGAACTTACAACATAGCCCCAAGACAATCTTGAATTGATTCATGAATGAAGGAGTTAAAACAAGGTTTTTAGGGTATGAAAAAGCAATCAGAAAAACGCACAATTGGTCATTCAAAGGCCACTGGAATCGATTATCGGGCATGATTTGATGATTTAAGTGAACTCCTAATGTTCCTAGGATCACAGTGCAGCAAGAAGAATCAAAAAGAGCAAGACACGAGGGATTGTCGAAGCTACAACATTATTTTGCAGAATCCGGTGACTACAAGTGCAATTTACTGTGAATCCTATACTTCCCGACGAATTACGACAAATTCTAGAAACCCCTGAGATCGCCTGAGAGTGAGAATCACAAAAATAGGGTTTAATCCTACTGAATTACAATAAACAAGGAAAAATTCGACTGATTTATGAACTAGGGTTCATACCTTGGCATCTGGTTTTCTCTCTTGTTAGATAATCATCCTTGAAATTGATAGAGGACTTTGAATCCTCTCACTACGGCGTACCTGTGTTTGCAACATGTTGGAGAGAAGCGAAGTGGCGGTTGTGTTATGGTGGTTGGTGGAGGAGAAGAATAAAACGGGGAGAATGATGAAGACGTGATGAAAAAAGTATCAACCACTTCAGAAGGTGGAGAACAAATTGAAACCTCATTGGTGAGGAGTCAAGTTGGTCTTTACACAAGGGGGTGCATGTGTAGTTTCCACTAAATTAGGGTTGAGGTAGAATTAGACGAAAAGCTGGGCACTCAGATAATTACCTTATTGCCCCAATGTTTCAATTACTGTATAAGTGACGAACATTCTTTCAGCAAATGTCAGGTTGGCCAGATTTCACTCAGATATTCCAATTTAGGAAGTTACAAATTGCTCGAGTATTTTCAATAATTTCATAAATATCCCACTTGCATTCACATTTAAAAACATTCCCTATTACAAAGGTGTCAGAAAAAATAGATTGAATAAGAAATTTACACAACTAACTCAAACATATAATTTATTACCTTTTAACACTTATAGAAATTTCTGAGTGTTACCGTTTTTATATTAACTGCCCTTCTCAGGCGGAGAACACAAAAAAGGTTTCCCCACGGTAAAAATCTTGTGTGTCATCTTGCTTACGTTTTGTTACTATTCTTTAGTTAAGGCTCACTTTACAGTTATATTACGACATCTGATATCTCTTTTACGCAGTCCTAGTAAAAATAATATTTTAGATCTTATAGCCTTGTCTATTATTCATTGTATTATACTATTGAATAAGGACAGTTATAATTGGCTTTAGGCTTATATTCTTCCGTTGTATCATGCTTAGTCGCGAATTTAAAGTGTAGATTAGAAGACACACTTTAACTCGTGTATGATATCACCTATGACTCTGTATTTCATCCACTTTCACATTGCGGATTTTGTCGACCCATACCCGTTAACTTCGTGTCGGGTTTGTGTCTGCTGTTGTGTCGACATGTATACTGTTATGCTTAATTTTTCTTATAGAATGGGTAACGGCGAAAAGAGGGTTAATGTTGTAATAGGCGGGTTGAAATGGATAGTTTTTTGGATGTGTGGGTTGATACTAACCCGGCCTATTAATTCCCGTATCACTTTCGATCTGACCCATTTTTGACCCGTTTTAGGTTTAGGTCAACCCAAACCTGCTAATTGCTTGTCGGATTCGTATCGTATCATGGTGACATGTCAGATATTGTTAGCTTTAGATTGACCATACAAACATGGGATGGAGGAATACAGTATAGAATAATGTTAACAATGTGGTGCTCTGATAGTGTACAATCATACCATACTAGCATTTTGTACCACGGAAGACGAGATTTCATAGAAGTTAGTCCAACTATAGAAGGAGTGTTAAGATTATTTGAAATCAACTTGAGTTAGTTTTGATATGTAAGGAGTAAAATGGTTCCTCTTGAAAATGTGTCTAATAAGACATATTACCATTCAAACTTACATTTTATCTATATCCGTTACACACTCATATATCACGCGGTTTATGTATGAATCACAAGTACAACAAGATATCCATGTTTAGAGGAAAAAAGTATGTTGTCTGTATTAGTAAGCCTGAAAGCTATGATAATTTGATATTGTCTACTTGAAACGTACACCGTCAGATCACATTATCTAATCAACGGCTGTGAGGACTCCTAGGCACTATCATTTCTCTTCCTCAACTATTAAAGGCCATGGACCCATTTTGAACAAACTATAAGAAACCCCTTTCTTTAGCTTCTACTCTCACTACCTTCTATCTTTTAATTGTTCTTGGTCTTTGGTACGAGCGACTTTAAAGAAAGTTCATTTTCATCCCAAAATTTTCCATAAAATCCTCAGTTTCACAAATGGAAAATAAGTTTCAGATAGGATCTTCTTCATCACAAATTTTGAAGAAAAAATCTCTTGATTTTGATGCACCATCAATGGGGGTATCTTCTTTAAACATGCTCTTTTGGGGGCCTTATACATTTTACGGTCCCCTTGGACAAATTCGAGCTCCATCTTCGAATGATAGTCCAAATCTAAACATACCCAACTCATTTAGATCTAATCAGAATACTCTGAATTTAGATTTCAAGAATCGTTCTCCTAGAGTCATTGTGGAAAGTCTACCCTCGGGTGATATCTCTTCACCATACTTTCTTCCTGGGGCTTCTATTATGTTGAACGGTTCTCGTGATTCAACTAAAGCTCCAATATTGAATGAAAGTGTGAATTGTCAATTGCATATGAAATCTTCAAACTCATATGGATCAAATCATTCCTCTGAAAATGTTAGCATCCAAAATTATTCGTTCGTCCATCATTTTCAAAATTACAAATATACTGGAGGAGGAAGTGTTAATCCATTTCTAAAAGTTCCAAATTTAGCCTTCAAAGAGGATGACCAGGCTCACGAAAACTTTAGGAGTGACTTTCAACCTATGCAAAGCTCTATGAAATACACTCATACTAAAGGACGGTGGAGTGCAGAAGAAGACAGGTATATTTTAATATGCAATTTTGGTATAATAAGCTTTTCTATTGAAATTTGATTATTTACAATTTATCATGCTTTCCAAGTGTAGGTTACTGACAAAATTTGTTAACAAATATGGAGAAAAAAGATGGACTCACATTGGTAAAATGCTCCATGGAAGAGTTGGAAACCAATGCAGAGCGAGGTGGCAAAACCATCTGAGGCCACATATTAAGGTTTAATTTCTTATTTTCTTTATTCTCTTCACTCGCATAAGGATAAAAATACACAAACACATAGTGTGATGCTTGCACAAAAAGCGAAGCACGAAATAGCAATTACTCTCTTTAATTTGAGCTATTTTTATTCATATATTCCTTTCTTACATTTTATTCTCATGTTTTTTGAATGGACGGTTGTGATGATTGCATCTTTCTGTAAGAGATAAATAAGCAAAGCGTTTTAAGTGTGACTTGTCATGAAAGTGAATTTTATTTCAAAATAAATCAATTATCTAAAAAAATTCAACGAGCTTAAATATAATTAGGAAAAAAATGTTACAAAATGCTTATATTAATTACATTGAAAGATATCTCTATGTCCAAGATCTTTATTGTACTTCATGAAATTGTATCTAAGTTGTGTGTATCTTTTTAAATAAAAGATAGCATTTATCTTAATTTTTTCTAAATCATCAACTTTCTTATACCATGGAATACCCGAATGGACTTGTTTGAAAAAAAAACTTAGATGAGAATTCAAATAATTGCATAAATGTGATTGTTTATTATATTTGAAAAAATACATTTGTGTGATTTCCGCATTGTTTTAGTAATACATAATTTAGAAAATAATGTAAAATACCTCCGTTACATACATTAGAAAAATTATATGAAATTATTTATACTTAAAAAAAAAACCAATATTTTTATTACATAAGACCTTGAAGTTCATTTGTCTCCTGTTATGCTTGAATAGCCAATTGTTTCAATTCAGGTCAATTATTTTTGCATCATCCTAAAATATGGAGTATATAAAGCATATTCACTCAAAATAAAAGTATGTTTCACCAAGGTATGATGGTAAATCATAGAATAAAAAAATAATATATTGATACATTGATGATCTATCAACCATTATACATTGCAAGAGCGAGTTTGTGCACTTGACCATTGAATTATATTTTTATGTATGTTTATCGATAAATATTGTAGAAAGGTAAATGGACCGAGGAAGAAGAGTTAAAGCTAATCGAAGCCCACAAGAGATTTGGCAACAAATGGACATTCATAGCAATGGAGATTCCTGGAAGGACCGAAAATAGCATCAAAAACCATTGGAACTCAACCAAAAGGAGGAAATTCCGCAAGCCCAATGATTGCTCTGCCTTAGAAGAGTACGTGGACAGTCTCACATCGGACTATGCTGCTTCTTCTTGTTCTTCAAGAACTTTAATTAAAAACTAGGACTTCGAGAATATTAAAACTTCATAATTAATAATAAGTTTTCTTGGAATAAAGGGTTTGTAATTGTCAGTTTTCCTTAGTTGCAACTAAAATCCAATAGCTTCAGATTCAGTATGCCTCGTGAAATAATATTTTGATGGAGATGATCTATTGAGTCTAATTTTAAACAAAGTTGGATTTTTGTTACATGAGGCATTCAGTGGTATGGTTAGTAGTCCGAAGGAGAAAGAGCTACATGTCATCTCTTTATGAATCCTATATGATGTGTGTCATAATGCATATCAAAACTACAAACTATGATAATTTTTTTAGTTTTGAAGTTATGTTTCTAGTTATTATGAAATAATAATGTAAAGCTTTTATCACTTGTCTAGAATGTCTAAATGTCATGAATTTCCTCGTTTTGTCGTGTAATTGAAATGAACCGAACAACAAGTGCATGACTGTCAGTGTAGTCGAAGATCACATACTCAACTACTCACAGGAAGAAAAAGTGCTCGACAAGATTGTCAGTGGAATGTTTAAATGTCATGAATTTTCACGTTTTGTTGTGCAAGTACCATTCTAATTAGAAGACACACTTTAGCATGTGTGTGATATCGCCTATGACTCTATACTTCATCCCCTTTCACATTCATATAGTCTTTTCTTATAATTTATTCTCATGCTTATTGAATGGATGGTTGTGGTAATTCTTTTTTTTTTTTAAGATGAACGTGAATTACATTTCAAAATAGATCAGTTACCTCAAATTCTTATTTCAATTACATTGAAGGATATCTCTACGTCCAAGATAATTATTGTACTTCATGAAATTGTATCTATCAAGTTTTGATTATCTACAATAAGACCCCTAAAGTTTGATAATTTACACAGTGACCCCTAGACTGTTGACTAGGGCATAATAATATCAAAATAGTTTAATATTACTCCAAATACCAACAAAATACAGTTGACTGCTCGAAGTCATTGATTTGACCTCAGAACAGCTTTTATGTGAATTACAATTTTACCTTACTGTTTTGGTCAAAATAGAGTTTTCCAGGAGGTCAACCTCGTCATATTATACATACAGACCCAAAACAATATTGTGAACAATATTGTTCAAGGATGTGAAGGCTAGAGAGGAAATATCCAATACAAACTAAGACTCAAAGCTTGAGTGATAATAGCACAAACAGTAACCTTTAGAGCAGGTTTATGATTTGATGGGAGAGTGTTTGGGAAAACTAAAATTGGGATTTGAAGATGGTTCGAAAAGGATTCCCTTAAATATTCATGCTCTAGGGAATTCAAAGTAATTAGAGAAATACAACATGTCAAAGTTGGTAAAAGTTAAGCCATTCCCATACTTGGCTAAATTTAAAGGTTTAGCGTATTCCTAACCATTTTACAGCCACTTTGCTTTAAATTTTATGTCTATTAAAGGTGAAATTGAAAGAATACACGGAGCTAAACAAATCCTCAATCCAAGAACTTACGAAAGAGTTATTAAGTTTCAAAGTTGGTTGCAAAGTTCTGTCAAAAGACAGGATGCTACACATTTTACAGCAAGTTTCATGGGAGAAATTTAAGGGAGTTGGAGAGGAATTCAAGACATGTTATCTTCCCTGGTTTATAGCATGATCAACAAGGAGAAAATAGGTAAAACTTTCAAATCATTTGGCTGAGTTTTGAAAGAGATATGGCTTATGAAAATTGACAAGAAACACCAAGGTCATGAAGATTTTGTCAAGAACACGCAACTATTTGGCCACTTTGGCTTGATTTTCATAATCCTAAGAAAGTGAAACTGGAAGAAAAATCAACTGGAACTTATAGCACAGCAACCAAGGAACACATATGAAGGACAATAATGTAGGAATGACAACAGGATCAATACTCTAGAAGGGGGGTTGAATAGAGTATGGCAACATTTGCAACTTTTGAAAAAGGAGTGGTTTCAAAGAAGTTTGTGAAGTGCAGCAAGTATTTCGAGGCCTTAGTTTCAAGTCCTTGGAATCAAAACAGGAAGTAAAGAGAAAGGTGATAGTTTTCAAGGCCTTGAAATGAGTTTCAAGCCCTTGAACTGAAACATGTTTTGAGCAGTGTATAAGCTAAGTAAAGTGCAGTAAAGAATATGCAAGAGACACAATTATTTATAGAGTTCATTCCACTTGGACCTACGTTTCTACGTTAGGATTTTAATGCCAGCAGGATTTTCTACTCAATTCTTATTAATCAACAGCTAATCCCTAGATCTCAAGCTCCGAGCAATGCCTTACTCTGTTACAGCTTGTGGTTCTCACTATCCTATCTAGTACCTGCTCCAGCTAACTGATTAACTAAGAATTGTCTATTGTTCACCTAGAACAATCCACGAGAATAAGAACTATAAGTATTATCCAAATCAGATTTGAGCCAACACATAATCAAATCAATCAGCTCAGTTTCCTTTTTTGCAAATCCAGTTTAGAAACTAAGTCCTACAAAATAGGCAAATGTATATCCCTGCAACTTAGTCAAAAAAATAGATTAATCACAGTTCATAGCGGGAGTTGGAGTGAAATCAAAATCTCCCCCTAAGTTCATGTTGTATTCTGCAGTGTTTGTTTCAAACCCTTGAAAGCGGTTTCAAGGCCTTGAAACAGACAAGCTGTTTCAAGCCTTTGAAACAGGCTGAACTTATAATCTCCCCCTTGGTGAAAGACAAAACAAAAAACCTCTTAGGGAATGATTCTCTGCAAAAAAATATTCATAAGAGCATAGCTGAATCCATGATAGTAAACTGTAACACAAGATATCTAAGTGATCAAACTTATTAGCAACAAAACAGTAGCAATGTCTAGCAAACCCCCTATTGATCTAAACCAGATCTTTAAGCCAGATAAAATGTACTAAAATTAAACAAATAAGATACCAAAATTTCTCCCCCATTTTGACTTTCATCGAAAAAGAATGAGAAAATGTTATATCAATGTTTGCAAAACTGAGTAAAAAAAAAAAAAGTATTGAAAAGATAGAAATTTTCAAGACTTTGAAAAGAAATTCAAGGCCTTGAAAAAGAAAGAAAGAAGATGAAAGAGTTAGGGGGTTGGGTCTCCATCTCCCTTATGCTCAGCATCTTCTTCTCCTCTCTCTTCTTCATCATCCTCATCATCTTGTTGTTATTATTCTTGATCTACGTGACCACTAGCACCACCAGTCGCTTCAAACAGTTGTGCTTCAATCATTATCTCTAGAGTGACAACTTTCTTTTCTTCCTCTTGAGATCGTTGATCAACATCCCATAATATGGACTCTCAGCATCACACCCTGTTCTTGAACGACTTATTTTCCTTTGTCCACCATCCCTGTAGCCTCATTCTGAGTTGTATACTCACTGAAAAATTCTTTGGTTGAACCTTTTGTATCTTTCTTTGATCCTTCTGCAGCGTGAGACAATTCTTCTTCCACATGAAGTACATTGATTCTCTTGAAGATGCTTTCAACCATATACTTTACTTGTTTTAAATCAATGTCAAACTCATGCTGATTTTCCTTCTGATCATCCATATCCTTCTCAAGAACTTCAAGTCTTTGAACCACCATGGAACTTAAACCACCATATCCTTCAAGTCTTCTGAACCACCTCCTTCATATCCTTCTCAAGAACTTAAACCACCATGCTGATTTTCCTTTTGAAGGAGGTGTCAAGGCCTTGGTTTTAGGAAACTTCTTGGATTGCAAATCCTTCTCAGAAAGAAGAGAGTATAACATCGATATCCCATCACTTGTTTTCACAAAACCAATTCTCTCAAATTCTTTCTCATCTAGCATTCCAAAACAAGTGGTAATGGTTTCTTCTCTGTCAGTAGGAAGGTCAAGGTGAAGAAAGAATGCAGAAAGCAGATTAGCATAAGGCAAAGGGTGATATCTTTCTTTGGTCTGGGAGTAGAGCATGTGTTCCATCACAATTGTTGTAAGATCAATCTCATACTGATACATGATCAAATACATCAAATATAATACCCTGTCAGTCGGCAACTCTTTTGAATTCTCCCTAGGTACTACACACCTCATCAAGATTGTGAACAAAACTTTGGCTTCAACTCTTAGCACATAGTGTGTTAACTTTTTAGACGAGGTAAAGACAATAGGTAGAAATAATTATTCCCTAGCCAGTTTCAATTCTTCAACCTTGTTGGGATAGTTTTCTTCAGTTAGAGTTCTTGAGCTAGAATCACCACTGATAGTTTGAATCACATCTTCTACAGTCTTCCTCTTATTTTCTGAAACCACCTTTGAGCCTCCAACCATCTTGAATCTTTGGGATTCTCTTCTTGTTCTCATTAAGGTTTGAGGGTAGAGAATAGATTGGCAGGAGATACGAAGAAGAAATAGAGAGATACAGAAGAAGATAAATACTAGAGAGTAGATATGGAAACATAAATATTTCCAAATATCTTTAAGATCTTTACTGTTTGAATGAAACTCAAATGTGTGTGTGTGACGTGGGAAATGAAATAAAATAATATTGTTTTATACGAAAATAATTTTTAAAGATTAAATACAATATTGAGAAATTATCTAATGAGATAGCACCCAATATTTGAGAATCCAATCTTTAACTAAATATCATACCGACTAATTTCATGGATTTTGAAATAATTTCAAGGCCTTGAAAAGCTATAATTCTGAAACAGATAATATCAAGGCTTTGAAACAATTTTCAAGGATTTGAAAATCAGTTCAAAAGATTGAAACACAAAATAATTTACCTGAAACTTACCTGATACTCCCCCAAAACCAATGCTTCCTTATTAAGCATACCTAGATCTAATCTGAGGGCTGTAAATATTTCTTTTGGAAATTGTTTAGTGAAGGTATCTGCTAGTTGCATGTTAGCAGAAACAAACTCAAGAATAATATCACCTTTCCCAGCATGATCTCTGATGAAATGTGTCTAGCATCTATATGCTTGGTTTTGGAATGGTGAACAGGGTTCTTTGTAATTGAAATAGAACTGGTGTTGTCACATTAGGTAGGTATTTCTTTGAAATCAAATCCAAGACCCCTCATTTGCGGAGCAATTCACAACATTTGTGAGCAGCATGCTCCAACTACTATATATTATGCTTCAGCTGTTGATAATGCCACATAGTTCTGTTTCTTTGAATGTCAGCTGATTAGGAATGAACCAAGGAATTGGCAACACCCTGAAGTTCTCTTCCTGTAAACTTTATATCCTCCAAATTCAGCTTCTTAATATCCACAAAGAGAGAAGTTAGACTGTTTTGGATACCAAATCCTAAGTCTTTGGTACCATTGAGATATCTGAATATTCTTTTAAAAGAAGTTAAATGCGACTCTTTGGGATTAGATTGGAATCTTTCACTCATACAGACACTAAACATATTGTCTGGTCTACTAGCAGTGAGATATAGCAGAGATCCAATCATACCTCTAAGCACTTTCTGATTTACACTCTTACAAGCTGAGACATATTGTACTTTTTAATCAAGTCCTTAGTATACTTGTTTTCATGTAGAAAGATTCCTTTCTTCATCTCTTGTACATGCAGTCCAAGGAAGAAATTCAATTCTCCCATTAAGCTCATCTCAAATTCCCTGCTCATAAGACTTGAGAAATCCTTTCAGAGAGAATCATTAGTAGCTCCAAAAGGAGTATCCTCAACATCGATTTGAACTACTAAAATTTCTTTCTCACGAGTCTTTATGAAAAGGCTTTTATCAACTAATCCTCTATTGAAACCATTTTCACGTAGACACTTTGACGGTCTTTCATACCAAGCCCTTGGAGTTTGTTTTAAACCATAGAGAGATTTGTCAAGTTTAAACATGGTTTGGAAACTCATCACTTTCAAATCAAGGAGGTTGAGCCACATAAACTTCTTCTTGAAAGTAACCATTTAGAAATGCACACTTGACACCCACTGGAAAAAGTTTAATGTTCATGTAAGATACAAATGCAAGTAACATTCTAATTTCTTCTAACCTAGCAACAGTAGCACAATTGTCCTCATAATCAATACCTTCTTCTTGGTTGTATCCTTGAGCTACTAGTCTGGATTTGTTTCTGATTACCTTTCCATTTTCATCTAACTTGTTCTGAATACCCACCTTATCCCAATTACAGACTAATATTTTGGTGGAGAACTAGATTCCACACCTTGTTTCTCTTAAATTCATTGAGTTCACTTTGCATTGCAATGATCCAGTCTGCTTGTTGTAATGCTTCTTTCACATTTTTGGGTTCTACAAGGGAAACTAAAGCATTAAAAGCATAAAAGTTTTTCAATTGAGATCTTGTTTGTGTACCAGTGTATGGATCAGATATAATGTTGTCAACAGCATGAGATGACAGATATTTGAATCTCTTTCTTGGAGTCCATGGCTCAGGTTCTCCAGGTAACTTTTCAATCCTTTGAGATCTTGAGGAAGTGACTTGATCACTTTGATTCTTCTGTTGCTCATTTTCAAGACCTTGAAAGTTCTTCTTGTTTTCCTGCAAGCTATCCCTGGAACCATGTGAAGTCTCTGCTTCATCTTCTGACTCATGCTTGTTCAAATTGAAGTCTGTAAAACTTTCACTGAAAGAACCATCATAGCTTTCATAAAAAATGACATGAATACTTTCTTCAACAAGCTTAGTTGTTTTATTGTTAACTTTATATTCTTTGCTAGTCAGAGAGTAACCAAGAAAGATACCTTCATCACTCCTTGCATCAAACTTACCAAGATTTTCGTTACCATTGTTGTGAACAAAGCAACTGCAGCCAAAAGGTTTGACATATGAAATTTTTTTTTTCTTCCTTTGAAAAGTTCATAGGGATTCTTCTTCAAAGTTGGCCTAATCAGACATATGTTGAGTATGTATTTGGCTTTGTTCACAGCTTCTGCCCATAATGACTTTGGTAACTTGTTCTTTAGAAGCATTGTCCTTGACATATCTTCAAGAGTCCTGTTCTTTCTTTCAACAACACCATTCTGTTGAGGAGTTCTTGGAGCAGAAAAGTTGTGAGAGAAACCATGCTTAGCACAAAATAAACCAACTCATTCTTATCAAATTGTCTACAATGATCTGTTCTGATTTAAGCAATTGGTAGGTTTTTCAAATTTTGAAGCTCTTTACAAAGCTTTGAAAATTCAGTTAGAGCTTCAGATCTTTCTCTAAGAAACATAACCCAAGTAAACCTAGAATAATCATCAACAATAACTAACATATATTTCTTACCCTTTGGATTTGGAGTCCTCATAGGACCAAAAATATCCATATGAAGTAGTTCAATGGGTCTAGTAGTACTTACAATTTTTTTTGGTTTGAATGAGCTCCTTGTCTGCTTACCTTGAGCACATGCTTTGCATACTTCATCATCTCAGAATTTGATAGAAGGAAATCCTCTTACCAGGTTTTTAGAGATCAAATTTTTCAAGGTATGCAAGCTAATGTTTCCGAGATTTTTGTTCCAAAGCTTTGAATCCTCTTTCAAGTCCTTGAGAAACTTTAAGCTTTCACCTGCAACTTGGTTAGTGTGTAAAGTATAGACAATATTTCACCTTGAGACAGTGAGACTGAAAATTCCAGATTACTCATTTTGCACCACACATTTCTCTTTGTCAATGATAACATTTTTACCATTATCACAAATTTGAGATACACTAAGCAGATTAAATTCAAACCATCAACTAAATAGATATCAGAAATAGAATTTTCATAGTCTGTACCAACTTTAACAATGCCTAAAATATTGCATTTCCTTTGTCACCAAGTGTGATTGAGCCTTCAGATTGCTCTTTTAGTTCTGAGAATAAAGATCTCTTTCCACTCATATGTTTGGAGAATCCACTGTCCATAAACCATATTTTATCTTTACTAATGGTGACATCCTGCAAACACCATTCACTGCCTTACCCATCTTTTAGACCAAGTGTGGAATTTAGATTCATATTCTGGGTCAACCATGTTAGGTGGTCTAACCCCTATTGGAACCCATATCTGTCTTACTTGTCCTTTAAGTTGAACTGGAAAAGCGTTCTACATTATTTGAGGGTCTCTTCTTATAAAATGACAAGTCATTTTAACATGACCAGTTCTGTTACTGTAATGGCACTTAGGATAATTTTTGTTACTAGCAATCACAAATCTGGTGTTGCTTTTTCTAGGAAAGTTTGGATTGTAGCAAATACCAGTTTTGTGAACAGACTGTAAGCTTCCTCCAAGAAATCAAGTTTAGATTGTATTTTGAGCCATGATAACTCTATTTTAGGAGTTATTTTTATACTTCCATATTATTTGTAATAGGCTTATTTCACATGATTTATATGTTATATGTGCACAAATATGTGAATTTGACTATTTCTAAGCCTAAGAGTGGAAAGTTGTGTTTCTAGCTTATTTGTGCATGTTTTCTCTCATATTTGCTATGATAATTGCACGGGTTGTTTAGTGCTGTGTATCTCAGGTAAAATAGGTGCAATGGAGCTTATGAGATTCTTGGATATGGTTGGAATAGAGCTAGATGAAGAAGAGAAAAGGAGACGCACAAACGAAGAAAAGTTGGAAAAGTCACACAGGACCAGCCTTCATTCTTTTCGATTCCCAGGAAAATATACAAAGAATTTTGAAGCAAGGCTTGCGGCATTGGAAATTAGACATCCGTAGCTTTCCAACGGTATATGGTAGGCCCGAAGACGAGTCCGTATGAGGGAGATACAGCCTGCGCAAAATCAGCAAATAATTCTGTCCGGGAATTACAAAGTAGAGGGGCTGAAGTGCAATTTCGCCTAATTTTCATTAAAAAGCATGCCCAGCTGGTAGAAAACGGAGAGGACGACCTAAGAACGGGATATTCACACATATTTGGAGTCTAGAGAGCTGGAGAAGACGGGAGAACAAGCTTGGAGCAAGGATCATCAATACATTGAAGATTTTAGCGTTTGATCTTCGTTTCTTCATCTTTTCTTCATGAAATCTATGATTTTGATCATGTTGAACAATATTATGCCTAGCTAAACACTTTAAGCTAGGTGATTGATGGAAAACTAGGGTTTGTTGGATGATTTTCCGGATTTTGGACTTGATGCATGCTTTTGCTTAAATTCTATGAACGTTCTTGTTAGCTTATCTATTCTTGTACTTATTTATTAATGTTCTTGGCTTGATCACCCGTAGAATATTACTTGTTGATAAGGTTTCACGAAAGTGAGCTCGTTGAGACGTGTTAAAGAATAGTTTAGGTGATCTTGTAGTTTCTTGAGACCGAGAGGAGATAGAAACTTGATTAATCGTGTGAGGGTAGTTTCGGTTGATTTTGTTAGAACTTAGTGACTTCGATGGACCGACAGGACCCGGTGAGCGAGCCTAACAAATCAACTAGATTGTAATTGTAGACGGAGGTGGACCGAGAGGACCCTAAGGCTATTTATTGCACAAATTCACGTGAGATTGAGAGAAGATCGTGATGAGTATTACCCGGTATAATTAGAACGTGCGTAGAGTGTTTCAAGCACAACCCGGAAATCAGTAAAAACCCTAGGGAACATCAATGGACTAGTTCTTCCTTATTAATCGGATCAAACACAATTATTTTCTTTTTAAATTGAAAAATCATACAAAAATAGTAGCTTAGTTGTTATTTAAATTTCTAAAATCAATCAAATCTTTCCTCCTGCACCGTACTCTAAATTAAATAACTAATTAGATAATCTAAAACTTGTCCTCGTGGGATCGATAACCCGGGGTTGAAATACCACCCCTATATTACTTGACCGTGCACTTGCGCATACGCGTTAAGAAATCGCGTCAAGTTTTTGGCGCCGTTTCCGGGGAATTTAACGGTTTATTAGTTTAGTAGAAATTGATTTAGGATATCTCTTTTACTTTTTGTTTATTTAGCTACTTGTTTTCTTACTTGTATTTGAGTCTGCTTTTCAGGTCATCAGTGTATGTCCAGGATCCCTAGAGAACTTGTGCCCCCACTTGAAGACCCAGAGCAGTTATTCAGAGATCAGAGGAGAAGACAGAAACAGAGCACTATGGGTGATCAATTGACCAACGCGCAACTCAATCAGCGAGTAGAAGAGTTGTCTAAACTGGTGAATGATCGCAACGCCCAGACACCATACAACTAGTCTGGACAGGCTATTGTGGAGAAGTTTCAGTCGTCCACCTATGGACACAATCCGGCAATTGTAGTGCCAGAGATACAGGCCGAGCACTTTGATCTTAAGCCTGCGACAATTCAGACGGTGACCAATTAGTTCCAATTCTATGGGAACAGGGATGAAGACCCCAATGAATTTATTGGGAGGTTCAACGCGTACATAAAGACTACCAAGTACAAGGATGTAACAGCAGAGGCGTTGAAGCTAATTATTTTCCCTTACTGTCTGAAGGGTGCAGCTGAGAAGTGGTTACAGTCAAGAGCTCCTGATTCGATAACTAGATGGGCTCAGTGTGTGGATGAGTTCATGGCCAAGTTTTATCCAGTTCAACGGGTGATTGAACTACAGGGTGATATTCTAGGCTTTCGGCAACATGCCGATGAAACTGTAGTAGATGCATGGGACCGTTTTATGCATTTGATCAGGAAGTGCCCAAACCATGATTTTGGGGATTACAAAATTTTGCAAGTCTTCTACTATGGTCTAGAACGTCACAATCAGGAGCTGGTTAACAGAGAAGCTGGAGGCAATTTTCTGTACTCTGTTGACAAGGAAGGAGCCTATGCGCTCATGAAGCAGCTCGCTAAGCAGGACTCACAACTCTATGATTCCAGGAGATTATCGGCGTTGCCTGAACCTAGAGATGATGAATGGAAGACTGGGATTAGCAAGATGGTGTCAGATTTAGCCAAGCATGTGTATCGGGATAAGAAGCCAGTTGCAAGAGTAGAGGAGCATGAATTTGATTCAGCCTTGGCCTAGATTGCAATTGAAGATGTGAACTTTGTGGGGGCACAAGGACAGCGACATAATTGGAACCAAGGGAACTACAGGCAAGGCACAAGAGATCATCTAGGTTTCAGGTATGGGGATCAGTCTGGAGCTATATACGCACCTGGGTTTCAGCACATGCCACAAGCACCAGTGTTGCAGGCTCCACCACCGGCTGTTGTAGCGCCAAACCCAGAGATTTATGTACTCACTAAGGCGTTGACACAGCTGAGTAACAACATGAACGATATGACCACGACGGTCAATGCTATGTCTTCTGATTTGCAGGCTACGAAGACTTCTCTTCGTGCACTAGAGGTTCAAGTTGGGCAAATTGCAACGCAATTATCTTCTAGAGTACCTGGTTCTCTACCGTCTGACATAGAGAATGTGCGCCAGGTAAATGCCATTACCACTCGCAGCGGGATTTCGTTGACTGATCCACCATACCCGAGCCATGCCAGATCTGAAGCGTCAAAGGCTAAGGAGCATGAGGTCTTCGATTCTGAGAAGACACCTAACATGGTCCCCCAATCAAAGGGCATGACTCCACATGATGAAGAAAATTCCAATGAGGTATTACCACCACCCTCTTCTTCTAAAGATGTACCTTTTCCATTGAAAACTAGAAAGAAGAAGGATGACTCTGAGGAGTACAGGAGATTTCTCAGTATTTTCTCCAAACTGCACATAAACATTCCGTTGATTGAGGCGCTGCAGAAAATGCCTAAGTATGCGCGGTTTATCAAGGATGCAATCTATGGGAGAAAAGCTATGGATAACTTTCAAATAGTGAAACTGAATGAGCAAGTGAGTTCATGTGTCTTGCATGGGCTACCCAAGAAGAAGAAAGATCCAGGTAGTTTTGTGATTTAGGCTACACTTGGTGGGGCATATACAGGCAGGGCTCTATGTGATTTGGGGGAGAGTGTCAACCTAATGTCGCTTTCAGTATTTAAAAAGCTAGGTTTGGGGGAGCCTAGTAAAACCTGGATCAATCTGCAGTTCGCAGATAAGTCGTCCAAGAAGGCCATTGGGGTGGTAGAAGACTACTTGTGAGGGTTGGTAGTTTGATCATGCCAGCTGATTTTGTGATCCTTGACATGCCAGTTGGTGACGTTCCGATCATTCTTGGTAGGCCCTTTCTGGCTACTGGTCGGACTTTAATTGATGTGGAGAATGGAGAGTTGATCATGAGGGTCAACGATACTGTGGAGACCTTTCAGGTTTTCAAACTGACTCCTCAGTACACTTATGAGGTGAAGCGTGGAATTTCAGAGCTGACACAAGAAGATCCGCCAGATCCTAAGGGTAAGGAATCGAGTGTGCAGGCGCATGAGGTAGTTATGAACATCCAATGCCAAAAATTGGATGCAGAACGACCTGCCAAACCACCTTTCTGAGCTTCATGAGGTAAATGGGTCGGGCCGTCGACTGTAAATTACAAGCGCTCGTTGGGAGGCAACCCAACGTATTTTATGCTTTAGTATAGATAGTGTGTTTTAAATACTGTTGTGTGCGTTTTTAATTCCGTTTTGTTATCTGTGGGGTGAGAGAGCGAGAATTTGACATGTGAATTGAGCCTCCGCAGGTTTACAGGTTATTACGCAATTCGGACTCCCCTTCTTGATGTGCGTAGACTCGCATGGAAATGCGCGCATCGGAGTTCGGACGTAAAATAAAGGCGGAATCTGAACGAGAAAAATGGGATCACGACGAGATTCCCGAGGATGTTGGGAAGCGTGTCACGTAAAAAAAATGAGCTCGATAACACAAGAGGATCATGGAATTCAAGCTAAGGATCTTCGAAGATAAAGCAAACGAAGCGAGAAAAAAAAATTGTAGCTGGAGTCAGGGGTGTTCGCACGAACACCCCCTTTGTTCGCAGGAACATCCAAGGCTCAAAAACCCTCTGGTGGATATTAAGAACATGAAATGTTGTTCCTGTGAACACTGTTCGTGAGAACAACCCCTGTGTTCGCACGAACAGGGGTAAAAAGGGGCATTCAGCGTAATTTTGAGGATGAAAGAGGAAATTTCGGGTCAATTTTTTTGTAACTTCGGGCATTCATCTTCATCTTCCCCATTTTTCATTCTCAATCATCCTCAACCCTCAAATCTCTCTGCAAGCTCGTCTAAATATCCGGCGATTCAACCGATTTCTGGCAAGTTCACGGCGGCCTCTTCGATTCCGGCGACCTCCCTTTCTCACGCCGGCGACCCCAGCAGCCCCACCCTCTCTCTCCCCGACGGATTTCACGTCGCCCTCTGGGCCACCAATCGAACCCAGCGCTCCGCCCTCTTTCACCCGCCTCAATTCCCGACCAAGAAACCGCAGGACCCCGCTTGAATTGGCGACAGAAACAAAACCCCTCTCCCCTGTCTCCGATCAGAGAACCGAAACCCAACCCTGGTCATGAAAACCCAGCCGCTGCAAAGAAAAATTCACACCTTCTCCCTCTTCGCCACAACCACAGCACCACCTCTCCTCCCAATTCACACAACCCACCTCTCTCGAACAGAGCAGCAATCTGCCGTCGACCCAATCCCGAAGCCGCAAGCGAGACCAACCTTGGGTCACACCCAACACCAGACCATACACCGGCGACCCATTATCCCCCTGTCTCTCCGATTGAGGAACCCACCTGTAACCCAGCCTGCCATGGACGACGGCGAAGAGCTCGCCTAGTCCAGAACGACCCAGAACCCCTATCAATCGATTGACAGCTCTCTCTCTCTGCCAAGAATTGAAATCTGAACAATCCCAGACCACTTATCTCTGCAGATTTTACATCGATTGACAGTGTTAAAAAAAAGTATGCGGGCAGCCAGGTTGAAATTCAGAAGAAAAAGTGGTGTTTTCCTTTAAATATGTGATGTTGTCAATTGGGATCTGGGTATTAAATTCACTCACTTTTCAATGTCTATAAGCTGGTTGTGATTGAGATTTGAATGCAGCTCTCAGGTTTTGGGAAGAGGTGTGTCAAAATTTGAGCAAGGAAATGCATGGAGTTAATCTTGTGCCGTGTTTGTAAACTAGCAAGAGAACAGCTGATACTGGTGGCCATTATTCATAAAATAGAATGTGAAATTTGACGAAGACATCGACCCAGTGTGCTACTGCACACTCGACCGTTATGGGAGCTCACATCACGAGCTTGGGGATTCTTCGCTCTATTTTTGTCAGCAGCAACAGATCAATCGACCCCGGTGTTTTCTGCACACTCGACCGCAAGGGAGCTTGCATTGATGCGCACAATGTTTGCTTGGGGATTGTTCTTGCTACCTCAGTCACCACCTATCGGATTTCGTCCCCGACCTTGTGTCGGTTGTGAGTATTCTTTTCTCTCTCTTTACTTACCATTTAGGCACATCGTACTTGCTCTAGGGTTTTATTTTGACTACTTTGTCACGGTGCTTAGTCACCGCTTGGATTAGCTGTTAGAATCTTAGGGAATACTTCAGTACTTGCCTAATTTCGGTACACACAACTTGTCACGTGCACGTAGTTCGTTTTAGCTCTAAATTTGTTGAACTACCTTCTTGTGTCGTGACTTTGACTCCGAGTAGAATCACCGCCCCTTGCATTTGAATGCCGAGTCTTCTTGGTAAATCTCTAAATTCGTTGAGGACAACGAAGCGCTCAAGTGTGGGGGGAGTTTTAGTCCTGACTAGCCAGTCAGTGTCTGCATTTCCATGTCTGCATATAGTTTGTTCGTGTCGTATTGTGTCTATTTATGTGGTCCGTGTCGTGATATTGTGATAGTGTATCGTATTGTGATATGTTAGTCGTGTAGTGTATATACTTGTTTGAGTTTGTGTTTAATATTGCACGTTTTCTTATTTGAGTCTACCTACCCTGTCGAATGTCTTGTGTAGTTTCGTTCGTGTCGGCTTGCATGTAGTGTAAGAACTATATGGAAAAAAAAAATAGAAAAAAATCAAAAAGTTTCAAAATCCAAAAAAAATTAAAAAGAGAAAATTTTGAGAAAAGGGCAATCGAAAGAGGCTAAAGTTTGATTAATCGCGAAGTGTGAGAACTTTAGGCGTAGAGCATGATTTGCGACCGAGAGTGACGGCGTGAGTCCCCCCTAGTAGGTATAGAGAGACTTTCTTTACGGGAGTGCCTACCTATTTCTAACACGTACGTGATTTTCAAACTCAAAGTGTGTGCCTATTTTCTTACAAGAGCTGAGTTAGGTGTGAGCTAAACAAGCCGAACATCCATGTGTACGTCTTAGGTAGTCGCCAACCCGCCTCGTAGTGGCACACGAAATAGCTGTGCGAGGACGTGTATTAGAGCACTCACTGCTTTTAGAACTCACCTTGTAGGACCATTGGACGCCCCAATTTGAACCTTGGATTCTTTGCTAGCCTTCGGACCTAGGGTGACGATTCTTGGCCTTCATCACAAATTGATTAGAATCACCACTTTAGTGCGTCACGAGGGGGTTGTGTAGTTGAGGGGGTTCGATGAGGGAGTGATTATACAATTCGTTGAGTTCTACATCTCGCTTGCACTTCATTGATTATCTACGAGGGGATGCGAGGGTGAGTGAGTAGGCTTGCGCACTTCGGTGTGGCGGTGATCCATGCCACTACATCATGGACACAGTGGTGGAGAGCCCTGAGTGCGTGAATCTAATACGCACAGAATTGGGTTGGGTGAAATTAATTGGTGGATCGTGCTAGGTACCGGTTTTGATTACTTTGGTGTAGGAGGATCGGTTGGATTAGACACGAGATACATTCATCGTCGGGACTACTTGAGAGGGGATATGGTTACATTCGAGTGTGTCGACTTTTGACTCCGGACATTGAGTGTGAGCTTGCGACGACTCCACTCCCACACATGTACTTCATTGATTTTGCGGCTTGGACTTGACACGGACTTTGATTGAGTTAGGAGGAGATGATATTTCTATGTGATATTCATTCATCGATTTACGTGTTTCCTTTTTCCTAGCATATTTGATTGTTATTTGAAGACCACTCGGATATTATTGTTGGATTTTGATGGTATTTTGAGAGAATTGTGAAAAAAAAGAAAAAAAACATAGAAAATAAAAATAAAAATAAAAAAAGAGAGAAAAAGAAAAAGGAGAGATGAAATAAAGTTTGAGTTGGAATTGAATTGAAACGAGTGGTGGAGCTACTTTGACGACGACGGTTCACGTTTCATGCACGACGAACGACGATGGCCACGGAGATCACTAGTGTACCGGGGTTTGAGGGAATTGAGGGCCGGAGGTGGTGAGCTTTGGGTTTTGGTTCCTATCATCGTGGTGAGGGTGTGTGAGATGTGGGATTTGATGTGAGAATGTGACGCTTAGGACTTGATTTCGACGAGATTATCTATATGTCCCTAAGCCTCATCATGTGAAAACCGTTAGCGGCTTAGGAGCTCGGACCTTGGATGTGGTTTTGCCTAGCGTAGTCTCTTATTTCGTGGCACACGCGAAGAGGTAGCGTACTCTTGTACTTAGTAAAGTTAGGCTTTCTATACTAACTAGGGGAGAGTCTCGTTGTCGAGTTTAGTTTCAACTCATGCTTTGTTCCTAGGATTCTTATCACTTCATGATAATCGATTTAAGCCAATGGATATTGCACGATCTCAACCAAAAAGGTAAAAGTGTGTTTTGTCATTTGCATCATATTATTGCATTGTCGAGTCTTGTGTCGTTTGTGTCTTGAGTCGGCTAGTAAATAGTTGTTTTACTGGGACGAGCAAAAGGTAAGTGTGGGGGTGTTTGATAACTCTCTTTTAGGAGTTATTTTTATACTTCCATATTATTTGTAATAGGCTTATTTCACATTATTTATATGCTATATGTGCACAAATATGTGAATTTGACTATTTCTAAGCATAAGAGTGGAAAGTTGTGTTTCTAGCTTATTTGTGCATGTTTTCTCTCATATTTGCTATGATAATTTCACGGGTTGTTTAGTGCTGTGTATCTCAGGTAAAATAGGTGCAATGGAGCTTATGAGATGCTTGGATATGCTTGGAATGGAGCTAGATGAAGAAGAGAAAAGGAGACGCACAAACGAAGAAAAGTTGGAAAAGTCACACAGGACCAGCCTTCACTCTTTCCGATTCCCAGGAAAATATACAAAGAACTTTGAAGCAAGGCTTGCGGAATTGGAAAGTAGACATCCGTAGCTTTCGAACGGTATATGGTAGGCCCGAAGACGAGTCCGTATGAGGGAGATACAGCCCGCGCAAAATCAGCAAATAATTCTGTCCGGGAATTACAAAGTAGAGGGGTTGAAGTGCAATTTCGCCTAATTTTCATTAAAAAGCGTGCCCAGCTGGTAGAAAACGGAGAGGACGACCTAAGAACGGGATATTCACACATATTTGGAGTCTAGAGAGCTGGAGAAGACGGGAGAACAAGCTTGGAGCAAGGATCATCAATTACATTGAAGATTTTAGCGTTTGATCTTCGTTTCTTCATCTTTTCTTAATGAAATCTATGATTTTGATCATGTTGAACAATATTATGCCTAGCTAAACACTTTAAGCTAGGTGATTGATGGAAAACTAGGGTTTGTTGGATGATTTTCCGGATTTTGGACTTGATGCATGCTTTGGCTTAAATTCTATGAACGTTCTTGTTAGCTTATTTATTCTTGTACTTATTTATTAATGTTCTTGGCTTGATCACCCGTAGAATATTACTTGTTGATAGGGTTGCACGAAAGTGAGCTCGTTGAGACGTGTTAAAGAATAGTTTAGGTGATCTTGTAGTTTCTTGAGACCGAGAGGAGATAGAAACTTGATTAATCGTGTGAGGGTAGTTTCGGTTGATTTTGTTAGAACTTAGTGAATTCGGTGGACCGAAAGGACCCGGTGAGCGAGCCTAACAAATCAACTAGATTGTAATTGTAGACGGAGGTGGACCGAGAGGACCCGAAGGCTATTTATTGCACAAATTCACGTGAGATTGAGAGAAGATCGTGATGAGTATTACCCGGTACAATTAGAACGTGCGTAGAGTGTTTGAAGCACAACCCGGAAATCATTAACAACACTAGGGACCATCAATGGACTAGTTCTTCCTTATTAATCGTATCAAACACAATTATTTTCTTTTAAATTGAAAAATCATACAAAAATAGTAGCTTAGTTGTTATTTAAATTTCTAAAATCAATCAAATCTTTCCTCCTGCACCGTACTCTAAATTAAATAACTAATTAGATAATCTAAAGCTTTTCCTCGTGGGATCGATAACTCGGGGTTGAAATACCACCCCTATATTACTTGACCGTGCACTTGCGCATACGCGTTAAGAAATCGCGTCAAGCCACCAAGCTTTTTCATAGCATTCTTATCATCTTGAAGTTTCTCAGTTAGACTAGTCTATTGTTCCTCCAATTCATCACAATGATGTCTTAGAGAAACAATACTGTCACTCAAAAGAGATTTATTAGTGACTACTTCCTTGACTTAAGTTTTCAAGGCCTTGAAACTGGTTTCCAAGGCTTTGAAATCTATTTCAGAATTTTTCGAAGAAATTTCAAGGCTTTGATTTTTGACAAACAAGTTCCAAGTTCTCTTTTGCTTGCTCATGAAGCTTTTCTTTCAAAGTTCTAATCTCTTTCAGATAGTCTTCCTCATTTAAAAGCATTGTTCTAGGATAATCAGTGAGGACATCTGCTGGTTTAGAAATCAAACAGTTTTCCATTACCTTAATGTTCTTTTCAGAACTTTCATCTTGCTTGGTGTCACAGAGTCAGGTTTTAATCTCTAAAACTGGCTCTGCGCGACAACCAAATTCTCGACTTGGTTCAGCCTTCTCAAAGGCACCTACGAGGTTAGTAGTTGAGCAGATGATCAAACGAATGCACATGTGTTTACGGGAACCGTCCCAACTTTTATTTCTCAAATAAAAGACTCTCTCTAAAGATCTCTAATGGAGTACAATTCGTCCTCCACTTAACCTGCTGCAAAAAAGTGCATGAAGTGCCTATAAACAAGTGGCGGTTACCTCAGTAACTACCCAGATCTTGGAAAAACCCATGACCCTCATTCTGCCCACTTTTCTAGCCCATTACACCCACTAAAAATGTTCTAAGTAACCGCTGAGCATAGCTACGAATTTATTATATTACATGGCCTAGAAAACTCACTAACATGCTACAAAACTATGTATCATGTCGCGCACCAGCACGGGACAGCAAGCAGCCAGCAAGCTCTGGTGCACCAGTAGCAACTCAAGCTCAACAGAATTGCAAGTAAACAAGCCACGCAACGACCGTCTACAAGAAGCTCGTCTCAATCTCAATTCCGTTTCCCAGAGCCCACTAAGCAACTTGTTGAACCGACAACAACCCAAATCCAAGCGACGAACAGACCACAATGTTGCTCAATCTCGTAGCACACCGAGCCAACGTGCTCACTCGGTACACCGTTCTTGTCTAAGGGACTCAACGGTGTGACAAACATCCCGCCCCTCTGGAACTCGACGTCCTCAGCGAGGCCGACTTAGAATCACAAGACGTCTCTTCTTGCTCAACCAAATCTGCCCACGATAAAGTCTTTCCGCCCGGACTTGTCTCATCAACCGGCTGCACTCGAGAAAGTGAAGAAGATTTTTCTCTCTTCTCATAACTTGTTGAATTCTCTCGCTTTTCCTCGGCCAACAAATCAGCAAGCTTCTCTCGTTTAGGGCAATTGAGAGCCCGGTGTGGACCATCACATATGAAGCAACCCGTCTTCTTGGCCTTCGCAAAGTTCACACCGGCGTTCTTCACTCGGTCACAGTCTCTAGGGACTTTGCCCTTGTAAATTTTCACACACTTATTCCCGTCACGATCCTCTAATCTAGGCAAGGAGGTAGAATTGCAATTTAGTGAATCCTTGGAACTCTTGCCCACGAAGCATTCCGTATCAACAAGTCTCAAAATCAATTGTTCTACATCGTCCCCGATGAACAAGGAACCCACTGCACGCTTCAACATCACAATCTCTAACATCATGTCGTTATGGCGAACTTGTGCACGGGCTTCTGACTCGGAAAGAGAATCACGCAGCCCACTTATGGCACCTTCGAATGCGATATTTCTCTCCTCGAACGGTCTCGCAGGAGCACCACCAACAAGGGTCTCAACGTTTGTCTCTAAACTAGTCATCCGTTCTCGCAACTCCGCCATCATAACCAATAGCAACTCGAACTCTTGCAGGACCACCGGGCACGAAGCAAACAACAATGTCTTCTTGAAGCATAGCCACGGCAGCTAGCAACTCGTGCTGCAACTAAAACACAGCAGCCAAGAATCCGGCTCGCAGAAACTCGGTTTCTCGAACTACCACAGTGGGCAGCAAATCGACAAAGGCAGCGGCAAATTTCCAGCAACTCCCACCAGAATTTTGACGACAAATTTACCACCAAGCAGCGTGCTAAACTCGCGCACCACAACCGTTGGTTTACAACAACTTGGAGCCAAGAAAAAACTCAATTATGGTGCTGAAAACTTACCCGGATAGCCAACAAAATCTTGGCAGCGAGAATCACATTCAAGCAGCCCAACGATTGTCTCCAACCACGAAAATCATTCCTCGTTTCTCCTTAATTCCACCGGCAATGTAAGCAAATCAAGTTTAAATCTTATTTTAGAAAAGAAGGAGAACAATGCAGCACTCAGCCGCACAAACAACCTGACCAACAGCGAACAATACATTGCACAGCCACCAAACTCACAGCAGCAAGGCACGCAACTAGGCCACCGTTTATCCACCACCGAAGGGACGAAAATGCAGCAACGATGCCCCAAACCTGGCGCTCTGATATCAGTTGTCACAGGGTTAGGTTTTAATCTCTAAAACAGGCTCTGCGCGGCAACCAAATTCTCGACTTGGTTCTGCCTTCTCAAACGCACCTACGGGGTTAGTAGTTGAGCATATGATTGAAAGAATGCACAAGTGTTTACTGGAACCGTCCCAACTTTTATTTCTCAAATAAAAGCCTCTCACTCAAGATCTCTAATGGAGTACAATTTTTCCTCCTCTTAACCTGCTACAAAACAAGTGCAGGAAGCGCCTATAAACAAGTGGCGGTTACCTCGGTAACAACCCATGTCATGGACAAACCCATGACCCTCATTCTGCCCACTTTTATAGCCCAGTACATGCACTAAAAATGTGCTAAATCACCCCTGTAACATAGCTACGAATTTAATACATTACATGGCCTAGACAACTCACTAACATGCTACAAAACTATGTATCACATCGCGCACCAGCACGGGACGGCAAGCAGCCAGTAAACCAGCAAGCTCTGGTGCACCAGCAGCAACTCAATCTCAATAGAATTGCAAGTAAACCAGCCACGCAACGACTGTCTACAAGCAGCTCGTCTCAATCTCAATTTCGTTTCCCACAGCCCACTAAGCAACTAGTTGCACCGACAACAAGAAACCCAAAGCCAAGCGACGAAGGGACCACTTTGTTGCTCAATCTCGTAGCAAACCGAGCCAACGTGCTCACTCGGTGCACCGTTCTCGTCTAAGGGACTCAACGGTGTGACAAAAATCCCGCCCCTATGGAACTCGACGTCCTCGTCGAGGCGATTTAGAATCACAAGCCGTCTCTTCTTGCTCAACCAAATCTGCCCACGATAAAGTCTTCTCGCCCTGACTTGTCTCATCAACCGGCTGCACTCGAAAAGTGAAGTTGATTTTTCTCACTTCTCATAACTTGCTGAACTCTCTCGCTTTTCCTCGGCTAACAAATCAGCAAGCTTCTATCGTTTAGGGCAATCGAGAGCCCGGTGTGTACTATCACATATGAAGCAAACCGTCTTATTGGCCTTCGCCAAGTTCACACCGGCGTTCTTCAATCGGTCACCGTCTCTAGCGACTTTGCTTTTGTCAATTTTCAAACACTTCTTCCCGTCACGATCCTCTAATCTAGGCAAGGAGGTAGAATTGAAATTTAGTGCATCCTTGGAACTCTTGCCAACGAAGGATTCCGTATCAACAAGTCTCGATCTCAATTTTTCTACATCGTCCCCGATGAACAAGGAACCCACTGCACGCTTCAACAACACAATCTCTAACATCATGTCGTTATGGCAAACTTGTGCACGGGCTTCTAACTCGGAAAGAAAATCACCAACAAGGATCTCAACGGTTGTCTCTAAACGAGTCTTCCGGTCTCGCAACTCCTCCATCATAACCAATAGCAACTCGAACTCTCGCAGGACCACCGGGCACGAAGCATACAACAACGTCTTCTCTAAGCACAGCCACAACAGCTAGCAACTCGTGCTGCAACTAAAACACAGCAGCCAACAATTCGGTTCGCATAAAATCGGTTTCTCGAACTACCACAGCGGGCAGCAACTCGACGAAGGCAGCGAAAAAGTTTCCAGCAACTCCCACCAGAATTTCGACGACAAATTTACCACCAGGCAGCGTGTTAAACTCGCGCACCACAATCGTTGGTTTACAATAACTTGGAGCTAAGAAAAAACTCAATTCTGGTGCTGAAAATTTACCCGGACAGCCAACAAAATCTGGGCAGCGAGAATCACATTCAAGCAGCCCAACGATTATCTCCAACCACGACAATCATTTCTCGTTTCTCCTTAATTCCACCGGAAATGCAAGAAACATAAGTTTGCATCCTAGTTTAGAAAAGAAGGAGAAGAATGCAACACTCAGCCGCACAAACAACCTGACCGGCAGCGAACAATACACTGCACAGCCACCAAACTCACAGCAGCAAGGCATGCAACCAGGCCACTGTTTCTGCACCACCGAAGGGACGAAGACGCAGCGAAGATGCCCCAAACCTGGCGCTCTGATACCAGTTTTCACAGGGTCAGGTTTTAATTTCTAAAACTGGCTCTGCGCGCTAACCAAATTCTCGACTTAGTTCTGCCTTCTCAAACGCACCTACGAGGTTAGTAGTTGAGCAGATGATTGAACGAATGCACAAGTGTTTACGGGAACCATCCTAACTTTTATTTCTCAAATAAAAGACTCTATCTCAAGCTCTCTAATGGAGTACAATTCGTCCTCCTCTTAACCTGCTGCAAAACAAGTGCAGGAAGTGCCTATAAACAAGTGGTGGTTACCTCAGTAACTACCCAAATCATGGAAAAACCCATGACCCTCATTCTGTGCATTTTCTAGCCTAATACATGCACTAAAAATGTGCTAATAACCCATGTAACATAGCTACAGATTTAATACATTACATGGCCTCGTCTAAGGTACTCAACGGTGTGACACTTGGCCATAAGACAGAAGTTGGCTTGTTCTTCTTCAGATTCAGAATCACTAGAGGAATCAGAATCACTCTCGGAATCTACCATATCTTTCTTTTCTCTGTCATGGTATTTCTTATGAAATTGTTTGCTCTTCTTGTGTGGACAGTCTCTGATTAAGTGTCTTGCATCACCACACTCAAATCAATTCATTACTTTAGCTTTATTACCATGAGATATAGCTTTACCTTTTTAGTATCTGCTACTGGAGGATCTGTGTTTGTCCTTTTCTGAATTCTTTGTTTCCAAAGTTCTTCTTCATCTTTAGAATCCTTGTCAAGGCTTTGGAAATGAGAGGAAAAGGATCTTCATCATCATCTTCTTCTGGTTCAAGGCTTTGAGATGATTCACTCTCCTTGGCCTTGAGAGCTAAGTTCTAGAAACTGTCTGGTACATCTCCATCAGCTTCATTCATAGAGATATCATGTGTGATCAGCTTTCCTTGCAGGTCATCAAGTTGAAGAGATGATAGATATTGGGCTTCTTCAATGGATGTAGTCTTTGGTTCCCATTTTGCTTTAGGAAGACTTCTCAGAATCTTTCTAACCTTTTCTTCATTGGAAATGTGTTTTCCCAATGAATCAAGGTTGTTGACAATATCAGTGAATCTTTTAAACATGTCTCTGATTGATTCATGTCCATTCATATTGAACATCTCATATTGCCTAAGTAATATGTTGAACTTGGTCTTCTTAACTTGGCTAGTTCCTTCAAAGGTCACCAAAACCTTATCCCATATTTCCTTGGCAGTCTTGCATCCTGAAATCATGTTAAATTTATCTGCACTCAAAGCACAATGCAAGAGATTCGTAGCTCTATAATTTTTTAGAAAAATGCTCAAATTTAGAAGCAGAAAGTGAATCCTCAGTTTTGGGAGTCCTGATCCCATATTTTTCAATGTAGAATATATGATGACCCTTCTGAAATATAGTACACATATCCATATCTTGATCAATGTTGAACATTTTCATCAGGGCTTTCTAGTGCACAAAATTGTCACCACGGAACAAGGGAGGTCTATTTGCAGCTCTTTCCTGTGAGAAACCACCATCTGCTACAATACTCATAATCACAAAATAGTTAGATCTATGCAGTGATACAAGCTCTGATACCAATTGAAGGACAGTAATGTAGGAATGACAACAGAATCAATAGTCTAGAAGGAGGGGTTGAATAGAGTATGGCATATTTTTTAACTTTTGCTAAAAGAGTGGTTTCAAAGAAGTTTGTGAAGTGAAGCAAGTATTTCAAGGCCTTGAAATGAGTTTCATGTCCTTGGAATCAAAACAGAAAGTAAAGAGAAAGCTGATAGTTTTCAAGGCCTTCAAATGAGTTTCAAGCCCTTGAACTGAAACCTGTTATGATAATTGTATAAGCTAAGTAAAGTGCAGTAAAGAATATGCAAGAGACACAGTGATTTATAGAGTTTAGTTCACTAGGACCTACGTCTCTACCTCATGGACTTAATCCCTGGAGGATTTTCAATTCAATTTATATTAATCAACAGCTAAGCCCTAGATCTTAAGCTCGGAGAGGTGCCTTACTCTGTTACAGCTTGTGGTTCTCACTAACCTATCTAGTACATGCTCTGGCTAACTGATTAACTAAGAATTATCTATTGTTCACCTTGAAAAATCCACGAGAATAAGAGCTATGGGTATTATCCTAATGATATACAAATGATAATCAGAAGAGAAGAACACTGAGAACTAAGTCTTCAGTGATAGTGCAGTGTTCTTCGGAAGATTGGATTGAGTGATGTAGATCTGCTTCTTCGTTGCTTGTCAATCCTTTGTGACGTTTGAATGTCTCTGGTATTGTTCTGTATTGTGTCTACAAAATTATTCCGTAATTCCAACTTTTAAGAAGCCTGTTTGAATTTAAGATCATCAGAATCTTCTCAAGAAACGTTCCTGAAAAATAGATTCAAATCTTGACTCTTCTACCAGCTTTCTCCAACTGCTAGTTTCTCAGTATCTTCAATGATACTATCTTGAATTTTTTTAGGAGTAATTTAATGTACATATCAGATTTGATCCAACAAAGAATCAAATGAACCAGCTTAGTATCCTTTTCTGCAACATCCAATTTAGAAACTAATTCCTGCAAAAAGGCAACTATATATCCCTGCAAAACTTAGTCAGAAAGATTAATTATTTACATTTAGAGTAGTAGAATGATTTCATGATTTGTCATTCATCATCATGTAATATATAATCAGTCATAGGAGATCAGGAGTTGGAGTGAAATCAAAAGCTCCCCATAAGTCCATGCTGTATTCTGTAGTGTTTGTTTCAAACCCTTGAAAGATGTTTCAAGGCCATGAAATAAACAAGTTGTTTCAAGCCTTTGAAACAGGCTGAACTTACAACATAGCCCCAAACCAATCTTGAATTGATTCATGAATGAAGGATTTAAAACAAGGTTTTTAGGGTATGAAAAAGCAATCAGAAAAACGCACAATTGGTCATTCAAAGGCCACTCGAATCGATTATCGGGCATGATTTGATGATTTAAGTGAACTCCTAATGTTCCTAGGATCACAGTAGAGCAAAAAGAATCAAAAAGAGCAAGACACGAGGGATTGTCGAAGCTACAACATTATTTTGCAGAATCCGGTGACTACAAGTGCAATTTACTGTGAATCCTATACTTCCCGACGAATTACGAAAAATTCTAGAAACCCCTGAGATCGCCTGAGAGTGAGAATCACAAAAATAGGGTTTAATCCTACTGAATTACAATAAACAAGGAAAAATTCGACTGATTTATGAACTAGGGTTCATACCTTGGCATCTGGTTTTCTCTCTTGTTAGATAATCATCCTTGAAATTGATAGAGGACTTTGAATCCTCTCACTACGGCGTACCTGTGTTTGCAACATGTTGGAGAGAAGCGAAGTGGCGGTTGTGTTATGGTGGTTGGTGGAGGAGAAGAAGAAAACGGGGAGAATGATGAAGACGTGATGAAAAAAGTATCAACCACTTCAGAAGGTGGAGAACAAATTGAAACCTCATTGGTGAGGAGTCAAGTTGGTCTTTACACAAGGGGGTGCATGTGTAGTTTCCACTAAATTAGGGTTGAGGTAGAATTAGACGAAAAGCTGGGCACTCAGATAATTACCTTATTGCCCCAATGTTTCAATTACTCTATAAGTGACGAACATTCTTTCAGCAAATGTCAGGTTGGCCAGATTTCACTAAGATATTCCAATTTAGGAAGTTACAAATTGCTCGAGTATTTTCAATAATTTCATAAATATCCCACTTGCATTCACATTTAAAAACATTCCCTATTACAAAGGTGTCAGAAAAAATAGATTGAATAAGAAATTTACACAACTAACTCAAACTTATAATTTATTACCTTTTAACACTTACAGAAATTTCAGACTGTTACCGTTTTTATATTAACTGTCCTTCTCAGCCGGAGAACACAAAAAAGGTTTCCCCACGGTAAAAATCTTGTGTGTCATCTTGCTTACGTTTTGTTACTATTATTTAGTTAAGGCTCACTTTACAGTTATATTACGACATCTGATATCTCTTTTACGCAGTCCTAGTAAAAATAATATTTTAGATCTTATAGCCTTGTCTATTATTCATTGTATTATACTATTGAATAAGGACAGTTATAATTGGCTTTAGGCTTATATTCTTCCGTTGTATCATGCTTAGTCGCAAATTTAAAGTGTAGATTAGAAGACACACTTAAACTCGTGTATGATATCACCTATGACTCTGTATTCCATCCACTTTCACATTGCGGATTTTTTCGACCCATACCCGTTAACTTCGTGTCGGGTTTGTGTCTGCTGTTGTGTCGACATGTATACTGTTATGCTTAATTTTTCTTATAGAATGGGTAACGGTGAAAAGAGGGTTAATGTTGTAATAGGCGGGTTGAAATGGGTAGTTTTTTGGATGTGTGGGTTGATACTAACCCGGCCTATTAATTCCCGTATCACTTTCGATCTGACCCATTTTTGACCCGTTTTAGGTTTAGGTCAACCCAAACCTGCTAATTGCTTGTCGGATTCGTATCGTATCATGGTGACATGTCAGATATTGTTAGCTTTAGATTGACCATACAAACATTGGATGGAGGAATACAGTATAGAATAATGTTAACAATGTGGTGCTCTGATAGTATACAATCATACCATACTAGCATTTTGTACCACGGAAGACGAGATTTCATAAAAGTTACTCCAACTATAGAAGGAGTGTTAAGATTATTTGAAATCAACCTGAGTTAGTTTTGATATGTAAGGAGTAAAATGGTTCCTCTTGAAAATGTGTCTAATAAGACATATTACCATTCAAACTTACATTTTATCTCTATCCGTTACACACTCATATATCACGCGGTTTATGTATGAATCACAGGTACAACAAGATGTCCATGTTTAGAGGAAAAAAGTATGTTGTCTGTATTAGTAAGTCTGAAAGCTATGATAATTTGATATTGTCTACTTGAAACGTACACCGTCAGATCACATTATCTAATCAACGGATGTGAGGACTCCTAGGCACTATCATTTCTCTTCCTCACCTATTAAAGGCCATGGAACCATTTTGAACAAACTATAAGAAACCCCTTTCTTTAGCTTCTGCTCTCACTACCTTCTATCTTTTAATTGTTCTTGGTCTTTGGTCAAGCGACTTTAAAGAAAGTTCATTTTCAATCCAATATTTTCCATAAAATCCTCAGTTTCACAAATGGAAAATAAGTTTCAGATAGGATCTTCTTCATCAAAAATTTTGAAGAAAAAATCTCTTGATTTTGATGCACCATCAATGGGGGTATCTTCTTTAAACATGCTCTTTTGGGGGCCTTATACATTTTACGGTCCCCTTGGACAAATTCGAGCTCCATCTTCGAATGATAGTCCAAATCTAAACATACCCAACTCATTTAGATCTAATCAGAATACTCTGAATTTAGATTTCAAGAATCGTTCTCCTAGAGTCATTGTGGAAAGTCTACCCTCGGGTGATATCTCTTCACCATACTTTCTTCCTGGGGCTTCTATTATGTTGAACGGTTCTCGTGATTCAACTAAAGCTCCAATATTGAATGAAAGTGTGAATTGTCAATTGCATATGAAATCTTCAAACTCATATGGATCAAATCATTCCTCTGAAAATGTTAGCATCCAAAATTATTCGTTCGTCCATCATTTTCAGAATTACAAATATACTGGAGCAGAAAGTGTTAATCCATTTCTAAAAGTTCCAAATTTAGCCTTCAAAGAGGATGACCAGGCTCACGAAAACTTGAGGAGTGACTTTCAACCTATGCAAAGCTCTATGAAATACACTCGTACTAAAGGACGGTGGAGTGCAGAAGAAGACAGGTAGATTTTAATATGCAATTTTGGTATAATAAGCTTTTCTATTGAAATTTGATTATTTACAATTTATCATGCTTTCCACGTGTAGGTTACTGACAAAATTTGTTAACAAATATGGAGAAAAAAGATGGACTCACATTGGTAAAATGCTCCATGAAAGAGTTGGAAACCAATGCAGAGAGAGGTGGCAAAACCATCTGAGGCCACATATTAAGGTTTAATTTCTTATTTACTTTAATCTATTCACTCGCAAAAGGATGAAAATACACAAACACATAGTGTGATGCTTGCACAAAAAGCGAAGCACGAAATAGCAATTACTCTCTTTAATTTGAGCTATTTTTATTCATATATTCCTTTCTTACATT
This sequence comes from Linanthus parryae, assembly GCA_023055425.1. NCBI lineage: Eukaryota > Viridiplantae > Streptophyta > Magnoliopsida > Ericales > Polemoniaceae > Linanthus > Linanthus parryae. The sequence continues at coordinate 44,955,683 of JALGPY010000007.1, read as the reverse complement.
TTATTCTCATGTTTTTTGAATGGACGGTTGTGATGATTGCATCTTTTATGTAAGAGATAAATAAGCAAAGCGTTTTAAGTCTGACTTGTCATGAAAGTGAATTTTATTTCAAAAAAAATCAATTATGTAAAAAAAAATCAACGAGCTTAAATATAATTAGGAAAAAAAATGTTACAAAATGCTTATATTAATTACATTGAAGGATATCTCTATGTCCAAGATCTTTATTGTACTTCATGAAATTGTATCTAAGTTGTGTGTATCTTTTTAAATAAAAGATAGCATTTATCTTAATTTTTTCTAAATCATCAACTTTCTTATACCATGGAATACCCGCATGGACTTGTTTGACAAAAAACTTAGATGTGAATTCAAATAATTGCATAAATGTGATTATTTATTATATTTAAAAAATACATTTTCCGCATTGTTTTAGTAATACATAATTTAGAAAATAATGTAAAATACCTCCGTTACATACATTAGAAAAATTATATGAAATTATTTATACTTAAAAAAAAACTAATATTTTTATTACATAAGACCTTGAAGTTCATTTGTCTCATGTTATGCTTGAATAGCCAATTGTTTCAATTCAGGTCAATTATTTTTGCATCTTCCTAAAATATGGAGTATATAAAGCATATTCACTCAAAATAAAAGTATGTTTCAATTCAAGGTATGATTGTTTCAATACAAGGTATGATTGTAAATCATAAAATAAAAAAATAATATATTGATACATTGATGATCTATCAACCATTATACATTGCAAGTGCGAGTTTGTGCACTTGACCATTGAATTATATTTTTATGTATGTTTATTGATAAATATTGTAGAAAGGTAAATGGACCGAGGAAGAAGAGTTAAAGCTAATTGAAGCCCACAAGAGATTTGGCAACAAATGGACATTCATAGCAAAGGAGATTCCTGGAAGGACGGAAAATAGCATAAAAAACCATTGGAACTCAACCAAAAGGAGGAAATTCCGCAAGCCCAATGATTGCTCTGCCTTAGAAGAGTACGTGGACAGTCTCACATCGGACTATGCTGCTTCTTCTTCTTCTTCAAGAACATTAATTAAAAACTAGGACTTCGAGAATATTAAAACTTCATAATTAATAATGAGTTTTCTTGGAATAAAGGGTTTGTAATTGTCAGTTTTCCTTAGTTGCAACTAGAATCCAATAGCTTCAGATTCAGTATGCCTGGTGAAATAATATTTTGATGGAGATGATCTATTGAGTCTAATTTTAAAGAAAGTGGGATTTTTTTTACATGAGGCATTCAGTGGTATGGTTAGTAGTCCGAAGGAGAAAGAGCTACATGTCATCCCTTTATGACTCCTATATGATGTGTGTCATAATGCATATCAAAACTACAAACTATGGTAATTTTTTTTAGTTTTGAAGTTATGTTTCTAGTTATTATGAAATAATAATGTAAAGCTTTTATCGCTTGTCTAGAATGTCTATATGTCATGAATTTCCTCGTTTTGTCGTGTAATTGAAATGAACCGAACAACAAGTGCATGACTGTCAGTGTAGTCGAAGATCACATACTCAACTAATCACAGGAAGAAAGTGAATTACATATCAAAATAGATCAGTTACCTAAAATTCTTATTTCAAATACATTGAAGGATATCTCTATGTCCAAGATAATTATTGTACTTCATGAAATTGTATCTATCAAGTTTTGATTATCTACAATAAGACCCCTAAAGTTTGATAAATTACACAGTGACCCCTAGACTGTTGACTTGGGCAAAATAATATCAAAATAGTTTAATATGACTCCAACTACCAACAAAATACAGTTGACTGCTCGAAGTCATTGATTTGACCTCAGAACAGCTTTTATGTGAATTAGAATTTTACCGTACTGTTTTGGTCAAAATAGAGTTTTCTAGGAGGTCAACCTCGTCATATTATACATACAGACCCAAAACAATATTGTGAACAATATTGTTCAAGGATGTGAAGGCTAGAGAGGACATATCCAATACAAACTAAGACTCAAAGCTTGAGTGATAATAGCACAAACAGTAACCTTTAGAGCAGGTTTATGATTTGATGGGAGAGTGTTTGGGAAAACTAAAATTGGGATTTGAAGATGGTTCGACAAGGATTCCATAACATATTCATGCTCTAGGGAATTCAAAGTAATTAGAGAAATACAACATGTCAAAGTTGGTAAAAGTTAAGCCATTCCCATAGTTGGCTAAATTTAAAGGTTTAGCGTATTCCTAACCATTTTACAGCCACTTTGCTTTAAATTTTATGTCTATTAAAGGTGAAATTGAAAGAATACACGGAGCTAAACAAATCCTCAATCCAAGAACTTACGAAAGAGTTATTAAGTTTCAAAGTTGGTTGCAAAGTTCTGTCAAAAGACAGGATGCTACACATTTTACAGCAAGTTTTATGGGAGAAATTTAAGGGAGTTGGAGAGGAATTCAAGACATGTTATCTTCCCTGGTTTATAGCATGATCAACAAGGAGAAAACAGTTCAAACTTTCAAATCATTTGGCTGAGTTTTGAAAGAGATATGGCTTATGAAAATTGACAAGAAACACCAAGGTCATGAAGATTTTGTCAAGAACACACAACTATTTGGCCACTTTGGCTTGATTTTCATAATCCTAAGAAAGTGAAACTGGAAGAAAAACCAATTGGAACTTGTAGCTCTGCAACCAAGGAACACATATTAAGGACAATAATGTAGGAATGACAACAGGATCAATACTCTAGAAGGGGGGTTAAATAGAGTATGGCAACATTTGCAACTTTTGAAAAAAGAGTGGTTTCAAAGAAGTTTGTGAAGTGCAGCAAGTATTTCGAGGCCTTAGTTTCAAGTCCTTGGAATCAAAACAGGAAGTAAAGAGAAAGGTGATAGTTTTCGAGGCCTTGAAATGAGTTTCAAGCCCTTGAACTTAAACATGTTTTGAGCAGTGTATAAGCTAAGTAAAGTGCAGTAAAGAATATGCAAGAGACACAATGATTTATAGAGTTCATTCCACTTGGACCTACGTCTCTACCTCAGGATTTTAATGCCAGCAGGATTTTCTACTCAATTCTTATTAATCAACAGCTAATCCCTAGATCTCAAGCACAGAGCAATGCCTTACTCTGTTACAGCTTGTGGTTCTCACTATCCTATCTAGTACCTGCTCCAGCTAACTGATTAACTAAGAATTCTCTATTGTTCACCTTGAACAATCCACGAGAATAAGAACTATAAGTATTATCCAAATGATATTCAAATGATGATTAGAAGAGAAGAACACTGCGAACTAAGTCTTCAGTGAGAATGCAGTGTTCTTAAAATGATTGGATTGAGTGATGTAGATCTGCTTCTTGGTTGCTTTTCAATCCTATGTAGTCTCTATTTATTTCTATGTATTGTGTCTTTGAAATTCTTCTGTAATTTCATCTTTTAAGCAGCCTGTTTGAATTGAAGGTCTTCGTAATCTTCTTAACAAACTTTCCTGAAAAATAGCTTCAAATCTTGACTCTTCTAACAGCTTCCTCCAACGGCTAGTTGCTTTGTATCATCAAGGATATTTCTTGTGTTTGTTTAGGATTAAGTAAGAAGGTCCAAATCAGATTTGAGCCAACACAAAATCAAATCAATCAGCTCAGTTTCCTTTTTTGCAAATCCAGTTTAGAAACTAATTCCTGCAAAATAGGCAAATGTATATCCCTGCAACTTAGTCAAAAAAATAGATTAATCACAGTTTAGAGCGGGAGTTGGAGTGAAATCAAAATCTCCCCCTAAGTTCATGTTGTATTCTGCAGTGTTTGTTTCAAACCCTTGAAAGCGGTTTCAAGGCCTTGAAGCTGTTTCAAGCCTTTGAAACAGGCTGAACTTATAATCTCCCCCTTGGTGAAAGACAAAACAAAATCCTCTTAGGGAATGAGTCTCTGCAAAAAAAATATTCATAAGAGCATAGCTGAATCCATGATAGTAAACTATAACACAAGATATCTAAGTGATCCAACTTATTAGCAACAAAACAGTAGCAATGTCTAGCAAACCCCCTATTGATCTAAACCCGATCTTTAAGCCAGATAAAATGTACTAAAATTAAACAAATAAGACACCAAAATTTCTCCCCCATTTTGACTTTCATCGAAAAAGAATGAGAAAATGTTATATCAATGTTTGCAAAACTGAGTAAAAAAAAAGTATTGAAAAGATAGAAATTTTCAAGACTTAGAAAAAGAAATTCAAGGCCTTGAAAAAGAAAGAAAGAAGATGAAAGAGTTAGGGGGTTGGGTCTCCATCTCCCTTATGCTCAGCATCTTCTTCTCCTCTCTCTTCTTCATCATCCTCATCATCTTGTTGTTATTATTCTTGATCTGCGTGACCACTAGCACCACCAGTCGCTTCAAACAGTTGTGCTTCAATCATTATCTCTAGAGTGACAACTTTCTTTTCTTCCTCTTGAGATCGTTGATCAACATCCCATAATCTGGACTCTCAGCATCACACCCTGTTCTTGAACGACTTATTTTCCTTTGTCCACCATCCCTGTAGCCTCATTCTGAGTTGTATACTCACTGAACAATTCTTTGGTTGAACCTTTTGTATCTTTCTTTGATCCTTCTGCAGCGTGAGACACTTCTTCTTCCACATGAAGTACATTGATTCTCTTGAAGATGCTTTCAACCATATACTTTACTTGTTTTAAATCAAGTAAAACATAAATATTTCCAAATATCTTTAAGATCTTTACTGTTTGAATGAAACTCAAATGTGTGTTTGTGACGTGGGAAATAAAATAAAATAATATTGGTTTATACGAAAATAATTTTTAAAGAGTAAATACAATATTGAGAAATTATCTAATGAGATAGCACCCAATATTTGAGAATCCAATCTTTAACTAAACAGCATACCAACTTATTTCATGGATTTTGAAATAATTTCAAGGCCTTGAAAAGCTATAATTCTGAAACAGATAATATCAAGGCTTTGAAACAATTTTCAAGGATTTGAAAATCAGTTCAAAACATTGAAACACAAAATAATTTACCTGAAACTTACCTGATACTCCCCCAAAACCAATGCTTCCGTATTAAGCATACCCAGATCTAATCAGAGGGCTGTAAATATTTCTTTTGGAAATTGTTTAGTGAAGGTATCTGCTAGTTGCATGTTAGTAGAAACAAACTCAAGAATAATATCACCTTTCCCAGCATGATCTCTGATGAAATGATGTCTAGCATCTATATGCTTGGTTTTGGAATGGTGAACAGGGTTCTTTGTAAGGGAAATAGAACTAGTGTTGTCACATTATGTAGGTATTTCTTTGAAATCAAATCCAAGACCCCTCATTTGCGGAGCAATTCACATCATTTGTGAGCAGCATGCTCCAACTACTATATATTATGCTTCAGCTGTTGATAATTCCACATAGTTTTGTTTCTTTGAATGTCAGCTGATTAGGAATGAACCAAGGAATTGGCAACACCCTGAAGTTCTCTTCCTGTAAACTTTATATCCTCCAAATTCAGCTTCTTAATATCCACAAAGAGAGAAGTTAGACTGTTTTGGATACCAAAGCCTAAGTCTTTGGTACCATTGAGATATCTGAATATTCTTTTAAAAGAAGTTAAATGCGACTCTTTGGGATTAGATTGGAATCTTGCACTCATACAGACACTAAACATATTGTCTGGTCTACTAGCAGTGAGATATAGCAGAGATCCAATCATACCTCTATACACTTTCTGATTTACACTCTTACCAGCTGAGACATATTGTACTTTTTAATCAAGTCCTTCTTATACTTGTTTTGATGCAGAAAGATTCCTTTCTTCATCTCTTGTACATGCAGTCCAAGGAAGAAATTCAATTCTCCCATTAAGCTCATCTCAAATTCCCTGCTCATAAGACTTGAGAAATCCTTTCTGAGAGAATCATTAGTAGCTCCAAAAGGATTATCCTCAACATCGATTTGAACTACTAAAATTTCTTTCTCACGAGTCTTTATGAAAAGGCTTTTATCAACTAATCCTCTATTGAAACCATTTTCACGTAGACACTTTGACGGTCTTTCATACCAAGCCCTTGGAGTTTGTTTTAAACCATAGAGAGCTTTGTCAAGTTTATAAAAATGGTTTGGAAACTCATCACTTTCAAATCAAGGAGTTTGAGCCACATAAACTTCTTCTTGAAAGTAACCATTTAGAAATGCACACTTGACACCCACTGGAAAAAGTTTAATGTTCATGTAAGATACAAATTCAAGTAACATTCTAATTTCTTCTAACCTAGCAACCGTAGCAAAATTCTCCTCATAATCAATACCTTCTTCTTGGTTGTATCCTTGAGCTACTAGTCTGGATTTGTTTCTGATTACCTTGCCATTTTCATCTCACTTGTTCTGAATACCTTGTGCCAATTACAGACTAATCTTTTGGTGGAGAACTAGATTCCACACCTTGTTTCTCTTAAATTCATTGAGTTCACTTTGCATTGCAATGATCCAGTATGCTTGTTGTAATGCTTCTTTCACATTTTTGGGTTCTACAAGGGAAACTAAAGCATTAAAAAGCACAAAAGTTTTTCAATTGAGATCTTGTTTGTGTACCAGTGTATGGATCAAATATAATGTTGTCAACAGCATGAGATGACAGATATTTGAATCTCTTTCTTGGAGTCCATGGCTCAGGTTCTCCAGGTAACTTTTCAATCCTTTGAGATCCTAAGGAAGTGACTTGATCACTTTGATTCTTCTGTTGCTCATTTTCAAGGCTTTGAGAACCATTTTCAAGACCTTGAAAGTTCTTCCTGTTTTCCTGCAAGCTTTCCCTGGAACCATGTGAAGTCTCTGCTTCATCTTCTGACTCATGCTTGTTCAAATTGAAGTCTGTAAAACTTTCACTGAAAGAACCATCATAGCTTTCATCAAAAATGACATGAATACTTTCTTCAACAAGCTTAGTTGTTTTATTGTTAACTTTATATTCTTTGCTAGTCAGAGAGTAACCAAGAAAGATACCTTCATCACTCCTTGCATCAAACTTACCAAGATTTTCCTTACCATTGTTGTGAACAAAGCAAGTGCAGCCAAAAGGTTTGACATATGAAATATTTGTTTTTCTTCCTTTGAAAAGTTCATAGGGATTCTTCTTCAAAGTTGGCCTAATCAGGCATCTGTTGAGTATGTAGTTGGCTGTGTTCACAGCTTCTGCCCATAATGAATTTGGTAACTTGTTCTTTAGAAGCATTGTCCTTGACATATCTTCAAGAGTCCTGTTCTTTCATTCAACAACACCATTCTGTTGAGGAGTTCTTGGAGCAGAAAAGTTGTGAGAGATACCATGCTTAGCACAAAATAAACCAACTCATTCTTATCAAATTGTCTACAATGATCTGTTCTGATTTAAGCAATTGGTAGGTTTTTCAAAGTTTGAAGCTCTTTACAAAGCTTTGAAAATTCAGTTAGAGCTTCAGATTTATCTCTAAGAAACATAACCCAAGTAAACCTAGAATAATCATCAACAATAACTAACATATAATTCTTACCCTTTGGATTTGGAGTCCTCATAGGACCACAAATATCCATATGACGTAGTTCAATGGGTCTAGTAGTACTTACAATTTTTTTTGGTTTGAATGAGCTCCTTGTCTGCTTACCTTGAGAAAATGCTTTGCATACTTCATCATCTCAGAATTTGATAGAAGGAAATCCTCTTACCAGGTTCTTAGAGATCAACTTGTTCAAGGTATGCAAGCTAATGTTTCCGAGATTTTTGTTCCAAAGCTTTGAATCCTCTTTCAAGTCCTTGAGAAACTTTAAGCTTTCACCTGCAACTTGGTTAGTGTGTAAGTATAGACAATATTTCACCTTGAGACAGTGAGACTGAAAATTCCAGATTACTCGTTTTGCACCACACATTTCTCTTTGTCAATGATAACCTTGGTACCATTATCACAAATTTGAGATACACTAAGCAGATTAAATTCAAACCATCAACTAAATAGACATCAGAAATAGAATTTTCATAGTCTGTACCAACTTTAACAATGCCTAAAATATTGCATTTCCTTTGTCACCAAGTGTGATTGAGCCTTCAGATTGCTCTTTTAGTATAGAGAATAAAGATCTCTTTCCACTCATATGTTTGGAGAATCCACTGTCCATAAACCATATTTTATCTTTACTAATGGTGACATCCTGCAAACACCATTCACTGTCTTACCCATCTGTTAGACCAAGTGTGGAATTTAGATTCATATTCAGGGTCACCCAAGTTAGGTGGTCTAACCCCTATTGGAACCCATATCTGTCTTACTTGTCCTTTAAGTTGAACTAGAAAAGCGTTCTACATTATTTGAGGGTCTCTTCTTATAAAATGACAAGTCATTTTAACATGACCAGTTCTGTTACTGTAATGGCACTTAGGATAATTTTTGTTACTAGCAATCACAAATTTGGTGTTGATTTTTCCAGGAAATTTGGATTGTAGCGAATACCAGTTTTGTGAACAGACTGTAAGCTTCCTCCAAGAAATCAAGTTTAGATTGTGTATTGATCCACCAAGCTTTATCATAGCATTCTTATCATCTTGAAGTTTCTCAGTTAGACTAGTCTATTGTTCCTCCAATTCATCACAATGATGTCTTAGAGCAACAATACTGTCACTCAAAAGAGAGTTATCAGTGACTACTTCCTTGACTTAAGTTTTCAAGGCCTTGAAACTAGTTTCCAAGGCTTTGAAATCACATTCAGAATTTTTCGAAGAAGTTTCAAGGCTTTGATTTTGACAAACAAGTTCCAAGTTCTCTTTTGCTTGCTCATGAAGCTTTTCTTTCAAAGTTCTAATCTCTTTCAGATAGTCCTCCTCATTTAAAAGCATTGTTCTAAGATAACCAGTGAACACATCTGCTGGTTTAGAAATCAAACAGTTTACCATTACCTCAATGTTCTTTTCAGAACTTTCATCTTGCTTGGTGTCACAGGGTCAGGTTTTAATCTCTAAAACTGGCTCTGCACGACAACCAAATTCTCGACTTGGTTCAGCCTTCTCAAAGGCACCTACGAGGTTAGTAGTTGAGCAGATGATCAAACGAATGCACATGTGTTTACGGGAACCGTCCCAACTTTTATTTCTCAAATAAAAGACTCCCTCTAAAGATCTCTAATGGAGTACAATTCGTCCTCCACTTAACCTGCTGCAAAAAAGTGCATGAAGTGCCTATAAACAAGTGGCGGTTACCTTAGTAACTACCCAGATCTTGGAAAAACCCATGACCCTCATTCTGCCCACTTTTCTAGCCCATTACACGCACTAAAAATTTGCTAAGTAACCGCTGTAGCATAGCTACGAATTTAATATATTACATGGCCTAGGGAACTCATTAACATGCTACAAAACTATGTATCACGTCGCGCACCAGCACGGGACAGCAACCAGCCAGCAAGCTCTGGTGCACCAGCAGCAACTTAAGCTCAACAGAATTGCAAGTAAACTAGCCACGCAACGACCGTATACAAGCAGCTCGTCTCAATCTCAATTATGTTTCCCACAGCCCACTAAGAAACTTGTTGAACCGACAACAAGAAATCCAAAGCCAAGCGACGAACAGACCACAATGTTGCTCAATCTCGTAGCACACCGAGCCAACGTGCTCACTAGGTACACCGTTCTTGTCTAAGGGACTCAACGGTGTGACAAACATCCCGCCCCTCTGGAACTCGACGTCCTTAGCGAGGCCGGCTTAGAATCACAAGCCGTCTCTTCTTGCTCAACCAAATCTGCCCACGATAAAGTATTTTCGCCCGGACTTGTCTCATCAACCGGCTGCACTCGAGAAAGTGAAGAAGAATTTTCTCACTTCTCATAACTTGTTGAATTCTCTCGCTTTTCCTCGGCCAACAAATCAGCAAGCTTCTCTCGTTTAGGGCAATCGAGAGCCCGGTGTAAACCATCACATATGAAGCAACCCGTCTTCTTGGCCTTCCCAAAGTTCACACCGGCGGTCTTCACTCGGTCACCGTCTCTAGCGACTTTGCCCTTGTAAATTTTCACACACTTATTCCCGTCACGATCCTATAATCTAGGCAAGGAGGTAGAAATGCAATTTAGTGAATCCTTGGAACTCTTGCCCACGAAGCATTCCGTATCAACAAGTCTCGATATCAATTGTTCTACATCGTCCCCGATGAACAAGGAACCCACTACACGCTTCAACAACACAATCTCTAACATCATGTCATTATGGCGAACTTGTGCACGGGCTTTTGACTCGGAAAGAGAATCACGCAGCCCACTTATGGCACCTTCGAATGCCATATTTCTCTCCTCGAACGGTCTCGCAGGAGCACCACCAACAAGGGTCTCAACGTTTGTCTCCAAACGAGTCATCTGTTCTCGCAACTCCACCATCATAACCAATAGCAACTCGAACTCTTGCAGGACCACCGGGCATGAAGCACACAGCAATGTCTTCTCGAAGCATAGCCACGGCAGCTAGCAACTCGTGCTGCAACTAAAACAAAGCATCCAACAATCCGGCTCGCATAAACTCGGTTTCTCAAACTACCACAGTGGGCAACAACTCGACGAAGGCAGCGGCAAATTTCCAGCAACTCCCACCAGAATTTTGACGACAAATTTACCACCAAGCAGTGTGCTAAACTCGCACACCACAACCGTTGGTTTACAACAACTTGGAGCCAAGAAAAAACTCAATTCTGGTGCTGAAAATTTACCCGGACAGCCAACAAAATCTGGGCAGCGAGAATCACATTCAAGCAGCCCAACGATAGTCTCCAACCACGAAAATCATTCCTCGTTTCTCCTTAATTCCACCGGCAATGCAAGCAAATCAAGTTTAAATCTTAGTTTTGAAAAGAAGGAGAACAATGCAGCACTCAGCCGCACGAACAACCTGACCGGCAGCGAACAATACATTGCACAGCCACCAAACTCACATCAGCAAGGCACGAAACTAGGCCACCGTTTATCCACCACCGAAGGGACGAAAATGCAGCGACGATGCCCCAAACCTGGCGCTCTGATACCAGTTGTCACAGGGTCAGGTTTTAATCTTTAAAACAGGCTCTGCGCGACAACCAAATTCTCGACTTGGTTCTGCCTTCTCAAACGCACCTACGAGGTTAGTAGTTGAGCAGATGATTGAAAGAATGCACAAGTGTTTACGGGAACCGTCCCAACTTTTATTTCTCAAATAAAAGACTCTCACTCAAGCTCTCTAATGGAGTACAATTCGTCCTCCTCTTAACCTGCTGCAAAACAAGTGCATGAAGTGCCTATAAACAAGTGGTGGTTACCTCGGTAACAACCCAAGTCATGGACAAACCCATGACCCTCATTCTGCCCACTTTTCTAGCCCAGTACATGCACTAAAAATGTGCTAAATCACCCCTGTAACATAGCTACGAATTTAATACATTACATGGCCTAGACAACTCACTAACATGCTACAAAACTATGTATCACATCGCGCACTAGCACGGGACAGCAAGCAGCCAGTAAACCAGCAAGCTCTGGTGCACCAGCAGCAACTAAATCTCAATAGAATTGCAAGTAAACCAGCCACGCAACGACTGTCTACAAGCAGCTCGTCTCAATCTCAATTTTGTTTCCCACAACCCACTAAGCAACTAGTTGCATTGACAACAAGAAACCCAAAGCCAAGCAACGAAGGGACCACTTTGTTGCTCAATCTCGTAGCACACCGAGCCAACGTGCTCACTCGGTGCACCGTTCTCGTCTAAGGGACTCAACGGTGTGACAAACATCCCGCCCCTATGGAACTCGACATCCTCGTCGAGGCGACTTATATTCACAAGCCTTCTCTTCTTGCTCAACCAAATATTCCCACGATAAAGTCTTCTCGCCCTGACTTGTCTCATCAACCGGCTGCACTCGAAAAGTGAAGTTGATTTTTCTCACTTCTCATAACTTGCTGAATTCTCTCGCTTTTCCTCGGCTAACAAATCATCAAGCTTCTCTCGTTTAGGGCAATCGAGAGCCCGGTGTGTACCATCACATATGAAGCAAACCGTCTTCTTGGCCTTCGCCAAGTTCACACCGGCGTTCTTCAATCGGTCACCATCTCTAGCGACTTTGCTTTTGTCAATTTTCACACACTTCTTCCCGTCACGATCCTCTAATCTAGGCAAGGAGGTAGAATTGAAATTTAGTGCATCCTTGGAACTCTTGCCAACGAAGGATTCCGTATCAACAAGTCTCGATCTAAATTGTTCTACATCGTCCCCGATGAACAAGGAACCCACTGCATGCTTCAACAACAGAATCTCTAACATCATGTCGTTATGGCCAACTTGTGCACCTGCTTCTAACTCGGAAAGAAAATCACCAACAAGGGCCTCAACGGTTGTCTCTAAACGAGTCTTCCGGTCTCGCAACTCCGCCATCATAACCAATAGCAACTCGAACTCTCGCATGACCACCGGGCACGAAGCATACAACAACGTCTTCTTGAAGCACAGCCACGACAGCTAGCAACTCGTGCTGCAAATAAAACACAGCAGCCAACAATTCGGGTCGCAGAAACTTGGTTTCTCGAACTACCACAGCGGGCAGCAACTCGAAGAAGGAAGCGAAAAAAATTTCAGCAACTCCCACTAGAATTTCGACGACAAATTTACCACCAGGCAGCGTGTTAAACTCGCGCACCAGAACCGTTGGTTTACAGCAACTTTAAGCCAAGAAAAAACTCAATTCTGGTGCTGAAAATTTACCCGGACAGCCAACAAAATCTGGGCAGCGAGAATCACATTCAAGCAGCCCAACGATTATCTCCAACCACGACAATCATTCCTCGTTTCTCCTTAATTCCACCGGCAATGCAAGCAACTTAAGTTTGCATCCTAGTTTAGAAAAGAAGGAAAAGAATGCAGCACTCAGCCGCACAAGCAACCTGACCGGCAGCGAATAATACACTGCACAGCCACCAAACTCACAGCAGCAAGGCACGCAACCAGGCCACCGTTTCTCCACCACCGAAGGGACGAAAACGCAGCGACGTTGCCCCAAACTTGGCGCTCTGATACCAATTGTCACAGGGTCAGGTTTTAATTTCTAAAACTGGCTCTGCGCGGCAACCAAATTCTCGACTTAGTTCTGCCTTCTCAAACGCACCTACGAGGTTAATAGTTGAGCAGATGATTGAACGAATGCAAAAGTGTTTACGGGAACCATCCTAACTTTTATTTCTCAAATAAAAGACTCTATCTAAAGCTCTCTATTGGAGTACGATTCGTCCTCCTCTTAACCTGCTGCAAAACAAGTGAAGGAAGTGCCTATAAACAGGTGGTGGTTACCTCAGTAACTACCCAGATCATGGAAAAACCCATGACCCTCATTCTGCGCACTTTTTTAGCCTAATACATGCACTAAAAATGTTCTAATCGCCCATGTAACATAGCTACGGATTTAATACATTACATGGCCTCATTTAAGGGACTCAACGGTGTGACACTTGGCCATAAGACAGAAGTTGGCTTGTTCTTCTTCAGATTCAGAATCACTAGAGGGATCAGAATCACTCTCGGAATCTACCATATCTTTCTTTTTTCTGTCATGGTCTTTCTTCTGAAATTGTTTGCTCTTCTTGTCTGGACAGTCTCAGATTAAGTGTCTTGCATCACCACACTCAAATCAATTCATTAATTTAGCTTTATTACCATGAGAGATAGCTTTACATTTGTAGTATCTGCTACTGGAGGATCTGTGTTTGTTTTTTCTGAATTCTTTGTTTCTAAAGTTCTTCTTCATCTTTAGAATCCTTGTCAAGGCTTTGGAAATGAGAGGAAAAGGATCTTCATCATCATCTTCTTCTGGTTCAAGGCTTTGAGATGATTCACTCTCCTTGGCCTTGAGAGCTAAGTTCTAGAAACTGTCTGGTACATCTCCATCAGCTTCATTCATAGAGATATCATGTGTGATCAGCTTTCCTTGCAGGTCATCAAGTTGAAGAGATGATAGATATTGGGCTTCTTCAATGGATGTAGTCTTTGGTTCCCATTTTGCTTTAGGAAGACTTCTCAGAATCTTTCTAACCTTTTCTTCATTGGAAATGTGTTTTCCCAATGAATCAAGGTTGTTGACAATATCAGTGAATCTTTTAAACATGTCTCTGATTGATTCATGTCCATTCATATTGAACATCTCATATTGCCTAAGTAATATGTTGAACTTGGTCTTCTTAACTTGGCTAGTTCCTTCAAAGGTCACCACAACCTTATCCCATATTTCCTTGGCAGTTTTGCATCCTGAAATCATGTTAAATTTATCTGCACTCAAAGCACTATGCAAGAGATTCGTAGCTCTGTAATTTTTTAGAAAAATGCTCAAATTTAGAAGAAGAAAGTGAATCCTCAGTTTTGGGAGTCCTGATCCCATTTTCAGTTTAGAATATATGATGACCCTTCTGAATGATGGTACACAGTTCCATATCTTGATCAATGTTGAACATTTTCATCAGGGCTTTCTAGTGCACAAAATTGTCACCACATAACAAGGGAGGTCTATTTGCAGCTCTTTCCTGTGAGAAACCACCATCTGCTACAATACTCATAATCACAAGATTGTTAGATATATGCAGTGATACAAGCTCTGATACCAATTGAAGGACAGTAATGTAGGAATGACAACAGAATCAATACTCTAGAAGGGGGGGTTGAATAGAGTATGGCATCTTTTTTAAATTTTTCTAAAAGTGTGGTTTCAAAGAAGTTTGTGAAGTGAAGCAAGTATTTCAAGGCCTTGAAATGAGTTTCATGTCCTTGGAATCAAAACAGAAAGTAAAGAGAAAGCTGATAGTTCTCAAGGCCTTCAAATGAGTTTCAAGCCCTTGAACTGAAACCTGTTATGAGCATTGTATAAGCTAAGTAAAGTGCAGTAAAGAATATGCAAGAGACACAGTGATTTATAGAGTTTAGTTCACTAGGAACTACGTCTCTACCTCATGGACTTAATCCCTGGAGGATTTTCAATTCAATTCATATTAATCAACAGCTAAGCCCTAGATCTCAAGCTCGGAGAGGTGCCTTACTCTGTTACAGCTTGTGGTTCTCACTAACCTATCTAGTACATGCTCTGGCTAACTGATTAACTAAGAATTCTCTATTGTTCACCTTGAAAAATCTACGAGAATAAGAGATATGAGTATTATCCTAATGATATACAAATGATAATCAGAAGAGAAGAACACTGAGAACTAAGTCTTCAGTGATAATGCAGTGTTCTTCGGAAGATTGGATTGAGTGATGTAGATCTGCTTCTTCGTTGCTTGTCAATCCTTTGTGACGTTTGAATGTCTCTGTGTATTGTTCTGTATTGTGTCTCCAAATTCTTCATTAATTCCAACTTTTAAGAAGCCTGTTTGAATTTAAGATCATCAAAATCTTCTCAAGAAACGTTCCTGAAAAATAGATTCAAATCTTGACTCTTCTAACATCTTTCTCCAATTGCTAGTTTCTCAGTATCTTCAATGATACTATCTTGAATTTGTTTAGGAGTAATTTAATGTCCATATCAGATTTGATCCAACAAAGAATCAAATCAACCAGCTCAGTTTCCTTTTCTGCAACATCCAATTTAGAAACTAATTCCTGCAAAAAGACAACTATATATCCCTGCAAAACATAGTCAAACAGATAGATTAATCACATTTAGAGTAGTAGAATGATTTGATGATTTGTCTTTAATCATCATGTAACATATAATCAGTCATAGGAGATCAGGATTTGGAGTGAAATCAAAAGCTCCCCATAAGTCCATGCTGTATTCTGTAGTGTTTGTTTCAAACCCTTGAAAGAAGTTTCAAGGCCATGAAATAAACAAGTTGTTTCAAGCCTTTGAAACAGGCTGAACTTACAACATAGCCCCAAACAAATCTTGAATTGATTCACGAATGAAGGAATTAAAAAACGGTTTTTAGGGTATGAAAAAGCAATAAGAAAAACGCACAATTGGTCACACAAAGGCCACTCGAATCGATTATCGAACATGATTTGATGATTTAAGTGAACTCCTAATGTTCCTAGGATCACAGTGCAGCAAAAAGAATCAAAAAGAGCAAGACACGAGGGATTGTCGAAGCTACAACATTATTTTGCAGAATCCGGTGACTACAAGTGCAATTTACTGTGAATCCTATACTTCCCGACGCATTACGACAAATTCTAGAAACCCCTGAGATCGCCTGAGAGTGAGAATCACAAAAATAGGGTTTAATCTAACTGAATTACAATAAACAAGGAAAAATTCGACTGATTTATGAACTAGGGTTCATACCTTGGCATCTGGTTTTCTCTCTTGTTAGATAATCATCCTTGAAATTGATAGAGGACTTTGAATCCTCTCACTACGGCGTACCTGTGTTTGCAACATGTTGGAGAGAAGCGAAGTGGTGGTTGTGTTATGGTGGTTGGTGGAGGAGAAGAAGAAAATGGGGAGAATGATGAAGACGTGATGAAAAAAGTATCAACCACTTCAGAAGGTGAAGAAGAAATTGAAACCTCATTGGTGAGGAGTCAAGTTGGTCTTTACACAAGGGGGTGCATGTGTAGTTTCCACAAAATTAGGGTTGAGGTAGAATTAGACGAAAAGCTGGGCACTCAGATAATTACCTTATTGCCCCAATGTTTCAATTACTCTATAAGTGACGAACATTCTTTCAGCAAATGTCAGGTTGGCTAGATTTCGTTTAGGTTGTTACAAATTGCTCGAGTATTTTCAATAATTTCATAAATATCCCACTTGCATTCACATTTAAAAACATTCCCTATTACAAAGGTGTCAGGAAAAATAGATTGAATAAGAAATTTATACAACTAACTCAAACTTATAATTTATTACCTTTTAACACTTACAGAAATTTCAGAGTGTTACCGTTTTTATATTAACTGTCCTACTGAGGCGGAGAACACAAAAAAGGTTTCCCCACGGTAAAAATCTTGTGTGTCATCTTGCTTATGTTTTGTTACGATTCTTTAGTTAAGGCTCACTTTACAGTTATATTACGACATCTGATATCTCTTTTACGCAGTCCTAGTAAAAATAATATTTTAGATCTTATAGCCTTGTCTATTATTCATTCTATTATACTATTGAATAAGGTCAGTTATAATTGGATTTAGGCTTATATTCTTCCGTTGTATCATGCTTAGTCGCGAATTTAAAGTGTAGATTAGAAGACACACTTTAACTCGTGTATGATATCGCCTATGACTCTGTATTTCATCCACTTTCACATTGCGGATTTTGTCGACCCATACCCGCTAACTTCGTGTCGGGTTTGTGTCTGCTGTTGTGTCGACATGTATACTGTTATGCTTAATTTTTCTTATAGAATGGGTAACGGTGAAAAGAGGGTTAATGTTGTAATAGGCGGGTTGAAATGGGTAGTTTTTTGGATGTGTGGGTTGATACTAACTCGGCCTATTAATTCCCGTATCACTTTCGATCTGACCCATTTTTGACCCGTTTTAGGTTTAGGTCAACCCAAACCTGCTAATTGCTTGTCGGATTCGTGTCGTATCATGGTGACATGTCAGATAAAGTTAGCTTTAGATTGACCATACAAACATCGGATGGAGGAATACAGTATAGAATAATGTTAACAATGTGGTGCTCTGATAGTATACAATCATACCATACTAGCATTTTGTACCACGGAAGACGAGATTTCATAAAAGTTAGTCCAACTATAGAAGGAGTGTTAAGATTATTTGAAATCAACCTGATTTACTTTTGATATGTAAGGAGTAAAATGGTTCCTCTTGAAAATGTGTCTAATAAGACATATTACCATTCAAACTTACTATTTTATCTCTATCCGTTACACACTCATATATCACGCGGTTTATGTACGAATCACGGGTACAACAAGATATCCATGTTTAGAGGAAAAAAGTATGTTGTCTGTATTAGTAAATCTGAAAGCTATGATAATTTGATATTGTCTACTTGAAACGTACACCGTCAGATCACATTATCTAATCAACGGCTGTGAGGAATCCTAGGCACTATAATTTCTCTTCCTCACCTATTAAAGGCCATGGAACCATTTTGAACAAACTATAAGAAACCCATTTCTTTAGCTTCTACTCTCACTACCTTCTATCTTTTAATTGTTCTTGGTCTTTGGTACGAGTGACTTTAAAGAAAGTTCATTTTCAATCCAATATTTTCCATAAAATCCTCAGTTTCACATATGGAAAATAAGTTTCAGATAGGATCTTCTTCATCAAAAATTTTGAAGAAAAAATCTCTTGATTTTGATGCACCATCAATGGGGGTATCTTCTTTAAACATGCTCTTTTGGGGGCCTTTTACATTTTACGGTCCCCTTGGACAAATTAGAGCTCCATCTTCGAATGATAGTCCAAATATAAACATACCCAACTCATTTAGATCTAATCAGAATACTCTGAATTTAGATTTCAAGAATCGTTCTCCTAGAGTCATTGTGGAAAGTCTACCCTCGGGTGATATCTCTTCACCATACTTTCTTCCTTGGGCTTCTATTATGTTGAACGGTTCTCGTGATTCAACTAAAGCTCCAATATTGAATGAAAGTGTAAATTGTCAAATGCATATGAAATCTTCAAACTTATATGGATCAAATCATTCCTCTGAAAATGTTAGCATCCAAAATTATTCATTCGTCCATCATATTCAAAATTACAAATATACTGGAGCAGAAAGTGTTAATCCATTTCTAAAAGTTCCAAATTTAGCCTTCAAAGAGGCTGACCAGGCTCACGAAAACTTTAGGAGTGACTTTCAACCTCTGCAAAGCTCTATGAAATACACTCATACTAAAGGACGGTGGAGTGCAGAAGAAGACAGGTAGATTTTAATATGCAATTTTGGTATAATAAGCTTTTCTTTTGAAATTTGTTTATTTACAATTTATCATGCTTTCCACGTGTAGGTTACTGACAAAATTTGTTAACGAATATGGAGAAAAAAGATGGATCACATTGGTAAAATGCTCCATGGAAGAGTTGGCAAGCAATGCAGAGCGAGGTGGCAAAACCATCTGAGGCCACATATTAAGGTTTAATTTCTTATTTTCTTTAACTCTTCACTCGCATAAGGATAAAAATACACAAACACATAGTGTGATGCTTGCACAAAAAGCGAAGCACGAAATAGAAATTACTCCCTTTAATTTGAGATATTTTTATTCATATATTCCTTTCTTACACTTTATTCTCATGTTTTTTGAATGGACGGTTGTGATGATTGCATCTTTCTATAAGAGATAAATAAGCAAAGCGTTTTAAGTGTGACTTGTCATGAAAGTGAATTTTATTTCAAAATAAATCAATTATCTAAAAAAATTCAACGAGCTTAAATATAATTAGGAAAAAAGATGTTACAAAATGCTTATATTAATTACATTGACGGATATCTCTATGTCCAAGATCTTTATTGTACTTCATGAAATTGTATTTAAGTTGCGTGTATCTTTTTAAATAAAAGATAGCATTTATCTTAATTTTTTCTAAATCATCAACTTACCATGGAATACCCGCATGGACATGTTTGACAAAAAATTTAGATGAGAATTCAATTAATTGCATAAATGTGATTGTTTATTATATTTGAAAAATACATTTGTGTGATTTCCGCATTGTTTTAGTAATACATAATTTAGAAAATAATGTAAAATACCTCCGTTACATACATTAGAAAAATTATATAAAATTATTTATACTTAAAAAGAACTAATATTTTTATTACATAAGACCTTGAAGTTCATTTGCCTCCTGTTATGCTTGAATAGCCAATTGTTTCAATTCAGGTCAATTATTTTTGCATCTTCCTAAAATATGGAGTATATAAAACATATTCACTCAAAATAAAAGTATGTTTCACCAAGGTATGATTGTAAATCATAGAATAAAAAAATAATTTTTGATAGATTGATGATGTATCAACCATTATACATTGCAAGAGCAAGTTTGTGCACTTGACCATTGAATTATATTTTTATGTACGTTTATCGATAAATATTGTAGAAAGGTAAATGGACCGAGAAAGAAGTGTTAAAGCTAATCGAAGCAAGAGATTTGGCAACAAATGGACATTCATAGCAAAGGATATTCCTCGAAGGACCGAAAATAGCATCAAAAACCATTGGAACTCAACCAAGAGGAGGAAATTCCGCAAGCCCAATGATTGCTCTGCCTTAGAAGAGTACGTGGACAGTCTCACATCGGACTGTGCTGCTTCTTCTTCTTCTTCAAGAACTTTAATTAAAAACTAGGACTTCTAGAATATTAAAACTTCATAATTAATAATGAGTTTTCTTAGAATAAAGGGTTTGTAATTGTCAGTTTTCCTTAGTTGCAACTAGAATCCAATAGCTTCAGATTCAGGATGCCTCGTGAAATAATATTTTGATGGAGATGATCTATTGAGTCTAATTTTAAAGAAAGTGGGATTTTTGTTACATGAGGCATTCAGTGGTATGGTTAGTAGTCCGAAGGAGAAAGAGCTACATGTCATCTCTTTATGACTCCTATACGATGTGTGTCATAATGCATATCAAAACTACAAACTATGGTAATTTTTTTAGTTTTGAAGTTATGTTTCTAGTTATTATGAAATAATAATTTAAAGCTTTTATCACTTGTCTAGAATGTCTAAATGTCGTGAATTTCCTCGTTTTGTCGTGTAATTGAAATGAACCGAACAACAAGTGCATGACTGTCAGTGTAGTCGAAGATCACATACTCAACTACTCACAGGAAGAAAAAGTGCACGACACGATTGTCAGTGGAATGTTTAAATGTCATGAATTTTCACGTTTTGTTGTGAAAGTACCATTCTAATTAGAAGACACACTTTAGCACGTGTGTGATATCGCATATGACTCTATACTTCATCCCCTTTCACATTCATATAGTCTTTTCTTATAATTTATTCTCATGCTTATTGAATGGATGGTTGTGGTAATTCTATTTTTTATAAGATGAAAGTGAATTACATTTCAAAATAGATCTGTTACCTAAAATTCTTATTTCATTTACATTGAAGGATATCTCTACGTCCAAGATATTTATTGTACTTCATGAAATTGTATCTACCAAGTTTTGATTATCTACAATAAGACCCCTAATGTTTGATAAATTACATAGTGACCCCTAGACTGTTGACTAGGGAAAAATAATATCAAAATAGTTTATTATGACTCCAACTACCAACAAAATTCAGTTGACTGCTCGAAGTCATTGATTTGACCTCAGAACAGCTTTTATGTGAATTACAATTTTACCGTCCTATTTTGGTCAAAATAGAGTTTTCTAGGAGGTCAACCTCATCATATTATACATACAGACTCAAAACAATATTGTGAACAATATTGTTCAAGGATGTGAAGGCTAGAGAGGTCATATCCAATACAAACTACGACTCAAAGCTTGAGTGATAATAGCACAAACAGTCAACTTTAGAGCAGGTTTATGATTTGATGGGAGAGTGTTTGGAAAACTAAAATTGGGTTTTGAAGATGGTTCGAAAAGGATTCCATAACATACTCATGCTCTAGGGAATTCAATGTAATTAGATAAATACAACATGTCAAAGTTGGTAAAAGTTAAGCCATTCCCATACTTGCCTAAATTTAAAGGTTTAGCGTATTCCTAACCATTTTACAGCCACTTTGCTTTAGATTTTATGTCTCTTAAAGGTGAAATTGAAAGAATACACGGAGCTAAACAAATCCTCAATCCAAGAACTTACGAAAGAGTTATTAAGTTTCAAAGTTGGTTGCAAAGTTCTGTCAAAAGACAGGATGCTACACATTTTACAGCAAGTTTCATGGGAGAAATTTAAGGGAGTTGGAGAGGAATTCAAGACATGTTATCTTCCCTGGTTTATAGCATGATCAAAAGGAGCAAATAGGGCTTATGAAAGTTGGCAAGAAACATCAAGGTCATGAAGAACTTGTCAAGAACACGCAACTATTTGGCCACTTTGGCTTGATTATCATAATCCTAAGAAAGTGAAACTGGAAGAAAAATCAACTGGAACTTGTAGCTCAGCAACCAAGGAACACATATGAAGGACAGTAATGTAGGAATGACAATAGGATCAATACTATAGAAGGGGGGTTGAGTAGAGTATGGCAACATTTGCAACTTTTGAAAAAAGAGTGGTTTCAAAGAAGTTTGTGAAGTGCAGCGAGTATTTCAAGGCCTTAGTTTCAAGTCCTTGGAATCAAAACAGAAAGTAAAGAGAAAGGTGATAGTTTTCAAGGCCTTGAAATGAGTTTCAAGCCCTTGAACTGAAACATGTTTTTGTAGGGTTTTGATTCATGGATCGCACAACGGAAGCATAATCAAACATAAAACCATGCAAAACCCTCCAAGGATCACAAGTCAAGAAACATAACGATGGTAAAGTTTAAAAATCATAAACACACCTTTGAGTTCTCCTTGATGACTTCAAACGCGAATAGTGTCACGTCTCTACGGTTGATCCACGCCTAGAGGTGAGATCTAGATCCTCCAAATCCGTGTGCTAGCTAGGAAGAATGGAGGAGGAATAAAGAACCAAGCAACAATGGAGTGCCAATAGGTGGGGCGGCTCCTCTTTGTCCGACGGGTAGGGGGCGGTCCCATAAAGGGGTTTCGGCCCTCTTTTGGGACTTGATCTCTCCTTGCTTTGTTCTCTCCTTTATTCTATCAAATAGATGTGTGGTAGGTAGTATAGAAAAAAATAAGCTAGGAGTGTTCTTTATATAGTCCAACCACTCCTTGTCCTACTACATAAAGAACCCCTCATAATCCTACTCAAGTTCGGATTAGTCCCTTTTGCAAAATAGTCCTTATCATGTCAATACATGGATTAGTTCTTATTTGCAAATTAATCCTAATCATTTCTCTACATGAATTAGGCCACCTTGGAAAATCCTAATCATGTCTATACATGGATTAGTCCAACTTGCATATTAGTCCTACTAAGTTAGCAAGTTGTTGCGATTTGATCCTTCTAATTAATTAATCATATTAATTAATTATTTCCCATGTCTAGTTCACCCCTATATGTCGTGTGACCCCATAGGTTCTATTTAGTTGGTAGTAACTATTTACTAATAGGAGCGGCCTCTAGCAAGACATCCATTCTAGCCAACAAATAGAATAGTCATCATGACAAACCTTGTGCAAGTAACTGTCTCATCCCTTTGTCCCAATATCCGGATTGGACACGAGACATACAAGTCACACTCGTATATCCAATCCATAGTTTCTCGATCCATGGGAATAGTCTTATTCGTGCAAATAACATCAATATCCCATATTGATTTATTTGAGTCTGGCCAGACATTTTATAAGCACTATCCCTCGAGTGGCCTAGGATATTTGCTCCCGTTATGTGGGAGGGACAAATTCTATCTACGTCCACTACGATTTCTAAGCTTGCTTCTTATTGTATCCAGTACACGCCTTTATACCCAGTTACGGTGTAGTGTTTAACGCTACCAAGATCACAATAATCCACAACTACATAATCTAGTGACTTCAAGTCTAAGGATGACAATACCATTGCACCGCGAGAAGCGCTTGTGACTTAACATAACGTGTATGTAGCCTTCTCGGAGATGGGTCAATCCAGTATGCCATTACTCCTAATGCATACCCATGTGTTGGATCAAGATATCTCCATATCAATCCAACCCATACTAGTCTATAGATGATTGTCCCATTAATCATTATAATTGACTAGGGATATTTGAGAATATAACACTTATATTCTAAGGACTTCATTCATGTTAACATATCTCCATATCGATAACATAATGAATCGTAAATCCATAAATGTCACAATTAATTGATTGCCTCTAGGGCACAATTCCAACAGTCTCCCACTTGCACTAGAGTCAATCTCCTGCATCATATGCCTATTGATCTAGCGCGGCCCTCCATGCTTACGCTACGTAGGGGCGAGACATATGCTGGCACCTTGCAAATATTCACATCTCCTCCATCAACAATTTGATTGAGATTGAATATTCTGAATAAGTGCATCTTATGCATTAATTTACTCATTCCTCTATGTTAGAATCAGTGACTGAATCTTGCCTGGAACCTTTCCAGCTCACAGTCGCTCCCACTAGGGAAAAACTCAAAACTCGACTTATAATCTGAATCTTCTTTGTCAGATTTGAAGTTTGCATCACTGTAACACCTTACAGTAAACTCTTCGTATCCTCCATTTATCAAAAATTCATCCTTAGTGCTTCTCAAGTACTAAAGGATAATCTTGATATTTTATCCAGTGACTCTCACCCGGATATGACTAGTATCTTTGTGTCATGCTTTATGACACGTCTGGCCTAGTACATCTCATGGCGTATCTCGTGAATCTAATTCATACGGTCCATTCCCAATCTAATTGGTTAGACAATTAGCCTTCCAAAGACTAATTCCATGTGACATGGGTAAGAATCAATATTCTTTTCACGTTGAACCATTTCAACACCTTTGTCAATTTGTGTACTATGACCTAAGCTATACAACCATCTTGATCTACCTCAATAGATCTTCACAAGTTGCTTCGCTTAAGTCTACCATTAGAAAGTCAACTCCCTAGTCAATCTACGTAAGACTGCCAAGTAGGGGCAACATTCCCAATGATTAAGTATGTCTCTACATACACGACCAGAAACATAACTTTGCTCCCACTAACCTTCTTGTAGACACAAGTCTCATCTTCAACTTTGATGGAACCAAACTCCTTTGATTACATCATCAATTCGAAGAGTCCAACTCCTAGAAGCTTAATCCAATCTATAAATAGATTGCTACAAGCAAGATGTGAATGGATTTAAGCATGACAATTGGGGAAAGATTTTGTCACAGTCTATACTATGAGCTCGCATGAAATCCCTTTCCTACCAATTTTCCCTTAAAGGTAATAATATTACCATCCATGTTGGTTTCCTCATAACCCACTTGCACCCTATGGGTCCTACCCTTCAGGTGGTTCCACCAAAGTCTATACTTTGTTGGTATACATGGATTCCATATCGTATCTCATGGCTCCAAGCCATTTCTGAGAGTATGGCCACACGTGGCCATCTCATAGGTTGTAGGCTCATCTTTATGAGCAATATATCACGGATTATGAGAAATCCCTATTTCTCTAGTCCCTTGACATATCCTACCTGACCTACGAGGTTCTTGTGTTATCTGAGTAGGTTGCTCCACAACACCTTGTGATCCTGCTCATGTTTCATCAAACGGATTAATGTTCCATTGTGGTTCTTGAACTTTTCAAGTTCTACTGTCCTCCCACTGTTTCTTTTAGAGATAATCTCTACCTAGAAACGCTGTGGTTCGAGAACCAAACAGTTTGTTCTCGATTGGGTTGTAGAAATAATATCCTTTTCAGGATATCCCACAAAACATTTATCCGACTTGGGTTCAAGTTTATTTTGTAAACTCTTTTACATAAACTTCATAACCCCAAATCTTTATGAATGACATACTAGGACACTTCCTAGTCTATATCTCATATGGCGTTATTCATATTTCGTTTTTGATGGAACAAGGTTAAGCGCGAAATTTGCTGTAATTAGAACATAGCCCCAAAAGTAAACTGGAAGTTCTGTCTGACTCATCATGGACCGAACCGTGTCCTACAAGGTTCGAAATCTCCTCTTAGACACGCCAAAACTTTGTGGCGTGCTAGGTGGAGCGAGTGTTGGATCATATCCAACACTCACATAGATTGTTGTCAAACTCTTGGCTCAAGTACTCTCCTCTATGATCCAATCGTAGAGCCCTAATACTTTTGCCAAGCTGGTTCTCTACTTCATTCCTGAATACCTTGAACAATTCAAAGGATTCTGATTTGTTTCTTCATAAGATACATAAATCCATATTTCTCTGATCCCGTCAGTAAATATGATGAAGTACTGAAAACCATCTTTAGCATTTGTGCTTAGTGGCCTTCATACATCGATATGTATGATTCCCAAAAGATCATATCTTTGCCTAATAAGTCTTACATGTCTCATATGATTCAATAATCAAATGAGTTCCAGAGATACATCCTCATGGAGTTCTAGATATGTATCTTTTATTTATGAGGCCTAAACGATAATGCTAAAGATAAGTGAAGTTCATATCATTATAAGCAAACCTCTAGGTATTAATGTTATAGATGAAATTATCATGATCATGGATATAGAATCCACTTAGACAAAATTGCATTACAATAATGCATATCATAATAAATGGAACAACATTTGTCCTTTATTATGATAAGGAGCTTTCTTGTCGAAACAAGAAACTTTGATAATGTTCCTACTCATAGCTAGGACATGATCGCTTTTGTCTAATTCATGAACAATTTCTTAAAAGTAGAAATAATTCCCTACGGCTTATTCAGCAACCCTTTGCTTCATAGCCCCACGTGTAGGATTATTTCTCCCTTATCCAATTGTTTTTATCTCTTGAGATCCTCCACACTACCATAAATGTGAGATCCTCATCTAGTATCATATACTCATGATGATGAGATAGACACATTGATTTCTATAACAAAATACCTATATTGGAATTCATAATTCCTTTATTACTTACTTCCAGGTACTTTGAGTAGCCTCTCTTCCTCTACACCACCTATGGGACTCCAAGGCAACTTGGTTTTAGCAACATGCTTGCTTTATACCCTTGGGGTCGGCGCAAACCATTTTCCCTTCCCCATGCTGTTAACCATTAACAGCTTTGCCCATGCCCATTATGAGTGTTTTGTTTAAGTAAATTTTCAATCATATTGAGTAAATCAACTTTAAAAACAAAACTTATAATTGCATCCAATGCAATTCTTGGTCCATTTCGGTGAATAACCGTTTATTCTTTATCTATCTCATAGATAATGCCCATTCACTAATGTTTCAATTATATTGAATTAGCTTCTTTGCATAACGCAAAGTGGAGCAACACTTCAAACCTTTCATGTCTAGCTCGCTCCTTTTGAAAGAGCTTCTTTCAATGTATGATCATATCATACTTCTCCATGTTTCTCTTCTTGCTTCCAAAGCTCATAGTTCATGGCGGCTAGCATGAGGCAAGTCATAACCAAAGAACCATTCTTTGGTGTTTCTTTAATAGGTTTTAGTGTGTTTTGGTAGTTGGTAGGAAGAGAACTTTATGTTCTACGATGTACAACAATTTCTCTTTTATTTGGGAACAATTCTCAATTTTATACCAGTCTAGAAAAAGATAAAGTCGCGTTTTTATTTGTTTAATGCCATGGGTATTCAACATAATAGGATTCTGCAAAGTTTGTGACGTTTAACTATATTTAACAAGGATTTAAATTGTTAAACATAGCTCCCACTATTTTTCTACGGATTAATAACCCTCAAGATATCAATGCGGAAAATATCCTTATATTTTCTAGTGGGTCAAGATCCATGTTTCATCTTCTTATGAGCTTGCTTTGGCAAGTCACCCATAATTTGACTACTTTAGGTAGGAACAATTCCAATTGCATCCCATATGAAACTCTTGGTTCAATCGGGCAAATAACTCCTTATTTATCCATCCATATGGATAATCCCAATTGATTGCCTCTAGGTTTCTTAATCATATTAATAGCCCAGTTGTGTTCAACCTCTTATTTAAACAATTGCACATTGTTACGTGCCATCGCATTCCATCATTATGAACCAAGTCGCCATGCTTTGGCACGCACGAACTTGATAAATAATGATGATAATGAGTGTTTAAATAACGAGAAGGCAAGAACACAATATTTGAATTTTGAGGGATTTTTAAATTCAATTTTAATTGTTTTGTTGATCAATATCAACTAATCTATCTATTTGAGTTTGGGCACAACTCCAAATAATAGATCCGGGTTGTCTAATTATCTTATTATCCTAATTGCATGCATCAACCATACACCAACCACAAAATAATAAGACAATAAAGTAAACAACCACAAAACAAAAATTAAACGTGATGTGGATATGGCCTTTTCTAGACTAAGATAATTCCAAGCCAATGGAATTATCTATGAACCCTAAAAGCAAACACATCTCCATGCGTCTTGATCTTTTGGTCCATCCTTCATAGTCTTGTGGAATGCTCCATGCTCCATCTTTTGTGGCTCCTTTTGGCTTTGGGCTTCTTTTCTTCAATCTCGGCTAACAATCTACTTTATCTAGCACTAGCTAACTTCTATACTAAATAAAATAAATCTCACAAGTTGAGGAAAAAAATGGCACGCAGGCCATAAAACCCTAATTAATTATTACAATTAATTGATCAGCTAGCAGGCCGTAAAACCAAACCACAAAATTAAACATCCACATCAAACCACATCCAAAGGCCATATCCAATCACCATGCGATTTGCACATAAATAGTTAAAATCCAATTTTAACGCGCTTGGTCAATTTTAATTGATTTTAGGATGTTCTAGGGTTAAAACGGTCCATGGGCCCAACAATCAAATTGCCCGGGCCCAAAAAAATGAACCACAAGGCCCTAGGGCCGGCCCGGCCCAAAACCCACAAGCCTAGGCCGCGGGTTAGGGCCGCCTGGCCCCTAGGGCGGCCAAGACTTGGGCGGCAAGCAAGAGGGGGCGGTCCCCTAAGGGGGCCGAACCTCTATAGGGAGTTGTTTCCAAAACAACTCCCTTGCTTGGTGCCCAAGTTTGGTTTGTTTCATTGTTTTGGAAGAACTCCTTCTTCCCCAAGGATGCCCAAACCCTAGATTTAAGATCCTAAAATTTCTCAAACTCACCAATTCATGCATCCAATGCAAAAATTAGATCTTGTTATGATAGATTATTGACAAATTGCATCCCATGCTTGATTTGTCTTGTTTTACGCGATAAACAATCAATTTAAGGTGTAAAACAAATAAAACGTAACACATTAACCACGTTTATGCTCTATGACCTGTGGCTCTGATACCACTGTAGGGTTTTGATTCATGGATCGCACAACGGAAGCATAATAAAACATAAAACCATGCAAAACCCTCCAAGGATCACAAGTCAAGAAACATAACGATGGTAAAGGTTAGAAATCATAAACACACCTTTGGGTTCTCCTTGATGACTTCAAACGCAAATAGTGTCACGTCTCTACGGTTGATCCACGCCTAGAGGGGAGATCTAGAACCTCCAAATCCATGTGCTAGCTAGGAAGAATGGAGGAGGAATAAAGAACCAAGCAACAATGGAGTGCCAAGAGGTGGGGCAGCTCCTCTTTGGCCGACGGGTAGGGGGCGGTCCCATAAAGGGGTTTCCGCCCTCTTTTGGGACTTGCTCTCTCCTTGCTTTGTTCTCTCCTTTATTCTATCAAATAGATGTGTGGTGTGTAGTGTAGAGAAAAATAAGCTAGGAGTGCTCTTTATATAGTCCAACAACTCCTTGTCCTACTACATAAAGAACCTTCATAATCCTACTCAAGTTCGGATTAGTCCCTTTTGCAAAATAGTCCTTATCATGTCAATACATGGATTAGTTCTTATTTGCAAATTAATCCTAATCATGTCTCTACATGAATTAGGCCACCTTTGCAAATCCTAATCATGTCTATACATGGATTAGTCCAACTTGCATATTAGTCCTACTAAGTTAGCAAGTTGTTGCGATTTGATCCTTCTAATTAATTAATCATATTAATTAATTATTTCCCATGTCTAGTTCACCCCTATATGGCGTGTGACCCCATAGGTTATATTTAGTTGGTAGTAACTATTTACTAATATGGAGCGGCCTCTAGCAAGACATCCATTCTAGCCAACAACTAGAATAGTCATCATGACAAACCTTGTGCAAGTAACTGTCTCATCCCTTTGTCCCAATATCCGGATTGGACACGAGACATACAAGTCACACTCGTATATCCAATCCATAGTTTCTCGATCCATGGGAATAGCCTTATTCGTGCAAATAACATCTATATCCCATATTGATTTATTTGAGTCTGGCCAGACATTTTATAAGCACTATCCCTCGAGTGGCCTAGGATATTTGCTCCCGTTATGTGGGAGGGACAAATTCTATCTACTTCCACTACGATTTCTAAGCTTGCTTCTTATTGTATCCAGTACACGCCTTTATAACTACCCAGTTACGGTGTAGCGTTTAACGCTACCAAGATCACAATAATCCACAACTAGATAATCTAGTGACTTCAAGTCTAAGGATGACAATACCATTGCACCGCGAGAAGCGCTTGTGACTTAACATAACGTGTATGTAGCCTTCTCAGAGATGGGTCAATCCAGTATGCCATTACTCCTAATGCATACCCATGTGTTGGATCATGATATCTCCATATCAATCCAACCCCATACTAGTCTATAGATGATTGTCCCATTAATCATTATAATTGACTAGGGATATTTGAGAATATAACACTTATATTCTAAGGACTTCATTCATGTTAACATATCTCCATATCGATAACATAATGAATCGTAAATCCATAAATGTCACAATTAATTGATTGCCTCTAGGGCACAATTCCAACAGTTTTGAGCAGTGTATAAGCTAAGTAAAGTGCAGTAAAGAATATGCAAGAGACACAATGATTTATAGAGTTCATTCCACTTGGACCTACGTCTCTACCTCTGGAATTTAATCCCTGCAGGATTTTCTACTCAATTCTTATTAATCAACACCTAAGCCCTAGATCTCAAGCACAGAGCAATGCCTTACTCTGTTACAGCTTGTGGTTCTCACTATCCTATCTAGTACCTGCTCTAGCTAACTGATTTAATAAGAATTCTCTATTTTTCACCTTGAACAATCCAAGAGAATAAGATCTATAAGTATTATCCAAATGATATTCAAATGATGATTAGAAGAGAAGAACACTGCGAACTAAGTCTTCGGTGAGAATGCAGTGTTCTTAAAATGATTGGATTGAGTGATGTAGATCTGATTCTTGGTTTCTTTTCAATCCTATGTAGTCTCTATTTCTTTCTCTGTATTGTGTCTTTGAAATTCTTCTGTAATTTCATCTTTTAAGCAGCCTGTTTGAATTGAAGATCTTCATAATCTTCTTAACAAACTTTCCTGAAAAATAGCTTTCCTCCAACTGCTAGTTGCTTTGTATCTTCAAGGATACTTCTAGCGTTTGTTTAGGAGTAAGAAAGAAGGTCCAAATCAGATTTGAGCCAACACATAATCAAATCATTCAGTTCAGTTTCCTTTTTTGCAACATCCAGTTTAGAAACTAATTCCTGCAAAATAGGCAACTGTATATCCCTACAACTTAGTCACAAAAATAGATTCATCACAGTTTAGAGCAGTATAGTAATTTGTATTTCATCATCAAGTAACATATAATCAATCATAGGAGATTAGGAGTTGGAGTGAAATCAAAAGCTCCCCCTAAGTTCATGCTGTATTCTGCAGTGTTTGTTTCAAACCCTTGAAAGCCGTTTCAAGGCCTTGAAACAGACAAGCTGTTTCAAGCCTTTGTAACAGGCTGAACTTACAATCTCCCCCTTGGCGAAAGACAAAACAAAAATCCTCTTAGGGAATGATTCGCTGAAAAAAATTATTCATAAGAGCATAGCAGAATCCATGATAGTAAACTGTAACACAAGATATCCAAGTGATCCAACTTATTAGCAACAAAACAGTAGCAATGTCTAGCAAACTTCCTATTGATCTAAACCAGATGTTTAAGCCAGATAAAAAGTACTAAAATTAAACAAATAAAACACCAAAATTTCTCCCCCGTTTTGACTTTCATCAAAATAGAACGAGAAAATATTTGATCAATTTTTGGAAAACTGAGTAAAAAAATGTTTTGAAAAGATATAAATTTTCAAGACATTGAAAAGAAATTCAAGGCCTTGAAAAAGAAAGAAAGAAGATGAAAGAGTTAGGGGGTTGGGTCTCCATCTCCCTTAGGCGCAGCATCTTCTTCTCCACTCTCTTCTTCATCATCCTCATCATATTGTTGTTATATTCTTGATCTGCATGACCACTAGCACCACCAGTCGCTTCAAACAGTTTTGCTTCAGTCATTATCTCTAGAGTGACAGCTTTCTTTTTCTTCCTCTTGAGATCGTTGATCAACATCCCATAATCTGGACTTTCAGCATCACACCCTGTTCTTGAATGACTTATTTTCCTTTTTCCACCATCCCTGTAGCCTCATTCTGAGTTGTATTCTCACTTAAAAACTCTTTGTTTGAACCTTTTGTATCTTTCTTTGATCCTTCTGCAGCCTGAGACACTTCTTCTTCCACATGAAGTACATTGATGCTCTTGAAGATGCTTTCAACCATATACTTTACTTGTTTTAAATCAATGCCAAACTCATGCTGATTTTCCTTCAGATCATCCATATCCTTCTCAAGAACTTCAAGTCTTTGAAACACCATGGAAAGGTCTTGAACTTGAGAGGGTAGGTTTGAAGGAGGGGTCAAGGCCTTGGTTTTAGGAAACTTCTTGGACTGCAAATCCTTCTCAGAAAGATGAGAGTATAACATCCATATCCCATCACTGGTTTTCACAACACCAATTCTCTCAAACGCTTTCTCATCTAGCATGCCAAAACAAGTGGTAATGGTTTCTTCTCTGTGAGTAGGAAGGTCAAGGTGAAGAAAGAATGCAGAAAGCAGATTAGCATAAGGCAAAGGGTGATATCTTTATTTGGTCTGGGAGTAGAGCATGTGTTCCAACACAATTGTTGTACGATCAATCTCATATCGATGCATGATCTATTACATCAAATATAATACCCTGTCAGTCAGCAGCTCTTTTGAATTCTCCCTAGGTACTACACACCTCATCAAGATTGTGAACAAAAATTTGGCTTCAACTCTTAGCACAGAGTGTGTTAACTTTTTTAGAGGAGGTAGAGACATTAGGTAGAAAGAATTATTCCCTAGCCAGTTTCAATGCTTCAACCTTGTTGGGATAGTTTTCTTCAGTTGGAGTTCTTGAGCTAGAATCACCACTGATAATTTGAATCACATCTTCTACAGTCTTCCTCTTCTATTCTGAAACCACCTTTGAACCTCCAACCATCTTGAATATTTGGGATTCTCTTCTTGTGCTCATTACGGTTTGAGGGTAGAGAATAGATAGGCAAGAGATACGGAGAAGAAATAGAGAGATACAGAAGAAGATAAATACTAGAGAGTAGATATGGAAATAGAAATATTTCCAAATATCTTTAAGATATTTACTGTTTGAATGAAACTCAAATGTGTGTGTGTGACGTGGGAAATGAAATAAAATAATATTGATTTGTACGAAAATAATTTTAAAAAGTAAATACAATATTGAGAAATTATCTACTGAGATAGCACCCAATATTTGAGAATCCAATCTTTAACTAAATAGCACACCGACTTATTTCAAGGATTTTGAAAGAATTTCAAGGCCTTGAAAAGCTATAATGCTGAAACAGATAATATCAAGGCTTTGAAACAATTTTCAAGGATTTGAAAATCAGTTCAAAACTTTGAAACACAAAATAATTTACCTGAAACTTACCTAATACTCCCCCAAAACCAATGCTTCCTTATTAAGCATACCCAGATCTAATCTGAGGGCGATAAATCTTTCTTTTGGAAATGGTTTAGTGAAGATATATGCCAGTTGCATGTTAGTAGAAACAAATTCAAGAATAATATCACCTTTCTCAGCATGATCTCTGATGAAATGATGTCTAGCACCTATATGCTTGGTTTTGGAATGTTGAACTGGGTTCTTTGTAATTGAAATAGTACTGGTGTTGTCACATTTGGTAGGTATTTCTTTGAAATCAAATCCAAGACCCCTCATTTTTGAGCAATCCACAGCACTTGTGAGCAGCATGCTCCAACTGCTATATATTCTACTTCAGCTGTTGATAATGCCACAAAGTTCTGTTTCTTTGAATGTCAGTTGATTAGGGATGAACCATGGAATTGACAACACCCTGAAGTTCTCTTCCTGTAAACTTTATATCCTACAAATTCAACTTCTTAATATCCACAAAGAGAGAAGTTGGACTGTGTTGGATACCAAAGCCCTATGTCTTTGGTACCATTGAGATATTTGAATATTATTTTAAAAGAAGTTAAATGTGACTCTTTGGGGTTAGATTGGAATCTTGCCCTCATACTGACACTAAACATATTGTCTAGTCTACTAGCAGTGAGATATAGCAGAGCTCCAATCATACCTCTATACACTTTCTGATTTACACTCTTACCAGCTTGATCCTTATCTAAGGATGGTGTAGAACTCATAGGAGTCTTTTTAAATTTGGACTGAGACATATTGTACTTGTTAATCAAGTCCTTAGTATACTTGTTTTGATGCATAAAGATTCCATTCTTTATCTCTTGTACATGCAGTCCAAGAAAGAAATTCAATTCTCCCATTAAGCTCATCTCAAATTCCCTGCTCATAAGACTTCCGAAATCCTTTCAGATAGAATCATTAGTAGCTCCAAAAGGAATATAATCAACATCGATTTGGACTACTAAAATATCTTTCTCACGAGTCTTTATGAAAAGGGTTTTATCAACTAATCCTCTCTTGAAACCATTTTCACGTAGACACTTTGCCGGTCTTTCATACCAAGCCCTTGGAGTTTGTTTTAAACCATAGAGAGCTTTGTCAAGTTTATAAACATGGTTTGGAAACTCATCACTTTCAAATCAAGGAGGTTGATCCACATAAACTTCTTCTTGCAAGTAACCATTTAGAAATGCACACTTGACACCCCTTGGAAAAATTTTAATGTTCATGTAAGATACAAATGCAACTAACATTCTAATTTCTTCTAACCTTGCAACAGTAGCAGAATTCTCCTCATAATCAATACCTTCTTCTTGGTTGTAGCCTTGAGCTACTAGTCTGGATTTGTTTCTAATTACCTTGCCATTTTCAACTAACTTGTTTCTGAATACCCACCTTGTTCCAATAACACACTAATATTTTGGTGGAGAACTAGATTCCACACCTTGTTTCTCTTAAATTCATTGAGTTCACTTTGCATTGCAATGATCCAGTCTGCTTCTTATAATGCTTCTTTCACATTTGGGGGTTCTACAAGAGACACAAAAGCATTAAAAGCACAAAAGTTTTTCAATTGAGATCTTGTTTGTGTACCAGTGTATGGATGAGATATAATGTTGTCAACTGGATGAGATGACAGATATTTGAATCTCTTTCTTGAAGTCCATGGCCCAGGTTCTCCAGGTAGCTTTTAAAACCTTTGAGATCTTGAGGAAGTGACTTGATCACTTTGATTCTTCTATTACTCATTTTTAAGGCTTTGAGAACCATTTTCAAGACCTTGAAAGTTCTTCCTGTTTTCCTGCAAGCTTTCCCTGGAACCATGTGAAGTCTCTGCTTCATCTTTGTCATGCTTGTTCAAATTGAAGTCTGTAAAACTTTCACCGAAAGAACCATCATAGCTTTCATCAAAAATGACATGAATACTTTCTTCAACAAGCTTAGTTATTTTATTGTTAAGTTTATATTCTTTGCTAGTCAGAGAGTAACCAAGAAATATACCTTCATCACTCCTTGCATCAAACTTACCAAGATTTTCCTTACCATTGTTGTGAACATAGCAAGTGCAGCCAAAAGGTTTGGCATATGAAATATTTGTTTTTCTTCCTTTGAAAAGTTCATAGGGACTCTTCTTCAAAGTTTGCCTAATCAGGCATCTGTTGAGTATGTAGTTGGCTGTGTTCACAGCTTCTGCCCATAATGACTTTGGTAACTTGTTCTCTAGAAGCATTGTCGTTGACATATCTTCAAGAGTCCTGTTCTTTCTTTCAACAACACCATTCTGTTGAGGAGTTCTTGGAGTAGAAAATTTGTGAGAGATACCATGCTTAGCACAAAATAAACCAACTCATGCTTATCAAATTGTCTACCATGATCTGTTCTGATTTAAGCAATTGGTAGGTTTTTCAAAGTTTGAAGCTCTTTACAAAGCTTTGAAAATTCAGTTAGAGCTTCAGATGTATCTCTAAGAAACATAACCCAAGTAAACCTAGAATAATCATAAACAATAACTAACATATACTTCTTACCCTTTGGATTTTGAGTCCTCATAGGACCACAAATATCCATATGAAGTAGTTCAATGGGTCTGGTAGTACATACAAATTTCGTTGGTTTGAATGAGCTCCTTGTCTGCTTACCTTGAGCACATGCTTTGCATACTTCATCATCTCTGAATTTGATAGAAGGAAATCCTCTTACCAGGTTTTTAGAGATCAACATGTTCAAGGTATGCAAGCTAATGTTTCCGAGCTTTTTGTTCCAAAGCTTTGAATCCTCTTTCAAGGCCTTGAGACACTTTAAGCTTTCACCTGCAACTTGGTTAGTGTGTAAAGTATAGACAATATTTCACCTTGAGACAGTGAGACTGAAAATTCCAGATTACTCATTTTGCACCACACATTTCTCTTTGTCAATGATAACCTTGTTACCATTATCACAAATTTGAGATACACTAAGAAGATTAAATTCAAACCATCAACTAAATAGACATCAGAAATAGAATTTTCATAGTTTGTACCAACTTTAACAAAGCCTAAAATATTGCATTTCCTTTGTCACCAAGTGTGATTGAGCCTTCAGATTGTTCTTTTAGTTCTGAGAATAAAGATCTCTTTCCACTCATATGTTTGGAGAATCCACTGTCCATAAACCATATTTTATCTTTACTAATGGTGACATCCTGCAAACACCATTCACTGCCTTACCCATCTGTTAGACCAAGTGTGGAATTTAGATTCATATTCAGGGTCAACCATGTTAGGTGGTCTAACCCCTATTGGAACCCATATCTGTCTTACTTGTCCTTTAAGTTGAACTGGAAAAGCGTTCTACATTATTTGAGGTTCTCTTCTTATCAAATGACAGGTCATTTTAACATGACTAGTTCTGTTACTGTAATGGCACTTAGGATAATTTTTGTTATTAGAAATCACAAATCTGGTGTTGCTTTTTCCAGGAAAGTTTGGATTGTAGCGAATACCAGTTTTGTGAACAGACTGTAAGCTTCCTCCAAGAAATCAAGTTTAGATTGTGTTTTGAGCCACCAAGCTTTGTCATAGCATTCTTATCATCTTGAAGTTTCTTAGTTAGACTAGTCTATTGTTCCTCCAATTCATCACAATGATGTCTTAGAGCAACAATACTGTCACTCAAAAGAGAGTTATTAGTGACTACTTCCTTGACTTAAGTTTTCAAGGCCTGGAAAGTAGTTTCCAAGGCTTTGAAATCTCTTTCAGAGTTTTTCGATGAAATTTCAAGGCTTTGATTTTGACAATCAAGTTCCAAGTTCTCTTTTGCTTGCGCATGAAGCTTTTCTTTCAAAGTTCTAATCTCTTTCAGATAGTCCTCCTCATTTAAAAGCATTGTTCTAAGATAATCAGTGAGGACATCTTTTGGTTTAGAAATTAAACAGTTTACCATTACCTCAATGTTATTTTCAGAACTTTCATCTTGCTTGGTGTCACAGGGTCAGGTTTTAATCTCTAAAACTGGCTCTGCGCGGCAACCAAATTCTCGACTTGGTTCAGCCTTCTCAAAGGCACCTACGAGGTTAGTAGTTGAGCAGATGATCAAACGAATGCATATGTGTTTACGGGAACCGTCCCAACTTTTATTTCTCAAATAAAAGACTCTCTCTTAAGCTCTCTAATGGAGTACAATTCGTCCTCCTCTTGACCTGCTGAAAAACAAGTGCATGAAGTGCCTATAAACAAGTGGCGGTTACCTCAGTAACTACCCAGATCATGGAAAAACCCATGACCCTCATTCTGCCCACTTTTATAGCCCATTACACGCACTACAAAATGTGCTAAATCACCCCTGTAACATAGCTACGAATTTAATACATTACATGGCCTAGACAACTCACTAACATGCTACAAAACTACGTATCACGTCGCGCACCAGCACGGGACAGAAAGCAGTCAGCAAACCAGCAAGCTTCTGTGCACCAACAACAACTCAAGCTCAACAGAATTGCAAGTAAACCAGCCACGCAAAGACCGTCTACAAGCAGCTCGTCTCAATCTAAATTCCGTTTCCCACAGCCCACTAAGCCACTCGTTGAACCGACAAAAAGAAACCCAAAGCCAAGCGATGAACGGACCACAATGTTGCTCAATCTCGTAGCACACCGAGCCAACGTGCTCACTCGGTACACCGTTCTTGTCTAAGGGACTCAACGGTGAGACAAACATCCCGCCCCTCTGGAACTCGACGTCCTCGTCGAGGCCGACTTAGAATCACAAGCCGTCTCTTCTTGCTCAACTAAATCTGCCCACGATAAAGTCTTTTCGCCCGAACTTGTTTCATCAACCGGCTGCACTCGAGAAAGTGAAGAAGCTTTTTCTCACTTCTCATAACTTGCTGAATTCTCTCGCTTTTCCTCAGCCAACAAATCAGCAAGCTTCTCTCGGTTAGGGCAATCGAGAGCCCGGTGTGGACCATCACATATGAAGCAACCCGTCTTCTTGGCCTTCGCAAAGTTCACACCTGCGTTCTTCACGCAGTCACCGTCTCTAGCGACTTTGCCCTTGTAAATTTGCACACACTTATTCCCGTCACGATCCTCTAATCTAGGCAAGGAGGTAGAATTGCAATTTGGTGAATCCTTGGCACTCTTTCCCACGAAGCATTTCGTATCAACAAGTCTCGATCTCAATTGTTCTACATCGTCCCCGATGAACAAGGAACCCACTGCACGCTTCAACAACACAATCTCTAACATCATGTCGTTATGGCGAACTTGTGAACGGGCTTCTAACTCGGAAAGAGAATCACGCAGGCCACTTTTCGCGCCTTCGAATGCCATAATTCTCTCCTCGAACGGTCTCGCAGGAGCACCACCAACAAGGGTCTCAACGATTGTCTCTAAACGGGTCATCCGTTCTCGCAACTCCGCCATCATAACCAATAGCAACTCGAACTCTCGCAGGACCACCGGGCACGAAGCACACAGCAATGTCTTCTCGAAGCACAGCCACGGCAGCTAGCAACTCGTGCTGCAACTAAAACACAGCAGCCAACAATCCGGCTCGCAGAAACTCGGTTTCTCGAACTACCACAGTGGGCAGCAACTCGACGAAGGCAACGACAAATTTCCAGCAACTCTCACCAGAATTTTGATAACAAGTTTACCACCAAGCAGCGTGCTAAACTCGCGCACCACAACCGTTGGTTTACAGCAACTTGGAGCCAAGAAAAAACTCAATTCTGGTGCTGAAAACTTACCCGGATAGCCAACAAAATCTTGGCAGCGAGAATCACATTCAAGCAGCCCAACGATTGTCTCCAACCACGACAATCATTCCTCGTTTCTCCTTAATTCCACCAGCAATGCAAGCAACTCAAGTTTGCATCCCTGTTTAGAAAATAAGGAGAAGAATGCAATACTCAGCCGCACAAACAACCTGACCGGCAGCGAACAATAAACTGCACAGCCACCAAACTCACAACAGCAAGGCAAGCAACCAGGCCACCGTTTCTCCACCACCGAAGGGACGAAAACGCAGCGACGTTGCCCCAAACTTGGCGCTCTGATACCAGTTGTCACAGGGTCAGGTTTTAATCTCTAAAACTAGCTCTGCGCGGCAACAAAACTCTCGACTTGGTTCTGCCTTCTCAAACGCACCTACGAGGTTAGTAGTTGAGCAGATGATTGAAAGAATGCACAAGTGCTTACGGGAACCGTCCCAACTTTTATTTCTCAAATAAAAGACTCTCACTCAAGCTCTCTAATGGAGTAAAATTCGTCCTCCTCTTAACCTGCTGCAAAACAAGTGCACCTATAAAGAAGTGGCGGTTACCTCGGTAACAACCTAGGTCATGGACAAACCCATGACCCTCATTCTTCCCACTTTTCTAGCCCAATACATGCACTAAAAATGTGCTAAATCACCCGTGTAACATAGCTACGAATTTAATACATTACATGGCCTAGAAAACTCACTAACTTGCTACAAAACTGTGTATCACGTCGCGCACCAGCACAAAACAGCAAGCAGCCAGTAAACCAGCAAGCTCTGTTGCACCAGCAGCAACTCAATCTCAATAGAATTGCAAGTAAACCAGCCACGCAACGACCGTCTACAAGAAGCTCGTCTCAAACTTAATTCTGTTTCCCACAGCCCACTAAGCAACTAGTTGCACCGACAACAAGAAACCCAAAGCAAAGCAACGAACGGACCACGTTGTTGCTCAATCTTGTAGCACACTGAGCCAACGTGCTCACTCGGTGCACAGTTCTCGTCTAAGGGACTCAACGGTGTGACAAACATCCCGCCCCTATGGAACTCGACGTCCTCGTCGAGGCGAATTAGAATCAGAAGCCGTCTCTTCTTGCTCAACCAAATCTGCCCACGATAAAGTCTTCTCGCCCTGACTTGTCTCATCAACCGGCTGCACTCGAAAAGTGAAGCAGATTTTACTCACTACTCATAACTTGCTGAATTCTCTCGCTTTTCCTCGACTCACAAATCATCAAGCTTATCTCGTTTAGGGAAATCGAGAGCCCGATGTGGACCATCACATATGAAGCAAACCATCTTCTTGGCCTTCGCCAAGTTCACACCAGCGTTCTTCAATCGGTCACCGTCTCTATCGTCTTTGCTTTTGTCAATTTTCACACACTTCTTCCCGATCCTCTAATCTAGGCAAGGAGGTAGAATTGAAATTTGGTGAATCCTTGGAACTCTTGCAAACGAAGGATTCCGTATCAACAAGTCTCGATCTCAATTGTTCTACATCGTCCCCGTTGAACAAGGAACCCACTGCACGCTTCAACAACACAATCTGTAACATCATGTCGTTATGGCGAACTTGTGCACGGGCTTCTAACTCAGAAAGAAAATCACGCAACCCACTCATGGAGCCTTCGAATGCCATAATTCTCTCCTCGAACGGTCTCGCAGGAGCACCACCAACAAGGGTCTCAACGGTTGTCTCTAAACGAGTCTTCAGGTCTCGCAACTCC
Source organism: Linanthus parryae (assembly GCA_023055425.1). Lineage (NCBI taxonomy): Eukaryota > Viridiplantae > Streptophyta > Magnoliopsida > Ericales > Polemoniaceae > Linanthus > Linanthus parryae. The sequence continues at coordinate 44,914,672 of JALGPY010000007.1, read as the reverse complement.
GCCATCATAACCAATAGCAACTCGAACTCTCGCAGGACCACCGGGCACGAAGCATACAACAACGTCTTCTCGAAGCACAGCAACGACAGCTAGCAACTCGTGATGCAACTAAAACATAGCAGCCAACAATTCGGGTCACAGAAACTCGGTTTCTCGAACTACCACAGCGTGCAGCAACTCGACGAAGGCAGCGAAAATTTCCAGCAACTCCCACCAGAATTTCGACGACGAATTTACCACCAGGCTGCGTGCTAAACTGGCGCACCACAACCGTTGGTTTACAGCAACTTGGAGCCAAGAAAAAACTCAATTCTGGTGTTGAATATTTACCCGGACAACCAACAAAATCTGGGCAGCGAGAATCACATTCAAGCAGCCCAACCATTATCTCCAACCACGACAATCATTCCTCATTTCTCCTTAATTCCACCGGAAATGCAAGCAACTTAAGTTTGCATCCCCGTTTAGAAAAGAAGGAGAAGAATGCAGCACTCAGCCGCACAAACAACTTGACCGGCAGCGAACAATACACTCCACATCCACCAAAATCACCGCAAAAAGGCATGCAACCACGCCACCGTTTCTCCACCAACGAAGGGAAGAAAACGCAGCAAAGATGCCCCAAACCAGGCGCTCTGATACCAGTTGTCACAGGTTCAGGTTTTAATCTCTAAAACTGGCTTTGCGCGGAAACCAAATTCTCGACTTAGTTATGCCTTCTCAAACGCACCTACGAGGTTAGTAGTTGAGCAGATGATTGAACGAATGCACAAGTGTTTACGGGAACCATCCTAAATTTTATTTCTCAAATAAAATACTCTATCTCAAGCTCTCTAACAGAGTAAAATTCGTCCTCCTCTTAACCTGCTGCAAATCAAGTGCAGGAAGTGCCTATAAACAAGTGGTGGTTACCTCAGTAACTACCCAGATCATGGAAAAACCCATGACCCTCATTCTGCGCACTTTTCTAGCCTAATACATGCACTACAAATGTGCTAAATCACCCATGTAACATAGCTACGAATTTAATACATTACATGGCCTCGTCTAAGGGACTCAACGGTGTGACACTTGGCCATAAGACAGAGGTTGGCTTGTTCTTCTTCAGATTCAGAATAACTAGAGGAATCAGAATCACTCCAGGAATCTACCATATCTTTCTTTTTTATGTCATGGTCTTTCTTCTGAAATTGTTTGCTCTTCTTGTGTGGACAGTCTCTGATTAAGTGTCTTGCATCACCACACTCAAATCAATTCATTAATTTAGCTTTATTACCATGAGAGATAGCTTTACCTTTAAAGTATCTGCTACTAGAGGATCTGTGTTTGTCCTTTCTGAATTCTTTGTTTCTAAAGTTCTTCTTCATCTTTAGAATCCTTGTCAAGGCTTTGGAAATGAGAGCAAAAGGATCTTCATCATCATCTTCTTCTGGTTCAAGGCTTTGAGATGATTCACTCTCCTTGGCCTTGAGAGCTAAGTTCTAGAAACTGTCTGGTACATCTCCATCAGCTTCATTCATAGAGATATCATGTGTGATCAGCTTTCCTTGCAGGTCATCAAGTTGAAGAGATGATAGATATTGGGCTTCTTCAATGGATGTAGTCTTTGGATCCCATTTTGATTTAGGAAGACTTCTCTGAATGTTTGTAACCTTTTCTTCATTAGAAATGTGTTTTCCCAATGAATCAAGGTTTTTGACAATATCAGTGAATCTTTTAAACATGTCTCTGATTGATTCATGTCCATTAATATTGAACATCTCATATTGCCTAAGTAATATGTTGATCTTGGTCTTCTTAACTTGGCTAGTTCCTTCAAAGGTCACCACAACCTTATCCCATATTTCCTTGGCAGTCTTGCATCCTGAAATCATGTTAAATTTATCTGCACTCAAAGCACAATGCAAGAGATTCGTAGCTCTATAATTTTTTAGAAAAATGCTCAAATTTAGAAGCAGAAAGTGAATCCTCAGTTTTGGGAGTCCTGATCCCATATTTTTCAATGTAGAATATATGATGACCCTTCTGAAATATAGTACACATATCCATATCTTGATCAATGTTGAACATTTTCATCAGGGCTTTCTAGTGCACAAAATTGTCACCACGGAACAAGGGAGGTCTATTTGCAGCTCTTTCCTGTGAGAAACCACCATCTGCTACAATACTCATAATCACAAAATAGTTAGATCTATGCAGTGATACAAGCTCTGATACCAATTGAAGGACAGTAATGTAGGAATGACAACAGAATCAATAGTCTAGAAGGAGGGGTTGAATAGAGTATGGCATCTTTTGCAACTTTTTCTAAAAGAGTGGTTTCAAAGAAGTTTGTGAAGTAAAGTAAGTATTTCAAGGCCTTGAAATGAGTTTCATGTCCTTGGAATCAAAACAGAAATTAAAGAGAAAGTTGATAGTTTTCAAGGCCTTGAAATGAGTTTCAAGCCCGTGAAACTGAAACCTGTTTTGAGCATTGTATAAGCTAAGTAAAGTGCAGTAAAGAATATGCAAGAGACACATTGATTTATAGAGTTTAGTCCACTGGGACCTACGTCTCTACCTCATGGACTTAATCCCTGCAGGATTTTCAATTCAATTCATATTAATCAACAGCTAAGCCCTAGATCTCAAGCTCAGAGAGGTGTCTTACTCTGTTACAGCTTTTGGTTCTCACTATACTATCTAGTACATGCTCTGGCTAACTGATTAACTAAGAATTCTCTATTGTTCACCTTGAAAAATCCACGAGAATAAGACAAGATTTCATAAAAGTTAGTCCAACTATAGAAGGAGTGTTAAGATTATTTGTAATCAACCTGAGTTAGTTTTGATATGTAAGGAGTAAAATTGTTTCTTCCTGAAAATGTGTCTAAAAAGACATATTAACATTCAAACTTACTATTTTATCTCTATTCGTTACAAACTCGTATATCACGCGGTTTATGTACGAATCACGGGTACAACACGATATCCATGTTTAGAGGAAAAAAGTATGTTGTCTGTATTAGTAAGTCTGAAAGCTATGATAATTTGATATTGTCTACTTGCAACGTACACCGTCATATCACATTATCTAATCAACGGCTGCGAGGACTTCTAGGCACTATCATTTCTCTTCCTCACCTATTAAAGGCCATGGAACCATTTTGAAAAAACTATAAGAAACCCCTTTCTTTAGCTTCTACTCTCACTACCTTCTATCTTTTAATTGTTCTTGGTCTTTGGTACGAGCGACTTTAAAAAAAGTTCATTTTCAATCCAATATTTTCCATAAAAGCGTTTCACAAATGGAATATAAGTTTCAGATAGGATCTTCTACATCAAAAATTTTGAAGAAAAAATCTCTTGATTTTGATGCACCATCAATGGGGGTATCTTCTTTAAACATGCTCTTTTGGGGGCCTTATACATTTTACGGTCCCCTTGGACAAATTCGAGCTCCATCTTCGAATGACAGTCCAAATCTAAACATATCCAACTCATTTAGTTCTAATCAGAATACTCTGAATTTAGATTTCAAGAATCGTTCTCCAAGAGTCATTGTGGAAAGTCTACCCTCGGGTGATATCTCTTCACCATACTTTCTTCCTTGGGCTTCTATTATGTTGAACGGTTCTTGTGATTCAACTAAAGCTCCAATATTGAATGAAAATGTGAATTGTCAATTGCATATGAAATCTTCGAACTCATATGGATCAAATCATTTCTTTGAGAATGTTAGCATCCAAAATTACTCATCCGTCCATAATTTTCAAAATTACAAATATACTGGAGCAGAAAGTGTTAATCCATTTCTAAAAGTTCCAAATTTAGCCTTCAAAGAGGCTGACCAGGCACACGAAAACTTTAGGAGTGACTTTCAACCTATGCAAAGCTCTATGAAATACACTCATACTTAAGGACGGTGGAGTGCAGAAGAAGACAGGTAGATTTTAATATGCAATTTTGGTATAATAAGATTTTCTATTGAAATTTGTTTATTTACAATTTATCATGCTTTCCACGTGTAGGTTACTGACAAAATTTGTTAACAAATATGGAGAAAAAAGATGGACTCATAGGTAAAATGCTTCATGGAAGAGTTGGAAACCAATGCAGAGCGAGGTGGCAAAACCATCTGAGGTCACATATTAAGGTTTAATTTCTTATTTTCTTTAACTCTTCACTCGCATAAGGATAAAAATACACAAACACATAGTGTGATGCTTGCACAAAAAGCGAAGCACGAAATAGCAAATACTCTCTTTAATTTGAGCTATTTTTATTCATATATTCCTTTCTTACACTTTATTCTCATGTTTTTTGAATGGACGGTTGTGATGATTGCATATTTCTATAAGAGATAAATGAGCAAAGCGTTTTAAGTGTGACTTGTCATGAAAGTGAATTTTATTTTAAAATAAATAAATTATCTAAAAAAATTCAACGAGCTTAAATATAAATAGGAAAAACAATGTTACAAAATGCTTATATTAATTACATTGAAGGATATCTCTATGTCCAAGATCTTTATTGTACTTCATGAAATTGTATCTAAGTTGCGTGTATCTTTTTAAATAAAAGATTAGTATTTATCTTAATTTTTTCTAAATCATCAACTTTCTTATACCATGGAATACTCGCATGGACTTGTTTGACAAAAAACTTAGATGAGAATTCAAATAATTGCATAAATGTGATTGTTTATTATATTTGAAAAATACATTTGTGTGATTTCCGCATTGTTTTAGTAATACATAAATTAGAAAATAATGTTAAATACCTCTGTTACATACATTAGAAAAATTATATAAAATTATTTATACTTAAAAAAAACTAATATTTTTATTACATAAAACCTTGAAGTTCATTTGTCTCCAGTTATGCTTGAATGGCCAATTGTTTCAATTCAGGTCAGTTATTTTTGCATCTTCCTAAAATATGGAGTATATAAAGCATATTCACTCAAAATAAAAGTATGTTTCACCAAGATGATTGTAAATCATAGAATAAAAAAATAATATATTGATACATTGATGATCTATCAACCATTATACATTGCAAGAGCAAGTTTGTGCACTTGACCATTGAATTATATTTTTATGTATGTTTATCGATAAATATTGTAGAAAGGTAAATGCACCGAGAAAGAAGAGTTAAAGCTAATCGAAGCCCACAAGATATTTGGCAACAAATGGACATTCATAGCGAAGGAGATTCCTGGAAGGACCGAAAATATCATCAAAAACCACTGGAACTCAACCAAAATGAGGAAATTCCGCAAGCCCAATGATTGCTCTGCCTTAGAAGAGTACGTGGCCATTCTCACGTCGGACTATGCTGCTTCTTCTTCTTCTTCAAGAACTTTAATTAAAAACTAGAACATCGAGAATATTAAAACTTCATAATTAATAATGGTTTTCTTGGAATAAAGGGTTTGTAATTGTCAGTTTTCCTTAGTTGCAACTAGAACCCAATAGCTTCAGATTCAGGATGCCTCGTGAAATAATATTTTGATTGAGATGATCTATTGAGTCTAATTTTAAAGAAGGTGGGATTTTTGTTACATGAGGCATTCAGTGGTATGGTTAGTCGTCCGAAGGAGAAAGAGCTACATGTCATCTCTTTATGACTCCTATACGATGTGTGTCATAATACATATCAAAACTACAAACTATGGTAATTTTTTTTTTTTTGAAGTTATGTTTCTAGTTATTATGAAATAATAATGTAAAGCTTTTATCACTTGTCTAGAATGTCTAAATTCCATGAATTTCCTCGTTTTGTCGTGTAGTTGAAATGAACCGAACAACAGGTGCATGACTGTCAGTGTAGTCGAAGTCACATACTCAACTACTCACGAAGAAAAACTGCACGACACGATCGTCAGTGGAATGTTTAAATGTCATGAATTTTCACGTTTTGTTGTGCAAGTACCATTCTAATTAGAAGACACACTTTAACACGTGTGTGATATCGCCTATGACTCTATACTTCATCCCCTGTCACATTCATATAGTCTTTTCTTATAATTTGTTCTGATGCTTATTGAATGGATGGTTGTGGTAAATCTATTTTTTATAAGATGAAAGTGAATTACATTTCAAAATAGATCAGTTACCTAAAATTCTTATTTCAATTACATTGAAGGATATCTCTACGTCCAAGATATTTATTGTACTTCCTGAAATTGTATCTACCAACTTTTGATTATCTACAATAATACCCCTAAAGTTTGATAAATTACATAGTGACCCCTAGACAGTTGACTAGGGCAAAATAATCTCAAAATAGTTTATTATGACTCCAACTACCAACAAAATACAGTTGACTGCTCGAAGTCATTAATTTGACCTCAGAACAACTTTTATGTGAATTACAATTTTACCATACTGTTCTGGTCAAAATAGACTTTTCTAGGAGGTCAACCCCGTCATATTATACATACAGACTCAAAACAATATTGTGAACAATATTGTTCAAGGATGTGAAGGCTAGAGAGGTCTTATCCAATACAAACTAAAACTCAAAGCTTGAGTGATAATAGCACAAACAGTCAACTTTAGAGCAGGTTTATGATTTGATGGGAGAGTGTTCGGGAAAACTAAAATTGGGTTTTGAAGATGGTTCAAAAAGGATTCCATAACATATTCATGCTCTAGGGAATTCAAAGTAATTAGAGAAATACATGTCAAAGTTGGTTAAAGTTAAGCCATTCCCATACTTGGCTAAATTTAAAGGTTTAGCGTATTCCTAACCATTTTACAGCCACTTTGCCTTAGATTTTATGTCTCTTAAAGGTGAAATTGAAAGAATACACGGAGCTAAACAAATCCTCAATCTAAGAACTTACGAAAGAGTTATTAAGTTTCAAAGTTGGTTGCAAAGTTCTGTCAAAAGACAGGATGCTACACATTTTACAGCAAGTTCATGGGAGAAATTTAAGGGAGTTGGAGAGGAATTCAAGATATGTTATCTTCCCTTGTTTATAGCATGATCAACAAGGAGCAAATAGGTCAAACTTTCAAATCATTTGGCTGAGTTTTGAAAGAGATATGGCTTATGAAAATTGACAAGAAACACCAAGGTCATGAAAAACTTGTCAAGAACACGCAACTATTTGGCCACTTTGGCTTGATTTTCATAATCCTAAGAAAGTGAAACTGGAAGAAAAATCAACTGCAACTTGTAGCTCAGCAACCAAGGAACACATATGAAGCACAGTAATGTAGGAATGACAACATGATCAATACTCTAGAAGGGGGGATTGAATAGGGTATGGCAACATTTGCAACTTTTGAAAAAATAGTGTTTTCAAAGAAGTTTGTGAAGTGCAGCAGGTATTTCAAGGCCTTAGTTTCAAGTCCTTGGAATCAAAACAGAAAGTAAAGAGAAAGGTGATAGTTTTCAAGGCCTTGAAATGAGTTTCAAGCCCTTGAACTGAAACATGTTTTGAGCAGTGTATAAGCTAAGTAAAGTGCATTAAAGAATATGCAAGAGACACAGTGATTTATAGAGTTCATTCCACTTGGACCTACGTCTCTACCTCAGGAACTTAATCCCTGCAGGATTTTCGACTCAATTCTTATTAATCAACAGCTAATCCCTAGATCTCAAGCACAGAGCAATGCCTTACTCTGTTACAGCTTGTGGTTCTCACTATCCTATCTAGTACCTGCTCTAGCTAACTCATTAACTAAGAATTATCTATTGTTCACCTTGAACAATCCACGAGAATAAGAACTATAAGTATTATTCAAATGATATTCAAATGACGATTAGAAGAGAAGAACACTGCGAACTAAGTCTTCGGTGAGAATGCAGTGTTCTTAAAATGATTGGATTGAGTGATGTAGATCTGATTCTTGGTTTCTTTTCAATCCTATGTAGTCTCTATTTCTTTCTCTGTATTGTGTCTTTGAAATTCTTCTGTAATTTCATCTTTTAAGCAGCCTGTTTGAATTGAAGATCTTCATAATCTTCTTAACAAACTTTCCTGAAAAATAGCTTCAAATCTTGACTCTTCTAACAGCTTCCTCCAACGGCTAGTTGCTTTGTATCTTCAAGGATAATTCTTGCGTTTGTTTAGGAGTAAGTAAGAAGGTCCAAATCAGATTTGAGCCAACACAGAATCAAATCAATCAGCTCAGTTTCCTTTTTTGCAACATCCAGTTTAGAAACTAATTCCTGCAAAATAGGCAATTGTATATCCCTGCAACATAGTCAAAAAAATAGATTAATCACAGTTTAGAGAAGTATAGTAATTTGTATTTCATCATCAAGTAACATATAATCTATCATAGGATATCACGAGTTGGAGTGAAATCAAAAGCTCCCCCTAAGTTCATGCTGTATTCTGCAGTGTTTGTTTCAAACCCTTGAAAGCAGCTTCAAGGCCTCGAAACAGACAAGCTGTGTCAAGCCTTTGAAACAGGTGAACTTATAATCTCCCCCTTGGTGAAAGCCAAAACAAAAATCCTCTTAGGGAATGGTTCTCTGCAAAAAAAGTATTCATAAGAGCATAGCAGAATCCATGATAGTAAACTGTAACACAAGATATCCAAGTGATCCAACTTATTAGCAACAAAACAGTAGCAATGTCTAGAAAACCCCCTATTTATCTAAACCAGATCTCTAAGCCAGATAAAAAGTACTAAAGTAAACAAATAAAACACCTAAATTTCTCCCCCGTTTTGACTTTCATCAAAAAAGAATGAGAAAATGTCGGATCAATGTTTTTAAAACTGAGTAAAAAAATGTTTTGAAAAGATAGTAATTTTCAAGACTTCGAAAAGAAATTCAAGGCCTTGAAAAATAAAGAAAGAAGAGGAAAGAGTTAGGGGGTTGGGTCTCCATCTCCCTTAGGCTCGGCATCTTCTTCTCCACTCTCTTCTTCATCATCCTCATCATCTTGTTGTTATTATTTTTGATCTGCATGATTACTAGCACCACCAGTCGCTTCAAACAGTTGTGCTTCATTCATTATCTCTAGAGTGACAGCTTTCTATTTCTTCCTCTTGAGATCGTTGATCAACATCCCATAATCTGGACTGTCGGCATCACACCCTGTTCTTGAACGACTTATTTTCCTTTGTCCACCATCCCTGTAGCCTCATTCTGAGTTGTATTCTCACTGAACAATTCTTTGGTTGAACCTTTTGTATCTTTCTTTGATCCTTCTGCAGCCTGAGACACTTTTTCTTCCACATGAAGTACATTGATGCTCTTGAAGATGTTTTCAACCATATACTTAACTTATTTTAAATCAATTCCAAACTCATGCTGATTTTCCTTCAGATCATCCATATCCTTCTCAAGAACTTCAAGTCTTTGAACCACCATGGAATGGTCTTGAGGTTGAGAGGGTAGGTTTGAAGGAGGGGTCAGGCCTTGGTTTTAGGAAACTTCTTGGATTGCAAATCCTTCTCAGAAAGATGAGAGTATAACACCCATATCCCATCACTGGTTTTCACAACACCAATTCTCTCAAACGCGTTCTCATCTAGCATGTTAAAAAAAGTGGTAATGGTTTCTTCTCTGTCATTAGGAAGGTCAAGGTGAAGAAAGAATGCAGAAAGCAGACTAGCATAAGGCAAAGGGTGATATCTTTCTTTTGTTTGGGAGTAGAGCATGTGTTCCATCACAATAGTTGGAAGATCAATCTCATATCCATGCATGATCAAATACATCAAATATAATACCCTGTCAGTCAGCAGCTCTTTTGAATTCTCCCTAGGTACTACACACCTCATCAAGATTGTGAAAAAAAATTTGGCTTCAACTCTTAGCACAGAGTGTGTTAACTTTTTTAGAGGAGGTAGAGACATTAGGTAGAAATAATTATTCCCTAGCCATTTTCAATGCTTCAACCTTGTTGGGATAGTTTTCTTCAGTTGGAGTTCTTGAGCTAGAATCACCACTGATAATTTGAATCACATCTTCTACAGTCTTCCTCTTATTTTCAGAAACCACCTTTGAACCTCCAGCCATCTTGAATCTTTGGGATTCTCTTCTTGTGCTCATTACGGTTTGAGGGTAGAGAATAGATAGGCATGAGATACGGAGAAGAAATAGAGAGATACAGAAGAAGATAAATACTGGAGAGTAGATCTGGAAACAAAAATATTTCCAAATATCTTTAAGATCTTTAATGTTTGAATGAAACTCAAATGTGTATGTGTGTGTGACGTGGGAAATGAAATAAAATAATATTTATTTATACGAAAATAAATTTTAAAAAGTAAATACAATATTGAGAAATTATCTACTGAGATAGCACCCAATATTTGAGAATCCAATCTTTAACTAGATAGCATACCGACTTATTTCAAGGATTTTGAAATAATTTCAAGGACTTGAAAAGCTATAATGCTGAAACAGATAATATCAAGGCTTTGAAACAATTTTCAAGGATTTGAAAATCAGTTCAAAACTTTGAAACACAAAATACTTTACCTGAAACTTACCTGATACTCCCCCAAAACCAATGCTTCCTTATTAAGCATACCCAGATCTACCACGGGGGCTGTAAATCTTTCTGTTGGAAATGGTTTAGTGAAGATATCTGCCAGTTGCATGTTAGTAGAAACAAATTCAATAATAATATCACCTTTCTCAGCATGACCTCAGATGAAATGATGTTTAGCATCTATATGCTTGGTTTTGGAATGCTGAACTGGGTTCTTTGTAATTGAAATAGAACTGGTGTTGTCACATTTGGTAGGTACTTCTTTGAAATCAAATCCAAGACCCCTCATTTGCTGAGCAATCCACAGCACTTCTGAGCAGCATGCTCCAACTACTGTATATTCTGCTTCAGCTGTTGATAATGTCACAGAGTTCTGTTTCTTTGAATGTCAGCATATTAGGGATTAACGAAGGAATTGGCAACACCCTGAAGTTCTCTTCCTGTAAACTTTATATCCTGCAAATTCAGCTTCTTAATATCCACAAAGAGAGAAGTTAGACTGTTTTGGATACCAAAGCCCTAAGTCTTTGGTACCATTGAGATATCTGAATATTCTTTTAAAATAAGTTAAATGTGACTCTTTGGGATTAGATTGGAATCTTGCACTCATACAAACACTAAACATATTGTCTGGTCTGCTAGCAGTGAGATATAGCAGAGATCCAATCATACCTTTATACACTTTCTGATTTACACTCTTACCAGCTTGATCCTTATCTAAGGATGGTGTAGAACTCGTAGGAGTCTTTGTAAATTTGGACTGAGACATATTGTACTTGTTAATCAAGTCCTTAGTATACTTGTTTTGATGCAGAAATATTCCTTTCTTCATCTCTTGTACATGCAGTCCAAGGAAGATTTTCAATTCTCCCATTAAGCTCATCTCAAATTCCCTGCTCATAAGACTTGAGAAATCCTTTCAGAGAGAATCGTTAGTAGCTCCAAAAGGAATATCATCAACATCGATTTGAACTACTAAAATTTCTTTCTCACGAGTCTTTATGAAAAGGGTTTTATCAACTAATCCTCTCTTGAAACTATTTTCACGTAGACACTTTGATGGTCTTTCATACCAAGCCCTTGGAGTTTGTCTTAAACCATAGAGAGCTTTGTCAAGTTTATAAACATGGTTTAGAAACTCATCACATTCAAATCAAGGAGGTTGAGCCACATAAACTTCTTCTTGCAAGTAACCATTTAGAAATGCACACTTGAAACCCATTGGAAAAGGTTAAATGTTCATGTAAGATACAAATGCAAGTAACATTCTAATTTCTTCTAACCTTGCAACGGTAGCAAAATTATCCTCATAATCAATACCTTCTTCTTGGTTGTAGCCTTGAGCTACTAGTCTGGATTTGTTTCTGATTACCTTGCAATTTTCATCTAACTTGTTTCGGGATACCCACCTTGTGCCAATAATAGACTAATCTTTCGGTGGAGAACTAGATTCCACACCTTGGTTCTCTTAAATTCATTGAGTTCACTTTGCATTCCAATGATCCAGTCTGCTTCTTGTAATGCTTCTTTCACATTTTTGGGTTCTACAAGAGAAACAAAAACATTAAAAGAAAAAAAGTTTTTCAATTGAGATCTTGTTTGTGTACCAGTGTATGGATCAGATATAATGTTTTCAACTGAATGAGATGACAGATATTTGAATCTCTTTCTTGGAGTCCATGGCTCAGGTTCTCCAGGTAACTTTTCAATCCTTTTAGATCTTGAGGAAGTGACTTGATCACTTTGATTCTTCTGTTTCTCATTTTCAAGGCTTTGAGAACCATTTTCAAGACCCTGAAAGTTCTTCCTGTTTTCCTGCAAGCTTTCCCTGGAACCAGTGAAGTCTCTGCTTCATCTTCTGACTCATGCTTGTTCAAATTGAAGTCTGTAAAACTTTCACTGAAAGAACCATCATAGCTTTCATCAAATATGACATGAAAACTTTCTTCAAAAAGCTTAGTTGTTTTATTGTTAACTTTATATTCTTTGCTAGTCAGAGAGTAACCACGAAAGATACATTCATCACTCCTTGCATCAAACTTACCAAGATTTTCCTTACCATTGTTGTGAACAAAGCAAGTGCAGCCAAAAGGTTTGACATATGAAATATTTGTTTTTCTTCCTTTGAAAAGACTATAAGCTTCCTACAAGAAATCAATTTTAGATTGTGTTTTGAGCCACCAAGCTTTGTCATAGCATTCTTATCATCTTGAAGTTTCTCTGTTAGACTAGTCTATTGTTTCTCCAATTCATCACAATGATGTCTTAGAGCAACAATACTGTCACTCAAAAGAGAGTTATTAGTGACTACTTCCTTGACTTAAGTTTTCAAGGCATTGAAACTGGTTTCCAAGGCTTTGAAATATCTTTCAGAGTTTTTCGAAGAAATTTCAAGGCTTTGATTTTGACAAACAAGTTCCAAGTTCTCTTTTGCTTGCTCATGAAGCTTTTCTTTCAAAGTTCTAATCTCTTTCAGATAGTCCTCCTCATTTAAAATCATTGTTCTAAGATAATCAGTGAGGACATCTGTTGGTTTAGAAATCAAACAGTTTACCATTACCTGAATGTTCTTTTCAGAAATTTCATCTTGGTTGGTGTCACAGGGTCAGGTTTTAATCTCTAAAACTGGCTCTGCGCGGAAACCAAATTCTCGACTTGGTTCAGCCTTCTCAAAGGCACCTACGAGGTTAGTAGTTGAGCAGATGATCAAACGAATGCACATGTGTTTACGGGAACCGTCCCAACTTTTATTTCTCAAATAAAAGACTCTCTCTAAAGCTCTCTAATGGAGTAAAATTCGTCCTCCTCTTAACCTGATGCAAAACAAGTGCATGAAGTGCCTATAAACAAGTGGCGGTTACCTAAGTAACTACCCAGATCATGGAAAAACCCATGACCCACTTTTTGCCCACTTTTATAGCCCATTACACGCACTAAAAATGTGCTAAATCACCCCTGTAAAATATCTACGAATTTTATACATTACATGGCCTAGACAACTCACTAACATGCTACAAAACTATGTATCACGTCGCGCACCAGCACGGGACAGCAAGCAGCCAGCAAACCAGCAAGCTCTGGTGCATCAACAGCAACTCAATCTCAATAGAATTGCAAGTAAACCAGCAACGCAACGACCTTCTACAAGCAGCTCGTCTCAATCTCAATTACGTTTCCCACAGCCCATTAAGCAACTAGTTGCACCGACAACAAGAAACCCAAAGCCAAGCGACGAACGGACCACGTTGTTGCTCAATCACGTAGCACACTGAGCCAACGTGCTCACTCGGTTCACCGTTATCGTCTAAAGGTCTCAACGGTGTGACAAACACCCCCGCCCCTATTGAACTCGACGTCCTCGTCGAGGCGACATAGAATTACAAGCCGTCTCTTCTTTCTCAACCAAATCTACCCACGATACTCGCCCTGACTTATCTCATCAACCGGCTGCACTCGAAATGTGAAGCATATTTTTCTCACTTCTCATAACTTGCTGAATTCTCTCGCTTTTCCTCGGCTAACAAATCAGCAAGCTTCTCTCGTTTAGGGCAATCGAGAGCCCTATGTGGACCATCACATATGAAGCAAACCGTCTTCTTGGCCTTCGCCAAGTTCACACCGGCGTTCTTCAATCGGTCACCATCTCTAGCAACTTTGCTTTTGTCAATTTTCACACACTTCTTCCCATCACGATCCTCTAATCTAGGCAAGGAGGTAGAATTGAAATTAAGTGAATCCTTGGAACTCTTGCCAACGAAGGATTACATATCAACAAGCCTCGATCTCAATTGTTCTACATCGTCCCCGATGAACGAGGAACCCACTGCACGCTTCAACAACACAATCTCTAACATCATGTTGTTATGGCGAACTTGTGCACGGGCTTCTAACTCAGTAAGAAAATCACACAACCCACTTATGGCGCCTTCGAATGCCATAATTCTCTCCTCGAACGGTCTCGCAGGAGCACCACCAACAAGGTTCTCAACGGTTGTCTCTAAACGAGTCTTCCGGTCTCGCAACTCCGCCATCATAACCAATAGCAACTCGAACTCTCGCAGGACCACCGGGCGCGAAGCATACAACAACGTCTTCTCGAAGCACAGCCACGACAGCTAGCAACTCGTGTTGCAACTAAAACACAGCGGCTAACAATTCGTGTCGCAGAAACTCGGTTTCTCGAACTACCACAGCGGGCAGCAACTCAACGAAGGCAGCGAAAAATTTCCAGCAACTCCCACTAGAATTTCGACGACAAATTTACCACTAGGCTAAACTCGTGCACCACAACCGTTGGTTTACAACAACTTGGAGCCAAGAAAAAACTCAATTCTGGTGCTGAAAATTTACCCGGACAGCCAACAAAATCTGGGCAGCAAGAATCACATTCAAGCAGCCCAACGATTATCTCCAACCACGACAATCATTCCTCGTTTCTCCTTAATTTTACCGGCAATGAAAGAAACTTAAGTTTGCATCCCAGTTTAGAAAAGAAGGAGAGGAATGCAGCACTTAACCGCACAAACAACCTAACCGGCGGCGAACAATACACTGCACAGCCACCAAACTCATAGCAGCAAGGCACGCAACCAGGCCACCGTTTCTCCACCACCGAAGGGACGAAAACGCAGTCAAGATGCCCCAAAATTGGCGCTCTTATACGAGTTGTCACAGGGTCAGGTTTTAATCTCTAAAACTGGCTCAGCGCGGCAACCAAATTCTCGACTTGGTTCTTCCTTCTCAAACACACCTACGAGGTTAGTAGTTGAGCAGATGATTAAACGAATGCACAAGTGTTTACGGGAACCATCCTAACTTTTATTTCTCAAATAAAAGACTCTATCTCAAGCTCTCTAATGGAGTACAATTCGTCCTCCTCTTAACCTGCAGCAAAACAAGTGCAGGAAGTGCCTATAAACAAGTGGTGGTTACCTCAGTAACTACCCAAATCATGGAAAAACCCACGACCCTCATTCTGCGCACTTTTCTAGCCTAATACGTGCACTAAAAATGTGCTAAATCACCCATGTAACATAGCTACGAATTTAATACATTACATGGCCTCGTCTAAGGGACTCAACGGTGTGACACTTTGCCATAAGGCAGAGTTTGTCTTGTTCTTCTTCAGATTCAGAATCACTAGAGGAATCAGAATCACTCCAGGAATCTACCATATCTTTCTTTTTTCTATCATGGTCTTTCTTCTGAAATTATTCTCTTCTTTTGTGGACAGTCTCCGATTAAGTGTCTAGCATCACCACACTCAAATCAATTCATTACTTTAGCTTTATTACCATGAGAGATAGCTTTACCTTTGTAGTATCTGCTACTGGTATCTTTTTCATCTTTAGAATCCTGGTTAAGGCTTTAGAAATGAGAGCAAAAGGATCTTCATCATCGTCTTCTTCTGGTTCAAGGCTTTGAGATGATTCACTCTCCTTGGCCTTGAGAGCTAAGTTCTAGAAAATGTCTGGTACATCTCCATCAGCTTCATTCATAGAGATCTCATGTGTGATCAGCTTTCCTTGCAGGTCATCAAGTTGAAGAGATGATAGATCTTGGGCTTCTTCAATGGATGTAGTCTTTGGTTCCCATTTTTCTTTAGGAAGACTTCTCAGAATCTTTCTAACCTTTTCTTCATTGGAAATGTGTTTTCCAAATGAATCAAGGTTGTTGACAATATTAGTGAATCTTTTAAACATGTCTCTGATTGATTCATGTCCATTCATATTGAACATCTCATATTGCCTAAAAAATATGTTGATCTTGGTCTTCTTGACTTGGCTAGTTCCTTCAAAGGTCACCACAACCTTATCCCATATTTCCTTGGCAGTCTTACATCCTGAAATCATGTTAAATTCATCTTCACTCAAATCACAATATAAGAGATTCGTAGCTCTGTAATTTCTTAGAAAAATGCTCAAATTCAGAAGCAGAAAGTGAATCCTCAGTTTTGGGTGTCCTGATCCCATCTTTTTCAATGTAGAATATATGATGACCCTTCTAAATGATAGTCCACAGTTCCATATCTTGATCAATGTTGAAAATTTTCATCAGGGCTTTCTAGTGCACAAAATTGTCACCACAGAACAAGGGAGGTCTATTTGCAGCTCTTTACTGTGAGAAACCACCATCTCCTACAGTACTCATAATTTCAAGATTGTTAGATCTATGCAGTGATACAAGCTATAATACCAATTGAAAGACAACAATGTAGGAATGACAACAGAATCGATACTCTAGAAGAGGGGGTTGAATAGAGTATGGCATCTTTTGCCACTTTTGCTAAAAGAGTGGTTTCAAAGAAGTTTGTGAAGTGCAGCAAGTATTTCAAGGGCTTGAAATGAGTTTCATGTCCTTGGAATCAATACAGAAAGTAAAGAGAAAGCTGATAGTTTTCAAGGCCTTGAAATGAGTTTCAAGCCCTTGAACTGAAACCTGTTTTGAGCAGTGTATAAGCTAAGTAAACTGCAGTAAAGAATATGCAAGAGACACGGTGATTTATAGAGTTTAGTCCACTAGGACCTACGTCTCTACCTCATGGACTTAATCCCTGCAGGATTTTCAATTCAATTCATATTAATCAACAGCTAAGCCCTAGATCTCAAGCTCGGAGAGGTTCCTGACTCTGTTACAGCTTGTGGTTCTCACTGACCTATCTAGTACATGCTCTGGCTAACTGATTAACTAAGAATTCTCTATTGTTCACCTTGAAAAATCCACGAGAATAAGAGCTATGAGTATTATCCTAATGATATGCAAATGATGATCAGAAGAGAAGAACAATGAGAACTAAGTCTTCAGTGATAATGCAGTGTTCTTCGGAAGATTGGATTGAGTGATGTAGATCTGCTTATTGGTTTCTTGTCAATCCTATGGGACGTTTGAATGTCTCTGTGTATTTTTCTGTATTGTGTCTACGAAATTCTTCAGTAATTCCAACTTTTAAGAAGCCTGTTTGAATTTAAGATCTTTTGAATCTTCTCAACAAACTTTCCGGAAAAATAGCTTCAAATCTTGACTCTTCTAACAGCTTTATCCAACGGCTAGTTGCTCAGTATCTTCAATGATACTATCTTGACTTTGTTTAGAAGTAATTTAAGGTCCAGATCATATTTGATCCAACAAAGAATCAAATCAATTAGCTCAGTTTCCTTTTCTGCAACATCCAATTTAGAAACTAATTCCTCCAAAAAGGCAACTATATATCCCTGCAAAACATAGTCAAACAGATAGATTAATCACATTTAGAGCAGTATAATGATTTGATGATTTTTCTTTCATCATCAAGTAACATATAATCAATCATAGGAGATCAAGAGTTGGAGTGAAATCTAATGCTCCCCGTAAGTTCATGCTGTATTCTACAGTGTTTGTTTCAAACCCTTGAAAGCAGTTTCAAGGCCATGAAATAGACAAGTTGTTTCAAGCCTTTGAAACAGGCTGAACTTATAACATAGCCCCAAACCAATCATGAATTGATTCATGAATGAAGGAGTTAAAACAAGGTTTTTAGGGTATGAAAAAGCAATCGGAAAACGCACAATTGGTCATTCAAAGGCCACTCGAATCGATTACCGCCATTAATTAATGACTTAAGTGAAATCCTAATGTTCCTAGGATCACAGTGCAGCAAGAAGGATAAGAAAGAGCAAGACATGAGGGATTGTCGAATCTACAACATTATTTTGCAGAATCCGGTGACTAAAAGGGCAATTTACTTTGAATCCTTTACTTGCCGACGAATTACGAAAAATTCTAGAAACCCCTGAGATCGCCTGAGAGTGAGAATCACAAAAATAGGAGTTAATCCTACTGAATTACAATAAACAAGGAAAAATTCGACTGATTTATGAACTAGGGTTCATACCTTAGCATCTGGTTTTCTCTCTCGTTAGATAATTATCCTTGAAATTGATAGAGGACTTTGAATCCTCTCACTGCGGCATACCTGTGTTTGCAACATGTTGGAGAGAAGCGAAGTGGTGATTGTGTTATGGTTGGTGGAGGAGATGAAGAAAATGGGGAGAATGATGAAGACGTGATGAAAAAAGTATCAACCACTTCAGAAGGTGGAGAAGAAATTGAAACCTCATTGGTGAGGAGTCAAATTGGTCTTTACACAAGGGGGTGCATGTGTAGTTTCCACTAAATTAGGGTTGAGGTAAAATTAGAGGAAAAGTTGGGCACTCACATAATTACCTTATTGCCCCAATGTTTCAATTACTCTATAAGTGACGAACATTCTTTCAACAAATCTCAGGTTGGCCAGATTTCACTCAGATATTCCAATTTAGGAAGTTACAAATTGCTCGAGTATTTTCAATAATTTCATAAATATCGCACTTTCATTCACATTTAAAAACATTCCCTATTACAAAGGTGTCAAAAAAATAGATTGAATAAGAAATTTACACAACTAACTCAAACTTATAATTTATTACCTTTTAACACTTACAAAAATTTCAGCGTGTTACAGTTTTTATCTTAACTGTCCTTCTCAGGTGGAGAACACAAAAAAGGTTTTCCCACGGTAAAAATCTTGTGTGTCATCTTGCTTACGTTTTGTTACGATTCCTTAGTTAAGGCTCACTTTACAGTTATATTACTACATCTTATATCTCTTTTACGCAGTCCTAGTAAAAATAATATTTTAGATCTTATAGCCGTGTCTATTATTCATTCTATTATACTGCTGAATAAGGACAGTTATAATTGGCTTTAGGCTTATATTCTTCCGTTGTATCATGCTTAGTCGCGAATTTAAAGTGTAGATTAGAAGACACACTTTAACTCGTGTATGATATCGCCTGTGACTCTGTATTTCATCAACTTTCACATTGCGGATTTTGTCGACCCATACCCGCTAACTTCGTGTCGGGTTTGTGTCTGCTGTTGTGTCGACATGTATGCTGTTATGCTTAATTTTTCTTATAGAATGGGTAACAGTGAAAAGAGGGTTAATGTTGTAATAGGCGGGTTGAAATGGGTAGTTTTTTGGATGTGTGGGTTGATACTAACCCGTCCTATTAATTCCCGTATCACTTTCGATCTGACCCATTTTTGACCCGTTTTAGGTTTAGGTCAACCCAAACCTGCTAATTACTTGTCGGATTCGTGTCGTATCATGGTGACATGTCAGATATAGCTTTAGATTGACCATACAAACATGGGATGTAGGAATAAAATATAGAATAGTGTTAACAATCTGGTGCTCTGATAGTATACAATCATACCATACTGGCATTTTGTACCACGGAAGACGAGATTTCATAAAAGTTAGTCCAACTATAGAAGGAGTGTTAAGATTATTTGAAATCAACCCGAGTTAGTTTTGATATGTAAGGAGTAAAATGGTTCCTCTTGAAAATGTGTCTAATAAGACATATTAACATTCAAACTTACTATTTTATCTCTACTCGTTACACACTCGTATATCACGCGGTTTATGTACGAATCACGGGTACAACACGATATACATGTTTAGAAGAAAAAAGTATGTTGTCTGTATTAGTAAGTCTGAAAGCTATGATAATTTGATATTGTCTACTTGCAACGTACACCGTCAGATCACATTATCTAATCTACGGCTGTGAGGACTCCTAGGCACTATCATTTCACTTCCTCACCTATTAAAGGCCATGGAACCATTTTGAACAAACTATAAGAAACCCCTTTCTTTAGCTTCTACTCTCACTACCTTCTATCTTTAATTTGTTCTTCGTCTTTGGTACGAGCGACTTTAAAGAAAGTTCATTTTCAATCCAATATTTTCCATAAAAGCCTCAGTTTCACAAATGGAAAATAAGTTTCAGATAGGATCTTCTTCATCAAAAACTTTGAAGAAAAAATCTCTTGATTTTGATGCACCATCAATGGGGGTATCTTCCTTAAACATGCTCTTTTGGGGGCCTTATACATTTTACGGTCCCCTTAGACAAATTCGAGCTCCATCTTCGAATGATAATCGAAATCTAAACATACCCAACTCATTTAGATCTAATCAGAATACTCTGAATTTAGATTTCAAGAATCGTTCTCCTAGAGTCATTGTGGAAAGTCTACCCTCGGGTGATATCTCTTCACCATACTTTCTTCCTGGGGCTTCTATTACGTTGAACGGTAATCGTGATTTAACTAAAGCTCCAATATTGAATGAAAGTGTGAATTGTCAATTGCATATGAAATCTTCGAACTCATATGGATCAAATCATTCCTCTGAAAATGTTAGCATCCAAAATTACTCATTCGTCCATCATTTTCAAACTTACAAATATACTGGAGCAGAAAGTGTTAATCCATTTCTAAAAGTTCCAAATTTAGCCTTCAAAGAGGCTGACCAGGCTCACGAAAACTTTATGAGTGAGTTTCAACCTATGCAAAGCTCTATGAAATACACTCATACTAAAGGACGGTGGAGTGCAGAAGAAGACATGTAGATTTTAATATGCTATTTTGGTATAATAAGCTTTTCTATTGAAATTTGTTTATTTACAATTTATCATGCTTTCCACGTGTATGTTACTGACAAAATTTGTTAACAAATATGGAGAAAAAAGATGGAATCACATTGGTAAAATGCTTCATGGAAGAGTTGGAAACCAATGCAGAGCGAGGTGGCAAAACCATCTGAGGCCACATATTAAGGTTTAATTTCTTATTTTCTTTAATCTCTTCACTTGCATAAGGATAAAAATACACAAACACATAGTGTGATGCTTGCACAAAACGCGAAGCACGAAGTAGCAATTACTCTCTTTAATTTGAGCTATTTTTATTCATATATTCCTTTCTTACACTTCATTCTCATGTTTTTTGAATGGACGGTTGTGATGATTGCATTTTGTATAAGAGATAAATAAGCAAAGTGTTTTAAGTGTGACTTGTCATGAAAGTGAATTTTATTTAAAAATAAATCAATTATCTAAAAAAAATCATTGAGCTTAAATATAATTAGGAAAACAATGTCACAAAATGCTTATATTAATTACATTGAAGGATATCTCTATGTCCAAGATCTTTATTGTACTTCATGAAATTGTATCTAAGTTGTGTGTATCTTTCTAAATGAAAGATAGCATTTCTTAATTATTCCTAAATCGTCAACTTTCTTATACCATGGAATACCCCTATGGACTTGTTTGACAAAAAACTTAGATCATAATTCAAATAATTGCATAATTGTTTATTATATCTGAAAAATACATTTGTGTGATTTCCGCATTGTTTTACGTAATATATAATTTAGAAAATAATGTAAAATACCTCCGTTACATACATTAGAAAACTTATATAAAATTATTTATACTTAAAAAACTAATATTTTTATTACATAAGACCTTGACATTCATTTGTCTCCTGTTATGCTTGAATAGCCAATTGTTTCAATTCAAGTTAATTATTTTTTCATCTTCCTAAAATATGGAGTATATAAAGCATATTAACTCAGTATAAAAGTATGTTTCACCAAGGTATGATTGTAAATCATAGAATAAAAAAATTATATATTGATACATTGATGATCTATCAACCATTATACATTGCAAGAGCGAGTTTGTGCACTTGACCATTGAATTATATTTTTATGTATGTTTATCGATAAATATTGTAGAAAGGTAAATGGGCCGAGGAAGAAGAGTTAAAGCTAATCGAACCCACAAGAGATTTGGCAACAAATGGATACTCATAGCGAAGGAGATTCCTGGAAGGACCGAAAATAGCATCAAAAACCATTGGAACTCAACCAAAAGGGGGGAATTCGGCAAGCCCAATGATTGCTCTGCCTTAGAAGAGTACGTGGACAGTCTCACATCGGATTATGTTTCTTCTTCTTCTTCTTCTTCAAGAACTTTAATTAAAAACTAGGACTTCGAGAATATTAAAACTTCATAATTAATAATGAGTTTTCTTGGAATAAAGGGTTTGTAATTGTCAGTTTTCCTTAGTTGCAACTAGAATCCAATAGCTTCAGATTCAGGATGCCTCGTGAAATAATATTTTGATGGAGATGATCTATTGAGTCTAATTTTAAAGAAAGTGCAATTTTTGTTACATAAAGAATTCAGTGGTATGGTTAGTAGTCCGAAGGAGAAAGAGCTACATGTCATCTCTTTATGACTCCTATACGACGTGTGTCATAATGCATATCAAAACTACAAACTATGGTAGGTTTTTTTAGTTTTGAAGTTATGTTTCTAGTTATTATGAAATAATAATGTAAAGCTTTTATCACTTGTCTAGAATGGCTAAATGTCATGAATTTCCTCGTTTTGTCGTGTAATTGAAATGAACCGAACAACAAGTGCATGACTGTCAGTGTAGTCGAAGATCACATACTCAACTACTCACAGGAAGAAAAAGTGCACGGCACGATTGTCAATGGAATGTTTACATGTCATGAATTTTCACGTTTTGTTGTGCAAGTACTGTTCTAATTGGCTTTAGGCTTATAGTCTTCCGTTGTATCATGCTTAGTCGCGAATTTAGGTTTTATATTAGAAGACACACTTTAACACGTGTGTGATATCGCCTATGACTCTATACTTCATCCCCTTTCACATTCATATAATCTTTTCTTATAATTTATTCTCATGCTTATTGAATGGATGGTTGTGGTAATTCTATTTTGTATAAGATGAAAGTGAATTACATTTCAAAATAGATCAGTTACCTAAAATTCTTATTTCAATTACATTGAAGGATATCTCTACGTCCAAGATATTTATTGTACTTCATGAAATTGTATCTAAAGTTGGGTGTATTTTATGGAAGATAGCATTTATCATAATATTTCATAAATCATAAATATTCTTATACCATGGAATCCCACACAGACTTGCTCGACAAAAAACTTAAATGAAAATTCAAATCATTGCGTCATTCTAACTTTGCATTATATTTGAAAAATACATTTGTGTGAATTCCGCGATTTTCTACCTAATACATAATGTAAGTTCAGCCTGTTTCAAAGGCTTGTCTGTTTCAAGGCCTTGAAACTGCTTTCAAGGATTCGAAACAAGTACTGCTGATACAAAATGAACTGAGGTGGAGCTTCTGATTTCATTACAACTCCTAAACTCCTGTGTTTGATTATATGTTACTTGATGACGAAAGACAATCATCAAATCACTCTACTACTCTAAAGTGTGATTAATCTATCTGTTTGACTAAGTTTTGCAGGGATATACAGTTGCATTTTTGCAGGAATTAGTTTCTAAATTGGATGCTGCAGAAAATGAAACTGAGCTGGTTGATTTGATTCTTTTTGGCCAAAATATAATATGGACCTTCCTAAATTACTCATAAACAAAGTCAAGATAGTATTATTGAAGATACTGAGCAACTAGCCGTTGGAACAAGCTGTTAGAAGAGTCAAGATTTGAAGCTATTTTTCAAGAAAGTTTGTTGAGAAGATTCTGAAGATCTTCAATTTAACAAGCTGATTAAAAAACTAGAAATACTGAAGAATTTCGTAGACACAATACAGAGAAATACACATAGACATCCAAACATCACAAAGGATTGACAAGAAACCAAGAAGGAGATCAACATCACTCAATCCAATCATCTTAAGAACACCGCATTCTCACTGAAGACTTAGTTCTCAGTGTTCTTCTCTTCTGATCATTATTTGTATATCATTTAGATAATACTTCTAGTTCTTATTCTTGTAGATTTTTCAAGGTTAAAAAAAAGATAATTCTTAGTTAATTAGTTAGCTAGAGCAGGTACTAGATAGGTTAGTGAGAACCACAAGCTGTAACAGAGTAAGGCATCTCTCTATGCTTGAGATCTAGGGCTTAGCTTTTGATTAATAATAATTGAGTTGAAAATCCTGCAGGGATTAAGTCCTTGAGGTAGAAACGTAGGTCCAAGTGGACTGAACTCTATAAATCACTATGTCTCTTGCATTTACTTTTCTTCACTTTACTTAGATTATATACTTCTCAAAACGAGTTTTAGTTCAAGGAATTGAAACTCATTTCAAAGCCTTGAAAACTATCAGATTTCTCTTTACTTTCTGTTTTGATTTCAAGGACTTAAAACTCATTTCAAGCCCTTGAAATACTTGATGCACTTCACAAATTTCTTTTAAACCACTCTTTTAGCATCAGGTTAAAAAGTTGCCATACTCTATTCAACCCCCCCCCCCCTCTAAAGTATTGATCATGTATCATTCCTACATTATTGTATTTCAATTGGTATCAGAGCTTGTATCACTTCATAGATCTAACAATATTGTGATTATGAGTACTGTAGGAGATGGTTGTTTCTCACAGGGAAGAGCTGCTAATAGACCTCCCTCGTTCTGTGGTGACAATTTTGTGCACTGGAAAGCCCTGATGAAAATGTTCATCATTGATCAAGATATGGAACTGTGGACTATCATTCAGAAGGGTCCTCGTATATTCTACACTGAGAAAGATAGGATCAGAACTCCCAAAACTGAGGATTCACTTTCTGTTTCTGAAGTAGAGAAATTTTCTAAAAATTACAGAGCTATGAATCTCTCATATTGTGCTTTGAGTGCAGATGAATGTAACGGGATTTCAGGATGCAAGACTGCCAAGGAGATATGGGACAATCTTGTGATGACCTTTTAAGGAACTATCCAAGTAAAGCAGATCAAGATCAACATATTTCTTAGGCAATATGAACTGTTCAAGATGAATGGAGATGAATCAATCAGAGACATGTTCAAAAGGTTCACTTATATTGTCAACAACCTTGATTCATTGGGAAAACACATTTCCAATGAAGAAAAGGTTTGAAAGATTCTGAGAAGTCTTCCTAAAGCAAAATGGGAACCAAAGACTACTCCCATTGAAGAAGCTTAAGATCTATCATCTCTTCAACTTGATGACTTGCAAGGAAAACTTCTTACACATGAGATCTCTATGGATGAAGTGTAGGGTTTTGTAACGGATTATGCAGCGGAATTAAACAACAAAACGATCCAAACAAGACCCTCCAAGGATCACAGGAAGAAAATTCTTAACGATAGTAAAGGATTCGTAATAGTCACCTTGTGGGTCTCCTGTGATGACTTCAAACGCGAATAGTGTCACATCTCTACGGTTGATCCACGCCTAGGATTAAATCTAGATCCTCCAACTCCTTGTGCTAGCTAGGAATGATGGAATAGGAAGAAGAAATCACGCAACAAAGACCAAATAGGGGTTCGGCCCTCTCTCTTTGGCCGACGGGGTAGGTGAGGCAAACGGCACAAGGGGCCTCGGCCTTCTTGTGTTGTCTTGCTCTCTCTCCTTGCTTTCTCTCCTACTCAAGTAATGTTATGAGAATTATTTGTAGGAAAGAAGCTAGGAGCATTCTTTATATAGTCCAACAACTCCTTGTTAACTACATAAAGACCCTCTCATAATCCTACTCAAGTTCGGATTAGTCCCTCTTGCAAATTAGTCCTACTAAGTTTGTAAGTAGTTGCACTTTGATCTTTTTAATTAATTAATCATTAACTACTTCCCAAGTTTAGTTCAATCCATATGGCGTGTGACCCCATAGGTTTCTACTTAGTTGGTAGTAACTATTTACTAACATGGAGCGGTGTCTAGCAACACATCCATTCCACCCAACTAATAGAAATAGTCATCCGAAAAACCTTGTGCAAGTATTGTGTCATTCCTTCGTCTCTTTATCCGAATTGGACACGAGACATAAAATTCACACTCGTATATCCAGTCCATAGTTTCTCTATACTGGGAATAGCCTTATCAATGCATATAACATCGATACCCCATATTTATCCGAGTCGGGCCAGTCATTCTATAAGCACTATCCATCGAGTGGCCGCAGATAATTGTTCCCATTATGTGGGAGGGACAAATTCTATCTACATCACTATAATCCCTAAGCTTGCTTCATATTGGGTCCGATACGTGCTTTTATGGCTACCCAGTCACGGAGTAGCGTTTGACGCTACCAAAACACAATATTCCACAACTAGATGATCTAGTGACTTCAAGTTTAAGGATGACAATACCCTTGTCACCGCGAGAAGCGCTTGTGACTTTACATAACTTGTATGTAATCTTCTCAGAGATGGGTCAATGCATACCCATGTGTTGGATCGTGATATCTCCATATCAATCCAACCCCATACTAGTCTATAGTTGATTGTCCTGTTAATCAGTATAATTGACTAGGGATATTTAAAATAAACAACACAATTGTAAATCTAAGGACTTCATTATATTAAATATCTCAATAAATAATACAACGAATATTCTAGACAATTATTGTTCATACTAAACTAGATTGCCTCTAGGGCATCTATTTCAATATCCATTCCACCCAACTAATAGAAATAGTCATCCGAAAAACCTTGTGCAAGTATTGTCTCATCCCTTTGTCTCTTTATCCGGATTGGACACGAGAAATACAAGTCACACTCGTATATCCAATCCATAGTTTCTCGATCCTGGGAAAACCTTATCCATGCAGATAACATCAATATCATATATTGATTTATCTGAGTCTGGCTAGACATTCTATAAGCACTATCCCTCGAGTGGCCGCGGATATTTGCTCCGTTATGTGGGAGGGACAAATTATATCTACATCACTACGATCTCTAAGCTTGCTTCATATTGGGTCTGATACACGCCTTTATGGCTACCCAGTCACGGTGTAGCGTTTGACGCTACCAAAACACAATATTCCACAACTACATGATCTAGTGACTTCAAGTCTAAGGATGACAATACCGTTGTCACCTCGAGAAGCGCTTGTGACTTTACATAACTTGTATGTAGCCTTCTCGGAGATGGGTCAATCCGGTATTCCATTACCCCCAATGCATACCCACGTGTTGGATCAAGATATCTCCATACCAATCCAACCCCATACTGGTCTATAGATGACTGTCCTATTAATCTGTATAATGGACTAGGGATATTTAAGATAAACAACACGATTGTAAATTTAAGGACTTCGTCATATTAAATATCTCCGTAAATAATACAATGAATATTCTAGCCAATTATTGTTCATACTAAACTAGATTTCCTCTAAGGAATCTGTTCCAACAGTCTCCCACTTGCACTAGAGCCAATCTGGTGCATCTCGTATGCCAATGCTCCTAGTGTGGCCATCATGCTTGCGCTGAACAAGCGGCTTTGTAAGTGGATCTGACAGATTCTCATCTGTAGGAATCTGGCATATTCGAACATCTCCTCTATCGATGATATCTCGAATAAGATGGAACTTCCTGAGTACGAGATTGGATTTATGGTGTGACCTGGATTCCTTTGATTGTGCGATCGCTCCATTGTTGGCACAATACCACTCTATTGGATCCACAATTCTAGGAACCACACCAAGATCAGTGATGAACTTCGTAATCCAAACAGCCTCCTTTGTTGCGCCATTTGCAGCAATGTACTTAGTCTCAAATGTAGAATCAGCCACCGACTCTTGCTTGACACTTTTCCATCTCACCGCTGCTCCATTTAGGCAAAACACAAATCCCGATTGTGTTCTGAAATATTCTTTGTCGGTTTGTAATATTGCATTCGTGTAACCTCTTACACATAACTCTTCCTCACCTCCAAATATCAAGAATCCATCCTTAGTTCTTCTCAAGTACTTTAGGATGTTCTTGACTGCAATTCAGTGACTCTCA
Source organism: Linanthus parryae (assembly GCA_023055425.1). NCBI lineage: Eukaryota > Viridiplantae > Streptophyta > Magnoliopsida > Ericales > Polemoniaceae > Linanthus > Linanthus parryae. Next base: position 44,886,584 of record JALGPY010000007.1, on the reverse strand, counting down.
CCCTGATTAGACTGATATCTGTTTGTCATACTCAATGTTTATGACACATCTGGTCTAGTACATAACATGCCGTACATGATGGATCCTATGGCCGAGGCATATGGAACCCTACTCTTGCATTACTTCGCAATCTCATTGGATGAAAAATCAGCCTTTGAAAGGGTGATTCCATGCGACATGGGAAAGTATCCCTTCTTGGAATCTTGCATTTTGAACCGCTTCAACACCTTGTCTATATATGTACTTTGACTTAGGCCGAGCAGATCTATCTTTATAAATCTTGATACCGAGTATATAAGCTGATTCGCCTAAGTCTTTCATCGAGAAACACTTTCTTAGCCATTCTTTAACAGATTGCAACATAGGAATGTCGTTTCTAATGAGTAGTATGTAATCCACATACAAGACCATAAAAGCAACAAATCTCCCACTAACCTTCTTGCAGACACAAGATTCATCTTCTTTCTGATATAGCCAAACTCCTTGACTACTTCATCAAAACGTCGATTCCAACTCCTAGAAGCTTGTTTCAATCCATAAATGGATCGTTGCAACTTACAGACTTTGTTGGCTTGCTTTGGATCTTGAAACCCTCAGGTTGTGTCATGTACACACCCTCGAGGAGATTACCATATAGGAATGTTGTTTGACATCCATCTGCCAAGTCTCATAGTCGTAGTAAGCTGCAATCGCAAGTTAGATTCGGATGGTTTTGGTCATTGCGACTGGTGAAAAGGTTTCATCATAGTCTATACCATGAATCTCTCTGAATCCTTTAGCCACCAATCGACCCTTATAGGTAATCGCATTACAATCCATGTCGATCTTCTTATTGAAGACCCACTTGCACCCTATGGGGCGAGCCTCTTCGGGTGGTTCCACTGAAGTCCATACTTTATTGGTATACATGGATTCCATCTCGGATCTCATGGCCTCAAGCCACTTTTGAGAGTTCGGCCCTTTTATGGCCTCTCCCTAGGTAATAGGCTCATCATCTAGGAGCAACGTGTCACCAGATTTAGTCACGAGAAATCCATACCTCTCTGGTTTCTGGCGCACTCTACTCGACCTACAAAGCTCTTGTGTTACCTGAATAGGCTGCTCCACAACTTTTTGTAGTTCCTGCTCATGTTCCATAGCAGGATCAAAGCTTTGTGGTTCTTGAACTTGTTCAAGTTCTACAGTCCTCCCATTTTCTTTTTTAAAGACAAACTCTCTTTCTAGAAACACGTCGGACCGAGCAACAAACACTTTGTTCTCAGTTGGATTGTAGAAATAATATCCCTTAGTTTCCTTAGGGTATCCCACAAACTTGCATTTTTCGACATGGGCCCTAGCTTGTCTGATTGCAAACGGAAATCTTCATGAATGACACCGTGGGACGGCTTCCACTCCACATCTCGTGTGTTGTCTTCATGACCGATTTAGATGGAACACAGTTAATGGTGAAAGCTGCACACAATAGAGCGTAGACCCAAAATAATAATGGAAGATCAGTTTGACACATTATAGATCGAACCATGTCCAATATAGTTCGATTCCTCCTCTCGGACACACCATTCCAGTGTGGCGTTCCGGGTGGAGTGAGTTGCGATATGATCCCACACTCTCTAAGATAGTCGTCAAACTCTTGGCTCAAGTATTTTCCTCCAAGATCATATCGCAAAGCCTTTATACTTTTGCCAAGTTGCTTTTCTACTTCATTCTTGAATTCTTTGAACTTTTCAAAGGACTCGGATTTGGCCTTCATAAGGTATACAAATCCATATCTACTGAAATCATCAAAAACGTGATGAAGTAGACGTAACCACCCCTGGCAGGCGTGGCAAATGGCCCACACACATTAGTATGTACGATTGCCAACTGCTCACTAGTCCTCTCACCTTTCTCATTGAAAGGGGAATTTGTCAATTTTCCCAATAAACAAGCCTCACATGTCTCATATGATTCAAAATCAAATGAGTCTAGGAATCCATCCTTATGGTGTCTAGATTCACGTTTCTCGTTTATATGGCCAAAACGACAGTGCCATAAATAAGCAGGATTTAAATTATTCATTTTTATCCTCTTGGTAGTAATGTTATAGACAGGATTGCTTAGATCATGGATATAATACATTAAATAATTGCCCACTACAATAACGAATACTATCAAAATAAATGGAACAACAATTGTTATTTAATAGTAAAATCATCCTTGTCCAAACAAGAAATATAAATAATGTTTCTGCTCATAGCATGCACAAAATATAAATTATTTAATTCTAAAACTAAACATGAAGGCATAGACAGCTCATACACGCCTACGGCCAATGCAGCGACTCTTGCTCCATTCCCAACGCGCAGGTCTATCTCCCCTTTAGCCAATCTTATACTTCTCTTTAGATCTTGCACATTTCGACAAATGTGAGATCACATCCAGTATCCAATACCCATGATGAAGACACAGTTAAGTTGACATCTATAACAAAAATACTTGGTAGTGGTGGAATCACTATTCCAAGCCTCTTATCCTCCAGATATTTTGGGCAGTGAATCCTCCGGTGTCCAGGCTGAATGCAGTAGTGACACTCACCTTTAGTCATACCCTTGGAAATGCCACCAACAGGCTTAAGGGCAGGTTCCTTGGGTTTGGAAACTGCTTTGCCTTTCCCTTGGAGGTAGAAGCAAACCTTTTGTCCTTTCCTTTCCGCACCATCATTATGGCTTTGCCTTTACCCTTGTTGATGCTCTGTTCAGCTGTCCTTAACATACTGAGCAAATCTAGTAGTGGTTTCACGATCTCGTTCATGTTATAGTTCATGATGAACTGTCCATAACTCTCAGGCAACGATTGCAACACGAGATCTTTAGCCAACTCTTGACCCACCAGAAACCCTAAACGTTCGAGATTCTCCAAGTACCCGATCACACGGAGTACATGAGGTCTCACAGGATTTCCCTCTACCAGATGACAGTTGAACAATGCCTTGGAAACTTCATACTTCTCAACCCTAGCCTGCTCTTGGAAGAGCTGCTTCAAGTGTCCGATCATATCGACTTCAGTCATGTTCTCATGTTTCTTCTGAAGCTCAGCGGACATGGTGCAAAGCATTAGGCAGGCCGCATCATTAGCATCATCACCACACTTTTGATACACCTTTAAGGCTACAGTAATAATGTTTTCCGGACCTCAGGAACTTGCTCCTCCATAGGGTACATTTTCTTTTCTTGCTTGAGAACGCTTCTCAAGTTTTTGTACTAGTCCGGAAGTTGGTTCCATAAAGCTTGTCCTTCTCAAGGACAGAGCGTAGGGAGTGTGTTGAAATCGATGAGTTGTTTGCCATTGGAATTCTACAAATGGAAATACGCAAGTTTTAGTATTTGTGAACGATTAATAATGGCTAGATTGTTAAATACAGCTCCCACTATTTTTCTGCGGATTAATAACCCTCAAGATATTAATACGAAAAGTATAATTATATTTTTTAGTGGGCGAAGATCTATATTTCACTTCCTTCTGAGCTTTCTTTGGCAAGTCACCCAAAAGTTATTTATTTGGGAGGGAACAATTCCAATTGCATCGCATGCAATTCTTGGTTCAATTGGAAATAAATATTTATTTATCTATCCTATAGACAATCCCAATTGGGTGCCTATAGGATTTTAATCCTCATTAAAATTACCTAGTTACGTCTAATCTTTTACTCCAACAATTGCACATTACATGTGTGATCGCACCACATAATGATGAATCAAGTCGCCTTGCTCTGGCACACACGAACTTGATTAATCAATTTGTGATGAGTGTTTAAGTAACGAGAAGGCAAACGTAATATTTCAGTTTTGAGGGATTTTTCTTTCAATTAATTATTTTGTTGATCCATATCAACTGGTCTACTTATTTGAGTTGGGAAAAACTCAAAATAAAAGATCCGGGTTGTTAATTATCTTATTATCAAACTGCATGCATCATCTATACACCAACAACAATAATAAGACAATAAAGTAAACATCCACAAAAAAGAAACTAACGTGATGTGGATATGGCCTCCTAGACTAAGATATTCCCAAGAAAATGAGAATATCTATGAATCCTAAAAATAGCAAGCTCATATCCATGTGCCTCCATCTTTTGGTCCATCCTTCATAGTCTTGTGGAATGCTCCATGCTCCATGTTGTGGCTCCTTTAATTCTTCAGGCTTCTTTTCTTCAATCTTGGCTATCTATTCTATTTAGTACTAGCTAGCATCTAAACTAAATAAATAAATCTCACAAGTTGAGAAAAAAAATATACCGGCTCGCAGGTCGTAAACCCTAATTAATTATTACATCAAATTGATCAGCTCGCAGGCCATAAACAACCCACAAAAATTAAACATTCACAACAAACCAAATCTAAGGCCATATCCAATCACCATACAAATTGCACATAAACAGTTAAAATCCAATTTTAATGCGCTTAGTCAAGTTTAATTGATTTTAGGATCACTAGGTTAAAAAACGGTCCAAGTGGGTCCACCAAGCTAGTGGTCGAACCCCTTGTTGGCTTGGGCGGCAAGGAATCATTGGGGCGGTGCCTAGGGGGCCGATCCTTATGGTAGTTGTTTCCAAAACAACTTCTTCCTGGTTCCCCAAGTCCAAAACGTTTCTAAATTGAAAACCCCTTTCCAATTTGTGCCTAAACCCAAGATCTAAGATCCTAAAATTTCTCGAACTCACTAATTCCTACATCCCATGTAAAATTAGTTGTTATTTGGTTGAATCACATTCAACATGCATCTAATATGCTTAATTTGTCCGATTTACGCGATAATCAAACAATTAAAGTGTACAAGACAAGAATCATAACACATAAACTACGTTATGCTCTACGACATGTGGCTCAGATACCATTGTAGTGTTTTGTAACGGATTACGCAGGGGAATTAAACAAGAAAAATATATGCACAAGACCCTCCAAGGATCACAGGAAGAGAATTCATAACGATAGTAAAGGATTTGTAATAGTCAACTTGTGGGTCTCCTGTGATGACTTCAAACGCGAATAGTGTCACGTCTCTACGGTTGATCCACGCCTAGGATTGAGATCTAGATCCTCCAACTCCCTGTGCTAGCTACGAACGTTGGAAGAGGAAGAAGAAATCACGCAACAGAGACCAAAGAGGGGTTCGACCCTCTCTCTTTGGCCGACGGGGTAGGTAGGGCGGACGGCACAAGGGGGTTTCGGCCTTCTTGTGTTGTCTTTCTCTCTCTCCTTGATTTCTCTCCTACTCAAGTAATGTTGAGCATTAGTTGTAGGAAGTAAGATAGGAGCATTCTTTATATAGTCCAACAACTCCTTGTTAACTACATAAAGGCCCTCTCCTAATTCTACTCAATTTCGGATTAGTCCCTCTTGAAAATTAGTCCTACTATGTTTGCAACTTGCACTTTGATCCTTCTAATTTATTAATCATATTAATTAATTCCCAAGTCTAGTTCAAGCCATATGGCGTGTGACCCCATAGGTTTCTACTTAGTTGTTAGTAACTATTTACTAACATGGAGTGGTGTCTAGCAACACATCCATTGTAGGGTTTTGATCATGGTTCTCCAGCGGAATAAACAATAATGTATCCATTCAATACCCTCCAAGGATTACAGGAAGAGAATTCATAACGATAGTAAAAGATTCATAACATGTACCTTAGGGTTCTCCTGTGATGACTTCAAACGCGAACAGTGTCACGTCTCTATGGTTGATCCACGCCTAGGATTGAGATCTAGATCTTCCAACTCCTTGTGCTAGCTAGGATTGATGGAAGAGGAAGAATAAATCACGCAATGGAGACCAAAAGATAGGGGCGGCCTCTCTTCTTTGGCCGACGGGTAGGGGCGGACAAGGGGGGTTGGGCGGACCTCTTTGTCTTGCTCTATCTCCTTGCTTCTCTCCTACTCAACTTATGTTATGAGCATTAGTGTAGTAAGGAATCTAGGAGCATACTTTATATAGTCCAACAACTCCTTGTTACTACATAAAGGCCCTCTCCTAATCCTACTCAAGTTTGGATTAGTCCAACTTGCATATTAGTCCTACTAAGTTAGCAAATTGTTGCAATTTGATCCTTCTAATTAATTAATCATATTAATTAATTCCCAAGTCTAGTTCAATCCATATGGAGTGTGACCCCATAGGTTTCCACTTAGTTGGTAGTAACTTTTTACTAATATGGAGCGGTCTCTAGCAAGACATCCATACTACCCAACTAATAGAAATAGTCATCCGACATACCTTGTGCAAGTATTGTCTCATCCCTTTATCTCGATATCCGGATTGGACACGAGACATACAAGTTACACTCTTATATCCAATCCATAGTTCCTCGATCCTGAGAATAGCCTTATTCGTGCAAATAACATCAATATCCTATATTGATTTATTTGAGTCTGGCCAGATATTCTATGAGAACTATCCCTCGAGTGGTCGTGGATATGCTCTCCCGTTATGTGGGAGGGAAAAATTATATCTACATCACTATGATATCTAAGCTTGATTCATGTTGTGTCTGATACGCGTCTTTATGACTACCCAGTCACGGTGTAGCGTTTGACGCTACCAAAAACACAATATTCCACAATTAGATAATCTAGTGACTTCAAGTCTAAGGATGAAAATACTGTTGTCACCGCGAGAAGCACTTCTGACTATACATAACATGTAGGTAGCCTTCTCGGAGATGGGTCAATCCAATATGCCATTACTCCTAATGCATACCCATGTGTTGGATCGTGACTTCTCCATATCAATCCAACCCCATACTAGTCTATAGATGATTGTCGTAATAATCAGTATAATTGACTAGGGATATTTTAGATAAGCAACACAATTAGAAATTTAAGGACTTCATTATATTAAATATCTCAATAAATAATACAACGAATATTCTAGCCAATTATTGTTCATACTAAAATAGGTTGCCTCTAGGGCATCTATTCCAACATCCATTTCACCCAACTAATAGAATTATTTATCCGAAAAACCTTGTGCAAGTATTGTCTCATCCCTTTGTCTCTTTACCCGGATTGGACACGAGACATACAAGTCACACTCGTATATCCAATCCATAGTTTCTCGATCCTGGGAATAGCCTTATCCACGCAGATAACATCAATATCCTTTATTGATTTATCTGAGTCTGGCCAGACGTTCTATAAGCACTATCCCTCGAGTGGCCGCATATATTTGCTCCGTTATGTGGGAGGTATAAATTCTATATACATCACTACGATCTCTAAGCTCGCTTCATATTGGGCCTGATACGTACCTTTATGGCTACCAAGTCACGGTGTAGCGTTCGACGCTACCAAAACACAATATTCCACAACTAGATGATCTAGTGACTTCAAGTCTAAGGATGAAAATACCATTGTCACCGTGAGAAGCGCTTGTGACTTTACATACCTTGTATGTAGCCGTCTTGGAGATGGGTCAATCCAGTATGTCATTACCCCTAATGCATACCCATGTGTTGGATCGTGATATCTTCATATCAATCCAACCCCATACTAGTCTATAGATGATTGTCCTGTTAATCAGTATAATTTACTAGAGATATTTAAGATAAACAACACGATTGTAAACCTAAATACTTCATTATATTAAATATCTCCGTAAATAATACAATGAATATTCTAACCAATTATTATTCATACTAAATTAGATTGCCTCTAGGGCATCTCTTGCAACATGAAGCTGATGGAGATTTACCGGACAGTGTCAAGTACTTAGCTCTCAAGGCCAAGGAGAGTGAATCATCTCAAAGCCTTGAACCAAAAGAAGATAATGATGAAGATCATTTTGTTCTCATTTCCAAAGCCTTGACCAGGATTCTAAAGATGAAGAAGAACTTTGGAATCAAAGACTTCCTCAAGGAAAAACATTGATCCTCCAGTAGCAGACACTACAAAGGTAAAGCTATCTCTCATGGTAATAAAGCTAAAGTAATGAATTATTTTGAGTGTGGTGATTCCGTACACTTAATTAGAGATTGTCCACAAAATAAGAGCAAACTATTTCAGAAGAAAGACCATGACAGAAAAAGAAAGCTATGGTAGCTTCCTGGAGTGATTCAAATTCCTCTAGTGATTCTGAATCTGAAGAAGAACAAGCCAACCTCTTCCTTAGGGCCAAGCATGATGAAAGTTCTAAAAAGAACATTGAGGTAATGGTAAACTGTTTGATTTCTAAACCAACATATGTCCTCACTGATTATCATAGAACAATGCTTTTAAATGAGGAGGACTATCTGAAGGAAATTAGAACTTTGAAAGAAAAGGTTCATGAGCAAGCAAATGAAAACTCGGAACTTGTTTCTCAAAATCAAAGGCTTTTAATTTCTTAGTAAAACTCTGACAGAGATTTGAAAGCCTTTGAAACCAATTTCAAGGCCTTAAAAACTCAAGTGAAGGAAGTAGTCACTGAGAACTCTCTTTTGAGTGACAGTAATGTTCCTCTAAGAAATCATTGTGGTGAATTGGAGGAACAAAATACTACTCTACATGAGAAACTTGAAGAAGCTAAGAAGGCTATGACAAATCTTGCTGGCTCAGAACACAATCTGAACCTGATTTTGGAGGAAGCTTACAATCTGTTCACAAAACTGGTATTGGCTACAATCCAAATTTTCCTAGAAAAAGCATCACCAGATTTGTGAAGGCTAGTAACAAAACTTTTCCTAAGTGTCATTACTGCAACAGAATTGGTCATGTGAAAACGAGTTGTCCTTATAGAAGAAGAGGCTGTCAAATAATGAGGAACGCTTTTACATTTCAACTTAAAGGACAAGTTAGACATATTTGGGTTCCAAAAGGGGTTAGACCACCTAACATGGTTGACCCTGAATATGAATCTAAATTCCACACATGGTCTAACAGCTCGGTAAGGTAGTGAATGGTGTTTGTAGGATGTCACCAAGAGTAAAGATCAAAGATGGTTTATGGACAGTGGTTGCTCCAGACACATGAGCGGAAAGAGATCTTTATTCTCAGAACTAAAAGAGCAATATGAAGGCTCAATAACACTTGGTGACAAAGGGAAATTCAACATTTTAGGTATTGGTAAAGTTGGTACAGATTCAAAAAAAAATCTATTTCTGATGTCTATTTAGTTGATGGGTTGAAATTTAATCTGCTTAGTGTATCTCAGCTTTGTGATAATGGTAACAATGTTATCATTGACAAAGAGAAATGTGTTGTGGAAAATGAGAAATCTGGAGTTTGCATTCTCACTGCCTCAAGGTCAAACAATGTCTAGACTTTACACACTAACAAAGTTGCTGGTGAAAGCTTAAAGTGTCTCAAGGCCTTGAAAGAGGATTCAAATATTTGGCACAAAAATCTTGGACACATCATCTTGCATACCTTGAACAAGTTAATCTCTAAAGACAAGGAGCTCATTCAAACCAAAGAAATTAGTAAGTACTACTAGACCCATTGAACTACTTCACATGGATCTTTGTGATCCTATGAGGACTCCAACTCCAAAGGGTAAGAAGTATATGTTAGTTATTGTTGATGATTATTCTAGATTTATTTGGGTTACGTTTCTTAGAAATAAATCTGAAGCTCTAACTGAATTCTCAAATCTTTGTAAAGAGCTTCAAACATTGAAAAGCCTACCAATTGCTTCAATCAGAAGTGATCATGGTAGAGTTTGATCAGCTTGAGTTTGATTTATTTTGTGCTAAGCATGGTATCTCTCACAACTTTTATGCTCCAAGAACTCCTCAACAGAATGGTATTGTTGAAATAAGGAACACGACTCTTGAAGATATGTCAAGAACAATGCTTCTAGAGAACAAGTTACCAAAGTCATTCTGGGCAGAAGCTGTGAACACAGCCAACTACATACTCAACAGATGCCCGATTAGGCCAATTTTGAAGAAGAACCCCTATGAAATTTTCAAAGGAAGAAAGCCAAATATTTCATATTTCAAACCTTTTGGTTGCACTTGCTTTGTTCACAACAATGGTAAGGACAATCTTGGTAAGTTTGATTCAAGGAGTGATGAAGGTATCTTTCTTGGTTACTCTCGGACTAGCAAAGCTTATAGAGTTTACAATAAAAGAACTGAGCTTGTTGAAGAAAGTATTCATTTCATTTTTTAGGAAAGCTATGATGGTACTTTGAGTGAAAGTTTTGCAGACTTGAACTTGAACAAGCATGAGTCAGAAGATGAAGAGACTTCACATGGTTTCAAGGATAGCTTGCAGGAAAACAGGAAGAATTTTCAAGGCCTTGAAAATGGTTCTCAAAGCCTTGAAAATGAGCAACAGAAGAATCAAAGTGATCCAGTTACTTCCTCAAGATCTCAAAGGATTGAAAAGTTACATGGAGAACCTGAGCCATGGACTCCAAGAAAGAGATTCAAATATATGTCATCTCATCCAGTTGACAACATTATATTTGATCCATCCGCTAGTACACATACAAGATCTCAATTGAAAAACTTGTGTGCTTTTAATGCTTCTGTTTCTCTTGTAGAACCCAAAAATGTGAAAGAAGCATTACAAGAAGCAGACTGGATCATTGCAATGCAAAGTGAACTCAATGAATTTGGAAGAAACAAGGTGTGGAAAGTTCCTCCACCTAAAGATCAATCTTTTATCGGCACAAGGTGGGTGTTCCGAAAAAAGTTAGATGAAAATGGCAAGGTAATCAGAAACAAAGCCAGACTGGTATCTCAAGGCTACAACCAACAAGAATGTATTGATTATGAGGAGAGTTTTGCTCCCGTCGCAAGGTTAGAAGCAATTAAAATGTTACTTGAATTTGCATCTTACATGAACATTAAACTTTTTCAAATGGACACCAAGTGTGCATTTCTAAATGGTTACTTGCAAGAAGAATTTTATGTGGATCAACCTCCTGAATTTGAAAGTGATGAGTTTCCAAATCATGTTTATAAACTTGACAAGGCTCTCTATGGTTTAAAATAAGCTCCAAGGGATTTGTATGATATATTGACAAAGTTTCCACTTGAAAATAGTTTCAAGAGAGGATTGGTTGATAAAATATTTTCATAAAGACTCATGAGAAAGACATTTTAGTAGTTCAAATATATACTGATGATATTTTTTTTGGAGCTACTAATGATTCTCTTTGCAAGGATTTCTCAAGTCTTATGAGCAAGGAATTTAAGATGAGCTTAATGGGAGAACTGAATTTCTTCCTTGGATTGCATGTACAATAGATGAAGAAAGGAATCTTTGTGCAACAAAATAAGTATACCAAGGACTTGATCAACAAGTACAATATGTCTCAGTACAAAGTTACAAAGACTCCGATGAGTTCTACACTATCCTTAGATAAGGATGAAGCTGGTAAGAGTGTAAATCAGAAAAAGTACATAGGTATGATTGCTTCTTTTCTATATCTCACTGCTAGTAGACCAGACATTATTTTTAGTGTCTGTATGTGTGCAATATTCCAATCAAATCCCAAAGATTCACATTTAACTGCTGCCAAATGAATATTCAGATATCTCAATGGTAACAAGGACTTAGGGCTTTGGTATCCAAAACATTCTAACTTCTCTCTTTGTGAATATTCAGATGCTGACTTTGCAGGCTATGAAGTTGACAGAAAAAGCACTTCAGGGTGTTTCCAATTCCTTGGTTCATCCCTGATTAGCTGGCATTCAAAGAAACAGAACTCGGTGGCATTATCAACAGCTGAAGCTGAATATATAGCAGCTGGAGCATGATGTTCACAAGTTATGTGGATTTCTCAGCAGATGAGGGATCTTGGATTTGATTTCAAAGAAATTCCTATCAAATGTGACAACACTAGTGCTATTTCAATCACAAAGAATTCAGTTTAGCATTCCAGAACCAAACACATAGACGTTAGACATCATTTCATCAGAGATCATGCTGAGAAAGGTGATATTATTCTTGAATTTGTTATATACTAACATGAAAATGGCAGATATCTTCATTAAACCATTGCCAGAAGATAGATTTACAACCCTCATATTAGAGATGGGTATGCTTAATAAGGAAGCATTGGTTTAGGGGGAGTATCAAGTAAGCTTAAGGTGAAGAATTATATTTCAAAGTTTTGAACTGATCAAAGCCTTGAAAATCGTTTCAAAGCCTTGATATTACTTGTTTCAGAAATATAGCTTTTCAATGCCTTGAAATTCTTTCCAAAGCCTTGAAAATAAATCTGTATGCTATTTAGTCAAATTTGGATCTCTCAATATTGGGTGCTATATCAGAAGATAATTGCCCAATATTGTATTTACTTTTTAAGAATTATTTTCGTATAAATCAGTATTATTTTACTTCCTTTCCCACGTCACACACACACACACACACACATTTGAATCTCAGTCAAACTGTAAAGATCTTAAAGAGATTTGGAAATATTTATGTTTCCTTATCTGACTCAAACTCTCTAGTATTTATCTTCTTCTGTCTTTCTCTCTCCTCCGTATCACTCCTGCCTATCTATTCTTTACCCTCAAACCCTAATGAACACAAGAGAGAATCCCAAAGAATCAAGATGGATGGAGGTGTTGGAATAGATGACCTAGAGGCAATCTAGTTTAGTATGAATTTGTATATGGCTAGAAAATTCATTTATTATTTATTGGATATTTAATATAATGAAGTCCTTAGATTTACAATTGTGTTGTTTATCTTAAATATCCCTAGTCAAGTATAATGATTAAATGGGACAATCATCTATAGACTAGTATGGGGTTGGATTGATATGGAGATATCATGATCCAACACATAGGTGTGCATTACGGAATGTTGCATTGGATTGACCCATCTCCGAGAAGGCTACATACACGTTATGTTGAGTCACAAGCGCTTCTCGCGGTACAATGGTATTGTCATCCTTAGACTTGAAGTCACTAGATATTCTAGTTGTGGATCATTGTGATCTTGGTAGCGTTAAACGCTACACCGTAACTGGGTAGTTATAAAGGCGTGTACTGGATACAATGAGAAGCAAGCTTAGAGATCTTAGTGGACGTAGAGAGGATTTGTCCCTCCCACATAACGGGAGAAAATATCCTAGGCCACTCGAGGGATAGTGCTTATAGAATGTCTGGCCAGACTCAAATAAATCAATATAGGATATTGATGTTATTTGCACAAATAAGGCTATTCCCATGGATCGAGAAACTATATTTTGGATATACGAGTGTGACTTGTATGTCTCGTGTTCAATCCGGATATAGAGACAAAGAGATGAGACAATTACTTGTACAAAGGTTGTCAAGATGACTATTCTATTAGTTGGATAGAATGGATGTTTTGCTAGAAACCGCTCCATATTAGCAAATTGTTGTTACCAACTAGATAGAACCTATGGGGTCACACGCTATATAGAGTTGAACTAGATTTGGGAATTAATTAATTGGATTAATTAATTAGAAGGATCACTTTGCAAACCCTTGCAAACTTAGTAGGGACTAATTTGCAAGGAAGGGACTAAATTGAATTCTAGTTGGACTAGAATAAGTCCTTTAGGTAGTTAACAAGGAGTTGTTGGACTATATAAAGGACCCTCCTTCCTTCCTTCCCATAACTTATGCTCATTAGTGAACATAACAAGAGTGGGAGAGAACAAAGGAGAGAGAGCAAGCAACAAGGAGGGCCCGACGCCGCCCCTTGCCGCCGCCCTCGTCCCCGTCGGCCAAAAGAGGCCGAGACCCTCTTTTGGGTCTCGTTTTGCGTGATTCGTTCTTCCTCTTCCTATTCCGGGCTAGCACCAAGGAGTTTGGGAGATCTAGGATCAACTCTAGGCGTGGATCAACTATAGAGAACGTGACATTATTCGCGTTCGAAGTCATCAAGGAGAACCCAAAGGTGTGTTTATGATTTCTAACCTTTACTATCGTTATGTCTCTAGACTTGTGATCCTTGGAAAGTTTTGCATGGTTTATGTTTGATTATGCTTCCGTTGTGCGATCCATGAATCAAAACCCTACAGGAGGTTCAAAGGTGGTTTCAGAAAAGAAGAGGAAGATTGCAGGAGATGTGATTCAGACTATCAGTGGTGATTCTAGTTCCAAAAATCCAACTAAAGACAAGGCTCCTTTTCCCGCAAAGAAGAAGAGCAAGAAAGATCTTACACCAACTTCTAGCAAGAAGAAGAAGGCAGATCAGTCTGCTCTTGAGAAACAGCCAGAGGATTAAGTGGCTAGTCCAAAGAAGTTGAAGAAGAAGAAGCCTACAGTTGCTGCAAGAGAAAAGAAAAAGCTGTAGAGGTTGAACAAGAGAAAAGCGCTGGCAAAGAACTGCAGATCTATTCAGAAAAGCCTCAATCCCCTTGTAAGAAACTTCCAGCAAGTGGTTTGTTTCTCAAACTGCTAGAGGACAGTGGTTAGGCGGTTTTGCTTATAGACCAGTAGTCTATTGTAGCATGGTTAGTGTTAAGATGTTGAAAACCATGAATTTGGACTGTGTTAAGAGGCTGAAGAAAAGCTCTCTTTGAAATGTTTTAAACCCTCCTGAAGTTGCCTACCCTAGGCTTGCTAGGCTTTTCTATGTGAACATGATGCAACTCAAAACAACTGTTAACCTAGTGATTCAATCCCAAGTTGTTGGGATTGAAATGGAGTTAGATCACTCAGAGTTTGCCAATGTTCTAGGCTGTGCCAAGAGGTATAACACTGAAAACTATCCCAACCAGGTTGAAGCATTGAAACTGGCTAAGGAAGAATTCTTTCTACCTAATGTCTCTACCTCCTCTAAACAGTTAACACACTCTGTGCTAACTGTTGAAGACAAAGTTTTTTTCACAATCTTGATGAGGTGTTTAGTGCTTAGGGAGAATTCAAAAGAGCTGCTGACTGACAAGGTACTATATTTGATGTATTTGATCATGCAAGGATATGAGCTTGATCTTCCAACAATTGTGATGGAACACATGCTCTACTCCCAGACCAAAGAAAGAAAGCACCATATGCCTTATGCTAATCTGATTTCTGCATTCTTTCTCCACCTTGTACTTACTACTGACAGAGAAGAAACCATTACTACTAGTTTTGGCATGCTTGATGAGAAAGAATTTGAGAGAATCGGTGTTGTGAAAACAAGTGATGGGATATGGAAGTTATACTCTGATTTGTCTGAGAAGGATTTGAAATCCAAGAAGTTTCCTAAACCCAAGGCCTTGACCCCTCCTTCAAACCTACCCTCTCCACCTCAAGACCTTTCCATGGTGGTTCAAAGACTTGAAATTATTGAGAAGAATATGGAAGAGGTTAAGGAAATCAGCAAGAGTTTGGCACTGAATTCAAGCAGGTAAGTATATGGTTGAACGTATCTTCAAGAGCATCAATGTACTTCATGTGGAATAAGAGGTGTCTCAGGCTGCCAATGGATCAACGAGGGATGCAGAAGTTTCAACCAAAGATTTGTTCAGTGAGCATACAACTCAGAATGAGGCTACAGAGGTGGTGGACAAACTAAAACAAGTCGTGCAAGAACATGATGATGAAGAACATGAACAAGCTGATGTTGACAATCCAGACTCTGGGATGTTGATCAAGGATCTCAAGAAGAAGAAAAAGAAATTTTTCATTCCAGAGATAGTGACTATGAACAACTGTTTGAATAAGCTGGTGGAGCTGGAGGTAATGCAGATCAACAAGATAAAAAACAAGATGATGAGGATAATGAAGAAGCTACTGGAGAAGAAGATGCTGAGCCCTAGGAAGATGGAGACCCAACCCCTTAATTCTTGCCTCTTCTTTCTTTATTTTTTAAGGCCTTGAATTTATTTTCAAATTCTTGAACAATCTCTATCTTTTCAAAACTTTTTACTCAGTTTTTTCAAACACTGATCTAACATTTTCTCATTTTTTTTATGAAAGTCAAAAAGGGGGAGAAATTTAGGTGTTTTATTTGCTTACTTTTAGTACTCTATATCTGGCTTAGAGATCTGGTTTAGATCAATAGGGTTTGCTAGACAATGCTACTGTTTTGTTGCTAATTAGTTGGATCACTTGGAAATCTTGTGTTAAAGTTTACTATCATGGATTCTGCTATGCTCTAATGAATATTTTTTTGCAGATAACCAGTTCCTAAAAGGATTTTGGTTTTGTCTTTCATCAAGGAGGATATTGTAAGTTTAGCCTGTTTCAAAGGCTTGAAACAGCTTGTCTGTTTCAAGGCCTTGAAACTGAATTCTAGGGTTTGAAACAAGTACTGCTGGTACAGCATGAACTTAGGGGGAGCTTCTATTTCATTACAACTCCTGATCTCCTTTGTTTAATTATATGTTACTTGATGATGAAAGACAAATCATCAAATCATTCTACTACTCTAAACTATGACTAATCGATCTGTTTGACTAAGTATTGCAGGGATATACAGTTGCCTTTTTGTAGGAATTAGTTTCTAAATTGGATGTTGCAGAAAAGGAAACTGAGCTGGTTGATTGATTCTGTGTTGGCTCAAATCTGATATGGACCTTCCTAAATTACTCCTAAACAAAGTCAAGATAGTATCATTAAAGATACTGAGAAACTAACCGTTGGAGCAAGCTATTAGAAGAGTCAATGCTTGAAGCTATTTTTCAGGAAAGTTTGTTGAGAAGATTCTGAATATCTTCAATTCAAACAGGCTGCTTAAAATATGGAATTACTAAAGAATTTGTAGACACAATACAGAGCAATGCACAGAGACATTCAAACATTACAGAGGATTTACAAGAAACGAAGAAGTAGATCTGCATCACTCAATTCAATCATCTGAAGAAAACTGCATTTTCACTGAAGACTTAGTTCTCCGTGTTCTTCTCTTCTGATCATCATCTGTATATCATTTAGATAATACTTCCAGTTCTTATTCTCGTGGATTTTTCAAGGTGAACAATAGAGAATTCTTAGTTAATCAGTTAGCTAGAGCAGGTACTAGATAGGTTAGTGAGAACCACAAGTTGTAACAGAGTAAGGCATCTCTCTATGCTTGAGATCTAGGGCGTAGCTTTTGATTAATAAGAATTGAGTTGAAAATCCTGCAGGGATTATGTCCCTGAGGTAGAGACGTAGGTCCAAGTGGACTAAACTCTATAAATCACTATGTCTCTTGTATTTACTTTGGTGCACTTTACTTAGCTTATATGCTGCTCAAAACAGGTTTCAGTTCAAGGACTTGAAACTCATTTCAAGCCCTTGAAAACTATCAGATTTCTTTTAACTTTCTGTTTTCATTCCAAGGACTTGAAACTCATTTCAAGGCCTTGAAATACTTTCTGCACTTCACAAACTTCTTTGAAACCACTCTTTTAGCATAAGTTGCAAAAGTTATCATACTCTATTAACCCCCCCCCCCCTCTTCTAGAGTATTGATCCTGTATCATTCCTACATTACAATCTTTCATAATTTGGAAAACAATGTAAAATAGATTATAAAAATTAGATTATTACTTATAGTGTCATTAATAAAAATTAATATTTTTATTACATAAAAGCTTGACATTTACTTGTTTCATGTTATGCTTGAATAGCCAATTTTATCAATTAAGGTCAATTATTCTTGCACTTTCCTGAAATATGGAGTATATAAAGCCTATTCACTCGAAAAGTATGTTTCACTAAGGAATGTTTGTGAATCATAAAATAATAAATAATATGTTAATACATGGGTGACCTATCAACCATTATACATTGCAAGAGCGAGTTTGTGCGTTTGAACATTGAATTATATTTTCATGTATGTTTATCGATAAATATTGTAGAACGGTGAATGGACCGAGGAAGAAGATTTAAAGCTAATCGAAGCCTACAGGAGATTGGGCAACAAATGGACATCCATAGCGAAGGAGATTCCTGGAAGGACCAAAATACCATAAAACCCCACTTGAATTCAACCAAAAGGAGGAATATATTCAAGCATAATGATTACTCTGCCTTGGAAGAGTATGTGGATAGTGTTACGTCGGACTATGCTTCTTCTTCCTCTTTTAGAACTTTAATTACAAGCTAAGACTTTGACAATATCAAACATTTCATAATTAGTAATTTGTTTTCGTGGAATAAAGGGTTTGTAATTGTTAGCTTTCCTTCGTTGCAACTAGAAACCAATAGCTTCAGATTAAGGATGCCTCGTGAAATAATATTTTGATGTCAATGATATATTAAGTCTTTTGAAGAAAGTGTGATATTTTTTACATAAGGCATTCGGTGTTCTCGTTAGTAGTCCGAAGAGAAAGGAGCTAATGTTATCTCTTTGTGACTCTAATACGTTGTTTGTCATAATGCATATCAAAACTACTAACTATGGTAAAAAAAAATTGGTTTTGAAGTTATGTTTCTAGTTGACCTGAAGTCTTAAATTCAAGCTTTAATAACTTGTCTACAATGTCTAAATGTCATGAATTTCCTCATTCTATCGTGTAAATGATATGAACTAAACTGCAAGTGCACTACTGTCAGTGTAGTCGAAGATCACATACTCAACTACTCAAGGAACAAAAGTGCACGAATGTCAGTGCATTGCCTAAATGTCATGAATTTCCTCGTTAAGTCATGTAAGGGCCGTTTTAATTGCTTTTAGGCTTATCGTCATCCATCTTATCATGCTTAGTCGCGAATTGAGGGTGTAGATTAAAAGACACACTTTTATTCGTGTGTCATATTTCCTATGACTCTATACTTCATCCACTTTCACATTGCGGGTTCGTGTTAACCCATACCCGCTAACTTCGTGCCGATTTCGTGTCCTGTTGTTGTGTTGACATGTATACTGTTAACATTATGCTTTTTTTTCTTATAGAACAAGTTACTGTGAAAAAATAGGGCTATTGTTGTGTTTGGCGGGATGAAACGGGTAGATTTTGGGGTGTGCGGGTTGATACTAACCCGACCTATTTATTCCCGTGTCACTTTCAATTCGACCCTTTTTTACCCGTTTTAGGTTCGGTTCGACCCAAACCCGCTAGTTGCATGTCGAATTCGCGTCGTATCATCGAGTCATGTCAGATATTGCCAGTTTTAGATTGACCATACAAACATGGGTGTTGAAACACAATAATGATATATTTTATCACTATTTTAGTAGCCCAAAAGATGTTCTTGGACACGCTACATGTGGTAGAATAAAATGGAACATTAATTTCATATCATATAGTTACTAGTTAAATTGTGACTATATTATGAGTAATTAATTTTTACAAATTATCTCTCAATAAATAAAAGAGATAATAATAAACAAGGTTGTTAATATCTTGTTGATCTCAAATCCCAAATTACAGTGACCAAAATACCCCCACTCGGTTTAACTATAATTAGAGGTGCATTCCAAGAGGAAAACGACGACACACAACACATCACAACACAACAAATTTCCAAAGGCTACATGAGCTCTGACGAACACGCCGCCAAGGCCCGGAGGACTTCACTCAAGCCATTGGAGATCCCAACTCCACTCAAATCGGAGATCATCAGCCGAAGCTCCGCCAAACACACCGCCAAAGTCTGGAGGACTTCAATCCAGCCGCCGGAGATCCCAACTCTGTCAAGTTGAAGATCATAAGCCAAAGCTCCGCCGAACACGCTGCCAAGGCCTAGAGGACTTCATTTCTGCCAAATCACAATTTCCACCAAGATCGGAGAAAACCAAGCCGCTCAATTCGAGATCAAGTCGCCTAGACCCTCGATCAAAGAAGAAGGAAAGAAGAATCAAAGGAGATTGTTTTCTTGTTTAAGAAAATACATACCTGAGATTGTAATCCCGCTTTATTATTTTTCATCTAATTGAATTTGACGCAGATTTCCTTGTTTCCATAATCCGAACAAAAAATTTGGTGTACAAATTTCTAGCACGCCCAGTGGGATAATCTCTGCCTTTCATCTCTTCTTTCTAGAAAATCACTTAACTTTGTTCGTGATGTCTTTCAACAAAGATGTTTCAACAGTTCGAGAGCACAAGATCCATAGAATGAGATCTGCAACTTCTCACAAAGATGGCTCAGGAACAAGTGAAGAATGTTTGGGACGGGTGACCCGAAGCAAAGATATGGCCCTCGGCCGCCCTCCGATGGTGTTGATCCCCAAATAACTCTAGTGTTTGGCTCCAACCTTCCAGATGTGTCAGATCAGCCCATCCAACCTGAGGCTCACAAAGACGATTGTGGTGTGTCGGGGGCATGAAGTCAAGTCAATTCACCAATCCATAAATTCCCTTAACAATCCTCAACTGAAGGAGATCCTTATGGAGATGATGTTTCCAAACATGACGAGGAGGAGGATGCTAATAGCTCATAATATTAATTCAATGCTGCTGAATCGAAGTCACACAAAGACGATGGTCCTACGAGTTCTGATTACTCTATCATGCCCGTCATGACCACGAATGCAGTCACACTAGAAGAGCAAGTCTCACTCTTATCCAAGAGCATGGAGGAAATGAATCTTGCTATGGAAAAACGTGATCTTCAGTTTGCAGCATTGATGAACTCGATGGAGAATACGGGAGAGTCAAGCCATATTGTCTACGCCCTTCCAAGAACTGAGGATGCAACTGGAAAGAACAAGAAAAAGATGCCAGATATAAATTTCTCGGCAGATGGTTCCATTCCTGTCAGCCAGTTGAATAACTTTATTGTTGAAACAATGAAGGAGAATCAAGAAAAGGTGGAGGAGGCTCCCAAGCCTTTAACATGGTATAAGAAGCCTTACTCTGAAAGGATCGAGCTCCTGCAATTGCCTACATTATATAATCCTCCAAAGTTCAAGTTACTCAGTGGTAAAGGCAATCCCAGACAGCATATTGCTCATTTCATGAAGACGTGCAACAACGCAGGTTCGTATGGTGACCTACTTTTCAAGAAGTTTGTTTGAAAACTTGGTGGCTATTGTTTTGATTGGTATGTAGATCTTGAGCCCAGATCAATCGACAGTTGGGAGCAAATGGAGAACGAGTTCTTGAATCGATTCTAGAATACACGAAGGACAGTGAGCATGACTGAGCTCACTAACACCCATCAGTGGAAGAATGAGCCTTTAATCGATTACATCAATCAATGGAAGAATCTAATTCTCAGCTGCAAAGATAGACTTAGCGAAAGCTCATGAATTGAGATGTGCATTCAAGGTATGCATTGGGGGCTTCACTACATTCTTCTGGGAATCAAACCTAGAACCTTTGAGGAATTAGCAACACGTGCTCATGACATGGAACTTAGTATTTCTGCTAGCGGATGCCAAGGACCACCAATTCAAGACTCTAAACATGTAGCACCCAAACCAAATTTTCACAAAGGGGGCAACGGTACTTCGAAAGTTGAAGCTAAGGAATCAATGGTTGTAATAGTTGTACCTGTGAAGCTAGGTGCCAAGTCCAATAAGAAGGAAGGCGATAAATTCACCTCATATCAAACGGGGAACGTACCAAAGCCATCATTGAAGGAATTGCAGGCCAAAGTGTATCCGTTTCCAATGCTAATGTCCTTGTTATACTTGATCAACTTTTGGTCCTAAAGCTGCTGGAGCTCCCCGAATCCAAGCGACCAGAGGAAGCTACAAGGACTAATGACCCATGATACTGCAAGTATCATCGTCTCGTAAGCCATCCTACACACCATTGTTTTATTTTTGAAAGAGAAAATACTGTAACTTGTTCAAGAAGGGAAGATTTCTTTGGAAGACGAACAAGAAACTGCAACACCCAATATGATCTCTCTCACCTTTGGTGACGAAGATCAAGAAAAGATGCCATATGAAGTATCGTGCAATGTCATTTGTGTCAAAGAAGTTGAAGACAATTTTGGTGAATTTTTACAAGTCAAAGATAACGAGGTAGACACCACAAAGAAGCCTTCCATCTTTCACCGTCTTGGAAAGCGAAAAGCAAGAGAATACGTGTTTAATCATTTAGGAGTGAAGGCTGCTACTACCATGAGTCCTCGACGACCAGTCTACAACAAGCTGGGTACATCCATGGAGCGTGAAATCAAGGCTATGGACAGAAGTAGAAAACTACATGCAATGTCAAAAGAACGCGAGAAGATCGCTAGTAAGTTTCCATATCGAATGAGGAGGCACACAAATGTTGTGGTAACAACCGAAGACGTGATAAAAGTTAGACAACCAACCATCGTCATTACTAAAGTGGTAAATGAAGAAAGAGGAAGAACCTGCCTCATCGATGGCAAGTTCTTGAAAGATGATCATCCTTAAAAAAATTCAAATGCTCCTTCAGCATGAGCATAAACTGCTCCAACGCTCCTTAGCGAGCTTATAATATACTTCAAACGCTCTTGTAAGACGAGCTTATAAACTACTTCAATGCTCCTTCAGCACGAGCCTAAACTGCTCCAACGCTCCTTAGTGCGAGCTTATAAACTACTTCAAATGCTCCTGTAGTACGAGCTTATAAACTAATTCAACGCTCCTGTAACACGAGTGTAAACTAATTCAAACGCTCCTGTAGTATGAGCTTATAAACTACTTCAACGCTCTTCGACACAAGAGTTTAAACTGTGTTACTCCTAACTTGCAAGAGTCTAAACTGCAAAGGCTAAATTGAACTATGCTTGGCTTGATCCTGTTAGGGTACGCAGGCAGCTTGAAATATTCTTCCGATTTCAGTCATACCAAAATAAAAATCCATCCCCTCTCTCTACGGATTCTTGTGAAGGTGAAATAATGCCGATGTTGGTTCCAACAAAGGCATTTCAAGAACTTAGAGCCTGATTGTACATCAAGTTTTAGGTGATGTATTAAAGAAACAAAAAAAAATTACTTCACTGAAATTTTGCAATCCTGATTACATTCAAGGGAAAGAAAGCCAAGTGATCAAGCCCAACATGGGAAGTAGATCAACTCAAAGTTTGTCACTCCCATGTCATCCGTGAAGGCTTGTTGAGGTGCTTGACCAAGTTGATGCCATGTCTATGCCTTCCGTTCAGAATTTGTGGTCATCTTAGTGGATCACTGACTGGCCAAATTAGCATGGTGCCAAAGTTGCCTCACGAAACTCAAACTGAGTACCTGCAATAGAAAATAAGAAGAGAACTTGTATTGCTCGTCTTCACCGCAACAATATGATACAACCAGTATTGTACCAGTAGCTTGAGAGGCTACGGATCTCTACCAATAGTTCGTGAGACTACGAAAAACTACGAAAAAAACAAAATAAACTGAAATAAACTCAAAACAATTCTTATTCTCTGATGACTAAGGCCTCGTTTGGGTAAGGTACAATAATGATGGGGATAAGAGTTGTACTGGTACAAGAGGTAGGATATGATTGTACTGGTATAAGGCAGGATATGATTGTACTGGTTCTGAGTGATTGGTTAGAGCAGGATATAAGATAGGATAAGCTGCAGGGATATGTGTGTAAATGACAACATTGCCCCACTTGTTTGAACTTGCTTTTTAAAATTATTTTGAACTCCACTGTATACTGCAAACAAACAAAAAAATATTACACACATTTTGACATGTTAAATGTGACAATATTAGAGTAGAAATAATTATAAATCTAAGCTCAATGTATCGTGATGTAAGTCAATTAGTTCTTGCACCAATAGTGTAAATGACAATTACACACACATTACACATACACACACACACACACACAGAGATGTATATATCTATGTGTATGTGTAAATATGTATATATCAATATGTGTGTGTATACATACATGTATACTTATGTGTGTGTATTATATGAATATCTATACAATGTGTATATGTATATATGTGTGTGTGTGTATACATACATGTATACTTATGTGTGTATTATATGAATATATATATATATAGTGTATATATGTATATATATATGTATTTATACATAATATCAATGTATATGTATGTATAAATATACATATGATATGTATACAATATATATATGTGTATATATATAAATATACACACACATATACATATAAGTATATATATGCATGTATTATACATACACATATATCTATATATATACATACATGTGTGTGTGTGTATAAATACGTACATAATATAAATGTATATATACATACATATGATATGCATACAATATATGTGTATATATATATACATATATACATACACATACGCACACACATATGTGTGTGTGTGTGTACACACACACATATGTATACATATATCTTATATATACACATATCTATACATATATATATGTATATTTATACACACATATTGTATACATATCATATATATAGATATACATATATGCATATATATTATTAAATATTTAATATGTATATTCATATACATATACATATATATACACATATAAATATATACACGTATAGATATACATATATATTTATGTATTTATGTACATATATATGTATATATGTGTGTGTGTGTATATATACATTTATATGGGGGTAGTTTTGTCATTTCACAACACCTTCCTTATACCCTCCTCCCCTTATCCTACCTTATACCACCTAGGGGGTGGTACTAGGTTGAAGGAAAAAAAGTTGAGAATTGTACCTATGGGATAAAGGAATCAATTTTGTACCTGCTCCTTATCCTGCACCCAATCACAGGACAAGAAGCAGGAGGTACAGTTTTATCCCAATCCCCTCTTCTTGTACCTTACCCAAACGAGGCCTAAACGAACTATTACAGTGTTTAAATAGAAAAACACTAAACCCTAACTAGACATCTTGACCTAATGGGCTCGGCCCGATCTACTAACTAAATCAATAAATAACTAATTCACAAAATTAACTAATTAACGACATAAATAAATAATTAACACTTAATCCTAAATAATTAATCAAGTTGATAATAAGGGTGACCCGTCTGATACGGTTGACCGTATCAACTCACCCCCCCGTTGAAATTCACCTTTTCCTCAAGGTGACGCTTAGATGAATGCTGGGATCAAACTGGCGTCGAACAAGTCGTGAAAAATCGGAACTATAATCACTACAAGTGAATTTTCCACTTGCCAAACGTGGTCCAAAATATGGATTGGGCTCAAATTTGTACTTTGGAACTAGGTCTGTATTGTTTCTCAATGTACAAATAGGCCAAAAACTGAGGAGAAGTCAGCCCAAAGTGTGTTTGTGGCCCAAGATCATTTGGAACCCTAGGTCCAGGAAACACTTTCTGCAGGTTGTTGCCATGGCCGTAGGTGGAAACCAGAGGCGGTTGCGCCGAAGCTCGCTGGAACGACGGTGCCGAGACGACAGGGAAGGCGGGATTCTGGTCGGATGGAGGTCGCCAGGTGGGTCAGGCTGGTCTGGTGGCGTTGTTAATGGCGGTGGCGGATCTGGCGGTGGCGGATCTGGCGGTGGCGGATCTACCTCCCAACAAGTGCTTGTAATTTAAGGTCGACAGCCCGACCTAGTTACCTCAACCTCCGAGACATTTGGAGACTTCTTTATCTCTCCACTTCTTCTTCTTCCACCATCTCTTCTCAATGATCCTCATCTCACGTGCACACTCATTCTTTTGACAAGGTGGAAGGTTGTGGAAGATGATTTCTTTGATTTTGCACTTTTTCCTCTTGATCAGCTTCCACTCATTGTTCACTGGCTTGTCTGTGAATATTTTTACAAAGTCCCGCCGATGAACTTCACCCCTGAATGCTTGCGGTGGACTTTGGAATTTCAGCTCATACCCAATTGACTCTTGATGTTGAACAATCCGTGCAGGCAGCTTATCAGTACCCCCACACTGTGTAATTTCCAATCCCTTTTCTATGTTCTGTGCAACGTCACTAGAACAGTCCATAGAGAAAGGATTTAGGGAATGGTCATGGTCAGCTTCGGTGTCAGAATCTCCAAACAGCAGTCTCTCCAACTCATCACATACTTGATCAACATAAGACTTGGAGAATTCTTCAATAGGCTGAGTTGGGATTCCTCCCTCAAATTCATCCATACCACTGCACGTAGATTCCTCATCAGTACACCCTGAGTGCTCAATATTAGTGTCTTTCACATCATGCCCAGATTTTGAAATTAACTGAGGTTTCGTCTGTGCAGGCACTATTTTCTCCAAATCTGAATCTGAGTCTGATTCCTCATCCGAATCAAATATCAGAATTGGCTCCTGAATATTACACACTTCTCTTGACTCGGACACCTCTTCTTCCATGACAGCAACTTGTGATGCAGCTTTTTGTTGTTCCTGCGCCATCTTTGCGAAGAAGCCCTTCTGCATCTCCAACACTGCTGGAAGCCAATGAGGAATATATGAGTCTGTTTTCTGTGGTGCGGGTACTGGATCAGTTTCTGGCTCAACTGGACCTGATGATGTCACAGTATGCACTTCTTCAATTTCTGGTGGCATGAACTCTGTTACTGGTGCTGGCTTATCTGCTGAGATCCATGACTGAGAAATTTCCCGAGACTTGTTTTCCAAACGCAATATGTCAATGCTGAGTTCTCTCATCTCCTCTGAAATCTGGTCAAGGCGTGCTGAAAAAAATTTCTCCAGCATGCACTCCAATTTAGACATCCATGAGAAGAAAACTTCTTGAGTGAGTGGTTCAAAAGGTGGCGGAGGTACAAATTGAGGTGGCTCTGGATAGTACAGAGCAGTCTCGAGATGCGCCTCTACTTGGCAGTGTTGAAAGCTCCAGGGTTGATAAGTTCTGCATGCCCCAGCCCCGCAACCACCCCCACACTGGATGCAGTAGGGGTAATAGTGTTGATAAAGCTGGGGTGAGTGCAATATGCACGCCTCTTCATACTCATGACAATTTTTGCACTGAAATCAATAAACTGGAGGTGTGCATCCTCTTTTCTGTGCCAATTGTGGCAGTATTCACAGTAGGGAGGACTCAGGAACTGAGTTGCCCCCGACTCAAGATTGCCGCTCCACATGCCTATAATTTCTCTGGCCCCTTGCGTTCCTGAGAAAACAAAGCTCCAGAAATACCCGTGAGGTAACTAGGTATTAAAATATAATTTCTTTTTTTTCGATTTTTTTTTCAATTTTTTTTTTTGAATTTCTAAACTAATTTCTAATTAACAATAAACCACTGTCCCCGGCAACGGCGCCAAAAACTTGACACGATTTCTTACGTGTTACCGCAAGTGCACGGTTCAAGTAATATAGGGCTGGTATTTCAACCCCGAGTTATCGATCCCACGAGAACAGTGTTATTGTGTAATAAGAAACTGAGTTTAAAGAGTGAAGACGTAAAAAGTAAAAGGAGTAAAAACAGAATTAAACAGTATTTTTGGTAATTTTCTGGTAATAAAGTCTGATTGTAAAAACTAGGGTTTTGGGTGCCTAGATTCCTGGATCCCCTAGGGTTACTATTCAGCCTTTCAGTTTTTCCGATTCAGAAACACACAGCAGTTTTGTTTATGCCAGCATACCAATGATACAATCTCCTCTCGGTCTCATGCATCTATCACTCTCCTGCAGATTTTCGGATCCCCTTGGTTCACCTAGATCTGCAGGTTTGTTCTAAGGCTGCTAGGGTTACAGGTTCTCCTCTCGGTCTCCCCCAAAACGTCTAGCAGTTGGTCTAATGCTTCTTGGCTAGCCCCCTGATTCTCTTCACCTCTCGGTCCATCAAGGCAGAGTACTAAATCCTGTCTTCTCTTCCTAACTCTCACTGGCCACTCTCGCGCACCAGATCCTGTCTGTAACACTTCAGGTTCATGACTCCGTTCATGCATAAACAGTAAAACCAAAGACAGAATAATAAACAAAACCTCTACTGTTTTAAGATTTAAACAATCATGAATCTGAAGTCGAGATAAACTAAGTTGCTGAAATCATAATCCCTAGGTTCACCGAGAACCTAGGTAAAAATTTTAGCTAATAAAAACTAACATAAAGAAGAGAAGAGAATCAAACAGGTGACGGAAATCTGGCAATTCCCGGGACTGCTCCGATGCTCCGACTTCTGCTCTGCTGTGTCTGACTCTGATCCTGTGTATTCTGTGTATCCTGTGTTGCTGTATGTTGTGTTGTGTATTGTATGTTGTATATTGTGTCTGCTGGGCAGAGCTGCTTTATATACTGCTGAGGTTTACCTAATCCTGTGTTGAAAGTCCTATTCTGCCCCTGTCTAAACCGCCCTGGGAAGCTTCTGGAAATCCTTTCCTGCGTCTGAACGCACATCTGCTGACTTTGACTTTTCTGACGAAGTTTGACTTTTTCCACCGTCTTCAGAAATTCTGAAAATCTTGACCTGCGTTTGAACGCACAAAGGCTGCGTTTGAACGCACATTCTGAGAGTTGACTTTTTGACTTTGACTTTCGTTGACTTTTTGGGTGTGCGTTTGAACGCACATACTTGGTCTTCTTGTTGACTTCTGCCTGATTCTGACCTTTCAGAAATTTGAAGTTTCCTGCGTCTGAACGCAGGATGTGCGTTTGAACGCACAATACTTAGTCATTTTCTGGCCAGTTTTCCCTGTCTGTTGCTGCACTGTGTTGTGCGTTGAACGCACAATGTGCGTTTGAACGCACATACTAAGTCAAATTTCTGCACTTTCTTGGGTTTAGCCAATTTTCGCCCTTTTTCGGCCTCCGGGACTCAGTTTTTGCGTTTTGGCCACCAATCTTGCATGCGGACATAAGTTGGTTTTGACTTCGGGGCTGCGTTTGAACGCACAATGTGCGTTTGAACGCACATGTGCGTCTGAACGCAGAACCTGTGCGTCTGAACGCACATCAGCGACAGCTCCAACTTCAAAACGTCGTAACTTCTTCGTCCGATCTCCGATTTAGCTCCGTGACCTATCGGTGGAAAGCTCTTGAAGTCGAATTTCATTTGCCGCCGGTCTCACTCCAAAATTCATTGTAGAACTCAGGATATGATCAAAATAGTGGAGACTGGTCATTCTAGCTTCTCCAACTTTGCGTCTCTTTACTCCGCTTTAGCTCCCGTTGCTTCCGAAGTTCGTTTCATGCCTCAAATCAACCGCTAAGCATCCATTCCTGTAAAAACAACATGAACAACTATACCAAGCGATTATATATGTCATTTAATATCTATTTATGCATGAAAACGCCCGGATTTCACAATTAAGCTCAAACTTATCTTTTTCATACTACGAAGATTTTGTCGGCTAAACGTGCTCAATCTTATGGAAACTCAACTTATTAAATTATACTATAAGCTCACAGATAACTCATAAATGGGAGTTATCAGTGGTCATTGCTAATGTGGGCATCAATGAAATCATCAGGAGAAGAAAGAGAGATTCATACCTTCAATCAAAGTTGCTTCACGTCAGTTTGACATTGCCTCATCTGCTCCTACTTCCCAATTTCGTGATCGCCGTCTTCACCAATGGCCAAGCTCGTCATATATTGCCAAAAAGTGCCACATCAGCTCAAATAAAGCTCATTAATGTCGTGGTTGCATTAAATTCATCATCCTCACATTGAAAAGTGAAGCTTCATGGACCTACAAAATACAATGAAAACAAGAAAGAAGCATAACCAGGATATTATAGCTCGTCAATAACTCAACCCGACTTCTCATTTTCAGCCATACATGGTGTAGTTGCGGCCTTTGTTGTCATGATGTCGCTTCGCTCTTCCCATTTTTCTTTTACGGTTCATAATCAAGTGCATCACGTCATTTATGTGGATCAAAGCTTGTGCGTCAACGTTCATTAAACTTCTTGATCATCAATGTCGCTTTCCTGGGCCACCATGGTTGAAAATTAGATTCACAATTGCCGCTTCTGCAATCATGGAGCAGTAATGTTCAGTATGATCTACGTGTTGTTGATGTTGTTAATGTTCAGTATGATCTACGTGCTAAATCGTCTTCTTTTAATCCTTCTTTCTGCGCTTCTCCTGCAACCATAGGAAACACAAGAAGAAGAAGAAGAAGAAGAAGAAGAAGAAGAAGAAGAAGAAGAAGAAGAAGAAGAAGAAGAAGAAGAAGAAGAAGAAGAAGAAGAAGAAGAAGAAGAAGAAGAAGAAGAAGAAGAAGAAGAAGAAGAAGAAGAAGAAGAAGAAGAAGAAGAAGAAGAAGAAGAAGAAGAAGAAGAAGAAGAAGAAGAAGAAGAAGAAGAAGAAGGAGAAGAAGAAGAAGAAGAAGAAGAAGAAGAAGAAGGAGAAGGAGGAGAAGGAGAAGAAGGAGGAGGAAGGAGAAGGAGGAGAAGGAGAAGAAGGAGGAGGAGGAGGAGGAGGAGAAGGAGGAGGAGAAGGAGAAGGAGAAGGAGAAGGGGAAGGGGAAGGGGAAGGGGAAGAGGAAGGGGAAGCAGAAGGAGAAGCAGAAGGAGAAGGAGAAGGAGAAGGAGAAGAAGAAGGAGAAGAAGAAGCAGAAGAAGAAGAAGGAGAAGAAGAAGCAGAAGAAGAAGAAGAAGAAGAAGAAGAAGAAGAAGAAGAAGAAGAAGAAGAAGAAGAAGAAGAAGAAGAAGCAGAAGAAGAAGAAGAAGAAGAAGAAGAAGAAGAAGAAGAAGAAGAAGAAGAAGAAGAAGAAGAAAAGCTGATATGTTCCATCAAGAGCTTGTGGAGTTGTGGTCATCATTGACTACGATCTCGTCAACAGCACCACCATCTGTGTTTGATTCTTCTTTATAAGATCATCACATCCCGACATGATCCAAGTTCGTGACGTTTATGTTGTCTATGCTCGTTAAGACTAAGATTTGAAATGGCTCTCAATTGCTTTTTCTTCGACTGAAGCGATCAACATCGGGATGCTGAAGGTGCAACTTGTGAAATCTCTTGCCGTGTATGGCTTGCTATGTCCATCATAGTTTCTCACTGTGAAGCCCGCTAGCCGGTCAAGTTTCTACGAGGACACCTTCCATCGTGATCTCTCCCTTTCTAAGTATTTGTTGGTTCACCGTCGCCATGGTCATGCGTGGGCTACACTAACAATCAAGAGAAAAGTGTTATTCTCATAGTGATGAGTCTGTTAGTTAAAGAACTAAAATTGGTGAGAGAGATAGCTTACTGATATGTGATTGGGATCCTTAAATAGAAATCAAAGAAAGACCAAGAGGGATCAAAATTTGATTTTGAAAAAGATTATCACAATCGTCATGATAAGGTTTGTTGTTCAGTTGAAGTCGATTTTCGAAAATTCTATGTGGGATAGAAGAAGGTTCAAGAAGAAAATGTTTGAAGCGTCCTTGATCCTTCCAAGATTTTATGGCACATTTTAGCATGAACTTTGAAACGATATTTGTTCTCGCTTCAAATTTTGTGCGGGATGGTATGATCAAAGAAGATTAAAGTTAGATTTGTACCAACTGACAGAGAAATGAAACAGATGATCACTCGAATAAATGTTTGGTTGTTAAATCATTGGAATATTGTTTATTTCTTACAAAGGGTTCCTTCTAGACTCAATATTTACACCAGAGGTCTAATGAGGTCAACAATCTTGTCCTACAAGCCCAATCAAACGTCAAACAAGTTTCTACAAATTTGTTTCAAGCCCAAGAAAAGGGCGAGACAATTACAAATTTAACTAGAATTATGAGAATGTCGACTACATACAGGGACATAATCATGCACAAGCTAGAATGGGCCATGCCCCCCTAGGATTTGCTTTAGTAGTAGACATGTAATGGGAAATAATCCCATGCATCATATGTTTCTACTGCTATCCCCCTCCAACTTTGAGACTATTTATCTTGACCCCCCTACAAAGTAATCATGGGTCCGTCCCTGACTACAGATGACTTCAAAATTTCGAGACATGTCCACCAACAAGATACTGGAGCCGGCAAATAAGTCTCGAGGGGGAATTTGTTGACACACAAAAATGAATTATTTTATCACTATTTTAGTAGCCCAAAAGATGTTCTTGGACACTCTTCAAGTGGTAGAATAAAATGAAACATTAGTTACATATCATATAGTTACTAGTTAAATTTTGACTATATTATGAGTAATTAATTTTCACCAATTATCTCTCAACAAATAAAAGAGATAATAACAAACAAGGTTGTTAGTATCTTGTGGATCTCAAACCCCAAGTACAATGACCAAAATACCCCCACTCGGTTTGCCTATAAATAGAGGTGCATTCCAAGAGGAAAAAGACGACACACAACACATCACAACACAACAAGTTTCCAAAGGCTACAAAAGCTCTGATGAACACGCCGCCAAGGCCCGGAAGACTTCATTCAAGCCACTGGAGATCCAACTCCACTTAAATCGGATATCATCAGCCGAAGCTCCGCCAAACACATCGCCAAGGCTCGGGGTACTTTAATCCAGCCGTCGGAGATCCCAACTCCGTCAAATTGAAGATCATAAGACAAAGCTCGGCCGAACACACCGCTCGATCAAAATAAGGAAAGAAGAATCAAATGAGATTGTTTTCTTGTTTAAGGAAATACATACCAGAGATTGTAATCCCGCTTTATTATTTTTCATCTAATTGAATTTGACATAGATTTCCTTGTTTCCATAATCCGGACACGAAATTTGGTGTACAATGGGATGTAGGAATAAATTATATAAAAAATTAACAATTTGGGGCGTTGATAGCTTACAATCATACCCTACTAGCATTTTGTACCATGGAAGATGAGATTTCGTAAAACTTAGTCCAACTATAGAAGGAGAGCAAATATTATTTGAAATCAACCCAAGTTAGTTTAGATATGTTAGAAGTAAAATGGTTCATGTTGACAATGTGTTTAAAAAGACATAATAACATTCAAACCTAATATTTTAGCATTTATACTCGTTGCACACTCGTATATCACGCTGTTTATGTCTGAATCAAGTGTACAACACAATATACATGTTCAGAGGAAAAAAAAATTGTTTGTATTATTTAGTCTGAAAATTATGATAATTTGATATTGTCTACTTGGAACGTACACCGTCTGATCATATTATCTAGTCAACGGCTGCGAGGACTCCTAGGCCCTAGTATTTCTCTTCCTCACCTATTAAAGGACATAGACCATTGTCAACAAACTATAAAAAAAATCCCTTTATTTTTCTTCTACTCTCACTACCTTCTATATTTTAATTTTTCTTGGTCTTTGATATGAGTGACTTTAAAGATGGTGCATTTTCAATTCAAGATTTTCATCAAAAATTTGGAAGAAAAAATCTCTTGATTTTGATGCACCATCAATGGGTGTATCTTCGTTAAACATGCACTTGTAGGGGTCTTATACATTTTACGGTCCTCTTGG
Organism: Linanthus parryae; assembly: GCA_023055425.1. Lineage (NCBI taxonomy): Eukaryota > Viridiplantae > Streptophyta > Magnoliopsida > Ericales > Polemoniaceae > Linanthus > Linanthus parryae. The sequence goes on along the minus strand of JALGPY010000007.1, from coordinate 44,853,512 downwards.
TCAAATTAAAGCTCAATATTCGAATGATAGTGCAAATTATTTGAGCCTAAACTTATCAAACTCAATTATATCTAATCTGAATACTACGAATTTAGATTTCAAAAATATTTCACCTAGAGTCATGGTGGAAAGTTTATCCTGGCGTGATGTCTCTTCACCATACTTTCTTCTTCGGGCTTTCTCTTATGTTGAACAAGTCTAATGATTAAACTCGAGCTCCAATAGTGAATGAAAGTGTGAATCGTCAATTGCATCTGAACGCTTCGAACTCATTTGGATCAAATCATTCATCTGAAAATGTTAGCATCCAAAATTACTCATTTGTCCATCATTGTCAAAATTACAAATATACTGGATCGAAAAATGTTAATCCATTTCCTAAAGTTCCTTATTTAGCCTTTGAAGATATGGATCAGGATCACGATGATTTATGACTAAGTTCCAACCTATATAAATCTCTATGAAGTAAACTCATACTAAAGGACAGTGGAGTGCAGTAGAAGACATGTAGATTATAATATGCAGTTATGGTATAATAAGCTTTCCAATCGAAGGTTGTTTATTCACAATTTATCATGCTTTCGATGTGTAGGTTACTGACAAAATTGGTTAACAAATATAGAGAAAAAATATGGACACACATTGGTAAAATGCTTCATGGAAGAGTTGAAACAAATGCAGAGCGAGGTGACAAAACCATCTGAGGCCATATATTAATGTTTAATTTGGTATTTTCTTTAATATCTTCATTTGCGTAAGCATAAAAATACACAAACACTTAGCGTGATGCTTGCACAAAAAGAAAGGCACGGAATAGCAATTACTGTCTTTAATTTGAGCTATTTCTCAATTCATATAGTATTTTCGTATACTTTATTCTCATTTTTTTAATGGATGGTTGTGGTAATTCTATTTTGTATAAGAGATAAATAAGCAAAGCGTTTTAAGTGTGACTTGTCATGAGAGTGAATTATATTACAAAAAAAATCAAATACCTTAAAATGTCCAACGATCTTAAATGTAATTAGGACAATGAATTTTGCAAAACCCTTATATTAATTACATGTAAGGATATCTCTACGTCCAAGATCACATACTCAACAAATTAGAGGAAGAAAAAGTGCACGAATGTCAGTGCAATGTGTACATGTCATGAGTTTCCACGTTTTGTCGTGTAAGGACTGTTCTAATTGGCTTTAGGCTTATAGTCATCCGTTATCATGATTAGTCGCGAATTGAGGGTATAGATTAGAAGACACTTTTACTCGTGTGTGATATTGCCTATAACTCTATACTTCATCCACTTTCACATTGCGGATTCGTGTCAACCCATACCCGCTAACTTCGTGTCGGGTTCGTGTCATGTTGTTGTGTTGACATGTATACTGTTAATATTATGCTTATTTTTTCTTATAGAACAAGTAACGATGAAGAAAAAGGGCTATTGTTTTGTTAGGCGGGTTGGAATTGGTAGTATTTTGGTAGTGGTGGAAGATACTAACTCAACCTATTTATTCCCGTGTCACTTTCAATTCGACCCATTTCTTACCCGTTTTAGGTTCAGGTCGACCCAAACCTGCTAATTGCATGTCGAATACGTAACGTGTCATCATGTCTTGTCAGATACTGCCACCTTTAGGTTGACCATACAAACATGGGATGTAGGAATAAATTATGGAATAATGTTAACAACGTGGTGCGTTGATAGTATACAATCATACCCTACTAGCATTTTGTACCACGGAAGATGAGATTTTGTAAAACTTAGTCCAACTATAGAAAGATTGTAAAGATTATTTGAAACTAACCCAAGTTACGTTTGATATGTTAGAAGTAAAATGGTTCATGTTGAAAATGTGTTTGCTAAGACATATTAATAATCAAACCTACTATTTTATCGCTTCTACTCGTTGCACACTCGTATATCACGTGGCTTAGTGTGGATCATGTGTACAACACGATATACATGTTCAGAGGAAAAAAATATTTTTCTGTATTAGTTAGTCTGAAAACTATGGTAATTTCATATTGTCTACTTGGAACGTGCATCGTCAGATCTTATTATCTAGTCAACGGCTGCGAGGGCTCCTAGGCACTAGCATTTTTCTTCCTCACCTAGTAAAGGTCACAAACCATTGTCAACAAACCATAAGAAACCCCTTTCTTTAGCTTTTACTGTCACAACCTTCTATCTTTTAATTGTTCTTGGTCTTTGGTACAAGTGACTTTAAAGAAAGTGCATTTTCAATTCAATATTACCCATAGAAGCCTCAATTTCACAAATTAAAAATAATATCTAGATAGGATCTTCTTCATCAAGAATTTGGAAGAAAATAGCTCTTAATTTTGATGCACCGTCAATGGGTGTATCTACGTTAAACATGCTCTTTTGGGGGCCTTATACATTTTACTGTCCCCTTGGTCAATTTCAAGCTCCTTCTTCGAATGATAGTGAAAATTATTTGAGTATGGACTTATCAAACTCATTTAGATTCAATCAGAGTATTCTGAATTAGATTTCATAAATATTTCACCAAGAGTCATGGTGGAAAGTATATCCTCGCGTGATGTCTCTTCACCATACTTTATTCCTGGGGCTTCTCTTATGTTGAACGATTGTCATGATTCAAATCAAGCTCCCATATTGAATGAACGTGTGAATCTTCAATTGCGTCTGAACTCTTTGAACACATTTGGATCAAATCATTCCTCTAAAAATGTTAGCATCCAAAAATACTAATTTGTCTATCATTGTCAGAATTACAAACATAAAAATATTAGTCAATTTCTTAAAGTTCCAGACTTTGAAGATATGGATCAATCTCACGACGATTTTAGGACTGAGTTCCAACCTATACGAAGCTCTATGAAATACACTCATACTAAAAGACAGTGGGGTGCAGAAGAAGGCAGGTATATTATAATATGCTGTTTTCCTATAATAAGCTTTCCTATCGAAAGTTGTTTGTTAACAATTTAACATTCTTTCGATGTGTAGGTTACTGACAAAATTGGTTAAAAAATGTGGAGAAAAGAGATGGACTCACACTGGTAAAATGCTTCATGGAAGATTTGGAAACCAATGCAGAGCGAGGTGACAAAACCATCTGAGGCCACATATTAAGGTTCAATTTTGTATTTCTTTAATTTATTCACTTGCATAACCATAAAAATACACAAACACATAGTATGATGCTTGTCAAAAAGCGAAGCACAGAATAGCAATTACTCTCTTTAATTTGAGCTATTTTTCTCATTCATATATATTTCCTAATACTTTATTCTCATGTTTTTTTGAATGGATGGTTGTTGTAATTCTATTTTGTGTGAGAGTTAAATAAGTAAAGTGTTTAAGTGTGACTTGTCACGAAAGTGAATTTTATTTCAAAATAAATCAATTACCTAAAAATGTGCAAAGATCTTAAATATGAATTAACAAATGTTGCAAAAAGTTTATATTAATTACATTGAAGGATATCTCTACGTCCAAGATCTTTATTGTATTTCATGAAATTGTATCTAAGTTGTGTGCATTTTATGGAAGATAGAATTTATCTAAATTTTTCCTAAATCATCAACTTTCTTATACGATGGAATCCCACATGCATTAGTTCGACAAAAAATATAAATGAAAATAAAAATTCAAATCATTGTATCATTGTGATTTTGCATTATATTTGAAAAATACATTTGTGTAAAATCCGGGTTGTTCTACCTAATACATAAGTTGAAAAATAATGTAAAATACCACCGTTACATAGATTAGAAAAATTAGATGAAATTATGTATATATTACTTAGTAAAAATTAATATTTTTATTACATAAAAGCTTGACATTTATTTATTTTCTGTTATGCTTGAATAGCCAATTTTATCAATTAAGGTCAATTATTCTTGCATCTTCCGGAAATATGGAGTATATAAAGCGTATTCACTCAAAATAAAATTATGTTTCACTAAGTAATGTTTATAAATCACAGAATAATAAATAATATATTGATACATGGATGAACTATCAACCATTATATATTTCAAGAGCGAGTTTTTGCACTTTTCAATTGAATTATATTTTTATGTATGTTTATCGATAAATATTGTAGAAAGGTGAATGGACCGAGGAAGAAGAGATGAAGCTAATTGAAGCCTACAAGTGGTTGGGAAACAAATGGACATCCATAGAGAAGGAGATTCCGGGAAGGACCGAAAATAACATAAAAAATCACTAAATTCAACCAAAAGGAGGCAATTCCACAAGCACAATGATTGCTCTGCCTTAAAAGAGTACATGGATAGTGTCATGTCAGACTATGCTTCTTCTTCCTATTCTAGAACTTTAATTAGAAGCTAAAACTTCGACAATATCAAAATGTCATAATTAATAATGAGTTTTCATGGAATAAAGGGTTTGTAATTGTTAGTTTTTCTTCATTGCAACTAGAAGCCAATAGCTACAGATTTAGGATGCCTCGTGAAATAATATCTTGATGGTGATGATATATTGAGTCTAATTTTGAAGAAGGTGTGATTTTTTTACATAAGGCTATTGTTGTGTTAGGCGGGTTGAAACTGGTAGTTTTTGGGTTGTGCGGGTTGATACAAACCCGACATATTTAATCCCGTGCCACATTCGATTTGACCCATTTTTTATCCGTTTTAGGTTCGGGTCGACCCAACAACCGAATGTGGAATAAAGTATGGAATAATGTGAACAACGTGGTGCGCTGATAGTATACAATCATACCCTGCTAGCATTTTCTACCACAGAAGATGAGATTTCGTAAAACTTAGTCCAACTACATAAAAAGTATAAAGATTATTTGAAATCAACCCAATTTAGTTTTAAATGTTAGAAGTAAAATGGTACATGTTGAAAATGTATTTACTAAGACATATTAACATTCAAACCTACTATTTTAGCGTTTTTAGTCGTTGCACACTCGTATATCATTCCGTTTATGTCCGAATCACGTGTATAACGCGATATACATGTTCATAGGAAAAAAAATTGTCTATATTAGTTAGTCTAAAAACTATGGTAATTTGATATTGCCTACTTGGAACGTACACCGTCAGATCATATTATCTACTCAACGGCTACTAGGACTCCTAGGCACTAGCCTTTCTCTTCCTCACCTATTAAACGCCATAGAACCATTGTCAAAAAACTATAAAAAGAAATCTTTCTTTATCTTATACTCTGACTACCGTCTATATTTTAATTGGTCTTGGTCTTTGCTACGAGTGACTTTAAAGAAAGTCCATTTTCAATTTAATATTTTCCATATAAACCACAAGTTCACAAATGGAAAATAAGTTTCTGATAGGATCTTCTTCATCAAAAATTTGGAAGAAAAAAAATCTTGATTTTGATGCACCATCAATGGGTGTATCTTTGTTAAACAAGTTCTTTGGGAGGCCTTACATATTTTACGGTCCTCTTGGTCAAATTCAAGCTCCATCTTCACATGATAGTGCAATTTTTTTGAGATTACAAAAATATTTCACTTAGAGTCATGGTGGAAAGTTTATCCTCGCGTGATGTCTCTTCACCAAACTTTCTTCCTG